>CM070642.1:42066934-45060809 GCA_036346575.1 Dendrocalamus sinicus | reverse complement strand
CTGTTCCCCACGCTACAATTATTTGTATTCGAATGATGGACTTTGTTAATTATCTATCATGCACGCTGCAATTTATGGGACAAAAGGATGGAATTATTTGACCAAAATATTTGTTTTTGGTTTTCTAATAAATTAATTACGATTATAATATTTTACATCATATTTCAATTGGCAACAAAAATTCAGCTTACATATGCTCCGCAGACATCAAAACATACACCAAACATCATTTAGGGGCATATTGACCTTTTCAGTGGAAACCTCACATTCTCCGAGAGTCTGAGCTACGCACTCAAACAGGACCACCCGCCTCCAAACTCCATAGTGGAGCTGCTCTATGATGAAGTTGATAGAGAGAGCAGTCCCAAATGCATCCTAAAGTTACAATCCTACCTCCGTATTTGCTGTGTGTGCTTTCCTCCTCCGTACATTTCTGAGTTAGAATCTTGTTCTGCTTTTTCGGCCCACGTTCTCTGCCCTGGTTTTGTCCTGATTTTGCATCTTCTCGGCTGTGTTTTCTACTTTGGGGCTTCCTGCGGCTCCACCGCGTCTCGGTTGCTTGGGACTTGTGTTACGTGTCTGGCCCGTGCTTTCTGCTCTGCTTTTGGTGGGGATTTTCCTCATTACGAGTTTGGTTGTTTCACATTCGATGCTTCGTGTTGGGTTCTTGCTCTTTGTCTTTAATTCTTGATCTGCGTTTTCGGCCCGTGTTTTCAGTCTTGGGTTTCGCTTCGCCTTCGGTTCTATTTCGGTTGCTTTCGATTCCTGCTCTATGCTTCCGGCCGCCGTCTTTGCTCTGGGTTTTGGGGGTTGTGTACCTTTTTCCCAAGTTGGCCATCGCCGCACCCAATTCGGCCTATTATGTGCGTAACTGTGCTCTGCTGTGTCCACATTTGATGCTTCGTGTTGGGTTCTTGCTCTTCGTCTTGAATTCTTGGACTGCGTTTTCAGCCCGTGTTTTCCGCATTGTAATCTTGTTTTTCTTTTGCTAATCCGTATCTAAGTCATAGTTTTTTGCCGTATAGAATATGTATAAGTAGTAGCCAAGTCGGGGTTTTCTGTCCTTTTGCTAGTTATGTAAGCTGGCTTTAAAAGGCCATGCAGTCATGTATTTAGAGTGAGATCGATCGGTGTGACCAAGAAGAAGAAATAAAAGAAGAAAATACGAAGCGGTTGGTGCTCTGGGAAACCAATCTATGTTCTTAGCATTTTTTTCTACTCAAGTATTTTGTTGCATTGTCTCACGTCTGCAACAGAAGCCCCACCACGTAAAAGCCAGCAGAAGCAATCAAGCAAAGGTAAAGGGAGGATCACGTGGAGATAACAAAGGGCAAAGGTGCTGTCCATTCGGACTGCAGAAGACCAAGAGAGCAAGGCACTGCTTCCGTGTTATAGGCGAGAAGTCCCAAACAGCAAGTCGCGGGTTGAGACAGCGGAGTGCTGTGGCAACACGGTGTCCAAGAGCAAGGAATTAGGAAAAATTACAACAAGTGGTATCGAGCACGTTGATCTTGATGGCACCGAAGAATATGGGAGAAGAGTGGAAGCCGAGTGCCCGAGGGGCTGATCTCTCTTTAGTACTCTCTCACGACGATCGACAATTACGGTGTGGGCAATGAAGATGAAGGCACATATATACGCCTGGGTATCTAGGGTGCGATCGATCCGGGAATGACAAGGAGGTGGACGACAAGGTGGATTAGATTTGCTTTGGCCATCATCTACTAGACGGTGCTAGATACGATGATGCATCACTCATCGGCAAGGAGGCGGCACGCAGAGGCGTGGTAGACACTTCGACGATACATGAGGAGTTGATCATGTGAAGGAGGTGCGGTTTCAGAATTTGCGGAGTGAGTTCGAGAATCTCAAGATGGAGAGACTCGATCGGTGGATGAGTTCGTCGGCAAGCTAATTTCTTTGTACAATCATATTAGCTCTCTTAGCGATAAAATGGAGGAATCAATGGCGGTGAAGAAATATACATGTGTGCTTCGAGAAGTAAATACTGTTGTCACTATACTTATGTACTCCTCCGATCTGGACAAGAAGAAGATAGAGAGATCATCAGATCCCTTAAGGCGCATGAAGAGTTCTTGAAGGGTTTGACCACGTAACAGTAGGGATCCTGCACTCATAATGAGCAGTGTTGCAAGTAATGAGAGATCCGAGAGATGGTCGTGGCTCATCAAACAATCTGCGGGAGATGGCGCGGCGAGGCGACCAAAGTGGTCAAGCGATAGAGGTAGCCATGGAGACAAGGTGGGCAAGATGGTGACGGATCTCGTGATAAGTCGCATGTCAAGTGCTTTGAATATGGCGAATCACGGGCACTACTGCGTCGAGGAGCACGAGCCATAAAGTGTTTCAATTGTAGCAGTATGGGCACTATGATTCAGATTGTCAAGCAAGAAGAAGAAGAACGGGAGGTGAACCTCGTCCAAGATGAAGAAGAAGATAGCGAAATGGGACTACTTCTCTCCTCATATGTTGAAAAGGCACAAGTCATGGTGATGTTGAGCGAGGAGAACATAGTTCCAAAACTACGCACGAAGGAAGGCACCACGATCACACGGATCGCTGGTACATGAACAATGGAGCAAGCAACCATATGACGGGAGATTGCTCCATGTTTCATGAACTCGATGAGAAGATTTGGGGCAAGGTCAAGTTTGGCAAAGTGCTCTACTGGAGATAAGAGGCAAAAAGACGATGATGTTGCAATACAAGAACGGAGATAAGAAGTTATTGACAGGGATTTACTATATGCCAAGATCAAATTCAGCTTTTGAATCTACTTATAATATTTACTTCAAATTTCGCTTTATGCTCAATTAACCGTACTATGCCTTCCTTTGTCAATCCTTGTGCATGCGTTAACTCTCTTAAATCTCTTGGTGTAACTTGTGGTGTACTTTATGTGCTCATGTTGCTCAATTCACCTTTTTCCAGAGGACTACTTTGACTTCGGTGAGAATCAGGACGTATAGGCTGCGTCTTACTATCGTTTGCCTATGGACAGGCTCAGTGGGCTGCTTCTGCTTTGGTTTTTTCCTTTTGCTACTTATATTTAATTTTGGCTTATGTGCCATGGATGTAATCTTTGGCCATCAAGCCCATATTCAGTTAAATAAAGTTTGTCATTATGCTTAATTGGTATGTATCCCTGTTATCATTGTGTGCACTAGCTGATCCTGGACTAGTGTGATTAACATAGAGGTTTGGAGTTGTTGCTCCGAATCAGGCGCAGATATTATCAAAGCTATGATGACTCTAAGACGTGACCGTAGATAGAATAGAATGGTTGAACCTTAAGGATTTATTTTAAACAATGAGTAATTTCAAAAGTTTTTCGTATTCTTATCTCTCAATCTTTGCTTACACTTATCTCTCATTCCTTTCTCATCTTTATGTCATTTTTGAAAAACCTATTTCTGTCTCTTCCCCTATTCCAAACAACTATAGATGGGGCAACCAACTAACACTTATTTTTATTTTAAATTAAATTTATTATTATTGTTATTATTATTATTGAAATAAAAACCTAGGCTGCAATAGCGTCCTAGAGGATAGGGAGGCAACGACAGCATGGCTAGGTCTATCGTCCCTACCTGGACTCGCCCCTGATGCATGGCAGGGTTGAAGCAGAGGCGGTGCCCGAGACCATTGCGTGTAGATCCTGCCAGGTCAAGCCCAAATAGTAGTGGCGGCAGTGGAGTCGGTTTGAGCTAGGATGGTTGTGCATGGCAAACGTCGAGCCTGGATGACGACGTGTGGCACCATTGAAAGAACTTAGCACTCGAGACAAGGCTCGAGAATGCTTCCAAAAAATCTTATCACTTAAGGCTCAAGAGTGCTTTGTGGTTGGGGGAGAGGATGAGACTTCGTTGTGTGATATAGGTACATACATGCTTAGCGCTTTTCAGCTAAATATACTATTTGGCTGGAAAGAATTATTCAGCTACATTAAATATTGCTTGGTGAACTCTAATTTTATTAGGTCTTTAATTGTTATTTTATTTAATTATATGCAGCCCCATATTTGATCTATACAAGCCTAAAGTGAAGATGCGTTTAGAAGGTCTCATCGACACTAGTGCATCGTCCATCTCTTCAAGTGTACAAGATAATGAGGATTGAAACATGCGGTTAGGAGAATTCTTTTGTCATATGTTGCTATATTGAGACAGTGGTTGGCACCATCGGTTCATTAGGTTGCATTGATTCAAGTTATCTTTGATCCTACGTCGTGAAGATCATGCACCCTGTATCATCTTGGTATCAGAGCACGGTTGCCATGGTAGGATCAATTTACCCTTAGTTAGATTTATTTTTCTATCCTATTTACAAAAGGCCACAAAAAAATCCTTTAGCCTGTAGTTTGATCTGAATTTTTTTTACGAGTTTGGTTAGGTCTCGATCCATTAGAGAATATGTTTAGTCACTAATCTTAGTATTTCCTTTGCGTAGTTTAATCCTTGTGTTTTATCTAAACCTAAAATCTGTTGGTTTTGAACCTCAAACCAACGCTAGAAAAAATTTGCTACAAAGCATGAATAGTATGTTATAGTAATCTCAATAGACATTATAGTATTAATATAGCAAAGTACCACGCAAAGGCTCGCTATAGTAGTGCTATAGTGTGCAAAAACCACATGCATATTCTATGAGCCAATTCAATTCTTCATAAATACTTTGCTCCTACTCGAGACTAGCTATTTGATATTGCTCTAGGGCTACTCATTTACACGTTGCACATATATGAATTGTCATTTTGTTCACAAAGAAAGTGGGGTTTTAAGTGCTACTCTTATGACAATTTGATTCACAAGAAAAAGAGAGGAAAAAATAAAAATAAGAAGAAAATTGCTTGGTGATCACCTAATTGCTTGGCCGATCACCTCATCAGTGCTATTTCATCGTTTTGAGCAATTTGTGCCTATCTTTATCTCATTGATTAAATAGCTAGCATCTCTCCATGACTTGTGCAATACGAGCTAGTTGTTCATCACTTATATTCTTTTTATATATTAGCTCATTCATTTGATTGCACTAAGTTTCATCATCTTTGCGTGTGAGTTGCTTTGTTCTTTGCTTATATCATAAGATCAGCAACTAGGCGTTGAGATTCTAGTTTGGATTGTTACCTAGCTTTACAATATCTAGAATTTCATATTGCATAAGTAAATACTTTTCCCTTCAAGCTCCACTATTAGCCATTGTTTAATACATCACTTGATTGTCTACCATCATTAAGGTACATGTGTCTTTGCGGTCCGAGGAGGCATAAGAACTTTGGTTGGTAAAGAGAGGGTGAGACGAGTGATTCCACATAATTTCACATATTCTTTGGTATTTTTGCAATACTAACAATGGCAGGATATTCAACATTTTGGTCCTCAAGGTGCGACTCTCAATACTTGTATTTTTCATTCTATGGAAGTATAGATCCAGATGAGTATCTCGAATGGTTGGAACAACTCGAATGTGACCTCAAGTTCTAGAAGCTGTCAGAAGCAAAGAAAGTGACACAAACCACCAAAGAATTTAAAAAATATGCATGCACTTGGTGGAAGTGATATCCTAGGAAACAATATATCACTACTTGAAAAGAATTGGAGGTCATGAGAGTTTATGCCATTTGAGTATGAACTAGAGTTACTTTATCATATGAAGAGCATTCACCAGGGACATCGATCTGTCCAATCTTATTATGATGCTGGATTATGCTATGTATTGTGCCAACATCACAGAGACATATGCAAAGAGAGCTTACTTCAAAAGAGGTTTGAATTATGAAATCATTGCTACTATTTGTTTAAAATATGATGGTAGTATGTAGGATTTTGTGAATTATGCTATAGAGGAGAAGAGAATTATAGAAAGGTGTACACCACAGTTCAACATGAGTGACACTTTAGTTCATATGCCTTTACCAAAGACATCACACAAGAAGACGATCCAAGATGGGATATTCCCTTCACCAAAGCGTCAGATAGTGTTGTCTCATTGCTACATGAGGAGATTGTGATTGATAGTAATTGTGCCATTGCTTTGGCTCACGGTCCGTAGAAGATGAGATGCTTCAAAGCACATGTGAGGATGTGAGCCACATAGTTAAATTGAGTGAGAATAATAAAAGCAATGAGTTGTGTATTCCACCATATCTAAGGTTGAGAGCATCCAAGTTGAGAGAGAGATATACACAAAAAGAAAGGAAAGAAGTAGATGATAGGAAAAGTGAGGTTATTTTTTATACTAATGACTTACTCTCTACTTCTAGTGTTGTTTCTCACATTGTATAGGTTAATGGAGAAGAGGAGCTGAATGCCAAACAAACTATACCGTTTGAAGATGAAGTTACACTACATACATCACCTACATCAACTAAGGAGGACGTTCAAGGTAACAATATTGGTGATAAAATAGTAGTTCATCATAAAAAGGTGAATAAATGTGAGAACCCTCGTGCCCAATTAGAAAGCCCCCTTTTGAATTTAATGTGCTTAATTTACATAATATAGAATTGATTACTCATAAAGAAGTTCTTACTAGAATATTCCCTGATAATTCTTTGTAGTATATTATGTTTGATGATCCAAGAGAGCTATCTTGTGTGATTAAGAACCTTGCTGAAATTTCATGTTTAAAATTACTAGTTAGTATTTATACCTACACCTATAGGTTCAATTTGATTGAGATTATTGTGTAGATGATAAGTTCTATATTTATCAAATATGTATTTCAGGTGATAAGCTTGCTGAATTGAAATGGCATATTATGGAAAAACAATCTTTTGTGCTATGTCATGATCACAATGAGATGAGCTTGAATAATAGTGCTGGCTTTTTAAAAATATTTTTAAGCCTCCTTGTTTACCCTTTGGTGTGCAATTACGTACAAGTAATCAAAGTAGCGCAGTTGAAGCATGGAAGACACTAAAAAATTTTCCCCCATATTTGAATAACTTGATCTAGTTTTGCCCATGAATGACTTGTCCATGTACTTAGAAAAGTTGAGGACGATTTTTTCTCATGGGAGGGAGAATGATGTGGATAAATTGAAATATATAAGGGATGGTTCAACATATACATCAGATAATCGTTCTATGGTCGCTTAATTAAACAAATTGTGCGTAACATGAGGAATAACCAAACAACTTGTGATAAATGTATCTACCATGCATATACGTTGTTTTGTTTGTTTAGCACATTGTTAGGTTATCAAAAACCAAGGACAACTTTTCTTGAAGAAGGGTAGGATGATGAGGATACATACATGCTTAAAACTTTTTTACTTAAATATATTATTTGACTAGAAAGAATTATGGAGCCACATTAAATATTGCTAGATTAACTCTAATTTATTGGGTCTTTAATTATTATACTTGGAGATACAAAGATACTACTATTTTATTTAATTATATGCGTGCCCATACTCAATCTGTATAAGCCTAAAGTGAAGATGCGATTTAGAAGGTCTTGTCAACACTAGTGCGTCGTCCATCTCTTCAAGTGTACAACATGATGAGGATTGAAGTATGTGGTTGGGCGAATTCTTTTGTCATAGGTTGCTATATTGAAACAAAGGGTTGGCGCCATTGGTTCGTTAGGTTGCACATATCCAAGTTATTCTTGATCCTACGTCATGAAAATCGGGTGATGCAGATACATACATGTTTAGCGCTTTTCACTTAAATATATTTTTGATAGGAAAGAATTCTTAAGTCGCATTAAATATTGCCGAGTAAACTCGAATTTTATTGGGTCTTTAATTATTATACTTGGAAATATAGAGCTACTACTGGTTTATTTAAATTTATGTAGGCCCATACTCGATTTGTACAAGCATAAAGTGAAGATGCATTTAGAAGGTCTCATCAACACTAGTGCATCGTCTATCTCTTCAAGTGTACATGATGATGTCGATTGAGGTGTGTGGTTGTGCGATTTTTTTTATCGTAGGTTGCTTTATTGATACAGTGATTGAGGCTATGAGAGACCATGTGGATGTCATCCCGTGTGTGATGAGTAATTGACAAAGGTTTAGGATAGTCGAGTTTGGATTGTGTGGTTGGACCATGTCGTTGCGTGGTGCAACGGGCTCGGCGGACTTGGTCAAACTTGGTCGTATGGGATTAGGTTGCATATTCCGATGATTCGACAGGTTTGGACTTCGTCATGAGTAAGTATGATGTGCTTATGCTATTTACGCTTTCATGTATCGAGCGGTGCTATGTGACGTATTTCTTGTCTGTGTGACTGCAGGACGTCGAGGCGGAGTCGTGGTGAGACACGAGGTGACCGGACTAGACACAGGGAGGTGTCGAGGTCAGAACGGTCGAATGTGTCAAAGACGGCGAGATTCGATGTGGTTGCGAGTCATGGACGACAAGGAGCGCGGAAGCTTCCCGGAAGGTGCATGAGGGGCGAATCGGTAAATTCGCAAGGCGCACAAGTGGGAGCGGGCTCCGTTGGATTCAGCGGGCATAACGGGTGGAGACCCTTGCCAAGCGCTATAAATAGGTGGAGGGGGCTGCATGCCTCCCATGGCTTTAGGAGAGAGTTAGGGTTTTAGTGGGTCAAACGAGGCTTTGAGAGGTGGTTTTGCTTTGCTCTTTAGTGGTTGAGGCAGCAGCACCTTGTCTTCCACGATCATCTCCCTTCTCAGGTGTGTTCCTCCCTAGCGTGCATGTAGAGAGGTGTGTTCTTGAGATAGGGAGATGAGAAGATTGAGTGGTGAATCCATGTAATCATCCATGGTTCTAATGTCCATGCGTATCGGGACTCCTCTGTATTCCTTTTGGTTCAATGAATGGAAATCAAGTTTTCTCCCGTGCTCTGCTCTTCCTTCGTTCTTCTTTTGGGTGATTCTTGATCTTTTGCGTTTCTTGTTGGTTGTTGCTTGGGAGTGCCAAAATGGGTTGCTCTATGTTGGGATAGTGCCTCAAGATCACTTGATCGCTTAAAATCCCAAAACCCATCTCTAATTTCAGATTTCGCTTTTGAGCCTCCCTGCTCATGTTTTGCCTTTCTAGGGTTTTGGTGTTGTTCTTGTTTCCCTTTGTGAGGTGGCTCAAACTTTGGCATGGAGAGTCCAGAGGCTATTAATTAGCTATCCTAAAAATTTCATGGCCAAAGGATCAAAGGTTGAGGAGTAATTTGGTTTTGGCTCGGTTCTTGCAAGATTTCAGATTTTTACCCAAATCTGAACTTCTTGTTTCTTGGAGTGGTTTTCTCGAAATTGGCTCTGGCTTATTCTTCCGGGAGTGTTCCTAGCTATCCTCAAAGTTTCCTGCCAAGAATCCAAGAATCTTTACGAATTTCTCAGATTTCAGAAAATCTGTTTGCTGATTTCCTCGAGAGGTACTACCGCTCCTCGAGAGGTACTACCGCCAGCGGTACTATCGCTCGGATCAGCGATACTACGCCCAGCAGTACTACGCTCGTATCACGGTACTACCGCTATGCATCGACTGTTCTGAATTTATTTTTCTTGGTCGTTTTTCTCTACGGATCTGGTTTAGCCTAGTTGTTGTGACTTCTAGTAGTGCCTTTCTTCTTTCTTCATAGCTTCCATAGCTATTGGAGAAGAAGCATAAATGTGGATACTTGAGGGGCGAATTTAATTTTAGAAAGCGACATTCACCCCCCTCTGTCGCCATTTCGGTCCAACAGGCTATTAGTTTGTTAGGTTGCACAAATCCAAAGTTATCCTTGATCCTACATAATGAAGATTGGGCACCCCGTATCACTGTCGCTCAGTAGAGGTTACCACCAAGACTTAGCTCACCTGGATGGGTGCAACTGGTGAGGCAGCCAGGGCATCAAAGCCGGGCCTTCGGTGCTACCGCGCGAAGGCTTCCACTGAAGTCCTCCTTACTTCCCTTCGGCTGGCAGGCTGCTAGTACTTCACCGCTTCCCAGGCATTGCTTCTATTGACCTAGAGGGGGCCGAAAGGCTATCACTGAGCACGTTCACTCCTTCTTGTAGGTTTGAAGTTCACGTAGGTTGAGCTACCTTGATGGGCTTGTTCACTGAGCCCACAGTTGACCATCCAAGGGTGGTTCCTTTGGCGCGCGAGAGGGAGGCCTCGGGGGACCGGGTCTGCCCTAGGCATGAGGCTTGTCATAAGTATACTAATGCTAGTTGCTATTTTCGTATCTTAGCTCGTTGGAGCGCCCTAGTGTCCTGTTGGCACCGACTTTTGAGTAGAGCCTTCAGGTAGCTTTTGTCCTTCCCGGCGCTAACCCCTTTGTAGTTGCTGTGTTATCAATGGAGTTGCTGGCCCTCGGGTCCATTGTTCTTGGGTGTGCTGTGTGGTGAAGAAATATTCATAATGGCTTTCATCCTATCCTTACAAACGGTGGTGGGCCGCTTAGGAACCAACCCTCCTCGAACTGAGTCGTTTAAATATCGAGTTCACGCAAAGTGCCAAAGTTCAAGTGGTAGTCGGGTGAGCAGCCAGGGGCGAGGACCGATTATGATTTCCATTGCCACCATCCTGAACGGCCGGGGGCAGATTCTCTATGCCCCCATGTCATGACTCATTTTTGCGTAGGGGATGATGTTTGCTCAGAAACTGACTAACATGACATGGTACCAGGGGCTGCAGTTGCCCTTGTTTTTACTGGACTTATATTTTTGTCACTTGCCCAATGTTAGAATAAAGCTCATCTATTGGTTCTCACTAGGGGTATCCGCACCTGTCTCCCATCGAAAATACATGGCGCTCGATGAAGCATCTAGGCCTATAAAATGATTTTGGTAATTAATGATAATAATGTTTAAGGGACTAACATATTTATTAAGATGATTGAAAGATTTAGTTCCAGATTTTGACGATACCATGGGAAAGACATGCAAAGATGACTAAGGATTGACATGGCTCATGGCAAATATATAATGTAGTCAAGGACCTCTTTGTAGTTTTTACCACCTCTATGTTTAGTGAAAAGACCATGTTGGTAGAATAGATGCCGTACTATAAAGATGGGTTATGGCTAGTAGTTTGAAGATAATTTTGTGCCACTTTGATAAAATATCATTCATGCAAGCATTTGGAATCCATTTTGGAACCTTGTGGCTACTGCATCAAACAGAGAGAGAGAGATGGTAGTGGAGAGTTAGGAGAAAGAGACCAGAATGGCCTGGTCCCCATGGCCTCGTATTCCATATATATATACATGGGGAGTGCTTTTACAATTATACCCTTACATCTCGAGTATCCCCTTGTGGGCACTTATGTCATTACACATGGCCTATTCTGGCCTTATAACCTTCTGCCGTGCTCTTTGGGTTTAGGTGGGGGCCACCCCCTACAACAGGAGCCTCTCATGGTGAAGGGCTTCACAGGGCCGAAGCCATGTTGTCGAGTCCTTTGGCCCCCTCCGTCCCTGCGGCCTGTGAACTTTCCCGAACTTTGTCCGGGGCCGAGGCCGTAGCCGAACCCGACGCCTGGATTGGTGGTTGAGGTAGATGCGCGAGCGCTCTGTCCCGGGCTGGCGCCTGGTTGTAACAGCCTAGCTGTTTATTTCAAAATTTTTAGTAAAAAAAATTGAAAAGTTATTTTAATTTAAAATAAAATCAAGTGTTCTTTGGTTGCTTGAATTTTTTGAGTTTTTGAATTTATTGGATTAAATTAAAGCTTAGAAAGTAAAAATATTTTAAATGGTTAAAATATACCTCAAGTAAATCCGAAATTATTTTATTTGATATTTTTGGGTTCCAAGGATATTTGTAGAATTTTCTTGAATTTTTTTTTCGAATTTATTTTAGTTTATTTATTTTTTTGGGAGAAAAATATATTATTTTAATTCCGGTTTTCTCTCTCCTCCCATTTATCTTCCTCACGAACGTGCGTTTCGTCCAGAGCATGGCCACCATGAACGCAACTTTGAAGCTCTCATATCTCTTGATTTTCTCAACGGTTTTTAGCGAAATAAATTACATTCAACTCCTCTCATCAAACTCTTTCATTTCCTACCGCTTTCCTCATTCATGAGCCGTTTAGCGAGAATTAACCCATGCTATTGATGGACATGGTCTCTTGATCTCCGTCTCGGACCTCCCCGCCCCTATAAAGGGAGCACCGTGAGCCCTCCTCATCCTCACTCAACCCCGAAAATATCAAGTCCCCACTCCTCTTCTCTTGGGCGCAATCGGAGTTTTTCTTTGTGTTCCAAGCGGCGCCTTCGACTTATTGCGCCGTCCGGTGGAGCCCGCCACTTTGAGCACATCCCGGATTCGCCTCGTCGCGTTCTACACGGTGCTCACCTCGCCTTCCCGAACCGCGCGAGCACCGCCGCCACCGTGGGCCATAGCGCGTCGTCGTTCGCCGCCACCACCGGCCGTCCGTGCATGCCCGACCAAAACCAAGAATGTCGATGTCAAACCAACAGTCGCAAAAGGTCTTCTCCGTCGTGTTCCGCCACCATTCGATATCCTTTGGCCGAACCGTCTATACCGTTGAGTTTGCCTCGACGCGTTCTACGTCATGCTTCCATCGCCATCACCTAAAGATCCCCCGAGTCCTCGTCAACCTTGTCGAGCCCGACACTAAAAGCGCACCTTCACGCATACACCTCTTTTTGGTAAGCGCTTTGATTTTTGTTCGCGTCATATTGTGTCCTAGCCTCTAAGAAATTTTTCTACCATTTTATTTAATTTTTCGTGGAGCCAATTGTCAGGAACTGAGCTTTCCGCGAAAATGGCCGTTTTTGACTCCCGACGTCGATTCGTCGCCTCCGGTAAGCCTTAGCCCATGCCGTAATTTTTCTTAGACTTGCCTCACTACGTTCTACGCCGTGCTTCCTTCCTTTTCCCCAAAAAGCCTCCATAAATTTTCGCCTCCGACACCTCGCCATGGCCACCAATGGCATCTCATGTCCCCATCTATCCGGTGGTGTTTTCCCCAATCCGTTCGCGTCATATTGTGCCAAACCATCCCAGGTAGTTACATTTCAAATGGTTTTAGATTCGCTTCACCGAGCACCAAGATATTAAGTTTTTCCTTTCTTTCTACCGTCGTCGTTCAAACGTCGATGGTATCGTCTCCGTTCCTCGTCGCCGTATCCATGTCACCACCTTCATCTCATCGCCAGGATTCCATTTTGCCCATTCACTAGCCACCTCGCAGCCTGCCGACACCATACTGTTCAAAAAGTAATTCTCAGATGTCGTTATCATTTCATGTGATGTCCAAAACCTCCAGATATTCGTTCTCCCTCATACAAACTCCGAATCTGTTGGTTCTTTCTCCTAAATTCATCTACAATCATAATCTATCTGCCAATGTATATTTTATAATTTTTGGATTTTATTTGAATTTATTTTGTTTGGATCTTCGCGTGTAGACTACTTACTTAATCCGAGAGTATTTCTTCGATTTAATCGCAGCAAGACTTCGAGCAAGGCAAGTTACACCTTTGATCATGTTGTTCTACTAATTTAAATTATTTATGTTGTTTTTAAAATTATTATTGCATGCGTATTTTTATTCAAATTAGTTCAAATGTGCTTAAAACTTTAGTTACACCCAATTTCCTTTGTATGGCCAATCTTGATATTGAACAATCATACCTTGTCACCTTAGATGAAAACCTAGTTGGTACATTAGTATTAACTAGAACAATTTATGGAATTGCTTAGCCATGCTTAGAATAATTCGGTGGGAAGAATTGTTTCACATAAAATGATAAGCTTTTGAATCTGTATTCTTGACTTGGTGAGTCAAGAAGGTTTATGAATTATTTTGAAAACAAATATAAAACTGGTTTAGACTTAGGCAATTGGTTAGAGTGGTGGTGCAGCATGCCCCGTTGGTTGGAGCCGCAGTGGTTGATTGTCGTGCACAGGGGGTTTGTGGTTGGGCCTAAGTCGATTAAGGACCGGCTCAGTGAGCTATCAAGTTGCAAAGCCCTATCGTACTACCACAAGGTCGGTATGGGACAACCTCGCTGAATAATTTGCGTGTCCCAACCTGAGCCATTTCGTAGGATGAAAGTGAGCGTGGCGTAGGCCATGAGAAGTCTCACTCGGCTCAAGAGGGGTCCTGTCCGTGGATTCTTATCGGGTGAAACCTTAGAGTTGACTTGGCCAAAGTTGAAGGCTTTGCATTGTAAAGGCCTTGTCACGACTCCTAACCGCACACCTAAGGAAGTGTGTAATCTAGTGGTAAACGGGATGATCGTGTCTTGTGGGTAAAGCCGCACAACCTCTGCAGAGTGTATAACCTATCTCGATAGCCGTGCCCACGGCCATAGGCAAGTCGAGTGAAGTTTTTCACGGATTAGACTTTGATTTTCAAAATGGTTTGCGAAAACCTTGTGGATGGATGGAATCCACGAGAGATGAAAACTTGCGATGGATGGAATCCGTGAGAGATTGAAATCGTGAATGGATGGAATTCATCGAGTTGCGCAGTTGAAAGCGTGTGGATGGATGGAATCCATACGTGAGCTTTTGGAAAAGATGGTCCGTGGGATGCCCGTGGATAGGTTAGTGTTTGGTTGGAGCTCGCACTAACGATATTATTTTGTTAAAATCTTGTTTCTATTTATCGTATCAAATTCAGCTTTTGCACTTACTTATGATATTTACTCAAATGATCGCCTTTTATGCAAATTAACCATATTATGCCTTCCTTTGATACTCCATATGCATGCATCAATTCTGTTAAACCTCCTGGTGTAACTTGTGGAGTACTTTTTGTACTCATGTTGCTATATCTAACTCTTTCCAGAGGAAGCCTTCGACGACTTCGGTGAGGATTGTTGGAAATATGCCCTAGAGGCAATCATAGAGATGATGATATTTCGTTGTATCCATGATTTAATAAATATTCCTTGAATATTGCCTTTGTATTGATTAACAAGTATGTGACTTGTTTGTGAAACTCTTTACTTGTATGGTTATTCTAAAGTTGTCCCTAGTCGAAGTTCATGTGTGGACACACGTGAATAATGGATTAGCACATGTATCGGTTGATGACCATGTTTCACAGGTCATAGACATGGAGATGTCAAACCAATAATGTGGACACATGTTTAGAACATGGGGTTGGACCGACCCAACATGAGACATAACAATTATACTTATGGTTCTCTCTCTACACAATGTGTACGCCTTGTCCTTAGACCTGAGATTGTCGCATGTACTTGAGATGTGAATCGACCTACTTAGGGGCTATCAAACGCCGCTCCGTGAATCGGGTAGTTATAAAGGTAGCTGGTTTGTCATGAAGCATGCCGCGAGGCATGGTCACGAGATGGGATTTGCCCTCTCTACCGAGAGATATCTCTGGCCCTCGAGTGATCGGATCCGTAAATGCATGGCCATGCTACTTAAGGTTAAGAGTTAACCTAGTAAGGGATTCCGGATCACAGATCGAGAAAGAGTGGTCACTTGGAGCTCACCAAATATCGTGAGGCAAAGGGATTGGCATGTACATAAAGTTGTGATGGTTCGTTCGATATGATCTTTATGTATGTTTAGGAGTTGACACGTCTTGCTAGAGGCGCTACCAACTATTGACCGAGTAGGTAAACTCGTGTCATGTCTAAACATACGTGAACCCATAGGGTCACACACTTAAGGGTGAAGCCTAATTCGGATTGGATCCGGTTGACTGGTATTGAGTCCTAATGGGCCTCCATTCGCTGAAGCCCATTATAAGGACGTCTATAAAAGGAGGGCTAGGGCGCAGGTAGAGGGTGAATTTCGTGACCTCTTCAAACCCCGGCGCCACCCTCCCACGCCTCGGCGCTCGCGCGATCTAGTAATCCGGCGCGCGTCACTTCCTCCCGCGTGTGGATACCTTTTGGCGGCGCTGCATCCGTAGCGCTTGGACGAACCGCAAGAGAGGAGTTGTGCGTTGGACGCCACGACGAGGACGAGGAAGTAGTACGACTACTCGCCCCGACGTCTTTGCATCGACGTAGTACGACTACTCGCCTCCGACGTCTTCGCATCAATTCCGCACTGCGCGTCTAGTGGTAATTCCGTGATCTATAACCGCAGTGATCTTGGTTTACGGGCATAATTTTTATTAATTTGCGCTAGCGTAGCCTTCCCGTAGTCCTTCAAGGATTGCGACTAGGCCACGTCTTACAGTCATTCGCCTTGTGGGAAGGCTGGATGGGTCGCCGCTTATGTATTTCTTCCGCTGTCTTCTTTGGTATTATTGTAAACTTTGGCCGCAGCTCATATTAGCTAAATAAAGTTTGTCATTACGCATGATAATTGTCTTTGTGATACCGTGCACTAGCTTTTCCCGGATAGTGCGATTAACACGCAGGGTTACGGAGTTGTTTGCCCGGTCCCGACATCGTCGGTAGGCACGCCGCGCTTCGCCTCTCCGCCCGGCCGAGTCGAGGCGCGGCGTCGGCATGGGTAGGCGAGCGGGTCCTCGAAGTCGCTGCACATGCATCGAGTGATGGTGGACGCGCCACGACGCTCCTACTTCGCCCGCCCACGTGGCGGTGTGCTTGGCGCGGTGCGGGCCTTGAGCGCCGTGGCCATTTTAATGTGGCGATGAACTTCCGGTGGTTAGACCGCGCGGTTGATTCCCGCGGTTGACTTCCGCCGTTGGACTCCCGCCGTTGGACTTCCGCCGGTTGGCTCTCGCCGATGGGGTGTATATATATAGGAACGATCTAGTGTAAACAGCTTTTCGGTGCTAACATGCTAAAACCGCCAGAGCGTTAGATCTGCCCCAACAGCCCAGATTCTTGAGGGTGGAAGTACCAAACCACTTATGTAATTTTACCAAAATCCCCTGCCTCCTCGTCTTTTTTTTTCCAGCCCCCGCCTAACTCCCTTCGACACGGCGGAGGACGCCGCCATCGCCTACGACGAGGCGCCGCGCGTTCAAGGGCACCAAGGCCAAGCTCAACTTCCCGAGCGCGTCAGGGCCGCCAACCTGCGGTCGGGGCCATGTCGACCTCGCCATCGCTCGGCGCCGCAGATACTGACTTCTCGACGCAGCGGCTCATCCGAGCCAGCCCGCCGTCGCTGCGGTGGCAATGTCGGCACCGCTGCGATGTCCACGCCGTCGCCACAACGACGGCGCGTGCCGCGATGCATGGCCGTGCGGCGGGGAGCATAAGAATAAAGATTCTTGAGATCGATGGATCGTTGCATGCAAGCAACTTTGCCTACAAGGTAGGAATCGATCAAGGAGACTACTTAGCTCTAGTTGAGGAATATGCATGCAATATGGGGTAAGTGTTGGTGATTTTTGCGAGGAAGAACGTGTTACGGCGAGGGGCCGCGATCGGCGACCTTTGATTCTTCGCCTTACGGCTTAGTTTCATTTCACGCGACCTCGAAGGGAGTTAGTCGGGCTGGAAAAAAGAAGACGGGAGGCGGGAGATTTTAGCAAAATTGCATAAGTGGTTTGGTGCTTCCACCCTCAAGAATCTGGGTCGTTAAAGCGATCTAACGCTCTTGAGCGATTTTAGCATGTTAGCACTGAAAAGCCTGTTAGTACTAGATACGTTCCCATATATATATATATACGGCTCTGGTGCGGCGTTGTTCCTGCCTCGCGTCCTTGGATAGGAGCTGCTCCCCTAAAACGGGCCCCTTCCGTGCATCGACATTCCCTAGCGACGCTGAGCGGCTTCGGGGATGTTGATGTACAGATGGAGGTCCATTTTTCTTGGGAGCTTGGTTAGTGTCTGTTATCGGTAGCCAGCCACGCTTCCTGCCCTCGCGCTGTGTTTCTGCGTACGATGGCAAGGCTTGCCCTGTTCTCCTAAACAGACCTACCTTCAGTCGGGGTTCCTGATGGAGTCCGCCCGCATTACTTTGAAAAAATGTTAATGCACTGAAGGTGGCATGTTAAGGAGAACAAGCCAAACTTTGCGCGACATGACCTTTGCTTTTGCCATGTGAGGAGGTGCCAACGGGCGAGTTCGCGCGCTGGTCCGCTCCTCGGCCAGGTCTAGGCCGGCCGCGCCGCGCCAGGTTGGTGTGGCGATTGAGGAGACGGCCTCCTACGCGCGCGCCGTGCTCCGCATGAGGATGGCAAGGTTTGACCTGTTCTCATAAGCATGATATGCTTGAGTTCGCTCGCATCCGCCGACAGTAACCGGCGCTATCATCAAGGGACGTTGATGTATCGCTTATCTGTGTTGCGGAGAACCCGCCAAAACCCGCCGCATGTCCGCCTCATGCGTTCCCAAAATACGGAAACCCAGCGCTGAACCTCGCCGGTTTAGGACATGAGGATGTCGCGCTGGCCTTGACGCCGGCGGCCGCCTCCGCTTCCCCGTGGCGAGCTCATGTCGAGGCCGCCGCCGGTTGCTTGGCCCGCGGCGGTTTGCCGTTATACCCGGGCGCAGGGCCGAGGCGGGTGGTAGAGTTTCGCAGTTAAAGCGGAGATTCGCCCGTATTAGGCTGCCGAAGACGACGCAGCAGAGTTGACGCGCGCGCTCCGTCCCCTACCCTTCGAACGGGTGGCAGCGGAGCTGGCGCCTAGCCGGCGCAGACGCGCGTGCGCTCCGCCCCTACCCTTCGAACGGTGGCAGCGAGCCGCGCCAGCCGGTGAGACACGCGCGCGCTCCGCCCCTACCTTCGAACGGGTGGCGCGAGCCGGGCGCCAGCCAAGAAGACGCGCGCTCCGCCCCTACCTTCGAACGGGTGGCAACGAGCCGGCGCCAACCAAGAAGACGCGCGCTCCATCCCCTACCCTTCGAACGGTGGCAGCGAGCCGGCGCCAGCCGGGCAGATGCGCGTGCGTTCGCCCCTACCTTCGAACGGGTGGCGCGAGCCGGCGCCAGCCGGTAGACGCGCGCGCTCCGTCCGCCACCCTTCGACGGGTGGCGCCGAGTCGCGACTCGCATCGCGAACACCGCCACGCATGCGGTGATTGAGATCTCGCGATGCGGTCCTGCACTGTAAAGGTGGCTTGAAATAGCCCTCGTAACCGCACCCCCGCAGATGTACGCCCCCTTCTTGCTTGCATCGCCTTCTGTACTCCCGTAGTATTCTTGCCGCCATACCCCTTTCGTGAGAAGCTATGGCATCTGGTGGCAAGCATGGCCAGGCGGCTAGCGCCTGCGGCATTCGCCGGCGATCCTCACCGCTAGAGGTGAAGTACTCGCTCAGCGAACGCGACCCCGCGCCGGCGACAAGTGTTGGTCGGCGCGAGAAGGAAGGCGCGTTCTCGGCGTCTTTGGGCTCGCCGCCGTGTCCGAAGACAACTGGCGCCGCGCGGGGAAGCTGTCCGAGCGCCAGGCGGTACGATTGCCCGCCGCCGATGAGGTGGAACCGTGCCCCGAGAGGTCGGAGGCGCTCGTATTCGTTGCCTTTTTCGACGCGGGGCTCCGCATTCCGGCGGCGGCGGTCGGGCGACGTCGCTGCGAACCTTCGGCCGAGCGGCGCAATCGACCGAACGCCGTGGCTCGGCTCGCGGTGTACGCTGGGCCTTGCGCCGGAGAGTGCTGGCCCAGCCATTGTTCGCCACCGCACGAGGCACGGTGCCGCGCAGGATCGGAAGGACGGACGCTGCCGAGCCGCGGCGTCACCTTTATTCTTCGCCAACTTGCAGAAGCTCTTCCTCGCGAACTCCACTCGCGGAAGTGGGAGTCTCATCGATGAAGCGGTGGTTCTACCACCGTGTGGAGAGCGGAGCGGCCTTGAGTGCACGGCCGCCGATCGCATTCAAGACCTCGCCGCCGGACACTCGACGACGAGGACGAGCGGAGGGCCCGGCGGCTCGTAGGCCTGGCCGCCCGCTTTAACATGCGCGACCTCGCCGAGGAGTACGTGATGTACGGCGTAGCGCCGCTCGCCCGCGACTGGCGCCTTGCCACCGAGAAGCGTTGAGATGACAATGTTTCGCCGCGGTGCTCGCCATCGCCGCCCTCCGGTCTTCGTAAGCCTCGATCGTATCTCCTTTGCTCACGCGAAACGCGTTATAGGTTGATCTTATCTCCCGCTTGCTTTAGGGTTCGCTTGAGGATGCGAGCGGCGCCGCGCGTATTCTGGGGGCCGTATACCGGCAGGGAGCACGAGCAGCGCGCGTCCGCTACCGCCGAGGTGGGGCTGGGGCGGATAAACCGCGTGTGCGAGGCCCTGGGCCTTGCCGTGCCGGAGCGTGCCGAGCCGGCCTTGCCACATCAAGACGATGGCGCGATGAGGAGGAAGGCGCCGTCTCGCAAGAGGGGCCGAGGTGGAGCGTCTGTCGTGCTTGGTGTAGCAGCTTCCAGTGTCGCTGCTGGCGCTCCCGATGGCGCGGCAGACGCCGAGTCGGATTCGGCGAGGTACGTCGACTCCGGCTTGGATGGCGCAGACGCCGGGCGACGGATCTTCGGCGGTGCCTCGACGGCGGGCCCGCCACGAGCAAATGGAGAGGAGAAGTCTCGCCACCCGTGGCGCTGCCGAGACAGATCTCGAGGGGACCGGCGGTGCCGAGGTGGTGCCTCGGCGCCGCCTCTAACGCGAGGCTGCTGTTTCGGAGGACCGCGCCGCGGCACTTGCGCCACCGTTAGGGGCGGGCCCTGAGCCCTCCTTCCACTATCAAGGCAAGGTGGTTTGGCTTCCTTGGTGTTTTCGTTGCGTCTTGCGGTGCTCACTTGCGCCCTGTTTGCTGCGCGCACTTATTCGGAGGAGGAGCTTTGCCGAGACATGGAGGTCCTAGCGCCGCGCCCGAACGCCGTGCGCCGGGTCCCGCGACTTCGTTCCTCCGTCGAGACGCCGAGGGCGTGGCATGGGATCGTAGATGACGCGCCGCCGTCGACCAACAGCGCCATACTTACGGGGTGGAGCGCCTCGGGGCGCCTCAAGGTGTCAGGGGTGAGGGTAAGTTCCTACTTATGTGACAATGCTTGGCCATGCTGAGCTTGCTAAGTCGTTTCGCCCTATAGACACTGGTGCTGGGGCAGGCCCTGCAAACGGCCTATGTTCATGCGCAAAGGGCGCTCGAAGATAGGTTGCAGGTCGCCGAGGAGAAGCTGCGTGAAGCCACGGGGGCCCGTTCCGCCCAGGATGCCCGCATCCATCAGCTGGAAGCGGAGTGCGCTGCGGCGAAGGCGCACGCCGAGGGGCTTGCCGCTTCGGCGCGGCAGTCGGCCGCGGAGGTGATGCGTCGGGAGTTCGTGGCGGAGCGGGACGGCCTTCTGCAACAGGTCGCCTCGCTAGAAAAGGAAAAAGGTGAACTCGCCTTAGCTCTAGTGGAGCGTGACCAAACGCTCGGCGAGGCTTCGGTGGTTGCATGGGATGCCATGCAAGCGCTGGAAAGCCACCTCCAAGGGCTTGTGGCCAAAGTGCCGGACCATGCCTTCGGCCCGGAGGAGCTATCGCGGACCCTTCGCTGGGTCAAAGATACCGCCGATGCTGCGTGGTGCCGCGACGAACTCGTGACCACCGTGCCTCGTGGCGTCGTGTATGGTGTGTGCGCTCCTCGGCCGCGGCTGCATGCACATCGCCGAGCCGAGGACCCCATTGGAGATGCCGGCGGGCTGGAGTAATGTCCGACGCCATCCGCGCCGTTCGTCGTGCCATGAAGCACTTCTACGAGCGGATCTGGGACTACGCTGGAGTGGCCGCCGCACAGGTCGAGCTCCGGAAGTCCCTTTACGGGGAGGGGAGCCTCGACCAGTTTCTGGACGGGGTCCCCCGACGCGACGAGGATGGCGGTGGGACCTCCGAAGGCACCGAGAATTCACAGGTGCGACACCGGGGTGGCTAGGTGTAGGCGTGCGTTGTAATGTCCGCCCCTTTTTGTGAATAAAATGCGCGCTTGTTCTACGAACTGACCATTTTGACCTGTGCCCCGCGCTTCCTTCTTTGGACGGCGCTTCGTCCGCCTTGCAACCCGGCGGCGCCTTCGACGCTGGCAAAGGGCCGAGGAGTCGCTAAACTTTTGGGCGGGCCGACCCTCTTCAGGCGAGGTCCCGACCTTAGCGCGTGTTAAGGACGAGCCCGCCGAATAGTGGCTTAGGGTGGCAGATATACTGGCGGGCCTTTGTACTTGTAAAATTTTCCCGATGTATACATCTGGCACTTAGGATGTGCGCTGCGCACTGTGCTTCGGGTGGTCATGCCGCGTGCGGAGGCGGACCTCGATGTTACGACTTGTTTAGAGTCCGTAGACTGGCGCGTGCGAAGGCGGACCTCCGCACTACGACCTGTTTAAAATCCGTAGACTGGCGCGTGCGAAGGCGGACCTCCGCACCACGACCTGTTTACAGTGCGTAGGCTGGCGCGTGCGGCGGACCTCCGCACTACGACCTGTTTAAAGTCCGTAGACTGGCGCGTGCGAAGGCGGACCTCCGCACTACGACCTGTTTAAAGTCCATAGACTGGTGCATGCGGAGGCAAAAGTGCGCGCACGCTCCGCTCCCCTACCCTTCAAGGCGGGGGTAGCCTCTGGTGTACCTCGCGCTTCGCGTGCGCCCTTCCTGAGGGCAGCTTCTGACTCGCTATGTCGCCCTCTTGGAGCTCTTGGAATTAGACTTCGGTGGCGCACCTTGCGTTCACCTCCCGTGGTGCGCGAAGGCGAGCCTCGACGCTGCGTCGTGATGTGCAATTGATATCCATGCCCTCCTTGCGTTCCGCAGAGTGCACCGAGAGCACCCGCACTATATTTATACTCCGTAGAGTGCGCAGGGAGAACATCTGCGTCTTATTTATACTCCGTAGAGTGCGCAGGGAGAACATCTGCGTCTTATTTATACTCCGTAGAGTACGCACAAGGGCGAAGTCCCTGGCGTGCGCGGGGTTCGCGTCTTGTTTATACTCAGTAGAGTGCGCAGGGAGAACGTCCGCGTCTTATTTATACTCCGTAGAGTACGCACAGGGGTGAAGTCCCTGGTGTGCGCGGGGTTCGCGTCTTGTTTATACTCAGTAGAGTGTGCAGGGAGAACGTCCGCGTCTTGTTTATACTCCGTAGAGTGCGTGCAGAGGCGTCCCCCCACACATCTTTGTTTATACTCATGCCCGTGTCTTCGATGGAGAGTGCACATGCGAACGTGCGTCTTCGGTTATACTCATGCCCGTGTCTTTGACGGAGAGTGCACACGCGAACGTGCGTCTTTGGTTTATACTCATACCCGCACCCCTGGCTACGGAGAGTGCACACGAGAACGTGCATCTTTGGTTTATACTCATGCCCGTATCTTTGACGGAGAGTGCACACGCGAACGTGCGTCTTTGGTTTATACTCATACCCGCACCCCTGGCTACGTAGAGTGCACACGCGAACGTGCGTCTTTGGTTTATACTCATACCTGCACCCCTGGCTACGGAGAGTGCACACGCGAACATGTGTCTTTTGTTTATACTCATACCCGCACCCCTGGCTACGGAGAGTGCACACGCGAACGTGCGTCTTTGGTTTATACTCATGCCCGTATCTTTGACGGAGAGTGCACACGCGAATGTGCGTCTTTGGTTTATACTCATACCCGCACTCGCTACGGAGAGTGCACACGCGACGTCGTCTTTGGTTTATACTCATACCCGCACCCACGCTACGGAGCGTGCACACGCGAACGTGCGTCTTTGGTTTATACTCATGCCCGTATCTTTGACGGAGAGTGCACACGCGAACGTGCGTCTTTGGTTTATACTCATACCCGCACCCCTGGCTACGGAGAGTGCACACGCGAACGTGCGTCTTTGGTTTATACTCATACCCGCACCCCTGGCTACGGAGAGTGCACACGCGAACGTGCGTCTTTGGTTTATACTCATGCCCGTATCTTTGACGGAGAGTGCACACGCGAACGTGCGTCTTTGGTTTATACTCATGCTTGTATCTTTGACGGAGAGTGCACACGCGAACGTGCGTCTTTGGTTTATACTCATACCCGCACCCCTGGCTACGGAGAGTGCACACGCGAACGTGCGTCTTTGGTTTATACTCATGCCCGTATCTTTGACGGAGAGTGCACACGCGAACGCATGTCTTTGGTTTATACTCATACCCGCACTGCTACGGAGGTGCACACGCGAACGCGCGTCTTTGGTTTATACTCATACCCGCACTGCTACGGAGAGTGCACACGCGAACGCAGCGTCTTTGGTTTATATTCGTGAGCACGCGCGCGGGCAAAGCCTCCGCGCGTCTCACCGCGTGTTTTAACCCAATGATAATAGGTTGGCGACAAACGGAACTTTATTACCTTCCCGTTTGCGCGGGTGAGCGATTACATATGGCGGGGGTACTAACCGTCTGTGTTCGGCGCGGCCGAAGCCTCTAGTGGTTGCGCTACCTGCGGGGCTAGCCGAGCCGCCCCTGGATGACGTCGCGGGTCTCCGCACGGCGGTGCCGATCCTAAGAGTGCCGCTGCTCGTCGCGATGGGGACATCTGGTGCCGTGCTCGATGCGCCGGGCCATGTCTTGATTGCCACGAACGGTAATGATGGCTCGCGGTCCCGGGAGCTTCATGCATAAATAGCCGTGATGCGGTACTGCCCCGAAGGAGTTAAGGATTGGATGCCCCAATATGGCGTTGTAGGGGTATGGGAGATCGACGACGTCAAAAGTAGCGTCTTCGACCCTTGCATTGTCGCCCTGGCCGAAGGAGACCTGTAGGCATATTTGGTCGAGCGCCCGTAGAGGTTGTCCTCCGAATCCTTGCAGCGGGACTCCCGATGGGCCAAGGCGGCTTCGGGGGATCCCCATCTGGTCGAAGGCTACGCGGCGGCTAATGAGAATGTTCGCGAGCCGCGCCGCCAACTAGGCGCGTCCCCACATCGCATCCCGCTATAACGACCCGGATGACCAGGGGGTCATGATGAGGGAGCTCCACGCCTTCATGTTGTGCCCAGTCCGGCGGTGTCTGCGCTGGGTATGCCGCCACGTGGTGTAGCCTCCGTACGTATGCCTTTCGCTGCCGTGTCGAGGCGAACTCCAGCGAGGAGCCTCCGGAGATGACATTGATAACCCTGCGGTGGGCGGCCTTTGGAGCCTGTAGCTGCAGGAGGCCCCCCTGAGGCTGCTGCACATGGGCCTGGATTCGCAGAGGGCCTCGTAGGGCTGCGCCCCTTGTGCTCGGGTGTCCATGGGGCCGTGCGACGGTGTTGCACGTGGGCTACCACGGGCGGGCGTGCTTCCTGGCTCCTGTCCCTGGTGACGCTCTGGTGGAGCGCCGCGATAGAGGTGCATGCACGTGTGTCGTGGGTGCCCCGACCGTGGACCTCGCACCACAGCCCGTGGTGCTGGTCCTCGTAATCCCCACGACCTCTATCGTCGTGACCCCGGCCACGGCCGCGTCCTCGACCTTGGCGCCCCCGGCCACCACGACCAGCGGGAGCGTTTTCTTCGGAACCGCCTTCGATATCGAAGACCTGCCGGCCTCGCGCGACCTGGCGGCGCGCTGGGCCTATCGGACGGCTCCCTGTGCGGGGCGTCCTTGCGCTCAGGCGCGTCCTTCGACGACTCCTGCTTGCGCTTTCCCTTCGCGGAGCCGTCCTTCGGCGGGTCTTCGGTTGTCGAGCGTCCGGCCTGGTTGGTGTCGGAGTCGTCACCTTGTCTTCGCCGTCGTCTTCTTCCGCCTCGGCGTATTCTCCATTTTGTCGAAGAGCTTGTCACTTGCTTTGATCGGCTTCCTTGCGTTGTACTCGGCCATGGGGCCCGCGGAGGCCCAGATGGCTGCGTTGACAACGGTGATTTCGTTGACATCCTTGACTTGGCATCGTATCTTTGCGAAGCGCTTGAAGTAGTCTCGGAGCTTGTCCAAAGGTTTCTGTTTCACGGCAAAGAGCTGGTCTGCGTCGACCCGCTCAACGTAGTTTCCTTGAAAATTGTTGTGAAGGCGGTCGCGGAGCTGCCCCCACGCGTAGATGGAGTTTGGCTCTATGGTAAAAAGCCAGGAAAGCGCCACTCCTTGCAACGCGAGGAGGCCCTTCGCTTTGTGGTGTCATCTCCGCGCGCGCCGATTGCGATTTACAGACACGCGCACGAACTCGCGGGGTCCGTATCACCTTTGTATGGCTCGATGACGCTGGGAACTTGAAGTCTTCGCCACGCCGCTGCTGCGATCGCCAAAGCGGGGACTGGATCGACGCGCCGCAGCGCACGCGCTCGGGCGTGGGGCGTCGCGGCTATCCGCCCTTTCGGCGTGGGCTCGGCGTGGCATCGGCGCGCTGCTGGCCGAGCCTCTTGCATGTTACGGATAGCCCCACGAAGGTCCCCTAGCTCGCCGAACGCGTTTAGGGCCGCCAGCAGGGCGCCTTCCACCGCCGACGCGGGCGGGGCCGCCGGTGCGCCCAGCGGACGGGTCGGTGCGTACGATCGCCTCGCGGGCTCCCGAACCGCTTGTAGCAGCGGTGGCGGGTTGGTCGCCGCGCGCCGGTGGCGGGTCGATCGCCGCCGCGCCGATGACGGTTCGATCGCGCCGCGTTGCGGTGGCGGGGTTGGTCGTCGGGTCGGTCGCCGCAGCGTCGTGGCGGGGTTGGTCGTCGCAGTGCCGATGGCGGGGTCGGTCGCCGCAGCGCGAGCGTCGACGTTGACATGCGTCATATTTGCATTCGTTTACCCATCATTTTGCCCCATTATTTTTCGCATTTTAGGACCATTTATCATCATTTACACGTTTTCCCATATTTAATTGCTCAAAATGGACCATTTTACATTTTTAAATACTTTTCCGTAGGCCGGCGCGATCTAGGCGCATAAATGACAATTCTGGACTTTCGGGACTGCTCCGTACCGCTGTGCGTGTCGTCATGGATGCGTGGGATCAAACCGCGATGAAATCGGACTCCTGGAGGGCCAGAACAGAAGAGAAGAAGTGGGAGAAGGACCAATGTGTAAACCCTAGAAAGTGGGAGGACTAAATCAGAAAATGGCAAAAACCCCAACCGGCCACAACCCTAGCCGCCGCCGCATTTTTTTCCTAGAGCCCGGTTCTTCTCTTCTCCTCCCCTTTGCTCTCTCCTCCCCCATCCTCTTCTCCGGCGCCGGCGAGCGCCGGGCCGCAGCTCGCCGGTGCGTCTTCGCCACTCCACCGCAACACCTCCTCCTCATCCGAGCGCCGCCACCTCTCCTCCCTTCTTCTCCCCATCCGGTCTCCTTCTCCTCCATCTCCTCCGTCGCGCCTCCCCTCCCAAGCTTCGCCAACCCCTGTCACTTCTCCACCTCTCCCCGTCCGCCTTCACCTCCCTCCTCTTCTCCATACCCGGCGCCGGCAGCTTCTTACTCGCCTCGGCGCCGCCGCATCCTCTTCTCCCTCATCTCGCCTTCTCCACCCGCTGCTCCAAACCCCACCGGCCTACAAATCCGCTGCTAGCGCCGCCTCCTTTCTTCACCTCCAGTTCTTCTCCGCATCCACCGCCGCTCGCCCCACTTCTTCCCCCATCTCGGCTCCGCCACCTTGCTCTACCGCGTCGCCTCCATCCTCAGATCCACTGGCCGCCTCACCACCTTCTCCCCTCTGCGCCACCTACTTCCGCCGACCGCACCGACCTTCGCAGCTCCGCCGCCCCGACTTCACCAGCTCCTTCCCTCCACCGAGACGACTTCGGCGACCACGTCTACACCGACGGCGACGAGCTCCGATCTTCGACCCCTGCTTCCTCTTCAACGAGCGCAGCCCTCACCGATCTCCATCGCCACCGACGACGGTGACCTCTTCCTCACCATCGCCGACGTCTGCTTCCCTGCTGCATCCACTTCACCGAGCTTCAATTCCTCTCTTCTTCCTCTACATCTAGGTTTATTCTTCTTCTGCTTCCTCTTAATTTTGAACTGTCAATGTTAATTTGTGATCTGTGATATGTGATGATGGTGAATTATGTACTGTGATGTATGCATGTGTTCAGTATGTCTGAGTTTATTACTTGTGTAGGGTATGCCCTGTTTATGCAGATATCAGTATTGAAATTTGTATGAGTGCTGGTTGTGTTGTGCGAGCTAGCTAGTCGGCAGCGGTTTCCTCCTCGTCTTTGCCTCGATCCCCTTTGCTTCTAGACTCTCCCTTTTCTTCTCTCCGCGGTCTGTCGATAGTTAGGTCGAGCGTTCGTAGTTTTGTGTTTGTTGTGTTGTCGTGTGCCGTCGTCGTCTATTTAGCTATCGTTCGCTTTCTCCCTCATTCTCTCTTGTCTCCCTAGTGCTTCTAGACTCTCTTTCTCTTCCAGTCTCACGGTCGATAGCTAGTTAGGGCGTCGGTTGGTAGTCGTTGTCGTTCGTGTGTCGTCGTGTTGTTCGTTCGGTCGTACGACATCCATTCGTACGGTCGTTCGTTCCGTCGTTGTTTAGTTCGTTCGTTTGTTTAGTCGTTTGTCGTTTTGTTCGTGCGAGTTAGAGTTCGTTCTGTAGTTCGCTCGTTCGGTAGACGTTTTAGGTTTAGTTCTCCCCGTTTAGTTTGACCTAGCTTTAGCCGAGCACCGGTAGCCTCAGTCTAGTCCCTGTGGAGAACACGACACTCGCCGCTATTTCAGTGGCAACCCGTGCACTTGCGGGTGTGCTATTTTCGCACGATCAGCAGACGTCCTGAACCGCCGCGCCTGCTCCGTCACCTGTGCCCGCGACAGCCGATGCCGAGGCCCTGGTACTCACGCGACGCTCCGCCCCAACCGTCTTCTTCCCCTTCGCCGCCGTCGACGAAGCCTTTTTCGGTGCCATCCTCCTTCGGACTTCAGGCTTGCTCCTATCCTCCCCACGGACGGCGCCAACTGTTGTGGCTACAGACCAAACAGAGAGAGAGATGGTAGTGGAGAGTTGGGAGAAAGTGACCGTAATGGCCTGGTCCCCCCATGGCCTGTATTCCATATATATATATACATGGGGAGTGCTTTTACAATTATACCCTTACATCTGAGTATCCCCTTCAGGGGCACTTATGTCATTACACATGGCCTATTCTGGGCCTTATAACCTTCTGCCAGGCCTGCTGGGTTTAGGTGGGGGCCACCCCTACAACAGGAACCCTCTCTGATTTTCATTTGAAAATCGGTATGACCAAAGTGTTGTCAGTGATAGTACCATTGCATTGGTACTATCAGCCTATACATGTCAGTACGCTATTTCTAGAGAGGTGTATTTTTTTGTCTTAACTAGAAACGGCATTCCCGTAGTTGTTGGCCAATAGTACTGCTGCATTTTGACCACACTTGATGTCCGGTATTACCGAAGTGTGGTATGTCCACACTTTAGTTGGTGGTACGTGATTTCCAGAGGTACATTTTGGGAAATCAGTACTACTTCAGCTGATGTGTGGGACTATCGCAGAATCGGTACTAGCGGGGCTTGTGAGTGCAGTACTAATGATATTTTAATTAATGGCTAGTTTCTGTGTATTTAATGAATCTTAAGTAGCCATTGAACAGTAGGTGCGGTAATATCCGCCATTACATGGTGGAAGTACCGTGTCTCCTGATTTTTAGGGATTTTGACCCTAACATCATCCTGGTGGGTGGAGGCTATAAATACCTCTCTACCAGTAGCAAACAAGAACTCTTGGGCCTCCTTGAATATATTTGAGCTCTTACCTTCCTCTCTTCAACTCATTTGCTTAAATATCTCATTTTGGGATTGTTAAGAGCATTCAAGTGCCTTGCATCATATAGTTGATCATTGTGGCAATTGAATACCTTCAAACAAGCATCATTGGCTTATTACTCTTGGTGGTTGCCGCCACCTAGATGGCTTGGAGGAGGTTGCACGGTGATCTCTTGAAGGAGATTGTGAAGAGACTCAGCAAGGTTGTGAAAGGTTGGAGCTCACCTATCGGAGTGAGAAAGAGCTACCAATAGTGGATTGAGGAAAGCCTCAAGATTGTATAAGGAGCCAGCTTGATTTGTTCAAGCTCCCTTAACGTGGATTAGTAAAGACCGGCAAGTCTTCGAGACCATGGGAAAAACTTCATGTGTCATCCATGTGGTTAATCCTCTTGCACTTTACTTTGTAGGACAGGAAGGCAAGAACGTCACTGTCTTCCATCAGAAAAACTTGGTGTTCAAAACGAAGTTCGAAAGCACCTAGCTATTCAGGAAGGCGGGAACGTCGTTGTCTTCCATCAAAAAAAGTATGGCACTCGGGACAAAGCTCGTGAGCATCTAGCTGGTCGGGGAGGCGAGAATGTTGCCATCTCCCATTAGGAAAAACTTGACGCTCGGGACAAAGCTCGTGAGGTGAGGACTTCGCTATCTCCACGAGGTGAGCTTTTGTTAAGTTAGCCCCGAAGGGATGGGTTTCCGTTGACTCAGCCTCAGAGTTTGAGTTTTTGCTGAGTCAGCCCAGAGGGTGAGTACTTGGCGACTCAGCCCCGGAGGGCGAGTTTACACTGACCCGGCCCTAGAGGGTGAGTATTTGGCAACTCGGCCTCGAAGGGCTAGTTTTGCCATCGAGGTGAAGCGAAGCTCGACCGAAACAAAGCTGTCGAGGAGACACCATGTTGCTAGATATAAGTAGGGTGTGATATAGTGCGCTTTTGGTTTTAAACATCTGCATGGTTCAGTTAGGTAGTTGTGTGAAGACTAGATGAATCTTCTCTCTTGTCAAAATAGGAAACTGGATGCAATTGGAGTAGGGGCTGTCCTTTGATGCTTGTTTTCAACGAAGATCCTCAGGATCCTACTCAAGTAGATTTATTTGTGTGTGAATTGGACTGTTTTGGGCTCTCTTGCATAAAAACGAACAGCGCGAAGCTTTACGATTAGGAGCCAAGCTACTACGGCGGGTGGCGTCTGAAGTTTTTGGAAGATATCGCAAGGATGGGTATCCACTGTGGAGAATAGATGACTACACATGAAGATGGAAGAAGAAAGGAGTTTGCATTTTGAAAAGCTTTTTTGAAGTGTTTTAGGATTGACCTCGCAGCAGTTTGTCATGAGTAGTCTCAGTGGTGGGCTGGTTTTGTCAATAATGTTCCCGGGCTACCTGGCAGCAGTTTGTCATGAATAATGTTCTCATTTCCTTACTGAAGTCGGATATTGTCAGTTCCAAAAAAAGAAGTGCATCAATCTGTATTCCATCCATCATTGCCATTTTTTTTAGAACGCATGATTGTCAAAGTTCGAAAGAAAACGAGATCAAATTTCACTGTAGTACTACGGTACTTAACACCAGGTCAATGTGCTACATACTACTATGTTCTTAACTAATTAATCAGGCAACCAAATGTAGACATGGTAGGACAACTTAACATATATGTATATCCAGTGCTAACAGCCTTTCGACGCATAACACTTAAAAGTACAATACACTAAATAGCACCAGGTGCACTTTTCCCTCACTTTGTCAATAAGGCCTGCATGGCTACAACAAGATAAAAGAGCCACAAAAGTCACCTTATCTGGAGCAATTCCATCTATCTTCATTATATCAAAAAACATTAGTACTTGATCTTCATGACCATGCTTTCCAAGAGAAGAAATCAGTGTGTTATATGTAGCAGTATCTCGTTCTGTCATCAGTTGAAAAATCTCTTTGGCCTTTTCTAGCCAACCACACTTGCAATACAAATCTATAAGTGCATTACTAACTGAGCAGACTGAACCAATACAATACCTAATTACATAACCATGTATCTCCTTACCCTGGATGAACTTGGAATGTTCATTGCATACTGGAAGAGCTGAAACAACAGTCACATGATCAGTCTAAATCCCACATTTTGCAGCTCAATGCACACAATGCAGAATCTGTATCCCCATTCATGGCGTATGCAGCAACCACTGCATTCCATATGATTAAATCTCTCTTTGGCATGAGCTCAAATACAATTGCTGCCTCCCTTATGAATCCTTGTTTACTATAGAAGTCTATAAATGCGCTCCCTAGAAACTCACTCTGCTCAAGTCCATTTCTTAAGGAGAACAACAAATTTCTTTTCCATGCCCGAATAACCTCAGCTCGGAAAGACTAGGAAGAACACTTGCCAGGGTAGTAGAATTTGGTTTTAGCCCTGAAGCAACCATCTCAGTAAACAAATTGACACTCACATGTTACATTCTATTATGCGAATACCCCGCAATTAGGGTACTCCAAGAGAACATCCTTGAAATCGATAGAACATAACAAATAAGCAGCCATCTCCACACAAATCACATTTGGAGTACATATCAACCAACGCATTAGAAACATAGTGTTGATAATCAAATTTGGCTTGACAATCATCGTAAAGCCGAAAGCAAGTTAACAAGGAAACGCTGTGCAGATATCATGGTCGTGAGTAGTTACGATCACGGCAAAGCAAGTCGGAAGTCAGAGGTGATCGTAAAGTCCTACGAATTCAGCAAGCTACAGTAAAATGCACGATTATGTCAAAGAAGCGTGGAGCTTGGTCGTGGTCAAGAGCCATTACGATCACTTTGATCGTGGTCGACAGTCGCCGGGTAGTTCACGACCACATTGCAGCATTTGCGACCATGTTATCACTAATCGGAAGCCAGCTGAACCGATTACGACCACGTTGGCATGGTCGGCAATCGCCAGATAGCTCCACGACCATGTTGTGGCGTATACGACCACTTTGGGCATGGTCGAATGTCTCCCGAGAGGTTTACGACCATTCTAACCATGGCCCAAGGGCACCAGAAGGAATTACGACTACTTTGGCCGTGGTCGAAAGTCACTATGACCGCATTGGTCATGGTTGGCAGTCGACAGACAGATCTACGACCACGGTGGAGCATACGACCACGTTGGATTCTGCGACCACGTTTGAAGTTACGACCACGGTGGGATCTACGACCACGTTGAAAGCCACGGTCACGTTGGAGTCTACGATCAGACGCTGCTACGACCACTGTTGGCCATGATCAGAAGCCTGGTTCACAGTCGACGACATCAAGGTTGATAGTCGGCAGTCGAACTTACGACCACGATGAGAAGTCGATGGCTTGCGCTCACGTTATAACGAGAAGCGATAGCAACTCCGACCACGTTGAAGGAAGTGAACGTGGTCGAAAGGGTGTTCGACTACGGAAAAATGATCGCCAGCGTCACTGCGTGCTCATTGAAGGTTTCGATCACGGTATTTTGAGCGGACAGCGCAGCGATACAGTGGAGCGGTCGTAAACTGCTACAGTAAGTTTACGATCACGAAGGAGAGTTGATCGGTAAAGCAATAGAAGGATCGGAGATGGTCGTAAGCATCCAGAACCGATCATAAGCAGTTCTAACCGGTCGTAAATGACTCTAACTAGTCATAAACGGTCCTGGGAAGTCGTAAGAGACGCTGGCCGGTCATTGTAAAGGGTTCGACCACGCAGAGAAGGCTACGACCGCGGTGAAAGCGATCGTAAGAGCAGCGACCAAGTCAAGAAGACCAAGACGCGTGCGAGGCGTCGCGACCATGTTGAAGGAAGTGAGCATGGTCAAAGGGATGTTTTGGAGCGGTCGACAAGATCAAGAGCACTCGGGATCGGCCGCAGCGGCGCTGACCGGTCATAAACGATCTTGGGAAGTCATGAAATTTGGTAGGGTAAAAATCTTGCGTGCAAAGGAAGCAAATACTACATACATGCAGATCAATTGTGCGTAAAGAAGATCAATAGGAGCAGCATGCACGCGCGGCAGCGCTTTGGAAAGGATCAGAAACGATCTTGAAACGATCTACGCGTGGTAAAATCACAACCGAATAAACTAAGATAAGTTTTATTCGTCGGACTCTAATTCGATTCGAATATCAAGTTGTTTCCAAAAGAAGCTAGGACCAGCTTCCCCCTATATATACGTATGTAAGGGTTACGGCCGATTGACAACACACAATCGAAACTCATCTACTATATTGTTTTGCAATCTACTATTTTTCCTCTACCCTATTTTGCTTCTTGTTCTTCGTTGTTGTTTACTCCGTTGCGATAACGAATCACAAGGTCCTAGGGGCGGTCAGACCGACCTAGGGCAGCCCATCGCCACCGCTCGCCCTGACGGGGTCCCTCCCGGGCGCGTGGGGTGTCGGGTCTCAAGAGCTCTCGCCGGCGTGTCCTGCGTATCGCGCTCCCGGCGAGACTCCTCCGGCGACGTGTCCTGCGTATCGCGCTCGACGCCGGGGGCACACGGTGGCGTGTTCGTGTGCGAACACACTTTTTGGCGACTCCGCTGGGGAAAGATCAAGGAACATTGACGCCGCCAATCACCATGACTGGCAGCAGTAAAATCCCAAAGCCCGGGGAGGTTAACACCGATAATGTCGTCAAGCCCGGCTACGATGAATTATCGGAAGAGCATCGCCAAGCTTTTGAGGCATACAAGAAAAGGCGTGAGGAGGAGGATCTACGAGCGTTCCTTGCAAAATTCAAGAAGGATCGTCAAGGCAACATAACCCCACTCAGCGACATCACGTTCCCTCCTCCTCATTGCTCGGAAACCGCATCAACTCCTTCATCTGTTGCTACCAATTCATCTAGTGTTACCATGGAGCAAGTTCAGCACATGCTTAACGAGAACACTAGAGAGATCTTTGATTATATGCATCAGATGGCAAACGTTAAAAAAATAAATAGTGCGGCCATGGGTACAAGTCAGGTTGGCACTTTTTCTAGCGTAGAACTTTCTAAGCCGACAGCGCCTATCAATTCATCGGCAAGTAGTGGAGTACCAAGCATACAACCCCAATGTAGCATGCCGTTGAATTTCTTTTCTGGGTAGCCAACTAAACCTGGAGATGAACTAGTAATAACGCCCACATATTCTAATCATATCATGAGCATGCCACCATTGGGAACATCAACATCAGGCGATATAAGTATGCCAAGGTCCTTGCCGTATTCTGTTATACCGCTGATGCCGCTTCAACTGCCTACCATGGTGACCAACACCCTATAGCTCCTTTGCAAATCACCTATCACGGCTTGGCCAATATGGACGAAGCATTGGCAAAAATTAGAGATGATGTGCGCAGGATGTTTGTTGAGTCTTTCGGCATTGAGCCGAGAATTAGAGCCCGCACTTATCAGAAACCATATCCATCTCATTTTGATACTATTGCTTATCCCCAAGGTTATAAGCTTCCTGAGTTTGTTAAATTTGATGGTGGGGACAACAAAACGACATGGGAGCACGTTAGCCAATATCTCGCCCAGTTGGGAGCAGCGGGTAATATAGATGAACTTAAAGTTCGTTTGTTTTCTTTGTCTTTAACTGGCACGACTTTTTCATGGTTTTCCGCTTTACCCCCTGGTTCTATTACTACATGGTCGCAGCTTGAACAAAAATTTCATGATCATTTTTATAGCGGTGACGCTGAGTTTAAGTTATCACATCTTACATCGGTTAGGCAAAAAAATGATGAATCAGTTTCCGATTATGTCAAAAGGTTTAGAGATGTTAAAAACCGATGCTACAGTCTTGTGATAAGTGAAAGAGACTTGGCTGATCTTGTGCTTAACGGCTTGAGAACTCACATTAAAGAAAAGTTGGAAAGTTATGAATTTTTAACCATTAACCAAGTGTTGCAGCGAGCTTTGGCTAAAGAAAGCCAAAGTAAAGATATCAAAGAAAATCATAAGACTAGAGCTGACCCTCCTCGCATGAACGTTGTTGATTATTCTTCTGATCAGGATGATGAAATTGATGTCTATGCTGCTGAATTTGTTTGGCCCTCAAAGGCTAAACCATATGCATGTAACGCTCTTAAGCCAATTCGCAAAAATCGTGAAGAGGAGTTGAAGTTTACTTTTGATGTTACAAAATGTGATAGAATTTTTGATGCTTTGCTGAATGATAAGGTTATTAAAATTTCTCATACTTTACCGCCGTTTGAAGAACTGAAGCGGCGAGCTTTTTGCAAATATCATAATTCTTTTTCTCATGCCACTAATGATTGTAATGTTTTTCGGCGACAGATCCAATCGGCTATCAATGATGGACGATTGAGTTTTGCTGAAATGCAAGTGGACAAATCTCCCTTCCCCATGAACACGATGGATATGGGGGGCAGGAAAGTGTTGCTTCGGCCTGAACATGCCGAATCAACGAAAGGGAAGCCAGGTGTTGTTATCGGCGAGCCTAGAGTGAAACACGCCGATGACAAGGTTTTAGGAAGAGAGGTTGTATTTGAGAAATCTCCAAACGGAAAGGAAACATTGAAGATCACTGTGAGCACTTCTGTACCCGGAGGGCAAGTGCGGCATGAGATTTGCAATAAGTTTATCAAGCCCAAGAGTCCGGAGGTTGGCAAATGGAAGGTAAACAAAGCAAAAGTACAGCGAAAGCGCATCAAGCCAACGTTCGATATGCTGCTGTCCAAATATGCTAACCAAGCGGCTACTTCTAACTCTAATCGACCATCACAATTGAAACGTCCAAGATCACCTCCGAGACATCAAATACAGCGTCAGTTTCGCTCGTATGAGCCATGGATGCATACGCAATGGATGACACCTCTCTCCTACACACCATACAATCAGAATGGCGGATGGGCACAGCCTCCAATGATGTCATATGCTTTTCATCCTGGGTGGACAGCACCTAGACGATCAGTTTTTGAGAGGCTAACCCACTCTACAAGAGGTTGTTCTGGTGGTGGTGCTAACCGACCATCCAATGCCTCTGCAACAAAGAAGATTATGAAGCAAGAGTGGCGTGTTAAATCGCCAAGTGCTGAAAATTCAGAACTTAACAAGCAAGAAAGCAGGGTTGCTAGTACTGCAGAGGTGTCAACCAAAGATCTTGGTAAAAGGCCAATTGTCATTAATAATCCGGCTAAATCCAGTAGTACTATGGTTGCTGTTCAGCCAGTTCAGCACTAATGATCATGAAGCTAGCAACAGCAGCGCAAAGGGAAGAGATCCCAAGTATACCCGACCAAGGTGGTGTCCTTCCGGTCTGACCAAAGCTCAAAAAAGAAGGTTGCAGCGCATGCGAAATCAGCAGAAGGTCGAGGACGCAGCGGAAGCACAGAGAGACGATTTTTTCAATAAAATTCGGCCCATGAAGCATGTATGGAGGCCTAAACCAGTGAATGAGGCTGCAGACACTACTCCTATCGCAGCAGGGCATACATCACCTAAAGAGCATGAGCAGGTATGTGCATTGGGAGATGATGAGGAGATGTTAGATTTTGAACCCACACTGGTTAGAGAAGGTATGGATATCAATATGGTTTACTATCTACCTGCTGAATTTCGTGCTGTTGATGAAGAAGGAGAGATAGCCCAGCTGGACTTTGGTCCTAAAAATGCCATCTTCGAGAAGCCTAAAGAGCTAGTGAAGCACTTGAAGCCGCTGTACATCAAGGGCCACATTAACGGGTCACCGATTGCTAGGATGCTTGTTGATGGTGGTGCTGTTGTCAACCTCATGCTGTATTCAGTCTTCAAAAAATTGGGGCTACAAGACGATGATTTGAAGAAGACGAACATGGTGCTGAATGGCTTTGAAGGAAAAGAAAAGACGGAGGCCAAAGGAGTTATCTATGTCGAGCTCACGGTTGGAAGCAAGACTTTGGCCACAGCATTCTTTGTTGCCGAAGTGCAAGGTAACTACAATGTGATTTTAGGTCGAGATTGGGTACATGCTAATCAATGTGTGCCATCCACCATGTACTAATTTTTGATTCAATGGGTTGAGGACGAAGTGGAGATCATGTACGCTGACACATCGGTTTGTGTTGCTTTGGCCGATGCTATAGTGGATTGGCAGCACTCTGAAGCTACTTGTTTGTCGTATGTGGTGATCTTCCGAGTTTGATTTCCTTAGCGCTACAAGGAATTGTTTCAGACTGTCATTTTAAAGCCAATTGGTGGTGATTGGCTCCAAAATATGATGTGATTAAATGGATCCTAGTTTAGATTGGTTGCAAAACGTCTCAAAGATTATCGGTCTCAAGAGAACGATATGTATGAATCTATAGAAGAGTTAGAAAATTTTGATAAGTTGGGACAAGGTTTCATATCAGCCGACCCATTGGAGGAGATAGACATCGGTGATGGATCAATTCCTAGGCCGACGTTTATAAATAAAAATCTGAGAGCTGATTATAAGCTGAAATTAATCGAGCTTTTAAAAGAATACGTCGACATTTTTGCTTGGGAATACCATGAGATGCCTGGTTTGAGCCGAGAGTTGGTAGAACATCAGCTACCCATTAAGAAAGGTTTTCGACCTTTCAAACAACAAGCTAGGAGGTTTAATCCCAAGATGTATGATCGGATCAAGGAGGAAATCAATCGGTTACTTAAAGCTAATTTTATTAGACCTTGCAGGTATGCTGATTGGATTTCCAATATTGTGCCCGTCGAAAAGAAAGGGTCCGGCAAGTTAAGGGTGTGTATTGATTTCAGAGATTTGAACAGAGCTACACCAAAAGATGAGTATCCTATGCCAATAGCCGACATGCTTATTAATGCTGCTTCTGGACATAAGGTCATTAGTTTTCTTGACGGCAATGCGGGGTATAATCAGATTTTTATGGCCGAAGAGGACATCTCCAAAACAGCTTTTCGCTGCCCTGGTTTTCTTGGTTTATTTGAATGGGTAGTAATGACCTTTGGATTGAAAAATGCTGGTGCAACATACCAAAGAGCTATGAACTTAATTTTTCATGATCTTCTTGGAGTCATATTAGAAGTTTATATTGATGATATTGTCGTCAAATCAGATGCCATTGAACCACATCTGGCCGATTTGCGCTTGGCTTTTGATAGAATGAGAAAATATGGTTTGAAGATGAATCCTCTGAAATGTGCTTTTGGTGTATCGGCTGGGAAATTTTTAGGTTTCATTATTCATGAACATGGCATAGAGATAGATCCTAAGAAAATTGAAGCAATCCAGAAGGTACAAGTTCCTGTGTGCAAGAAAGTATACAGAAATTCCTTGGCAAAGTTAATTATTTGAGGAGATTTATTGCTAACTTGTCTGGGAAAGTGGACGCTTTTACGCATATCCTTCGGTTGAAGAATGATGCTGGTTTTACTTGGGGGGCAAAACAGCTAGAAGCATTTGCAAGGATCAAGCAATATTTAGTTACTCCACCGGTGTTAAAAGCGCCCAAGCAAGGAGAGCCTTTCAGGCTTTATATTGCAACGGAAGAAGGAGTAATTGGTGCTGTTTTAACACAAGAAACTGAAGGAAAAGAACATGTTATTACATACTTGAGCCGGCGTTTATTGGATCCAGACAAGGTACACTTTTATTGAAAAATTATGCCTTTCGTTATATTATGCTTGCACAAAATTAAGACATTATTTGTTGTCTAGTGCTTGCATAGTCGCGTGTCAAACCGATGTCATTAAATATATGTTGCATAGACCAATTCTGAGTGGTAGGATTGGTAAGTGGGCTTATGCTTTGATTGAATATGATTTGGCTTACGAAGCTTTGAGATCTATGAAGGGCCAAATCGTTGCTGATTTTATTGTTGAACATCGGATTGATGATAGGCATCATATTGCCATTGACCTGGTTTCTTTAGTGCCATGGAGATTGTATTTTGATGGTTCAGTTTGTAACAATGGCCAAGGTGTTGGTGTTGTTTATATTTCTCCATATGGGGCTGTTTTTGAGGCCTCTTGTCGTTTAGAGTTCTTTTGCACAAATAATCAAGCCGAATATGAAGCTTTAATATTCGGGCTGCAGCTTTTACTTGCTATAGGTGCTACGCATATTGAGGTTTTCGGTGATTCGTTGCTAGTAGTGCGGCAAGTTTCCAAGGTTTTTCAATGTTTTGACGAATCACTTAATGTTTATCTTGATAAATGTTTAGATATCATTGCTACCTTTGATTTCTTTAGTATTTCTCATATATCTAGACATGAAAATTGGAGAGCAAATGAGTTAGCACAGCAAGCATCCGGCTACCATATTTCTCGTGGTATGTTCCACCTTTCTCACCAGCCGATGTCTTGTCTTGCTAACGTAGACGAGACCGAACCGCAACCCACCGATTCGGCCGCTAATTTAAAATCTGATGCATGTGAGGGTACAGATTGGAGAAGACCAATCATTAATTACCTGCAAGACCCTAGCAAGCGGGTAAATAGGACGGTTCGATGGATGGCTTTCAAATATGGTTTAATTGATAACAATCTTTATCACCGTACTGTTGATGGTATTCTTCTGAAGTGCTTGGATGAGGATCAAGCAAGAATTGCTATGGGAGAAGTACATGAAGGTATATGCGGTACACATCAGTCGGCACACAAGATGAAGTGGTTGCTTAGACGTGCTGGTTTCTATTGGCCAACAATGATTAATGATTGCTTCAGATACTACAAGGGGTGTGCAGCATGCCAAAAGTTCGGCAACATTCAGCTAGCTCCTGCTGCTATGTTGCACCCTATTGTCAAACCGTGGCCATTCAGAGGATGGGGATTAGACTTTGTCGGGCAAATACATCCTCCGTCGTCGAAAGGGCATCGGTTTGTGCTAGTTGCTACTGATTATTTCACTAAGTGGTCTGAAGCGGTACCTCTCAAGAACATGACACATGTGGAAGTAATTCAATTCGTAACTGAGCATATTATTCACCGATTCGGCATTCCTCAAACATTAATTTCAGATCAAGGTTCTTCTTTTATATCAACTCAAGTCCGAGATTTTGCTGAATTATATAAGATAAAGTTGCTCAATTCGTCTCCTTATTATGCCCAAGCCAATGGACAAGCAGAGTCTACAAATAAAATATTGATCAAGCTTATCAAGAAGAAGATTGAAGATAATCCTAGAAGGTGGCATGAAGTGCTGTCCGAGGCTCTTTGGGCACATCGAATCTCAAGGCATGGAGCAACCAAAGTAACTCCATACGAGCTTGTATATGGACAAGAGGTTGTTTTACCCGTGGAGGTAAATTTGGATGCCTTGAGATTAGCTAAGCAAAATGACTTATCGGCAGTGGATTATCATAATTTAATGATAGACAACATTGATGAAGTCATCGATAAGAGATTAGAAGCATTAAAAGCCATTGAGAAAGATAAGATACGGGTGGCAAAGGCGTATAACAAGAAAGTCAAGGCGAAGAGCTTTCAAGTTGGTGATCTAGTGTGGAAAGTGATTCTACTAATTGGCTCGAAAGATAATAAGTTCGGAAAGTGGTCTCCAAGTTGGGAAGGTCCTTTAAAGATTGCAAGAGTGGTTCCCGGTAACTCATATTTGGTTGAGTCATTGCAAGGCACGTTGCTGCCCCGTGCTCTCAATGGAAAATACTTGAAGAAGTTCTATCCAAGTGTGTGGCAGGAAGCTTGAACATGTATGGCTGATACTTGGTTATCGCCCTTAGACTTTATAACATGGCCGATAATAAGTTATCGCCCTTAAACTTTATAACATGGCCGATAATAAATTATCGCCCTTAGACATATAAACATGGCCAATGGATGTGTTGACATTGGCCTTGTTGGTCGAGCAAGTAATTCTTATTTTTTGGCACACAAGTATTGCCAAAAAACAGGGGGGCATGTGTTGATAATCAAATTTGGCTTGACAATCATCGTAAAGCCGAAAGCAAGTTAACAAGGAAACGCTGTGCAGATATCATGGTCGTGAGTAGTTACGATCACGGCAAAGCAAGTCGGAAGTCAGAGGTGATCGTAAAGTCCTACGAATTCAGCAAGCTACAGTAAAATGCACGATTATGTCAAAGAAGCGTGGAGCTTGGTTGTGGTCAAGAGCCATTACGATCACTTTGATCGTGGTCGACAGTCGCCGGGTAGTTCACGACCACATTGCAGCATTTGCGACCATGTTATCACTAATCGGAAGCCAGCTGAACCGATTACGACCACGTTGGCATGGTCGGCAATCGCCAGATAGCTCCACGACCATGTTGTGGCGTATACGACCACTTTGGGCATGGTCGAATGTCTCCCGAGAGGTTTACGACCATTCTAACCATGGCCCAAGGGCACGAGAAGGAATTACGACTACTTTGGTGTGGTCGAAAGTCACTATGACCGCATTGGTCATGGTTGGCGATCGGCGAGACAGATCTCGACCACGGTGGAGCATACGACCACGTTGGAGTCTGCGACCACGTTGGAGATTACGACCACGGTGGGATCTACGACCACGTTGAAAGCCACGGTCACGTTGGAGTCTGATCGACGCTACGCACGACCACGTTGGCCATGATCGAAGCACGGTTCACGATCGGCGACATCAAGGTTGATAGTCGGCGATCGAACTTACGACCACGATGAGAAGTCGATGGCTTGCGCTCACGTTATAACGAAGCGATAGCAACTCCGACCACGTTGAAGGAAGTGAGCGTGGTGAAAGGGTGTTCGACTACGGAAAAATGATCGCGAGCGTCACTGCGTGCTCATTGAAGGTTGCGATCACGGTATTTTGAGCGGACAGCGCAGCGATACAGTGGAGCGGTCGTAAACTGCTACAGTAAGTTTACGATCACGAAGGAGAGTTGATCGGTAAAGCAATAGAAGGATCGGAGATGGTCGTAAGCATCCAGAACCGATCATAAGCAGTTCTAACCGGTCGTAAATGACTCTAACTAGTCGTAAACGGTCCTGGGAAGTCGTAAGAGACGCTGGCCGGTCATTGTAAAGGGTTCGACCACGCAGAGAAGGCTACGACCGCGGTGAAAGCAGTCGTAAGGAGCAGCGACCAAGTCAAGAAGACCAAGATGCGTGCGAGGCGTCGCGACCATGTTGAAGGAAGTGAGCATGGTCAAAGGGATGTTTTGGAGCGGTCGTACAGTATCAAGAGCACTCGGGATCGATGCATGCGCGCGCGACCGGTCATAAACGATCTTGGGAAGTCATGAAATTTGGTAGGGTAAAAATCTTGCGTGCAAAGGAAGCAAATACTACATACATGCAGATCAATTGTGCGTAAAAGAAGATCAATAGGAGCAGCATGCACGTGCGGGCAGCAGTTTGGAAAGGATTAGGAAACGATCTTGAAACGATCTCTGCCGCGTGGTAAAATCACAACCGAATAAACTAAGATAAGTTTTATTCAGTCTGGACTCTAATTCGATTCGAATACTGTTGTTTCCAAAAGAAGCTAGGACCAGCTTCCCCCTATATATACGTATGTAAGGGTTACGGCCGATTGACAACACACAATCGAAACCCATCTACTATATTGTTTTGCAATCTACTATTTTTCCTCTACCCTATTTTGCTTCTTGTTCTTCGTTGTTGTTTACTCCATTGCGATAACGAATCACAAGGTCCTAGGGGCGGTCAGACCGACCTAGGGCAGCCCATCGCCGCCGCTTCATACAGACGGGTCCTTCCCGCGCGTGGGTGTCGGGTCTCAAACTCGCCGGCGTGTCCTGCGTGCTCGCGCTCCCGGTGAGACTCCTCCGGCGACGTGTCCTGCGTATCGCGCTCGACACCGGGGGCACACGGTGACGTGTTCGTGTGCGAACACATAGATATCCTCAGCAACTCCACATCTTACTGCACATCCATGTAATGTGATCATCTGTCGTGGTCACGGAGCGGGAGGCGGCCTGATGAACGGAGCGGGCGGCGCTGGGAGGCGGAACGGCGCGGGGAGAAAAATCGCTGATCGGCGCAGGCGGACGGGAGGTGGAACGGCGCGGGGAGACATCGCTGATCGGCGCGGGCGGACGGGAGGCAGAGTTAAAAAGAATATTTCTCCACGATCAGCCTACAGGCTGCTGGTTTGTATTTATAGAACACAATATACAATAGATCATACAAAGTTTGGTAACCAATCGCTAATTACAGTTTGTTCGGATTCTCAGAATCGCAGCCGTATCTCGGTACATACTCTATCGCCCCTCAATCGGACCACTTTGTGCACAAGGTTCAGATTGCGCCGAAAACGATCAAGGATCTGTCGGGTAGCTGACTTGGTGAAGATATCGGCAATTTGATCACCAGACGAGATGAACCGAACATCGAGCGCTCCTAAAGCAACCTTTTCCCGCATACAATGAAAATCGATCTCGATGTGCTTTGTGCGGGCATGGAACACAGGATTAGCCGTCAAGTAAGTGGCACCCAGATTGTCGCACCATAGTACTGGTGGTAGAGTTTGGGCAACGCCGAGCTCCTTGAGAACCGATTGAATCCAGATAGCTTCTGCTGTTCCATTTGCCAAAGCTTTATATTCGGCTTCGGTGCTCGATCTCGAGACAGTGGGTTGTTTCTTTGAGCTCCAGGAGACAAGGTTAGAACCAAGAAAGATAGCAAAACCGCCCGTCGACCGTCGGTCGTCTGTGCACCCAGCCCAATCAGCATCAGTGAAAATGCTGAGGCGCGTTGATGAGGATTTGCGAAAATGCAGTCCAGTATCAATTGTGCCCTTGACATACCGCAAAATGCGCTTGACTGCCTCCCAGTGAACATCCGTCGGCTGCGATAGATATTGACACACCTTGTTGACAGCAAAGGATATATCAGGGTGTGTCAATGTGAGATACTGCAATCCGCCCACCATACTACGGTATTTGAAGGCATCATCGGCACTGAGGGTATGTCCACTATCTCGTGCCAACTTCTGGGTCACAGACATCGGGGTTGATGTTGCTTTACAATTCTCCATACTAGCACGATGAAGCAAATCAAGTGCATACTTGCGTTGGGTTAAGGACATGCCCCCTGAATTGTAAGCAGCTTCAAGACCGAGGAAGTATTCCAATCGACTGAGATCCTTGATGGGGAATGCCATAGACAAAGACTGAACAAGACGATCAACCGCTTGAGGAGTGGACCCGGCAATGACAATATCATCAACATATACCAGCATAAGAATGGTAATGCCACCCCGAGAAAAAATGAAGAGAGATGTATCTGCTCGGGAGGCCGAGAAGCCGAGTTGGTGAAGCTTGTCACTGAGGCGGGCGTACCAGGCTCGAGGAGATTGCTTCAAACCATATAGAGCACGCTGCAACTTGCACACATATGTGGGGTGGCGTGAGTCCTCGAAACCGGGCGGCTGCTGCATGTAGACGTCTTCAGCAAGGAGGCCATGAAGAAACGCATTGTTCACATCAACTTGCCGTAGACACCAACCACGGGAGATTGCTAAGGAGAGCACAAGACGAACAGTTGTAGGCTTCACGACAGGGCTGAACGTCTCCATGTAATCAAGGCCATGTTGCTGAGTAAACCCGCGAGCGACTAATCGAGCCTTGTGCTTAGCAATCGAGCCATCCGGAAGATACTTCGTTTTGAAAATCCATTTACTGCCCACAATATTGATGCCGGGAGGACAAGGCACCAAAGTCCACGTTCCATTTTTGCAAAGTGCATGAAATTCATCTTCCATGGCCACTCGCCAGACGGGCTCAGAGAGAGCGAGGCGATATGACGTCGGTGCGGCGAGGAAAGCACGGCGCTTGGGGTCATAGCGCACCGTGCCATCCGTATACCTCTTGGGCACATGCACATTGTCCCAGGAACGGGTCGTCATGGAGTGAGCCGGCGGAGGAGCAACCGGAGCAGAAACTGGCACTGGAGAACTCGCTGGAGATAAGTCGATGTTGGCGGCGTCAGGAACACCAGGAGCTGGCGAGGATGATGCCAGATGATCTTGTGCTACAGGGAGCGCACCCTCGTTGAGAGCCGTGGAGCCGACGTCGCACACTGGGAAAGTTGAAGCAGGCGTGATGCCGGATGGAGGCACAGACGAGGCGGATGGTATGTGAGCAGTATCATGCATGGTGCCCTCGCTAGGCATCTCAATCACAGGATCAGGAACCTGCATGCAAGTAACATCGGCTGCTTCAGCCGGGTTAGGAGGCAGCATGGACAAGTTGTAATTACGCATATGGGCATTCTGTGTAGCCGGCTCGTTCGCAGGAAAAGAGATAGGATCATCAAGTGCGGAAACATCGGTGGAAACACCGGGAGTAGCAAACGGAAAGACCTTCTCATCAAAAATTACATCCCGAGAGATGTAGATGCGTCCGGAGGTTCTATCAAGACACTTATATCCTTTGTGTATGGGGCTATAACCAAGAAAGACACACATCTTAGATCGGAATTCTAATTTGTGTGGATTGTACTTACGAAGGCATGGCCAACATGCGCATCCAAAAATGTGAAGAAAAGAGTAGTCGGGCACTATTTTAAGAAGGCGAGTAATGGGAGTGATGTTGTTGATGACTTGGCTCGGCATCCTATTGATAAGATAGCAAGCCGTAAGAAAAGCTTCATCCCAAAAACGCAATGGAAGAGATGAGTGTGCCAGAAGGGCAAGACCGGTCTCCACGAGGTGACGATGCTTACGTTCAGCTACCCCGTTCTGTTGAGACGCATGTGGGCAAGAGACACGATGAGAAATACCAATGCGACGGAAGTATTTATGTAGACGATGATACTCACCCCCCCAATCGGATTGGATGGCACGAATTTTGGTGTTTAAGAGTCTTTCAACATGGTTTTGGAAGGCATAGAAAATGGTTTCGACATCAGACTTGTGTTTCAAGAAATAAATCCAACAGAAATGACTGTAATCGTCAATAAAACTAACATAGTATTTGTATCTTCCAGACGAGGTAAGAGCCGGACCCCATACATCGGTATGCACTAGCTCAAGAGGCATTGTGGAAACACGATGAGATGTCTTATACGATAATTGACGACTCTTACCACGCTGACAGGCATCACAAATAGAATAATCAGAATTTGAAGAACATGAGAGTTTATTTGGCCGAACAATAGACTGCACTACATTATTTGAGGGATGACCAAGACGTTGGTGCCACTGATGAGGAGTGATCTTGACAACAGAAGACGCTTGACTAGTAGATGACGCACGGCTGAACGGAATAGGATAGAGCCCATTACGGCTCCTACCGTGAAGAATGGTTCTCCTCGTGATCTTGTCCTTAACAAAGAAAGCATCAGGATGAAACTCAATAAAGGTATTGTTATCGGAAAAAAGTTTGTGCACAGAAAGAAGATGTTTGCTAGTATGAGGGACATGAAGGATATTTTTCAAGAGCAGTGAATCAGTAGAGCCGGCTATCTTAGAATGATCGATATGCGAAATTGACAAACCTGCTCCATTTGCCACCTGGACTTGATCTTTGCCCTTGTAGCGCTCGTGCATAGTTAGCCGTTCCAAGTCGCTAGTGAGGTGGTCGGTGGCGCCCGTGTCCATGTACCAATGGTTGTCATTGTGGTCCTGATTGGTCGAAGCAGAGTTCCCGGAACGATAGTCTTCAGGCTGATACACCTGATTAAAGCGATGACGGCAGTTGAGAGCATCATGCCCATAGATTTTGCAAATCTGGCACCTGGGTCGGTAGCGACCGCGACCGCCATTGCGTCCACGGCCGCCACCTTGCCCCTGCTGCCCGCCGCCACCTCCACCAGTGCGCACACCGCCACGACCACCATTGCCATCATGGGTGCGAGAGACCTTGCCGTTGAAGTCACCTTGACGGGCCAGGAATTAGCAGACGTCGAGTACTCGCCGGACTGCGCGTGCTGATCCTGCATAGCCTCATACGATAAAACGTAGGCATAAAAATCGGTGAGAGTTACGGGTGTGTTGATGACGGTGAGCGACGCCACAAGTGCATCGAACTGCGGTCCGAGACCAGCGAGAATGTAGTCGATGATCTCGTCGTCGTCCAGAGGATGGCCAATTGTGGCCATCGTATCGGCAAGGCTTTTTCATCTTGTGAAAATACTCGGCCGCTGTCATGTCCTTCTTCTTCAGCGTCTGGAGCTGTTGGCGAATGTGGCGAATGCTGGCCCGGCTTTGTGCCGAGAACATAGCATGGACTGCAGCCCATACCTGAGCTGCCGTGTTGCGACCGATCATCTGGCCGACAATGTCCTCGGTCATCGAGGAGAGTAGCATGCTCAAAACACGCTGATCTTGCTGCCACCAGGTTTGGTAGGCAGGGTTCAAACTCATCTTCGCGGTTTCGCGGTTCCTGAGTGATCGTACGGGCCGGAGCCGTCGTCGTCCCGTCGAGGTAGCCATGGAGATTCTGGCCAGAGAGATTGGGTAGAAGGAGAGTTTTCCAGAGGAGAAAGTTGGATCGATCTAGGCAGTGGCGGAACTAGGATTTAGCTACGCCCCAGGCTGATCTCTAACAACCTAAAACTAACGCTAATTTGTACCCATACAATGATATAACAACAGTATATCATAATTGGCTAATTGCATTACTGATATGAAACTTGAGTTCAATACTAAACAAGTAAACATAAAGCATAATAAAAAAACATGGCATAATATTAAAATATAAAAAATGTAACACGACAGAGATACAATTTGAGTACCTAAATTACGAATATTTGCTCTCTATCCTATCATGTCATTTCTTCATTGATAGTTGGACATGAATCAGAACCTGTAAAGACAACATATGAGAGTAAATCAAACATGTGTATGAATAAATACGAACAACATGAAGTTTACATTTATAAGAAGCTAACTTACCACTAGCACGAGATAATTGTTTCTTCGCCCGCTTCATTTTGTATTGAGTATTGACTAATAACTCCTTGTTTCCTACAACAAAAATTCAGATTTTTTTTAAGACATAAAACACTAATATTTTTTCAAGAACTATAATACAAGAATAGCTAGGATCAATCAGTCACATCTCAGTTATTCAGTTTATCAGCTGAATAAACCCCTGGATTTTCACATAAGAACAAGAAATATCCCTGGCATAGCTTGCCATGGGGATCTAGCATCTGTTGATTCACATCTAACATCTGTTGATTCACATCTAACATCTTTATCAATTATCCATATCAGTATTTCACAAATCACAATTCACATCTAACATCTTTATCACTCATTTCAGTATTTCACAAATCACAATTCACAATCTGGCATAATATTTCACAAATCACAATTCAGTATCTAACATCTGGCATAGTATTTGACAAATCATAATTCACATCTAACATCTTTATCAATATCAGTATTTCACAATTCACATCTAACATCTTTATCACTGATTTCAGTATTTCACAAATCACAATTCACAATCTGGCATAGTATTTCACAATTCACAAATCACATCTTTATCACTGATTTCGGTATTTTACGGTTTTACCGAGGTTAGGAGGCAGGAGGAGCCGTCGAGGCGTCGAGCCGAGGAGGGGCGCCGAGACGGGTCGGGTCGTCGGGAGGCAGGGCGGCGCCGAGACGCCGAGACGGGTCGGGAGGCGGGAGACGGCGGACGTGACGAGGCGGAGGTGACGAGGCGGTTGCGGGGCGGCGCCAAGAGGCGGGGAGACGGCGGACGCGATAAGGCGGAGGTGACGAGGCGGTTGCGGGGCGGCGCCAGGAGGCGGGGAGACGGCGGACGCGACAAGGCGGTTGCGGGGCGGAGCAGGGAGGCGGGGAGACGGCGGAGGCGACGAGGCGGTTGCGGGGCGGCGTCGGGAGGCGGGGAGACGGCAGACGCGACGAGGCGGGCCGGGAGGCGGGGAGACGGTGGACGTGACGAGAAGCTAGGGTTTTCACTGTTGGGCTGTTGGCATTTGGGCGCAGCGACCGGCGCCGCACGCAACGCGTGAAGAGCCGCGCGGAGACAGTGGTGGGCCGCGCGGAGACCCGTGGGCCGCTGGCTTTGTGGCAAATTCTGAAATATATATGGGTTACCTGCGCTGAATACTAGCAATTATACCCTGGGCTGAGCTGAGAATACCTGGGCTATACACTGCACATTTTCTCACGCCCCGGGCTGAAGCCCACCTTGCCAGGGGCCCAATTCCGCCCCTGGATCTAGGCGTATGGGGATTGGACTAATGGTAGGCATGGCGGAAGGCTGAGAAACAAGTGCTCTGTGGACATCAGAAATCTGCAGGCTTGAGGTGGAGGCCATGGCTACGAAAGTGATGAAGATCAGATCGGATCGAGCCTCCGCTCGATACCAAGTTAAAAGAATATTTCTCCACGATCACCTACAGTTCTGGTTTGTATTTATAGAACACAGTATACAACAGATCATACAGAGTTTGGTAACCAATCGCTAATTACAGCTGTTGCCGGATTCTGCATGCTTCTGGCAGTATCTCAGTACATACTCTAATAGGCGAACGGCGCGATCGACGCGGCGACGGAGGCGCGGAGACGGCGGTGATCGGCACGGCGGGCGGGCGGCAGCGGGAGACGGCAGCGCGCGGGGACGCAGTTATCGGCGTAGGCGGGCGCAGCGCGCGCGGGGACGGCGGTGATCGGCGCGGGCGGGCGGCGGCGTGGGGAGACGATCGCGCGGAGAAGTTCAGACGGCGGGGGTTGGAAAAAAATTGACGGAACCGGTGGGGGGTTTTGCGCGAAAAGGCATAAGTGAGTTGGTGTTTCCACCCTCAAGAATCTGGGCCGTACGGAGCAGATCGGATGGCTGTGAAGAAGTGTTAGCATGTTAGCACTGGATACGTTCCCATATATATGTATATATATGTATATATGTATATATGTATATATGTATACGTATATACGTATATATATACGTATATATGTACATATATACGTATATATACGTATATATATATGTGTGTGCGTGTGTATATATAGTCTTAAATACTCGTATACTACATGTACATACTCCTCGTTACGCGAGATACTCCCTACGTTGTGAGATACGATATAGGGTGTAATTACACCCGGGAGTAGAAAAGAGGCTTTATATATATATATATATATATATATATATATATATATATATATATATATATATATATATATATATATATATATATATATATATATATATATATATATATATATATGAAAATACCTTTACTCCCGGGTGTAATTACACCCACCTCTAATATACCACCTAAATAAATTTGAAATACTCCTTTATCATTTTAGGTATACTCATATACTAATTATAAGATATTCTAATGTGAACCACACGAAAAAATTGCAAGGGAGTCCATAGTTTTTAGCGTATTTTGTAAATACCTTTATATACGTACATAAAAAGGAGTATGTTGAAAAAAATGTACATACCACCTATATAGTCTTAAATACTCGTATACTACATGTACATACTCCTCGTTACGCGATATATTTCCTACGTTGTGAGATACGATATAGGGTGTAATTACACCCGGGTGTAGAATGTATCTCGCGTAACGAGGGACACAGAGCAGTTATATTTTGGCGAGGTACCATAGCCAACAAAAGCTCTCGCGACTACTTGGGTGACTTGCCCAAGCAAGCCCACCATTGGCCACTCCAGCCATGGCGTCCACCCAAACACTGCCCCACGCGCTCCCGAGTTGTCCTATGCGCCCAGGACCCCTTGCTTCCATGACATTGCCGGCCTCCGGTCTACCTGAGTGCATCAAACCCCATCCTCGCCAATGGTCGCCTTTGCTGGGCCGACATCAGTGACTTGTGACCGCAGGATCTACACCCCTAACCCCGATCCATGCTCCTACTCGTTGGATCCGACCCCCTGCCACGGATCCACACCCCCGCTCGTTGAATCTACACCCAGATCCCTCACCCCTGTGGCATTCATGAAGTATGTCGCAACTGGCTCCCGTGAAGAATGGCTACCTCCCCCTCTCAAAAGCTACCTTAAAGAGGTCCAACAACATGCCCCAAGTGACAAGATAACTACCCACCGCAGAATTGATGGCCAAATCCCGCAAATCAATTCGCTACTAGTTGCCCCTGCCTCGCACCTCCTCTAACCAGAGGACATTCATGGCAGTGCAGTCCCCTCGCCCTCTTCGAGACGCAGACCACCCTCATGTCAAAGCCCTAAGCACCAACTGGCTTCTGCTACTTCGAACAACACGCCACATTCAATCCTCCACAACCACCCACAACCTCGTCCGCAATGGAGTCGCGTCAGGCCAAAATATTGGTGGCGTAAAAAGAGCGGCCGCAGGCAACCTTCCTCCAAGACCCTCATCAACGCACCACCACACCTCAACTACCGTCAATTCCTAAAGCACACAAAAGGGCATTGCTTCAACTGCCTTGGATGTGACCACCGTATTGCCTCCTACAGAGACCCAACAAAGTGCTTGCGCTGCTTGCATCTCAGTCACAAGGTAGTGCACTGTTGCTTGGCTGTCCATCGGACCGACCTTGCTACTCCCCTCACTGCAACAGCGCGTTCGGCTGAAAAGGCCACTACTAGAGCTGCCCCCTACTCACTAGCAAATTGCTCAGCTATTAGGATGAACATCCTCGGACCAGCTACCTCGATATCGGTGCAACATCCCGGTGTTCATCCTCACCAGCAGACTTCGGAAGGCATGGGCAACCCCAACCTCGATGACCCGGCCACCCGTCCGTCGAAGAACGCCTGCATCGTGCCCTCTAGCGTGATGATCTAGAGGGAATTGTATAGGAGAGAGGCCTACTCCGCCATTGTTTGGCTTGGCAGGAGAAGGCATGCCACGAACCTTTGAACCGCAGCCGAGGCTCTAAGGAGGTGGTTTAACTTGAGGTCATCCAACTTCTTGGTACACCATCATTACCCTCAAATTTTTTTGCTCAACTTCAAACACAATCACCACAGGGATGAAGTAACTCGCTACGACAAATTTCACTTTAATGACCTTGAGTTCCACATCAGGCCGTGGAAGCCACTTTGACACGCCTATGGGGCAGCCCTCCGTTTTCGTGTCCAGCTATGCCTTGAGGGCATCCCGCTACACACTTGGAACAATGAGGTGGCAAGTAGAGTCATCGACAAAAAACACTTTATTGAAAGTGTTGATAGAAGCTCCCTATAATAGGAGGACGCTCGCACGCTTGATGTGTGGGCCTGGACGGTGAACCCCAGCTCCATCCCTAAGGTATGGTGGCTCACGTGCATTGACAGTCCTTTAGATGCCTCTCCTTTAGGACCTCCTTTACGGCCCCCATAGCCTCATCACAATCAGTGCGCTATAAGAAGGGTCTTAGAGTAAGTACAATAGTATAGTCAACTAGTGACTATAACACTTGTCCATTTCATCTATAGTCTTCAAAAAAATAGTTCATACAATAAGGTAGCTATTACAATAACTATTTGGCCCCACGTGTAAGAGAGTGAAATGCATATTTTTACGTGCTATAGCTAGCTGTAATTTAGTAGCCAGCTTCCTTCTCTCTCTTCCTTTCTCTCTCTGCCACGTAAGATTTTATTGATATTATATTTACTATAGTCTACTGACTAAGCCTTATTGTACCTGCTCTTATGTACAGGGTGTTGATCCACCTCGACTTCATCGAGGACTTCTCAGTAGCACCTCCTGTGACCGACCTGGCACCGCCAACTTTGTACCATTCAAACCCATCAAGCATGGGCTTTCATGGTGTCTTCTGTCTTGGCATCGTGGATAGTACCTCGGAGATGGCAGAAACCCAGCAAAGTTAGCACCATAGCAACGACATGAACTGGGTGGAAAAGGGCGCCAATGGCTCCTCTCGGCGTGCCAAAGCTGGGAGGCCAACTTTTGAGGCATGCTGTGATGACAACAGATATTGTGCCCACTGATGCAAAGATGACGACGACGGTGATCGCCACCAGCATCGCAGACATGATCATCAAAACAAATGGAGAATCTCTGCACATGAAGTCATCTGGCAAGCGACACCATGTGAACGCCAAAGGGAGCGCTCCCCATGGCCGATGTGTCCAAATCAGGGAGACCGCCGACATCACCACGTCGAGCCAGCCGGCCAGGTCATCTTTAGACCGGCCCTCCATTCGTGCAACAACCCCAACTCCACTGCTGATGGCAAGTGCGCTCTCAAGGGGTACATAGACACCAAATTTCAGGCTCTCTTTGCCTCCCATGTGGCGCTTATCCATCATGAACTGTTTGAGCTCTTTGACGCCAAGCTCTGACAAACCGATGAGTAGGCGCACCTCAACAGAGAAGAGTGGATTTGCAAGGCCAACGACTACCTACAAGTGGCCCAAGACGCCATGGATCAACTTCTCCTGCCAACCCATCATAATCCAAGAGCCGCAAGACCCACTACAACCTCATCTCCGGTCAACTTAGCACTGCTTGTGGACCAACCGTTGGTCTCCCGAGCCATGCCGCTCAATGCCACAATTGCTTCCAAAGCCATTGGGCTGCAGTGCTGCACTCCAAGTCGTCTGCTCCCTAGTTAATTAAACTGAAGTCCAACATGTTGCATCAACTGCACCCGGCTCAAGATGTACCCTTGCTGGAGATGACACCAACTAACCTACAGCCTACGGCCAGCCATGCAGCCCCATCTCTGGCATGGCTGCATCTTACTCGATTTTGCAGTGGGGACCAGCACACTAGCTCTTGGGCGAGACTTACCACAAGGATGCTTTGCTGCCTACCCTATCAATGCAGGAGACTGAAACCTTCACAACTCCACCAACGATGCTACCTGCTTTGCCAGCGTAGGTTACAACCCCATCAACGCTACTGCCTGCTCTACCAGTTCAGGTGACAACCCCATTGATGCTATTTCCTGCACTACCAACGCAGGTGATTGATACCTTTGCAACCTCAACAACGCCTCATGTATCACCAAGAGTAGACGAGCCACACTTGTAGCTCCCAACACCAGAGTTACCTGACACCTTCGTACAACAAGGGTCTGAGTGGACATCCCCAGGCAGCATTACCTGGGCATGACAAGTGGGAAGCCCCTCGCCAGCCGCTACTTGGTTGGGCCTTCAACACTCTAACACCAACATCAACCAATTGATGGACTCAATCGAGGTGCCAATGCCTCCCGAGACAGCCACTGATCTGGCGCCACTGGCAAATAGCCCCCCAACCTGACCCGGCTACCACGGCTGCTCAGTGCCAAGACGGAGACCTACTAGATAGCATCTTCATATAGTCTGCCCCACCACTCTTGCCATCACCCACACCGCTGGCCACCTCCAAGCGTGCAAGGGAAAAAGCTTGTGCATCCCGCCGAAGTGATCGACTGGGCATGAAACGACGAGATACTCTGATCCTTAGACATGCACAAGAGGTCCTGCCCCAGAAGCTTAGGCCAGTCTCAGTGGGGGTTTCATGGGCATTAAATACGCTGACATGGCACTGTATTGATAAAGAGAGAGATGATAAAAGTTTCATGGGAGTAGAGAGAGTTTCATGGGGATGAAACTCTTCTGCACTGTTTTCAAAATATGGGTGTGTTGGAAACAAGGACATAAAACCTCCACTGAGACTGGCCTTAGGGTCCTAGAAGACGAAAAGGCCATGACTGAGGAGGCACTCAAGCACTACATCGTGACATTCAATGGACCATTACCACGGCATCCCTGTAGGCCCTATCCGTCCTCTTTCGCCTCGACTTCAACCAGGTCGCCTAGGTGGAGCATATGCAGGCCGCCCGTCTCGCCGGAGATGATGTGGCGGCGGAATAGACCCAACGCAACCATTGTTGCAGGGCGACTACTGGTGAGGCCACCAGTGCATATACCTACTTTCACAACACTTTTTGCTTTTGGCTCGGCTGTGAACTTTGTGTTTCCTGTACCTTTGCTTCAACCTCTTTGATCGGCCCTACAAGGAAGCCACACCGCCATGTTGAACCGCACCCTTCATTTCATGCTACATATGAGTCATCTTGCATCATCGATGTCAATGACTGCCTTCGCTTTTTGATACTTGAAAACAAATCTCAAACCAGAAGAAAAGCAATCTAAATTACCGAATGTAGATTTCTATCGCAAGTCGTTCGACCGCTCTCTCAGTTGCTCGCTTGACCTCCTTTATACGTAGTTGAAATCTTCTTCCACTCGACTGTTTCTAACACTTCGTCCGCTTGATCACTTCGACCGCTTGAACGCTTCACTCTCTCGATCACTTCAACTGCATGAATGTGAACAAGCCAAAGACACCGTGCTTGTAGATCATAAGATCGTGATGTGGTAGCACACTAACGAGGACACAAGATAGCGATGCTCAAAAACTCACGTTGCTTCAGTTGAGACAATGAGACAACATCGGCGGCGATTTCTTTCCTTGAGAACAAATATGATATTTTACTTCTATATCATGTTAGTGGCTACAAAGTGCCCTCACGGCACCCCTAAAAATCCTAGCACAAAAAGCCTCCTCAAAGCCACGGCTAAAACCCTTAACCTCTCCCCGCTTTTATATGCTAAAGCCCTAAACCATGTTCACTTCAAACAAGGACACAAAATCCTATCTCTTTCGAAAATCAAGGGACCCGAAACCTTTCCGAACATGCATTTTATTCAAACTCTCAACTCTTCCCAGTTATGGACTCCTTCCACAACTCCTACTTCTTCATATGACGAAGCCTCTAGGATTGTACCTCCTGTATCTTCATCACACCTTATCAATTTCCATGTCGAAACCTCCAGGACTGCACTTCCTGTAGCTTCTCCACAAATCACCACCTTTGATCTCCACGTGTTGCAGCATTAGCACATCTCACGCGACATCCTCAACCGTCCGGACCTCAGATCTCCCCATCCTAGTCCCGGTCCTCCTTACCACCGACCATGACCATCTCCACGCCATTATGCACATGCAAAGACCAAAGAACGTTTTTGCCCGGCACAAGTTCTTCACAACTTGACCGTCATCAGTTGACATACACAAACCACACCGTTAACCATCCATAAACATCAACCAGGTCATTCACGACCACAATTTCTATCACTACCCACAAATCACCCTTAGACTACGTATTACAACCACCAATTCCATTGCTATCCAAAACACCAACTTCAAACCACTCATTATGACCAGTTACAACCGCTATGTATGGACCGGTCGCGAGCTCATCAAGTACTCAAAACCACATGTACTCGAGAATTCTTGTTTCTCCTCTTAGAACACTCGAAAAACATACACATCATAGCACTCTAGTCTACGATTACTGACCATCATCGAACTATCGATCAACAGTACCAATCATGTACGGAAGTGCCGCCTATCGAGTACCAAGTATCACCAACAACCGCTACAACCACCAAGTACCTACTTGGTACTGTAGAAAAGACTATCGATCACCGACCGCCATGCACAGATCAGTTAACCACTGACCCAGCACGAGTACTCGAGGTACTTAAAGATCACAAGAATTAAAGCACTCGTACCGACCGTGAAGTCTATGAGTACCGACCGTGAAGGCTACAACAACCGATTGCAAAGCCTTTGAATACCGATCACGTAGTCTATAACAACCAATCGAAAAGCCTAATACAACGACAGCCGACTACAGATCAGTAAAGTCTATGACTAGCGAGTGCCGACCAGTAAAGTCTACGACTATCGACTGATTATTGTAGCTACGACCATGGACAAAGCACTGTAGCTACGACCACCGACCAATTATTATAGCAAACAAGATTATGACCTTTGACCGGTTCACTATAGCTAAGATCAGTTTGTTGTAGCTCACGACCGATTCACCGTTGCGTATGACCGGTTTAGTTCGAGGTCGGAGCCTACCGATTACTTGTTGCGGTCATTCTTCCATGGTCGAAATGCCATCGTCGAAGGTTGCCGTGGTCAACATGCCATGATCAAAATGCCGTGGTCGAATGCTGCCTTGGTTGAAGTTTGACGTGGTCGAAACTTGATGTGGTCAAAATGCCGTGGTCAAAATCTATCATTCGAACCTACTGATCGGACCAGCCATCACAAGGCTGATTGGACTACCATCCGTGGTCGAAACCAGATGTGGTCGTTTTGCCATCTTGAAAACTCAAGCATAGATGTGCATCTACTGGAACTTTCATGAATGCAAATTCCAATAAAATTAAATATCAATTATTCATCATCAACAAAGTGCATGACTGTCACATAGTCTAACAATCTCTCCCTTGATGAATACATTGACAACATATCAAAAACTCTTGAATGAGAGAATGTGCGAAAGAATTTGTAAAGGAATTGATCACAGCCAAAAGAGCATAGAGAGCATAGATCACTCAGAAAACTCACAGAAAACTCCCACTCAATACCTCAAAAAATTCACCCCCTATTTTCTTTATCAATTCTCCTTTGGCAATGTAATCATTAAGAACTCCAGAGAAAAGAAAAATTATAAGGAGCAATGAGAGTAAATATCCAGAAGCGTTGTAGATTATCCAAGTCACTTTTCATTGATTTAATATTTTAAGCAAGCCGTCTTTTTTAGTAGAACTCCCTATATCATATAAAGTCATATACCACAAAGGTAGTCTAAACAGGTCTTTAGTATGATTAAGCATATTGGATTGATGACAGGCATCTCAATCATAACCAAACTAATATATAAAGAGCACAAAGTAAAGCAAGCTTTAAATCTAGTCGAACTAGTAGTCTCATATAACAATCTATTGCTCCACACTCATTTTTAAGCATGTGGTATGCTTATAGCATACTTCTTTTCATGATGCCATCTTTGTAGCAAACTTTTTTAAATGGTGGCATGCTTAAAGCATACTTCTTTCATTCGAGCATGTTTTGTGTTTTTATTTTGTTTAACCATGGCATGCTTGAAGTATACATCTTTAAATCTTTTTTCTCATTTTTTTTATTTTTCTCATAGCATTCCAACTTGAGTGAACATAAAAAGATTGCAATATGAAACATACAAGTCTCATGACCAAGATTTAAAAAAGGACTCATAATCAAGCTAATCATTTTCGATGAACATCACAAGGTACTATCTATAATTAATCTAGTCAAAGTCTTCAGCCATGTCATGTTTTAGTTCAAGTAGCAAATTAATTACAACTGTTATGACTACGACTACAAAGTAAATGAGTAAATATGATAAAGACTGCTCTACTACTCATTATTAGATTTCAAAGACTTGGACTGATGTGTTATTTGACAATTATAATAAACAAAGCTTCCGAAACATTTAAACACCAAGATCCCCCTCAATATAATCCTAAAAGATGCAACACACCAAATTCACTTCTCAACTGAGCACACAGAGAAGACTTAAGCGATTGAGAGAAAACGAGCACTCTAAAAAGGAATTCAACCAAGTGTCAGACAACATCACCTTTTCCACATGGTCTGACTAGAAGGTGAAATCTCTTGGACGCCATCAAAGAAGGTGAAGAATCATCAAGTGTTCTAGTCAAACAATGATGCAAAAGACTGGAATCCTATCAAGCACACGTTCTTCATCCCATGTTAGCTGGTCTTACATTACAGGAAATGTCGGCCTCACAGTATTAGGGTTAGTGAGATAAGATGTATGAATCCAATACTGTGACACGGTTAACAGGAGCAACAATAGGTAATGATAATAATTTAAGTGAAGTATTAGCCTCTATCAAATTTTGACTAGTTGGATGTTGAAAAGCAGGTTCAAATCGAGCAGTAAAAGTTAGTCTAAAATGATATGACCCCTTTGAAAGATCAAGCTCTGATTAAGTTGGTTTTGGTGTTAATGACAAATGCCATTATGAGATTTTGATATAAATGACAAATACTTTTATAATATTTTGGTGATAATGACAAATGCATATATGAGACTAATATGCTTGTTTAAGTTTATTTATGTTTAATCTCATTTGGATGGAAAGGTGAAATCAAAGAGGTATGCATTCGAAATCACTCTCTCATATAATAATGCATCCCTTAGATCCAAATATAGATTGAACTCCTCGATTAGTTCAAAATGAATATGTGCATATGTCTTCATCATATATGCTTGTATGCACACATTTAGGGGGAGCTCTCTCTCTATGTTTTGGAGTTTCATTAGAATTGATCCATGTTTTCTTTTTCCATATACATTGGGATCAAACTAGGATCATGCATTCATTAAAAATCTGTTTTAAAACCAAAACTGTGCTCTATCTGGAAGAGCGGTAGTACCGCAGATTTCAACGTCGGAACTACCGCAGAGCGGAAGTTCCGCGCCCAGAATCGGTACTACCGGCGATCGGAAGCTCCGGATAGCGAGCGGAGTCTTTTTTCCAGAGAGCACCCTCCGGATGCATTTGAGTTTTTGCGGGATCGGAAGTACCGGCGATTTGAACGCCGGAACTACCGCAGGTTGCGGTAGTTCCGCAGTATAGAGCGGTACTTCCGGAGTCCGGAAGCTCCGGAGGTAGAGCGGAACCTTTTTTTCCAGAGAGCGCCAAGTTTGGTTCTGGCTCAAGCGGAACTACCGCGCCGACTTTGCGGAACTACCGCAGAGCGGTAGTACCGGAAGTTACAACGGCGGTAGTACCGCACATTGAATTCAAATGATTTTATATTCAATTCATTATCTCATTATTTGTTGAGATTGTCATGAATTACCAAAAAGGAAAGATTGTTGAATCTAGTCCCCCCATTATGTCTTAATGGTGAAGTTTGGTAATTGATGACTATTGTTTTGTTGACTAACGGTTTCCATGAGTTGGATGAATAGGTTAGGTTCCACAAATGAAGATGACTTGGATGACTTCGTGTGTTGAAGATCATCAAGTCAAGATTGAGATGAAGATAGCTTCATGAGTTGAAGGCTATCAAAGAAGAAGAAGATGTGTCATGAGTTGATGCATGATGATCATGTGTTGATCAAGTCAAAGAAGACCATCATGTGTTGATGGAGTTGATGAGAGGGATGCATCATGAGTTGATGCATATCGAGATGATGACCCAAGGCAAAGGTATGACTAGTTAGGGCTAAGGATGTGTTCCTAGTCTTTTACCGGTCTCGGTGGTTGGTTGAAAGACCGGATTGCTAGTATAGGTTGCCGTACTATTAAGAGGGGTCATGTCTAGTAGTTTGAGTCTCATCATGTGTTGATAGCTCAACCGCACTTGCTCTAGCTCATCTTGGCACGAGGCTTGCATTTGCGAATGTGTTTTGCAAATGGTTGAAGCTCATGTGGCGAATCCTTGTAACATGTGACTATACTTTGCAAATATGTTTTGCAAAATGTTGAAGTCCATGTAACTACTCCTTGTGGTATGATCTAAGTTTGCAAATGTGTTTTGCAAAAGTTGAAGATCATGCATTATCCCTTGGTATGGTCTAAAATTGTTTATTGATATCTCCTTTGACATTAGACTATGGTAGTGAATCTTTATATATCTTTTAATTTCTGCATTGATCTAATGTGTTTGAGATCATGCAAATAGATGGGTTGTGTAGCCCTTTGAATAAGCTTTCCATAGAGTCCAAGATCACTCAATTCCGACATCGGAGTCAAAAGTTATAACCGTTTTTCTGAGTGCTGTCTGTGTTGAAAAACCGAGAGCGGTAGTACCGCATTTTATAACTGCGGTAGTACCGCAAATGGCTGACTAACGGCTATTTTTCTAGCCGTTATGATGGGGAGCGGTAGTACTGCACCTATAGCGGCGGTAGTACCGCAGAATCCTGTTTTTGGCTCCAACGGCTAGTTTTGAGGTGTAAGCTATAAATACTCCATTGTGGCCGGTTGGCGTAACGTCTTTGGGACTCCATTTCACTCTTTTGAGCTAGTGTGAGGCTCTCCACTCAATTGTGCATGTGTTGCACTTTGTGAGAGAGGAGAGGTGATCTAGAGTGCATGTGTTGCATCTAGAGAAGGACTTTGTGTCCGGATTGAGCTTGTGCATTCGTTACACGTGGCGAGAGTCAAGTGAGGGACTTGGCTTGTTACTCTTGGAGTTTGCCGACTCCTAGACGGCGTGGGAGACGTCGTGCCCGGTGATCTTCTCAAAGAAGCTTGTGAGAAGGCCCGGCGTGTGTGAAGGTTGGATCTCACCTACCCGGAGCGGGGAAGAGCTACCACTAGTGGATTTGAGGTGGAAGGCTTAATTCGTGGAGCCGGTCCAATTCGTTTGGGCTAACCTCAACGTGGATTAGGGGAGACCGGCAAGTCTCCGAACACCACGGTAAAAAGAGAACGTGTCATTGTGGTTTGATTTCTTGTGCTCTTTTTACATTCAAGCAATTTACATTCATAGAATTAAATTGATTGCTTGTCAACCTAGGATTGCAAACCTTGACCTAGGATAGAAGTGTTGGTGCACTTAGGCGAATTTATTTGTTCTAGGCGTTATTTAAGCTAAACCAACTTGAATCTAGCTTCCGCATTGTATACTTGGTTTAGGCAAATAGAAAAGGTCTTTAATTGTTAATATTAACTTGAAGAAAATTTTTAGACCGCCTATTCACCCCCCTCTAGTCGGCCTCCTCGATCTTACAAGTGGTATCAGAGCTTGGTCTCTCATCTATTAGACTTAACCATCTAGAGAGTAAAGGATGGCGACTAGTGGGATAGTGCACCTAGATGAACCACCTCTATTCAATGGCCTAAATTATGCAAATTGGAAAATCCGCATGATATGCTATTTTAAGGCCATGAGCCCAAAAATATGGCGGATTGTAGATGTGGGCTTTTCTCCTCCATTGGATCCTCTTGCTCCAACAATTGAGGATGAGAAATACTCACATCTCGACGCTCAAGCTACTAACGCTTTATTTAGTGCCTTAAGTGTAGAGGTGTTCAACACAATATGCAATCTCAATAACGCTCATGACATGTGGACTAAAATTCAAGACAAATATGTAACGTCCACATCAAGTGATGAAGATTGCATACAAGAGTGGACGTCGGGAGAAGAATGCTCAACTTCTAGCTCCGACAATGAAGAGTTCATCATTCCCTCCACATCAACTCAATGCTTCATGGCAAAAGGTAACAAGAAGGTAACATTTGATGATAATGATGATGCACCTTCTTATGATGAGTTGATGGACATGCTAGAAGAATTAAATGAATTCCTTGGGAAAGAAAAAGCCAAATATAGACACTACAGGAAGACCGAGCATTAGTGATAAAATGTGGTGGCAAAATTTTGTTTTGCCACTGATTCCCATGTTATTAGTGACCAAACTAATTTTCATCACTATTGCGTCGATTATTAGTGGCAAACTACTATATCGCCACAGGATGCACCTTCAGTGGCGAATTTAGTGGAGAAACATTAATTTGCCACTAATAAATAGGGTAATTGTGACTAAATATTTTTTCCTCACAGTTATGCCATTTATCAGTGACAAAATATTATATCGCCACATGGTTCAAGGTTAGTGAGAAAATGTTGTGGCGAAATTATATTTTGCCATTGTTTACCATATTAATTGTGACTAAACAATTTCCCCCCACTACTAGTACATTTATCAGTGACAAAATTTTGCATCGCCACATGGTACACGATTAGTGAGAAATTTTTGTGGTAAAATTAGTGAGAACGAACAAAAGCAAGCCTCGCCCGAACGGGCCCGTTGGCCCATTTCCTCCCTCCCACGCGGCCACCGACGCCACAGTCCGCACTCACCCACGCGCTTAGGTCACTCCCACTCGGTCACTCCGCTCGGACGTCTGCGCCCGTGCGCCGTCTTCGGCAACCCCAAATCCCCAATTCCCCATCTCGCATTCGCCACGGCCGTCTTCGCCGAGGCGCCGAGCGCCCAAGCCGACTCAACCCTAGATCCCTCAGATCCGGCGCAGTCCTTCCTCATCCTCACTCCTCAGGCTCAGTCCAGCCGCAGCGCAGTACTCCCTCGTCGACTCGTCTGTGGTCTCGTCGCCCTCCGACCCTCCGTGACTCCGCCCGACACGGCGGCGCCCGACCTGAATAGGTGAGCTACTGAGTCATTCCATAACCTGCTTGATGCCGGCATGCGATGTCTGGTTGGTTTCTTGATGATGCGTCGAATCCGTAGGGTAGACCGGTAGAGGCGATTGTGAGGAAACGGGAGGGTGATTTACTGATTTGGGGGAAATTTGGAGCAGGAAAACAGGGTAAAGTAGGATGCTGTGATACCTTGATCTCTGCCGGTTACACGAATTCTGCCGCTCTAACCTCCCACCCTGCCAGTGTAATTCTAACAAAACGATGGATTTATTGGATTAGACTTTTGACATGTGTTATGTTGCTCTATGCAGTTGAAGGACCAAAACTGCAGAATCTTTGCATCACTATCAAAACTGGTGGTCTTAAAGTAATAAAGTTGTTGCTGAGACAAGCACTTGGTTGCAATTTCTCTTGTAGGTATGCAAAGCCCTTCTGTACATATAGCTTATGCTGTTGAGTGTTGACAGAATTGAATGATAGTGAAGTCATATGTTCATGGTAGATGTGGAAGTGGTGGATGGTATGGTTACCTTAGTGTATATGAGATTATGAGTAATTGAGTATGAGTGACTGTTTGAGTGAGTGAGTGAGTGTATCTGTGTATCAGTGTATGACAATATGGCAATGCAATACTTGGAAAATGGAAATGGAGTAATGCCTGCAATGGACGTTTGGTTATGCAATGGAGGGATGGTTACTGAATTTGTGTGACTCAGTGACTGTGTGTTTGTTTCAGGCTTTCAGCTTGTATAAAAGCCAATGGAATACATGGAAATTGTTTTTCTGCTAGCGCTTTGGTTGATGCTATCGTATATTTGATATGGGAATTTATAGATAGTTGATGCAATAGTATATTTCTAGTACAGGTATCAGTTTTCTTGATGCAATTGTATATTTCTAGTACAGGTTTTGTTGACTGGAATGTTGTGTAAAAAGGGCCTAAGAATGTTGTGTTGATCTTGTTTCGGAAAGAAAAATGTTGTACTGCTGAGTGGGTAAAAAGGGCATAAGAATGTATTATTTCAGTTGTTGTCTGTAGTACGAACAATTGTACTTTAATTGTGGCTATTATGGACCTTTATATTTTTTATTGAGCAATATTTTTGTAACTTCGAATACCCATTCCGAAATTCCTGGATCCGCCATCGTTCATCGCTTGTTTATAATGAATATCATATTACTGGGCATGCAAAACGATAAGTATTAGGAAATAAAACATAGCTGAAAATGCCGAGTTACTATGATATCCTAAATGCTTATTTGTTTGACACTCTTGTGTAGTGTTTGTAAAGCAAGTGACCAAGGAGATGGAGCTGCATCTCATATATATATTCCTATAGAAATTTCAGCTTGATTATCGCTTATTTGCTAGTCGTCATCTATATCTTCTTCCGCTTGATGTCTTCGTCACTGAATCCATGTACTCACCACCTTCGCATCATCGCTTTGATTCTTGCTCTTCATCTTCAACGTCACCCTCGTAATGGAGTATCGGATTACCTTCCACAACCACAACCATACCTTCACTTCCGCTTCAACTTGAGGTGTGTCCAATATACTTGTGTCATCATCTTCTATTGTATTTGGATTCGCACGATTATTACTTCATTTTCTTGGCAAGCTTCAGATTGGATTTACTTGATTTAGTAGTGGCATCTTCTTCATCATCGGGAGGAGTGTCAAAATAGTAACGAGGTTTAGTCTTTACCACGACATACCATTTTGGATCTTGAGTATCATTCACATAATATACTTGCTCTGCTTGGGAAGCCAAAACATATGGCTCATCTGTTGACAGCCTGCGAGTAGTATTTATCATTATGAACCCATACTTATCTTCTTTAACTCCCCTTGTTGTATGTACATCCCACCATTCACATTTAAAAAGAACAACTTTATGAGTCCCATATAAAAGCTCCACAATATCTGTCAAGACACCAAAGTAATCTTTGTTACCAGTTCCTTCATCGCCCTTGACAAATACTCCACTGTTTTGTGCTTGAAATAGAGCGTCTCTGTCCCTTTTGTTAAATCTCCATCCATTGACCATATAACTTAAGAAATGTGTCACTCTAGTATCGGGTCCTCTTGCTAGATCAAATAATTCATCAGAAACAGAAGGATCTCCTTTGGAATACAGAGCTGTTATCTACATGAAACATAGTAGTTAATTAAGCTACCCTAAAGAAATAATGTAATAAATACATCCTTATACTTACATGGTTCTTGAACCACTCAAAGAACTCTTTGTCATGCCGCTTATCTACATTTCTGGTGCTCTGTGTCCTTAAATATTCCTTGTGAATGCTGTGACATAGGAGAATAGATGTTACAAAATTGGAGGTCCACAGTTCAATGAACATCTTAAGAGTGGCTTACCCTATATATGGAGAAGCCTCTTCACAGTTCTTTAGAACGTACGCTTGTGCTTTATTCAATTCATTCATCTCCATCTCACAATATCTATTCCCAATAAGTCGTCTTCCAATTTTAGCAAAAATGCGGAGTGTGTGTTGCTATTGTTATCATCATTTGTCATCATTACGGCTTGCCCTATTGATTCTTGTCTCAATTCCATGCAAGTACATAGAACAAAGAGTCACACATTCTGTAACACTACTGACCTCAGCAATTGCTCCTTTGGATGAGCTTTGTTTTTACAAATGACTTTAGTCTGCAGAAGAATCTCTCGATGGGATACATCCATCGATATTGCACAGACCACCTACCATTGCTTGTTGAGCTAAATGGATTGGTAGATGCATCATTACATCAAACATGGATGGAGGAAATATCTTTTCTAATTTGCAAAGAGTAATAGCAATTGAAGAATCAAGCCTTTTAAGGATCTCAACATCTAACACCTTTGAGCAAATTTCTCGAAAAAGTTGCATAGCTCAATTATTGGAAGACAAATATCACCGGAAGCATGCCGCGAATAGATAGTGGAAGGTATCTATGCAGAAACACATGGTAATCATGGCACTTCATCCCTGATATTTTAACATTTATTGCATCTACATAATTAGATACCTTTGCAGAATAACCATCTGGGACTTTGATTTTTGTCAAGAACTCACAAAATGCCTTCCTTTTAGGTCCAAAAAGTGTATAAGGTGCATTGTGAAATAAATATTTTCCGTCATCTGTGGGAGTCGCATGAAGTTTTGGTTGTATTCCCATGATTTCCATATCAAATCGAGAATTAATGTTATCCTTTGTCTTCCCCTCCTGTCCAAGCAAGGTACCCGCCAAACTTTCACCAACATTCTTTTCAATGTGCATGACATCTAGGTTATGTCTTAGTGTCAATGTCCTCCAATAAGGGAGTTGAAAAAATATACTCTTTTTCTTCCAAACACCATACACTGTGCTGGAGCGTTTCCTTTTCTTGTCAGATTTCCCAAATATAACCTGAATGGCAGCATAATGATAGCAATGTTACACCTTTGAAATTACATCAAAATATCATAACGCGTATCATAGACTTAAATCTTTTTTGTATGTGCACCTGAGTAAACTTTTCATATTGTGAAAGAACTTCAGTGCCTGATAATGGTTTTGGAGCACATCTCCTTTCCCTTTGGCCATTAAAAGAAGTAGTATTGTTCCTCCAACTATGTCTTGTTGGTAGGAATCTCCTGTGTCCCATGTAGCAACCTTTTCTTCCATTGGCTAGCCATTGGTAGCAAGTCTCAGTATGACAGGATGGACATGCATATTTTCCCTTTGTGGACATTCCTGATAAATTCCCTAAAGCAGGAAAATCATTAATTGTCCAGAGCAATGCAGCTTTTAGTGTGAATTTACGCTTCGTCGAAGCATCATAGGCCTCCACCCCACCCCACAACTCAATCAACTCATCAATTAAAGGCTGTAGATATACATCAATGTCGTTGCCAGGTGCTTTAGGGCCAGGAATGAGCATTGAAGTTATCATATAAGGATCTTTCATGCACATCCAAGGAGGTAGATTATACATCACAATAACAACGGGCCATATGCTGTATGATGTGCTCATATGTCCAAACGGATTGAATCCGTCACTAGCAAGCCCAAGCCTAACACTGCGTGCATCTGATGCAAATGATGGTAATTTTTTGTCAAAATCCTTCCATTCCTTTGAATCTGCTGGGTGTCTCATATATCCATCATCAACTAGCTCCTCTTTGTGCCAACGCATATTAGTTGCAGTTTTGGATATACATCCTTTTCAATCTTGGTATCAATGGGAAATAGCGCAGCACCTTCTGTGCAATCTTTCGAACTCTTCGCCTTCGTGATTTGGATGCATTGTTCTGGTCATCACTTTTCCACCTAGAAAGCTTGCACACTGGACATGACTCAGCTTTAGCATAATCACCTCTATACAGAATGCAATCATTTGGGCATGCGTTTATGCGCTTGTAATCCAATCCCAAATCTGACATGACTTTCTTAGCATCATTGAATGACTTTGGAGCTTTATTCTTGGTAGGAAGTACCTTCGAAAACAGAGTAAATAAAGCATCCATTGCATTTCCACTCAAATCATATAGGCACTTGATGTTCATCATTTGCACAATGAACGATAGCGTAGAGAAGGTACTGCATTCTGGGTACAGCTCATGGTCTGCCTCTTCAAGAAGTCTATAAAATTTGCTAGCTTCTTCAGTAGGACCTGTAGATGTGGTCATGTCATCCTGCAAGCCAGGTGATGAACCATCAAATGATCCCAAGTTGGCATTCACAGCATTTCCAAAATCATTCACCATCTCACGCAGACCAAAGCCATCATGATCTTCCATATTATCGTCACTGTCTTCTGAATCTGACACACACTCTCCATGATGATCCCATACTCTGTACTCTTTCCATATTCCATTCAGCATGAGATGCTCCATTATAGATATCTCATCAGCAAAGTAATTGTTTTTGCAGATTCTACAAGGACATCGAAGGAGCTTGTCCGCACTACAGCCAGCAAAAGCAAACTCAATAAATTTTTTAGCTCCTTCTTCGTATCGGGGAAGCCTCCTATTGGATATGTCCATCCAACTTTTGTCCACAACCATCCTGTCATTGAGGAATGAATTGTTTACAAAACTACAGTTTGTCAAGTTATTGAAGAACTTATACAAATGACAGATAAATATAGGTTGTGTATGGACTATTCTGACCACTGATCATTCATTTTGTTTATCTTTTACTATGGGGTGTTCCTGTCCTGGACCTATGACCATATATTTTTGTTTACTTTCTATATGAAGTGTTTCCTCCTAGTTTCTAAAATATTTATTGGCTGATGTTTGATTCATATTCAAAGAGCTCACTTTGTTTTTTTATCTGTATAATCTTCAAGGAGGGTATGCAGAACAGAAGACCCAGGAAATATTCAATGGGCAATTGGTATTTGGTATGCATAACAGGTACAGGCCTATGGGTGTGCTATGGATATGGCAATGACAATCAGGATGGAACAATCGAGCTACATAGAGGTCCTGCATCTGGCTGCTTCAAGAACAAACACGTGTACAGTCTTGAAAGGGGAGAAGGCTTCTGATGGAAACAGGAATGATCGATAGTGCCGACAACTTGTATTTTGACCAAAAGTATTACCTGGCCGCAGAGGTGTTGGACACCAGCGTCTCAGCTCTGCACCAGTGGATCATCGGCAAGAAGCAAATGGATCGGCGGGCGGCGGCCGTAGCAGTGTGGGGGCTATTTAGGGTTTAAGCGGTAGCCATTGAGTATTGAGTTCAGATTCGTGGGCTATGTAGGAGGTTTTTGCTCTATTTTCTTTTTCTTTCTATTTTTGTGGTGAACATTAATGCCGATGAATATGGCAGGCAGCCTGGTTACTTGTTAAGGACCCGATTTTGTATTTGACAAAGATTTAAAGCACCATAATTTGCTTTATTAGTCATCGAATATGAGTGAGTTATTTGCAAAAAAAAATATTTGCCAAAACAAAACTAACATGGTTCGAATGTTGATATTTGGCTTGATCTTATGAGTAGAAAATTATGATATTCTATATTATTTTTTATAAATATTTAATCTATGATTTAAATAATCATTTGTTTATGATTTTTATATATTTAATTATTAGTTTAACACTTTATATATTTATTAAGCATACTTCCCAGGAGGTGGTTGTATCGGCTTTTCAATTTTTGGCGCAGGTGAGGACTTTTTTACCCTGGCACATATAGGTAGCGATCTAGTCTACGGATTGATAGTCATTAGGGTGCCCGTCTTTGTTTTTCAGTTTCTTTCTTTAGGCTGTGTGCCAGCACGCCGGAGCCATCAGGGCGCTTCCTCCGCCGGCGACCTCCACAGGGGCCCGGACGCCTTCGGCGGCACGCTCCAGCAGCGGCGAGGCGAAGGGGAGAGGTAAGGGGGGGGGGAGACAGCACTGTAACGCTGAGGAGAGAAAGGGTCGCCCACTCGTCTCCGGCCCCGACCGCCGCTTACCCGCGCTGCCTCCGTCGGCGACCACCACGGGGGCCCGGCAGCCGTAAACCCATCGCCCAGATCCAGAAGCCGCCGCCCAGATCCAGATGAGAGAGCCCCGCCGCCGCCTTCCTAGCACCCGCACAAGCCTCCGGCGGCGTGCTCCAGCGGCGGCAAGGCGAAGGGGAGAGGTAGGGAGGGGAGACGACGCTGGAGAGGATGCATCTTGTATTGCTGAAGCCAGGCTTGAGCTACCCAGGCTTAATTGGCTAACCAAACACACCCATATTGAATATCTATGTATAATTTCTGGCTCCCCCAAGGGTTTGGAGGATACACTGGCTACGATTCTTGGCTATGTTATAACGCTATGAGGAGCTCAAGGACCCTTTAGTCTTGCCAGCTTTTGCAGCCAAGGTCCATGGCGTTCTTCGCCTCCCACATATGTCTTTTTATTTGTTGAAAATTAGTTATATGGCATTCAAAGAACCTTATTTTTGGAAAATACCATCGAAGGACCATTTAGAGATATAGAACTAATTGTCAAGTGATACGTCTTATTCGAAGAGATGTGAAGTCGAATTTTATTCATTATGTAAAAAATAACAAAAATATTTTTCCAATAAACACACATTAAAATAACATTGGTATTAAAAATTATAATTTCTTGTAGAAATATTATGGACCTTGTTTATATTTTTTCACATTATAATTTCTAGTACAAATATTATGGGCCTTGTTTATCGTTTTTTCACACCGCGCACCCTTTTCATCCTAATAAATATAATTGGTGAAAAATTGTTCCTCCAAATATCCATTCACCTTTCCTCCAATTAATCGGTGAATTTTTTGACTCCGCCATATTGCATTGGACATCAACATATATATATATATATATATATATATATATATATATATATATATATATATATATATATATATATATATATATATATATATATATATATATATATATATATACATGGAGTCCCTTCCATCATCTACGGATCTACCAAACAATCAAAGCCAACCGACGGAGAGAAACAGGCGACCACAAAGGTGCACTGCGTACTACTACTAGTATTTCGTTTTCTTTTTTTTTTTGCCAAGTCTTCCTCCATCCGGCGGTCATCATTATTATTGGCCACCCGTGATTACTCCTGGGTCAAAGCGGCTGCCAAGGCCATGTATCGCCATGGCGCACGCCAGATGCATCCGGCGGCTAGTTGCCCCACGGATCCATGATGCCGATGCGGCAAATCCACCACCGTGTTGATCCATCGTTGCGGCCTCCGATCTAGATCGTCGTGGCCACCGCCGCCATCGCCGCCGCGGCCACCGCCGCTGCCGTTGTCGCCGCCGTTGCCATCTCCGCACCGCGAGAAGATGCGATACGTCCAACTCCATACTGATATCTGATTTTCGATCTATGAATATGCATCACATCCATGCCATATTTGTGCTGGAACCAACATCTCCAGCCCAGTCAAACATTTATATTTCTCAAATTATTTTTTTGACAGATTGTTTCCAACCTTCCTATGTCTCAAATTATTTTTTTGTCAGATTGTTTCTTTTGGTAAAATATCCATTAATTTGATGGCTATGTTTCTCCATCAATTCCATTGCTGTTTCGCAGGGAAAATGGCTCCACGGGTGCCTCGACGAACCGTTGCTGAAATTGATAGAGAATTTGATGAGCTTTCCTCTGCTTTATCCAAAGATCCAAGGGACCAATTGACCTCTGGTATAGATTTGTTTTATACATTCAGCACCACCAAATATTTCTCTGCGTAAAAAATCTGATGTATTGTAGCATGTTGCATCAAAGGAAATTAGGAAAGCTACAATTTTCTGCAGCCTCATGTTTGTAATACAATGTTTCTATTATGCTTCTAGTGTATAAGAAAACTTACATGATCTTTTCTATTATGCTTCTAGTGTATAAGAAAACTTTTGTTTCTACAGGTGAAATAACAACCAGGTTACGTTCACATGCCCCTCGAACTGACAATGCACGTGATCGATTGGATTCAGATGTGGCCATGGATGAAAATAATCAAATAAATGCTGTAGCACACAACACTGAAGGTGTTTTGCTAATCTAAAACATGCTTCTTTACACCATTTTTTATTTCGCTGATTTAGCTAGGCTCTGTTATGCTGATCTAGATTTATTTCTTTACACGACATAATACCAAGTGCTACATTTAGCATTCACAACCTGTTATACTAATCTAAAATTTTATTCTTGACACTACAGAGTACAAACATTACATTTAATTACCCTTGTTCTTTTCCCTAAATTAACTAGGCCATGCTAAGAATGGAAGAAAAGTTACAATTAACAATCAACTTCGCAAGAGAAGAGCAAAAGGAAAGCATATTGATATAAAGTTCCCTAAAGAATTTGCAAAAGTGTGTGGAGAACATGCTAGTTTATTTAAAAGTGAGATCACAGTTATTGTAAGAACTATACCACTCCAAGTGAAGAAGTGGAGGGACATGGATAAGTTTCATGCTGGTACTACTGCAGTTGTTTGGAGAAAACTAAAGGTGGCCTACTTTTCATATGAAATAAATATATTTGGCATGCATAGGTTATCATTGCATTCAGTGGCTGCTTATTACGTCATATGTTTGTTTGTCTGAAAAAAGTTTCTGAGCTTTCGAAGAAGATAAAGACGTGCCATGAGACAAGTAGAGAGTCAATATAATAATCGGCGTTACTGCCTCGCTTCAAGCTTACAGAAACAACAAGCCAAGGCCACAACATGTCTCACCAGAAGGTTGGCAATGGTTGATAAGGAATTTGTGGATGGATGATGATTTTCATGTACATACAACTCATCCTAAATTATGGTGCTACATAATTGTTAATGAAACACTCATGCAATTTGTAAACCAGAAAAGGAGCAATCAAAACTCTATCAACAGAGGAAAGCAAGAGATGGGGTCCAAAGTAGGAACTAGATCAATTGCTCAAATTGCTTATGATCTGGTGAGTAAAAAAAATACCAGGCAGAATTTTGTATCTGCTACACATTGTTCTTAATTAGTGAATATATGCTTTTTTATTCCAATGTAGCGAGACCCAGAAACTGGTGAATGGCCTACTGCTATTCAAGTTTGGAGGGCTACATATCAAAAGGTTGATGGGACATGGTCTATTCCAACGGGTGAAGAAATAATGGTATGAACATGTTACTTCCCTTTCTGATGGCATGTAGATAATTTAGAATTTTGAAGGATCTTTCTGTTATCTACATGAAACAGATTTTTTTGGGGTTATGTCTTATGAATTTAGAATTTTAACTCTTCGCAAGAGAGTATAAAGAGAGACAGATGCATGCGATTTGAGTCAGTATAACTGAAGTCGGTACAGTGTCTACTACAATCGACTTATAAACCCTAATTTGAAAAGACACACTGTTTAAAAGCTAGTTACTATAGCAAAAGTTAAAAGTCATAAGCATGAAGTATAAAAGAACATAGCCTATGTATCCATGAGAGAGAGAGAGATTTGCATTGACATAAACTATATGAAGAAATTTAGCAAATTTCATATGGATTTGATGGAGTGTATGGTATGTTGCAGGCTCTAGTTTTTAGAAGGGCCTCTTGAAGGATGAGAGTTACCTCTGAATATCTAATTCACATCTCTGTATTTACAACTGTGAGTATTAGAAATTGTAGAGAGAGAGAGAGAGTTAACTTCCAATTAGGGACTAAAAATAGGCATTTTTGTAAAATATTGACTAATTACACGGTAAAATCAAATCATACATGGCATAAACAACATACAGGTATAACAAACCAATTCATCTAATTTATTGATTGAAAAACCGGGGCGATTCAACAAAATTAAAGATGAATACATAGAAAACTTGGTGCATCAATAAGAAAATATCAACTATTGGTAAAGGATCATGTTCATTTTCTTTTCCTTTCTCGTTTTGCTTATCCTCCATATATTTCTAAATGGTGGCAAGAGTACACTACAGCTAGACCTACACTAGCACGTACTTCAATGGATGATAACTCAAAAGAAGTAATTAAGCAAGTTCAATTATCTTGCACATAAATCCAATAAAATTGAACTTTGGACAACTCTAACAACAATTGCCAAAAGGTTCCTGGTCTGGCAAAATGAATGATGTACAACAATATAAATGATCTTAGGTAAGATAGACTTCCTGACCATGAGAGAAAAAAACAGGAGAAATTCTCAGCATATATGACCACACACATGTGATGGATATATATGAAACAAAATTTCGATCTTATCCAACTCTACCAATTACTGAATTCTTTCACCTAAAATTAAGCAAACCAACACCTAAATATGAAGTACTTGTTCTGAAATATTTTGAAGCATTAATCTCGAAAGTACCAGTAAACTTTTACTCATAACCATGAAGGCATGAACAAAGCAACAAAGATGCAAGTGAGTTGAACAATGAAGAACTATCCTAGAGTGAATTCGTGCTCATACTTACTATTAATTAGATGAACGTTTTTTTCGTGTTGTGTAGTATATAAGTTCTTAATTAGTTTGTTGTTTCATGCTTTGCAGACCAAACTACATGAAGTTGCTGGGACACATCAAGAAAAAATTTCTTCTGCGCCCGTGCCAATAGTGGAGCACTTCGCACTAGTTCTTGGTCGAAAGCCAAACCATTCACGCGGTGTTGGCATTCGTGCTGTAAACCGAGTGGCCGAGGAAAGGATCAGATTGCAGGCACAAATCGAGGCTTCTGAACAGCGTGAAGCTGCAGCTCGAGCACGTGCAGATGCTGCTGAGCAACGTGCTGAGGCTGCTGAGCAACGAGCACAAGCTTTGGAAGGCCAGGTCTCGACTGTGGTCGAAACAAATGCACAGTTACAAGAAGAGCAGCAGTCCCAACGTGATGAGCTTAGTTCCTTGCGTCGAACACAGAGTGGAGAAGTTGCACGTCTAGTGAGAGAGCAACTTGATCAACAAATGGCTGATTTCTTTGCGCGCATTCATTCTGGTGCTTCGCCGCCTCCATCTTAGAGTTTAATACCTATAGTTGAATAAATTATTTGAGATTTGAAAGTAGTGTGTGCGTTATTTTGAGAGTTCCAAGTGTTATTAATTTTTGTGTATTGCTTGATTGCAACATTATCATGGATAGAGAATTATTGAAATAAATGTTATTGGTCTACAGTTGTGAGAATTGTATTGCTACAATGTATATTTGTCGAGCCATTTTTGTCACTACAACATGGGTGATGATGATAAATCGTTCGCCACAACATCTATTGTTCCACACAATTGAGACTTTATCTTGTGACAAAACTTGTCATAACTAATATTTTCACACAAATGATATGTTTTTTGGAGATGAAATTATCGACACAACATGTCTTATCAATTCTCACAAAAAAATCATATTGTGAGGAAAAGTTTTGCCTCTGTAATATATATGTGAGGATGAGTTATGTCACAAATAAAATGTATTTGTGTTGATAAGGTGCCACATTTTCCCATATAAACTATGGCGATTAACTAGTCACAATTGTAACTAAAATAGTGAGAACAAATATCGACACAGTAAACTTCTATAATGGCGAAACATTGGTCACTGATATATATAGTCTTTAGTGACCATATAATTCGTCACTTTTACAATGGTAACTGCGATGACAAAATTGCCATAAATACTCTATAGTCGTGTCGATTATTCTTGCCACGAAAAACATTATAAGTGGCATCTTTTTTTGCCACTAATACATATGTTTTTGTGACAACGCATGGGGCCACAAATGTCCACTTTACTAGTGGCACCACAATTCGTCACTAATGAGTATGGCAATCTGTGGGGAACAAAAAATCATCACTAGAGTATTTGTGAGCCTAGTGGCGATTTAAAAAGTCGCCACAAAGGTTGCTTTGTGGCGAAAAAATAAGCTTTGGTTATGAAAATTTTCACCACAAAAACCCTTTGCCCTTGTGGTGAGAATTTTGAAGAATGAACATGTTTCCCTTCAAAATGATTATAACAAGTTAAAGGAAGAACATGAAATTCTTCTTCTCAAGGAATATTCTAAATCAAGTGTGGATATAGGAATAACTTGTGATTTAATAGATGATATGTCATGTGTAGCTCCTAGCTCTTGCAATCCATCTAAAATTAGTGTATCCACATCTTGTAATGATTTGCTAGATTTGCCTTGTTGCTCACAATTAGATGCTTCCACTTCCTCTATGTATTGCAATATTAACTTTGTAGAGGAAAATAATGAGCTCAAGGCCCAAATCACAAGTTTGAGAAATAACTTGGAGAAAAGCTACAAAGGGAAGGCCTCTCTTGACAAGATATTAGGAAGTCAAAGAAAATCAAATGACAAGAGAGGTATTGGTTTCATCTCCAAGAAGAAGGAGAATAGCAAAACAAGGCACAACGCAAGACATACGAAGAATGTCAAGTGCCATGGTTGCAATAAAACGGGTCACTTCGCCTCTAAGTGCCCCAACAAGGTGAAAAAAAAAATCCATCAATGAAGAGGCAAACCGGCAATGAGCAAGGCAAGAAGATAAGAAGAGGAAATAATTGCCAAACTTGCTACAATTGCCGTGAAAAGGGACATTTAAGTAAGGATTGTCCCAAAGGTGTCATTCCTAAGGCCTCTCTATTTAATGAACAATATATGCTTAGGAAGGATAAAAATGGCAATGTGTTTGTTAGGAATGTTAGTTTACATAAAATTACTCCTAGGGCCATTTGGGTGCCCAAATCAATTGTGACTAACATTCATGGACCCAACCAAGTTTGGGTACCAAAATGCGCTTCAATGCTTAATAGGTACTTGGAGAGGCATTGGAGGCTTGGCTCATTCATGAAGAGGTGAACTCCACCATATGGACAAATGGAAGCCAAGCTTGAGGATGATCTTGCCACATCATGAACCAATGCCATCTCGGTAACAAGTATTTACCTTTGAGTTTATTCAGCCCCTAGCCTTGTGTAGGTTGCATTGCATGAAAATCATTTAAAAGGGGTTCTCTTGCTCTTGTGCTAAAACTTCATTATTGTAAATTATGAGCAAGATGTGTGTGGCACATTAAGGGGAGTGCTAAATCATATTCATGTGTATCACATCCCTAAGTGTGCCCAAATTAATTAAGTGTTAGAATTGTTTTTTAAAAATCGAGCCATTTATCCAAAAGTCAAAAAATTTCAAAATTATTAATATATCTTTGCAAAACTAGTTGAAAAATGTATACAAATGCTTTTCAAAGGTTTTACAAAAGGTTTTTGGCTTTAGAAAACTTATTTCAAGCAAAATTGAGTTTCCAAATCAAAACTATCAATTTAGTATCTTGTTTTGGCTTTAAACTCAAAAACTCCCCAAAATCAATTCTAAAAGCAATTCGAAAATGTGTTCAACACCAAAAACCTAGAGTTGGCTATTTCAAGCATTTTTGGTATTCAAAAGTTTTCCAAAAGGCCAACCAATCAAAAATTATTTGATTTCAAAACTCATCCAAAATATTGAGTTGACCTAAGTGGTCACAATCTAGCACTTAAGTGAGTTTTGCCGTTTGAGCTAAATCTATTAACATATATTAGCTCACAAAGGTATTTACAACTCATACATGAAATTGAATGCTTGAAATTACCCTAAATGCTCATTTTTGCAATCTTGAAGAATTCAATGAAAATGAGCTTATTGTTAAAAATTGAAAGCTTAATTTGTTAAAAATTATATTGAAAAGGTTTTTAATCTTGGCATATAGTTGGAAATGCTCCATAAGAGATTTATGTTTCTTTGTGAAAAACTTTGGAGCATGGTACAACACTATAGCAAAGCTCTCCTAAAAATCCAATCACTTGGGTGCTCCCAGAAAAATCGGAACTACCGGCAGCTACCCAGCGGTACTTCCGTTTTCCGGAACTACCGGTGGTGAAACGGCGGTACTTCCGATATTTCTGGCAAGTGGCTGTTTTGATTTAAAATTTGATTTCCTAATTTCCTCAGCCATTTGCTTTGCTCCTCAAAGTCAAGTTGATCCTTGTTAACTCCTGTTAGCTACCCTCAACTATTCCTTGACTCCATATGCCATTTTGCTCCTAGTTTGATCCCGTTTCATTAAAAATGGCAATATCTAAAAGAGTGGTAGACCTTTGATCGTCTTGACATCGACATGTGCTTCACTCCAATCTTATCAAGTGATATCATTCATTTTCTTCAAGTGGTATCCCGTAGTTTTGAAAATTAAGTGGTATCCTTATTCCTTCAATTGATGTCTCTTGCATTGATATCATTTTCATCTTGGCAAGCAAATATTTCTTAACTAAGCTCTTCACATATATGATATCATACTCTTACCACAAATGCTATTACTCTTGAGAAATCTTTCAAGTGGTATCAAGTTTTCTACGATTGGAATTAAGTATACTTGGTATCATTTATATTTACAAGTGGTATTTATTTCACAAGTAGTATCTATTGTAAGAAAAGAGAAGAAAAACAAGAAGAGGAGAATCCCCCTTACACAAAAAAGGAGAAAACAATTTCGGGGAGTTTCTCCTTGTGAAAAACATATATAATACTTTTGTGCTTACTAAAGCAAAAAGGGTACAATATTACTATTGGAAAAATTATTTTACTTACTTGCCCAAAAATGATTTATGGTTCTTGGGAATGAATGTGTTTCATTCTCTTTGGCTATTCATGAAGTAATAATCAAATGATATGCAAGATAGCCTTTTAAAAGAGCCTCTTTGGTCAAAAATCAAAAATCTTGTTTTAAAAGGCCAAATATTGTGAAAAACTAAATAAAAGTACTCAACTATGTATTTCAAATGTTTTCAAAGCCTTTTGAGTAAAAATTTCTATTTTAGAAATCAAAATGAAGATTTGGCCCAAAATGGATCTTATATGATCTTGTTTTTGAATTAAACAACATATTTCCTTATATCAAAATCTATTGAGTTTTTGAAAAAGTGTTCAATGCAAAACTCAAAGGGTTGGTCATTTCAAACATCTCTCTAGTTCAAATCTTTCGCAAAAGACCAATCATTGAAAAGTTATATTCATTTGAATCTCATCCAAAAACTTCATTGGACCCAAAGCGACCTAATCTTGCATATAATGAGTTTAACTATTTGAGCAAGACTTCTTTGTGTATCTTGGCTTGAAATAGTATTTATAACTCATATGAAGCTAAGAAAGTAAATTACTCCACGAAAATCCAATTGGTTTGGATTTTTAGCTTTTGATGCAAAATCAATTCCTTCTCTTGCTTTCAAAACGCATTTAGGCATATCTTTTGAAAGAAAACTTATTTTTCAAAAATTCTTGTTGGAAAAGGTCACAAATAGCATCAAGTTCAAATCTGCAAAGTTTGAAAAAGTTTCAAGTTAATTTGAAAAAGTTGTGACTTTTTCTCTCTTGGGCAAAATGCTGAAATTTTTCAGAATCTCCATGATTCTGAGCCGATTTGTGGTTTTTATATCTTCAAATGGGTTCAGATTTAGAGAAAGTCACCATAATGAAATTTGATCCTCTATAGTTGATATTCAATTTCGAATTTTCTCAGAATTTATAAAGAGCATGTGATCAAATTTCCATCTCTCTCTAGAAGCTAATGTGAGTTGCAAAAGTCTGAAATTTCAGACTTTCAGATTTCTGAAAAATCATGTTTTAAGCTGATTTATGATTTTTGTATCTTTAATTAGGCTCATAATCTGAGAAAGCTATAATTATAACTTTTGATCCTCGGATATTGAACTATACTAACAATTTTTTGCAGATTTATTGGACATTTGTAAGTCAGTTTTTCAGGAAGTTTTTGAAGGCCACTTGGAATGCAAAATCAGGAAATGATCCACATGCTACTAGTGTTTTATATACAAGTGGTATCAACTCAAGTGGTATAACATCAAGTGGTATCAAATACCAAACAAAGAAAACTTCAAAAGTCTTCAAGGAGCTCTCGTGAGTAAGATTATTTGAATGTGTTTCAAATTTCTTTAGCTATTTTAAGTGGTTTCAATTGGTCATTTGCATTTAGTTTCATATTTCTTCATGACCATATTAAGTTAAATGAAATTGGTATCAAGCTCCTCATAATAACAATACAATTGGTATCAAGCTCCTCGTGATAAAATATCTTCTTTCATGGCTTAACTTGTATTCTTCCCTTGATTGTTATGCTAATCAATGCTATTTGGTGTTAATTGTCTCTTTTTGGTGCTTAATGCCAAATGGGGGAGAAATTTGTGATAATAGCATTGAAATTTGTGATAATAGCCTTGGATAATGGGGTAGAGAAATTTAAAATTGTGATAATGCCAAATAAGGGAGAAATAATAGAAATGCCAATGCTAATGGGGGAGAAAGGTGATAACATATTCATTGGGGAGAAATTAAAATTTTTGATCTATATGTCAAATAATGCTTTCACCTTCTCTTATGCACTTCATGTTATATCATTTGGTCATTTTCACCTATGTGCTATTATCATAAATGGATTTGTCATCAATCACCAAAAAGGGGGAGATTGAAAGATCAAGCTCTGTTTAAGTTGGTTTTGGTGTTAATGACAAATGCCATTATGAGATTTTGATATAAATGACAAATACTTTTATAATATTTTGGTGATAATGACAAATGCATATATGAGACTAATATGCTTGTTTAAGTTTATTTATGTTTAATCTCATTTGGATGGAAAGGTGAAATCAAAGAGGTATGCATTCGAAATCACTCTCATATAATAATGTATCCCTTAGATCCAAATATAGATTGAACTCCTCGATTAGTTCAAAATGAATATGTGCATATGTCTTCATCATATATACTTGTATGCACACATTTAGGGGGAGCTCTCTCTCTATGTTTTGGAGTTTCATTAGAATTGCTCCATGTTTTCTTTTTCCATATACATTGGGATCAAACTAGGATAATGCATTCATTAAAAATCTGTTTTAAAACCAAAACTGTGCTCTATCTGGAAGAGCGGTAGTACCGCAGATTTCAACGTCGGAACTACCGCAGAGCGGAAGTTCCGCGCCCAGAATCGGTACTACCGGCGATCGGAAGCTCCGGATAGCGAGCGGAGTCTTTTTTCCAGAGAGCACCCTCCGGATGCATTTGAGTTTTTGCGGGATCGGAAGTACCGGCGATTTGAACGCCGGAACTACCGCAGGTTGCGGTAGTTCCGTAGTATAGAGCGGTACTTCCGGAGTCCGGAAGCTCCGGAGGTAGAGCGGAACCTTTTTTTCCAGAGAGCGCCAAGTTTGGTTCTGGCTCAAGCGGAACTACCGCGCCGACTTTGCGGAACTACCGCAGAGCGGTAGTACCGGAAGTTACAACGGCGGTAGTACCGCACATTGAGTTCAAATGATTTTATATTCAATTCATTATCTCATTATTTGTTGAGATTGTCATGAATTACCAAAAAGGAAAGATTGTTGAATCTAGTCCCCCCATTATGTGTTAATGGTGAAGTTTGGTAATTGATGACTATTGTTTTGTTGACTAACGGTTTCCATGAGTTGGATGAATAGGTTAGGTTCCACAAACGAAGATGACTTGGATGACTTCGTGTGTTGAAGATCATCAAGTCAAGATTGAGATGAAGATAGCTTCATGAGTTGATGGCTATCAAAGAAGAAGAAGATGTGTCATGAGTTGATGCATGATGATCATGTGTTGATCAAGTCAAGGAAGACCATCATGTGTTGATGGAGTTGATGAGAGGGATGCATCATGAGTTGATGCATATCGAGATGATGACCCAAGGCAAAGGTATGACTAACTAGGGCTAAGGATGTGTTCCTAGTCTTTTACCGGTCTCGGTGGTTGGTTGAAAGACCGGATTGCTAGTATAGGTTGCCGTACTATTAAGAGGGGTCATGTCTAGTAGTTTGAGTCTCATCATGTGTTGATAGCTCAACCTCACTTGCTCTAGCTCATCTTGGCACGAGGCTTGCATTTGCGAATGTGTTTTGCAAATGGTTGAAGCTCATGTGGCGAATCCTTGTAACATGTGACTATACTTTGCAAATATATTTTGCAAAATGTTGAAGTCCATGTACCTACTCCTTGTGGTATGATCTAAGTTTGCAAATGTGTTTTGCAAAAGTTGAAGATCATGCATTATCCCTTGGCATGGTTTAAAATTGTTTATTGATATCTCCTTTGACATTAGACTATGGTAGTGAATCTTTAGATATCTTTTAATTTCTGCATTGATCTAATGTGTTTGAGATCATGCAAATAGATGGGTTGTGTAGCCCTTTGAATAAGCTTTCCATAGAGTCCAAGATCACTCAATTCCGACATCGGAGTCAAAAGTTATAACCGTTTTTCTTAGTGCTGTCTGTGCTGAAAAACCGAGAGCGGTAGTACCGCATTTTATAACTGCGGTAGTACCGCAAATGCTTGACTAACGGCTATTTTTCTAGCCGTTATGATGGGGAGCGGTAGTACCGCACCTATAACGGCGGTAGTACCGCAGAATCCTGTTTTTGGTTCCAACGGCTAGTTTTGAGGTGTAAGCTATAAATACTCCATTGTGGTCGGTTGGGGTAAGGTCTTTGGGACTCCATTTCACTCTTTTGAGCTAGTGTGAGGCTCTCCACTCAATTGTGCATGTGTTGCACTTTGTGAGAGAGGAGAGGTGATCTAGAGTGCATGTGTTGCATCTAGAGAAGGACTTTGTGTCCGGATTGAGCTTGTGCATTCGTTGCACGTAGTGAGAGTCAAGTGAGGGACTTGGCTTGTTACTCTTGGAGTTGGCCGACTCCTAGACGGCGTGGGAGACGTCGTGCCCGGTGATCTTCTCTGTAACACCCCATTTTCAAAATCAGGCTTAATGTAAAATTCAAATGTATGTTAATGAAAATTTAAAAGTTGTTATTCTCAGTTGGCTATTCTTTTTGCTTCCAAATACATATATATGTAAATATATGTATATATGCATATATGTGTATATTCTAGAAAATGCAAAAGTACTTAAAAATGAAAACCTTGCTCCATCTCCAGGGAGGAAAATCAAGTTAATCTTATAAAATCTAAAATTTGAAATATACTTCAAGGATTAAAGGATTCAGGAGGCTAGGAAGGTTAAGGAAAGATATATGCATGTATACATGTATATATACCCGTATACATATATGTGTATGTATGTATGTATGCTAATGGTAGGATTTTTCCCTCCCCAAGCCTTTCCAGCCAGCACTTCATTTCTCCTCCTCTGGCAGAGCAGTTGCTTGTCGCCATTTGCACCAACTTTGTCGGCGAGTAAGTGCGGTGTCAGCTCTCGTCTTCAGCGCCTCTCCTCGCCATCAGCGCCCGACAATGGCAGTCGGCCTCAGTTTCTGTGAGACGTTGCCGTGCACGTCGCTCTTCCTTGTTGCTGCGCCACCGTGGTACGCCTGATCACGCCGTCCCGCCGCCGCTGCTCGCTCCTCGCCACTGATCGCCTTCGCGTCTTTGCATGCATGCACGGCGCCATGCCGTCTTGCTTCCTCGGCGTCTCAATGCATTTCCTCGGCCGCTTTAAGCGGAGACGCTTGCCTCACTGCCCACCTCGCCGAAGCGCGCTCGGGAACGCTCAGGCCACCACCTCCTCTGCCGTGCGCGCGACCCTGGTGGAACTCGCCGCCGCGCCCCTCCGGTCGCCGCCAAGGCCCTTGGGCTTTCTCCCCTCACTCTCCATCGTCCCCTCTTCCTCCTCCCCGGCCTAATCTTCCTCTCCTCCTCTGCAGGCCGCCGCCGACCTCGTCTTGCCCGAGCACGGCGCCGGGACCCCGCCGGAGAACCGCTGCACCGCCGGCCGATTCCTTGCGCGTGGAGCACCACCGGGACCCCGGGAGCGTCTTCCCCACCTCGCCGGACCCCGCCGCCCACTCCAGCAAGCCGCCGCCGTGCCCCTCCTCGCCGCCGAGCACGTCTCTGCCGCCAGCCCGCCCTACTCCCTCTCGGCCCCGGCCAACGTGCTAGGTGAGTTCAACAAGTCCCGTAGATGCTCACATGTCGGGGAATCGGGCCCCAATAGCCCGAGCCGCCGGCACCCTTCTCCCCTGTCCCCGCCGTCGCCCTCCGCCCGGCAGCCCGGCCGATTCCCGCCTCCCCGAGGTGCGCGCCCGGGTGGGCAACCCATTTCGGCCGGCGCCGCCGCACCCCGGGTCCCCACCGCCGCCGGCCGGCTTCGCCTCCCCCCCTGCGGACTGCGGTCGTGAGGAACCAGAGCAGAGAAGCAGCGCCTTTATTCACTAACCAGTATATGTATTAACGGAACCATTAAGTCGCCCTAAGCCAGCAATTAAGAAAAGCACTAATAACTCTCCTAATTAAGCCCACCTGTCCGGAATGCATTAATTTTATTTTTCGGATTTTCTAGAATTTGAAACTTTAAAATGCCATAACTTCTTAACCGTAAATCCGAATTAAATGAAACCAACTTCTAAAATTTTCTAAAATCAAGACCTATTTAATGGTTCTAGTTTGGTTCAATTCCGAGTTCATTTGAGTTGTTTTATTGTTTGGTTTGGTTCTTACTCGGCGCTCGTCATTTTATGTGTTTTTTCCGGTACTCCCGTCCGAGTAGAGTTCGACGACGCGAACGAGACCCCGCTTGAAGCAGCGCAAGACCCCAAGCTTTCGATCCAGGTGAGTCAATACTTTGATCATGTTGCGCCTATATTTCATGTGAAACTATGTTCATTTAAATTATGAAAATCTGCATGCTTTACTTTATAAGCAAACGTATGTCACTCTTAAGGTAGCTAATAACCTGTATCCACCTCATAACGATATACCCCACTAGTAACATTGAACTACCTAATCATTTGTCGCCCTAGGTATAAACTATAGCTAAGATAGTTATAAGTCATATTACTGCCATGCTGGTCTTGTCGAATCCAGGGCCTTAGTAGCCCTGATAATCATTCTTTAGTCATGGAAACTAGTTTTGGGTCAGCCATGGGATGTGCGTGGCTGAGTATTTATGTTAAAATGTGTTATGCTTCTCAAAACCACGAAAATTGCTAAACTGTTTGGGCGGATGGTAAGAGTGGTGGGTGTGGATGTAACACAGGGGATTGTGGAATGACCGCCCGAACAACCTAAGGACTTAATCCTGTGTGGACCCTCCGTGTATAATCGTACAACCACATGCTGGCAAAGTGTAGGCTTGGCTGACTAATTTACTAGACCCTTGAAGTCATCTCACGGGTAGGGGAAAGAAGGGATTGTGCAAGAGGAATAAACATCCGGCTTGAATGGGACACCGAGTAAAGGTGATGATCACCAGCTGCGCTAGACGTTGTGGAGAGTGGAGTCCAGCTGCGCTAGACGTTGTGGTGGATCTTCCCGCACAACTTATGGGACCTTCTTCGGGAAGGGTAAGCCCATATGGGTGAGATGACGATAGGGCGAGGTATTGTAAAGGCCTCGTGATGATCTCTCGATCCACATGGCAAAGGAATCATGTGGACTCATCGAGCTGATAGTCTCTTGTGGGTAAAGATGTACAACCTCTGCAGAGTGTTTTAAACTATTCGAATAGCCGTGCCCACGGTCAAGGGCAGACACGGAAATCTTCCTCGAGTTAGTTCTATTTAAAAACTAATGTGGGTGGGGAGAAAACTGTCAGGCGGATGTAACCTGACTTTGGTAATTTGTCCTGGAGGGATGTACTCCAGTGTTGGTATTAAGGTGGATGTAACCTGGCTTTGGTAATTTGTCCTGGAGGGATGTACTCCAGTGTTGGAATTAAGGTGGATGTAACCTGCTATGCAAAAATGTTAGTAATTGGTGGATGTAACCATAAAATATGGTGGATGTAACCATAAAATTTGGAATTGGAAACTACCCCGTTTATTGCACACTTTCAGTATTTAAATCATAAGTTCTTGAAAAATGCTAAGTCATAGAGATTTTAAGTTATGGTATTTCCAAATGTCGCTTTATGCAAATAAAAGAACCCGAGCCTTCCTTGAATAGCCTTGCATCTATAATTATATGCATTCTGTGTGTTGGCTCGCGGAGCACGGTTGTTTGTGCTCAAACTCGCTCTTAACCCCCCTTTCAGAAGATGTGAATCAAGAGCACTACGCTTATCATGAGGATCAGGATGCCGAAGGAAATGAAGACGGTGGTTGTTAGAATAGACTTCGGTAGTCTTTCCTCTCGCCTCAGTAAAGTTGACCAGGCTAGTTTTGGCGGGTGCCTTCGTTATTAGTCAGGTCCCTGATTAATAGCATTGGTACTCGGGTTATCCCAGTCGCTTGCCTGTGGTGAGTTGTGCCCCTACGCTATGTACGCTTCCGCTTCCGCTTTTATGTATTGTAAGACATTTGGCCTGACGGCTCTATTGTAACCCTGGCCCGACGTGGTCTATTTGAACTCTGGTATTGTAATGTATGAATTTATCGTGTATGAAATGATGCAGCGATGTATCTGTGAGCATTATCTACTGATCCAGGGAATAATGCGGTGTTATCACAGAGGATTCCAGGTATTAAACTTGGGGTCCGACATTCTCAAAGAAGCTTGTGAGAAGGCCCGGCGTGTGTGAAGGTTGGATCTCACCTACCCGGAGCGGGAAGAGCTACCACTAGTGGATTTGAGGTGAAAGGCTTAATTCGTGGAGCCGGTCCAATTCGTTTGGGCTAACCTCAACGTGGATTAGGGGAGACCAGCAAGTCTCCGAACACCACGGTAAAAAGAGAACGTGTCATTGTGGTTTGATTTCTTGTGCTCTTTTTACATTCAAGCAATTTACATTCATAGAATTAAATTGATTGCTTGTCAACCTAGGATTGCAAACCTTGACCTAGGATAGAAGTGTTGGTGCACTTAGGCGAATTTATTTGTTCTAGGCGTTATTTAAGCTAAACCAACTTGAATCTAGCTTCCGCATTGTATACTTGGTTTAGGCAAATAGAAAAGGTCTTTAATTGTTAATATTATCTTGAAGAAAATTTTTAGACCGCCTATTCACCCCCCCTCTAGTCGGCCTCCTCAATCTTACACCCTTACGTAAGGCCAATTTGACTCCCGACTAGTCTAAACGAGTAGAGAACGTTAGTCGATTGTCTCTTGAGAAGCTAATCCAACTGCGGGAAACAACTAGTCGAAAATCCTGCTCAATCACTCTAGTCCGACCATGAGAAATAGCTGGTCTGATCGCCTGAGATCGGTCTGACCACATTTGCGAGGCTGGTCTAACCTTCGACCAGTCTAAGTGAGTAGAAGACACTGGTCAAAACACTTGTTGTAATGTTGATCCAACCACGCTGTTTTGACCATGGGAAAAAGTTGATCTAATTGGTCCTGTTGCAAAAACTCCCAACTCTACAGAAGAATGATTAGAGAGAGGAGAGCGACAACCTACAGACAATTGGTTAGAGGGAGCAAAGCGACAATAAGCTCCCAAATTTGCAGAAGACTGATTAGAGAGAGCAAAATGACGCTAAGGAGCTTGCATAGATCCCATTCGAGAATGCTTTTTTAACCTGTCTCTCTTTCTTTTTCAGCTTTTCGAAAACAAAATTGAGCCAAATGACCATCTATACCACAATGGCTGCATTGATACATGACTTTATGAGAAGTCATATCTTTCTGCTTCACATCATTCACTTTGGTAGAGAATTCCTTTGCAATACCAGCCGATTTAAAGATATTTTGTTTCGGTTCGGATTCTACTTCAAAGTTTCTATGTTCAAGAAGTTTAACAATCTTAGGAGGATTATTCTTGGCATACTCAATAAAATTAAATCTTAGACCATAATTCTTCACACTTGTTTTTTATTTGTCTAGGATCATATTCAATTTTTTTTGCCAAAAGAAAATATCTTTAAGGTGTTCTTAAGATACTCATTCTCTTTAGCTAGCGAGGAACATGATGATCACTTAATAGATTTATTTGCAAGATCCTTAGAAGCAATAGATTGAGCCAATTTCTCTTTATTAGCAAAATTATTAAGTTGTCTACTCAACACTTATATTTCAGTGTTAAGCTTAGGGCAGGTAGATCACGAAAGAGACTCATGATAAACCATTTGTTGGATTGATTCCTAAGATGAGTTAAGTCTAGTTTAAAGTAAATCACTTTGAGCAAGCTTCGGATTGAGCAAAAGAACTAGATTTGAACTTTTCAATTACATCATTGGTAAGTTTTAACTTTTTATCACAAAGAGTCATGTGCCAATTTTAATTCATCAAGTTTACACATCTCGTCCTCTCAGATGCTCTAGTAGTTCCTTCATGAGATGAGATGTTGGCATCAGCGGAACACCAAGGAAATCGAGGGGCGTGTCCCCTAGCACCTTCAGAGCAGTTTGCCTGTGGGCAAGCAACACCGGTAGCTGGGTTTCGATGGACATCGAGACTCCCGAGGCGAAGAACGTGTATACTGGGATGCCGAGCTTCACGTAGACGTCGATGGCGTCAACGCAGAACATGTCAATGACAAGGGAGTGTAGGCACTATCGGGGGATGGAGCGGAGGAAGGTCTCGAGACACTCGTTGTACTGGCGTATAATCTGGAGCATGAGGATGAAAGGGTGCTTGACGGAGGTGGCGAAGTCGGGAGTGACATACACAAACTGCACATTGTTCTGCAGTCTACTCTGAACGCTAGTCTTTGAATTTTGGAATGTTTCAGACGATGAACAATGGGAAACGACAAAGTGTAGAGTTAGCGATACAGAGCAGAAACACACACGATTTGTGCTACGTAGCTGGCTGCAGCTTTTCAGTTATTCCCTCTTATTCATAGCAATAAACAAGGAAAATATTTATAGCGAGTGGTGGCCCGAGTCTTGCTCTAAACTAAGCCATGATCCAGAAAACTTGTGGCATCCCACAACCTCCACAACTTCTGTCAGCTACCGAAACTGAAAACAGAACTGAATGCTAAATAAAAAAGACTTCATACTTCTATGACAAATAAACATGGATTGCAAAACGAAAAGAACTGAACAGTGTGGCAAAATTACACTAACAAACACTCCCTAATTTCACTGCACCTCCATCTTGCCGAGTCTGCTCCTCAGTTCTAGGAAACAAGCTCGCCCAAGTGCCTTCGTCAGCAAATCTGAAATCTAATTTTCAGAATTGATGAACTCAAGCTCGATCCTCTTCTCTTCTACACACTGCCTAATGAATTGGTAGTGAGTACCAATGTGCTTACTGCGATCATGAAGAACAGGGTTCTTTGACAAATCAATTGCCAACCTGTTGTCCACATGAAGCTTGACACTTTGTGGCTCAGATTTCATCATGTTACCGAGTAATCTTGCCAGCCAAACCCCTTAGCATGCAGCGATAGTAGCTGCTATATACTCAGCTTCACAAGATAAAGCGACTATCTTTTGTTTTTGAGATTGCTAGCTTACCGGAGCATTCCCCAATAGAAAAACCACTCCCGTTGTACTCTTCCAGTCATCCAAATCCCCGGCCATGTCACTATTGCTGAAACCAAGCAACTGAGGTTCATCTTCCTTTCTTCTCTTGTAACAACAACCAAGTGACCTTAGGTTCATCTTCCTTTCTTCTCTTGTAACAACAACCAAGTAACCTTATTCCCTTCACATAGCACAAAATTTGCTTCATAGTGGCCATGTGGTCGGTTGTAAGTGCTTCCATAAACTAACTCACGTATCCCACCACGTATGCAATGTCCGACCTAGTGTGCACCAAGTATCTCAGGCTGCCGACCAGGCTCCTGTAGAGAGTGAATCAACCAAAGGGTTCTTGCTTGCCTTACTTAACCTCAATCTTGCATCCATGGGTACTTGACATGAGTTACACTCCCCCATGCCAACCTTCTCCAGTACCTTTGATGCATATGCCGACTGGTTTAGAGTACTTCCATCAGCTCCTTGGTATACCTCCACACCAAGATAATAGCTCAGCTGACCCAAATCACTCATCTTAAAAAGCTCCATCATCTCTTCTTTGAATTTTTGAATCTCTTGAGGGTGTGAGCCCACAACAAGAAGGTCATTAGCATAAACACCTACAAGTAAGCATCATGAGTTGATACCCCTTCTATACATTGCATGCTCTAAAGTTCTCTCAAAACCCGGCGAGATGAGGCTACTAGCCAGTTGTTCATTCCAAGCTCTTAGGGCCTGCCTTAACCCATACAAGGCCTTATTGAGCTGTAGCACCTTGTGAGCACTGTTCTTGTCCCTAAATCATGGCGGTTGGCAACAGGGCCGTGCCGTGAAATTTGGAGGCCCTGTACAAAGGTTTAAGTGGGGCCTAAATCAAAGTACCAAACATAGCCAAAATAATGTATGTATTGCAAACAGTTCTAAACTTTCATACGAAGGATTTAATTAGTACAATACAATTAGAATTGGAAAAAAAAACGAATACCTGCATTGGAGTACTGGAACTGGATGACGACGAATCACAAATGGATTGGATGAGCCGGCCAGCCGGTGCTCGGCGGAGACGAGACAAACACGAACTGACGAAGTCACGAAGACACGAATACAAGAGAATACGAAACGCCGTGGGCTGGTGGGGGCCTCGGGGCTCGGAGCCGAGAATACGAAGCGCCACCGCCACGGACGCGAAGTCGCCGCGCGGATACCATGAGTCATGAGAGCGGAAATAACTCACGCAATAATTCTTCTCTTCCATTGGCCATACAGGCAAATATAGAGTTATGTGACAACCGGAAGGAAACAGAATAAGAGATTGAGACTTTGAGAGAGAATCCTATTCGAATCCTAGTTCTGGTTGTTGTCGTATGAAGGAAGACGTGAATCCGTTGTTGGAGTCCGTTGCCATGCATATGAGCATATCCCACGGACGTAGCCATATACAGCTACAATGCCATGCATATGTACGTATACATGTGCAGTCCTATGCACGTATACGGCAAACAGCGCGTGCGCTCGAGCTAGGCTCTGGCGCTCTGGCCTCACACGAATACATGGACCTTCTTTTACTGGGTTGATTTTTTGAGGCCCTGGAAATTTGGGGGCCCTGTACGGCCGCACGGCCCGCACACCCATGGGCACGGCCCTGGTTGGCAAACATATACCTCCCCTTGAAGCTCTCCATTCAAGAACGTGGACTTCACATCCATGTGATGCACCTCAAACCCTTTTCTTGCAGCAAAGGCCAACATTAATTGAACTGTTTCTGTTGTGGTTACAGACCAAACAGAGAGAGATGGATGTGGAAGTGGAGAGTTAGGTGAGCAATGGTTAGGGTCCTTCCCCATAGCCTGTATCGTGTGTGTGTGTGTGTGTGTGTGTGTATATATATATATATATATATATATATATATATATATATATATATATATATCCACATGGGGTGCTTTTACAGTTGTACCCTTACATTCAAATATCCCCTCAGGGGCATTTATGACATTACACATATCCCATTTTGGGCCTTACAAACCCTCTAACAGGCCGGCTGGGCTTAGGTGGGGGGCCACCCCTACAACAGTTTCCATGTGTGCAACCGATGCAAAAACCTCTTCAAAATCAATACCCTGTTGTTGCATGTATCCCTTTGCCACCAAATGAGCCTTGTGCTTGATAGTCTCCCCTTGAGCATTCTTCTTCACCTTGAAAACTCATTTTAAACCAATCAGATGATAGCCAGCAGGGAGATCTTGAAGATGCTAAGTCTTGTTGTCCTCAATGGACTCAATTTCCTCTAGCATTGCCTGCCTCCAACTAGCATTTTTTCATCCTCTAAGAATAATTCAGGCACTTTAGTAGCAAGGAGGAGTGCACTGAAAGACTTAGTTAACTCTTGCATGGAGGTGTTGTTGTACAGGTTCTTAAAGGTATGGTAGCATCAAGGAGCTTCAGATTTAGCACTAGACGGACTGCTTGGTTGTGTAGCCCACTTGATACTGCTTGTACAGCACAGTGGTTCACTTGCTAGTTGTGTTCCTTGCACAGGCGCCGGTGTCACCATCTCACCATTGGACGTATGACTTTCGAATGGTGTCTTCAGTCCATCTTCTCTACTAGTTTTCGATGAATCACCACAAATAGTTTCTGTAGTGTTAGTCGAGCTATTATGAACTGTGAACAAGTCACCTGGTGATGGTTCACCTTGGTCATTTGCTATTGTGCCCCAATCTCATTTCCTTTCTTCATCAAATACAATGTCACGGAAGATATGAAACTTCTTCGACATAGGGTCGTACCGTTTGTCGAGAAGTTCTTGTACTTATTTCTGAATTCCCTTTATTTCCTCGAGGTTGGTGCGGTATGGTGGTCGGTTTGGTAGCTTCGCTCCCAGAATCAAATCAATTTGATGCTCTATCCCACAGATTGATGGTAAACCAGTGGGCACCTCCTTTGGAAAAACGTCACTGAATTCCTGCAAAACATGAGATACACCACTAGGAAGAGATGTTAAGTCGTCAGTAGAAAGCAAAACATCTTTGTACAAGAGTACAAAGTGCAGCAAAGTGGGATTCTCACAAAAAGCTCTCATCTTTGATTTGGTGGCTAACATTACTAAGCCTTTCTCTCCCTCACTTTTCTTTTTACCGCTCAATTTTGGCTTGTGGCTCTCACTCACCGAAGGTGGAATCTCGTTATTTGGTGTACTCTCAATTTTCACCTCAACTTTCTTCTTATCAGCGTTGACTATCTCTGTCGGTGTAAGTGGATACAAAATCACATATTTGCCACTCCACTTAAACTTGTAGCAGTTTGTATGCCCATCATGATAAACATGGCGATCAAATTGCCATGGGCGCCCCAACAGCAAGTGATAAAACTGACATGGGCACCACATCGCACATAATGATATCCTCATACTTGCCAATCTTGAAGTGCACCTGCACCATATGACTGACTTTCACCTCGCCCACATCGCTCAACCACTGCACATGATAAGGATGAGGATGCGGCAAATATTTTAAGCCCAATTTGGTGCACATTTCTTTACTGGCCATATTATGACAACTTTCTCCATCAATTATGACTTTGCACACTTTACCGCCAACTGTCGCCCATAACTGAAACAAATTGCACCGCTGTGCGGTAGACTGGCTTTGTGACACACTAAGTACACGAGGTGTGCACACTAGCATATGCTCTCCAGCTGGCAACTCTGGTCTACAGTCCAATCTTTCATCCTCTGTAGGATCCTCTGCAAAATCAGCAAATGGAGTAGTATCGTCCTCATCACTAGCTGAAATATACCCGTCATCAGTAAGTACCATAACTTTATTATTTGGGCAATCTTTCTGAAAATGACCAACTCCCTTGCACTTGTAGCATGTCAGATCACGTGAACGGCCTGTAGAACCCATCGAGGATGCCACGCTAGCAACAAGCGTTGGTAGTCAGCATGTCGATGGCGGCGTACTATCTGTCTTCATTTGTGCTGAACTGTGCGTCGCAGAATTGCCCCAGATGGGGCGGACTGGCCCAGCTGTCCCGTGTTGTACGGTGGTGTTGTGCTCACTAAATAACAATGTCGTGCAGCATACTTAGCATCTTCAATTACTTGCTTCTTAGCCTCACATGCCTGATGCATCAACTCAACCATGTTGTTGTATTGATGATGATTAACGATCCGTCGAATGGCATAATTCATCCCAGCAAGAAAGTGAGCCATCACTTGTTCCTCATTCTCACGCACATCCACATGTATGATAATCTGCTCTATCTCTTTATAATACTCATCAACTGATTTCAACCCCTGTCGCAACCCAATCAACTTCTTATGCAGCGAGCGTTTGTAATGTGTAGGTACAAAGCGCGCACGCATCTGTCTCTTCAGCTCGTCCCATGTAACGACACGTGGCTTGTGTCACTCCATACATTGTTGCACACAACGTTCCCACCAAATAGCAGCATATCCGTCCAAAGCCGCAACGGCAAGATCCAACTTGCACTAATCAAAATAGCGGTTCATGCGGAACAGCTTATCAACTTTCAGCTCCCATGCAAGATAAACTTCTACCTCTATTGTACTCCCAAAGGATGGCATCGTGAACTTGGGCTTTGCAACCAGATCATCGGCGCCCTTGTCACGCCGACGATTGTGAGCATACTGATTATGTTGACGGTGTGATAAATAGTCATTGAACACGGACTAGTCGCCGTCATTGTCAGCGTGGCAGTTGCCACGGCCTCCTCCGTGGGCGTCATAGTAGGCACCTCCATAGGCGCCATCGTGGACGCCATTGTTGGCACCGCCTCCTCCTGTGCCGTTGTCACGGCCGCGCCCTCGTGCAGGGGGACGTGCCATGACCTCGGTAATAGCATGATGCTGTGGTGCCGCCTCGCGAACACGCACCTGTTCGTCGAGTTGTCATAGGCGTGGATCATCCTCGCGTTGCCGTATAGCGGCAGCCTCTGCATCCGTCTCGTCGCGTGGCTCGTACAGGAGGTGTACACTCCCCGCCTCGCCACGTGTACCCAACTGCATCAAAGTGATGAGCTTGGCAATAGCGTCGAGCAGTACCTTGTGGTTGTTGTCGACAGTCACAGATAGCTTCTAGAAATCTGTCCCCAAGCCGTTCGAGTTGTTTTGGACACACCCAAGGTCACCACGCACCTGGTCAACCTTAGCTCGGAACTCGCCCCAGAGAGTGGCACGAAGTGTATGGTAGTGCATCTTGTTGATCGGATCAGTAAAGTTGTCGTCCAGATCCTTGTCCTGCTCGCTTCCTAACATGGTTACAGAAGCAAAAATACCAAGTGACAATATATGTGGAAAATAAGTGGAAATCTCTCAAGTACTATTCTGAAACAAAGTAAGTTGTACCGTTCTGAAGTAAATTAAGAGCAGCAAAAACTTATGCTCGTAGTAGCGAACGACCAACCAAGATTGTGCGAGCGAATATCAAGAATGGGAGTCGATACATGACATGGATGTTTTTGGTGGAGCTAGGTGAGGAAAACAATCTAAAAAATTCAGAATTTAAAGATTGTCGAGCTAGGTAGCAATCCAAATGAGACTCACAATGCCTAATTGCTGATCGATAAATATAAGTGAAGAGTAGACAACAATACACGCACAATGATAATGGGACTATTGCAATCAAAGGAATGAGTGATACAAAGAACAATTTTGTATGGAGGCTAACGCTCGTATTGCAACAGTTCAAGGAGAGACACTAGCTAGTGCTCAAAAGTTGTATATGAGGGCACAAGATTGCTAAAAAATATGGTACGCGGAGAGCAGTTGATAAAAGTATATAAAACTAGCTCCAAGTACAAGATTGAAAACTATAGCTAAATTTCTTTTTTTTCATTTTTTTGTTTGTTCTCTGTTTTTTTTGGTTCGTTTCTTCCACGGCCAACTACTAACAGAAAGTTATGTGAACAGTAACAGATGCGAAAACTTGGCGTCTCAAAATCCTAAGAGCAGACCCTCGAGCACAACAACAAACTAGTCTCAATAGGTACGAAAGGTTCACGAACGGATCGAAGGGTTCATGAAGAAAACAACGTGCAATCCACTAGATATAAGTAATGTTTAGTTGCACAAAACAGGAATCAAGTACGAACACAAAAAATTGTGGAAGGGAAAACAAAAGGAGACACGAACGAAACACGAACAGCAACTAAACACTATGAACGAGTGGATTAAGACCTAACAAAATGCACTAAAAATACTGAATTAAACTACAGCGAAGGACGATATATTTTTGTGGCTTTTTCAGTGTATAGGACTGAAAAATAATCTACTAAAATATGGGTAAGAAGAGATTCTACCGAGTTGCCTGGAATCTGATACCACGATGATACGGGGTGGCCCGATCTTCTTGAGTAGAACTATGGATAAATAGCTCTTGAGGACAAATAACGCTCAGCTGTACACCACGTGCCAGTGTACGGACTTGCAGCTCTATGGATATTCGCTAGGACTGTGCGTTCGGTTTTTTCGGTTTATACGGTTCGGTAAATACGGTTTGATCGGTAAATACGGTTTTAGTATTTCGGGAAATACGGTATTTTTCAAAATACGGTGTGGTATCGGTAAATACCATTTTATTTCGGTACGGTATCAGTTAATACCAATTTTACCAAACTTTGCGCGAATTGCTAAACATTAATTCTCCATTCAGATTTCAGACCATTCTACAATCAAAAATTCAGAATATGCTAAATTGCTAATAGCTAATAGCAGTGGCACTGTGGCAGACGGCAGTGAATGGCTGAAAATAAAATGCTGAATGCACTGACATAGCAAATGAGCCGACAAAGAATCACCAATGAGGCAATGAGCCAAATCCGAGTTGAGTTCAGAGTCGGGACAGCGAGACAAAGCAAGCACATAAAAATTAAAATCATCCATACATAATACACGACAGACACGAGATAACAGATTAAAATTATCTGCTGTCCAGACAGCAAAGACAAAGCACAGACAACGTAAGCGGACACGAGACAGCAGACAGAGAGTCGACTCACAAATGACAAAACCAGCAGCAAGTGTAGCACCTAACAAAGCAAATAAACGATAAAAGACAGCGATCAAAGAATTCATAAACTACCAACTAATCCATCCAAAGAAAGCTAGCAAGAGAGCGGCAATTCAAAAATAAAGACAAAGAGAGCATAAACTAGGCAGCAACGAGCGGCAAATAAGTACAAAATACATATTACAAAGAGTCAAGAAGAACAAAGAAATAAATACACAATACATATTACAGCAAGCAGAGCTGTGCAAGAGCACATAAACCAAAGAAGACAAAATATAACTCCAAAGAGTAAAGAAGACATAAAACCAACACAGACTCCAACAGGCAGCAACATAAATGAAACCAGCAGCTGCAGCACATAAACGATATTGGTTAGTTTTTTAAACATAATATTCATTGGAGTTTTGTGGCCGGCAAACACATACATTAGACAATCTAATTTTGAAATAATAGCAAAAGCATCAAACTCGATCCGAGGAGTAGACACTTGTTGTTGGAGTTGGATCTAGGCCTGACATTTCAATGCCTTCATAACATGAAAAATAAGCTAATTAGTTGAAGTAGCTATCAATGTCCAATTTGCTATCACTTATAAGTAGAAATATATAGCATATATTATAGTACCTTCTTCAAATTTAGACAAATCTGCTAAATCAGCTTCCACATTGATGCGCTTTGAAGAACGCAACCAATCTTGTGCACATATCAAGCATTGGAGTGTGAATGGAGTCAAGGAGCTTCTAAAATCATCAAGAACACGACCACTAGTACTAAAAGCTGATTCAGAAGCAACAGTTGATATAGGGATTGCTAATATATCCCGGGCCATTCGTGAGAGGATTGGAAAACGAGGTGAGTTGTACTTCCACCAAGAGAGAATATTAAAGCTATGATCATCATCTTCTATATCTTCAGCAAGATACTTATCTAATTCAGATTTGCCACCACCTCCACTAGAAACTTTCATTCTCTTATTATATAAAGACCTCATAAAATTTGTAGATGCACTTGAATGCTCAGTGCCACTAGTATTTTTTGTATCTAATGTTACTTGTCTATCACCTTGATTTTCATCTGGAGAGTACGTCTTCTTGAATTCTTCAAAAAGATCTAACAATGCCCGGTTTACTTTATCCCATATCTTTGCACCTTTAATATGCCCATAAGTCGAGGTAATCGCATACTTGAAGAAATAAGATTGCTTAGTCCTTGCACAAACATTAAAAAAACAAAGTGAGTGATCATTGGTTAATAAAAACATCCATACTTTGACTCAGATTAACTGATTAAGAATTATTTGTACCTAGGATCAAGAATTGCAGCAATAAAAATTAAGTTGTTCATATTCTCAGGATCCCCCCAATATTTATCAAATTTTTCCTTCATCTTAATAGCCATGTGTTTGAAGGTAGTATCATCACCATCATCACGTTGACTCCAATCAGACAACAAATAATTTATCCCAGCAATGTCTTCGAAGAAAGTGTTGGAAGTAATATACTGAGTGCCAGAAACTTTTTTTGTGAGGTCAAAGAAATGCTTTAAGAAGGCTTTGAAATCTTTCGCATACACCCAATCATCATATGTTGGAACCCCATCCACACCCAACTCAGCCTTATAGGAAGGGTCTTGAAGTTCAAGCCGCTCAAATGCCTTCTCAAAACCCACGGCAATCTCTAACATAAGATAAGTTGAATTCCATCTAGTGCACACATCAAGAGACACCAAACCTTTTCTTCAACCTTGCTTATTTGCACACACTTTTTAAAGGTATTCATTCTTGAAGGGGAGCTTCTCACATATTTGATAGCTTTACGAATACGGGAAATAGCAGGAGCCATTGTCTTTAACCCATCTTGAACTACAAGATTAATAATGTGAGCTACGCATCTCATGTGAAGATGGTTACCTTTCGCAAATGTACCACCGCGATTTTTCAAAGCACTCCTCATATAGTTTATAGCTCCATCATTTGAACTAGCATTATCTACCGTAATAGTGCACACATTCTCAATACCTCACTCAAGCAAGCATTTATCTAGTGCTTTTCCAATATCTTCCCCTTTATGACCGTCTACCAAACAAAAGTTAAGGATTTTTTTGTTAAGTCGCCAATTGCTATCAATGTAATGTGCAGTGAGAACCATGTAGTTTTGAAGGGTTGAAGAAGTCCATGTGTCGGTTGTGAGGCTAACTATTTGACGAGAATCCTTCAAAAGAATTTTTAGCTTTCTTTTCTCATCTTCATAAAGGCGAAGAATGTCTCTATACATTGTTGTCCTAGATGGTGGATGGAACCGAGGACAAGCTTTCGACATAAAGTCTCTAAAACCTTCATGTTCTGAGAAGATAAAAGGTAACTCATCAACTATTATCATGCGAGTAAATGATGCCCTAACCTCTTCTGCATTGTATTGCCAAGGTACTATGCAACTACTTTGGCCATCTATACTACGTTGGAAGCTTAGTTCAGTTTGACTATCGATCTTGGCAGGATGCTTCTTACAACATTTTGCATGTGAGACCAGTGAGGAGGTACCATTTTTTTGTGGATCACAGGCAAGGATCCGAGAACAATACTTGCATTTAGCCTTATTTCGGTCATTTGGTAGTCTTGTGTAATGGTTCCATATCTCTGATCTGGGATTCATATGTTTCTTTCCATCTTGAGCTTCATTGGGACCAACAGCTTCATCGCTACCCACATTCACATTCATACCCATACCCACTGACCCAGCAGCATCAACATCAATATTTGCAATATCATCTGACTCAGACATCTAATAATCCAAAAATGCAAAGATAGATAAGTAGATAACCAATTAACCATTAACCAAAAACGCAAGATCACTAAATTGTCCAGTACTGGACAGAGGAAGTTACACAACTTCGCAAATATTTGCAATATTTACAAATTAACCGTGAGTGATTTTGTCACAACTCAAAACTTCGCAAGATCTCTAAATTGTCCAGTACTGGACAGAGGAAGCTACACAAACCTATTACAAATTAACCGTGAGTGATTTTTTCAATGTTCTCTAAAATCTAAATTGTCCACTGGAGTACTGGACGGAGGAACTGAGGAAGCTACACCCCTAGGTCATCTGTTCTCTAAAATCTAAATTGTCCACTGGACAGAGGAAGCTACACGCCTACACCTCTTAAGTCCTCTACCAAACCAGTGTAGCAGTCTAGCAAGTAGCAATCTGGCAGTGGCAACTGGCAAGTATGCAAATGCAACAACAACATTTCAACTTAGTGCTTACAAGTTCTTACAACTTGGCAAGATCCTACTTATCAAACCACAACTCACAACAGAGTACAACTACAGACTAGCAATATTAGGCAATTAATGAAACAGAGAGAAAGCTACAGCCTACAAAGGACTTACTTCGCAAGATCCAGTTGACTCCGTAGAAAGCTAGAGGGGGGCTTGGCGCCGCCGCGCCGGCGTCTTGGGAGAGGGAGGCGGAGGCGCGGACCGTGGAGCATCAAGGAGGTGGAGGTGTGGAAGGAGGCGAGGCGCGACGCCGAGCACCGGCGGGCGACGACGCGAGCACCGGAGCCCGAAGGAGGCGAGGCGCGAGCACCGGGCTGGGGGCGAGGAGCACCGGCAGCGGATCCGGTGAGGCGGCGAGCCGACCGACGAGGCGACGAGGAGATCGGATCTGGGATCTGGCTAGGGTTCGAGGAATTGAGGAAGCGGATCTGGCGGGAGGGGCGTCGCCGCGTCGGTCACTCACTCGGTCGGGTCGGGTCTGGGCGTCTAGCGCTAGGGTTAGGGACTTAGGGTTAGGTTATGCGTTGCCGTCTGCCGCGCGTGCGTCCGGCCGGGCCATCGCCTGCTGGACTGCTGGTGGGCCGCCGAGAGCCCGAGACGGCGAGACCGGAGAGCCGGAGAGGTGCTGGCGAGTGGCGACTGGGCTGCTGGGCTTTTCGGTATTTTCGGGAATTTCGGTTTTTCCTCGGTTTTTACCGAAAAAACCGAATCATACAAACACCCATTTTCTATCTACCGAACCGAAAACCGAAAACCGGTCAAACCGGTTTGACCGGTTCGGTTCGGTTTTTTTGGTACGGCTTTTTCGGTTCGGTTTTTTTTGCACAGTCCTAATATTCGCCAACATGCACCTGGGTGATCACCGCTAGACCACGAGCGGAAATTGCCAAGCCCTCAATTCCTAGCGGAAAAGCAAACTTGACCTTAAAAAGCAAAACGAACAATTGATCACCTAATTCTCTATCAGAAGTCCTCACATGAACTCTGTTATGAAAGAACAAGCAATAACTTGTGTTCTATTTTTTTGCATAAACGTGGTCTGCTTACAATGGGGGTCTACCCCTCAATATATAGTCTTAGCCTAAGAACTATTCAGCACTAAATTTTCCATGTGGTACTATTCACACGAGTGTTACTATAGCACGGTACTGTTCGTGGGACGGTTACTGTAGCACGATACTGTTCATGATACTGTAGGGTGTAGTGTTCATGGTACTATAGCATGGCCTGATACTGTTCATGTGTGGCACTATTCATGGGCCGATCACTGTTCATGACGTGGACTTGTGCTTCCTTGGATGACGGTCGTATATCCTTGATTTCCGTCCATTGCTGACTCTTCAAACCTGAGCACAAGTAAAACATTATTTTTAGGTAGTATAAAATTCTCATTAAAATCAATGACATATTCATTAAGGAGCAAGTTCACCTGAGATTGTAGTTCCTTGGCACGTGCTCTTATTATTGGTCCAGTCGGCAACTCGAGGCGTATATCATGAGCATTAAGTGGAGGAGAAGGTGTTGTAGGGATGCCCTCATCACTGACAGTGTATTTGATTATTTCATGTGGGTAAAGTTGTACAACCTCTGTAGAGTGTTAAAAACAATTTAAATAGCCGTGTTCACAGTCATGAGCAAGCTTGGATGTAGCCACAAAGGGTATAGTTTTCTTTTTCAAAATTATTTTACTAAACATATAGGATGGCATGAACATCTAATTGTGTGTCTGCCCATGGGTGGAATTTATGCGATGTACATAGGGCTGGATATCGAGCTGGCTCGGTCTGGCTCGGTAGGATAACGAGCTGGCTCGAGCTAGCTCATTATAACTAACGAGCTAAAAAGCTAGCTCGGCTCGGCTCGACCAAAAGCTCGAGTTGGCTCGTTTGGCTCGTGAGCCAGGACCAAAAAATGTAAAATGAAGACTACCTTACATTCCAGTGAGTCATACAGCACATATTCATCCATCATACATGCTAGCAGCAAGCAACATATGCATACACATGCAATAGGGTACAAATTAGGTCCATATCTCCATCATATATTCATCCATCAACTATCATCCATGCAATAGAGTACAAATTAGGTCCATGACCACAAGCTCGAGCTAGCTCGTTTGGCTCGTGAGCGGCTCGCGAGCTGGCTCGAGTTGGCTTGTTATAGCTAACGAGCTAAAATCTTGGCTCGGCTCGGCTCGTTATCCTAACGAGCCGAGCCGAGTCGAGCCGAGCCAGCTAACGAGCTTCGAGTTTTTCGTCCAGGCCTAGATGTACACAGTCGAGAAGGGCTACGAATGGCTGTGTTCACAGCCGGGGAAGGCAGTGAATGGATTTTTTTAGCTACTATTGTGGAAATTATGCAAATGTTATTTTATTATATGTCAAATGTTCTTTACAATTCCGTTTGCTAATTATTACTTATTGCAAACCAAAATCTGCTTTGTGCTGAAAACAATTTAGTATAGAAGCTCATCCTTCGACAGCCTTGCTTGTATATAAAATTTTACGATACACTACAAGTCTTGTTGAGTACACAATGTACTTGCTTAAATTATTCTTGATCAGAGAATGAAGATTACATGCCCAAAAATGCGTATTTCACTCCTGGCACCAGGGAGTTTGACGATGGGTCTTGCTAGGGCCTAACTCTAGTCGGTTGTCTATGGGTTATGATGGAAAATCACTATATACTTTTATTATTGGCCTTCCGTTGTATTTTGCTCAACTCTATGTAATCGGCCAATCGGCCTTATGTGCATAGACTCTTTATGTCTCGCGCGCGCGAGCGCGCACACACACACACCTGTTGTTGTAATCTATTTATGTACGATGTGAGCTCAGTGATGTGAATATGTATACTAGCTGCTGATCATGGGACTAGTACAGAACACATACGATGACTACGGGTGCTTGTGCCTAGGATCCCAACAAAATCATAATTGACCATATAATAATATAAAATCAGGAATAATTTAGAATAACATCAAAACAAGAATAAAGAGTTCCACAAATAAGACATATACTTGTTGATTAATAGAACAATATTTATTCAAGATACAAAATAATATATTATTTAAAATATCATAAACATAGAAGTTGTACAATGACCTCTACCATTATTTCTGGAATATATCACTAACAGCTACAGACTAGGAAGTTCGTAATTGATTATTCAGGTAACCAAATGTAGACAGGGCAGGGCAACTTAACATATACAGATGACAGAGCAGTTGCAAATTTGTCACTTGCCGAGCTGCTCTCCAAGATTCTCCACATCTAACAAGAACTGGACAAATGCCGCCTGCGATGAGCCTCCTTCCACCAGCGCCGCCTCCGCCTCTTTCTTCCGCGCCGCCACTCGCGCCCTGGGCTCCCTCCCTTCCTCGGACTCCACAACTAGCCTCACCTTGGCCTCCACCTCGTCGGCCTTGATAAAACCCGCCCGGTACCCCTCAAGCTCCACCGCGACGCCCATTTCCTCCGTCATGAACACCTTATTCATCTTCTGCTCCGCTTCCAGCGGCCAGCACAGCATCGGCACCCCCACCGTAATGCCCTCTAGCGTCGAGTTCCACCCGCAGTGCGTCACGAACGCGCCGATCGCTGGGTGGCGGAGCACGTCCACCTGCGGCGCCCATGACCTGATGACGAGACCCCTGTCCTTGGTCCGCTCCAGGAACCCCTCCGGCAGGAGCGCGTCGAGGTCCGGATCGGGGCGTTGCTCAAAGAACCTCTTCAGTTCGTCGCTGCCGGCCGGGGTGCGCACGGTCCACAGGAACCGTTGCCCGGACTTCTCCAAGCCAACGGCGATCTCCTTGAGCTGGTCCTCGGAGAGCGCACCCTTGCTTCCGAAGCAGAGGAACACGACGCTGCGGTCCGGCTGCGCGTCGAGCCACACGAGGCACCCGTGTCTCTCCGCTTTGTCCTCATCCTTGGCGCCCTTGCCGACCAAGGGTCCGACGCAGTAGATCGGGGGCAGCACCCGGCCGGGGACGCATAGCGGGTCCCTGAGAGCCTGCACCGCCCGGCTCTCCAAGGACTCGAACGTGTTCACCAGAACGCCCATGGTGTCCGTGTTGCGCTTCCATACGTCCGTCATGGCCTTGCATATCTCGTCCTCCGGGTGCTCGAGCAGTTGCTTGATGAGATGAGACGCCGGCATCGGCGGAACGCCAAGGAAATCGAGGGCCGTGTCCCCCAGCTCCTTCAGGCCAGTCTGCCTGTGGGCAAGCAACGCCGGCAGCTGGGTTACGACGGACAGGGTCGAGGCGCTCGAGGCGAAGAACGTGTAGACCGGGACGCCGAGCTTCGCGCAGACGTCGATGGCGTCGACGCAGAACATGTCGATGATAAGGGAGTGCAGGCGCTGCCAGGGGATGGAGCGGAGGAAGGTCTCGAGAAGCTCGTTGTACTGGCGCATGAGCTGGAACATGAGGACGATAGGGTGCTTGCCGGAGGCGGCGAAGTCGGGAGCAGGGAGCGGTGGGAGGACATGAAAGGAGATGGACGGGTTGGAGGCCGCAATGCGCTCGACGACGGTGGCGCCGGAGTCGGACGACTTGAAGGGCGGCTCGAGGAGCACCATGGTAACGTCGTAGCCGTGCTTGAGGAAGGTGTTGGCGAGCTCCGTCATGGGGGCGACGTGGCCGACGCCGCTGCCGGGGTACAGGACGACGGTCTGCTTCATGGCAGCTTTCTTGTCCATGCGGAAGGTGGCTAGTTTATTACAAGGACTTGGGCCAGATTGGAAAAATACAGATGTTGTGAGCTGTTGGGAGGTGGGGCGGAAAATGTTGTGCAGTGGTGCGAGCTTATAGCTGCGAACTGCCTTGCCGGAGAAGAAGCGCGGTTGACTTGTTGGGAGACTTGTGGCTTGCGAGGTTGGGAGTCAAAGATAAGGGGATCACGGAATAGGTGTATTTGTGGTAGGCAGTGGAGTCAAGACACAAAGATGAGGGTATAACGAGAGGAGAGAGTATTGTGATTTTTGCCAGAAGTCGGCAGTATACTACAATCCATCAGTAGAAACTATTTTAAAAATACATCATTTAAAAGCTTATTACTGAAGCAAAGCACGTAAACTAAAGCCTAACCCCTCTGGAACCCTCGAACGCACCCAAAGGTGATTAGGGCATCTGTATTGTATGAAAATAGAGGGTCTTAAGCCACCTTAAGGTCAACCTTATACATTACAGGGGTGACCTTAAGCAGGCTATAAGCAAAAAAGGCTTAAGGTTGGTCCTCAAGCTAAAGACCTGGCGACAAACATTAAAATACAATTTTTCTTTATCTGCCAAGTGGGACCATCTTAAGGCCCCTTGGGTTATATACACTATGGAGTCAGCCTTAAGGTTTATATAGGACCCACCTTAAGGCCTCTTGGGTCATATACACTACAGATGCCCTATAGAGAGGTTTGGAATATACTTCCTTGGGATAACTGGAGGTCTGAAGCGGGAGGATGTTTCCTAGCTTCTTCCTGCTTGGATAACTGGGTACCTTCTGGAAGAAGCAAACACTTGTACATGGACGTTTGAGTTAAGTCATTACAGAGGGCAATCGGCAAGTAGCCTGCCTTTGACTACTTAGGTTGAATCCTTTTGTTTGGATGACATGACATGGCATCCATAATGTTCTCCTACGAGATCCATTTGAAAGGATTGCTGGTGCAACCCATCGCAAAAGGTCAAGTATTCCAAATAAGAAATTGATTGCAAAAGTGTCTGTATGTACAACAGATCATGACTTCGCATTAGTTTTTTTTCTTCTTTCTTTTGCAAGTTGAGCTCCGGGGCGGACCCTCTTTTCAAGCGAGGTCGAGCGGCTGTTCAAGCTTCGTTGTCAGCCGGACCCTCCCCCTCCTCTAGAGCAGGCACCAAGCCATTGCCACTAGCGGCGCGGCAATCAGAGAACGGTGTGGCGCCATGGCGCATGCCGCATGGGATGCCGTTTAGCCCAGGAGCCCAACGGCCCAGGAGGTGAGTCGTCTGGCTTAGATGGCGAGTAGAAGAAGCGAGCGGAGCAGAGCGACAACCGCACGAGCGAGCGAGCAGAGTCGAGCCCGAGTGGAGCCAGGCCCGAGCGCCTCGTTGGCTTGTCCTAACCCTAGACCCACCGGGGCGCAGTGGTGGGCGGCGGCCAAGGGGCGCGGCGTGGAGCCGATGGAGGCGCGGCGGGGGGCGGGGGGCACGCCGGCTTGTGGATTGGTTGCGGAGGGGGTGCTCTAACCACAGCATTCTTCCATGCAGTGTTGACCTGCTAACCCTATATTTTCGTGATCCTTGATCTGTGGGATTCTCTTGCCGTCTTGCGTTTCATGAAAGTATTACACTGCTATTCCTGCTTGTGGATGCCTTGTGGCGAATTGGCGATTGGGGTGGATGTTGGATTTGCGGCAAGGACCTGGAATTCGTAAAATTGGGCAATGAGTTGATATTTATAGAGATGGTACTGATAGTTTAGGCGAGGTTTAGCTGGGGTCAAGATACAAGAATTATGCTTACTTATGCATAAGAGAATTAAGAACTGTAGTAGTTGGGTAATTTAAAGTCAACAATGCCTGCATCTTCATGTTAATTAGTAATGTCTAGTTATGATTAGATATGGTATAATATAAATTGCTGAGATGAGGTTTTGAGATCATGTCGCTGCACTGTTGCTTAGCTGGTTAATTTGGGAACAAACTGCTTTGTGCTTGAAAACATTGCCCCTACCGATTGTAGTTTTTGATTCTATTTAGTGTCATGTACTCTTGTAAGTGTGACTACAATATGATTTGTGTTTGGCTTGCTTTGCCGTTGGATAATAACTATTGTTTCAAACTGTCCTACCTAATATTTAGTCCTAAGTCCATCACTAGTTAAGTTAGTGTGCTTTTTTTGGTATCGCTAATAGTTTCTATTGGGGGAATGGCCCCTACCTTAGCCCAATCGACCTACTACACCAAAGGCCCATTATATGTGTAATTATGTGGCAAGCATGAAATGGCTATACCAAGGAAAGAACATATTTGTCGTTGCTGTTACAGATCCTGAATGGGACATTTATGTAAACAACCTCTTCATGGCTATAAATATAGACTATAGGGCGCCATGGAGAAAAAGACTCATTTTCTGGTAAGAAACGGTTTAGGTAACAATAGCAGCATGATACATACCCTCTATACTGCTCTCTACTATGTCTTAGGCTCCAGATAGCCCCTTTGTAGTCTTCCCGTAGTTCCATTAACCACTGTTAAGCACGTCAGCACAATAGTTGACGCCATTCATGGGGAGTGGCATAGAAGCTACAAACTAAGGCAAGGACACTAGGGCATGATAGCACGAGGAACATGATGTTGGCCCCTAAGCAAAATAGAAGCACCATGTTCAAAACCTCCGCGACGAGAGCAAGGGACCCAGCAGTCGAGCCCCCTCGTGCTCCCATGACAATGGTGCACCGAGGTAGCCGTGTCTGGGGCTGCGATGGGTAACGAATATGCCTCTTCAATAGCTGTACGGGCCATAGAGCAGACGACACACGAACAGAGGTCTCAGCCTCAGTGGCCCTGGGTCACACTGGTGTCATCACCGTCAGCATGGTGGCCTCTGTCGTCACCGCACAGTGAACAAAGGGTGCCCTGGTCCCTACACGGGCTAGGTTAGAGATGCCCTGGAGGAGATTTGCGGAGGGCCATGCACGAGATGCAGGAGGTCTGGAGTCAGCGGACTCCCACCATGGTAGTGGTGGAGGGCCGTGGACCGGTGCATGTAACGCCCCCCGTACGGTGGACACCAAGTCCCCCCTTAGTGTAGGTTTGCAGCGGAGTGCCTAGCCAAAGGACTTTAAAATGCCCATAGTGGAACACTACAAGGATGACATGGATGCACACAAATTCCCGCATGTTTTACGAGATGGCCATTGAAGCTGTGGGAGGAGATGACTCAATGAAGGCAAAGAGACCACCACTCACCTTGCAGGGGGTCGAGATATCCGGTTCTTCATAATCGCACCCGGCTTCGTTTACACGCGGGAGTAGGTCTAGGACCTTATGCACAATAAATTCCATGGCAACTATGTAGAGTGGGTCAATGTCGATCAGCTCTTCGCAATAAGGCACCTCCCAAGAAGAAGTTGTGGGAGTACTTTAGGCGATTTGTGAAGGTCTACTACTAGGTGAAAGACGTCAATGAGACAACCATCATCAATGCCACCATCCACAGCCTTCGAAAGGGCCCATTTATGGAACACAATGCCCAATGCCCATAAGAACGATGGTCAAGCTCTTAGACAAAATGAAAGAGTACGTGAGGGCAAAGGAAGATGCGATGCAACATGAGGCCAATGTCACGAGGACGCTCCCGAGGCAAAGGTCACCCAATGGAAGGAGGCGGCGATGAGACCACTATCCCTCGGCCTGCCACAGTAGAGGAAACGACCGCGGCTATGCTGCGAAAGGGGGTGAGGTTGGGAATATGGGCACCAACATGGGACATGGTGCGAAGTGCACAACCGAGGAGAGCACATCACGCACGACTGCCCCACCATCGCGGCACTCCATGAAAGTGTGATCAGGGAGTACGCCCAAGATGCGAGGTGTCGAGGGTAGTGCACATACAATAGCCCGTAGAAGTATAGCCTATCTAGCCCCCATAGAACGTGTTACGGATACAAGCCCTTGATGCTGGACCCCACTAAGTGATCAATGCCATCATAGGGGGATCATCCCTTGAATTCCCCTCCGAGCGACAACAGAGAGCCTACATCATGGCGTACCCAACACAACTGCTCCCGATGTGGGCCCAAGCCAACATCGCTTTCACAATGGAAGATGCCTCGGGGGTGGACTTCCCTCACCAAGACCCATTGGTCATCCAGACCAACATTGTGGGGTGTGATGCGAGGCGGGTCCTGGTAGACAGAGGTAGCTTCGTGGACCTCCTGCTGGTCGATGCCTTCGACCAACTAGGCATCCCTGGAGTAGGATCCGACCACCAGGGGTTCCCCTGCAAGCCTTCGGAGGGTACTCGTTCAGCGTGTTGGGATAGGTGGTGCTCGAAGTAGCCTTCGGTGGAGGTGAGCAGAGCAGAATGGAGGTTATCAACTTCAATGTTGTGGACCTTCCATACCCGTACAATGCCATCCTGGGAAGAGCTACCCTCAACATGTTCGACATAGTCCCGCACCACAATTATTTGTGTATGAAGCTCCCAGGCCCCATGGGGTTATCACAGTATTTGGCTATCAGGACCTCACTTGACAAGTCAAGATGGACACGTGGAGCCCACTTTAGAAAGTTCACGTAGTGAATGAAGGCCCCAGCCCTCCCTTGGTAACCCCCTCCCTCTGCACTAGGGTGGACGCCAAAGTCGAGGCCAGACGGTGAGGTAAAAGGGTGCCGCTCAACAGTGAAGACCTCTCAAAGCAGGTATCGATCAAGATGGCCTTACCTAGATGCTAAATGGAGCTTAATGGAAGTTTTTCGCAAGAACGCAGATGTCTTCGCGTGAACATCAACCGACATCACGGGAGTGGATCGCTCTACCATCAAGCACAAGTTGGCAGTGTACCCCGACGTGAAGCCCGTGAAGCAGCGAATGAGAAGAATGTCCCTGGATAGGCAGGAAGTGGCCAAGCTAATCGTCTCTAGCATCATCATTGAGGTGGTTCGTCCCAAGTGCCTCACCAACTGCAATTAGGCATGCCCAAAGATAAGTGCACCCTGTAGCACCTGCGTTTGGAAGAAGAACTAGGAAAAGGAAATAATGATCAATTGGTGGACGCCACGATGGGGTGTAAATTGATGAGCTTCAGGGACAAAGCTATGACACCTGAAGAGCTCAAAGCGAAGTCCCATCAAGTGCTACTTCAGGTGCCACCAAAGGAATGCAACCTATCACTTGACCTTGTCGATGAGGCTTAGGTCCAGGAAACCCACAACATCGCAAAATACCTCTTAATGACCATAGCCTCTTACAACAAGAAGGTCAAGCCACGACGACTCACGGTAGGGGACCTCATCCTCAAGAAGGCCCTACACGCCACCATGATAGGGAAGCTGAAGTCTAAGTGGAAGGGGTCCTACGTAGTCAAGGCTTCCTTTATGGTAGGCTCAAACCATCTATCCACCCTCAACGGCATGAACCTCAAGCATACATGGAATGGCGTCCACCTCCCCCGCTACTATGCATAGCAGTCAGGAGGCTCGCATTGGGTGCAAAGCGGTGCACCACTCCGATGACAAGCCTGCATGTCACACTTGTACAAATGTCATGTAAAGCCTACCCATGCAAACGGGGTTGAATAAAGTATTTTTGGGCCCTAGCAAAATGAGTATGTCCAAGTGCGCTCCTCCCCACTCTATGGAGTCTAAAATAAGTGCCAAGACCCATGCGCATCCCAACCCACTCTACGGAGTCTAAAAGGAAGCACGAAGGCCTTCGCACCCTATGCCACTCTATAGAGTCTAAAATAAGGATCGGGACCCACGCGTGTCCTGGTGCACTCTATGAAAGTCTAAAATAAGTGCTGAGATCCCTATGCGTCCCGACTCACTCTACAGAGTATAAAAGCAAGTGAGAGGCCTTCATGCCCCAAGCCACTCTATAGAGCGTTGGAACCCATATGCATCCTGCACACTCTACAGAGTCTAAAATAAGCGCCAGGACCCATGCACGTCCTGGCCCACTCTACAGAGTCTAAAAGCAAGTGCGGAAGCCTTCACACCCTGTGTCACTCTATGGAGTCTAAAATAAGCGTGGAACCCATGCACGTCCTAGCACACTCTACGGAGTCTAAAATAAGCACCGACACCAACGCACATCCCGTCCCACTCTACAGAGTTTAAAAGCAAGTGCAGAGGACTTTGCGTCCGATGTCTAAAATAAGCACTAGGACCCACACGTGTCCTGGCACACTCTATTGAGTCTAAAATAAGCGCTAGGACTCAAGCATGTCCTGGCTCACTCTGTAGAGTCTAAAAGGAAGCACAGAGGCCTTCGCGCCCTGCGCCACTCTACGAAGTCTAAAATAAGCATTGGGACCCATAAGCATCCTAGCCCACTCTATGGTATCTTAAATAACCACCAAAACCCACGCACATCCTAGCCCACTATGCAGAGTCCAAAGCACACGTCGGGACCCATGTATGTCCTGGCTTACTCTACGGAGCCTAAAACCAAGCACGAAGGCCATCTCGCCCTATGACTTTTGCTTCTAAATCTAGTGATATTATTGAGGATGGCCATCTCCAGCTATAGTTGCCATCTGTTTGTTCTCCCCACCTATTCCTAATAAAGAACTTGAGTTTCTGTGAAGAAGGGAACTTCTCTCAGATTCCAAGGTTTTAGCATGAAGGGAGCGAAGGGTGGGGGTTAGAGCACGTGCGAACCCTATTCATTCTATTACCATCTTCTACGATGCTAATTCGAAGGGTGGGAGATAGAGTGCACGCAAACCCCACTCGTTCTACCACCGTCTTCGACGATGCCCGTTCAAAGGGTGGGGGATGGAACACGCGCAACCCCAACTTGTTCTACCATGATCTTCGACGATGCCCGTTCGAAGGGTCGGGGATGGAGCACATGCGACCCCCACTCATTCTACCGCTGTCTTCGATGATGCCCATTCGAAGGGTGGGGGACGGAGTGCACGTGAACACTACTCGTTCTACCACCGTCGATGACAACATAGGGGCCATGTTCTGCTCAACTTAAAAGAAATAAAGTAGACAAATAGTGAAGATGCAATGGTAGACTAATCACCCTCGTCGGAGCTCTCTATATTTATGTATTCACTAGGGTGGACATGTGGCATGGACTGAAAGTTAGCCCAGAAACATAGTGATTCCTCTTCCACAATTCAAGTGGTGGAGCACACGATGGAGAAGTCGGTCCGCAATAGGAAGTCGATCCTCATCACACACCTGCCCAAACAAGATATGGTGACTATGTGGCTAGGCGAAGCACAAGCACAAAGCAAGTGAACAGCAAAGCATCATCCCAAAATACTATTACCACCTTAAGTGTAGAGGGTATCCACCCCTACCAGTTGACAAAAGGGGGAGGAATACAGGAAAGGAAACTGCAAAGAAAACAGATCATCATAGGTAGTGCCCTACAGCCTATGCGCCAAAGTCGGCATGAAGGAAGGGTTCGACAACTTCACACCTGTCGATCCTCGGCCTAGGCTTCCATGGCTGCCGTGCCTAGAGTGGTTCATCGCCATACTCTACCAAGCCATGCTCTCAGATCTATCGGTCCACCCAGGGTTTGCTGCAGTGATATCTTCACCACTAACTCACCAAGGTACCCCCATATGCGCTCACGGAAGGCACGAATGGACTTCCGCATCACATGAAGGGCACTGAGCATCGTTGATATTTCAGGGGGAAGATCAAGTAGGGGATATGCTATCCTACCCATGTGGCCACATCTGTGTGTATGGAGCATCCCAAGGAGTATCTATGTGGTCACCTACAAGTAGTGGTTGTTGTAGGCTTGGGCAGCATTCAGGGAAAGCACCAATGCATTGCGGATACGATGAATGCTGCTCACAAGGTCCTCTGGCCTGTGCGACCCTAGGGGAACCAAGACCACCAGCTCTGTCAGTGTCACCTCTAGAGCCTCCATGGGTTCCCAGGCGAAAACGATGGCTTGGTCATGGAGGCGGTGACCCTCCGCCACCTCAGATGCCAGGCGACCCTCCCCTACTTGAGAACTGCAATTTTTTTGCAAGAAGTTTGTTCCTCTCCACCACCACCCAGGCACTAGCCTACATCACGATGGCCTTCATGTTAGGGATAGCCTTTGCCCCCTCCATCTCGAGGAACTAAATGCATTCTGCCTGCTCTGCGGCAAGAGCTGAGGCATCCTCCTCGGCCTTCTGAGCAGCAACGACCTCTGCCTGGGCGGCCCTAAGCTGCTCCTGAAGGTTAGCGGTCTCATGATGGGTGGCTGCATGCAGCGCCCATGACAAAGCCACCATCTGGACCAAAAAAGGTGATGTAGTTAAGTACACCTTACAAATACAAAATACGCATAGAAGACAATAAGCTACAGTGCAGTGTACCTTCGCCTCACAGGCTTTGAGAGCACCGAAGAGGTGCTTCGTACCACACAATTGCGGTACCCTTTGGGTGGGGGATGAAGTCAATGAATGATAGCCGATGTGCCTCCGTGCCCACCACCTCTGTCATAGCACTTCATGAGGTGTCCCTCCCCGAGGGACCTCATCGTTGTACGCATGCGCTCTCACTATTGGAGAAGGAGGGAACACTATTAAGGGGTAACAGCATGAGGGAGCATATCGGAGATAGCTTCACGAAGCTCTTGGAACCAAAGGAAGAGCTCAAACCTGCGGTGGGCCCACCAGGGGCACAGACGGGGGTACTGTCTTTGATGTGCGCACGAGTTTGCACAGGAGATGACATTAGCATAGAGTCCATGGTGACACCTATAGGGGTTGGGGGCATGCCAGCTTTAGAGCTTGAATCTTCCTCCCACATGTCTAGAGCAGTGTGATACCCTATCTCGGGGGCCACCAAGGAAGAAAGCAACAGAGCACCCTTCATAAGGTGGCCTAGTGAAGCGGATGATGTGGGCTTTGCAACTAATCCCGAAGGAATCACAGGAGGTAGAATTGCCTCCACAGTAATGCCTTCATCGTTGCCCTCCATGCATGCTTTAGGGTCATTGCATGGCGCCCTTCATCACCACTCTCCACACCATCTCCATCACCCTCCTCTACCGCAACATCCTCACCACCGCTGAGTTCCTCTAGGCTTGCCTCGAGGTCAAGTAGAGCCAGGGGAGCGTGACTACAGAGGAATGATGGCGATGGGTGAAGGTGAGTCTTTGCACCTATTGGTGATATGCCCTAGAGGCAACATGGAGATGTTGAATATATCACATACTATGTTTATGATACATTGCTTTGTTCCTTGAAATAGACATTATCATTATTGATCAATGAGTATGTGACTTATTCATGAGACTCTTACTGCCAAAAATGTTGCTATTTCTAAATGATCCCTGATTATATATCATATGAGGAACAAATATGATTCAAAGATCAGCATATGTATTGATTGATGATCATGTCTCATGGATCATGGTATGGAGATACCAAATCAATAATATGGACATGTGTTAGTGAACATATGTTGATAGACCCGCCATGAGACATCGCAGAGATTCCATGTGTCATCGCTGGTCTCAAGTAGTGTTTATGTAGAATCCTTAGACTTGAGATCATCATGGTTCCCAACATGCGTAGTAGCCTATTTTGGGAGTACTAACCACTACTCCGTGAATCGGGTAGTCATAAAAGTAGTCTTCGGGTTTGCTATGAAACATGTAGTGGGATGTGAATGATCAAGATAGAATTTGCCCTCCTTATGGGAGAGATATCTCCGGCCCTCGATGTAATGGATTATGAAAGTGCATGGCCATGCCAAGGTGATTGAGGAGTCAATCACGAGTTTATAATCCATCACGGAATCGAGAGAGTGATTGAGCTATTAAGAGGATGACACAGTCTCGCCTTGAGCTCAATCTATATCGTGAGGCAAAGGGATTCGTACATGAGAACATTACAGTTCAACCGATATGATCTTTACGTATACTTTGGGGTTAATATGTCTTACTAGAGGCCGCTATTAATGTGGTGACCGGAAAGGCGTTTCGGGTCGCGACCAAGTATACGTGAACCTGCTGGTCGCACACTTAACGGGTTGGAACACTAATTCGAATGTGATTCTGATGTGGGCTCAATTCGGATAGAGATCCGGATAGACTCCTATTGGGCCTCGGTCCACGAGGCCCAAGTGAGGAGGTCTATATATATGGAGGCGAGAGGCTGAGGGGTGTATGCTTCTGTTAATCCCGAGCCAAACCCTAGTCGCCACCTCCCGAGCCAAACCCTAGCCTCTTGCGAGTGCTGGTACACTCGCGATCGGCGTTCCAGCCCCGGACGTGTGGATACCGGTGGAGGCGCTACTCGTTGCGGCGTTGATCGGCATCAACAATCTACAGATTGGATCTTGCACGTGGTGTGGTTGATCGCGTGGAGGAGACGATCTATTCGGGACGATCGACTAATTCCACTACTACCTCGACGCGCGTGGTTGGATCGGCTTCTCCAACTCTTCTTCCGCTGCGCTGCGTGTCTAGTGGTAACGATCCATGATCCCTCCTTAGCATGATGTCCTGGTGTGCGCGGTAGAAAAGTTTTGTTTTCTGCTATCGTAGCCTACGCGCATTCCTTCAGCACCCATCGGGGTCATCATGGCTGCCACCATCCTTGCCATCGCTTCCATGCGAGCCACAAGACAGACCGACCGCCACTAGCAGCAGGAATAGATTGATCGGGCGCAGGGATCCAAGGGCCTCACAGATGCAGTTAATGCGTGGCCCGTTCGACGTCATGGTGGCCTAAAGGTTGTGCTCATTTAGGATGTAAAGCCCTAGGAACATGGCCGTAGTCCTCTCAGCCTCCTCCATTAACAACACTACAATGCGTACAACTAATAGGCATCAGTGTCCCATAGAACCGAAGAGCCAAACAACATAGATACATGATACAAAGCCCAAATAACTTACCAAGATCAACATGCCTCTGCAGCTGCGTCAGGGGTGCAGATGACGTACTCTCAAGCGGACCCAATATTTAACTCCCAACAATGGCCCAGGGGACACGCAGAGCATACAAAACTCCTCCGCGAGATCATGCATGTTCATGCACCACGCGAGCACATAAAGCCTCCTCGCGTGCACCTTGTTGTCCTAATCAAGCTTTGTGAGTGTTGAGGGAATGAAATCCATAAATACGCCCGATCCAGTGGAGGCTACTCCTTGGCTTAATGGTGTGGTAGAACCACCTCCGGAGCCAATTCAACTCTCACTTCATCCATGTCGAGTTCAAAGGGAAGTCCTTCGAGCAACTAGACCAAACCTAAAAATTCATGCTGGCTAGGTTCGAGTATTGTCCATCACCCACCCACTTCAGCTAGCACCACACGTCATGTAAAGAAACGAAGAGCGGCCTGCTGGGAATAGTGACCTTTGGCCAGGCCAGCCAGGAGAAAACTGCAAGGCGCACGATGGCATTCGTTGTAAGCTGTGGGAGCTCCAAGTCGTATGTGTGGAGTACTTTACCTACAAAGTGTGTGGCAGGGATGCGAAGCCTAGTGTCGAAGTATATAGTGAAGACAAGTGTCTCACCGTCCTATGGTCGTGCGATGACTTCATCGGCTGCCAGCCAGCGAACAAGCTCACTGTCAGAGACCTTCCTATCATCTCTAAGATTGTCGAGGAACTCATCGGTCACCATCGACCGACTAAGAGTGTTGACACGGTGCCATGTGTATGGCACAGAATATTCCGGGCAAGCGCCAACTACAGCAATCGGAATAAAACAGGCAAACCCACCAGGCAATGAACCAAGTGGCCAAAGGGATGGAGGGAGCCAAGAAGCAAGCAACATGGTTTTAGCCTACCGATCACGAAGTCCTTGACCATGAGAGACTACGGGCCTGTTCTTTTCGGCTGTGGCTTATGGCTTTTGGCTGAAATTTTTGAATTTTGGCTGTTTACGGTACAAATTATGGAGAGACAAATATTCATTTGCGATTTTGGCTGGTACAAATGTTGGGCTTTTAACGTGTAGATCGTTTAACTTGTAGACCCCATCTTGAGAAAATACTCCGTTTAAAAGTTAGGTACTGTAGCAGAAGCCAAAAGCCGCTGGCTTGTGAGGTAAAGAACAGACCCTACTATTAGGGAGTGGCCCTCACCTTGGCCTAATAGGCCCATTGCGTCAAAGGTCCATTATATATGTAATTATGTGGCAAACCCAAAATGGCTATACCAAGAAAAGGACATATTTGCCTTTACTGTTATAGACCTAATGAGGGCATTTGTGTAAAAACCCCCTCAAGGCTATAAGTATAGCCCATAGGGCGTCATGGGGGAAAGGACTCATTTTTTGTAAGAAAAGGTCCAGATAACAACATTGACATTGTATTTACCCTCTATATTGTTCCCTACTGTGTCTTAGGCTGTGGTTAGCGCATCTGTGGTCTTTTCGTAGTTCTATTAACCACTGTTTGGAACGTAACCACAACAATTTTCCTAATCTTCCTGTTCTTAATTAGTTTGGAAATCATTATTGTTCAGTGGACTGATGAATAAAGCATGAAACATTCGCGCCTCCAAATCTTAGAGGTATACGTCTTGACATCATCGATGTTCAATTTTAATCAAAATAGAATTAAAATTATACCAACAAAGACAATGGGGTTATGGGACTATATTATATATACAATAGACAGTGGACCACCTCCTTATGATATTCTACAGCAAACTATGGCCCTATTCTTTTTGGCTTTTTAGCCGGCGTTTTGCTTCCACTTGTATCAGTTGGTACTATTCATCAGACCTACCAGCTACGGTCCAAAATAATGGGGCATATGGCATTTCTATGCGTAACCATCATTAATACATAGTACTCCTTCCGGTCCGTAATATAATTCTCATTTCTTGGGCAATGGCATCCTAAGTCCACGAGGAAATCCAAATGTAGTTATTGTATTATTTCCATTATATACCCCTGCTTTAATAAAAAAATAGTTGAGTAATTATAGTTTGATATTTAATAGAGATATAGATGGTCTAATGATATTAACTCTTTTTAAATTTACTGATTTCTTGGTCAATGAGTACACCGGACTTGTATCAGAGAACGTAGGTACTAGGTGGTATATTCACTAGACACCATGTGGATGACACGGTAGTGATATAGTAAGAATTACATCCCATAGTAGTACTATTGCACGAGTATTCTGTAAAACACAATTTCGGCTCCACTTCAACTAACTTATGGTTGTGATTTTTGGTTAAAATTATATTATAGTGGCTGTTAGCTTTTTCTGAGAAATAAGAGAAAATAAAAAAAACCGTTATAGGACAATGTAAAGAAATAAGGGGAAAAAAGAAAAGGCAAAAAGACCAAAAAACTCAAAATAAGCCGAAATTAAAAACCCGTTGCGTTTCAGGGCCTGTTCTTTTTGGTTGCGGCTTGTGGATTTTGGCTGAAATTTTTTAATTTTGCCTGTTTACGGTACAGATTACGGAGAGACAGATACTCACTTGTAATTTTGGCTGGTACAGATGTTGGGCTTTTAACGTGTAGATCGTTTAACTTGTAGACCCCGTCTTGAGAAAATACTCCGTTTGAAAGCTAGGTACTGTAGCAAAAGCCAAAAGCCGGCTGGCTTTTGACTTGCCGAACATACCCTCAAGTGGCTTCTGACTTAAATAAGCCAAAAACTAAAAAAGCCAGAACTGAAACTGTTTGGAGCGAGCCTTCACCTTCCATAGTTCCATACACCCATGCAACCGTTTAAATCTCAACGTACAACGCATAATACTATGCCATACATTCGTCGGTATCTTCTTGGATTCCAGTCTTCAAGCACTACTCACAAACTTTTCACACAAATATCATTGTAGCTACATCACGCCCGTCGTCACCACCGTCCTCCTCCATCTCAAGGTTGAGGTGGAGTCATGCTGCCTAGCTGTACCACCTCCGCTGCTGCCCCACCGCCATGCTTCCACTGCCCCTCCCCCCTCTTAGCTTGGGGCCTTGGTGGACTCTAACCCTAACTGGTGAACTCGAGCCCGAAGCCGACGACGGCGAGAGACAGCAGTGCCAGAGAGGGTGTACTCTCTCTCTCTATCCCTCTCTCTCTCTCTCTCTTCTTAAATGTATAATGTTCTAAACATTGACACAGTCTCTGAGGTGTTTGGTTCGTGGTACCAAGGTAGAGGGGATCATCTCGTCTGGGACGACGTGGTTCACTCGATTTGGCTGAACGACATGATATAGTATCTGAGCAGAATATTCGTCACCAAACCACCTAAGTGGAACTATCTCATCCGGGATAGAATAATTCCATCCACCGAACCAAATTAGGGGGCGAGGCATCGTCTGGGATAGAATGGTTCTATCCACCGAATCAAACACCTCCTAATATGTAACTTTGACCACTAATTTTATATAAATATGTTCATAAAAATATAAAATAATCATATTATGAAGATATTTTTTATGACTAATCTAATGATACCATTATTATATGATCAATGTAAATAGTATTACTGTATATTTTCTAAAACATTATACAATTACGGAAGGAGGGAGCCGCAAAATAGCCTCGTACCACCCAATTGACATGGGAGAAGTTTTCTTGACTCCGGTCATCAGGTTTTACCCGTTCTTTACTTCTGACTAGTTTGAGACGTGACAATAGCTCTCAGCGCTCATGTACGTACGTGGCCATGTAGGTTCCACACGAGTTTTCAATGGATTTGGCGTTTTTCGGACTTGTATTTATAAGGACAGTGGTCGTAGTGTGAAAATTACAAAAACAACGTATCTACTGCACAGATACCGTGTGGCAGTCCTAGGGACGACATGTGTGCAAGGCCACACGGTCACTGTGCGGTGTCCCTTGACTGCACAGCCACCATCCTGAAGCCCGGCCACTGTGCAGTGGCCTCCTCTACCACACAGCTACTGTGCGGTGGCTGATTAGGTAGGGTAATTAATACTAATATAATTATAATTAGGGATTTCGTTTAGGTATACTGTTTATTCGATTTTTTAGATATAGTATATGAGTTCAAACAATTATGAAATTTTATATAGAGCCTCCCGACGTAGTGCACTTGTGTAATTTGTTTGTAATTTTATCCATTATGAATTTTCCCAAGAATTCATTTAAATAAGTTATTTGTAAGGATTGCTGCATATAGCAAATGGGCTCAAAAAATTACAATTTTTTTGTGGAGCCTCCTAACATAGTTGACTTAATTGTGTAATTTTTTAAGAATTTTATGCACTCCAAATTTTCTATGTTAATTCATGTTATCTTAATCATAATTAGCGACATGCAGTGCTCATTTAATTCGTCCCTTAATTCATAATCTTTACGGCCACCGTGCGGTGGCCATCTTTTGCAGTGCCCGACTTCCCTCCTCTGTACATATGTCACCTCGTCCATGCTATCCCCCTTGCCTCCGTCCTCTTCCGCACATATGTCACCCTGCCCATGCTATCCCCCCTTGCCTGGGGTGGTGTGCGTCGACAACGACTCCGGAATTCTTGGTGGCAACACAGTGGGTTCCCTTTATGCATGGTTGTAAATATCGAGCTCTCGCAGTCGTCCATTGCTCATCTCAATTGTGTTTCACTTCTCATTATCGTGCTCGTCACTAAGAATTAAGAGAGCATAACATAATTAGGATTTTTTGGCGAGTAAATATTAGAGCAGTCATCACGATCGTAGCAATGTCGAGTGCTTCCCCCGAAAGGCAGGTAATTTTTTTCTTGCATGCCTTCGTTGTTATTCTCATAGTCGTAGTTAATCAATGTTAGTCAGTTAGTTATAATTAATGTAACTTGTATTATGAAGTAAGTAGGTTATAGTAATACGGTATCTGTAATTTATTAGTGCATGATACTTTATGGGAATTAATCAGTCATAATTAATTTAGTGATGATTAATTAATCATAATTAGTTTAGTGCCAATTAGTTAAGGTAAAGTAATGAGTTAGTGGTAGGTAATTAAGTGGTAATGAAGGATGTCAGTAATGAACTACTCATAAATAATTTTTAGAGGAGTAATCAAATTGTTGGTAATTAATGAATTATTTGCATGTAATTACATGTGTAATCGATCAGTAGCATGTTGTTTGTCATAATTATTTGTTCTAATGCATACTGCGAACTAGGTTATTGTGGCTTCAGGTGATGTTGAGCATGCAAGACTTGTTAGTGTTTTATGGAGATGGTCTCATACAGGCACCACCCGATGGGTTGGACCTATCGAGATGCCAGTACATGGTGGTCCGAGAAGAGGGGCTCGATGTGATAAATATTACAAGCTTCAAAGCTACATCCGTAGGGAGTTCACCATGGAGGCAACGACATAGACACGTGCAGTTGAGGGGATCACCTACACGAATGGTGTGTAGGAGCTCGTCAAGGTGAATGAAAGTGTAGCATGGAGTTAGTACATGTAGATTGCCTCCCAGCCCAAGGCGGCCATTTACGTGAGGCCGATGGTGTACATGAATTCCGTACGCAGGCAGTTTTGTGCAGTGATATGACCCAACGAGGCAATGCAACGACATGGTACACGTTACAGCAAGATTCCTCCTCAGGGTCACTACCTCGTAGACGCAAATTTGCATCAACCCAATTGGACTCCAACCATGTACGCTGTGCCACCTCAGCGTACAAGTACTACCCCTTCCGTGGTGGCCTTTCCTGCAAGAAGACTACAATGCAACCTAGCTCACATGAAGAACCAATGGGAGGAGATCAAGCAACTAGCAAGGGCTGCTGCAGCATGCGATGAGCAAAGCAAGAGTGCCAAGAGGCCACCTCCCGCAACGACGCCCCTCGTAGCTCCAACTTGCACTAGGACATTCCCACCGAGCATTTGCCGCAAGACTCACCCGAGGGGGAGACGTTGCCCCTCTGCTGGTGCGGGGACACGAACAAGTTTTTCAAGTTCAAGCAGCAGCTGAGTCTGAGCATGCGTTATTGGGGTTGCCCTAACTACGCCTAGGACTTCCTCGGCCAACGTTGGGACACGGGGCGGTACCGTCAGCCGGTAAGGATAGATTACAATATATTCCCCTTGTATTTATCTTTGAAAGCACGTACTAACTATCTCTCCACTCTATCCGTAGTCTTCGGATCTGATATACGCGTTCCACAAATGGATCGCAAGAGATCCATCCATACGACCAGTGGAGTCTCGCCTATGAGGAGTGGGATGCCGAAATAGACCACGAGAGGAGGGAGGAGCAGCGGCGCAATGTAGAGACGGCAAGCACATTTGGTGGAAGACGCAAGCTCATCTGGAGGCATCCAAGCATAGAGAGTGCAAGGCTCGCGAGGAGGAGCGCGAAAGGGTAACTAAGGCCAAGGCGGCCGGCGAGGACTACAACGCCAAACTCAGAAGGAAGGGCAAATAGCTTCGATCCACGCAGTAGATTAGGCAATTCCATAGTAGCCCCTAGTCCTATCCGTCATATTTTTCGTATCTCCTAAAGGTTTGTGTTCGTACATGGTCTGGATGCTTATGTCACTCTGTACCGTAGTAATAGTGAGGTTGACAAAACTTGAAAAATTCATGTACAAAAGATTTATGTAACGCACAAAGTAATAGTTTTGGGGTTGTCTATTCCTTGCGTAATTGAAAAAAATAACCATAAAACCCTAACTCAAATGGCTACCTGAAATGGCGGGGCGACATAAGTGCAGAGGAGGGAGGCCATGTGGTGGCCTAGTCTTTTAAGAGTGTGTCTCACCTAGAGTAATCATATCATACTAAACTTCCCACATTCCAAGTTACATAAAATTATGAAATCCTAATTTTGAAAACCTAAAATTCGATTTTCCGATACCTAAACCCTTGATTTTTTAGACAATTTAAAACGCGTAAACTCTGAAAAAAATTACACAATCAAGTCTACTACGCAAGGATCCTTCAAAAAAATAAATTCGTAATTTTTAGAGCTCATTTGCTACATTAAAATATTCCTACAAATAGGCTAATTAAATGAATTCTTGAGTAAAATTCATCACGGATAAAATTACAAAAAAAAGGCAAGCAAGTATGCTGCGTTAGGAGACTCCACATAATATTTTGTAATTTTTAAGCTCATTTACTATATCTAAAAAAATCAAACAAGTAGCGCGCCTAAATAAAATCTCTAATTATAATTATATTAGCACTAATTACTAAGCGCATGTGTCGCCCTCATGGGGATGCCGTGTGGTGGCTATGTGGTAAATAGGATATTTTTGAAAATATTATATAACGATCGCTATTTTTTATAAATTTGGGTCCGAAAAACGTCAAAACACCCAAAAACTCGATTCTAGACATCGATGTCGCGTAGAATTGCTAGAAAGTTGCTGATTGGAACTCTGCAGATAATTCACAGATGAGCGACGTAGGCCGTGACGCTGCTGGTGAATGGTGATTGGTGCACGAGTCGTTGCTGCACAAAGGATAAGAGCAACTATGCAATTTTAGATCCAGGGTACATCGTAAGTGTGGTTGTTTTGCAAGGTTGGCCTGAAACGCGCAGCACCCGCCCACCCCGCAGGCAGGTGCACGCCTGTTACGCTCTAAGTGGATTTTAAACCGGAGCTTAGATTTATTTTGTACTGTTTCGAGATGAGACTGATGGTAAAAGCGGTTATTTTGATATCAGCGCCACAACGCCCCGTACGAACGAGCCACTCACTCTTGGTTGAACAGTTTGAGGTTTGCATTTCACCGCACCGAACGTTGTGGAGCATCGGCCACATCGAAGGATTGGCAGGGTCAGGGATCCGTCGTTGCCTCTCGTGTGGCGGTCCCTGGAGTGCACGGCGGTGTGACTATTGGACACTGTTGGACCCCTGTGCACATAAAATTCCCGTTTTAGCTCCCGAACGAAAAAATTTCCAGTTTTGGACCCCTTCTGAGCGCGGGATTACGAGCTGCCGCCACGTCGCCCGATCCACCGCGCGACCCCGCCGTCCACCGCGCGAACGCCGCCCCCGCCGCGCGATCGAAAACCCGAGCGCGCGATCGCGCGCCGACCGCGCGCCCCGCCCGCCGCGTTCGCCGCCGACCGCGCTCCCGCCCGAGCGCGCTTGTCGCGCGCGAGCGCGCGACTCAAATTTCGACCGCGCGACAGTTGGCTCCAGCGCGCGTGCTGCGACCGACGCAAACGCACGCTCGGGCGGGAGCCACGGTCGGCGGCGAACGCGCGCGGGGAACGGGGTCGCGCGGTCGGCGCGCGATCGCGCGTCGGGTTTTCGATCGCGCGCGGGCGGCGTCGCGCGGTGGACGGCGGGTCGCGCGTGGACCGGCGACGTGGCGGCAGCTCGTAATCCCGCGCTCAGATGAGGTCCAAAACTGGAAATTTTTTCGTTCGGAGGCCAAAACGGGAATTTTGTGTGTATAGGGGTCCAACAGTGTCCAAAATTCCGGCGGTGTCACTGTGGGATGGCCAGCCTCAGCGGTCAGCCGTGACGCTGCTGTCCATGTGCCTCTCCCAGTGCCCCCCGACGCCGACGCCGACGCAGACTTGGCATAGACGTCATGTACTTGGCGGGTGGGCCGAAAGCTTCCAAAAGCATTAGCTTCCTGAGAACATTGTAGCGGTCGAACACAACTGTTACTCCCACTTAAACCTGAAGTAAGACATTGGTGGTGATCGGTTCGGCTGAAAAGCTCGTGGCTTATGGCTGAAAATATCAGAATTACTGAAAAAAGATCAGAATGATAAATGCTTATTTAGCATAATTAAATTTAAAAAAATTTAAAAATAAAAAATATATTAGCCCATTACGTATAATACAAACAAATACGGGAAAAAAAGAACCGGCAAAAAAGCTCAACGAAAAGCCAAAAGTTCAGAAAAAGACGAAACTTATAAATAGTGAAAAATAAGTCAGAAACCAGAAGCTAAAGTCGAGTTGATCAGAGCACGAGCGATGCACGTACATGCATGCATGGGTGCTGACGATCGTACGTGCTGAACTGACATAATAGATGAGTTCACCAGGGGTTTTATTGTGGCTTGTGAGCAGTCTTTTATTTTGGGGTTGATGATGCCTTGGTTGGCTCAGAGCAAATATAATGGGGAATTTTGAAGAGAGCAAACAACAAAAATCAGAAAGCCATGTTTTTTCTTGCAAGGTCAGAAAGTCTTGTGACATTTTCCAAAACATTATACATTTACGAAGGAAGGAACCATCAAAATGGCCTCGTACCACCCAATTGATATGGGAGAAGTTTCCTCGACTCAGGTGATCAGGTTTTACCCGTTCTCTACTTCTGACTAGTTTGAGATGCGACAATAGCTCTCACGCTCATGTACGCACGTGGCCATGTAGGTCCCAGACATCGATGTCGCGTGGAATTGCTAGCCAGTTGCTGATTGCAACTCTGCAGATAATTCACAGATGAGCGACGTAGGCCGGGACGCTGCTGGTGAATGGTGATTGGTGCACGAGTCATTGCCGCACAAAGGATAAGAGCAACTATGCAATTTTAGATCCAGGGTGCATCGTAAATGTGGTTGATTTGCAAGGTTGGGCTGAAACGCGCAGCACCCGCCCGCCCCGCAGGGCACAGCAGGCAGGTGCACGGCACACCTCCCGCCCGACCGCCCCACGGCCTGCATAGCTACACAGCACGATCGGCGCCTGAAAATTGCCCGAGCGCCCGTCCGACGTCCACGTATCGCGCACGCAGCCGCCGGCCGACCGGTCGCACGGCCAGAAATTTGGACACTGTTGGACCCCCTGTGCACCCAAAATTCCCGTTTTGGCCTTCGAGCGAAAATAATTCCGGTTTTGGACCCCTGTTGAGCGCCCGATAGCGAAACGCTGACATGTGCCCCGGTTGTGCGGTCTGGTACCACACGACCGGACTGTTCACCGGGTCGTGCGGTACCAGACCGCACGACCCGCCTGCCGCCGCGCCGACCGCGCGATCCATTCGCTCGAGCGCACGATCGATCGGCTGACCGCGCGTCCTCCCGCCCGAGCGCACGAATGCCTGGCCCCCGCACGACCATCGTCCTCACCGCGTGACTGCTGGCCCGACCGCACGAATCTCGCCCCCACCGCGCGGTCTCATCGCGACCTGTCCGTGAATTCCGCCGAAAGAAAAAAAAGGAAAAAAAAGCAGTAGCACCTGCTGGCTTTATTGTTCCCGGCCGCACACGCGTCAGGAGCCCAAAAACGGCCCCCTCTCCATGGTGAATGAAATGTGGACTTAAAAGCGCAAGGAGGGAGCAGAAGTGCTTGGCCAGCCGAGAAGCTCAAGCACAGCTGAAACGAAGACAGAGCGAGAGAGTGAGGAAGTGAAGGAAAGTGACGAGTGAAAACTCGTAGATTTGAGTTGTTTTCGTTCGGAATCTGTGGATTTTGCAAATACACAAGTTGTAGATCGTCTCGTGAGCTTCAAGAAGAGGTAAGTCTTGTGCCCATGTAACTATAAATTTATGTTTGTCATTAGTGTATAATTAAGCAAACCATGTTTTGGTAATGTTATTTTATGTCAATGTCTGGTACGGTATGTGTTTGTAGCAAATCTTGTATATTTTAGGCATGATGTATTGTAGTGTATGTAATGTTGTACTGTGAACATACGTATTGTAGCGTAGTTTAATGTTGTGCGAAAATATGAACTTGCAGATGTGTAGACGTTGAGAAAGTACATATTTATCTTAGAGCATTTGTAGATGATAACAATATTAGCAGGATTAGGAACATACGAGTAGTACACTTAGGGAAGAAGTGCATGCAGTGCGGTAGGTGGTAAAAATAAATTGGTACATTAGAATACAAATGCAATTACAGTAATACAAAGTTATAGTACAAATCAATAAAGCATGTATTAAGTAAAAGTTAGAAAACAAATGTAGGAAAATTATTAAATGGTTTTTTTTGCATTAATTAGAAAAAAACATGGAATACAAATTAGTAGCATAGATTGAGAAATAAAAAAATATTAGTAATAGATATTGTAGTGGGTGTTTGAGGTAAAATAAAAACATATACCAATGTTAATAAAAATGAAACGAATATGTAATGTGATGTATGTTAGAATTTGTTTAATGCTACGATTGTTACATGGTGTGTATTAAAATTGTTGATTATGCACTTATGGTAGGTACGCAATGGCTGGCATTCAACAATTGTTCGTGTTTTATGGGAGTGGTCTCGTACGTGATGGGCCGTATGGGGCGGACCTGTCAAATTGCGAGCGGACCGTGATTCGGGCACCCGGTCTGAGCGCCATGAGCTTGTTTGAGCTACGGAGGTGTGTCCGTTCAGCGTTCGATCGACACACCGCAAGAAAGAAGTTACGGATCGAGGCAGTCTATGCCTCAATGGTGGATGATGGAAGGGAGAGCATATGGCAACTTTTGAAGGTGACCAATGACGCGTCCTGGGCGAACTACATGGAGGTCGTGTGCAACCCTGATGCTGCGATATATGGCAGGGCAATGGTGTATGTCGAGTTCGTGGAGAGGGCAGAATCATCAGCCATGGTTGGTTCTGACACCGCTGGTGGAGATGCAGTGGCTGGGTTCATCTCCGGCGGTCATGAAGATTTTTCTGCGGGAGAACATGTGGGCGAGGAAGTGGGTGATGAAGACAACAGGAGGCGTGCGGAGAATTTCCAGCCCAACGAAGGTGTGGACGAGAGGTGGTGGGCCGCCCGTATTGACTGTCATGAGTATCTGGGGGACCAGGTGGAAGAAGAGGGCAGCGAGGAGGATGAGGAGGTGGAAACAGGCAATGCTGGAGAGGACGAGGATGGCGAAGGTGTAACTGGAGGGGTGGTAGGTCGTGTTGTGACGACGGACGGTGCGTACGTGTCGCCCGCATCGACGACATCGCAGCGGCAGCCCTAGTTCTCGCCACAAAGCGAGGAGGAGAATGGGGTTCAGTGAGGGCGCACTCTTTTGGGGCGATGCTTCCGTAATAAGAGTGCCGCCCAGCGAGCCATTGCTAGACATGCCGCCAACATAAGCCGGACGATCGGGTCCACAAGTCAAAGCCGACACGCACGCTGTGAAGTGTGTCGACGGGTCATGTGGTGGCAAAGTCCGTGCACAACGGTACAAGGGCGTTGGCACGGAGTTCGATAACGGTGCTGCAAGATCACGCTTGCGAGCTTGCGGGCCGACATAGACACCGCAACATGACATCATCGTATGTTGCGGAGCTGGTCACGCACCTCGCCCAGCGGATGTGTCAATTACCCCGAAAGTTCTAATGGCAGAAGTAGCGAACACGGCGGGCTACGAAGTGAGCTACAAGAAGGTATGGCGCGGCGAAAGGTGCCGCACCGTATGTATGGGACGTACGAGGAGGCGTATGACCTGGTCCCAAGAATGCTGCATCAAATTTCACAATCAAACCCAGACACGTACATAAACAGGCAACAGAGGGTTCATCCTACGGAGGGCCCGAACTGTTTCATTCTTGACAGAGTGTTCGGGCCTTCCATCGCGATACAAGGGTTCGGTGGTGCCGCCCAGTGCTAACCGTAGATGGGACGTTTCTCCGGCAAGTACAAGGGTACTATTCGACCGCAGCTTGCACCGATGCAAATGACCGCTATTACTCGTGGCATTTGCAATTGTGGAGAACGAGAATACAGATAGTGGGCTTTGGTTCCTTTGCAATTTGAAGCATGCCGTAGTGCAAGAACGCCTGAAGTGTGCCTTATCTCCGACCGCAATGCAGACTTCACCGTCGTGCGAAGCGTTGCGTATCGGGACGCAGCCCCCTTCCGAAGGGATCGATGTGAAGAACGGCGGTGCATGAGGCATATTGCAGCGAACTTCCACGAAGGTTCCGTAGCAAGGACCTAATGAAGATGTTCAAGAAGCTATGTATGCGTAACTGAAGCGGAAGTTCGACACCTTGTGGAGGCAAATCGATCGAGGCTACGAAGCATGTGCATACGTACGAGGGCCGTGCAGGGGGGCTCCACAAGAGTCGCGGTATTCTCACAATGGGTTCAGTCCAATGCACCTGACTTGGAAATGTGGTCTTTGTTGCACGTCACCGGTGGGGCAAGGTATGGGATCATGACAACCAACATGTCCGAGGTTTACAATGGTGTCTTGAAGGGCGTTAGATCCCTGCCGATCACGGCAATCGTGGCCGAGACTTGGAACCATACCGTCGGGTACTTTGTGAATAGAGCCATGATGGCGCAGAAGCACCTTGCAGAAAACAAGCAACACTCTGAGGTCATGCAGGACTTCATGGACAGGAAGATGGAGAAGGCCCGATCCCACATTGCTCAGCCCATTGATGGCTTAAGGAGGAAGTTTGAGGTCCTCTTAAGGCAGAAGTATGTCATGGGTCACATTAGAGGGGAGCGCAAGCAGGTATACATGATTGGTGAAGAAGTATCTTGCACCTGCAACAAGCCCCAGCTTCTGCACAAGCCATGCTCTCATGTGTACGCGGCTGCGCGTTGATGGAACCAAAGCGCCGACACAGACATCTCCAAGTACTATGACATGCAAGACTTGTATGCAACCTGGAGTGCAGAGTTCCATTCCTACGGGTAGACATGCACTACAGGAATTATGGCGGGAGATAAAGTGGGTGCCCAACGATGCATCAAGCATGTCGGTCGTGGAAGACGACAAAGCCGCCGCATCCGCAACGACATGGATGAGAGCCGAGAGGGATTGTGTTCGGCGCCGAAGTGTAGGCTATGCAAGACGATTGGCCACTCCTCGATCGCCCAAACAGGCCGTCATCAAGCAACGCTCCGTAGTACCAACCACAATCCATATGTAATGTATTATTCAGGAGGTGTACGCTGAATTGTTGGCTCGATGTAGCTATGTCTTGCACATTACCATGTTATGTATGTTTTCGCACATTCCATATGTTTCCTTGTCGTGTGGGTCATATTCGTGTGCACATTTTATGTATATTTTGGTACATTCCGTACGTTTCCCTGTCATTACATTTGTTGTTAATTATGTTGTTATTTGTTGCACATTTTGTTATAATGTACACTAACTTATTATTCTTCTTTGGCAGGACATGGCGTTCGAGCTGTTAGACCCCCGTTGGGACGAGCACCACCGATGCCATGTGTGGTTGTCTGGAGACGGACACGGGCCTTCTTGCTTCGTCCTTAGGGGCCCCCGAGAGAACTGGCGTCTCGACCAGCGGTACATCCCACTACTGCGGGACACCGGTCTGCTGCCCATTGCCCGCATGTTGGATCTACCGCATGGGTTCCAGTATGATGCGCCACTGCTGTCCGCTCTCATTGATCGATGGAGGCCGGAGACTCACACCTTCCACTTCCGGTGGGGGAGATGACGGTTACTCTGCAGGACGTCACGATGATTACAGGTCTACCCGTCCGTGGTGCTGCTGTGGTGCCACCCCCTAAGGCAGCAGATTGGAAGGTCCGTCTGGGTCACCGGTTCGGTCATCCGATCCGAGACAACGCAGTTGGGGTGCCACATGGATGGCTTCGTCGCTACATGACCTGTCCTGCAGACGCAGATGAGGACGTGGTGCGGACACACTTCGTTGCATACCTGCTATATGTGTTCGGTGGATCTTGTTCCCTAGCACCACCGAGACTCCGTGCGCCTAGCTACATACAACTAGCGAGTCCTTGGCGGATGGATGGCCCGTCCGCAGCCACACGTATAGCCGGGATCGCAGCTTCTTAGCGCCACATACCGAGGCTTGTGTGACGCCTCAGCAGAAGCGCCAGCCGAGCCGGTCCTAGCCGCCTGCTACCTTCTTCTTCAGTTATGGTCGTGGGAATACTTTCCTGTTGGCAGGCCTTCATTTGGTCGTGTTGTGCACCCTTATGACCTCATCCCGCAGTTGTACGGCCTCGATGGTGGCGACGACCCCGTTGATGCGCCCACAATGGGTACACGTTGGACGCATGGTCAGTTGAGGCGGGCCAGGGAAAGACCGAGACGTTCGTACACGGATTTCCACCAGAGGTTCGAGCTTCTGCCATTTGGCGACGTAGTCTGGTGGCCTTGGTCTCAACAGTTCATTGCGAACACGGCCCCCACGGGTTGTCATCTCAGTGCGAGCAGGATCACAGGTACTGGATGACGACCTGCCACTTGGTGTTCGCGCACTGCGTCGAGCCATACAGCCCACACCGAGTCATGAGACGTTCGGGCCGTACCAAAGATGTCCTCCCATGCTAGGACGCCCTCTTGCGGATATCACCCACCGATATGTCACTACACCCAAAATTTAATTACTGCATTAGTCTCAATGTCACTACCCTACTAATTGTGTAATGTCTCAATGAACTTGCAGGCAATCGATGAGAGGGCGAGCGACAGAAGACTGGAGAGCCACACAGCGGATGTGGACAGACATGTGGTGTGACCATGCGAATACGATGGTTGTGGATGAGACACGGCCGGACGACCCCGCGACGTATAGGGCATACCTTGAGTGGTACGCTTCACGCACCCGCAGTAGGCTCACAGGGGAGCCGCCACATCCTCCACTTCAGGCTGTTCACGAGGCCGCTATACAGGAAGGTCCAGACTGTCATCTAGCGGCATGGGTCGACCAGGCGGTACGAGATTACTATGTCATTACGCTGTGCAGGATTACGTTTGAACTGACTGTTTGTTTCACTGCAGGTGGACCGGCTACATCATATCGAGGACGAGGCTGATGAGGCTATACGACGTAGGAAGTCAAATACCGAATCTTGGTGGGTAGGTTATATGCGCAGCATCATCGATGACGCAAGGGGTGCGATACGGTCCCTGAGTTGTGGTCGCCACCGAGATGACGTTGTTGCTACACGCGGTGGCGGACGTGGCCAGGGACCACTACCTCCTCCGCGCGCCGCCAAGACCACCATCAAGACGCCATCGACGTCGCGTCCATCCCAGTCCGAGATTCGGCCCAGCTACGCTCGCTCGGCCTCCACGCGCTTCGGACCGGTGGTTGGACAATTGCCAACTATTTGTTCATCCAATCATTTACCATTTATGTGTAACCACATGTTCGTCTTGCAGCACTTGCGACAGGATAGCACGTTGCTACGGGTATCGTCATCACGGAGGGCGACGGAGGAGCGACAGCGCTTTCTAGGCCGACGGGGGCCCACTCCAGAGAGCGATCCTGACTCGCCGCACCAACCAGAGGGGCCTCGGCCCAGTTGCGCTCGATCAGTCTCTACTCGCTTCGGACCGGCGGTTGGACATTTGCCAACTATTTGTTCATCCACTCATTTACCATTTATGTCTAGCCACATGTTCGTCTTGCAGCAATTGTGACAGGATAGCACGTTGAGACGGGTATCGTCATCACGGAGGGCGACGGAGGAGCGACCGCGCTCTCCAGGCCGACGGGGGCCCACTCCAGAGATAGACCCTGACTCGCCGTCCCAACCAGAGGGGGAGATGCCCTCGTACACCCCTACCATGCAGTCCAACCTAGACGACCGGGACAGGTGGTTTGGGCAGACGTATCAAGGCTTGACAACGCAGGAGTACATGCACGACTACCCATCGACATCCACTGTTCAGGGTACCCAGGTGAATGCCTTGTGATATTAGTACTTGTTATGAACAATTTTTGTACTTTCCATTGCCTAATTCAGCTGTACCATCTAAGCAGGACGTAGACACCTCCTCCGAGTGGCTGAGCTCTATGATTTTTGGCCAGCCGTCGCAACTCTCCACAGAGTTGTACCCTCCACCACCGCCTCGGGCGCAGCCCTCGCACTACGATCTTCGCGATGCACCACGCTCCCCTAGTAGGTTCACCTTCTCAGAGGATCATATGCGCCGTACGAGGCGGCGACGAGGAGATGATGAATGAATTTTTTTAATTGTGCTTTTGTAATTTTCGTGATGTTTTTCAAGCGCTTGATGGTTTGATGTTCAAAGATGGTTTCCTGTATAAAAAGGGTTGCTCTTAGTTCTTTGATTTATTAGGGCATACATCCAACAGAGAGATGACAACACGGGACAACCCACATAATAAGAAGGCATCAGGCAATGACAACACAAAACAACACATACATTGCACGTACCTGAAATGTAGCAAGTAGTACAACCACCAACACACCAACGAACACAACAACTAAAATACAACACAACCGTACATAAAACATTACCAAAAGAGCTTGACGACAACATAGCATAAAACATTGCCAACATACACGAGGAGAACCTTCAGCACTACAACTTGAGGATAACAATAAACACAAGAAACAAAATAGCACACAACATTAAATTTATCTTCCACTCTAGTCTGTCGAAACGATGCCGCATCCCGACGGGGTCGCAACCCCCCACGACAACTCTCTCACGGTGAACAATGTCTGTCCTATTTCCCATTTCATCCTCCCACACCCAGAATCGGCAACCACCAGCAGCTTCCTGCGATTCCATGACAAGACGATTTTTAAACATACCACCACGATTTGAATGAACCCGAAACAATCTGACTCACCGAGTAATGGGGGCACTTGTAGTAGTGTCGCCCAGGATTCGCGGTCGTCTGTGATGTCCTACGTCTAACCACCGTGTTGCAATTTGGGCACATCACCGTGGGTGCCCATGAAGACGTGCTGAGCTGACTCATTGCCTAGTCTGGGGGAGTGAGCACGAAATAAAACTACAAAGATTGCGAACAACTAACTCAGGAGGTGACTGATAACATGGCAAGGGAGTATGTGAGGGATGGCTCCGTTTTATAGACTGTGTGATAACAAGGCAAGGGATTAGGTGAGGAATGGCTCCCTTTTATAGCTTGTGGGGGGCAGCCTCACGCACAAAGATCACAAAATAAAAAGGCATCAGGCAATGACAGCACGAACTAGCACATACATTGGACGTACACAAAATATTTAAAGAGAACACAAGTCTGGACCCCACACCATGCTCAGTGCAGAGACGAAACATGCTAGCTTTGCGCAGTGACCTCAAAAAAAGGGGCAGCTTTGCCCAGTGACATGACAAAAGAGGGCAGCTTTGCTGGGTTACATGACAAAACGGGCCAGCTTTGCCCAGTGACATGACAAAACGGGGCAGCTTTGCCCAGTGACATGACAAAACGGGCTAGCTTTCGGCAGTGACATGATAAAAGAGGTCAGCTTTCCGCAGTGACATGACAAAAGAGGCCAGCTTTGCCCAGTGGGATGACAAAACGGGGCATCTTTGCTCAGTATTGCATTTTTTTGTGGCTTGTGATAACAACTCCACGAAGATAACAACCAATCCATCACATGCTTAACAACGTTGCACATTACATCGTTACGGAAAGAGGCCACAGAACATGAAGGTCACAGAAAATGAAGGCGTCACGCACTTACAACACGAAACAACACATACATTGCACATACAGAATTTATGGAAAGTAGTACACCCAATAATTTAATTCAACGCATACATGAACTAAAATACGACACAACCATAACCCTCGTTACCTACATGCCAAACGAGCCTCGTGGCACCCACATGGAGAATTGCCGAGGGGCGCCTCGACGTGGTGGCGTCGTGGTAGTGGCATGCACATATACACTCGGTTCGCGCGGCAACATGTGGGATCATAAGAGCTTCCTATATTCACGACCTCCTCGTTGCCCTCTCGCGCTGCATCCGCTCGCGGAGGTCGTTGTTCTCCTCAATGAGACTCTCCATTCGGTACTCCAAGTCCCATATTCAAGCCCATAATGTATCCACATAACGATCAACATACCGCTCATGAGGAGGGTCGATCCAATGGAGAAGTCGCATTTTGCCATCCGCAAAAAAGGACGGTAAACTTCGCGGGTCCATAAGCAATAAAAAATGTAATATTACTAAATTGTACCTCGGAGCGTGAGCATCGAAGAAACGCCGCCGCCATCGCTCGGGAATCCAAGATCCGGACGATCGCGCACTCATTGTGTCCGCATTTCGGCCATGCTGGTTGAGCACGCCGACTTGGTATCAATCGGTACTGTGGACCGAACATATCCCTCCTTTCTAAGGGAATGTCGTCCTTCGGTGACCCAAATCCCACTGGCCCCTCGGCTTCCGACATGGTATGTTTCACCACGAAAGAGAGGGTACTTCTTTATTCGATTTACAATGTCATGAGACCCCAACTGTGCTACTTATAGCAAAACGGGGCAGCTTAATGCAGTGACCACAAAAAAAGATGACAGTTCTGCGTACATACTTGACAAAAGAGGCCAGCTTTGCACTGGGACGTGACAATAGAGGCCAGCTTTGCACAGAGACGTGAAAAAAAGGGCAACTTTGCTCAGTGAGATGTCAATAGAGTGCAGCTTTGCTCAGGGACATGACAACACGACCCAGCTTTGCTCAATGACATGACAAAAGAGGTCAGCTTTTGCTCAGTGAGATGACAAAAGAGGGCAGCTTTGCTCAGTGACATGACAAAATATGCCAGCTTTTCGCAGTGAGATGTCAATAGATGCCAGCTTTGCGCAGTGAAAAGCCTTCATAGGGACTGTTTCCTGCAAACGACTGAAAAGGCTACGTTGTACCACATACATTGAATGATCCAAGCTATGAATTTATTATGAGACTACAGGCTCTGAAAAGCCTTCATAGGGACATTTATTGCTACACTGGAATCCTGACTATGCTCAAAAGATTCCCATGTCGCCCTCTCCATGGACTATGCCCATCGCACTGCATAACTCGCCTACATAAAGGCCTCCCGGCTATGTCTTCCATACCACATCTCCTCCTCAAGGCATCACAATACTACTACACAACAATGTCTTCCTGGAGGTCCGACCCATTTGGAGTGCCGGAGTGGCATGAGCGCCCGAAGTGCCATTGCGGCTTTAGGACGATGTTATGCATATGGACGGATCCAGACAACGAGCCAACTACGGCTGCAGGTTCTTCAAGTGTCCAGACCTGGATGACGACTTCGTGGTAACGACGACAACTAAATCCTTTGTTTCTCGTTATCGTTTTTCAACTTGATCCATGACATCTACCACGCCACACATAGCCTTGCAAGTTCATCGAATGGGTGGATCGGGTGCCGCCGGCATGGCCACGGAACCGGCCAACGGAGGTGGAAAACAAAGGACAATACTTTGTTAAGATGACTCAAGCTCGCGAGGTGGAACGATAGATGCGGTTTGAGCAAGAGCGCCGCGTGAGGGTGGACCAAATCCGTCTGAAGGGCAAGGAGGATGAGCTGCACAGGAGGCGGGAGCAGCTAAGTCTGCGTGAAGCAGCCATCAAGCTTCAGGAGGAAGAGCTTCAAGCTCGTGAGGCAGCTCTCAAGACCAAGAATGACAGGAAGAAGGATGCAGCAGAGCCATCTTCAGGGCGCGAGAAAAAGGGGAAACAACCACACTACACCCAGTAGACAAAATATAATAGACCCAGCAAGTTATATTCCCTAAGGCATGCATGTTAGGACTAGTGGTGGAGTTCTGAACATTAAAAGTACAGAGTTCTACACATGCCACATGCCTGCCATGTCAAAATATCACTAACCTTCGAAATATCACTTACCACTTTATGTATCGACCGTTCTACGGTCAATCGTTCCTAAAAAAATTACCAAATTGTTTTATGCATCTACAACTTACAATGAACATAAACTTTTATTACAACTTTATTTGATTTTTACCCAATTTATAACTACAAAATTGCCAAAACTTAAAACAATCACGGAGATTGCAAACCCTAAAAACAGCCCAAACCCTAAAATTCACTTACTACTGTATGCATCGATATTTCTACGCTCAATCCTTCGGCAAAAAAATTTAGCATAATTTTTTTGCATGTACAACTTGCAATGAACATAAACTTTTATTACGACTTCATCAGATTCGTTCCCAGATTACAACTACAAAATTATCAAACCTTGCAAAAACCACGGGAATTTCAAACCCTAACAGCAGCCCAAACCCTAACGATCCCCGTCTATAGTGTGAACGCGCGCTCGGGAGGCGATTCGTGCGGTCGGGCGGGAGGACGCGCGCTCGGGGCGACGAAATGCGCGCTCGGCGCAGCGCGCGAATCAGTCGTGCGCTCGCCCGTTCGATCGTGCGGTCGGCGCTGGCGGTCGTGCGCTCGACGGGTCGATCGTGCGGTCGGGGCAGCAGAGGCGCGGTCGGGCGATGAGGCAGTGGGGTCGTGGGGTCTGGTACCACACGACCCGGTGAACAGTCCGGTCGTGCGGTACCAGACCGCACAATCGGGACAGGTGGCGGCAGCACGGAGACTCGCGGTTGGGAGGGGTCTACTTTTGGAATTTTTTTCAAAAGGGGGCCAAAAATGGAAATTTAATTGTTTAGGGGTCCAACAGTGTCCAGATTTCGCACGGCCACACCCATCCACGTGGAACTCCCGTCCCCGCCGTGCTCGCGCCTCGCGCCCTGCGCAGCGCACAGTGTGCCATGCACGTGCGACCCGAGCGCACGCGCGTGCCAGCAATGTGTACATGCCCATTCATCGTCCTCAGTTTCCTCTACAGTAGTATCTACAGAGTAGAGTACTGTACTACTCAAGGGCGATGAGCAGGTGTCAGGTGACATCTGTGGTCTGGGCGGGACGCGAGATAAGTAAAGCTAATAAACAGTAGCATGAATAAATTTATATACACAAGACATAAGGAAAAGTGAACAACCATAATAGCTTTAAAATTGAACACATATTTAAATGTCCATAGATGAAAAGAAAAGCAAGATACAACAACAAATATCTTATACGATATTACGAAAGTTTCGATGAGTTGTCAGTAAAAGTCTAATCACCTATCCAAAAGAGGCTTTTTATATCAACCAAAAACCTCCTTATTTTTGATAATTGACAATTCAAATCTTCATTACTTTAGGAAAATTTTTCAAATACATATTACTACGACTATGAATCAGTGTGTCACAATTCACAAATATCATCTTTACTCCTTAAAAAGGAGTTGGTGGTTGGTGCGTTCTCCTCTTCACTGTCCGTTTAAAAAAAAAACTTGCCGACACGCGGGCCTCCTCCCGCTCTCCTCTCTCTGATCTCCCCCACCTCGCGAAACTTCCGCCCGAGACGCTGTTCTCCCCCTCCCCCACCCCGCGCCGCTACCTCCCACCTCCCACTCCTCCACTCCGCCCTCGCCTCTTCCTCCCCACCCCACGCCGCCGCCGCCTCCTTCCCCACTCCTCTGCTCCACCGCTCCTCTTCCCCCACGCCGCACTGCCGCCTCCTCCTCCCCCCACTTCTCCGCTCCGCCCTCGCCTCCTCCTCCCCAGCCCGTGCTGCCACCTCCTCCTCCCCCACTCCTCCGCTCCACCGCCACCCCCTCCTCCCAACCCTGCGTCGCCGCCTCCTTCTCCCCCACCTCGCTCCTCCGCTTCGCCCTCGCCTCCTCCTCCCCACCCTGCACTGCCACTGCCTCCTCCCCACCTCGCCGGATCTGAGCGGGCAGAGCCCAGCGGCGACACGGCTCGAGTGCGGTTTCTCTGTGCGACAGCACAATGAGCCAAAGACGGGTAGAACCAGGCGGGATCCACTGGATCCAGAAGAGGCGACGAGGATCCGGGCGACGAGGGCAAGTGGGACGAGGCGGTGAGTAGGAGACCTGCAACAACGATGGTTTCGTCTATAAGCACCCCCACGGCCTCTACCCAACTGACTGCGATGGTGCCAGTGCGGTGGCGCCCTCCACCCCTGCGTTGCCCCTCGAGTCCGTCCTCCTCCAGCGCTGCCGCCGCGCGCTCCTCTGCCTCTCCGCTTCCCACTCCCCCAGCAGCTCCTCCCGGAGCCCACTCCCATCATCCCACGTTGTGGACTGGATGTGGGCGCGCCGAGCATGACATCACTAGGTATTCCCATTTCCTGGCTACAAATGAGATAGGCTAGCTTTACTACAACTTATACTTTGTTTCACTGAGAACATGGCAAAAAAAACTTTCTACTGCAACATTTCAGTTTTGCTTATGGTCAAAAAAATCAGTTTGCTGCTAGCTTTGCACTTCTGTTAACTGAGTGTGTTATAAATAAATGCTTCACATTTTGTTTTAGCCAAATTTCAGATGCACCGTTGATAATAATAGAAATCTTATTTAGTGTAGATTGAAGTCTTCTGAGTATTTCCAAGTTCCAACATTTCATCTGGGTGGTTTGTAGGGTGCTTAAGTAGTATCATGTATGTCTCAAGGACTTATTGCTTGGTCATTTACTTTTGAAGGTGAATATGGAGTATTGGAGTATGGCCTTGATCCAAAAATTGGGAAGGCAATAATGCAGGCAGCTCAGGATGTTGCAGATGGACACTTGGATGATCACTTTCCGCTTGTTATCTGGCAAACTGGCAGTGGCACACAAAGCAACATGAATGCCAACGAGGTCCTACACATGCACTAAATTTACGCTGATTCTTGCATCCAGCTTGGTAATATTAAATTATTTATAACTTTTGTTAAGAATAATTTAAGTTTGTAATTCCTGCCAGACTGTGAAATGTTAAGGTTTTAGTGTCCAAACAGTGGGGTAAATTAAACCTGTCTCCCTCTGTTCTCAACTTTATTGATTTGTTTATCTTGTTAATCCATTAAGGTAATTCTCGTGTGAACATTGTTGCAAGCTCAGTTTACTATTTATATATTGTGCCATATTGTTTATGATCTGTTGTTCGAATTTAGGTAATTGCAAATAGGGCAGCTGAGATTCTTGGGCATAAGGTAATTTTTTTAATTAGATTTAAAAGTATTTATAGTGATTGAACAAATGAGCACAATTATGAGGAAATCACAGTTTATATCTGCACTTCAAATTTTCTTTTAAGAATTCACATCTAATATTGGCGATTTACTATTGTGGTTTGTAAATGTACACGTGGACATTGATATTTTATTCGCATAAAATTAAAAGTCTTTCACGGGATAAAATTAAGGATTTACTCCTCTCACCACCGTTTCGCTCTGGAGATAAGGTAGGGGGTCACCGATGCATCACGCACGCACCCTACTCTCTCGCTCCTGTCCGTGCACACATCTCTCCCCTACTTTTTTTACTGCTCGTCTCCTTCTTCTAAAAGCCACTTTTTCAGTCATTATTATTTATTTTTAGCCAAAAGTCATAAGCCACAACCGAAAGCTAATTCGAACACCCCACAATAGGGAGTAATTAAGATCATGATTAAGCACTAAATAATTACAATTAGTAATAATTAAATACGATTTGCGTTAATTAAAATACTAAATAAAATGAGATTACTTTAATGCTTTAATCAATACTAATTAAATATAATTAGTACTAATTAATTACTATTAGTGCTAATTAAACCGTTAAATAAAAGCATGCACATGGGTTGTCAGCTAGTCAGCCTGCTGCCGTACATGGGACTCAGCAGGTATTTAGCGAGCTTAGTAGATTCTTAATGGAAGCTAAATTTATAAGAACGGATATTGGGATATTGCATGCATATGCCTGCCGCCGCCTCAGCAAAATCGCCCCGCACTGGCTGTCTGGCCGACTTCTTCGGCACGATCGCCTATGCACCGGACCGGTTATGTTGACTCCTGACATGCCGAGTCACCCACTTTCCCTCGCCTTGCCAGTTGCCCCCCGCAGCACGCCTCAAGTCGTCCGCCTAGCCGGCTAGCGAACCGCTCGATACAGCCTGGTGGCCTGTCTCACGCAGCTGACTCATGCATCCGTGCGCCGTCTCTCGCGCAAGTCCGCAACGCTTTGGGCGGTCTGGCGCGCCTCATTCCACGCTGCTTCTCTATGTTTGTCGGCTTCCGGCCACGCGACGGTTTGGCTGCTTCCACACCCACTCGGCCTCGTCGCCTCTCCGCGCCGCGGCCGACGTGCCGGGCTTCCTACTCGTCTGACCCATTGTGCCGCCGACTTTGTGGGCCGCAACACGCGCGCACGGACGTTTGGTGGATATTTGGCGGGGCTTGGCGCCGCTGTGGAGGCAAGGGGGAAAGGAGGGGCGCTGCACAACAGCAAAAGCGCAAGTTTGGCAGTTGACGCCAAAGTTGCACGAGTGACAAAAAAAGCTAGGGCAACCGAGCAGTTCCAGTTCCCGTTATGCCTTGCTAGGGCCAAAGTATAAATGGTAGATGCTGAATCAAAATGCACATGCAACATATAGGCCCGGCACTATATGCTTCGAGCGAAGCATAAAAGGGAGGATCCCGACAAAAACGTACGGAAAAGTGAAGAATATGAAATTCCTATTAGATGGTACTCTAATTATAATAGGAACACCGCATTTTTTTTCTATCGTATATCATCACGATTATCCTTGGGTGGATGTTTAATATGTAATCATGTAAAGCTTCTTTTTCTAAAAAAGTACTCCGTACAATACCAAAATGTAGCACGAAAGAAATACAACACAGCTCACAAATCACGCACTAATCACGCGCCATTGGAAGTATCCAAGTCCTTGAGGAACTGGACAAACGCTGTGTGAGATGAGCCCCCTTCCTTGAGCGCCTCGGCCGCCGCATCATTCGCTGCCGCCACCCGCTCTCGGAGCGCCTGGCCGCCCTCGGACTCCATCACCCACCTGACATTCGCCTCCACCTCCTCGGCCTTAACCACCTCCTCATTGTAGCCCCTCATCTCCACCCCAAGCTTCATTTCCTCCACGATATGCACCTTGTTCAGCCTCTGCTCTGCGTACAACGGCCAGCACAGCAGCGGCAACCCCGCCGTGATGCCCTCCAGCGTAGAGTTCCAGCCGCAGTGTGTCACGAAGGCGCCGGTCGCCCTGTGGCGCAGCACCTCAACCTGCGGCGCCCAAGACTTGACCACGAGCCCTCTGCCCTTGGTCCTCTCCAAGAACCCGTCCGGCAGGAGCGCGTCGAGGTCTGCCTCCGGAAGCGGCTCTCCAAACTTGTGGTCAGGATTGCGCGGGCTCCGCACAACCCACAGGAATCTCTGCCCTGACTTGTCCAATCCAATTGCAATCTCCTCCAGCTGCTTCTTGGGAAACGAGCCCATGCTGCCGAAAGAGAGGAGCACTACGCTGTGGTCCGGCTGCGCGTCCAGCCACCGGAGGCATTCGTGTTCCTTGTCTCCGCCTCCTGAGACCAACGGCCCGATGCAGTAGATCGGCGGCGTGGCACGGCCGGGAACGCAGAGCCCATCCCTGAGAGCGCGCACCGCGCGCGCCTCCAGCGACTCGAAGGTATTGACAAGAATACCATTGGCCTCTGTCATCCGGTCGAACATGCGCAAGAGGGGCTTGCTCGCCTCGCCGTCGTTGTAAATTTCTGAGGGTAAGTCTGAAGCTTTGAACGGGGGGACACCCGGGAAAGAGACGATGGAGTCGCCAAGCTCCCCGATGCTTGTGTTCATGCTGGCTCGCATGCTAGGCAGGTTGAGGAAGATGGCGAGGTCGCTGGCGCCGGAGGCGTAGAAGAAGTAGGCGGGCAAGTTGAGCTCGGCCGCAACGTCGAGGGCGTCAGCGCAGAACATGTCTATGACGAGCGCGTGGACAGAGGGCAGCGAGCGGAGGAAGTCGCGGAGAGGCGCATTCATGTCGACGATGAACTGGAACATCCGGATGATGTGGTGCGTGAACGTGCTGTCGGAGCTGGAACCGGCGGGCGCGGGGTGCGGCAGGACGTGGAAGGTGACGGAGGGGTTGGAGGCCTTGGCGCGGGCGACCGCAGCAGAGAAGTCCATGGCATTAACGAACGGCTCGACGAGCACGATGGTGACGGCGAGGCCGTGCTGGAGGAACACCTTGGCCAGCTCGACCATCGGCACCAGGTGGCCGATGCCGAGGCCAGGGTACAGAACGACGGTTTTCTTCATGGCTTGACGCTTCTCAATGTCTCCGGTAAGGTACTGGTAATAATAGTAGAACGCTCTAGTGTGCTCGAGTGCTCAAGGCTGTGAAATTCTATGGGTGTCGATCTGTTTGGTTCTCGGAACGATCCGCCTGTGGTATATAAGGGGGGCTCCTCTAGTCCAATCGAACTTGGATTTGGATTCATGTTCTATCCCTGGAGTGCGCTGTGGTATCGCTGTGGCATGGCCAGCGTCAGCCGTGACGCTGCTGGCCATGTAGCCTTTTCCTCTACCAATTCCCACGACGCCGGCAGACTTGACATCGACGTCATGTGCTCGGCGGGTGGGCTGAAGCTTCCTATAAGGAATATGCTTCCTGAGAACAAGGTAGCGGTCGAACACAACTACTCACACTTAAACCAAAAGTAAGACATTACTTGAACCAAAAGTAAGACATTATTAATTGTATCTATCAAAATAAAGTGCACAAGCGATGCATATGTACTCATGCGTGGGTGATGACGATCGTACGTGCTGAACTAGTGTGTCTGTGCTAACACTACGGTAAAATACAAAACAAGATAAAATTTGTAAAAAAATAAAACGAACAATCAGATTCATTAAGATTCACGTCTCACATATTTTTCAACCATCAATCTGATTGGAGCTATCCTGCGATATTGTTTCCAACAATTAGGATTAAATCAACCATGTATCCATCACCGGCTACAAGATTTCCTAAACCACGAAGTACCTAATTTGAAGTAAAAGTATCAATTTGCCTGTGCTGCGAAATCACACACGCTACTTACATGTTTAACACTAAGTGCAAAATTCAACAATAACTGGGAAGGAAATATCCTCCTAAAATAGTGCCGTAACAGTGCATGCAGGACTATGATTGTGACTTGTGAGGTATGAATTGCATCTGAGGTAGTCTTTTATAATGTAATGCAAATATGTACAAATGTTCATCTAAAGCGAGCCGAAATTACTTTGGATCTTCTCAAGGTCAATGTTGGTAATTCTCTCGTGCTCTCTGTCTTGAACTATTTTCTTTAGTTAACACACAAGAGGAGGAGGAAGGGGGGGGGTGGGGGTCTCCACAATAGCCATGTTAATCTGGTTATGTTGTCTAGTAATACATCATCTAACAAACAGATATTACAAGATAAACATCTAGCTTCTCAAGGACTAAGGAAAATGAAAGGGATGTCAACAAGTCAAGCTGCAAAATATGAAATTTAAAGCAATCGCAGATCGAAGTAACAAGTATAGACCTTCAGACTCATATAGTCACGACTGAAATATGCCTCCCATCCTTGGAAAACTTTATGTCTGAAATTGAGGCTATAATCTCAAGTGAAAAATGATCTCGAACCCGGGCTTCATGCTGCTCAAAGCTACAAGAATAAAACAGAATAGCTATAAAAACAGATGAACCAACTTCAAGATAATCAACTCAAGACAGTCAATATCCACCGATGTTCCTCTAATTACAGTATGTTGAATATTGAAAAAGTATAAAATGAAAGCTCATAGTTGGAAATGGGTATCACAAAGGGTGATTGCCGCAGTCAACAAGTCGAATTGAGCCCTTTGAGCTACTATATGCCAATGTGTTACAGATGAGTAGGGTGGAACTCAGCAGATGTTACCACCTCTGCACATTGTAGAATAAAAACATGACTAACAAAGAAACATGTTATGCAAGCGGATGACACCTCTAAAACATGTGGTAAAATAATAAAGATTAGTTAGAATAGACCTATAAAAACTCATGTTTGACCTAAGAACTTCATTTATAACACCCACATCCATTTCAATAAAACCAATTTTAGCTCAATATTGTGTTATTTGCATGCAAGGAAATAATGTTACCATAATGCAGGAGGATTGTCAAAACACATCTATATACAGTATGTTTCAAAAGGATTAGACCATTAGTGAATCATAAGTCAGATTACTTCGCTTGCTATAGATGTATAGAAGGGTATCCTTTTCCCACTATGTGAGATTGTGAGTTGAAGTTGTAAATGTTTTTATTCTAATACCTATACAGTTATACCAAGTGAGACGTGAATCTTAATGAATCTGATTATTCGTTTTATTTTTTACAAATTACACGAGCTTTCGTAGGTCTACGCAATGTAAAATACTGGTACAGAATAGACACTGTTTACTGTTTACTGAATGCAACATTATATAATTTTAATTTTTAATATGCTCCAGTTTTGTTTATGGTATTACTAATTTGAAGTGTTCTTACAAGATTTAGCATGATGCTTAGTCCTAGATCCCAAGCAGGATGCCATCTTACTCTAAAATCTCTGTAATTCTCAAACCTAGATACTGGGGAAAGAGACTCGATTTTCCTTTATTAAGGTCACAGCTTTCTTGTCCTTGATATTACTGCTTGGTAGCTAAGATGCTGAGTCGAAATGAACCAGACACCGGAAGGCAAAAGGAGTTCAGGTGACAATGTGGTAATGGTTGACCCACTGGAGGCCAAGCGCTTAGCTGCTAAACAAATGCAACAAATTCGTGCCAGAGAAAGCTGAAGGTGCAGTGTTGCTGTCTTGTACTTCCACTAAATCATGTCTCCTCTAAAGGGCAAAATTTTCTTGATAATGAAATAAAATGTTTTTTCCTAAAACAATATAAATTGTACTGAAATGAGAATTTTTTTCTACACTTATTGGTTAAATTCTTTCTTATAGTTGTAAACAGGGCTTGGCTTTTCCCTACATATAAGGCTCTTAGCTTTATTATTGTTCAATTTGCCAATTCCTTATCTACACCTCTCTGTCGACTGAAATGTGATGGTGTGTTGCCAAATCAACAAACCTAACCTAATTGCAAAGAAAGTGTCCACTGCAGTTATGTTCACATGAACCAAAACTATTCTTGCAAGTTGCAATGCTTGAGTGCTGCATAGATACAAATTTTATTTTCAAATATATATGTAGTAGCTCATAGAGGATTTCAAGATTATTCAGAAAACACATCAAGGAATAATCTGAAAATCCTTATGCGATACATCATCCCTGGTTTACGTATAGGGTCCCCCCCCCCCAAGATGTACTACTTCCTGTCATTGAACAATTGGCCGTTTCCTCATTTTATTACCATGAATTAGTCCATGTTCCTCCTAGAGGACCCATCCGTTGTATACCCCTTTGAATTGCACAATCAATATATATGCTTTCTTATATCCTTTTCATATATTTGCCAAATCAACGTTGTTTGTTATGCAGAGACGCCGTCAGGCAGAAGCTATTAATGGCGCATTGGCAATGATAGGATTGACTGCAGGATTGGTAGTGGAAGGTCAGACAGGGAAGGGTATCTTGGGACAGGTACTTAAGTTATAAAAGGAAATCACCTCATAGTAGACAATAGTAATCGAACCGATAATCGGTTTTCTGCTCGAGAAAGTTTTCAACAAATAACTATGATATCTACTTGAAAATACCATACTTACCTAATTACGTAACGTTGATAATAGTTCTACACTACTAATATGCGATCTTGTGTTTCTCTATTCTGCAAATAATGGATATCCGCGCTTCTTCTAGCTTATTTGGGCAATAGCATATTACCATGGAAGTTTTTTCACTTTCTCAACCAAGAGAGCTCTTGTCGAATCTTATTTGCTTGATCCAACCAATTTTTTATAGTTAATCCAAGTCGGTGTACAATGACAATGCAGATTTGTATGTCTAATGATCGTATTACGGTGTATCAAATCAAACATTGTATTCATATTCTTTTCCATGCGGTAAACAACTTCCGATGATTTTATTTAACAGATGAAGAGTAGTTTAATTCATCGTTATATGGCAAGATTGAAGTCAGCAAGCATGCTTCGCTTTATTCTTTTTATTGAAACCTTTGAGCTTTGGACCGAAGAAGTGGCTTGAAATTGAAGTCTGTGTTTGTTTGGGCAATACTCGGTTTATGGCATCTTGACTGATAAAAATGTTGCTTGATATCACCTTGATAATTTTGGTAGCTCATGTATGTACTTACCATAGCTCAAAATTTGACAATGCTTCATGATAAAAAGGAGAACCGTTTACATTTGACAAGCTCGTGTAATTGTGTACTACTTGTGAATCCAGAAAGTGAGTGAACTGCGTCTTGGCTCAACTTTGCCCATGCTAGAAGGGATATATCTATTTAGAAACACTGACACGTTATCCATTACTTCATTTAGCAAAATCAACTAACAGCAAATTAAAATTAGCATCTTCACCAGATCAATCCTAACTGCTCTATGGGGAAAGGCCCAAAAGATCAACTACTCAATTGTCGCTCATCGTGCCACTACAACAAAGACACGCAGAACGCAAGTAGGCAAAAAGGCACGAGCGAAGAGCTCCTGGAGTACCTGCAGGAGCGCGCGATGAGGCGGAGGGCGTCGGTGGAGAAGCCGGAGCACTTGAGAAGCTGGAGCACTTTGTCGAGCTTGAGCTCCTGCAGCATGTGGCCGCGGGTGCGGACGAGGGCGGCGAGGTCGGTGTCGGTGACGGTCATGCGGCGGAGGTGGAGCGCCTTGAGGCACTCGAGCGGTTCGGCGAGCTCGAGACCCGTGCGCGTGTAGGCGCCCAGCCTCGGATGAGCCCGTACATGGCGCGCGCGCCTCCCCTTGAGCGCGAGCGACTCGAGGCGCGGAAGCGCGCAGAGGCGCGACGGTCGGGCGGCGAGCGTAAGGCAACGGTGACGTGCTTGCGGGTGGCGCGTCGATGCGGTGCCGATGGCGGCACACGAGCGACGCGCCTCCCGGCCGCGCGGTCGCCGACGTAGCCCATGACAAGGTGCGCGCCTCGTCGGGATGCCGCCACACCGAAGCCGAGCGCGGCCGAGCCGCGGCGGCTCCGGCGCCTCACCGCCCATCAGATCGGCTACCGCGCGGGGCCGGCTAACCAGAGATCTGGCCCTAGCCCGGCGAGAGGCGGGGCCAACGGTGAAGCTGCTCCGTGTGAGAGAAGGCGATAGGGACCAAGGGGAGGCGGCGGCAGCGCGGGGTGGGGAGGGGGAGGCGTAGGCGGAGCGGAGGAGCGGGAGGCGGCAGCGGCAGCGGCAGCGCGAGGTGAGGAGGGGGAGGCGTAGGCGGAGCGGATGAGCGGGAGGCGACGACAGCGCGGGGTGGGGAGGGGAGGCGTCGGCGGAGCAGAGGAGCGGGAGGCGGTGCGAGGGCGGAGGGAGGAATTGAGGGGCGCGGAGGAATTGAGGGCGGAGTGAGGTCTGCGGAGGAATCGAGCGGAGCGGACGGCAGTTTGCTGTTCAATGATGTGCATGATCCAGATGATTTTGGCCTTAGGATCTTCAATGAGTAAGAGAAGAAGGCTTGAGGAGAGATCTAGGCCATTCATTTGTATGAAGTTGGATTACTTTCGTACATAAATCTGGGTGGACTTAGATTTGGCATGACTGTGGCGTGGTTGAGGGGGGTGGATTTAGTAAAGAAAATTTTGGTGTATTATAGAGTAGTGTAGATAGATGAGTTCACCAGGGGACGTACTATTCTTCTCTAGGATGCGGCGTTTTATTGTGGGTTGTGAGCAGTGTTTTATTTTGGGGTTGATGATGCCTTGGTGGGTTCAGAGCAAATATAATGGGGAAATTCGAAGAGAGCAAACAACAAAAAAACATAAAGCCGTGTTTTTTTTGTGTGGAGATACACAAATCATTTTATTATATATACACACACAAATACATATGTATATATACATACATATATGTATGTACGTATATATACATGTACATACATATGCATATATAAAGTCTTTTCCGTACTCTCGGGAGTACATACTCCCACATTCAATATACCACTTAAACAAACAGGTTATACCTCTTTATTACTTTCGGTATACTTAAATACTAATTCTAAGATATTCCAATATGATTTGGTTAAAAACTTTTCATCGGAGCAATTTATTTTCAAGATATATTCTTTTCTATATATAAAAGGAGTATATACGTAAATTATGCTATTAAAAGTATACTTTGATGAAATTTTTCGTGGAGCTTATTTTTGAGTATCTTATAATAATTATTAAAGTATGCTAAAAAGGATAAAGAGATATAATAACATTATTTACGTTCTATAGGAGTACATACTTCCAAAAGTAAGGAATTATTTCTCTCTGTCTCCCTCTCTATACATGTACATATATATACACATATAAATACACACACACACACACACATATATATGCATATATAGGACGCTCAATGGGGCACCATGGTGTCTGTGCACCAAGTCTCTCTGCCTTTGGATTGGTTTAGATGCGTGTAAGTGTAATGATATATAATATATCAGGCAAACCCATTAACATTCATTAATTCGAAAAGGCATCGATTTGGAAAGAAAGTCATTGATTTAGCATATTGAATCAATCATGGAGCCTAGGCACCATGGTTCCCATGATATATATATATATATATATATATATATATATATATATATATATATATATATATATATATATATATATATATATATATATATATATATATATATATATATATATATATATATATATATATATATATATATATATATATATATGAAAATGGCTCCATATTCGAGGAGTACATATTTCCACTTCTCATATACTGTTTTAATAGTGTTGTTATACCTCTTTATCTATTTGAGTATCTCTAATAATGATTATAATATACTCCAAAGTGAATTCCATGAAACATTTCATAAAAATCCACTTTTTATAGCATTATTTGCATATATATTCTTTTTATGTATGGAAAAGGATATATATATATAGCAAAAAATAAAGGGTTTAAATGAAAACTTTACAACTAAGTCGCATTGGAGTATCTTAGAATTACTACTTAAATATACCAAAAAATAATAAAGAGGTATAAAATATTCGGTTAAATGGTATATTAAGTGAACGTATGTACTCCTGAAAGCTGAAAGTACCCCTAACTGACCCAACCAGCTAACCGCTCCAGCATCCCACCCCTGCTCAGTTAGTAGCATTTGTTAATTATGGAAAGTTACTATCATATGCACATCAAGTTATCATCTGTAAGACTTGAAATTACTTAGAGTTATCATCCGTAATTCATGAAATCATTATCGTGTATGAGTGAAGTTATTGCCAACATGCATGCATTGAGAGTAGAGAGAACCATGCATGCTAATAGCAAATAACATGTACGGGAAGTTACTACCAAACACATATAAAGTTACTATCCGTTTGTAACACTGTAAAACTGTCGGTAACTCTAAATGTATTTAACAATGACTTCACTCATATACGATAGTAACTTTATATGACATGATTTTCGTAGCGTCAAAACATATCCAACATAGATCTTGTTTGTTAAGCTCATAATTTTGAACACAGTGGTGAAAATAGATCACAGGTTGGACTTTTAGTGAAAGAGTTATTGTATTTTTTTAGCCAAATACCAGAAACTTTATTAGATCAAAACCATAGTACTTGAAAAAGTAGTTTAGATTAATAAGATACTGAGAAGATCAAGTGGATCAAAGGCTAATGACTTAGTGGGTTTTGGCTCATGTGCTTTGAAAAGTATGCATGAGTTAAGTGTGAGTGTAAAACCCGTATTGTATGGAGTTAGAAGATTTCCCCCAATTATGTTAATGGATACTATCTCTATTAGGATTATATGTAGGCTGGTTGATCCGTCTATTTAATAGGTTAGGAATGAAAGTTTGCAAGCCAACGATTTTATGAAAGTTTGCAAGCCAACGATTCCAACCATTGTTATTATTGAGTTCTAAGGTTACGGTTTAAGAGGGAAGAGTGAGTGTTGTGGTGTGCTCTCATATCCCCCTTATGGATTGGTTGTAAAACCTTTATCTTCAAGTAGCAATAGATCAACTTTGTTCATCACTCTTGAAGTGTTCTTGTCTTTGTTGCTTTGCTCTTGTTCTTGTTGGTTCTTTACCTTTTCTCTCCCCTTCTTGATCTTATGTGTGCCAAAGATGTATAAGTGATAGAGATAATTCATGTAGATCAAATCTCATCCGTCCAAATCCTATTATTTGCAAGATTTCAAATTTGCTCGGTTCTTACTTGATTTGGGGTTTTTCTCAAAAAAAATCTTGATCTAAGTGTTTTGGCTTCTTTTCTTTAGGTGGTTTTGCTTGTTGTAATATATGAAAATTCATCTAGAACTATCTTGGCTGTTCTTAACCTATGAGCAAATTGTTTCTCTAGTTTTTTAGATTTGCCCAATTTTGAGAAAAAGTTCTACCTTACATGTTTTGAGAAAAAGTTTAGTGTAATCTTTAAATGAAATAGGTTCCTAAGACCATCGGCAAGGTGTGTGCAAATTTTTACTTCTTTTGAACATGGATTTTGAAATTTGCACCAAAAGTGGTTTTAGCCTAGACTAATTTTCTATTCTAGAAATAGGGGAACGGTCAGACCGTACCTCCAGTGGCGGTTAGACCAATTAAATGCTGAATTTGTGGATCACATTGTTTTAGGTTGTTGTTTAGATTTAGAATGTTAAATCGGATCTTTATAACTCTTTAGCTACTGGAGTGAAAGATTTCTAAATATTTAGAGAAATATTTTGAAAAGGTATCATTCATCATCTACTGATCCTACAGAATGGTCGGCCGACGCGAGCAGCGGCAGAGAAGTTGGTTGATTTGACGGGTGGCTCGACGAGGGCAACGGTGACGGCAAGACAGTGCTGGAGGAACACCTTGGCCAATTCCATCATCGGCACCAGGCACCAGGTGGCCCACTCCAAGGCCTGCGCACAGAACTATGGTCGTCTTCATCGCCAATGGTCTGTTTGAGTCGTACGCGAGAGATGGTGATTGGCCGAGAAGCTCAATGGAGCGAAATATGCTTTGGTGTAGTTTGCCGTGGCTCTTGCGTGGAAATGTATAGTGGGTTAGAAATTGGCCCATTTAATTATGGCATATTTCCTTAATTCCAAAGTATGCATGGTTTAGTATTATATTGTTAAGGCAAGATGAGAAAGACCGATTTATAAGGTGGAGTCCTCACCACTCGTTGAATATGGAAAGAGATGGTATGATGATGGTTCTGTCTAGTCACACGTGCGCGCGCGTATTCACGTATTTTCGCGTGGCTTGTGACTTTACCGTGTCGTGACGTGGCGTGCCACTTGGCAAACCAAGTCTATTTTTATTTTGCTAAACTCTGCACCTCTCTCTCTGTTTGAATGAGATTCAAACATTTAAATAAGGCAGTTACAAGTGAATTTACACTACTTAATTTGTAATTTGATGAGGTAGTTACCGGTGCATAATTTTGTTTAAAACGCAGCAATTACTAGTGAGTAGCAACTGCAGTGCCCTTAAAAGGGCCTGGAGACGTCCAGGAAAAAAGAGAAAATTTTGCACCTCCATTCTTTCTCTACTTTCTGCTCTTGTGCTACGCCGTCTGAACCTCGTCGACCTTTCTTCCCGGCGTGCACCTGGAAGGAGGGAGTGCATCGTTGCTGCAGAGAATACCTGCACGGGGCGGCAATAAGGTTTCTGGGCAGCTCATCTGCGCAACCGCTCATTGCACTGCGTCATCTACGTTCTGCACTGCGTCAAGCCTGCGCGACTTCCTGTTCTTCATCAGGCTAACAAGTAAGTCGTTCGTGCACATGTTCGACTTTGTTATTATATTATTTTTCTTGTATATATTCTGAAGTATGATGAGTAGCTTGCTGTTAGTTGTGAGTTTTGCATCATTAGTTTATTATTTTTATCTCCTAATAAAATTTGGAATTAAAATATTGCCCATATTTTCAATATAGTGCACCCGCCAGGAGCGTACGGGTATATACACACGAGCGAGTTTCTTGCCGAAGAAGATAGGTTTCAGGACTGCAACGTGCAAGATTGAACGACGTGCCACTCAGGGGCGGATCCAGCGGTGGGGCGGGGGGCTCGAGCCCTCCTACTGCTACCGAACCCTTGGAGCCCCCTGGAGCCTCTCAATAAATTTTTAGTTATGGATGTATGGTGTAGGAGAGGTATAGTGGAGTTATGTCGCTGTATCGCTTTTGTTCAACCCCTCTTAAAATTTTTTCTGGATTCGTCACCGGTGCCACTGAATGATACGGGAGGAAATAAGATGATACGTTTCACTATTTCTTCATTTTTGACTTGTTTGAGGTGCGACAATAATAGCTCACAGCGCTCCCGCTCCTCTTCCGGCCACGTGGGTTCCAGAACATCGAGGTCGTGCTTACGGATTGGAACTCTGAATATTCAAAGAAGACCGACGTAGGCCTTGACGCTGATCGTGAGGAGTTACTGCACGGAGTGGTGATGTAATCCTGTTGAGAGGTAAACGCTCTGTTCTTTTGAGTTTTAATTATGGCTAATAGTTTTATCTATATTTTTTTAAAATGACAGTGAATGATGGAGATATCGACGTGAATGATGGAGATATCGACGCGAACGGTCATACGGTTTTGAGCTTGAGAAACTGTTTAAATGATTCATTTTAAAAAAACCATCTCATTTATTGACTTTTTATATAAACCAAAAGTAAACGCAAAAGAACTGGTTTGTTTTTTTGCTTCGAGTATAATTTCTGGTTGTGACTTATGACTTTTAACTATTCGTGAAAAAGAGTACAGAGTAACAGAAACTCGAATGCAGTCTTGTCAGATATAAATAAAGTCGTTATATTATATACTACAATTAACTTATAGATTTTGTCTTTAAAATATACTTTATTTAAAAACTAGTTATCATAGAAAAGTCCCAAAACAGATTTTAAAAATTGAAAAGAAGTTATCCGACAAAGTCTAGCCCTGCCCAACTATTTTGCACGTCTATGGGCCGGAAAAGCGCAACACCCTCCTGCTCCGCAGGCCGCCCCGCAGTGGGTCATGTGCCCCGCCCACCTCCCGACCCCACGGGCCGCACAACCACGCTCCACGATCAGCGGCCGTCCGCCGTCCACCAATCGCGCGCGCAGCCGCCCGCGCCCCACAACCGTCGCCTACGCGGTCGCGCCCGGCACAGCGTCGCAGCGCGCAGCGCCCGTGCGGTCAGAGTGGGCGCCATGCGCCGGCCATGTCTGCCCGTTCGTCCTCTCGGTTTCCCCCAGCGTACACGAGGCCAAAGTACCGTCCGTTCTGCAAATGTTACCGAAGGGCAGGTGAGTTCATCAGTCTCAACATGAACGACGCAAGCTATAAATAAAATTTGTCAAGGGGCTCAAAAGTTACATCTTGTTCTTTCTTTCCCGTTCACCTACTCACAACAGTGGAACAGACCTGAGTGTGGTTGGTGAGCCCAGCCTGGAACAGATAACTAACAATGCACTGCACAGTTACAAATTAAAAACACTCATACCCTATCTTTCACTTTTTGTTATCGTTTTCTGTATGTAAATACACACATGAAACGTGTTTCTGGCCTTAGTCAGGCACAGCTGCATGAAAAATATACAGTTAATTAGCCTTGTGACTCGCACTTCCCTTCCTATGTCCTATATATCATCCTACTTGTAGTCCCAACTAAACTCAGGAGGAGCTCAAGTCTTCAGGTGGGCTCTGTACATTCGAGACCTTCTGGGAGTAATCTCCTCGCAGTCGCAGGTCCACTGGGGGTCCATGCTGCAGGAGCCATGATGGACGTCACATGTATTCTACATGATTACCCAAAATCCCTCTTGTTGGTGATCATTCATTTGGGAGTGCTGTCCAGCAAGAAGTGCAGGGCGGTAACTTGATTGCTTCTCCACCTTGCCATCTCCTGTCCTTTATAAAGAAGAATAGACAAAAATGCTGTACACACAACATATCCTTGTTTCCCGTCAAGTATTTACTTGATTTCAGAAATGCTCCTTGTGGAACTCGAATTTTGTGGTGCATTTCCCATTGAATTCGTGGCAAAGTTTGCTAAGTTCTTGTGCCAGGACTGGAGCTCCACAGTAGAATACACCTGTATGCAACAAAAATAATTATCGCCTTCCGTTAACTACATAGAATTTGGAAGTACTAACTCAGCCCGAGCTGTGGTCTTCTTTGCAGTTTTGCTCATTATGTGCCAAAGCTGAAAGAGTGAATGGTCTGGAATTTTAAATCTTCTCCGCTCCTACTTTCCATAGATATCTCACTGATAGTTTTGCATCTTTATGTACTAGTGTGTGCAAATAATAGGTCTAGCATAGATAGACAGCAATAACTTTTGACAAGGGTAGAGAAAAATTCTTGTAACAAGAATGTCGATGACAAAGAAATCAAAATAAAGTTTAGTTAGACTTGTAATATGTAGACAAACCTATCTTGGCATATGGATGCTTGGAAGCAATTTTAGATAGGACCTTTTTCCAATTTGGTCTTGCAAAATGTGTCCGAACCTGCAAAATGAGTGCACAAATAGTCAAATTGAAGTATTAGCTGCATATTGGACAAGGTAAATGTGCATTTTTGAAACACTGTGCTAATACATAGTGAGGTAAAAACTTAATATTTCGATGCAGTGACTTTACAGCCTGACAGAAGCTGTTAATAGTCTTATCAGTACTTACTCTAGTTCCAGAGACGATGTCAACACCATTCTTCGCATGGTTCAGAGCTTGGAGCATAGTGATGAGTGCTGACCGAGCATCCCCTTCCTCATAAACGCTTGTGAGGTAATTATGCATCTCAATAATATTCTAGCATGGATCAAAAGTAGCTGTAAGTACAACTTCACGAATGAACGTATTGCAAATTTCTGAAGATAACAAATTGCACTGCAAATAGAATTAGCAATCATCACTTGATATACTTACCCTTTGATCCAACTCAGCAATCTCATTCATGACTCCCTTGAACCAATCAAAAGAGCCTTGCTCACGTGTCACCCAATAAAAGTAAGCATTTGTGGTCTTTAAGACCCTCTTTGGTCTCGAGGTAATCCTCATAAGTGTGCCCAGATCAACATGTGGCTTATTACGACCAACTGGTGGGTAAAGATCAGTAGAAGCATCCTGCAAATACATAGAAAAATATATACTTGTCAGTGCAAAATAAACTATACAAAGAAAATAAGAATGATAATACCATTTCACTTATGAGATTAGGAACATGATGACTGAAGATATGGAATTATATAACATACCTCCTCTTCCTCCAATTTGATGATGTTGTTGAGCAGATCTTTCAATATGCTGATAAAGGGTGTTGCACCAATTCCTAATCCAACAAGTAGTAAAACATCATACTTGCTGTAATCCTGAGCAGGAGAACCATAAGGTCCATCAATCAGAAGCTTGGGTAAGCTGCATTGCCAAAAGACAATATTGTAACTGTGAAGTGTCCACAAAGCACAAAGTTAACTGCTAAATACAGGGGGTGTTCATACGCTTTTTTAGTTGTTTCATCTGCTCTAAGAAGGCCACTTTTACCACCAACTGGGGGCTCACAAGCTGCAGCAAATACTCTCTTGAGCTCCCGTGTCCAGTCACCAAGTTGTCGAACATGAATGCTGAGATAGTCATCCCCAGGTGCTGAAGTAATTGAGAAGGGATGCCTGCAAGACACAAAGAAGTGTTCAAAGTTCAATGGATTGCACTGAGTTCCACCTTTGAAGTTACGAAGTGTAAAAGAAATTGGGTATTATCTATCCTAGAAGTGGCATCCATCATACATAATTCAATTAAAATTGAGAGCCGCAAGTACCAATGTACCATTCAAAGGGTGAAACTGCTGGACATTGAACAAACATATATTGTCCGCTCTTGTAACGGAATGTGGGAGGCTTAGACATTTGCAACGTCAAAACATTACCAGGATATATGGCCACCTGCAAAGAAAGGGTATTGAATTAGTACAAGGCACAAAGGATCAATGCTGAGGTTTCTAATGTCTTGGGATTCACCTTCAAGAGCCGGACAGAATAACTGCCAGACCTGAAGAACCTTAGAATCCTCTCCCCTACATACAAACAAACAGGCACTGCAAGATACATCCATGTCTGTATCAAAGGAAAAAACTATAAGAATCTTACAAATCCAACTTGTTTCAGGTACAAAGAATGAAGACAAATACATAAATATCTCACCGTTCTTCTGTACCAGACATGAATGAGGTACAGGCACTCGCCATGAACAATGAGCGCCAGGTACACAATGATGAACAAATGATGAGAGTACCAAAAAGCATTGAAGCCAGTCAGTTTGTCAAATGGTCTTGGAAGCTTCACCAGGCTACGGCGGAACCACCGGGTTGCTAAAGTAAAAGCAATTATCATGCACACGACCATGATTACCCCAGTGATGCCCTCCACTCCTTTGACCAATTTAAGATATGTCGGCTTAGTTTCCCCGAAATACTTGCCCAAAGGAGCATACTTCTCATCTGATGAATTTATAAGCCGTGGAAAATCACATACAAGGTGGTTCCCTGCATGGAGGATTATACCAACCACAATTGCTGCTGCAATAGTCTGCCGTTACAACAAAATCGCAACTTCTTGTTATTAGTTTTGAGTTGGCCAAATTGGCAACAATATTTCATACGTGTATCATTCCCATTCCCACGTCTAAATTTGAAGTATTTGGTCAACTTTCTAATCCACAATTCCCATATGAACCTTAAAACCCTAATACTTTAGCTGTTCAGCAGAATGCAAGATATGCTTTTTAGACAGATATTCTGAAAGCGGTGCATACAGCAATTAAAATACGTTAACATCAGTACCCTTTTTATGATGTTGGAGACGTGGCAAATCAACCTCACATGCAAATCAAATCTAACAAGCCTACCTCTACATGCACAGAAGATGCAAGTGTGCATTCACATCTTTCAGGGCCTAAATTCATTCATTGAAGTACTAAGATCACTAGACTGTGAAAGTCTATATTTAAGTGGAGGAGAGGGCAATGACATACTAAAGGCTAACCTTGTGGAAGTTGATATTGTCATCAAATGGTAATGCCCGTGCAGCCCTTGTACTTCGCAACCAGGTAATAGTGTTACGGCACACTGGCAGGAGGATAATCGCCATATTCAGCTTCAAGGTTTCAGCAGCTCCTTTTGCGGTAGTGACGCAGTAGCCCATCACATTAAATACATACCTGTTGTGATACTGCATGAACTTCCAGGTGAACAGTCCAGCCATTATCCCAATCCACAATGCAAGCACCCATAAGCGTTTCCAATTGTCCTCCAAGTAGTAGCTCAAAGTGGTGCTTATTTTGCGGATTGGACTCTTCTTCCTTAGCCCTGCCAGGTTCTGGCTCAGTGCTTGGCTTGTGTAACTTAAAGCCTGACTGTAGTTCATGTAGGTGTCCTTCTGCAATAAAAGTGTCTCCAATTGCCACAGCTGCAATGCCAACAAGAAACAATAGTTTTCAGAACTCATGAATTTTACATTCCACTGATTCAATAACAGCGAGCGCATTTCAGTTGATAAAAACAATAGCCTATGAACAAATGATAGGCTTTAAAAGAAAAAACTGGTCCCTCAAGCAGGAATATCACACTTGTAGTACAGAGGCTCAGAAGCTCACTCACTATGCATGTATTAGTAATGGAGGCTACTGTGCATGTACTGTACCCGGAGAATTCAGGACTGTTAAGTATGGTGAAAATATTCCAAGTCACAGAGGTGTATTATTCCTGAAATAGCCCCTAGTAAATATTTAAATATGCATATAAACCAATGTAGAATTAAACCCTTTCTCAAGCTTAATCGACCATTTAATTAAAACAAGTTTTAAATGGTTGTTTACTCAATGACAGAACTTAAGGGGCAATTTTGTCACATCTCGCGTGTTGTGTAATCCATTCCGGCATGCCAACATGACAGATTTGCTACACCAACTCCCCAAGGTATAGTGAAGTTGTATCTCGCTTCATTTCAAAAAAATGAAGAAAAAAAAGAAGCGCATCTTACTGAATCATGTAAATTTGATCAAGTTCGAATGCTTTCTTGATGATAAGATGCTTACTTGACATACTTGTGGAGTTTACTTAGAAAAAATAATACTTCCTATAGTCACAAATATATATCGTTTTAGGATACGTGTGGTCAAACTTTCATAACTTTGACTATTGATATCATTTTAAATATGTAGGTTGAATACATAAAAATCATATGTATAGTTTGTCATAAAATTTAGTTTCATAATATTATAATTTTATTGAGTTTTATAAATATATTACAATATAAATTAGTGATCAAAGTTGCGTTTTGGAGACCGTATCAATATCTAAAACTACATATATTTGTGACTAGACGGAATAGCAAACAGGTAACATTGCACGTCAATCTAGGCCCAAACGGGGCTCTGATGGACATTTACACCTAAAACATAAAGTCCCACCAAACTGAAGTGTGACCCCCACACTCATTTTAATTGCATCTGGTGACACACATGGGTATGTACAATGGTGCATACAGCAGGTTATTATAGTACCCCTTCATGTCACTTGTAGACAACTCATACAATGAGTCGTCTTTTTACTTGTCTTTCTAGATCACACAATCTTTTAATCAAGGTTGTCACGGCGCTCTGGCAAGTCACAGTGAGACCAGGGCACCTGGACGTCTAGTCGACTAGACGCCTACCATGGTGACAGTTAGACGATAGTAATTAGAGGACAATTGCTTTAAAATTTCTTAACTTTCAATCAATTTTCTTAGTCCTTAGATCTAGATCTAACCATCCAGATTATTCCCCTCATTCGATATAAACCTAGATCTAGATCTAACCATCCAAATCATTCCCCTCATTCGATATAAACCCATCCTAACTCTTAGATCTAGATCCAACCATCCAGATCATTCCCCTTATTTCATATAAATCCATCCTAACCCTTAGATCTAGATCCAACCATCTAGATCATTCCCTCATTCCATATAAAACCATCCTAACCCTAACCTCTCTCCACTCCCACTCTTACCACCACCACCAGCCGTCGTCGCCGCCCATCCCTCCCAGCGTGGCTATCTTGGGCTCCTTCCTCTGCCCCGCCGCTGCTGCCGCCTGCCTTCTTCTCCTCTCCTCTGCCCCGCCCTCCAACGCCGCCTGCCTCCTCCTTTGCTAGATCCGGGCAGCGTAGATCAGATCCGATGGTGGCAAGGCTCGAGAACGACGGAAATGGAGCCCATCACGGGGGCCGGCGCGGTGTAGCTCGGGAAGAGCACCGAATGAGGCAACGCTAGCGCGAGAAGAGGTGGCCGACTCCAGATCTGAGCCGGTGGTTGCCATGTCTGTGCAGGGAGAGCCAGAGGCGGCCGGATTCGGCCTAGAGGTGGCCACCTAGCTCCTCAGCACTAGGCGACGAGCCTTGGCGTCCCCCTCTGACCGCTAGGACAACGTGACAACCATGCTTTTAATGCTTGCATGGACCTAAAAAAATGTGGTGATCAACTCTATTTTTCATCTTTGTGGACTACTTATGTCGCTTTAGTTTTTAGTTTAATTTGGATACATGATTAAAAGAAAATGAATATGATTGAAATAGATAAACAATGATAATTTGGATACATTAATATGGAAATGGATTTGTTGAGAATTAGTACATAAAGTGAAATAATAATCCGGATACATTAGTATGGAAATGAATTTGTAGGGAACTAGTACTTAAAGAGAAAAGAAAAGGTAACTCAAATAGGCCTAAACATTTTATTTGTTTCCGTAGCGTTGCCAAACATGCTCGACTTAATCCCTCTTTAGTTGGATATGTGTTGGCCGAGCACGAATAGCGGAACTTCTTTGTAGCACGTCCGCGAAGCAAATGTTAGAGCACTTGTTGACTTCCGACGGTAGAACAAAAGATGTCCTTGAGTCTCGTTGAAGTCAATCTAATCTTATTAAAATCTCTTCTTCTCTTCCCTCACGTCCTCTCTCTCAACACTGTTAGAATGAAGAATCTCCATTGTTGTGTCTGAAAAGAACCCCTACTGCTCTGTTGTCTTCTCTCCTCAATCTTTCACACAAGGACACAAAATCAACTTATGCATGTTATACCACTAGAATCCCCATTGCTCAAGCTTTCCATCCATACTAGTATCATTCGCATGCACGAAGGTTTCCATGTTTCTTGGAGGGGAGCTAGCAGCACGAGCGGGTGGACGACATAGACATTTGGGCCGACTGGAGCGGCGTAGCCTCGCATGAGGAGGTGGCAGTGCGGCCAAGCACGTGCGCAGTGTGCACTGTGGCGTGGAGCGTGCTCGCGTCGTGATGTCTCGGCGCGCCAGCCCGGCCGGGGCACGCACACACAGTGAGCAGGCCGGCGCCCGCAAGTCACCGACGTCGTCTTCATTTCCTCAGCCGCCCGCAACAACATATCTCACCGGCGTATCCTCGGCCGCGCCGGATCCTGAGTTGCGTAAGTACATTGACGGCCGGGTCTAAGCCATGGAGGTCCAACGGTTGCCGGATCTGACCGTGAAGGTCCACCGTGGCCGCTGCGCCGTCGTCTTCACTGCGTCGCTGCTGTGCCCCAGGTCGCGTACTCGCATTCCTCTCTGCCGTGCCGACGTCTTCGTCTATGTCGCCATGTCCCAGGTTGCGTGCTCGCGTACCTCTCCGTCGGCCCCACAAAACACATCAGGGGATCAACGACGCTCTTCACAACGGTGGGTATATTGTCTATTGTCGTCTTGGTTCGCATGAGCAGTCATCATCTGCATGATAGACGGCACAGCCGCACAAGCCGTCTCTCACACTCTCCCCCCTCCACCTTAGCCTTGCTACGACGTGGCGGGGGCGTACGGACGGCTGAGGTGGAGCGTTGTACATGCCCATGACCGCGCTATCCACGCTAAAACCTTGTGGAATGTGCACGTAATAATTACTTCTGGAAAAATGGGGCTCTGACTTGAATCACCTGTTGTACAAGCACAGGTCTGGGGATGGTCTCCGGGATTCTCTGACTTAGAGAAACTAAGTCACAACTTAGAGAAGCTAAGTCACAGTGACTTAGCTTCTCTAAGCCGCAGATCGCCAGATGAACGGTGAGTTTTTTTTAGTTTTGATTTTTTTTACTTTTACTTTTTACTTTTTTATTTTCATCTTTTTTTATTTTTTTATTTTTTATATTTCTTTATATTATCTGTGTTAAAATAACCTATTTTTTATAAATAAAATTTAGATTATTTTAACACAGATAATATAAAGAAATAAAAAAATAAAAAAAGATGAAAATAAAAAAACTAAAACTAAAAAAAATCAAAACTAAAAAAAACTCACCGTTCATCTGGCGGTGACTTAGCTTCTCTAAGTCAGACAATATGCGCCGACAAATGTGGCCTAACGCAACACATAACATGGCAGCAGTGCAGCACAAAAGCCATTGGCCGCATGGCCCAGCTAAACATGGGTCAACCGTGGTTGCTACCCTGCTTATATCAGCTTGCCTACCCTGAACAATGCACGACTCAGGAAAAATAGAACCGCGATCGAACGTTTCTGCCATTGCAAGTGATGGGGCAATGAGCTGTGCGCGGCAGGCAAGGATGGCATTGACCCAGGCGGAGGGGAGAGGCAAAAAAGAAATGGAGGCGAGCTGGTCCACAGCTGCTCACCAACTTCGATAAAATGATGATGGACTAGAAGTTTCTATGGGATGACCAGCATCATTTTGTTGTTGTACTGCTCCATTTCGTTGCAAGCAGTTTGGGTCCTTATGCTGTTAGGGAAGGGGCAAATTTTTATTGCAATCATCTTATCAAGATTCAAAGGTAGGCTACTAGGCCGGTTGAGGTGCAGTTATGACCGAGCAATGTGACAGAAAAATAAAAATGTTCATATTGATACGATGCCGTATATATTTTATACTCCTACTGGTACTACTCCACTAGACCACTACCTTGCCAAACCAGACAACCCCAGTCAACTACTCCAAAAATGTAACGGGGTCTTCTTGGTTAAAGTAAGCAACGAAGGTTTACTTACACATGCTAACTGCTAAGTGCATTGGTGACCATAATAGCACATGAGTTCATCGTCAAAAATGCAAGCATCTCCACACGCTAAACTATAGCAGTTTTGTCCAGCACTACAGCAGTGTTTCTTTCCTTGCTCATTTTTTTTGCGTGAAATTCTTTATCAATTGACAGATGTCGCACACCAAATTAAAGCAAAGAGCTTACCTCGATGTAACGAAGTCCTTCGGGGTCAAGCTCCTCCATGATCAAGGCGGCGTACTCTTCCGCTTGCTCCTTAAGCCTGGACAGCTTATTGGCAGATGCGCTCAACATAATAATCTGGGAGCAGTAGAAAGGGAAACATGGATTAACTCAACATGATCTAACATTTTCCAAACCTCAAGAAAGTAGCATGTCCCTTTACAGTGACATCAGTAGTGAAAGGCATCGTCTACACGCTCCAATCCAAAAGCTACTGTACTCACCTCTGACCTCTCCTTTCAACGCATAGTTTGCGCAGCATTAGCGGGCGTGACGGAAATGCCCCTCACCCACTGCCTTGCAGTCTTGCAAACCTCTCTACGCGGCAGGATTTTACCGAAACGCCCTCACACGTTCTAGAGAGCTGCCCTTTTCCTCGAGGGCTTAGAGAAAACGAGTGACCAAAACTGGCGGGTAGGGGTTGGTGGCGCCGTGATGCTTTCCCCGCCGATTTCGTTAACTACTCCGATTAGATGCTACCAGTGTTTTTCCTTCCCGTACCCTTGTACCTTTCCTTCCCCTACGCGGTACGTCGCTTCTCTAAAACCCCTCGGATGTTACCGGTTAATTGAGAATTGTCCTTCCCTCTAAGAACATAATTTAGCTACGGCTAATGTTTGTCTATATTTTTTGAGACGATGACGGTTAGTAGACGTGAGACGTCAATGTAAACGACGTATTGATTTTAAACTCAGAAAACCGTTTGGAGAAGCCACTACAAAAAAAAATGTCTTATTTATTTCTGCTTCGCAAAAAAAGTTTGAGGTTTAGCGACATGGAGGTGCATATTTGAGAGAACAAATATCGATATGGCCGGGGCGAGGAAATGGACAGCTCAATCGACCAAATATAAACTCTCGCAGTCAAAGCAACGCCTAAAGAATCCGATTTTGTTGTCCTCGAATGGCAAATCTAAAAAGAAAGGCAAAAAGGAAAGGAAGGGCTCGTACTACTGGAGGACCACCGATACCAAGCACTGCACAGCCATGGGCATGGAGTGTTGCTCACCTCTTTCACCTCCGCCTCCGTAATCCGGCCGTCCGCGTTCTTATCCACCCTGATTTACAAGCAAGCAAAAAATTGTGACAAATTTGATAGAACTGATGCTGATGTTCAAACAGTAATGACGAATTGCAGAGTAACTAGGAGTAGTATAATTGTAGATTGGCTGGTTGATTACATGTCGAAGAAGATTTGGAGGCGGGACTCGAAGCTGTTGTCGGTGATCTGCTGCCAGATCTCGCGCAGCTCCTCCTTGTTGATCGTGTCCACCTTCATCCGCCGCCGCCGGCTCAACGTGTCGAACAGCTCGAGGGCGAACTCCTTCGATTCCGTCATCCCTGCACGTAAGCGCATCTCGCCAATATTTCAACTAAGAAGAGCAATTCAAAAAAAAATGGTGGAGGAGGAGGCAGGAAAAGGGTAGTGTGATACCTATGCATTCCGCGAATTCGGAGCGGGAGAGGTAGCCGTCGCGGGCGAGGCGGTCGAAGTTGGCCTGGACCTCCATCCAGGCGTTGTTGGCCTTGTTGCTGCTGATGAAGCGGAGGCCGCGGAGCGCCTTGTGCGCGCCGGAGCGCGTGCGGTCGAGCTGCGCGCGCTGCCGGCGCGCGGCGCGGGCGGCGAGGGCCGACTCGATGCCGGACGAGGGCTGCTGCTGCTGCTGCCCCTCCGCGCGGCTGTGGCTGCGGCCGAACCGCTTGTTCAGGTCCTGCGAGAACTGCCGCGCGCGGGCCATGGCCTCCGCCTTGAGCTCCTGCGAGAACTGCAGCAGCCGGTGCGACGAGCTCCGCCGGATCGATGGCGACCGCGATGACGACGACGAGGACGCGCCGCCGCCGCCCGTGAGCTCCCCCCGCGCCGGCAGCCTCGGCGCCCCAGACGCCGACGCGGCTGCTGCAGCCCCCGCCGCGGCCGGCTCGACGCTCCGCAGCACAATGGTGTCGTCGTCCTGCAAATCGAGCGTGACCTCGACCAGCTCCTCCCCGTCGTCGGAGCTCCTGTCGGACCCGCGCGGCGACGAGCCCGTGCTCAGCGAGCGAGGCGTCGTCCCCGCCGAGCCCCATCGCTGGTGGCTCGCGGAGGCGCCGCCCCTCATCGCCGAACCCCAACCACCACTAACCACAACCTCTCTCCAGCGCGGCTCGCGAAAAAATCCAATGCTCACACGCACTCGCGAATTGGATGGGTTGCTTGGAATCTCTTGGGAAAGGCGCCCCTCCGCGAGCGGGAGCCGAGCCGAGGAAAGAGGAAGCAACGGGAGAGCAATATATGAGGGACAGGTCGACCCGAAAGCACAACAATTATAGTAATTAACAAAAGTGAGTACTCCTAGCTTTAACTACTGGCGATTAGGCTCGCATAAACTAGCGGGGGAAAGGTAAGAGGCGAGTCGTGTGCTGGAGAAAATGACAGAGACCTTTTTTCACTTTTCTGTTTCATCTCGTTTATATGCCAATCTTAGATGGGAACATGCAAGCACACTAGTATGCACTCACACTCGTGCACTCAAGTAAAAAAATCGTTAAAAAATTTTAAAACATTTTCTAGATATATTTAATGGTTTACTCTAACTATATATAAAATTTGAAGTTCAAATTTATTCTATATTAAGAGTACGAAAAAAGAGAAAATTTTTAATTATAATAAATTCGAACTTAAAATTTTATATATAGGCAAAGTAAACAATGAAGTATATTTAGAAAGCTTTTCGGAAAATTTTATGACTTTTGTTAGTTTGAATGCACGATAAATACACTATAAAGGTGAGTGAATACTTATATGTTCCCATCTTAGATACACTTATGTCTATCATTTTAGCTTCGATCAGTAGTCAGTATTTGCATTATACTCCAATGTTAGGGTGGTGGAACAAGAAATATATAGGTGGTAGTGAGAACTTTTAGGGGCATTTGTTTTGTTTTTGGCTTCTGTTTTTGACTGAAATTAAATTATAGCAGCTATTATTGTTTTTCAGTTATTCAATTAAAGAAAAATAGATAAAAAAAAGAAACAATATGAAAAACACCGTTATATCTTCACAATAAATGCAAAGGAAAAAAGCAAAAGAAAAGATGAAATTAAAAAGTCAATGTGTTCATTCTGAAGCCAAAAGCTGAAGGTGGAATGAACGAGGCCCTAATATCTCTTTTGAATACAGGAAAAAACATGAATAGAAAAAATATAGGAATTTAACGTATAATGAAATCCCACAGGATAGAAATTGCCCGAACAAGGTTTTTGGATGCTTCGCAGAAATAAAAGAGTTTTCGAATTAGATGTTTGTTAGTAAGAGGGGGAAAGAGAGAAAATGCATTGGAACTTCCATAGAAATTTGTAACATAAGATTAGGCCTCAAAGAAATTTGTAACATAAGGTTAGAATTCCTGCATAATGTGTATGAATTTTTTTTCTTTCCTTTGAAGCAATCCAACATTCCAAACACTACTTATAGGAAATTTTCCTTTAGATTTAATTCCTCCATTTTTCCCACTAAAATTCCTTTGTTTCAAAAAAAGCCATAACTTATACTTTATTTTCTAGGCCTTTCAGTTAATGAGAAAAAAATATGATGATTATATATGGTAGTCGGCACAAATTTTTTTTATTTGCTCTATTAATTTGTCACCAATGAGGTAGGGCGGCCATCCAAGTATCCAACCAATATAATGTTCAAGATGGGCCAGTGTGGACAAGTGATAGGAGTGAGCGTGTTTGTTACAAACATCCGTGTTTGTTTAGTGATAAAATGTATGTCTATGCTAAGTGAGCCTTAGAGCCTCTATAAAATCTCTAGAATGTGTATTGAATGTTGCTCTGACCCTGTTTAGAGGAACTGAGCTATGTAGAGGCCAAAAAGGCTATGGCCTGCCCTTCAATTTTGCAGCTCTTTGAAGAAAGTAATGCATATTAGTCTAGCAAGTGCCTAGACTACAAAAATGGCTACCTCATTTTTATGCAATTCAGTCCCAATTAACATATGGCTCCTTCTCTATTTGTGCTCAAGCTCCGTCAGTACCTTCATGTACACCTGCTTAGTGCTATATAAGCTGTTTTTCTGAGACCACACGACGTATTGTTTTGACAAAATAATATTACGTAGAGGAAGCGTGGAAGGCATTACGCGCGTGTCTTAGGGGGTGTAGTTTGGGGGTACCATAATTACCATTAACATTTAACAACAGTTTTGTCGTTGTGGTCGAGTCAACTCGTGCTGTGGTTTTCCTAAAGCTCGTATATATATAGTGTGTAGGGTGGGTGGTAAAGATGGCAATAGGTCTATACCCATTGGGTTTCACCATCTCAAACCCACCTCCATTAAGCAAAAACATCTCCGCTGGAGGACCCAATAACACAGGCGGGTACAACATTTCCTCCAAACTCATACCCGCGCGGGTGAAATAAACCCGGCGGGTGACCCATACCCGAGACATGATATACAAGATTAAGGATCAAATCACCTAAACAACAAGATCACCATTTAAATTAAAGTGCATAAGCTTCCTGCAATGGAAACAAGGGTTAAAGGAGGCGAGGAAGCTTCACCGACTATCGTCGTTCGTCGAGCCGGAGAGTGCCGCCATGGGCGTCAGCGGCTTGGCAGATGGGTGACGGCGGCTTGGCAGATGGGTGACGGCAGCGCTTGGCGAGCGCGCGCGGCGCTGGCGAGGTGGCGAGGATGGCTTGGAGGCGGCGGTGTCGAGCAGCGAGGCGGCAGCGTCGAGCGGCGAGGGCAACGGCGCCGACGGCTTGGAGGCGCGGCGGCGCTTGAGGCGCCGAAGCCCGAACGGCTTGGAAGGCGTGAAATGGGGAATTGGGGTCCGCGGCCGTCGGGAATAGGGTTAGGGTTTTAGTTTACATCTATTGGGTGGGCCAAATATAATTATTTGTTGTGTAGGCTGGGCTACAAATAGATGGCCCATAAATACTCGGGTATCTATTGGGTAATGGGTATGGGTAGTGTCAAACCATACCCACACCCGCGTACCCATTGGGTCCTATTTTTCTCCATTAGTAGACCCATGGGTAGACATTTTAACCCATATATGTACCTTAATGGGGTAATTACCCATCGGGTTTCGGGTTATGGGTACCCATTGCCATCTTTAGTGGGTGGTGTTCGGGCGTTCGGCGACGTACTGGACGTAGATAGCGTAATATTGTCACGTACATGCTGGGAAACATGTACGCTACTAATGCTTTGTTAATTACATGTCGCTTTTACATTAGCTGCTAATTAAGGGGCCGTACTGGGAGTACTAATCTTCTTACTTCTTTTTTATATTTTCTGAAAGAAATTATAGTGTATTAATTTGACTGTTGCTCTACCTACTAGGCGACCATGCATGCGTGTACGTATATACATACATACACATATATACACACGTGTCACATGAACAAGGGGTTAATATTTGCGCTCGTGTCTTGGATTGCTTATGCAGCATTTGTCGCGAAGATGAAGCCATCATTGGGGGAGTTTGGCTCGACAGGCAAGAAACACGGTGCATGTTTTAGCTTGTAATGTCAGCCTTTGGCTTTTGCAGAGCGAAATTAACGACGTGTCACCACACTATGTTACAGCACGTTTTTGGGCATACATACATAGCCATCGCTGATTAATGCTCGCTACACACGTCGATTGACCCCCACCTGTTCAAATGTACGCTGGTGGAGCTCTAAATGGGTCAAATCGTCCTATGTGTTCGTGTCTGGCGGGGGAGTGCTCCTATCTTGCATGGTAAGACTAAAACGGCTATACTTAAAAAAAGATATATTTATTCTTACTATTGTAGACCCCAAGAGAAGCATATGTATAAACAACATTTTCATAACTATAATTATAACCCTTAGGATGCCATAGGAAAATACTTATTTTTTTAAAAAAAGGTCTAAGTAGTAACAGCGACGTGGTTTATATCTTCTATACTGCTCCCTACTGTCTCAGCCTTCGAGTAGCCCATCTGTGGCCGCCTCATAGCCTCATGATCCACTGTTTGGCGCGTAACCACAACAGTTGGTACCATCTGTGGCGAATGACATAGAAACTACAAAATAAGGTCAGTGACACAAACCTCACAATCCACTCCGCTTAACGACACTTGCTCATCATTACAAAGTTCTATCAATAGCCTCGCCACTGCGAAAGCCATAGTTCACTCGACTTAAAAGACAACGAGTGTGCAGATGGCAAGGGTACACGGTGGGCTAATCACCCTTGATGGAGCTCTCTATCTTTATGTATTCAGAAGGGTAAACATGTGGCCTAGACCAAAAATTGGCTTAGAAACGCAAAGATTCCTCTTCCCAATCCCAGTGGAGAAGTGCACAGTAGAGAAGGTGGACCGTAACAAGAAGCTGGTCCTCGTTGGACACCTATCCAAATGAGAGATAGTGACCATGTGGACTGACGAAGCACGAGCACAAGGTAAGTAAATAGGGAAGCAACTTCCCAAGACCATATTACCACTTCAATCATGGAGGACATATGTCCCCGCCATTCCAAAAAAAAAGAAGGAAGAAGAGAGAACAAAACAAGCGATGGGCGAATGCGTTGGGGAGGCGGTGACGGGTAGATGCGATACTGCTGGGGGGAGTTGGGGACTATGACCAGACGTTGCCACGCGGGGAAGGAATTGGTGGCGGCGCCAAGGAGGAGGAGGCACGACACGAGGGTTCGGGGGAGAGAAGGAGGTGGCAGTTGCAGGAGGTGGAGGTGGGGAGGCGGTGACGGGCAGATGGGGAGAGGAGGCTGTGGGCGAATGAGTTGGGGAGGCGGTGATGAGGGGATGCGACGATGCTATGGGAAGTTGGGGGACTACAACCAGACATTGCCGCGCGGGGAACGAATTGGTGACGACACTGAGGAGGAGGAGGAGGCATGACATGAGGGTTCGAGGGAGAGAAGGAGGCGACGATTGCAGGAGGTAGAGTGGTTGCAGGAGGCGGAAGATGCGGGGGAAGAGAAGAGGAGGAGCGCGGCTCACGCGTCGGCTTGACCATTTCTACGATGAGTGGAAGAATTACTTACATGCGGATCTAAATGGCTGATATTTGATCGAACGGCTGAGAAGAGAGGAGGGAAAACGGACCAACGACCACCAAGTCATATTTTTAAGCAGTAGAGATATATAGATAAACACATGAACAGTTTGATCTTCAAATTCAAATACGTTTTTCCTTTATTTACATGGAATGGGAAAGAAATTGAACTGTTCCAATTCGGACTTCTTTTTGTACATGTTTTGTTCTCCGAGTTAACTTGGCCTACAGATTGTAATACTGATTAAACCTGAATCAATTTGTTATCTCCTTTTGGCGTAGAATTCTTTCCCAACTCGGACATACATTGGGGGCGGGGTAGATCCTGTGAAGCAAAACCAAAACTTGAAAAAGTGCAAAATCTGAAATTGAGTTGAATTTTCATTCTTGTTTTGCCCTCTTGCTTCTTCATCCTATCTTCCACCAATCTCAACGCCCAGCTGCCTTAATCCTTGCCATTTCAGTTGGAATGGAGAGGAGACAAGCGCCTATACTGTTCATGACCGAAAATCCCACCGCCATGCCCAAGCTCCGCCGCCGCTCACGCTATTTTCGTGACCCTCCTCGCCTGCGCTCTTTTCCCGCCAGCTCCCCTTGATGGACGGCCGTCGTACCCCGCCCCAGGCCCCGTGGCAGGCCACGCCAACCTGCCGCAGCTGCCGTGCCCCCAGCTTTTGCCGCCGCCCGTCTCTTCCGCGCACGCCACCGCACCCCCGCGCCGCTTGATTTTGTTGGAAATCTAGTCAATTTTCGGCATATTTTAATCCAGAAATTCAGCATATAAAACATGACATAAACATGTACAAGTGATCTATCAACGATGTATTCATATTCGCTAACGAACAAGCTAACGAAACATTCTATTAACATATTCATAGCGCACATAAACAAATACACCAGAAAAGTTTTAGATTTATACCTCGGCGGGGCGATCGGAGACACCGGAGGCGCCGTTACCATCGATCGACATGATGGCCTATTCGATGTAGTCGATCAAGGCGTGATGCGGGGACGAAGCTTGATGCGGGAAGATGTTCGCGGTGCGATCGCGCGACGGTTGACCACCGAAGTAGACGTCGCAGATTGAGTAGTCGCGCCGATCGCTCCCAAAAACTTGATCGCCCGCCTACCCGGCGGTACACAAGCGGACGAAGTCCCGAGGCCTACTCACCCGAAACTTGCGCGCAAGATTCGGATCGGAGATTGCAGAGAGCAGCAACAAAAGCAGAGGAGAGAAAACGTTCTTTCGTATGGAGAGGAGAGCCTTTTATGCTCTGTTCTCTTGTAACAAAAAAATGAAGAGACCAAGATGCGCCGCCATTAGTCACGATGAATCGCACCCATTACTCGAAAGTAACCGCAGCCATAATCCATCGTAATCGCATCGCATCGCCGGCGAGTCAATGCGTTTGATTTTCGAATAGATAAAGAAAACGCGCGCGCACCCGACACGCGCGCGCGCGTGCGTCGTGCGTGCGCGCGCGCGCCACGCACACGCACCGCGCGCAAGACGCACGGCACGGCGCGCGCGCGCGCGCGCGCGCGGCGTGGCGTGGCGAGGCGCGAGCGATGCGTGTATTGGCTCTCTCAATTCCACAAGGGGTTACCACGTTCCAACTTTTAAAGTGGTGTAACTCCCATTCAATTCTCCATATGGGACTAAACAATTTTCTACCTAGCATTAGTTGTGGGACTAGGAATTTCATTTGATTAATTGCTAAATTAAAATGGGCCAATCCCAATTAATCCAACAATCCCCACCAAATTTCAAGGCACACGAGAAATGCTCTCGATTCTCTTGTTGTTTGATATACCGGTGTTTCGATGGAGACCGTTAAGTTGAACATCCACCTAGGAAAGGAGTTACACTCATCCACAATCAACAATGGACTAAGCCTTGAATTGACGGTTTTGTGCGAACAAGCTTTACCCAATTCCTTTACTAGTACTAGGTCGCCTAAAGCATCCCCTCCGGTTGGAGCGTATAAGTCATACTCCATGCCTATTCATGAGTATCTAGAGATCACCCAAATCTCATAGACGTGACCAGCGATCGAACTCATATAGGTGTGTTCTTTCTAAGATATCCTGTAGGCCGACATCTCTCGCTTTAAAAAGCCACTTGGATCACATTAAGGTAAAAACCAACCTGCCATACAGAATAGAAGAGAAGCGTATCATTGAAGAAATGAGCCTTGTAAAGGTCTCTCCTCCCGACCAACCAACGACTTGTTTCACCATCCTACTTCACGGGATCTCCGATCACATAGAACAGTTACCACCGTGGTATGACTCATGTGGGTCTCGTGCCCATCTCACTCGATGCACTATCTATCACATTACGTGATAAACCCTTTGTAAATTGGTGCGCGATTCTTAGCTGTGCGGACATAGTCCATGCTATAACTCCGAGTTTTTCAGCTTTCGACGATTTCAACCGCCTCTTAACATGCCTAGATGACTTCATGTTGTCCTTAGAACTGTTCACCTTGATAATTACAGTCTGATTATCACAGTTCATCAGGATAGCCGGTATCGGTTTTTCAACCACCGGTAGATCCATAAGGAGTTCACGAAGCCACTCAGCCTCAACAGTGGCGGTATCTAACGCTGTGAGTTCTGCTTCCATTGTTGACCTCATTAAGATGGTCTGCTTGCAAGACTTCCAGGAAACAGCACCACCTCCAAGTGTGAACACATATCCACTCGTGGCTTTTATCTCATCAGCATCAGAGATCCAGTTTGAATCACTATATCCCTCCAGTACCTTTGGGTACCCAGCATAGTGAATGCCATAGCTCACAGTTGCCTTTAGATAGTGCATCACTCTCTCAAGAGCACGCCAATGATCATCTCCGGTTTGAAACAAACCGGCTTAGCTTGCTCACAAAGCGAGATGTCGGGCCTCGTAGCACTAGCTAAATACATCAATGAGCCAATGATGCAGGAGTATCTCAATTGATCCCTTGTTATTCTTCGGTTTTCCTCAATAACACACTAGGATCATAAGGAGTAGAAGCGAGTTTGCAATCACTATAACCAAAGCGACTCAAGACCTTATCCACATAGTGGGATTGCACGAGTGTAACCCCACCATCACCTTCTCTCGGTAGCTTAATGTTAAGAATCACATCAGTAGCTCCCAAATCTTTCATCTCAAAATTCTTGGACAGAAAGTCCTTGACCTCCTCAATCACATTGAGGTTGGTCCCAAAAATCGATATGTCATCAACATACAAGCACAAGATCACTCCTTCTCCCCCACCATAGCGATAGTATACACATTTGTCACTTCATTCACAACAAAGCCAGCAGATGTCAAAGTTTTGTCGAACTTCTCATGCCATTGCTTAGGTGCTTGCTTTAGGCCATACAAAGACTTTAACAACTTGCACACCTTTCCTTCTTGACCTTGTACCACAAACCCATCTGGTGATCCATATAAATCTCCTCCTCCAACTCTCCATTTAGGAAAGCTGTCTTAACGTCCATTTGATGAGCGAGAAGACCATGAGAGGCAGCCAGGGCAAGTAGTACTCGAATTGTGGTCGATCAGAACAGGTGAATAAGTATCAAAGAAGTCCTCGCCTTCTTTAGGTATAACCCTTGGCCACAAGCCTTGCCTTGTACTTTTCAATTGTACCATCAGCCTAAGCTTTTCTTGAAAATCCATTTACATCCTACTGAGTTTACACCCATAAGGACGGTCAACGACCTCCCAAGTTCCATTAGACATAATAGAGTCCATCTCACTCCGTATCGCTTCCTTCCAATAGTCGGCGTCAAGAGAAGAATATGCCTCTTCAATGGTTCTTGGAGTGTCATCCACGAGGTATACAATGAAATCATCACCAAAAGATTTTGCAGTCCTCTGTCTCTTACTCTTTGAGTAACTTCATTGTTATCCTCCTCAGGGATTTTCCACAGCGTTTCCTCAACATGTTCTATCGGCATAAAAGAATCAAGGAAATTATAGGTTCTTGACTAGATGAGCTAGGTACATCACATTTCATAGGAAATTCATTCTCAAAAATGTAGCATCTCTGGATTCTATGATTGTACCAACACGCATGTCGTACTCCGTTTTATAATTAAGAACCTATAACCCACGCTGTGCATAGCATAACCAAGAAATACACAATCTACGGTTTTTGGTCCAAGTTTACGCTTCTTGATAATTGGCACATTAACTTTGGCCAAACATCCCAAGGTGCGCAAATATGAGAGAGTCAGCTTTTTCTTTTCCCATTCCTCGAATGGTGTTATTTCTTTGTTCTTTGTAGGAACTCTATTCGGGACATGACACGCGGTCAATATAGCCTCACCCCACCATTCCTTAGAAAGTCCCGCGATGTCTAACATGGCGTTAACCAAATCGATTAGAGTGCGGTTCTTTCTTTCGGCAACCCCGTTTGATTCGGGAGAATAGGGAGGCGTCCTCTCATGAATAATTCCATGTTCCTCGCAGAATAAAGTAAACTCATTTGAAAAATACTCTCCCCCACGATCAGACCTTACCCGCTTGATTTTCCTCTCAAGTTGGTTTTCTACCTCAGCTTTATAGATCTTAAAGTAATTCAACGCTTCATCTTTTGTTTTCAATAAGTACACATAGCAAAATCTAGTGCAATCATCTATAAGCGTCATGAAATAATTCTTCCCACCTTTAGTCAACACGCCATTCATCTCGCACAAATCGGAATGAATGAGTTCTAACGTGCCACATTCCTCGCCTCTTTTCTGCCTTGTGAGGCTTGCGAGGTTGTTTCGATTGAACACACGCATGACACTTAGAACCTTTGACCAAAGTGAATTTGAGATTAAACTCATATTAGCTAAGCGCGTCATACACCCAAAATTAACATGACAAAGTCGTGAATGCCAAACATTAGATTCATCATCATCGTTACACACATGGTTCACAAATTTATTATAGGAATCCATCAAAGAAAAACGGTACAAGCCTCCGCTCTCATAGCCTTTACCAACAAATGTTCCATACTTAGACACGACACATTTATTGGACTCAAATGCAAGCCTAAAACCATCTCTACACAGAGAGATCCGCGACAGATTTTTCTTTATGGAGGGAACATGCTGCACGTTCTTGGTGCGATCTTTCCCGAAGTAAACTTCAGATCGACCGTACCAACACCATGAACAGCTGCATGCGATCCGTTCCCCATCAACAAGGAGCAACCTCGACCGACCTGATAAGATGAAAACAAGGAAATATCAGCACAAACATGAATATTAGCACCAGTGTCAACCCACCACTCAGGTGATTGACAAACAGAAAGAACTGTAGGTAAATAATTACCGTACCCCGATGTTCCTCCAGCGTCACTAATAACCATGTTGGCAGACTTCTTCTGCTTATCCTTGCGATCTGGACAATCCTTAGCCCAATGGCCAGAATCACCGCACACAAAGCAGCTGCCCTTTCCTTTGCCTTTCTTCTTAAACTCAGTGGTAGCCTTGGGCTTGACAAAAGGCTTATTTTTCTTTTGTTGTGGAAAGCTCGAGGATTCTTCTTCGCACCAAATTGGCGCTAGAACCTCCTCAAGAACAACTTTCTTGCCACAAGTATCTTTTGCCTCGCTTCTCTTCAACACCAAGAGTGCCAATGAGATCGGTAACACTGAACTCCTGCCTCTTGTGCTTTAGAAAGTAGCAAAATCCGACCAAGAGGGTGGTAACTTGGCGATAATACCGCCACCACAAACTTGTCCGTAACTCGCACTTATTGTTCTCAAGCTCCTTTGCGGCGCTGAATCTCATGAGCTTGCTCTACTACGAACGGTCATCGACCATCTTGTAGTCATAGAAGCGCTCCATGACATACTGACTCATCGCCGGCATCGAAAACTCGAACTTGGCCTCAAGTGCATTCCACATATCTTTGCCCGTAGGCAAATGCATGTACACATCCACAATGTTATCCGCCGATATGTTGACAAGTGCACCTCGAAAAAGTTATCCGCTACATTGAACTTGCGTTCGTCCTCATCGACAGAGGCTCGTGGGCTTTCCTTGTGCAACATGAAAACATTCCATGGCGATAAACCACGAGATTGCGCGTGCACGCCATCTCTTAAAATTGGAACCATCAAACGGAGGGTGCGGTTTAAGCGACGCAGCAAAGCCAACTACCGAAAAAGACCTATCAAGTTTTTGGATTGTTGGAAATCTAGTCAATTTTCGGCATATTTTAATCCAGAAATTCAGCATATAAAACATGACATAAACATGTACAAGGGATCTATCAACGATGTATTCATATTCGCTAACAAACAAGCTAACAGAAACATCTATTAACATATTCATAGCGCACATAAACAAATACACCAGAAAAGTTTTAGATTTATACCCTCGGGCGGGGCCAGTGCCGGAGACACCGGAGGCGCCGTTACCATCAGTCGACATGATGGCCTATTCGATGTAGTCGATCAAGGCGTGATGCAGGACGAAGCTTGATGCGGGAAGATGTTCGCGAGCGCGATCGCGGAACGGTTGACCACCAGGAAGTAGACGTCGCAGATTGAGTAGTCGCGCCGTCGCTCCCAAAACTTGATCGCCCGCCTACCCGAGCGGTACACAAGCGGACGAAGTCCCGAGGCCTACTCACCCGAAACTTGCGCGCAAGATTCGGATCGGAGATTGCAGAGCAGCAACAAAAAGCAGAGGAGAGAAAAGCGTTCTTTCGTATGGAGAGGAGAGCCTTTTATGCTCTGTTCTCTTGTAACGAAAAAATGAAGAGACCGATGCGCCGCCATTAGTCACGATGCTTCGCACCCATTACTCGAAAGTAACCGCAGCCATAATCCATCGTAATCGCACTTCATCGCCAATGAGTCAATGCATTTCGATTTTCGAATAGATAAAGAAAACGCGCGCGCACCGACACGCTGCGCGCGTGCGTGCGCGCGCGCGCACACGCACGCGCGGCACGGCGCGGCACGGCGGCGCGGCGCGGCGCGGCGTGGCGTGGCGAGGCGAGCGAGCGAGCGAGCGCGCGCGTGTATTGGCTCTCTCCAATTCCACAAGGGGGTTACCACGTTCCAACTTTTAAAGTGGTGTAACTCCCATTCAATTCTCCATATGGGACTAAACAATTTTCTACCTAGCATTAGTTGTGGGCCTAGGAATTTCATTTGATTAATTGCTAAATTAAAATGGGCCAATCCCAATTAATCCAACAATCCCCACCAAATTTCAAGGCACACGAGAAATGGGCCAATCCCAATTAATCCAACAGATTTCGCCACCTCCGCAGCTTGGACAAAGCTTCCTTTACACCTCCCCTCTGCCGCCCTGACGCCCCCGACCTACTCCCAAGGCGTGGCGTTGCCGCCGGCCGCCACGCACCATTGCCGCTTTGGATAGCCTTGGGCCGAACTGTGAAAAGCCCCAAAATTTCAAACCAGAAAATTTCCTAGATTTTTGTGGTTTTTTTGTTTGAATTTCTGGAAACTTTCCCTTTTGGGAAAGTTTCCCCTGCCGCCGCTTTCCCTTTTCGGCAAGACGCCACCCTTTTCTCCTTGGCGCCCTGCCCATTCCCGCTTTCCCCCTCTCCCCGGTGTCCTCCCTCTTTCCGCCTTCGCTTTCCCTCGCGCGCCCTGCGCCCGCGCCAACCGTGGACGCCGCCTCCCCGCTCCGCGCCCTCTCCCCGCAGGCGCCCCGCTCGCCCCCGCCTTTCCCTCCTCTGCGGCGCCGCCCCGCTCCCCTTCCCCGCAGGCGCCTCCCTCCCTCCGCTTTCTCCGCGCGTGCGCTGCGCGCTGCGCCGCGCCGCCGCCGCCTCTGCTCGCCGCGCGCTCTCGCACGCCTCCGTGCCTCGGATTCTCCCCGCGCCCGCGCCCTCCCGTCCACGCCGGTCCGAAGGCGGCAGAACCCTTGCGCCACGCGTCGCCGCCCTTCTGCCCCGACCCCACCTGCCAGTGGCCACCTCCTCCCCTCCCCGCGCGCGGACGCGCCATGCCCCTGCCGCTCCGGCCACCTGCTCCTGTGCTGTCGCCTCGCCTTAACTCCCGTGCAGAGCCCCGTCACACCCCCCCCTGCGCGGAGAGACTCCCCAACCACTCCCCTGTCCACTCCCTTGACCCCGGCGCCATTGCCGCTTTCCCCCTCCCTCGGATTCCCTCGCTCCGCCCGGGGCATAAAAGCCCCATCCCCTGCCCCCTTGCTTCCCTTGCTCTTCAAGCCTCCCCGATACCCGATTCGCTTCTCACCCCTCCCAGCTACCTCCCTGAGCCGCCAATCGACGCCGCATAGCCCGGAGCGCCACCATTTCCCTTTCCCTGCGCCGGCGATCCCCAAGAGGCAATCCCCTTCCCTGCTTCGCCATTTCCCGATTCGTCGGGCTTGGAGCGTCGCTTCTGCTTGCTGATCATTTCGGTGCTTTCCCCTGGCCAGGTGATCACCCGAGGAACTCCTGCATCGAGGCTCACCACCGGCGGAACCCTCCTCCCGTGGCCAGCCCTGCAGGAGACTCCCCAGCTCGCACCGCCGCCGTGAATGTGAGCCCCCTCCTCCGTAGACGGTGTAGCCGCCCCCGATCGACCCCTCTCGGCCCCGGTGACCCTCTTCGCCGCCGGGAAGCTGCTTCTCCCCCTTTTGCCTCCCATCCCCTTCGTTGTTTCCCTCATGCCCAAAAACCCCAAAACGGGTTCCCCTTGTCGAGCTCTTCCCGTTGGTACTCCCTTTGGCCACCGGAGACCCTCGCCGTCGCCGGATAGCGGGAGCGCCGCCAGCTCTGCCCCCCCTGTCGCTCGCGCCGGCGAGAGGAGGACGAAGACGACGTGGCCGCCTCCCCGTCGTCCATCTCATCTGTGCCGTCTAACCTCAGCCGTAGGATCCCTTTGATTCTCGGCCGTCGGATCTTCTTAAAAGCACCGCCTCTCCTCCGTCCGATCTCTCCCCATACCGCTTCACCGCCCCGCCCCACTGCCGTTCTTTCCGCCACGCGACAGCCATCTGAGCCGCGCGGGCGCTCGCTGGCTGGGCCGCCTCCCCTCGGCCCGCTTCTCTCCCGCGTGGCCTGTGCTGCCACACCACGCCTCCTCCCGCGCGGGCCGTTCCGCCAGCCGCATCAGAGCATCGGGCGGGCGGCTCTTCGTTCAATTGATTTTCCCGGATTTAATCAATTTCCAAAATCAGAAAAATCCAAATAAATCCTAGAAAATCACAGAAAATCCCAAGAATTCCCAAATTTCACCACTTTGCTCCAAATAATATCCTGGACCCATTTTTGGCCTCCATTCCTCCAGTTTCATTCCAGATAAATTCCTAAAATTCCTCATTTGGAGATTTATGCGTTTTACTCCTTTTTAATAGATTATTTTTCCTCGCTTGATTAGGCTCAAGCCGGATTTATGTTATTTTCAGTGTTTGCGCTAGTGTTGGAGATTCCGGAAGTTCAAGTGCAGTCGCAGGATCCAGGAGCTTCTACGTTCAAGCTAGTCGAGTTCGTCTCGATTCACGGCAAGTCGCAAGTCCTTGATCATGTTGAAATCCCATGCCATTTAAATTATGTTATTATGTTATTTGCATTGAGCTAATTCTGAAATGTTAATTCAAAGTAAAAATAAAATGTTTAGAATGACATGTTATGTAGTTAATCCTACCACTGTCAAAAGCCCTGTTAAATTTGTAGCCATGCCTTTGTAACCCTAGAAATAATTATCTGTTAATCTAGATAACTGTAGATTATTATTATCATGCAAAATGTTACACTAATAAGGTTGTGGCTGTGGGGCCAATAGAATTTGGAAAAACCGACTCTAAGGTAGGGTGGTATGGGACACCGTATCTTAGAGCGGAGAGTGCCGGCGTGCATAAGGTAGGGTAAGGGGGAGTGGAAACCGCAAGACGGTCCTCGCCAATCTTTTACCCTAGGATTGAAGTTAGGGTAAGGGTGTTGTGGGGAGCCGCGAGACGGCCTTCGCCCACCGCTTACCCTAGGTTGGTGGTCGCGGGCCTGGCGAGGTTGCGGACCATGTGAAAATATAAGGACTGAAACCCTTACGCTGAGCAAATGTCACAGTGATCGCTCAACCACAGGAGTTGACTTGTCAACACTTGTCTAGTAGCTGCTCAACTCAATTGAAACTCTACAGGAGGTTTAGCAGTGAGGTTAGGCAAGCCGTGTTGTGGGTGCCTAACAACGGTAGAGTTCACTCGAAGCGGCACCATCTTCTCTTGTGTGTGTGGGTGTGTGCGTGTGTGTGAGCCAGACCCGAGTGAATTCTACCGGGTAGAGCCTATATAAAGAGTTGAGCAGTGAAACGACCTGGCTTTCTTAACTCTGTCGCGGGAGTTAAGAGATCGTGTGGGTAAAGCTGAGCAAACTCTGCAGAGTCAAATAAATGGTATTCGAATACGCCGTGCCGCCCTAGCTCCCCACTCCCCCATCTTCCCCGGCGCCAGTAGCCCCAACGGCCGAAACCACCCTTCCATGGCTAGCTCAACCCGAACCTCATTAGCTTAAATCGACTCTCCCATGACCTTAACCAAACCCTAGTGATGCCCAAACACCGGCCTAATTGCTCTAGAAGACTACCCCGAGCTAGCAATTCCAAAAATGGCCGCAAGAGGGAGGAAGTCCCCTAGCTCACGCGAATCCAACCATAGCCTGCCGTCGCAAGTTGCCGGAGTAGCGCCGGTCTCCAGCGCCGTTTCCTCTGTTTCTCCTGTGCGTGTGCTGTCGATTGGGGAAGAAGAACAGTAACCTTCGGTTACTGTTCATCCGACCCGGTGCGGTCGAGTTTAAGCCTCTTAACCATATTGAGTCCAACCGACCGAGCCGCTTTAATAGTAACCCGACCGGACCCCAACCGATTTGATTGAACCAAGTCCGTTCACCCGAGCCAATTGCACCCGACCGAGCCCAAGTCAACGCGGTCGCACCAGACTCGAGCCCAATGAATAGTAACTGAGCCCGATGAATAGTAACCCAGCCCAAAACCAAAAATACTTATTTATACTCCCCGGATTCGTTTCGAGCCCACCAACCCAAATCCAAGGCCCATTTATCCATTTGACCCTCCTATAAGCCCAAATCTCAATTTATTTGAATTTTATCGGATTTTATTTCTTTATTTCATTTCTTTATTCCTAGCTCATTCCTTTGGGCATGGAATTAATTTATTTTAATTGTTTTGCGCTAGCTTCCGGAGTCGAGGATTCGCAGGACCAGGAGGGAGAAGCACAAGCCCAGATCCAGCCCGCCGAGGAATTTGAACTCGTTGAAATCATAGACTCGCAAGGCAAGTCGCGCATACTTTGATCATGTTGAGCCTATTTTTGTCGTTATTATTTATTTAGCAGTATTTTCATTATGATATGTTTAAATCATTATTTTATGTATAAATACTGTTTAGAATGACATGACTTATTAGTTATGACCTACCACCCGAAAAAGCCCCGTTTAACTTGATGACTATATTCATGTTGACAAAACATAGTAGTATTAAATATAATGGTAATATAAACATGATAGCTTAGGAATTCACTAAAATGTTTTCACTGTTAAGAATCTTAGTATTTGTTTAGAGTTTTGAAAAGATGGATCTAGGGTAAGCGAGGATCGTGGATCCGAAGACCTTATCCTAGGGTGGAAGCTTGGCTGAGGAATGGTGGCAGTACAGGGTGTACTGAATATGGGTTTGTGCGTGGATAATGCCTCAGAGAAAAATATAAGGACTAGACCCTTATGCTGAGTAAAGAACATAGTATCCGCCCAACCATAAGCGTTGATTTTGTCAAACCTGGTTTAATAACTGCTCAAGTTCAATTGAACCTCTGCAACTGGCGGGGGGAGTCCGAGGGTGAGTTCGTATGAGAGGTGGTTAACCATACAACAGTAGGATTGCTATGAGTCGGATGAGATCCGTGGGGTCATCCGAGCTTATGGGGAATTAGGACCTACTGGGTGGAGGCTATATAAAAAATTGAGCAGTGAACAACCTTGTGTCTTTTAACTCTGTCGTGGGAGTTGAGAGATCTTGTGGATAAAGCAGGGCAACTCTGCAGAGTCATGAAATAATTGTATTCGAATACGCCGTGCTTCCGGTGAATGAAGATGTGTTTAATGGGTGAATCCAACAGCAAGGCATAAGTAGGGTTGAGAATGGTCTGAGATGTGGAATATTGTTAATCACGCTTGAAAACCCCTTTACCTTAATGAAGTTACTTTTCAAATTTTTAATTGATTATTAAATAAAACTGCATCTACCCAATTAAAGAACCTGTTATCCCTTCATTTGATATTCCATGCATATAGTTAATGATAAGCTCCGTGTGACTTGCTGAGTACGGTAGTTGTACTCATACTTATTAAAAACATAAACAGAAACTGCTAACTTTGAGGAGCCAGGCGATGACGAAGAAGTGGTGTTTTATGAGATGGAAGAAGCTTGGGATTAGGGTCGTTTTCCGCTCAAGCATGCTTGTGGTGTTTCTTTTTGTGTAATATATCTAAAGGCCGTCGGCCCTACTGTGAAATTTGGCTTTAAGCCCTTTTATTGTAATAAAGTCGACTTTTGTATTTGAGCTTGCGTTGGCAATGTTGTTCACTCGAATGATGTAACTCGCAACTGAATAATCGTGGGCAGTTGCGGGGGATTCATAACGCTCCCAAAAATAGAGGTGTTACACCTGTGTAGCAAAAATAGGAGCTAGCGCACAAGGGAACATGCATGAGCGCGCTTTGAACAGGTGATTCGTGTATGACTTGGCTCACAATTCATGTATTATGTGCAGACAACATCCTCACCGTAATTATACCTGGGCTATCCGATAGACGCATAAGATCTTTTATAATTTCTTTTGATTAACATGATAATTTATAGATTTTTATTTTTTTCTAATTTAAAGATTATTATGAGAATTTTTTGCTCTCAAAACAAAAGTGACGCCTTGAATCTCACCGGTTGTATGTATGTATATAGATTGCTCTATTTCAAGACCTCAACTAGCTCCATTTCCTTTGGCTATTCGCTAACAAGTACCACTTGATTGATCGATCAGCCACTCCAGAATTCGCTAAACATCAAATCGATCCAATCCTAAGCGGAGAAATTTTAGCAAAACAGTGGGCGGATCAATTAACTTAGAAGCTCACTCAAATCAGCGGGCGATGGCACGCTAAACCGTTGGTTCCCCCAGATTTATGAGTTCCATCAGGCCAGCAACTTAAATCTCAAGGAATCGAAACGGATAGGTTCACTAGGTGGACCCGACCTGGGCAAAATCCGAACCGATTCCCAGAGGAAAAAGAAAAGGAATCGCAACCTAACCCAAACCTTGAAACCAGCTCCAAACAAGAAAAATCCAGAAGCACACGCGACAGCCTGAACACAGGAAAGGAGGCTAGCAGTAGCAGAGGACCGAGCAACTCGGTTGGCAAGCTTTGTGGCATCCAGGTTTGATCGCTAGGATTTAAAGCATATTTAGTGAAAAAAAATATGTATCTATATTTCTATATTTCATAAGATACTAGATAAATTCAGAATTTATCCAATGATATCTGCTTTAAATCCTAATGTGTGTTTTAGTATAACGCGCATAAGTGTATGCATATAGTGTGTAATATGAGTATGATATGCGTGAATGTCTCTATTGTAATATCAAAAGGAAGGGAAGCTATCAATCATAAATTCTGAGCAAGCCGAGCAGAAGCAAATTAAAAACGGGCTAAGTAAATGAGGTTTACAGAGACCAAATTAACTGGAGGTTGGCGCAAACGTACGTACGTACCAAACGACATGAGGAACAAAGTTGTGTCGCAATCCAACACTTGAAAACTCACTCGATCGACAAATTAATCGAGATCATAAAAGGCCCAACTAATTGTCCGATACCCATTTGTCATGCAACGCCAAGAAATCTAACAGGAGGATGACCTGGCCTTGAATTTTCCAATAGATCGCATGTGTGTTCGCCAGGTTAAACAATTAGCTGGCTGTTAAGGCGGAGGGGAGAGCGAATGGAGAGAGTTGGCTGAGGGTCTATTCGTGAAAAAATTATCCACACAATGAGTTTTCTAAAAGATGAATTAAGTGAGTTAGGGCATCCCATCCTTATCGATCCGAGGCGCACGGGTTAGATCGGATAGCTCTGATAATTTTTTGTATTTTAGCACCGAAAAGCCTTTCAGCACGTATATGATCGATGTAGCTTTGTCTAGGAGTGCTCCTGAACTTGCTAAATCCGGAAGTGAAGCTGCGCATTAAGCAGTCGTGACTCCATATATGTTTCTACTACTGTATATATCAACCTAAATCTTCCACTGGGTAATATTATCAAGATAACTTTTTTTAAAAAAATCAAGAATTCATACGTATTTCTAGGGAAAACGTAGGATTTTTCGTATAAAATTAAGGATTCATACGTAATTTTGAGAAAGTTACGGAGTTTTATGTAGTAAAATGAGAGTCTCCATGAAAAACCGATAACCTATATGTAAATCCGAAAAAGCTGAAGGTTTTTAGCAAAAAAAAACTGACATGCTGACGTGGTAAAAGTCTTTCTGCAAAAATCGAAGACTCATACGTAATTGTACAAAATCAAAAGAGACCTACCGTAAAAAATTCTACGTAGCAGTGCTCCCAGGGATGAATCCTCCAGAGCTTAATACAGAAGGATACTCGCAAAACCTGAAGAGACTTTCCGCAAAAAATTCTACGTGGCGGTGTTCCCACGGCCGAATCCCCTGGGGCTCTATAGGAGGATACGCTGATCATGGCTCCACACGGGATAGTACCAGGTCATGTACAGAACCAGCACCTGGGCCTTCCAGAACGTTTCAAGGATCCAGAGAGCTGTTCAGTTCAGTAGACACCTCTTGCTATCCAGATGCAGAAAACGACTGCCGACGCGCGCGCGCGCGTCGGCGTCTACACTACTCCAGTGACCAGCCGATCGCCATACGAGCCGATCTGACGCTCACTGACTGACCGCACCTTGTGCGATCGCCAAGATTGACACCGGGAGGCATCACGAGCGATCGAGGTCGAGCTAGCTAGCACGTACGCGCGCATGCCTTTGTTTGTGGCTCTGAAATATCAACTACACCTGTTACTTTCTTAGGCGCCTTTGGTGTCCATGATAACCAGCGTATTCATGCATTTACGCGACTGAATTGTGCAAAAAGTGCAAAGTGACAAGAACTCGTGGTACACCAATTCGGATATGTTTACATGTGCTCTAAAAGCCGGGGGATTGGTGTTAGTGCGGACAGCATTATATGGCCCGAAGAGTAATTGGTCTGAAGCTAGCTGACCAGAGGCTCTAGCTAGTGATTTCATTTTAGCACTGCACCGAAACAGGAAAGAGCGGAGCGCGTTTGACTTGCAGTATAATAGTAGTAGCAGTATCTTCTAAGCTAAGTGTCAGCTCAAGCCTATAATTGTAGCACCCAGGCAGATGATCTCTATCTTATGTCAGGCTCAGCTCAGACTTGTTCGATTTTAAGCTAAATAATAAATAGAGAGAGAGAGAGAGATCCCTTGTCCTATGATTCTTTGCCGTGCAGAACTGCAGATAGAGCTATTCTAAGGGGGAAACAAGAACGACCGGTTTATGTGCATAATGCATTCGAGGATGAAATGAAAATGACAATACACAATACATCATGTCCCGTAAGTTGATACATCATGACCCGTAAATCGCGATTAGGGGGTATTAGTACGAATAAGGAACTTGAAAACTGGGCAGTTGATCAATAAACTTGGTCAAACAAATCGATAAGTCAATACCAACATGATAATAAGCGGAGTTTATAACTATATATCAAGCAAAATTATATACTTTTAACAAACGAATGCGTATAATTGGATAATATGCGGCGTATTCTCAAGTTCAGTGGTGCATAACTTGTACAAATCTTCTGCGTATGTTTCGTCATTAGATTTATATTTAGTGCATTCCAGCTGAAATATAGCAACAGAATGGATGTACTTGGCCGTCAGGCCATCAACAAAGCAAAAGGAAAATAATGAATAAAGCAAAATTTGTAATTGACTAAGCTGCCAAGCATGTCCCCCGTCTGACTTTGCAATGACAAGTAGGGAGACCATGAATAAAGCTAAGGTCCTGTTTGGCACAGCTTTATCAACATCTTCATAAGCTGTTTTTTGCCAAACACTTTTTTTGCAAACAGCTTCATGGATGAAGCTCCTTAAATCATGCTCTCACAAGGGAATGGGGTGGGGTGAAGCTGAAAATAGTAGCTTTTCACAGCTCTCTCCCTCAGGCTCGCAATTCTAGGAACCCACTGCCCTTGTAGTTGACAGAAATTACAGCACTTTGCCACGGGGTCCCCACGCCTGTTTCCTCTCCTCCTGTTCGCACTTCTCTACCGTTCGCACTTTCTCTAATGATTTTAATTTTTTTATTTTAATTTTTTAATTCATACTCATTCAAATATATTATTTTTTAATTCATATGACCATATACAAACATACAACTCCAAATGTTAGAACAAGTCAGGTAGACAGGAGCATCTTGGACAATTGCCCTCTTTCAGCCATGCATGAAGCTGTTGGTGAAGCTGTTTTGCCAAACAGTTTTCTAAAACAGTTTTAGCTTCACCGGTGAAGCTACTCGTGAAGCTGAAACAAAAAAAAACAGCTTCACTAGTGAAGCTGAGCTGTGCCAAACGGGGCCTAAGTAATATACAGTTGTATTTCTTTAACCAAATTAAAATGCTATGAATTCTATTAGGTAGTCATGAGATCCATCGTACACCACTCTTCAATAATTCCTGACCCCTGAGTCATCAGAGGTTGTGACTGCACATAATTCTTCCTACAAAAATAACATGCCGCGGAACACGGCAAACTTGCATGCAACGAGATATGAATGTTCACTTCTTTTCATTTGAACAAACGATCAAGAACAAAAGGCAAACACGGTTGAAAAGAGAGGATAACTAGAGACCATGTGAAGGTCTAGAATATATTTGTGATAAATAATTAGTACTTTGGTTGAGTTGAATTTAAATTTTATTAAAGTTTCAAAATTTTCATATTTCAGAGCTGCTGTCAGTCAAGAACAGTCTGACCAGTTAGGGTTGGCAATCTGATTGCCAGTCTGGTGTGACTAGACGTTGGTTGGCGGTCGGACCTCCAGTGCGGTGTGATCGGATTCTAGTTGGCGGCTATCTTTTTTTTTCAAAGAGTGTGTTTCGGAATTAGGCATGTAAGATCCAACCGGCCGTTGTTGGAGGTTGGACCGAAATCGAGTTAGACTATGTGACTAGCATTGAAGACGTGGTCGCACCGATGAGCCGGTCAGAACGACTGTTGGTTGGCGATCTGACCAGTGCAGTCCAACTGTCATGGGGAGAGTGGTCAGACTAGTGTAGTGTGCCCAAATAAATAGTGGAAATGGTTTTTTGAGTTAGATGAGTGCGTGCATGGCATGGATGTTATTGGTTGGTTGTGCTGTGTTGAATGATGTATATTTTAACTAACGTGAGTCAAGTGTATGAAACTTGTGTTCGAGATGGTTACTTAATCTTTGGATTTGCAAGTGACTTAGAGAATTTAGCACTTGATGATAATGGACAGGGACTAGGTGGGGAAGATGAGATCCAAACGGTCATGTCAGTCCAGGTGAGACTATATGGCTTAAGAGGGAAGCACAGAGAAGACAAAGATTATGAAGAAGCGAGTTGGTGCATGTGGTGCACCAAGTGACGAGGTCGATACACGTAGAGACGATTCGGGGGGAGACCAAATGCATGAAGGCGTGACGGCTAGTCATTACACACTACGGGTCATATTTAAAGCATGCGAAGATGCTTTGAGATAAAGGTGAAGAGTATTTTGATAGTTAGCCAAATACCAGATTGGTGCCATGATCAAAACCATGATGCAAGGAGACATAAAGGAGAAGTAGTTTAGGTCAAAGAGAGCTGAAATTATTAAGTGGATCAATCGCTAAGATGTCAGTGGGTTGAGTCTTGTAAATATTTTAAGAAACGTGCGTGAGTATGTAAAACCCATGTTAGTATAGCTAATGGGTTTCCTCGGTGTCTTAATGGATCGGACCTATTAGGGTTATTGCTGGTTATTAAAGGGGAGGAGAGAAGGTAGTAGATCGAAGGATTCTGGGATTTAGATTTTTGTTCTACAAACTTGTCTTCTTTCATGGTTGTGAGAGAGAAAATTGAAAGAGAAAAGAGTGATACTTTAGCTACACCTTGTAATCATTTATGAGTATGTAGACTTCATTCTCCACTGAAAATAGATCAAAACTTTGTTTTAATCATGTTCTTGTTTGCATTCTTATTTGATTTTGCTTATTCTTGAGCTAGATTTGTGATTTTATGTTCGTAGGAGTTCCAGTCTGATCTCTTACTTAAATTACCTTACTAGAACATGTGATAATAGATATGAAAGACTTCATACCTTAGATCCTCATAAGTAAGAAGTAATTTGAGTTTTATATTTTTCTTGTTCTTTTGACCTAGAGTCGATTTTCTTCAATTTAGTAGACTTGAGCCCAAAAACTTGTGATTATTGATTGGTTTAGGTTTCTAATTCCTTGAACAAGTCTTATGCAAAATTTAGAAGTGTTTAGATAAAAATTAAACAAGTTCTTGATATTTGAGTTTTGTTACGATAGGTTTTAAGTCTAGGAACAGAGAACCGGTCAGACCGGCCTTGTGCCTGTAGTCAGATCGGCCATGGCGGTCAGATCGTCCCATCCATAGCGGTCTGACCGGTCTTGGACTGAGGGTTGTTGATTTTGTTGATTTATATCTCTAGATTTGTTTTATAAAGTACAGTTGGTGCAATTTGAACTTGATGGCTCTTATAGTCACTTGAGCGAAGATTTTGAATACCATTGAGAAAAAAAGTTTGAACAATCATTTGCCATTTTTGATTATCGGTATGGGTCCTACAGTAACAAAAGGTAATGCCGGCTGTCCAAAGAGTATAATTGCTTTAGAAGGCAGCTAGCTTACCACGTGAAGAAGCATTTTTTTCGAAAAGATTTCCTTGACAACTTATCTAACACTATTAATGTCGTATCTAAACACAACCTCTATTATTTCTTTAAGTAAAGGGAACATTCTTTTTAAGTATCAATATATTCTTTGTGGTTTCTTTTGATGAATTTAGCATGTCACTCTCTCTGTGATCTCACGATTTTCCTTCGGTTTAAGGGACATTAATTAACGAATAGCATGGAGAAACCACCTGTCCCTTTTCTCATTCACCTTTCCAGGAACTACCAACTCCGAAGAAACAGACAGAAGGTTATATGACCTGTTGGAACGTCCAACCTGATGGAATTTGACAAATTAGGACTTTGCAAACATGTGTCTCCCAGACCAAGTCTAAGGCTAAGCTGCGTGTCCTACGTGCACTGCACGCGCGACGCGATCGTAATCGAACGACGTACGGGAGATCAACCAACCTGAAATGAGAAAATGAAATGCCACGGAGAATGTCTAAAGCAGAGCTCCGATCCTTTCAGAGATAGTCATCGACCCACCTAACACTAGACTAACCTCAAAATGTCAAGTGAACTCATAGTTTCCCTGGTGATGGAGATAGCAAAGGATAATGTAAGGCAGGAGAGGGTCATGACGACGTGCAACACAGGAAGAAACCTTATGGTGAACTTGCAATGCCTCTCCTCACTAGCCACTAAGCGCCAAGCAAAAGTATCCAGAATGTGATTCATGGAAGAGTGAAGAAAACCGGAGGACTTCATGATATCAGAGCTTGTGAAGGGAAAGAAAAGAACTGAATGCAACAGTGAAACTGTACTGAGAAAAGAAACCTAAGAAGAAAGGCTACAAAAATATGAAACGCATGACTATTATGCTAAACGTTTGAACTGTGCTTCTAGAGGGAAGGTGATGCAGCCAGGGCACCAACTACTAGGTTGCAACTTGCAACATCAGGAGCAAAAGGTCAAACTCTCTTGCCCAAATCTCTTGGGTCGACGTGCTCAGATGAGCTTGGCCAGTATTTTCCGGAGACGGCCACCAATCTTAAGACTCGATGGCGAGCAACTCCTTCAATTTTCTTCAATTCAAAAAAAAAAAAAGAATAGCTTGATGTAGGTTGCTTTTCATGCGTGATGGTAACTTTGGGTTGGTATCTTCATTGACATAATCCAATGGTGAAGCTTTCTGGAGTTGAAACAGAAGCCACTTCAGCTTTAGGTGACTGCGAATTCGCAAAAACGTATACCCTGTCCTGATAATATGATTGCTTTCCTTGGCTAGAATTTTAGGCTATATATCCAAAAGTGATTATTCCCACAGAAAGACATGGCTACGAGGAGCTGCAGAGCAAAATTCATCCACTGGGATCTCAATGGAATAATGGAGCATTTTTGACAACTTTGCTTCACACAAAAGCTTCAATGAGAAGCTTCTCGCCCGTTCAAAAAGAGAAGCTTCTCGATGCATGACAAGCTAGATGTCCTCATTTACTAGGCTCTTCACGAATGTTCTGTGAAGATCTCTCCTATAGTGGATCTTGACTTCTTGAGTCGTTCACCTACTGTTGTCTCCGTCATGAAGAAGGCATAGGATTGCAGGTTCAAGGCAATTCCAACTAATGTCATTCAGACACACTAACCAAACTTGTTGCCTAAGCAGTAGAATTTTAGATGAGCAGAACATCTTAACTAAACATTTTTGCGGTAGAATTTTTTGTTACCTAAGCAGTACAATTTATCCGGCGAAGTTATAACAACTTTTTTAACAAAAGTAAAAATCAAACAGTGCCGTGTTAGATTAAGAACTACAGAGGTTTCAAAAGATCACATCCCGTAGAGAACCGGTTCCACGTGCAGCATTTCTAAGGCAAGTTTCAAGGGAACAATTCCGATTCCGATTTTATAAACTACAAGATAGAGGCTTGATGGTTGTGTCCTGTAATTTATCTTAATCGAAAAGCAAGGAGAGAAAATGGCATATCTTAGGAGGGTCAATGGTAGAGGAGCACACGAACAAAGCAAGCAGAGAAATTCCTCCACAGTTCACAGAATTTTCGGTTCCAGTGCAGACACTAGGGTCCCTTTCTATAACCTGTAAAGAGGAAAAGTTGTGGATTTATGTTTTTCAAATATACACTGCTGATAAAGAGGAGGGAAATTTTGGGGATTTATAGTTTTCAGAAATACACTGCTGATAATGCAATCATGCACTGCTGCTTTGTTCTCTCAATTGATAGACATACAGTGCATGCCAGCCAAGAGAAACTAGCAACTCAAAGCGCACCAGCTGCATGGCTTTGGTGCTCTAATCAACATACAGTGTTCACACTTTGCATGGAGACAAAAAGCGACGTGCAGATTTGATGCGCATTTCGTTATATAGACTTGAAAGGGGAATAAAACATAATCCGTGTGCGGAAGTAAATTCCTCGAATCAGAATTTCTGTCTTCGCTTTCTTCTTACTCCATTCGGAAAGGAACATAAGGCCAAGTGGCAAACACCGAAAAGTTTGCCTACAATTTCTGTACACACCACAGCATTCTGCATAATGCATTGTGGCTTCTCATTAAGGAACTAGGAATCATTGGCTAGATCCCGTACCTTAGGAAATAGCTGAATGCATATTACAGTTGAAGCAACCTGGCACCAATCCACACACTAGCTAGTCCTGATGGTAGGCTTGGTAGCTAATCAATGCAGTGGTAAGCAAACGCAAAATGTACGGAATGATTATGTTCTGGAGGTGCGGCCCTTGCTATATGCCTTCTGAGTAAGAACTCTTATCAGAATTTGAAGCTTTACACAAAATATGCACCAGACATGGACACATAGATCCTTTGTCAGAATGAAGATGGTTCTCATGACAACCCAGCTCCTCCAATATATTAGAAATGGTATCCAATATATTAGAAATGGTAAAACCGAAAGGACAAATTGAAAACAAAGTTCATTTCTGGAGTTGACCATACAACTTCCATATGCAGTATACGCCAAAAAGGAAGTTGAGATTTAAAGCACCCATCTGGATCAATAAAATGTAAGTTCATAAGCCTTCAGCTGGAACTTCACGGCCATTCTCGACTATCATGCATTCTACCTATGCGACAAATAGGAAATGTCCGTGCAATATTCCTTCTTCTCTAAATCAAAGCACTGGAGGGGTTATAACATTTAGAAGCAGGGGTGCAAGTTAACTGTCTAATTCCTGCAAACTAGTTGCGAAAATCAACGCAGGCATCAGAAGATACCAAGCTTGCAAGGTTTGATAGGCGAGGCCACATGGCCACCATTATAAAGAAATGACAAGGATGATCAATCTCTTCGTGTATTGCTGCAGAATTCATAATCAATATTGCTGAAATTGTCAACAGTACACAGAGAACCCTCTTCATAAGACCGACAGAACGGGGCCAAAAGAACAATAATGCAGTAAGATGTTTCCTGCTAAAGAGAATACCACAGGGAATGACGCAAATACATGTAGGGCATAAATCACTTGAGTTACCTCAAGGATACAAGCTGAAAGGCAATAGTAGACTTTCAGTAACTTTCAGTTGCAATGAAGGGAAGACCAACATGAGTGCAGTGGCTTATTGGACAAATTGTTTCATAGGATAGCTGCCAGACCCTCCTTTTTGACAGGTGGCCTGTTCCCTGGAAATGCATTGCGAGATACATCAACAAGTGCCTTGAAGCTGTATGGCTCATGCATTGACAGCTCTGAGAGCACCTTCCTGTTGAGTTGGATGTTCTCCTTCATCAATCCATGCATGAAGTTGCCATAGTTCACCTGGTAGACAGATGCAAGAAAAGAGCTACTTCAACAGCAGAATGCAAGGCTGGTGGTTATCTTGAACTGTTTGTTTTAAAATGAGCATGCAAAAAGACTTATGGTGATTAGATATTCCTAACAAATAACAAATTCCTTTCCTTTTGATAGTTTGAGTGCAATTGACACATACCCCATGCAATCGTGTACCAGCATTGATGCGCTCAATCCAAAGTGATCGCATGTCCCTCTTCTTGTTACGCCTATCCCTGTAGGAATATTGCAAGGCTTTTTCAACCCTCTCCCTTGCTATCCTTATGCAATTTTTTGCCCTTCCTCTAAATCCCTTTGCCAACTTGAAAATCTTGCCCTTGTTCATTTTCAAGTCAACAGGCTCTCCTAGAAGCTCCCCTGCAATGTGGAAAAAAGATGTAAATACATATTAGCTAATGCCTAACTAGAAGCAAGCTTTTTCAGTAGGGGGTTTCCCCAACTATTCTCATAAAAAAAATAAAGGCAAGCTTAAGTACCCTGATCCTACACAAAAAAAAAAAAAAATCGAAATAATCATATCACAACACAACTTCACGTGCACTATAAGCTTCACATAAAAACACTGCATAGGCAGCAAATTTCAAAATTCGTTTCATCGCTCATTCATTTTACACCTAGTAAGTAGTAACCCATACTGTCATTTTGCACTCCCTTTAATGGACAATGGGCTGTACATGCCCCCAAAAACTACAAGACAACTAGGTAATCTCTGATTCGGTCTGGTCAAGGAAACAACTAGTTATTCATGTCAACTTAACTTGCTCCGCTCTGCAAATTAAGCAATTGGAACTATTATTTCGTGACAAAATGCAACCATGGCCACCTTGACATACTGGTGCGACTCAAAAGATCCATTCCAAGTCCAACAGACATCTTTGGCTCTTTGGAATTCAATTCACGACAGATGTGGATTACATCAATCGCCACTCGAAGGACAGAATTTGCCGTTCCCAGCGTACAACATCCGTAGCGAAAATCCGATTTACAGCCGCCATTCTCACCCAAAGCAGAATCGATACTCCAAAGACAGCCGAGCCATTGGTTTTCTGATTTGTGAAAAAACCAGTCTGCTTCGTTCCTAAACCCTACCAACTAACGAATAATTTCGTCAAGGCTTCTGTGGAGCGAGAGAAAAGTGGGGGAGGGGGATTACAGTGGAGGACACAGGATTTCTAGGATGGGCGTCCGGAATTAACAAGATATTGTTCAATAGAAAAAAAAAAATTAAAGGTCCCCAGTAGCAAAACTCAAGTGCAGATTGCTCCTGCTAGAGACAAACATCTCAACATAATTCAGACAATTACAAAATAATCAAGAAAAAAAATGCAATTTAACTATACCATTCTTCATACCTTCTTCAGCTTTGAAGGTATACGATCTACATTTCACAGGCAAAAAATCACCCAGCTATGTAATTTCACCTAATCGACTTTTACAAATCAAGAAAACACTACTGATTTGGGAACAAGATGCGTGAGCTGTACCTCTGCCACTACCGCCTGCTGCTGCTCGCAGCGCCGCCGCCTGCTCCTTGCCCGCCGCACCCGTGCGCCGTCGCCCCGTCTGCTGCTTGCTTCCTTGCAGTCTCGTGCGCCGGCAGTCGCTCCGCCTCTGCGGTCTGTGCCGCCCGCTCGCCCTCGGCCCTTGAGGTCGCACGGTGTACCGCTCGGTGCTCGCTGGCTCGCTGCTTTGGACGAGAGAGAGAGAGAGAGAGAGAGAGAGAGAGAGATCAGGTTCGGGTTTCTTTGGACCTGTTTGAGGATGGCCCGAGGGGGAAGGCTGGATGGCCATAAATGTTAACTGGGCTGCGCGTGAAAGGGTGGGGGCTTGGGACTGTGGGTCTGCCCCGGGGGGGTTACCCGGCCGTCGGCGCGTCGCTGCCTGGTGGCCGCTGCTCGCCGGGACGAGGCGGCGGCGGTGGCTAGGACGAGCCGGGGACGGAGGATGGAATGGCACAGGGCGGGTGGGAGTTGTTCGACGTCCTTCGTGGGCTCATATATGGGCTAGATCGGCCCCAATAGCGAGCCCATTGTGGTCTGTTAATTCTTTCAGACGGACGTACATGGTTTCTCCGAAGACGAGCCCATGAACCTTCTGCATTTGAACAAGCATCATAACTGTACCAGCTACTCTCTCAAAAAAAAAAAAAGCATCGTGACTGTGACCAGTTGAAGAAACTCTCTTCCAGTACAAATCTAAGGTGGTATTTTTCAGAAACGAATAACACATGAGATTGGAAATAACAGTGACTTCAGCTTATCTGCGCAGTCACATACAAATTTGTAAGCTTAGCAGGCACGAATATTTACACCGACGCACGGGGAATAGGACTCGAGTCCTTGGTTACTACAACTGGGAGAGGAACTGGAGCTGCCTGAGGATGGGGCTGAGCGCCTCCATGAGCTTCTCGCAGGGGTGGTTGTGCACGCCCTCGTACGTGGTCACCACGATGCTCGTGTCCTTGGCCAGGCGCTGCACTTGCTTCTTCACGTTGCACGAGTGATGGGTGCACCGGTAGTAGCTCCTTCATCGTCACCAGTAGTACAGATTGGCGTCAGGAGGTAATCAAGTGTAGGAAGTGATCTAGTAGTGTACAACTTAAATTTGATGCTTCTAGTGATCATTAGCTAGCTAGAGCAAGCGATGACTTGTGAATAAAACACAGGAAAAAGCATGCACATGATCGACGCAGATTTGGTTAGTTAGTACTGCGGTGTGAGGAACGATACCCCGGCCCTAGCTGCACGACCATGAATAGTGAAGTTAATGCAATGCATGCATATGTGTCCGCATTCAACCATATGTACATGATGCTATAATCTAACACAAGACGCTCGATGTCCTAATTAACTCATCATTCAGAATGAATTAACTCATCTGCTAAGAAAAAAAGCGGTTGCAAACATTTATATATGTATTGCACACATAACGATCAGTGGCATTCTCTCGCAAATAAAAATAAAGTCAGTGTGGCATGCATGCACGATTAATTTGGTGATCATGTCACGCATGCATGCATAGCGATGCTCGCATGAATTAAAGCAGGCAAAATTCATCACACCTGGCCGGACATCACTGTGGTCATATTCTGAAACTACAGGCCACATGTGAGAAGGAACAAACAAACTAGATGTGTGTAGAGATTTGGCGAACAACAAATTATGGGCGGGCGTAGCTCTGATGATCCTAACACATCATGCATGTGCAGCTCGATATTCAAATAATTACTCGGGGCATGTTGGCACGCCCGTCTTACCTAGAATGGGCGCACGTCATGCGGATGCATGCATCGCCCATTCGGTAGTTCGGGAGCGTTGAACCTCCATTCCTCTCTTCTTAGTTAATTCCACGATACGTTTCAGAGTATGTATACCCGACCCGATAGCGGTCGATCGATGCAGTGATGAACGACTGCATCCGGCTGGCCGTACGTGCAACGGTTACATTCCACACCCTGTGTTTACTCCATTCTTTTGCCACGACACACACGTTTATAAATACTTTGATGCATATACACACTGATCCTCGATCGATATACTCTCACAAAAGTTAATTCGTACATAGTATGCATGCAATCCTGACAATTAACATGCTAATTAAGATCGCGCGACATGCGTGTATTGCGTTCGTTTCAACATCCCTTTGACACCCACATGCACGCACACCGCTTGCACGACGAGACGCTCGCATGCATGCATGCATGCTCGCATGAAATGAATCGGGAAATATGGAGAACGAAACTTAACCGCACCTGGGGTGGTCGCTGTTCTTGACGGCCTTCTGCCCGTACTTCCTCCACCGGTAGCCGTCGTCCAGGATATCGCTCACGCTCCTCGTCTGGAACGCGAACCGCGGCCTGCTCGCCTTCTTCGTCTTCCCCGATCTCCCCGCGCAGCCCTTCGCCTTCTCCTTGCTGCTACCACCGCTGCTCCCCGCCTCGCCGTCGTTCTCCCCGCTATACCGATCCACCTGCGGCACTGCCTCGTCCAGCAGCTGCTCCGCCGGACCCACCTGTAGGCCCGTCTGGAACAGCGACGACCAGTCCACCATCGCCGGCAGCATCTGCGGCACCGTATCCGCAAGCGGAGGAGGGTCCAGAGGAGGATTACACGGCGGCGGTGGCTGGAGTGCTGCGAGGGGGCTGTGCTGATCGCCTGACGAGGCCGGCGGCAGCGCAAGTGGCGGCGACGGCACTGAGAAGTAGGGGAAGTGAGGGAGCCCGTGCGCTTCGACGTCGTCTCCTTGGAGGTTATCCATTTTCAGTGCCGCGCATGCGTTCCTAGTGGACGGATGTTGCACGTACGTGGGCTTGAGACTTGTATTGCAGATTTATAGCGCTTCTTGACGTGTTGTGGTCGCTAGCTGGTGTGTGTGACACAGAAGACACTCGAAACCGAGAGGGAGTTGTGCAAACGTGCACGCGCAAAGCCGGGATGGGGTTGGCAGAGAGCAACCACAACTCACCTACCTAAATTCGTTCAACTGCCCCGACCGTCCCCGGCACGATCGAGAGCCTCAAAATTTTTGCCTTTGACGATGCATGGAAGCTTGCCGAATACCTGTACTACTGTCCCTCTAAAGGAAGTAGCGCCTCGATCGTTTCACAAAGCGTAGTGAAGTCTGGGAAATCAATTATTTGCCTCGCCAAAAACTGTCTTTCATGATTTGCCATGCCAATTACTGAAATAGTCAGCTTTTGCCCTAAATCATGTATCGGAAAAGCTATAGCGCTACTACTTACACTATTGTCTTACTGCGCGTCAGTCAGTTTGTAGCCGTTCGATGCTTCTGCATGGCAGTGGACACACGGGATAGTGGTCGGCTGCGCGTGACTGTCACCAATGCCGTCGCTCACATGCAGCACTATAGCACGTACGTAGTGTAATCTTCCGCACTCTGAATAGATTGGGTCAATCCAGTGGTTAGTTCAAACTTGAAAGAACTCTCTCCGATCCATTCTTTGTACGAGGTAGACTTAGGGTTATACACACACTCCTTAAAAGTTTGAGTTGGTGGTAGTAGGTCAATTCTCCCTTGACTCTTAATAGCCGTCTGTTCTTCCTCGATTCTCCATAGCTGTTGGATCTCACGATCTTCCTTTCCATACGTACGCGGCTCCCCAACTGCTCCTCACGACCAAAGAACCTCCCTCGTCTCAACTCCTCTCCCTCTCAGACGTGCTCCTCTTTCCCCCAAAATCCCAATCCCCTCTCTCTCTCTCTCTGACGCGATCACTCCCCGCTGAGTGATGCTTCCATGATGGCGCCGCATCACCTCAAGAAGCGCAACCATGGTGAGTCGCCGCTGGAGCCCTCCCCTCGGCATGACGGCCTCCATGGCTCCACCCTCCCATTCCCCGCGCGACGTGACCATGGCGAGTCACCGTTGGAGTTGTAGGCTTGGCTCACTCCTAGCCCTCGCTACCATCGTCTTCCTCCTCCTCGCCGCAGCCGCTGGTACTCCCACTCAGGCTCTTCTACCCCAACGCTAGCTGGCTCGCCTAGGCCCGACACGGGATCGATGACGGCGCCCGCCCTAATGCCCGCATGCGTCTCCATGATGATCTCCTCACCAATGGGTCGGTACAGCTCAACTCCCCTCTCATTGTTTTGTTGCTCTATTGGATCTAAGACGGGGAGATTTGTACTTATTGTCATGTTGGTTAGGTATTACATGATGAGGCTGTACATCGGGATGCCGTTGCAGGAGTTCGCGCTAATCGTGGACTCTAGTAGCACCTTCACCTACGTGCCCCGTGCCACCTGCGACCAGTGCGGCAACCACCAGATGGGGCTTGATTCCTGTGCTTCTTTGTTTAGGTGCCAATTTGAAACCCTATATGATCATTAGATTAATTAGGATGGTCGCAAGCATAGCTAGTGGTCATAGCTCATGGTCGTAGCTTGTGGTTGTAGCTTGTAATCGAAGACGGTGGTCATAGCCCGTGGTCGTAGCCAACGGTCATAGCTTGTGGTCGTAGCCTGTGGTGGTAGCCCATGGTCATAGTTAGTGGTCAAACACTGTGGTCATAGCCAGTGGTTATAGCCCGTGGTTGTAGCCTGTGGTCGAAGCTAGTGGTCATAGCCTATGGTTGTAGCCTATGGTCGTAGCCTATGGTTGTAGCCCACTAGCCCGTGGTTGTAGCTAGTGGTCGAAGACGGTTGTCGTAGCCAGTGGTCGAAGACTGCGGTCATAGCCAGTGGTCAAAGCCCGTGGTCGTAGTTAGTGGTTGTAGTCTGTGGTCGAAGACTGTGGTCGTAGCCTATGGTTGTGGTCCGTGGTCGTAGTTTGTGGTCGAAGATGGTTGTCGTAGTCAGTGGTCGAATACTGTGGTTGTAGCCCATGGTCGTAGCCAGTGGTCGAAGACTGTGGTCGTAGCGAGTGGTCGAAGACTGTGGTCGTAGCGAGTGGTCGTAGCCAGTGGTTGAAGACTGTGGTCGTAGCGAGTGGTCATAGCCAGTGGTCGAAGACAGTGGTCGTAGCCTACGGTTGTAGCCTGTGGTCGTAACCAGTGGTCGTAGCCCGTGGTCATAGCCAGTGGTCAAATACTATGGTCGTAGCTAGTGGTTGTAGCCTGTGGTCGTAGCTAGTGGTCGAACGCTGTGGTCGTAGCCAGTGATCATAGCCCGTCGTCGTACGCTGTAGTCGTAGCTACAGTGGTCGTAGCCCGTGGTTGTACGCTGTGGTCATAGCCAATGGTCATACGCTGTGGTCGTAGCATAGTGGTCGACGGTCGATTATCGTAGCTACAGTCGACCTTGATGCTAGAAGACCTGTATGATCAGAGATGCAGTTGAGGTGTTGTGGTCATAGCTAGTGTTCGAAGACGGTGGTTGTAGCTAGTGGTCGAAGACGGTTGTTGTAGCCAGTGGTCGAAGACTGTGGTTGTAGCCAGTGGTCAAAGATTGTGGCTGTAGCCAGTGGTCGAAGACAATGGTCGTAGCCTGTGGTAGTAGCCACACACAGGAACTAGAGGCTGCTGTGATGATTCTATCAATTCTGAGTACTTTTACAAGGACTGCCTCTGTCTCTCTATTGGTTTATGTGGAAGGTGATATACTGCTCTCACACATGCATGCATATACACATACACTCAAGTACTCAGAATCTCAGTATTGGCAATGACAGCTTCCTGTTAAGCGAATATTGCTACGTATGATGATGATATGATATTTATTTGTATCATAATATGCTGAGCACTTCTAGTTCCATTGACTCTTTTGTTGCTGCTGCTGTTGCTATCTATATTTGTTTTGTTTCTTTCAGAGTATGCTGTGAACTGGCATTTTCAGAGCAAGGCATACATGTTAAAAGAGTTAGGATGAACATACTGAAGTGATGGCTTACCTCTACTTCTTTTTAATAAAAAAATTGGGAGGCTACAACAATGTTTTTTCGTTTCTTAAAAATTGGTCCATCAACAAATGTTTTCCTTTGTTAATATTTCATGAACCGTCAGACATGTGTTTCCTCTACATATTTATGTTTGTTGAATATTTTTGTTCCGTAGCAACACATGGGCACTCAACTAGTGTGTGTGTGTGTGTGTGTGTGTGTGTCTATATATATATATATATATATATATATATATATATATATATATATATATATATATATATATATATATATATATATATATATATATATATATATATATATATATATATATATATATATATATATATATATATATATATATATATATATATATATATATATATATATATTGAGCAGTGACTCGATATGAAGCAAAGGAAGACATGTGCTTTGTTAACTAACAGAAGGGAAGAAAGAAATTAAGGAATGTGGCATGCTAGCTAGTTGCCACCACAAAAAGTAGGGTATTTTCTCGAGAAAATCCACAATTTATCACTGAATAAATATATGATTCACAATAGGGTGTCAATTAGATCTGGATTATCCATTTTATCCGGTATCCGTATCCGGACTATTCGATTCGTATTCGATGCATTGACACCCTTGATTCACAATATTCTATTCATTGTGTGAAAATTCTATAGCGCACCCAGGCACGCATTAGTATTACCGAGCACCCAACTTTGTTGCCGTCAGGTGGGTCACATGAGGGACGGACGGGTGCAAATAACATGGACATGACAAACTCGTTTTCTTAGATCGAGGTGTGGTATTTTTGGAGCCGTACGTGCGCATGGCACACACAGAAATACATATCTGTGTCATGATAGGTGGGGCCAAATAATGTGAGCCCAATTCACAGACACACAGGGAAATAATACATGTGAGATTAGTGAGTTCAAAATAATTGATTGTGTATACACAATTCCACGCACGCACTTTTTTTTCTGAGATTTGATTGATTTGTAGGGTTAATCACGTGGGAAGCCCATTGACTAGTTACGTTGGAATCGATCATAGGGTAAGATAATGCAAAACTACTGTGTAGAGGGGTTTGCTGACTTATTAAAAAATATAGATGGTAACTTAGGATGTAACTGGTGATAATTTTTAATTTTTAAAAATTAAAAACAATGATAATTTCTGAACTTAAGGTGATAGCTTGTTAAAACTGCATTTATACAGTCGAGGACAGTGTTGTGCCTGACTACTCTTATATAATCGGGTATGTGAGAAGTAATTGTCGGTGCCATTGTCATAACTTGCTAAATAACGATTATCCTTAATGTCATTGTTTCGGTTACCTTTATCCCTGACTTCCATTAGTGTTTTTGGCAACCTAGTTCCATTGCAATTAACATGTGTTAATTATTTGTTCGTATTACTTGTCCTTTACTCACAATGTTGCAATCATTGTTGGATACTTGCTGAGATTTCCAAATCTCATGCTTACTCTTTCCATTCTCAGGTAAAAGGCTAGTGGAGTGGTAGCATCATGCATGGGTGGGGGCACTCGAGTTTTCAGCACCGTGGCTTGCCACTATTTTGTTGTTTCATTTGTTCTCCATTTGGTTAGAGTGGACTGATCCCATGTTTCAAATAATAAAGTACTTTTAAATTTTTTAATTTCCTTGCAATTTCTATTATTGCCTTTATTATTTATTCTTTACTTTGGCAATGACGTTATATAGTAGTATCTCATATTGGTATGTGAGGTGCTACAACTACTTTTCAGCTTTTCTACATTAACTAGTTTTTAAATGGAGTGTTTTTTCAAGGCGAGATCTATAAATTGATTGTAGTATACACTATAGCGATTTTATTTATATCAGCCAAAACCGCACATGAGTTTCTATTACTCCATACTCTCTCACATAAATAGCCCAAAAGCCATAAGCAGAAGCCAACAAGAACAAGCCCACTCTTTTATGGATAGTTCTAAAATAGCTTTGCGGTACACATCTCGCCCCTGAATAATTCAGCAACCATTACTCTAGGGAAACCATCCACATTGATCTAAGGTCCTATTCGCATTAGCTTTTACTTGGAGAAGCTAGAAGCCAATACAAGCGAGTTGCTTCTCGCAGCGGCTAGGAGAAACAACTTCTCCGCAATGCACACATGAAGGCAAGGACATCCGACGTGATAAGTTCATGGGATGACCGACTATTGCTCACTTTCCCCAAATCGATCACTCGTATCTCCCTCTTGCCCTCTCTCTCATAGCCGCCGCTCCACCCCCAATATCTGGTCTCTCTTCGGCCCCCATAAGATCCGCTGCCATCGATCTTCGATCTGATTAGACCAAAGCTCGTGTTGCCATTGCGCCACTTGTCCTCCCTGTGGATTTGAGGGCATCGTCTACACTGTGGTCACCCCCCCGGTCAGGCGCACCTTTCTCTCCCTTCCCATCCCTATCATCTCCATCACCCATACCTCCCATTTGCATGTTTTTTTGCACGATTCGTGAGTGCCAGTAGTTGATTTTGTTGATGCCCATGTCTCCTCTATTGTCGCTATGATTGTTGTCTTTCTTGGTCCTTGGTGGCCTTGTGCACCATTGTTTCTTGTGCCGACTAACAATAGTGTTGCCACAGGCACTCAAATGGCCAGCAACCGTGTGAGCATGGCATGCTTGGATGATGAAGCCACTGCCATTTTCCTTTCCCTTTGCTTGGAGGAAGTCAATGCCGCAACCGCTCACAGGGTTGCCTCAATAATAAGGGTTGTGCGCAAGTTTGAGGAGCACACCGACTGCTAGTACAATTGAAAGCAAATAAAGAACAAGTGGGATGAACTCAAAAGGGATTTGGCTCATTGGAAAACCCTCAAGCTGTGCTCTACTGGGCTCAGAATCAACCAAGGATAGACATTATTACTACCGATGATGCGTGGTGGGATGGTCAAGCAAGGGATAATTGATCATTTGTCATAAAGTTTATAGGCCATTGATAAAATACCATCAAACACATTGACACATATAAAATACCCTAAAATTTGTGTGCCAATTGACAATTGCCCTTTTTGCATTTTAAATCAATTCATGAATCGTTTTATCCATAAAGGACCAAAACACCCTTGGCTTTTTCCTCTCATTTCTTCTTTTCTTTCTTCCCCATCATCGACCGACCTCCCTTTGGTACTGCAGTAGGTGGTGAGAGTGACAGCAATGCGGCTGATGGGGTGGGTGGTGGAGAGGCAACAACAACTGGCGATGGCAGGACGGTGGCCGAAGGTGGCGTCGGAGAGGAGGGCGGTGGGGAAGCAACACTACTACAAAATGGGCCATCACAGACGGTTTGGAATAGTCATCACAGACGGTTTGTATTTATGTGTCAGTGATAATCGAAGGTTATCACAGATGGTTTGTGGGCCGTCTGTGATAAAGACAACACAGACGATTTGTAACTAGAACCATCTATGAAGAAAACTATTACAGACGGCTCGAACCAAAAACCGTCTGTGAAACCCACATATCACAGACGATTCTAGTAACCAACCGTCTGTGATTGGTGAGTATCACAGACAGTTGGTATATAGAACCGTCTGTGATAGTCCTTCATAGACGGTTTATACCACAAACCATCTATGATAGTTCACTCTATATCTTAAATTTTTTTTTCTATTTTTTAGCTAGCCTCAAGAAATAATGTTACCCATGCCTTTTGAAAATAAGCAAATACAGAGGCAACTACAACAACACATTCTATTACAGGATAACAAGCTAACGAACCCTTCGTGGTACGACGGTGAGACTGAACAAGACACACTTATGACAAGAGTGTGTTGTCCAGCCTACCGTGGTGCCACAACAGAGGCGCTAGCTCATGGCAGTAGTCACGGCATCATCGAGGAACAAGCAAATACAAAGGCAAGCACAACAACACATTCTATTACAGGATAACAAGCTAACGAACCCTTCGTGGCACGACAGTGAGGCTAAACAAGACACACGTACGACAAGACTGTGTTGTCCAGCCTATTGTGGTGCCACAACAGAGGTGCTAGCTCACGGCAGTAGTCGATATCGTCGAGGAACAAGCAAATATAGAGGCAAGCACAACAACATATTCTATTACAGGATAGCAAGCTAACGAACCCTTTGTGGCACGATAGTGAGGCTGAACAAGACACACTTACGACAAGAGTGTGTTGTCCAGCCTACCATGGTGCCACAACGGAGGCTCTAGCTCACAGCGGAGGGGAGGATGCAGGAAGCTAGCTAGTGGATGAACGCACTCGTGACTACCGGTGGAAAGGTAGATGGGAAGTTATTAATAAGGGCCGAGCAGTGGGAGGAACTGGTGCCTGCCATTCGATGTGGAGAGAATGGACGGGTGAAATTGAAATCCTGGGGTATACACCACGGATCGGTGACGTGTCATTATTAGAGACGGTTTGTTATACGAACTATCTATAATAATGAATATCAAAGACGGTTTGTTATACGAACCTTCTGTGATAATGCACATATCAGAGATAATTTGGTATACGAACTATATGTGATAAGTCAATATCAGAGACGGTTTGGAAGACGAACCGTCGGTGATATTAATACCAGAGACGGTTTGGTATACGAACCGTTTGTGATAACCCTTTAATATGCGCGCCCTAATCCAGCTCTTCTACACTGTGAGATCATCTCCTTCATATTCTTCACCAGATTTCTCAATAATGACATCTAATATTCTTTTGATCTCCTTCCTCTCATCTATCCATCATGAGTTGTTCGGCCATAACTTTTCACATGCGGCCAGCAATTTATGTCTGGAGCAGCTCCTCCGCTCACGCCCTACTCTCTTTCCTCGACTCGCTTCCATCCGTCAGCTGGACCAAATCATCCACCGTCGACGGACGTGTCTCGTTGTCGCTCAGGAAAGGAAAACCGCCCTTAGCCTCGTTCTTCTCTGTAATGTGCACAAAGCGGAGGAAGCTCTTGCGGCAGTGGAGAGACACATGGATAACCTTGCCGATCAAGCAGAATTGGCCGATTCTGAGGAAGCTTATCATGGCATCCTCTTTGAGATTATGGGCCATGCTAATGATTTGCCCAGGCTAGAAGAGGAAGTGGAGAGGGTAAGGACAATCTTCACATCATTTGAGAATTCATCGGCTGATCCTCCAACTCCAAAAGTCGAAGAAGAAGCATATGAATCCCAGAAGACTAGGATCTGGGAATCTCTTTTTTTAAGAATTTTGTAATAAATTTACCTTAAATTTGACTCTCGTCTCAGTAGCTTCGTTAGTTCATTATCAGAGATGGTTTGTTATACGAACCGTCTGTGATATCTCAATGATCACAGATGATTCGTGTTAAGAATCATCTGTGAAAGTTCATAGATGGTTATTAACACGAATCGTCTATCATGTCTCAATTATCACAGATGATTCGTGTTAAGTACTGTCTATGAAAGTATCATAGATGGTTACTAGAACAAACCGTCTGTGATATAGCCGTCCAGTATAGCCTCTTTCGTAGTAGTGCAAGCTGTGGCGGTGGCTTGATGTGGAGGAAAGGGGAGGGAACACAGCTGAGGGAGTGGAGGATGGGTCAGTCGGGGTGGCAGTGGGCTATGCCACCAAAGTAGGGGAGGTGAATGTGAAAGTTTCAGGTGATGGAGTTGTGGTGGAAGGCAGCAAGGTGGTGGAAGCGGCGACCGAGGCCTTGGTGGCACCTAGGGAGGGAGAAGGGGAGGACGTCATTGGAGCCTAGTACCAGAGTGTTGATGCAATTGCTATCTTCTTAGAAATGGTGAGAATCATTCCATCACCAAAATTGAGAGGGAATCCTGACTTTTTAGCAGCATATTTTGTAGATATGAAGAGAAAGTAAGAAAAATTATTCTCCTTTCCCTTATCTTTTCCTGTTTCTCTTGGCGGTGCAAGAATGCTGAGGTGAAATACAAAGAAATCTCACCTTGAGAACTAGAGGAAAAGCATGTCATTGAAATCAGCAAGAATATCACTGCATTCCCCAAGAGCTAGCAGCTCTCTTGAACACCAACAACAACCGGGGAAATTTAAACCTTTCTGGCACAAACTAAGCTAAGTACCCATCCAGGTTGAAGGTGACCAAGCTACAACGTTCGACGATGTGGGGGAGGCGGGGGCTAGAAGTGGTGTGCCTGGCTGTTGTACTTGAAGAGGTGGTGGTTGAGAAATGGCTGGCGGCCACTGAAGACGATGAGGATGGTGGAGACATGGAAGAGGGAGGCATCAGTGGTGCGGAGGATGGAGGAGGGGTCAGGCTAAAGAGGCGCACCCCACCACCAGAGAAGTAGCTGGTGTAGAGCTCGAGGGTGGGGAGCAGGGCAGTGGAGTTGTTCCCAATGGGGAGGGCGTCCTCTCCTCTCCCATTTGGTTTTGGGGAAGTCAAAGGCTTGACTATGGGGTTGATTTCGCATGAGAAGAAGAAGCTGGGGGCATTTTGGTCATTTCGTGTGAGGTTAAACAGTAAAAGGAATAAAAAAGCAATAAAAATAGAAAAGGGTAAATGACCAATTGGCCTATAAACTTTAGGGCATTTTATCCATGTCAATATGTTCAATGGCATTTTATCAATGGCCTATAAACTTTAGGGCATATGGTCAATTATCCCATCAAGCAAAGGTGACACTGTTCTTTTCATTGTTCCATCATCCTTGTGTTTGACTCTTTGATGTTTGCCAAGCATTGACGGCCCCTATGTTTGTACTTTTTGCAAAGCATGGCGGGCATCATAAAATTCCGCAAAGCACCGCTCCCACATGAGGAGCTCCTGGAGAGGCTATTTGAGGACACGCTATGCACAAATGCGGACACTTATGTGCTTGGTGAAGAGCTGGCATATGGCCGGCAGGACGTGGAGGCCACCGATCTCCCTACTAGAGGCGGTAGTAGTGGTCCAACGACTGTCGGTAAGGGGAAGCGCTATTTTGTGCCAGAGTCTCTTGGAGGAAAGAAACCACGAAATACATACTGCAACGTGTAGCTTGAGTGCTTTGTTGATATGTACGAGTAGTCTAGAGGGCATATTACTTCTACCATTTCCGTGACTTTGTGCCCCATGAGCCAGTCTAAGGATGAAATGAAAGAGCTAATGAAGGTGGTTGTCACTAGTGGTGCCCCTGAGGGAAGCGATGAGTACTACTATGTGAGTCAGCTCTTCATGCACACCCGGTACCGTAAGATGTTTGATAACTTCACAACCCTAGAGGGACAACTGGACTGACTTAGGAGGAGTTGGGCAGACAAGAAGAAGGCTAAGTGATTAGAGCGTTGTGTGCATCAGTCGGCAGTGATGAGTTTTATCATTATGAGTTTGTTTCCATGTTGGTTTCCTGTCAACATCATCATGTGCCCATTTCAATTGCATTTCATGTGCATTCCTGTATTCTGCGGGCCTTCTGCGGGCAATAGGTTTGTTATTTGAGTTTAACTATGTTGTGTAGTAATTTGTGTTGAATTGCATGTTCTCTGTTATATGGCTTGGTTCTACTGAAGTAATTTGAGTTGCACCGCATGCTGTCTATTAAACTAGAGTTGAATTGCATATTCTCTATTATATGGTTCAATTCTACTAAAGTAATTTTCAGTTGCACCGCATGCTGTCTATTAAATTAGAGTTGAACCGCATGTTTTCACGAGCAATTGAAATGATTGCAGATGTCGTTATTGAGTGAGACACACACGATGGAGATGGATACCATCTCCATCTCTAGCATCACAAGTTCGTCTATGGCACTATTAGAGCAAGCTGTCTTCCACCTATGGGGGGACCTCATCCCACATACCCTAATAGGTGCCCAATAAAACCGGGTTATAGTGGGTTGAAGAGCAGCTGACCAACTCACGTACTTGCAAAAGCATGTTCAATATGAGGAGGTCAGTCTTGAATGAATTGCACAAAACTCTAGTGTGGGACTATGGTCTTCGATTGACTCATTAGACCAGCTCTAAAGAGGTACTTGGACTGTTCCTTTGGACATGTGTTTCCCCGCTATCAAATTGGCAGGCACATAATAGATTTGAGCATTCGGCTAGTCACATTAGCAATAACTTCAATAGGGTTTTGGACACGGTTGCAAAAATGGCATGGGGTCTTATATGGCTGGTGGCACAGTCCATAGGAGGCTGTAGGAGCTACATTTTCATCCGCATTTCAACAATTGTTTTGGGACAATTGACAGTATGCATGTGGCAGTATCCATACCTAGTCATGCAGCACCGAAGCATTACAACCGTCACAGATACACGAGCCAGAATGTGCTTGCAGTTTGTGACTCCGACCGGCATTTTATTTTCGTGTGTGCTAGGTGGGGTGGCGCTGCGCACGACACATGTGTACTATAGGATTCCATGGTGACTTACCGAGACCGCTTCCCACACTCTCGGCTTGTGTTTTTGTTGATTGTTTGTATGGTACACATTTCTAACGGGATTTGGTTGTAGTCAATAACTAGTTCTTGAACTTTAATTCATTGTAGGCAAGTACTACTTGGTGAGTTCCAGTTACCCGAATAAGGAAGGGTTCCTACCTCCATACAAAAACCAGAGGTACCACGTACCTAATTCGCACGAGATGCACAGCTGGTTAGGATTAAAGAAAAATTTAATTATCACCACTCCTCCTTTTGGAATGTGATCGAGCGTGTATTCAACGTTTGGAAGAATATGTGGCACATCTTGTTAAGCTTGCCAAGCTATAATGTTGAGACATAGAAGAAAGTTATAGCGACAACCATAACATTGCATAACTTCATCATCAACACAGCGGCACCTGATGACGACTACTTGGACATCGAGGCCGAGGAGGGGTATGTTCTAGGTGAGAGCAGGACACGGAGTCTCCAAATGACACTCTTGGGACGTCAGACAGACCCATGAACACACTTTTGGGATAGCATCGCACGCTTTGATAGGTTGATGTACAACAGTACCAACTATTGATGAATTATTTTGTTGTAAGAACACTACCATGTTGTACCTGATTATATTATAATTTTCTGCATTGAGATTTTGCATGCTGTCACGTACTATGTAATTCCGTATATCACAATTCTATACGTCACATGGTGGTCCGAACGTTGTAGTGTCATGTGTTACATCGTAGTTTGCTTTCACTCTAACATAATGTACTTAATCAAAAGCCAACGCGAACATAAGTCCCCTAAGCTTATGTTAAAAGGCTAGAACTGTAGGATCTTGACAAATATATAACCAGATTTTTTTTGAAACGTAATATATGACCAGAATGTTAATCAGCACTGTTGGAGTGTCATTAATCAGGGTCAATTACTTTGCCATCCCTATCTTCACTATTGTCTCCCACTTCTACTGGTGCACTACCACCAAGCCTGAAAGAGATCGAGAGTTCTCTCCCGTCCTACTCTCTCTCTCTCTCTCTCTCTCTCTCTCTCTCAGGTACAGTTTTCACTGTCCCCTTCCATTATTTCGTCAACTATTTTGCTCGTTATCTTATGCCTAGATGGCCAAGCTGCTTCCGTGGCTGACTGCTCTCTAATTGCAACTTTGCAAAGCGCTTTTCTTTGATGCCATACACAGTACTGCTCCACTGAAAGCAGTGGCCGAGCTGCACCAACAGTGAAGTGAACTAGTGAAGAGATTTTACCCATTCGTATTGAAGGCAACTGGTGGTGATGAATGTTGGGAGGATTTTCCCCCAAACAGAAAAAGGGTTAGGTAACCGCCAGTAATTCCAAATTGTTAACGCCATTGCTTTACTACAGAGAGCAGAGTTTTGATTCTTTCCCGAAGCTGCTGTTTGCACTGTTCATTTTAAAAGCAACGTAACAAGACCGACAAATCTTCAAACGCTCAGCTCTGGCTTCTGGAGCTGCAGCCTGATGACATCCGGATGCTTGATGCAGATCATAAATAATCTCACCACATACATAACTGCAGCAACGCCGGTGTAAGGAAGCAACACATACTCGACATAGACATACTCGATGTATGCATTACCTGGTCACCATCAATGGGGTTAAATATATTCATCTACCATTTTTTTTTTGACTAGACACACTAGCATGGCGCCATTGCTGCTTTTGTAGTATTGGAGTGGTACCATATAGCCATCTGATCCTCCTTGCATCCTCGGCAAAACGTACACGGTTAGAGCTGAGAACGATGGTACGCGCAGTTAATTGGCGGGAGGGAAGCACGGCTCTCCTTGAAGATTTGTTAGCGGTTGGGCGTTGGATGGTAAGACGTTACGTACGAAGTTATCCTTGACTCGCAACGGAAAGCACCTTTTCTCTGGCCATTGATGCATGGTTAACCCATCGGTATATCACGTTGTTGGGAGCGTTAATTAATTTGGTGTACGCGTGTGCGAACTGCAAAGATCGTAGCTACTGCTCCTCCATGACATGATCCCTGAATTGTATAGGCTCGTAGGAGTACTTATTTGGCCGGCGCACGCGCAGTGCGCACCGCACACCGAACAGGGCTACGTCTTGATGGGGAGATCGTCGTCCTAGTACATTTTTTGTGTTTGCAATGGGCAAACTGGAGTTCAAGATCTCTGCAACATCCAAAGAACGCTTGGCCTAAATCGAACCACCTTCGAGGACATCTTTGATCTATCTGGTTTTCAAAGTAGAAGAGGTAATATAACCAGATCTAGAGTCTAAATCGAACCATAAAATGTAGAGATATTAAATATGGACATTTTTTATACTATATACACACTTGTACACCTATCTACTCTTCTATGTACTCTTGTAGTGCACTAGTAGAACACTTGGCCGAGAACAGAGAACGGGAACGGCACGGCCCTGCTCTGCGCCAGCTCCGCGGCGTCCGCTCCTGCCATGGCGCCGCAGGCGCCGCGGTCACCGCGCCCGGCCTCGGCCCCGATCCTCCGCCTCTTGCCCGGGGTGGAACCCTTGCCGACCGCGGCCAGCTCTTCCTTCTTGGAGAGCATGGCGCGCAGCACCATGTCCGGATCGTCAGCGAGCTTGGCGAGGAACGCCATCATCTGGCCCGGCCGGTTCTCGGCCGGGCGGAGCCTGCGGTCCATGGCCTGCAGCTCCTGGTCCATTACCTTCTGCTCGTCCCGCAGCCTCTGCACCGCCTGGATCGTGCCCCGCACCTCCTCCCCCTCATCGCACAGCTCCCTGCCCGCCGCCCCGGCCTTCTTCTTCTTGCGCACGATCAGCGGCAGCAGCTGCGCCTGCCCCCGCAGGAACGACTCGTGCGCGAACTCCCACCTGTCTGGGTCCACCTTGCAAAAACCCTGAGAACACAGCAGCAAGGCAACAGTTGTAAACACAGCTGAACTGGAGATTGGAGAGCTAGCGCTGACTGGAGCAGAGGAGTGCGTGCGTACGTAGGAGTTGAGTTGCCGGACGAAGCTGGGGAAGTTGCGGTGCTTGAAGTAGGAGGGGAGGAGGAAGTCGGAGAAGGCGGCGGGGTCGAGGACGATGAACGTGTTGCTGGCGCTGCCCCAGCACACGACGGTGTCCGTGGCGGGATCGCTGACCATGTGGAACGTCTTCGCCACGAACGGCGCGATGGCGCCCTGGCCGCCGACGCCGACGCCGGCCTGGAGCTGGTGGCCCTTGCACTCGCTGCCCATGACAGAAGCTCAGATCAGATAGTTCCGCCCGGCCGTACGCGCGCAGAACCGGATAAGAAAGCCGCTCGCTTTTCCTCGCTGCTCGGTGTGGGCGTGTTCGTCGGTGGGGAGTGAGTCCTACGTGCGCGCCGATATTATTTCTGTCTGGGGCAGTAAAGCCTATATAGGAGTATCTACCTCGCTTGGTGCGTGCCGACCTTATATATGGAGCAATAGAAAAAGCTCGAGACTTATCAGTTATTCGAGCTTAATTTCTCTAAGCTTAGTTCAAACTCTAAACAGTTAAGCTTGTACTTGATCCTAAACTCGCAAGCTTTAACGAGCTGAGTTCGAATAGCTCGTTAGAGTTCGATTCGAGTTTGAATATCGATACATATTAACTCTTATCGAATTTACTCGAGACGAACTTAAGCTTTTCTATATTAAAAATCAGTGTATGTTGAATTATTTTTACTCTTATCGAACTTACTCGAGTTGAGCTCGAGGTTTTTTTATTATTGAAAATTAGTGCATGTTAAATTGTTTTCAATTGTTACTGAGTTTATTCGAGATTTGCTCGAGTCTAAACACAAGCTCGAATCTCAACTCAGACTTGCTCGATCTCGACTCAAGTTTATATCAAACTTGAACTTAGAAGAGTATGTCTGCTTGAGCTCGACTGATTTACAGCATTACTTATCAGCCTCAATCGGGCCGTGGAAATGGGTTTGGGCCGTGCGCGCGGCCGGCCGGACTGGAGCGGCCAGGTGCGATGCGAGGGCGTCGCCGTTCGGGTTCTGCTCTCGGCGGCAACAAATGGAGCGATCTGATTTGCCTGGTGATGTGGCGCCGGTAGCGACGGATTTTGCGCGGATTCGGTGCTTGTCGCATACGGGCCAGGTGTGGCGCCACAGGTATAAAGCGTTGTGCTGTCTCCCGGCCGCGTCATGGCATATTGGCATCTTCTCCGTTCAAAAGCGCTATCTCGCTTTGTCTTGCGAGTCAATCTGATATCGTTATTATTGGACGGGGCAGCAGATCGATGAGATCACCGGTGGTAAAGCCCGATGTTCGAATCACATGCGTTACGCGTACTTCGAGGCTTTACAGGGCAGGTAATTCGTTTTTGTAACCACCGCCGAAACTGAGCTTTCAACAGGGTGAAAGGCGAAGGCGGTGGGAGCAGTCTGTTACGTTGGCGGTTATGCACCAGTAAAAAAATCAAGGCGGAACCGGCCAAAAGTGGACACGCTCGTTACTACAGGGCAGCACGTACGGTCATTTGCCCAGTATTTCTTGCTTCGCTTTTGTTGCTGTATCCTAAACATAAACAAGAACGGCTACCAGTTTACCGGTCTTTTTTTTAGATAAAAGATATAAAATCCGACCTCTATATCCACGTGGGATATATACTTAGGCTCAAAGCCTCAAAACTGAGGAGTTTAAAACAACAAAGAAGAGAGCTTAAGGACTAAGAAAAAAGCTAGAAAGACTAAGCTTCAGAACTTCTTCTCCATCCTTGCTTTCAATCAAGTCTCTATCCCCATCCGACTGCGCCATCCAAACTTCGGTCTACTTTGTGTGAATAAGGATCTCCGAGGCGACGCCTCCAAGGAGCCGACTAGGGTCGCCGACGCCGCCTGCCTCACTGAGGCAAGGTTTTCACCTGGAGATCCGTATACATGAGGGCTATGGAGTGCCATGACAACACCTCCAGGAAGGAAAATGGCGCCCGAAGGCGTCATTGTTGTCAAGACCGGTAAGATCACCGGCAAGGCTTTTGCCAGCACCTCCACAGCACCCCACGCACTACCCATTCACAAATTAGACCGCCACCAACACACCGATCCTGCTCGCCTCAAGGCCATGGCATAGCCCCCCTTGAATTCCACGATGAGCCGCTTCCTGCAAAGTCCGCCTCTGTAGAAACGACTTTGCGACGCCTATGCGTCATCACTGAGCATCACTCAATGCCGCCGCTCGAATCAAGCCCGCCTCGGTGTCCTCGCCGGCGGGCGCCGCCGCCGTCACCGGCATGCTGCTCCGCCTCGCGAGCACTGCGCGCCGCCGCATCTTGCTGAGTGCCGCCGCCGCCGCCGCGCGCGCGCCGGCCGCATCGCGCCGCGCGCGGCAGGGCTGCATCGCGCGCGCCGCCGTCGGGTCCGCCGCTTCGCGCGTCGCCACCGTCCCGCTTCGGGCCGACCGTGTGGGAGCGCGGCTGCCGCCTCTGCCGACGTCGTGCCGCGCTCGGCTGGGTCGCCGCGCCGTCTCGGGCAGCCGCCAAGCGCCGCCGCTAGGTCGCCGCCGCTCGTGGGGAGCGGTCGCCATCCATCTCGCGCGCGCGCCGCCGTAGCCACGCGCAGCCGCGCCTTGCGCCCCGTCCCGCCGCCGCTCCATGCGGGTGCCGCCGCCCAGATCCGAAATTTTCGGGTGGACCCCTCCCTTCGATGCGGTGAGCCGCCGAGAAGGGGAGGGGCAGATCCGAGGAGGAGGTGAAGACGAGGAGGCGAGGTGTTTGGAAGACGAGCAGGCGAGGCGAGAATCTGGACGAGGAGGCGAGGTGTTTGGAGGACCCACCAGTTTACCGGTCTAGTAAAGACCTCCCGTTTAACGGCTAGAAGACCAACACGTTGTTCCTGTATCGAACAACGATGATGTCACTGAGAGACCATGCGGGTTTGGCAGCTGAACTGCTCGTACCCTTTTCTGCCAAAGCACCCAAAGTTCCGTGATTTTTTTAAATAGTTAATTTTTTATTTTGAATTATAATATTATATCTCATTTTTATTTTTCTAGTTTTGACCACGTGTCATCCAATGATTGGACGACTTAGACTAGCTGTCTAATGGTTAGACAACAATATCCCTAGTCATCCACCCTAGTTGCCCAACAATATCGGCTGGTTGAGCGCCGTGCTCATTTCGCTCGAGAGAAAGAAAGGAAGGGGGGAGGGGAGAAGAGAAAGAGAGGAGAGGAGAAGGAGAGGAGGAAAGAAAAGGAGAAGAGAGAGAGACAGGAGGGGAGGAAAGGAGGAAAGGAGGAAAGGAGAGGGAGCGGAAGAGAGGAGAGATCTGCGTATTAACGATGGTGAGTTCTCTGTATTTCTTTGTACATTTATTTTTGAAACATGATAGGATAGCAAATAAAATCATTAGATGTGTAATTTAGAAACTAATGACAATTTAGTTGTTAATAGTTGTATTGTCGTTTAGATCGCTCTGTTGCGCATTTGAAGGCCTAGCCAATTTTGTTAGTCGCTTATAAATTGTAGAAACCCCCTAATAAGTATTCTTAATTATTAGAATAATTAATAGCGATCAAAAGATTTAAAACTGTTCATGACAATTAGAATAGCATGCACCGATTTAAAATAGCACACGATGAGTTAAGATTACGCGTAGCGATTAAAATTGTACACAATGATTTAAATAGCATGTGAGTCATAAAAATCTGCAAATGACTAAAATAAAACTTAGGGATCCCATAGGAAATCGGCATACGTGAAATTAAATAGGCATAATAGCATACGTGAAATCGGCTAGGAATGATTTGAAGAATTTTCGGAGCTACACTATTAATAATTAAACTAGTAATTATGTCATAATTGCTAACTTCAAATTGATTTGCAGATATGGCTCGTGACCTTGGTGATTTGGACTGGCCTTTCGGCCTGCTCGACCAGCACGTCGAAGCACAACATCGCGCGAGCCGTTGTGTCCCGCATCCTGATGGTGGGGATGAGACGACTCCATACGCGGACACTCCGATGGGCTTGGAGACTGGACCGACGCTGGAGAGATAGGTTTGTCTGCAAAATGTGCCACATCTTTTTACGATATTTCTGTTACGTACTGACTTCTTCGTGCTTTGTAGGCTGAGCGATGCCGGTCTTCTACCTCTCGTGCGACGGTCGAGGCCACTGTCGAGGACGGCTCTCCAGTCAAGGAGGCTAGGAAGGTCCATGTCGGCCCGGAGAGGTCATGGCGGTTCTCGTTCGATCGGTCATCGCTGACAGCTCTGCTTGACTGGAGGAGGCCTAAGACGCACACCTTCCACCTCTCATTCGAGGAGATGGTCCCTACTCAATAGGACGTCGTGATGCTGCTCGACCTGCCTATCGTGGGAGAGGCTACCTCCCCACAGGATGTGCCTGCCAACTGGCGTGATGACCTGATGGACAGGTTTGACAGGGTTCTTTCGGCCGAGGTCACACCAGCGTACCACGTCTTCTCGACGCGACAGAAGCATGGCCCACCCATGTAGTTGCTTTCGCAGTTCCGGGTATGTATGCTATCCATTTTCCCTGTTTAGCGATGCACTATCCTTGCCATATGATGGAATTACTAATTTTTAATTTATGCACAAGTCGAGCAGATGGACGCAAATGCCAACGAGTACCAGGTGTCATGGCACCTCGAGGCATACATGTTGTGGCTATTTGGCTGGGCATTGTTTACCAGTAGTCATGATGACTCCGTCGATGCCCGCCTCATGCGGTATGCGAGGGCCATCGCCGACGGGAGCAAGTGCACATCATCTAGGGATCAATCGTACTTACCGTGACATACTGTGGTATGTGTGACGCTTGCCGCAAGACGAGGACAACCATTGTCCTCACAGGCTGCCCACTCCTTTGTAGCTATGATCGTTTGAGTGCTTCCCCCTTGGACAACCGACGTTGCTCGACAGTGGTCCGTACCACGTTGACATGTACCACAGGGGCGCCATGGACCGGCCGATCGCAGCGTCCCTTTGGTGCCGTAGACAGGTACGTTCTCTCTTGAATCTATATTATATGTGTATTATAGGTCATCCTTTATAACCACTGTTTTGGCTCACAGGCACAGTTCACACACCTGTAGGTCACCTGTGTCTACGATGACTTCATCGAGCACCTCGACCGTCTCATCGCTGACGACGTGTGTTAGGACCCGTACTCTGATCAGGAGATGGCGAACCATGTCCCCGCCGGGCTCTCGTTGTTGTGCTTGCGTGACCAGGCGTACTGGCTCATGTGGAAGAAGCTCGTCTTCAGAGTGTTCAAAGAGGACTATGCGGTGCATACTGTGCACTTAGCGCGGAACTTCGCCCTTGTGGTAGGTACTCTTATGTTTCGAAATGTCTAAGTATGGTTATCACAATTACTAGTTTGATGTTTTCATGTACTTCTTGCAAACAGACATCATCGCCAAGATTGTGAGGGCCACCGGGTGAATCATGGACAGGGTCACACACAATTTGGAGGTGACGCACGACGAGCTGCTGCACATTATCCATCGGGTCTATGAGAGGATGAGGTGCACCCTTGCCCTCTCGTCGTGCAGGACGCTCTTGGAGGTGGCCACGTTGATGAGTACGCCAAGGCTGCACATCCTGTAGCTTAGGTAGGAGGCTCCAGAGGGCCACGTGTACGAGTCTCGCTAGCGCCTGACTAGGCTAGACGGTTCGCATGGCCATGTGCCTACCCTCGGGCACCGCCACCATTGCGTCGGGCCAGGCTGGAGAGTCAGCGTGGGCACGTACCTACACAATGGCGTCGTCGTCATCTGTGCACCCTTACCTGGCATCGGTAGGGTAGCACATGTTGTTCAACTAGGGTGGATATGATAGTTGTTCAGCACACTTCTCTTAAGGTTTTCTTGCATTGATATATTACAGGAATAAAAAATACCTATCCTATAGGTACGATGCACTAGGCAGGAGTTCATCTATCCCCCCCACAAGGATCTCCCAAGGGACGTGAGCGACTTCCTCGTGGAGGACCCGGTGGAGGTTCTTTCTGGGTCGCAGCTCAACGCTGCCCCAGTACCCACATAGGCGCAAGTGGAGTTGACCCCCGAGGCCTTGGGAGTACGGGACATCAAGGCTCTTGACCGCCTCACCCTATCGAGGCACCGACACACTACGCTGAGGAGGTGTTGCGGGTGGTATAGTTGGTGGCGAGTAGTGGTTCTTTTTTCTCCTCCATGTATGAATTCCCTATTGCATCGTAATATAACTTACCTTCCTACTTATGAATTGTTGCTGGTTCAATCATCCTCACAAAAGTTTTCAAAAATTTATCGCACTACTACAACAAACGATAATCATATAATGTTATTGTGACTCTAACAAATTTCGTACCCTTTAGAATCTATGAATATCACAAACAAATCAATCGACATTATCTGCCCTTTTATTCAAATAAAAAACAATATACAAATAAGATTTGTTAAATATAATATCTACAAAAATTGCCATTTACTCCCCCCAATTATTTCAATTGGATTAATAAAATAATTATATTATTATTTAAATTGCCCAACCGTTGAGCGACTTGGACTAGTTGCTCAACCAGATTGGATGACTAGTGTCTTGTCACCCAACCGTTGAGAAACATGACCACGTGTCGCCCAACGGTTGGGCGACTAGCCCAAGTCGCCCAACCGTGCGGTGACACGTGGTCAAAATTGGAAAAAATGTATAATACTGTAATTCAAAATAAAAAAATAGATTATTTTTTAGAAAAATCAAAGTCCCGTAGTCCCAAGCCAAACCACTTTAGTGTAACAGCGCTATCAGGAAAGCAACTTCAGGCTCATAGGCAGCAGGGCGAAAGGGAAAGGTGGCTAACGGTGAAAATGGATTAGATAGTGCTTAAACTATATTCGTATCCATATTTTTTTTTCTCAGATTTGAATACAAATTGGACAAACGTTGGATATGAATATGAACTAGACAAATGCCATATTGGATCAGATTATACTCAAAATCGCATTCAATTTGGCTATTTTTCGGATTCCAATAATTATTATTCGTGGCCTCTACTATTTAAAACATGACACGAAATTGTTTCAACATTTTATGTTGATAAATAGCTGATTCTAACATGTAACTGCTCATTAAATGTTGGCAGAAACAAATTAATCATTCATCTCATGTATTAGTATAATACAACTTTGAGGATATCCTATGGCATAAAGAAGTTTAGTAAATAGACACCAATTTTATAGTAATATTTATGCTCCTTTTCCTCTAGTTTATCACGTAATCATTGATCATTAGTGACATTTTGCTAGTAATCCTAACTAATTATACATATATTGCAAATAAATTAGTTATAAATATATCAAATTTGGTAAAAAGAGCATGCAAAAAGCTTTATCGGGGATGTGCCAAAATAAAAAACATGAAATGCCAAATTAGAGTTTTCTATGACGACGGGCTCGTCAAGATGATCGAAATTTCACCATGACAACAGACTCATCAAGATGATCAAAATGCATATATAATATGCCCAATTTGGAGGTCAAATACAACATATATGTATTAGCTAGTTGTTGCTATTGTATCTACTAAATCTAGATCTTATTTAGATATCTGGCTCTGAATCCGCATCAAGCCATACCAGATTCACATCTGACATCCGGGACTTTGCTGGTTCAACATCTGAATTCAAATCCTATTCAAATTCAAATATCAAACATCCGGATTCAACAAATCTAGATTTGGTAGTCAGATAATTCGACCAAATCAATATCCGTTTTCACCCTTAAAGGTGGCACAATGGAAAAAATCTAGGCGTGGTGCTGTGGTGTCAACATGTTGCGCCCTCCCCGCGCCGGCCACGTTGCGTGGCAGCCCATCCCGTCAGTTTGTCCCTCTCACGCGCTGGTTGCTACCCTTTTCTGCTTGGAGCATAGCTAGGCAAGTGCGCGCCCGTGGCACCCTATAGGTTAGCAAATGCGATACTACAAGGAACAACCTTGCAAAATAGCATAGAGTAAAAACGGTAAATAAAATAGCTTGGTCAAGATTTTATTGAATAAAGAAAAAAATCACATTTAACTTGGAAGACAATGGAAGAATAAATAACAGAGAATTTATTCAAAAATATAGAAACAACACGGTATTGGAAAAAGGTACTTCCATGACCTGATACCACATCCAATAACTACGCTGACTTTGTTCTTGGAATAAAAGAAAAGCAAGCGTGATATATAAAATATCTCAGCAAGTCACACCTAACAATAATAGTAACAATAAATGTAAGGTAAATCAAGGGTTCCAGGTAGCCACGAGGTAAATGTAGCCTACGAACATGATAATCAAAGGCAATGATATAATGTGTAGTTAGGAGAACATGAAATGAAATATAATTGTGGGATGTGACCATGTCATTGTAATGTGGATAGTTATGACACTGATTTCAACGCATCACATACTAGGTTATATGAGAATAGTTATTCATCCACCTTGACTGCATACCTGTGATGGGGTGTTATCTTCCCAACAATGAAAATATACGGCCCCCCATATATGGTTGGGTGGGTAGTGTTATTACCCCTATATATGATGTTGACATGCGTCATTTTTACATATATTCACCCGTCATTTTACCCTATTATTTTTCATATTTTGGGATCATTTATCATCATTTACATGCTTTTCTATAATTAATTACTCAATTTAGACCATTTTACATTTTCAATATTTTTCTGCAGGCCAGTGCTATTAGGGATGGCAATCGGGCACGGCGCGTACGGGTAGTGCTCGCCCATACTGGTACCCGCGACCACGATTTACGCCCACGGGCATACCCGTGAAGGACGATGGGTGAAGAACCTCGCCCATACCCGTCGCCCATGGGTATGCCCGTTTACCTGCGAACTGAGAGTCACCATTTGAGAGTTGAACTAATGACAGGTACATATAAGTAGCAGCTGTTGCTAGAAAATATAATAGCTATAAAATTTTTTTATAACAATCAATAGCAATTAGAGATATGCAAAAGTTTATAACAATCAATAGCAATTAGAGATATTGCTATGGCTACGCCACCTGTCAATCTATATCATGGGTAAACGAGCGGGGCGGGTACATATGGAGCTTACCCATACCCGTGCCCGTTTACCCGATGGGTAGAGTGTCCCCCCATTTCCATACCTATGGGTAAAGAAAATATCCCATACCTGGCTCCATTAGGGTATTTATCCACGGGTATACGGGTAAACGGGCCCAGTTGCCATCCCTAGGTGCGATCGAGGCGCATTCACTCCAAATTAGCATGCTAGGACTGCCCTGTATAGATTTATGCGTCGCCACGTACGTGTAGGATCTTCCCACGAAGAAAATGGAGCTCTGGAGGTCTAAATTAGAAGAAATCAAATGGGAAAAGGACTTTATTGTAATTTTTGACAACCTAGAGGGCTAAATTGCAAAATTGCCAAAATCCCCAATCTCCCTTCAAAAACCCTAGCAGCCAGCAATTCCAGCTCGAGCCCGGTTCATCTGTCTCCCCTTGTCCCCTTTGCTTCCCCTCTCATCTCCCCTTCACTACCACCAGTGCCGATGAGGGCTGGGCCTGATCTCGCCGAACGCCACCGCATCACGGGTACTGCTCCCCTCTGTGCGCCTCCTCCCATCACTAGATCCAGACTGGCTCACTGGCAGCTACGCCAACCACTCCTCCAATGCGCCTTCCCTCTACTGCTCCACCATCCACCGCCGACTCCCCCTCCTCCTGCTACCTCTTCACCGACGCTAGCTTGTTCTTCTCCCCTCGCCCCCTTTGCTTCTCCTCTCTTCTCCCACCATCCTTCTCCATCTCCGGCCGCCTAGCCATCTCTTCCTTCACCCCAACACCTTCCGATTGCCGCCACCTCTTCTCCTCTGCTGCTTCTTCGAATCCACTGCCCCCTCTATTCCACCCTCACCGGCCGCCATTCCTTCATCCCTTCGCCGCTACTCCACAGCGTCGCCGCTTCTACACCAGCGCGCCAACGCCACCTCTCTGCTCCTTCCCACCGACGCCTACATCAGCTCCACCACAGCCCCATCAACGTCGGTGAGGTTCCCTCCTCTACATCTAGGGCGTCGTCGGCCATCTCCTCCCCTTCCAGTCGGTAGCCGACCCAACTCCTCCTCTGCGCCACTCACCTCAGCTTCCTCTTTCTTCTACGGTTAATCTCCAAATCCCTTCTCTTTCCTTTATTTTCTTGTTTAGTTTTCTTGATTACTATTACTACATGAACTGTGAATGTTAAACTGTGATTTGAGATGCATTATTGAGCACTGTAATGGTTCTGTTAATTTTGCACTGTGATGTTTGTGATTAGTGGTTGTGTTATTGTGCTCTATTAAATTATTCTAGGATTTCTCTATGTTCATGTTGCCAGTAGTTTAACTCAAGAATTTGCGCTTGTAATTTGTTATGTGTGATGGTGTTATGACCTTTGTTACAGGCAGTGGTTAGATGTTAGCTAGTTAGTAGTTTTTGCCACTTGTGATATCTATTTAGCTATGTTATATGTTATCTGTTTAGGTGTCTACTGCTCATGTGAGTTGTGATCTGTGTTAGATTGTCTTTGTTGGCATTAGGTTAGTAGTACGAGTTATGCCCTTGTTAGTAGTAGTTCTATGTTCGTTGTTTGTTTGTGTTGCACGATTTAGCGAGCTGACGACCGTTTCCTCTCCCTGTGCTATCTCGATCCCCTCCTTGCTTCCAGACTCCCTCTTTTCTCCTTTATATGGTCTGTCGATAGTTAGGTCGTGCGTGCATTCATCGTAGTTCTGTGTTTGTGTTATCGTGTGCCGCTGTCGTCTAGTTAGCTATTGACCATTTTCTCCCTTGTTCTCTCTTGACTCACTGTGCTTCTCGACTCCATTCTTTTTTTTCTCGCAGTTGGTAGTTAGTCAGGTCATTGGTCGGTAGTCATATGTTCATTCGCGTAGTTTTCGTTGTCATTCGTGCGTCATTCGCGTAGTTCGTTCGGTCGTTCGTCCCGTCATCCTTTGATCGTTTAGTTAGTTTGTCATTTCGTCTGTGCAAATTAGATTTCGTTCAATAATTAGTTTGTTCGGTCGATTCAGTAGTTATTTAAGATTTAGTTTTCTCCTCCATTTCGATTGACCTATCTTTAGCTGAGCACCAATAGCCTCAGTTTAGTCCCTGTGGAGAACACAACACTCGCCGCTATTTCAGTGGCAACCTGTGTATTTGCGGATGTGCTATTTTTGCACGATAAGATGTCTAGATTTGTGTTAGTGGAACGCATGGGTCAAATGCATGAATCAAACTATAATTAAGAATTGAAAAGGAAATGAGACTTAAAGAGTAATTCAACTATAATAATTTATGATAAATCACAAATAGGTGGTGTGCAATAGGCTGGCACCCACCTGTTAGTATCCCCTACAACTAGATGTTAATCTCCCAAGAACGAAAATGTACCGCATCCACACGATTGTTGGGTAGAACCTTAGAAGGTGTGAGATAATATGTAAAATATGGAACAAGGATTTGATAATGACAACAAGACAAAATAACAATAACATGATTATTTGACATTAGAAACTTGATAACAGTAGTGCCCAAATTGTGATGTAATAATCTGATATTTGAGAAGGAATGATACACGACAATATGATATTATGGGTTCGATACGATAACTCAGTGATATAGAGATGTTAGAAGATATGATAAAGGTACCATGATATTAGAAAGTGTTGTACCGGGCAATTAACACAAATCAAGACAGACAATGATTAACACACTATCCAATCAAGTACTCCAAGCATATTTATTCCATTAAATTAACCATTAATAAAGCATATTAATTCCTAAAATCTTTATCAAACCAATGATTAGGTGGTGATCCATCAACATTCCTGTTGATTATCCTCCTCTAGTAAACCATCTGATCCATTTACATGATAATATTCAACACTAAGATGATCCAAGTGGCAATTTATCTAAGTAATCAGTGTTGTGAGGAAAATTTATGTATTTGCCACCCTTACGACTCGGGTGGCAACAGATTTGCCACCTAGGCCCGTTGTCAGTGACTCAGGTGGCCCCACATGTAAGTGACAGAGTTTCGATGACAATCTTAAGGGTAGCAAAAACATGAATCTCCCGGACTGTGACAGTCATCAATAATTATCAACATAGCACATCAACTGGAAGACACTAAACAAGGTACGAACACCTACAATAATGATCGATAACTAAGTAGTTATTACTGTGGGATAATGTAACATGAGTTATTGTCAAGGGGTGGCTAATCAATAGAAATATAGAATAAAAATTGAAACTAATGAAAACGAGATCGGAGGGTGTAAAACGGTATTGCAGGAGAGACTTGCATGCCATTCGCTCCGATGAAAGGCATTAGTCCCGCACTGGTCCCACATGTAGACTTATTTCTTTTCTTCCTATTGATGTCGTGGTAGTAGAGATTGTGCAGCCGTGGAGCACACACAGAGGGGGTGTGGATCAACAAAGCGATGGCACGAACATGCACCGGCCAGTGATGCATGCACATGCTTTGCAAGCGTGGATACAAGGCATGGCAGCAGAGCACATGTACAAGGGGTTACATAGAACTATGGCAACAGAGAAAAAAATGAATAGTGTCTTTAAATTTTTTTCCTAAATATTCATCGATCCTGTTAGCCAAGCATCCTCCTCCCGGCTCGGCTTGCCCGTGCTGGACTCCCTGCACTGTACGTCTGCATATAGTAGCGCTACAGGCCCGTGCAGCCGCACCAACGGCAGGATCGACATCAACCTCTACACAGCAACAACTCCAACAGATTTACTCGGTTTCCATCTTGTGTAAACCAAACTTGGCATGTAATCTTCATTTCTGTTTTTGCTGTTGCATCGTGTATGACTCTATATATGCTGATCCGGCTAAATGAATCAAGGTATCATGTATTTTTCCTATAGCTTGTACGCATTCGTGGCATCAGAGCTCTATGGTCCCCTGACCTCCACCTTCCGCTAATCCATCTATGCCACTGCCATGGCCAACGACGAGGCCTCTGCCGCTGCTACACGTGAGCGCGAGGCCGCCACTGCCCGGGAACGTGAAGCCACTGCCACTCGCAAACAGGAGGACGAGCGCGCATTGATCCTCGCCAAGGCGGCCATGGTCGCGCAGCTTCACGCCCAGGCCATGGGCGTCCCAAACATCCGTGCCCTCGTGCTGATCGTCCTCGACCTCGTCTGCCCCAATTACACCAAGTGGCGCAGCCTTATGCACATCACCCTCGGCAAGTTCTTCCTAACCAGCCACGTCCTCACCGACGAGGCTTGTCCCAACGTGCCCGATTGGCTTCGCATGGATTGCATCGTCATCTCTTAGCTGTACGGTACTCTCTCCACCAAACTTCTCGACATTGTGATGCAGCCGGCCACCACCGCCCGCATCATCTGGCTCGGGATTGAGCAACAGTTCATTGGCAACAAGGAAACTCATGTGCTGTTCCTCGACGCTGAGTTCCGCAACTTAATTAGCTTGAGCATACTTAGGGATGTGATATACATGAATATGATTTAACACCCCCGCCCTTAATATGCCACTTAACACCTTGCTCAGGATTTACAATAATAAAATTTTAGAACAAGAATAAGAGCACCCCTTTTAAAAGATTTTTATATAAAGTAATCTACACAAGACTAGGAACTAAAACTTTAATGTAGATACTTGTTACGGAGGCAGCATTGGTTCATAATATGGTATGATCATCCTCAAGCTTGGTTCCCAATATGCATATGGTGGAATTTAGCTCTTCATGAATAAGCCAAACTCCAATGGCTCTCTAAGTACCTATTAAGCACTTAAACACATTGTGGTACCCAAAACTTGGTTGGGTCCAAGTGTGTTAGTCACAATAAATTTGGGCACCAAAATGGTCCTAGATTAAGATTTTGTGAACTAACATCCTAGTAAACACATTGCCATTTTTATTCTTCCTAAGCAAATATTGTTCATCAAAAAGAGATGGCTTAGGAATAATACCTTTAGGACAATCCTTACTAAAATGTCCCTTTTTTCGGCAATTGTAGCAAGTTGGGCAATTGTTACCTACCCTTATTTTCTTGTCTTGTTTATTGTAGGTTTGCCTCTTCATTGATAGATTTTTCTTGTTTTTCACCTTGTTAGAGCACTTGGAGGCGAAATGACCCATCTTGTTGCATCCATGGCACTTAGTATATTTCTTCGTATGACTTGCATTGTGCCTTGTCTTACTATTCTCCTTTTTCTTGGAGATGAAGCCAATATCTCTCTTGTCATTTGACTTCCCAATATTATGTCAAGAGAGGCTTTTTCCTTTATAGCTCTTTTCCAAGTCATTTTCAATGTTGTGACTTGGGCCTTGAGCTCTTTGTTTTCCTCTACAAGGTTAGTCTCAACAAGTATAGAGGAATTATAATCATATAATTGTGAGCAATAAGGTATATCAAGCAAATTATCACAAGATGTGGATACATTAACATTAGATGAAATGCAAGGAGTAGAAGCTATACATGACATATCATCTAACAAATTACAAGCAATGCCTATATCCACATTAGGCTTATAATATTCCTTGAGAAGGAGAATTTCATGTTCTCCTTTTAGCTTATTATAATCATTTTGAAGGGAGACATGCTTACTCTTCAAAATCTTATACTTAGCCTTTTCCTTCCCAAGAAATTCATTAAGTTCTTCTAACATATCCATCAACTCATTATGAGAAGGTGCATCATTGTCATCATCATTATTTACCTTCTTTTTACCTTTTGCTATAAAACATTGAGTTGATGTGGAGGGAATAGTGGATTCTTCATCGTCAGAGTTAGAAGTTGAGCATTCATCTCCCAACATCCACTCTTATATGCAATATTCATTGGTTGATGTGGACACTCAAACTATTAGACATGACCCCTCTTAATAGTACGATAACCTATACTAGCAATCTCGTCTTCCAACCAAAAGACCGGTAAAAGACTAGGAACACATTTTTAGCCCTAGCTAGTCACACCTTTGCCTTAGGTCATTGTCTTGATATGCATCAACTCATGATTCATCCTTTTCTTCAATTTCATCAACTCATGATGGTCTTCACTTGACTTGATGATCAATACATGATCATCTCCTCTTGGACATGCATCAACTCATGATACATCTTCTTCTTAATAGCCTTCAACACATGAAGCCATCTTCCATCGAGACTTGATGATCTTCAACACATGAAGTCATCCCAAGTCATCCTCATTTGCGGAACCTAACCTATTCATCCAACTCAGGGAAAATGTTAGTCCACAAAATAATTGTTATCAATTACCAAACTTCACCATTAACACATTATAGAGGGACTAGATTCTATAATCTTCCCTCTTTAGTAATTTATGACAATCTCAACAAAATATGAGATAAAGATTGTATTTGCAAGTATACAACATGTACACAATACTTGTATACTCTGAGATAAGCTTTGTAAGCAAAGGTTACTTATCCGGCTGTCATTAATCATCTAACCATTAATACATAATAGAGGGGTTAAATAACAACCCTATTGCAAATGAGTATATATAAACTACACAAGCTATATATATACTCAAGGGTATGTTTCAAAGTAAAGATCCTTAATATGCATGTCAAAGGAAACATGGATCAATACTTATAAAATTACAAAACATAGAGCGAACTTTCCCTAAATATGTGCATACAAGTATGTATAATGAAGATATATGTACATATTCATTTTGGATTATCTGTGGAGTTCAATTTATATTTTGGATCCAAGAAATGCATTAATATATGATAATGTGATTTCAAATGCATACCACTATGATTTCACCTTTTCATCTATGTAAAACTAAGTAATATCATAATCAATAAACAGGTTAGTCTCATAAATGCATTTGTCATTATCACTAAAATCTCATAATAGTATTTGTCATTATCACCAAAACCAAATTAAATGGAGCTTGATCTTTCAATCTCCCCCTTTTTGGTAATTGATGACAAATCCATTAACAATAATAGCATTGGATGAACCAAAATACGGTGCCCCTGCGGCTCGACTGCGACACTCAGCATCCTCAGTGCTCTGCCTTGCACGCCCGTTGCGTAGTAGTAGCCCATGCGCCCCTAGTGGCAGCGGCCCACCTCCTGGTGATGTCCCCGCAGGTGCAGCATGTGGCTCCACCGCTGCCCCAGGCCCCAGCCCACGGTGCCCCCTGCAGCCTTGGGCGCGCCCTCATAGACTCCTATGTCCAACCTTGGTTTGTGGGATCAGCAGTCACTGACAAATGCCTTCAACACCATGACTCTGACTCTGCCTGCAACCATGGTCTGGTACATGCATTCCGGTGTGACTTTGCACATGACATCTGACACCGGTAACATCTCCATGTCCAATCCACCTCGTTCCTTCACTCCATCTATTATTGTCGGTAATGGGTCGCTACTACCTATCACCGCCACTGGCTCTACATCTCTACCTGGTTCTCTTTCTCTTAATAATGTTCTTGTTGCTCCTCACATTATTAAGAATCTTATATCTGTTCACCAGTTTACCGCTGACAATAATTGTTCCGTTGAATTTGACCCCACTGGCCTTTCCGTGAAGGATATTCGGTCTAGGAAAGTGATCATTAGGTACAATAGCTTTGGGCCCCACTACCCTTTGGCTTGCCGGTCTCCGTCCCACCGTCATTTGCTCTTCTTGCTGGTGCCCCTGCCTCCTTATGGCATCGTCGACTCAGGTACTTGGTCATGAAGCTTTATCCAAATTAGCCAGTACTTCTGCCATCTCTTGTAATAAAAGTGACATCGACACTATCTGTCACACTTGCCAACTTGGTCACCATGTTCGTTTACCTTTTGTTTCATCACATTCTCGAGCTCTCAAGAATTTTGACTTAGTGCATTGTGATATTTGGACATCGCCTGTCATCAGTGTGTCCGGTTATAAATACTACTTAGTCATCCTTGATGATTGCTCGCATTTCCTTTGGACTTTTCCTCTACGACTAAAGTTTGACACTTTCTCCACTATCTCCAATTTTTCTCTTACGTGGCATGTACGCTTTCAGATCCTTCACCCTAGTAGCTACTAAGCTATGAAGATCAGGACTAGAAGCCAAGGCCAAAAGAACTCATAGCCCTAGTAGTCTGACCACTATCTACATGTCAGTTTGACTAGGCTCCTATGGTTTGACTGCTTGGGGTGGCAGTTTGACTGGGCTCCTACGGTTTGACTGCTTGTGGTGACGGTCTGACTGCTCTCCTATTCCAGAAAAGAAAAATCAGCCTAAGGCGATGCAACTTTTGGTGCAACTCTAAAAATCCAAGTCCAAATGAGATGAGATTTTGTACACACCCTGCTTAGGGTCTCAAGAACCTATTCCATCCAAGGATCGTATGAATCCTTGTCAAAGCACAGACCTATCTCAAGAACAAATGATGTTGCACCAAAACCAGGCAAAACCAAAAAAACTCAAAATATGACTTGCTCATAAGTGGAGGATGACCAAGATGGCTCTAAATGTATTTGCACATATCACAGGAAGCAAGAACTCCCAAAGATTTGAGACAAAAATACTTGGATAAAGAAATCTCCCAAGAAGGTCAAGTCTAAGAAAAACTGAGCAACTTTAAGAACCTGCAATACATGATGCCTAGATAGATGGGGATTGATCTTCATGAGTTATCTTCATCACTTACATGTTCTTAGCACACAACAAGATCAAGAAGGGGGGAAGAAGATCAAAACCAACAAGATCAAGAGCAAATCAACCAAAACAAGAGGACTCCATGAGAGATGAACAAAGTTGATATGTTGCTACTTGGGGATGGAGGTTTTATAGCCACTTCACATGGAGGATAAGAGAGCACACCACATCACTCACACTTCTCAAACCCTAATCCTAAAACACTTAGCTAGAATAAGGAATGGTTGGATGGTTAACTTGCAAGTCTCCATCCCAACTCGTTAAATAGATAAGGCAACCAGTCCACATCTAACCCTAATGGATACTATATCCAATAATGTAAATGGGGGAACCCAATAACCCCACATAATATGGGGTTTTACTTACACACTACACTTAAGCACACTTTTCAAAGCATATGAGTCCAAACCCATTAAATCCTTAGTGTTTGATCCAACTTGATCTTTTTAGCTTCTCCTTGATCTAAACTTATTTTCCAAGCACCACTCAAGTGCCGCAGTTTTGATCCAAGGTAGTTTTTGGTATTTTGGTAAACTTATCATAATACTCTTCCTTGACACGGTCTTCATCTTCCCTTACAAGCAATCTTCATGTTTGCCATATGTAGGTACACCACTAGCTTGTTACACGTTGACAAGTCTCTCCTATTCTGATTCCACCAGCCCACACCTCACTTAGACTAACTAGACCACATGGTGCAAACTGCTACTTGAACTTTCCTTCAACATTTCCCGCCTTTCTTGTGACATGCTTGAGCTTAACCATCTCACCTGGTATCCTTGATCATTTTGGGTCTTAGCTCCTTCATGTATTGCCCTAATCCTCATCGTTGATCATGGTTGACTCTAAGCCTCTCAGCACATTAAAGATGAAGAAATCGCTTTCGGGCACAAGTTCTTCACAACTTGACCCACAGTAGTTAAAACATATTCCATGCAGCACATATGCAGCAACCTAGGTCAAGCCAAAACACACCATGACCAAAAATCCCAAGCCACATATTTCAACCAAAGTAACACAATTGGGCCGCTCAGACCACCAGCTCCAACTGGTCTGACCACTGCTGGCCGCCGGTCAGATTGCTGGTGCCAGCTAGTCTGACTGCATCCTCTTACTAGTCCGACTGGTAGGTCTAAACCAAACGCTAAAAAACTAAATTTTTGCAAAATACAAATTCCAGCTCCTCTAATTTGGTAATGGTTCATCACAACAAACCATGGACCTTCTCACATGGTTCTTCAATCTCCCCCTTGATGAATCCATTGGTAATTTTTTAAAAATATAAATAGGAGGTGATTTTAGAAATAAAGAGGGAATTTTGCAAATAGAAGCTCAAGATGGTTACACAAGGAGTGAAAAGGCTGAAAATGACCATATGAACCAGAAATGGAGTGAAACTACTAAAAATGACAAGTTTTCCGTAAAAAAACTTCAAATCGACCAAATAAATTAGAAAAATGTCACTCTAGGTTCATATGAAAGAACAGTTGTTCCATTTGACCTTTGTTGTGGTAAGAAGAGATCAAATGATCAAGAGAATCATAGCAAGATATAAAAGCTCTGACTTAGTAAAAATTTGCACTAACAACTCTAAATTATGCTCTAGATATATATTTTTACGAATCTTTCTCCCCCTTTGATAATGTAATCATCAAGATGGATGGAAGAAGATATATCATGAATCAAATAAAGTGGCTATATTTTATTCTTCTTAGCTTCAGGAGCTATTAAAACTATCTAAATTGTCTTTAAAAGTATTACACCAAGTAATATTGTTTGAAGTAGCTATTCTAGATTATGGTAAACCATACATAACAAAGATAGGCCAATTAAGCAAGAATCTAAAATGAAATGAATTTTGAGCATGTCAAGTTACTCAAAGTTATAGTTTATTCAAAGGTATCAAAAAGAGCCAAGTCATGTCAATAAACTAATTAAATGGACCAAAAGGCTACAATTGAGTCAATTTAGAGAGCTACAAATTCAGAGATGAATTATTTTGTTCAAGTACTTAGAATTTAGCACAGTTAATACAAATGATAATTTTAGAAATATATTTTTTGGTCATATCTTAGTAAACCAAGTCTTAGACAAGGAGTCATCCATAAATCCTTTCTAAGGTTCAACAATTTCTTATATTTTTGCTTTCTTAGCCTGTGCTAGATCTCAAGCCTTATTTCAACCATCCCAAGTAAGAAACTTAAGAGAGTAGTCATGGTCATTCAATACTCATCCTAAGTTCATAGCTAGTGTAATGGCAAGCCGTCTCATGAGAAAGGATTAGTGAAATCAGGTTTTCTCATATAAAAGATATCATCTTTCATTTTTAGTTCAAGAACAATGAGCTACTCCATAAGCTATACCCTACCCGAGCTGTAAAAGCCTAGAAGAAGTAAACTCATGTTTCAGTAAAGAACTAGTATAGCTCAATCTAAAGCTCAATTTAGATTCTAGGCTCAACTTAGTCTATTTGACAAGGCATGAATCATAAGAGGATCGCTATAGCAAAACTAATCACAAGATCCAACAAGACATGTTTAGTTCAAGTTTTTCTTATTTAAGCAGGCTAGCATGGCAAAAGATAAGCTACACATAGAAAGATGTGATGAATCTAGCATACTAGCACGCGAGAAATTGTAAGATGTAAAGCAAGATATCATGTCACATAAAGATAATAGCCAAAGCTCCATATAGTATTTCATAATGCAAGTTGCTCAATTTAAATATGCATTATATTACAATGGATGCAAAAGAGTCAAACTCTTCCTTAAAACAAGCCAAAAAGATTAATAACCCTCAACTCCCCATGCAAAGAAGTAAAACAAGAAGAATCGAGAGCCTTAGCGAAAATATATGCAACCTAGTGCTTTGACTCTACAAAGTGAAGCACAACATCACCCTTCTTTACATGGTATCTAAAGAAATGGTATCTAATATCAATGTGCTTGGTACTAAGAGTGTTGTGCTGGGTTTTTAGCAATATTTATGGTATTGATGTTATCATAGAAGAGATGAACACTATCTAAGGCCAACCCATAGTCCTGTAGAGTAGATAAGATCCAGAAAACCTAAGAGCAATAACTGGCAGTAGCTACTTACTACGCTGGCAATGAATTGTGCAACAAAGGACTATTTTCTAGATGACCAAGAGATAAAAGATACTCTTATAAAATGACAAGTACCAAAGGTACTCTTCCTATCTATCCTACACCCCACAAAATCAGCATTAGAAAATGCATGAAGAGATAGTGTAGAGTTAGAAGAATACCATAGTCTAAAGTCAAGAGTGTCCTGAAGGTACCTGAAGATGCGGCACACTGCTTGATGATGTAAGGCATGAGGGGAAGCCTAAAATCGAGCGCATTGGTATATATCAAACTATATGTCTAGCCCTGATGCTATGAGGTAGAGGAGGGAGCCAATCATGATACGATACTCCTTCTGGTCCATGGCCTTTCCATCCTCATCAGGATCCAACACCATAGAAGTGATAATTGGTATAGACATTGGCTTGCCGCTTCCCATGTTTAAGCGTTGAAGAAGGTCCTTTCTGTACTTACTTTGATGAATGAAGGTTGCTGGGGGAGTGGCCCCCACCTTTGTCTATTTGGCCTATTGGGCCAAGAGACCCACTAAGCATGTAAAAGGACATTTGTACCCTTATCTTTATAAGCCTTAGCAAGGGCATTCTTGTAATCTAACCCTCAGGTCATGTATATATAGCCTTGAGGGTAGGAAGAATAGGCGAATAGCCAATTTCATTATTCACCCCCACTTCTAGTGTATACAAGGCTGCGGGTAGCCCCTATGGCCTCCCAGTTGCCCCTCGTTCACTTTTTGGCCCATAGCCACAACAATTACCACTGTCCGTGGGGACCAGCATAGAAGCTACAAGCTAAAGAAACCATGGCTCCAAAGAAGGCAATGGTGGCTAAGTGGAAGATAAGCATGACTGTGGTGAAAACCGAGGTAGGGACATAGGGGCGAGTGGTCGAGGGACCCCACTGTCGTGGAAGTGATACTTTGGCACAACCAGCAACAAGCATCATCTGCCAGTAGGCTTGCAAGCGGTGACGTGAGAGACCCTGCGAGCAGGGCATGCAGTGATGGCTTCCCGTGGCAACCTTGACGGCACCTATGTCATCACCTCCAATGACCAGCGACCACACCTCTATCGTGCAATGCACAGGGACCCTAATTGGGCATGGCACCCTTGCTATCACCTCGTAGCAAATGGAGGGTGCCTTGGAGGCGGTCCTCGAAATGCTACAATGTGAGATAGAGAATTTGTGGAATGCCAAGTGTGTGATTCAGGAGGCTCAAAGTCAATAAACTCCTATGACGACAGTGGTGGAGGTCTTCACAAAGAGGGCGGAGAGCCATGAGGCTAACGTTGGCGCTCATAGTACCCTCTGGTGAGTGGACTCAGAGTGCCCCTTGTCCATCGGCCTACATCAATGTGCCTGGTTGGAGGACTTTAAGATACCTACAGTAGAACCATATAAGGGTGATATGACCCCGATATGACCCCCTATGAGTTTCTACATGTCTATGAAATAGCCATTGAAACCGTGGGGGCAATGACTCGACAAAAGTGAAGGGGCTATCGCTCACCCTCCAAGGGATCGTGCTCTCCTGGTTCTTCACCATCGCGCCCAGCTCCGTATACACGTGGGAATAGATTCAGGACCTGGTGCACAATAACTTTCAAGGTAACTATATCAGATGGGTCGACACTGCCCAACTCTTTGCAATTAAGTAGAAACCAACTGAGAAGTTGTGAGAGCGTTTCAAGCGCTTCACAAAGGTCCGCCTACCAAGTGAAAGATGTCAACAAGACAACCATCATCAATGCAACAATACGAGGTCTTCGCAGCAGGCCCTTGGTTGAATATAATGTGCACAAATCCATTAGAACGGTAGCAAAGCTCTTCAACAAGGAGGAGTACACCAGGGCCCAAGAAGATGCGCAATAGCACGAGGTCGACACCTCCAAGGCTAAGCCTATACCTAAGTCTTAGAGGGAGGGCTCCGACTGCAAGCAGCAGAAGGGGCTCCGAGCCAGATACGTTCTCGACATTGAAGGGGGCAGAGAGGGTAACACCTCCCTCGACGGGCGAGGGTGCGGATGGAGGGGCCACGGCCGTGGAAGAGGTCGAGGGTAGGAAGAGGGACAGCAGCAGGGATTATGGTTCGAGGTCCATGGACAGGGAGAGCACCTCACCTATGATTGTCCCACCATCATAACACTCTGCAAAAGCATCGCCTGAGAGAAACCCTAGACACAAGGGCGCCAGTAGTGGCACACATGCAGTAGCCCTCAAAGGGTCAGCTCGTCCAACCTACCCCTAATGTCTTGTGTATACAGGCCCCGGAGGCCAGATCTTGTTGGGTTATCAATGTCATCATGGGCGGTTCATTACTGGAATTCTCTTTTAAAAGGCAGCAAAGAGCCTATGCCCACTAGCTACACCACGTCGGCACATACCCTACACATGTGCCCCTGAAGTGGGCATAGGCAAACATCACCTTTACAACAGAGGACATGGCGGGAGTTGGCTTCCCTTACCAAGATCTATTGGTAATACAAGCCTACATCATAGGGTGCGATGTAAGGCATGTCCTCGTAGACAAAGGCAGCTCGACAAATATCTTGTTTGCCAGCACCTTCAATCAGATGGGCATTCCTCGATGTAGGCTGGAGCCTTCAGGTGTGCCCCTGTAACGCTTCAGAGGGCGTCCAGTAAGCGCTCTAGGCCAGATGGTGCTTGAAGTATCCTCGGACAAGGGAAACAAGCGAGAAAAGAGCTAGTTATCTTTGATGTGATGGACCTCCCTTACCATACAACACCATCTTTGGTAGAGCAACGCTCAACACATTTAGGGTAGTCCTACACCACAATGTCCTATGCATGAAGCTCCCTGACCAAAGGAAATCATCATGGTGCTCGGGGATCATGACCACATGCAACAGATAGAACTAGGTGCACAATGTCACCTTTGGAAGCTGCACACTGTGTGTGAGACCGTCACCGCACCTACATCATCTCTTCATTGGCTCCGGGGTGGACGCCGAAGCCAAAGACAGAGGGCGAGGATAAGATAGTGTCACTCGATGGTATGGATGCCTCCTGATAGGTCTCCATCGAGGACAGCCTCACCCCGTTGGCTAAGCAGGGCCTCTTGGAGGTCCTCCATAGAAATGCAGATGTCTTCGCATGGTCGCCCACTGACATCACTGGAGTGGACCATTCCATCGTCGAGCACAAGTTGGTAGTGCACCCCAATGCCATGCCTTCCAAACAAAATTTAAGACACATGTCACTCGACCAACAGGAGGCTACGAAGGCAAAGGTGACCAAGTTGGTCACTACTAGCATCGTTCGTGAGGTACACCACTCAAAGTGGCTCACCAACCCAGTGCTCGTCAAGAAGGCATGCCCCAAAGACAACTACCAGTTGGTGGATGCCATGGCTGGCTATGAACTCATGAGTTTCCTGGATGCGTATTCGGGGTACCACCAAATCCACATAGCCAGGGAGGACGAAGCCAAAACGAGCTTCATAGTCCCAAGGGAACTTACTGCTTCATCAAAATGCCCTTTGACCACAAAAATATTGGAGCCATTTTTACCCAGTTTGTGGCACTCTCCCTCACCTCCCAGCTTGGACAGAACGTCAAAGCCTACAGCGATGATGTCATGGTGAAAAGCACATGGGCCATACGCATAGAGCAGACCTTCAAGAAACCTTTGACAACCTCCATCGAGTCAGTATCAAGCTAAATCTAAAAAATGCGTCTTTAGTGTGTGAGCAGGAAAACCGCTCGGCTTTTTGGTGTCCGGTCGAGGGATCAACCAAAGAAAATCAACACAATACTCTCCATGGAGCCAACCAAGATGGTCTGAGAGGTCCAGAGGCTCATAGGATGCCTTGCCATCCTCAGCTGATTCTTGTCAAGGGCTATGGAGTGAGGCCTTCCATTCTTCAAAACCCTCCGTGGCTCCAATGGCTTCCATTGGAATGGCAACTATGCGTAGGCCTTCCACCAACTAAAGGAGTACCTCGCCAAACTCCCTACATTGGTGTGCCTATCACTAGAGGCTCCACTACTATTGTACTTAGCAGTTGTGCCATACACAGTAGGTTGGTCCTCATCTTGTAGGTGGGGGCAGTCCAGCACCCAATCTATTTCATTTCTGAGGCGCTCCAAGGAGCGAAGATGTGGTACACCACGCTGGTAAAACTAGCTTATGCACTACTTATGGCTTTGCACAAACTCTGGCACTACTTTCTCGTGCACAGCATCATGGTGCCTTCATCCCCCTTGGAGACATGCCATAGAATAAAGAATCTATGGGATGCATTGGCAAATGGGCAGCCGAGTTGGCCCCATTCACCATAACCTACACCTCACGGGCGACGATCAAGTCATAGATCCTCATGGACTTCATCGTAGAATGGACTTCGCCAACTCAGCCAGGAACTCAAGCGGCCACTGACCCAGTATGGAGTCTGCACACGGACAGTACATACGGCATGGCAGGAGTAGGTGTTGGAGTGGTCATCTCGATGCCTGAGGGTGGCGCTTGCTATACATCGTGTGACTCAACTTCCTGGCCATGAGCAACATGGCCAAGTATGAGGCCCTGTTGTTCAGCCTCTGGAAGCTCAAGGCTCTTGGGGTGAGGAGGGTGTTGGTGTACATTGATTCCCGCCTGCTCACGGGACATGTGGACAAGTCATACTAGCCCATGGACCTTGACCTCGTTAGATACTTAGTGGCGGTCCGAGCAAGGAAGCGCTATTTCTTGGACATAACTATCAAAATCCATACCCCAAGCCGACAACGAGGAGGCAAACACCTTGGCAAAGTCTACCAGTCAAGGACTCAACCCACCAAGCGGTTTGTTCATCGAAGTCCTCATCAGTGTGGCCATCCCACAAGACCGCGTCAAGCTCGCTTGAGTCCTCCAAATCGCTTAGGACGACAATTGGAGGATGCCCATCATCAACTTTCTACAAGGGACCAAGGAGCTAAATGATCCGCAAGGCCTGTGCCAACTAAAACGAGTGAGAAGCTTTGAATTGGTCGATAGAGTACTTTACAAGCAGGGGTGTGCACTCCCCTTCTACGTTACCTTTTGCGTCGTGGTCCCTTTCAGCCAACTCCGATGCTAGGTGCACATTCTCTTGCTCCAGTGTGGCGATCTACTGCATGAAATTCTTGTGCTTCTTGATAGTGGCTAAGTGAGCTTCTCTACCAAGAGCCGTGTGTCTGCAATAGCCTTCACACCTTCAGACTATAGGAACCGGATGCACTCTACCCTTTCCCCCACCACGTCTGAAGCATCCATAGCAAGCTTCTGTGTCGAGGACACCTCCGCCTCAATGGCTGTGAGCTGCTCTTGCAAGCCAGTGCATTCATGTTGCGTCGCCACCTGGAGCGTGCGAGCCAATGCCAGTTTCTATAGGACCATACAAGTACAGTGAGGAAAATATCAAACCAACAAATAATGAGGCCCCGAGTGGCACATATCTTGACCTCACTATCCTTGAGAGCACTGTGGAGGAGCTCTGAGTAGTACAAGTATAGCACCCTTTGATCAAGCCTAGCGTCCACACAGTTAGGAGTGCCTTGTAGTAGGCACAACGCCTCCAAGCAGGGTATGAAGTACATCATGGAAAGTTGTCGGTCCTTCATACCAGCAGCATTTGAATTGGCAGGGTATGATGAAATGTCCACAACACTGATGCCAGATGAGCCACAGGCAGCTTCATCACTGGAGCCTTGTGCGTACCCCAACTTCGTGGGGGCGGCCGGGTGACAACACCGCACTGACCTCCGTCGATGGGATAACAACCTCCATGGTGAATCCCCCGTCACCCTCCGTTGAGCCGCAGAGGGCAGGTGCATTGCGCACACCGGGATCACTAGGACTCAATGAGTTCGCATCAGCACTGTTGCTCCGTCGCTCAAAGGGCAGGTGCCCTCAAAGCCATCCTAGAATTGATGTCGTCTTTAGACTCTGACCCGCTGCCATTAGGTAGCTCCTTGTTTAGGGCCTCTGAATCATCCAAAGCAGTAGGGGCCGAGGCCAGCAGCCGAGCAGTGATCAAAGTGTGGGAAACGTCACGCGAGGGGTCAGCCTCCAGAGCACCATTGTAGCGAGACGTACACGTGCAACCATTGCTCGCAGCGGGCATGAGATGGTCGAGCATGGGGATCCCAAGAGCCTCACACACATGGTTAATCTGGGTGCGGTTCGAGCTTACCGACGTGCAAAGAGTGTGTTCCTTCATATTGTACAGGCAAAAGGAACACAGTTGTCTTGCACTTTGCATCGTCAAGGGATAGGACTACACAACAAGATGGAGAGGATCAACGCAAACTTAAGAATCAAGGAGTGGTAAACAACAAATGATGGCTAGCTTACCTGGACCGATAGGCTTTGGTAATGAGGCAATGGAGGGGCAAAGGCCATCGTCACGAGTAGGGCCAGATTGCATATGTCATAGTGGGCCAGCGGGGAGATGCTGAGCATGTAGAACTCATCGGCGAGATCTCACATGTTGAAGTGAAGGGCCACCCCCATTAGCCTTCGAGCGTGCTGGACCGAAGCATGAAGTTCACGCTATCCCAATTCGAATATTGGTTGTTGCTGAGTTGCTTCGGCTGGCAGCGTGCATCATGCAAAGAGATGAAGAACGTGCCTCTATGCAAGAAGCCTAGCTGAAGATGGCAAGCCATGCGATGGCATTTGGCACTAGCTGCGGGAGCTCCAAATCGTACATCGCGGTGGAGATCTGAAGGCCGGCGTCGAAGTATGCACCAAAGACCACCACCTCTAACTCCGTTGGTTGTGTTACAACCTCGTTGTCAGCGAGGAGACAAATGACTTCACGGCCAGAGATCTTCCTATCACGCAAAAGTGCTTGAACCAGCTCCTCCATGGCCATGGTCGACGCTTGCTGGTTGTCAACTCATCCTGATCAATGATAACGCCAATGCTCAACATGGCAGATGAATCGCCACGACCGATGGAAGCGCTAACTGCCACGTGACGAGAGTACCAATCCACACCGGGAACCATCCTCGAAGAGCAACGCTCATGACAGTGCGGGCAGGACGACCGCAAAAACCAAATAAGCACTCGACATGAAACCAAGAGGAAGAAGAAAGGACATTACCAATAGTTGTGGGATATGGTGATCACGCCAGCAATGGGTGCATTAAGGGAGAAGCCGTAATTTAATGCGCACACCTTTTAAGGGGATGCGTGACACCCAAGCTGGCACATGAAATGATGACGCACGACCCATGACTTTCACGCCAACATGGCACCGCACTGCATGACTGTCGTATCCTAGAGCAACAACTCTGAAACCCTCTGCGTTAATCGCACTATCCCAGAAAAAGCTAGTGCACACAGTGATAACAGGGATTCATATCAAACACAATGATAAACTTTATTTAACTGAATATGAGCCTGGTTGCCAAAGTTTACATCAATGGTCCGTAAACCAAAATTTAATACAAGCAGCGGAAGATAAAACCAAAGCGGAAGAAGCCCACTGAGTCTGCCCACAGGCAAACGATAGTAAGACGTGACCTATTCATTCTAATCCTCACTGAAGTCGAAGTCGTCCTCTAAAAAATGATGAATTGAGCAACATGAGCACATAAAGTACTCTACAAGTTACACCAGGAGGTTTAATAGAGTTAATGCATGCATAAGAATTGACAAAGGAAGGCATAATAAGGTTAATTGAGCGAAAAGTAGAATTGAAGTAAATGTTGTAAGTAGATTCAAAAGCTGAATTTGATAAAATAGATAGAAACAAGATTTTAACAAAAATAATATCGTTAGTGCAGGCTTCAACCAAACACTAACCTATCTACATGTATCCCACCTGGACCATATTTCCTTAAATAGATCTCATATGGATTCCATCCATCCATACATTTTCTAATCTCTTATGGATTCTATCCATCCATAAGTTTTTTGCAAACCATTTTGAAATCAAAGTCTAATCCATGAAAACTTTACTCAGCTTGCCCATGACCGTGGGCACGGCTGTCCAGGATAGATTATACACTCTACAGAGGTTGTACAGCTTTACCCACAAGACATGATCATCCCATATTGCTACCGGATAAACACACTTTCTTTGGTGTGCGGTAAGGAAATCATGACAAGGCTTTTACAATGCAAAGTCTTCAACCTGGCCAAGCCAATACTGAGGTTTTACCACAACTTGAATCCACAAGTTGGAGCCCCCTCTTGAGCCATGTGAGACTTCTTATGGCCTAGCCATGCTCACTCTCAACCTACAGCGAGACTCAGGTTGGGACTTGCAAATTATCAGTCAGGACTATCTCAGGACTAGGACTTACCAGTTATGTATATTCAGTCATGGATCAAAAACAGTAGCGGTTCTTAGTAGGACATATTGACTCATAAACATACATAAAGATCATATCTGATGAGCCTATATAGCACTCATATATCAATCTTTTTGCCTCATGATACCACATCAAACTCAAGGCAAGAAATATAACATCCTATGATAGCTCGATCATTCACACAAATATGTAGCAGATTACTCAATTGTGATTTGACTCCTCAACCACATTCGGCATGGCCATGCACTTCCTTAATCCAACCACATCAAGGGGCCTAGAGATATCTCTCCCGTTATATAGAAGATGCAAATTTCATCTTGATCGCTCACATTCCTTTGCATATTTCAAAGTAAACAAGAAATCTACATATATGACCACCCAATTATAGAATAGTATTCGGCCCCTAAGTAAATTATTACACATGTAAAAAATTATAGGAAACTCAAATATAAAGATTCTACATGCATACACTATAAGTAAGACCAACAGGTGACACTTAAAAATATAATAGTTCTCATATTGTCTCATAGTACGTCAATCCAACACCATATTCTCTGACATGTGTCCACATTATTGATTTTATATCCACATATCTATGATCCGTGAAACATGATTGTCAATCATTACATGTGCTGATCTATAAATCATAATTGTCCCATATAGTAATATAAAATCAGGGATAATTTAAAATAACATCAAAACAAGAATAAAGAGTTCCACAAACACGACATATACTTGTTGATCAATACGAACAATATTTATTCAAGATACAAAATAACATATTATTCAAAATATCATAAACATAGAAGAGATACAACCATCTCCACGGTTATCTCTTGAACATATCACAAACAGCCACATGCTGCGAAGTTCTTAGCTGATTAATCAGGTAACCAAATGTAAACAGGGCAGGGCAACTTACACATATATAGACGACAAAGAGAAGTTGAAAATTCGTCACTTGCCGAGCTGCTCTCCAAGATTCTCCACATCCAACAAGAACTGGACTAACGCTACCTGCGATGAGCCTCTTTCCTCCAGCGCCACCACCGCCTCTTTCTTCCGTGCCGCCACTCGCGCCCTAAGCTCCCTCCCTTCCTCGGACTCTACAACTAGCCTCACCTTGGCCTCCACCTCGTCGGCCTTGATAAAACCCGTCCTGTACCCCTCAAGCTCCACCGCGACACCCATTTCCTCCGTCATAAACACCTTGTTCATCGTCTGCTCCGCTTCCAGCGGCCAGCACAGCATCGGCACCCCCGCCATGACGCCCTCCAGCGTCGAGTTCCACCCGCAGTGTGTCACGAACGCGCCGGTCGCTGGGTGGCGGAGCACGTCCACCTGCGGCGCCCATGACTTGACGACGAGACCCCTGTCCTTGGTCCGCTCCAGGAACCCCTCCGGCAGGAGCGCTTCGAGGTCCGGCTCGGGGCGTTGCTCAAAGAACCTCTTCGGGTCGTCGCTGCCGGCCGGCGTGCGCACGGTCCATAGGAATCGTTGCCCGGACTTCTCCAAGCCAACGGCGATCTCCTTGAGCTGGTCCTCGGAGAGCTTGCCCCTGCTTCCGAAGCAGAGGAACACGACGCTGCGGTCCGGCTGCGCGTCGAGCCACGCGAGGCACCCGTGCCCCTCTGCTTTGTCCTCATCCTTGTCGCCCTTGCCGACCAAGGGCCCGATGCAGTAGATCGGGGGCAGCACCCGGCCGGGGACGCATAGCGGGTCCCTGAGAGCCTGCACCGCCCGGCTCTCCAAGGGCTCGAACGTGTTCACCAGAACGCCCATGGTGTCCGTGTTGCGCTTCCAGACGTCCCTCATGGCCTTGCACATCTCGTCCTCCGGGTGCTCGAGCAGTTCCTTGATGAGATGAGACGCCGGCATCGGCGGAACGCCAAGGAAATCGAGGGGCGTGTCCCCCAGCTCCTTCAGGCCAGTCTGCCTGTGGGCAAGCAACGCCGGCAGCTGGGTTACGATGGACAGGGTCGAGGCGCCCGAGGCGAAGAACGTGTAGACCGGGACGTCGAGCTTCGCGCAGACGTCGATGGCGTTGACGCAGAACATGTCGATGACAAGGGAGTGCAGGCGCTGCCGGGGGATGGAGCGGAGGAAGGTCTCGAGACGCTCGTTGTTCTGGCGTATGATCTGGAGCATGACGACGAAAGGGTGCTTGCCGGAGGCGGCGAAGTCGGGAGCAGGGAGGGGCGGGAGGACATGAAAGGAGATGGACGGGTTGGAGGCCGCAATGCGCTTGACGACGGTGGCGCCGGAGTCGGACGACCTGAAGGGCAGCCCAAGGATCACCATGGTGACGTCATAGCCGTGCTTGAGGATGGCGTTGGCGAGCTCCGTCATGGGGACGACGTGGCCTACTTCGACGATGGTGTACAGGACGACGGTCTGCTTCATGGCAGCTTTCTTGTCCATGCGGAAGGTGGCTAGTTTATTGCAATGGTTTTGCTATGGTTGGAAAAATACAGATGCTGTGAGCTGTTGGGAGGTGGAGTGGAAAATGTTGTGCAATGCTGCGAGCTTATATAGCTGCGAGCTGCCTTGACGGACAAGAAGCGCTGTTGGGAGCTGTTGAGCTTGTTTGGAGCCTTGTGGCTTGCGAGGTTGGGAGTAAAGAGAAGGGGATCAAGGAATAGGTGTATTTGCGGTGGGTAGTGGAGTCAGACAAGATGAAGGGGATTATTGAGAGAGTTTGTAATATACTACCTTGGGATAACTGGAGGTCTGGAGCGGGAGGATGTTTCCTATCTGCTTCCTGCCTGGATAACTGGGTGTTAGGAATATAATCTTGTCATTAGTATATGGAGGGTGTTTTCTATGGTTGGGAGTTTGCTTGGGTTAGTTGGTGCACATGTGTGAGCCGTCTGAGTTATGCCCGGCTCGTTTGTTTATTTTTTACTATTTATAACTTTCGTCTTTTTTTGAACTTTTGATTTTTTTAGCTTTTTTGCCGGTTCTTTTTTCCCGTATTTGTTTGCATTGTACGTGATGGGCTAACATATTTTTCTATTTTTAAATTTTAAATATTGTTAGACCATGTAGTTAGGTCTAAAATTTTTGTGATGATAAATAATTGACAACCTTGCATAGTATTGTTATTCGAGGCATGTATGTGTGCGATGATTAATATTGGTCAAGTTGGAAAGAACTTGTGCCAGAGAAACGTTCTTTGGTCTTTGCATGTGCAGGTTGGACGTGAAGACGATCATGGTCGATGACGAGGAAAACCGGGACTAGGAGGAGGAAATATGAGGTCCACGCGGTTGAGGATGTCACGAGGTGATCGGGCTCACGTTGGAGCAAATGGAGATCAAAAGTGGATGATGCGTGGAGAAGATACATGAGGTGCAATCCTGAAGGCTTCGACACGCGATGTGTTGAAAAGTCGGAAGTGTGAAAAACTCGTGTTAAGAAGGGTTTCGGATCCTTTGAAAATTAGTGGGTCAAAAACCTAATTGAGGTAAAAAGGTCTAGGCTTAGTTGGATGAGTAGTTTTAGGCCCCGTTTGGCACGGCTCCACTTCACAAGTTGAGCTGTTTTTTTTTACTTCACAAGTGGAGCCGGGTGAAGCTACTTTTTTTCAGCTCCTTGGGTGGAGCTACTTTTGTCTCAGCAGGTTTTAAGGAACTTCTTGGGTGGAGCTATTTTGCTTTATCCCATTTGGCACAAAACAGCTCCAAATAGCTCTAAGGAGTTGGTGGTGGAGCTGTGCCAAATGGGACCTTAGGGTTCTAAATAGAGATTGAATAGGAAACGATCGGCCATATAAAATAAAGAAAGATACGGAGACGGCGGCTATTGCATGAAGCGAATGGATATTTTAGGTGAGGTTGGCCGTGACTTTTGAAGAGAAAAAAATTCGGCGACTTGTGATTGAGGCATCAAAAAGGAGTCTGCTTGCATGCTTTGATAGAAGTTGCATGCATTGTGTATGGACATGCATGATGGCAATGTGCTGATGGATAGTTGAAGTGAGTTTCTGTGTTTTTCCAATTAAGTTCCTGAGTTTTTAAATTCGTATATATTATCTTTTTTTCTGGTTTTTTGATTCCTAGGGATTTTTTATGTATTGATCTATATCTAGGTATTTTTTGGCTTACATACATAAAGTAGTTTTAATTAAAAATCGATTTCTAGTTTGAATAGAAAAAACGAAAAAAGTGGCTTCATTGAGTTGATTGAAGTGGTGTACACAAGCTTGGCCGTGGCGTTTATTAGCCATAAGTTGATTAGATAGGTGATTAAGTGAGGCTAATCAAAGTTTTTTGCATTACGAATATTTGACTGCATGCACGGAGATGTGCACGGTTTTCGAGATCTGCTAGAAGTTGTGGCATGCGCTGGCTGTTGGATGTTGGGATCGGCTCGGATTGATAAAAATACTGTAGCGTCCGGTCGTTTTCATCCGTGAATAGAGAGCGGCCGGGTTCTTTGTGTGTGCACAGAGACAGCCCATGCAATAAGAAAAGGTAAAGATTAATACTTTTTTATTGTTATTTTTTTCTTGCTGTTTTTTTTGCTCTCTGTGATTAGCAGAAAAAACAAGCAGTAGATTTTGGGAAAAGCTTTCGCGAGACACTGCAATCATTCACCCTCCTCTGATTGTCATCGACGATCCTACAAGTGGTATCAGAGCGGGTTGCTATAGCGTCAGAGAGGTATATGAATCGTCCCCCCATGCTAGATGGTACTGATTTTGCTTTTTGGAAGTGTCGGATGCAAGCTTATATTGAGACTCAAGGTAGTGATGTTTAGAATAAAGTTTCTACACCATACGAGGTTCCGATCCTGTTACTGTTACTAATTTAAATAAAGCAAATGTTGATTTAAATGCTCAAGCTCGTAACTTGCTATTTCAAGGGATATAAGTTATACTACTCATTCTTATCTCTCTTAGATGCTTCTCTCTCATCTATATGCTGCCCTAACCAATTATACTTCAAAAAGCTCTCTTACCCCGAATTCAAAATGATAACACAAGAGGGAATGCTAATATCAAACAAAATACCCCAAAATACTTTCCTCTTCCTTCTATTAATTTCAAAAAGAAAAATTTTTGTTCCCCTTCTCATACCCTACTCAAATTTTAAGGCTAGGAACGTTGAAGATATTCATGAAGATAAGGTGGTTTCGTTTTAAACGAACTAGGCAGACAAACCCTATGCCCCTTTTGTGTGCTTTCCCAAGTAGACGTTGTATTGTCGCAAGGTTTTCGTTGGTTCCTGTGCACTGTCTTCTTGCCCTCGGGCGCCCTATTTCGCAGTCACAGGAAAAGCTTGCTTTTAAAAATTTGTGTGGTTCTGTATCACCCCAGCTTCCGGGGTATACTCTTTTAAAATTCGAATGGGTTTAGATTACCTTATCCCCACGATTCTATCCTTACCTCATGCTATTCCCTCTCACCTTTTGCTGAAAACCCCATTGGATCCACAGGAGCGAAATAACGGATAACCCAAACTAGGACAATCAAGAAGAAGTAAAGACTCTGCAATTTTCCAGTATTTAAGGAAAACAACATCACTATGAAGAAGACCACCGTCAGAAAAGTGTCCACTGAGCGAGGTCTCCTATTCCTGCGAAGAACAAGACTCTTGCCCCAAGGTTGCTCCTTGAATCTATTGCGGACCAAGGCAACCAAAATACAACTGGTGAGTCACCAAATCGCCACAGTACCCATCATGCCTGGAACTAGAAGAGACAAATAATGACTAGTGATATCCATTTTAAGGGGGGTAGTATGAAAAGACAGAACTGCCAAAGACCTACTACGAAATATATCCTTGGAACTGCAACAATCTGGACTTAGCGCTAATCAAACCAATACAAGACGATCTGCAGGACCAGAGGTCTTAGAGTGATAAGGACTGCAAGCCACACCTATAGCTAAATCATCATGTTTAGCAAAGCTAAAGCATAAAAATATTACAGTAAAGACCAAAGACCACCATGTTAACATACCCATCGTCATAGCTGCATCCCTAAGGCCACCTGCCCTCTAGGACATAAGCTAGTGCTATCCGCTCATCGACAAGGAAGTCTACAATCGTACGTCCAATAGACGATGCAACTACTTCATTCTACGGTGACGTGCAAACAACAATGTCAAAGAGCAAGTTTTTGGAAGTCTACGACCTATCCAGGAGAACAAGGTATCTCTCTTCCCTTTGACTTCTCCAATGTTAACCCCTATTGTGCAAATTTTCATCTCTCTGTGGAGCTAAAGAATTATACGTCGAGCAACACCCCGAAACCCATTGCTAGCCAATATAACCCCACCTGCTTCTTTCTACTCTACCAGAATCTTGGGGTCAAGATTCATTTAAGGGGGGTAGGTTTGTAACATACTAAAAAATCTAAAATTTAAAATATGAATTTCTTGAATGGTTTTGCAATATATTCTATTTGAGTTTGGATTTTTATGGTATTTTTAATGGAATTTTGTTGAGGTTCCAAAATTTTAAGCTCAAAAAGAAACATTACTAATGCTATAAAAGGAAACGTGCAGATAATAGAGAGCAGGAATTTGAAATACTAATATGAAATGATGATCCATAAAATAAAGAGAGAAACTTGAACTAAAATATAAAATTTCATTTTGAAAATAATAGTATGAAAGGGGCAACAAAAATAAATATATAAATTATATGCAAAAAGGCCTAGATAGTTGAACAAAGATATAGCAATGGAAATATACAAAAATAGAGATAAAGGGAAAATATATGAATGTATGTATATATAAACACAAATACAAAATATACCTAAAACATAACTGAATAAAAAAAGGGAAAGGAGGTCAGGCCGGCCATCAACCCAGCCCAACTCCCCTTCCCGCTCGCCAGGCCACTACTCCCCCCCTCAGCCATTCGCTGCCACACGGGCGCCGATTGCCAGCACCCCACTCCCTCCTTCTTCTCCCAGCACGTGCCCGGTTCCCCCCTTTCCTCCGCTTGCTCCGGCTAAAGCCGGCCGACACGGCAAAAAGCCGTGCGACACAGCCCTCGAATCCCGCCGCCCGCCTCCACCCTCTGCGCCGCCCCTACTCTGCGCCCCCACGTCGCGCCGCCTGCCACCGCCGCCCAGACATGACCGCACGCCCCGGCCGCCACAGGCCCTCCTCGGCGCCAGCGCACCCCACTGCCTATAAAAGCCACCCGCGGTTGCCATCCTCACCGCCTAAGCCTCTCCTCCCTCTCCTAGCTCCCAATCGGCCTCCCGCGCCTTGATTTCTCGCCGGCGCTCCTTTCTTCTCAAACTTCGGCAACCGAGCGCGCCACCGCACCACCCCACGCCGGAGCAATTCCCCTCTCCCACACCCTCCTCGGGGTCCAGCGAAGCTGCCCCCGCACTCGGCCGAGCCCCTCCTAGTCCACACTTCGCCGGCGCCGAAGCCCACCCTCAAGCAGCCGCCACCGCTCGCCGCCGGTCCGCCTCGGGTCTCCCCGGTCTCCGAAGCCACTACATTCGGCACCCTCTCAGCTCCGGCATCCCGTTTTGCCCCTCACTGGCACCTCCCTGGCCTCCCACCGCCGACCGCACCGCCGCCACTCCCCACCCTCGGCCTCTGCTACAGCAAGGCTTAGCTACAATCATCACCCCCATACAGACAGGTAACACCCAGAGGAGAGTTGGCTAGCAGCGCCAGCGCTCGCCTCGGCCGCCCGCGTTCGAGCCCCAGCTCCGCAGCGCTGAGGCCAAGCGCTGGTGATATTTTGTTTATTGCCCCGGCCGGTCCCACCTGTCAGTGACCGTCGGCAGCAGTAGCCCACTGACAAGGGGGTCCCGCCTGCCATATATATATACTCCAAAAATAAGAAATAAAGAAATTAAAATCTATGGGTCCCACCTGTCAGATTTCTAATAATTTCTGATTCTAATAAAACTGAGAACTTTAAATGAGTACTAGTATAGTGCCCGTGCTAACGCTACGGCGGCATTTCAGGGATGCACATGAAAACAACCAAATGACGATATTTTTTTCATAGTTTAAGTTTCACGCAATTGTATATCACCATGTATATAATCTGGAAAACACTCATGTATATCACCAGCAAGTTCAGGTCATGAAATTACAAGTCTAGGCCAATTATAATGCATAACAAGGCAATAATAAGTCATGTCTCGCATGAACCATCTAATTTCTGATTTGCTTAAGTAGGTCTTGGAGTTCTCCAGGGATAATGTCTTTACATTCATTTTCATTGCTCTTCAAAATGTCCACCAAGAAATTCGTCCTCAGTGAATGTGATTGCTGTGCATGGCAGATAATAAGTTAACTTATTAATTTGCTATGTAGTCTACAAAATATACATAGAGAATATTATATGCTCACAGTGTTGATAACTGGTAATCTTACGCCATTCCACGACCTGATGAAACTGTATACAAGGAAGCTTTGACGAGTTCTTTGGAGAAGAGCACGTGTTTAATTGTTACAGATAAATCAAATGATATTTGATAATAAAGATGAAACATATTATAAGTTATTACCAGTTCGTAGTTTTTGGAACCCATGTTGGGAATGTACGACGCCAGTAAAAAATATCGTCTTTCCACGCAGGATGTGCCAATTCCATGGCGAGTTTGAAATTATTGGCAATGTTATGTAATTTGTGTAGATATGGCATGCATGGATCAGAACCCTTAAACATTCCATTTTTAGGATGAGGATCCATAATGGACACAGTTCTGGTACCCATGTCTAGTATGTATAATGTGTAGTGGTTCATTTGACGGTATGGCAGTAGAACCTATAAACAAACACCGAGTCTATAAGTGACAAATGATAAAAACACAAGTTTTTAAAGGAGTAGTAAGAACATATCTTACACTGCTGCAATGTGAAATATCGTACTCCATGTCAGGCCAGCATTCAAGCAATTTTGCGAGTTTTTTGCAGTCTAGCTTGTCACACCGCCGCGGATCTCGTCCAAACTGAGATATGGACTGTTCATTTTGCAAAAATTAGAATTATTTGTTTATATACACACACACACACACGCACAACAAGGGAACAATTATATCAACTTACACAGAACTGGAGATCCATGTAGTGGAATTTGTCATCTAACCACAACAAGGCTTCGTTGCACGCAACTGTCCGAACACCCATGTTGAAGCAATCACAATCAATGGGTTTATTTGCATCTAAAATATCTCTAAGTGTTCTGAGACTTAAAGAAATTGGATATGGTCTGCTGCTTCGAACCCATTCTTTGCTACAAAAAAAACAAGGACCAGGAACAAATTAGTTGATCACATCTTAGTATATTAGTATATGCAATTAATTAGCAAAAAATACTTACTCTAAACACTCTTCATCGTCTATCGACCAGATGTATGTGCTCAACCAATACAATAGTTCATTTCTGTCAGTGAATATTTTGGCAGATGGTTGAGGACCAGCAGCAATTTCGGCAGTTGAGTGACCTCACCGGATTATCGATCATTATGACATCATCCGGATTATCGCTGACCTCTTTATCTTGTTCATCATCCCGGTACCCTCTCGCTGTATTTAATGTGGAGTTCCACAAGATTGCGAGAGCTTGAACCTAAACTTACTTATATCATCCTGAAAATATGAGCAAGTCTGATCTATTAACCGATTATTTGACAAAAAGTGACTATGTTTAGAAATCTCCTATGAATTACAGGTCACATGGTCGATAGAGTAATTCCAGTCCAATACTCCATATAGTTGATCATCCATAAACCACAACTTACCCTGTGCAAAAGTGAAAAAAAAACTAACGTGAGTGATATAGATACCGTTGCAAGTCAGGCAATGGCATACACAACAAGTCAGATGATCTTTTACCCATCTGTTTGCATTCTCTCAGTGATCTTATCTATAATTGGCCAAGATGCCACTTTAATATCCGCCCATTTATCTCGGTACAGATGTGTATGCTCTGCTGCAAGTTTTATTACTCTTTCCAGTCCTCTTAACTGTTGTGACCGAAACACCAATATTTAGAAAGGAATATTAGAATTAAAATACAATATGAAACTATATATTAATCATTAGTGCGTACCGTAGTTTTGAGATCTCGACGGTCCGATAGTTCTCGTCCAAAAGAATCCAAGACATGTATCTCACATTTTTTGGCATTCACAACCGCTAGGTACCAGTGAAACTTCTCAATATTAATTGGAAGGAACACCTGCACTAACAGAGTTTTATCTCAAATTTTTCTTCTATCTTTAAATTAACAAAATTAACATCTGCATGATATTATATATATATATATATAATAATTATGGCATCGACAAGTTTACCATATCAGCGTGTAAATACTTTTCGACCCTTGTATAATCTACGTCATCTTTATAGTTCAATGCCACCTTAGGATCTCCGTCACGTTTTAGCAAGCTGGAAATAAATGTATTTTCTAAATAAACATCTCCACCTTCTCTATGTTGTAGGTGTTCTTCATGCCGGATACAATGAATATAAGCACTTAGGACCTGCAAATTTTAATTTGACAGTAAAGAATTGAACCCAGATATTTGGTATACATCAATCAATGCAAAAGACAGTCTTAAACATACTTACAGCGCCATTCACTTGCTCACCGTCACGGAAAAGACAATCCATGTCATCTCTGTTTACCCAATTATTATCGATGTTGACAAGTACCCTTTTTTCTGGTGTTGCTTTCATGTATTCAATTATATCAGCATCTTCTTTTGTACACTCATAATCTACAGAGAAATTATTTTTATTATTAATTAATTCCCAAATAAGTAAAGAAGATACAATTAAAGACCACCCACCTTGAGGCAGGACTTTTGCATTGTTTGACTTCTTAGGTTTATTATGTCGGGATGATGCCTTCATCTGTGTGTTCAAGACTATCGACTTCACATCCTCGTCAGCACGCTTCCTGTAGTCGTCTTGTTCTAGGTCAACTATTTGTTCGGCATCGTTTTCGGTCGGCCCTTCTGCTACATCCATTGTTGATCTGCAATATGTATAATATCAGTGAAAAGAGAGTGAAGTAGTGAAGCAGTTTGTGAAATGAATCAGGTCATGTAAAAATTTTTTGCTACTGTTCTTCGTCTTAATTAGTACAGCAAAAGCCCTTCTGCTAGTGTTGTTACAAGCACAGGAAGTGAATACTAAAGAAATTCTCATGTTGTTTCTTCTCAGTGCAATTTTTCCAGGAACTGTTCATGATGTAAAAAGATTTGTTTTGCTGAATATACTGAATTCTTTCTTCTAGGGTATTGATTGAAGTGTTCTTTTCAATATACCAAAATTTTGACTTTGCTCTGCTAGAAAGTATTGGAGTAGTGGACCATGTTGCACTTACAATACAAGGGTTTTATAATAAAGTAGCGATGCATGGTAATTTAAAACAAAATAATTAAATAATAGATTGCAATCTGGGTTCAACATGATCAAAGGACACTACTTGCCTTGGCCTTGCTCAGCTGATGGCTCTTGGTCTTCAAATCCAACTTCCGTTCCTTCGAACACGCGATCTAACGAGAGAGAAAGCAAATCGAAAAGACAAAATAAAATCAAATAAAATTCACATGAACTCCAAAAACTTTCAAACCTGAACCAAAAAATAGAGCTCAATTTTAGATGAATTTAGGAAAAAGAATCGGGTCAATCGGAGCTAGGACGAGGGAGAACGGGCCTCTGGAAGATTGGATCTAAAGAAAATCGGGAAAAATAGGAAATTGCACTGTGCTGTGGACCGGGTGCACGGGGAGCTGAGTCCACGGTGGACGCGGCGCACGGAACAGTGCGGGCGGCGGGCTGCTGGCGCAAGCGGCTAGGTTGACGTGGCTGCTGACGGGGCGACGCGTGGACACCTGGGCTGACGTGGCGGGCTGACATGGCAGATGACGTGTCATAACGACGTGGCACCGGGCCTCGGGGCGCTGACGTGGCTGACACGTCAGCCTAGGGCTGATGTGGTTGCTTGCGTGGCGGCTGACTCGGCTTGGGGTCTACGGTGCACAGCTGACATGCGAGCCCCACCGGGCAGAGGCCGGTGCACGGTGGTCCGGGCGCACGGGAAGGCGAAGCGTCGGGAGCGGCTGGCGTCGGCCCAGCGTCGCGCGCATGGGCGCGAGGCGGCGGTGATCGAGCGGCGGGTGAGCGGGCGGCGGTCTGGTGGCGAGCTCACCGGCGGCGCAGACGGCGGCGGCGGAGTTCACCGGCGGTGACGAAGACCGGCGGCGGCGGCGGCGGCGAGTGCTCCGGCGGCGTCAATGGAGGCTCGGCGGCGGCGCGCGGCGGTATCCGGCGATGAGCGGCGGCGAGGCGGCGGCTCGGGGCGGCGAACCCCGGTCGGGCCTTTATACCGGCTCCCGAGAGTCCCAGCGGCACGGCGCGAGTCCGGCGGAAGACGGCGGCGGCGAGTTCGCGCGGACACGGGAGGAGAGTCCCGCTCGTGGGCGTTCGCCACGACAGTGGGCCCCACATCAACGACACGACGCAAGCGGGCAGCTGGGATGGCGCGCGGGCGCGGATGCGCGACGCGTGGCACGGGCGCGGGTGCGCTGGCTGGGCTGGCGGAGCCGTGGCGGGTTGGGCCAGCTGGGTGGGTTTCGGCCCACCTGGCTGGTTCAGTAATTTTAGGGTTTTTTTTTTCAGAAATTCATTTAATTCCTTTTGAGCTCTAGAAAATAGCAAATAAATCCAGAAAAATCCAGAAACATTCCAATAAATTCCTTGAGACACAAGGAGCTCAAATAAAATAACTTTGGCAACTGTTCATGTATGGATGTCGTGCATGCAGTATGGACGTGGCGAGATTGGCTCGTAGCGTCCGAGTCTTGCGCCATGAACACGTCGCTCAGAGGCATGACGTGAGAAGCGCTTTACTTAGTCATTTGTTAGTTACGCCTAACAGTATTAGATGGAGGTACTCTCCAGAAGACTGAGTGGTCGTATTTTGTCTTGCATAACACCTGAACCTTATTAGATCATACATTGTTTCATTCTTGAAGACAAACATAACTATTATTGGAGAAGGGCCATACAGAAAGGGACCTTACAATTACATGGATAAAGCTCTCTTTTCTTCGTGTTAGGGGAAGTTGTTTCTTCAGCAGTGCAGAGCAGTTGAGCACAAGGGCTGCATGGGCTAGGGTTGATGTATCATGGAACAAGCTTGTGGACGACGGGGTGGTCTCTGTCATGCATTGTTCTCACAACAGCGACCGATCATGAGAAGGGGCTACAGATCAGCAGCCATTTCTACCAGTGAGCTTCAGTTGCATGGTGCCATCTTCAGGTACCAAAAGGGGTCTAGTTGATGGCATATGCGTTAGTGGATGGATCTTGCTTTCCTATGCCCTGCCTGATAAGCAGCCCTTCTGCAACATGTGCTGCAAGTCAACAACATCCTTGCGTCTAAAGTCTGCTTATTCAGTAGATGTTTTATTTTACCCCCAAAAAGAAGCTGAGGTTTGTTGTTTTTCAGAAAACTGAATTGATGTTCTTCAAGTCTGCAACCAGATTACTAAACTTTCTTGAGGCTGGTATCTTCTGAAGCATCAGATGCCCATCATCATCATCAAGAACTCGCTAGGAAGCTCACCAAAACAACATCCAATGCATCTGTCAGATTCCTCTCCTTCACTTTGCAGCTACAGTTTCATAGTACCTGAGCACAGTAGGGAAGTATTCCTGCACATTGCACAATTCCAAGCAACACAGAATCTTAAGGCTGACACATCAAAGAAATACTGGTTCAACATGCAAAATAAACTATGCAAAATAACTTTAAGGTGCTATATTGGGGAAATACAGTTAACCCTTGTGTGTACTATGCAAAATACGCACACACGCACGCACGTGTTTAATCTCTGATGTAAAAATTGCACTTGTATGTCTTGTTGGCCCTTCCCAATATATTCTTAAGATTAGACAGTACTACAGATGAACAATGCGGCCATTAAAATAGTTTTCTAGACCGTCTATTAAAATAGTTGGAATAGTTGGGAAAAAATATTGAGCAAAACATAGTTAACCTTATAATAAAGCATTGGGATCAATAGACGAATCACGTACTAAAACAATAGACTACATGGCCAACAAAACTTGATACTGTTAAAGCTCATATAAGCTATTTGCTGACCACTGCACATTGACCTCCTCTCTTATTACTTATTAGTTATCTACTTTTCCACTTTCCAGTAAAAACAATATGCATAAAATACCTTAAATCTTAAATGCATTAAGAAACAGAGATTTGATGATGAGTTGCCACACCTCATTGTCAATGGCCATGCTGTCCTTTCCATGCTTAACAACAGGCTGTGCTTCAGAACTGCTATTATCATTATCCAGCATAATGATTTCCTGGTGTTGGCCAGGCTGCTCAGGGAGCAAGCATTCTTGAATATAATTGGCATTTTGCTTAGAACCAGATGAATTTTCATCTCCAAATGATCTAACTATGTCCTCATCATCAGAAACAACTAAAAAAACTGTTGCGTCAGCCCCAATATTGTCTACATTAGCATTGGCATGATCTCCAACATTGTCCGCATCCAAGTCGATGAAATTATCAGAACCAAAATTGCTCCCATTTTGTCCAGCGCTATGTAATATTGCATCTGATGACTTGGGCACTGGACTGGCATAAGGCAGCTGGATAAGTACTTCTTGCAGCTTTTCCAGGGTGCTGATAAGTTCATGCCTCTTGATAGTAATTGCCTTGTAATCTTTAGTGGCACTCCCATACTTCAAGTCATTGAATTGCTCAAGAAACTTAAGACGGACACATCTGTTATGACCAATGATGCTTGATTGGGACTGGGTGCTTGGCGAAATATCGTGCCCATTTTCATGCTTCTGCCTTTTGCAGCTAGCATGATACATCCTTCAGAACAAAAGGAAATAACCACTCAATGAATAAGACGCACATAATGCATTAGCTCAATTTAAAAAAACATTTTAGCTGATGGAAGAAGAATTTTGGAATGGGAAATTTCATACTTTTCAGTTTTCACAACCACTTTGTACATGTTATATATAACCATTTTTAAGTCACCTTCACTTTTGCACTCGTGAAGAAAATTATCATTGATAACAAATAAAGCAAACGGACATTGCTGTGCAAATTCAAGAAACAAATAAACAATTTCATCACAAATTAAGTTTTTTCCTCTATAAACCGGCTATTCTGATTTGCAGTTCATACATCACAATGGTAAACATAACAAAAAAGGTATTTATTTTCCTTCAGAAAAGAACACCATCAGGAATCCAAAGCTCAGCCAAAATGCAGCCATCTCAAACCAAGAAACAACAAATGGAAAGGGAGCGTGAAATTGTCTCGAAATGTGGCTGCTCGCAACTCCCAGAAGAACCCGCAGTGACCAATTTGTACATCAAAACCTAGTGATTCGACCTAGGGGCAACAAAGCTACAATAAAACTCAAACTTGATGCGATTTTCCCAACTCACACCTACAACAAAACTTGATGTTAGAATATCAGGGCAAAATATTACAGACAAAAGGAAAATGAAGTGTCTGCTAACTCTAAAAATACACAACTTTGCGAAGTAAACAGCTCATAAGTTCCATGCGCTAATGCATGGTTTATCAGAAGCTTTAAACACATAAAATCAAGCAAAACAAGCAGAGGTAATAACTAACATGACCAAAAGCCTCTGATGCTGCTCTATCGAAACATTATGTGTGCCATTTTTGGTGTATTATAGAGGGGTAGAGATTAGCTATCAACCATGATGTGTGCTTGATTTTTGGTGAGAAAACCTTGTCACCTCGCATAGGTATGGAAGACCATACAGACATATGAAATGAAATAAAAGAGATGGCCTTGTCGAGATTTTAAGCTAGATGGCATTTCTCAAGTAAGAACCCAAAGACCGTGTTACAATAATAGATTTCATCTAAAAAATGATTACAACTGGTCCATATCAGAACAGATAAAGAAGTAGCAAGTATACTATATCTTTAAACACGATGGACCCTTGGGCTTACTGGAAATTCAAATTCCTCAAATTTAAGTTAAATCAGCATAATATAAAACCAAACACTACGGTCTGTAAAAAACAGTGCCACTGAGCATTATTTACTTTTGCCTTTCCTTAATTGCAAAACAGTCTGTAGCAGTAGCTATATGGATTCGAACTGGAGCATCCTAGCATTTCATGCAGTGGCCTATGAAAATGTGGCCTTTTTCAAAATGGCTCTCGTGGTAATCTGAATCTAGGGATATAAATCAAGAGAATACATCACAAAATTATATCTGACTTACCATCCCTAATAGGCTCATACAAACAACCTTCAGAATTGCTTTATACCAAGCATAGAGGTGTACTATAGTTTTGGAGGTATGTCAATCAAATGCACATAAAAAACTAAAATTTTCACCTAGCAGTAGCACTGTGGAAGAAAAATTCATTGCCAACAAAGCAAAACTTCTTCTAATGATAATGTGCGTACAAGAATAGCATATGTATGCAAAATACAAATAAATTTGAATACAGGACCAAGTAAGGCTGACCCAAACAGCTCATTGCCATCATGATCATCTAAAGTATGATAGAAGCCACATCAGCAGCATAAGTACTTTATTGTACACTAAGGATGTACTACCAAATTATCCCAAATGGGGTTATGTTCCTTCCATTTGGTTTTTCTTTTTTATTTTTTGCATTATTGATGACAGACCATCGACAAGGCACGCATTAGACGCATCCATTTTAAATCTAAACACACACAGGGAGAAAGAAAAAAGGAAAGATGGACGAAAGAAACATCTTTTACTAAGCCAACCAAAATATAAGTGTATTAATCAATGAAATGCTGTTTGCCTGTTTTCTTTCTTTGCAGATTATGTAGTATATACATTTCTTTGGGCACAAAAAGCTGATCATACCAGTAGCATTGCCTCACTAACCCTAAACTGGCCCTTCGGAAAATATAAATTACTCACACTCACAACGTCACACCATAATTATGTTCGACTGTTCTACAGACTAATCATGAACAAAAACCAACCACCGAAGTGCTTAACATTACCAAACCAAACCAGATGGGAAGAATGAAACAATAATATTAGACCATTAGTACGAAGCACTGCCCAAGTAAGGATTCACAAGCTAGAAAGAAAAAATAAACATTACTTACCACCTTGTCACCATTCGAGGACATCTTTATACACAATATTCTTGGTGCTCTTCCCGGTTGGATCTAATTCCTTGTTTGGTTTAGCCAAAATTCTTGTTGTTTGCCTGGACACACCCCTTGACAAGGCAACATAGAGCTGCCCATGTGAGAAAACTGGCTCTGGAAGATATATCCCAACATTTGGGATGGTTTGCCCCTGAGCTTTATTTATGGTCATCGCAAAACTCAAACGAATTGGGAATTGTTTCCTCTTGAACTTGAAAGGAAGTGAAATATCATCTGATGGAGACATAGGGATCCTAGGTATGAACACCCTTTTGCCTGCATGGTGCCCACCAACTATTTCTGCATCAAGTGCATTGTCTTGGAATGCTCTAACCATTAGTCTTGTTCCATTGCACAAACCATTGTTAGGATCAAGATTGCAGAGAAGGATTACAGGGCAGTTGGATTTTATTTTGAGCTCATGCGGGGAGACCATTTGGAGTGATGGAGTTCGGAAGTCAATAGGGTAGTTATTTCTTGAATCATCATCGATGAGTCGAAGCTATGATAAACCTTTTCCTCACCGAAACTTGTCAATCATACTTGCATTTAAGCGATCCACATGTTCATTTGTGGTAGACAGGATGGCACGTGTGCTCATATAAGTGATGATCTTGCGTTTTTGTCAAGTGATGGGAAGACTTCTTGAATGAGTTTGTTTACGATTCTTCGTTGTCTGTATAGGCAATCAAAATATCATCTGGAAGGCGTACATAATCATCTCCAATTGTCTCTTGTTCCATTCCCAATTCTAAGGAGGTAATCTGCAAACCATGGGTCGATCGAGCCCTCATGTTACGTGACAACCGTATCTTCCTTATACTTTCCCACAAATAAGATCGCTGCAATGTAGCATCTGTTACACATGCTCTTGTCCCACGTGGTACCACAGTAGCACTGTCTAAAATCTCCACCAAATACCATAACCTTTCCCCAAATGGCAAACAAGAATGCATAATATCTTGTAGGGACCTATCAAGACACTCAAGCGCTAGTCGCTTTGTCATCGCTACTTCATCCCAGATAATTAAGGATGCCATACGCAGTAACTCTGCAGTGCCACTTTGCTTTGTAAAGCTGCATGTGCTATTGTCAGCAAGCTTAATTGGGATTTTGAACCTTGAGTGTGATGTGCGTCCTCCAGGCAATATCGACGCCGCAATACCAGAAGATGCAGTTGCAATGGCAATTAATCCCTCTGAGCGCACTCTACCAAGAAGTGCCTTATATAGGAATGTCTTTCCAGTTCCTCCTGGACCATCCACGAAAAACACTTGGCTCTTCTTATTCATTACACAATTTAATATTTCATCAAATCCTTCACGTTGTTCCTTGTTAAGAGATGTATCTATATCCAAATGTTCTTGGTCGACAGGCACAGCAAGTTCCTCCCTAACCTCTTTCATAATGTCATTGTTAAATTCATCTGCTTGACACAACAACAGGAACATGAAATAAGTAAATAAATATAAAATAGTTAAAAGAGCAAATTAGGATTTTTTTTGAGTTATAGTCAATCTTATCAGCAAGGCACTATATTGACATCCAAATATACTATTACAACAAAATATTTTTTTAGAATAATATTAGTGCTGAAAATATTACCCGTATCATTTAGCTCAGGTAGATCATATTTCCTGATATCCTTCCCCATTGACTGAACTACTACCCGAATGTCTCTGAGAACCATTTGTTCTACTCTCTTTGTGTTAGGATTGTTTGGCTATAATCTTGAGAGAAAGATTCCTTGTGCTTGTCCCACAATCCACGTATGTTGGTGGCCTCACAAAACACAAGAATAGTCGCAAATAACCTTCGCAGAGCTGCAGGCATCTGAAAAGTTGTTGCCTCACTCAATGAGTCATCAATAGTTTGATCCCTTTCTATGAGTCCTCTCTTCTCGCATGCTTCTCTGAAAGTAGGGTACGTGATTCCAGCAACTGTCCTTAAATTCTCAAATGAGGTTGCACCTCGTACATGATTTAAAAGAACTCTCAAGAAATATCTTTCTCCTTCAGCCGGGTGTGCATACACAATACGCCCCACTGTCCCCTCTGCTTTCTTCTATGCCACGCCTTCTTACCACTAATCCACCGGTAGTGTTCTGGGATCTCTCTATACAAAAATTTCCTTCCATAACTATCAGCACGGTTCAATGTGAAGTATTCTGTGAGTGTCGTCATAGTTGCAGATGGCTTTTTGACAACATCGTTGAGATTTTCTGTCTCCTCAATAATAACAGATGCATATTAGGTAGATGACACTGGAGTGTAAAACAGATGGACAAACTCCAAAAGGTGGAAGCCAAAATCCTATGTACTGACTTAGGGGTGATATGTATTTTGCATCCTGTCTTGACGGATCTCATTGATTACTCTGCGGGATCAATAGAGAATCTTTGCACAGTCATGGCCTTTGTGTACATACTTAAACAAGTACTTACAAGCTTTGATGCTTGAGCAAGCTTCAACATTTATGTGGCAATTATATGTCATAAGCAGCCCAGGATTGTATGGAACCACCCACCTATTGTCCAACTCGGCACCTCTTACTTTCACACGCCGTCCATCATCCCTCCTCCTATGCAAAGGATATGAATCTTTGCCTTGCTGTGTTGCTGCACAAAGCTGTCTAGGATAGCGAAGCGACATTCTCCATTAACCATACAAGCACACTTTCTATTCAAGACCCCACATGGGCTATGCGGCATATGCTTGATGACCGGCTATGCAACACAGGTATTTATCCTTGTCTGGTAGCTCTGCGAGATGACTTTGTCATAAGCATCAGGGTTGTTAAGTTCTTGCCTTTCTTCATAATCGTAGGATGTGTTCATGTGAAGTCCCCTCTTACGAATTCAGTGACATGGACATATGCTGCCACCTCTCCAAAATACTTTTTCTTGATCAATAAATCTTTTAAGGACCGCACTTGGCCTGTATACTCTTGAAACCAGTCCGCCTATCTTGTGGTGTTTGGCGGGCTCAAGATTTTGAGTAATCTCCTCCCGAGACGGATTGCATGTCATGGTGATGAAGTAATCTGGTTTCCCAAAACGCTGGACTATAGCCATTGCATTAAGAAATCGCTGCATCATGTCACGATCGCCACCGGGAAACTACGAGGTAGCACTATTCTCTTGCCAACCTCTGAAGCCCTTGTCTCTCAGTGAAATTACATCAACCAAACCCTACATGAAAATTAAAAATTTACAGCATGGATGATGATTAATTTTATTTTATAGGATTGAATAGTTGTGTCATTTTATTTTGCAATAATAAAACATTGCATAACTCACCTGATATAGTTCCGCCCGTATGAGTTTTTGGTTATCAGGGTTAGAATACCAATCAAGCCTCATGGACTCGATCTTTACGTACATGTCAACGACCCATTGTTGGAAAAGTCGTCCACCAAATAGCAATATGTTAAAAAGCTCCTCTCTAACTTGCATCAAAAAACAATAGTACTCTCTTGCTGTCACAAATCTTCCAGATTGTCTTTCTTCCACCATGTTACTCATGTATTCAACTTGTTGTACGTCTGCGTCATCCTCACCATTAGTATATGTACCCATGCGTTTTATTAAGGCATTGGAAATTAAATCATGTACGGTACCTTGTGGATCTTCTGCATCTGTTGGATCAACAGAGGTGTGTCCTTCCATATCAGTCACTATATCATTGTATGGCATAAATGTATTCCAACCAGTTTCCCCCTTAGGGTAAAACATCGGATATGCCAATGGATCATAACATCCATGATATGCTTTGATATAGCGCGGGCGATCCCCTCTGGCATACACAAGCACACTCCTATCAAAACATCTTTGGGGATCATTGCCATCTGACCAGATAGCTGCAACTTGTGACGCCGTGGGTGCATTGTACCTTGTATTCAGCAAAGAAACATATATTTATAAAATAAAATCAATCATTGATTTATTAGTAAAAATAATTCAAATTTATTTATCCATGAACATGTGTACCTTCTTTGATGCAGCGTGACATTAGTATTGAGTTCAATTACATAGTCATGAAGATTTGGAATTGTTCCAACTCTGTTAAAGGTGCATGTACATATGGGTTGCCTTCCATTATTCGCAGACAGATTACGATAAGATTGATATCTAGGTCGAGCGATCTCTTTACTCATGCGCCAAACTCTCATCCTCCGTATCATAAAAGTAGAGTTGCAAGTGGCGAGGCCCTTTAGAACCTGGAACCAAATGGTCCAGCGATGGTACAAGGCACCATGCACACGAAATGTATATATACCGATCCTGCTGCGGTGGCAACTTGTCGATCCAAGGTTACTCCAAGGCTCGTGAAAGAGAAATGTGAGTTGAAGTACCGAATATTTTGCCTGAAATATTTTGCATCATTATCTACCTGACTTGTGAATAACCTTTTTAACTCATCAGGCGTCTGTGGAACATGTACTTTTATCTTTCCTTTTCTGCAACAGAATGCAGGTGGTTCATATTGAAATCTCATTGCTCCACAGTACAAGCAGTCAGGCACCTTTCTCAAAACATGATGCCTATCAGGCAAATTTTGGTAGACATAATCATAAGGATCTGCATTGTTACTTAGATCTACACCATTGACATTGACACGATAGGACTCGAAGGAACCATCATTATGAAATCAAGCACCAGCGTCACTACACAACATTAAGAAGCAAAACACATGTGATGACACACAAAATAAAGTTACCTTCACCAACGTACTTCTGGTCTCATCGTCATCAAGAAGATCATCAATATCGCATGATGTTTGCTCGAACATGAGTTACTATAATTAGAAATTGAACAAACCTACATTTAATCGTAAACATAGAAAAAGAACACACCTTGATCGATTCATTGTTTGTAGGTTCGAACAAGGCACTATCATACTCTATATCACTCTGTTCTATAGTAGATTGAGCAGGCTTTATATGCATCGTTTCCTTCTCCAAGACAACGATGATTGTGATCTCTTCTTTGCTCGTAGTCCTCATTCTCTGCAACAAATGTTCGTTCTTTGTTCGATCCATATTGTTGTACCTCTCTCTTTGTGCGAGGGCCTTTTGCCTATTTGAGTTGCCAACTGGTCATGAATGGTTGGAAAACATTGACATGGTGAGATCAGTTGTACATATAATCGTACATATTGCAAATGGAAAAAATAGCGAGGATGGCACACAGTTGCCGCACTTGCATCCATTAGAGTGTGGCACGATAGTTTATGCGGAACACAAGAATTATCATAGGTCGGTTGTCTTGTCCGGACATAATTATGATTCCTATGTAACCAATCCATGTTGTCATCAGGAAAGACATTTTCCTTGTCTTGAGCGTTTGATGCTTGGAGAATACTTGAACACACTCCATGTCGAGCTATTCATGCAATAAATTATTATGAGATAGTGGAAGACACATTTTGTTGGTAATAAAGAGCAACATTGTAAATAATAACGGGGCCTTTTTCATGGAGTAAATTGTGATATTTATATACAATACCATAATCAGCTCCTACAGTATGTGTTGATGATTCTGTCCTCTTCGATAATCGTTGTTCCCGGCGCCTTTTATTTCTTTCTTCTCTTTGATCGGCGGACTCTTCAGCCTTTCTCCTTGCTCGGTATTCTCGTTGTTTTCTATTCCTCTCTTCCCTCTTTCGCTCGGCCTCATCCACAGGTGCTGCAGGTGTTTAGAAATACAAAACTGAGAATTACAAAAATTTTGACAGCAATGCCATGACAGTTGAGGAAGCGTTCATACCTGTGTTGTTGTTTGTTATTTCGCCTAACGCAGTGCGCTCTGCTTTCTGAGTTGCCATGTCTTTTTTAACCAGCCAGCAACATGGAAAACCAAACTGAGGAAGATGCAATAACCAATGATTGGTCAGTTTCCCGTTGTTGAGCATTTCTGAAACAAATTCCCAGCTCATATCTTGAACAAGTGATTTTCTCCATAATGTTAACTTGACTTGAGCCATAAAAGTTGTTATAACCGTTGGGTGAGGCAAATGGAGTTCACGTTTATGGTGCAAATGTCAGAAGAGGTGAAGGCATTATAACCTAACAGGGAGCTAATGAGTAACACTCTAGTCCAACGTGAAGAATCGAAGCAATCATCTATATGTGGGAACACCCAAAAGAACACAATGAACAGTTGATTACAACGTGCAAATATTGAGATAACCACCTTGGCAGCTAAAATTGCTATATACAATAACTTCCAACAGACAATTAATCATATGCTTCCCCTAGTCCTTCACTGAAATAAAAGGGCAAAATGTAAATATTTTTAATCCTAGATAGCACCACACAAGCACAAATTAGGGAGGAGAAAAGGGTTGAGAGAACACCACATGAAATTGTGAATGAGAACCCAGCCCATATCCTCTAATGGAATCCACAAAATAGGGGCACAATGAACTTTCACGTTTGGTACAGAAGCAAATGATCGCTTACGTGTATTTGCGGCAACCTTTGTGATTGTATCTATTTATTGCAAGGAGAACCTTCTCAGAAATACAGTTTATAATGTACTCCTCATAGGCTCATACCCCTTGCATAAAGAAAAGGCACTCCTTTTTCTCTACAAATCACGACAATTCCAAACCACCTACTACAAACAATTAGCAACCGACAAAAGAATCAAACAATCCGAAAAATGTAACAGCCCATTCGGAATGCTGCAATTGAACCGTTTCCTGCAAATTCTTGCATTCCAATCAGGCCCTACATCAATTTAACACAATTCAGACCAAATTTAGATAAACAAGCAAACATTGCTATCCCATTTGCATCAAAGCAAACATTAACTACCAAACACACGCATGACAAAAGAAATATAACATTCCAATCTTCAAGGACGGCACAGTGTGTGGGAGTGAACTTGATATTCCCCTCAAGTGCAAATGTACAAGTTTCGTAGCATTGAACATCAATTTTGTCATATGCAGACATGGATACAGTTGAAAGAAAGAAGCATATAATCACTACCAAACCAAACCACCGACCTATATATGTACCAACCACCGAAGTGCTTAACATTACCAAACCAAACCAGATGATCTAATCACTCTTAGTCTATACATTCAAAATTCAAACTTAAGTTTTTTTCTGGTCATTCCACTGGTTTCCACCAAGATATTGAACCCTGGCTATAGTAGGATAAATTAGGCAGGAACTTGGTAGTTCAGAAAACCCAAACCCTAGGAGTGTTGAGCACAATTCTTGATTTCAGATATAATTCTAACCAGAAATACACTTGTTTTACAAGCTTTGTGTGAAGGCTTGCTATCTGACTAAAGAAAGGCCACATCTTTCTTTTCCCCCTCCCCTTCCATCTGAGAATTAGTGACAAAGATTTCATCTAAGCACTACTCCATGATAAAAGAGAGGACGAAATCTTCTCCGGGGAAAAAAGCGACTTACCGATCTAAGGGAGATGCTGCACGGTGGTGCGCGGTGCGGATGGCGGAGGCCGACGACGCCGAACTGATGGCGGAGGTCGCGGACGCGATGCTCGGATTTCTCACGCCGACAACGCCCGCCGCACGCAACCTTGATTGGCGGCGGCGCCGCCGCCCTCGGCGCGGATGGCGGAGGCGGGAGGACTCCGGCGTCGCCGGCCAATCCCGCGCCGCGAGAGTGGGAGATCGGATCGCGGCGCCGCCGCGCGCGCTTCGGAGCGGATGGCGGAGGCCGGGAGGACTCCGGCGTCGCCGGCCAATCCCGCGCCGCGAGTGGGAGATCGGATCGCGGCGCCGCCGCGCCGCGCTTCGGGCGGATGGCGGAGGCGGGAGGACTCCCGACGTCGCCGGCCAATCCCGCGCGCGAGGCGGAGGGGAGGAGGGGGAGGCGCGGGGAGGCGGAGGAGGGGAGGCGCGGGGGAGGAGGGGGGAGGCGGAGGGAGACGCGGAGGGAGCGGAGGAGGCGCGGGGGAGGCGGAGGGAGACGTAGCGGGAGGGGAGGAGGCGGCGCGGAGAACGGGGAAGCGGTGGGAGCGGAGGCGCGGGAGGGGTTACTGCAGATACATTGAACCATGGCCGTTGGATATGGTTGAGTAAGGAGAGAGAATAGAGGAGATTTAATCTGGTGCGGACGTTTTTAGGATGGTGCAATTCTGGGTGCATATTATGGTGTGGACGTAGTTAAGGTCATGACTGTGGAGCAGGTAATTGTTGGGTGGATATAGGATAGTTTTAACTGGTGAATTAATAGTGTAGATAACTTCTTCATTTTGACTCCAAATTGAATGAAACAAATTTCTAAATTCATTTAAATTCAAAATATATCCAATGGAACTGAAATCATCATTTTTAGAGTTCATATGAAATTTTGGTGAAAATTATGGACAATTTGGGAATAATTTAGGAAAGCTAATAAATTTAATTAGGATATAAGATCAGATTGTTTAATATTTAAATGGGGATTAGTTATCATATATGAATAATTGTGCTCTCATTCTTTATTTTAAACCTACATATTAGTTAAGACATTGATAAAGAGAAACAACTTTGGCTAAATATCCAAATTTAGTAAAGATACCCTTAATAGTAATAATTGAAATATGTGTTCAATATTTAACATGCCATCTTAAATAAACCTTAGAGGTAGATTTTGCTAAATATCAATTATTAAAATATAACCCTATATAACCAGCTTTGCCCAGAGAAATAAATTTAAACTAAAACTAAAACTAAGCCTAATAATAATAATTGAAGTATAGATGAAATGATACGATTCCATAAGTTAAACCTTAACGTTAGATTTAGTAAGCAAAAATACTGAGCATGATTGAATATGGCAAGTTAGGGCCCGAACACATAGATCCTAATTCAAACGATGTCTAGTAATAACTAAGAGTTGTATAAAATGCCACATATCAAATTACTAGTAATATAAATTAATCCGATAAGCTAAAAATTTTTATACATCGCATATATAGTATAAACCTTGACTAATTAACGTTCGACAAAATAATACCCAGCTAGGCTTGTATACCAACCCATAGATCTAACCTTACTCATAGAACTTCCTTGATAAATACTAGAATAATAAAAGAGATTGTTAATAAAAGGTCAAGTTATCATATTCTACCACCGGCCATGCCCCACATCACTCGAAACACCCATTAACTCTTAGTAAAACTAAATCGAGTTTATTCGGATTTATTTGGATCTTTTGAGTTATTTGCTTTTATTTGGATTCAGTCGTTCGTAGCGTGATTAGAAATTGAAAGTCGTGAAGATTCAATGGATCAAGCGAAATCAAGCTCGAAGTGAGGATAGAGACCAAAAGCTCAAGAGAAAGCATTGTGTGAGCTCAAGACCGCGGTAAACCGCGCCAGGCGAGTCAATACTTTGATCATATTGAACCTACATTTTCTGCAAATTTACTTTTGTTTAAATTATCAAATTGCATGCTGTTATTTCATATGCAAATATATGTTTGTTTGAAGGCTCTAGTTATATACCCAATAATCGACTTGCTAGTATTATGCCTCCTTTGGAAACATTTGAATATCTGAGCCTTGTCACCCTAGCAAAATTATAATGGTAATCTTTCGAAAATAAGTCCATAATTATACGCTATGCTTAGTATTACTTAGATAATCGGGGGCACCAAAAATGCCCCAAACATCACTTACAACTATGAGCAACTGGTTTGGGAAAGCATGATGGTGATGACTGGTATATGTTGGTATGATTATTTTATGCTTCCAAAAACCCTACTTGCTTGAATATCTGGGCGGATGGTTCGAGGGTGTGAGTGGTGTAGTGGAAGCACAAAGGGGATAGTGGTAGAACCGCCCAGATAACTCTAAGGACTGAATCTTGTGATGGCCTCTCAGTGTACAACAGTACAACCATAAGCTGGCAAAATGTAAGCAGGGCTAACTAATTTGCATCGACTTAGTAAGAGTTTTGCCGGTGTGACCACGGGCGGGTAGAGGATGGCCACATCCTCCAACGTGACGGTGCAAGAGGGGGCTTCTGGAAGGGTGGTCGTACCCCGAAGGAAATGGAAACATTAGCGGACGTAACTCTGCTAGGAAAAATGCATTGTAAAGGTCCTGTGATAGTCTATTCAACCGTATGGCTAAGGAATTATGTGGGGCAACGAGTAGATTTATCTCTTGTGGGTAAAGTGTGCAAACTCTGCAGAGTCTAAAACTATTCGAATAGTCGCGCCCACGGTTAAGGGCGGACATGAAAACTTAACTAGATATAGTTCTATTTCAAAAACTTTGTGAGAGGAAATGGTAAAGTGGAGGGTAGAGAAAGACCCTTATTTGTGTTGCTCTGGGTGTTGTCCCAGTGATTAGTTAAGCGGTTATAATGCTGAAGGATTAAGCATATGGTGCAGAGACCATGTAATGGTAGATGGAATCTGGATCTCTATTACTATCGCATTCTTTCACATAATATGTTTTAGTTCAAACTACTAGGTCACAGGACATTTCTATGTATCCTATTTCAAAAGCAATTTATGGTAAATAAAATAACCCGAGCATTCCCTTGATAAGCCATGCATATTATTTAATTGCATCCTGTGTATTGGCTCGCGGAGCACAGTGGTTTGTGCTCACACTCGCTCTCATAACAAATCCAGAATCAGGAATCAGATCACGACGCTTCGGGAAATACTTTTGGTCATGATGAAGGAGAAGATGAAGTTGTCAAGGGCTAGGTCGCGAACCTCCAGTTGGCTGCCTGTGGGCATGTACTGAAGGTCCCACTTGTGTGCTTCATTCTTCCGCTGCTGCATTTTATTGATGTCGGCCTAATCGGCCCATGTGTAAGTCTTTTATTATATTTATGCTTCCGCATGGTATGTATTTTGATATTCATTTCTGTATCTGTGAGCACTATCTACTGATCCAGGGAATAGTGCGGTGGAATCACTGAGGATTCCGGATTGTAAAATCTGGGTCTGACAATAATTGTGTTGTTGAAAGCCTAAATTCTGAAATTAATAGACTTAGAGGTTTAATTCATGATGATGAATCATGTGAGTCTTGCCAAGTTTTACATTCTGAGTTGAAGGCTGTTAGATCTATTAGTGCATCAAACCTGGTTCAACTTAGAGATGTAACTGATAAATTTGATGAATTAAAATTGGCACATGACTCTTGTGATGAAAAATTAAAACTTGCAAATGCTGATATTGAAAAGCTCAATCTAGTTCTTTTACATGTTTAGAGTCAAGTATTTCAAATGCTCAATCCAAAACTTGCTCTAATTGTGAATTGTTAGAAGCTAGATTGAATTCATCTCAGAAATCTATTCAACAAATGCTTTATCATGAGAACATGTCTTGCTTAAATTGTCCTAAGTTAAATATTGAAATTGATGCTTTAACTAGGTAATTGAATAATTTTGCTGAAAAGGAAAGATTGGCTCAATCTACTGTTTCCAAGAATGTTGTGAATGAACCTGTTAAATGCACTACTTGTTCCACCTTGGCTAAGGAAAATGAGTACCTTAAGGACACTTTAGAGAGATTCTCTTTTGGCAAGAAAAATCTGAATATGATTCTAGACAAGTCAAAAACAAGTGTGAAAAATCGTGGTCTAGGATTTAATTTTGTTGAGCATGCGAAGAATAATCCTCCTAAGGTTGTTAAGATTCTTGAACCTGGAAAAATTGAAATAAAATCTGAAGCAAAACAAACTGTGTTTAAATCTGCTGGCTTTGCGCAAAGTTCATCGAATAATAATGTAGGTGCTAGCTCATCATCTCAAAAGAATTCTGGTTATGTTAAATTCCATTGCACCTACTGTGGAAGAGATGAGCACTTACATGAATTTTGCTTTAAGCGTGCTAAGAAAGAGAAGAAGGAAAGATTGAATGCTTTAAGACAAAAGCGTACAATCTCTTCTGTTCCTAGATTAAATGCGAAAGCTATATTTTTAGAGAACTTTTATGATGGCTTTAAATCTACTTCACATGCTAGATTGGGATTTAATTCAAATAATTCACGTTCTTTTCGGCATTCCGATCATCCACATGTACGTGATTTTGGTTCTAGTTTTGTTGCTCCTGTTCGTTTGTCTCAGTACTAGATTCCCAAATCTTACTTCACTAACCCCAGTACTGTGTGACCGATGTTTACTTTGATGTAAGAACAGCTGATAAGGATGGAGAACATGATCTCGATTGGGTTCCGGTCTTTTATTTCATTGCTTGATTGGAACACTTGATGGTTCTTCATTCTCTTTGATGGCTTCCAACAGATTTCACTTTCTGAGAAAACATGTGGAAGGTGATTTGTCTTACATCTTGTTAGATTCTCAAGTTGTTGATATTCATTTGAAATCGATTGATACTTCTCGTTTTGTTCTTTTGCGAAGTGAGTTGGGCGTGTTGCATCCTATAGGATTATTCTGAGGGGGAGCTTGAAGTTTAAAATTTTAGAAAGTTTTGTTTATTATACTTGTCAAATAAATCAACGAGTGCAAGCCATTGAAATTAAATGATTGTAGAGCTTTCTTTATCGTATTTATTCATATGCTGTGTAGTTTTGATCATAACTAGTTATAATTAATTTGTTACACTTGAACTAAAATATGACATGGCGGAATACTTTGACTAGATTGATTATAGATAGTACTTTGCGATGTTCATAAAAAAGGATTAGCTTAATTGTGAGTCTTATTTTAAATCTAGGCTATGAGGCTCACATGTTTCATATTACAATCTTTTTATGATAATTCAATTTGGCATGTTATAAAAAATAGAAAGAGACATTTGAAAAGATGTATGCTCCAAGCATGCCATGGTAAACAAAAAAGGCACAAAAAGTGCACACAATGAAAAGAAGTATGCTTCAAGCGTGCCACCATTTACAAGTAAGCTATAATGAAAAGAAGTATGCTACAAGCATGCCACATGCGTAAGAATTGAATATGGAGCAATAGGTTGTTATATGAGACTGCTAGCTCATCTAGATTAAAGATTTGCTTCACTTTTAGGCTTTGACTTTTTGTTGTGATATCCTATTGTGCTCGTTATAATTGATTTGGTCATTGTTGTGATGCCTGTCATTGATATAAATTGCTTAATCATATTGAAAACTTTGTTTTGATATTACTATATGATATATGATCTAGATAGCTCTACTAAAAAAATATGGCTTGGTTAAATTATTAAATCAATTCAAAGTGACTTGGATAATCTACAAAGCTTCTAGATTTTTATTGGCATTGCTTCTTTTTAGAATAATTCTTCTTTGAAATTTCTTGATGATTACATTGCCAAAGGGGGAGAGATTTGGTGTGATTTGTGAGATATTGGAGAAATTTGTTAAAACTATATCCCTTATGTTGAGGGGGAGAGATTTGAAACTTGTGGCTTGAAATACTTTTTCGGCTTCAGTAATTCGCTTATATCTATTTGAAGCTAATTCATCATACTATCTTACGGTGTTGTCAATGTATTCAATAAGGGGGAGATTGTTAGACCATGTGGCTAGGTTTAGAATTTTTGTGATGATGAATAATTGACAACCTTGCGTAGTATTGTTATTCGAGGTGTGTGCGTGTGTGCGAGGATTAATATTGGTCAAGTTGTGCCGGAGAAACATTCTTTGGTCTTTGCATGTGCAGGTTGGGTGTGGAGACGGTCATGGTCAGTGACGAGGAAGAGCGGGATTAGGAGGGGGAAATCTGAGATCCAGACGGTTGAGGATGTCACGAAGTGGTCGGGCTCATGCTGGAGCACATGGAGATCAAAGGTGGATGGTACAAGGAGAAGATACAGGAGGTGCAGTGCTGGAGGCTTCGACACGTGATGTGTTGAAAAGTTGGAAGTGTGAAAAACCCGTGTTAGGAATGGTTTCGGATCCCTTGAAAATTAGTGGGCCAAAAACCTAATTAAGGTAAAAAGACCTAATTTTAGTTGGACGAGTAATTTTAGGGTTCCAAATAGAGATTGAATAGGAAACGGTCGACCGTAGAAAATAAAGATACGGAGACGGCGGCTATTGCGTGAAGCGGATGGATATTTTAGGTGAGGTTGGCCGTGACTTTTGTAGAGAAAAAAAATTCGGCGGCTTGTGATTGAGGCATCAAAAGGAGTCTGCTTGCATGCTTTGATAGAAGTTGCATGCATTGTGTACGGGCATGCATGATGGCAATGTGCTGATGGATAGTTGAAGTGAGTTTCTGTGTTTTTCCAATTAAGTTTGTGAGTTTTTAAATTCGCATATATTATCTTTTTTCCTGGTTTTTTGATTCCTAGGGATTCTTTATGTATTGATCTATATCTAGATATTTTTTGGCTTATATACATGAAGTAGTTTTAATTAAAAATCAATTTCTAGTTTGAATAGAAAAAACGAAAAAAAGTGGCTTCATTGAGTTGATTGAAGTGGTGTACACGGGCTTGGCCGTGGCGTTTATTAGCCATAAGTTGATTAGATAGGTGATTAGGTGAGGCTAATCAAAGTTTTTTGCATTACGAATATTTGACTGCATGCACGGAGATGTGCACGGTTTTCAAGATCTGCTAGAAGTTGTGGCATGCGCTGGCTGTTGGATGTTGTGATCGGCTCGGATTGATAAAAATACTGCAGCGTCCGGTCGTTTTCATCCGTGAACAGAGAGCGGCCGGGTTCTTTGTGTGTGCACAGAGACAGCCCATGCAATAAGAAAAGGTAAAGATTAATACTCTTTTATTGTTTTTTTTTTTCTTGCCCTTTTTTTTTTGCTCTCTGTGATTAGCAGAAAAAAAACAAGCAGTAGATTTTGGGAAAAGCTTTCGCTGAACACTGCAATCATTCACCCCTCTCTGATTGTCATCGACGATCCTACAATTATGCTAAATAAGTCACCATCAGCTACAATACAAAATAAGCCATAAACCAGGCTTATTCAGCCCAAATGAGCATAGTGTTAGCCGTGTGTCCATGTTCCGATTAGTGCGGTGGTTGCGTAGCTATGAATCGAGTTAGTTAGTGCTGGTGCATGCATGAGTTATGTGTATTTTAAGGGGTGTTGATAAACATCATCCGGATATTTTTTTTTCTAACTATCATCCAGATTTGTAACCGTTGGATTAGAGATCCAACGACTATGAGTTCTCCCCCTCCAAAAAAGGCCATTGGATCTCTAATCCAATGGTCCCAAGTCTGGATGATTGTTAGGAAGAAAATATCCGGGTGATGCCTAGTCCATTTATTGTGGAGTCTTTGGTCGAATAGTAGAGAAAAAAGTGTAGTTTAGCAAAAGGCAGTGCGTGTGTCCATAAGTATATGCTGTGTCCTTGAGAAAAACACTACGAGAGATATTTACAGAATGAGAAGAATATCTGAGAGGGATTTCCAAGAGAGTGAGGAGATGGTTTTTAACAATTGGTATTAGAGCACTGCTCGATCCTGAGGAGGTGTTGGAGGTGATGTCACCAGACAGTGACTCGGCAACATGGAGGCTCTATGCGAGGTGGTGGCTGCCTGATGCTACTTCAGGGAGTGATGACACCAACGACACGGTGAAGCCGAGGCTAGCAGCGAGAGGTTGCAGTGATGGCGCACTCGCGTTGGAGGCCACAAATCACGGTGTGAGACCATGTTTGTGGAGGTGGTGGTGTGAGACCATTGCTAGGGAGAGTCAGTGTGATGCCGACGACGATGGCGGTGTGATGCCGCTGTGAGAAAGAGTTGGTGTCACTACTATAGAAAAGGTCATCACAGACGGTTCGAAAACGTCATCACAGACGGTTTTGTGAGCCGTCTGTATTTATGGGTCAGTGATAATCGAATGTCATCACGAGCGGTTTTGAACCGCTCGCGATTATGAAATATCACGACGGTTTTTACTCAAAAACCGCTCGTGATAGCTGATAATCCTGACGGTTTTACTCAAAAATCGTGCGTGATAGCCCATAATCACGAGCGGTTTTAGTTAAAACCGTTTGTGATACGATTATCACGAGCGATTTTTGAGTAAAACCGTTTGTGATATTCCTTCGACCCTACATATATTTCTCTTATTGGCTAGCCTCGGGAATGTTAGCCATGCCCTCAAACAAGCGATAATCACGGACAAAAACATACAATTCACACATCTCATTTGCTTTCAGATACATTTCACAGACATAAAACATCCAATTGACATCGCACTTCATTTCACAAACATAAAGCATGCATCCATTTCGCAAATCGATTAATTGAATTGAAATGAAATATCCATTAAAAATGCACAGTTACAAAAGATCTACACTGCATTTACACTTAGTGATAAGACCAATAAGAAATCATGGTGCGCAGTGGAACCGTCCTCTTGGCTTTATGACTTGAGTCAGCCAAAAGTACGCCAACTCTCCTTGAATCCCTCCAAAATCAGACTGTTTCAATGCAGTTGACGGGTTGGACACAGCCTGTCGATAGGAATATCAATGTGCACATATATGTAACGTGATAAGTATGAAGTAATTATGGGAAGAGTGACAAACCTTGCGATTGGTGAGCCTCGAGGAATCGAGGAGTAGTTCCATATGTTGGCAAACGTAGTATCCACATGTGTTGCCCTTTCTGCTTTGGTGGCACTTGCAAAAATGGAATGTGTTAGTTCAAGAGGCATTAGTACCAACTGTTGCATAGGATTAATTAATGTGAAATAGCGAATACCTTAAAATCTCGAACATGTGTCAGCAGGCCTTTGGCCCCGCGCTTCGAGTCACCTCCCTTTTCAATGTACATCGCGAACGCCCTACGTAATTCGAAAAAGTTAACCTTAGTCATTCGGAAGGAAAGAAAGAGTACAATGTAGATATGTATGGGAATATGAGCTTACCTATCGATTACTTGGCTGACAACTGTGAAGTCCATTTTATTCTTACTTAGGGAATCAAGGTAATATACCTTGTTCCATTTTGGTACAATTACTATTAAAATCCAATGAAAGTTCTGATTGAAGGGCATAAGTACATAGTCCTTATTGCGGCAACCCAGCAGTCCTGATGCAATGTACCTCTCGACGAGGGGTGTCTCCTGGTCGATGGTATCCTTGGCGACCAATTGTGGGTCCAAGAAACCAGCTGATGAGTTGGATAATCTAGCTTTAATCAGCATGTGTCTATATATATACACACGAAAGCAAAAAATTAGATATGGCATTTATCGGTATGACATTAACGGAGACTGTGATTGTACACACTTACGTCGGCCCAAAGATCGAATGATTGAGGCGTCAAGAGCGTTAAGCGTGAACAGATCGAATAAATCCTCAAAGGTGACCACGAACATACACTTTTGAAGATTGTGGTGTAAATCTTCGTCGGTGAATTTGACAGTGATACTCGAAGTCCGTTCTCCCTCTAGCTTATTGGACTGCTGCATATACCACGTGTGCAATTGCATGCAACTATGTGGTGGCTTTTGGAGGTCTTTTGCTCGAGCAACGCTCGCCAAGCACGCAATTTGCGGGCCAAAGGGTGGTACGGAATATCATCATTGGTCTTCTTTGCTTTGCCCTTGCTTGCCTTGTCGCCTCGGCTATAGGTCGACTTCACGAAGTCGACTTTGAAGGTAGCAGCGGTGCAAGTTGCTCTGCGAGAATAGGGCCCGTGGAGATAGCACCGGTGTAGTATCTGGTGGTGGAACCGATGGTCTTGTAATGGAGATGGCACCGGTGCAAGTTGCTCAGTCCCGCCACCGGTGAAGAAGCCTCCGGGAGATGTCGCTTTGGGCCTTTGGATGAATGTTCCAATGGCCTGTCCTAGAGTCACGATCTCGTCGTTGGGGGCTTCGTGGCGGACCACCTCAAAATTGACATACACACCATCCACACTAACTTTTGTGAAGCTTTGACGCTAAAGTTTGACCGTGCACCATGGCCCCGATACTGATTTAATATGCAGCCCCAAGCGTACAAGGGAATGGAGCCATATCTCACTTGGAGCTTGCACTTGAGGCTCCTACATAACGATACAAAATTAGCTACTCGAATAGGCCTACCAATGGAGCAAGCATTCGAGAGGTAATAATTATTACCAGGATGTCGTCCACAGGAAATTTGGCCTGGGATTGCGTCGGATTCGACGCGCAGCTACTCGGACGGTTGGGCGGGCTGGCTAGCACAGGAGCGGCGGCGGCGGCAGCGGCCTGCTGACTTTCTGTCTGTTTTCGCACCTCATCTCTGATTACATCAGCCAGCGAATCCAGTATCTCCTCTCTAAGAGATGCCTTGATCTCTTCTCGTAGCTGTGCGTCACGCTCGGCTTTGTTTCTCTTCCTGCGCCGATACATGCCGGAGTCATCTTGAAAACCATGTTTCCAAGGAACATAAAGCCCAAGGCCTCTCGTACGGCCCGGGTGCTCCTTGTTTCCCTCCCAGGGTAGATTGAAAAATCAGCTCTTCCTGCAAGAGCACGACATGTCATTTCAATTCGTACGAAGTTGTGGAGTAATTACAAGCTACGTAGTTCGATCGATATCTTACCAGGCGCTCGGTCACTTGCTGGTCTGCAGGGTTTCGAAACGTGACGTCCCCTGATGTCGTTGTAGATGACCTTGCTCTAATCCAATTTCGAGCGCGGTCATCCGGGATATTGGAAAACGGCGGGCGATGTCTGTGCGTTGCCACTCATCCTCCTTCCTCCATCTGCGGGATTTTACCCGCATACCCAGTATGCCAAGTGCGCGAGGGTGTGTATTGTTTACAGGAGGGCCTTGTGCGCCACACTTGTACTTTTGAAATCTTGATCGTTTTCATCGCCTTGAACTCTTCCCATTGTGGTTCCGGGAATGGGTATTTATGAGCAGCGTTTCGTCCGTCTCCACGTATTTCGACAAGTGTGCTCTTGAAGTTCTTCCATGCTTTGCACGCGCTTTGTAGGTTTGTTGTTGCACAGCGTCGGTGTTCTTACGGGAACTCGAGCGATACCAAAATTTGGTCCACGACTCACGTTTCCGAGTGTCGACGCGTTCTTCCACGAATTGTATGTGATCTCAATTCGTTCTCGTGCAACTACTCCGACCATGGTTGGAATGCGTTCTTGCTTTTGAGGAAGGATAGGGACCCGGATGCATTCACCGCGTGATGGTCATCGGCCCTCGAGCTTCTTTGATAGCCCTCTTCCTTGGCGTCTTGATGTTGGAGCGGGCGCCTCGTGATGATGTTGAAGAATGCGCGGGTGACATGTTGCTCATTTTGTGGGTCTATTAAGATAAGATGAGAAAGTGATCATATTGAATTGCAAGACAAGAGAGGAGTAGAGGAGGGGGTGATATGGACATAGAGAGGGGTGATGTGCCTATCTTACCAATGTACCAATGTATCAAGTCCTTCTTTTTCCATAAAAGTCAAGGCAATTGTATTACAAAAGTGCAAAAAAGACATTCCAGATTCTTGGTGAGCGGTGACATAGCCGACTTCTTGGTGGCGACTATCCATCTGCTTCTTCCACTCCTTCTCTTCATCTCTGGTCATTTGGATCACGTCGCGATGGCGATGATTCATCTAATCAATCATCGCTCTTGGCGTCGTGATCCGAGACCGAGAGATGAAGAGAAGGAGTGGAAGAAGCGAATAGATAGTCGCTCACCAAAGAAGTCGGCTATGTCGGCTGCTCACCAAAGAATCTGGGAATTTCTTTTTTTTGAACTTTTATACTAAAATTGCCTTGCATTTTGTAATACTATTACTACAAGGTCCTACGGTACGTACATATATAACAACTTAGTATTAAAATCTAGATTAACTAATTATAACTACATATATACCGGCCACATTTATTATATTGAGACTTAATTTGCTAGCTCAATTCATATTACAAACACAACAGCTATTATATAACCAACAATTTTGCAAATTAATCATCTTCAATAACCACTCATGGATTACTTAGACCTAAATTGTAATGCAATTAAAGAAAAAATAAATTTCATTACTAACCATATCTAGAGCAACCAGGAAAGTCTAAATCTTTCAAAGCTCAATCTCGCCTCTTCCCACCAAATTAATCGGCCCAAATCGCCTAGCTTCCTCCCGAGTGAAAAAGTGCGCAGCAGATGGCTAGATCTGGATCGAAATGAAGACAGATGCGGTCTGAACAGCGCAATAAATGCCTTAGCCATTATCACAGACGATTTTTAACTAAAAACCGTCTGTGAATTATCACAGACGGTTTTTTATACAGACCGTCTGTGATACAAAAGTATCACAGACGGTTCATCGGTAATAACCGTCTGTGATAATCCATTTTCCCGCCACAAATACCACAGACGGCCTCCAAATTACAACCGTCTGTAATAGTGCTCATTAGAGATGGTTTCACAAAACCAGCTTATCACAGACGGTTTTTTTATAAAAAACCGTGCATCAAGCTTCATACGAGCGCCGCGCGTGTTTGATGCGAGCGCCGTGTTTCGATCGTCTAATTAACGTCTCTCGATCGTTATACGGCGTCTATATCATTAATGTTTGGGTATACGAACCGTGCGTGCTAAAGGTTAAATATGCGCTCCTAATCCAGGTCTCTTCTACGTACGTACAATACAATATACAATACAACATGGCTTCTACTGTTCTTGTGATCATCTCCTTCCTCTCATCTGTTCATCAAGAATTGTTCGGCTGGAACCTTACACAGGCGGCCAGCAATTTGCATCTGGAGCAGCTTCTCCTCACCCGCCCTGCTCTCCTTCCCCGACTTTCTTGCATCCGTCAGCTTGACCTGATCCTCCGCCGTCGACGGAGGCGTCTCGCTGCCGCTCAAGAAAGGGAAACAGCCCTCACCCTGGTTCTTCTCCATAATGTGCGCAAAGCGGAAGAAGCTTTGCACGCATTACAGAGACTGATGGATAGCCTTGCCGATCAAGCAAATATGACAGATTCTGAGGAATCTTTTCATGCTATCCTCTACGACATTATGGATGCTGCTGATCATTTGCCCAGGCTGGAGGAGGAAGTGCTGAGGACAAGGGCAATCTTAACGGCGTTCGAGAATTTAGCGGTGATCCTCCAAGTCCCCAAGTCGAAGAAGAAGCGTCTGAAGCCCAAAAGAATACAATCTGGGAAACTCTTTACAATGCGACTTTTGTAATAAATTTGCCTCTAATTGAAATTAATAAATTTGCCTTTAATTTGTGATCTCTTGTCTCGTAGTTCTCAGAGTTAAGTTATTAGAAGCAATGTGTACTTATATATTAACCTCGATCTAGAATATGACAGACAAAGGAACATCACGAGGCGGTTCTTGTTAAAAACCGTCAGAACATTCTCGAGCGGTTCTTAACAACAACCGTCTGTGATAGTCAACACAACACGAGACGGTGTTTAATAAAAACCGTCGTGATAATCCCAGATTATCACGAGGCGGTTTTTAATAAAACCGTCGTGATATTCGATATCACGCAGCGGTTCAGCGGTAAGAACCGTCAGCGATACTCCTTTTTCCCGCCACAAATACCACAGACGGCCTTCAAATTAAAACCGTCTGTAATAGTTTACATTACAGACGGTTTCACAAAACCGTCTGTGATTTGGCATCTACTATTAGCCTTTCTGTAGTAGTGTGTGATGCCGACGGCAACCATGGTGCAATACCGTTGAGGAGAAGTCAGTCTAAGGCTGCCAACAACAACGGTGCAAAGCTGCTTGGAGATGATTTGGCGTGAGGCCGATGGTGGAGGAGTCGATATGAAGCTGATGGAGACAGTTGCGAGATGTGCACAAACGGTAGTGTGATAGCAATGCTGTGAAAGCGTTGGAGTATATTGTGGCAAGCACAATAAGACGGCAAAGGATGCGTGAAGCATGGTTTGAATTTAAGGATGTGAGGAAGATGACAGGATTAAGAGGGGGAATGTTAGGACTATAATCTTGTCATTAGTATATATATTTGAGTTTGTTAGGGTTAGTCGGTGCATATGTGTGAGTCGTCTAAGTTAGCCGTGTGTCCATGTTCCGATTAGTGCCGGTGGTGGCGTAGCTGTGAATCGAGTTAGAGCTGGTGCATGCATGAGTTGTGTGTATTTAAGTCCATTCATTGTGTAGTCCTTGATCGAATAGTAGAGAAAAAAAAATTGTAGTTCAGCAAAAGGCAGTGCGTGCATCCATAAGTATATATATGCTGTGTCCTTGAGAACACACTACGAGAGATTTACAGAAAGACTAGGATATCTGAGTGGGATTTCCAAGAGAGTGAGCAAATGATTCGTAAAACTGGGTACTTTCTGGAAGAAGCAAACACTTGTTCAATGTTCATGCAGGTTTGAGTAGTCATTACAAATGGCAGTCGGCTATGCTTGCACTGCAAGTAGCCTGCCTATGACTACTGAGGTTGAAATCCTCAGTAGGTTTAATGATTGTTTTGTTTGGATTGACATGACATGGCATCCATGAATGTTTTCCTACGAGATACATTTGAAAGGATTGCTGGAGCAACCCGTAGCAAAAGGTCGACTATTCCAAATAAGAAATTGATTGCAAAGTGCCTGGATATACAACAGATCACACTACTACAGAAAACCGTATTACAGACGGTTTAGAAACGGCATCACAGACAGTTTTCTGAACCGTCTGAATTTATGGGTCAGTGATAATCGAAGGCTATTACAGACGGTTTTCGAACCGTCTGTGGTGTAAATATCACAGACAGTTTGTAACTACGAACCGTCTGTGGTGTAAATATCACAGATAGTTTGTAACTAAAACCGTCTGTGATAGCTGATAATTAAGAAATTTTTGTAAGTAAAAACCGTCTGTGATAGGTGATAATCATAGACGGTTTTTAGTTAAAAACCGTCTGTGATTATCACCTATCACAGACGGTTTTTAATAAAAACCGTCTGTGATACTAAAATATCACAGACACTCATTTTCTCCGACGCCATCAACATAGACGGTGTCCAAATTAAAACCGTCTGTGTTAGTGTCGGTCACAGACGGTTTTGTCAAACCGTCTGTGATTTGGCGTCTAGTATTAGGCTTTCTGTAGTAGTGTCATGACTTCACATTAGTTTCTTTCTTCTTTCTTATGCCAAGTTGAACTCAGAGGCAGACCCTCCCTTCAAGCGATGTCGGGCAGCCATATGAGCTCCGTTGCCGGCCAGACCCTCCCTCTCCTCCAGAGCAAGCACCAAGCCACGGCCACTAGTGGTGCGGTGACCAGAGAATGGCGTGGTGTCGGGGCGCATGCCACATGATATGTCGTCTATCCTAGGAGCCCAGCGGTGCATGAGGTGAGCCGTCTGGCCTAGACAGCGAGTAGAAGAAGCGAGCAAAGCAGAGCGGCAACCGCCTGAGCGAGTGAGCAGAGCAGAGCCTGAGTGGAGCCAGACCAGAGCACCTCGTTGGGCGGTGCCAAGTGGCAGTTGGCCAGGGGGGCACGAGCAGGTGAGGAGAGCATTCCTCCATGCAGGTGTTGACCGCCTAACCCTAGACTTCCGTTATCCTTGATATGTGGGATTATCTTGCCGTCTTGCATTTCATGCAATATGATACTGGTATTCTTGCTTGTGGATGCCTCGTGGTGAATTGACGATTGGGGGTGGATGTTGGATTTGCGGCAGGGACCTAAAATTCATAAAATTGGGCAAGGAGTTGATATTTATAGAGATAGTACTGATAGTTTAGGCGAGGTTTAGTTGGGGTCAAGATTCAAGAATTATGCTTATGCATAAGATAATTAAGAAATGTAGTAATTGGGTAATTTAGAGTCAGTAATGCCTGCATCTTCATGCTGCGAGCTGCATTGCCGGAGAAGAAGCGCGGTTGACTTGTTTGGAGACTTATGGCTTTCAAGGTGATTTTTCGTTTTCTTAGTCTCTCGCAACTGTCTAAAATTGTTCAACTTCGAGGTATTGCAGTCAAATGTACACCATTGCCAACACATACTCAAATACTAAAGCCAACATTATTACAAGATAACGGCATATCAACCAAGTTTTACAGCGGGACGTGTGGCCCTTAGATACATTACAATATAAAAGAACATCACAGGCATGCCTGAGCGAAGAACAACCCTAATACCAAACATCATAACTTCGTAGTACTCCTCCATGCCATCCTCGTAGACTTCCTCATTTTCTTGCCATGTTTTCTGTTAATGCTTTTAACAAGTATGAATACAAACTATTGTACTCAACAAGTCACACGGGGAAATCCTATTTATTTACATGTAAGGATTATCTAGGGATGGGAGTATAGTAGTTTTATTATTTTATGTGGATGCAATTTTAGTTGCAAACAATTTTAAACATAAAATCACAACTTCCTTAAGGAAGATAGAGGTTTTAGCAACTTGATTACCAACTTTAGCAAAATTTCAATTCTACTTGTGGTTCATTTTTGTATTCACCCTTTAAACGCAATTTTATTTACCGAAAGCACGGCATATTCAAATACCATTAATTATGACTCTACAGAGTTGCCCAGCTTTACCCACAAGATCTCTTAACTCTCATGACTGAGTTAAAAAAATAAGGCCTTTCACTGATCAATTCTTTATATAGCCTCTACCCAGTAGGTGTTGTTTCTCAACAAACTTAGGTGGCCTGTGGCCTCGTCCGATTCAAAGCGGATCTACTGTTGTTAAGTATGGTTTTTCCTCTCCCATACCACAAAAACTCCCTCAGTCTCCCTCCACCCTTTATAGATATTTAATCGAAATTGAGCAGCTACTAACCAGGTTTGACAAATCAACGCTTGTGGTTGAGCGATCACCATGTTCTTTACTTGGCATAAATTTCTAGTCCTTATACTTTCACCGAGGTAACTTCCATCGACAAACCCTTGTTTCAGTGCCCATCCACACTGCCACCTTTTCAGTCCAAGCCTCTACCCTATGATAAGATCATAGGACTCGATCATCTCATGGTTTCCCATGATATCTCCTTATTCTAGAACCACTTTTAAAATTCTATCAACAAATGCCAAATCTCTTAGTAGTGTAAAACTATTGAGTTACTAGTCAACCATGATTTTTATATAGTATATTTATAACAATACTAAGTCTTATCAAGGTGAATATGGACATCAATTTGATCTGGGCTTTATCAGGTGCTAGGACACAACTAATATCATGTCATTCTAAATATTTGTTGTACATGAAATAATAGTGTGCAAATAACATAATGAAAATACTGATAAATAAATAATTAAAGGAATGTAGGTTCAATATGATCAAAAATATGTGACTTGGCTTGTGGATTTAAGTATTCTACGATTTTGTATTCTTCTGATTCTTGTGCTTGAACTTGAGCATCACCTTCCTGTATTGGCTGATCTTCAATGTCATGTACTATTGCAAATCAAAAGAAAATAAATCAATTCCATGCTCGAAGGGTTGAGCTAGGAAGAAAGAAATAAAATCTATGAAAAATCAAATAAATTAGGTTTAGGGTTTTTACGAGTCTGGTATGGAGAAACAGAGCTGAGAAATGGGTAGACGGGTTTGAAATGATCAATATGGATGTATATATGCTTTTTAGGGTTTTGTGAACAGTGATGGGTAGGGTTATTGTTCATCGTGGACTTTCACTGTTCATTGCGGGTCCTTTACTATTCATGCCGAACCCGTTCGCCAAGTAATGAACAGTAGAAATGGCGGCTTGGTCTGCTAACTGATTCGGCCCATTACTATGCAGCCCAAGATGAATAGGGTCATCTTCCTCCTTCCGTGTTCATTGTAGCAGCCGAAAACAGGGGACAGAAGCAACGGCGATCGACAGCGCTGGGGCATTTTGCAACGGCAACTGAGGCCATGGTTGGGTTCCTAGGACTACGAAGGTTCCATTTTAGGGGTCAGCGGCAGCTAGATGTCAGGCAATCATCGGTGGTGAGGTTTTCTATCTTCGCGACGTTTGAATAGCATAGGGCTTGGTGGCGGGTTAAGAAGGCGATAGCATTTGCGATTGATCATCTCTGGGTGTAGGGAAATCTTAGGGGTGTGGTGATTTGGGTAGGGGATGGCTGAGTTGAGTTGGCCACAGCGAGGCTCCATGGCCGAGCGGCGAGCTTCAGTGGCAGAGAAGAAGAGAGCTCGAGAAGCTATGGCTAGACTTTGGTGGTGTTTCTGGGAGTATGGGGATGCTACGGGTGAATGCAATTGGAATGTAATCGACTGGAAATGAAAGTTGGAAATTTGCTTACTTTGGGGCCTTCTATTGATCGCCAGCAATGTGGGGGTCGCCGGAGCAATTGAGAGTGGGTGGCTCACCTTGGACGCCGATGCCTTTGAATGGAGGGGCTCAGGGATTTAAATAGAGCGACAAAGGCGGTTCGGCATAGGGGACAGGCCATGGTGGCAATGACAGGTAGCAGGGGTTGGGAAAGCTCGGGGAGGCGTGGTGCTGCTGGCTGGGAGGAGGTACATGCTATCTCAAGTGTTGTATTGCGGTGGTCAAAGGGGCACAAAATTGTTAGGTTGGTAGTGAGAGCAGAGAGAGAGCGGGGAGGTCGATGAGGCAGTGGGGTGAGGTGGGTACGGAGTTCGTCCAGGTGAGGGTCATGATAATGAAGGAGAGGCGTACGGTGGCTTGAGTTGGCAACTAGGAGCTTCACGGCATGCAAATTGTGGCACGAGATTGTCGGCTGTGAGAGAGGAGGGGACAAAGGTGGTGGCGGGCGTTACTGACGAGTCTAACGTGCGGCAGGGGCAATTAAGAGGGGGTCAGAGGCGGGAGGGATGAGGTGGTACAACCTCTGACTGATTGCAGCAGTGTGGCAGCGGTGAGAAGCAACGGGAAGACGCGCGAGCAGAGGAATCGAGACGGCGGCGATAAAACGAGGCAGCGGTGGGGATTTTTTGGATGATGAACAGTGCACGTGCAAAAATGTTTGAAGGGAGCGATGCACCTGGGAAATCACAGCGTAAATGGCTAGGATTTGAGCTAGTTTAGGCCAAGATTCATAAGAAATCAAATTCGAACAAGCATTCAATTTACTTTTGAAATTCAGTTTTGTTTTAATATATATACCGGACTTGGATTTATATTATAGATCGGAGGGAGTATATTCAGGGGCGGATCCACAGGGTATGCCGGGTGGGTCACGGCATACCCGGGCCCACCAAACTCGCGACCGGCGTGCACGCTCGCTGACGGTTCGCTTTGCCGCCGGTATCGATCGTTCGCGTCTTCGCCTCCTGCCTTCGTCTGCGTCGCATGATCGCCTCCGCCGCGTTTACGTGATCTGCGTGCGGCTGCCTCCGCTGCGTTTGCGATGCGCGCGCCGGGAAAGGAGCAGATCGAATCGTGAGATGGCCGCCGGAGCCATCCGCGGCGGCCGCGGTGAGGGGGCGGTTCGGCAAGCGAGCCCAGCGGCGGACCCGATCCGGATGCCGACGGTGGAGGAGATCAAGGGGCAGACATCCGGAACAACTGCGTCGTCCGTAGCGTCGTCAGTGGCGTCATGGGTAACACTGATGAGCTCCTCCATGTCTTATCTTCATTTAACTTAGTAGCTTGTTTCCAGTGGCCGCAGTTTTTGTGAGCAAACTTTGATTTGGGCACAAATTTAACTTGGGAGTGTGTGATGGAATTAGGCTGAAAGGCGTGGGTCTTTGTTATAAAGAAGTTAATATGTTGCCATGGTCTAAGTTCAAAGGTTATATCATTGGAGCTTGGTGAGGTCTGGTCCTGATTCCTTGTGGGACATGGAGGCGGTTGTTCATTATTTATATGTTTAGTTGTTAGCTTGTTTGTCCAAAGAGTTAAAAACAAAATGATGCCAGTTTTGCAGAGATGAACTTAATTATTCTTTTGAGGAATTGCAAGGGATGAACTTCATATATGTTAATACGTCGATTCAGTTCCCTCTCTTTTTGATGCATGGTGCTTTGTCTATTTAGAAATCTTAGGTACCCATGGTTGTTGGAAAAATCTTTATGGTCCCCTCTGGATGAACTTTCATGTGATAATTGAGAAGCATTTGTTTCAAGTGGCCATTCCATGGAGAGTTGGGGTGCTAATTCTTCTGGTGACTTGTTATGTAAAATTGATGGTCTTGGAATTAACTCAATAAAATTTCAGTATTAAGGGCATCTAACATTAATGTGCTTCCCCGCGTATATTACCTTCCGAACTTTGCATTGAGAATGCTCTACAAGTCAGATGGTCAAGGATTTAGAAAGTGGTTCAGAAAAGTTTCAAGTAGGTTGCAAAGAATTTTGGTAGAGTATTACCTTTCGAACTTTGCATTGAGAATGCTTTTTTTTACTGAAGTTTGCTTTTATTTTGTCGGCCAGAGCAGAACACCCTCGACGGAAGCGTTCTCAATCATGAATGGCCCCAGTCCCAGAACCTCAGCGCACGGCACCCCGCAGTCTCCACGACAATCGAATCGCAATCATCAATTTGCGGTATCGCCTCACATACTTCTTCCTCTTCCACAATTCAATTTCATCAGTTCATAGGAATGCAGTTACAAGAAGATTTCAGTGCCGTGTGGCTGTGTGCACTGGACTGCACACTGAACCGCATGTGATTTAGATTTTCGGCAGATGGAGGTTGGGCACTTAATCCTTGAATATAAGATTTATCATATTATTTAGTGCCTGTATATCCAGGGCCGGCCCTGAGGGGGCGGGGGGCAAGAGGGGCGGTCGCCCCGGGCCCCCATATACTATGTAGAGTATATACATGCAGCAAATAGAAGGCATGGTTAAATACTTTAATACTTATAGAAATGAAGGATTTGCTTTGAGTATGATCATTGCCAAAGATATTGCAGCTCAAATGAATGTAGAGCCATCATTTCCAGTTAAGCGGCGTGTTCTTAGGAAGAAACAGTTTGATGAAATTGATTGTGATGAAGCAGTTTTGCAAGCTGAGAAGGAATTTGAAGTTAATTATTTTTTTTGTTATGGTTGATATGGCAATCAATTCATTGAAAAGTAGATTTCAAGAACTCCAAACATTCGGAAGTATATTTGGATTTTTAATGAGTTCAACAACATTGAAGTCATTGGATCGAACTGAATTAAAAGAATGTTGTACAAAATTTGCAGAAACTTTCTCTCTAGATGGTTCCTCTGATGTTGAGTTAAATGATCTAATTTCTGAGTTAAGTGTTATGCAATTGACTTTATCGATAAACCAATGTCCGCTATGGAGATCTTTGAGTTTGTCGAGAAGCGGATTGTTATCCTAATATTTCTATTGCTCATCGGATTTTATTTACTATGCCTGTGACCGTGGCATCAGCTGAAAGAAGCTTTTCAAAGTTGAAATTGTTGAAGAATCATTTAAGGTCAACAATGTCTCAAGAGAGGTTAAACGGTTTGGCAACTTTATGTATTGAGAAGAAATTATTGGATGAGATTGATATCAATACCATCATCAATGACTTCGCATCTAGAAATGTTAGAAGAAATTTTAAGGTAATATCTATGAACTCTTTGATGTGAATTTTTCTTTAATTAAGTGTTTGTTGGTAAAATTAGATATATATATATGTATGTGTGTGTATGTAGATTTATATTTAGATATTTATACTAAGGCCCCTATTTCTAGTTTCGCCCCGGGCCCCTAAAATCCTAGGACCGGCCCTGTGTATATCGAATTATGGTGCAAATTTTACAATTATTTACCGAATTGGCAAATGGTTTTACCGAATTGCATATGAAAATTTTGGTACGATATACCCTTAGATAAAATCCTGGGTCTGCCACTGAGTAGGGTCTGCCACTGAGTATATTCATTAGACACCCTGTGGGTGACACGGTAGAGATACATAGTCCCAAGTACATCCCATAGTAGTATTAGTGCACGAGTGGACGGTAAAGCACAATTTCACCTTCCGTAGTTCCATACACCCATGCATCCATTTAAATCTCACCGTACCATGCACGATCCTATGCCATACGTTCGTCGGTATCTTCCAGGATTCCAGTCTTCAGGCACGGCTCACTCGCCCGCCCGTGCCTGCACCGAACCGGGTACTCCTGACATGTTGAGTCACCCACTTTCCCTCACCTTGCCAGTTGCCGCCCACAGCACGCCTCAAGTCGTCCGCCTGGCCAGCTACTCAGCTAGCTAGCCGCTCGATATAGCCTGGTGGCTAGGGCTCGACGAAAAACTCGAAGCTCGTTAGCTCGCTCGGCTCGTGGCTGGCTCGGCTCGGCTCGGCTCGTTAGGATAACGAGCCGAGCCGAGCCAAGATTTTAGCTCGTTAGCTATAACGAGCCAACTCGAGCCAGCTCGCGAGCCGCTCACGAGCCAAACGAGCCATACTTCCAAGAATTTAGATATGCATATGCTGCTTCCATAGACCTAATTTGTACTCTATTGCATGTGTTAATGTGTAAATTTGTACTCTATTGTACCCAAACGAGCCATGCATGTGTTAATTTGTACTCTATTGTACCCAAACGAGCCAAACGAGCCAAACGAGCCATGCTTCCATGGATGAATATATGATGGAGACATTTTTTTTCCTGGCTCACGAACCAAACGAGCTAACTCGAGCTTTTTACGAGCCGAGCCGAGCTAGCTTTTTAGCTCGTTAGTTATAACGAGCCAGCTCGTTATCCTACCGAGCCAGACCGAGCCGAGCCGAGCCAGCTCGTTATCCAGCCCTACTGGTGGCCTGTCTCACGCTGCACCAGTGGCGAAGCTATATACTGATTTGTGGATACGGATGTACCCATGAAAAAATAAAATACCATTGAGTAGATTAATTTTTCACCATAGCTACGGCTCAAGTCTACCGATCTATAAAGCAGACGCACCCCCCTTTGATTTGCTCTAACTTCGCCACTGCGCTGCACTGCTGTTGGAGTGATCCCAATTTTTTTTGCTCGTTTGGTCTACTGAGCCAAAAGACTCACTAAACGTGTAAAAGAAAATTTGCACCCTTAGCTTTAAAAGTCATAGTAAGAATGTTCTTGTAATTTAAACTAAGGTCATGTATATACAGCCTTGAGGGAAGAAAGAACATGTGAACAGCTAATTCTAATATTCACACTTCTAGTGTATACAAGGCTGTGGGTAGCCCCTAGTGACCTCCTAGTAGTCTCTTATTCACTGTTTAGCCTGTAGCCATAATAAAGGTCACTTCCTTCAGTTGCTTGACTTGAAGACTAAGAAAGAAGGTCAGCTCGCCCATTATACCCATCTCGAATTTTCTGCTAATAGAATATAAAAAATTTAGACACCAAAGCATGATAAGAGCTACTCAAAATAATGTCATCCACATAAATCTGAACAAGTAAGAAGTCACTACCATGCCTATGAGTGCATAAGGTTTTATTTACTATTCTCATTTTAAAATTATTTTTAAGAAGAAAACTCTTAAACCTATCATACTAAGCACTGAGGGTCTGCTTCAATACATACAAGGCTTTAGAGAGCTTAGACACATGGTTTGAGAACCTAAGACTTTCAAAGCTAGGGGTTGCTTGATATAGATCTCTTCTTCTATGAAATCATTCAGAAAAGCACTCTTGACATTCATTTAAAATAACTTACAGCCCATAAATATCATGAATGCTAGTTGAATATTAATGAGTTCTAATCTAGATACAGGTGCAAATATCTCATTAAAGTCTTAGCCCTCTACCTAAAATATCTCATTAAATGTCATTAAAGTCTTAATAATTTTATTATTATCTAAATTAAAGACACGAAAGCCATGAGAATGAGCAGGATATCCAAGAAAAATGACATTATAACATTTAGATTCAAATTTATCCAAGTTGTCAAATTTAAGAATTAAGCACTTGCAACCAAATATCTTAAAATGAGAGACGCTAGGCCTATGACCAAACCTTAACTTAAAAGAAGTCTTGCTTATGGACGATCTCAAGAACACCCTATTGGGCACATAGCAAGCAGTGAAAATTGCATCAACACAAAACTTCCTAGGGGTGCTATGCTCACCTAGCATGGTCCTAGCCATCGCTACAAGAGTCCTATTCTTTCTCTCTACAACTCTATTCTGTCGAGGTACTCTAAGAAAATAGAACTGGTGCTCTAGACCTTGCTCAACATAGAAAGTGGTAAAAAATGAGTTATTGAATTATGTGCCATTGTCACTTCTAATGGCTCTTAGGGCTCTTGGAAGGTTAACTACTAATCTAAGCATCAACACTCTAAAGTAGCCAAAGACCTCATTCATAGAAGCAAAAAAGTACACCCAAGAATACCTAGAAAAGTCATCTATATTGACAAGCACATACTACTTTCCTCCTATAGACTGAACTCTAGAAGGACCAACTGTATCTAAGTGCAAGAGCTGTCTAGATCCATTAGTCATCACTAAGACAAGAGGATGATGAGAAGAAGAAACGATCTCACTATGTCTACAGAGGATTGTTTGTCAATAAGGAGTCAAGGTCAAATCCTTCACATCTAATTGAGGCAATGCACTACTACAGAAAGCCTAATACTAGACGGCCAATCACAGGCGGTTTGACAAAACCGTCTATAACTGACACTAACACAGACAGTTTTAATTTGGACACCGTCTGTGTTGGTGGCGTCAGAGAAAACGTGTATCACAGACGGTTCTTACCGATGAACCGTCTGTGATACTAAAGTATCACAGACGGTTTGTATTAAAAAACCGTCTGTGATAATCTGGTATTATCACAGACGGGTTTTTTTATTGAAAACCGTATGTGATAATGACGCTAGGCATTTATTGCTCTGCTCAGAACCGCATCTGTCTTCATTTCGATCCAGATCTAGCCGGTGCTGCACTCTTTCGCTCAGGAGACAAGCTAGGCGATTTCAGGCCAATTAATTTGGTGGGAGGAGGCAGAGATTTAGCTTTGAAAATTCATATGTTGTGGTTACAGACCAAACAGAGAGAGAGTATGGTAGTGGAGAGTTAGGTGAGCAATGGTTTAGGGTTTCTCCCCATGGCCTGTGTTGTATATATATATATCCGTATGGGGAGTGCTTTTACAATTATACCCGTACATCCGAGTACTCCCCTCAGGGGTACCTATGTCATTACACATGTCCCGTTTTGGGCCCTACATTCCTCTACCAGGCTTGCTGGGCTTAGGTGGGGGCCACCCCTACAACAGGAGCCTCTCATGGTGAAGGGCTTCACGGGCCGAAGCCATGTTGCCGAGCCCTTTGGCCCCCTCCGTCCCTGCGGCCTGTGAGCTTTCCTAACGTTCGGCGGAGCCTTACTACTTGGTGTAGTGTTCGTCCTGCCGCGAGGGTATGGCGCTAGGCGATTGACGAAGTGTTCGTCATCCACAGGGCGACGTCGATGCAGGAGTCGGAGTCGAAGTCGGGGTCGAAGTCGGAGTTGGTGCGGAGGCAAACCTCGCGCCAATGGCTTTTCCTGGGGCGAGGTGGGTGCGGCTCCGCAGTCCGGTAGTGCGCCTTAATAGCTCCTGGAATCGCGCCGACCTCTGGGCTGGCAGGAGCAAGTCGCTGTAGCCGTACGTGCTTTTGCACTTGGGGTGTACACGCGGCATGCCATGATTGGCGCGCCGTGGGCTGTCAGCGGTCGCACGACCGCGGCCGTTCAGCCCTTCCCTAGGAGGCGGGACACGTGGCTGGGTGTTATGGGCGTGTCATGCGCCGTCTGCCCACCTACCCGCGCGCGCCCCCAGTTGCCAGCAGTTGCGCTTCCCGATCGTGGGTAGCCGAACCGCTGGTCTCCTGCCGGTTGCGCCGCGCTGGGGGGGGGTTGAGCCAGCTTTATAAGGTGTCGACATCAGCATGGGTATGTTCCTTCGCATTGGTCGTTCCGGTCTGTCTTCTTTCTTCTGCCACCCGCGCAACCCACCCGTGCTCCTGCTGCTTTAGCGCTCTATCTCGGAGAGGAATGGCTTGCCGCGACGATCCCGCTCGCCGGCTCAGCGGCAGCGCCTCGTCCGACCGGTACGATCTGTCGCCTCCCCCGGGAAAGTACTTGCTGGTGGTGCGAGGAAGAGCGCACGTCAACAAGCAGTGGGACACCATGGAGCACTCGGGAGGCCGCTGCTCCCGTGTGTTGGGGCAGAGCCGTGTTACTGAAGAGATGCTCCATAGACTCATCCGGGAGGGGAAGATTGCGGAATGTGACGGGGCTCGTCTACCCGGCCCCACCGAAACGGAACCGCAACCGGCGGAGACGGAGGCTATTGTCTTTGTCGCGTTCTTTGATGCCGGCCTGCGGATGCCCTCGACACTCTTCGTCGGCGAGGTCTTGCGGGCGTACGAGTTGGAGCTGGCGCAGCTGACCCCCAGCGTGATAGTCCGCCTGGCTGTGTTCGCTTGGGCACTGCAAACAGTGGGTTGCCGTCCTAGGGCGAGTCTATTCTCCATTATGCACGACGCGAGTCGTCGGTAGAGAAGCTCAAGGGGCGAGCAGACCGAACTTCGCGTCAACCGTCTTGAGAAGCGGTGTGCGGCTCTTCCTGCATGGGCCGCGCGAGGGAAATGGGAGTCCGGTTGGACGCGTCGGTGGTTTTACTACCTCGTGACGAGCAAGAGCGGTTTGTCATGCCGGGGACAGCCGATATCATTCAACAGCTCGCCAGACGTGGAGCCAATGTCCGACGACGCGCAGAAGGCGCGGAGGCTTGCCGGTATCGCCCACCGATTCAACATGCGTGACCTTGCTGAAGAGTTTACCATGTACGGGGCAGCACCGCTCTCCGGCCGGTGGCAGTACGATGTACGGGGCAGTATCCGGGAGGATGGCGTCCACCCGACTATATCCTGCCTTCTGAGACCCTCCGCTCCTTGTAAGTCCTTGGACCGTCGGATATGCGCATGCTCGCATAATCACGTGACTTCCTATGGATGACGTTCCATTCTTGTGTGTAGTGCCCCGACTAGAAGATGCAGAGCGCGCAGTCGCTGCGCTCCTCAGGCTATACACGGCGAAGGAGCACAGGCTGCGCGAGGCCGCGACCACCTTGGCAAAACAGGGGCGGATAAACCGGGTCTGCGAGGTCTTGGGGATTAATGTGCCCGAGCGCGCGGTGCCGGTGGAGACCCCGAGCCGTCATGATGACGATGGCGAAGTGGAGGCGCGGACGCCTCGGTGCAAGGCTCGATCTGAGGCCACCAAAACCGGCCCATCGGTCGCGCCGCTGGGAGGTATTACCGGCGGGGCGCGGCGGCGCCAGTCCGAACCGGTGGTTCGGGGAACGTGCCCCTGCGAGGGTTTAGATGGCGCGAGGTGGCGGGCCTTGGTGCTATTGACCCTGGAGGTGAGGTGGTGCCGCCAGCAACGAGCACCGAGGGTCTGCTGCCTACGACAGCCATCGAGGATCTGCCGCCTACTACCGGTGCGGCTAAGGAAGGGTCGTCTGCGTCCCCAAGGCGGCGGCGCCCGAGTCGATTGTCTCCGCTGCGAGGGGCGATCGGAGTTCTTGGCGCGTTATCGGGATCTGGCGCCTGTGAGGAGGTCGGCGAGGTTGGGGGAGAAGGCACCGCTCCTCGGGCCGACGAAGCCCCCATTCCTTGTATGCAGGCTGCGCGGGCACCCTCCTGCACCGTGGTAGAGGGTGTCGAAGGTAGGCACGATTCCTTTTCCTCTCATGACTTCGCGAAACCCTCTCCGATTTGCTCGCTCATTCCGCCGTCGACATCAAGCGAGACGAGGTCTCCCGGACGCGGTCAAGGATCGAGCAACGGGGGTACACGCGAAGTTGCGGACCTTGCTATGCAGGACTCGGCGCGGATGTCCGGTGCTGCGGAAGCTACTGGGACGAGGCCCGTCATCTCCGACTTCATCCCGCGATCGGAGATGCTTCGCGTTCTTAGCCAGGCCGCGGAGCGCGTCGGCCGCAGCTTGGATGTGCCGGCACTGGCGACATGCGGGGGAGACCTTCTGACGCTCGCGTTGGGTGCCTCGGAGATAAGCGTAAGTGGTTTATGGCCTGAGCCACTGTTTGATGTCGTTCTAACCCGCGTGGTCCTTCCCAGAGTCTTGCCCTGAGCCAAGCCTTGGATTTCTCTCGTTCGCGAGCGAAGAGCGCTGCAGAGTGAACTTTGTGCTGCGAACGATGCTCACACTGCCAAGGACGAGCAGATCCGCAGGCTGGAGGCAGAAAAGGCGATGATAGCTTCTAACGTGGAGGACGCCGTGGCGGCGGCGCGACGCGCCACGGCGGAGGTCCAGCGCACTGCGACGGAGGAACGCACCACCTCTCTTCAGCAAATCTCCGCGTTAGAGGAGGAGAAGACCCAACTTACCGCATCCCTTGCGGAGAGGACCGAGGCCCTGGACAACGCATCCCTGGCGGCATGGAGGGCGATGGGGTCGTTGGAAGGGGCCCTCTGAGACCTCGTTGTCGATATACCTGAGGTTACGCATGGCCCTGAAAATCTGACGGAGACACCTGGGCGGATCGAAGAGGACTTGGGCCTTGTTCTCCGCGGTGCCAAGTCTTTCGGCGATCACTGCGGCTTCATGGGTGCCTCCTTCGCCCTTGCCTTACTTCATGCCCGGGGGTGCGGGCACGTCGGCGAGCTGCTGGATTCTCAGCTGGATCTGCCGGCCGAGCCCGAGGTGATGTTTGACGCCATCCGTTTCACCCAGCCAGCCGTACAGAATTTCTATGATCGGATCTGGGGCTATGTTGGGGAAGACGCAGCCAAGATCGCGCTGCGGCGCACTCTGCGTAAAGAGGGGGACCTCCTCCGGTGGCTCGAGGGAGTTCCTCGGCGTGAAGGAAACGACGCAGATCAAGAGGGATGCCGGGGTTGGGTGTGTTACGTCATGTACACATTTTTGTATGGTTGCTTCGCAACCTGCTCTTTTATATGAATGAAGCAGTGCCTACCCAATATGTTCGTGTTTTTGCACGCCCCCATTCTAGGCGATTGGCCCGTAGGGTAGATTTTCGCGCTTGGCTCCGCCAGACTTGTAGATAGTAGCGTCCGAGGTAGACTCGTGAAAAGGACGGCTGCGGGGCTGGCGCCTAGTCGAAGCAGACGCGCGAGCGCTCCGTCCCCTACCTTTCGAAGGGGTGGCAGCGGAGCTGGTGCCTAGTCGAAGTAGTTGCGTGAGCGCTTCGTCCCCTACCTTTCGAAGGGGTGGCAGTGGAGCTGGCGCCTAGTCCAAGTAGACGCGCGAGCGCTTCATCCCCTACCTTTCGAAGGGATGGCGGCGAGCCGGCGCCTGGTCGGGCAGACACGTGGCGCCGTCCCTACCTTTGAAGGGTGGCGAGAGAGCGGCGCCTAGTCCAAGTAGATGCGCGAGCGCTCTGTCCCCTACCTTTCGAAGGGGTGGCAGCGGAGCTGGCGCCTAGTCGAAGTAGACGCGCGAGCGCTCTGTCCCCTACCTTTCGAAGAGGTGGCAATGGAGCTGGCGCCTAGTCGAAGTAGACGCGCGCGCGCTCCGTCCGTACCTTTCGAAGGGGTGGCAGCGGAGCTGACGCCTAGTCCAAATAGACGCTTATTAGAGCTTGGGTGCGTGGGAACTTCGACCACGTCTTGTTTATACTACGGGGAGTACACGCAAGGACAATGCCTGCGCGTGCGCGGGGATGTCCGCGTCTTGTTTATACTCAGTAGAGTGCGCAGGGACAACATCCGTGTCTCGTAGAGTGCGCACGGAGGTAGGCCTCACGGTGCGTCTTCTTTATACTCCGTAGAGTGCGCGCGGAGGCGTCCCCCGCTGCGTCTTATTTAGAGTCCGTGGAGTGCGTGCGGAGGCGGACCTCAACGCTACGTCTTATTTAGAGTCCGTAGACTGCGCGGAAAATATATTTTTGAGTATCCTCACCGACTTTCTTCTCTGATAGCTATAGAAGCTACGAAGAAAATATACACTTTTGGTAAAGATCCGATTGATAAAAAGATCTAAAACATGCTCGACATGAAAACTTGAAATACTGCAGTCCAGGGAATAATATTGCAAAGGTCAGCCAAGGAGAGACATGTCCAACCGGGAGCAAGAAATAAAAACGGCAAACACAAAATAAAAACAGAGAACAGACCAACCAAAAGCACACATAAAACTGCAACAAAAGTGGCTTCACCTTGCCAAACACTTAAAATACAACCTGCAGCAAAAGAGGCTTTACAGAAGGCTGAAAAAGAACACGAAGCTGTTGAAAACACAAGTCGAAGGCTGACTGAAAGCAGCAAGAAATACTGCAGTAAATAGCAAGAAAAACAGCCAAGAAACAGTGCAAACTGAAAGCAAAGAAGGCTGACGGTTTGGGGAATTTTTGTAGCAGCCGAGAGCTGAATTTCAGACCAAAAACTGAAAACTGGAATGGAGAACTTACTGAAGACAAGATAAAAACAGAGAAATCAAGGGTTTGCTTCCAATCTTTTTGTCCCAGAGCACCACCACTATATTCCAAAATAGCAAGGAGGGCTTGGGAAACAAAGAAATCACATCAAGAGACAAGAATGTCAGATTATGGACAAATACCTGAAAAGTACAGAGAGTTGCCAAAAACTCAGATTCCCAATTCATCTTTGATCATTTGGCTATGAAACTTTGAGGATAGGTTAGCAATAGCCTCTGGAGTTCTCATGCCAAGTTTCATGCCATCTCGTGAAGGAAATCGAAAATAACACCAAACCCTAGAAATTCAGAAAAGGACTAAATCCTGAAAACTTACAGAGACTCCACCAAAAATCAAATTACTCCTCAATCGTTGATCCTCTGGCCATGAAATTTTGAGGGAAGCTAATTGGTAGCCTCAAGACTCTAGAACCCAAGTTTCAAGCCATCACACGAAGAGAATAAAGAACAGCACTAAAACCCTAAAAATGCAAATGAAGAACAGAGGAAGACCAAGAGCAAAAACTGAAATCAAAATTGGGTTTTTGGGATTTTAACTGATCAAATGATCTTGAGGCATCATCCCAACATAGAGCAACCCATTTTGGACCTTCCCAACAAGAAACGACTCAGGAACAAGAAATCAAGCTAAGAGAGCATCGTAGAGCAAAAACAACAGAGAGACTAGGAACTCAAACAAACTCAAATGAAATCATCTTGGATTGATAATGAGGAAGAGAGATACATGATTGCATAGAGTATCAACTCATACCATCCCTACAACCCCATACATGCTTGAAAGATCAAGAACCCATCTCCTATCTCTCAAGAACACACACAGAGAAAAGCATCGAAGGGGACACAGCCCTCTGCCTCCTCCACCCAACTAAAGCCTAAAGCTAAAACAAACTTCTAAAGCTCATTTTGACTAAAGCAAACCCTAGAAAAACTTGGAGTGCATGAGTGGGCATGCAGCCACCAACATCTATTTATAGCCCTTGGCTAACGGGTCTCCAACCCGTTACGCCCGCTAAACCCGAACGGAGCCCGCTCCCGCTTTTGCAGCCTCGCGAAATTACCATTTCGCCCCTCCTGCACCTTCCGGGAAGCTTTCGCGCTCCTTGTCGTCCAAGCCTCGCAACCACCTCGAGTCTCCGCCGTCTTCGACACATCTCGACCGTTCTGACCTCGACAACGCCCGTGTCTAGTCCGGTCACCTCGTGTCTCGCCACGACTCCGTCTCGACGTCCTACAGCCAACACAGACAGGAAACACATCAAATAGCACCGCTCGATACATGAAAGCACAAATGTATTAATGAAATAGCCCAAACCTGACAAGTCGACATAATATCTAATCTAAACCCTTTGACCAGGTTTGACCAAGTCTGACCGAGTCCATTGCACCACGCAATGACATGGTCCGAACCACACAAACCAAACTCGACTTTCCTAAACCGATGTCAATTATTCATCACACACATGGGATCACAACCACATGGTCTCTCAAAAACAGTGACCTAAAGCTTGTTATGCAAATTCGAGGCTAAAGATGGCCAATTTTAGAGTACCTGGGGTGACAAGCTGATCAGTGTTTTTCGATTAGCCTCATCGTTAGCTTTCAAACGAGTACAAGTACGTTGAAAACAGACACCGTATAAAAAAGTCATACTAGTTTTACTAAATGTTTCTCGAAATGGAATCCTACTCATACTCGAATTCGTCTCAAGTTCAAATTGAAACTACTATATCTTTTGATCCCGTGGGCCAAACTTGCTGATTTTTTTTGTGAAAGTTTATGTCAATATGTAGAACGAGTCCACCAATTTTCGCTATATTTGGCACAAATTTAGCATACTTTTCAATTTTCGGAAGGTAGGCACTTTTTATGAAGTTCTACACGGCAAAATTGCAAAAACAGCTGCACCGGATTTGGATTTTAGGAGATCCAACAACTCAAGCAAGGTAAGAGAATTTGGATTTTTCAAATGGTTTTTAATTGCAATGTCACAAACGGTTTTTTTTTTGAACCGTCTATGATAATTGTAGACATCATAGACGGTTCTTGTTAAGAATCATCTGTGAATTAGCATAGACGGTTCTTATTAAAAACCATCTGTAATAATTGCAGGTATCACAGATGGTTTTAATCTGAATTGTCTGTGATAATTATGTATCACAGATAGTTCTAGCCATCGCTAGTAATATAGATGGTCACGCTTATAAAACTGTATGTGATAATTACAACATAAACGGTTTCAGAGAACTGTCTACGATGAGGCATCTAGTACAATATTTTTTTGTAGTAGTGAGTGTGTAAAGAAGGTCTTTGCAACTCTTAAGCATAGGCATTCCTCTAATATGACAATAGAGATGGGTGAATGGAGCCTTTAAAATTTCCCCCCAAATATTCATTGATCTTTCACTCCAGTAGCTACTGAGCTATAGAGATCAGGATTGCAAGCCAAGACCAAAGCAAGCAACTCAAAGTTTGATTGGGCTCTTGTGGCCTAACCACTAGGGTTGGCAGTCTAACCACTCCCTGGTTCAACTCCAAAAATCTAAGTTCAAATGAGATGAGCTTTTGCACACACCTTGCTTGAAATTTTAGAAACCTATTCCATGCAATGATCGTATGAATCCTTGTCAAAATACAGACCTTTCTTAAGAACAAGCTATGCTACACGAAAATCGGTCAAAAATAAAAAAACTCAGAATATGACTTGCTTGTGGGTGGAGGATGATCAAGATGGTTCTAGATATATTTCTACATGTCACAATAAATAATAACTCCCAACGATTTAAGGAAGAAATACTTGGATCAAGAAATCTCCTGAGAAGATCAAGTCCAAGAAAACTAGGCAACTTCATTGCAAGACATAATGCCTAGATGGATAGAAATTAATTTCTATGAGTCATTTCGATCACTTATACGTCTTTGGCACACAACAAGGTCAAGTAGAGGAGAGATTAGATCAAAACCAAGGAGATCAATAGACAATCAACCAAAAAAGAGAGCTCAATAAGCGATAAACAAAGTTGATATATTGCTACTTGAGGATGAAGGTTTTATAGCCATTTCACCTCGAGGACAAGAGAGTATACCACATCACTCACACTTCTCAAACCCTAACCCTAGAACACTTGGCTAGAGTGAGGAATGGTTGGATGGTTAACTTGCAAGTCTTAATTCCAACCCATTAAATAGATGAGCCAACCAGCACACATCTAACACTAAAAGATACTATCCAATAGCACAAATGGGGAAAACTCGATAATCCGACACAACATAGGTTTTACTCATACACTATACTCATGCACGTTTTTCAAAGTAAATAAGCTTGAATCTTATAAGTCCTTAGCATTTGATCTAACTTGATCTTCTCAGCTTCTCCTTGACCTCAACTGCTTTCCCAAGCACCGCAGTTTTTGTCGAGACTCGAATATGCAAATCCGGACTCTCCTATGTAACCCGCACTAGTCCAGAATCACGCTAGTGCACACAGTATAAACAAAGATGAAATATCAACCATATCATGATTTACTAAGAAAAGACTCAAATATTATTAATAATTATCATAGTACGACTTTATGGCTAAGCTTACAAATAATAGCCTGAATAGCTTAAGAAACTTGCAGTGGAAAATAAAAATGAGCGAAGCAGCGATTTGACATGCACACAAGCAATCGACTGGGAAACGAAGTCCTAATCTATGAAGTCGTCGAAGTATCCTCCTTCTGGTACCATCTGCTAATCTAGTCCTTCTTCCTCAACTAAGTAAATATGGATATAGCTATGGGTACATAGAGTACTCAGCAAGTCGTTTGTAACAAAGAATGCAATATGATATGTAAGGCTTACCAATGGATGGCCAAAAGGTTAATTTGCATAAAACAGCAACTTAAAGTAAATATCATAAATATATTGAAAAGTGGACTTTAAAAACGATAATAAATAAGTAAACAAAGGAATTGAGACGAACCATATGTGAACTGACCATTCACTCCAATGAATCACCCATGAACCAAGATTCATGTAATGAACCACCAGTGAACTAACCATTCACTTTCCAACTTAACCCAACCAGGTTTTTATGAAAACTCTACCCCTCGTGTGAAATCACCGAGTATTGTCCACAACTGGGGACACGGCTATTTAAATAGTTTTACACTCTGTAGAGGTTGCACAACTGTACCCACATTATTTCATAATCCTCACATTAAAAAAATCACAACAAGACTTTTATAATGCTCCATCTCAACCCGATCTCACCCGCTAAGGTTTTGCCGTCGAGTAGGCTGACCACCTAGTCGATAATTGCCCCCCTTGCACCAAAACAACATCAGTAGAAAAACCAAAATTGAGACTTCACAAATTATTATACTAAGTCTATCCTATACTAGACATGTGGTTTGCGCGGTAAGACTCAAATTAATGGCGCACTGTCGGAACCCGGAGCAACGACTACTGGATCCTCTGTGTAAATCGCACTAGTCCAGGATCAGCTAGTGCACACAGTACAACAAAGATAAATACCAAGCACAAATGACTTCACATATTAAATAAAAGGGTACGGCCTTGTGGCCAAGTCTTACATCAACGCACATTGGCAAAATAAATAAAGGAAATAACTGCGGAAGCAAACTGATAAGAAGCGAAGCCCAAGCTTTCCCACAGGCAAACGACAGTAAGACGCGGCCTACTCGTCCAGATCTTCACCGTAGTCAACGACATCTTCCTCTGTGTAGGGAGGGTGCAAGGTGAGTACAAACTTGTACTCCGCAAATCACACGGAATGCAACATAATGATAAAGGCTTCAATGGAAGGCTTATAGGGTTAGTTTGCATAAAATAGCATTTAAGAAATACAGTAATAGATTGAAATTGCTGAATTTAATACAGCATGTAAAAACATAACTTGTAATTGAAAGTAATACCGTCAGTGCAGGCTCCGACCAAACACCAACCAATCCGCGGGCATCCCACCCGGACCATCTTTTCCAAAAGATCACGTATGAATTCCATCCATCCACACGCTTTCACTGCGCAACTCTGATGAATTCCATCCATTCACCATATTTCAATCTCTCACGGATTCCATCCATCCGCAAGGTTTTCATTAAACATTTTTGAAAATCAAAATCTAATCCATGAAAAACTTTTACTCAGCATGCCCATGACCGTGGGCACGGCTATTCAAGATAGATTATACACTCTGCAGAGGTTGTACGGCTTTACCCACAAGACACGATCATCCTTTTGTGCCACGCGAGTTACACACTTCCTTAGGTGTGCGGCAAGGAGTCGTGACAAGGTCTTTACAATGCAAAGCCTTCAACCTGGTCGAGCCAACTCTAAGGTTTCACCCCAGTAAGGAATCCACCAGACCGGGACCCCCTCTTGAGCCTAGACGAGACTTCTCATGGCTTAACCACGCTCGCCCAAATGAGACTTCACATGGCACCAATCATGCTCACTTTCAACCTACGACTTGACTCAGGTTGGGACTTCGCAAATTATTCAGCCAGGGTTGTCCCATACCAGCCATGTGGTAGTACGATTAGGCCTTTGCAATAGTAGCTCACAGACCGGTCCTTAATCTGACTTAGGCCCAACCACATACCCCCGTGCACGACAATCAACCACTGCGGCTCCAACTAACAGGGCATGCCTGCACCCACCAATCTAACCAATTGCCTAAGTCTAAACCAAGTTTGATATTTTGTTTTTAAAATATTTCATAACACTCCTTGACTCACCAAAGTCAAGAGTACATATCAAAAGTATATCATTTTATGTGAAAGCTTCATCATTTTATGTGAAGAATATCCCAAAATAAATATTATGACTAAGCAGGGCTAAGCATTTGATTCAAAATTCCTCTAGCCAACACTAATGCATTAGCTAGAGTTTGATCTAGGGTGACAAGGTATCGAGGAATTCAATATCAATGTAGGAAATAACAAGTAGACAATAACTAAATTTAAAACTAAATTGAAATACGTTGAATAAAAATATGCATGCAATATAATTTAAATCAACATAATTTTATTTTGAAAACTGGGATCAACATGATCAAGGAGTGTGACTTGCCTTGCCCTTGAATTTGGTTTGAATCTTCGTCGAAGAATTCTCCCGAATCGTCGAAGTCTACACGTGAAAATAACCCACCAAATTCAAATAAATTCCAAATAAATTCAAATTGACTTCAAATATTTTACTTGAGGCAAGAAATGGATAGAGGGGAATTTTTGATGAATTTAGAATTTTTAATGGGCTCAATCGGAGTTAGGACGAAGGAGAACGGGCTCCGGGAAGTTTGAAAAAAGAGAAAATGGAAAAGGAGGATTTTTGGAATTATTTTCCTAAAGGAAAATCTGAATTATTGCGTCAGCAGGGAATTAATTTTTGGCTGATTTATTTTTCAATAGGAAAAGGGGATTATGGCGTCATGCTTGCGTCAGCCAAGGGATGAGCTAAATGACAGTGGGCCCTGGTCCATGGACCGAGCCCACGGGAGGGGGAAGCGCTGAGGTGGCATGGGAGGGGACTAGCGCGGGCGTGGCACTGACGGGGCAGGGATTTGCGGAGGTGGCGGCCACCGAGCAGCCACGTGGCGGCCACGTAAGCGGGGCGCGCCGACATGGCCTGGCCGGCCGAGGGCACACGGGGGCCGGGAGCTCACCGGCGCTCGCGGGCGGCGGCGGCGGTGAGGGCGGCTACGGGTAGAGGAGAAGACGGGGAGCGGAAGCGGCTTACCGAAGGCGACCGGCGGCGAGCGGAAGCGGCGGCGGCTCGGGTGTCACGGCGCAGCGGCGGTAGAGCGCACGGGAGGGGAAGGGAGAAGTGGGGGGATGTGGGGCGAAGTGAGGCGGTGCCGATGGAGGGGTTAAATAGGTGCGGTGAGGGGTGGAGCACGGAGAATTTCTCGCCAGAGTGGGCGGCCGATGCGAGCGGTTAGGAGGTGGTCGGCGCGAATTAGGGGGAGAAGAGGTGGGCGCGGGGCGTGGGTCGTGCGGGGTGGGGGTGGCGGAGTGGGGGAGGTGGTTGGCGTACGGTTTTGGGCGGCGGCGGGTGCGGGAGGAAGAAGACGGCCGCGCGGGGAAGAAGGCGGGGGTGACTGACGGGCGGGCCCAGGGCGCAGAGAGAGAGGGGAGGAAGGGAGCGGCTGCCGGGTGGGGCCAGGAGGAGGAGAGGGGGGAGCGGGGCGGCGTGCCGACGGGTGGGGCCGGGCGGCCAGCGAGAGAGGGGGCGCGGACGGTAGATGGGCGCGGCGGGGCGGCGTGGCCGCAATCAAGCCGAACACGTGGCGCCCAAGGAGGAGGGGAAGGCAGGGTTGAGCGGCAGTGGAGATGCGGCGACGTGGAGAGAATCTGGCCGTCCACGTGGCGGCCAAAGGGAGGAGGAGGGGAATTGATTTTTATTTTTGATTTCTAGATTTTCATAAAAGCATAGAAAACTCATTTAGCCTCAGAAAAATACCAAATGACCTCCAAAAATTCCAGAAAAATTCCTAGAACTTCCTGGAGAAATTTGGAACTTAATAAAAATATTTCCAACTAATGTTGGCATTTAATTTTCATACTAAAAATACTTTTAAATTTTAAAAATAGATTTTTAAACTCCAGAAAACCCAGGAAACCAAATAAGAGCCAATAAATCCAGATAACACCAAATAATTAATTTAAATTTATATAAAATTAAAATATCATTTTATTTAATATTTTTTTAGGTTTGTCTTAAAATGCTTTTCAAATCCAGCTTTTTCAAAAAACAGAAATTCAGGGCAAATCCAAATTTAAACTTTAGGCAACAAAAATACTTATTTTAATTTAAAATTTTGTTTTAGTTAATTTTTATTTATTTATTTTCATAAAAACCTGGGCTGTTACACACACAAAGTTAAGTCATTAAATTTACCCAAGCGAAACATCTACATCCCAATGTGCAAATTGCACCCTAATTACTACACGATCATTCACCCAAGTGAAAACCAATTTCATGTAACCAACACCAATGACACTACCCATGTCATGGTACTCACATTTTATAGCTGTGACTGACCACCACATTCCAATATATCATTAAGTCAAAATTAATAAATTGATCACATGTGATGATAAACCCAATGTAACTACAGGTATAGCTAAGCAGTGTAAGCATATAACCCATGTGATAACTAATATTGTATCACTAGATAATTACCCATCTTATGGTGACAGTAGAATTATAGCATTCAAATTATCAAGAAGGAATTAATCAATTTGGACAATAGCAGCAGGTACAAAGATTTTATAATAAAGTAATGATGCATGATAATTTAAAATAAAATAATAAATAATAGAATTAAAAATTAGATTCAACATGATCAAAAAACACGACTTGCCTTGGCCTTGCTCAGTTAATGGCTCTTGATCTTCAAATCATACTTCAGCTCCTTCGAAAGCGTAATCTAACGAGAGGGAAAACAAAATGAAGCACAAATAAATTAAAATAAAATTCTAATGAACTTAAAAAGTTTAAAAACTAGAACTAAAAGATAGAGCTCAATTTTAGATGAATTTAGGAAAAGGATCGGGTCAATCGGAGCTAGGACGAAGGAGAACAGGCTCTCGGAAAATCTAATCTAAAGAAAAAGGCTAGAAATTCAAAAAAGCTACTGTGCTATGAACCCGGTGCATGGAAAAGCAAGTCTACGATAAACCCAGCTCACAGAATAGTTCACGACCGATTGGGCTTTGAAGACATGGTAGACAGGACTAACGTGTCAGTGATGTGGCAGGACATGTGTGCACTAGGGCTGATGTGGCACACTGACATGGCATGACACATGGTTGATGATGTGGCATGCTGATGTGGCACATGGGTAGACTCGGCTACTGATGTGGCGTCCACGTGGCATGACACGTCGGACTAGGGCTGGCATGGCGGCTAGCGTGGCAGCTGAGGTGGTGGCTGACTCGGCTTGGTCTATGGGTCTATGCCACAATAGATCTAACATGTGGACCCCGCATGTCAGTGGCTCGATGTACGTGGACTGGGTTCACGGAGAAGGCAGAGAGGCGTGCGAGCGTGGGTGTGGGGTGATGCGGTGGGCGCGCAATGCGAGGCAAAGCACGCAGACCGAGGTGACGGCGTGCGGACCAAGGCGAATGGGAAGGCGACCGGGCGACGACTGACCGAGGAAGAGAAAGACGGTGGTGGAGCGGTCGATAGGATCGGAATAGCGAGCGCGGTGCTCACCGGCGGCGGCGACTGATCGACGGCGGGTGAACGGTGACTCACCAGCGGCAAGAGGGACGAGGACGGATGACGGTGAAGGTCAACAACTGAAGATGGTGAAGGTCGACAGCGCTCGACGGTGGTGCTCGAAAGGAGAGAATAGATTTGGCGGTTGGCTACGGGCTTAGAAGGCAAGGCGGCGGTGTGGTTTTATACCTAGACACCGAGGCATCCAGGTCAGACACGGCGAAGAGTCTGCGGTGGACATGCACGCCGAGGCGTAGCCGAGACGGAGACGGCGGTGGAGAGTCCCGGTCAGAGATGAAGCACGGTGCACAGGGCCCTGGATGTGTGACACATGGCGACGTGAGGATCAGATGGCGACGGGAGATGGCGGTGCGAACGGCTCGGATGTGAGCGATGGGCAGTGGATGGCTGATGCGTGGCCACCATCTGGCGGGTGGGCGCGGACGCAGATGCGTGCCGCATGGCAAGGCGGAAACGGGTTGAGTGGCAGGCTGGCAGGTCAGGCTGGTCTGGTGGGCTTCGGCCCACTTGGCCTTTTAGGGGGTTTTGGGATTTTTCTAATTTTTAGAAATTCTAATAAATTCATTTGAGCTCTAGAAAATAGCAAATAAATCCAGAAAAATCACAGAAAATTCTAGAAAACTCTTTGAGACTCAAGGAACCCAAATAAAATTCTTTTGACAAATGTTCATGTTTAATTTAATCCTGTTAAATCCTTTTAATTAATGAAAATTTATTTTAAGCTCGAATTAATTCCAGAAAGATCCAAATGGTGAATTTTATTTTTAAAAGCTTCAAAAAGGCTTTGAAAATCAGGATGTTACAGTTTTGATGCAAGATAGTTTCCACTTACCAAAATATCCTTCGGTGACTCAATCTTTATCTTTTTTTGCAAGCAAACCTCATACTTGCCACGTATAGGTGCATCACTAGCTTTGCCATACGCCGGCAAGTCTCTCCCGTTCCGATTCTACTAGACCATGCCTCATTGGACTGACTAAGCCATATGGTGTAACACATCGCTTGAACTTTCCTTCATATTTCCCCTCTTTCTTATGCCATACATGAGTTTAATCATCTCACCTGGTATGCTTGATCGTTCTTGGCCTCAGCTCCTCCATGAGTGTAGCATCGCTTCTCATCGTTGGTCATAGTTGACTCTAAGCCTCCCTGTATATCCAAAGATCAAGAAATCATTTGTAGACATAAGTTCTTCACAACTTCACCCACGTTAATCAAAACATATTCCATGCAACATATGTGTATTAACCTAGGTCAAACCAAAACACATCATAACCAAAAATCCCAAAACCACAAATTTCAGCTGAAGTAACATAGCTGGGCCAATCAGACGGCCAACTCCAGCTAGTCTGACCGCTGTTGACTGTTGGTTAGACCGATGGTGCCGGCCGATTTAACCGGTTGTTGTTTTGACCAACTCCTCTGGCCGGTTAGACCAATAGGTCTGAGCCAAATGATAAAAAGCTAAATTTCTGGAAAATCTAAATTCCAGCTCCTCTAATTTGACAATGCTTCATCACAACAAATCTTGGATCTTCTCACATTCAGGTTACATGTGCTTGGATATTGGAGTAGTGATGCTTCTACGCATGCATGCACACGCACGAGAGCATAAGCGGCAGCAGTAGCAGCCGGGGTTTCTTTTCTGCCCATGGCCAATTTGAGTAGCTACGAGAAGAGCATCGTGCCCCATATAGGAGGGCGATGGTCCACGACGGCGCACGGCCACGCCCGCGCCTTAGGATCCGCGAGGAACGCTGCGACGTTATGATCAGGGAGAAGATGGCCAACTACACAGCCACGTGGCGACAGCCACCGTAGGGCGACAACGAGATGGCAACGACGGTGAGCCCGTCAGTGGAGGAAGACGACGGCATGGTGGACGCCCAAGAGCTAGGGCAGCGATAATTAAGTTGCGTTGGCAACTTAGCGATACAAGGACGAGTAGGGATGAAAACGGGTCGGGTTAATCCCGACCGATCCGATACCGAATCCGATTGGTATCGAATCCGACTAGTACCGAATCCGGAGAAAAAAATATGGGTTAGGATATGGTAACAGTAATATCCGTCCGAATCCGAATATCCGTCCGAATCCGATACGTCTTCAAGTATGATTTCAGGTTAGTGCTACTATTTGACGTTTCATTTTCTTTTGTAATGGTAAAATAAAATCTTCCACATCAGTTATTAAATAGTTTCATCAAATCAGTGCGTCCTACTCCATTTACTGCACTGTATGTATTCCTTACAAACAAGTAGGGGTGCAAACGAATTGGGTTGATCCCGACCGATCCGACACCGAATCCGATTGATACCGAATCCGGAGAAAAAATATGGGTTAGGATATGGTAACAGCAATATCCGTCCGAATCCGATCCGTTTTCACCCCTAAGGACGAGGCGGCTCTAATCTTCTCCCCTTGTAGCTACGGTATTGGGCCTGGTTGGTCCAAGGCAGCCCAGTGAGAACCACCATCCAATCCAAATCCGGATGGTACTTGGACGTCATTGATGGTTTAAGGTAGGAAGATGATTAGAGAGGGGAAATCAGCAAAGATAATTAGGAAACAGTAACTGCCATGATATGATATTTACGTATTTCAGAGTGTAACAGCGCGCGCGCGGCATCGGCCGCATCGCACCGTGCTACGATCACCCGACTAATCACCTCCCCGGTGGTGTCCTCGACCGGCGATGGATGCTATGATTCTAGCCGCGCACTGAATTGATTACTTTTTCGACGTGGAGTTCTCGGTGTCCGATACCCACCGCGCGCGCGTTGCCACCGAACTCGGCATGCCGGGAAAAGGGAGCAAAAGGCGACGGCCGCACCGGGTCGCGCGCGCTCGCTGACAACCACGCTAGCTCTACGGCGACGGCTCATCTGACATCTATGACCTACCGATCGGCCCTGCAAAGCACGTACGGCGCGTGGGATTAAAGTGCGTGGCTCGCGAGTCGTGATTCGTGATGATGTCCGATCGTTAGCACTGCTCAGAGCCAGTGCACACCTCCACTCTCGCCGCGCTGGTAGGAACATAGTAATTTCTGACACTGTGACAATATTCTTATGAATAGAATATTAAATAAGCGTATCTTGCAGGAGTATAACCGTGTTTGGCTCGTAGCCTAAGGATTTTCGCATAATTTGTCAAAGTTGTCGTCAATAAAATTGAAGCCACAATTTAACTTGTATAAGAGAATGTTGCCATAACTTATTGTGCTTATAACGTGTGGGATTTACTCTAAAACAGTTTGGCGACGTGTGGATCTACCATAAAAAAGTTTTGTATATCTAACTTAGTCAAAACTTTAGACAACAGGCGTTGCCCAGCTTTTATTAAGCTAAGAAGCAAGTAGTAGTAGAGAAACTATGGCAACCTATGGCTTCCAACTAAACAGTCCTTAATTTAGTACGAAGAAATCATACCTAAGTCATATAAGCCACGTAGAAAAGATGGGATATGATAATTGAGTCACTAACACTATTCATGGATATTACACATGGCACTAGGAGCGTGATTTGCTTAGAGGAAGAAAACAAAAGTGTACTATGCGCGCTTCCCTTTCGGAGGCACGTCCTTGAACACTTGGAGCCCTCGAACTTTATGGCGAATCTGGGCCAAATCGCGCGGAGAGCTGACACACATCGTGGAGGGACAAACGCTGAGACCACGTATCAGCTGCCATTGTTCGCATGCAGCTTGGTCGTCAGAGGCATGTGCTCAAGGGCTACCATAGTCCCACTTTACAAGCCTCACAGCAGGTACCATACAAATGTACAGTGCCGTGCCGACACGCAGCAAGCGCCACTTGCCACAAGTATGCATTGCAAGTGTGTGCATGCGGGTATCATTCACCGGGTTGGTGAGTATGTACGATAGAGCTGAGCCGGCCGGGCTTGGAAGTCGGAACCGGTCGATCGATCGACGCCGTACGTCGTCGGTCACATAGCTGGGAGCCTGGGAGATGGGGGTTTGGCGCTCCTGCTGCAGATGCAGTGCGCTGGACCTATGCGTAGGCGCCTCCTTGCCTCCATGCCGGGTACAGGTACTGTCAAAATCAATCGCTCACAGGACGGTACGTGGACGCGCAGGCCTGTTGCCACCTCACCGACAACGCCGGCGGCGGCAGAGGCTCCAATCTCGTCCCGAGCGCGCGGCCCATCCGCAACTGGCAAGTTGTGTGGGCTGTGCGTCAACTACGACGTCTCTCCAGCCCGAGAGCAATTTGGGCCTAGTTTACGATGCATGATTCTTTGGTTCCGTCCCGTATAAGTGTATGACTGACTCCAGTCTCCACGCCGTACGTATCGCTACATCATACATGCATCCTCGCTTCCCAGATTTTTTTTCCTGACATGATGCACATATAACATGATTACAGGAAGTCTAGTGTTGGAGAATTTATTAATTTATTTTGTATACTAAAAATTAATGACAGGCGTTTGACATCGTCTAGGGGAAAAAGAAATAGCTAGAAATTCTTACAGGAAAAAGTAAAACATCATACCCTTAATCACGTGGACCTTAATTAAAGATGAACTGTATGAGCCACTGAATTTTATTAAAAGGAGATAATACAATCCCTTAATTTAAAAGGAAAAAAGAAAAAACTATGTACCTAAGAGAAAAAAGTGTCTCGTGCAAAAAAAAAAAGGGTAAAAAACATTGTACGTGAGAGAAGAAAAAAAGACAAAGATTTGATAGGGTCCTTCTCATCTACTATTCATATAGTATGTTGAAAGAGCTCAATATATTAAATGTTACAAGATATTAATTACATACATGGCATATATACACACCACTACCAGATCTCTCATCTTTCGTGACGACAAAAAACCGTTAGGAAAACAAGATAAACAATCAGAATAGTTTCCCGATGGCCACCTGTCAAGTAATAACCCTCAGGCATAGAGCGCGCTTGTCTATAAAATTTAAGCTCGTCACGAAACATTGGGTTTCTGGTAGCGACATCACCTAGCTAGCAATGTATTTGGTATTATGTACCATATATTAGTAAGATTAGATGGAGATAAGTTTGAACTGTGCCATGCAATAACAATAGGAAATTGACCAGGCTATCTTAATTCTATTCATGTAACATATATTCATATAGCATGGAAAGAGTTCTACACACTACCAGATCTTTGATCTTTCGTGAAGACAAAAAAACCGTTTGGAAAACATGGTAAACCGTCAGAATAATTTCTTGGTGGCCACCCGTCAGGCAGTAACCCTCAGGCAAAGCGCTTCTGTATGTAAATTAAATTTACGCTCATGACGAAACATTGTGTTTTTGGTAGCGACATCACTTAACAATGTATTGGCTAATATGTACCATATATTAGTAAGATTAGATCAAGATAAGTTTTGTATTGTGCTTGCAATGATGATAGGAAATCGACCAGGGCATGTCTGTGGCTACAATATTGTAGTCGCTACATACAATTGTATAACAACTACAACTAAAATTTTAATCATAGCTATTAAATTTGTATATCAACTACAATTAATTAATATCTAAGCACGCAATTGTACTGCTGAAAAATCTATAACAGATCTTTTACAACTGCTATAAAAAAATATAATTAATCTATAAATTCTCACAAAAATATAAACATCCAGCTCTTAATCTAGTGGATCCAATTTTGGTTAATAAAACATAACCATCAGGTAAAATAAAGAATCGTATGAGACAAAATACTGACCATAGAATCCTACAAGGTATGTCTTGAAAAACAGAATCCTAGAAGGTAGAAAAAAAATGAAAATCCTTGATGGCCCCATTAAAATGACCAAGCACCGGATGGAAAAAAAACAATGTGCATGCCACCGAAGTAAAGGATTCGGGCCAAAAAAAAAAAAAAGAGGCACTAACTAGGGGAAAACGAGATGAGAAAAACAAAGGATAAATCCTAGAAAAAAAGTCAAAAGCATAAAAAAAAAAAAGCTCGTGCTTGAGCTTGACCAAATTGCATGCGTTCTCTCCTCCACGCCACTGTTGTGTTGTAGTGCGCTTACCAACTAACTCAAACTAGCCTTTTGCCATTGATTCGTCTAACTTAAGGCCATGTTTGGAACACAGGATTTATGTAAAAATTTCATAAGAATTTAATTCATACAGGAAGTTGATTCTTGCGTTCCAAATGGCCTAAGGTAATAGTAGAAGGATTAGTCTGATGCAGTTAGTAAGATTAGATTGGATTAAGAGTATATTGAATGGTCCCGCCGTTCTTTGCATTATACAATTACAAGTCTAAAGAAAAACATGATAATATATGCAGTATATACAAGTTATAAATTGCATGCACATGCAAACCAAAAGTTCGTGACATGGAATGTTTTGAATTATTGCTTTGGCCTATCATGCAACCAGCGTTTGATTTCATTTTATGGCACCTAGGCTGCACTACAAATTAGGTTTAGCTCTAAACATTATTTTCTTGCAAGTAAGTTTTTGAGGGAAAATTTGTGATACCTCTTATAACTCTCAACTTGGTAGATACGACCTATAAAAAAACATTTGTGGATACCAACGATCAAATTACAGGTATCACATCAGTCGGACTAACCACCACTTAGTAATATCCGTGTATATTTCAAATGAGGCACTATACACAACTTGCGTAATCGAGGGGGCCAATTTCCTGCTAAGAAAAAGAAAAATTCTAGAAGTTATAAAAAGGAAAACATATGACCCTTAATTTGGTGAACCATAATTCTACTTAACAAAATGCTACGTAATAAATGAGGATAATTGCTAGAAATTCTAAACAAAATAAAAACATCTTGTCCTTAATTTGGTGAGCCCTTCTTATGTTTCATAAATAGTAGTGTCATTGATTTTTCTCGATCTATGAAAGTACACATAAAATTAATTTGCACTATACACACACACTATTCTGCGTGTAGGTGTAGAATGCACTCTAGAAAGTTACTGCTGTATGTGAGTGAAATTACTGCCAAATACATGTAGTAATTCTACATAACTTCACTCACGCACAACAATAACTTTCCAGCGTACACAATACGCGCAGGCGTAGAATAGCGCAGTGTGTGTGTATGACGCTAAAAAGGAGCACCATGGTGTTTGGGCACCAAGTCTCTCTGTCTTTAGATTGCTTTTAGATGCGTACAAGTGCAATGATGTATAATATATCAGGCAAAGTTGTTAACATTCATCAATGACGAAGGTGACACACAAATATTTTGGTGAATATGTGAATATTTCGGGTTTTCAAGTGACCGTCTTAAACAAATAGTGCACATTATGTGAAAAGAAAGAAGATGAATATGGATATGATTTTAATAGCGTGTCCGAAGGTGTGTTATCGGTTATCTATAAACCTTGCCATATAGATTTTTTATGACGGGAAGAAGAGAGAACATAGAAGACAAATTGTCTCTCACGCAAGAGACAACATTGGCAAACAACCGTAGAGAGTGGGTATGACACATGTGGGCCAGTGTTTAATAATTTGTAGAGTCAACTATTGTCCCTACTATTAGTGGTTATGGGTGGTTTTTATTGGAGATGCCGCTTAAACATTTATAAAGAAACGGCCATACATATTTGGAAAATTAATACATTTAATAAAGATGCGCTTCTAGAAGAGGACAATGTTGGCTGCACTATTAATGATATTTAGCTATAAATGATTTACAACTATTTTCTCCCAACGATAGAATCTATATTATAATATATGAAATTCTATATTCTCTATTATACTAAATAATATTAAAAATAGCATAAATGAAACAATTTTGCAATAACTAAAATAAAATCAAATTAAAAATGTTTTTTAAAAAAAATCTGATATTTGAATTGTATATAATGTGTTTTGCAACCAGATGTATTTTAAGTGTAGTCCTTTCCCATCCATATGATTTTGCTATTCAAACAACATAATCAACACACGTATATAGCCAAACCATTTAAACGTAATTTAGAAATGATGCCCACGCAAGATGTACACTACTACAGAAAAGGTCATCACAGACGGTTCAAAAACGTCATCACAGACGGTTTTGTGAACCGTCTGAATTTATAGGTCAGTGATAATACGAGGTCATCACAGACGGTTTTCGAACCGTCAGGATGCAATATCACGACGATTTTTAACTAAAACCGCTCGTGATTATAACTATCACGACGGTTTTTAGTTAAAACCGTCTGTGATATTCCCTTCTATTCCTAAACCTATTTCTGTTTATTGGCTAGCTTCAGGAAATGCTAGCCATGCCCTCTGAAACAAGCAAATCAACATGTACATATATACATTCAATTCACATCTCAATTCATTTCACAAACATAAAACATCAATTTTTATTAAGATTAGAGTATACCATTACAATATCTCAAAACAACGAGCAGATTACACAACAAGAACAACGAGCAGGTTACACAACAAGAACAACGAGCAAGTTATACAACAAGAGCAACGAGCAGGTTACACAACAAGAACAACGAGCAGGTTACACAACAAGCAAAGATCCTCTATGCCTTCTCGCCCCTGATGCAACGCATGAGCTGAATGTCTTTGACGACCACCATCGTCGGCGTTGATTGAGCATCTGCCCGGTTGGCACGAGCTAGATGCTTCTGCGTCGTCTGCAAGGAGGAGGACAGCAAGGAGGAGGAGAACAACAAGGAAGAGAACAGCAAGGAGGAGGACAGCAAGGAAGAGGAGACCAGCAAAGAGGCTGGATTTTGGTTATATTTATAGGAGAGGGAGAGGGAGGGAGAGGCGGGAATTCGAATTTTTGGCGCGGGAACGGAAAGGCGGAGCTACGATTCGTGGGGCTGAGGATCGACGGGCCCAGCGGTCAGATTATAACAGACGGTTCTATATATAGAACCATCTGTGATGAATGAATATCACAGACGGTTCTATATATAGAACCGTCTGTGAATTGGAGCACAAATTTTATATACCGATGCAATATAAACAACTAGTCTGAAAAGATAAAATAGCAAATGTTTATATAGTTTATATATACTCATTTGAAAGGTTTCGACGAGATCTACAACTTTGCAGTTGAAGAAAAATCCAAATTCTGATAATAAAACCAAGAAAAAGGGCAAAAACAGAAACCAAAAACTTGCGACGTAGGTTTAGGTCCAAAGATGGCCGATTTTTTGGGTCTTGGAGGGTGACTGGTGCAAACAGGTCATTTTTTTGGATCAGGCTCGTTGTTAGCTTTCCAACGAGTACAAGAACGTCGAAAACGGACACCGTATGCAAAACTTATGCCCGTTTTACTGAAGGTGTCTCAAAACTGAACCATACTCGGACTTAAGCGGGAAAATATGAAATTTTGAGGGATTGCAAGGCGGGAAACGTATCACGAGCGGTTTTATTATAAAACCGTCAGTGATACTAGAATATCACGACATGTTTATAATAAAAGCGCTCGTGATATTCTAGTATCACGACGGTTCAGCGGTAAGAACCGCTCGTGATACTCCTTTTCCCGCCACAAATACCACGACGGTCTCCAAATTAAAACCGTCTGTAATAGTGTAAATCACAGACGGTTTCACAAAACCGTCTGTGATTTGACGTTTGCTATTAGGCTTTCTGTAGTAGTGGTAATACCCCAACAAAATATATGCTAAAGGGGAACATTAGAGACAAATGAGGGTTTTGCCGTCAGACCCATCGGCGTTTAACGTGCCGAATGTTTATCGCTCACAGAGGTTCCCAGACCGCCCCGGGATAGTCGGCACCGTCTAGAGAGCTGAGTAGCACCTCAAAGGTTCCCGGACTGCCCAGGGGCCGTCGGCACCATCTCACGACGTGGGTGTTCATCATCCGGCAAAATTTCACTTACCTTTATTGCCGACTTACCCGCTGCAGTAGAAACCCTAAAAAACCCCTTGGACCAAAATACCCTTGGGCAGCAAATTTATATGAGAGAGGAATGGGAGGGCATGACAGTCTTTCCGCAAATGCAAGGCAGCCCAACACATGTTCATATAAACCAGCTCCATGCAGCCAAGCCACATTTCCCACCTCATACTGTCGGCCAAGGTAAGAGCATAGCAAGGGGAGCACCACTCCCCATTCCATCTCACTGCCAAACCAACAAGCCTTCTCATTTTCCTTCCCTTCTTCTTCTCCACTGAATCAAACCAACATAGCCACACCCGTCCGTTCGACAAGGTGAGCACAAAGGTGAGCTTTCATGGGGAGCACATGCTTGTAGGGAAATCGGGGAAGGAGTGGCATAGGGGAGGCGAGCAGGGGGCGGCCGGTGGTGAGCCCAAGGGGCCGCCGGGCGAGGCTCGACCGCGCGCCGTCACTCCGCCCAGAGAGGCACGTTGGCGCGGTCACGCGCAAGGGAGGAGGGGGAAGGCGGCGTAGACAGAGGCGGGAGGCGGGGGCTGGCGCCGCCCGGGGCCTCCCGGCCGAGCAGATGAGAGGGGGATGGGGGGAAGAATGGAGAGGAGGCGGCGAGGAGGGGCCGGCAGGGCCCAACGGCCGGCGGCGAGGTGGGGCGCGCGCCATGCGCCGCCGCCTGGAGGGGGCCATCCGCCCGGCCCGCGCGCAAGGGAGAGGGGAGGAAGGTAGAGGGGGCGGCGGGAGTGGCCGCCGGCGGTGAGGGGGTCGCCGGCCGGCCTTGCGCGCCGCCGCCCCACCCCTGGGGAGGCCCAATCGGCCGGGTGGAGTATAGGGGAGCGAGAGAAAAAATGAGGGGGAGAAGAAGATAAGGCCGGCCGGGTAGGTGAGGAAAGGAAGGGGAAAAAAGAAAGGAAAGAAAGAGAAGGGGAAGAAAAAAAAGAAAAGAGGAGAAAAAGAAAAGGAGGAGAAGAAGAAAAGAGGAGAAAAAGAAAGAGAGAGAAAAACGGGGGTTCGGCACCTGCGCGACAGGTCCCTCAAAACCCGTGCGATTACGCCGAGGTCGGGGTACGAGCTTAGGGACGCCGTTCTCCGTTTAAGCTCTGGATTTTTGTTTTGCCGTTGAGTCGGGTTGATGTGTGCGCAGGTGGAGGTCCCGGGTCGGAGCCGTCCATGCGTCATCCCCGAGGTTAACCAGGCAAGTGCATTGTAAAGCGGTGAATTCGGGTAATGATTTCGATTAAAAATTGAATGATGATGCACTGCTTATCTTGTTGAGGTAAGTTAAATATTTTTGGATGATGCATGCTTACCATGTTAGCGTAAGCTAAAGAGTTTCGGAATTCATATTGAGAAATGAGGAATATTGAGACATGCCGTTATGGTATGCATAGTCGGAGTACTTGCATTGCATGCATGTCATAAAAAGAGATAGTGTTGGTCCACGTTGAGTGGACGTCCCCGTATGAGAGTTACGGGCTACTGAGGTCCCCGTATGAAACAGAACGGGCTTGAGGTACCCGCATGAAACAGGGCGGGCCTGGGTGAGCATCGACGGGTGCACACTCTGCTGTACCGGTATAGGCTAAAGAGTTGAGAAAGAAGTGCATGAGCATGTGCATGGGTATATGCATAATGATCGGTTGAGGAGAACCTAAAGAGATAAGAGTAAGGTGCATGTGCATGATTAATAGTTCATCGGATCTTGAAATGGTTAAATGGAAAAATGGTTAATGAAACTGGAATGATTATGGACTGATGAATGAACCTGTTATTTGTTGTTTTGCTTTGTACTTGCTGAGTCGGTGGACTCACTGCTTCGTTATTGTTTTTAGGTGACCGTTGAGGAGGTCAAGCACGGGCGGGAGTAGCACATGAAATGATGGCACGAACTAGCAGCACTTTTGTATCACCTTTTGTCAGTGTACTTTAGGTGTGTTAGGCTAGAGTAATCACTAGAAATGCTATGATGTATCTGAACGCAGTAATATAAATAAAGCTAGTGTTGGTTTTAAATTCTTCTGGTGTTGATGAAATGGTAGAGTATGTAGAGGTGGTAGCATCTTGATCCAGAGAGTGGGCGGGGTGTTACACAAGATCACCTTGCTAGTTTAATTTAATAGTCGTGCATATGCATGATCGGAAACTGAAGAGAGCGATGTATCTTCATGCAAACTTAGTTCCGCTGGAACTCTTGGTCTCTAGTATAGCTAGCCTACCGTAAACTTGCGGATTAGCTCGTATCATTTCCATGAATCTCTAGATTCATGCCTACCTCAGTTGGGAATAAAGGCACCGAGGAGTCAACCACTGCGGCCACCTGGTGGAGGCAGTAATGCTAGCTAACAACAACATATGCAGACAACAACTAGTGGTAGTGGATGCAAGCATGCAACGTCTTATTTGAGACCTAGATTCTACAACGCATTAGTAGATACCATCACTGGAACGGCCACTGGGTGTGCCCCAGGAAGGAGGAGACGATAGGTAGCCTTCCCGAGGGGCATCCAGGCATGCACTAGCTACGCTGAGCAATGAGCACTTTCCGAGAGAATACGGGCGTGTTCTTTTGGGTTTTTGAAATCGATTTTTGGCTTCTGTTACAGTACTTAACTTTCAAACGGAATAGTTTCTCAAGACGGGGTCTACAAGTTAAACGATCTACACATTAAAAGTCCAATATCTATACCAGTCAAAATCGCAAGTGAGTATCTGTCTCTCTGTAATCTGTACCGTAAATAGCCAAAATTCAAAAATTTTAATCAAAAGCCATAAGTCATAGCAAAAAATAACAGGCCCTACTACTAGCTAGTACTACTACTTACTAGTAAATCACAAGCATAAGCGCACAACTCCAAAGAAGTGATTGGGCCGAGTTGCAAAAGGCTAGGCCAGGCCTAGATTAACACGGGCAACTAGTTAACATTGACTTTTCACGCCTTTGATCATCTATGGTAACACTTGTTGATTCTATTCCAGTTTATGATTTTTTTAACAAATAAATAAGATAGTTTCTTTGTTATTTTTCGAAATGACTTCTAAAAAACTTTTTAAAACAACTTATTAATTTATTGATATTTAATTAATTCATTTGTATTAATACTCAAGCTATACAAAAAAAAATAACCATAAGTCATCCACCACCGTACCCTTTAGCTACAAAAGACGCAGGCTATGGGTAACCGAATCACTGGCTAGTGCGCACTACCCAAGCTTGAGGCCTTGACATGACTACAAGAATCTCCTTAGCATATACCCTTAACCAAAGGGCAAATAGCACCAAGTGTTCCACCGGAAATCACTCGGGGCATTGTCTTCCAGGAAAGCCCCGAAGCACGCACCCAACTTTACTAGTATTTCTTGTGAACCGTTCACCGTTGCCTCCAAGTAGCTAGGCATGCAGAGGAAACTATACCACTAGTTGTACGTACCGAATGAAAAGAGTAAGGTGAGCTAAAGAGTAGAATTGCATGCCCAAGATACCACGACCAACGGTTCTGCCGAGGGAAAGGAAGGACCCAAAGAAGCATGCTTTTGCCTTCCAAGGACCTGGGAGATGCATGCCATGCGAATGGTAATGCCGCAGAAGCGCATGCTTGCACGACAGCACGAACGAGCCAAAGGAGAGGAGGCGGCGGCCAGTGGAGGAGGAGAAGCCGGGACAATCCAACTTATGACGGGCCAGCTGCAGATTCGTACATGCATGCGCGCATGTGCCCGCGCGCCTCGGGCTTCGAATTTCGCTCGGTTTGGCGTACGCTTTCGCAATTTGCTCGGCATGTGCCAGCATGCGCGCCGTGCCCGGCTGCCGTCCGCTCCTTTTCGGTCCAGGCCCTATGGGTCTCGGCGCGAGCCTTTCCTTGCCTTGTTTAATCCAACTGGGGCAGACGGCTGCCCTGGCATGCGCGCAGCGCTGCCATCCATCTGAGAAAACGGATCTGCTGCAGTGGTGCCGTCCTGTTGGATTGGAAGCTAATACGTACTGTCGATGGATACGGCCGGATCGAGTTCGGCCACTGTGGAAGAACAGGGGGTGAGTCGCCGTCATCCTAATCATCCGCCGGCTCGAGATATTATGCTCTTTTGCGGTTGATGACAGGGGCTATGCTTTCTCAGGCGAAACTTATGTGCAACTTACGTACATTTCATCGATTCGCTTTGCTATGACGGGCCAGGCCTCATGATGGCTTGTAACATCAGAGATTCGCCTGGCCAGTTAAGCTACTGCAACTTGATTGCAACGTCTGTTATTGCTCACTACTTGAGATGCTACAATGTTTGCACTCGCTTGTTCGTTCTCTTCCCTTTGGCTGGTAGCATGGGCGTACATGCTACAGAGAGTGTAGTGTCCCATAGCCGATATGGTTTGCTTCAGCCACACAGAGAACCCGCTGTGAGAGAGAGAGGTCGGACAGACATTCGAGAGAGGAGAGTGACCGGTGTCTTTCGAACATGATTGTGATATTCACAGATCACAAGTGGAGTCAAATCCTAGCAGCAGCTGGTTAGCTCTACGTGCTTGGAGGGAAGTCATCCATGCATCAGATGCATGTGCCTGCCCTGTACTTGGCATTATTGAAATTTCAGTTTTGCTATTGCAATAGTCACTCCCTTGAAATTTCAGTTGATTGAGAGTACAACTTCAGGTGACTGAAAGATAAAAAAATTTCAGTCGTCTGTGCAATAGTCACTCCCTTGAAATTTTTATTTCTTCAGTCTTCACTACTCCATCTGACCATATCCACTGCTTATCTTCATTCCAGTCTAGATCTCATCTACAATTTGTTTATTACGAAGCATACACCACTCTTGCTCCTAAATGCTCCTTGCTTGACGCGTGGTTAGCTACTCATCAATCTGGGCAAAGAAACCAGTTAATTATTTGGAAAAAAAAAGGGAAAGATAGGTGTAGATTTAGAAGAGCAAAGAAACCACTCAATTTTGCACCCGTTTAACCAGTCTATGGCCTATATAATATAAGTGTCTTATTTGTTTTTTTAAAAATATATTATGCATAATGAGATATTTGTTGGCTGATGGCGTTCTTATGTAAAATTATGTAACAGAAGGAAAACATGCTCCATGTCTGATTTAAATTTATCCCTAGCACAGATTAAGGCAGGGTCTGTTTTGTGATATATGCAGAATGATACATTGAGCACGCGCGGTCTTCACAAAAAAAAATGTAGGTATCAGGAGGAGCAACAACAAAAGGAAAAGTTACAGGAAGAATTCAAGAACAGGTACGAGTGTCGCATGCTGTCGTGTCCACATTGAAAGGAAATCCCTAGAATATTCCTGTTGTCTTTGCAGTGCCAACAATTACCTCGTCCCCCAAGTGACTTTGGTAGGGCCTCCTGTTCTGTACCAAGTCCGTTCCATTCGAGCTGTCATTTCGCCGATGATACGCAAAACTGCTGCCTAGCAACCAAAACTTTCGTCACTTTCGTGCATGGCTACCAAAAGGAAAACGGATTCCCAGTTGGTACCCGATATTTGTTTATTCAGGCCTAGAGCCGTCGGACATGGGACCTCCCAAGCGCCCAAAAGTTCCATGCCGAAAGTAAACTTGATGGGGGCAAAGCAATTGTGGAAGTGTATAACATATTAACTGTTCGACGGAATCTTGATCTGAATACTAACTTCTAAAACTTTCAGCTACTAGGCAAGTTTGACGAAACTATGCATGAGAGATAATATATTACACACGAGAAAGAAAAAAAAAAACCAAAGCTACATTCATTGATCAGTCGAGGCCAAACAGAGCCCGATTGTCGAACATGGGCACTTCAATAGTACCCATCCGAGGATGATACAGAGCTGCCTATAGGATGGTTAGTCATCAACAGCAAATAACACAAATTTTTTTTGACAATACAATACCCTATACAAGCACTAAAACGGCAAGCAACACAGCATGCAACACATGCATTACACCCTTTTGTCACTTCAAGCACACCGTTGAAGTCGGCAAATACCGTATCATTTCTCGCCAAACCTACTAGCATTCACAAAGCTTGAGATCGATGGCACGCCTCCCGCCACTGCGGCAAACAACACAGCGACGGGTGTGCTAGGGCAACACGTCCGGATGCTTCTCTTAGTCCCTCCATTGCTGCTCGATGTCGTGAGCAATCCTCTTCGCATCGAACGAGGTTCCCATCAGGCCGCGTCGGGTGAATCCGACCGAGTAGAGCCCCTTCTCACCCTTCCACCCGTTTGGAAATGCTCTTCTTGGCAAGCCATCTTTTTCGGAAAACAACTCCCTGTCCTGCCCATTTCAAAGCAAAATACGATTTGGAGATCAGGACGCAGACGCACAGGAGTTTACCAACTTACTTCCTGCTAGTATATAATTCGACATGTGACAGCCACGGTCAATCTTACAGAGGTCTCGTTACTGTTTTTTTTTTCCATCCAACTATGATCTAAATTCATTTGGAGAGTTCTTCCAGTGTTTCCAGTACATGGTCAGATTTGCCTCTTGATTCTCAGGGGGAAATAGTGCCACTCTAAAATTACATACTCCATAATATATTACAGAGATGCCGCTGTGGAACAGTGAGCGTACCTTTAACCAGAAGGGAACGTTGCTCTTGTAGCCTGTGGCAAGCACAATTGCATCAAACTCCTCCGACCGTGTGTCCATAAACTCTACATGTCGTTCTGATATCCGTTTTATGGCAGGTCGAACCTGCACGGTTCAAACATTGGGAACAATTACAGCTCAGTACTAAATCAAGGCAGAGATTGATCGATGGATCCCCTCGATCAATCACTTTCACGTTGCCTTGTACTTAAGTGATGTGAAACAAACCTTGATATCGCCAGACTTAATCTTTGCAAATGTGCCGACGTCAAGAACTGGAGTCTTCCCTGAAAGTGCTTTAAGCTCAAGAGGACCAATGGTAGGCCGCTTTAGCCCAAGCCGAGCAGTATCCCCAAACATGGTCCGTGCTATGAACAGTAGAATCTGGTCCACCACGTGGACTGGGAGCCACTTGAGCAGCCTCATTGACAGCCCAAAGGTGGACCGACCCATTATCTCCCTGGGCAAGACGTGCACCTGCCAATGACGAACAAAATCTTAGCTAACGCTCACAAAAGGCAATGCAACATTTGGACTAATGATAGGATCATAAAATTAATCAGAACAAATTTCTCTCTTCCGAAGTCTGCTTTCTGCATGCTACAAGAAGCAACAATATGGCCCATTTGAAAAACACACTCCCTGGACCAAACTTATCCCTTTCACTCCAACATAGTATAGTATGCAAACCCCTGCTTGCATTTTTTTAATCTCACTAAGCTCTTTCAAAGTTGAAAGCTGAAAGCTCTTTCAAAGCTAAAAGAGCTGTGAGAAAGGAATGCACCTAGCCATGAAAGGTAGGTTCTCAAGCCATTTTGTTAATGTTTCTTTTTAAGTGACAGACTTATGCTATGCTCTCGTGGTGGTGATGGGGACCCATGGCTAATGTGTGCAAATCATAGTTTTTACATGAAGTGTAGACGAAAAAGCTCTTTGCACTATCCTTGGGGCAAGAAAACTATTAGCAGAAAACTAATCAAAGAACCAACACAGAGATGGTCAAAAAAAGCTGCAAGTACACACGCGTGAAAATGAATCCCGAGAAAGAACGAACTCAAAGGACGAACACCAGAGAAGCCTTCCGTTTCAAGAATCTCCCCCTTTCCTCAAGTGACAGCTTGTTGGTAACCCTGAACTTCGCATAAATTAATGCCGAGTGTACTGCAGGTGCAAGAACCAAATTGGCCTTGAAAAATCTTGCTCTTGGTGCACACTAATGATTTCAGGCACTCGGCCTTCCTTATGTTTATGAGCTAGAGGGGATAGACTATTGCACAGGCGACTGAAATTTTTTTATCTTTCAGTCACCTAAAGTTGCACTTTGAATCACCTGAAGTTACACATATTTTTTTGGAGGGGGGCTGCAATTTTAGTTGATTGAGAGTGCAATTTCAGGTCACCTGAAGTTGCACTCTGAATCACCTAAAGTTGCAGCTGTTTTTTTAGGGGGACTGCAATTTTAGTTCATTGAGAGTGCAATTTCAGGTGACTGAAACATAAAAAAATTTCAGTCGCCTGTGCAATAGCAAAACTGAAATAGTAATAGGGGGGCATCTCCTCCTATCATTACAGTCTAGGCCTATCACTTCTTACAAGGTTAAGAGTAGGCAACAAATATAAGTTATAGAACATAATTTGTAGTATAATAACTTAATAACATTGACAAAAAAAAAACTAATAGGGAAGGAGGAAGTCACGTACAGCGTCTCTTACTACAATATGGGGCTGTGCATTGTGGTTGCAGAGATCTAGGCACACCTCCATTCCGGAATTGCCACACCCCACAACAAGAACTCGCTTCCCAACGAAATCGCCGCCGCTCTTATATACACTGGTGTGCATAACCGTTCCCTCGAACTCTTCTAGGCCATCAATCTCCGGCTGCACAACCTCAGCGTTCTCGCCAGACGCCACAACCAACCACCGGGACACATACTCCACCTCCTCCCCCATTCCGCCGGTAGCTTCAGTCCTCACCCGCCATAAAAGCTGCTCATCATACTCTGCACACACCACCATGCGGTTGTACGTGGGGCAGATGCCAAACCTTGCAGCATAGTTCTCCAGGTAGGCTACAAACTGCTGCTTTGAGGGATAAATAGGGTAGTCTGCAGGGAAAGGCATGAGGGGAAGCTCACAGAACTGCCGTGGAAGATGAAGGCTGAGACGGTCATATGTCCTGTGCTGCCAAAGGGAAGCTATGCAGTCGGAGCGCTCGAGAATAAGGCTGTCGATCCCCTTCTCCTTGAGACATGCAGCGACGGCGAGCCCTGATGGTCCTGCACCCACGATAATTGGCCCGGGAAACTCGATACATCGCTCCGAGCGAGCAACGGCAGCATCTGCACTCTCCTCTTTGCAGAAAGCTTCAACAGGTTGGCAGCAGTTTTGGCTGAAATAGGTTTTTTGGAAGAATGGATCATGGTCACTCTTGCCCTCACTTTCACTCCAACGGTCCATGCACGTAGGTAGGCTTCTAATGGGTGTTTACTCTATCTAGCTAATGGTGTTGGCTTCAATCTCAACTTTGTTGTACTTGAATGTATGCACGACAGAAAAAAAGATGAAAGAAGAGATATGCTGTATCGCTAGAAGAGTTGGTGCGGATGTGAACGATTATATATAACAATCCTGTGTTGTTTTGTGGAGGTTGGTGCCTGGGTAATCTAGTGGGACTCGACTATGTTGTTTTAAGTTTAGAAGAGAAGAGGGAGAAGAGAAGAGGGAAAAGGAAACGAAGTAGAGAGGAAGTTCTGAGGGTGGCTGTCTTATATAGTTCTAGGCCCAGCCTTGAATGCATGCCCTAGCTTAGTTAGTTCTTGATTTGAGTGAGATCAAGTACGCCCATTCAAAAATAATATAAAAATAAGTAACACTTGATGACGTGTGGAAGGTCTGAATAAAAGAGAGCAAGCATAGGATTATAGGACATGAGAGCCTATTAGCAGTTAACATAGTTTAATAACTGAATTGTACATGACGCGTAATCCTCAGTGAGCAGATAGATCATCATGAGAAGACACTTTTTTCATGACGAGACGAATTAAAGTACAGAGTTGCGACTTACAATAAGGAGAGAAGTGTATGTATTAGCTAAAACAACTGCAACAGACCTCGCATGCTATGATTTATTCTCCCCTATCTAATGCCCCAGCAATGAGGAAATGCAGTTCAAAAGGAATAATTCTCAGGAACCTACAGGTTAAATGTAACTTCAGCTTAGTACTACGTTATGAAATTCGTGTGCTATTCTTAAAGCTAGCCTAGGATAAATAGACTGTTCACCTGCAAAAGATCTTATTGAAGCATTCATGAACCATAACATCGATCAGCTTCTGGGGCAAATATAGCCCCATCAGTGTCTAGCACCACCAAAATCTCCAGCAAAGAATGATTTAGGAGGAAAATTCTTTGAATTGGGACGCTAACTGGCAGAACCTCAGAAAATCGGAAATTTTGGAGTTTAACTTTTCCAACGATTGTTCATGGAGCCATCTTGCTTCTAACACAATAACCATTCAGACGAACTATTAGGCTTAAACTGTTGCCAGCCATCAGCACTACATGTTGAACCATCAACGTGGCACTGCACCTGGACCTCTATAGACCAACTGACCAAGTGTTGTACCTAATTTCTTTTTTGCATTCAGAAGATCCCTACGCAATTATAGTGCCGTCCCCAACATCTCTCCATGGTAGGGCCTAAAAATTTGAAAGGTCAACTCCAAACAAACAAATAAGGATGTCAAGAATTGGCATTGCACTTAAATTGACCCCAAGTTCTACTGAAATGAACCTAAATTTGCCATGAACAAGAATAATCTAAATGCAATGATGCAGGGATGACTATTTCAGGCAAGCTCAGATTTCCAAAAAAAAGGTGACCTCAACTTCTTGCCGCCTTGCCCTTCTGCTAACTTGCTTTGCACCTCACCTACCTTTATGCAGCGTGCCCAGCTCCGTAATTGGAGTAGAGGCAATGTGGACCGCGGGTAACACCAGATGGGAAGTTACAAGGACAAAAAAAATCATTTTCTGTAGCTGGCCATACATGTTGATCACAGCTATAAAGGTGGAAGAGAACCAACAAACAGGGCCAGGTGTGCAGGACTAAAACAAATGTTGCAGCAGTAGCAAGTGATCTGTGCAGCAATGTAGCAAGTAACAGTCAAAACGAGTTCATTAATCACCTAATTTCCTAAATTCTCCTCTTACTATTGGAATAGTCCCACATTAGTTGTGGAAGAGCAAGAGACCTAAATTAAAAGTGGAGGAATATCTCACCTCATTGGCTAGCTTTTGGGGTGAGAAGGCCCTTACGATCCAACAAGTGGTATCAGATCCCGGTTCTAACATCTCTGGCCCAATAGACACTAGTGTGTGAACGCCTGATGGACTGTGACCCTGAGGGACCGTCGGTGTACGGTGAAGGGACCCTGAGAGACCGTCGGTGTACGATGAAGGGGCGGTGAAGGGCTGAGGGACACCAATATGTGAAGGGGGAGATTGTTGGAATAGTCCCACATTGGTTGTGAAAGGGCAAAGGACCTAACTTAAAAGTGGGGGAGTCCCTCACCGCATTGGCTAACTTTTAGAGTGAGAATACCCTTACAATCTAACACTCACTGATAGGCAGACCACACAGATTTATTCTATGTTGCTAGCATTATGAAGAGATCCATGCTAAACATACATAACAGCTCTCACAAAACCTGGTTTTCTCCCTGGGAAACCAAACACCCACCTGTTGTGGGGCACCAGAAAATGGGAAAGCCAACAACTAGCTTCCTCAGTGGTTGCAAGTTGTGGCCTTTTGTGCCCTAAACAAGAGCAGCAGCCTTCCCTGGTGCCAATCAAACCAAAATCACTGCTTCTGCACACTCAGCACATGTTACAAGGATCCACCTTCCAATGATGGAGGATCCTGATCCAATATACTTCCTCCTGGATTCCCACTGGATTCCTCTTTATCCACCCCCACTACCGTACATTGCAATCTCTTAACCATCGCTTTTCAGGATTCTTACAGTCACAGCACTCCAGAATGCTATTGCCTTTATTTCAGTGAATGAACAGCCCCAATGTACCCTTTCGGTAATTGTATACAGTCCTTTCACATGGTATGGATCCGAGTCCCAGAACCAGCATTCTTGCCGTTGTAGTACTAGAGGACGTGACTTGGAGAAGTATATACATCCAACGAGAGGTCAAGGTTCGTGTCGTAAGTAGTGGCAAGGACCAGTGTACATTACATTTCTTTTCTAAGAGCCTTGGAGAGTTTGGAGATCCACTAGTGCAATTGTAGCACCCCATATACCGATACTACTATGGAATATCATCGCTAAAGTGAAGAATAAATAAGAACAATAAAAGAAATTACAAAGAGTTTAAAACTTTATTAACACTTTAATAGAGAACCAACAGAAGCTGAAATAAATATTTAAAACATGAGACCGGTCCACTTCTTAAAAAAAACAAATGAAACAACAAACCAGTGGCAAACCACGGTGCTGAAAACTCGAGTGCTCCCACCCACGCATGATGCTATCACTCTACTGGTCTTTTACCTGAGACTGAAAAGAGCAAGCGTGAGATTTGGAAATCTCAGCAAGTACCTAACAACGGTCACAACGGGTACAAGATGAAAGCAACACAAACTGATATCGGAGATACTGTCATAAATGCGAGATGGATATCATGGAGACTATGTATTAAAGATAGTTGTTATGTGACAAGTTATAGTAAGTTATAGCAAGGGTGCCGGCGACCTCATCCCACATACTCGGTTATAAAAGAATAATCAGACACAACCTTGTCCTCGACTGTATAACCACAGACGGGGTGTAATATCCTGTGTAACGAGAATGTACGACCCTCCGTACGTTACCAAGTTGGGTGGAAATGACCCCCTATATGTGGGTAGTCCCGGCGTGATAACCCTTAGTTTGTTATTTAGCGAATTATCCATAATATAGTTAGGGAGTCATAAATGATTTAAGGTAAAATTATGAGGGTAATGATTTAATAAAATGAGACTGGAGAGATGGAATTGGTGATAAGATAACTGATATATCATGGACAGATTATAAAGTATGAATTTGAGGAGACTAAGAAATGGCGAGGTTAAGGCTATGATAAAGTTATGAGAAGTGGGAAGATGTGCTAGGGTTGAAAATGGAGCATCATAATCTTTGATATAAGGGCGATGTGGAATAATGATAAGATGATAGTGATATAGGGATTAACCTAAAGAGGTATTATAATATAGCTCACGCAAGGTTATCAACCAATCAAGTTTTATTATGTGATAAGTGATTATTAGTCAGATTAACAGGTTTAATACATACATTCTTCATGACTCAAATACAACATCGTACAATTATTGAAACATAATATTAGGAAACTAAACATAGCAACCCTCGTTAACGATTTAAGCATAGATTCTAAATCACTAATTAAAAGCCTGAACTCTAGGGCATTTTAACTGAGCATCCTAATACACATAATAGCAAGTGAAATAAAGTAACATAAAACATCATGGTATGAATATAATATTAAAAGTCTATAAACAGGCAACATGAACGATATGATACTAACCAGACCACATTAGTGGTACGCTAGTAATCAGGTAACTTTAGCGATATAAAATTGGCCAGGTAACTTGAATGATGTGACTTTAGCGATATGATATTAGCCAAGAAATATGATATGAACCAAGTAATTGTAGTGATGTGGTATTAGCTAAGCAATATGATATGAGTCAGGTGACCTTAATGATACGATTTTTAGCAATATAATACTAGTCAAGCAGGCATGATTGATATGATAATTATACTCAATGGCAAGGTGAAAAGTAAACTGTGAACATGTAATTTGCGAAATAGAAAGGTCATGGCTGCGAGGTACTTGTCTTGAGCATGCTCGGCGGACACGCTGCACGAAAGATCTAGAATGCGCAACTGTACAGGGCGCTCTCTCAACAGTTGCGTGAGAACCCTTGAAGTAGATAGCATTAGTGAGTACAACGCCGGTGTCCAGGGGTAGCGATCCTGGAGGAAATATTGAGCCAATGAGGTTGCTCATGGCTTCCGCAACCCATCTGTTGATTTGCTCCCTTGCTTCCTCCGTCTTATTGAGAAAATCGACGGCGCAGGACCACGTGCCAAGCATGGCGAGGAGCTCGCCGAGGGTGCTGCCGCAGGCGCCGGCGGCCACCAGGGCGAGAGGCGAGTAGATGGACAGCAGCGAGAAGATGAGGTTGCAGCCGCCTGGCCAGCCTCCGCCTCTTGTGGCCTCGGCGACGGCGGCCACGAATTGCTTGGCGAGACGCCAAGACCAAGGGTGAGCCCCATCAAGGTGCCGAAGCGAGCAGACCGGCGTGCCTTCTTACTTGACCTTCTCTTGGCTTCCATGGTGATCTTGATGGATGCTCCGGGGTGTACAGGCAGACTGTACATGAAGCAATGTTTCACATTCTGTGCTTTGTTCCCAAAAGATCATTTATTCCGTAAGGACTTGTTAATACAATTATGGATGGCAACTGGTTTTGTACCTCTTGAGGGAAGTGTGAACTTGGATGACAAAGGTAGTCAGATTTTCGACGAGCTGACTTGGAGATCATTCTTTCAGGATATTGATCAGATAATTGTCAATGAAGTATTATCCTTTGACGTGGCATTGAGTTTAGTGTGTAAGATGCATGATCTTGCAGCATCAATAATGGACAAAGAATGTCATATAGATTGATCTACATGCTGACCAGACTATTGCAGAAACAAGAAGTCGACGGCACGCCTCTGCCTTGTACCATGCCGCTCGGCCACTCCGCCTCCTGATGCCTCCGCCTGCACCACCCGCCCGGCCAGTGCGCCGCCCGTCGCCGACACGTCCAGCTGGCGCGCCGCCTGCTGGTGGCACTCTCGACCAGACGCAAAGAGAGAGAGATGAATATGGAGAGAGGGAGAGATGGAGAGATAATAAGGGATAGATGGGGAAGGAAATAGATATATTAGAGATGAGTTTGTTTAGGGTTTTCTATTTTTCTGTTAAGCAACCGTTTAAAACTTGGACGCTACCGCTCTCCCCTCCTTAGAAAAGATTCGGCCTCGAATCGAGTAACTCAAGAGAGTGAGACAAATAGAATTTGAGTAGATTATTTAGATGGAGGGAATCCTAAGAAGCAAGCCTGAGTTAAAGAGATCAGGGTATTTCTTGCGCATCTGGGACTCAAATTCCCAGGTGGCTTCACGTTTCGTCTGATGGGACCACAACCCTTGACATAAGAAATGGTTCGACATCGTAGTTGACGCTCCAAACACTCCAAGATATGAACCAGTCATGCAACGACAGTTAGATCCTCTGAAACCTCCACGGTAGATAACTTCTGAACTTGATCGGGGTCATTAAGGTACTTCCTCAGCATAGAAATATGAAAGACGTTATGGACACCAGCCAGGGAAGCAGGTAACTCCAGACGATAAGCAAGCTTCCCGGTTTGCCCCGTGATAGAGAATGGTTCAGCATAACGAGGGTTCAACTTCCTTTTGCCCCCAAATCAAAACACACCTTTGGTCGAAGGGACTTGCAAGGAAACCTGATCACCCACTTCGAATTCCAACGGATGGCGAGAGTGGTTAGCAACACCTTTCTGGCACCTCAAGCTGAAAGTAAATTGTTTCTGATATGCTCACTTTTTGCTCCTTCCAACCACTAACCTGCTGAGGCCCAAAACTCTTTCTCCCCTACCTCATCCTAATGAAGGAAAGAACAGCGAAGCCTACCATACATTGCCTCGAAGGGAGCCATGTTGGCCCATGTGGGGGGTGTATGTGACACCCTGGCCCATGTTGGCCCATGTGTGTGTGCACATGAATTTCTGGGTTAGTCCCACCTTGCTAGCTTACCTTGAGAAGCACTTACATATAAGCCTAAGAGTTCCAATGGTAGCACCCCCGGTTAACCGTTTTGCGTGAAGCAAGGACGAAAGTACAAGCGGGTTGCTACGTGTGCGTGGCCTATCCAGAATGTGATTAGGTCTGAGCCGGTTTGGACCCTAGGGCGTTACAACAATGGCCTTATCAATCTGACACAACCATCCTTCCACACGACAGTGGTTACTTTTAGACAATCTAAGAGAGATGTTTTGCTATTCATAATTGTGCATCTTATTCATTATGGGAAGTCATATATATACATACGATTAGTTGGGTCTCATGGGCTACATAGGCCATACGGGTTGTGTGAAAGAGACACCAATATGTACAAGCAGTGCGAAGCTAGGAATGAAATTGAGGGTGGGCTGAACTATTTATAAGTCTAAACTAAGTTGACACAAAATTAGTCTTTTACTTTTATAAAATTTCAAATTCATATAGAAATTATAAATTAGATGGAGATAAATAATGAAAAATAGAGAAATAAAAAGTAGGTATCTCGATAATAGAAAGTGTCATGAGTAAGGAGTAGCGATAAGTCACCTATGTATAAAACATATTAAAATTAGTGATATAATAAAAAAAATCATGAATGGCAATGAAAATTTAGATCATATGAAACATATCAGAATTAAACTAATTTGAATCATGAGACAATAGAAACAAAAGGCGTCATCTTTTTCTATACTCTATCCAATGTTCTTATCATTTTCACGGCGGGGGGCTCGACGGCGGTGGTGCCTTTGGGGCACGTGCAGGACCATATCATCGCGAAGCGGCAGTGGAGGGAGAAGATCAACCAGAGGTTTATTGAGCTCTCCACCATCATCCCCGGACTCAAGAAGTTTCACATATATTTCACTTCCTTTCTTTTTTTTCTTTAATTGATTATCTCTTCTTTAATTTTATGATTTTCACTACTAATCCTCCTCCTCCTCTTCTTTAATTTTATGATTTGCATATATTATTTCACTTTCTTTCTTTGATTGATTGATTATCTCTTCTATAATTTTATGATTTTTACTTCTTCTCCTCCTCCTCGTCTTCTTTAATTTTATGCTTGTTGTTAACCTTCCCATCAAGAAGAGCTAGTTTCTCTTTGGGTTTGTTAATCTCTCTCTTTCTCTCTCCCTATTTTTACTATATACAAAATTGCCACCGGGGGAGGTGAGGCTTAAGCCTCACTAAGCTCCCCCGGTGGCTACGCCCCTGTGTACAAGACTCTTAACACCCCTCAAACTCAAGATGGGTCATGAGGATATATTTGAGGCACTGAGTTTGAGTAGATGAAGCCGATGTTGTTCCTGAGTTTGAGTCTTATTGAAGAAGTCAGCAACTTGAAGCTCTAAAGGCATATACTGGAGGTTGATGGTCAACTATTGACAATGAGACCTTGTGAATGATGCATCAACACAAATATGCTTTATCAACTCATGCTTGACCAGATCACTAGCAATCTAAATGGCACTTATGTTATCGCAAAACAAAGGTGTAGAATCATCACAAAGAACATCAAGATCAGTCAAAACTTATCAAAGGCACATAGTCTTTAAGGTAGTAGCAGCAAGAGCTCGAAGCTCAGCCTTTGTACTAGAGAGTGACACCGTGGTCTGCTTCTTAGATTTTCAGGTAATGAGCGAAATACCAAGAAAGATGCAGTGGCAAGTGATAGATTGACGATCAATAGGATCACTCGCCCAAGTGGAGTCAGAGAAAGCATGGAGCTGGAGTTGGCTTGAACTGGCATAAAATAGATGTCTGGACACTGTCCCCCTCAAGTATCTCAACACACGAAGGTGACCATAATGAACTGAGGTGGGAGTACTGACAAACTGGATAAGCACATGTACATCATGGGTAATGTTCGGCCTGGTCACCATGAGATAAGCAAGACTTATAATAAGCTGACAATAGCGGGAAGGATCTGTTAGCGGTACACCATCAGTAGGAGGAAACTACAAGTGAAGCTCTATAGGTATGGTAGCAGTGCGAGTATCAATCAAACCAAAACGAGTAAGCAAATCCTGAACATATCAATGCTAAGAGAGATAGTAGCCATCATCATCATCATCATCTGAATGAGCCTTAATCCCCAGGAAGTAGCTGAGGGATCCCAAATCAGAAATCATAAATTGTTCACTCAATTTCTTCGTGACAAATGTCACATAGGCCATGTCATCTCCTGTGATCAGCATATCATCCTCATATAGCAGAAGCAAAACATGACCCCACTGGGAAGTGTGCACGAACAAAGTAGGATCATGCTCACTCAAAGAAAAACCAGCAGCTCTAATTATAGAACTGAAACACTCAAACCAAGCATGAGAAGCCTGTTTGAGACCATATAGAGTGCGCCAAAGACGGCAACATAGCCTATATGAGCCTCAACGCTTAGGAGTGTTTGCATATAGAACTCTTTATGTAGATTACCATGAAGAAAGGCATTCTTGACATCCATCTGAGATATAGTTCATGAGCGTACCGCTGCCACAGCAATGAGAGTACGTACTGTAATCATATGAACAATAGGAGCAAAAGTCTCATCATAATCTTGACCATAAACCTGCTAAAAATCTCTTGCAATAAGACAAACCTACTAAACCATTTTACTTGTTCTTCACTTTGTGCACTCACTTGCAAGTTATAGGAACAACTCCAGCTGGTAGTGGAACAAGATCCCAAGTACCTATATGCTCCAATGTTGTAAGCCCCTTAGTCATAGCCAATTGCCACTAAGGTACACCAGCTGCCTCTTGATAGGTACTCGGCTCATATATATTGCACCTGCACGAGGAAAACCTCATCTCTCTTTTGCTTGAATAGAAGAACGATCATGTAGGACATATTATGATGTAGTAAAACAATCGTCAGAGTACGTGGTACTAGTTGGAGGGTCAAGTGGAGAAGCAGAGGACTGGGGACCAGAAGGATCTCTTTGTCGGCGATAATAATGAAAGGGAAAAGTGGAAGTGTTAGAAACTGATGGAGCTGGTGCAGTAGACATAGTTAAGTGTCAGAAACTGATGGAGCTGGTGGAGGAAACACAATAGAAGGTGAAACTGGTGGAGATGTATCTGAAGACTAACAAAAGACGACAAATCTGGTGAAGGAATAGGAGGTAGACATAAAAAGAGGTTGAATATCTGGAAGTAGCAAAAGTGGGACGAATGGAAGGATGATAAAACAAGGGTTGATCCTCAGTAAAGGTCACATCACGATTGATGTGAATACGACATGGCAAAGGTCAGCAACGATAACCCTTATGTTCAAGTCTTAACCCAGAAAGCTACACTCAACTAACTGAGAGCTTAGCTTTGTATGCTCATGAGGTGCTAAAAGAACATAGCAGGTGCAATAAAAAAATGAAGATTATCATATCAAGGAGGCGCACCATACAGGATCTCACTAGGACATTTGCCCTGAAGTTTGGAAGAAGGCTAAAGATTGATGAGATGGACTCCCCCCCCCCGGGGGAAAAAAGAGAGGGAACAAAGAATGAAATAAGAAGAGTACGAGCAGTTTTAATAATATGACGATGCTTTCACTCAGCAACATCATTCTAAGCATAAGTACCGGGACACAAGAGCTAAGGAAAAGTACCCTCAGAAGAAAGAAACTCCCTTATTCAAAACATACCATAGTGAAAGCAATATTACTTGATTATTGAATTACCAAAGGAAGAACTGATATTACATAACTTTTTCTAATATCAGTAAACCTAACAACCAACAAGATCAGGCAATGAAACAAATAGTAAAAATAGTACCAAAAGCAATATTTTTATCTTAGAAAACTGAAAATCATAAGCCATGAAAACAGCCTTCGCATTTCTGCCTGGACTAAATTTATCAAGCATGGAAGTTTAACTTGCATCATATCCTCCACTTCTCCTGAAACTTCTGCAGGAGAATCAAAGTAGACACCAAAAAACAACTTGCAAATCTAAGTAGCAATTTGGTGGACCATGTAAGGAACTATTCTTGGTTGAAAATAGCAACACATTGCTACCCAATGAACAATATTACTGGGATTTGATAAAGCACGAAGATTACTGAATGGACAAAGCTTGTGGCTTTCCAATAAGGTACCTGACTGCTGATTTAACCACTGTGTCCGTGTGCATGGGTGTTTGGGTTCACTTCTAAGCATAAATGCATGCATGTGCTTGTGTGTGCATGCGCTACATTGATTTCCTGAATGGGCATTAATAAGCTTATCTCAAGCTTGCAGAAAATCTTTGTATGTTGCAACATGGTCCTATCACACAACCTTAAGCCACCTATCATGAATTGAGTTGACTACTTCGTAGTCTAAATTGAGACTTGTTGAATAAGGGAGGCACGAAAGAAGCTATGAGCAGGGCTTCTGCTATTTGGAAGTGAAAACCTAGAAGTTATCAGCCTCCAGGAGGTAAGACCAGTTCAACAAAAAGATGAAGGGAAGTCTGCGTTTACAAAGAGAGAATAGATCATGTCCAAATATAAAATGTAGAGCTGTATATTAATAATATTTTCTCAGAAAAATTGTGTTTTAGTAGTATATATAGAATTGGCAAGCTTTGCCTGCATTTTCTAAATCCCAGAGAATTATAGTCAACAATAAACCATGTACCTTCTATATATCATCAGTACATACTACTTTCCTTTGTTTGCCATATATAGGTTGTCATATATATGATTGGTGTAGGATCGAGTATGGCGACTAAATAGGGGGTGAATATGAGTCCAAATTAATTCCAAGACTTTCCAAAATCTTTTTCTTTGAGCGAAAGAAAAACTCTTTATTGTAGTAGCTATGGAATTTATGAAGATCAGAGACACATAATCACAAGGAAAGATCTGGTTAAAACTGAGCAAAACATATTTTGACAACCCTTGACGGTCTAACCTCTACAGATATGGCAGTCTGACCTCCATAAAGGGGGCGATCAATATCCAGACTAGTCAGACCTCTGTTTCAATGGCGGTCAGACCGCTATGAACAGTAAAATCAGGGTATTAATAGTAACTTTAGCGTTATTTTAAATCCAAAATCTATGCAACTTTTGATCGGTTAATCTGAATGACTTGAAACTTTGCATGCACTTTCTGTAGGATGCAAGGAATCCATTCCAATCAATGATCAAGAAAATTATTAAAAAAAGTTTTGATCGTTCGAAGGAAGAATGCACCAGAACTGGGCGAAAGACGAAAATTTCGATATGCTCTTGCTCATGAATCCTAGATGGTTTAGGTGACCTGGGTTGGTGTCGATGTTTTAATATCGATCTTATGTGTGATTTATTTGGATTCGGCGATTCTCTCAATAGACCTAGAGTATGCACATGCAGAGTAAAGACACGGGAATCTTTATCCAAGTTCGGGCCTTCTCCCGAGAGAATAATAACCCTACGTCCTGTATGATTGCTCATTGCTAGAAAAAGAATTACAACAGAGAATTATGCGAATGGCTAGCCCTCTCCCCTCTCTCTCTCTCTTTGACATTAATTTTTATATAGCCAATGAAGCGATGGCAGTCATCCTGCGCCAGAAGACGCCTAAACGCATCAGATGATAACCGCCTGACGGAAGTTACTGTCAAAGAGATGTATAAAGCCATTCTCCATGTAGCAGTTGTTGTCAGAGAAAGATCGTGTATGGTTAGTAGATAAATGCACGTTCTAACCACCTTGTCAGATAACCAACAAGGTAGTTCATCGTTGTAGATAGGTTGGTTGGAGATAGATTTGTCATTGGAATTTCCATGACCAAAGAGTGGTCACAGTAAGACTTACGACTGCGTGGTTTTAGAAGGACTTACGACCAGAGAAGTAGTTGCAGTAGGACTTACAACTATTTGATCGTAGAAGGACTTATGACCAGAGAAGTAGTCGTAGTAGGACTTACAACTATTTGGTCGTAGAAGAACTTATGACCAAGGGGGTAGTCGTAGTAAGACTTACGACTACGTGGTCGTAGAAGGACTTATGACCAAAGAATGGTTGCAGTAAGACTTACGACTACGTGGTTGTAGAAGGACATACAACCAAGGAATAGTCACAGTAAGTCTTACGACTACGTGGTTATAGAAAAGCTTATGACTATATGGTTGTAGAAGAGCTTACGACCATCCTATCATATTTACCTCTTATCGATGAGGGGTATATTCAAGGAATATAATGACATAATAATTTGATAATTATTCTATCCTCGTCAGTTAGGTTATCACATGTTGTAGTAAGCTAGAACATAGCACGAATTCAACCCGAAAAATCCATAAGAGCAAAACCAAAAAAACACCTTTCTTGAGAGAAACCGAGCAAACTCAAGAATTTCCTATATATCATGCCTACATGGATGGGATCTTGTCTCCAAGAGACATCTCCACCTCTTATATGTCCTTGGCACTATAAAATCTCAGGAGAAGAGAAAGTCAAACATGAAAGTCAAGAAAATCAAAAGCATATTAGGGGATTCATGGTACAACTCACTTGGGCAAAGGTTGGATGTTCATTTCACTTGCAGAGAAATGTTTTACAGCTAATGCCTCAAGATAGCAGAGCTCTAAGCTGAGAGCACACACACAAAAGGCTCCAACATAACGAAACCCTAACCCTAATCACTCAAGTCTCTAAGAAGATTCAACTTAACACAAGGTTTATATAGTGGAGGCTACCACCTCACACCAGTCAGCTACTCCTTAATGGATCACACCATTTACATATGGGGAACCCAATAAGCCACACACAAATGGATTTTACACACTCAACACATTTGCACGCTTTTCAAAGTATGACTTCCAAAGGCTCTACAAGCCCGATAAGGCACTCCAATAACAAATATGTGACCTAACTACTTAGGCCAGCACCACGGTTTTACAAACTGCTACTCCACCCGATTTCAGACAATTTTCTAAATTGTCACCTACCAATCTTCACGACGATGCAATGCCCATGACTTGTCACCAAGATCGTACGCTTGAGCTGAGGCTGTCACCACTTAAAACGTCCAATATTATGGCACACCAACATCACTCTACAGTCCATGATGTCCAATGCCTTGCCATCAAGATCGTACGTTTTCTCTGAGGAACATAACCACTTGAAATGGATAAGTTCAATTGGCACACCACATGCAAGCATTGCCACTTCATGACCCTCGTCTTTCTCCCATGCTTCTCGGCTTGATATGTTGCTCCACCCGGACTTACGTGACATGCCATGGCCTCAGGACTCCTTCTGTAGCCTCAGTCTCGCTGCTGGCCACAACAATCATCAAAGCACTTGCACATCAAAGAACAAAGTAATCGATCCGCATACAAATAACATGCACTTGACTCTCCATTAGTAAATCATATACATGGACATCCGCCATGACTCACACATGCACGGACTCCCCCATGACTAACCCTTAGACAACACCCGCTGTGACTAACACCCAAAACACAAAACCAATAGAACCAAAAATCCTGGCCGAAAATCAATAGTTAGTCGGTCTGACTACTTGGCATTAGCGGTCAGACCACTGACACCATACGGTTGAACCGACAATTCACACCGGTCAGACCGGTACCAAAAATCGGTTTAACCAATACTAACAAGCAGTTGAACCCCTGAGGCATCAATGCGCCGTATATAGACACTCAGAGGGAACTCAAAGTGCTAATTAATGTCTACACTAATCCATAGGAGAACCAACTTGATGGCAACACAAGGTCAGTAAGGCAATAACTCGATGACAACACAAAGTCAATAAAGCAACATCAAATCATCAATCACAGACCAGTAAAACATCAAATCAAATAACAGTAGTACCAAAAACTGTTATTGTTACATTCTTAAGAGCACGTAGAACATAAGCCAAGAACAACTTGGCCAAAATTCAAATTTGCAAAAATCAAACTCAAGCAATGAAAATGAGACATGACCAATGTCAAATATTCATCACTCACATGGAGTTGCCACCACATGGTCTTACATTCTCTCGCTTGATGAGTAATTTGACAAACACCTTAAAGGTAAGAATTTGAGTTTGAATTTTGGACTTTTAAAGCACACAAGTTGCAAGAGCTACTAGTAGTCCAGATTTAAGAGAAAGCAAGAACATGACCACCGTGGTGAGATATAGAATGGTGCTAAGACCAAAAAGAGCATGTTTTCACCAAAAGCTCCATCCACACCTAGAATACCTCAAATAGTACAATCTTGCTCATGGTCAAAATAAAAGAATAATTGTTCATCATGACCATTGTCATAGTAAAATAAAGTACAAACGAGCAAATAAGAACAAATGCAATACCACTTGACAACAAAAGATCAATACCATTTGATAACAAAAGATCAAATATGACCCAAAATGCATTTTTCTTACATAAAACCTCAAATTGCTCTAATGCAACCTCACAAAGCTTATTTGCCTATTTTTAACCTTTCTAAGTATTCTTCCTTTTAGAAAATTATTCTCCACAATCTAAATATTTTCACCCCTTTTTTACTACAACGAAATTTTGTCTTGATCTTTCTCCCCCTTTTGGCAAAAGAGTCATTAAGGGTAGGGGCTATGCAAGGTCACTACCCCTCCCCTCAAATGATGCACAAAAATACTTATAAACAAGGGAGCAAAAAGGAGAATGTATGTATGAATGAAAATGCACAACCTAAAAGTGCTTTGAAAATTATCCAAAGTGAGGTTAAAGAAAAAATACCACTTGAAGCCATAAAATATATACAAAGATATCTAGATTATGGTAAGGCATATATAACCAATCTAGCCAAGATAGCACAATTTAGAGCATTCAATTTAGTTTCAGGTTAAACAAGGCATCAAAATTGACAAGTTCAACTTAAGGTATCCAAGTATAAACTAAGAAATGTTAAGAAGCCTAACTAGAACTAAGAAGCTTAAATTGAATCCATTAAAGTGCTAGAAGTTCAATTTTAGCTAATTATGCTCAAGTACTAGATAAAACCTATTCTTGATCATTTTAGAAATCATTTTGGCCTCATTTTAGTCAAGCAAGTTCTAGAATAGGAGCCATTCACAACTGTACAGAGGTTTCCAAGCAGCTGAGTTCTACGAGCGAATTCAACCACGTACAGAGGTTTCCATTGTCGACGATTGCAAGCAAAGCAGTGCGACGAGGAATCATTCAAGCGGTTGTTTTTGTTGCCTATCACGAAGAGATCGAGTGAAGAAAAAGAAGCAAAGGCAATCATTCACCCCCTGATAGCGCCATACAATCCTACAAGAGGTATCAGAGCAAGTTGCAATGACATCACATCGGAAACAGTTCGCTGGTAAGCCACCATTCGTTGATGGTACAAATTATCTCTACTGGAAAACTCGCATAGAAGTATTTCTACAAGCTCAAGGTAATGTGATTTGGTAAAAATTTGAATCTAAGTTTGGAGTACCTTCTGCCATTTCCATCGAAAATACTACTGATGTAGAGGCAAACGCTAAGTCTAGAAATATTTTGTTGCAAGGTTTAAGTAGAAATGAGTTTGTTAGAATTGCTCATCTTAAATCTGCAAATAAAATTTGGACTACTCTAGCCGATTACCATGAAGGATCAAAGTATATTAAGGGTGTGCGTCATAATCAATTCAAAAAGGAGTATTCTAAATTTGAGATGAAACCAGGAGAATCAGTAGATGCTCTTTTCGATCGATTTAATAAGATTGTTAATGATTTGCAATATGTTGATGCCACATATTCTGATTCTGACAATGCTTGTCTAATTCTAAATTCTTTGGATATGTCTATTTGGAATGGGTTAGTCACCACTATCAATCATTCTGTTAGCATGGAAACACTCACTCTGATGATCTTTATTCAAAGATGAAAACACATGAGATTGATGTTTTGGCCAAGATAAACAAGCCGAATTATTTGGGTTTAGTAATTAACCAAGCTGATGACTCCTCTAGTTCCTCTATTGGTTCCTTGTCTGCATTATGCTCTATTTCAAATGAACAATTGGAGGAGATCCCTAAAGAGTAGCTTGTACATCTCTCCAACAGGTGACCAAGGTAATTAATAATATCAGATCAAGACAGAGAGTTGGTCCAATCAGATGCTATGAATGTGGTGAGCAAAATCACATCAAGATAAATTGCCCTAAACTGTGGAAGGAGGTCAAGGATCACAAAGCATCAACTCGTCGATCACAAGTCAAGATTGACCCAAACAAGAAATGCAATTATCGCAAGGTAGCCAACAAAATAATCTTAGCACTTGAGGAAATCGATTTGAGCGAGGATGAATCTGCAAGTGATGAGGACAGTGGCAAGAAGGTCAAGGAGGGAAATTTCACAGGAATGTGCTTTATGGCAAAGAGTAAGGATCTCGACAGTGATGATCTCTACAGTGATCCTGATGAGGTAAAACCTTCTTACACATATTTATCTCGTGCTATGCTTAGATTGATAGAGGAACTAAATAAATATAAAAAAAGAAAACCAAAAATCATGATCTTGTTGTTGAAAGTTTAAATTATGAAATTAATAGACTTAGAGCCTTAATTCATAATGATGAAGCTTGTGAATCTTGTCAAGTCTTACATTCTAAGTTGGAGTCTGCAAGAAAATTAATATGTCAACTTTGATTCAATTCGATGAATTAAAAGTGGCGCACAACTCGTGTGATGAAAAGCTAAGACTTACCAGAGATGAAATAAAGAAGCTCATGTCTAATGCCTCTGTTCAATCTAAAATTTGCGCTAAGTGTGATCTGCTTCAAGCTAGACTCAATTCAGCTCAGGAATCAATTCAACAAATGTTTTATCATGAGACTTCCTCCTGCTCTAACTATCCGAAGCTTAACATTGAGATAGAAGCGCTGACTACATAACTCAATGATTTTGCTAAAAAGGAGAGATTGGCTCAGTTGAGTGCTTCTAAGGAAATTTCGAATGAATTAGTTAACTGCTCATCCTGTTCTTCTTTGACTAAGGAAGTCGAGTACCTTAAGAATACTTTAGAGAGGTTTTCGTTTGGCAAGAAAAAATTGAACATGATTCTAGACAAGCCAAGAACTAGTGTGAAAATCATGATCTAGGATTTAATTTCATTGAGCATGCTAGGAATAACCCTCCTAAAATATCCAAGGTACTCGAATCTGGCAAATTTGAAGTAGAATCAAAACCAAAACAAATTATTTTTAAATCTGCTGGCTTTGAAAAAGGAAACCTCACCAAATTGAGTGCCGTTAAGTCAACCAATATGACCACCCACCAAGTCAAGTATCGATGTACGTATTGTCGAACAAACGGTCATCTGGCTCAATTCTATTTTAGAAAAGCAAAGAAAGAAAAGAAAGATAGGATACAAAAACGTTTTCAACCAGTAGCTTCCCATAGTCGAACCAGTGTTGTTGGATTAGGTGCTCGACTAGTTTGCTCTCATGGTCAGACCAGAGTAGTTGAATGAGATTTTCGACAAAATGGTACTTGCGGTCAGACCAACTTCACAATAGAGCGTCGACTAGTGTTCTCTACTCGCTCAGACCAGTCAATGGCCAAACCCATGCAATGTAGTCGGACATGCTACTTTCGACCAGCTTTTTCAACATGGTCGTATTGACCTTGGGGATCACAAGTGGTCGTGCAGCAGTCAGAGCACCCCGTGGACAGATGTCCTGTGGTCGGACATCCCATTGTTGACCAGACTTTTGACCAACTTTTACTACTTTCTTAGACCGATTAGCAGTCAGATCAGCTTCGCTGAAGAGGTCATACCGCCAAGTAGTCGAGCCTATGTCTCATTATCTGTCGGGTTGAAATTTAACAGTGGCTAAATCTTCACTTAAATTTTTATCATTACCTACTGCTACTCCTGTTCGTCGAGTGTTAGAGTATTGGATCCCTAAAGCTTATTTGACTAACCCAGTACTGTGAAACCAACACCTTTTGTGATTTAAGACTAGCGAATGCAGGGTGGATGTAACATCCCAAAATTTGCTTTCTGGAAAAATTTAAATTCAAATTAATTATTTTAAAGTAGTTGGATTTTATTTGGCTTTTATTTGATTTTTTGGAGTTTAAAACCTATTTTTAAATTTTAAAAAGTATTTCAAAGTATGCAAATTAAATACCAACATTAGTTGGAAATAATTTTATTAAGTCCAAAATATCTCCAGAAGCTTCTGCGAATTTTTCTGGAATTTTTGGAGATATTTTCATATTTTTCTAAGGCCTAAATAATTTCCTAGCCTTTTCTGAAAATTAAAAAACAATTATTAAAAATTAAAAAAAATCCATCCCCTCCCTCCGGCCGACGCATGGACGGCCTAGATCCGCCCACGTCACCGCCCGGCCCAATCCGACCGTTCCCTTCTCTCTCCCACTGCCAAGCGGGCCAGGCCCGTCAGCCACCCCGCCTTCCCCTCCCCTCTGGCCGACGCGTGGCCGGCCCGATGCGTGCCGCGTCACCCCGCTCGCCATCCGGCCGTCCCATCTCGCTTAATCGCACCCGCCATTGGATCCGCCTCCCCGGCCACGCGGCTTCATTCGCACCGCTCGCCCGCTCCCTCTCTCCCCTCACTGCTCTGCGGGCCCGCCCCGTCAGCCACCCGCGCCCCGCTCCCGCTGCCGCTCGGCCCCGCCTGTCAGAACCTTCCCCTTCCTCGCGCCACCGCCTTCCTTTCTCTCCTCCCCTTTCCTTTCTTGCTCCGGCGACCGAATCAGCACCCAATCCGGCCTTCCCTTCCCCGGCTCCCTCTGGTTTGGAAACCCCGCGCGACCGCATCCCCTCTTCCCCGCACCCCCTTTCCTTACACGCCCCGTCCTTCCCTATTTCTGCCCGTAATCACAGCCCGTGGCGCCAACTCCGGCGACAAATCGCCACCGGCCCGTTGCCCTCCGCCTCCTATAAATACCCCCACCGGCCTCCCCTCTCACCGCACCACCTCCCCCCTTCACTTCTCTCTCTCTCTTCTGTGCGCTCCACCACCCTCGCGTCGTGCGCACTCACCTCCACCGCTGTCTTGGACTCCGGCGAGGAATCGCTGCCTGCTCAGGCAATGCCTCGCCTCTCTGCCGCCACTCCGAGCACCCCCGTGCCTGTGCGAACCTCCCCGACACCTCGGCCGCCCCTCCCCGCCACCGGAGCACCGTCGCACCGGAGGACCTGTGCTGCGCCACCGCTCCTCCTCGTCGCCGGCCATCCCCGCTCGTCGCCGGACCCCGCTGACCCCACCGCCAGAACCGCCTTCGCACCAGGACCCCATTTCGGGCTTCACCGAAACTCTCCGGCCTCCGATCCCCTCGCCGCCGGCAACCCCACCTCCGGCCACCTCTGCCCGGCCCCTCCAGCAGGTAACCCTCAAAGGGTTTACCTACCCTTTATGGGTAGGCAATGCCTCCCCGCCCGACTGGTTAACGCCGCTCTCCCTTCTCCCCCTTGGCTCCCTCGGCGCGCGTTCGAGCCCCGGCTCCGCACGCTGAGGTTGAGCCATTTCTTTTAATTCCGCTCTGACAGCCGGGCCCCACCCGTCAGCGGCCACCCGTCTGCGCTGGCCACTGCCGTCTGGGCCCCACCCGTCTGCACTAGACACTGACATCTGGGCCCAGAGCCCAGAGGGGTCCCACATGTCAGAGGCTGGGCAAGTGGGCTCACTGCCCAGTGGGTCCCACTTGTCATAGACTCAGAATAAAAACAATAAATCAAAAGATTAAAAAGTAAATCCTGCCAGTGGGCCCCACCTGTTAGAAATTTCATAATTTCTGGATTTATTCAAACTGAGAATTTCAAATGAGCATAACTTTCTCATTTTAACTCCAATTCAGCCATTCAAATTTCTAAATTCGTCTAAAATCATAATCTATCCAAATATGGCCTCTATTTGAATTTTTGATTTTATTTGAATTTTGTTTGTATTTATTTGCTTTGTTGCTTCGTCTTTTCTCGCATAGATTCCAACGTTGTTGAAGATCTCTCCGCTCCGCAGCAGGAAGACCCTGAGAACGTGCAAGAAGGCAAGTCTCCTTTGATCATCTTGAACCTATGACTTTGAAATGTTTTAATTATTTTAAATTATGTGCATTGCTATTTACATAAAACATTAGTTCAAATCTTAAGGTATTAGTTAATCCGACTTTGTTATGCCATCAATTGAAGTTGAAAGCCATGAACCTTTGTAACCCTAGAATTCCCTTGTCTCAATAATGAGAGTATCATAATCATTTGTGAATAATAGAATGGTAGTAGAATGCTTAGTCACGCTATTTAATACTTTTGAAATCTTGAAAATGGGAAATTATGATTTGTTGTAATAACCTTGTGTTTATAAGTCTAGTGGTGATTGGAGTTGCCACTGATCCTTTAAAATAAAATAAAATGTGGAAATTGGTTTAGATTAGGGTGGATGGTTGGTTTGGGTTGGTGCGGCAAGCACGACATCTTGTAAAGTGTATGTTCCACCTTAGTCAACTAAGGACCGACGCTTGTGTTTGTCCAGACTGAGCACTACCGTACAACCCTAAGTCTATATGGGTACGACCTAACTGATTAAATCATGATAGTTTAGTTTAGGTACCACCAGTGGAAAGTGGGTGCCAGGGAGTTACTGGCTATTCAAAGTGAGGGACAGGGATTTACTCTACTCATACGGCGCAAGAGGGGGCTTCGGACTGGGTGGATGGAACCCTTCTATAGTGAAACCTCAGCGGGTGGTGTCTAGCTAGACTAGAGTGAGGATAAGGCTTTGTGATATTTTATCTGTGTCTCATGCCAAAGAAAGCGTGGTGACTGTTAAGATAATTTATCTCTTGGGGGTAAAGTTGTACAACCTCTGCAGAGTGTCAAACTATTCGAAGAGCCGTGCCCACGGTCAAGGGCGAGCAAGGAATGCATTCACATGGTAGAGTTTTGGTTTTGGTTTTAAAATCAAAGTTTTGTATTCCAAGAGTGGAGGGAACTCTCGGAAGGGTATTCTGGCAGTTGGAGCCAGAGAGGGTGGATGGAACCCGCAGTTTTAAACTTGATTAATTGTAATTGGTTAGCTAGTGTTGGTAGATGGAACCTTCACTATAAAGTTAACGTTAGTTCTGTTAAAACATTTACTTTGTTAAATTAATGCCTTCAAAAATATTTAATAGTAATTGAAATAAAATATTGATTTGTGCAAAAGAACCATATAACCCTCCTTTGTTAAGCCTTGCATCTATTGCATTTTTCCCAAGACTTGCGGAGTACTTTATGTACTCACATGCTGCACTCCAAAAATAATATTCAGAAGAATACGAAGCTCAAGAGGGAGACTACGACTACTTCGCGGGTGGATTCGATGAAGGATTCCAGGAGTTCTAGGTCGCGCTTCCCCAGTCAATTGCCTGTGGCGTATTGATGGGTCTCCATTGGATTTATTTTGCTTCCGCTGTGTTTTATGATTGTGCGGGGTCTTGAAACCCCAAATGTAATAATGAGACCTATTGGTCAGTACTCTTTATAATTGTAATAACGTGTTGTTGGTTATGAATCATTTCTGTTTAACTATGTGCACTAGCTTTGATCTGGGACTAGTGCTGTATTACACAGAGGGTCCGGATTCGGAAATCCGGGTCCCGACAGAGGTGGTATCAGTGCCAATTTGACTGTAGAACGAGACCTAGATTAGGATGGTAAAACCATAAGGACTTATATTTATAAAAAGAATATATTAGAAGCTATGAAGAAAGAAGAGACAAGCTCACTGGAACAGAAGAAAAGATCAGAAAACACAGCAAGAGAAAATAGCAGTCGATAGAGATGAACCAGACCAGAGAACAAACAAGGTCTGACCGGTCTGACAGGCAAGCCATGGCCGGTCTGACCGCCAAACCACAGCCGGTCTGACCGCCTGGCAACGGCCGGCCTGACCGCCGGCCAACAGCCGGTCTGACCTCCAGTGAAGATCCGGTCTGACCGGGTATGGCTTCAGCGAACGAACATAAGGACAGAAAATCAGAGCTGGCCGAAAAACAGATTGAACAGTGAATACAGAAGAAGAGATGAATCTTGAGACAAAGACCAATAGATTGCTGTTCTTCTCAGGTAACTTGATAGGTGCTTCAACTTAAATAGCATATTTGATCTCAGAGACAGGAGATTACAAACAGAAAAGTGGGAAACTGAAATCTAAACCAAATTCTGCAAAACTAGACAAAGAAAATGACTGAATGCCAAAAGTCTTGTGATTCTTGAAAACTTTGATCCTTAGGCTTTGATCTCAACGGAATATAGCCCTCACAACAAGAAAACACAAAGCTACAGCAGGTTTTAGCCGAGCAACAAGAAAGCTCAAGAGTACTCTGCCTCCAAACCCTAGAACCATGTAAACAGAGGGAGTTCCCGCTCATTACCAAAAATCTGATTTCTACAGACTTGAGATTCTAGCATCTTTTGGTCATAGAATTTAGAGCTCATCCTCTGAAGATGAAAGTAGAAAAGGAGGGTCTCCCCAGCTGAAATCACCAAGAACCATAGTTCCTCTGTTTACGGAAATAGTAAACCCTAGAATTCGCTGAAACAGAGGAAGGCTAACAAGTGATCTCAGGGAAGAATGCGGCTAATAAAAAGACATGCTCTCGGGTATAAGCTGGTCAAGTGACCTTAGGAAATACCCAGTTCAGAGCAACTCATTTTGCAGCTTCTCAATCAAGATCCAACTCAGAGACAAAAGAATCAACAGAGAAAAGCGGAGAGCAAACAGAAACAGAAATCCATCACACAGAGAGACAAGCAATACTAAAACTCTCAAACTCAAGGATCCACAGATGGATTACATAGAGATGAATGATTACAAAGAGTTTTGCTACATCCTTTCATTCCATTCTCACAACCTGAGAGGACTCGCGCAAAAGGAAATTCAAGAATGCTCAAGCAACTTACACTACTTGCTTCTTGCACAGGCAAGGAAACTAACAAAGAGCAAAAACCCTTACATCAAAAAGAGAGGAGGGAACCAGGATGCACCACTCCAAACCCTAACCTCCCCTATTTATAGCCTCCACTACCGGGTTCACGATTTTCTTTACCCGTTAGCACTAGCAAACTTAGCCCTTTACCCGTTGTCTTCAACAAGATCCGCTTCCATTTTGCAGCCTTGCGTATTTTACCGAAATGCCCCTGCTGCACCTTCCTGGAAGCTTCCTTTTTCTTGTTGTCCACGCCTTGCAACCACTTCGAGTCCTCGTCGTCTTTGGCATCTCCCGACCGCTTTGACCTCAGCACCGCCGTGCCTAGTCCGGCCATTCATGCCTCGCCACGACTTAGCCTCAAAGTCTTGCAGCCATCACTGATAAGAAAACATCACATAGCACCGCTCGAAATAATATAATCATACATTAGCATCAGAAGAAGATACTCAAGCATGGAATATCCAAAACAAACTCAAGCTCTCTAACACAAGCGTCAATTACTCATCACAAACATGGGGTTACCTCCACATGGTCTCTCAAGATCAAGCCATTGAAATCAAAAGAGTAGTGGAGCTCTCTTTATCATATTCACTCATATGCTATGTAGCTTTGGTCATAGCTGGTTATAATTAAAATTACTACATTTGAACTAAAGCATGACATGACAAAAGACTTTGACTAGACTTATTATTAATAGTACTTTGCAATGCTCATCTAAAAGGATTAGCTTAATTGTGAATCCTATTTTAAATCTTGGCTATAAGGTTCGTATGGTTCATATTGCAATCTTTTATGTTCACTCAGATTGGCATGTTATAAAAAATTGAGATTCTCCAAGTGATATCATACAAGTGGTATAAAATGAGAATTGAAAAGGATAAGATTGAAAAGATGTATGCTTCAAGCATTTCATGGTCAAATGAAAAAACACAAAAGTGCATAAATAAAAAGAAGTATGCTTCAAGCATGCCACCATTTAAAAGAAGTTTGCTTTAAGCATGTATCACAAAAAAGAAGTATGCTACAAGCATGCCACATGCCTAAGAATTAAGTGTGGAGCAATAGGTTGTTATATGAGACTCCTAACCCGTTTAGATTTAATGTTTGCTTCAATTTTAGTCTTTGACTTTTCATTGTGATATCTCATTGTGCTCTTTATAATTGGTTTAGTCATTGATGAGATGTCTGTCATTGATCTAAATTGCTTAATTGTGCTAAAAGACTAGTTTTGATCTTGCTATATGATACATGATTTTATATGATCTAGGTAGCTCTGCTCATACTGTTGGCTTGGTCGAAATTATTAAATCAATGCAAACTAATTTGGATAAACTACAAAGCTTCTCGATGTTTACTTTTCTAATTCCCTTTTAGACTTATTCTCGCTTTTGAGCCCTTGATGATTTTATTGTCAAAGGGGGAGAAAAGTAGAAGAAAGGGGGAGATTTACGGGTAGAAAGGGGGAGATTTGCTCATATTTGCTCTGGAGATTGGCTCTAGAAGATTTTCAAATTCATTTGGTTGTGTGATCGATTGGTTCCTCCTTTTGCATGGTCGGTTCCTCCTTTTACAAAAATTTGTCTCAGATATTCTTTCGCAAATTCTTTCGTTTGAGTGTTTTTCGAGGTGTTGTCAATGCATTTATCAAGGTAGATATTGTTAGACCATCTGGATGGTCGTGATTAAAAATGATGATGAATAATTGACATTTGAATTGCTTTGGAATTTGCTTCTGTGAAAGTATCGGGTGATCACAGTCAAAGATTTTGGGTTCAAGTGGTTTTGGCTGTTTACGAGTGGTTTTGGTTATTTCCAAGTCGTTTTTGCCTTGTTCAAGTGTTTCGGCTGGCTTTTCGACCATGATCAGCTTCAACCACGTCCAGTTTTAATCACATCAAACTTTGTCCATAAGTCGTTTACGACCACACACGGCTTTACGACCATGGCTGTCATTCACGACCACGCATGGCTTTACGACCATGGCTGTCGTTTACGACCACGCATGGCTTTACGACCATGACTATATGACTACATTCGACTTTGACCATGCACGACTCCGACCACAACAACACGATTTTGACCACAGTAATTTGACTTTGACTACGCATGACTTCGACCACGGCAACACAACTTCGACCACGGCAACTCGGCTATGACCATGACAGATCGACCACTGAAGGTAATCATAGCTACAGTACTTTTACATGGTCATAGCTTCAGTGTTTTTGATAGTTGTGGACTTTACTAGTGGTCGTAATCGGTAGTCTGAGACTATTTTCTGGATAGCAATGAGGTGATTGGTCATGGATGGTCTTGTTCTTGTTCTGGATGGACAAGGATGTTGTGAGTTGTTGTGCTGATGACGGTCAAGCTGGGAAGAGCTTGTGCCGGGAAAAGGTTTCTTTGGTCTCTGCATGCGCAGGAGAGCATGGAGACGATCACGGTTGGTGACGAGGATGACCAGATCTAGGATAGGGAGATCTAAAGTCCAGATGATTGAGGATGTCATGCGAGGTGGTTGGGCTAATACTAGAGCACGTGGAGATTGAGGATGGTAAAGCGAGACAGAGCTACAGGAGGGGATATCCTGGAGGCTTCGTCGCGTGCTGAGTTGTGAGTAGGGATGGCAATTGGGCGCGGCGGGTACGGGTAATGCTCGCCCATACCCGTACCCGCGACCCTAATTTACGCCCACGGGTATACCCGCGAAGGATGACGGGTGAAAAATCTCGCCCATACCCGTCGCTCGCGGGTACCTGTCACCCGTGGGTATACCCGTTTACCCACGAACTGAGAGTCACCATCTGAGAGTTGAACTAATGACAATTACATATAAGCAATAGCTGTTGCAAGGAAATATAATAACTATCAAAAAAAGTTTATAACAATTAATAGCAATTAGAGATATGGAAAAGTTTATAACAATCAATAGTAATTAGAGATATTACTATGACTGCGCCACCTGTTAATTTATATCGTGGGTAAATGGGCAGGGCGGGTACGGGTGGAGCTTACCCATACCCGTACCCGTTTACCCGACGGGTAGAGTGTTCCCCCCATTTCCATACCTGTGGTAAAGAAAATATCCCATACCCGACTCCATTAGGGTATTTACCCACGGGTATACGGGTTAAGGGGCACAATTGCCATCCCTAGTCGTGAATGTTATGGATAGAGTCCATGGGCTGGAAGAGGAAGAGTTTGAATAAAACCCGTGTTAGGAAAGGGTTTCGGGTCCCTTGATTTGTGGAAGAAATTAGGCGCTGCATTCGTGTTTGAATCGGACACGATTAGGGACGTTGGTCTATAAAGGCAGGGAGAGGCTTAGGCTAACATACTAGTCTTTAGGGTTTTCGTCGAGGACGTTTTTAGGGGTGCCATGAGGGCACTTTGTAGCCAAAAACTTGTTACAGAAATAATAGATCATATCTATTCCAAAAGAAGTTGATCAATAGCATGTCTTTCTGAGCATGGTTCTTCTTGCATCTTCGGCAGCTTGCTAACAGATCTCATTCAAGTGTGATCGAGCACGCAGTTGTCTTTGGCTGGTAATCATTTGAGCAGAAGTGGTCAAGCAGTCGAAGGTTTCTGAGTAGCTGAGTTCTGCGAGCGAGTTCAACCACATACAGAGGTTTTCGTTGTCGACGACTACAAGGGAAGTAGTGTGATGAGGAATTGTTTGAGCGGTTGTTTTCATTGTCGATCATGAAGAGATTGAGCGAAGCAGAGGCGATCATTCACCCCTCTGATAGCGCCATATGGTCCTACATAGGTGAACTACAAGACCGATGGACGACATTGGATGCTTGATAGTGGATGCACGCAACATATTAACGAAGACCGAAAAATGTTCACCACATTTGAAATGGAAGCGATGAGAGAATCACATTTGGAAACAATAGTAAAGGAAAGATACTTGGATTGGATAAAATTGCTATTTGTAATGACCTTTCCATTTCTAAAGTATCTCTTGTAGAGACATTAAATTTCAATTTGCTATCCATTGCTCAAATATGTAATCTCGGTTTAATTTGCTCATTCTCTAAAGATGGTGCAACTATTTCAAAAGAAAAGAAAAATGAACCTATTTTCAATGGTTTTAGATTTGGAAATCTTTATTTGGTTGATTTGTCCTCTAGTGATTCATACTTGAAAACTTATTTAATGGCAAAAATATCTTTGGGTTGATTATGGCATAGAAGGCTAGGTCATGTGGGTATGATTCAACTCAAAAAGCTTTTCAAACATGATTTACTAGTTGGCTTGAAAGATGTGAAAGTTTGAGAAAAATAGATTATGTAGTGCTTGCCAAGCCGGAAAGCAAGCTGCAAATTCTCATTCTTCCAAGAGTATTATGTCAACTTCTAGGCTATTAGAACTCTTGCATATGGATTTATTTAGGCCAACAACCTATAAGAGCATCGGACGAGCAATGGAGAACATGCAAATTGGTGACATCAAGCTAAAGAATGATCCAAGTATATCTTTTTTTATCAAAACAAGTTGAAACTCCAACTTCGTCCACAACAAACACTACTCAAGCAATACATGTGGAAGAAAGGAAGAACAACCTCTACCGCCGAATATCCACAACGCAATCGCCAAAGATCATCCAACAGATCAAATATTGAGTGACGTAGGTAAGGGTGTTCAACCTAGATCTTGAGTAGCTTCATTTTGTGAATATTATTTTTTGTATCTTCTCTTAAACCAAAATTTATAGATGAAGCACTAGATGATCTGGATTCGGTAAATGTAATGCATAAAGAACTCAACAATTTCGCCTGAAATGATGTTTGGACATTAGTGGAAAGACCCAAGGAGCACAATATGATTGGCACAAAATGGGTCTTCCACAACAGGTAAGACAAAAATGGAGTTGTGGTAAGAAACAAGGTAAGGTTAGTTGCTCAAGATTATACTCAAGTTGAAGGCCTATATTATGATGAAACTTTTGCACCCGCAACTAGACTTAAGTCAATTCGTATACTTGCCTTTACTTCATGTTTCGATATTAAGCTATTTTAAATGGATGTTAAAAGTGCTTTCCTAAATGGCAAAATATTGGAACTTGTATATGTTGAACAACCTCCCAGTTTTGAAGATCCTAAAGATCCTAATCATATATATAAACTCTCCAAGGCGCTATATGGTCCAAAACAAGCTCCTAGAGTATGGTATGAGCGCCTTTGTGATTTTCTGCTCCCAAAAGGATTTAAAATTGAAAAAGTTGATACAACTCTATTTACAAAAACTATTCATGATGATTTCTTTGTATGCCAAATTTATGTTGATGATTTCATATTTGATTATACTAATCAAGATTTTTGTAAAGAATTTGATTGAGTTATTTTTTGGACTTCAAATCAAGCAATACAAGGATGAGACCTTTATAAGCCAAACAAAGTGCGTGAGACATTTATTCAAGAAGTTTGGCATAGAGGATGCAAAACCCATCAAGACCCCCATGGCAATAAACGTGCATCTTGATCTCAATGAAGGAGGTAAACCAATAGATTTAAACCTTTATAGATCTATGATTGGTATTTTGCTTTATCTTACCATATCTAGGCCCGATATCATGTTTAGTATTTGCATGTGTGCATGCTTTCAAGCATCTCTAAAAGAGTGTCATTTAACAGCCGTAAAGAGAATTCTAAGATATTTACAGTATTCCTATAACATAGGGCTTTGGTATCCTAAAAGTGTTAAATTTGATTTAATTGGATATTCGGATTCCGGTTATGCGGGTTGTAAATTGGATAGAAAAAGCATTCAGGTAGTTGTCAATTATTAAGAAAATCCTTAGTTTTATGGTCATCCAAGAAACAAAATTCCGTAGTCCTATCAACCACCCAAGCCAAATATGTTTTCGCGGGTAGTTGTTGTGCACAATTACTATGGATGAGGCTAACTTTGATGGTTTAGGGGATCAAATTTGATAAAATATCTTTTTTATGTGATAATGATAGTGCAGTGAAAAAAGTCAATAACCCGATGCAACACTCAAGAACCAAGCATATAAATATATGCCACCATTTCTTGAGAGATCATGTGAGCAAGGGAGATATCATAATTAGCCACATCCATACCGAAGATTAATTAGTGGATATTTTCACCAAACCATTAGGTGAAAGCTGTTTTTACAAGTTGAGAAATGAATTAAATGTCATAGACCACTTAAATATTGCTTGAACTCTTGTCTCATGCTTTCATACTCATTTGGTATTGTTTGAGGTATTTAAGAATGGTATTTTCAAGTATTTTTCAAAACAGTTTTGCTATTGCACAGGCGACTGAAATTTTTTTATGTTTCAGTCACCTAAAATTGCACTCTCAATGGACTAAAATTGCAGCCCCCCTAAAAAAAACAGCTGCAACTTTAGGTGATTCAGAGTACAATTTCAGGTGACCAGAAATTGCACTCTCAATCAACTAAAATTGCAGCCCCCCTTCAAAAAAAATATGTGCAACTTCAGGTGATTCAAAGTGCAACTTTAGGTGACTGAAAGATAAAAAAAATTCAGTCGCCTGTGCAATAGTCTATCCCTTTTCAAAAAGCCTCTATGTTCATAACAATTATGTTCATAAGTATTTCTACATATTTCTTAATGCATAATGATCCTGAATGATCATTATTTGAGTGCAAAACTATGTGTCATTTGCATAATTCTCATATCTAAGTTCAGTTCCTTGAAAGTTCCAAAAAATCAGAACTATCGATGTGTTTCTTGCAGTACTTCCGCCTTCTAGAACAACCGGCTATGTGATCAAGGAACTACCGCGTTCATTGGTGGTCAAAAACATTCATGGTCGAGAACCAACATGATCAAAGATCGATGTGGTCGATGACCCATGTGGTCGAAGATCAACATGGTCAATGACCTCTGTGGTCAAAGATCGACATGGTCGATGACCTCTGTGGTCGAGACGTTTGTGGTTGAAAACATGGTCGAACCAAGTGATCGAAAACGTAGTCGAAAACTTGGTCAAACTGACGTGGTCAAAAACGTGGTCGAACTGATGTGGTCAAAAATGTAGTCAAAAACATGGTCAAAAATGTGATTGTAAATGTGGTCAAGAACGTGATCAGAGAATCCTTGCGGTCGAAAATGAATTGTTCAGTCAAACACGACTAGTACGGTCAAACATGACCAGTGTGGTCGAAATCAATCTGTGTGGTCGTAGGAGACAGCGAAGTCGGAACTCTAAGTGATTGAAGACAAATGGATTATCAAACTACCGGCAGTAGAGTTGTGGTACTTCTGATCAAGTTGGTTGAGGACATTAACTGCTGACCACATGGGTTTTTATTCCTCTCTCTGTCTTGACTCCAGAAGCTCCGTCTCCTTCCGCCACTCATGCCTGTACACCTCTCTCTCTCAACTTCCAAAGAAACCTCAAATCTGATCCTCAGATCTTCAAATCTCCTTGGGATTTCTTCGCCTTGTGGTGATTCCTTGACTTCAAAGGGTTCGTCTCCTCCGATGCACAAGGTAAATGGAATCAAAATCCTTGCTTTTACCTTGTTCGAGAACTCTAAGTCTGTTCTAGGTTTTGATTCATAATGTGACTGATTTAGCAATAATTTTCTCAGGAAAATTGATATATCTGGTGTCTAATGATGTTTGCACATCTGTTCCATGGATTTAATCTAAGAAAAACTCCAAAAAATTCACAATTTAATCTGTCCTAGAAATGGTTTAGAGGAAGCAGAACTACCACTCAACATGCGCGGTATTACCGGAGTCCAGTACTACTGCTGGTTGACCATCGGTACTTCTGATTTCCATAATAAAAACAACTACTTCATTCCATTATTTTTTAAACCTATTGAGGATTTTTCCTAGCTTATCCTCGATATCCTTTTCATTTGTTTGAAGATGCCTAGGATAAGGAACGCTGGCCGCAAAGTAAGGCATGTAACAATATTCATCTATAGGCATTGAGGCTTCTCAATGCAATGAGGGAGTTGATGAGTGGGAGAGATCTTGTGAGTCCCACGGCTACTCAGTTTGCAACCTCTTTCTATGCTTTGCAAAGTTTGTATAGGTATATAGATACTTTGAGAAAGCTCTTTGTTACTGAGAATTGGTGTAGGTCCAAATTGGGCAAAATTCAAACTTGGAAGAATGTATCCAATTTGTGCTCTCCAAGCATTTTGGAATGCTTTGGAAGATTGTATAAGAGCAACACACCCCATTCTTATTGTGTTGAGGCTTATTGATGGTGATGAAAATCCCATGATGGCAGAGCTTACAGTTGCTATGGATATGTGCAAGGAGAAGCTCAATGAGAGTTTCACGAGGAAGGAGAGATTGTTTGGAGAGGATCATGGAGATTGTTGACCGTCGATGAGAGGATCAAATGGAGCAAAAGTTACATGGGGATATTTTGTTTTTGAATCCACAAAGATTTTTTGAAATCTTGGGAAGTGATAGTGATCGTGCAATAGCCATATGGAATACTTTTAATCAAGTGATGATTAAGATGTTTAGTGGTGATGAAGATTTGTTGTCCACCATTGATGTCCTAGCCGATGACTACAAGCATACCCGTGCTAGCTTCGATTCCACACTAGCAAAGATGCAAAGGAAAAAGAAGAGTCCTCGTGAGTCCTCAAAATTCTAATTTCAATAGTTCAATTGGTTCTTTACTTCTTTCTTAACCTTTCTAGTTACTAATATAGAGCTTTATGTTTCACACTTTACCTTTTAGTTGATTGGTAGAAATCAAATGGTGGCCTAGCTATCCCACTACAAAATATTGCGAAGCACATTGTTAGTCCTTGTTGTTCTTCATTCGGTTGTGAACACAATTGGAGTACATTTGATTTTGTAAGTATAGTGAACGCAATTGGAGCACATTTGATTTTGTAAGTTTATAGATGTGACAAATTAGTTTACTTATGGGTTGTTTTGTATTTTTGTGTGTTGTTTGATTGTTTCCACTTTTCAGCTCCATACCAAGAAGAGGAACCGGCTGGAGTTTACTAGATTGAATTATTTGGTTTACATATCATATAACAAAAAGACTGCATCTAGGTTTCAAAAGCTTTATGAACAAGGTAACAAATCCAACCCTTTGTCCCTAAAAGAGTTCCAATGGGACAATGAGTAGGTCAACAAGGATGCTGCAGTGACTACACAAGTGCATGCCGGTGAGGATTATGTTCTGTGGTCTCATGTTGATGAGGCTCTCAATGCAACATCCTCGCTTCGTGGTCGCAATGTTCCTAGGATAGCTCGTAGGGATGTCCAAGGGAACCAAGTCCAAGTTTATAGTCGACGTGCATCTCCATCAACTCGTGATCATGAAGAAGATGATGAGATGATGTGTGATGATGAAGATATTGAAGATGACTTTGGATAGCCACCACATTCTCATGAAAATGGCGAAGAATGTGCTGAAGTTGAGCTTGGGAACGGAGATGAGTTAGAGTTGGATGATGAATGAATTTAAAAGATGGAAATGAGAGTAGAAGACTTTTGAGTTATTTTGTTGTTGTGTGATGCACTCATGCAGTCATGCTACTATCAATCTATCACATTTTATTTCTGTTATATCTATGTCCACTTATGTTGTCATTTTGAGAAGTGAGAAGTAAAAACCTAGTTGCTATTATGGACTTTATTATGGTAATGTACTAGTTGCTGTTGATTCTACTGCTGAATTCTGTTGCTATTGATTCTACTGCTGAATTATTGCTATTTAGCGGTGTTCAATGTTACTTGTTGAGGGGGTGATGATACACTTTTTATTTATTTGTTGTGATCTGGTAGAGACCATTATCCAACAGCTCATGATTTTGGCTCAGATTTTATTCCAATGGCTGGAAAAAAACTACAATGTGCAGGCATTTACTATTCATAGTCCTCCAAATTCTTTTGATGCCAAGTTTTGAGTTTTGCATATATGAATTGTATCATTGATAATTAATACTCAAATTGGGAAGAATGTGGCCATTATGAACTCAAAGGTATCAATTCTTTATTTGTGTAACTGAACTTACTGTGAATATCATGTCACTAGGCCCTATTCATATTGGCTTTTAAAAGATATTTTTCTACAGTAAATGACTTTTCTACAGCATCTAGCTTTCAAATAGAATGTCACTAGGACCGGAATGGCGACAGAGGGGGGTGAATGTCGCTCGCTTCAAAAACGCCCCCAAAAATTTGCACACCGAATTTTCAAAAAGATGCAAAACAAAGCAACTCACAGAAAATTAAAATTAATTTTGCTAAAATCTGGAACGCATGCGATACTGAAAAATTCAGCATAAATCAGAGATTAACCAGTAAAAATTTTAGCTGAAAATGACGTTGTTTGGACTGCATGCAAAAAGGTTGAAAATCAGCAAAAGAATAAAAAGGAATGCACTAAAAGGAAGAGGAGAGCAGTTCGGTCAGAAAAAAAAAGGATCACACCAAAGAACTTGTTACTACTACCGAAACAGAGAGATAAAGCAAAAGATCAAACCGAAAGGAAGGAAGTGCCAAAAAATAAAGACTGCAGAATTGATCTTTTACTACTGCCTCACCAACCGAAAGCAGAAGAATATAGATGCTGCCAACAGCTAGAGAAATTAATGGCCCATTAATGCTGCAGCCGAATGGAAGAAGCAAAAAATGCAGTGCAGAAAGGAACTTGCATTTCGGACTGCAGAGATGTGTTCGGCAGAGAAGAATGATTGCTCTTTGCTAGCCGAAAAGGTAAAGCAAATGGAGAAATATTTGGCAGAGGAGTCTCACGGCAAGAAACATCAATTAAAACTGCATGGCCGCAATCTTTAATGAAGGGAGCCACTTGGCCGAAATGAAGCTGGACGAGAGTTCAACAAGGAACAAGCCGGACTGCATGCCGTGAACACATCGGAATAAAACAGTAGCCCACAAAGAGATTAACTGAGATCTTCTGATGACCACGAAATGTCCACACTCAACAGAGACTGGAAGGATCAAACCGCACAACGAACCAGCAACCGAGCTGCCCTCTGAAGACAACCAAAGGCAAAGAAAATCAACAAGCAACACCATGGGATTTCATATCCTGGGCAAGATTTAACCCACCATCTCCATTCAAGGAAGAAAGGAAAACAAGAACACAAGATAGGAACTAGGGAAAAGCAAAGAACACAAGAACAAAGTGCTCAAATCATAAGATATCATAACCACGATACGGAGACATACATGCTTAATATGAAGTTGTTCTCAGCTCATCCCTCTCTATCAATCTAACCCTCCATCCCCATACATGCTTGAGAATCAAGAACTCATAGCATACATGCATAGGAGACACACCCACTCTCTCAACCACCAAAGCACAAAGCAAAAAGCCCTAAAACCCCTCAACAAGTCTTGCCAACAACCAGGAAACAACCTCCTATTTATAGCATTCCTTGATGGGTTTACATTTTGCTTTGCCCGTTTTACCCTCCATGCTTTGCCCGCTAACCCGCTTCCTTTTGCAGTCTTGCGCTTTTACCGAAACGCCCCTGTTGCAACTTCCGGGAAGCTTTCGCGTTCCTTGCCTCGCACGCCTCGCAACCACCTCGAGTCCACGTCGTCTTCGACACATCCTAACCGTTCTGACCTCAGCTCCACCTGCGCCTAGTCCGGTCCACCGTGTCTCGCCACAACTCCGCATCGATGTCCTGCAGCCAACACAGACAAGAAACACATCACATAGCACCGCACAAAACATGTAAACACAATTAGCATCAACAATCACACTTAATATGAAATTGCCCAAGCGACCAACCGGGAAGACGAACACGCGTCAAATCTGTCTAATCTGAACCCGACCTCGTCAAATGCCAAAATGGCACGAATTACTCAAACCAAACTCACTCTATCCAAACCACGTGTCAATTACTCATCACCAACATGGGATTAAGACCACATGGTCTCTCAATCTCCCCCTTGATGAGTATATTGACAAACCCTGAAAAACGTTGAGTTTGAGTTTGAAGAATCCAACATGGTCCAAAGAAAAAAATGAAGCTAATGACCATGTCGGCACAAGGAGCAACAGAAAGAGCAAGTTTTCCTCAAAGCTCCCGAAATGGCTTTTTCTACCACCATTCTCCCCCTTTTGGCAATAAACACATCAAGATGCAAAAGAGAGAATATGACATGTCAATGGATGAAAATGGCTGAAGTTTGTTTATTTAAGCATTTAGAGCCATGAAAATTATCCATAATGACCATAAAGCGTTACACCAAGCCATAACTCAGTAAAAGGCTATCTAGATCATGACAAGATATGTATAAACCAGCTAGAACATGAAGATAACAATCTGAATTGCAGGGCATTGAGTGAGCAAGTCAAGTCATCAATTAAGCAAAGGCTAGCTAGAGGTATCTAAGGATGATGCAGGCCATGTCAATAAGCTAAGCGTAACTAAGAAGCTAATATTGAGTCCAAATAGAGTGCTAGATGCTCAAGGATGAAACATTTGTTTAAGCATTTTTAATCTTTTGGTAATCAAGCAAATTTTGCACAAATGACATATTTTCTTTAAAGCGAATAGTTGTTTCCAACCAAAAATTTGTCATGTGCTAGATCTCAAGCCTTATGCGACTACTCCAAGCAAGAAGCTTAAGAAGATAGTCGAGGTCATCCAAAACTCCCTCTGAGTTTATGCCTAATGCAATGGCAAGACGTCTCATGAGAAATAATTGGTCAAATCAGTTTTTTCGCACATAAAAAGAGATCTTTTACTTTTTAAACAGGTTGTGCTAACTTATGCAACATCAAGAACTAACATAGCTCAAATTAAGACTCAATAGAGATTCAACGCTAAACTCAGCTTATTTGACATGGCATGAATCATAAAAAGATAGCTCAAGAAAGACTTAGACTCAAATGCTAGCATGACAAGTTTTAATTCAAGTTGAGCAATTTTAATTAGCTTATCATGGTAAAAGCTAGTCTACACATATGAAGTCATGATCAATCAAGCGAATACGCTCAAGTCATGGCAGGGTGTAAAGCATTGTAATCATGTCATAACAGGATAATAATCAAGGCTCAATTTAGTTATATTACAATGCAAAATGCTAGAAATGCAGAAAATCCAGCTCCCCCTCAACATTCGATGCAACTTTTAGTTCAAGTTGAGTTATGTCAATATTAAGCTCTAGAAACTCCCAAATAAACTCCCCCTGAACCAAAGCAATAAACAAGAGAAGCTGGAGAGAAAATCCAAACGGGCAGTCCTTAAAGCATAGATAAGATATAGAGACAACTATGGCTCAGACAGACTCTCATCTACCCCATATGACTCCAGGACTATTAGCTGACCGTAAAACACACACTAGAGAGCAAACAAGTACCCTGTCTACCCGAGGGTGGCCCGACCCTCGCTAGAACCTACAAGAAGTGAGTGAGCTCAATCTAGTGAGATAAGAAGCAGCTAATAAGAAGCATCCTGGAAGCACAAGATAAGAGTAGGAAGTCTAAGCAACTAGGCAAGAGAAGCACTCTAACCTATGCTAGAAGGACTAAACCCAATGCACCCAAATGCAAAGCGACAGAAATGAGACAGAAGCATAATCAATATAGTAAAGTAGTAAAGTCCAAAGCTCTCCCTCACTACAGTCCATAAGGACAAACCACCCCAAGCTCTCCCCGCAGAGCTGAAAACCTAGAGCTATCCAATGGCTTGGTAAAGATGTCAGCCAACTGGTGGTCACTCTCCACAAACTGGAGCACTATATCGCCCTTCTCTACATGGTCTCTAAGGAAGTGATAACGGATATCGATATGCTTGGTCTGGGAATGCTGCACTGGGTTCTTAGCAATGTTAATCGCAGAAGTGTTATCACAAAAGAGTGGAACACTGTCGATAACTAACTCAAAGTCCCGCAGGGTCGAAGCCATCCAGAGCACTTGGCTCGACAGAATCGGCGCACAACGTGCTCGGCCTCCGCGGATGGGCGTAACGCTTGGGCCGCTTCCTCGAAGACCAGAAACAAGAGAAGTGCCAATAAATTGGCAAGTGCTAGAAGTGCTCTTCCTATCTATCCTCTGACTAGCAAAGTCGTGTCCAGAAGGCTCTCAAGGAAAGACAGATGAGGAAGAGTACCGGATACCATAGTCAATGGTAGCTCGGAGGTACCGAAAGATGCGCTTCATCGCTGGCGGTGAGATACGCGAGAGAGGCACGAGCGAGCACACGCACACACGAGAGAAGTGTATGTGCGGTCTCGAGGCGATGAGGTAAAGAAGGGAGCCGATCATACTTCGAACTCTTTACGATCAAGCGGCTCGCCGTCCTCATCAGGTCAAGATAGGTCAGAAGCCATGGGAGTCAACACAGCTTACCATCACTCATGTCGAGCGTCTCGGAGGTCACGAGTGTACTTGCCTTGATGCAAGAAGGTACCCTCCAGTGCGCTTGATTTGGAAGCCAAGAAAGAAGGTCAACTCGCCCATCATGCTCATCTCAAACTCGGTGCTCATGACATCCGAGAACTGTGAAACCAGAGCATGGGAAGAGCCGCCAAAGATGATGTCATCGACATAGATCTGGACGAGCAAAAGGTCATTGCCAAGCCTACGGATAAACAAGGTCTTATCTACTTTACCCATTTCAAACCCATGACTCAACAAGTAGGACTTAAACCTCTCATACCAAACTCTGGGGGCTTGCTTAAGTCCATACAACGCTTTGGAAAGCTTGAAGACATGGTTTGGGTATTTGGGGTTCTTGAAACCTGGAGGCTGTCTGACGTAGACTTCTTCCTCAATAAAGCCATTGAGAAAGGCACTCTTGACGTCCATCTGGTAAAGCTTGAAACCCTTAGAAGCTGCAAAAGCAAGTAGGATTCTAATAGCCTCAAGTCGAGCTACAGGGGCAAAGGTCTCCTCGAAGTCTAGACCCTCAACCTGGGAAAACCCCTGAGCTACCAGTCTAGCCTTATTTCGAATGACTACCCCATCCTCACTCTGCTTGTTTTTGAACACCCACTTGGTTCCAATGACATTGTGACCTCGCGGGGGCTCAACAAGCGACCAGACCTTGTTTCTCTCGAAATTCTCTAACTCCTCATGCATGGCATTAACCCAAGACTCATCGGAAAGAGCATGAGAAACATCTTTGGGCTCAAAGGAGGCAATGAAAGCAGAATGGAGACAGAATTAAGATAAGCCAGATTTTGAGCGGGTAACACGCTCGAAAAGGTCTCCAATAATCTTCTCTGAAGGATGCCTTTTCTGGATATGTCGGGGAGGTCCTGGATGAGGAGAAGAAGTGGCCTCTACCTCGTATGCAGAAGAGGCAGGGACAGAGCCACTAGCTCCGAAGAAAGCAGTAGGCAAGGGCTGATCACCTTGAGGTACCGTGGAAGAAGGCATCTCAAGGGGAGGATGAGGAGCTGAATCAGGTAAACAACCATCGTCTCCATCGTCCTCATCATCCACAAAGATGGTCTCAAACTGCTCTAAAGAACCTGAGATATTTGGCCTAGTCCCCGGACTGGCCTCGTCAAAGGTCACCTCACAGGTTTCTACCATTTTGCTAGACTCGCAGTTCCAGACCCTATAAGCCCGCGAAGAAGGCGAGTAACCTAGAAAGATCCCATCACAAGAACGTGACTCGAACTTGTCTAGGTTCCCGGACTTCAAAATAAGGCACTTGCAACCAAAAACACGAAAGTGGGAACGCTGGGCTTTCGCCCGTATCTCAACTCATAAGAAGTGTGGTGCAAGTGTGCCCTCAGAAAAACTCGATTTGAGACATTGCACGCAGTAGCTATAGCCTCAGCCCAAAACTTCCGCGGTGTAAAGTACTCATCAAGCATCGTCCTGACCATCTCGACCAAGGTACGGTTCTTTCTCTCCACAACACCATTTTGCTATGGGACGTGCGGAGAGGAGAACTGATGCTCCACACCTGTCTCACCACAGAAACTCTCGAAGTAGGAATTCTTGAACTCCGTGCCATTGTCACTGCGGATCGCTCGTAAGGCACCTGGGAGCTCAACAGAAAGCCTACTAAAACGACCTCGGAAATGTGAAAACGTCTCATCCTTCGAGGCTAAGAAAAACACCCAAGAATACCTCGAGAAGCCATCGACCACAACAAGAACATACCACTTCCCTCCTGCCGATGCACTCAGCCGGTCCAAGCGTGTCCATGTGGAGCAATTGTCCGTGCATCGGTCATAGTAATCGTGACCGGAGGATGAGAAGCGGCAACCATCTTGCCGTGCCGGCATGGAGCGCAAACCAGATCTTTGACCATCTTGAGTTTCGGCAGACCACGAATGAGATCGTGGCCGCTAACTCGAGTCAAATGGTCAAATCCAATATGACCAAGTCTCCTATGCCAGAAAGAGAGATCGCGGGACTCAAAAGCAACTAAACACCTGAGAGGATCGCCAGAAGACTCAGAAAACTCAGCACGAAAGATCCTCCCATAACGAGAAATCCCGCAAACCAGACTACCCGAAGAATCAAGAATTTTGCAATTGTTTTTCTTAAAGCTCACCTCGAAACCGTCATCGGTAAGCTGAGAAACTGAAAGCAAATTGTACTGCAGCTTACTAACCAAGGCAACATTTTTCAAAATGAAGGAATCATTCACGCGCACAGTACCTTTGGCGATGACGCGCCCAGATGAAGCATCTCCGAAGGTGATCATCTCATCACATGGAGCGCGGGCTAGGGAGGAGAACCAACGAGAGTCTCCGGTCATATGTCGAGAACAACCGGAGTCTACAAGCCAAACCTTCTCCTTCCCTACCAGGCAAACCTGAGTCAAACAGAGAGTAAAGTCTCAGTACTACGGTAAATCAAGAGTGATTTTGGCACCCAATACTGAACAACACGTCGAGCGGATGAAGTCGTCAAGCATGACTGACCTCTATCTACCCTACGCTCTCTGTGACTCAAAGCGGAAGTGCGTGTGCGGACACTGAAGGCGCTGGTAGGTCCGATCGCTGTGGAAAGCGAGTGAAACACCGCAACTCGCGATCACGCCGTGGGTAATCGTCTCGGCGGAAGCGAGATGTACCCTCAGGACGGCGGAAGTCACGACCCGGAGTAGCACGAGGACGAAAACCAGAAGACTCAGAAAAACCAAGTTCTCGATGCTACCCAAACCTGTCAGAAGCAAACCTGGACCTCGTGCTAGTCTTAGGTGCACTCAGGATCTGGGGCTGACCCTGAATACGCCTAAGTGCCTCCGCACGGTCTCTACGCGCAATCCTATTGCGCCTGAAGCATCGATCGACTGTATGTCCATCCTTCTGACAGAAGGTGCATTGGTACTTCACCTTTTGAGAGGTAGAAGTAGCATGGGGAGGCTTCGCCTTCTGAGAGGCCGAAGCTGCAGGTGGACTCACCTTGCTGTCAGAGATCCCTTGGACAAAGCCCGCTGATTTGAATTTAACCTCATCAGATCTGGGCTCGACCTCGATCACACCTCCTACTATGGGTCGGAGAATAGCAGGTGGATGCTTCCTCATATCCTCATAAAAATTATATCCTAGACCTTGATTGAACTTGCAGATCTTGGATTGGTCTAGAATAAGATTAAGCTTCTTCTTACCGCCTACAAATCTCTCGAGAGTGTTCATAAGATACTGACACTCCCGGAAGAGAGAGGTGCAAGAAGAGCATGGGGAAGAAGAGACAGCAGAAGGTAAGAGAGCAGAGGAAGAACCAACAGCAGAGGGAAGAATGGCTTGTGCACGCACACCGACTCGAAGGGCAGTCCTCTCGCTAGCTGGGCTTGGTTCACGTCGCTAAGCGTCTCAACCTTACCCTGGGGCTTCTCCCCCTTCTCCACAATCACATTACAAGCACAATGTGGCTTCTCTAGAAGGTCCATAGTTAGCTTCACACATTTCTCATTCAATGCAATCAAGTCAGATTTTAGTTTGTTACAATTAATGCATGGTGAGCTAACAGGGTCCTTAGAAGCAAACTGAGCCAACTTTCTATCATGATCAATCATATCTTGAAACTGTTTAGAGACAGCTTCAAGTTCAGCAGTTAACTTAGGACAGTTCAAGCATGAATCAATCGGCTCAAGTAAAGAAGCTTGTAGTTCAGCAATTTTATGATTTGCCCGTTTTAAGTTCATCTAAGTTATTTCAATTTTCACAAGACTCGGGCAGATCAAGGAGCATGGCATAAGGTCCTCTAGCAGCAATGTCCTTAACCTCACATGAGATGGGAGAAATAGTCTCATCAGTAGTAAGTAGGGTAACAGCCATCCTACTCAACTCTAACTCAGCAAGCAGACTAACATTCTCCACCTTAATAATATCAAGCTCGGAGGACACACTATCATGCGAGGTCCTTAGTTTCTCCATGTCACCCAACAGAGCACAGCATGTATCACAATCATCACGGGAGGGAGCAGATGTAAGTGAAGTAAGCTCCCGTGGTAGTCTATCTACTTCCTTCTCTAACTCAGTACACCTAGCTCTAGCTCTAGCATGAAAATCACCTAGCTTAAGAAAAGCATGATTAAGCTGATCGTAGGTGGGGCATACCTCATCCGAGTCGAGTACACTCATTGTCGCTCGATTCGCCCTCGAGGGCCATGAAGCACATGCCGGAGAAGTCGTCGCCGCCATCCTTGGGCCCTCGGTCACCCGTCCCGTCGTCGTCGCTTCATCCCTCCACCTCGCTGAGGTCGAGGTCGTCGAAAGCGGTGAGGACGCGGTGGAAAAGCTTCTTGGCTTTGCCAAAGTTGCGGAACTTCTTCTTGCCTTATGCAGGAGCTGGAGTCTTCTTGTTGCGGTTCTTGTCGGTGTAGTCGTTTTTGCCCGAACCGCCGTAGTCGTTCTTGCCTTTCTCCAGCTTGGGGCGGTTGCCGAATGTGGTTGGGGCCACCACACTCGAAGCAAATCACGGTCCTCCTCTCTTCTGTCCCTCCTCCCTTGTAAGCATGGGAGAATCTTGAGCAAGGAGGGCCACCGCTCATCCGCAAGTCGCTCTAGCGATTATCGGTTATGTCACAGAGAGCAGCAAGGGAGAATCCACAAAGAGAATCAGAAGAAGAGGAGCCAGAAGCCAACGTGGGATTAGTGACCAAAGCCATCAACTGTGACTTCGACCTACGAGAGACAACGTCAATCTCGTGAGTCTTGAGGCGCGAGTACAGCGCGTCAAGAGTCAAGGTTGAGAGGTCTGTCGTGTCCTGGATGGTGGTTACTTTCATCTCCCAAACACGCAGATCAATGCCGCGAGCATCTGACGAGCGTTGTCCGAGTCGAGGTATGTGAGACCGACCGCTCGGAGGTTGCTCAAGATTTTGTGAAATCGCGAAAAGCACTCGTCCAGGGACTCACCAGCAAGCATCTCGAATTTGTTGTATTCGCTTGAACGGTCTGTCGAACCGTCTTAATCGGGTGGTGCCCTCATAGTATGCGTCGAGGTTACCCGGATATCGTAGGCGGACGGCGGTGAGAGATGCGATCGACCCGCTTCTGCAAAGCCCGAAAATGATGTTCCTTGCCTTCGCATTTGCCTCAACATCGGGCATGTTTGCCACGTTGATGTTCTCATCGGCAAGAACAACATATCGCACCTTCACCTTCCGCCAAATGGCGTACCCCTGAGCCTGGATGTATGTCTCCATTCGGCTCTTCCAGAAGGGGTAATCGATGTCATCGAAAACGGGCGGCTTGGTGGAGTACTTGTCCGTCGCCATGGCTCTAGAGACCGGTTAAGATCTATTGATTAGAGCTAACCGACTCTGATATAAATTGTAGGACCGGAATGACGACAGAGGGGGGTGAATGTCGCTCGCTTCAAAAACGCCCCCAAAAATTTGCACACTGAATTTTCAAAAAGATGCAAAACAAAGCAACTCACAGAAAATTAAAATTAATTTTGCTGAAATCTGGAACGCATGCAATACTGAAAAATTCAGCATAAATCAAAGATTAACCAGTAAAAATTTCAGCTGAAAATGACGTTGTTTGGACTGCATGCAAAAAGGTTGAAAATCAGCAAAAGAATAAAAAGGAATGCACTAAAAGGAAGAGGAGAGCAGTTCGGTCAGAAAAAAAAAGGATCACACCAAAGAACTTGTTATTACTGCCGAAACAGAGAGATAAAGCAAAAGATCAAACCGAAAGGAAGGAAGTGCCAAAAAATAAAGACTGCAGAATTGATCTTTTACTACTGCCTCACCAACCGAAAGCAGAAGAATATAGATGCTGCCAACAGCTAGAGAAATTAATGGCCCATTAATGCTGCAGCCGAATGGAAGAAGCAAAAAATGCAGTGCAGAAAGGAACTTGCATTTCGGACTGCAGAGATGTGTTCGGCAGAGAAGAATGATTGCTCTTTGCTAGCCGAAAAGGTAAAGCAAATGGAGAAATATTTGGCAGAGGAGTCTCACGGCAAGAAACATCAATTAAAACTGCATGGCCGCAATCTTTAATGAAGGGAGCCACTTGGCCGAAATGAAGCTGGACGAGAGTTCAACAAGGAACAAGCCGGACTGCATGCCGTGAACACATCGGAATAAAACAGTAGCCCACAAAGAGATTAACTGAGATCTTCTGCTGGCCACGAAATGTCCACACTCAACAAAGACTGGAAGGATCAAACCGCACAACGAACCAGCAACCGAGCTGCCCTCTGAAGACAACCAAAAGCATAGAAAATCAACAAGCAACACCATGGGATTTCATATCCTGGGCAAGATTTAACCCACCATCTCCATTCAAGGAAGAAAGGAAAACAAGAACACAAGATAGGAACTAGGGAAAAGCAAAGAACACAAGAACAAAGTGCTCAAATCATAAGATATCATAACCACGATACGGAGACATACATGCTTAATATGAAGTTGTTCTCAGCTCATCCCTCTCTCTCAATCTAACCCTCCATCCCCATACATACTTGAGAATCAAGAACTCATAGCATACATGCATAGGAGACACACCCACTCTCTCAACCACCAAAGCACAAAGCAAAAAGCCCTAAAACCCCTCAACAAGTCTTGCCAACAACCAGGAAACAACCTCCTATTTATAGCATTCCTTGATGGGTTTACATTTTGCTTTGCCCGTTTTACCCTCCATGCTTTGCCCGCTAACCCGCTTCCTTTTGCAGTCTTGCGCTTTTACCGAAACGCCCCTGCTGCAACTTCCGGGAAGCTTCCGCGTTCCTTGCCTCGCACGCCTTGCAACCACCTCGAGTCCACGTCGTCTTCGACACATCCCGACCGTTCTGACCTCAGCGCCACCTGCGCCTAGTCCGATCCACCGTGTCTCGCCACGACTCCGCCTCGATGTCCTGCAGCCAACACAAACAAGAAACACATCACATAGCACCGCACAAAACATGTAAACACAATTAGCATCAACAATCACACTTAAGTATGAAATTGCCCAAGCGACCAACCGGGAAGACGAACACGCGTCAAATCTATCTAATCTGAACCCAACCTCGCCAAATGCCAAAATGGCACGAATTACTCAAACCAAACTCACTCTATCCAAACCACGTGTCAATTACTCATCACCAACATGGGATTAAGACCACATGGCCTCTCAGTAGTACACACTGTAGTGACTTCATTTATACTAGCCAAAATCGCACACGAGTTTCTTACTCCGTACGACTCTCTACAAGTTGTTACTATTCATAAGCTAAAACTAAAAGCCATCAGCAAAAGCCAATATGAACAGTCCCATATTAGCTTTTTGTCACTTGGCTAAAATTTGATGTCTTGGAAATCCCATGGCAGAAGCTAGTTTATTTGTGCCGTGTTGCACATATAATCAAAATAGCAGCTTTGCTAACATTATTTGCCCATGCTATTAAATATTCAAGTTACAAAAGTTTTCAAAAAAAATGTTGATTCTACTGCTGAATTATTGGATGGTCAATAAAATAGCATGCCTAGTGATATTGATCTACCATGATTGTTGTTTGGTAGTGTTCAATTCTTCAATGTTACTTGTGTTAATTTGTGAAAATAGAATGCTACTGTGCATCACTGACTTAGGATATTGAATTATTAAAACCTTAAGGGTGTGTTGTGTACTAATGTTAGTTAACTTAGTTGTTATTTGGAGAATTTGTGGTATGCTTATTTAATTCCCTGCTAGATGAGGTATTATGTAAGGTATATTTATTTAATTCTCAGCTGTATTATTTTTTATTACCATCGTCTAGCTCTCGCCATAGCGGGTGCCTAGGCACCCCATGCTCGTCATGACTTGCCGGAGCGCCGTGACAATCTTGAATAAAAGAACACATAATTGTCTGAAACTAGGCTTTGAGGTGCAGTACTTCTGTTCAATTCTGGGTAGTATACAGCAAAACCATCTCCAGAGTGCAAAACTTCTGTACATACAGAATATGAACATAAATCACAAAGAACTTCTGAACAAATAATAGCTTAGTGGTAGTGCGAGTAAACGTGCTCGTGACGCCTAAGATAAAAACAGGTATCCTGGATCCCGAGAACATAATTCTGACATAGTCATGTTGAGCAGACAATGCAAACTAACTGGATCTGCAAAAGGATTTATGTTTCAGGGAAAGCTGCCCTAGTCTATCTCTTGGAACAAGTATGGAAACTGCTAAAGTTCCTTGTTTCTTAATCAAACTGTATTTATAATTACAAGATTGTTGTCCATGCGTAAGCTCATGCGTGAGCATCATAATTTGGGCATCTCCATTTTTGGCCGTCATTGAAACAATATGATAAGATACGTGAAGAACCATATTCTATATTGTGTATCTTTTTTGTCCTTCCGCAAAAAGGTACATGACATATAGTTTGCATTTTTCAAATACCAAAGTATACTCATTTTAGCTAAAAATGAAGTCCTGACAACTATGATATCAATAAAAATTGCTAAAAATCCAATGTTTTATTCCAAACCATGCTCAAACTTGAAGACTTTTGCATGCTTCATTGTAATCATCCGCATGTTAGAAATATGAAGTAACTTTACTTTTTAAAAAAAGGTTTATGCAAAATATTTATACTTGATTGACAGTAGTCAGCTTACAGACATAGACTCGGTAAATGTATAAAGAGTAGGAGATAACACATGAGCAGTCCAAAACCCATTTGAGATAACCAAATATGGGTAATAATATAATGATCTTTATTACGTAGGTACTGGCACAGTATTCCCTTGTGGATGGCGAGTAGAAATAATTGTTCATGGTTAATGCGAGTATAGTGCATTTATAAATAATTAAGTATCAATCAAGAACAAGTGCAATTTGTGGAAAGAAAAGAGAAAAGTTGACTATTGTGGCATTGTTGTGTGTGTTTCATGGAATATAATTCCACATCCACAACATATATAAGTACCATAAAGGCTAAAGCTATCATGGACCAGATTCGAGGAGAGCATCAAACCACAAAAACATCAAGTTGTGCTTGTGCATCAGAGGTACATTAATTTCATAATTTTGCTTGCACACTTATGAAAGATGCAAGTCATTACATTAAGTCAGCAATCTCACTTGACAGAGTGAGTTTTACAGGAGAAGTTAATGTTAATTCTCAATATTTAGGTTGGAAGCAGTTGGCATAAATTATGTGTATGAATCAATGGCCCTAAGAATAGCTACCGTAAATTCTATGCAAGATTTCAATAGTCCCACCAGACATCAGAGCCATTCTTCATGGACAATGCATAAATGGACTATTGCTTATATCATAACACCCTTACAGCCATCTACTCCATAACAAATGGGTGTGAGACATTTCCACAGGACCACCTATTCTCAACATTTTTTATCTTATTATCGAACATTTAATACTCTTATACTCGATTCAAGCGCCCGGTAAATCAAGCATGAAAATGAAGAAGAAAAAATGCATGTGGTGCCAGACTCCGTTTCGATTATTATAAAAAAAGAAGCTAAAAGTGTAGCTAGTTGCAATGTCACATCTCACCCCGACATTTGTAATAAACAATATGTATATGTTTGTCTTATGAATTAGTTAGTTCAGCACGGCAAAATCATAGCATTAGCACGTACAAACTGTTCCGTAACCAGTAGAGGAACCGGCAATAAGTAGGGATGTCAAGAGGCCTGCATGTTGCAGGGATTCCCATAGCTCTGTACATCGGCGGTTCCGTCCGACATTTTCTATTCTAGTATGACACATCCTTCACGAATCACAACACCACAACTTCCTCCAAAACGACAGGAGGATGCTTTGAATCTAATCCCATCAGCACAACGGCCGTGCCTCACCAAATTCCACCTTCTGGAAGCTAACCCACCACAAATGCCAGAAATTACTCGATCTTTTCACGCAACTGGATTGCTGGAACAGGAAAGTCTCCGCGACAATCCTGCCCGATGCAGCTGCTCCGAACAACTTCGCAAGCTGAGATATATTTTTTTTCGCACGATCACAGCTACCGAAGCGCATCACTACTCAAAACTCCAACCGAATTCGGCACCAAATCATCCATTACGATATCTAGCAACACAAAACTTTCAGGTTTCCGCGACTCACCTCCTCGCTAGGTCCGGAGCATTTTCGGAAACCCTAGCCTCTCGGGCCCCCCATCGCGATCGCGCACCGGCAAGCGCTGTACTCCCGGAGACTTCGATCGAATGACGCCTCGATCGGCTTCAGGCGCCATTACGATCGGAAGCCTTCGATTCGGGTACGCTTCGGGAGACGACTGTTTTCCCCTCTTTTGGGGCGACGGCTGGCTGGCCGGTCGTCGCCTCCCGCCCAAAGCAGTAGCAAATGTGCACAACTGGGCCCAGAGATGTCTCGTTGGGCTTTCTGGCCTGTTATAGATGGTTGGGATTTGGGAATAACATTTTGGGCAGCCCATGGCCCTCGGGTGCATTACGCTTTTTTCTTTTATTTCTTTTTAGAAAATGAAACATTTAATGCAAGTGCATGCACCTAATATGTATTGAGAAACCGTCGCTGGTGACCAGTCCGAGCGATTCCTCTGTTTAGAACAAGAACGAATCAATCACAGAATCACAGAATAATAGATTGAACACACAGAGAGATAGAGAGAACTCCTGGTCTTTCTTTATTGTTTTCATTCATGCGTACATAATGAGGAGGTATGGCTCTCTATTTATAGACTACAATGAGGTGCCCACCATGGGTCCTGGGCTGCCGGCCTAGGCCCAGGTTTCTTAACACTCCCCCTTGGGCACTCATCCGACACATTCATGCCTCACTAAAACTCCATAAAAAACCCAGTGGGAAAAATTTGGAGAAAGAGCACATGATACATGTGATGCTGCGATGCACGAATTGCCTCATTAAAAACCTTGGTCGAGAAACTTCATGAAAAACTCGTCAAGGGAAAAAGAGTACAATTCACCCAAATTCATTTGGTCTGCAGGACTTTATTTTTGGGTACTTAATCTTCATGATCAAGATTTATTAGCGGGCTTGTGAGAATTCTCCCCCTGAATTCTACACTTCTCTAAGTCTCGTCATTCCAATTCCACGTACGCACCTTTCAAAGCTAGATGCGGGAGTGACTTAGTGAACAAGTCTACATGACTTAGTGTACAGTACTTTAATCTTGTCCATCTCTGCAATTCATGAGCATAGAGGAACTTGGGGTTGATATGCTTACATAGCCCGTCTGCACTTGTGCAACGCAAGTGCATTATCTTCATGGATAATTGTGGGGTTTGCACAATGTTCATTCCACATGACCGCTAGATGTGGTGAATCGTTCAATGAACCAATCGCACTCTCGCGGCTTCATATAGCGCTATAATTTCTGAGTGGTTCGTCGAAGTAGCTACAAGGCTTTGCTTAGACGATTTCTAGGAAATTGTAGTACCACCACATGGAAATACATAGCCTGTTTGCGACTTAGCGGTATGCGGGTTAGACAGGTACCCAGCATCTGCATAGTCAATCAAGTTCAGATCTTGATTCTTTCTGTAAGACAATCCAATGTCTTTGCTTCCTTGGAAGGTGTCCTTTATGCCCTGCCAATGCCTTTTGGTGGGCTCTGCACTATACCTTGCTAACAGGTTCACGACAAATGCAATGTCCGGTCTAGTGCAGTTTGCTAAGTACATGAGTGCTCCCACTGCACTCAAGTATGGGAATTCCGGTCCTAGGACTTCCTCCCCCTCTTCCCTAGGTCGGAAAGGATCTTTTTCTTGCTACAAAGTCCTTCCGATCATTGGTACTTTTGAGCGAAATGCCTTCTCAAAGTCAAACCTTTCAAGCACCTTCTGGGTGTAGGTCGACTGATGTACCAAGATTCCTTCAAGGACATGCTCAAGCTGCAGGCCTAAGCAAAACTTGGTCTTGCCTAAATCTTTCATTTCAAATTCTGACTCCAAGTAGGAGCTTTCTTCTTTTATGTTTTCGGCTGTCCCGATGATGTTCAGATCATCTACATTCACAGAGATTATACAGAATCCATTCTGGGATCGCCATACACAAGGACAGTCTTCATTTTTCGTGTAGCCTTTCTTGCAGAGAAAGTCGTTTAAGCGATTATACCACATTCTTCCAGATTGTTTCAGTCCATACAGTGACTTTCTCGAGTTTCACATCGCATGATTTCTATTTACTCTGTCTTGGTTCGGGAGAGGAATTCCTTCAGGGACTTTCATGTAAATCTCCGAATCCAAGTTACCGTAAAGGTATGCAGTCACAACATCCATCAATTTCATTTCTAAGTTCAAGTTCACTGCCATTGAGATCAAATATCTAAAGGTAATTGCACTCATGACCGGGGAGTAGGTTTCTTCATAATCAACTCCAGGACGTTGAGTGAAACCTTGGGCTACCAGCCTTGCTTTGTATCTCACTACTTCATTTCTTTCATTTCTCTTTCGAACAAATACCCACTTGTGCCCAACGGGGTGTATGTGGGGAGGCGTGCGACATACGGGCCCAAACACCTCTCTTTTGTTCAGAGATAGCAATTCAGTTGCTATTGCCTTCTTCCAATCTTCCCAATCTGATCTTTTCTTACATTCAGCGAGCGATGCAGGCTCGGGATCAAGATCGATGATGGTGGCAATTTTATTTGCGAAGTAGATATCAATATTAGCTGTTGTCCTATTCAGGGACTCTCCCGTGTGCACATAATTTATAGCTATTTCTTCATGAGTTGCTTCTTCTAGAGCGATTGCTTCTGCTGGAGCTTTACCTTGCACATCGCTTCTTTCAATTGCGGTGGCAAGTCCCTTTAGTTTTTCGGCTCCGATGTGTGCGCGCACATCCATGCCGATGGAAATATTCAGATCCGGTATGCCCTTTTCGGAAGGTGTCATACTTGTGCCAGGTCTCAACTGGCTCCCCTTCTCATTCTGGGGAACTTCAATGATCGGCTGTGATAAATCCCTCTTATCCTTTTTCACCAAAGCGTCCCGGTTACTAAGGATTCGAAACCGGAGTTCTCATCCTTTTTATTTTTCGAGGCCTTTGGGCGAGATTAGGATACCTTCGCTTTCTTTGGTATTTCAACCCTCTCCGGTGCGATGCGTGCGAGCACATGCGACTTAGTCACGCTCTTCAAATCACTAAAGTGATCGAGCGGTGATTTGCTAATGCTTGCAAATCGCTTGTCTTCTGACTTCTATTGTTTCACTAGTGCGCGGGTTATCTCGCATAGATTCCCATGGTTTGCCACGTAATTTCCGGATATTATTCATCAAGGGGTTGATTTCCTCCCCCTAATGTTGGAAAATTTCCGGTGGTGACCCTTGCGCTAGTTGCATAGGTGAATGGATGTTGTAGGCCAATGGTCTAAAATTGATGAGATTCATTGCATGTAGGACTGCGTGTCCCAACATGTGGCTGGCAAATTACAATTCTTCAAAAGGTCGGGCAATAAATTTAATTTTCTTGATTAAAGCCTCGCCAAACCATTCAGGTATGGACATGCGATGCAATGCTCAACTGCAATTTCCATTGCCATGCAATAATCATCAAATGCCTTTGAAATAAATTCTCCGGCGTTGTCCATTCTGATGGACTTGATGCGATGATCAGAGAACACATTTCTGATGCGGATGATCTGCGAGATCAATTTTGCAATGGCGTGGTTTCTTGTGGACAATAAACCCACATACGACCACTTCAATGAAGTGTCAATGAGCACCAAGAAATACTTAAATGGCCCTGAGACGGGCTGAACAGGACCGCAAATGTCTCCCTGGATGCGTTCCAGGAATGCAGGGACTTCATCCTTCACTTTCAGAGTGGAGGGTCTAGTTATTAGTTTCCCGGTGGCACATGCAGGGCACACAAAATCTTCATGATTCGGGAAATTCTTCACATTAATATTATGCCCATGCGAGTTATTTATTATATTTCTCATCATCTGAAGACTTGGGTGGCCTAATCATCATGCGAGAGACGAAAGAGTTCGAGCTTCTAAACTGTCTTGATGCGAGATGTCTGCTGCAGCGCTTTAATGTTGGTATAATATAGCCCAGTTTCAAGTGAAGAAAGTTTTCTAATATAATTTTCTGTTCTCTTTGTGCTTCGTAATGAGCAGGTATTCCTTACCGTACTCTTTTCAGTCTCAACGTGGAAACCATTTGCGCGGATATTCTTAAAACTTAGGAGAGTTCTAGCCGATTCTGGGTAAAATAAGGCTTTCTTCAATGACCAAAGTTGTGCCCATTGTGGCTCTTTCCGAACCAGTTATACATGCATCGCTTCTGGCGATAGTCGTAAGGCTGTCAGTGCACTTACGAATCGACTGAAAATACTCAATCTCTCTTAAGATGATATGCGTTGTGCCGCTGCTGGCTAAGCACACTTCCTTCATAGGGCGCTACACGTGTTCTAATATAGGGTATTTTATTAATATGCATGAGAAGACAATCAACACATAGATAAAAATACTCCAATATCAGAACATATCATGCCATCATTAACTGAATAAATGAATGAATTCTTCAAATATCATCCAACCATCACGAGAAAATAACAATTCTTAAGTACCATCCATGCAAATTCTAACATATTCTTCCACACAAAATAAATGACAATTAAAGTCTAAATGCATTCTGTGCACTAGACTTCTTCTGCTATTCTCTCGGGGTGACATTCTCTTCAAAAGAAATCATGACGGTGGCTGCCTCTAGGTCGAGAGAGTGCTGCTGTCGTCGTAATGGTCTCAAACACCATCAGTGCCAGTACCGCTCGTAATGCTCCCCCTGAACCGATGCAGAATGGGCTTCATGTGCCCTTTGCCATCCCGTTTTGGCTTGCTAGCCTTATTCTCACGTGGAGCATCTGATTTGCCTTTCTGGGCTACGGTCTTACCCTTTCTTCCCCTTTTTCTCTATCAAGGGCTTTCGCACCTTGTTGCTCCCGTCGTTGGCTTCACGGCCAATGGAGCTCCCAGATGGCTGAGTGACTTAGTTCTTGCGGAGAACTTCGTCCTGAGCTTCCGCAACTTGCATCATATCAATCAATTTGGCATATTCCTCATAGCCGTCTTGACGATAATTGCGTGCGGATTATACTGCATTGGGGTGGAAGGATTTTCTCAATTTTCTGTATTAGGGTACAAATCCTGTGCAAAGCAGAATTGTATTCCTTGACCGTCTTAAAGTCGGCAAACCTCAGTCTGATCCACTCTTCCTCTGCTTGGGAAAGAATGGTATACTTTAGCCTCTCAAACTGCTTCTTGAGTGCGGTTCAGAGTGCTAGCGCGTTTTTCTTCGCCATATACTCATTCTTGAGAGCGAGGCAGAGGTGGTGCCTGAGAAAATGAAGTGTCTGATCATTCTCCTCAGATTTGGGTTGAGCGTCATTTAGTCCGCTAATCCCAATAGCAGCGCGGAGCTTCCTGGCTCCAAGTATAATCTCGACATCGGATGCCTACATCAGATAGTTTTGGCCATGCTGGGCCAGCTCCTCGAACTCCCAGTTCGTGATGCTAGTCATCTAAATGTGTATAAGTCTACTGCTGGTAGACATGCACGGAATAATTCATTGCGGGTAAATAAATGGTACAATAGATTCTCGTAATGTTTCATAATTTTCTGTACATTTTCTATAAATTTTACTGCTAATTTCAGTGATTAAAAGCAATTTAAACAATTACAATTAACCAAAACAGTAAATAAATACAGAAAATACAGAGAATAATAATGGCATAAATAAATAAGCTTCAAATGCTAAAATATGAAATTTCGGCAAATTCTGCAAATTTTTAGGGGTTTCTACGCAAATTTCCAGTTCAGAGGAAAATTCACGCAATTTTCTGATTTACCGAGTGGTTTTATGCAAAATTCTAAACCCGTTCGTAAATTTGAGGGCTTATTCGTAATTTTCAGAACTACGAGGCCTTTTATGCAAAATTTGGTACTTATCTGCAAGTTTTAGGGCTCATCGGCAATTTCAGGAAAATAAGGGGTTTTTTCTGCAATTTGGCCGGTGACTCAAGCCTGCTGGGCCTTCGGTCCAATTCCCCTTCGGCCAGCCGGGCCGTTTGGCCCATGAGGCCCGCCGGCCGGTAATACACATGGGGTAGGGTTTCCCTACCCTCAAATTCTTGGTGGCGGCGGCGGCTACCCGAGCTGCTAGCTCGGGCACTTGCGACACGAGGCTACGCCGCGCGGCGCGCGGCGGCGGCGGCTACCGATTGGGCTGGCCTCGGGGCGCGGTAGTGGCGCGGCTACTGCGGCGGCGCGCGGCGGCGCTCTCAGCGGTGCCGGCGGCGGAGCGGTGTAGAGCCGGCGGCGCGCGTTAGGCGCGAGCGCGCGACGCGCGTGCGGTTCGGCGCGATCGTGCAAGGAGACCGGCAGCGCCGAGCGACGCTGGCACATGGGGCGGACGACGGCGCCGGGCGCGGACGAGTCGGCGAGCGCGTTGGTACGGACCGGGGCAACCAGCGTGCAGGCACGGCTTCATCGGCCCGTGCGGGGGCTTCTATGGCGTGAGCGGCGGCGGTGCGGTTGGTGCGGCCGCGCGGATCGCGGTGGCCGGCGGCGCCATACGGGGCTGCAGCGGCCGGCGGGGGGCACGGCGGTGCCATGCAGGGCAGCGCGAGGAAGGCTTCCACGGTGGCGCCATGCGGGCGATCGTGCGGCTTCAGGCCGGGTTTCAAGCGGCCGAGTTGCAAAACACGAAGGCGGCGCGGCGCCGGGAGTAGCGCATGCGGGCGCGGAAGGCGAAGCGCCGACGGGTGTGGAAGGCGCGGTCGGCTGCGGGCCGAAGCAAGGCACGGCGGCGGCTTATCCCGAGCGGCCAGTCAGGCGCGACGCGAGGCAGCCCAGCCGAGCGGCAAGGGCTGGCTTCGGTTGAGCCCGTGCGGGGGTGTAGAGCGCGTGAGCCGGCGGCCGTGCAGGGCGTCGCCATGCAGGGCGGTGGGGATGCGGCCGGCGGCCGACGACAAGGTGGCCGGCGGCGAGGTGGCCGACGCGCAATCAGACATGCACGGCCGTGAGGCCTCCCCTTTTTTTTCTTTCTGTGTGATGCATGAACAGAGCAGATGCATATAATTCTTTTTTCAATCTACAATGCTGTGCAGGACGAAATCAATGCATATATTTTCTTGTGCTTGTGATCATGCAGAATCCGACAACACCATGCAAATTTTGTTTCTAATCTACGATGCAATCAACATCTACCCCGTTTTCGTAATCTACCGATCGACATTGTGCCGGCGATTTCAGATCTGCTCGCGGTAGATTTGGGGCGGATTTGCATCGTTCTACAGTGCAATCAACATCTACCCCGTTTCACAATCTATCGATCGGCATTGTGCCGGCGACTTCAAGTCTGCTCGTGGTAGATTAGGGCGGATTTGCACCGTAGAATTTCAATCTAGAACGTGAAAAGAAAATACAGATCCAAAAGCGATCTAGAAAATTCAATCTGTGCTTCGATGATTACCTCGTTCACCGGAGCGAAGTCGTGCTGATAACGTATTGAGAAACCGTCGCTGGCGACCAGTCCGAGCGATTCCTCTGTTTAGAACAAGAACGAATCAATCACAGAATAATAGATTGAACACAGAGAGAGATAGAGAGAACTCCTGGTCTTTCTTTATTGCTTTCATTCATGCGTACATAATGAGGAGGTATGGCTCTCTATTTATAGACTACAATGAGGTGCCCACCATGGGCCCTGGGCTGCCGGCCCAGGCCCAGGTTTCTTAACAGTATGAACTGAGCAGTGGACCGGATAGATAGTGGACCGCTAAGTGCGGAACAGCAACCGATCTATCCCGACCGAGGCCAGCTAATGGGCTAAGGCATTTCGGTCGTTTCTCAAAAGCACTTTTCTTTCGCTATTCCTCAATATATCATTGGTATGGCAAAGATTATCAAGAACAAATATATCACTATTTGCCAGGCAAAAAAAGAAACTTCTAGAGAACGATATCCCGTTGCAACAGGATAGCTCCACCAGCCTCCGATGTCGCTACTTTCGGCTCCTCCTCCCCTTCCTTTCTCTTCTCCACACTACCCTCCTTGTTTTCTTCTTCGACACCGGCCATAGCTCCGCAGCCTCTCCCCCATCGAAGACCGACAATGACCTCGCCGCACCACCGTCTCTCCCTCCCTCACCCTACTCAACCTAATATTCACCACGCTGCCACCTCGTTGTGCCACCCTCCGTTTCGCCTACCATCCTCCTCCACCACCCATCGCCCTCTGTCGCCGCTCGCCGCTGGACCACCGCCTCCCCGCTCTCCCTCTACAACCTGGGAGGGGGCGGGTTCATCGGCGGTGGTGGCAGCACTCTTATTGGGCGTCGCTAGGCCTCCACCGTCATGCTCCGACGTCGGTGAGTGAGAGAGAGGAGTGGGAGACATAAGTATTGGGGGAGAAACGGAGAGAGTGCTATACCGTTGAAACACTATAACATTCTCTAGTTTTTTCTCAAAAAAATAGAAAAATTAGGGAATAGTATACCGTTCCCCTATCTTCCAACAGTACAGCTTCTGGCCGTTTGATTTTGTGTCTATTGCATGAATCCTAAAGTCTGTAGTGTCTCTCCACCCACGAGTCTGTGACTTACTCGCTCAATGCCCAATTCCCCAATGCATTGTTGTCCCTCTCTCCAAGCTTCGCCGCCTTCAGATCCACTTGGCAAGCGTGGCGAGTAGCAGCGGTAGGTGACGAGCTAGTGCGGTGATCGGTGTGTGGTGGCGACGGTGAGCTCGAGATCAGCCTTCATTGGGCCTTGGCATGAGAGCACGAGCTCTACACTCTGTCACTCTTGATGTGTCGGGTTCAACTTTCTCTAAGCCACAGCAAGCACAGCACCACATCCCATCGCTAGTGATTTTGGCAGTAGCTGATTCCTACATGTCGGTAGCACTGCATGATTTTGCCATGAATTGAGCTTTGTATTGGCAAATTTGAGCTCGGAATTGGGATGTTTTGGCATTGTGACGAGGTGGTTTTTGAGGTAGTACATTTTGCAATGCTTTTGGAGCCATTTGGGTATTAGGAGTTCTTTGTTTCTTAATGTTCCTGGTGACATTGCATTTTGTTTTAAGATTTGGTTTTGTACATCTCCCTGCTTACAGTGGATTTTGTGGAAGAAATTTTTTCGGCCACCCTGATCTTGGCCTAAGCACCGATGGCAATTAAACAAATCTTCATTACTGGATCATTGTAACATCACCAATTCCCTACTTGGGGTGATTTGGTGTTGAAACTTGTTAAAACTTCCACTAAAATCCTGATCTAAAACATGAAATTCATTTTCAAAGCTTGAATTTTGCTTTTGAAACTGATGCATGCCTCAAAATTTGCTTTTCAAATTTTAAAACGCACATAGAACTTGAGCTGTTGTAAGGGACTAGTAGCTGTCGATGTTGTGTGTCTGCCAACTACATCAACGATAGACTATCAACGTCCCAATGCCGCTGTTGACCCCAGTTGAAATATGAAACTTCCTAAGACCTTCTGAAACTTTGTAAAACTTCTAGAAACTTTCTGAAACATGCTTGTAGCATCCTAAAGCTTGCTTAAAACTTGATAAAACCTACGTGAAACATGTTGAAACATCTCAAAACTTGCTAGAGACTTCCTGAAGCTTGCTTGGAAATTGATGAAACCTACATGAAACATATTAAAACATTTCAAAACTTTGTTGAAACCGACTTGAAACATAGACCTTGAAACCTTACTTGAAACCAAGAACTTCTCGAAACATGCAAAAACCTGTTTGAAACATAAGCCTTGAAACCTTGCTTGAAACTTGATGAAGCCTACTTGGAACATGCTGAAACTTCTCAAAACTTGCTAAAACATGCTTGAAACATAGATTTTGAAACTTGTTCAAAACTTACTATCCTGCTGGATCCATTTCCATCAAGTTAGTGACCAATACTAGCTTACATGCTCAATCCATATGATATATACATAATACCCTTCCAGCTCTTGAAACCCATGTTTGAAACATAATACTCTTCCAACTTTTGAAACCTGTGTTTGAAACTTGATAAAACCTACATAAAACATATGAAACGTCTCGAATCTGGCTTGAAACTTGGTGAAACCTACATGAAACATGTTGAAACATCCTGAAACTTACTAAAACCCGCTTGAAATGTAGATATTGAAACCTTGCTTGAATCCTTAAACTTCTCAAAACATGTTTGAAACATAGATATTGAAACCTTACTTGAAACTTGATGAAACTTACTTGAAACTTCTTGGAACTTGCTACAACATTCTTGGAATGTAGACCTTGACACTTCTATAAAACTTAGTGTTCCGTTGGATGCATTTCTAACAAGTTAGTGTCCAATAGTAGCTTTCATGCCCAATTACGTACATGATACTCTTCCAACTTTTGAAACCCATGTCTTACTTGTATGACATAAACTGACGTCCCAACTTCAAAACTTAACCACTGATAACAAAAAGCACACACAAGGTGAATGTCAGTGTGAAATTAGACATAAATTCAACCGTCTACGATTGTTTCCATTTCAAGTTGGTGCCATCACAAATATGACGAAATCGTAAGGACAATAATTTTTATTAAATCAGAATTACACAAATGTTCATTCACGAGTACTTTCGTTATCATATACATCCATTTTATTACGTGCTACACTATTCTCTCTGTACTCATCATCTACCCCAATAACAGCATCAAGCAACACCTGCTTCAATTGTTCTTTCTATTCATTTTTAAGATACCATGAGATTTTATGATCTGGTGTGTCCATGCCCAAAAGTCCTGCAGAGAATTCATGAGAGAAATGAGCATGTGTCTTCAGTTCTTCACACACCAAAACATAAAAATTGTAATGAATTTGAACGAAATGTTATGAAGGTATCACATAAGAAATTTTTGAGATGATACTTGAAACCATCGATCTGACTATATGACATTTTCATGGAACATATTATACACATAATTTTGAAACTTTTTTCCATAGGCCAAAACAAACTTCCTTTTGTGATGTTAATGGTGAAGAAGCTACAACGTTGTAACCGGTCATGCAAAAGATCGACAAGATGTCAATAACATGAGCATACTTGTCAGCACCTTCGTCCATGGTTGTCACCAACTGCACATAACAAGTTCATCACATTTTGAGATATTTTATCAAATAGGTTGCATGCAGTAAATATGAAACACGTCAACTCCCAAAAATGGGACCTACCCGATGGAGCAAACGATAAGGAATAAAGGGTGTGTCTGGTTGCCTGTATCTCCTTCGTTCTGGATGGGTGGATCCGTATAATCTGAGAAAGAGCCTGTTTGGTTGCCTGTATGAGCGGATACAACCTGTATGAGCGGATGCAAAAATACGCCATCATCCTGGATGGGTGGATACGCTCAAAATGAGCTTCACTAGCCATCCTGGATGAGTTGATGCAGTGTATCTTATGCGGTCCCACGTGTCGATCTCTCGAGTTTGGTAGATCGCATCCGCTCATCTGAGCAACCAAACAGCATCTTAGTTTTTTTGTATCCGCTCATGCAGCCTCACCAAACATCTTCTTTTTCTGAAATACGATTCCACTCAGCCTGCATCCACTCAGCCAGGATATACGATGCAATCTCCATCCACGAACCAAACACACCCAAAACGAATCAACTCAGACGTGTGAAGGAGGTCTTGAGCGCGCGAAAGAGCAAAGCACCAACAACGAGGTTTTAGACCGGCATTGAGGTTGTGCAAGGTGCATGGAGTCGACAACGAGCGCAGGGTTGGCGAGGAGGAGGCCAGTGGCAAGGTTTCACGCACGTGGGAGTGGAGAAGGAATGAGCTGACGAGGAGCACGTGGAGGCGCGTCGGGAGGAGACCGACTACAAGTTTTCACTGGGTAAGATGCGGATGATTGTGACTTGCGAGTGTTAAGCGGGGAATGCGCATGGTCATATGAGTCGCACGATCGCCTTACATTTAATAGCTGCAACCTATAGCATTCGAATGCCTCCCTACGGGGCTGCAGCCTGCAGGCTAGCCTCACCGTGAAAATGTAACGAAACTTCTTTAGTACCCACCCACCACAACCTAAATCACTATGGAAACAAAGTGATGATTTTATGTTGTGGTAACACGATCAGGAGAGGAGAGGCTGCACAAGGACTTCGATTTTTCCTGATAAATTGATGTATGGTACAAAGTATGAAAGTACATACAGGACTGGGTAATGCTACAAGCCTACAACAGAATGAAATGAAGTTATGCAAATTTCAAAAAAATTTCTGATGGATTGGTGTATCGTACAAAGTGTACACTGAAAGTGACATACTAGACGTTACAAATAATTTCTGACTTTTGACTTTTAAAAGCTGAAATTGAGCAGAGTAGCTTCTTAAATTGGTTTCTATAAGTTGTTTGTAAGAATTACTGTAGGAATTATTTTGAACAAAGAGGGTTCTCAACACGAGTGTCCATTACCTAATCAAGCTCTCTCGCAATAATCCAAAAGCAACAAATAAAAGCAAAAAACCACAGCACTTTAAAACAGGACTGAAAGATGGTTGTTCCAACCAGCTTAAAAACCCTGGCTTTTGGCTACAAATGCACTGTAGCGGATGTTAGCTTTATCATAGTAAAAAAATGAGCAAAATAATTAAAAAGGAGAGAGAGAAAAATTAAAAAATTGTTATATCGCTGTGGGCAATGCAAAGAAAGTAAAAAAACCAAAAAAAACTAAAAAAAACCCACAATTAAAAAGCTGAGGTGTCCCAAATGCTAGAAATCGAAGTCGTACCTGCTTCGAAATTATTTTGGATGCATTGATGTATATGGTACAAAAGTACAAACCAAGTGATATATGATAGTTGAAGCTTTGAAATGGGCAGCCGTTTTATTTTTTGAGAGAGATGCAGCCTACCTATAATTAAATTTCGAATTTATCCTCCTGATGGACAGATGCATGCTCGCATGGTACAGAACTGGACCGTACGATCATTCATCTTTCTTTACGCTCGTAGTAGTGCAGGGCTAGAGGCGAGGCCCTGTACTAACACTAGTGTCTGGTGGATAAATCAACGTCGTGTCCCTCAAAAACCGGTTGCTGTGATGTACCGTAGGAGTAATACTGTGCACTATCCTTTTCTTTCACCAAAGATGCGGCAGTATATCCAGAGATTCCAAACTTCAGAGAGCACAAGTCGTTTCTTGGGACTTTCAGAAACCTATGATCACGATCGTTCCCTTTTAAAGCATCTTTACTCGATACCGGGGCCATTCCAAACAGGCTTAAAAACCCAGCTTTTGACTTAATGATTTTTACCTGTAATTATATTATAGCGGCTATTAATTTTTAGTTAATAAATAAGAAAAATTAGAAGATTAAAAAAATATTGCTATATCTTTTAAGACAATGCACAGAAATAAAGAGAAAAAAGAAAAGCCAAAAAGCCAAATAAAAAGGGAAAACAAAATTAAGAAGCTGACACATTTCAGCCACTTCAATGGGCTTAAAAACCTAGTTTCGACTGATGGCTTTTAGCTATAATTGTACTATAACAATTGTTAACCTTTTTTAAGTCAATAAATGAGAAAGCATAATAAAAAAGATAAAATTTGAAAAACACCGTTACATCTTTTGAGATAATGCAGAGAATAAGAAGGAAAAAAGAAAAACCAAAAAAGAGGTAAAAACAAAAAAAATAAAATTAAGAAAATTGACACGTTTCTAATGCGGAAGCTGGCTGGAGCAGGACCGCGTTAAGCCAAATTAATCGCACATACGATTGCGTTAGATCCTGCAGTTGACTTTTTTTTCCCGAAAGTCCATCATGGACTCCGGACTTCAGTGTTGCACCACACGCAAAGTGAAAAAGGGTTCTGCTGTTGTCTACACGCAAAGTGAAAAAGGGTTGTGCTGTTGTCTATCAGCTTAATTAGTCCAATGACAACTCAAGTAACCTCATGGCTTGAATTGACTAACGTTTTTACAATCTTACTTAACATTTTTATTAAAAAAAAAGAATCAATGTGCGTCAAAAGATATATCTAATCGCAAAACCACACCAAGTTCCATATGAAACAGCTGTTCTTTTTGACTGCGGCTTTTGGCTTTTGGCTGAAATTTTTAAATTTTTGTTGTTTACGGTACAGATTACGGAGAGATCGATACTCACTTGCGCTTTTGACTGGTACAGATGTTGGACTTTTAACGTGTACTACGTTTAACTTGTAGACCCCGTCTTGAGAAAATACTCCGTTTAAAAGTTAGGTACTGTAGCGGCTGCCAAAAGCCGGACGGCTTGTGCCCTACCGAACACCCCCACATGTATTGCTAGCTTAACTCTGACCTCAGCTACAGTTACCATGCTTGTTAGGTCAACTTCTTACAGTACACCACAACCAGGGCGGATCCAATCTTACAGCAACCTAGGTTTTTCAGCTCAGAGCGTAAGATATTTACTATTGGAAAGTCTAGATAAGTTTGGGACAGAAACTTCTTTAAATCTAGGTGATAATGGTATCTAGTCCTTTACAACTTAGTACCAGATAAAATTCTAGATCTACCACTAGTGAACACAACTTATTTTAGGGTCTGTTCTTTTGGACTTTTGAAATCAGCTTTTGGCTTCTGCTACGGTACCTAACTTTCAAACGGAGTATTTTCTCAAGACGGGGTCTACAAGTTAAACGATCTACATGTTAAAAGTCCAACATCTGTACCAGCTAAAATCGTAAGTGAGTATCTGTCTCTCCGTAATCTGTACCGTAAACAGCCAAAATTCAAAAATTTCAGTCAAAAATCATAAGTCGCAGCCGAAAAGAACATACCCTTAATTACCCAGCATTCTTGAGTGTACAGTGTACTACAAGTGCATTAATAGCCCGAATGGGCTAATGGCTGATCAGCGTGAGATAGTTGTGCTGCTTAACAGCTACGGACTAGTTAAAAAGCAACATCTACACTGAACAGCAGCGGCAGGTCAGAAGGACAAGGGCGGTGGTTCGTTGGATGGCTGTCGCCACGTACGTGCGTACGACTCATGCTCACGATCGAGCACACTGGCACACTGCACTGCACACACACGAAGAAAAGACAAACTGAAACTACATACGTCCACCGTAATTTAACGCGCGTACGTAGCGAGCTTAGCTACAACAATAATTAGGACATCTAGTTTCCTCCATTACGTAATCCTAGATTCTCTCTAGCTATGTGTTGTGTTTTTCTCTCGCTACGTCGGGATAAGGGACGCCGTGCAAATATGCAAATCATTTAAATTTCAGACTATTGAATTAGGAACCTAACGGGTTTTTTTTAAGAAAAGAAAGTATTATTTTTGGAAGGGGTAGAAAGAATTCGTGACCGTTGGATCTCTAATCCAATAGTCATAAATCTAGATAATAGTTAAAAAAACATCCAGATGATGTTTATCAATACCCAGCATGCAATGCATCACCGTGCAGATGTGTTGAATTGAATGTGTCATTCGGATATTGAGGAGTAAAATTTTTGCTTTTTAGCCCAAAATTTGAAAGTTTTTTACATATGGACCCCTGGAGAAAAGTTTTGCAAAAATAGACCCTTCTCTCGGCGCCAAAGCAAATGGCGCCCAGGGTACATGGCACGGCGCCATATGCTTTGGCGCTGCGAATTGACACGTCGGAGCCAGGGTGGCATATCACGGCGTCAAGGCCCACGGCGCCGTGATATGTATCTACGGCACTAAAGGCCGTGGCGCCGTGCGTCGGGACTTAAGCCCGAGCGCGTCCCCCGGCCCCTAGCTCCCCCTCACTGCTCCTCTGTTCTAACAGTAAACCGCCGCCCCCCTCTATTCCCCCCTCTAAATCCTCTCAAATCCACCGATTAATCTCGCGATTTTGCTTCCAAATCGGGCAAGCAAGGTAAACTCTCTCCCCTCCCTTCATTTTTTGCAATAGATATGGATTATTTGAGGTACATTTCGTAGGGCAAGTTTTGAATCCCTAGATGAAATTAGTTCAATTATGAGCGATTTTAGGTTACGTTTGCAATGGATTTGCGTAATGTAAGAGAAGTACTGTGTATTTGGATAGGTTTTAGGGTTTAATTATTATTTATACATGATTGTGTTCGGTTTTAGGTTTTTAGGGTTTCATATACCAAATAGGATGATTTCATGTCAACATGGGCAAGATTGTATGTCCACCTAACCCTTAGTAGCTTTGATTATTGTTTACAAAATTATATTTTTACCACCACCCCTAATTTAGATTTGCATTCCAATTCAAGTGGCAAAGACAACTTATTGTCAATGATATATATATATATATATATATATATATATATATATATATATATATATATATATATATATATATATATATATATATATATATATATATATATATATATATATATATATATATATATATATATATATATATATATATATATATATATATATATCAATAATGTCTTTGATAAATATATGTCAGTATTTACTGATTAATATTAGTGACCTAATATTTAAATTATTTACCATAATTAACTTACTAATCTTTGTTGACACGTATTTAACCAAGGGTAAATCAATTTGATTCCAATTATTATTCATGTTGATTCCAATTTCATAATTCAATTTGATTATTATTTTTATTTATAAATCATGTTTTATAAATTTCTTATTTGAATATTTCTTAACCATTGAATTCTAAAATTTATCACAGGATGGCGAGATACCGGCTGCTAGACGAGTTCTACGAGAGGGAGCACCGCGGTAGGCTCACAGAGGACGGCCAGGTACGTGTGTGGTCGAAATGTACATGTGTTCAACTTGATGGTCACGCAGCTAACTTTTATAGCAATGTTCAGGAGATATCCATACTTCGTCCTCGAACCCATGATGGGTTCCAGTTGATGCGCTACGACGACCGCTATACCCCACTGCTGCGCCGTGCTGGGCTTCACACGGTCGCTAACCTATTACGGCGGGGCATGCCGGTCTTCAACCCCGCAGCTTTGACCGCACTTGTCGACAGGTGCATTTTCTCTATCGGGTCTATTTGTTTTCGCTTCTATATTCTTACGTACGTAACTAATTCTTTTCTCCTTGTACTACTAACAGGTGGAGGTCAGAGACACACACGTTCCACCTTCCCTGTGGGGAGATGACCGTCACGCTGCAGGACGTGGCGATGATACTTGGACTTCCCATCAGGGGACAGCCGGTGATCGGCCCGGCGGTGTCTGAGGGCTGGAGGGCACGTGTGGAGGCCTTCCTAGGCACGCCATTGCCTCCTGCCCCAGATAATGCCAGGCGAGGCCGCGTCTCGGGGGTCCACCTTACATGGTTGCGGAATACCTTTGGCGAATGCCCTGCTGCCGCGGACGACGCCACGGTGACCTACCACTGCCGCGCCTGGGTCCTGCACATGTTCGGGGCAGTGCTGTTCCCGGACGCCACGGGGGATGCCGCTTCGTGGATGTACATCCACTGCCTCCAGGTCTGGGGGGACGCTGGACAGTTCAGCTGGGGCTCGGCGGTCCTCGTATTCCTCTACCACCAGCTTTGCGAGGCCTGCAGACGCAAGGCGCCCACGTCGACGCTCGGTGGCTGCGTCTTCCTTCTGCAGGTGTGGTAATGCATTTATTTTTCCTACAGTTCTTTGTTTTTGTGCATGGCTAATCGTGTGTCTGCCCGTATGTTCGCTTGCTAGGTGTGGATGTGGACACGCATTCCAGTGGAGCGCCTCGAGTGTTCGAGCACAGCCTTGGCATCCACCGGTGTGGATGACCTCGCCCCATCAACATTGCGTACTGCGGGATACGATGTCGGTCCGTTCGCGACTACTCAGCGGGCGTACGTGGATTTCAGCAACGATTTTGACACTTTGTCTCCCACGATGGTAAGAAATTGGTACTGCATTTATTTATTCTACAGTTCTTGGTTTTTGTACATGGCTAATCGTGTGTTCGCTTACGAGGTGTCCTGGGAGCCTTACTCCGAGCCACAGGTTCTAGCGCTACCGCTCAGCACCATGTGCCGCAGGGACTCCCATATTTGGAGGATGAGGTGTCCGCTGATCTGCTTCTATGCCGTGGAGATTCACCTCCCCCACAGAGTTGCGCGGCAGTTCGACCTCGTGCAGTTCTTCCCCCCAGAGGGGATGTCGACTTCTGTTGAGTTGCACAAGTAAGTAACAATTTAAAATTCTTTTGGTTCGTACTAACAACTATTGTTGACATCTGCTATATGCACAGGTTCGCGTGGTCCGCCAACGAAGGTGACGGACTTGATCACCACCGGCGATGCGTGCGGTGGTGGAGGAAGATGGAGGACAATCTGCGAGCGGACGGTACCCCCACGATGCGCCACTTTCCGGGTTACTTGTCCTGGTACCACACTGCCACGCACTACAGGCTGAGGCAGCAGTGGACCGATGTCGACTACGCGGACCTCGCTTCATCCGAGGACGAGGACACTGCGTACGACAGGCGTGCGAGGGAGGGCACAGTGGTCGAGGCCGCTACGATTCTCGATCGAGTGGTACGGAAAGCATGATATTTGCAATACTTTGGTTCCATACGTTTATCTCGCACTTATGTTTACTTATTTCTTTAAGGGACTTCTCTCCAAACCTCGGTGCGTGAGATCGACGAGGTTCTCGGCCACCTGGACAGCGAGAGCCACCCCCTGAGGGACTTCCTGCAGGTACGAAGATAATTCGTTAGGTTATATCGATTGAACATGTATGCAATTATGACATATCATTACTTGCAGAGACTTCGACGTCGCCTCAGTCGGGCGGCAGGTCGGTGTGGTTGCCGTGCACGCTCAGACGTGATCGTACCACCGGCCTCCCAGCGCTCAGCCGATGCAGCGTCGTCATCACACGTCGGCAGGCGCCAGTCCACGAGGAGCTCGTCACGCACTCCGACTTTTAGTCAGGGCGATGACGACGACGACGACGAGGCGGACAAGGATGACGACGTCGAGGAGGAGCGGTGGCGGCGACGCCGAGGAGCGCAGTGGCGGCGTCGAGGAGGAGCACGAGGACGAGGAGGCATCTACCCACGACGAGATTGGGATGTCGTAGATGCCTGACGCACCGTCTACTCAGGCTTCGCAGCGGCCTCGTCGTTCGGCTCGTCCCCCGAGCACGTATACTCCAGGGAGTGATGCTCTAGCCAAGGGCAAGGAGAAGGCCAAGAGGCAGTGATGTTTTGAGACTTTTTTTATAAACATGTGATATTTTCAGACTTATGTCATATTTTGAGACTTTTGTATAGTTATGTGGTATTTTGAGACTTATTGGTATTTTGAGACTTATGTCATACTATGTTGTTATTTTGGTTTTCAGATGTTTCATGTGTGAATGTATGTCTATGTCTGTATGTGCATATATTTTACACAAAAGTTTGCGGTTTTGCTGTTTTTTGTCAGGTGTAGCTATCATGGCGCCATACCCTTTGGCGTCGAGATGTGTATATACGGCGCCAGGTTGTTTGGCGCCTTTGCTGGCGCCAAACAGATGCAGCGCCAGATATACACATCTCGACGCCAAAGGGTATGGCGCCGTGATAGCTACGTACGGCGCTCGCATGTTTGGCGCCGCGATAGGTGGACTTGCAGCAAGGCATGGCGACCACGTTTGACTGGCTAAGTCAGAACACGGCGCCACGGCCTTTAGCGCCGTAGATACATATCACGGCGCCGTGGGCCTTGGCACCGTGATATGCCACCCTGGCTCCGACGTGTCAATTCGCGGCGCCAAAGCATATGGCGCCGTGTCATGTACCCTGGGCGCCATTTGCTTTGGCGCCGAGAGAATGATCCATTTTTGCAAAACTTTACTCTAGGGATCTATATGTAAAAAACTTTCAAATTTTGGGCTAAAAAGCAAAAATTTTACTATTGAGGACGGGTGAGCTTCGTCCCCGGTTCCTTCTACCGCTGACAGAGAAAATTCGCCCCGCCGGGCAGCGGCCAGCTGCCATCGCCTGCGCGTGGCGGAATCTTTGTTGGGCGTTCTAGTTGGCGCTTGGCAAGACATGGATCCACCACACCCACCATTTGAAATTCCAAGGCAAGGCCGTGTGTTCCCTGTTCCCACGGCTGAAGACATGCATATTATAATCCTGGTTGGACGCCAGTGAGGCTGCCGTTTCACACGGTTGATGCCTTGATGGTGTATACCCAAAATATTTACCTACAAGTGAAGCCCCCATTAGTAGGAGCACATATATATTGCATTTTACGTGTGTGAACTGTGATTCGTAGCTCTTAGGATCTGTCTGAACACGTAGAGATAAATTTGCAGATACCAGCAGTGTAACTCGTATATGAATGTAGACACCTATGCCTTTGGAGCCAGGCATACGAACGAATATCGAAGAGCAGCAGCAGCAGCAGTAGAGTAAATTAGTTTCTTCGCACCCAGGAGCTGACGGGTTTATTTTCGGACATGTGACCATGCACCTTTGGAGGCTCTTTATCGGTCGATCCGAGCATCGACAAGACGCGACCACATCGTGAATTCGCGACATCGGGAGCCCGGGGCCAAAACATCACGTCGGTCACCGAAAAGCCATGCATGGAGCATCCCATGCTTCGATACGTACTTTCAGCCCCAATTCCGCGAATAACACAGTCCAAAACTGCCATTGATCGATCTGATCTCAGTTAGATCATACGTTGCGATCGGGGAGTCACCCAACTCAACTGTAGTCGATCGACGCCACAGGAGCTTAACCACCGGTACACCACCTGCATAGGACGAGCCAATGACGGAGGCCGGCCGGTCCGGCGCGAGGAAACGGGCGCTGATTAGCACGGACGACAAGACGCGACGAATTGGCCACATTCTGGGCTCTGACGACGGCGTCACGTCGGCTGGCAGCTGGCGGGCGGACGGGGCCTCTCGGTGCGGTGCGGTCACGTTGGGCAGAAAGGTCGATGAAGCTAGCTAGCTAGTAGATGCGTACAAGAGCATGGAATCCAATCTACAGTTCGCCGTCCGCCTTGCCTGACTGCCTGTGCCTGTGAGGGCGCTGGCGCGCGTACGTCCGCGGTTCGTTCGATCGATCGACGCCAAGCGCCGGGCGGCCGATGGCGACACGGCCCAGATCGAAGCAGTTTACAGTTCACGTCGCCGACGCACGTACCTGGTTTGGTTGGTGCGATTCGCCAACCCAACCGTTCCAATCTATATCATCTATCTATCAATCAGGAGTGGTCACCAACCGCGCCAACCGTTGCACATGGCTGCTCCTAACTCGCATGTCCTACCCAAACAGGCAGTGCAAAAATATGAAACCATTATTTTCAGCGTGCATAGGGGGGAGACTTCCACTGTCAAATATCCGGTAATGTCTGCGACATACGCTTTCGTTACTTGCAAAGGATAGGACGTTGACAATTCGGAACTTCTTCTTTGTTTGCCGGCTACTCCTTCCCGATTTTGTTTGTTATTGTATAGACGCAGAGTCAGAATGAAGCAGCGAATAACCTATTTTGTTTGTTATTGTATAGACGCACAGTCAGAATGAAGCAGAGAATAACCTATTTTCTAAGTTCGTCAAAAGTATTTAATTGCAAATGAACCCGCATGCACCTAGGATTGTGAATCATTTCGTGAGGAAGAGTTTTGTTTTTGTGCAGGACCGAATATGATAATAGAGGGGTGAATGGTGTCTTAAAATTTTCACTCAAATATTCACTCATCCTTTGCTCTGATAACTACAAAACTATGAAGATTCGGATAGAAACCATGCTCAAAATCTGGAGAAACACGGACCTGTACCACTGTTGAAAAGCAGCAGGTGTGGTACTACCGCGACTTGTCGAAAGATAAAGTGATCGGATACGACTTGAACGATTGTCGACCAATGAGTGATCAAAACCAACGTAGTCGTGGTCGTAAACCAAAGTGGTCGACAGCCAACGTGGCCAGAATTCGACTCGAGTGGTCAACGACCAGAAAATGATCGAAAACCAATGTGGTCTAAAAACAACATGGTCGAAACCAACATGGTTGAAAAACTAACGTAGTCGAAACCAACGTGATCGAAACCAACATGGTCTGAATTCAACTTGAGTGGTCAACGATCAGAGAGTGGTCGAAAACCAATGTAGTCGACGACAAGAGAGCAGTCGAAAGACCAGCGTAGTCGAGGACCATTGAGTGGTCAAAACACGAAGTTGTACCACTGTTGAAAAGCAGCAGGTGCGGTACTACCACTGTTCATACTACGGCACTACCGCGACTGGTCGAAAGACAAAGTAATCGGATATGATTTGAATGATTGTCAGCCAGTGAGTGATTAAAACCAACGTGATCGTGGTTGTAAACAAACGTGGTCGAAAACCAACGTTGTTGAAACCAACATGGTCAAAAAACCAATATGATCGAAACCAACATAGTCGAAACTAATGTGATCAAAACCATCATGGTCTGTATTCGATTTGAGTGGTCAACGACCAAAGAGTGATCGAAAACCAACGTAGTCAATGACAAAAGAGCAGTCAAAAGACCAACTAGTCGAGGACCATTGAGTAGTCGAAACCTACATGGTCGATCATCAGAGAGTGTACAAAAGACCAGCGTGGTCGAGGACCAATGAGTGGTCGAAAACCGATGCGGTTGAACACCAGTGAGCGGTCGAAAGGCCAGTGTGGTTGAGGACTAATGAGTGGTCGAAAACTAATACAGTCGAAAACTGATGTCATCTAACCTACATGGTCGAAGACCAGCGAATGGTCAAAAAGCCAACGTGGTCGAAGACCAATGAATAGTCATAAACCAGCGAGGTCCAAGATCTGAGTATAAACCCGAGTGTTTTAGGCAGGTTGAAATCCGACCAGTGAGAACAACTAATAGTGAGTGGTCGCCTGTAGACAGTCAAAACCAAACTGGTTGAACCAAGTTGAAACAAGACCAGAGAGGTCGACGACTAGTGAATGGTCAAAAACCAGAGTAGTCAAAGACCAGGGACTGCGGTACTATTGCTACAAGGCTTACAGTATTATCGTTTCAACAGAAGAACAGGGTTTTCAGCCGACAACGAGAACCAAAATTGACAGAACTTTTGATCGACTAAACCAAAAGCCGTGAAACTTTGTACACATGTTTTTTAAGGTCTCAGGAAGCTATTCTATTCCTGGTAGTTCTCGCTCCGGTTCCTCGTCTTCCCAGCTTGCAATCACCCCACAATCCCCAATCATCTTCAACGTCTCCCTGACCGTTTTGGACCTCAGCACCATCTTGTGCCTAGTCCCGATCCTCCTACGCCTCACCATGACCTAGCTCTAAAGTCCTGTAACCAACACAAATAAACAAATCGTCACGTAGCACCGCACGACACACAAAGACATCAATTTGCACAATTCATCTATGCAATGCATAATACAAAATGTATACACCCAAATTACTGATCCTAAATCTAGAACCAAACAATAAACCCATGTGCACATAAGCAACAACACCCATACCATGACCACATGGTCACCCCAACTCAATATATGACTCAAACTCCATGCATTCCATACAACAACCTCAGACCACCGATAGAGACCAGTCTGACTACCATACACAGGCCGGTCAGACCGCTGGCTGATCTGACATGAGTACTTCGCCGAACACAAGAACTGAAGCACTCGAAGCATACGAGTGCCGATCGTGAGGTCTATGACAACCGAACGCAAAGCCTACGACTATGACTACCGACCATCGACCATCTGTGGTCAGTCAAGCACTGTAGCTTTCGACCATTGACCATCAGTCGCAAAGCCTACAACTATCGATCGCATAGTCTATGAATATCGATCGCAAAGTCTACGACTATCAATCGCAAGGCCTAAGACTATCGACCATCTGTGGTCAATAGGGCACTAAAGCTACGACCGCCCCATGGTTGTTCTGTCGATCTGATAGCCCAACACACAGCCATTCGGACTGTCTATCACAGGGCCGATTGGACTACCGACTACCCAGGGTCGATCGGACCGCCCAACCACGAAGTTGTAAACTACAAATACTCTAATACTCGCAGTCTAGATGAACTCGTAAACCACGAAGTCGTCAGACAAAAGCAATCTTTTGCAAAATCCTTAAAAATCAAACTCAAACCTCATAAAAACTCTAATCCAGAAGTCAATTACTTATCACAACTATAGGATTGCTTCCACATAGTCTCACATTTTGTGAAAAGTGTTTGAAGGAGATATGGAGTGAGCCAAATGTGCCCATGAGTGTCAATCGTTTTGTCAGGAAATTAAGTTCTTTTTATCGAAGAGTTGAATCAAGCAGAGCTGAAAGAAAATTGTTTTGGCATTGCCAATTCAAAAGTATAACCTCACGAAGCAAAACTGTGCTTCTCAAAATGTGAAGAGCATACGTGGAAAGGGCCCAAGCTAGAAGTAAACATCAAGAAACCACGGAAGAGTACCATCACATACAGAGAGACTACAGTGTCCGGATTGAGCAGGAGTTAGCAAGTCTAGATTCAGCAGTGAGTACGCACAAAATAAAGCACATGCTCAATTCTTGTGCCATTACTCGCGTTTGAAAAGGTTAATCCTATCAACATCACAACGGTGCCGGGCCGATCGGCCGACGAGTTCAGGGGAAGAGCGTCTCCCGCACGTCCGCGAACGCCGCGAGGATCGCCGGGTAATGCCGCGGCGAGTTGAGCACCAGGTACGTCTCCAGCAGCCGCTCCGCGCTGTGCTCCCCGTCGCCGTCGCCGCCCGCCGCCCGCTCGGCGATCATCTCCTCCATGGACTTGCGGAAGTCCTCGTACGGATCGGTCGACCGCTTCACTACCGCGAACCCGCCGTCCGTCGTGGCGGAAGCCGTCGAGCCTCGCGGCAGTTCGAAGCTGTACCGGCAGCTCTGCGACGCGCGACGCTGCGCAGCAGCAGGCGGCGCGCGGCACGGGCCGGACACCGAGGCGCGCGCCTTGGTGTTCTTGCGCGGGCAGTTATAGAATTCCGACGAGTCGGAGGAGAAACTCCTTGAGGAGAAGAGGTTTCGTGAGTCCTCGTCGTCGGAGGACGAGCTGCTCACGATCCTGCGCGACGAGTGGGTCGAGAGCCTGCGGCTGTTGGGCCGCTCCTTCCACCTGGCCACCGGCGGCGGAGGCGATGCGTCGAACGGCGAGGAGGGCGGGCACTTGCGACCCTCCCACTCGCCGGTCTCGTACGGCAGCCCGGTCTCCGTGAGCCGCCTTTCCACCTTCTTGGCGTCCGCGTCGAGCGGCGCGAGGAGGGACGGGTCGGCCGCGTCGACGGAGCGGCGGCCGGCGCAGTCGATGGCGATGTGGACCAGCGGCGCGGGGCGCGGCGCCGAGACGGAGAGCCGGCGATCGTGCTGCCCCCCACCAGCCTTCTTGCCGCCGCCGAGGCGGGAGTAGGAGGGGAATGCCAGCGGCGGCGGCGGCGCGTCCTCGTCGCGGCGCTTCCTGCCCCCCGCTCGCCTCGAGAAGGCCGAGAGGATGGCCGCGAGCCGGTGCTTCAGCTTCTTGCGACCCGTGCCGGAGCCGTCCATGGATGGCCCTTCGCGCAGTTGTGTTCGTGCTCGCGACTTGGCGTCTCGGTCTCTGCGTGCGTGGATGGAGCGCGCGCGCGGGGGAGGGAGTTGGTCTATCGCATTCGTGCCGGGCTAATGCGGCCTCGCCCGCGGCTTTTAACCGCCCGTGCCGCGAGCTAAAAACAAAACTGCCGAGCCGGCGCCAGGGGTCGTGGGTGCTCGCCTCGCTCTGCCTCCGCTACGTGATGGGGACATGTGTCATGTAACGTAGTGGGGGAAATGGCCCGACGCGGTTACGCGCGACGCTGCAGCATCGCTGAATCGTGGATGAGTTTACCCGGTCTCCTCGATTTGGCTTGGTTTACGACAAGATTGGCCTGTGTTAGAGCAGGTACAATAAGACTTAGTCAGCAGGTTATAGTAAATATAATATCAACCAAATCTTATGTGGCAGAGAGAGAGAAAGAAGCTGGCTACTAAATTACAGCTAGCTATACCACGTAAAAATATGCATTTCACTCTCTTACACGTGGAACCAAATAGTTATTGTAATAGCTACTTTATTGTATGAACTATTTTTTAAAGACTATAGATGAAATGAACAAGTGTTATAGCCACTAGTTGGCTATACTATTGTACTTGCTCTAAACGTCGGCTTTGTGTTGCCTGCGTGGCGCATGGGAGTGCCTCGTGAGCAGAGTGCACGTGGAATGCTGTGGTGACCAATGGCTAGCTATACCTTACGAACAGCTTGCGACATCTCCAATGGTCTGAGTCAGCTAGCTATATGTATGTACACATCAGCATATATCCTATGTGGAAGAAAGAGAGTATGTAAAAAAAACCGAGCCAGCTCTTCCTTAAGCACTAGTCTATAACGCAAAACGAGGCAGCCTCTATAAATGATAGTCATTTTCTGTGTGTGCATATAAACATCAAATAGCTATCCTTTATAGATAGTTCTTTAAAATGCTAGCTTTAGTGTGTATTATATAAATGATGTGAAAATTTTATAGTTAGTTGCTAACTATAATCATTGGAGATGCCCTAATAAACTAGTGCTCAACACAGTGCGAGGCATGCATTTCTTTCTGTGCAGTACAGTCCGGACGGAACTTTGAAGGAGAAGAAAATAAAGAGAAAAAGGAAGTAGATTGGTTGGCGATTTAGCATACATTCTTTCTGTGCATGCAACTGCTCTGTGCAAGGCTGCAACTGCCGCCAGTTTTACTGCACAATCGGCCGGCCATGTGCCAGTGTTGACTACGGCAACTCTGCAGCCTGTACACCACTACTACAGTGCCACCAGTACATATACTAATACAAAGTTTTTACCGTAGCAATCAACATAGCATTACGTAATTGAAGCGTTGAATAAATCCGAACAACCGTGTATAGGCTCTTCGTTAAATGATGTTTCTTCGTGGGGGCATACACACATAAGCACGCGCTCAATGCATTGTTTAGTGGCAAATGCGTCCTCCAGCTGTGGGAGCCCAGCTGAGCTGTTCTTTTGGATTATAAGTAACTATCAATCTCGTAGACGGCGCACTGCTTTTAAAGGTTTGACCTTATAAAGACAAAACAAACAGGTGTTAGTAATACAAAACTGAGGACAGATGGACAAGTGAGGCCTATGAGAGCAGGGGGGCCTAACAAACCAAACATGCGTGGGCAAGAGATACTCAGGATAAGCGCAAGTTTACAGTGAAGCTAGCCTGCCATTATCTGACCAGTGTTCTGTCTCCAGATAGACTTGTATCTTTCTTAATTGAGTCTGGGATAAAAGAAATCACTGCAGGATATATCCCAATAATGAGTTTCCAATGCATTCTGTACATCACAGAAACCATTCCTTAAACAGTTCAAGTGCCTGTATCTCCTGCCATTTGTATGACCAGGGTCCAAGGGAGCACATAACAAACAAAAAAGTGAGATTCCCAACGATGATTAGCTGACACCGGAGTTTTTTAATCTACAGAATACACAAGCTTATAATCAGAAAAAACAAAGAGAAAACGTTGAGATTGTACGGTTATGCAAATAGAAAATCCAGGGTAATGGATTTTAGCAGCTTGTTTGTATTCCCAGTCTGTCTATTCAGTAATCATTTACAAGGGCAATTGTGGACAATCAACAGCTCAAAAGGCAAATTAGTTGGTGAAAACCTGATTGCAAAGGTGCCGATGCATCAATGCACAGCAGGGCTTGCCGTTTGCATGCAGTTTCTGTTGCTTCCGTCCTATTATTGTTATTCCATCTTAATGCTTGAGCCAATAGTTTCTGAGCTGAGACATGTGAAGAAGTACCTCGTCTCGCCCCTGGTTGGTCACGCTGCTCGTCATGATCCAAGGAGGTGCTGCCTCGAAATATTCACGAATCAAGTTCTGGAAATCTTCTACATTTTCTTCCGGTCTCCTGCCACCATTTTTCTTCTTCTTGCGCTTGTCACATTTCGTGAACATAAGTGTCATGGGGACCTGAACAAATGGAGCATAAGAACATTGAAATTGAACAATATCAAGATTTATTGATCAACTAAATAGTATCAAAATTCTCACATGTTTCAAGTAACAATAATGCTTGTTTGATGCAGTAGTAATGGTATGCAGATTGCAAGTTACAGAACACATGTATAGACACAGTCGGACATCTTTAATCAGGTTTAGGCATCAATGCATCAAGAGAAATAAATACGCGAGACAATAATGCAATCTTTGGATCTTGTCTGTTATTACGTGAACATAAGGCTACTCCGTTACTGTCCCAAATAAAGGCCTATGTAATAGATGTCCTCGGGACCAGGCTCATGCCAACATAGGTCCTTGTCCAAAGAGGGGTGTTTTGCACTGAATTGCAGCAGAACAGGAAAGAGGGTGATCGAAACTTGAAAGGCAAAATAATGGTCGTTGGGGGAAGGCAGCAATAAAGGACAGACGAGCTTAAAGGGCACTACTGATTGATATTGACTCGGTAGGACAAGTGGTACAAAGTCCAGAGTTGAGAGTTCAGGCCTTGTTGCAAAGGGTGGGTGGGTGAGGGGACAGTGCAGTATTACATAAGGAATGTAAAGAGAACTAGCTCCAGGACCAAAAAAAGAAGAAAGCATGAAGGTAATATTTTTAAAAACTTCTTGGTCATGTACTACCATGTCTGTCGGACTTGTCTTTGCCAGAAATTCAACTTTGTACTGCCAAGTTATGAACTACCAGAAATGAGGTAGTCCGTACTCCGGAGTCAATGTGCACTCTGCAGACTTGATTGGATTTTGAGACAAATATTTGTTTTTTTAAACGATTTTGAGACAGATATTTGGACACTATCCAAAATCCAAATAAGCCCAATGGCAACATACAGCAACAAAGAGCCCATTGCACTTGACCTACTTGATGGAAACCCATTCTTCAAAGATTGGGTCCAGTCCTAAAAGTCAATTGTGAGAACATTTGTCACGGACTCACGGATATCCTTTTACAAAATTTGAAAGGTTGGTTAAAGTTTGAATACAACTTTATTACAGACTTCGTAAACAAACGATATTCATTTGAGGCACATGTAGGACAATTACCTTCGTGCCTTTTAGGTTGGGGAACTTTGTTTTTGCCCTCTAAGCGTGATTTTCAGTAACATCACACGTGACCGCAACTTGGAGTTAACTTTTCTAAGTCCTAACCCTTGCTTCATGTTTTACCATGTGTGCTGTAGTGAGGTATACTACATGACAATTTTGTCAAATCAATTATCTCCAGGTTTGAGCTGTTCATTTGAACTGCCTCATCTTGATGTGGTTTTTGCACTCCTTTATTTTCTGTGTCCAAAGAAGACTGGTTTATCCAAGTCCTGCGTTTGTAGTCCACATAAGACTTTAACTTACATGCGGTCACCTATGATGCTAAAATGTTGCCGAAAATCGCACGTGGAGGGCAAAGGAATAAACTAAAATGCTCGCATGAATTGCCCCAGGAAGAGCAATACAAAGGTGTACTTGAAGTTGTAATAGTTTAACCCAAAATTAAAACCATTAATGTATTTGCTAAAAAAAATGAGTGCAAGATAGAAAGAAAAAGGCTCAAACAGAGTGCCCTAGTACTAGAAAACCTGGAGCGCGGCTAAAAGGATAGACATAAACGGCTCAAACAAAGTGCCCAATCCAAACAAGCATGATAACAGTGTTATTAAGTCGGCGACTAATCCACGACTAGTCATCCAGTCGGTACATGACGAACGACTAGGGAGGTCGACTCGACTGGAGCGACAAGTCGAGCGGCCAGACGACTAGTTAGCGACTAGTCACGACTAGCCGGCCATGTCCAGCTGCACGACTAAGAGCCGGCCCACTGGATCAGTAAGTTTGAGGTCCACTGGAGAGACTCGGCCCGACCGAGACGTACTACCAGTGACTCAATAACTCCTGATCCTCACTGCACACCACACGTGATGTCTCGTTCTCATCCTCTCGATTAACCCTAGATCCTCAATCCCTCATCCTCTGTAGTCTCGTTCTCATCCGTGCGAACCGTCACACGCAATGACGCAAGCGAAGCAGTAGCAATAGCGGGCCGCCTCCCTACAGTGGCCGTCGTCGTGCCATCTCCCCCAAACCCACTCCCTCTCCTCTTCCTCTTCCCCCATAAAGTCACCGGCGAATCGAATCTGGGATGCCGATCTTGGATTCACCTACGCAACTAGCTAGCCTTCAGATCGATCCGCTTCTCCGCGCGCATCAGGTAACGCCCGGATCTCTCGATCTGCACATTTTTGTTCCGGCTGTGCGGTTGTGGCCTGCTCAATCTGGACATGCGGTGGTTTTGGGATGGTTTTGATGTATGCTCGGCTCGATCTGGATTGGTTTGCGATTGGATTCGGTCATTGTATTTCATACATCAAGGTCCAAAATATATCCAATATGATATATCCTTTTGTTTGATGAATCCAATATTATTTTCCAAAGCTGGCAGTTTTAGTCAAATATTTTTCTAGCTCAGTTGAATCTTTTGAGAAGTAGCTTGCATATGCATTTATACATGATATTCAGTAGCTATTTTGGTTGTAGTATTAGTATAATACTCCCAACTTGCTTATTTATTATGACTATGACAATTGTAGGCCTAACTCTGTGGACTAGTCGCCCAAGTCGCCCCCTTGGTGACTCGACTCGACTTTACAACTTAATAAACTTAGCATGAAGATAATACTCCTTAATTTTCCTAGAACGATGTGGTTCGTTTGTTCTTTCAGAAATCTGTAATGAAGTTGCAGTAAAACTTATACCGATATTTCAAAATTTGTAAAAGGTTATTCAAGACAAATATTCTTACAATTGATTTCTGGACTTAGTCTTTGTCTTTGAATAATGGGCTTCTATCGAGTATGTCAAACAACACTTGGGTTCTGACTTCTGAGTGTATTTTAGCTAATTTGAAGAAGCTTACCGTTTTAAATGGAGAAGATTTAAAATGACTAGCATTGCCTCCGGTTCATGATAGTGAAGGTAAATATTTGCATGACCTGATAAGTCATTGACAAATTTCTAATTACACTTACTGCAAAGTATGACGTGACACATACCCTTTGACTCAGACTTCAAAGCAAACGATAGATTACTGATTGCTGAAAGTCTAATGCAGTGTTGTAATTTGTTTCATCGGAACAAAAAAAATCTTCATGTGGACAGGAACACATCTGTCAGTGTGATGAGTGAATTAATTTCAAGTTAATTTTGTCGAAAAAGATGGACTAACATTGTTGATACACATTAGAGTGTGTACAGCTAAGTAAACTGTACAGTACTATAGTAGGGGCCTCCCCCAATGTTTTCCCTCACAAAAAAAAAAGTTAAGATGACTGTTAAGAAATGTTTGTGCAGCCTGTTGCTAGAATCATGTATGCATAAGCATTCAACCTGACGTATTGATAAATTTCATCCTGCTTTTAGGCTTCCATCAATCTTCTTCCCTGTTGCTAAGATCAACTAGAGTTTCTACTAACAATGTCAAATATCATTATATCACTCCTAACACTCATATGGAAGACAAAATGAAAGCATAGTTACTTTGTCATGGCCCCAGGCCCCCAGGCAAGGAGGTCACAGAGAACAGAGGGGTGAAACAGAGCAGATCACAGAATGAAGGCGTAATGGAAGAAGGCATCTCCAGCAGCAAAGGGTCGGTGGAGTTGGACCAGGAAGGGTGATTGACTGTGGATCCCAGCGTGTAGGTGTGAGTGGCCAAGTGGGGTCCAGCTGTAAGTGTGTGTGGGGTGAGGCTTATAAGGGGCCACTGTATCAACGTATCGCTGAAGAAAGCAATGAACTGATTTCCCCCCAATCTCTATCTCTAGTTCTTCCCTGCCCCAAATTATTGCTATCCTACCCCAAATTCTCTTCTCTTCTCTGATCGTGTTTTTGGTTTTATCTATCTCACATCAGGGTGAATTCTTCACTTCAAATGAAGTTTAGTTGTTTGAGAAGTATGTCATACCTTGTTTTGACCAAGCCAACTAGCATAGTCAAGATCAATCTTCTTAGCAGGAATACTTGCATCTATAAGGAGAAAAACTGATACCAAATTCTCCCTGATGAGGAAGTAATTTCTAGTAAATTCATCCCAATTTGTACGAGCTTCCTGTGGTGCAGCAGCATATCTGTTCGTTGGAAGCTCTAGTTAAAGCCAAGAGATGGAGAGTATTTCTCCAAAAATATAGGCTCCAATCAATGCAGTGTATATTTTCTACTCTCATGAGTCCATGTCCCATTGTTTTATGTATGATCAAGAACAGATATTTTGGTTAACTTGCATAAGGAAGTTTCTAAGGAAAAATCAATATCACATAGTATTATTCACATACATCAAGATCTACATCAAGTTAATAAAGATAATGCCATAATGGGCACACACATGTTGCATTCAACAGTGTGAAACATTCTTCTAGATTCCCAAATATCAACTAGATTACGAAGCAATTGGCAGCCACTTGGTTCCTAAAATTATCTTTCACCACAATGTCTCGAACTCTAGGTAAAAGTAACCCTGTTTCTTCTGCTAAAATAATTAGCCTTGATTTAATCAGATCATATCTTCTTCCTGCTAATGCTACCTATGCTCTATAAAACTTATCCAGTATGGTACTCTTTCTTAATAGGCTCCGAAAAAATGGGCCTTGGCCTTTGTTCTAAAAAAAGTATCCAGTAGGGCAGTTACTAACTGGCTGATACTTCAAAAGAAAAGTAGCTTCATTATTTCAGAGTTCAGTTAAGCTAGTCTATCCATTTGAAGAATAGTTACATTCTCAAGTCATGGAATAATAACATGTGAAGAAAACATGTAATGCCGCTGCATCAATTCCCATGTAACATCGAAAATGTTAAACAGGTGTAGGAAAAGAAATGGTTAAATTTCATGGCAACTAAAGAGGAGTGAAGTTCAACGATCAAACAATTTAGATATGGCATCTACATGTTTAAGAAAAAAAACTGGAAAATGGGCTAATAGTAGCGTACCCATAACCAGGCAAGTCAACGAGGTACCAGCCGTCGTTTACTTTGAAATGATTGATACATTGGGTCTTTCCTGCAATAATAAAAACAATTACGGAAATTAATGGAATCAAGATAGATAATTGGCTTCCTAGTACTGCTATCATGTTTATTATTTTATTAACGTCTGGCTGTAGTATATCTGCGAAGTGTGAAAAAGGCATCTGAATGAGTAGCTGGAAAAGGGCTATGTTATGAATTTCCAAAGATATTTTATAGAGAAAAATACTGATGCTAGACAGCACAATTTCATGTAATTTCAGCTAGTTTAGTATTATCCTTAACCAGACAATTTTAGGTTCTCACATGGGCCGATAGCCCTTTTTTAAAAATACCTAGTTATCCTTTTATTAAGGAGAACAATAGGTGCCCAATTCTGAGCTGAAGAGGATTCAAACCTTGGTGGTGGGGGTGTACACCCACACCCGCCACCAACTGAGCTAGGCTTAGTTCCTGGGATGATAGCTCTTAAAAAGTTGGGGGGGAAAGTAGTGATGCCAGAGCTAGACAGCGCAATTTCATAGAATTTCTGCTGGCATATTACTATTATCTTTAGCCAGACATTCTCAGATTCTCGCTTGGATAGGAAATGGGATGATAGCTCTTAGAAGTTAAACCTGTGGCCTGGCCACCAAAGCACCTTGAAAATCAGAGCTTCCAAAAGCCCCACATTACAAAAAGAGTGAATATTTCTAGATAACTATATTACAGCATACATTGCCATAATAAACAAAAAAGAAATTGTTGTGGCTACTAGCCAAACAGTAAACTAGGAAAGTAGTAAAGTGGTTATAGTGGATGAACTATGCTCTCTCTCCTCCATGTCCAGGGCGCACGTATATATACATCCATAAAGCATAATTACAATAATACCCTAACAGTCGTGCGCCCCTAGAGGGATATACATGTTATTACACATATCTCACTAGGTCTTATAACCCCCAAATAGATCGGATGGGCTCAGGTGGGGGCCATCCCTACTACAGAAATCATCTAGGAGAAAGAACCATCATCATTTCCATCTATTAATGGTCTTGAACAGCCAAATGTAGGACGGAAAACGCAAAAGGTTTGCTGCTTTAAACCAAAAACCAAAATGAAGCCAAGCATATCCCGTATAAGCAAGACCACCTAGGAGTACCCCTATGAATACAATTGTGAACTCAAATCACAGAATAGCCCACTTTTACCAGCTCTAATAGGACTCACAAAGCTAGCGTATCAACTAGAGAACCTCCTCCAGGCAAGTAGGAAGTAGGAAAGAAATGTGATATCTTAGCCACTAAACCCTAAACCCCAATAGCGTTATATTTAGGGAGATTGGATCATATACCCTCCCTCTCTTTAGTTGGGAAATTGAGGATTCTCAATGACACGTGGGATCATCATAAGTCACTGACACGTGGGCCAGGAGGGTAAATCCTCAATTTCCATCTAAATGGAGGGTATATGATCAATTTTTTCTTATATTTATCGTATCCAATGGAGGCAACAAACCCTAAAGCATTACTTACCAGGCTTCTTGGAGGTGAGCGCGAGGCGCTTACGGCGGACGAGGGAGTTGAGCAGCGACGACTTGCCGACGTTGGAGCGGCCAACGAGCGCGAACTCCGGGAGCCCGTCCCTGGGGCAGTCCTTGGGGCGCACGCTGCTCTTCACGAAATCCGCGGTGACCACCTGCGCATCGCCGCGCGCGTACGGGCCCAGCACGATGTTGGAGTCCTTGAGGACCCGCGTGGTCACGGCCTCCTCGTCCCCCGCGGTCACGCTCGCCCCAGGTGGCACGAAGAGCCGGTCGAGCGGGAGCTGGACCTGTACCTCCCCGTGGGGCTCCGCGCCATCGGAGTGGTCTACGGGTTGGGGGCGAGGGGGGAGAGCGCGGAGTAGCAGGGTGAGAGGGGGCGGCGGGGTGGGAAGCGGGAGGGGCGGAGGAGGAGTTGGGAGGTCGGGGTGGGGATTGAGGGGAGGAAGAGAATGCGAGGGAGGAGACGGTGGTGGAGGAGCATGGCCGCCGGCGGCGGTCGGGGGTTTGGAGGCGGCGAGAAGTGTGAGGGCGGGGTTGGGGAGGCACGGAGTGGACTACTGCGAGAGGGGGGTGGATTGGGTGGGAATGGAGGGAGAAGCTCCGATTAGGGGTAGGGGTGGAAAAATAGCTTGAGACTCGTGGCTCGGTTCGAGCTCGTTACGAGCCGAGCCGGCTCGGCTCGAGCTTGTTAAATTTCGAGCCGAGCCGAACCTCCTTTATAGCTTGTGAAAAAATGAGCCGAGCTTGAGCCGCTCGCGAGCCAGCTCACAAGCTATTTGGCTCGCGTCTCCCGTCCATCTCCCGGGTCATGCCTGCTTCCCCCGGTCCCCCGGTCCATCTCCCCACCCATCTCCACTTCCCTCTCCCCATCCCTCTCCGCCTTCGCCGGGAATCCCCATTCCCCACTGCCTTCGACGGGAATCTCACCGCCCCCATCTCCCCTCCCAGGCTCCCATCTCCACTTCCCTCTCCCCATCCCTCTTCGCCACCGCCATGGCCCCCTCCTCCAGCGCCGCGGCCTCCCCGCTCACCTGCCACCAGCTCGGCCTCAGCCTCCTCCCCCACCTCCCCTCCCTCTCCCTCTCCCTCTCCCTCTCCCTTCGCCGCCGCTCCACAGCTGCCTCCCTCTCCCTCCACCGCCGCTCCACGGCCGCCTCCCTCTCATCCAAACCAATCTCATGCTCCCACCCCAAACCCCTAACCCTAGCCCGGCGATGTTGCTGCTAGCACCGGCGAGCGAAGGACATCCGGCGGTACCGCGGCAGCCTTCTGCCTCCGCGTCTCCAAGGCCATCCTCAACTTCCCCAACGAGGTCGGCAACTCGGCACCGCCGCCGGCCAGTGGGCACCGCCTGTTCCGCTCGCTGTCCCCACCATGACCACCAGCGGTAAGAAGTCACCTACAGTAATGGCCTCGCGGCGGCGAGCTGGGACGGTATGGCGACATGGCGTCGACAGTGAATGAATCTGCGGCGAGCTCTCTGTCTGTGAATGAATCTACTGCTCTGTGCCCCTCAATTATCTGCGAGCCATTTTGGCTCGTTCGGGCTCGCGAGCCGGCTCGAGCCTCATTTCGAGCCGAGCCAAGCCCCTCGTGTAGCTCGTTTCGAAAACGAGCCGAGTCGAGCCTACTGTTCACCCGAGCTAGACCGAGCTTGGCTTGAGCCGGCTCAGCTCGGCTCGTTTCCACCCCTAATTAGGGGTGAAAACGATCGGATAGTTTTCGATTGATTCGGATAAAAACGAATATGGATTGTGTCGGATTGGATTTTCTTCGGATAATTCTTGGATCGGAAATAAATACAGATTTTTTTGCCAGAAACGAATACGAATACAGCAGACCTGATATCCGGCGAATATGGATACGAATATGGGTTATTCGGATAATACAGATCCGGATATACGAGATTTCAGCCCAATATTGCCTAGCCCAAGCCAGCCACTCTCATCTCCCCTACCACCAACCCACTAGCAAATATTTGTGTTTATTAAAAATAAATTTAGTATTGTTAGTAGATTAAAATTTGTACCGATTAAATTGATGTACTGCCGTTTAAATCATTCTGATGCAAATTTAAATTCTTAATTAATTTATTAGTCACATGTAAATGGTAGAAATCTGTTAAGAATTATTTAGTGCTTTAGAAAAAATTAATTGCCATTTGAAGATTTAAAATCTATACAATAGTATAACTATTGTGGATAAAAATATGTATGCTTGTTTAGATTTCATTAATATTTTGACAAGATAAACTATTTATGTGTTTTTATTAATTTTGGATGTATAGTTTAAGGGGTTTTCATGTTTCGATAAATATTCGTGACCGTATTCGTTTTGATTCGTATTCGCTCCGTATCTGTATTTGATATTATTTGTATTTATATTCGTATCCGAGGTATCTGTATTCGTATCCGCATCCGAGAAAAAAATATGAAAACAAATATGGTAAAGACATTATCCGTCCGTATTCGATCCGTTTGCATCCCTAGCTCCGATGAGGGGCCTATTTTTTTTTTGCTAGAGTTTATGGCTTTTAGCTATGACTTGTAACTTTTGGGCTGTTTGTACGAGAGATTACAGAGTAACAGAAACTCACGTGCAATTTTTACCGATATAAATGAAGTAGTATAATATGTACTACAATTAACTAGTAGACCTTATCTTGAAAAGATACTCCGTTTAAAAGCTAGTTATTGTAGGAAAGCCGAAAACAGCTTTTAGAAGCCGAAAAGAATAGACCCTCTAATGTGTACTCTCAGTCTTTCACAGTTTATTTTCCTAGAGTCTAGTTTACGGGATCTAAGCTCTTCTAGGATAGGTTACCACCCTTCAAGACTATCAAACAGGTTTGAGCACCATTCCTTCTGATGTTGGCAGAATGACCTTACACACCATTCCTTTAGTGAAGGGATCTTCTAGATTCCTTTTAGACTGTATGTATTCCGCAGTGATTACACCAGTCTCTCTGGCATGCTGAACTGACTTAAGTCGCCTCTTAATTTGTTTAGAGGACTTTATGTTGTCTTTCCTACTCTTTACATTAACCAGAACGGTTTGATTATCGCAGTAAGTTAATATAGCTGGTATTGACTTTTTCAATATCGATAGGTTGGAAAGAAGCTCTTTAAGCCATTCCGCCTCTACTGCTGCTGAGTCAAGTGCTACTAGTTCAGCCTTCATAGTAGACCGTGTAAGAATAGTCTGTTTTGAAGATTTCCACGCAACAGCCCTATCTGCTAGAGTGAATACATAGCCACTTGTAGCATTCATATCATCCGAGTCGCTGACCCAGTTAGAGTCACTTAACCCTTCGAGGACTGCCAGATGGCCAGTGTAATGTATCCCCAAATTCTTAGTTCCTTTTAGATATCTAAGTACCCTTTCTAGCGCTGTCTAATGATCATCTCCCGGATTGGCCGTGTATCGACTCAATCTGCTTATAGCATATAAAATGTTAGGCGTCATTGCACTAGTTAAATACATCAAGGATCCAATTATCTGTGAGTATGTAAGCTAGTCTTTATCATGTCTAGTGTTTTTATAAAGCTTTGCATTTGTATCATAGGGTGTGACGACAAGCTTAGCATCCATGAATCTAAAGTGGTTCAGGATCTTATCCACATAATAAGATTGTATAAAGTAATCCCATTCTCACCATTTAATAGCTTGATGTTTAGAATGACATCAGCTTCAACAAGATCTTTGATATCAAAGTTCTGGGAGAGGAATGACTTGATTTTATTGATTACATCCATTTGGTCCCAAATAATAGTATGTCATCTACGTACAGTCAAAGGATGACACCTTCACTCCCACTGAATCGATAATATATGCACTTATCGGCTCTGTTTACACAAAAATCAACCAAAGTCAACGTATTATCAAATTTCTCATGCCATTGCTTGGAAGCTTGTTTTAGACCACATAAGGATACTAAGCGATATACTTTCCTCTCTTGCCCTTTAGTTACAAAGCCATTAGGCTGTTGCATATAAATCTCCCCATCCAACTCTCTATTTAGGAAAGTAGTCTTAACATCTATTTGATTTACTTGAAGTTTAAATGCAGCAGCTAGTGCTAAAAGCATGCGGATTGTGGGTGGTCAAGCCACAGACAAGTATGTATCAAAATAGTCTTCACCCTTCTTTTATATGAAACCCTTAGCCACTAAACGAGCCTTGTACTTTTCAATTGTACCATCGAGTCTTTGCTTTTTTTTTTGAAGATCCATTTGCAGCCCACTGGCTTATATCCATTTGGAAGATCAGTAATCTCCCAAGTTCTGTTAGCTATGATAGAATCTGTCTCGTTATAGACCGCATCCTTCTAGTACTCCGCATCTGGGGATGCATATACCTCTAAAAGGGTATGTGGTTCATCATCCACAAGGTAGGTGACAAAGTCATCGCCTAAGGACTTTGCAGTCCTCTGTCTCTTACTCCTCCTCAACTCCAATTCAGGAGCTATGTCATCCACACTAGGAGGGGTAGAGTGTTTATGAGAACCAACAGGATCAATGACTTCCTTTGCTCTCATAGGAAACACATTCTTAAAGAATGTCGCATCATGAGATTCCATAAGGACATTATTAGCGATATCGCTAACCTTGGATTTGACCATTAGAAATCTGTATGCTGTGTTGTGATGAGCATATCCTAGAAAGACATAATCAATAGTCTTAGGACCAAGTTTCCTTTTCTACAGCAAGGGCACATGCACTTTTACAAGACAGCCCCAAGTGGGAAGAAAAGACATGTTCGGTTTTCTCCCCTTCCACCCTTCATAAGGTGTTTCTTCGCTATTGTGGAGAGGCACTCTATTCAGGACATATTTAGCTGTGAGAACTGTCTTACCATACTATGAGTCTGACATACCTGAATTCTGTAACATAGCATTCACCAAGTCACAAAGAGTTCGATTCTTTCGTTCGGCTACTCCATTTGATTGAGGAGAGTATGGTGGAGTAACTTCATGAATTATTCCACCTTCTTTCCATAATTGGGAGAATTCCTTAGATATATATTCACCTCTTCGGTCCAATCTTAACCGTTTGATTTTCTTTTTTAGTTGATTTTCCACCTTTGCCTTGTATATTTTAAAGTGTTCTGGTACTTTATCTTTCGATTTAAGTAAGTAAACATAATAATACTTAGTTGCATCATCGAAGAGAGTAAACAAATAACGCTTGCCACCTTTAGTTAGAATGCCATTCATCTCACAAAGATTAGAATGTATTAACTCAAGTGGAGAAGTGTCTCGCCTATCAACGCTATAGAAAGGTTTTTGAGGTTGCTTTGCGTGCACACACACTTCACACTATGAGTCCTTCTCATATTTATAACTGGGAATTAAACTCATTTTGCTTGACTGCTCTATAGGTTTAAAATTAACATGACAAAAAATGAGAGTGCCAAATATTATGAGCTTTATTGCAATGAAATACCGAGCGAATGTCATGGCATCGCAGCACACAACGTGTGCGCATGAGGGATTTAACAATCTCATGTAAACACTTCATGGCAAAGCTAATTTTGGCCCCGTGTGCGCATGAGGGATTTAACAATCCCAAGTAAACACTTCGTGGCAAAGCTAATTTTGGCCCTGCTCCAAACGACTTTGGCATCTGACTTTTCCTGGCTTTTGGCTTTTTTTGGCTTTCAACTTTTTTAAGCCAGAAACCACTTGAAACACGTCGGCTTCTAATATCGGCTTTTTGACTTTTCTTTCGGCTTTTTTGCTTTTGTTTTTTTTCCTTTTTCCTTGTTAACTTTTCTTGAAAATTAACCTATAATTATGGAAATTACATAGTTGATTTTTTAATATAGGGGTCAGTTTTCATGTTTGACTTGACATTCCATTAGGGTTAAATTACCTATTGTGATTAAAAAGACGTCCTAACCTTTTGCCAACTTTATACACACACACACATGAAATATACATTCTACTCCTAGTGTAGTTACTTTTACTTATGATATACCACATACCACATAAACAAACTTAACATACTCATTTAGTCTCATCTTCCAGTTTGTTTCAAAAATCTGCAACATTCATTTTATGGATTTCATATCTAGCGGATATCCACTGTATAGCTATCAAGTGCACAGGACTGCGAGCCGTTAAATCCTGGCGGGAGTGGATCTCAACCGTTGCACGTGTGGTAAAAAAACGTAGATGTCCGCTACATCGAGATGTCCCTGCCATCCCATTCCTCGTTCTATTTGATGAGTAAGAATTCTCGGGTGCCCTTCGCTTCACCTCCTTTTCTAAGAGCACCAAACACCCGGCCAGCTTGTCGCCGGCGTTCTCTCACCACCATACTTGCCACCAGTGGCGGACCCAGGATTTTTAGAATGGGTGTTCAGATTTTGAAGCTAAGTTGCTCGAATACATCGATACCGCAGCGCACCGTCTCCCCCTCCAAAACACCGATACAACGATACATGTATGTAGATATAATAAAAATACATAAATTACAGAAATTAATGATTTCTTACGAGGAAATGGGCGACATAAGGCGAGCATAATTATATGAATTAAATAACAAATTATAGAGATAAATGAGAGTTGTATATCTTATTGATCTTGCCTTGTTTTTTTGCTATTTCCCTATTAGTAAGAATTGTTCATCCAAGATGAAATTGTATGTTCCTTCCATGGAGCAAAACAGATCAAGAAAAGAAAATAAGTAGAGTGAGATAGAGCACACCTAGATCTAAAGAGAGGACGATGACAATAAGTTAGAGGTGCTACTCACTTCCCAATGCCATGTTCCCTCCCGGCTACCGCGCTGCTCCCTATCTCCGTGTTCGTTGTGCTACTGCCCGCTTGCCCGCGACACCTCTTTGCTCGCTCGCGCTACCACACGCTCACCTTGCACCACGTGTCGCCTCACGCATGATTGTCATCACATCATGACACCACGTCCGCGTCCGCCGGTTGTCACTCGCCTCTAGCCTGCACCTCCGCCCGCTCGCCACTCAAAGGCTGAAGCCACCTCCCACACAGACAGCCACAAGATGAGAAATAGAACAAATATTAGGATTTTGTTTATATCTTTACCTCTTTAGACGTGAGGAGGGCTAAGGTGGAAAGAAAAATGAGTCTAATGTATTACATGGGCTGCGCGCGAGATACAAGGAGTGCGAGCTAAATTTATTTACAAGTATAAAATATAGTTTTAACACAACTAATAGTATATATATCTAATATATCTATTATATACCTGATATTTTATAAAAAAAATTTGGGTGTTCAGCTGAATACCCATGACCTATGCTGGATCCGCCAGTGCTTGCCACCAGCGTCCCCTCGATCTTATCCTTCCTCCTTTTCCCCTTTTTCATTGCGTGCTCCTTGAAAAATTGTCTGAAACCCTAGATGCCATGTGCGTCAAGTAGATACCATGCCGGTATCGGTAGCTCCCAATTTCCAGCTGCGGAAGCCAAATCTGAGTTGGAGTTGTCCAAATCCTAGTATAAAGTTTCTTCAAATCCAAGTTAGAAGTGGAATTTTTCTTCCTCAAGTTTTAGTTGAAAGCCCCGGATTTTTTAGTTTATAGTTATTTCAAATCACGATTGAGAGTTGATATTTTTTTAATTTGAGTAGAAAGTCCCCTGGTTCAAAGTTCTATCGATTTTTTAAGTTGAAGGTTGCTTGAAATCATGGATGGAAGTCTTCAAATACGTATTGGAAATCAAAATTTTCAAAAATTGAATGTTCAAATCGTATTTTTGACAGTTCATATATTTTTCTAGTTGAAAGTCAGAGGTGCTCACAGATGGACATGCAATCTGCTGGTAGAGTGAGGGAAGCGTGTAGACGGCCGGTGTGTTCTTTGGTAGCGAAGGGGAAGATGCCCGGTACTGACGGTTGCCTTGGATGGCAGGGGCCATCCGTAGAATAGAAGTTCAAGGAGTATAGAAGTATTCTCCCATAATTAATTAATACACATGTTTATCTATTTTGTAAACAACAGAAATTTTGTGCAATACACTAATCCCGTTGATATTACTGGAGATTTCGAATTATCTGACCTTACCGTGCAGATCACGCTAGGCCAGATATGTATGATCCTTGCTGTGTTTACTTTTGCTGCATACAAGTAACAGCAAGACTAGTCTTCGTTCTCGTCGCAGAAACAAAGAGAAGACTAGTCCTCATTCATGAGCTGTAATATTTGCCAAACAAAGTTCCGTTGACCTATCCAATGTAATGATTAATTATTCTTTTTTTTGCGACAAGTAATGATTAATTATTCAAGTATTGCAGATAGAATGTCATGCCTATCGCACATAGCACCTATGCATTTACGACCCTTGCAGTGGCATATATCTAAAATTTTCTTATTTTACTGTTGATCATGAAGAAAACTTGACACCTTCTAATATTAAGTAGCTATATCATATTTTCGTGCATCTGAAACGTTTTGAGCTTCAAATTCACGCTTTAATTTGTTTGTATGAAATTTGCAAAGGAATATGTATAGTACAATGTATTTAAGTGTTTCTCTGCTTAAGATATTTAAAAAAGATTACTTGCTTTATGTTAGCTCAGTGATATGATTAGTTTTTTCTTGAGTAAAATGCATGGAGGGTCGTTGTACTTGTTTAGGTTTGTCATTCAAGTCACTATACTTCTAAAATGCACATATAAATCACTAATGTAAACATAATGCAGTCATTGGCTCATCCTAGTTGCCCACACTGGCATTTTTCATACGTGTAGCTTGCAACATTGGACATGACGCAGTTGGTGAAACATTTATAGAAACCCCCCCCCACCCAATTTTTGTTTGTTTCACAGCTTCACTTTCTTGTTGTATGAGGCCACCATCGTCCGAAGGACCGAAGGTACTGCGTTATGTTGTGCTCGTCTGCATGTGATCTCCGTCCAGGAGGTCAACTGAAATGCAGCACTGGTCTGGTGCTAGGGGGCTAACACTCGGTGGGACTTGCTCTTCAACTCCTCCGGGGGTCAGCCTTGTCTCCAAACAGTAACTTGAAAGGGGTGAAGCCGATCGGCCGTGCAATGGAGGTACACATGGACCAAAGGACCTTCGGCAACCCCTCTGGCCACTTGCCCTTAGGCAAGCCCACCAGGCACTTTTTGATGCCATCGGAGATCGTACCATTGGCACGCTACACAGGTCCATTAGACTATGGGTGACCGACAAATGCAGAGCATACTTTGATCCTCATACGCTCACAGAATCGGTGGAAAGCCACCGAGTCAAATTGCAAGCCGTTATCTACCGTGATCTCGCGGGGGACCCCCGAAATGACAGATGATGTTTTGCCATAAAAAACTTCTGCGCCACCGCCGAGGTGATTATCGAATGAGAGGCGGCCTCACCCACTTGGAGAAATAGTCGAATGCAGCTATGTTGAATTGGCGGTCCCTAGGAGCGCGGGCAGCGGGCTGACTATGTCGATACCCCAGCAGGCCAAAGGCCATGCAGGTAGGATGGGTTGGAGGGGCCAAGGGGGAGCGTGAGAAAACTGCACCATCCACTGGCAACCTTGACATTATTGAACCAGCTCCTTTGCGTCTGTCGGTGCCATTGGCCAATAGAACCCTTGCTAGAAGGCCTTTTTGGCCAGGGCTCATGGGGTGAGGTGGGAGTTGCAGTGGCCTCTGTGTATTTCCCTGAGGAGCTCTTGACCTTCGCGCCATGATAAACACCAAAGAAGCAGGGCACAAACTCCGCGTTTGTACAGGATGCCTTCCACCATCTCGAAGGTCCTTGCTCGATGCACCAGCCTTCGTGCTTGGACCAGGTCTTTCGGCTCTTCGCCATGTTGGAGGAGAGCGATGATGGGTTGTCTCCAGTCCTTCGGTGAGATGCACAGTACGTTACAGCTGCCTGGCTGGTCACGCGGTACAGCTGCCACTGATAACACTTCAAAAAAGGCGCCCTTTGGTAGCTCCCATCCTTGGCTTGCAGCCTTCGCTAGCATCACCCTCAGCATTCCTTGCTCTTGGTATCGGTCTGACAGAGATGCCCAGGAAGTGGTGCTCTTTGGCCCTTACGATGGCCAGGTATCTAGCCATCTCGGGGGCCCTTGGTTTGGCACAATTTGTCGATGTGACCTGCAAGGAGGCATGAGTCCATGTTGTTGATCACCCTTCACGCTCCCAGGGCTTTCAACTTGTGGTGCCCATACAATAGAGCTTCGTACTTCGCCACATTGTTAGTCGCTGGGAAATTCAGTCGCACGCCATACGCGATACTTCAACCTTCTGAAGTGGTTACTATGGCCCCGACGCCCGCACTCGCCGCACAGTATGCTCCGTTTGTGTGCAAGATCCATAGTGGCTCGAGGGGCTGCGCGGGGGATGCTTTCCCTGTCGGGGTCCATTCGTTGATGAAGTCTGCTAATATTTGAGATTTTATAGTGGTACACATGACGTACGTAATGGAGAAGGGGGCTAGCTCGGTCGCCCAATTGCTGATGCAACCCGTGGCTTCCATGTTTCGGAGAATCTCCCCCAATGGGAAAGACGAAGGTATAGTGATATTATGCGCCATGAAGTAATGTTGTAGCTTGCGTGAAGCCATGAGCAAAGCATAAGCAAGCTTCTCTAGCTCAGTGTAACGTTCATTTTATTCCCTTGTAACACATCGAACACGTAATACACGGGACGCTGCATGGTGCCTTCCTCAAGCACAAGCACCGCGTTGACCGCCTAAGGCGTCGTGGTGAGCTACAATAGGAGCAGAGCCTCTGGCGGGGGGGGGGGGCAGGCGAGCTTAGGGAGCTCTGCTAGATACTCTTTCAGCTGCTGAAAAGCTTATGCGCACTCCTTGGTCCACTGGAAGTTGTCTGAATAGCGTAGAGTCTTGAAGAATGGTAGCACCCTCTCCGCTGCCCTAGATAGGAATCTGCCGAGGGCTGCCAAGCGACTAGCGAGCCTCTGCACCTCCTTTGTGTTATTGGGGCTTTCATGGAGTGTATGGCATCGATTTTGTCAAGGTTGCCCTAGATCCCCCGCCCAAAGACCAGAAAGCCTAAAAGCTTACTCGCTCCCACTTAGAAGTCATCGGAGATTGTCGAAGGTTTCTTGCAGGTCCTTGTCATGCGATGCAGCTTGACAGCTTTTCACTATGATGTCATCCATGTAGTCTTCCACATTCCGAACCAGCTGTGATGCGAGGAAAAGCACGATGAGCCTAACGAAGGTGGAAACTTGTTTTCGCCTAGCCTTCTTCACCAGCACTGAATTGGTGAGCTAGTATGAGTGGACCACCTCCCTTATGATGTTGGAGGCCTTAAGCTTGGCCACCTCCGCCTTTGCAGCTTCTTGTCTTTCGGTGGATATCCGCCTCATTCGTTTCTTGATCGGCTTTGCATCAGGACGTACTGTTAACTTGTGCTCTATGACGGAGTAGTCTACCCCCACAATCTCCTTGGGTGACCATGCAAAGATGTCTGCATTCTTCCGGAGGACATCGAGAAGAGCCTGCTCCGCTTTTGGAGTGAGGCTTGCTTTGATTGATACTTTCTTTGCTAGCTCATCTGGCTGAAGTGGCACGGCCTTTACCTTGCCCTCCAACTTTGGCTTCAGCATCCATCCTAGGGTCACAAGCGAGATCACACCCTCGCTCATGGCGTGTACTTTCTTATGCGGGTGCTGTGCCCTACCTCAATTTGACGTGCGAGGCCTTAGTCGTCCCACATCGTGATGACTCCCTAAGGGCTTGAGAGTTTCATACATAAGTAGCTGTGATGCGGGATCGCGTTGAAGGCTTGAGGGTAGTCCTACCTAGAATGGCATTGTAAGGGTACTTGAGGTGTACAACGTTGAAGGTGATGACCTCATGCCTACTTCACTCTCCCTGCTCAAAGGTGACCTCCAACTCTATCTGCCCTAGCGCGGTGATGGGCTATCCTACAAAGCATTGCAATGGTATTCCTGTAGGTTGTAGCCTACTTCACAGGAGACCCAACTGGTCGAAGGCCTCCGCGGAAAGATCCATGGAGCTACCTCCGTCAACAAGAACCCTCCACACATCATAGCCCATGATGTTGGCAGTGAGCGCTAGAGGGTCTTGGTGCGGGAAATCCACGCCTACTACATCTAATGCCCCAAATGTGATATCTACTTGGGCCCAAGCCAAGGCTACCTGAGTGGGGTAAGTGACGACATGGTGCGTTTGTTGTGCGTAGGCTTTTTGTTGTCGCTTGGAGGGAAACTTGAGGGCCGAACCTTTGGTGATGGGGTGAATCACCCTACGGGGGCAGGTTTCAGGACCTTGAATCTGCAACAATACTGGCATGGCTGGTGCTGGGGGTGCTTCTAGACGCTACTACACATGAGCGATTACCCGTGCCCTTACTTCCTGTGCGCGCTCCCTAGCTACGCTTTCGTAGAGGACTATGACGGATGGACAGTCATGGGTGAGGTGGTCCCCCGACTGTGCACTTCACACCATAACGATATTGGGCGCCCATCTTCACGGCCACGATCTCTTCCGCGACCGCGGCCCCTTCATCCACGGCCACAGCCATGGCCCCCAGCTGTGTTGCTCTCTTCAGCACCCTCGATGCCAAAGATATACTTGGAGCGAGTCTCCCTTAGTTCGTCCTCCTTCGGGGCCTCAGGAGCCATTTTTGCTTCAGGGGCCAACGGCATGATCTCCACTCCGAGTCGCAGGGCATCCTCTTTTGCCCGGGCATACTCCTCCATTTTATCGAAGAGTTTGGCCACTTACTTTATTGGCTTCCGTGCGTTATACTCGGTGAGGGTGCCTTTCAAAGCATCGTAAGTACTCGTGGAGCTTCTCCCCTGGCTCTTGCCTCACTGCAAAGAGTTGATTAACATCAACCCACCCTATGTAGTTGTTCTGGAAGTTATTGTGCATGAGGTCCCGAATTTGCTCCCATGCATATACTGACCCAGGGGTGATGGTGAAGAACCACGAGAGCTCTACACCCTGGGGGCGAGGGGCAATGCTTTACCCGGCTTTGATCGTTGCCTCGTAGACACACAGAAACTCGCGAGGGGTCGGTGTCGCCCACGATTCTACCATCGGCATTTTGAAGTTGTCTGGCCACACAGCCTGTTGCAGACCAGTAGAGAGGTGACTCTGGGTCCAATCGGTAGAGCGTCCTATCGGGAGTATGGTGGCACTCTGCGTCAACCATGGCCACCCTGCCACCTTCACTCACGGGTGTTGGTTAGCCTCGGCTCTCTTGCAGCTCTTGCATGGCCCTTCGCAGGTCTGCCAGCTCCTGCTGCAAGCTTCCATAGACTACCTCTAGAACTCCTGCGCCTACCTCAAGGGCAGCAAGGGAGATACCCACCGCCCCTCACGTGGTGATGGCGGCAGCACCGATGCTAGCATGAGTCGTTGTCATCTGGCCCTCCGCCTACGGTGCAACTCACTCCATTGTCGGTGCCAACATGGTGGGTTCTCCTTTGTTATTGGCCGCCACTCCGGATGTTATTGCGTCAGCACCTTGCCGCTTCAAAAGTAGAGGCCTCGACCCACCGCTCCCGCGGCTCTTGCCGCGGTGACTTGGAAGCAGTGCTCATTTTCCTCTTGGTGACCAACGTGGATGATTTTTTCGACATCAACGTCTTCTTGGAGGTCGACGACGCCACCACGACGCCACCTTCTTTGGCGACATCACTCCTTAACCGACTTCGCTTTGCCTTGCAGCTTTGAACGTCGTTCCCATGAACGGCGCTAACTGTTGTGGTTACGCACCAAACAGTACAAGCTAAGCTGCCAGGGAGTCATGTAGGCGACTTCCCCGGAGCCCAATGAGTCTGGGAAAACGTGAATTCCTTGGGACTAGCTAACTTTTCCCAAAAATAAGTCATGTCTTCCCCATGAGGCTTAGGACCTACTTTTATACCCCTGAAGAGGCATATTACAAGGCTGGCCCTATTTGGGCCTACACTTACAGAGGTAATTATGCCATTTTCTCTCCTTAAGATTATACAAATACCCCTATCTATGCCTATGTACACAGAGGTAGGACCGGTATTTCACTATATAGCAGCTCTATGCTAGGTTGGCCACACATGCCACTAGCGCACTGGGCCAAGTAGGCCCTGGTGGGGGCCATCCCCCAACACTAACAAATTATGGTAATGCAACTAATCGATCCTATGCAGATATCCTATCCTATCTCCTCCTTAATTCTTGCGTACAACTGATCTCTTGCTGCCACTTGGGTCCATACGGTCGACCGCATCATGTGCACATACACGACAACTTCTTCTGTACAACATTTATCCCATTATAATCTAAGGTTCATAACACATCATCATCTCAGATAGCATCACTAGAAAACAGGCATGGGCGGGCTCAAAGTGGTTAAAGGGTGTCCAGCTGAACACCCAAAATTTTCTACGTAATACCTAGTATTTGAAAGGTACATTAGACATATATACTCATAATTGGCCAAAATATTTCATATTTGTACACTCAATTGATTTTAGCTCACTCCCACATCTCTCTTCCCAATTCGCCTCAAGTAGCGCAGCCCAACAGTCCAATTGCCCTTTCAAACCCTAACATACCCCTCCCTTGTCCCCCTCCCCCTCTCTGTTCTCACTTAGGCTCCACCGCTCCGGACAAAAATCTATAAAACTGGCAGCTTTTGGCGAACAAGACTGAGGGGCAATCGGCCATTGAGCACTTGGCAAGGAACCAGGAGCGCGGCTCTAGCCTCTAACTTGGCCTAGGTGGCAAGGAGCAAGCTACAAAGGGCGATGACGATCACCAAGAGCTAGGGAGGGCACGCTCAGCTATTGTAAACCTTTAATTTACTTTTTTCTATTAAATAATATTTTGTTAACTCCGAACATCTATTCTGAAAATCCTAGGCCCATCACTGCAAGCAGAGTAGGCATAATGACTAAATCTCACCTACTATTTTCGACTGATATTCTATAAACTTCCGGAAATACTGCATTCTTCCATACCGTACCTGATACCAAGGCGAAGAAAAGACGTCTAAAAAAGATGACCGCCATGGATTCTTCCCTCCAGGCCACTTTCCTATCTAGACAGAATATGGAAATTACTCAAACTACCATAAGGGAGGCAAAACAGAAAAAGAACCGGAAAATAGAGCAAGCACTAGGTTATTGACATTGATCTGACTATTCTGAGTACTGCTAAAGTTGCACTTCCTGCTGATGGAAATCAGCTTCAATTTTTGTCAGAAAGACGGCTGGTGGCAATGCACTATCAGCTACACACTTCGACATCACCTGGACATGTAGGACCTCTTCACGCCTGCTCCGATGTAGATAATAATCTCTCCGTTGCTTCCGGTGAGCCAACCACGTCCGATGCTTCTGCAAGTGCCTCAAGCATGCTCAAAACATCATTAGCATCGTCCAAATAATACTTCGCTTTGCTTGGTTTCTGGCCGACTGTGCAGGCATACAACGAGGTTTGGGGATCAACAATGCTCCTCATCATAATATCAGCAATTTCTTCAAACATATCCTCATCTGATCTATCATCACCTATGCAGAGAACAAAATCTGCTTGTCTTTTGTTCTCCGTCAGCGTTGATAGGATCTTCTCAGCAACAAATCCTTTGCTGATACCCTGCAGTTCAACAGAAGCAGGAATCTAAACTCTGGGTAGCAAGCAAAGAAATCAGTTTAAAGATAACATAAGATTTGAGGATTTTGATGAGCTACTATTATGTCAATGTGAATAAACTCTTAGATAGGTCCTATAGAAATTAACCATATGCAAAATTCGCTATCCCAGCCTCCTAGGCATCACAACATGTCATAGAAGATGAAACATTAGATGCTGCTATTGTTATGGCCTAAAAATCATTGTAGATCACATCAATTTTAACATCAGCATTAGTAAACAGATAATGAGGTATTCATCTCCAAATTACCAAGTGCACTATTTTGCACTTTCCGAGGGTTCCTCTTAATCAAAACTAGATGACATACACATCAATTTGAACACTGCAAAGTAGTAGACAGATGATGTCTGGAGAAATGCAATACCTGAGGTTTAACTTCTACAATATGTTGGCCACTCTTTACAGAGACTGGCTCATTGGCAAGAACACTCTCCAAATGATCTAACATTTCCTTTGCTTGTGCAGATCCAAAGCCAGGGTCAGCATCTTGGTGGTGCCAGACCAAAGCGCTCTCTTTAGTTTCAATATATGATCCATCAGTTGCTTCGGTATAAAGGTTCATTACTGGCTCAGCCATTTGCATCCATCCAAATTCTGAACACTGGTTGTTTATTTTCCATTGCTCGTCTCTAGTCCACCTGCCAAAAAAAAAAGAAGAACTGTTGAGATGAAACTTGCCAAAGAAACCCCAATGTTTCAGGCCAATTCAACCTCATAAATAATAACAATGTAAGACCATTCATAAATGCAGAATTGCCGGTCAAAGAGATCTCAGGCTTTACTCAGTTGTCACAAACAAGAATTTCCTGCATGAAGCACGAAGAGTTGGAGCATTGAACCATTTGCAAACTATTTTATCCGCCAACTGAAGAATTGAATCTGCCTGTTGCCAATATGCCCAATCCCCAACTATTGGAATCAGACATTTCACTGTGCTCCCGCTTGATTGAGCCACGAGTGATATACCCAATGATTGCTACTCAAATAATATCTACCAACTGATGACATTACAATTTTTTTGGGTTATATCAATGTGTCCTATAGATGCATAGATGGCATACCGATGGATGAGGTTGATACGTAAATGTTCATGAGATGGTCAGTACATCCATGGACCATGCAAAGTGCATAGCTGTCATCCAAATAGATTCAAGGGACTGCGCTAGTCACAAATATAGATGTATGGTAGGCAGGCTGCGTTGTTGAACCATTTACATAGTTACAGGCTTACAGCTTCCACAAGGCTAAAATATGTGATGGTCACTGCCATTAATAATTTGAAGCCTAAAATGGGAACTGGCAAACACAAGAACAGAACCTCCCATTCCACTACTCCTGGATTGTGCCATGAACATGCCATCATTGTCATGTAAATAATTCCAACATATTTATCATGCCATTGTTTTGGATGAGGTTGATGTGGCAACATCTTCATCAAACTGACAGATGAAACAATCTGAATAAACAAGTCAAACAGATAATGCACGTTGGTGCTTTTTTCCAGGCACCACTACAGAGTTTCATGAGAATAATCTACAAGAAATGACAGATTGATATGTGCTTCTCATTTCAGAAACTTCGATATATGTGTCTCATCAATGGCATGAGTTAAGATATGAGCTTGTCAATGGTTGTTCACATGATCACTCTTTGATGTCACCACATCATATGCCACATTGTGGCTATTGTCTAAAAAGTTTTACCAAAATAATCGCAAAAAAAAACAAACCCTGTTTTCACCTCTCTCTTTTTTTAAAAAAAAGTGAGTTTGGAATATAGGCAATCTCTCACCATGCAACACTATACACCAATATGATTCTGCATTATTCACATTAGCAGTTGGAACACAAATACCTGTTGTACCAGAAGGCATAAAGCCAATGCTAGACACACTAAACAATAGTAATAATATCATTTGAAATATCACAAAAACTAGGTAAGAGCATACCTCATGAAGTAGCCATGTTCAGCAGCAATGCCAAGCTCTGGGCAAGGGTTAAACCATTTCTCAAGGCTAGCCCTTCCTCTTCCACTTACAATAAAAACAACGTTCTTCTTATCAGCACAAAGAGCATTCATGATGTTAACAACAGTTTCATTTGGAGTCTTATTGATCGTTGTTTGTGGTACTAGAGTTCCATCATAGTCCAGAAGTATAACCCTGCTCTTAGCCTTCTTGTAATCAGCAACAATAGAATCCACAGTAAGCTTTTTGAAGTTGCGGTCAAGAGCAACCACCCTAAATCCAAATCCTAGTCCAACACCCCAGCACCTCCTCCTAAAATGGTCCCTACAGCTTCTCTCCAAATCATGAATAAAGCTCTTGGACCAATAGGCAACATCATGTGTGCTGACATATCGATAGTGCTTCTCATGGCGCAGTTGCTTTTCATTCTCTGGTAACGCAATGGACTCGTTCATTGCCTCTGCTGTTGTATCAATGTTCCAGGGGTTTACCCGAATTGCTCCACTCAATGATGGTGAGCAACCAATGAATTCTGACACGACTAACATACTCTTCCTCCTCGATCCATCATCCCCAGAACCATCGGAACCAAACCCCTGTCTACACAGAATGTACTCATATGGTGTAAGGTTCATCCCATCCCTCACTGCAGTTACAACGACACACTCCGCCACAGTGTAGTATGCCATCCTCTCCACGCTCGACAGGGTCCTATTGACAAGTTCCACAGGACTATACCCTGGCCGCCCAAATTGTCCATTGATCCTCCTGCAACTCTCATCAATCTCAGACTGTATCTCTTCCAGGTCCTTCCCACTACCGCCCTTTGGGTTTGCAATCTGCACCAACACTGCTCGGCCCTGCCATTTCGGGTGCGTCCTCAGCATCTGCTCAAATGCAAGAATCTTCAGATTAATCCCCTTAAATATGTCCATATCATCCACACCGAGCATGACAGTCTTCTCATCAAACTGCTTCCGGAGCTCCGCAACACGCCACTCCAGATCAGGCAGCCGGAGCTGCGCCTGCAGCTGCACCATGTTAATCCCAACAGGCATGATCTTTATTCCCACCGTGCGGCCAAAGTAATCGAGCCCAATGTAACCCCTCTTGGATTGGTATTCAATCCCGAGCATGCGGCTGCAACAGGACAGAAAATGCCGGGCGTAATCGAAGGTGTGGAACCCAATCAGATCGCAGTTCAGCAGCGATTTAAGGATCTCGTCGCGGACGGGAAGGCTACGGTAGAGCTCTGACGAGGGGAACGGGCTGTGCAGGAAGAAGCCGATGCGGAGGCGGTTGAATCGGCGGCGCAGGAAGGACGGGAGGGCCAGGAGGTGGTAGTCGTGGATCCAGACGTAATCGTCCTCGGGGTTGAGGACCTCGATGACGCGCTGGGAAAAGAGCTTGTTGGCGAGGACGTAGGCCTCCCAGTTGGAGCGGTCGAAGCGGCCGCCGTGGTCGGAGGTGAAGGGGAGCATGTAGTGGAAGAGCGGCCACAGCGTCTGCTTGCAGAAGCCGTGGTAGAATCGGTCGGTGATGTCCTTGGGGAGGAAGGCCGGGACGCTGCGGAAGCGGTCGAGGAGCGCCTGCGCGACGTCGTCCTGCTCGGCGGCTGGCACGTCGGCGCGGAGGGAGCCGACGTAGAGGACCTCCATGTCGTCGGGGAGGCCGTCGCGGAGGTGGAGGAGGAGGGAGTCCTCGTCCCAGCCGAAGCTCCACCCGCGGCCATCGGGGCGGCGCTCGCAGCGCACGGGGAGGGTGTTCGCGACGACGATGATGCGGTCGCTGGCGAGCGAGGACTGCGCGTCGGAGACGACGCTGCCCGCGCGCTCATCGTCGAGCTCCGCGAGCGTCCCCGGCGTCGTCATCGTCCGCTGCATCCGCCGCGCGCGGGGGGGCCGGTCTCCGCCGGCGCCCCCGCCGGAGCCGCCTGCGCCGCCATAGTCGAGGGCAGAGAGGTTGCCGTTGGCGAGATCGAGCAGGTTGGTGTAGGATCGCGAGAACATGGCGGCGAATGGGAGGAGCGACGAGGCAGATTTTTTTCTCTCCCCTTCCCCTTGCCCTCCGCTTCGATTAGATTTATTTATTGCGAGATCACTGCGGAACGGGGCAGCATGCCGATCGATGGGAGCATCAGGCGCAGGGAAAGATTATTTTACTGCGGTGCAAGTGTGTGCGTGCGCGGCGCGCACGTGAGAATACGAGATGTGGGGTGTGCGTTGGAATTGGAAAGCGGCACTGCGGGTGCAGGGATAGGGTGGGCGCAGCGCTGCGTCCACCCGAACCTGGGCGTGATCTCCCACTGACCCGTGAGACCGAGAGCGGTGGGCCCACCTCGCAGCTCTTTCTGGGGCAGGAGGCGCCTGACGCGGACAAGTCGATCGGCTGGTACGCACCTGTAGGTGAGAAGGGCCGTGGGACCCATCTCACATAGAGATCCACACTCTAGCCTGCCGCGCTGGCTGCTTGGCAGTGAGCGGCGCGCGGTGCTGCTGCGATAAATGGGTGCGGTTAGCGAATCGAAAAGTGCTCCACCTGTGGCATTTTGGGTTTACTTGGTTTTTTTCCCCGGTGAAGGCAATGCACCAAACGAAAGAGATGACACGATAATGTTGGGGCTTTGGGAAAGAAGCAATGGAATTGGGAATCCGTTCGATCCAATCGTGTAGGATAGCACATGCTTTTTGGTGTCAAAAGATGCCCTATCTGCACGCTGATCCTACCGTGCCTTTTCGGTTGTTCGAGTATGGCAAGCGGGGCCTACAAAAGCTAAGAAAGTGTGATTCCCGGGTGGTCCAGACGTCCAGTGCTAACAACGATTGCCTGGTGCAACTTTCGAGCGGGCCCGAGCAGGGACCGCCCAAGCCGACTCGGCGCTGCCTAGGCCGGCCACGTTTGGCCATGCCTCAGAAAATTTGGCAGCCCTTAGGGTAGTTTAGTCTCCGCCACCCACGTCCCCACGGGGATTGTCCATGGCCCATGGGCCCTAGGGGGAGGGGGTTTGGGAATTGCGAGGAGCCATGAGGCCACAACTATACTGCATAGGTGTTCTCCATATACATCAGCACATAGTGCTAGGAGCTAGGCCGTGCTTGCACGGACACGACAGGCCTTGGGGTGCGGCTTGCTGCGATGGCACAACACGGCATGTTGTTGGCGAGGCCCTACGGCAGGCGTGTCATCGGACTGTGCCAGCACAAGCACAACACATGATACCTGTACGCATACCTAGGCCACCGCATGGCCACCGCGATGGTCTGCCCCTCTTTGCCTGTCTTGCCCACCATTGCGCGCCTACTCGTCCTTGCCCTCGCAGCACGCTTGCTTGCCTCCACTGTGCCTATCCGTCTCCACCGCTGACCCACACTTGCCCTCCTCCACCCACCTCCGCCGTGCCTACCTGACTCGACCAACACCCCTGTGCTTGCTTGCCTCTACTACACTTGCTCACCTCCACCATGCAGCCGCGCTTGCCCATGCCACTAGGAGTTGAGATGGTGTAGTGGTGCGTGGAGGCAGACAAGAGATGTCATGCACCAAGCGATGACGCATGTTGAGCGCGACGGCAAGAGGGCTCTGTTGTGATGGCGCGGCATGGCATGCATCTCGACAAGGAGCTGCTTGAGCGCTACCAGCAACTTCCTAAAGCATTCGTGGAAGTCGATGAGTAGGAGGAGGTCCCCAGTAGCTGCTCCATCCACAGCCTGCAAAGCCCATCTTGCACATGCGGGTGGTGGAGCAGGTCGGCCAGCCCTGCCAGCACACGTCCGATGCGTTCCATGCCATCAGCGACCCACACAGGGCCAGTCTGTGCGGGCTTGTTGGCCTAGGTGAGTAGCGCAACACCGAGTGGTGGAGCCTGGCGATGAGCGGGTGGGGGCGGATGAAATGTTGGTAGAGCGGACACGCGTGTATGAGAGATTCTTGGGCCGTGTGCAGTCATGCCACTTTTGTGCTAAGCTAGCCTTCTTTCTAGACCCAACATGGCCCTCCATTCGTGCCGGGCAAGCCTGGCTCGCCATGTATCATGTCCATTCTGTACCAACCAAGCCTCGGGCTGGCCCAACAAAGCCCAGCCCAACTCCTAGGCCTATTGGCACATGTATCCAACCATGATCTCATGATCCGTGCGACACCTGTGGGATGCTAAGGAGTAAGGATGCCAATTGGAATATCATAACATACTACTACCCTTTTCCTGAAACGTTGCCACATACGAAAACCAAGCAAGCATGTGTTGCATGAATCCTACCCCTTCCACCTCAGCAACCTCATCCCAATAGGGTCATATCATCTCGTCGGACTTGCCATGTGCGCTGAACCCATATCCCGATAGCCCTCTACTTTTGCCTCCTTCGCCACCCCTGGTAGTCTACACTGACAAGTTTTAGACCATGTGGATAGGTTGTAAATATAGTAATGATGAATAATTGATGGTTGGATTGCATTAAAATTTGTGTTTGTGAAAGTTTCGGTTGATGCACCTTTGTATCGGAGAGCAGTTGGAGATCCCGGAGTCGGAGAGCAATCGAAAGACTTCGAAATACTATAGCAGTCGGTGACCCCGAAGTCGAAGAGCAGTTGGAGACTCTGGAGTACTTTAGTAGTTGAAGACTCTAAGTTAGAGAGCAGTCAAAGACCCTGGAGTCAGAGACTTTTCAGAAGCTACAATGAACTAGTCGTAAGCTACATTAAACCGATCGTAAGTTACAGTGAACTAGTCAGTGATAGATAGTAGGTGCTATAGTACCTGGTCGGTACTCAGTGATCGATAGTCAGTGCTGCAATACTTAGTCAGTACTCGATAGTCGATGGTCGGTAGCTATAGTATCTGCACTACTACAAAAGAGGCTATACTGGATGACTACATCACAGACGGTTTATAGAGAACCATCTGTGATACGCAATTATGACAGATGGTTCATACGAATAACCATCTATAATATTTTCACATATGGTTATTAACGAAGACATGCCCCCGCGCTCGTGCCACTAGGACCCATCCCTCCTACCCCCCACGACCGCGCGCGTCACTGCCAACTGCCCGGCAGCCTCACTTCGTCGCGTCGCTCTGCCGCTATGACTGACCCCCTTTGACCGTGCCATCGCGTCGCCTTGCGTCACCATGGGCGCCTCTCCCACCACCACCAGTTCGCCCGACCGCCTCTGTCAGCCACAGTGCACGTCTGCTCCCATCACTTCAGCGCCCATGCCTTGTGCGCGCGTCACCCATTGCCCACGCCCTGACCCGAAGTCGAATCCCGAGCGTTGTAGTAGCTCCACCACCACGCCACCGAGTCGACCGCCCAATTGCCCTCCTGTCGCCACCGCTTTCCCGCGGTTATAAAGCCTCACTCGAGCTTCCGATTGCACCGCACCACTCCGCTGAGCCTCCCATTTCACCGAATTGGACTTCCGAGCCCCGCAGCCCGTCGGTGACTTCTTCTTCTCCAACACCGGCTGCCGAGCAATCAGCCGATTAGCGCCGCCAGAGTTTGATTCCTCTCTACTGAGGCACCCCCGGAGCATCACGACGCCGTCCCCACCCTTGCCCGGATCTTCTGTCACCTGAACTGCGCCCGCACTATGCGACCCCTTCGACCGTCGTCGACGCACGTCGCCAGCTCGTCACCACCATCCCCGAGCCAAGCCGACCATCGAGGTAGAGTCCCAAGCCCACCTTGATGATCCCCTCTTGATTAATTGAGCTCTGGTACTATGAGTCGCCGTAGCCCGTTGTCCTCTGTTCTGCCGCCCGTCCGCCTCGCCACCGCCCACACGTGGTCGAAGCCACAGCTACCGTGGTCGAAATAGCGACCATGGTAGAAGTCATAAGGCATAGTAGTGGTCGAAGAGTACTATAGCAGCCATGGTCGAAGAATCTGTGCTCGTAAAAGAGACATGGTCGTGAGATAGTTATTTACGACCACGCAGTCGAAGATACGACCACGCAGTCGAGATTCGACCATGCGGTCCAACTCTCGACCACGCAGTCGTTCCTGACCACGTGGTTGAACTCACGACCACGTTGTCGTTTACGAACATGTGGTCGAACACCCGACCATGTTTAATTCTCGTAGTCGTAGCTCCCTACAGCAAGTCTACCGAACATTGTTCACCATGGTCGTAACCCTCCCGACCACATTCACTCCTTCGCAACGTGGTCGAAGCACCTTATGACCTTGATCACCCCTTCACAACGTGGTCGAAACACCTTCCGACCACATTCACGACCACTCCAAATAGTTTACGACCACTCTGTGTCGTTTACGACTGCTCAAAGTCGTTAACGACCACTCTGTGTCGTTTACGACCACTCGAAGTCATTTACAACCACTCAAAGTAGTTTACAACCGCTTTGTGCCATTTACGACCGCTCTGTGTCGTTTACGATCGCTCAGACTCGTTCACGACCACGCATTCGAAGTTACGACCACGCAGTCGAAGTTACGACCACGTAGTCGTTTACGACTACACTGTCGAACTCATGACCACATAGCCGTTTACGAGCACGCGGTCGGACTCACGACTACATAGCCATTTACGACCACACGGTCGAACTTATGACCATGCGGTCATAAACAGGGAAAGCTATTGGTTCTAGTAAGATTTCTTTGAGCTTAGTATATTTGGAGAATCAAATTAAGTTATTCCAATCAACACATCTGTAAGTCTCTTTTGCTTGGATGACTTCGAAGTATTCGATTTCATAAATAGTTCCTTCTTTCAATACGCTTTTAAATTTAGGAAGCCATTTTTAAGGAACTAATCCTTCCTTGACATCTCTCTAAGCATAGACAAACAATAATATTGGTAATAAGAACAAAGTGAATAATCTATAAGGAACAAACAACAAAGGGTGTATTTATTGTACAATAGTAACAAAAATGTATATATTTAATGAGCTGCATACTGCAAATGGTAAAAAATGTAGTTACTTTTGCAACTATAATAAAACTTTACAAAGTGACAAACCTGTTCGTCTAACATGATGAAGTCCAAGTGGTATACATTTGTTAAATCTTGTGGGTTTGCAAATTTCCAGACACGTGCTAAGCGTACAACAACTTTCCATTTGTGGGAACTATGGTTGACATCTTTTAGTAGTGAGTATGCCATATAGAACATCTATAATAAGTACATATTCTAAATTAAAGAACGTATTTGTAAGAGAAGTATTGCATAAATAAAGCTTTTAAAGAAAAATATAGAAAGAAAAGTAGGTAAAAAAGAAATAATAGTCTATTTACTATCTAAATATGACCATCTTACAAATTTACCATAAAAAATCAATTCACTTTAATACCATCTTTTTTTTGAACTTGGGCAAAATACCATTTCGTCTGCTTTTGTTTATATCTTCGTTCACCATATTCGCTACTGTGGTCGAACACATGGTCAAAACACCGTGGTTCAAGCGCCATGGTCGAAAACATGATCAAAGCAACGTGGTCGAAGCATCGTGATCGAAAACATAGTCGAAGCGCTGTGCTTTTATTTGGGAAATACCGAAACGTTGACAAATAGGTATTTTCAAAAACCTCCTGATGTCTTGGTGGTATTAAAGTGAACCCAGACTTTTCAATAGTCTATTTTAAAAACAAAATTTATTTGGTGGTATATAACCGATGGCCAAACCAACAACTATTACAGAATCATGGGGGAAAGAATAGCATTAATGTGGTAATCTAATCACAGTAAAACTAACATAGTAGTCTAATCTAGTCCGAAAAGAAGACCCCCCATTGAGACAAAATAAAAGCACGTAAAAAAGATGTGTCGTGGTCTGCGCCGCGATTGAGAATGTGGTCTAAGCACCGTACTTGAAGCACTATGGCAACCGACCCTGATGACTACTTTGACCGCGGCGCTTCGACCATGAAGCTGTAATCAAAGAACTGTGATCGAAGCGCCATACTTGAAATGCCGTGGTCTGCATCATGATTGAAAACATGATCGAAGCACCATAGTCGAAGCGCTATGGCAATCCTACGACACTTCGACCACGACTAAATCCAATAAAGACAACACCTCAAATCCATGAGAAAACAGGAGAAATAAATTCTGGAAAAATTTGATAAAGACAGCACCCATAACAGGAAGGAGAAGAAGAAGCGTATAGCAATGGAGTCGGCGTGGCCAAAGAGGAGGAGGACGGCACGAGTGAAGAGGGAAAAGAGCGGCGGGCACGACGCAGGCGAAGAAGAGGAACTGAGAGCAAGAGCGAGGAACTAGGGAGCAGGTAGAGAATAGCAAGTGAGAGCAACAGAATAGAACACGCGAGCACAGGTACAAAAAAGAAAGCTGCGATGCACCATGACGAAAGCGATGTGAAGATTCTCAAAAACACATGGAGCTCACCCAAAGGTCGTACATTGCGCGGTCTGCCCGCTCACCCAAAGGTCGTGCATCGCACGGTCCGCCCAATCGAACGGCCGACGTAGGCACGGGCTAAAGAAGACTATTCAAAAAAGCAGAGGACTTTTTTTTGTAAAATTGGTGACCTGGCGCGTGGGGAGGCCGGGAATCCCCCGGGGGACTATTGGCCGTCCAGGTAACGAGGATCACGTGAACTGGTTCATGCAGCTCCTCAGGCTGCCTCCCTGCCTGGACACGCTCTACATCACGGTGATTGCATCCTGCCCTGCCTCAGCGGAAAAATTATCCATGCTAGCTCTTCAAACTTTTTGGACATTGGCTGTTAATTAATCTACAAACGCCGATACTATACACCTCGTTATTGAGCTTACAGCCCTACTGGGATCACCAGAATCGCAATGTCAAGCCAGGTCCGTGGGACGTGCTGAGCTGCACCGGCCGATTTCATCGCCTCGAGAAGGTGGTTTTCGAGGAATACGGCCGGGAGGAATGCCAGAGGGAGATGGCAACGTTCCTGCACGGCAAGCGTAGGGTCCTCATGGACATGGAGTTCCATTGCCAGAGGGACTTTTTCCGGGGAGAGGGAGGAGGCTGGGTCCGTCGCGAGCGGCAGCTCTTGTGCTGTGCCTGGATAGCAGAGCCTCCAAGGAAGCTTAGTTCCGTTTCGTCAAGGCCCCGTTGCTAGGCAATTATCACGAAGATGATCACCACGAGTGTCGAGTGGTGTAAAGAGGATGTATAGTCAAGAGTTTTGTCGGGTGTCTTAGGATTTTAGGTAGAACTGTGCGTAGTTTGCACCATGATTGAAGCGCATGAACTCGGTATTTATACCCAGATATAATTAGAACTAGATTCTCTGTTTTTTATTAAAAAAAATAGTAGAAGTAGATTCTGAATGATCTGTCACTCAATGGCACTCACTGTTGGATTGATCTCTCTCCCAATTAGCCCAACGGCTAATCGGGGCCTTGATCCGCGCCCTGATCGGGGGCGCCCAGCCCATCTATTGGCTGGTGTGCCCCCGTCGCGCTGCGCAATATATAAAGGGGTGGGGGCCGGCGACTCTAGTTACGAGGTTTTGCCTGAGCCGCAATCCCAACCCGACAAAACCCTAACCGATCTAGAGGAGGCGCAGTCAGCGACGGGAAGCACCATCGCCGTCGACGTCGCCGGATCTACGCCGCCGCTGCCACCGTCCTCTTCCCCGACCGTCGCTGCCCGTGCGCAGACTACACCGACGAACCAGCGATGGCCGGCTCTTCCTCCAATGCTTCCGACGGTTAGTACTGCCCCTACCTCTTCCTCTCTCTCTCTCTCAGATCTAGACTCCTAGGCGCAAAGAATGTCTCCAACAATGGTATCAGAGCCTTGATGGATCCCGAGCCAGATGAAGAACCCCAAATCCCTGATACCCGAATCAAGAAAAAAAGGAGGAATTGGGGGACTCACGGGTGCGGTCGTCGCCGCTCGCGCTGCCACGCCCGGCCCGCTGTTCATTGGGGCCGATGGGCCGCCGCGCCGCTGCGCGCCGCGCGCCGCTCGGCGGCTGCCGCTCGCCCGCCGTGGCCGCCGCGCGCAAGCCTCGCCGAAGCGCCGATGGCGCCGCCGCGCCGCCGCTCGCGCTGGGCTTTCGCGCCATCGCCTCGCGGAGTGCGCTGCCGCCCGCCTTCGCCATCGCTTTGCGCGCGAGGCCGCCGCCGCATGCATGCGCGTCCCACTCGCCGCGCCACTTCACCGCCTCGGCCGCCGCGCTCCGCCGCGCGCCGATCCGATTTTTTCGGGTTGGGCCGGTGGAAATGCCCTTAGGGTTACGGGAGTGGGGGTGTTTTTGTTCGGGCGAAAGTTTCTCCTGGCCGTCCGATTTGATCTACGGCCAAGGATGAAAGGGGGCCAGTTGGGCCGGCGCATTTTGGGCCGCCGAGAGAGGCTGCTGGGCAGGCCGAAATGGCCATATGGGCCAAGAGAGTGCTGAGCGCGCACCGGTTGGATTAATTTCATTTTTCCGCTGCAAAAGTTAATGTTGATTAATTTTTCATTATTAAATTTGAACCAATGGGAGAATTTAATTTTCGAAAAATAGATATAATTTCCAGATAATTATGATATTGTTATTTTCTGACCAACGTTGATGATAACAGTATTATAATTTTTTAATTGATGATTTTATGCATTATTTCTATTTCTGCCCAACGGTGATGTAGATTTAATGTATAAATAAAATTGTATGTCGTATTTTGACCAACGTTGGAAATAAGGCATATAATTTTGCTGTTAACAGTGTTATAATTTTTTAATTGATAATTTTATGCATTATTTCTATTTCTGCCCAACGGTGATGTAGATTTAATGTGTAAAACAACTGTATGTTTTTTAATTTTAACCAACGTTGAAATCAAGGCATGCAGTTGTTGTTATTATGTTTAAATGTTCTCACTGTATATGAATTGTGTTTTCAGGAGGATACTCTTTGATGGGCTACATCAGAGATAATCCCGGTTCTCAAAGGAGATAACTATGGTGAATGGAAGAAAAAGATTGACCTGGCCTTCATCTTGGCTGAGGTGGACTGGGTAGTCACCACACCGTGTCCCACAGAGCCTGTGGCACCGGTGAGGGACGAAAATGAGGCTGATGCTGTTTGGCAGACCAGACAGAGGGACTATGCTCCCATAAAAATGTTATATGATCTTGATCATAAAAAGTGGGTCACTGCCAACAAGAAATGTTTGGCTGTGATAAAGAACACGATTGAGCCTGCAATTGTGGGCTCAATCGCAGAGTGTGACACCGCACGAGTATCTTGAGAGAATAAAGAGTCGCCATCGCTCTTCAAAGACTTATGCTACACAGCTGATTAAACAGCTTGTGACAGAAAGGTACTCTGGTGGTGGCAGTGGCATAAGAGAGCACATACTGAGGATGAGCAACTTGGCATCCAAGCTTAAACCAATAGATTTGGCTCTCAAGGATGAGTTCCTTATTCATTTGGTTTTTGCTTCCTTGCCGAAAGAGTTTGACACTTTTGTTGTCAACTACAACATGCAGCCCGAGAAATAGGACTTAGAAAAGTGCATAGCTATGTGTGTGCAAGAGGAGGAAAGAATTAAATCCTCACATGGTGGTTCTATCAACTATGTGAAGGACAACAAGAAAAAGAACTTCAACAGTAACTTCTCCTCAAAGAACAAGGAAAAGCCCCGTCCATCACCTCAACAGAATAATTTTGCAAGAGACAAAGATCGTTGTCTTCATCGCAAGAAGACGGACACTACAAGAAGAACTGTCTCGATTACTTAAAAATGATAATGGCAAAGAAAGGTGAGAACATTATTACCTTTATAAATGAATCCCTGTATGTGCGATATTCAAAATCTACTTGGTGGATTGATTCAGGTGCAACTGTTCATGTTGCCAATAATTTGCAGGGATTCCGTTCGACGAGCACTACGCAAAGAAAAGAAAGATGCGTTAAAGTCGCAAATGGAGTCCAAGCTGAAGTTGAAGCCGTTGGCGATCTTTCATTAGAGCTAGCTGATGGCTTCACTCTTTTACTTAGAGATGTTCTTTATGTTCCTCTTTACCAGAGGAATTTGATTAGTGTTTCATGTTTGGACAATGATGGTTATGATTGTCATTTTGGAAATGGCAAGTGTGAAATAATGTTTAATAAAGAATGTGTTGGTCTTGCCATCTTACAAAATGAGCTTTATTTGTTATCATTACGCGATGATGTGAATGTCGTATGCGATAATGGGATCGTCGCGTGCGAGAAAGTGAATGAATCCTCGTCTACGAATGTAAACAGGAAACGAAAGAGAACTCTAGATGCGTCGTCAAAATTATGGCACTATCGTTTAGGCCATATTCGAGGGGGAGAATAGAAAGACTAGTTAAGAATGATATTCTTCCTCCATTAGAGTTCTCAGACTTAGAACAATGCAGAGAATGCATTAAAGGAAAATATGTAAAGAAAATTAAGAAAGACGCCAAAAGAAGCACAGGAGTTCTACAAATTATTCACACAGATATTTGTGGTCCTTTTCCTGTGAAAAGTGTGGATGGATATGACTCGCTCATAACATTCACTGACGACACTCCGTTATGGATATATTTATCCAATCAAAGAAAGAAATGAAGCCTTGGATAAATTCAAGATATTTAAGGTCAAGTTGAAAACCAACACGATTTAAAGATTAAGATAGTCCGATCGATCGTGGGGAGTACTACGATCGACATACCCCATATGGACAAGTTTCGGACCTTTGCAAGGTTTTTACAGAAAATGGCATAGTGGCCCAAAGATTCTACACCGAGCGAACCTCAAGAAATGGAGTAGTGAAAGACGCAACTGCACTCGATGGATATGGTGCGAAACATGATGAGCTATTCCACACCGCCATTGAGTTTATGGATGGAGGCGTTGAAAACCGCCATTCATATTCTCAACAGAGTGCCTAGTAAGTCGGTGCCCAAAACACCGCATTTGAGTTGTGGATGTGAAGAGTTCCTCACTAAACCACTTACGTGTGTGGGGAGTCCTCACGAGGCTAAAGTATTTAACCCAAACCTTGGGAAGTTTGATCCCAAAATGAAGTTGCCATTTCATTGGCTACCCTGAAAGTCAAAAGGTTTTCGTTTCTCCGTCCGCATGATATACAAAGTTTGTAGAAACGAGACACGCTGTCTTCTTAGAGGATGAAATGATGAGGGGAAGCATGGTAGCTCGAGAGATTGACCTTGAAGAGAAGCGGGTGTATGCGCCCACTCCGATGATTCAAGAGCCATTCTTCACACTACCTGTTGTCGCTGCACCGACGATGCAAGACATCAGGTGCCAAGACTGTTGTTGTTCCTCCTGTGGCAACAATGAATGAGAATGAGGAACCTGTTCTTCAGGATCCTATAGAACCCATTGCCACAGATGAGGGGGAGCAACAGCAGCCTCAAACAGAAGATGTACCAAATGAGGAGGCCCCGAGGAGGTCTCAAACAGTAAGAAGATCAGCTATTTCTGATGATTATCAGATTTATCATACAGAGGAATTTCAAATGGAGGATGATCTCACCTCATTTGAAGAAGTCATGAGAAGCGAAAATTCTTCAAAATGGCTTGAGGCCATGGAAGAGGAAATGAGGTCCATGAAGGCTAATAAAGTCTGGGACTTGGAAATTATTCCTAAAGGAGCCAAAACAGTAGGATGTAAATGGGTCTACAAGACAAAGCTTGACTCCCAAGGGAATGTAGAAAGATACAAAGCGCGACTTGTGGCAAAAGGCTTTACGCAAAGAGAAGGGATTGATTACAATGAGACCTTTTCTCCGCCTTATATAAAGATTCTTCGAAATCATAATGGCATTAGTAGCACATTATGATTTAGAGTTACATCAGATGGATGTAAAGACGGCGTTTCTTAATGGGGATTTGGAGGAAAATGTTTACATGGCACAACCGAAAGGTTTTGTCGTGGAAGGAAATGAAGGAATGGGATGCCGCCTAAAGAAATCGATTTATGGGTTAAAGCAAGCTTCAAGACAGTGGTACTTGAAGTTTGACAGTACAATAAGAAAATTTGGGTTTAAAGAGAATATAGAGGATAACTGTGTTTATGCAAAGTTTAAAGATGGGAAGTTTATCTTCCTAATCCTGTATGTGGATGATATCCTACTGGCTAGTAGTGATGTCAGCCTGCTACTAGAGACAAAGAAGTTTTTGTCCTCAAACTTTGATATGAAAGATCTTGGTGAAGCTTCGTTCGTTCTAGGGATCGAAATTCACCGGGATAGAAACAAAGGGGTATTGGGAAGGCATACATAGAGAAAGTCTTAAAGAAATTTGGTATGCATAAATGTAGTCCTTCACCTGCACCTATAGTCAAGGGCGACAGATATGGGGATTTTCAATGTCCCAGGAACCAGTACGAGCTCGATCAAATGAAATCGGTTCCATATGCTTCAGCTGTCGGAAGCTTGCAGTATGCTCAAGTGTGCACGCGCCCTGACTTAGCGTTTGTTACCGGGTTACTTGGCAGATTCCAGAGCAATCCTGGAATAGAACATTGGAAATTGATAAATAAAGTCTTGCGTTATCTGCAAGGAACAAAAGGCCTCATGATGACATACAGAAGATCAGATTCACTCCATATAGTGGGGTATACAGATTCTGATTATGCGGGAGATGATAGAAAGTCGACATCCGGATATGTGTTCACTCACGGAGGAGCTATATCGTGGAAAAGCTCAAAGCAAATCGTCACTACATCGCCCACAATGTATGCCGAGTTTGTAGCATGTTATGAGGCTACAGGCGTGTGAATCGGCTAAAGAAGTTCATACCCGCTTTAAAAGTGGTTGACGACATCAATAGACCACTTAAGTTGTATCGCGATAATGAACCCGCAGAATGTATACCCACAACAATAAGTCAAGTGGTGCTGCCAAACACATTGACATAAAGTACTATGTTGTGAAAGACAAAGTTCGGGATCAAATTATAAGTCTTGAGCATATAAGTACCGCAAAGATGTTAGCGGATCCGCTTACTAAAGGCTTACCATCCAACGTGTTCAGAGAACATGTAGCCGGCATGGGTTTAAGTTTCGCCTATGATTCCTGGACTAAAAGATGGCCTAAAAGATTAAAGTAACTATTTCAGAACAGAGAGGTGTATTGTAGCTGTTAAATCTATCGGCGATTGACCGTGACGATGAGACATGTTCTATGCACTAATCTGTGATGGAATGAGTAAAGTCAAAAGTAATTAAAGTTAAAGCATAGAGGAGATCAAGGGGGAGAATGTTGGATTGATCTCTCTTCCAATTAGCCCAACGGCTAATCGGGGCCTTGATCCGCATCGATCGGGCGCCACCATCTATTGGTGGTGGGCCTCGTCGCACGCGCAATATATAAAGGGGTGGGGGCCAGCGGCTCTAGTTACGAGGTTTTGCCTGAGCCGCAATCCCCACCCGACAAAACCCTAACCGATCTAGAGGGGGCGCAGTCAGCGACGGGAAGCACCATCGCCGTCAACGTCGCCGATCTACGCCGCCGCCACCGCCTCTTCCCCGATCACATCGCTCGCGCGCAGACTACACCGACGAACCAGCGATGGCCGGCTCTTCCTCCAATGCTTTCGACGATTAGTACTGCCCCTACCTCTTCCCCTCTCTCTCTCTCAGATCTAGACTTCTAGGCGCAAAGAATGTCTCCAACACTCACTACTCCACTATCTATGCCACAAAGTTGTATGTATTTCTTTGAGGGTAACACAAACTTATATGTAGATCCTCATATTAATACCGGGCGTAACAAATCGCCAAAACATCATATAACATTTTTCAGGTCGTGCTAGTGTACTGCAAATGAGGTTTGTAATCTAAGTTGCAGTGGATGAACTTCATTTGACCGTCAGATGTTCTCTTCGAAGAAGCGAGGCAAGGGACCATCTCTCTCGAGATGGTACGTCTTGTCCTTGATGATTGCAATGCCCTCCTTCTCTGCAACATAAGAACAAAACGCAAACAGAAGAATTGAGCTGCTCGGAGTTCGGACCGCAAAATCAGATCCATGCAAGCAAAAGAATCAACTGATATCAATTTTCTGAATCTTCTCTTTGATTATGCATAGAACCGTAATACAAGAAAATGCGTCAATGAATCAACCGCACTCACTTGATAATTTGTCGGCCTGATTGGGTGCGAGCCTCGCCGCGAACCCGAGGCCGCTGTAGTGGTAGACCATCGCCGTCTGTGCTTCCTCTGTGCTGTAACAAAAACAGGGAAATGTCAGCAGGAGAAATATGGGGCTGTGCTGTGTCTGAAGGCAGTAACGTCGCATGTCACAGCCACCTTCCGACGACGGAAGCGAGCAACCGGACGTCGTAGTCCACGGAATCGACGTAGTCGGCGCGGCTGACGAAGACGATGTACACGTTAGAGGTGTGCTCGTCGGAGCCAGGGGAAGGGGCCAAGGCAGAGGGCATGGCAGTGGGTGAGAAAAGGAGGAGGAGAAGAAGCGGCAGCAAAATGGAGGGGGCGATCTCCATGGCTGCCTCTGGAGAAGAGCTCTGCTTTACCCCTCTTGTCATCGAGTTCAGCTGTTCAGGGAATGCAAGATTTCCACCTGCTTAGTGCTTATATGGGTGATTATCCCGGTTACAAATCTCACCTTTAGTTCGTCCAATTAAACTCGTAAATGCAAGCATTGAAACTTTAGATTACTTCAGCAGCATGTAACAAGAACACGTTACGGTACACGATTGCTAGTTCAGATTAATAACCGTCGGGAACTCTGACAGGTCGTAGAGGAGTTACGTGCGAATTTTGGACGCTTTTGGCACTGTTGCTACCCGAAATTCCGAAAATAGCTTCTTCGGAAACGAAATTCCAACTCTAACCCCCACCTGACCGCACCATTTAACCGCGTCGCGACACGTGTCCAATGGTGCGGCCGGGGAGCGCACCACACCTGAGTGGTGCGGTCCCCGACCGCACCACCGACCGCACCACTCACTCTGATGTGACCATGTGGTGCGGTCGGGGAGCGCACCACTCCGGTGTGGTGCGGTCCCGACCGCACCATTGACACGCGTCACACTCCGTTAAGTGGTGCGGTCAACGAGGTGCTAGAATTGGAATTTTGTTCTCTCAACGCTATTTTTGGTATTTTCTGTAGCAACAATGTCAAAACGCCCAAAATTAGCATTACGTCAAAGGCATTTTTAGGTCGAGGACCACCTTCGTTGAAACTACTACCTCGGATCACAAATATATATATATATTATTTTAGATTTTAACATTGTCTATAAAATATAATTTTAACTAATAATTTATATTAATATATTTATAAACCTAATAAAATTATAATATTATAAAATTACTTTTCGAGATAAATCTATATATATGATTTTCATGTATTCAATCTAAATATTTAAAAGACATCAATAGTTAAAGTTTCAAAAATTTGACTGCATGGATCACAAAACGACATGTATATGTATTTATGAATGGCAACGTATCGAGTGCATTCAGCCATCCCGGTGCACTCATGCACTCGACTCATGTCAACCATCCAATCTCCATCCGACGTCCCATATCAACATGCGTCACTTTTTGCAAAACCCGCCCGTCACTTGCGTTGGATTTGCAAATCGCTCCCCAAGCCATCCCCTTCGCCCCTCCTCTCTCCAGACCCACCGCCGGCCTCCGCCCCTCCTTCTCCCCCAAGCCGCCACCCACCTCGCTTCTTCCTCCTCCGATCCATCGCCCATCGCCCGCCTCCTCCCTGATCCGTCGCCGACGCCGCGCCTCCTCCCGGCGGCTGGTCGACCACGTTGGTCGATACAAGGGGGTGCATGCGGTCGACGGCGGCTTAGAGGGAGGAGGGGCGGGAGCAGGCAGCAGCTCGGGAGGAGGAGGCGCAGGGGCGGGCAACAGCAGATCGGGGGGAGGAGGGGTGGGTCGGGTGGTGGCTCGAGGGAGGAGTGGGGGCGGGCGATGGGTCTGGAGAGAGCAGGGGCGATTTATAAATCCAAGGCGAGTGGCGGGTGGGTTTTTGCGAAAAGTGATGCACGTTGATATGGAACGTCGGATGTAGACCAGATGGCTGATATGAGTGAGTGCATTAGTGCACCAGAATGACTGAGTGCACTGGATACGTTGCCTTTATGAATGGAGTAACAGTTGGTCCATCGTTGAGATCATCCTATGAAACTTGACAGGATGATCTAATCCCTCATTTTGTACTGCCTACGATGGGTGAGGTGATGATGGAGCTATTCCTCAAACCAAATACATGGTTAGATTCAGATGCATCCGGTTCCTCAAACCAAACACATTATACAGGAACGTTAGGCATCCATGTAGTGTAGGCGTTGCGCGAGGAAAAAGAAATGAAACCACCTTATTTTTTAACTTCGCCACTAAGCCGCCGCACTCGCAGGCGTAAGTGCATACACAAGCACTTGATTACTTGAATCCTTGGATAGGAACACCCCTCTGATATTTCGTTGCAGATTTCACTGGTTCAGCTACAAGACTAAACCTCTCGTAGTGACGGTAGCGCTAGTATACCAACGCCACAAAACGAGAGGACCTTGTTTAAGATAAACAATTTATAATAAGCTAGCTTCTATTTTCGGCGGTTCGATTATAAGAACATGAACATTTTTTCTTCTTCCAGATAACAATGTGATAACCAGACGGCAGATGCAAATTAAAGCATGTATAGAAAGAAGAAAATAGATTTGCCATTGGTGACAGACAGCACCCAGTTATGTCTCAACTTCATTGATCTTTTTGTTGGGGGTGGAGGTAACTTCATTGACCATTACATGTAGAATACAAGAATGCAGGAGAAAAAAGCACCAATTCATCCACCAAAGTTTGTCTTCGTCTCAATTCTCAACAATGCAGTCTGTCTGGCAATAAACTTTGGTGGAGATAAAATCCAGCACTGGTAATGAAATTGGCAGACAATTCAGTACCAACAATTATCCAATACCATCAGTCCTGCACGAAATGAGCTTCTGGGTGAGCATCTTCTTGCATAACCACATTACAGCTCACAGCTTTGCTGAGATCACACCTTTCATTTTTTTCCTACTTCCAAAAGAATGAAATTGAACTGCTTGGTCGCTTCATCACAATCTCTTGGAGATAGATATGGAAGTCTCCGTCAGAATTGGGAATAAAGCAGTTGATTTGCTGAGTTGAGACCTATGGCGACAAAAACAAGCTGCAAGCCTGCAACTCACTTCCACATACATTTTATAGGTTGAGCAGCTATCTCCACAAGTATGGAGCATCAAAATTAGTGGTGGTAATATGTACAGCGGTATGTACAACTTATGTGCGAGACATCAAAACTCAAAACCACCATTCAATTGAACGGACAAAGATGGCCTTCCGATGTTATTAAGGGGTGTTTCCAAGGTGACTACCACTCCAGAACTGCCGACTTGACCATTCCACTTAGATCGCCCAATCTGCCATATATAGCTTCAGTTAGAGCCAAACTACAATCTTAGAAAAGAACCAAGCAGAGGCCTTGTTTAGATAAGGAGATCTTACAGAAAGGGCAGTAAAAGCTGATGGATGTCTCGAGCAAGAGAGACCGCACATTACATTCAGCTCCTCCTTCAATAAATGGATGACCTCTGCACGTACCCCAGGATCACTTCCTCCAAATGTAGGACATACACTGTTGAATAGAATGCCATGAACAAGAGTGCTAGAACAGAAAAGGCAATCACACACAGAACTAAACTAACAATGCGGAACATATAATAGGACCCTACAAATGAACAAAATGAACAATGACGTGTGCAGATGGCAGAATCTCTTGAAAATGCTTCAAAATTGTCCAAATGCTTACAGTAAACTACCTGACTTGTACGCTGGGCCTCACCATAAGACCAGATCTTTTCCATGCTAAGGCTTGAGTAACTCCAAATGAAAGAGACTTGTCAGGCCATTGAAACATAGGAGTGAACCTTGTGCCTCGCTTGTTCTTTAAAGAAGACAAAAAAATAATAGTAAGATTAAAGGTTACCACAGGTAAAATTAAGTCTTTAAAGATAATTAAGGCATAAACACAATGCAAGAGAATTGAGAGAGATTAAAGTTGGTTATCAAGATCATAAAAAGATTAACGTAACAGAACAAATAACACAGACTAGACTTGTCTTAACAAGAACTCAAATGAAATAAAAACAGACGTATGCGCAAATATGTGTGCAACTTTGTATAATGAAGTGAACTCATACACAACAAGAACAATGTGAGCACACAGTGTTCCCATTAACAGGGTGTGATATTGTCAATAAACATAACAAGAGATTTCTCATCAGACATTGATTAACTATAATAAAACTAGTAACTGGTGGAATGCTTAAAACATATCACCATTGTTCCATACAGCACTAGTACAATTTTTTCAGAGATAGCAGGGGAGAATTTCACAGTTCATTTATATAAACAAATTCACTTATAGATTACACACTAAAATTTGCTGATATCACAAATGACTAATACAGAGAAATAAATTGGAAACACTAACCTTGCAAGAGAAGCTCGCTCTTGTTTCTCCTGGATATTTGCCATGAGCTTGAAGCAACCCACCAAATAATGGAAGAAAACCACTTGCTGTTATCCCCTCTCCAGCAACATACGTTAGCTGCCCATTAGGGAACTGCAGATCCATAAAGGACTGCAACAAAAAAAAGCATTACTCTTTTAGATAATATCAATATTCTATCAACAAATACAAGAAAAATTGTTGGGGGGAAGTTATATCGAACATTTTTAACATATCATTACTAAGATTATGCCTGTTAATAATTTTGAAAGCATGGCTACAACATTGTGAATGACGCATAATTTTTACAAAATGCAATAGCAGATAAGCCTTAGCATTCCTTACTGATTACACTAATTACAGAAATGAAGCTTATAGCATTAATTGTGCAGAACTATTGTTCCACTGGTTACTAGATGGAATAAAGACCCAAAGAAGTCAACTGCATAGACTTTTTGCACTAACAAGGAGAAATCCCTACAATAAAAGAACTGTGGCTGTGTGGCAGCATGTATACTTCGATTGTGCAACTACATAATGCAAGCGAAAGCACCCTAGAAAGGTGGGAGAGTCACTCTCCAACTCGATTGCTTTAATATTATTCGTACATGCATTGGCAATTTACAATAAGCTCAAATAACAAAATATGAGAATAATTTAGAATTATAGTAATTTAGATTTAATAGCATGCAGAAAACTCAATAAAATGATACAGCATACTTACACAAGCTACTGGATTAAGACACATCATCGACATCATCAACCATCTCCTATGTTTTGACCAAATAGCTGGACAGAGGGAGTGCACTCCATTCTGTAACAAAAATATCATTTTTAGTATGGATTCAAGACAAATTATTAAGGAAATAGCAAAACAAAGAGACCACAAATTTCCATCAAGCATAAACCCAATCAAACTAATAGATAAAGCATGAGATGACGGACTCATAAAAAGTTCACATGTGGGGAGAAGGCAATAGAAATAATATGCATACCTTGCGATCGTAACCATACCAAAGCAGGTGTTGCTTTGATAGATGAACAGGTAAAAGAAGTGTAGAGTCTCGAACAAATAGTAAAGGTCCCAACTGAATTAGGTAAAGAGGCGAGCTATCATTTGCAGAAGTTGCACTGCCACGTGATGCCTCCAGCCTCCAGAGATCTCCACGTGCAACAACAGAACTCTCAACGTCATTGTTCCTGGTATTGTATGTCGCTGAAATATTTACAGTACCCTGAATAATCAAGAGAAGAGTTAATTGTTATGTTATCAGTCGAGATAAGTAGGTAACATAAATTCAACTTAGCTGAGATGATGTAAATTCACATAAGCCCAACAAATTGATTCGAATGCAAGAATTTCACAGGGAATTTTGCAGGAATCAGTACGAATCCTATCAGATTCCTCTGTTCTAAACAGAGCCTTAACTTTAATATTTTACACAATAAACTACAACCGATTGTACAAAAAAAACTTGCGTACTAACAAAGCATCATCTAACTGCAGATACAAAATCATGGCTTCGATATATGGATTAAGGTGTGAAATCCTTCCAAAGGATATCAAATCCATGATGAGAACAGGCAATCAGACTACAACTCAGTTACCAAATCCCTCCAAGTATCATGGCCTTATGCAAATTTGGTAGAGACATGTAAACCAATAATACATCAAGATTCAAGACAATTATGACCTATACTAGTACAACAAAAACATCATTTTTTGTACTTTTAACGGCAGGAAACCCTAAATTAAGGCTGTGATCTAAAATTGATAAGCAAACATTACGACATGCCAAAATTTAAAGTAGAACTACTAGTTTAGTAGTACCTTCGCCTTCTTAAAGTTTCCAAAAGTCCCAATCTCAAAGCCGAATCCCTCATCGTCTTCATCCAAGTCGTCCCCGCCTGCAACACCACTGACGGTCGACGCGGCGGCACTCCCAGTCGCTGCGGCTGCAGCCGCGGCGGCCGCCTCGAGGGGGCACCTGTCCACAGCCCTCTCCACCGCCAGCCCCACGGCCCCCTCACCCACCGCAGCCGCGGGCGGCGGCGGCGGCACCTTGCGGCGCCGGATCTGGCCGTTCCGGAACGGTACGGGCAGATGGCGCACGGCGTGCTGCACGGCCCCGCCGACGGACGCCCCAATCTCGGCGCCGGCCTGCCCGAGCCTCCCGCCGATGTCGATGACGGAGGCGACGGCCGCGGCTGGGAAGAAGTCCTTCCCGGCCCCGCTGGCGGCGCCGAACGGGACGACGGGGATGTCGATCTCGAAGGGCATCCGCTTGTGCGACGCTGGGGGCCAGGGGAACTGCGGCGGCGCCTGGAGCAGGCCCGTGAACCCCTGCGCGAGGCGGTCCGCGAGGTCCTGGCCCTGCCGCTGCACCCCCTCCCAAGCTTCGAACGAGATCTCCATGCGCAAGGGACACCACGGATCCGGGAGCTCTCTCGTTAGCTAGCTCGCTCGCTCGCTCGTCAGGGCTCGCGAATCGGAATTCGGCGGCGAATAGAATCGAAGGGAGGAGCAGCGGAGAGGAGGCGAAGGGAGGCAAACACGGTAACGGGGAAAGGAGAGGAGCAGGCGAGAGATGGGTGGACGTGTGGTATAGTAGTGGTAGGGATTGGTGTCTCGGTGAGGGATGGGGATAATGGCTTGACCGGGTCGACGTGGATCGACGGGGACAAGGGGATTACGAACAGCAATTCGGCCGCGTGGCCCCGCGCCGCTCCGACTCACCGCGGCGGAGTGGATAAGAACGGGCGCCGTGCCGTGCGACAACCGCGGCTGCAACTGCGTCGGAACGCAAACCCGCTCGGATTCACGTCGGTTGGGCTAAAACGAGAGCGAAACCACCGTGTGCTTATCTTCTCGGCGGTTGTTGTTGCGCGTGCATTCATCCGCCGGTTGTTTCGTTTCGGGCGTATGCTCGTGCTCTTTTTTTAGCTAAGCTTTGGCTCTGGAGAGCGCGGACGATACGATCCGACGTTGCAAACTCGAGCTGCGGACGTAGCGGCGCACCGGGCGGCGTGCGCAGTTCGGTATCCCGGATTGGGTAGCTTGGGTTTGCCCCACGTTATCCACGCGAAGCTGCACGTTGCTTCCCCAGAATTTAGAAGGGGGGCGTACTCTCTCATGCCCCCCTGTTCTCTGTCATTGACACGGAGTACCACGTACTGGCGTTTTCCACTACTACTTGTTTGCGACGAAGGACATGCCTTAATTAGGAATAATTACATCTCCTAGCCAAAGCAGAGCAATCTTAAGAGGGGCCAAGAAAAAGATATTTGGTAGTGAGCGACTATGTAGTTCGTCAAATAGAGAGAAACGAGTCGCGCGGTACAGGCACTACCCGTGTTGGTGCGGCGTTGCTTTTACAATGGCAGCCCGCAGTTGTGCGATCTAAGCAAAATCGATAGCAATCTTGCTGTTACCTTTCAGTTTTAGAGGAAAAACGCTGTTGCGCTAAGGCGACCTACACGGCTACTACCACTCGCAATCGCAGATTTTTATTTTTGCACCCAAGTTAGTCAAGAGTCCCGGGAGAAAGATATGCCGATCGACGTAACGTTTGACGAGTGTGATGGTGGCTGGTAGCTCTTCGTAGAGCCAAATTAACTTACAGAACGCGGCGCCCAACACATAAACAAATGGCGACGACGATGGTACGTACTATCTATATTGCGAACGCGACTGCCATTACACGAGGAAGAGAAGACTGCAACGGAACCGAATATTAAGAACTCGATTCCTCTCGCTGCAGCAAGGGACCGTACACCGCAGGCTACGCAAACGACATGGTCTATTCTTTGGGCCTACTCTGCTTTTTTTAGGAGAAACACAGCGTTCCATGCTTGCTTGTCAGGCAAATCTGGAAAATATGTACTAACTGGCCGTTTTCAGTCTGGCATATTGCTATTTTATGTTATCACGCTGCGCACCGTCATTCAATCTAAGAGCAACTCCAGCAGACCCCCTACTTAAGCCCTCAAACCTCATATTTGAGAGCCAGAGCCAAAATCGACTCAAAGAGACCTCTACTTGGCTCTCAAAAATAGGAGGCCTCTCAAATGAGGCCTTCAAGCCTCATTCCTGGGGCCCCTACTCGCTCTCATTTCCGTTTTCCCATTGCGTGAAAATCACCGCCCCGCTTCCACTCGCCCCGCCGCCTCGCCGCCCCGCCTCCTCCTCTTCGCCGCGACGCCCGCCCGCCCCACTCCCCCTCCTCCCCGCTGCCCCGCCTCTGCCGCCTCTCCCTCCTCCCGCGCCCACCTCCTCCACCGCCGCCTCGCCTTCTTCCCGCTGCCCCCGACCTTCTCGCTGCCCCGCCTCCCGCCGCCTTCTTCCTTCCCCCGCCTCCGCTCTCTCCACCGCGCCCTCGCCCCTCGCCTCGCCCGACTCCCGCTTTCCCACCGCCTCCTCCTTCCCCGCGCCTCGCCCTCCACCGCCGCCTGCTGCCTCGACCGGGCGCCACGACCGAGCCTCCTCACCGCCCTCCTATCGCACGGATCCGGCCGCGGCCTGATCCGGCCGCCTCCGCCGGATCCGTCGCGCCGCGCGCCGCCGGATCGACGGAACCGACGCCATCCGGCGCAGACGCTGCTCCATCCACTCGCCCGGCCTCGCTCCTCCGCGATTCGCTGCTCCTCCGCAGCATCCGCCGCCGCCCGCTAAGGCCGCCGACGCCGCTTCCGGCTTCCACGCCGCCCAGCCGCCGGATCCGCGCCGCGCCGCCGCCGATGGAGTGAGGGAGGGAACGGTGATGAGAGAGGGGACGAAGAAATTTGTCGAGTGGGTCCCATGTGTCGATGTGTGGTGAATAGATTTGAGGGCTTAGATTTGAGGGGTGCTGTTGGAGTAGAAGCAAAAAAATTGGGCCCTCAAAAGTAGGGGAGCCCTCAAATAAAAAGTAGAGGCCCTGTTTTGAGTAGTACTGCTGGAGTTGCTCTAACTAGTTAGTGGCTACCATGTGACCCTGTGTTTGGCTTACGTTTCGTACATGAAGATAGCAACTTACGTATGGGTAGAAAACCATTAGGGCCTTCTGATATAAAATTTTGGTCTCTAAATTTTTCTTGGTCAGACAAAAAAGACTGTTTAGATAGACCGGTAATACAATTTATTTACATTTGGTTTGAGCTAATCTAATCGGAAAAATAAAAACTGGTGAGGAGGCCACAATTTCTTTCCAATAAATATCGGGCTACGTCACTGCGGCGAGTCGCCGGTGGAGACATGAGGAATCCTAGACCCAACGGCAGTGGTGACGACATCATAGGCGGCAGCGGAGCCCTGGTCGAGCAGGCAACTCCCTCGGAACCTAGTCGTTGAAAGGTAGTGCAGCCATCTCCCTCCTTTGTTTCCCCTGCTCTCCCCCCCCCCCATCCGTGGTTCCCCCTCTTCTCCTTCTCTCCCCTCGGATCTATATTGCAGGTTTGCATGCCGGCTGCTATCAGAGAAACTTGCAGAATTCATTTGTTTATCAACTCTGGAGCTCAAGTCACTGTCGATGCTTCATTTGAGTGCTGACCTTATGCTTCAGATTTTGTTTCGTAGTTAGATTTATGCTTCAGATTTTGTTTCGTAGTTAGACTTATGCTTCAGATTTTGTTTCGTAGTTAGACTTCAGATTTTGTTTTGTAGTTGAGCTCAAGCCACTGTTCGTGTAAACATGTAGTTTAGTAGAAGATTTTGTTTTGTAGCTCTTTGACTTTATGATTTAGTTTAACAAAAACTGCATTGAAGTTTTGACCCGATTCTGTACTTCAGGATAACCAGATGGAGTGCTTCAGTTTATGTTCGTCGATGTATCTGTACATGTTGAAAATATAAGCACATGTAGGTTCAATTTATTCCATAAATAAATCATGACATCATGCACGCAAAATAACAGAACCATCACGAGCATAACAGATCTATACATGTAAACCAGAAACAATACATGAACAGATCTAATGCGAAAAACATGACCGTTATGCATCGATGATTCTGCTTACGACGGTTTGCCGATGTTGACGCCAGAGGCACGGTGTGGATGACACGAGGTCGGTGACGATTCGCGGCCGAATGACGAGGAAGACGAGCGAGCCGCAGCGGCGAGCGCGCAGAGCGCTTCCCAAAACCTTATTCGCCTCTCCGGTGCAGATTTCGCGGCGGTTGCCCGAGACTGCTCTCCCGAACGATGCACGCCGCCGGACGGACGGAGTAGACTACGTGGGACAGCGCAGTACAATGGAGGAGGCAAAAACCCTAGATTGAATCGGTTGTACTGTATGGAGGCGGCGACTCAGTATTTATAGAAGAATCAGAACGTGTGATCAAGATGCCTGCACGTTCTCCATAACTCGTAACAGAAACGGATTAGTCACGCGTAACCGATCCGGATTCACCGCCACTCAAAACAGCAAAAATAAAACTGCAAAAAGAAACCGCGTCTGCGCAAGCACCTGGAGCCGATTTTGGCGGACCATTCACGCAGGTGCCGTGCGCCCGCACCCCCCGCCCGGCCCGGCGAGGCGAGGCGAGCGAGCGCGCGTGTGTGATCCTCTAGTTCTCTCCCACACATGTCTCATGTGGCTAGGAGTGCACCATCCCTTTTAAGGTGGTCTTCCTCTCCTATAACTAGCAATGTGGTACTAAAGTTCACATGCATGCCTCCTTTGCATGAGTGGGCCTTTGAGATTTATTATAGGAATTATTGTATGGGCTTGGCCCACATAATTCAACAATCCCCCACCAAATCTCAAAGTCCCACAGAGATTTGCCTGAATTCCAATGTACTGTTTATATATCAGTGTTTCGATGGAGACCGATTAAGGTTGAACATCCACCTAGAACTCCAAGCTACACTTACTCACAACTTGAACAATGGACTACGCCTTGAATTGCAAGTTTGGTGCAAGCAAGCTTCACTCAAAGACTTAACTGATACTAGGCCGCCAGTAGGCTACCCCTCGGTTGGAGCGTATAAGTCATACTCCTTGGTCTCTTCATGAGCATAGTAGGAGATTTTCCCAAGATCTCCATAGACTGCGACTAACAACAATGCTCATATAGGTGTATTCTTTCAAGAACGTTCGCAGATAACGTCTTCGCTTTTGAAAGCCAATGGAACACATTAAGGCCTTAACCAACCTCGCCTTGCGCTTTAGAGTATTGCATCTTCACATAGAGAGGTTGAAATTACTCTCCGCCGCTAACTAATGGCTTGTTTTTCCTGCATCCTAATTCACGGATCTCCGATCACATAGGTTGGGTTACTACCATAGATAACTCACATGGGTCTCATACCCATCTCCTTCGATGCACTATCTATCACATTCGTGATAGTCCCTTTGTAAAGGATCTCGTGTTTTTATCTGCTTGGATGTAATCCGAGGTTATAACTCCGGAGTTTCTCAATTTCTGACAGACTTCAATCGTCTCTTGACATGCATAGACGATTTCATATTATCCTTAGAATCTGCTTCACTTTAGCGATAACGGTTTGATTATCACGATTCATAAGGATAGCCGCATCGGCTTTTCCACCGTAGGTAGATCCATCAATAGATCCCGTAGCCATTCTCGCCTCAACAATGCGGTGTCAGTGCCGCAAGCTCGCTTCCATGGTTGACCTCGTCAAAATGGTCTGCTTGCAAGACCTCCATTAACACAAAGACCACCACCAATAGTGAAAACATATCCGCTAGTGGCTTTGATCTCATCAAGATCGAGATCCGCTTGGAATCACTATAACCCTCCAAAGACCGACGGTACCCAAATAGTGAAGTCCAAAGTTCGAGGTACCTTTCGAGATAGCGCAACACTCGCTCAAGCGCTTTCCAGTGATCATCTCCCGGTTAGATGTAAACCGCTCAACTTGCTCACAAAGAAAGGAGATGTCCGCCTTGTTGCACTAGCTAGGTACATAAGTGAGCCAATTATCCGAGAATATTCCAGTGATTTCTTACAATTTTCTTATTCTTACGAAGTAACACGCTAGGATCATAAGGTGTTGGAGAAGGCTTGTCGTCGTAAAAGCCAAAACGGCTCAAGACCTTTTCCACATAATGAGATTGCAAAAGTGTAATCCCATCCTCACCTCTAATCAATTTAATGTTTAGAATAACATCAGCCATTCCCAGATCTTTCATATCAAAATTTTGAGACAAAAAGGATTTGACCTCATTTATCACATTGATGTTTGTCCCAAAAATCAGGATGTCATCCACATACAAGCATAGAATAACTCCTCACCCCCACCATAGTGATAGTATACACATTTATCTCGCTTTATTGACAAAGAAGCTCGCAGATGTCGTTGTTCTATCGAACTTCTCATGCCACCGCTAGGGGCTTGTTTCATACCATACAAAGATTTCAACAGCTTTAACACCTTGCCTTTTGACCTTCTACTACAAATCCATCAGTCGTTCCATGTAAATTTTCTCATCCAAATCTCCGTTAAGAAAAGCTGTCTTAACGCCCATTTGATGAACGAGAAGACCATGTGAGGCAGCCAAAGCAAGTAGTACTCAAATTGTGGTCGCCTAGCAACAGTGAGTAAGTGTCAAAGAAATCTTCGCTTTCTTTCTCGAGTATAGCCCTTGGCAACAAGCCGAGCCTTATACTTTTCAATAGTACCATCAGCCTAAGCTTCTTTTTGAACACCCACTTGCACCCTACAGGTTTGCACCCATAAGGTCTATCTGTCAGCTCTCAGGTTCCATTAGCAATAATGGAATCTATTTCACTACGGACAGCCTCCTTCCAATAGTCTGCATCAGGGGATGCATACGCTTCTGAAATAGACTTGGGAGTGTCGTCCACAAGGTACACAGTGAAATCATCACCAAAGGATTTGGATATTCTTTGTCTCTTGCTCCTTCTAGAAGCTCCACTATCATCCTCCTCATTGACAAGTTCATGTGTATGTTCAAAAGGTTCAGGTGGTGTGATTGAACTGGGAATTATTTCAGAAGGTTGACTAGTAGTGTTATGCGTATCCTTCATTGGAAAAATATTCTCAAAGAATGTTACATCTCGAGACTCCATAATTGTACCAACATGCATGTCAGGTATATCAGTTTTAACTATAAAAAATCTATAGGCAATGCTATGATTAGCATATCCCAGAAAGACACAGTCCACAGTTTTAGGTCCAAACTTGTGTTTCTTAGTTATTGGCACATTAACTTTCGCCAAGCACCCCATGTACGCAAGTAAGAAAGTGATGGTTTTCTCCCAATCCATACCTCGTATGGTGTTTTGTCCTTATTTCTGTTAGGAACTCTATTTAATACATGATTAGACGTTAGCAAAGCCTCCCCACCATGCCTTGGGTAAGCCCGATGTCTAACATGGCATTCACTCAAGTCATCAACGTGTGATTTTTCCTTTCGCAATCCCATTTGACTCGGGAGAATAAGGAGGCGCCCTCTCATGTATAATGCCATGTTCTCACAAAATAAGTCAAATTCGTTTGAGAAATACTCTCACCACGATCCGACCTAAGTTTTTTATCTTTCTATTTAACTGGTTTTCAACTTCGCTTTATAGATTTTAAAATAGTCTAAAGCCCCATCTTTCGTTTTCAATAAATACACATAACGTAACCTAGTTGCATCATCAATCAATGTCATGAAATATCGTTTTCCACCCTTCGTCAACACGCCATTCATCTCGTAAAGATCTAAATGCAAGAGTTCTAGTGGTGCCAAGTTTCTCTCCTCAAAGACCTTGTGAGGCTTACGAGGTTGCTTTGATTGCACACACTATGGCATTTAGAACCTTTGGTAATGGAAACGTTTGGAATTAAATTCATCTTGAAAGCCGAGACATCAAACCAAAATTAATATGACATAGACGTGAGTGCCAAATATTAGCCTCATCATCCACACCGCCACAAATATGGTTCACGCCTTATTGCGAAATCTGAAAGGGAAAAGCGGAACAAGCCTCCGCACTCATAGCCTTTACCAATAAAATATCCATGTTTAGACACGACTACTTTATTAGACTCAAATACCAACTTAAGGCCGTCTCTACATAAACGGAGCCACTAACGAGATTCTTGTCTATAGAAAGGACATGCTGACGTTCTTCACCGCACGATCTTTCCGGTAAACTTCAGATCTACCGTACCAACACCATGAACAGAGCATGTGACCTATTCCCCATTAGGACGGAGGAATCCAAGCGACTGATAAGAAGAAAACAACGAAATATCATCACACACATGTACATTAGCTCTGTATCAATCCACCAATTGGTAGATTGACTAACCGAAAGAACAATGAGGTAAATTACCATACTCACCCCATCTCCGCCTTGCCAATGGTCACGCTGATGCACTTAGAAGTTCATCCTCCTGTGTGTCTTCTTTCCTTTGCGTTGTGGGCACTTCTTGGCCATGTGACCGTGCTCACCGCACACAAAGCAAGTTCTATCATCCCGATTGTTGTTGTTGTTCTTCTTCTTGAAGTTGGTTGTCCAGTAGGGCTTTGACAAATTTCCCTTTGTTCTTGCTTGAGGGTTTCTGCACCACATTGGCACTAGATCGCCTCCATCACCCTTAGACACAGCGTCCTTTTCCCGAGCTTTCTCCTCAATTTCAAGAGACCCAATCAGATTCTCAACAGAGTACTCTTGTCTCTTGTGTTTGAGTGTCTTGTTCAAATTCCTCCATGAAGAAGGTAATTTCGCAATAATGCATCCACCACAAACTTGTCGGGTAAGGCACACTTCAGAGTTCGAGTTCCTTGGCAATGGCCTCGTATCTCATGAGCCCGATCTACTACGAACGGTTATCAACCATCTTGTAGTCATGAAATTGCTCCATGACATACATGTCATTGCTTGCATCGATAGCACCGTATTTGGAATTCATGCATCCCACAACTCCTTCGCGTCTGTCATGTGCATATACACCTCGCATGACGATCGCAGAAGAACACTAAGAATGCATCCAACAAAGAGAGTAGTGGCGCCTCGAATTCTTTCGCTTTTCAGCATCAAGAACACCTTCAGGCTTGCCGTTACTAACCCAGAATACATTCATAGCAGTAAGCCACAGAGTGACCTTGATCTGCCATCTCTTAAAATGCACATCGGAGAACTTATCCGGCCTCAGTGCATCGGCAAATCCAGTCATAGTAAAACCACAGTGCCTACAATAAGGTTTTTGGATTGTTGAAAATATAAGCACATGTAGGTTCAATTTATTCCATAAATAAATCATGACATCATGCACACAAAATAACAGAACCATCACAGGCATAACAGATCTATACATGTAAACCAGGAAACAATACATGAACAGATCTAATGCGAAAAATATGACTGTTACGTACCGATGATTCTGTTCTGATCGATTTGCCGATGTTGACGCTGTAGGCACGGTGTGGATGACACGAGGTCGGTGACGATTCGCCGAAGCCGAACGACGAGGAAGACGAGCCAAAGCTGCAGCGAGCAGTCGCGCAGAGCGCTTCCCAAAAACCTTATTCGCCCTCTCCCGGTGCAGGATTTCGAAGGCGACGGTTCCGGAGACTGCTCTCCCGAACGACGCAGCACGCCACGACGGACGGAGTAGACTACGTGGGACAGCAGCGATACAATGGAGGAGGCAAAAACCCTAGATTGAATCGGTTGTACTGTATGGAGGCGGCGACTCAGTATTTATAGAAGAATCAGGACGTGTGATCAAGACGCCTGCACGTTCTCCATAACTCGTAACCGAAACGGATTAGTCACGCGTAACCGATCCGGATTCACCGCCACTCAAAACAGCAAAAATAAAACTGCAAAAAGAAGTCGCGTCTGCGCAAGCACCTGGAGCCGATTTTGGCGGACCATTCACGCAGGTGCCGTGCGCCCGCACCCCCGGCGAGGCGAGCGAGCGCGCGCGTGTGATCCTCTAGTTCTCTCCCACACATGCCTCCCTTTTAAGGTGGTCTTCCTCTCCTAGAACTAGCAATGTGGTACTAAAGTTCACATGCATGCCTCCTTTGCATGAGTGGGTCTTTGAGATTTAGTATAGGAATTATTGTATGGGCTTGGCCCACATAATTCAACAGTACATTCAGTAGATGGTTGCCTCATTATTAAAATTTGTTTGAACTGCTGTTGATTTGACATGAACGTTGGCTATGGTTCTGCGTCCAGAAACAGTAATGTGCAATTTGTGAGCATGATCCAAATGTGTCTTTTTTTACCTGTTTGCTACAGTGACAAGCGCAAAAGAGATCATGCTTGAGTCCATCTAGTTGATATTCTAGCTACAGCTTGTTCATGTAATTGCAACATGCATCTTGTAAATTAAAATGTGAATCAGAGAGTTTATGTATTCTGCGTGGAGTTTTGACTTGAGTGCATTAAAGTGAGTATTCTTGTGAAAGTTTGTTTACCTCAGGTTGAGAATGATTATTTTTTAGCAATTATGAAGGTAAGTTAATTAGATGCCACATATATGTTAGGAATTATGATGCTGATTCAGATTCAGAGCTGTGGTTGCCACCTTTGTTTTTTTTTTTTTGTTTACTGCATGTTTCCAAACACCGCATAATAGCCATTACAAGAGAAATTAAGATAATACGACTGGATCCAAGGGATTTCTTGTGTCCAGCAAATTACAAGTGTATTTACATTTCAGGCGGAAAAAATTACAAAGCTCCCAAGCAGGGCCTTAGGTTGTTGATTTCCGATAGAAGCTGTTGCAAACATAAATCCGGCAAAGGTTTTTATTGTTTCATGACTACAAGTTGGGCAGTTTTGAAGCGTACTTGCCGATGGAATGGTGAAACGCGAGGAACTATGTATACCAAGAAATGTCGCTGTTCCAGAGTGCGCAACGATAGGATTGGGCAGTGGTGGAGCTTTAGTCAAATTTTAAGAGGGAGCCATTACCATGTGATGGATGGAACTATGCAAGCAAGGGATGGCCATTTGAAGTCTATTCAACAAATTAAAAATAACCATAAACCTACTCTCTCTCTCTCTCTCTCTCTCTCTCTCTCTCTCTCTCTCGCCTAAGAATTACACAGATGTTGGGGGCCATGGCCTATATTGGCCTCCATGAAGCTCTGATTGGGACCTGCAAGGATGTGCATCTCTCTCAGCGCTTCATTAATTGATGACAAGTTGCCGGGTCAGAATCTCATATGCGTGAGCCTGTGTCTGTGAAAGTTTCACGAATTCGTGGGTTCATGGGGATAATGAAAACTTGTGATTGGTTCAGATGTGGCATAGAAGGTTCCATGCATCGTTTTCCTGGCCCAGGGGGGAAAATTGACCGTAACCACACGGTATCCAGATTTTTCAACGGGCCCACGTACTCACTCTTGTGAAAGTTCTTTCCTAGCTTGTATTTGCAGGAGTATCCAAGAAGGTCAGGTCGATGGTAGTACGGCGATCGTAGGACGTAGCTTGTCCGGCAAATCACACCATGTCATGCGTTAAGACGCTGTTGCTTCAGTTGTTAGGATTGCTCTCGCTCTATTTTCTTCACACCAGCAGCAATTTTCTACTTGTTTTCCCTGTTGATTTAATCGATCAAAGTGCGTGCTGACTTCCAGGTACGTGCATCCGTGAACCAAGGGCACATTCGTTTACGAGAGAAGTACAATATCATATGCCAATCGTTCGCGGTGGTAGCTTTGCTACGCCTTCTCCATGGCTGCTTGCAGGTGGATCTTTTTTTTTTGTTTTGGTCAAGCATAGAGGCCATTGAAAGACCGAGGATATTTTCGCCGTGTATGACACAGAACACTAGATAAGATCAGGTGTGTAGACTATGGAGACGAGAGTGACATGTGAAAAGTTCCTTAAATTATCCTGGACTCGGAGGGATGGGATATATTGGTCCTATTTTTTTAGTTTATGACTTTATTCAAATAAATAAATGAAACATGTCTTTTCAAAGTGATTTATCATGATAGTTTTTTCAAAATAGATTATCGATTTATCGGTGTTTAGTTTATTCGCGCAAACGTTCGTACTAAAACCAAAACCATCCGCCATAGTCTTAAGCTATCCGTCGCAAAAAAAACCACCCATCATACTGTAGTTGTACCTTAGTTCTGTTTCTATGTGCAACGACAAGAGATAAAGTACCCACCCACTAAATCGAACATCAAGTTGCAGATATACAAGCTAGAGGGAGAGACATGGATGTGTGAGTTCATGATGACTATGCTCTCGGAAGCGTATTAGAATGGCAGAGAAGCACTGTAACATGCCATTCGGAGCTTCGGGACCGCTGGATCAAGCCTCTAGCGGTACAGATTGAGGTGATGACAAGCTTTGGAATTTTCGTAAAATATTCCGAAGCCCCAAATGTCTCTCTTTGATATTGAGCTTCTAATATCGAGTGGACAGTTCGTGCCTTCGTGCTTTTATCGAACAAAGCGCGTGATACGCTTCCGACCAAGACACTATGGCGATCATATAGGGCATGTTATTTTCAGCGCTGTATGAGTCTTACTTACGGAGTCACGGGCAAGGTCTAGTTTGGGCACGGCCATATGTGACCCCCCCCCCCAAATGGGTTGCAGAGGGCCCAACGAAGCTATTGGCAGCGACGATGTGACAAGAGGTGATCCAAGGTGGAGGTGCGATGGTGAGGACAACAGCGGGGCTACTATGCATGAGGGAAACTACAAACTAGTGCCAGAATATTCAAATTGGTCTAGGCGCTAGCATCTATAGGGCAAGGTGAAGCTTATGGTGCCCTTGGCACTCAAAATACGGTGCAGCAGCACTACAGTCAAATACTCAGGTCATTGGCTACCCCTATAGTGTTTGAAATACAAAGGAATACCTAGGAACTAAAGGTCTCACCTGGGAATCGAGATGAGAGGTAGATTGATGTCAATGATGAGATTGGCGTGTGCTCTGGCAGTCAACGAAGACGAAGGCATGTTTCAGTGGCTCTGGTGCACAAAAAGGAAAAAGAAGGGGGCATCAACATGGGGAGGTCAAGGCGATCACGAGGGACATATCTTCAAGATCGAGACTCACTGAGGCAAAGAGTATGGGCAACGACGTTGGCGGCATTGTGTATGGTGGCGACGCCGGTGTTTCGGCCTTCCCACAAGGAAACAAGCATGGGCAAGGTGCGCATTAGCAAGAGGGGAGCAAGGTGAACTCAAAGCACATGATGGCAGCAAAGGAAACTCACCAGAATGACGGGAATATCATGGCAAAGCTGATGGTCGGATTTAGGAAAGAAGGCCAAATTCACCCCTACCGAAGGGGAGAGGGAGTGGGAGCTTAGGGGCAATGAAAGGAGGCGAAAGCTATGATTTTGACACACTTGGGGAGGCTTAAATAGAGGAGATGAGGGGGGGGGGAGAGTGTGGTGCCAACTACTTGGCTTAGGGTGTAAGGAAGCCGAGAGGGAGAGAGTGTGTGAGAGAGGGGGGAGAGAACAGATGCGACAATGTGACGAGGCTGCAGCAACATTGCACTCGGGTTACAGAGGCTGGTGTAGCTCTGGCTTGTATGACATGTGCGTACGGCGTCACATGCACCAACAAGAGAGAGATGGCTTGGAAAAGAAGAACAGTGTGCGACACTGACAGATGGGGCCTAGATCCACATGGTAGCGATGGTGAGAGAGGAAGAGAGGAGAGGTGGGCGGCACATGGGCTGGCGCACGAATGACTGGGTCAGTTGGCTTAGGCCGTAGAGGATAAAAGGAAAAAGGGGAAGAGTGGGGCGCGACACAGGCTGGGTCGTTGGCTAGCGCGCACCGAGCCGCAAGAGGAGAAGAAGAGAATGAGAGGGCGGCGTGGGCCGGCTCAGGATGAGGGGAGAAAAGAGAGGAGGGAAGAGGCTAGGCTTGCGGTTGGGTTTTGGCCCAAGAGGGAGAGAGGAAAAGAAAAGGAGTTTGGAATTTAATTTAAAATTCAATTTTTGATTTGAGTTTAAAATTTGAACCTTTTGAGGGATTTTGCACACAGAGATATTTGACGATTTCGATTAGCACTCAATTAAATTTTAGAAATTCACCAATTTGATTTTAGAGCCAAAGGAATTTATTTTAAAATTTAATTTTAAGGCAAAGCTTTTGGAATTTCTTGAAAGGCAACAAAAGTTTATGAAATTTCACGAAATTTATGAAAATTTAAATTTGACCCAAAATTTGGGCTGTTACAGCACCCACTGAATGTAACTTTTTTAGGAGGAAAATGAAGGGGGGAAATTACGGAAGAGCCTAACTGAATAGCTGACGCTGAACCTTTTCGTGTAAAATGGGTGTGGGATAATGTTCTTCTTTGAGAAACTATTGGCAGGAAAAAAAACCCGGCATGATCTGGCCGTTCTGCATGTTGGCCCGGCCCAGATGCCCATGTGTCGCGGCCGGCCCGATTCACGAACAGAAGTGGCGTCAACTTCTTACTTACCTTGCTCACCGTGCCACGCGCTGCTGGCTGCTGCGTTGCGGTCTACACTTTCTAGACTCCCGTCTGACCTCTGACGTTATCGTCCAAACCAAAACCATCTCGATTCTCGCCTCATGGCCAAGGCCAGATCCGCGGCGCTGGTCGCGCTGCTACTGGTCTGCGCGTCGGCGGCTGCTGCGGCGGGCAAGGGGAAGGGTGGTGGGTCAGGCCCGGCGGAGGCGGAGTGCCGGGATCTGGCGACGCGAGGCGAGTGCGTGGCGAGCGGCGGCGGGAGCAGGTGCCGGTGGTGCCGCAGCGAGGCGCTCGACGACATGTGCTTCGGGGCCGCCGAGGCGTGGCGGCTCCCGCACCAGGTTTTCTCCTGCGACCCGCCCTCCGCCGCCGCCCACGCCCGGAGATAATGCCGCCTCCGCCGCTATTCTACTAGTGCTATCTTTCACTGGATCTGAAATATCCATTCTACTAGTACTATCGTTCACTGGATCTGAACTGTCTTCCACTGAATCTGAGACTAGCTTGTATTTTCTGGTGTTGTGTGATTGGTTGACAATTGTTGTGTATTTTTACTGTAAAATCTGATTGGAATGAGGCGAATCATTGTATCGAAGTGAACAAAAAACCCAAGAGGGGAGAGAAAGAGAGAGATAGAGAGAGAGGGCACCGATTTTGCTCGTTTATCGTAATTGGAATCACCTGCGCGCTACCTCGGTCATTTCCGACATTGCAATAGCCATTGCGCAATGCTCAATGCGCCTAGAATCTAGATGCCTGAATCCTGATGCAGTGATGCTACTGTGGCGGCGATGACGCTAACAATTCCCATTTTGAGCCGAGATTTTGTGACGATGAACAGGTGAACTTTCAAAGATGTAAGAAAACTTATATCATTTTATTAGCTGATTCATCAACCTCTTGTATTGAATTCTGAATGGTAGACGAGCCACATATTGCAGCGGTGGTGTCCAAAATTTTGCATGCGTAGATTTGCACGGCAATGCCGCACATCGAAGCGACACTACATGGTTGTTCCCCAATTGTATTCTTCAGAATTTGATTCGGACACACGAACGGCTGTGATCAAAATGGCTTCCGGCTTATTTTTTACTATTTATAAATTTCGTCTTTTTCTGAACTTTTAGCTTTTTGTTAAGCTTTTTTACCGGTTCTTTTTGCCCGTATGCGTTTGTATTATACGTAATGGGCTAACATATTTTTTTAATTTTTTTAAATTTAATTATGCTAAATAAGCATCCATCGATTCTGATGTTTTTCAAATTCTGATGCTTTTCAGCCATAAGCCACTAAAAAAAGCCTAAAGCGATCGACCAATTGTATTATTTAGAATTTGATTCTGACACAAGAAAGCAAACAAATACTTGTGGTGGAGCTCCAGATAGCTTTTTGGTTTATATTGCTGATTTTTAGATGAAATTATACTACAGTAAATGTTAGGTCTGTTCTTTTTTGTTTTGGTTTATGTTTTTTAAACTGTTTGTGAGAGTATAGAGTAACAGAAACTTGTACGTGATTTTGATCGATATAAATGAAGTCGCTACAATGTATACCGCAATCAATTTGTAGATTCTATATTAAAAGATATTTTATTTGAAAACTATTTACGGTAGAAAAGTCGAAAAATAGCTTTTACAAGTTGAAAAGGAGATGGTTATTAGCTTTTTATAAATTACAAAAAATTGTTACATCGTTACGGACAATACAAAAGAATAAAAAAAGCTAAAAGTCAAAATCAAATCAAAATTAGAAATAAATATTTTTCAAATGGTTTCTGACTTAAATAAATTGGAAGCTCAAAAATAGAATTTAAAACCGTTTGAAATGATCTATCAGACGTGTCGTACTGTCGTGCTGCAACCGGTCCGAGTGACAATTGCTTTGCCAAACTAATCCAATCTCAATGGATGCAAAAGTGACTGGACAGGAAAGTCACTGCTTTAACCTCAAAACAGAGTATGAACGGAGTTTTTAAGCAGAAATAACCGATATTCTTTTTGGGTAACTTGAAAAACGATCAGCTGTAAGACCGACCCGTCAACAGCTCAGCTTCCATTAATCATTGCACTAGCCGAAATTATCCATGTAGACGGAGACATCACGGCAGTAAAGACGTTCTAACTGGCTTTCGGCTATAGCTGTTAATTAAAATTATGGCTATAAGTTTTTTCTAAGTTAAGTTTTTTCTAAGTTATGTAATTAAAAATAAAAAACATGTTATATCTCCACAATGCAAAATACAAAGAAATTAAAAAAACAAAAAACTCAAATTAAGAAGCTGATATTAATTGGCTTTTCGCTTCAAAGGTGAAACCAGAAACCAAAATCATTTGAAGCGGCCCCAAAATCACTTGCAAGTAATAAGTACACCCTAAGGGCAAAATAGGACGGAACCTACTATAGCCTCTTTTCTCTCAACTTATATAGTTTCTCCTAAATAAATAAATAAGACTTCTTCACTGTCTTTTCGAAATGATTTCGAAGTAACTTATCGTGCCAACTTTTTTCAAAACGGCTTATTGATATTTGATTCGTTCATACAAACGTTCGCGCTAGAACCAAAAACCATCGGCTACATTCTTAAGTCATAAACTATAGCAAAAAAGACCGCCCTATATCATAGAGCCTTTGACGGCAGCCGGAAAGAACCTGAGGGCAATAGCTTCTTGCTCGCCCAGGTCTGGTTCAGGTTCAGCCATCGAAATAAGAACCGACAGCTACGCATGTCTACATACTCCAGATTCGATCTACTGGAGAAAGCATACTATTTACATCTAGTAAGGGATTCAATATTCGTCGAGTGAACCGCAAGGAATGCAACTGCTGGAAAGCCGGCGTATTGGAATCAAAGCACTCTCAGCTGAGCTAGAAAAGCCGCGCATAGATCCAGAAAGAGAAGCTGTGGTCCACTGACCCTTTGCAAGTCGAGGAGGTATTTCTCGTCTCTTGTTTTGTAAAGCTGCATAGAAAGGTGGCCACTCAGCATCAATTGCACCATCAGAAATATGAAACAAGGAAGCATGCAATACGAATAAAGAGAAAATGCGATTCCAATCGTTGTAAGAATCGTGAATGTGTAAAGCTGCGTCTGAGTGGAGGCACTTTGGCATCATCATCAAGTGCACAACCAAAGGAGTAGACATGGAAACAAAAAGTACGATGTGATACGATTAACGAGAAATGTGATTCAATATTTATAAGATTGACGACTGTAAATATGCAATGAGGGGAATAAGACCAAATGTATGGAAACGGGAAGAATGCATGTAATATGAACACTGAGAAGTACGATTCCAATTGTACAAGATGCATGCTCATCCCATCATTTAAATAAAGGGCTATCTGGATACGTGAACGGTTAAAATTTTGTGTATACAGGGACATGAAGATGCAAGGGACTGCCAGTGAACAATCCGTATTGGCATTATTACATAAAAACTAACAAGGTTCTACACGGTTTAAACATCAGATGTAAAGACACTCGGAAGTAGTCAGGCATCACATGACCATATTTCTATCAACACTTAAATATATATTACTTTTAATTTCAATGGAAGCACAAGGGAAAGGATTACAAATTACCTGAAGTTCGAACTTAATTAGATTTAACTTGTCCCCCAGGATATCGGTTTCAATAGGCTCTGCACTAAAGTTATGATTGTTATGAATCATATTCTCTTGTCCAGGAAATCCAGAACTCCATCTACATTTCATGTTGTAGTGTCCAATCTTTTTCCAATAGACATTCAGTTCTTGCAGTGCTTTGAGCACTTCAGTCATTATTTCTCTTGGATGTGCTCGAGACTGTCAAAATAAATACAAAAATGCTGATTAAAATGGAAGCAAGAGCTTAACAAAAATAACAGAGGCAACATAAAATCAGATTACCTGAAGCCCAAGAGCCCATTTCCTCTCAGCTGGAAAATGTGGCCTCAAGCCAACTGGAGATTCCATATATAATTGTTGCCGATTTCCATGTACTGAACTTTGTGTTTTGCTTGGAGTTATGCGAGAGTATGAGGAGTCCTTGACGCCAAAGGAATCAAGACAGAAAATTAGTATGGCTTTAAATTACCATTAAAAAAAAGCAACACATGCAGCACTCAGCCAAGCAAAGTAGGATGGACAATGTTGGGATACAGAAAACAGAACTCAGTAACTCACCATAGCTTCTTGATACTCAGCTCCAAGATAGCCACTCGTTGTGCGATGCCTATTGTCCAAAATTAAATAATATGCAACAGTTGCCTGCACAGATAAATCAGCCACGATCACTAAAGTAACAGAAGGCATATGCAAGCAACAGAGTGAAAAAGGAGTACCTCATTTTGCAATCTATTTTGAATTGATTCCACCAACAGGTTCTTGTTGAACCCCAAACTGATGACTTTACCAAGAGTTTCTTCATCAATCTACAAAACAGAAAGCAAACCCAATTCATTATCTGAATGATTTAAATGAAGCAATACATGACCAAAAATCCTCCCAGTCCCCCATATGGGCGCCAAGGATTGCAAAATCAATTCCATTCCCAAATAACCATCAAAACAGGCACAGTGAGCACTCACATGCATAGCATCACACAACACAGAAAACTACCGTACATATAACCCCAGAAAACTACAACAAAAAATATAACAACAGAAAACATAAAGAGAAATGTTGGCCACATCTTATCCAACTAACCAAATTAACCAAGCTAATACCAAAAAAAGGAAAAAGATATCAACAGTACAGCAATGTCGTAATGGCCTAAAGAGTCAAGGGGAATACTTAGCACAACTACCACCCAAAGAAACACCACTATAAACATACTTCAGCTCAGTCAACAGTGCAAATAATACAAGTATCATTTTGTAGGAACCAATGCAGAGCGCAAATTATACCTTTTTAACTTGTTGTGCAGTATCCGGAGGAGGCACAGCCAAATAGCGTGGGAGTTGAGCTTCGAACCATGGATGTTCACGGATTTCACGAATGGTGATCCGCTTCATAGGATCGACAACTAGCATTCTCGGAATCAAATCCCTTGCTGAACCTGATAAATGGCTGGGAAGGGTATATATTCCACCCTAAAACAACAAAATAGATAATGAGCTCTACATTAGTAGAAGCAAACAACAATTCACCGTTCTAATGCAAACTCTACAAATATTTGCTGACCTTTATTTTCTTAAAAAGGTTTGGTATATTCTCATCATCAAATGGAAGAGTACCACATAGAAGAGCATAAAGAATAACACCACAGCTCCACACATCAACTTCAGGCCCAGCATATAGTTTACCGGATATCACCTAAGTAAAAGAAAAAATATATTATAAAGTGTGACACCAAAGAGACTGGAAAGACAGCTACATTGATGTAATGCACTCCTTTCTATCTGCAAATAGTTCAAGGATGTATACCTCAGGAGCTGCATAATTTGGGCTGCCGCAACTTGTCTTAAGAAAGTGGCCATCACGCATAACATTACTTAAGCCAAAGTCTGCAATCTTAACATCGCATTTAGAATCCAATAAAAGGTTCTCTGGCTTTAGATCACGGTGCACCACCATGTTTCTATGGCAATATTCAACACCAGATATGATCTGTACACCAAAAAAAAAGTACTCTTATCACATTCAAGGGCCTGAGTGGAATGATAAGGTTCCTTACTGGATCTGCAGTTTTCTACCAAACTATAGTTCTCGTGCCATTGTTGATATATCATGGACAGAAGTGTTAACCAAAATTCTAGAGGCTATGATGTTGAACAGAATCTTCTGAATAAAGGGCTCGGGGCAATAACAGAGAGCTCACCTGTTGAAAAAAGCGGCGAGCTTCTTCCTCTTGCAGCCTACCTTTCTCAACAATGTAATCAAACAATTCGCCAGACTTAACATACTCCATAACCATATAAATATCAGCTGGTGTATCTATCACCTCATAAAGGCGGATGATATGCGGGTGCATGAATAACCTTAATATCTTGATCTCTCTTTTCACTGTAAAAAAAATACAAAACTTCTAACTGGAGCGCTTCATCTTAAGACCAAACAACTAGATAAGATACAAACAAAAGTGGAAGGTAAGAGATAATTTGTGGAGTGGAAAACATGCTCAAGGTTGCATCTTAACAATTTATCCCTGCCAATACTACAAATGAAAGAAATATGCAAATACATCCTTACAGATGATAAAGCGAAAGATGATGAAGAATGATAGATATATAATCATAATCACAATGGGCGCATTTTCTGTGCTTCATACTTAAGTATTTAATATATTTTTTTACCAACTCCAATACGACATTGACAATCAACAGCATGCACATGGTTGACCGATTGCTTATGTCAACAATAATTTCCTAGATAAGTGTAAAGACAAAACAAACAACTGTCTATTATGTCAAATTTTAACTTATCAGAACTTCAATTACTAGAAGAGAAACATACTATCACATACTAGATAGTCGGACATCTCCTGAAAACCTGATTATGCGCTATGCGGGAACATGGAATGGAGGTGGAGAACTTTTGCACGCGCGTGCGCGCACACACACACACGGAATAGTAAACTGTACACTCATTCAATAAGCTCAACAGCACAGACCAAATCACCAACCTTTCTCTTCCATCTCCATGCTTTTGATTTTGCGACGGTTGAGGATCTTGATCGCCACCTTGTGGCCAGTATTTATATGCTCTGCAATCTTCACCTTCCCGAACGAGCCAATCCCCAGGGTCTTGCCAATCCGGTAATTCTTCAAAGGGTTGCCATCTTTGCCGGGCCCCTCCATCTTGCACCTTAAATCGCAATCAAACTAATCTACACTTAAGGAAAAGAAGGCAATTGCTACGAAATTCGGTAATTCACACGCATGGTACACAGGGCGCTATCGAAGCTCGCTGTTCTATTTAAGCAGGTCAGATCCAGCAGATTCGTACGTTGAATTCCACCCCAGGCTTGCAATCACTGGGGATAAAAGCACGCGAAAACGCTTAATTTCAAAGGGAGAACGAACAGCTTCCCTAAAATAGAGCTCTTCCCACCCAATTCAACCCTACCCTGAGAGACCCAAAAGAACCCCCGAATAACCAGCACGCGATCCCACCCTCGTGAGCTCACGGATCTGTAGGTTAGGTAGCCAGCGAATCCCACTCACTCCCCCGAGCGATACGGCGAACACTCACGGACCCCGAAACCCAAGCGCATCGCCGAATTCCCGGACCGCGAGGTGCAGGAGGCGGGGGGAGGAAGAGGCAGCGCATCGCCGAATTCTCGGACCGCGAGGTGCAGGAGGCGGGGGGGAGGAAGAGGCAGCGACGTAGGAAACCCTACCTGGACGCCGTCGAGCCTTGCCGGGAGAGATTTCGCGTCGGCGGCGCAGAGATGTGGAGGGGGAGAGACTCGCTGCGGAGCGATGCGCCTCTCACGGGACGCGAGGAGGAAGGGCAAGGGAGAGGAGGTGGAGAGAGAGAGTAGAGATTCGATTCTCGCGGCGCACGGGGCCCACCGCGATGGGGACAGGGACCCCCGCGAGGGCGCGCGCGGAGATTCGTGCGGTCGCTGGTTCGGTGCGCGGTGCGGTGGGGGGCCAGCGGACAACGGGCCAAGGCGGGGAGGAGGAATCCATCGCATCGCAGTCCCGTCGTTTCCATGGGTGGACGACTGGACGCGACGCGACGCGACGGTTCGGCCCCTCCTCTTCTTGTTCGGTGCGTGGCACGGCATGCTGCCGTTAAGATCGCAACGCTTCCATTCCATTGCACAATTTGGCTGGTTTTCTCTGCGCCGTAACGTGCTTGGGTGGATCCATCAACCGGTCGAGAGTCGGGACAGTTTCTTTGTAATCGGAGTACATTTTCTATCGTTCGACTCACTCGCTACAAGACGTGTCACAAAGCTTTCCAAAGTCTAGTTACAAGCGTAACTTACACCACAGTCAGAGTATACAGCCTTTCCCTTCTATATCATACGAATTGTAAGTTTCAGAAACAAAAATCATACAACTTGGAAGAACAGACTCTCAAGTCTCAACCTGAGTTGCAACTTGAGGAACAGACTCTTTTAACTTGCGTAGCAACGGAAAGAATCGATGCCACCAAGGGGCAAGTCGATGCCACCAACTGTTTGTTTTTTTTTTGCGGGACAAAAAAGGATTTATCATTGGACAAGGATTTCTGACAAGATGGTGCAGAAACAAAGAAGAATGTGGCAGGAGCAGCCTGCTTCGGCGTTCATACTACAAATCTGAGAAGAGGTCCGAAGTGGAATTCTTGAACTTCGATATTGGTTTGTCTTTTTACACCTCGGTCCTAAATTTGTCCCAGAGAAAAAGAAGGAAGAAAAAACATAAAGCAACAGTAAGAAGAAAAAAGGACTGATGATAGCAACGTTATGTCTTGGAATACATGCTTTAAAATGAAGCAAAGTTCAAAGATACCTTTTGATGAGCTCTGCTCGATGTCAACATCCATCTCATCGTTATCACTATCAGGCTCCACAAGTCCGGCATCGTGAATCGTGAACCAATGGCGGACTATTCAAGAGTTCTTGCAAGTCCAGCAGCTGCATAGGTCTAAGGCCGGTAACCAGAAAAAGAGTAAAGTTCACTATCGGTCTTTAAATTTTTTAAGCTGTGTCATCCTAATCCATAGATTTTTAAAATATGTCATCCTGATGCCTAAACACTCTTTGGGTCTCAAAATTAGTAAAGTTCACTATCGGTCTTTAAATTTTTTAAGCTGTGTCATCCTAATCCATAGATTTTTAAAATATGTCATCCTGATGCCTAAACACTCTTTGGGTCTCAAAATTAGCCCGTTATGGATCTTGGCTGTGTCATCCTGGTCCTTAACTTTTTATGTTGTGTCATCCCGATTCATGGTTGTTACCACAGTAATGGCACACTTTGAAAGTCTATGGACCGGGATGACACAGCATAAAAAGTTTAAGGACCGGTAATAGACTTTACTCCCAGAAAAATTTCACGTGTCAAAATTTAAATTTGAAATTGATAATAAAAAAGACCAGTCGGTTACTGCCCAAAAATTCAAAAAAAACCGCTAAAAATTAAAAAATCTGCTAAAAACCAGTTTTCAAATTTAAAATTAGAAATTCCTAATACATTCATGGCAAAAAGCATAAAGTCAAGCACGAGAGGTGTATGCATCTTCCTAATACATTCTATTAGTATTAAACAATGTAAACATCATTAGGAAAACTAATTTTTACATTTAAAACTTGAAATTTGAATTAAATAAAACCCGCCGGTCTAATACATTCATGGCAGAAAACATGAAGTCAAACACGAGAGGTGCATGCATCTTTCTAAATACATTCCATTAGCGTTAAACAATATAAACATCATTAGGGAAACTAACTTGTATATTCAAAATTTTAAATTTGAATTAAATAAAAAACCGCTGGTCTAATACATTCATGACAAAAAGCATGAAATCAAGCACAGAAGGTACATGCATCTTCCTAACACATTTCATTAGTGTTAAACAATGTAAATATTATTACTGAAACTAATTTTTACATTCAAGATTTTAAATTTGAATTAAATAAAAAAACACCGATTTTTATTCTATCGGTAAAACCGGTTACCATCGGGATTTAGAACCCTGGGTTACGGTATAATTACAAGGGGGAAGATCCACAAACTATATACTATACAACACGTTAATTTCATATGCTGTGCTCATTGCATGAGAGAGAGGGCGGGGAACCTTCAACATTTTGTCGTGTGAAATGCCCAGAGTGTGGTTGTACTATCCTATTAGGTAATATGCCCACTAATCTAAACAAAATCCAACGATGTGGTGTTACAACAAGAAATCTAAATAATATTAACCCAAGATCATACCGTCTGATGCAGATATCAGAGCTTCTTCGTCCAGCTAAAACATGGAAGAGATGCACATGTTAAACGATTACAAAAACAATGATCACAAATGACGAATTATCACCAGATTTAGCTCCCCCTAACCTTCAACATTGTATCAACAGATAGTGTGTGTCCAAGAAAACGGTCACTCACCACGAAAATCCAATGTTCGTAAGCAATGCTGGACAGCACCACCTATACAACGGGTATAATATTTGAAATTGGAACAGCAATGTTCGACCAAAATCAAGAAAGAACAGAAAGTGGTACATGTGCGGCTACCTGTAATCTTTGAAATACCCCAAAGAATATAACAATAGAGCTCCAATTTGAGTTCCGCAAACAACCTTTTGACCATTCTGGGGATCATCAAGAACGAATGATAAGGCATCCATAATGAAGCTAAAGATGAAAAGGCAATGAAAAGAAAAAAATATAGAACAAGCATAATTACCTTCATTACCAATTTACCACCACAGAGAGCAATTCGTCTTCTGAAAATTCAGATTGGGACTTTACCTGTTAGCATATAGAACAAGATTCATGTGTACACAATTAATCCAAAGTAATGCACCCATGAAAAAGTTAGATTGAGGTTCGAACTTGTTACGGTATAAGATAGATTGTGGTTCGGACTTGTTACGGTATAAGATCTATTGGGACTTGGGAGAGACACTAACTTTGTTCCTGCAGAGATTGTTTACAGATAATGTCCCGTCGCTACTGCAGCCACCCATAGCATTTGGAATTTTAGCGACAAAATACTAAATCCAAAGAACAGTAATAGCAAGTGCATATATTCATCCATGACACTAAACAAGCAAGACCACCATAAAAAGAAATAAGGAATGCAGATTCAAAGATACTATATCATTCAAATAATAACAGCATAAACGATTTGCTAAATAATCTGTAGTATGTTCATGTATTCGGAGCTTGTGAAAGAAAAACAGAAAATGGAAAGAGGACAAGATTAAGGGGAAAGGAAACAAACACCATTGTTGGGATACGGAGTAGACTACAATAGCGCAAATTAAAATTTCTACTACATAAATTAGGAAGCTATACGAGTAAGAGATCATGAATTGTTACCAATAGACATGCAATGCAATACAAGAAAAGTCAAAGCAGCCCGATTCAACGTAGCGGGCGTCGGTATAGTGGAAGTAATCGATCTCCACAAGCCAACCGTATCCTCCTAGCGATCGGCCCGATCAGCGCCAACAACACCTTTAACAAAGTTCACACGTCTAGGGAGGAACGCCGTGCGCTAGTGTTCTAACAATAGCGTGCACGGCTGGGCCTGTGAGAGGTGACGACTAGGGTTTCGATGGGTGTGTACAGAATACCTCCCTCAGCTCCACGTCTCTCTTAATATAGCCCCTCGTTAGAACCTTCCGGTAGGTGCTCAACAAGCTGCGAAGCCCATTTGGCTCATTAGGAACGAATCCAATCCAAACTAATGTATTCTAACCCGTTAAGTGTGTAACTATGTAGGTTCATATATATTTCAGGCCACAAGTCGGTAGCGGTCCCTAGCAGGATATAGTAACTCCCAAATATGCATAAAAATCGTATCGGGCGAACCTATATAGTGCTCATGTACCGATACCCTTGTCTCACAATACCAGATCGAACTTAAGGCGGCTAGACAAGAAGCGTGCTATCCTATGATAACTCGAACCTGTAGTGGATTACTCAGTTGCAATTGACTCATCAACCATATTTGGAATGACAATGCACTTCCTTAATTCAATCACATCGAAGTGTCAAAGATATCTCTCCCATTATATAGGAGGAGCAAACTCCATCTTGATTGCTTACATTCATCTGCATGTTTTATAGTATACCCGAAAACTACCTTTATAATCATCCAATTACGAAATAGTGTTTGGCAACATCTATTCCTCTAAGTAAAATATTGAACGATCTCGGGTCTAAGGATCCTACATACACTATGTATAAGACCAACTGATAACACTTAAGAATATAACAATTTCCACAGTGTCTTATGGTGGGTTAATCCAATACATATTATGTATTATGTGTCCATATTATTAATTTGATATCATCATATTTATGATCCGTAAAACATGATCATCAATCAATACATATATTGATCTTTAAATCATAATTGTCCCACATAATGATATAAGATTAGAGATAATTTAGAATAACATCAAAATATGAATAAAGAGTTCTACGAACAAATCGCATACTTATTGATCAATATGAAAGATATTTTCAATTGACAAAATAACATATTCAAAAGATCATAAATATAAAGGTGATACAATCATCTCCATTATTGCCTCTATGGCATATCACTAACAACCACAACCCTCTTTTTGTACTTTATCAACTTATTAGAAAAGGTAATGCAGCAGTGGCGGAGCCTCATTGAGGCCAGACAGGGCTCCGGCCTCCCCTTTCAAAGCAAATATTTTTGGGTATCCAGCTATACATCTAAGCCCATTTAACAATTGGATTATTATTTAGCCCACACTGAGCACTACAAGTCTACAACACTCTTTATCTCCCTAATGGCCTGACCTCTCCTAACCATGGTTCCAGTTCTCCACCCATGGCTGTCTCTCTCTTCCCTAGTTACTACCGCTTCTCTTGCTTGTGCCGAAATCTGGACACATTTGGACCCCTAAACACCCGAAATTCCACTTTTGGCCCCTAAATCAAAAAATCCGTTCCGACCCCTCCCGACCGCGCGTTCGCGAAGCCGGTGCCATGTGTCCCGGACGCGCGGCCGCGGGCGCGGCGGCGGCGACGCGCGCGATCGAGGCCTTGCGATCATGCGCTGGCGGCGGCGATCGCGCGATGAAGCGAGCGATCGCGCGGCCGGCCGGGACACGTGGCGCCATCTCGCAAACGCGCGGTCGGAAGGGGTCCAGAAACGGAATTTTTTTGGTTTAGGGGCCAAAAACGGAATTTTCGGGTGTTTAGAGGTCCACATGTGTCCAGATTTCGCTTGTGCCACTGTAGGAGGCAGTAGCTGCAGTTGCCATGAGGTCGTAGGAGGAGGTAGACAAGGGAAGAGAGGAAATGGAAAGAAGAGAAGGAAAATTGGAAGAAGAGGGGGAGCGGTTGTATTGCTTCCATGGAGGAGGTCCAAGGTACTGCTGTCCAAGGGAAGAAGAAAAGAGTGTAAAAGAGCCTGTTCTCCTATTGAGCTTTGCCCGATGGATCGATCCATTGCTAAAACCTTGATCCAATCCTCTAATCTTGTGGTATATGTGCTTGGATTAGTGTTTTGGAGGCTTGATTTTGGGTGGAAACATGGGGAATTGCAGAAAAATTGATTGGCAATTGGCCCCCTCTTGTTTTTGCCCCACGCTCCACCACTAAATAGCAGGTGGGCTTGTTTCAAACAGGAGGAACTTGCAAGGGGATAAATGATGCAAAAATAACTTGTAAGCCCTATTTTAAAAAAAAAAAGATAAACTTTTTTCTTGCACAGATTTGTAGGCCTACATGAAGTGCATAACCAAAGAAACTAGCCTTTATCTCCAAGCAGAACTATCACTACGAGGGGGGAAAAAGGGCTGGGGCAAAATTAATTGCAAATTTTGTACGATCGCGTATGCTACAAAACAAATTAGGTAAGTCCTGGCATCATATTCATCATTTGACATTGCAAAGAAACGAAGTGTGCACCTTGTTGCCAATATTTGATTGGTTTCAGGCACAAAGATCGTATCTGAAATGCAATCCTCGTGACAATGAAAAGAACTAAAGCAAGAACGTCCTCGCGTATCCCATACCTGAAGTAGAGGGAAGCATTATTCTGTAAACTCAATATATAAAAAATATTTATTCTTATTCTAAAGAGTTAATTGCACAGTAGAAAAGCATAAAGCTTGCTTATGCATAAAGTCCAAAGAATATGCATCTTTAAATTAGCTTCAAGCAACAGTTGACAGTTCTTCTCTTAACTACCCAAACATTTAATGTGAACAAGTGTGCTCAGGTAAAGCAGTAGCCACATCAGTATCCCTAAATGCTAGCTCGTGTAAATAAAATTATACTCATCGTGGTAGAGTTACCCTGAGAAGTAGAGCCAATATGTAATGTACCTTAATGCAAGCTTCATCATCACCTGAAGCTATTGTAGTTTCAGCAAGAGTGACAAAGCGGTTTATCCCGTTCCTAACAAAACGACAAGGAATAGAATGTCAAACAAAACTGAAGATTTAGCCTGCAAGCAATATCAATAATAGCAGAATGCAGATGTAAATTAACTAAGCTCACTCGTGTGCATTCTCCAGATGTGCAATGGGTTTGCCTGTTTCTACATCAGAGGCGAGAACTGAGCAATCAGCAGATCCCATCAAAATCACTGAAATATGCCAGACATCAATACAAGTCAAAAGGCCTTGTCAAAGGATCTGACAAGTGGAATGTCGGTCTCCACCTCAAAATTGCTGACATGGTGTTGCATCATTTGCAGTACCAATACCATGCAGTCCATGCTTAAGGCAAGTGAGCACAGGTGACAAAAAATAATCACCCACAAAATGCATGACCAGATGACCAGAAGTATGGAACTAGTGAAATACATGAAAATACATTATAAAGGCCATGTCATTACCATGTCCTGAGTCCGCAAAGCAGACAGCTCTGCATGACTCATCATGTGCCTTCACCTGAGCCTTCACCGCAAACAACCTAATTTTGCAGAAAGAAAAAACAACTTTGCATCAAATCCCAGGATATGTCTACCCCTTATAGCATAAACTACGAAACAAGCTTAAATCCTACTAAACTTAGACGACCAACACACAGAATTAAGGATGTAATAACTGGTAGAAATCCAAAGTTAGTCAAAATCTGCATTAATTCCTACTCATAGAACGGACCTCTGAGATGTTCCTACTCATGCGATCACACTACACACGCGAGTGACACTACACCAAAATTCTGACTAAATAGTAAACAATGCCCGGAACATAAGTCCATCTCAGGGATTCTCCAGACGCCACTACATCTAAACCCTCTTAAAAAAAATTGCAACGAGGCTAAACAGGAGCATCGGTCCAGGAGCTAAAATTTTCATCAGATTAGCGCTAGTACCTCTCAGGCGGCGAATCCTCGGAGTAGCGGAACCTACAAATCCAGCTACTTAGGTAGACCATGGGCGGTTACTTCGTCGCGGTACGAAGCAAACGAAGAAGCGGCAGAAGCTATAGGCCAAACAAGGGTGGAGGGTTGTGGTGTTGCGTACAGGTAGAGTTCACCGGTGATTAGGGAGGTGGCGACGAGGAGGGAGGAGAGGTGGAAGGCGAGGTCGAAGGGCGTCTCCTCGTGCAGCGCCTCCATGGCGGCGGGTGGCGGGCAAAGGGGGCAGGGAGCTGTGCGGCTCCTGGGGAGACGAAGGGGAGAGGCCGTGGTCAGGTGGGCCTTTCGGGACCCGGTGATGGTTACAATTTTCGCGGTTTAGTTGGGCTGAGAAGGCTAAGATTTTGAGTCTGTCGCGGGCGGAGGGCGTGGACCGAGATTACATGGGAGGGGTGGGCCGATCGATTTGCCTACGCCATTTCCAATAGCAAGACATGGTATGTCTCTAACCAGGGCCAGCTAAGATTTTTGAAGACACGGAGTCTACAGATCAAGCAGAGGAGGAGATCGGTCGTTCCAGACGCAACGGTTGCATCACGAAAACACGATACCAAAGCGACGACGTTTTTCGTTGTTTGAACGATCTCGCCGTTTTGTTGGGTCGTAGCTTGCCGCGTCGACTTCCCTTTACAAGATCCTGCCGCCAACGACTTGGAGCTGGTCAGGTACAATTGGCATTGCTCATATATGGATGGATCCGACCGCCAGCCACTCGGAGCTCGCCGGGTCCAATTGGATCTAGCATCCAATAGCTCGAATCCGGCTGGAGACGACGCTAAAGAGGCCAGCAATGGCGAGGGACCAAGGGGAGGACGGCGGTGGAGGGCATCCCTAGCGAGCGAGCAAGTGGCGGGAGGTGACCCTAGTGAGGGAGCCAGCTTCAGACGGCTATGGTGAAAGGCCATGGTAGCGAGGAAGCCAGTGGCAAAAGTGGAAAGCGGTGATGGCGAGGGAGGTGGCAGCGACAGGCGGTGTCAGTGGCCGGCGCGGTGGAGAAGACATGGGCGCACGGGGTAGGCATGGTGGGAGAAGAAGAGAATGTAAGGGAAGAGATAAAGGTGAGTTTAATAGCAAGTTACACTAACATGTGAACTGCTAGTTAAAAAATATAAAATATGGTGTGTTTATTGTATGGGGTAGTGCTAACAAATAATGCGTTGAAGTAGTTGTCGTTGTTACGGTTGGTAGATGACATGGAATAGTTTAGAGACAACCTAAGAGACGAATTGCTATAAATCAACCACACCAATGGTGGTCGGTGGGGTTCCAGGTGTGTGTATGATGCCGCCCTATTGGGTTTCTGTAGGATCAAAGATAACTGACTAGAGGAGTGAATAGGATGCTTTAAAATTCTTTTAACTAAAACATAATTCTATAGCAAGTATGAGCTAATTAAAATGTTTTGCACAAGTCAAGACCTAAATTCTCTATGTCTTGCTAAGACACCACAAACCTATGTATAGGCAATATATAATCATAGCTAAACAAGTCAATTAAGCAGTCACTAGAAATGTATGGAAAGTAAAGACCCACAAAGATAACACACGGTTTTTTCCCATGGTCGCGACTTGTCGGCCTCCCTTAATCCACATTGAAGGAGTTTGAACTAATCAAGCTAAATTCTTACGCAATATTGAGCATTTCCTCAATCCACTATGGTATCTCTTTCCCGCTCTGAGAGGTGAGCTCTGACCTTTCACAATTGTACCAGGTCTTTTTCACAATCTTCTTTGAAGGTATCACTACACAAACTCCTCTAAGTCATATAGGTATTGGTAGCCACTAAGAGTAATAATCCAATTATGCTTGTTTGAAGATTTTCAAATGTCACAATGATTAACTAGATGATACAATACACATGAATGCTCTCAACAATATCAAAATATAAAAATAGAGCAAATGAATTAAAGAGGTAGTAGCGATAGCTTAAGTGTATTCAATGAGGTCCAAGAAGTCTAGCTTGCTGTTGCTGGAAACTTATTTATAGCCTTCACCCACTAGGATGACCGTTGGGGTTAAAATCATAAAAAAAAATCAAGGGATACAGTACTACCGCCATGTAATAGTTGTTACTACCACACCTATTATTCAACGGCTACTTAAGATTTATTAAATACATAAAAACTAACCGTTAAACCAAATATTAGTAGTACAGCACTCATATGCCATGGTGGTACCGATTTTATAGTAGTATCGCATCTCAGTTATAGTAGTACCAATTTTCAAGAGAGAAAATGCTCTAAAAATGCACCTACTGAAATTTAGTTATCGCCAACTAAAGTGTGATCATACCGCATTTCGATAGTACCAGATATCAAGTGTGGTCATACTACTACGGTGGTATCGTTCCAAGGTAAGATCAGGAATGCACCTCTCTGAAAAATAACATATCGACATGTAACGGCCACAGTACTACTGCTGATACAACTACGGTTATACCGGATTTCAAATAAAAATCAAAGAGGGTTCCAAAAAAGAATATCTAAATAAATCCATAAACCATAATTGATCAAAACGGTACAAGATTAACTTCGAACTACTAGTTATTACTTCTCTTTATAGTATAACATTTATTCTATCAATTTTGTCATTTTTATCGAACACCGAGACCAATAAAATCTATAAAAGAGTTCCTTAAGCTACAACATACATTTGACCTAAGCCAAAACTTGATCCATACTGATCTTTGATCATCTTTACATGTTTTTTTCCATCACATCATCGAAATAGACAAAAACGAAACTAATATGATCAGTACCTCAACCGCGCGCTCTCCTCCTTGACCCGTTTCTCTCCGCTGCCCGCGGCCGCTCCCGTCCGTGCGGCGGTGTCCCACGCTGCATGCCTCTGCCCCGTGCACCGCTATTCCTGCGCGGCTCAGCACGGGACCCCCGCGCCTGCACCGCGTCAAGCTCATGCAGCGGCAGCAGCAGTGTGGCGTACTGCTCGCTGGGTAGGCAGGCAGACAGGGCCGTGGCAGGCGGTGATGGGCGTCCACAGTTGGCAACTGTTGCTCCCTTTCTCCTCGTGTCTCTCCGCCGCTAGTGCTTGCCCGCCCGACCCCAGGTGTCCCGGCCGGCCAGGGCCCGGCGGGGTGCTGTCTTTTCGTCCAAATAGTAGTGTCACTGGACACTGGCTAACTGTGTGTTGCATTACCACGGTGCGGTTTTCGCTGGCTCATGCGCTGCGGTCGGGAGAACGAACCGCATGTAAGCTCTCCCGTCGATTGAGCGGATGCGATTCGAGTCCACGCTTGTAGCAGAGAAGTTCGTGACGTTGCGCGTTCTGTTCACTCTCGCATGTAAAAATGAGGGTCGAGGTAGTAGCTGATGTAGGAGGTGAGCTCATACTTGAGTTAGGGGCCGCGCTGTAATTCACTCCAGCAATCTGAGGACGGTGTGAATTGCTAGTACTAGATGCATAGTACTAGATGTCTCCATACAAATAGTCATTCTCTGAGTACGGGTAGCTCTTTTTTTACACGTCTTCCGCAGAATGAATTTCTTCACATATTTTTGGGTTACCTCCCCCTGACAGTTGCTTTCATTTATGTCACATACATCCCCACAGATGTAGATTGATTTAGCCCTCGTGCATTTTTTTTGTTTTTTTAACGGGCAAGAGCGTGCACCTCTTTTGTTTTTTTAACTGGCAAGAATATTATTATGGTTGTTATCGTTTTGGCTTCAGCTTTTAACTTTCGACTTATTTTTTACTATTTATAAATTTTATCTTTTTCTGAACTTTTGACTTTTTATTGAGCTTTTTTGCCGGTTCTTTTTCCCCATATTTGTTTGTATTATACGTAATGGGCTAACCCCAGTTCTTTTTCTCTGTCAGCTACAGTGTTTTTTCAACCAGGCACAGTATTTTTCAGTCATAAACCACCCAAAAAAACCCTAAATGATCACCACCTATATCGAAAGAGAGAGGAAGTATTACAAATAGAAAGAAAGGGTTGGGAGTGCCCGGCCAAAAAACAGCCTGCGCCCATGGTTCAAAAAATTTATGGCGTTACATATGTATGTAAGAGTTTCACTAGCCATTTGCCCCCGCTAAAATTCAGGTTCCAGTCTCTTTCTTTAATTCTGGTGATCCTGGGCATAGATGAGGTCGTGCACTTTTTTTGTAACTAGCCATTTTCAGTCTACTTTTCAACAATTCATGTTGATTCGAGACTAGAGAGACTCCAGTAGCACCTCCATGCTTTGTTGATGGTTTGAAGCAGCTTACAACAGGAGCACTGAGGATTACAAATTTGGTTACAGGTAATAAGCCCATTTGGAACAACATCATTTCATACGAAATTCACAAGGGAAAAAAGGCATCCACTATCCATCAATGTTTTCTTTCTTGTGAAATTCATGGACTTGCCAAACCACTGACAATTGCAACAAGGCTAAACAACTTTGCCGTTTCCCTCGATTCAATGTCCTTTTAGAAAGGGAAATATATATACAGTGGAGCATTTGCTTATTGCACAGCAAAATTTTTATTATCTAAGTTTTTTTGACAATACGTCACTGATGACTCCTCAACTTTATTTATAAATCTAACATTTAAATGCTTTTAAGTTTGTCACGCCAACATTTGAGGCGTGGCGGCAGCTGTTTGCCATGTCAATTTGCATAGCGTGGCAGTATGCCAATGTGGCAAAAGCATGCCATATCGGCTGCGTTGGTCACGTGTAGCACCCCTTGCCACACTGTGTATACTAGCTTGGCAGTACGTAAATGTCTTCCTACGGGTAGTGGCGTGGTAAAAGGATCAGATTTAAAAATACTATTAAGAAGGATTCTCAATAAAATATTTTAAAAAAAGATTAAATAAAAAAAGTCTTGTACAGCAGACCTTACACTTACTTTCAGTAACTACGCAGGGTCTGCGGATTCCGGGCTGTTCTTTTCGGCGGTGGTTTATGGTTTTTGGCTGAAATTTTTGAATTTTTATTATTTACGGTATAAATTACGGAGAGACAGATACTCACTTGCGATTTTGGCTGGTACAGATGTTGGGCTTTTAACGTGTAGATCGTTTAACTTGTAGACCCTGTCTTAAGAAAATACTCCGTTTGAAAGTTAGGTACTATAGTAGAAGCTAAAAGCCGATTTCAAAAGCCCAAAAGAACAGCCCGGATCCCTTTGCTCCTTTGCAAGATTGTTTATCTTTATGGTGACAATCGACGCATTAGAGCAAGTACAACAATGGTCTTATAGCCAAGCTAGTCAGCATTTTTGCTGATGTGGAGGAGAGAAGAGAGGAGAGAGAGGAGAGCTTGGCTCTCATGCAGCAAAAGTGCACACCTGAGCCTATGCAGTGGTGGGTCCAGATAATAAATGTATGTGAGGAGGAGTAGGAAAGAGAATGTGAGACATGGTACCACATAATAATAAAAAAATCTTTTGTAGACAAATAGAAGACAGATTATTGTATAACTTGGCTCTTATAACTTGACTTATAGCCAAACACTTAGACTCTATTATTGGACTTGCTCTTACCAGTTTACAACTGTACTGTGGGATGGGGGCACATCTGTGAAATTGATCGCACACCATAGGAATTTTCGTCTAGCAATGTAGTAACAAGACTCGACACGTTTCAGCTTTGGTATCAAGGTCCGCACATCTCGGAGAAAGAGCACCGCTCAAATCACTTCTGCAACTTTACTAAAGCCTAGAGCCCTAGATAAGTTAAACATTGCAACACACAGATACGTACAGAGGCAGTACCATCACAAGATTCCAATCAATACACGTACCCATTCAAAGCGAAAATGCAGGACACCAGCACGCACGCGGCAGGGTCAAGCAGCCGAAACCGGAGACCGTCCGTGGAACCCCTCACAGCTCCTCCCCCTGCAGCTCTACTAACCGAGCTACGCGCCAACGAACCGTAACCGTCGCCGCCGCCGCCGCCACTGCACACACCAACACCGATGCCGACGCCCCGCACGACGCTCCGGTCGTCCAGGCACAGGCCCGAGTTGCCGCTCAGATCGAGGTTCCGGCCGAGCCGCCGCAGGAACGCGCCGTCGAACGGCACGGGCCCGCCCAGCCCGTTGTTGCTCAGGTTCAGATGGTACATCCTGTTCAGCCTGCTCAGTCCGGCTGGGATCTCCCCCGTGAGGTTGTTGTTTTCCAGTGACAGCGTTGTCAGGTTCACCAGCTGACCAAACGCCGCCGGAATCGATCCCGAGTAGCCGGAACCGGCCAACCGGAGTTCTTGAAGACGACAGAGGTTGCCGAGCTCAGACGGCAAGGAGACATCCATTGGGTTGTTGTCCATGATCAGGTACTGGAGGTTTCGGAGGCGGGAGAGGCCAGAAGGGAAGTGCCCGCTTAGGCCATTGTTGCTTAGCGCCAAGAAGGTAAGCGAGGTCAGGTTGGCGACGGTTTCCGGAATGCCGCCCGTGAGATTGTTCGAGCTCAGGTCCAGCTTCTGCAGCTGCCACAGTTCGCCGATCCGGCCGGGGATGGGGCCGGAGAGCGAGTTGTAGCTCAGGTCCAGACCGACCAAGCTCGTCAGCTCGCCAATCTGGCTCGGCACCGGCCCGGAGAGTGAGTTGTAGCTGAGGTCGAGGTGCACCAGCGACTTGAGCTCGCTGATACCTTGCGGGATCTCACCACGGATCAGGCCGTTCTGGGAGATGGTGAGCACCTGGAGGGACCTGAGGCTCGCCAGCTGCGGCGGCATCGCGCCGGACAGCGACGGGTTAGCCCTGATGCTGAGCTGCTGCAGGCTGGAAGACGAGAGGTTGGTGGCAGACGGCAAGGCGAGGGTCGTGGTGGCGGCCGCGTTCCTGAAGCAGTCGACAAAGAAGAGGGACTGGAGGCGGGGCAGGGAGAACACCTGGGGTGGGAAGGCGGCCGTGTCCTTGCACGACGGGTTCGGCTCCATGCCGAAGTCCAGCCGCGTGACGTGCAGGGGCCCGGCGGCTGGGGTGGCTGCGTTGCCGACCGGCTTGCACTCGAGACCCGGCCACGGCGCGCTGCAGGGGTCGGGGCTCTCGGAGCGCCAGTCCCGGTCGGAGGAGATGGCGTCCATGACGAGGAACAGCGTCTCCCTCTCTGCCGGGTCCATGGCCGCCGCGGCGGCCATGGAGAGCAGGCACATGAAGAGGGCAACGGAAGCTGGCATCGTGGTGTATGTTTGCTCGTGCGTCAGTGGGGTTTTGGCCTTTCCGAAGTGCGGTTTTTGTGGGGTTTAAGAGTGGAGTTCGGCCGTGTGCTGGTGTAAATGGAGCCGGTGTGATGTGTTGATTGACGTGACGAGCCAGGGCCCTACAACCCAGAGAGAGAAGAGAAGATGGTAGGAGCCGGTGGTAGAACCCTGCGGTCCGGGTAGGGCTGGAAACAAGCCGAGCCAAGCCGGCTCGAGCCAAGCTCGGCCGAACTCGTTCGGAGTTGCGGCTCGGCTCGGCTCAAAACCTAGCTCGGCTTGGCTCGTTTTATGGCTCAAGCCAGCTTGAATGAGCTCGCGAGCTACACAACTCCCCGTGTATCCTCACCAATGCCTTACTGCTTCCTCCCCATGCCCCCGTCTTCTCCTCCTCCCTCTCCATCCCCGCTGCTCCCGCTGCCGCCATGACAACCCGTCCACCCCCACCCCGCTCGCCCGCGCCGCCACCGAGGCCTGCACCAACGCCGCTGCGGGGGCCTTCATCTACGCCGCCCTGCTCCCCATCGACGCCGTCAAGACTCGTCTCCAGGCCGGCACGGCGTCCCGCGGCTCTTGGTTAGTTGTCGACGACATCGAGGAAGCGGTCGTTGTCGGTCAAGGAGTAGCTGGGGACTGAGGTCCTTCACCAGCAGCGCCCCTCGTGTCTCAGAGGCTGGCGCGGTGGCGCCCACCACCTCGTAGAGCGCACGCACCTCCTCCTCCACCTTCAGTGCCAGGCCTCCGGCGATCTGCAAGCACGACACAAGATCCACCACGGGGAGGTCCATGGGTAGGGCCGTAGGGCGTGCAGCGCGGTGGGCGGGCCAGGAGAGGAAGCGGATCGCCAGATCGGGGCGGGACAGGAGCCGGAGATGGAGAGGATGGGGGATGCCAGATTGAGATTAAGGCCATGGAGGGGGGGCTCATCACCCAGTGGGGGGAGCAGGAGCACACGGCGAGGGCCGAGGGGGCACATGATGGGAAGGGGGCAGGGCCGTAGGGGGAGCACATGGCGGCGAGGGGGCACAAGGCGGCGAGGGGGCACACGGCGGCGGAGGGAGCAACGCCGACGGTCGATGCGACACGAGTGGGGAAATTGGGAAATGGGAGTGGAGATGCAGATGCGAGTGGGGAATGGGAACTCAGGAGGGAGATGGGAGAATCGGGAGATGACCGCATTGACCGGGGCACGAGCGACGAGCCAAAATAGCTCGTGAGAGGGAGACGGGAGATGACGAGCCAAAACAGCTCGTGAGAGATGACGGGAGATTGGATGGACTCTGGTCTGGACGTCTGGTGGGCGGGGGATGACTCGCGGAGAAATAAAATGAGCGAGCCAATGAGCGGCTCGTGAGCCCGCTCGGGCTCGGCTCAAAAATTTAACGAGCTAAGATTGGAGCTTGGCTCGCTTGTATATTAGCCGAGCTCGAGCCGAGCCGAGATTTCGAGCCCGAGTGGCTCGCGAGCCTCAAGCTTTTTGTCCAGCCCTAGGTCCGGGCGACGGGCAAGCGCTGCGTTTGCCACGCGCGAAAAAACCCTCGCCCTTGTACTTTTCTACGAGCTACATGCTCCATTAGCATCCACATCCAAGGTCCGCACTCGGTAATAGTAGGATCTGTTTTTTACGGTTTTTAAAAAGCGGCTTTTGACTCTTACTATAATACTTAACTTTTAAACAGAGTATTTTTTAAGACGGGATCTACAAGTTAATTGTAATACACGTTAAAAGTCCAATATCTGTATCAACCAAAATTACAAGCGATTATCTCTCTCCATAATCTCTGTTGCAAATAGTCAAAATTCAAAAATTTCAATCAAAAGCCATATCAAATAAACCCATAGTTCCATCTCAGCAGCTGTACGCAAGATGTTGCTGTAATGCTATCTGTACAGTAGGGGAACCTATGCACAGTGCATACAATTTAGCACGTCATGTTTTCCACGAGGAACCGCAAGTACATATGGGCCATGTTACAGGAAGACAGAGCTAGTACATAATTTGACAGGTCCGGCAGTAGTTAAGTCACGCAAACCGCCGTTTCAAATAACACCGGGTACTAGCTTACAAAAGCTAAAAACCGTTTTTTAGCATATAATTTTGTTTTTTATTTTTTTAATCAAATGATTTAAAAAATTAACAGCTATTATAGTGTTTTTTCAACCAAAGATCTGTTCCAAATAACTTTTAGCTTCTAGCTTGTAAAAGGTAGAAACTATTTTGAACAATTGGCTTCTTAACATAACTTTTTTTCTTTTTTTCTTTACATTTTCTGTGAAGATATAACATGTTTTTTCTATTTTTCTTTATTTTTCTTTAATTAAATGTGTTAGTCAAAAACTAATAACTATTACAGTGACATTTTAACCAAAAGTAAAAATCCATCGATAGGCGTCCTCCTCGGACCTACTCTGAATCATTTAGCCCCAAGTACAAAAGAGAGGGACCATTACCCTCTCCTCGATACCTATCCTCCATCTTTTCCCCCCAACTTAGGTGGGTAACCTGCATGCCTGCATGTACATTGAGGTTCATCACTTCATCCAGCAGAAAGGTGTTGTGCCGACAGACTTAGCAGAGAAGGTTATATTTAATATAAGTGGCAGTAAACGAAACAGGTGTGGTTTGTTCAGCAGAAGTTAATCATCTCTGCAGACAACCAGCAGAACATTAGCAAAATAGTATCGAAATAACAAAACGCAGATACAGTTAGGTACTAAACGCACTGTGCACAAAGGACTTCAGGTAGAGGACAAACATTTCCTAGAAAAATGTTGAAGTTATTCATAAGTTTAGGACTCCTCTTCTGAAGACCTGAGTCAAGTGTGAGCTCGTACGAGGCTACTAACAGGTGCAGCATGCATACCTCCTAGTCCTCTCTCTCTCTCAGGTGTGGGCCACTGGGCCGTGACAAAAACACCACCTCCCAACTGACGTGACAAAAGATGTCTTGACTTCTCAAATATTTGGAAGGGAGCATGGCTACGCCGTATAGCAGGATGAGATGACCCATCAGGTTCAGATTCTCTACAAAAGTTGAAAAGTAAACACATGCTTGCCAAAACGATGGAGGTATCACCTCATGATCATGGGTAGTCCTATACTGCTATGCACACTGTCCCATCATGAAATGAATGACTTCCACCATGAGGAAACTATTGTTTGGAGATTGGAGTAAACACGCTTATCCAAGCATCAAGTAGCCAGTAGCACACCATCCAGCTCAAGTTTTTTTTGGACAACAGTCGCCTTCAGATAAGTTTTCCCTCACAAATCACTGGAAGTGAGCTGAATTAGCATTACAGGAAAACAAACTCCAGAGTCCGGATATATCACAAAGGAGGAGCACATAGCAACGAAAACAATTCACATACACAAATGTGCATCCGCTTAAATGTGAACCTCACAGGACGGAATCTATTATTCCACTTCAGATGGGCAAAACCATGTGAGACAATGGACATAGCAGCCAGCTATTTTACTAGGATAAATTATGAGAGCGGAGATACGACACAAGTAAAAAAAAACAGCTAAGAGGGCCAACTCACTAGCAACTGCTGGATTAGAACAGCCAATATGGCACCAGTGGATATATTGAGTACATTTACAACATCATTATTCAGCTGCACAGAGTAATATTTACCGTTAGTTTTGTGCGAAAATTTCCGCTATAAATATACAAATAAAACGTGCGACTACATTGAGAATAATCAACAGCGAGGCTCCAAATAATGCTCTATTGTTCTTGAAACACAAACAATTTCACACGGAAAAACAAACCAAATGATCAGCTCGCACCAGAGTAGATCAATGGGAATACCGGTTTCCTGGTAGATGTTTAGGGGATAAAGATCGGAAATAATTCTGATAACTGAAAATGTTCCATATCTACTTACCCTGAGGTTACTTGGCAAGGGTAACATCCCAATTTTTGGGCCATTTTGAAATGAAAATGAGATTTGAGCTCCTTTCTAGTGTCAGCAAATTGAAATTCAATTTGAACTCAAATTCAAATCTAAAACTGAAAAGCAGAAGTCAAATTCGAAATTCAAACCCAAAATCAAAATTCACAAAGGCCTTGGGCCGGCCCACTTCCCTCTCAGCTCGGTTGGCCCGGCCCACTCCCTCCCATTCTTTCTTTCTTTTTCTCTTGCTCTCTCTCTCTCTCGGCCACACCTTGGCTCAGCCGACCTGCACCGCATGTGCACACTCGCGCCTATGCCAGTGCCTCGCCGCGCACTCGCCTCGTCCCGGCCGTCTCCAACACCGAAAACCGGCGCGGCCCTACCTCACCATCGCGTCATCGCATTAACCACGCTGACGCCGAGCCTGGGAACCCGCCGGACAATCTGCGCCCGAGCCTGCACCCGCGCCACCCATGTCACCCATGCCATCCTCAGCCACCGCGTTGCCTCGCCTGCGCACAAGCCCAAGCGTCCCTCGGCTCGGCTATAAAAGTTGTTGAGCCCCCCTTGCTTCCTCACTCCTTCCCTTCCATGCCTCCCAATTGCCCGCTCAAAGCCGAAGCCAAGCTCGCCGACCTCAGGATATCGTTTCTCATGACCTTCTTCAATTTTTCCCATGTAGTGATATATTGCTTCTCAGGATATCACTTCTACCAAGTGCATGCATATTTTTTAAATTCCATGGTGGCTTGTGTCACTTTCTTAGCTTCGTACAGCTTCTGAAACTTGAGGTCACATTCAGGTTGTTCCACCCATTCAATATATTCTTTTAGATCTGTACTTCCATAGAATGAGAAATATAAGTATTGAGAGTTGCACCATATGGAACGAAACGTTGAATCTCCTGCCATTGTTAGTATTGCAAAATAGCAAAGGATATGTGGAGTTTATGTGGAATCACTCATCCACCCTCTCTTTACCAAACGAACTTCTTATGCCAAGTAACACTTCTGTTCTCCTTATTGTAAATCACAATTAAGTGTTTTTATAGCGCACAACTTCAATTTTCTTAGAAAATAAACTGGAAAAACCAAGGCAAGGAATCCCCGCCAACACCCCCCCAACCCCACCAAAAAAAAAAAGAAAAGAGAAGGTCTACGGATTACCTTCTCAGCCGTCCATTGCCACATTCATCTGCTCTGCACTTTGAGAGTGGCATCAAGAATGGAAAATTTGGAAGTTTTGCTGTCGCCTTGATTTCGCAGTTGACAAGATCGCCACACCCAGACAATCCCTAATTCAATATAAGCAGCTTACTGAAAGAGCTGTGGCGTTACTATCCAATCTCTTTAATATGTCAGAGACCCTCACCACCTTCCAAGCATTGTCTGGTCTCGCTACTAGCAAGCACTACTGCACTAATCTCTCTTGCTTGTGAACACTTGCATCACTCACGGATACAAAATTGGCACCATTCTGATTTTAGGCCAATTCGTCTAAAACTAAGAAATTTTTTTGAACTACTACACAGCTCATCCCATGTACAAAGCTAGTTCGTCTCTCTTTTATCAATTACTACATGTTGTACCCCCAGTCCATACTAAAGCCCATCAATACCTCAACAGTCACCTCTCATAGCTAAGTTATATCTAACGCTACAAAAATGGAGATCACCGACAAGCGATAGCCACTCAAGAATTTCAGATTTTATCATACCATACCAAACATCCAATTCAAATAAACTAAGCCATCGGTGTGAAGCACCAAACGGCAATGCAGCACCGGATCCCCTCACCATACGAAGTAGACGACTACGAGGAGGGATCCCTGGGGCCCGAACGCGCGCCACGTGAGGGTGCCGAGGAGGTAGGCGGCGGCGAAGCCGGAGGAGGAGAGGCCTGAGAGGAAGACCGGCGAGTCGGCGACGAAGATGGCGAGATTGCTCGCGGCGGCCGACCTCCACGTCGGACGCGACGCCAGGGAGGCTTCGGCGAGCGCGCCCCTGAGGCCCGCCGCAGCCGCCACGGCAATGTCCGGGAGCGCGCGCGGCGGGGGAGAGGGCAGGTGGCGCGAAACCCTAGGCCCTCGACGGAATAGAGGTAGAGTTCTGAGCGCGAGGGGGGACGAGTGGGAGGGGAGTGTGGAGCGGCAGGAGAGAGCACGCCATGTTCGCCGCGGTTTTGGAGTGGAGCCTCGATGCTTTCCCCTACTCCAGAAGCAGGAACAGTGACGTCAAACGATGGTGGAATCTCGAAATACGCTTTGCACTCTTGTTTGTCTAGAGCATACATAATACGCTTTGTTCTTGGATTTACGGGATCCCGTAGTACGTCTCTACTTAGGTTATGATGTTATAGGTCGCGGCCTTTGCCTGGCCGCCGCCGCCGCCAGCCCTTCTCATTAGTCCAAACCCTAACCGCTCTCACGGGCTCCGATCTGCATCACTCTTCGCGTCCTGAAAAATGGTGTCCATGTTTTCTTGCTTTATCCTTAATCGTAAGTGTGCCTTTTGCTTCCAAAAAGAGGTGATGCTTCTTTCTGCCAAGTGATGTTGGGATTATTGCGCAAGGGCTTTGAGCAATCCATGGCTTGTTTCTGCTGATGCGATGAGATCACAAATTATGTATTGTCCCTTCTGATGGCAGCAGTTCGTTTCTTCCTTGGATTTGTATCATGCTGTGCGTCATATGCAACAGCAATTCATAGGCATGCTTGGCCTAATGCTGTGAGATAAACTGCATGACGTCCCTTCTGATGGCAATTTGCTCCAGAAATAAACCTATCTGAACATCATTTTCTGTTGTACAGTTAATCTGTATTTTCCATTTGTTTTGTGTAGGGATACATAGGATGTTTGGCACTAATTGGGATTCTCAACTTAGTAGTATCTATTCCCATACTCTCTTCACGTCCTGTGCTGATAAGTATTGATGCACTAACAACATTGAGGTCACACATTGGGCTACGCAAGTAAGGTAAAGCCAAGGAGCTCCTGAAACCTTTGATCACTTGTTTTTGGACTTGGTACTAGGATATCTTTAGGGAGTTTTGTTCACCACCCTGAGTAAATAAAAATGTAGTACAAACAATTTTATAGTATAAAAATGCCTGGTTGTCGGCGTGAATCAGGTACTCATAGTATAGGAACTTGTTTTTTATAGCTTAAGCATTGTATGCGTGAATGCCTATTTTTATACTATAAACAAGATCACGCTTACAATGCTACACTTACGTATAAAAATGTAACATCAGAAATGCCAATGGTACCATACTCTCTTGTAAGCTAAAGCCAAGGAGCTCCGGAAACCTTTAGACTACTTGTTTTTGGATTTGGTACATGGATATCTTTAGGGAGTAGGGAATTTTGTTCACCAACCTGGGTAAGTAAAAATGTAATGCAAACAAATTTCATAAGTGTAGCATTGTAAGCGTGAATACATGTACCTTTTTCTTTTGTTTGTATCTTTATTATCGGGGCTGTACTGTGCATGACTTGCTCAAACTTCAAAAGCATAGATAGTTAGCACTGACATATCATCAAGATACTCATTTTCTCTTGATAAGTGCAGAAGGATCTTGGTTGTCCTCAAGATTTTCCATTTTAGCTTGAATTAGTGTAGCAGTCAGAAGTATACGAAATTGGAACAATTTGATTTGTGATAAATTTTCATTTTCACCCAATTCGTCATGGGTGTCAGATTGCAGGGTGCTGGAGGAAATATTGCTTTCTTGCATGTTGATTTATTTTGATTACTTGACACTCTGAAATGGGGAACATGTTACTGTATCGTATAAGTTCCCGTTTTTGAACTACAAAACATTCCATAGAATGAGTTGCAATTTACAAATGTTGTTACATTATGGTTTTTTTTTGTGCCTTCTTCTTGTGCAGACTAGGATTTTCATTTGCTGAATACTGAGCTAATTAGAGATGCGTGACGTCAGGTCTGGAATCCTTATGAGTTTTACCATTACATCGACTATTATATATTACTTGGAAGCCTTCAAGATGCTACCTTCGTTTGACAGAGATCCTGCCTTCCTGGTGTGTGTCTGTCCTGGTATGTGTCATTCTGTTGGCTATTGCTGTTCCACTGTAAGATATCTTGCGGCTGCAATTGACTTTGCATTGTATGTGCCTGACAACCTGAGTGAACCTAGTGCAATTTTGTGAACTATTCATGCTTTTGAGATGTAGCCACCTTTTATTTCAAATTTAGCCCTTGAATACCTATTTTTGCAAAAATAACCATGTCCCCGAGCTCAAAAGATGTAGCAAGCAACATCTATCATCTGTCGTGCCTAAGGAGCTCGACAGGAACGCGCGCAACAGTAGGGCGGGCCTGGGGTGCTGCCGAGCTTGCCTTGCTTGGTAGCGCGCTACCGAGCAGCACCACTGAACTAGCGTGGCTAGTGGCAGTGGCACTCGCGCAGGGGGTGCTCGATTGCAGCATCGGTTCGGCAGCGCCATGTTGTCAGTTTAGTTTTTTTTTTTGTAATTATGTGAATAACTGTGGAAACTAGTTAAATATGTTTTTGATACGTATCAAAAAATCATATTTGGAAATCCAAACACTATTTTGTTCGTGTCAGCATAGAATTTTTTTTAGGAAAGTGCAAAAGAGAGTTCGAAGGAGCAAACAAACTACCATCATCAATTCCATGTGTTAAGTAGTAGAGATACGTTATTGCAAATAATTATTATAATGGATTATGTGTAGGCGACATAGCACTTCACAATGAAAGTGTGAATTACATGGCGTGTTGGGTTTAATTAGGTGCGTATGTTTGCCTCACTACTCATACGATACAAAATGGTAACATGCGTGAACCGTTAACTCCTACTATAGCTAAGATACATGTGTCATTTGAAAGTTATGTTTGCAGTCATTCATCGTATACATTTGGGTTCTCTCCTTTACAGGCCTTAGCCCTCGCAACCCGCACCCAGTATTCGACTTTCACAACTTGTGTATGTTTTGTCTTGGTGGGATATAACCTGGCCTTCATTAGGGACCATCGGCACTTACCCTTACCCTCCGTCATCCTGGCCTCTCCGATGTAATCCGGGGTGTAAGGTTATTAGGGTGTGAATCTCTCTAGCGTCACCAGGTAGTTGAGTATGTATTTCTGCTCAATAAATGCGCTGTTGTACATCTTCAGGTCATGAATCCATGGAAGAAGTAGTAACATTCCGTTGTCTGCATGGCCAAGAAGTATGGCAAGTTTTGGTGCACCTGGCAGGTGGACCGTGGTGACCGTTTGCCCCTCGGCGTGCCGGCTCTCATGGTGTCGCCGCAGGCCGTGGAGCCTGGCCGGGTGCACGATCGCAACGAGAGGTACAAGGTGGACAGCTCAGCCCGTGGGCTCAAGGGCGCGAGGGTGGAGATGGAGGAGCCGGAGTGGAGCAACCCCAATGCCGACCACTGGCGGCTGCTCGGCAAGGGGCTCGCGGTGGACGTCACGGCCGCGGAGATGAAGCGCTACGCGCCCTTCCCCTGAGATCGGCCTACCACCTGCTGAAAACGACCAAATATGTGATGTAGGTGTTTGTCGGCCGACCGACCAATATAGCGGAACAGTGGACGGGAGGCCGGGAAATGTGAAGAACGGTCCGCGCGCGTACGGGGGGAAATTAAGGGATGCCTGTCTAGTGTCTATTCTGTGTGTGCCTGCAGTGTTGCCTGTGTTGTTTACCTTTACCATGAGACTGGATTTAAGTTTAAACGGGGGCCTGGGTAAAACAATGAAGGGTATCATTTGAACTGAGTGCTGTACTCATAAAATAGGAATTTCACGTGAAACAATTTAATTCTTGCAGAATGAAAATAGTAATTTTGCATGAACGTTACTTAAAATAGTTTAACCCTTGCAAATGTAGGAATTTCACAGCAAACAATTTAATATCAGAGAGTCGAGCAAAAAAATCCCGTGTTCCAAAACGTGGCCTTAGTGTTTTGTACATCCACAGTATTCCAGAAGCTGACCGAACGTCCCACAAAGTGTTGCAGTTGTCTCCCTCGTGTCTGTACCCTTTTTGTCCTTTTGAGACGAACATGTCTGTGCTTCACATTTCTCCCAAGTGTTTTTTTGGGTCACTCAACTGGAAGGCCTGATTTGCTGCTGGTATGCTGGTTGGGCAAGGCCTGAGAAACACGCTTAAATAGGCGTAAACCCTTGATCGCTGTTGTGCAGTACTACATTCTCATACTAGTATTTGGAAGGGCGAAACCTAACCAGGCGGGCGTAGCTTGGCGCAGGTCAACTCCTGCCTCCCGGCCGGGGGCATGAAACGTTAACCTCGGCCCTGTGCTCCTGCCAGCTTTACAGACTCCGGCTGACCTCCTATACTAGGCAAAATTCATCATATACCCTCTTCATAGATGAAAATCTAGAATATACTCTCCTACACATCCAAATTGATAATATACCCTCCTCCAATCTATTTGCTTTACAAAACACCCTCTTTATACTAATCTGTATAGATACAAGGTATAAACATGTATTGTACCGTATTTTGGGACCTAATGTACGCATTTTACCCCCACCCATTTTACCCCAATGAGTTGTAAGAAAGCACCGACGTGGATTCGGTTGCGGTGGGGGAAGTCGGAGACGGATCGGTGCTGGGAGAGGCGCTGGAGCTCGGCATGGCGGTCGGCGGCCATGCGCATGACGAGCTCGAGGCGCGCCTGGCGACCGCGGATGCGGAGGAGGTCCCCGCGGCGTGTTCGGGGCGGCGGGGCTGTCCTCTTCGCGGTCGCGGCGGCCATCTGGACCCACTCCGCACGAGGCGCACCCGCTTCGCCGATCTCGCCGAGCCACCACCGGCCGGCGTCGGCGCGCGAGATCTGCGAGGTGGGTCGTCGTCGGGGCCGCTCCAGCCGGCGGCGCGCGGCGGACGAGCTCGCCGGCGGGAGGCGATGTCCGGGAGCCTCGCGGTGGATCCGTCCCGATCGCTCGGCTGGGGCTCGGAGGGCTCGCGGCGGGGCGGGGTCATGAGGGGGCAGTCGGAGGAGGAGGGGGGCTGTGGTGGTGGGAGGTCTCCCATCGCCGCCGGCTGCGAGGCATGGGCTGGCGAGGGACACCCCTAGAGCAATACATGCTTATACCTTGAAGAGGGTGTTTTGTAAAGCAAATAGATTGGAGGAGGGTATATTATCAATTTGGATGTGTAGGAGGGTATATCCTAGATTTTCATCTATGAAGAGTGTATATGATGAATTTTGCCCCTATACTAGTGCTAAGCACACTCGATCGGAATGCTGAACCTATACCGGGTACATGCAAGATTTAAACCATCTTTAACTGCCTTTTACTAGTAGGATTTCCATGACACCCTTGGGCCCTGCTCAGATGGGCTGAAAAACTGTGACTTATAGTTGAAATTGCACTGTAGCGGCTGAAATTTCACTGTAGCTGAAGGTGGCTTATTTGGCGTAATTAAATTAAAAAAAAATTAAAAATAGAAAAAAATATGCTAGCTCATCACGGACAACGCAAACGAATATGGGAAAAAAGAACCGGCAAAAAAGCTCCAAAAAAGCCAAAAGTTCAGAAAAAAACGAAATTTATGAATAGTGAAAAATAAGTCAGAAGTCAGAAACTGAAGCCAAAACGAGCGGGGTCTAATCCAGCCAAGGTTTTGTATTGGGACCTTCGAATAAATAGCATTATAGCTATTTTTTAACTTAAATTCTAGATATTTATTTTTATAAATTTAGCACTTTATGGACCGAGCTCTGCAGTAGCTGCCAAGCCTCCCAAATGCGATAACAATTAATGCTGAGCGATTAGCGCTAATTAAATATGATTCATCTGATTAAATACAATTTAGCACTAATTAAATGTATATACAGTGTATGCACAGTGGATACACAGCGCTATAGCCGAGCTTGATAGGCCTACGGAGCCTTAATTTGCAAAAAAAAAAAGGAAGCATATGGAGATCATTTTAAAAAAATTAATTGGCGACGGTGAAAAGAATTGGCTTCGTCATTGCATGAGCTCGCGCGATGAGAGACATGACCATTGACCGACGCTGTCTGTCACGCTGCCCCTACCTTATAGGCCCCTTGGGCTCTCGGCAGAGCCCACCACCACGGCGAATTTTGGACATTGTTGGATCTATAGACACCCGAATTTCTATTTTTAGCCCTTAAATAATTTTTTTTTAAATCTGGACCCCTCCCGAGCGCACGTTTCACCTGGAGCCGACACGTGTCCGGTCGTGCGGTGTGGTACCGCGACGACCGCCTTCATGCTGCACGTCGTGCGGTACCACACCGCACGACCGCCTCGCCCTCCGCGCCGACCGCCCGTTTTGATTTTTTGAGCGCACGACGGATTTTTTGACCGCACGACTGATTTTTTGAGCGCACGACCGATTTTTTTGACCGTACGACTCGGGTTTTGACCGCACGACCGGTCGTGCGGTACCACACCGCATGATCGGGACACGTGTCGCGCTGTCGTAAATGCGCGGTGAGGAGGGGTCTAAATCTGAAATTTTTTCATTTAAAGGTCAAAAATAGAAATTCAGATGTACATAAATTCAATAGTGTCCAAAATTCCACCACGGCAGCCGGCGCGGCGCAGAGGACAGGACAACACACGATGCACCACCAAAGAAGAGAGCACGCCGCGCAAGGGTGAAAGTTAATGAAAAGCAACGCCCCGGCCGATGAAACCCAGCGTCCAATCCGCCTCGCGCGGGCCCCACCTCCTGCCATGCCATCCGTCTCCTCGTGGAAGTGATTTTTATGTCTCTCCCCCACATGCTGCCACATAGTCTTTGAAGGTTTAGACCTTATTCTTTTTAATTTTTGAAAGCTGTTTTTTATTTTTCTAAAATAATTAGATTTTAAATGAACTATCTTCTCAAGATAGAGTTGTAGTACATATTTTACCGACTTTATTTATATCGGTAAAAATTATATGTGAGTTTCTGTTACTATGTAATCTCTCGTACAAATAGCCTAAAGCCACATAGGGGCAGAGCTACAGGGTGGTCCCTGTGGGCCGCGGATCACCCTGCGCTCGGTCCAACCAAAGCCCATTGATAGAGTCCGTACTGGAGAATTCAGCATGTATGTCGCTTGACGCTTGGCCTTCTGCGTTTTGCCTTCAGCCATAGCCCATCGCGAGAGACCGAGAGTTCGCGTGGCCATGTATTCGCGTCAGACTGTGCCCGTTCGTATTCTTCTCTGTGCGGCCGTGCGGTGCAGCCGTGAAGCGGCGACGCCGACGCGAGCGGCGGCGCGCGCGCCATCGAGCATCGGTGCGGCGACTCCATGAGGACCACGACGGCAAGCGCCGAGCGGTGGCGGCGACCAGCAGACGGCCAGTACGTACATCAAAATCCTAAGATGAAGACTCAATTGCTAAGCCTAAGCCTAAGCCCTGTTCTCCTTTAGTCACGTACTCTGTACTCACGTTTCTCCTTTTCCTTTCAGCTTCTCTAATTTCTCCCCTAGCGCCTAGCGACTAAGCAAAATAGAAGCCAGGATCAACGGTGACAAGCCACGAATAGAAAAAGTGCACAGGCCCACAGGGTATATAAAACTGATTTAATTTCAACTATATGTTTTTTTGCAGTATTAGATTATTGGTTTGGTAAATTGAAACTTTATATAATTCTCTTGCAGATTTGTTAAAACATGAAGAGGAGTGGTGATATTGTCTAGTCATTTTTATTGAGCGGGATATCTTCTTACAATTGAGTGAAGAAGAGATCATCAACACTTTTATGGCTATTAAAAGGCGCAGGCCTGACAAGAAGAAGAAGTAGTGACGTACTGTTCTTCAACTATTATGAGTATGTAATATTTCAATTCTATGTTAAGAAAGCTATATTCGTCTATTTTATGAAGTTCGTATGTCCTTTTTACCTTAATTGTATTTCGTAATTCATATACTTGTGTACCGACATGTTAAATTTATAGCAGTTAAATAAATTTTAGACAATAGACCACCATAGCTATAAATCCTAGCTACGCCACTGAAGCCACAAGCCGTAACCAAAAAACACAAGTCATAACTAAAAAAGAATAGGCCCTTAGTGAAGAAGGAAGGAAATCGTGACAGAGTCAACGTGCATCTCTCAAAATGATGCAGGAAGGAGCCATCCTTCCTCTGCGGTTGTTGATGGCCCGCTAAATCATAGAAGTACTAACATGGTGAAAACATGTCTAGGTGATATGCAGCTGAAATCTACCATGTTCCTGTTTTTAAGTGGTGATCATTTGGGCTTTTTTAGGTGGCTTATAACTGAAAAATACTGTAGCTGGTTGAAAAAATAATGTAACTGACAGAGGCTTAATTAGTATAATTAAATTAAAAAATAAAAATATAAAAAATGTGTTAGCCCATTATGCGTATAATACAAACAAATACGGGAAAAAAGAACCGGCAAAAAAGCTCAATAAAAAACCAAAAATTCAGAAAAACGATGAAATTTATGAATAGTGAAAAATAACCCAGAAGCTGAAGCCGAAACCAGCAGAACCGGACCAAAATATGGTTATAGCAACCCTCCACAGGGCCTAAACTGATGTCAGGAAATAAAAGCGCATGGTACCAGTTCAAATGATACGAACACAAACTGCTGTCAGGACTGACCCTGATCAACTCGGCTTCGGCTTTTGGCTTCTGGTTTATTTTTCACTATTCATAAGTTTCGTCTTTTTCTGAACTTTTGGCTTTTTGTTGAGCTTTTTGCGATTTTTTCCCGTATTTGTTTGTATTATACGTAATGGGCTAACATATTTTTATATTTTTAAATTTTTAAATTTAATTATGCTAAATAAGCCTCTATCGATCTGATGTTTTTTAGCCACTTCTGATATTTTCAGTCATAAGCCATGAGCTTTTCAGCCGAACGGATCACCACCAAAAGCGCATGGTACCAGTTCAGCGGCTGTTAGAACCAGAACTGAAGCGACTGAAAAAGATACAGATGCAGCGGTCAATGACGAGAAGAGCACTGATATCTCTGGTCCGCTGGTTCCATCCGAGTAACTATCTTTCATCTGAAGGCAGTGTATTGTCCTCGGCAATATCACAATTGTCAACGCAGGGACCAACACAGATAGCATATCTCCCCGCAGGAGTATGCCTTCCCAGGAATATGTTCCAGTCCCCTTTTGGTAACTTTGCAAGTAATGTATGCCGTGAAAGTAGAAAATCTGTGGATACATACACATCATTATCAGAGGAGGAAGAGGGTAGCTGGTACTCAAATCTTCACCCAGTTTGCACTCCTCCAAGTATTGATTTGGCTTTTATGAAGCTACCTGGCCTTGAAAGAATGGAGATCTCAAGCTGCGATCTGAGGACAGGAGAAAATAGGTTTATGAATGGGCGATCAGTGAACACAATAAGATGCCAGAAACAGCAGTAGTTGATTGGCGCGACCGGTATTATGCAAGGTCAGAAAAAGCTTGGTTTCAGTGATTCTCAAGCTGGGAAAGGTCCGGATGGTTATGTGAGACAAAATTTATCATTCCCACAACCCACAATGCGCTTAATGGGCAAGACGGTCTCAGTTTGTAAGCAGCAGAAGGTATTGGGGGAAAGTGTGGACTGACAATAGCACTATTGAAGAAGACATCCCGTCATCAATTTCATGCCAGTTGCCGCAAAAGAGATTGTTGTTACCTTGCCCGGATGCTGTGATACCAAGAGCACATGTTTGGGCGTCCACAGGCTAACACAAAATGATAACTTCGTAAGAGAGAATGTGTCGTATCGGCTCAAACTATCACATAAAATTTTTTTCTCCCATAATATATGGTGACTTAAACTAGTAGCTTTAATTATGTAGTTCAACTTTCCATTTTTTTACTCGGTTGATCCTCAATAACTTCCCACCGCACTCCTCTCTCCTTTCCCACATCCACATTCCCCTCTCCTCCTATCGACGATCGCCACCGCTCTATTGGCCACCTTTGCTGTTGCTCCTCGGCTAGATCCAGTCGGATCTGGTTGGACCATCCAAATCTTGCCAGGTCTGCTATCTGCTGCCGGCCGCTCTTGAGCTTCATTGCTGCCACCCTCGATACTGTCATCCTTTGCACGTGGTCATCACCGCCGCCATCGAGCGACCTCACTGTCGCCCTCATCCAACTGGATCCGGCAGCCGATGAACTCGTCCCAACCCGGATCTGGTCGCACACGGCTCCAACACCGCTTCGTCACCCTTCCAACAATGTTGTTGCCATTCCGCAGCTAGATCTAGTTGGGCCCAACTAGATCCGGATGGAACTGGTTGCCACCACCGTTCTCAAGCCTCGGCGGCGCCGCCCTTGCATCTAACATCTTCTTGCTTAGCACTGTGCTCGCCACCGCTAGGCTCCGACCGAATCCACTCAATAGCGTCCAGATCCAATCGCTATCACTGCCCTAGCTTGACACTGCCATTGGGATCCGACCACCAACATCCAGATCTGGTCATTGTCGACGTCATCTTCCCGATTGTTGACGGCGTCATCGTCCCGTGCATCTTTTCAGTTGCACTCGTGCAGCCACTATACGCGATCTGGGCAAAGCAATGAGGTGTGGTTCCCTTTTCTCTCCTCCCACTCTCCATGGACCACCTTCTCTCTCCCCCAAACCACAACAGCTTCCGCAACCACCACCTTTCCTCCTCCTTCCCTGCACCGTGGCTCAGCTTTGACATGGATCTGCAAGGCGAGCAGCCACGGTGGAGCATTGTGGATGCCCTTAGTGAATATTCATATAATTTGCAGAGAATTCCCAACAGTACTTTATCATAGGCAAGGTCTACTATCATTGATGTTCAAAAATCAAAGGCTGCAATGGATAAATTGAAGGACCATGTGAGAAGATTCAGAATAATGTTGTAATGAACTATTGCAAGTTTCATGGAATGGTTAAGTGATTTTGCAAAGATCACATTTTGTCTGGATGGTTTTATGAATTCTTTGAGGAAATCGGTAATACCGCCGTTGTGTCAGCAGTCATACCGTAATGCGATAGTACCACAATGAGAGCGCGGTCATACTACAAAACGATAGTTCCAATTTATAGTTGATGGTAGCTAATTTCCAGAGAGATTCAGTGTGAGGTGCAAAGGTACGGTAGTGCCACTATGCGGTAGTACCGACATCTTGTGTGCGGTACTACCGGATTTCACAGAAAAACAGGGTTTTGAGAAGTTGAATCGTGAATTGAGTTGGCTTAACAAAGGGTGCATATATATTGTATGATGTATGTTTTAGCTAACGTGGGTCAAGTTGTGAATAACTTATGCCTGGAAATGATTTCTTTGTCTTGGATGTGCAGGGTCGTTTGGAGTCAACCGTGGTCAAAAAAGAGGATCGAGGCTAGGCTCATGGAAGAGCTGAGGTCCAGGACGATCAAGGATGCTGGGATGAGATGGTGAGTTCAAGTATGGTGCAAGAAAGGCGGAAAATGTTGAAGGCGAGTTCGAACGACGGGATTGCGCCATATAGGTTAGCGGGCCAAGTGAGCCGTGATTCGGTGGAACCGGGACAGGAGAGACTTGGCAACACATGGAAAGCTAGTGGTACATCTACACTTGCAAGCATGGCGATTGCTTGCAATGAGAGATGAAGAATGGGTCAAGAAAGGGTATTTTGGTAGTTTGGCTAAAATACTGGAAACTACCTTGGATCAAAACCGCGGCGCATGAGTGTATAAGTTCAAACTCCATTAAGTTGGTTTTGGTAATAATGACAAATACAATTGTGAGACTAATATGTTCGTTAATTATGATATTGCTTGATCTCATTTAGATGAAAATGTGAAAAAACATAAAGGTATTCATTCAATATCACATTCTTATCTTATTACATTCTTCGGATCCAAAATATAAAATGAACTTTACCAAATAAGTCAAACTTTAATATATGCATATACTTTCATAATACATTCTTGTATGCATATATTTAGGGGTAATTTACTCTATGTTTTGTGATTTCATTAATATTGATCTATATTCCATTTCCATATATTAAGAATCTTTACTTTGAAATATATACTTTGAGTACATATAACTTGTGTAGTTCATATATACTCATAATCATTTTTATCTCATTACTTATTGAGATTGTCATGAATTACCAAAAAGGAAACATTGTAGAATCTAGTTCCCTCATTATGAGTTAATGGTGAAGTTTGGTAATTATTGACAATTATTTTGTAGACTAAAATTTTTCATGAGTTGGATGAATATGTTAGGTTCCACAAATGAGGAAGATTTGGGATGACTTCATGTGTTGAAGATTATCAAGTCAAGTAGTAGATGCATCATGAGTTGATGCATGTTCAAAAGGAGATGATCATGTATTGGTCATCAAGTCAAGTAAAGATCCATCATGTGTTGATGAGTTGAAATAAAGAATGCATCATGAGTTGATTCATGTCAAGACTATGACTAAAGGAAAAGGTATGGCTGGTTAGGGCTAAGAATGTGTTTTTAGTTGAAAGACTAGGTTACTAGTATAGGCTGTTATACTATTAAGAGGGGTCATGTTTAGTAGCTTGAGTCTTATCATGTGTTAATAGCTCAACCTCACTTGCTCTAGTCTCCTTGGTACGAGACTTGTATTTACGAATGTATTTTGCAAATAGTTGTGGTTTATGTGTTGAATCGTTGTAACATGAGACTATACATTGCAAATATATTTTGCAAGTGTTTGAAGTCTATATTTTTATTCTTTGTGGTATGAGACTTATATTTGCAAATGGTTGAAACTCATATATACATAATGCACCATGGTGCCTAGGCACCAACATCCGATACACGTGTATGATTGATAATTTTTTTGAGTTTGGGTATGAAAATGTTTTATACCCTTGATATATTTATGGTAAGTTAGTTTTGAACTCAGTTCAAATTAGTTTGAACTACTTTTGAGTTCAATACAACTACAGTGAGTATATACCATAAAAATAGTTCAAACTAATTAAACTGAAGTTGAATTTAAATTTTTTCGGAGTTTGACATCTCAAATATACTTTTTTATGGGTATATGAAGATACCCACATCAAATGTTGCGAATCTCAAGCAAATCAACGGTATTGATATTGGTGCCTAGGCACCATGGTGCATGAAACACTCGTCCTATATATATATATATATATATATATATATATATATATATATATATATATATATATATATATATATATATATATATATATATATATATATATATATATATATATATAATCCTTGTGTCATGATTCTAAAAATGTGTAAATGTGTTTTGCAATCTGTTGGGAATCGTGGATAATTCTTGTGTACATGATACTGTAATTTTCAAATATATTTTTGCAAAATTTGTTGAATTATATGCACTTTTCAAGGAAATAGGAACTACCGTAGTGTATTTTGCGGTACTACCACGGGTTAGAACTACCGGCATTGTAATCATGGAACTACCACGTCTGTTGATGGTCGAAAAACCTGTGTAGTCGAAGATCAATGTAGTCGAGAACCAGCATGGTCGAAGCCGACGTAGTCGAACCAACGAGGTCAAATATCGATATGGTCGATGATCTGTGTGGTCAAAGATCGAAGTGGTCGAAACCAATGTGGTTGGAACCGACGTGGTAGAGATCTATGTGATTGAAATCATTGCGGTTGGAACTGACGTAATCGAGATCTGTGTGACCTGTGTGGTCGAATTGATGTGATTGATGCAATGTGGTCGAAGATCGACGTGGTGGTCGGAGATTTGTGTGATCGAAGACCGACATGGTAAAAAATCGACATGGTCGACGTGGTTGAGACCTGAGTGGTCGAAACCAATGTGGTTGGAGACCTGTATGGTCGATTTGGACAACGTGGTCAAAGACCAGCGTAGTCGGAGACCTATGTGGTCAAACCGAACAACGTGGTCGGAGATCTGAGTGGTCGAACCATCCGACATGGTCGGGGACTAGTGTAGTTGACGATTGGGACTTTTGACTAGTTCTATGTGAGTGGTCCGATCGGCTCTGTGTGAGCGTTCGACCAGCGAGCGGTACTATCAGCTCAGTGTGAGCGGTACTTCCGAGTTTCAGGACGACCGACTTATGTAGCGGTACGTTTTTTCAAAAAGTTACCTTTGTGGAGTCTTCTCATTCCCGAGGAAATCGGTAGTTCCGATCGAGTGTTGTGGTACTTTTGATGATCGGTAGTACCGGAGTTTGCATGTCGGAACTACCGGATTTGCCTGCCACGGCTAGTTTTCTGACCGTTGTAGAGCGGAGTGAAAGTACTGGTCGTAAGCCGGCAGTACTCCTAGAAATCCTATTTTTTCAGGGGTTTTGCATGTGTTGTACCTTGTGAGTAAGGATGAAGGCTCTAGGTGTTACATCTAGAGGTGGATTATGTATCTACTTGAGCGGTGTGCATTTGTTGCACGTGGTGAGAGTCAAGCGAGTGGTTTGACTTATTACTCATGGAGTTTGCCAACTTCTAGACGGTGTTAGAGGTGCCGTATGCAGTGATCTTCTCAAGAAGCTTGTGAGAATACCCGGCGAATTATGAGTGGTGTGGTGCTCGGTATCTCTGGAGTATAGGAGGAGCAATCTTAGTGAATTGAGATGTTTCGGATTAATTTGTGGACTTGATCTAATTCGTTTAGGCCAAATTTAACGTGAGCTAGGGCCCTGTCTAATTCTATCTCTTGGGCCCTTTCTAATTGAAATTGCAAAGCTGTAATGAAAAGCGTGTTCCTTTTGTAGATTCATCGGTCTTGATTTGAGCTAGTAATAAGCTCAGTTAGACAATGATGCTGCGAAAGTACGATTTCTTTAAGAAAGCCACGACCACTCTAAACTCGATCCCACTAAACTTCTGGTGCATAGGTAGCCCTCTGATTGTGCAACCTTGGAAAAGATTCCTGGCCATGCACGCAATTGCTTCAGACCTTTCCTACTCCATTTGTTCTTGCTTTCCTTGGACCAAGAGTACAGAGGACTGCATCGTATCTGCAAGGATGCCTTTCTTCTTCTCCTTTAACCACATTTTTAAACGCCCCCTACAGAAGTATAAAACCATGCCGTGTATCGCTTGTCATCTACATCGCCGCATACGATCGAGAAGAAGATCAAGAGAACCTCGGAGCAAGCTACTCGCAAGTCGCAACAACAAATCATGGGTGTTCTTGGTGCCCTTGCCAGACATTTGGATGCCCTTGTTGGGTAAGCTGAGCACATGTTCTAGCAAAAAGTTCTATCAACAATGGCTGTTCCATTCTTTCTGCTGCTGTTGGTGTTTGTTTTTTTCATATGAACGAACTTTAAGCATTCCATTCTAAATTCTTGTTCCTCCTATCTTGCACCCGACAGGCCAGGAATCATGCTGCTTTATCCTCTGTAAGTAACGCATCACTTCTTCAGAAACAACCACCGGTTTGAAAAAAAGAATCAGCACTGTGTTCAAAATTCTAACATGGATTTTCTTGAACGATTAGGTATGCGTCGATGCGTGCGATAGAAAGCCCTTCTTCCCTGGATGATCAGCAATGGCTCACGTACTGGATCTTGTACTCCCTGATCACCCTGTTTGAGATCTCATGCTGGAAGGTTCTCCAATGGTATGACCTTAGCCATGACCCTCCTCTGTTCAATTCATACAGTCATTCCTGCAGGGACCGACAAAACGTGCTCAGTGGCCACATACTGAGTTCCCAAGATTTCCACTGCATGTGTTTCAGGTTCCCTCTGTGGCCATACATGAAGCTTCTCTTCTGCTGCTGGCTGGTGCTGCCCATCTTCAACGGCGCGGCCTACATCTACGAGACACATGTCCGGCGCTACTTCAAGATCGGCCAATACGTGAGCCCCAACTACAGCGAGAGGCAGAGGAAGGTGCTGCAGATGATGAGCCTCGACGCACGCAAGTCCGTCGAGAAGTTCATCGAGGCGCACGGGCCTGACGCCCTGGAGAAGATCATCCGAGCTGTTAGTTGTTCTGCTTGATTTGCCTTGCTTTTCAGGCCCGCGAGTACGGTCTCTGGTTTTGGAATGTTTTTTTTATCTGATACCAAGGTTTTTGCTTGTGCAGGCTGAAGAGGAAGCAAAGAGAGCCTAGTTTAGCTTGTGGTGAACTGAAGGCATTTCTTTCCAGCGGGGAGAAACAAATGGAATGGTTATTGTGTACTGTAGTATACTTCACCCATTGTATTACTTGTGCCGTATGTGTTTGATCTGTTCGTGGTGCTTGGAAAGATACTCTGCTGTACATAAGGTTGCCGTGCACACAAGAGGAATACAGCTACATATTTGGTGTACAATCATATGAAATGCTCTTAATCTAAAAAAATCATTTTCTCTCAATAGGTATATCAAACTAGTCTATGGATGAAACCACACAATTAATTTAGCCGTCCAATTATGAACACACATCCCTTTGCCTCCACCGGACACGACTGAAAAAGTGAAAATGGCTGTTCTCTTTCACCCATCCAGGCACACGCATTAGCGTCAAAACGAGAAGAAGAGAGACCACTCCTTTTGGAATCCAATTATTGTCTGTCCGGTACAAGCTGAAGTATTCGTCGCAAAAATGACTGACTACTATACGCGCGCGCGTGTACAGAAAAGGTGCATGCACTACTAGTTAACTCCATTTCCACCCTTGGCGAATGGAATTATGTATGCAGTAGACCGATCGATCAGATCACTCAGACGGAGGCAAGCGTGCTGATGTCCATGGGGTAGGCGTCGTTGGGCGACTTGGCGCGGTAGGAGCGCCGTCCGACGATGATGTTGGCCGCCTCCGACGGGTGGAACGCGTCCCAGAAGATGTGCTGGTCCCTGTCGGCGCACGGCGCCTGGTACGGCAGGCACGTCACCTGCCCGTTGTTCCTGCCCACCCCGCAGCACCCGGCGTTCGTCACCGTGAAGCCTGAAATCGTAAAGATCGATCGTCACGAGCTCACGCGGCGATCGACCAAATCAACCGTACGAATCGAAAGGTGGCTAGTGCGGGCCGGCATTACGCACCGTAGGAGGCGGCGTTGGCGAGGATGTCGTCGAAGATGCTGTAGGCGTTGATGAAGGTGAAGTGCGCGCCGGGGAGGGCGTTCATCTCGTCGACGAGGCCGACGAGGCGCTGGTTGAAGATCTGGATGGCGCTGTCGATGCGGTCCACGCAGGTGACGCCGTCGGAGCTGTAGCGCGCCAGCTCGTTGGGGCTGCACCCGACCTGCCCCACCCCGATCATGACCACCTTCCGGGCGCCGTAGTTGTACAGCACCTGGAGGTACCGCCGGTAGTCAGCGATGAGCGCGTCGGCGAACTGCTCCGGGCTGTACTGGCTGCCGGTGGTGTAGAAGGCCGGCATGAAGTAGTTGTTGAGGTAGTCGTTGCTGCCCATGCCGATGCTGAAGATGCACCGGCTCAGGCGGTCCGACGCCGTGTCCTGGTCGCCCAGGATGTTGACCAGCGTCTGCACCGCCGTCTGGTAGTTCTGCACCTGCCCCGCGAACGGGATCCGACCGCCCTGCACATACGTACGCACGCGCCGAGCGAGCGATTCATGAATCACACGCATTACAACATTGGTTACTAATACGATCATCGATTAACTGAGTACATATATGTACGTACGAGTTGCTGGCCGGTCTCGGCACGGATTCCGGCGGCGGCGGAGGCGAAGTTGGCACCGTTGAGGAGCTGATCCCCGCTCGTGGCGGCGTAGGGTGGGATGAGGTTGTCGAAGCCCAGAAGTTGAGCTGCGCGCGATTTGCAAAAAGCACATGATTAGAAAACGAGTAATTAGTTAATGCAGCACGTACGTACGATAATCGGAGTATCATGCATGCTTTCCGTCCACACTAATTGCACGAACGTTTGTTTCAGTTGTGCCACATGTACCTGTCATGCAACTTTCGCACGTACACAAGAGATGTACTAGCACATGTAGGACAGTGTAGGATTACTGTGAATTCAGGAGTTGAGTCTCCTTTTTGCTTTCACCTGTGACCCCGGTTTTATTTGTAACGACTAACGACGATCGATCGATCTAGTCTCCTTTTTGCTTTCACCTGTGACTCCGGTTTTATTTGTAACGACTAACGGCGATCGATCGATCTAGGTAGTTGGTGCATGTATCTATGTCCAGCCGACCAGCCCGGCACATTAAATTCCATGCAAGGATCACCGAACACTGCAGCATATGCGTTGGCAAGTTGGCCACGCGAAACTGGCGCGGTGGACTGGGTCCGGGTGTCCCGTCCAGAAAAACCACGCCCCGTTTATAATTTTCTTTAAATAAATAGAATGATTTCTCCATCATCATTTTAAAACACTATATTAGAATAATCTTTTAAAAATAATTTGTAACTTTCATTCAATCGTACCAATATTTACTGTAAGGCTAAAAGTCATAAGTTTTTTTAAGTCATGAACATAATGTGCACTTGAAAAGAACGCACCGGCCACAAAGACCTCCCCCACCCTTCTTTTACACCTCTCTACAATTTTCTATTCCGATAGAAACGCCAGGCCAGCTTATCTATCACCGACCCAGGTATTCATGCATGCATCCATGCATCACCCATGACGACCATAAACATCGTATATGAATAAACTACTCTAGTTCTAGTAGTAAGCGAAAACGGCAACGAGCTAGCTATCCCAGTGAGCTTGCCTAGCTCTACATGGCTGGCTAGCTAGCTGCCTACACGTACGTGCGTACGTACTGACAGGCCGGTTTTACGTGCTTACCGATGACATCGACGGTGGTCAGTCCGTTGGTGAACCTCCCCGTGGAGCCGCCGGGGAAGTCGATGCCGTAGGGCGGGTAGTTGGCGCGCGCCAGCGACACGATGTAGTTGTTGTTGCCGTTGTCCACGAGCGAGTCGCCGAAGATGAAGTAGCACGGCACCTGGGGGTCGCCCCTCGCCACCATCACCAGCGCCGTGCTCATCGCCGCGGTCAAGCACAGCAACCGCCTCAGCTCCATGGCAGCCAGCTTCTAAATCAAGAGAGGTACGTAGGAGCTCGTTGCCGCAGAGGAGATCGAAGAGACAGAGAAATGAGGAGATGTATGGACGAACGGTGACCTGCACAGCACGAGCCTCACACAGGAGCATATATAGGCGCAGGGGCAGTGTGCATTGACCTGGCTAACTGTGCTGACCGAGGCACGATACTGTTGATCTGGATCAAACACGATACGGATAGTAAACGTGTCACACCGGCCAGACTAGACCAGACGTGCGGTGCTTGAGCTGGCGCCTCGGCACGGCTGGCTAACCCAGTCTGGCACACACAGTAACTCTTTTATGATAATGCAGTAATTCTTATATAGTAGCACTGTAACTTTTATATGGTAGTGCAATAAAATTATTTATGATTGACAGTAAAATTACTTATGTTAGAGTTATTGCACTCTTCTGAACATAAATAGATGACTTGGTAGTAAAATTATTTATAATTGACAATAGAATTATTTATAACTGATAGTAAAATACTTACGACGATCGTGCTAAATAGGCCATCGGTGACCGTTGAGCTAAGCGTACTTAGGCTGACTTGACTTCTCTCTGTACTATATCTAAATCAGAGAGCAGGTACGTAAACTAATATGATACGACATGGTAACTTATTCGATCCAACCGTATCAGTCTAATCGGCGTGCACTATCTGGACCTACAGTAGTACCACCACTGTGTTGAGTTGGGAAGGGGCTAAGCGTTCGGAAGCCGTGCATTGAATGACAGTAACGTACGTGGCCGGCCGTGTCGTTTGATCAAACGTTGCGACGACATGTACGCGTGCATGATGCGGTCAAGTCTCAAGTTACTGGTTAGGAAGCTAGCTGCTGCAGTGAAGTTTCACTGGCCTGGATTGATGTATTGGATCTTATTAGTTCATTTAATTCGCCCGACCGCGGCCAACGCGTTCAGGGAAAGTACTTTTTGTTATCACTGCATGAACTGGCACCAGCACTGCTGTCTGCGCTTGGTCGATTCTTTTACATTGTGGTTCATGATTTTTAATTTAAAATTTTAAATTGTCTGATGATAAAGAAGAGTATAAAGAGATACTCACGTATAGTTTTATCTGATATAAATAAATTAAAATAACATCTCATTTAATTAGTAATTAGTTACTATAGAAAATAAAATCATAAGCCAAAGTGAACCCACCCTCGTGGATTCGGTGTGGGTGCGTGGCATGATTGGTCACTGTGCTACTAACAGTTTTTTACCGTGCTGCTAGCAATTCTTTGCAGGATAGGACAAGCAAAGGAGAGCTTTTTTGGTATGGGCCAGCAAAGTTATTTCTTTTCTAGTACCGTCGAACCTGCATTTCATGCGAGCCCTGTGTCAACGCCTTTGGTTTACCGTCGAACCTGCATTTCATGCGAGCCCTGTGTTTCAATGCCTTTGGTTTACCGTCGAACCTGCATTTCATGCAAGCCCTGTGTGTCAACGCCTTTGGTTTAGCTCCAATTTTGTTGAAATTACTATGCTCTTGAAACAAATTAAGTGTAAATTAATTAAGCAGCTTCCTGATCATAAGGGAAAGCCCTGAATTAATCCCGTCCAATTTTGCCACAAGCTAGCTTGTGAAAGATCGAAGCTGAAGCTAAATCCGCCGAAACATGTTTGCCATGCATGCATATCGAACAAGCTGAGCAATTCAAAAGAAAACATAAAGCTGTCGAGAGAAGAAAGAACATCATACTTCAGGGAGCACAAAACTCATCAAGAGCGAATAATTCCAACAGCTTTACTCGCACTACCTGGCGGTTACCTGTAGCTGCGAGCCTGCGAGTGGGCATGGGCAGGAACTAGTCCGTGAGATAATGCACGTCAGTTTCTTTCTTCTTACCCTTTGGACATAAAGCTGTCGAGAGAAGAAAGAACATTATACTTCAGGGAGCACAAAACTCATCAAGAGTGAATAATTCCAACAACTTTACTCGCACTACCTGGCGGCTACCTGTAGCTGCGAGTGGGCATGGACAGGAACTAGTCCGTGAGATAATGCACGTCAGTTTCTTTCTTCTTACCCTTTGGACAAAAAAAGGAAGATAAAAGCACGGCATAGACTGTTTATAGACATGATACTAGTCATTTTTTTGAAAAATGTAGCCTTAAACATCTATTTTTGTAAATCTAGTCTCCTCCGTAGATTTATCGAGCTCGGCAGGGACTTACTGAGCTAGTGAGCTCAAGTTACAATAGCTACATTAGTCCCCTAGCTCAACAGGTCCCTGCTGAGTCCCCTTGTGTGGCAAGTTTGTAGCCGGGATTGTGGCACATCTTTAAATAGTGTTAATTATATTTAATTAGTAATAATGTAATTAATTAACACTAATTGAAGTGCTAATTGGCTGCCGCTGAGGGGGCTCGGTAGGTCACCTGTTGAGCTAGGGAATAGCTCGAGAGGCACCTACTGAGCTCTCTATGCCTGCCGAGATATCCCTATCTCCTAGGTATTTGCCGGGTGTGATAGATCCATAGAGCAAACTAGATTTACAAAAATAGATATTCGAATGCTAAATTAAAAAGAAAATTATCTACGATGCCAGCCCCGCTCGTTTGGGCTTAGGCTTCTGACTTCCGGCTTATTTTTCACTATTCTTAAATTTTATCTTTTTCCGACTTTTTAGGTTTTTTTGAGTTTTTTTACTGGTTCTTTTTTCCCGTATTCGTTTGTATTATACGTGCTGGGCTAACATGTTTTCTATTTTTATTTTTTTTAAATTTAATTATACCAAATAAACTACTATCAGCTACAGTATAATTATAGCTAACTACAGTGAAATTTCAGCCATAAATAAAAAAAATTAACCCAATCTATCACCACCTTATATAAATAATTTTATATAGAGACACTTCCATTAATGACGGTAGGAGGAGGGAACGCAACCACCTTCAAGTGCCAGTGCCAACAGTACATCCCCCCAATCATGTCTTTTATGCGCTAAAGCTTGTGTTGCGCCAGCGCGAAGCACTACCCCGAAGCTACCGGCGCACATGAGATCAATGGGGAATCGACCTATCGGAATTAAGCGAAGAGCTAGCAAACCTACCAGGGCGGTGCTTTACTCGCGGTTGCCGGTACACGCAGGCGCCCTGATCTCCTGTCCTGCTTCGTTTCCATGCAGCAGCATAAGAGAGTCTTTCTTGTTGACATGTCCATTCAGGATGTAATGCTTGGTCGTAGATATGGGTGGTCGCAGGGACGGGGTTAATAACTTGATATGCGTCCTCGGCGAGTCTTACCCGGGCGGGCCGAATAGTAAGGTCGTGTTTGGTCAAGCTCCGGCTCTAGCTTCTGTCACGGAGAAATATGGAGTCAGGACTGTTCTTATTTATTTTGTTTATAGTTTTTTGGATTGTTTGTGAAAGAGTACATAATAACAGAAATTCACGTGCTGCTTCGACCGATATAAATGAAGTCCCTATAGTATATATTACAATAAACCTGTAAATCTCATTTAAAAAGATACTTTATTTAAGAAGTAATTACTATAAAAAAATAGAAAAACTGCTTTTAAAAACTAAAAAGGAATGCCAGCAGACTTGACGTTGAGAATCCTGGACTCAGCCGACCGTACGATTGATTCCAGCAACAGCACTGCGCGCTATGCCAAATTACGCGATTTGGGGATCATCCGCTATTAAGTGGCGTGGATAGAGGCACAAATCGATGTATCTGCCGGGCCTAGGAGACAAAGCTGATTGTGCAAACATGAATGCGCTGCATTCTTTTTTTTTTGGGGCTAAGTATTGACAGCGTATTTTCTGGAGAAGTTCTAAATCTATGTTGACATGGAACGAAGGGTCAGTGAAGCATGACCTTTTTGGTTTTCGGAAGACCTACGGATGGTTTGATCGTAACCTACTAACCCGTCCTGTTGGCCTCATGGCAAGTGCACCAGTCAGTAGTGCACAAGATTGTGCGACTCTTTCGCGGTTTTCTCGGCGACCAACATCATTTAGATCATACATCCTGTTCAGCATTTAACATATCATACTCCACGAATAATTCATATCTAGTTGGTTAGCTCCGCCTGGCCTAGTTAGCACGTCGTAGAAGAGCCAAAATTCCACATGTTGATACTGAAAGAAAAATCTAGCGGACTCTTGTTTGATTGGGTGGCATGTTAGAGGGGATCAAATCTAACAATAAATACACTAGGTTGGCGAGCACCTTAGCCTCAAATGTAGGTAGAGATACGACGTCGACTCTGTTTAGGGATAGTGACACCACGCCAATCCTCTGAAGCAGTTTTTAACGCCGGATCGAGATGCATTGATGATTCCGAGTGTTGTGACTTTTAGATTTTGGCTGAAGTTTTTAACTGATTATAAGAAAGATTAAAAGAGTAAAAGATACTTATATTAAAAGCTATTATATTTTAAACGGTTCCTATAGTGAGTCTTATGAATAATTTATAAAAACTAACTTGAGAAGCTACTTCATTTAAAAACCAACTTTTAAAAGCTACAAGCTATCTGGAATACGCCTTAAATGCATGAAACATATACCGTGGTTGGGCTTGGGCGCTGTTCTGCCTTAATTTCTCCGTTCGTATGGCCACATCGAGACTTGACAGCTTCAAGGTCAAGAACTTGAAACTTGCATGCATAATGAAAAATTGTAGGATTAGATAGATAACAGAGGGGTGAATGATGTCTTAAATTTTTTTAAAGTATTTATTTATTTTTTACTCTGATAGCTATAAAGCAATAAAGATTAGGATAGCAATCCCATTGAAAAACTAGAGACTCTCAGAGCTGAGCAAAACCAGACAGAAAAATAACACGGTCAAACTTCGACTACGTGGTCGGAAATCTCACAAAGCTAAGCGTAACCTAATTGGAAATCAACGTGGTCGTAACCACGTGGTTGAAACAAACGTGGTCGAAATTCGACTACATGATCGAAAGTTCCACAAAGCTGAGCGCAATCTGATCGGAAACCAACGTGGTCCTGGTCGAAATCAACGTGGTTGAAACCAACGTGGCCGAAATTCAAGTCGAGTGGTCAACGACTAGAGAGTGTTCAAAAACAAACGTGGTCGAAAATCAATGTGGTCGAAACTAACGTGATTGAAGGCCAACGGGTGGTCTAAAACTGTCGTGGTTGATGACCAGAGTAGTCGTAATAGTTCGGAATATAACCAGAGTGGTCTATAACCAATGAGTGATTGAAACTAAAGTGGTCGAACCGAACCTCGACTAGTGAGGTCGACGACCAATAAACGGCCGTAACCGAAGTGGTTGAAACTTGTCGAAACACTGCAAGTAAGGTTGACGACCAGTGAGTAGTCGAATCAGATGTGGTCGAAAAGAGACAATGTGGTTGAAAGCCTGAACGTGGTCGAAAAACCAAAGAAAGCAGGCGATGAACAGAGGCTTCCAACATAGTTTCAAAATCCAAATTTGCTGTAACTTTTGATCCGTAGATCCAAATAATATGAAACTTTGTGAACCTATTCCAACAAATGATCATGAGAATCATGGCCAAAGTTAAGATCTTTTTCAGTTTGTCGGAATGTTTTCCCAAAACCGAGTCAAAATTAAAATTGGTGAATACAACTTGCTCATGGGTGGACGATGATTAAGATGGATCTATATATATTCTCACATGTCACAGCGAATTAGATCACCAACGAAATCAATGCAAAAACCCTCATATCAAGAAATCACACTTCTAGCCCAAATCAAGCAAAAATCCGGGTTTCCTAAAGAACTTCCTCTAGATCGTGCCTAGATGGATGTGATCTTGTCTCTAAGAGACATCTTCTCCTCTTGCACATCCTTGGCACCAGAAAAACTCAAGAGAAGGGAAATCCAAACAAGAAAGCTAAAAAAAATCAAAAGCACATGAGGAGATTCATGATACAACTCACTTGGACAAAGTTTAGATGTCCATTTTACTTGGAGAGTAATATTTTTACAGGCAATCCTTTAGGATAGTAGAGCTCTAAGCCTAGACCATACACACACAAGGCTCTAACCCAAGAAACTCTAATCTCACATGAGAGGGAGGAAGAGCTAGCCATCATAAAGACTAAGCCAAAATCTTTAAACCCTAGCTTTTGCCTCTCCTCCCCTTAAATAGGCTCACAACCTGAACCCAAAACTTAATGGATCCCTTATTAGGCCAAACCGGGAATAACCCCTTAACCCCACATAACACATAGTTTTACTCACGCACGCTTCTCAAAGCGATTTACAACCATTAACCTATTAGTAAATCAACACCAGATCCACTTCACATTTTCAACACATCCAACATCTAAACCACTTAGGTCAACACCGTAGTTTCACATACTGCCACTCTTCCGGTATTTGGATAATTTACCAAAATGTTCCTCTACTGCTTTTCACGAAGCTTCACGCTTCCTTTGCCACAAAGCATCGCCCATGCTTTGCCATCTTTCATGTGGCCCTAATGACTTGCCGCCAAGCCTCTCATGTATCTGGATCCTACCGAACCGTTCTCGCTTGCAAATGACCCAAGTTAGTTGACGCACCACATGTTTCTTCTCGCACATGACGAAACCCGACTTTCTTGACTATCTGGATCTCAGCTCCTCCCTATGCCTAGTCTCGGTCCACCTTATTGTTGCCCATCATGATCACCACCGGTAGCTCCCGCTCCGGTTCCTCGTCATCCCGGCTTGCAACCACCTTGCAAGCCTTAGTCATCTTCGGCGTCCCCTGACCGTTCTGGACCTCAACACTACCCTATGCCTAGTTGTCAGACCCAGATTTTACAATCCGAATCTCATCAGTGTTTAACCGCACTATTCCTGGATCGATGAGATAGTGCACACGATTCTGATTCGAATATCACAAGACATATCATGCGGAAACGTAAATATAATAGTAGACTTACTCATGGGCCGATTTGGCCGAAATCAATAAATTGCAGCATCGGAAGAATGAAGCACACAGGTGGGACCTTCAGGACATGCCCACAGGCAGCCAACTGGAGGTTCGCGACCTAGCCCTTAACATCTTCATCCTTTTCGCCATTGTGATCCAAAAGTATTATTAAAGTGTGGTGATCCGATTCCTGCTTCTGAATTTGTCGCAAAAGCGAGCGTGAGCACTCCGACCCCGTGCTCCGCGAGCCAACGCACATAATGCAATATTTAACATGTATGGCTAATCAAAGGAAGGTTGGGGCTCATTTTATTTTTGCGTAGAGTGCTTTTGAATACAATTATCTAAAAATTCCTAAAACCTAGCATTTGAACAAAAGCATAATGTTCAAGAATATGCAATAATAATAGCGATCCAGATTCCATCCACCGTTACATGGCATCTGCACCATATAGCAATTCCTTCCGCGTTATAGCCGCTTAACTTACCACTGGGACGACACCCAGGACAATTCCAAACTAGGGCAGTCCTTCGCCCTTCAAGTCTTTTCATACCCAGTTTTCAATATTTTAAAACAGAACTATATCCAGTTAAGATCCCATGTCCGCCCTTGACCGTGGACACGGCTATTTGAATAGTTTTAGACCCTGCAGAGTTTGTACACTTTCACCACAAGAGACAATCAACTCGTTGCCCCACATGATGTCTTAGACGTGTGGTTGAGTAGACCATCACAGTGACTTTTCAAAGTACCTCGCCCCTTCCATCATTTCACCCTATGGGTCGTTCCCACTTGCGGTGGGTCCCATACGTTGTGCGGGATGTCCTCCTTCTGAACATCTAGCAGCTGGCTCCCCACCCCTGCTAGCCCGCCACAGCAGAACTTCACCCTCTGCGAGCGTCCCATTCAAGCCGTCACACAGACTGCGCTTGCACTAACCCACACCTCCTCCTGGAAGGATGACTTTCAGGGTCCGGTAAATCTACTAAGCCAAGTTATACTTTACAGACTTGTGGTTGTACTGTTTTACACAGGAGGTCATGACAAGATTTAGTCCTTAGTGGTATCTGGGCGGTCTAGCACTAACCACTTTGTGCTTCCACTACACCACACTCTCACACCATCGAACCAATCCGCCCAGATATTTAAGCAAGTTGGGGATTTTGAGAGCATAAAATAATCCTGTCAAAATATACCAGTCATTCCCACCATGACTGTCCAAACCAGTTTCTCATTATTAAAAATGACAATGATGTTTGGGGCATTTCAGCGCCCCCTGAGTATCTATGCAGTACTAAGCATAGCATATCACTAAGGACTTATTTTCAAAAGTTACCATTATATTTTTGCTAGGGCGACAAGGTTCACACATTCAAATATTCCAAAGGAGGGGTAATATTATTCAAGGTAAACGATGGACATATATCTAGAATCTTAAATTATCATGTATTTGCATATAAAGTAATAGCATGCAACTTGATAATTTAAACAAAAATAGTTTGCAGAAAATGTAGGTTCAACATGATCAAAGTATTGACTCGCCTTGGTCACAGTGGTCTGGTGCTTGGTTATCCGGAGCTTCTAGGGCTGCTGCCTCGAACTCTTCCTCTTGAGCTTCGTAAGCTATTTTAATCGTGCGCGAAAATTTGGATAAAAGAAAATATCAAATCAACAAAATATCACCAGAAATTCAAATGAACTCTAAAAATTATGATTTCAGTTTCATTGGATAGATCTTGATTTTAGATGAATTTAGAAATTTGTCTCATCCAATTTGGAGTTAAAATGAGAAAGTTATGATTATTTGAAGTTCTCAGCTTGGTTAAATCCTAAAATTAATAAATTTCTGACAGTGGGTCCCACATGTCATTTTCTTAATTTTTTATCTTTTTATTTATTTATTTATTATTGTGTCTATGGCCAGTAGGGTCCACATGTCAGTGTGCTTATGTCACTAACAAGTGGGACCCCTCTGTCAGTGGCCACGGTATGCTGAGCCACTGACAGGTGGGACCCAGGGGCCCTGGACCCATCTGTCAGCGGGTGGCGCCGACAGGCGGGGCCCGGAAGTCAGCCGGCCCACCGGCCGACAGCGGCTGACGGGCGGGGCCCAGCTGTCAGCGGGGGATTTAAAAGAAATGCTCGACCGCAACGCGCGGAGCTGGGGCTCGAACGCGCGCCGCGGGAGCAGGGGGAGGGAGAGACGAGCGGCGATAACCAAGTGAGCGGGGAGGCATTGCCTACCCCATAAGGGTGGTCAAACCTTTTGAGGTATGTCGCGGAGGAGGCCGGGCAGAGGAAGTCGAGGGCGACGGTGGCCGGCGACGAGGGCTGCCGGGGAGGTCCTGGGGTTGCGTGGAATATAACCTCCGGGTGCCGGTGAAGCTTCTGGTGTAGACGGCCGGGGGTGACGGTCACCGGAGAGGGCTGGCGGCGTGCGACGGCGGAGGCTCGGGCGGGAGCTCCGGTGACGGTGAGGTACGGGCTTCGGGCGGTGCGGGGGAGACCGGGGGTAGCTTCGCCTTGCTTCTACGATGCTCTAGGAGCAAAGGATTGCCTGGAGGCGGCCGGAATCGGCGGGGAGGGCGGCGCCGGAGTTCGGGAAGAAGGAGAGGGCCGGCGGCGATTGGGGCACTACGGCGCAATTGCGGCCAGGGAAGGGGAGAGTGAAGCATTGCGGCGCAATTGCGACTCACGGGAGGGCTTTATAGCCGGAGAGAGGCGCGCGCGGGGCGCATCCGCGCTCCTCTGCTCACGCGGGGAAGGGGAGAAGAACGAGATCTTCTCCGGGATTTCGTAGGAGAGAGGTGGCGGGAGAGGTGCGTTCCCCCTCCTGTTGGTTCTTTGAATTTGCCCTTGAGGTGAGAGAGGGAGGAAGGGGGATTTGCTGTGCAGAGGGAGTGAGCGCGAGGGAAGCGGTGCTGCGTGCGCGTGGAGGAGAGGAGGAAGAAGGAGGACCTGACGGCTCGGGCCCACCGACCAGCGGGAAAGGGGTGCGAGGGAGCGGGTCCGCTCGTCAGCGGGAGCGGGCGCGCGCGGGAGATGGGCTCATGGCGCGGCACTGGGCAGCAGCAGCGTGCACTGCCGTCGCGGAGGAGAAGGCTGGGCGGGGTGATGGCCGCCCGTTTTCCTTTTTCTTTTCTCATTTCTTTTATTTCTATTTTCTGCATTTTCATTTATATATATTCATATATACTTATACATATAATTCTAATTTTATTTGCTCTCTTAAATTTCTGAGAGACCACTTTCTTGTTATGCATAGTTGTATATATATATATATATATATATATATATATATATATATATATATATATATATATATATATATATATATATATTCATGTGTGTTTGCTTGTATATGTAAATGCTAGCCTCCTTTAATTTGCTTGCCATAATTTTTAGGGATGATAATTCATGCTTATTTACATTTCTCCTTTTGCTCTTATTTTCCTTAATGCCTTTGTACATTATTTCTCCCTTTTGTTTACCTACATTTGTATTTATATTTTTGGCACATATTTGTAGATACAGAGATTTAATATGTCTTTATATATATATATATATATATATATATATATATATATATATATATATATATATATATATATATATATATATATATATAGGACAGTGTTTCATGCACCAAGGTGCCTAGGCACCAATATCAATACCCGTTGATTTGCTTGAGATTATAACGTTTGATGTGGGTATCTTCATATACCCATAAAAAATATATTTGAGATGTCAAACTCCGAAAAAATTTTAATTCAACTTCAGTTTAATTAGTTTGAACTATTTTTATGGTATATACTCACTGTAGTTGCATTGAACTCAAAAGTAGTTCAAACTAGTTTGAACTGAGTTCAAAACTTACTTACCATAAATATATCAAGGGTATAAAACATTTTCATACCCAAACTCAAAAAAATTATCAATCATACACGTGTATCGGATGTTGGTGCCTAGGCACCATGGTGCCTTGTGTAATTTTCCTATATATATATATACACACACCCCCCCCCCCATATAGGTTAGCAGTTTAATTGTTCACCTCCTTGTCATTCATGCCATTATGTTTAGAGATGGGATTTTATGTTTACACCCAATTCCCTTTTAGTATTTTGTGGATCATCTTTTCAGATTCTTACTTTAGATTTTAATTTTCTAATATTTAGACATGCTTGTTTTCCCCTTGGCCCTTTTGACTTTTTGGAACCTTCATTAAGTTATTCAGAAAAATACCATAAACTCCAAATTCAAATAAACCACATTTGCAAAAGAAATTCAAAAACTTTATATTGTCAGATTTTAAATTTTCAGGATGTTACACTAGTCCCGGTCCCCCTATGCCTCACCGTGACCTAGCTCCGAAGTCTGCAACCAACAATAACAAGCAAACCGTCATGTGACACCGCACAACACACAAAGTCATCAATTGTGCAATTCATCCAAACAATGCTTAATGCAAAATATATGCACCCAAATACTGATCCTAAATTTAGGACCAAACAATAAACCCATGTGCACACAAGTAATAACACCTAGGTCAAACCATAAACAAATTCCCAAAAGGCCTGCTTTTCTAGGAAGATCGGTAGTATCGCTCTTAATATGCTGGTACTACCGCTCCCTAAAGCAATACTTCCACACCTTGCAAACATGCACTGAACCTCTCTAGAAAAAATATACCGCAATTCAGAGCAGAATTACCACCTTGCGGTACTACCGCGTTTACAACTGCGGTACTTCTGATTTTTCTGACACCTCCAGAAAACAGTCCAGCTCAAATGTAATCCTCGCAAAACCCTTAAAAACCAAACTCAAACTCCATAAATACTCTAATATAAAAGTCAATTATTGATCACTACCATAAAGTGATCTTTACATGGTCTCACTAAAATGTCTTCTTGGTGAGCACAGTGATATACTACTGCCTCTTTCTCGCTGATTCCCCCCTCCACCTATCAGTTAACTAATGCATATCAACAGTGCCTAGCCGCTTATTGAAGAAATGTCTGGCCTAGAAGTTCCACACATTTGGACTCAATTTAAAGCAGTTTCAGGCGTAAACGCGCGTGAAATCTATGGTGTGTAGCCAAACACCATCCCTAACTTCCACAAAGCAAAAATCTATAGTAATGTGAGCTAAGCTAATAAACGGTCACTTTGCATCAGCTAAAAACAATCACTCACAAATGCATGGGCCCCAACCAACCACTAACTCCAATAAGCACTGATTCAAGCCTGGTAAGACAGGACAGGAAAAAAATTTCCATAGGAGAGACCTTCAATTTATAGTAGTATTTATGTTGCATGTGTACATAGGGGAGGCTGTTTGTCCTTACATTGACAGTGAGTTAGTGACGAATAAGATGACTTCCCTGCAGGCCCACAGGTCAGCATGGATACCAGAACCCCTAGTCAGATAGTTACATTTCCTGAATTTTAATTTGTATTCAGAATCTAATATGTACTGTCCAGTAATCAGACCAAGCAACGAACCAAATCCATCTAAAGTATTTTGTCAACGTTTTAGCTAAAATTCTTGGTTGACAAGACATTCTGACACTAGGACAGCTGAAAATTTAAAAATAAGATAATTAGTGAACCATCAATAGTATAATTAATTGTAGCCTAATCAAGACGTAGTATTAATGATGCTTTATTGTAGATTAATCCAGAGTTGTTCCGAACTGTACAAGCACACATTTAGTAAGTTGCACTTGGGTGCATTGCCATCAAATGTTGGGAAAACATGACGGATAGGAGACTGTTGTTTAATTGGACAATGCTAGGTTCAGCATATGAATACTCAGCAGGCCAGTCCTGTAACTATGTTGTGTTAAAAGACTGCTCGTAAAATTACCAGAATTCGAATTGTAAAATTACTATACAAAGTATGAAGCTTGTAATGAACAGTATATTGTAAGACCTTAATTGCCGCAGTTTTGAATATACTAATAAGAAAAGGTCAAGTTTACAACCTTTAACTATGGACCAACCCCATTTTTCAACCTGAAACTTCAAAACCATCTAAAATACAATCTTGAAGTATCGAAACTAGATCACTTACCCCTTTACCATACCAGGGTGGTTTCACACATAGGTAATGTCCACGTGGATTCGATTTTGCTGACATAGCATTCTATTTAGTAAAGAGTCCAGCAAATAAAATAAACAATGGATCGGAACCATATGTCAGTCCCTCCTTACCTTCTTCCTCTCTCCATCCCTATATTCTTCTTCCTCTAGTCTTCTCTCACACTGCTCCCCTCCCTCTCCCCATCTCCTCTCTCCTTCCCCAATGCCCATGGACATCGATGCCTCCAGCATAGATGTCAATTCCATTCCGAAGGCCATTCCAGTTTGCCTCTTGGTATGAAATGTGCCATACCAGTCTATTCCGGTGTACCATTTCGGGTTTTAAAATTTAAAAATAATGATATATATTTATTCATAAGTATATATATGTAATTATATGCACACACAATTTCACTTAGAATCTTACTTTAAATATATAACAATAGTATAAAAATAAGAGGTCACTTCAATTATGCATAGTACCGGAATGGATGGAAGGATAAATCCTACAAATTCCTAATGCAATCCCCTCATTCAGAAACCTACTACGAGTAAATTATCAGGTATTACAATACAAGTCGATCTAGTTCAGGCCCATTAGGATAGCAGGAGCCACATATATTCCTCTAAAAAGATGTGTAAACAATTTATTTTGTTAACAAATGTGGTATTAAAATTAAATTATTCAGTTGTTATACAACTACTAAAGAAGAGGTGAAGTTTAACTGGTGCTTAGTCCTCACTTCACATCAGTAGTACAAGATTCAAGATTGAGCAGTAACAAAATCATTCGGCCATCGCCCATGCAACAATACCAATCGACCGGTCGTGGTGTGCCCCACACAGCGCCGGATGAGACTTGACAGTGAAAACCGATATGGTCCACGCGCCTACGCGCGACGCGGCACGTACTGCCTTGCCACCCAACAAGTATTCTTTTTTATAAACAAAACTAAATACTAGGAACAAGTACATTTTACCTCCCTCAACTCTCTTGAGTCCAAAAAATATCACTTTAACTCCAAAACAATTCACTCACCCTTGAACTCTCAAAACTAGTGCAAAATACCCACCTTGCCAACCATCACTAGTCACCTGCTGGCAAGATCGGCAGAGGTGAAGATGATGCGGAGCAACGGAGGACTGAGGTGAGGCGGCGATGGCGCAGAGGCGACACGACCACCGTGCAGAGGTGGCTTGGCGCCCGCGCACAGGTGGCGCGGCGACCATGTGGGGCGGCGTGACACGACGCGGAAGCGATGGTGTGGAGAAACCCTAACTAGTTTTTGTTTGCTGCAATGGTGTGTGCGAATGCTTCTTGAGCCATTTCTTTTTGAGCCGTGACTTCAGGCTTCTTGAGGGCGTCTAGCCTCGCCGCCTAGCCCACGGAGCCTCGTGCCGCCTCACCGCCTAGGCAGCTGCCTCGTTGCCTTCACAACTGACTAGCACCTTAGGTGAAGCGCCGGGTTGCCACCCAACACTTAGGCGGCGCCTAGGTGGCGGCCTTTTAGAACACTGCGAGGACAGAGTGTTATTGTACTCGCAGTTAAAGCTGCAATATCACTAAACAGCAGGGGTAATTTTTCTGTTTGTAAATGCTATTGTATTGAAGACCGTAAGATAGCTTAACTTACAGACTGTTGTGTTGTCTGCAGGATCACCAAAATAGAGGGGCTTTTAATGTGTGGGGTCAGGTGAACGGTTGGATCTGAAGCATTCTTCTCTGGTGGAGGACATAATGGAACGTCTGTACTTTCTTTTTCAGGACTCCTTGCTTGGATACGGTGCTATGATTAGTGATTTACTCATATCGTACAGCTCACAGTTGAGAATAGTTTCAGATACTACAAGATAGCTCATATAATAATATTCTCAACTACACAGAGATTTGTATCCAAGACAGAATCATTATTCTTTAAGACTAAAAATATACTAATATGCTATAAAACATTTCTACAATTATATTTTCAGCACTTGCTTTATATAACCATAACGTTTCATAAGAGTCCTAGATTTCTCGTAGCTTTGTCATAATGTAATTCAACTCGTGTCACGACTCTATGAAATAAAAAAAGTAACAAAAGAAACAAGTACTGCACTATTAACATGGATTGCTTATCTTTTTTTTGTTGGTCCCTACGGTACGGATGAGCTGCACTTTGATATTTTGCATGGATGCATAATATATCATTACTATATCCATGAATATTTTGGGATTTTCTTGGAATAGTGTATCATGCATTTTTTTTTGTAAATGGAGGTTTGGTCTTTGGTGGCCATAGGGCACCAAATTCGCACCTTCAAAAACACATATAAACCTTGCCACTTTCATTTGAATAAAATGATTTGTGTTATAGTATAATAACTAATAAAATAATAATTGTGCAAACAAGTTACGAAAATATTTAATTAACATTCATAGGCAATGTCATCTACTTTTCATGAACTTATAATTGACAAACAAGCATCTCAAGCATTCCCTTTTTCATGTTTATTAGTGGCATATATACATAATTACAAATTATGTTTTGTTATGAATATTGTGTATGTATTCAAGAAGTCTAATAGGCAATATATATAGGGTACAAAGAGGATACAAGACTAAACCCTATTACAATAGAAAATACCATTAATACCTTTAACACCCCTCAAATGTAAGGCGTATATAATAGTATTGCATTTGAAAAGGGTTGACACTAAAATAGAAAAAAAAATGAAGTTCGAGTATTGATAATGTCGTCGTAGCGTGCAACTCTCGGAAAATATATCGAGTCGAAGAAGAATGGATAGAACCATGGCGGCATAGATTGAAACCTAAGATGGTGGCAATATAGTGCACAAGAAGCACAACAGAAGCACAGTGCAAAAAAACGTGGTGGCCTTAGAACCTCGGAGCGGCGGCATCATAACAAATTCTACGATCTGCACACGGCTTAGAGAGAAGAGTGACGGCTGCGGCTATGCAAAAAAAAATTCTATATTTGTATGACTGATAATAAATTTGTGAACTCATATGGCTTGAATGAACTGCAAAATAGAGGTTACGTATTTGAATAGACGCAACGAAAGACTCAAACAAAAAAACTAAGGGCTACGAAACGTCGAATACTAGCAGCAATAACACTATCGCTACGACCAGCACTAACACCAAAAATCTAGTATGTCCTTGGCTCCACAACTAGCTTCATCCCAATTCACACCCAGCATTCCTCATTGTCCTCTGCCTGCCAGGAGAAATTTTGCTGCCAACTCGGTGAGAAGAGCCAGACATACCATGTTACGAATATTGTGTATGTATTCAAGAAGCCCATGGGCAATATAAATAGGATACAAAGGGGACACAAGACTAAGTCCTAATATAATAGAAAATACCACTAATACCCTTAATATGTTTAATATTCTATTCGTTATAGCATTACATAACACCAGCGTTCAAGAAGGCGGCCTGGGCGGCCGCCTAGGCGCTGGGCGGCAGGGTGCCGCTCGGCCTTGGCCCCTAGTCGGGTGGTCGGGGCGAGGCGGTCAAAGGGACCAAGGCGGTCCAAGGCGGGGCAGCGGCCTAGGCGCGCGAAGGGCACGCGCGAGAGGAGCGGCGAGGATGGAGAAAAACTTACCGCACACGAGGCCGTCGACTCGCCGGACTCCGCGTCGATCCCGCCGCCGCCGGATCCGACTCCGCGCGCATCCCGCCGCTCCGTGGCCGCGGTGAGGAGACATCAGTGGCGGGGAGGCGCGCGGCGGGGGACGCCGTGGCGGCGGGGATGGGGCGGCGCGGAGGAGCGGCGGGGATGGGGCGGCGTGAGGAGCGCGCGCGGGCGCGTGTGGGAATGGGATGGGAAGGGCCGAAGGGGTTAGGGTTAGGCTTAGGCGGCGGGGTCGGGTTGGGTCGGGGTCAGGCGGCGGGGTCGGATCCGGTCGGTTAGATGGTTAAGTTTTTCTGTTTTTGTGATTTAGTCCTCACATTGTTAAAAATTACGAATAAAATTTTTTCTTAATAGATTTCTTTCAATCTAGACCTCTTTAAATATATATATTAGGCAAATATATATACACAATTGTTTATTTTCACCTATTATCCTTATTTTTAATTCGCCCGCCTAGGCCCTGCCTAGACCCCACCTTGCCGCCCGCCTAGCGCCTAGCGCCTTCTTGAACATTGCATAACACTTATGTAACACCAATAAATTTAAAAGTCTAGCCACATGCATGCCAAAAGCAAGTTCATTGTTATACAAATGCTACTAAAATCATGATTTAATATGTTACACTTATTTTACTACTAAAATTTAACTGTTAATTGCAGTAAGTCTTTTTTTGAGAAAGTAATAAAAGTTCACAAAATCAGTGCCTCTATGGCCTGTGGGAACGTGGAGGACTGTATTATGCAGGTTGCAGGATAGGTTTTGTGGTGCTGCATGGGTGGTCTGTTTGATGTCTTAACTAAATAATCATCTTTTTGCAGATGGTTTCCTTTTTCCATTTCTTAGACAAGTACGTCTATCACCTATTGTAAGCAAAAGAAGGCATATTTTGTTTAATGTGATGTGCATGATTGATAAATACAGCCTCATTCTTTCCAAATTGCAAATGCAAGTTTGATTTGTATCTCACTAGCTCTTCCTAGTCAAATTACCAAGCAAGGGTTGCTCCGTCAGCAGCTTGCTAACTCAAGAATAACTGCCCCTTTACATGTCATGCTATCTTCATGCAAAGATTACAGATGTCAATTTATGTGTGTCATATCCTCTACTACATTGATAGAATTAACAATAGCATACGGATGTAAAATGTAACAGTAGCATACGGATGTAAAATGTCTCTTTTCCCTCAAAAACATGAGATGTTACAAATAAACTATTAGATCACCAGTCATCACTAAATCAACTAATCGAGTCAGCCATGAATGCTTACCAAGAGTTATCATTCAATAATCACTAGAAGACCTGTACGGACGATGCATCTCATATTATTCACACATCAACTTTCTCAAGTTTCAAATGTTAAATATGCATTTCCCAAAATGAAATGCGTATTAGTAACAGGATGCTAATCCAAGATTCCATGATAGGATGTATATCTGTTATAATATAGGATGCTAATCGAAGATTCCAGAATTCTTAAGTAAGCAAGAATGCATTAGTTCAAAGGAAAGATCAGCAAAACACAAGCGTCACCAAACCTCAGAGTTCGCTGTGGCGTGAAGAAGCCCTTGAAGCGCCAAATATGAGATCTTTGGCAATGACAAGCAACCCCTCCAAGTCCTTCGCTCCCACCTCAAGGCAATCTTTCAGCAACTCCCCTTCCTCGACCTCCCACTTCACATCCATGATCACCTCTCTTAACGGTCCCTAAACCCCAATACAAATCTTAATCGACCGAGCACTGCTGCAATTTGGTTACCATGAGTGACTAAAGTCCTGTACCTGCTCGGAGAAGGCAACGAGGAGGCCGTTGAGGAGCTGAGCGGCGGCTGCGCGGACGTCCCCGTAATTGCGGCGCTGCCACTGGGCGGCGTCGCCGGCGGACTGTAGGCGCGAAGCCTCAGCCGCAGCAGCGAGGAGGCGCGCGGCGGGGGTGGCGCAGGAGAGGCCGCACCCGGCGGCAGAAGAGAAGGCGTAGTGGCGGAGGTAGTCCCAGGAGAGGGCCCACGCGCCGCGGGAGGAGAGGAGGGAGAGGTGGGATGCGATTCGGCGAGCGCGGGCTGCCGCGGCGGCGTCGCCCCGGGAGGTGCGGGCGGCGGCGACGCGGGCGAGGAGGGAGTGGGAGACGGAGAGGAGGGTGGCGACCTCGCGCAGTGGGACGCGGAGCGCGGAAGCGCATGGAGGCGGCCGGAATGCAAGCAGGAGGACGATGACAAAGAGCGGGAGAGGGAGACGGGAGCAGGGTGCTCGCCGGCGGCGAGAGGCTCCAGGTAGGGTCATCGGGGGAGACTGCAGAACTATACACTGTTACTACTGGCCCAGTGCTTTATGGGCTCTTTCAAGTTATGGAGCGGATTAGCGTAATAACATTATTGGGCCTGCTAGCCGGATGCCCATTCATTATCGGGCCGAGCTTGTAGAAACTGTGCATATATGTCTCCACAAAAACACTTCGATCCTTAAAAAACAGAAATACTATATTACAGCATAGAGTTAGTTACCAATTCGACGGTATAGTATCTAACCGTTCGATACCATCGGTATCGCACAAATCTTTGTAGCACTCGGACACACTCTTCTCACTATCTGTTGATCCCCACTCTCCCATCCCGACACTCCCATCTCATTCCCAATTCCCTAATCAGACAATGATTGGTGGCGGATGACGTGTATGTGCATCGAGCGGTGATGGCATTTGTGGGCGGCAAGCAGAGCGCGACAAGCAGTGGCCTTCGGCAGTGAGCGAAGAATGGGGACATTGCAGTGGCGGGTAGGGAGTTGTGAGCCTGCGAAGAGCACTCCAGCACCACACCATGCTTCGTCTCCTCTGGTCTTTCCACTAAGATCGACCTTCCTCTTCCCTTAAGATTACTTCCAAGCTCAGGTTCCTCTTACCTTAACTCCATTTTGCAATTCCCATCCTGATGAGCTTAATGCCTTAATATAATTACTTTGTTTCATTCATGTCCTTTGTGTCTGTAAATCGTACTTGTTCTGCCCACTAAGTGTTCGTTAAAATATGTAGCTAAGACATGCAATGTTGTGGCGGCCTAATTTTTAGAGAAGTGTTTTGCTCTTTCCTTTTTATAAATTTGCTACTTGTTGCATTGTTAAATTATGAGGAATTTCAATGGACTAAGATTTTGTTTCAATTAATGACCTATTTTGTTGACCACTACCACTTTTGATGCTATGTTTTGACCACTGAAATCAAAATGGTTCCATTCATTTTGTGTAGAAACGTAGACTATGTGTTGATGGCAGTTTTTGTGCCCAAAGGTGTATGATGAAATGTTCATCCTAATTCTGAAAGCCCTTTGTCATTCATTTTGTGTAGAAACGTGGACCATGTGTTGATGGCAATTTCTTGTTGTCTAACATGATGTTGTTTCTCTAAAAGATACTAATGGTGGGCTAAATAGTGTTATCAATAATTGCTACAGATTGCAGTGGAGGAGGCCACTGCCAATGTTGTGGGTGTTCAAAAGGGGGCTACTGCAATGATGTTGATGTTCAAGTGGTAGTGCATGCTAACAATGAGCCTTAGGATTGCAGTGAGTTTTTGTGAGACTTGTGGCATAGAATCTGAAATTAACATGCCCTCATATATTCAATGAAATGCCAATGTAGGATTTTGTTTGAGTTCTATACATGAAACTTAAAACTACTAGCATTCGGCTCAAAAAAAGGAGAAACTTACTTCCAACACATCTGTGCTTAGTGATATTGCTTTTTTATTTGGTAAATAATTATCAATGAAGATGTATAAATATGTAAATTCAGTGGAATTGGAATGTGCAATTTTGTGAATTCTATTTATGTACACCGTACTAAGGTTCATAAGGTTTTATTACTAAGTTTCATGGTGTTTCATAAGATTTTTAGACTCATGAATTTTTTGTAGTAGCTCCATAAAGTTGAATTCCAAGTTTCACGACTAAGTCTCAATATTTTATTTTGTAAACTGCTCAAATTTCATGAGGTCTGAGCTTGTTTCATAAGATTTGACGACTAGGTTTTTATGTAGATTGCTGGAGTTTCATGTCTAAGTTTCATCAAGTTTTAAGATGTTTCATGACTAAGTTTCATGATATTTCAATATTGACTTAAAGTTTTATAAAGTTTGTTTATAGCGAATTCATGAAGTTAAAAGTTTTTTCTAGCATATTCAAGAAGTTGAACTCCAAATTTTATGAGGTTTCATAAAATTTCAGGAGATTTCATGACTAAGTTTCATGATGTTTTGTTAAGTTTCAGGAGCTTTTATGCCTAAATTAACTAAGTTTCATAAGGTTTTATGTCTAAATTTCGTGGTGTTTCATGATGTTTCACAAAGTTTCTTTTGTAGTGTATTCATAAAGTCGAAAGTTTCTTGTAGTTGATTCATGAAGTTGAACTCTAGGTTTCATGAGATTTAATAAAGTTTCATGAGATTGTATGTCGGACCCAGATTTTACAATCTGGAATCCTCTGTGATTCCGTCGCACTATTCTCTGGATCAGTAGATAGTGCTCATAGATACAGTATTGAACATCAAAATACATATCATGCGGAAGCATGAATATAATAGTAGACTTACTTATGGGCCGGTCAGACCGAAATCAATAAAATGCAGCAGCAGAAACAAAGCACACAGATGGGATCCTCAGGACGTGCCCACAGACAGCCAACTGGGGGCTCGCGACCTAGTTTCTAATCTCTTCATCTTCACCACCATCATGACCTAGTGTGCTACCGTAGCGTAGCGATCTGACTCTTGATTCTGAATTAATTGTGAGAGTGAGGGTGAGCACAAACCACTGTGCTCTGTGAGCCAATACACAGGATGCAAGTAGATAACATGCATGGCTTATCAAGGAAAGGCTCGGGTTCTTTTATTTGGCATAAATTGTTTTTAAAATATGATATATAGAAATCTCCTTAGACCTAGCAGTTTTAACTAAAATAAATTTTATCCATCGTTACATGGTTTCTTCACCATATGCTAATCTTTCAACGTTATAACCGCTTACCTTATCACTGGGGTGGCACCGAGGGTAACACAAATCAAGGCTTTTCACTGCCCTCCACTTTTCCAAATCCACCAACAAAGATTTTGAAATAGAACTATATCTGGTTAAGTTCCTATGTCCACCCTTCACCGTGGGTACGGCTATTCGAATAGTTTTGACTTTGCAGAGTTTGTACACTTTCACCACAAGAGACAAATCCGCTCGTTGCTCCACATGATTCCTTAGTCATGTGGTTGAGTAGACTATCACAGTAACTTTTCAAAATATCTAACCCCTTTTGTCATCTCACCCTATGGGCTGCTCCCACTTGCGGTGGGTCCCATACGATACACGGGATGTTTACCACGGATACTAGCATATTCGGACTCCACTCTCCACAACGCTAGCACGACTGGGAAACTTCACCCTCCTCTCGGTGTCCCTTTAGGCCCCCTCTTGCCCTTGCAATAATCCACTCCTTTCCACTACCCGTGAGATGAGTCCAGGGTTTTGATAGATTTACTTAGCCAAGTTGCAATTTGCAGACTTATGGTTGTACTGTTTTACACAGGAGGTCATGACAAGATTTAGTCCTTATTGGTATCTGGGCGGTTCTACTACATTCCACACACTGTGCTTCCATTACACCACATACCAGCCCCGTACCACCTGTCTATATATTTAAGCAAGTTGGGGTTTTTGGAAGCATAAAATAATTATGTTAAAAATGCACCAGTCATTTTCACCATGACTTTCCAAATCAGTTACTCATGATTATAAGTGATGCTTGGGACATTTTGGTGCACTCGATTACCTAAGCAATACTAAGCAGTAGCATATAATTACGGACCTATTTTTAAAAGTCGTACCATTATAGTTTATGCTAAGGTGACAAGGCTCAGATATTCAAGTGTTCCAAATGAGGGTAATACTAACAAGTTCATTAATGGGCATATAAGTAGAAGCTTGAAATCAACATACATTTGCACATAAAATAACAGCATGCAATTTCAAAATTTCAAAATGGAAATAACTTGGAGAAAAGGTAGGTTCAATATGATCAAAGTATTGACTCGCCTTGTGCGGTTTACCGTTGTCTTGTGCTCACTCGAGCTTTCTCATTCGTTGGTCTTGAGCTTCTAGTTTTTTTTATCTTCACCTTGATCTTGGTCGCACTTGATCCCTTGATTCTTCAGGACTCCAATTTCTAATTACGCGCTAAACAACTGAATCCAAATAAATGCAAATAACTCAAAATATTCAAATAAATCCAATTGAACTTGATTAATTTTTATTATGATTAAATGAGTGATTTGAGGTTGGGTTGATTGGACACGGAGTATTGAAAGAGTCAAATGGGGTTGGAGCGAAGTGATAAATGGCTAAGGAAAATCTGTCGAGACGGGCGCCAAGGAATGTCTATAGTGAAGGAATATTCACGAAAATATTCCTCTTTCGGTTCAAGGATGGCTGGGTATAGCCGACAGTAGAATACCATGGATCAATATTTTATTTAATATCTTCTTTTATTATTTTATGGTGTTTCATTAGGTTTCATAAAGTTTTTTGTAGCGAATTCATGAAGTTGAAAGTTTTTTTATAGCGGATTCATGTAGTCGAACTCCAAATTTCATGAGGTTTCAGAAAATTTCGGAAGGTTTCATGAAATTTATGAGATTTTATTTCTAAATTTTATGGTATTTCATTAAGTTTCAAAATGCTTCATGACTAAGTTGACTAAGTTTTATAAGATTTTATGTCTAAGTTTCATGGTATTTCATGAGGTTTCATAAAATCTTAGGAGGTTTCATGTTTAAATTGACTAAGTTTCATAAGGTTCTATGACTAAGTTTCCTGACGTTTTCAAGATGTTACATGACTAGGTTTTATGATTTTTCATGCGGATTCATAAGTAAGTTTCATGAGGTTTCAAAAAACTGAAGCTTGTATCAAAAGTTTTATGAAGTTTCAAAACTAAAACATGAAGTTTCATAATGTTTTAAAAATGAATCTTGTGGTTTCAAAACTGAAACTTTAAGTTTCATGAAGTTTTAAAATTGAAACTAGTGGTTTCATAAGGTTTCAAAAGTGCAACTTATGGTTTCAAAACCAAATCTTCAAGTTTCGTGAGGTTTCAGAATTGAAGCTCGTTGTTTCAAAAAGTTTCAAGTAAAAGTCCCAACAAGTATCACACATGTTTAAAGATGCCTCAATAATATTTATATAATTTCATAGAAGTTTCAATAACATTTTTACACAATTTCACATAAAGCTTAAGATATAAAGATATGCATCTAATTGATAAAACTTGTCATTCTGTGGCAGCAAAAAGCTAACTAACAACTACTTGATCTTATCATTCCGCAAGAAGGCAGATCACAATCCTTGTCCATGACCAAAAACCCCTGCATAGAAACCGTGTGGAGAAATTAACAACTGTCTATGCAACATGCACTGGGGACAGATTCTTTACAGAAATGAATCTCAATGTTTTCTGCTCCAAAATCAGTGCAAGCATTTTACCACATTATTCCGTTCCAAAATCCACCGGAGTGCATATAAAGCGATTGTATAAACAAAAACTTCATGAATAAACTATCCATGCATTTTGTCAAACATATTATGTGCAATAACCATGAAACTGCAGCTAGGCCTAGAAACCGAAACTTGGAGGGCTAGCAAGTTTCAGTGCCAGGAACGGCCAGATATGAGGGTTCTAGCTCATGCCCATGTGAAAAAGGACAACCGTGAGGGCTACCAGTGACCTTTGCACGTGATGTAGGTGGACGACGAAGTCAGCATGCGAAGAAGGATGGCAACGAGGTTTCGCGTGTGATGGAGGATAGCGACGAGGTCCGCAAGCGGAGGAGGTTGGCGATGTGGTGTTACGTGCGCACGTGGAGTGGGGCAGAGGAGGCTGGAAACGTCTAACCTACTCCCATGCGCGCAATCGAGAACACTGATGAGGAGGTTGATGGGATGCATTAATTGAGCGGGAGTGGGTTGATGAGGATGACTCACGTGATGGGCTTGGCGAGTCATCCGATTAAAGAAGAATTGATGACTCATATGATGGGCTTGGCGAGTCGTCCAATTAAAGAGGACTCGATGATCAGTTCCTGTCCTGCTGCTTATGTGATGCGCGGCATAGCGTGTTGTAGCCACATCCTTTTAGAAAAAGAAAAACACTTCGATTTGTTTCCGAAACAAACATAGATTATGACAAGTGCTACTTGCAAGCTGCAACCAAATTAATCTTGTTATAGATGTATGGTGTAACGCCCCCATTTTTGGGAACAGGGACGTCGAGCCACTCGCAACAGCCTAGGAGTTCAATTACGGATAGAAGGAGTATCATGGCTACTCACGAGCAATTAAAAGAAGTTAATTTGATTAAAATAGACCTAACGGCCAACTTTAGTAACAATACGGGCGTCTAAGCCCAAAACTTAACTTACATATAGAAGAGACGAAGAAAACTCCACAGGAACGCTTGAGAGCGGTCGCAACCCTAACACGAAAACTTTAAACATTCTCTTTTCCTCTGGTATCTGTTGTGGTGGATACATTGCAAGACTGAGTACCATCAACTGTACTCAGCAAATCACATGGAGAAATGCTGTGTAGCTACTTGCCAGGATTCTCAAATGATGGGAATAAATGGTTCTTTCATTATGAGGATACAATTTTATTTGTCAACATTTTAAACACAAAAGAATAATAATTACTTAAATATATGGGGTTCCAAAACTTGATTAATAGACCTCAGCATTTTCCAACTCATTTCCAAATCTACTTATACCTTGCTATTAGAATCACCCATGAACATAGCTTCTTTTACCGGAAGCACGGCGTATTAGAGATACTATTGTGATTACTCCGTAGAGTTGTCCAGCTTTACCCACAAGAATTTCTTAACCCTCATGACTGAGTTAAGAAAACAAGGTCGTTTCACTACTCATCTCTTTATATAGGCTCTACTCGGTAGACCTCCAACTCAGACCCGAGTATCCGCCGACACGGCCAGATATCTTATGCCCGTCCTGAGAGGAATCTACCGTTGTTCAGTATGGTTTTACCCCCTCCCATAGTAACTCTTCTCACTCCTATAGAGATTCAATCGATTTGAGAAGCTACTAAACCAGATTTGACAAGTCAAATCTTATGGTTGGGCGATCACTATGTTCTTTGCTCAGTATAAGGTCATCCTTACTTTCTCCAACTTTACCATCACTTTACTAGCCTTCACCCTAGGGTAAGGTCATGGACGAAGGTCACTCTGTGGCTTTCTACTAGACCCCCTTACTCTAGAGGCAGTTTAGCATCTCTACCGGCCAAATGCCAAGTACTTACAGCATTATCCAACCAACACATGGTTCTCAAGGTAATCAATTCTCAAAAACACTTTTACCAAAAATTACTGGCAAAATGACATGTTAAACAGTAGTATGATATAGTTGAGTTCCCTACACTACTAAGGTTATTTAAATAGTATATTTAACAATACAATACTAAGTCTTGTCAAGGTGAATATGACCATCAATGTGAACAGGGCTTTTTTTGTGGTTGGATGTAACTAGGTATCATGTTATTCTAAACATTTACTATACATAAAATATCAGTGCGCAAATAAAAGATAATGGAAATACTGATAAATAAATATTTAACAAAATGTAGGTTCAACATGATCAAAAACATGTGACTTGCCTTGCAGATTTATAACTTCGACAATTTCGTACTCTTCTGTCTCTTGATCTTGAGCTTGATCCTGCGTTTCTCCTTCTTGAATTAGTCGATCTTCGACATCGTGTGCTAGCGTAAAGTAAGGAAAATAATTTAATTCCACGCTTGAAGAAAATGAGCTAGGAATAAAGAAAGAAAATTCAAGAAAAACCAAATAAAATAGGTTTTGGGCTTTTGGGAAGGGCCAAAAGGTGAAATGGGCATGAGAAATGGGTTAGCGGGCTCGAAACGATCAAAATGGGTATAAATATGCATTTTCGGGTTCTGGGTGAATAGTAACGGGTCGGGTATTGTTCACTGCGGATGTTTACTGTTCACTGCGGGTTTGGATTTACTGCTATCGGGTCGGATGAACAGTAACTTGTCCGTTACTGTTCATCTCCAGCCTCCGTCCGCCTGCGCGCCACCGAAAACAGAGGATGGAACGGCGGTGACTGGTGGCGCTACGACGAACTACGACGAAATCGGAGACCATGGATGGGTTCCTGGGAGCACCAGGAGTCCATTTTTGAGGTCAGCAGTGGCAGGGGAGGCGGTAATCGCCGGCGGCAAGCTTATGAACTCGGCACGGTGTTTTAGGGCTTGGAAGCTATAATAGTGACTATTCTTAAAATTAGTGGGTGTTTGGCCATCTAGGGATGATCATGGAGGTCTTAGTGGTGGCGATTTGCGCTGGGGAAACTCACAACGAGCTGGCCACGGTGAGGTAGCTAGGCCGGGTGGCGGGTTTCGCCGGCAGGGAAGAGGAAGGCTCGATGAGCTAGGGCGATGGGTCGAAGGTGTTTCTAGGAGCAAGGGGAAGCTACAAACGTGAGCAATCGGAAAGTAATAAGCTGTGCAATGAGAATCGAAGTTTGGCTTACTTTGACCAATTCCGACGATTGTCGGCAATACTCTAGCCGAGGGTTCGATTGAGAATACTGGGAGGCTCACTGGGCACTGATGCACTGCTCAGGGGAAGCTTGGGGTTTTAATTAGAGCAAAGAGTTGGTATTGCTTGGGAGAGGGGCAAAGGTGGTGGCGGTGGCAAATTGCGGCCCGGAAACTCACTGAGGTCAAAGGAGGCTGGCAGGGACTATCAAAGGAGAGGTAGGGTAGCTGGCTAGGTGGCTGTGGCGACAGGAGAGCACAAGATTGCGTGAGAAGGCTCGAGCGGAGGAAAACCAGGAGTGGCGACGGCTGTTTTCTGGTGAAGCACAGTGCCAACACAAACTCCAGCCCTTGAGGCAATGCAGCACAAATCTTGAAGCTTGGATGAGGTGGTTTAGAGTAGAATTGGTTGGGGAAGCTCAAGGAATCACAATCAAAATGAAATTCTCAATTTTTTGAAAATTCATTTCGTTTCATATGGGAAGTAATTAATGAATGAAATCATATAGGACTACTCGGTTGATAGTGAGTCTTCCTACTCTACGTATCCTTTTTGTGTGGGTTTTATTTATCATATACCCCCTTAGATGGAAATTCAGGATTACCCTCCTGACCCACGCGTCAGTGACTTATGATGATCCCACATGTCATTGAGGTGGGAGGGTAAATCCTGAATTTCCCAACTAAACGGAGGGTATATGATCCAATCCCCCTTTTGTGTGGCTTGTCTTTCAAATTATCACCAGTGGCTTCATCTAGAAACTGCGGAAGATGAAGCGTACTCAGTTGATTCTGAACGAGGCTCTACGTACGCACTGCACACAAGACGGCGGTCTAGTTTCGACGCACCGGTCGTGTTCCATCCAATATATGATATCGACCGGTCAAATTGACCGTCTCCGATCATGGCTTTGCGAGCGTGCTTGATGCAGGACAAAAGGGTGATGGGTTCAGACGTGGATGTCCAAAGAATAAAATGTGCAATAGGAGACGTGCTCCGACTCGAACTGTCCTATTCCTGTGTGCAGCCAGTGCAGGTCGATGCATTTTCTGGCAACATCGATCAGTTCCCCTTGGAGCAAGGCATCGAGTGATGTCAAATTGTGGATCGAGCTATGGTCCATGCGCGCATATACCGTTCGTAGGCCACAAAACACTCACGCATCAATAAGAAGTACGCCTTTTTTTTTCTGTCATGAGCTGAAGGACACTAGTGGATTATAAAGATTGCAGTGTCACACTGTAGCCTCTCTTTTTTGTTTATTAGGATTGAATAAATTCTTAAATATAGCTTTAATATTTAATAAGGTTAAAGGATCATGTAGTCATAAATCTTCATATGTTGCTCTCTGGGTACCCTGGTCGGAGAAATATTGTGCGTATTGCCCGACTGGATGATCACATAGAGATTTTGTGAATTGGTACTTGGACTCAATTCCAGGATATTCCTTCCGTATAGTGGATAAAACATATGTCTTATCCATTCCAAATAGCATGACGTTTCAGTCCTGAGTCTCTTCCAATAGTTGCCATGCAGTTGTTTCCCACGTTCGTCTCCCACTGACAACAACCGACGATCAGGTGTTCTTTCTTTGACAATAACCATCTCTCTAATCGGACGTGATAGTGAAACATCAAAGAGGCCGACTAGAGGGGTGAATAGGCGATTTTAAAACTCTTCTTCTCAATCTATTTCTATTTGGCTAAAACCAAATTAACAGTGCGGAAATTTAACTCAATTTGGTTTAGCACAAATAAAGTCCAAAACAATTATGATCACCTAAGTACACCAACACCATAAGTCTATGTTAAGGTTTGCAATTTTAGGATGACAAACAATCAATTTCATTTTGTAAATATAAATTGCTTGAAAGTAAATTGAGCAAAAGAAAATAAACCACAATGACATGGTTCCTTTTTACTGTGATATTCGGAGACTTGCTGCTCTCTCCTAATCCACATTGAGATAAGCCCAAACTAATTGAACCGCCTCCACGAATTAAGCCTTCCACCTCAAATGTGGTAACTTTTTGTCACTCCGAGTAGGTGAACTCCAAACTTCACAACACGCCGAGTCTTCTCACAACCTTCTTTGAGAACATCACCGTGCACGACGCCTCCAACGCTGCCTACAAGTCAGTAAACTCCAAGAGTAACTAGCCAAGCCCCTTGCTTGACTCTCACCATGTGCAACAAATGCACAAACTCAAGTGGATATAAAATACACCTCTAGATGTAACACATGCAATCTAGAGGCTTTCTCCTTGCTCATAAGGTGCAACACAAGCACAATTGAGAGGAGAAACTCACACTAGCTTAAGAGAGTGTCAAAAGATGTAGCAACAACATCTCCAACCAGACACAAGTGGGTATTTATGCCCCATACAAAAAAACTAATCGTTGGAAGCAAAATCCCTGAAAAATCAGGAATTCCGGTAGTATCGCTATTATAAGGCCGGTGTTACCACTCCCCTCGCAACAGTCAGAAAACTAGCCGTTATTCAGCAAAATCGAAAGTACCGCCGCACAAGGTCAGGTACTACAGCTCAGTGGTAGTACCGCTCCACACATTTGGAACTACCGTTCTCACTGGGGATGAGAAGACTCCGACGAAGGTGTCTCTCTGAAAAAATATACTGCTACACGAGCGGTCGTTCTGCACTTCGGTAGTACCGCTCACATAGAGCAGGTAATACCATAAGCCGATCGGACCGCTCACACAGCCGGTACTACCTACATCCAGTCATATCACACAACACATACCGGTAGTCATCTTCATTTGTGAAACCTAATCTATTCATTAAACTCATAAAAAATGTTAGTTCACAAATTAATTATCATCAATTACCAAAATTTCACCATTAACTTATAATTGAGGGACTAGATTCCACAATCTTTTCTTTTTGATAATTCATGACAATCTCAATAAATAATGAGATAAAAAATTGATTTGTGAGTATACAACATGTACACAATAATTGTATAATTTAGAATAAGCTTTCTACACAATTAACTCATTTGAATCAAAGTGTTTATCTTTGAGATTAATTACTAGCAAAGCTTACACATCTAGTTGTTATTAATCATCCAACTATTACACATAATGGAGGAACTAGTGACAACTCGATTACGAGTATATATGAACTACACAAGTTATATATACTCAAGGGATATGTTTTGATGTAAGGATCCTCGATATGTGGAAAGAGGCATATGGATCAAAACTAATGAAACCATAAAACATAGTGTGAACTCCCCCTAAATGTGTGCATACAAGAATATGTAGTGAAACATATGTACATATTCATGTTAAAATATTGGTTGAGTTCAATCTTGTTAGACCATGTGGATGGTTGTGAATTCGGTGATGATGAATAATTAACATTTGGATTGCTTTGAAATTTGTGTTTCGAATGATCGCAGTTGAATATTTCGAGTCTAAGTGGCCTTGGTCTGCTCCAAGTGGTTTTGGTCTAGTCTGAGTGGTTTTGATCTGCTTCGAGTATTTTTGATTGGGTTCAAGTGGTATCCGATGATGTTCGAGTGCTATCAGAGTATTGGACAATGTTCGAGTGTCATTGTTGTATCAGACGGCATTCGAAGGCCATCGAAGTATTGAACGGTGTTTGAGTGGCATCAGAGGTTTAGACGGTCGTTCGATCGACCTTGTGATGGATGGTTTGATCGGCAAGTCCGAACGACAGGTTTCGACCACGACAAACTTTAACCACAATAAGTCGAGCACTGCAGATTTCAACCACATCATGCTTCGACCACGGCAATTCGACCATGGTATTTTGACCACGTCAGACTTCAACCATGTTGACTTTGACCACGTCAGAATTCGACCACATCCGACTTCGACCACGTCTAACTTTGACTATGTCCGGCTTCGATCACGACATTTCAACCATGAAACGTCGACTACAGTAAAATGACCATACCTAGTTGAAGATGGTAAGTTACAGTGAACCGGTCGTAGCTATAGTACTTTTGCAGATGGTCATAGCTACAATACTTTTCCATGGTCGTAGCTACAGTATCTATCGTTACTCGATAGTCGTGGACTTTACTGGTCGATACTCAGTAGTCTTAGATTTTGTGATCGGTAGTTGCAGATTTTGCTGGTCGGTAGTCATAGATTTTACTAGTCGGTAGTCGTAGACTTTACTGGTCGGTAGTCTTAGACTTTGTGATCGGTAGTCATAGATTTTACTGGTCGGTAGTCGTAGACTTTACCGATAGGTGGTCTTAGAATTTGTGACCGATACTCATAGACTTTGCGGTCTGCTGTCGTTGTCTTAGACTTTTTGATCGGTTGTTGTAGACCTCCCGATCGGTAATCGAAGGTGTGATCCTGGAGGCTTCGTCATGTATTGTGTTAGGAGTTGTGGATGGAGTCCATAACTTAGAAGAGGTAGAGTTCGGATAAAATCTGTACTTGGAAGGGTTTCAGATCCCTTGATTTGAAGAAGAGATAGGATTTTGTGTTTGTGTTTGTGTTTGAGTCAAACACGGTTTAGGGCTCTAGCATATAAAAGCAGGTAGAGGGTTTTAGCCGTGGATTTGTGAGACTTTTTGTGCTAGAGTTTTTAGGGGTGCCGTGATGGTACTTTATAGCCACAAAACATGATCTAGAAATAATAGATCAGATTTATTCCAGGAAAAGTTAGTCGACATCAGTGATGTGTTTTCTAAGCATCATTTTCCTGTGTCCTCGTCGGTGTGCTAATGCATACGAGCTCACCGGGGTCTTCAGTCATTGGCTCAATCCAACCAAACAGAACATGGTGTTGTCTTTAGCATATTCTGGTTTGAGCGGTCGAAGTGTTCGAGTGGCTAAAGTTTTCGAGTGGTGGGAGAATTTGACCACGTGAAAAGGGTAGAGCATGTGGTCGTATGAGCGGTTGGAACCTCCGACAAACACATGCGAGCGGTCTAACATCTTGCAGTCGAAATCTACAACTGGTAAATTTAGATTGCTTTTCTTTTGGATTGACATTTGTTTTAGGTATCAAAAAGTGGAGGCAATCATTCACCCCTTGATTGCACCATATGATCCTATAAATCTATTTTTTGGATCCGAGGAATGCACTAAAATATAAGAATATAATGTTGAATGCATACCTCTTATGATTTTTACCTTTTCATCCAAATGAGACTAAGCAAAATCATAATCAATAAACAAGTTAGTCTCATAATTAGATTTGTTATTATCACTAAAACCAACTTAATAGAGCTTGAACTTGCAGATAGTTCTATAAGGCCTCTTGCCCGACGGATCAATTACGTAAGTTCTATATGTAAAGTACTTTGCATTTCAATATTTCAATAAAGTTACATTATATTTGTTTCTTTTCATATAAGTATTTTATTTGTATTTCATTATCCCAAATTTGGTCACATACTATTGTTGTTTGAGCTACTCGGAGAGATTTTCCTCTAAACCCCTTCTAAGAGATGTCTTTTACTTTATTGGTTTTGATAGTTTTGTCACATACCATGCGGATTCCTATTGTGAACTTCACAGAGATGGTTCTTATGATAATCTGCACACATTCTTCAAAGAAATATAAGTAAAAGAAGAATCACGTAGACAACTAACATAATTATTTAAATGCTCAGGGGCTTGAAGGCTTTCTTTTTCACTTTGACATTCTATTCTTCTCTTGTTTAAACCTAGTCGAGATACGGAAAACCTCCTAGTCAAAATCTCTCCTCTCCGCATGTGGTCCTGCCCACTAGAAGGAGCTTCCTAGCGATGACCTTTTTCTACGATCTTTAGTACCAGTCAAAACTCGAGTATGAATATGTTTCAAGAAGTATTGTTCATGTCTTCAATTATCAGCAATCTTATGACCAGTTGGGGTAAAGTTTACAAATAAAGGCACTAATCATTCTTGCATACATTGTTAAATAGCCTTTTCTTCATATAAATAGGTTTATGTCACAGTTTTATTTGTCCAAGTTTTAGAATATCTCGATTTTGAAAATAATATCTAAGTCTAGTTGAAATCATTCATTGGTCTTGCCTGATATAATTTTCTAGAAATTGCTAGATTATTTCTACGACATAATCGAAGTTAACCGATTAGATAAAATACATCTTGTCTTAGTCTACTGCTTCTTTAGTAAGATCTACTACTAAAGAAGCAATTGGGGGCTAGAAAAGATACAAGTACTCATTAAAGAAAATGACATAAACTTTATTGATAACAAAAGTAAGTTTATACATACGAGTACTTCCTATTACATTTAAGTAAAGCCACTACTCGGAGCCACTAGATTGGTCACTGTTCGATGGAGTCCCGACCTTCATCTCCTCAGCAACCTTGTTTTTGAAAGGCTTCACCTCTTTGAAAGAGCTTGGCTGCATCCTCCTATGAATAGTTGAAGTCTATCTCAAGTACTTGGAGGTTGAGTGGTGGATCGGAAGTTTTAAGTTTTGCAAAGGCAAAGCTAACTCATCAGCCAAGGTATCTCTCCTCGTCTACTCATGGTTGCTCCTAGAAGTAGTGAGCTGGTCTTGAAGGGTTTTGAATTATCTACCAAGGTAATTCACCTTGTCAATCGGCACTCTTGAAGAGGATTCAAATGCTCCTGCCCTCAGGTCAGCAAACATCTTGTTGAAGAAAAGGATCTTCTCTTGAATGCTTCTTTGAAGCTCTTTTTTCTTCTCTTCATAACCAAGAGCTTTTTCTAGTTCTTGAAGTTTTAAGGCTTGCTATACACAAGAAATTCAAGGTTAGGTAAAATAAACCAAAAGTATAATAAATTGGTCAGATTAACTATCAATTACCTTAGTTCTTCTTCTCATATGCTTCGACTGCTTCCTTGTTCTTGAGGGTGTTATCATTAAACCTAGTCGAACAGTTTTCAATTAACCGGTCCTTAGCTTTACACATCTCCTCAACAGCTCCCTTTGCCATAGCCACTTTTTCAAAATCTTCTATTTTTGTCGACTACGACAAGAAAAGAGCTAAGAAAAAGCAAAGATTAAGAAGTAGTAGAAGTTTTAAGAGGATACTTACTCCTTAATTTAAGTCTTTTTTTGAAGAGTCACAAAGAGTTGTTTGTTTTCGGTCAAGGTTGACTCGAACATTGTCTTCTCTTTCTTAAGGGTGTCTTTGAGCACCTTGACGGTGCTCCCCGACCTAAAAAGAATAATAAAATAACTACAAGAAGTAAAATACTTCACGATCAAAATAGGAAGGAAAAAATTATTACCACCCATCTGTCTCTTAATGGAGGGTAGCCCTTTTCTTTTCAAGGCAAACGTTCTCTTGGTTAATTCTCCAACCAAAGCAACACCCTCTACCATGTGGTAGAAAAGAAAAGAGGAGGAAAAAAAACCTAGACAAGTTTTAGAAAGTCTAAAAATGCATCTTAAAGTGGACATAAGAATTTATCAGTATACAAGGAGTAGAGCACCTGGGACCCATCCTCAACTGATAATCCTCAACCCTCCTCCACCAAAGCTCCTCGAGTATCTTGCTGTTGAAGATTCGAAGCCGATCGGGGATGTCCTTTGGGTGTGGAGACTTCTTGATCAGACCATAGCTCCCCACTATGGGTCCTCCAAAGAAAGTAGGAAGCATTCCTGCTTTGTCCGACCACTTGTTTCCCAGCAGCAATCAGATCCTGCCAAGACTTCTCTTCCGCCCCCATATCCTTGGATGAGGTCAAAGCTGCCAAAGAATACTAAGCAGTAGCAATTGTTGATTCCTCTACCAGCTTGGGGGCTACATCGAATACTCCCCCTTAAGAGTTTCCTCATGACGAGTACTCGGATCAGGGCTAATCGGAGTAATAGAGGTATTACGAAGAAAGAAGTATGAAAAGAGGAGGTAAGAATTTCAAAACACCAAAAAAATCAAATGTATGAATTTACATAAATTTCTACTAGTATGTACCTAGTATTTTTTTTATTTGGAAGTTAAATCGCCCTTGTCGATGTTTTAATATCGATCTTACATATGATTTGTTTGGATTCAGGAGAAACTCTTAGAAGACTCGATGTATGCGCATGCAGAGTAGAGATACGGGAATTTTATCCAGGTTCGGGCCTTCTCCTGAGAGAATAATAACCCTACGTCCTGTGTGATTGCTAATTACTAGAAAGAGGAATTACAATAGAGAATTATGCAAATGGCTAGTACTATCTCCTCCTTCGATCCGAATGCCTCCCTCCCTCTCTTCGACATTAACCTTTATATAGCGAGCGAAGCAACAACAGTTGTCCTGCACCCAAAGATGCCTCAACTCTTCGGATGATAACTGTCTAATGGAAGTTTCTGTTAGAGAAACATAAAAAGTCGTTCACTGTATAGCGGTTGTTGCCAGAGAGAGATCGTGTGCGATTATTGGATAAATGCACATTTTAACTACCTTATCAGATGAACCCACAATGCAGTTATTCATCGTAGACAGGTTATTTAGAGATAGGTTGATTGCAAGAAGGTCTGCGACCATAAGGTGGTCACAAGTCAACTTACGTCTACGTAGTCATAGAAGAACTTATGACCAGGTAGTAGTCACAGTAAGATTTATGACTATATAGTCGTAGAAGGACTTACGACTAAGGAGGTAATCGCAGTAAGACTTACGACTACGTGGTCATAGAAGGACTTACGGCCAGATAGTAGTCACAGTAAGACTTACGATTATGTAGTCATAAAACGACTTACAACAAGGTAGTAGTCACAGTAAGACTTACAATTATATGGTCATAGAAGGACTTATGAGTATCCTGAGGGACTTCTCCCCTGCTAATAAGGGGTACATTCAAGGAATATAGTGACATAATAATTTGAGGATTATTCTATCCTCGTCAGCCCTGGAGCATAGTCCAGAGCACTTGCTTTCCTTTTCTTCTTTTCAACAGATTTACTAGTACTACACAGGTAGGGATGGTCAGACCCTTTGAATCCTCCGACTGGATAAGCTTATCCTTAGCTAGATCATTCATGGGGCGATCGTAAGCAACTTCTCCGATCATCTGCTCAGAAGCTGCAACTCCCTCGACTACTAGAGTAGTCGTTTCCTTTCATGCTTGAGGGACAATGACCAGAGCTTTCGCCTGATCAGTTACGATCACTGAAGCTTCAGTCTAATCGGTCACGACTACCTTGGAGCCCACAACTGGTGAACCAGAATCACCATTGATTCTTCGGTCATAGTGGCTCTAATTAGTGGCTCTTCCCTCTCTTTCGCCTTGTCACTGACTGAAGTGAGCTTGGCGACAAAGTCCTTCATCTAAGAAATATATTTCCATCGATGCCTTTTCTGTTCTCCTTATAAGAGAAGGGGTAGGCTTATAAGAAAACTTTCGGAGTCGTAGTAGAAGCCTACATCTGAGGGGAAGAATGCTACAACACACTGACCGAAAAATATACACCAGATGCTACAACACATCTGATTATTGTTTTTACCTTAAGTCTTTTGATCCTATCTTCTAGAGAGGTAACAGCCAGGATTAAGGGCACCTCTATCTTCTAACTGGTTAGAGTTTTTTGAGGCTTACCTTTCGAAGAATTACTAGTTGAGTCAGTCGCACCCGTATACCAAAGCATAATGTGGTCGTGTGACTTCAAAGGACTTATGCAACGCATGAATAAATCTTTCACCATGTGCCATGAAGACCTCTCTCCCTAAGGTAGGCGATGGCATCAACCCATCGCCCTTCCTTTCCCTCCTTCTTGACAGTAATCCAATCAGTGAAAGAAAGGTTGTTGTCTTTGCCGAGCATCATATAGAACCACAACTTCTTCCATGGTGACCAGGAAGACTTATAATGCATTGGAATGTATTCTTCAGCCTCCCATTGTGGAGATGTAAATGCAATTTCTGGGTGACGCTACTAATTTCCCAGACTTCGTCATCCTTAGAAGTATCAGAGGAGTTCCAAGCTTGGTAAAATCCCCAAATACGCTTCATAGAGGTAGACGAAGATGGTTAAATTAGTAATCAAATTGGGGGCTACATTTACCAATTTGATTCCATAGTACTCCAAAACTTCTGAGAGGAATGGGTGCACCAGCAATCAAATTCCACACTCAATGTATGCCCAAAAGAAATTTTGTCAGACCGCTGACCTCCATGGGACCAGAACCATGTTAAGAAGCATCGCTTCCTCTTCCATGGCATTCAGCTTCTTTGATATGAGCTAACATTCTAGCCATTCAGTGATTAGATACAACATTTTTGCTAAATGGCTGAAAATCAAAGGGGATCGAAAGGATTCTAGGCTACAGACAAAAAGCACTAAGGTGGAGAAGATAAAGAGTTTTTTTCTAAAAGCATGAAGCCAACGAGTAACATACTAGGTGTTTCATAAGGGTTTCTCTTCAATTGCAAACAGAGGTTACCCAATCTGAAACCCAACGGACACAAATCTTTCAATTTCTCGGTTAGTTTCTCAACTTTAAAGTGAATGAGAATTGCTTCTTTACTCTTGCTATTAAAGAAGTAGTTTGCCGATTAAAATCCAATGGAAGTAATTATATAATAAATTCACTTAAAATTTTGGGGGCTATGTAGCACCCTGAATTTGGAAAGGGCCACAATATTTTGAAATTATGGCAAAACCCTAATTAGCTCTAACCCTAATTAATCTGGACTTAAGGGCCTATTTAAAGGGTAGACCTTTCCTCTGTGGGGGCCACATCCATCCTCCTCACGTAGGTAACCTCCTCTTTCCTCTCTCCCATCTATCTCCCTCTCCCATCTATCTCTGTCTCCTCTAGGGCACGCGGCTAGCGGCGCGTAGGTGGCGTGGGCCGAGCGGCGTTGGGGGGGCGTATGTGGTGCGGCCAAGAGGTGGTGCAGGCTAGGAGGTGGCATGGCCGACCGAGGAGCGGTGCGTGGGTGGCACGGCTGGAGGGCGCAGCTAGCCGAGGTGGCGTGGCTGGCTAGTGCGTAGGCCGAAGGTAGTGCGGTCGGCCAAGGAGTGGCGCATAAGCAGCGCGGCTGGTCAGTGCCAAGCCAAGGTGGTGGAGAGGCGGTGTCGACAGCCAGCCAACGAAGGCTAAGGTGACTGTGCGGCCATGGCGTAGTAGCCATACAGCTAGGCTGGTTGGGGCATAGCCAAACTCAGATTTGCATGGGGTTTTTGCTAACATTTGCAGTAGGATGTAATTCACTTGGCCGAACATGTTCGCTCAGTGGAACGGTGATTCACACGGTGTATTCTTAGTGAATGTGATCCTTTCTGACCAAACAATCTCTTTCTATCCTTCCATAATTTTATTTTAACCCTTACCTGGTTCACCTCCTTTCTCCCTTATCAGGTTCACTAGCAGCCTTTGAGGGAATGTTCAGGCAGTTGCATACCCCATCTTCCATAATTATTGGTTACCACAACCATTGAGTACAATTATCATATCACTCATGCTTGCCTGGTTATTATCATATCACTCATGCTTGGCTAGTTACTATCATATCACTAAAACTTACCTGGTTATTATTATATCACTCATACTTACCTGGTTATTATTATACTACTCATGCTTGCCTGGTTACTATCATATCACTAAAGCTTATCTGGTAATTATTATATCATTAATGCTTGCCTGGTTATTATCAAATCACTAATGCTTGCCTGGTTGTTATCATATTACTAATACTTGTTTAGTTATAGACTTCTAGGTAATCTTGTTTTACATACTTTTATGTTTATTAAAATACTCAGTTAATAATGTTCAAGAAATCATACTTTTAATTAGTGTTTTAGAATTCATGCTTAAATAATTAATGGGGGTAGCATATGAACGTGTTTCAAATTAATGTTTAAACTACTAGCAATCTTTTAACATTAAGGCTGCTATGATTATTTTTCCTGATATCATAGTCCATTACTCATATGATTTCGTTTGTGAGTCATGACTGACGTATATAATACTTGTTAATCTGACTAATAATCACTCATCATGTAATTAAACTTGGATGGTTGTCAACCCTTGTGTGAGCTGTGTTGTAATACCTCTTTAGAATAATTCTTATATCATTATCACCATATTATCATTCCACAGCGCCCTCGTATCTAGAATTACATTTCTCCATTTCTAACCTTAGTAAATCCTTTCGCTTATCATAATCTTATCTTAGCCTTCTTTTAGTTCCCTTAAATTTACACCATATAACTAGTTGACAATATAATAGTTACCTGGCCTAGGGTTATCCATATATCTGGGAGATTTCCAACCACCTGGTAACATACGGGGGCGTACACTTTCGTTACTCAGGATATTACACCCCGTCTATGGTTATACAGTCGAGGATATTGTTGTGTCTGACTACAATCGGGTATGATTATACGTAGTCAGACACATATAATCGGGTATGTGGGAAGTAATCACTAGTGCTATTGCCATAACTTGCTAAATAATAATTATCTTTAATTCCACCATTCCTATAATCCCTATCTCCGATCTTTATCAGTGTTTCCGATAACCTAGTTTCATTGCACTTAACCTGTGTCAATTGCTTGTTAGAATTACTTGACATTTACTCACCTTATTGTGACCATTGTTGGGTACTTGCTGAAATTTTCAAATCTCACGCTTGCTCTTTCCATTCTCAGGTTAAAGGCCTGTGGAGTGATTGCAGCATGCATAGATGGGAGCACTCGAGTTTTTAGCACCATGGATTGCCATGATTTACGTTATTTTATTTACTTTTTATTTGATTAGAAGTGGACATGTCTCATATTTCAAATATTTATTGCAATTTTCGCTGGTTCTTTAATAAAGTGCTAATAAAGTTCTAATTTCTTTGTGATTTCTATTGTTGCTCTTACTTATTCTTTACTTTAGCGATGACATTCCATAGTACTATCTTATATTGGTATGTGAGGTGCTACAAGCTAGCTGATGAGAATTGAATAAATCGCTAAATATGGCTTTAAATTTAATAAGGCTAAAGGACCCATGTTCACCAATCTCCAAATGTTGCTCCCCGAGTGTCCTGGTCAAAGAAACACTGTGTGTATTGCCCGATTAGATGAATCGAAGATTCTATGAACTGACATCTAGGCCCAATTCTAAGATATTCCTTCCATGTGGTGATAAAGCACATGTTTTATCCACTCCAAATAGCACGACGTTTCAGCCTTGAGTCTCTGACAACAATTGTCATGCAGTTGTTTCCCACGTTCATCTTCCGCTGACAACAAATGATGACCAGGCGTTCTCTCTCTCACAATAACTACCTCCCTGACTAGATGTGATGGTTCCATAAGACATCTTTCCTGACGAATAATTGACGTCTCTTCATTGGTATTTAAGGCTGAACGAAAGAACACAATTCACATCACATTCGATTCAACGTAATTAGAACTAGTTTCACACCTTGTTAAAATCACCCTGTAACTAGTTCATAATAATAAAGAGCGTTACTGTTCTCTTCTAAAGATTTTAGCCACCTTTTTATATTATCTTGTAAGGCCGATAACTCGATTGTTGACAATTGCAGTGTCCAATTTAATCCAAATTAGTTCACCACGAGATCAAGCTGGAGACAAGGGGGCAACTAGCTAGGGAGCACGAGAAAACACAATAAAATAGAAGATTAAAAAAAGAAAAGATACTAGTGTCGTATATGAGGAGGGTCAGACAGACAGACTCCGCTGTGTCCACCTCTGTTCCCGCGCGTATCCACCACCTCGCCGGCAGGGCTTGTGCTTGTATAGTTGTACATAAACAGCCTCCAAGTCGTCAAACTACAGAGAAGGATACGGCCTCCAGACGAAGATGACGAGAGGAGCATTAGCTATGTCGAGCTTTATCCTCTTCCTCGTTCTCTCTTCCTTTTCCATTGCCTCTGTCTCCACCAAGCAAGGCCAGGTCATCATTTCATCCTCTTCTGTACTTAATCAAGAGATTACCCACAATTTTAGCTTGATCAGTTCACGGACAATGCTATCATTCATGGCGCTATGGCTTCGTTTTGTTTTCCTCCTACTTTCCGTGAACTTTGTCAGCATAACTATAGCAGGTTCATTAGTTTTGCAACACTGGGTATGAATTAGGGAGTGTGTACATATGAAAACTAATGCTAAACTGTCAATTAAGGATATATACACATCCAATTAATCCCTTTGTTTTCTTGACTGTTTTGCAAATTAAAGAAGAGACATTACATATAGTTAAGCTTTCATATTGACGCTGTGAATAGGTCTACATAGTGTATCTGGGCGAGCACGCAGGAGCGAAGGCGAAGGAAGAAATCCTGGAGGATCACCATTCCCTCCTCCTCTCCGTCAAGGGCAGGTACAGCCATTGACATGCATGGCGTGCACCACTCACACACCTCTCCCCTCTCTCCACCTGTTTTGTGATGTTCACTGAGATGATCGGCGGACTAGACTCAGGCTCCATATATAAGTCGTTGCTGATCATTCACACGCTCTCTGTCGATCGCCAGTGAGGAGGAGGCACGGGCGTCGCTGCTGTACAGCTACAGGCACAGCCTGAATGGCTTCGCGGCTCTTCTCTCTGAGGAAGAGGCCACAGAGCTATCAGGTACGTACATGAACACGCACAGTAGACACTGCAGAGAGAGAGAGAGAACAATCCAAACACGGAATCTCTCTATATCCAGAAGTTACCTACTCATATGTGGTCTCCATATAATTGTATTTTTGTGTTTGTGTGGCTCATGTATGAGTACTGTACATGATGTATATTTGCAGAGAGGACAGAGGTGGTGTCCACCTTGCCGAGCGAGGGGAGGTGGTCCCCGCACACCACGAGGTCTTGGGAGTTTCTGGGCTTCGAGGAAGGGCTGAGAGGCCTCGACGGCAGCGAGTGGCTGCCGTCCGGCGCCAAAGCCGGCGAGGATGTCATCGTAGGCGTGCTGGACTCCGGTGAGAAGGCTAGCTTATCTATCTATAAACTTTGCATGCTGCCGGCCAAGTAACTAATTCGATATCACGATCGCCTTCACGTGCCGACGTTACCTTTTGTGTTGTTTTGTGTTGAGCATGTTGTGACAAGCTATAGTGCAAGAAAAGGAGGCTTTGAGGGTAGCATATATAAAGTGCGGTTTGTTTTACAGGGATTTGGCCGGAGTCGAGGAGCTTCTGCGACGAAGGGCTGGGGCCGGTACCGGCACGGTGGAAGGGGGTGTGCCAAGGAGGAGATTCCTTCAGTCCATCATCTTGCAATAGGTCAGCTATCTCACGCACACACTCTTGCCGATCAGTGTCTTCCCTCTGCGCATCAGTTCGTCGGACTTACACCCGCAGCGACCATCATTTGAACTTCGATGTTTTGGTTTAGTCAGACTAGCGTTGAAGTACGAGTATATTGGCCCTTTTTTTCGATAGCTGGCAACCTGGAGTATGAAACTCGATAGCTAAACGAAAAGTGGACTAATATCTAGTCTATTAAACTGAAAAGCCACCACTGTACCAAAGGAATTTTGTTGTCACTGTACGAAAGTTGATAGCATTACTAGCAAGCTTTAACAAAGCTAAAAGAAGAGGGCAGACATGCAGTGAATCAACCCATCAACGAGATGACATGACAGCGACGACCAGAGCCACACACACCGAACTCCTAAGTCCAAGCTAGAATCTCCATGGTGGGATCGTCGGGTCGTGGAGTCACTGGAGTGGCAGCGTGGGCGCCTGCATGCTGCCACCTGGGACCACAGTGTGCACGTCCAAACAAAAACCCGGGAGTGTGGGCCAGCTCAGGAGCAAGACGCCCCTTCTCCAGTCACTGCACTGCGGTTTTATAGGTTACAGCTGCCGTGATTTTTGTTTTTACATGTAGTTTTTGGTTTTTTATTAAAATGATACATGTTAGTTTTTTCTAAAATATTCAAATAATAAATAAATAAATAAAATATCATTATAGAGATCTCTATAGAGAATACATAGAAAAAAGAGGAAAAAAGAAAAAACTTGCGAAGCTAGATTTGAAACGGCAATAATCCCGGCCTGCATGACTCGCATCATGCATGCATGCGACAGCACATACAATGGACGGTATCGAGACGTGACCCTTAGCATACGTACAAACACTGAGGCAGAGTACATTTTTTTTTCTCTGAAGCAACTGCTGCAGCAGGGTTGGTAAGATAGCCCCGTGACATCTTCCTTGCAATGCGTCCCAAACGAGATCCTGGTCAGATGTTCCTCCTCAAGAGGTCGACATAATTATGCATGCTTTGATTAGGTCCTGTTTTAAAAGGGAGATTAGATCATATACCCTCCCTTTAGTTGGAAAATTGAGGATTTACCCTCCACATCTCAATGACATATGGGATCATCATAAGTCACTGACACATGGGTCAGGAGGGTAAATCCTCAATTTTCATTTAAATAGAGGGTATATGATCAATTTTTTCGTTTTAAAAGTGCCATTGTCTTTCAGCTATCTTTTAACTGATATAGCAATATAGTATCTGTTAGCTTTTTTAAGATATTTAATTGAAAATAAAAAAATATTATTATATCTGCATAGCTAATATAAAGAAAAAAACACGTTAAGAACTCAATGTATTCTAAATAATTTTTTAACTTCTAAAATACAGAAATCAGAAGCCATCGCTGTTGAGAACAGACCTTAATCAGATGTACCAGTAATAACTAATCCATTGGTAAAATAATGTAGACGCGCTAGATGATCCGCTGTTAATTTTGATTGGCGTGCCGATGCTTGTACGCAGGAAGATCATAGGCGCGCGCTACTACCTCAAGGCATACGAGGCCCACTACGGCGGGGTCAACACCACGTACCCGTACCGCTCGCCGCGCGACCACGACGGCCACGGCACGCACACCGCGTCGACCGTCGCGGGCCGCACCGTCCCGGGCGTGGCCGCGCTCGGCGGGTTCGCGCCCGGCACGGCCTCGGGCGGGGCGCCGCTCTCGCGCCTGGCCATCTACAAGGTGTGCTGGCCCATCCCGGGACCCAACCCAAATATCGAGAACACCTGCTTCGAGGCCGACATGCTTGCGGCCATCGACGACGCGGTCGGTGACGGCGTCGACGTGATGAGCGTCTCCATCGGGTCCGTCGGGAACCCGCTGCAGTTCGCGGACGACGGCATCGCCGTCGGCGCGCTGCACGCCGCGAGGCGCGGCGTGGTGGTCGTGTGCAGCGGCGGGAACTCTGGCCCCGCGCCGGCCACTGTGTCGAACCTCGCGCCGTGGATCCTCACGGTCGGCGCGAGCAGCATCGACCGCGCTTTCAACTCGCCGATTAAGCTTGGCAATGGCATGGTGATCATGGTAAGCGCAGCCTAATAATTTGCATACGGGCAAAACATGCACGCAGTCACGCCGCATGGGCATGGCACCACGTACGTCCGTTTGTCTTGTTCTTCTCTAAACCGGTCTAAGAGCATCTCAAAGCGGGCTTCTACTGAGCCCTAAAACCAAATTTAGGGTTTGAGACAAAAATAGAGCTCCAAACAGAGCCCTACTAGAGCCCTCAAATTTGAGGCCCCTTAAATCCCCTCGGCCTCATTCCCGGGGCTCTAGGCCAAGCCCCAAATCCTGCCACGCCTCTTTCCCTCCTCGCGCACCGCTGTTCCCTCCTCGTGCGCGTCTTTCCCGCGCGTCTTTCCTCCCTCGCGCCGCCGCTGTTCCCCTCCTGCGTGCCTCTTTCCCCCGCGTCTTTCCCGCCGCGCGCGCCCGTTCCCTCGCGCGCCTCCTCCCGCGTGCGCGCGCCACTCGATTCCCCCCCGCGCCGCATAGCGACGCCGCGCCCGCCCGCAGTGCCTCCGCGCGACTTCCTTCTCTCGCCCGCGCGATTTCTCTCTCCGCGCGCGAGCGAGGCGGCGAGGCGGCGGCGGCTCGCGGGGACGCCCGCGCTGCTCCTCCGGCTCCGGCGTGGCCGACCTCCTCCGCGAGATCTCGGCCCGACGCTTCCTCTCCTCGCGGGGAGATCTGGCGTGGCTCCCCCCTCCGGTTAGATCCGGCGCAGCTCCTCCCCTCCGGCGACGTCCGGCGGCTCCTCTCCGCTCGCCGATGTTCCCCCGCCCGACACGACTCTTCTTGTCCCCGCGAGGAGGGGATGACGGGTGGGTCCTATGTGTCATTGTCTGTTGGGACAGATTTGAGAGCCCTGATTTGAGGGCTGCTGTTGGAGTGGATACAAAAAATTTGAGCCCTCAAAAATAGGGGGAGCCCTCAAATCAAAAGTAGGGGCTCTGATTTGAGGGCTCCTGCTTGAGATGCTCTAACATGTGATTTGTTTTTGTACGTACACAGGGCCAAACTGTAACGCCATATCAACTGCCGGGCAACAAGGCGTATCCCTTGGTTTATGCAGCAGACGCCGTTGTTCCTGGCACTCACGCTAACGTTTCCAAGTAATTAACGACCAACTGCACTAAACTCTTACTAATCAATAATCATTACAACTAAACAGTACAAAATCCGAAACTTAACACGGTTCAACTTTTTTTGTGTGAACGCAGCCAATGCCTGCCGAATTCACTCTCGCCAGAGAAGGTGCGAGGCAAGATCGTCGTGTGCTTGAGGGGGACCGGCCTGAGGGTGGCCAAGGGCCAGGAGGTGAAGCGCGCGGGCGGCGCGGCCATCGTCCTCGGCAACCCACCGGCGTACGGAAGTGAGGTCCCCGTCGACGCGCACGTGCTCCCTGGGACGGCAGTCTCCATGGCCGACGCCAACACCATCCTCAACTACATCAACTCCAGCGCCAACCCAACTGCAATTCTGGACCGCTCAAGGACCGTCGTGGACGTCAGGCCGTCGCCGGTGATGGCGCAATTCTCGTCGCGTGGCCCCAACGTCGTCGAGCCCAACATTCTCAAAGTACATTCTACGCATGCAGCCTTTCAAAGCACCAATCGTCTCGTCCCTACCCCATCTATGACAACTTGAGTTGACTAGTATCCATGCATGCTAACTGCGTGCTACGTGTGCGTGCAGCCTGACGTTACGGCGCCAGGACTGAACATCCTGGCGGCGTGGAGCGAGGCATCGTCGCCGACGAAGCTCGACGGCGACAACCGCGTGGTAAAGTACAACATCGTCTCGGGGACGTCCATGTCGTGCCCGCACGTCTCCGCCACTGCCGTCCTCCTCAAATCCGCCCACCCCAACTGGAGCTCCGCCGCAATTCGGTCAGCCATCGTGACCACCGGTAATGTCTCAGGCCTCAACACAACACTAGTCAACTTTTGCTCATGGTGTGCATGCGAGAACAAACTCGTTCGTGTCGTTCACAGCTACAATTGACAACGCGGAAGGCGGCCCAATAATGGACGCGGACGGATCGGTCGCGGGGCCCATGGACTACGGCTCGGGCCACATCAGGCCCAACCACGCGCTAGACCCGGGCCTCGTGTACGACGCGACGTACCAGGACTACCTCCTCTTCGCGTGCGCGAGCGGCGGCGCGCAGCTCGACCACTCGCTCCCGTGCCCTGCGAGCCCGCCGCCGCCGTACGAGCTCAACCACCCCTCGCTGGCCGTCCACGGCCTCAACGGCTCGGTCACCGTGCACCGGACGGTGACCAACGTCGGCCAAGACGGGGGCCGTTACAGCGTCGCCGTGGTCGAGCCCATGGGCGTCTCGGTGAAGGTTTCGCCAAAGAACCTCAACTTCGCGCGAACGGGCGAGAAGAAGGCCTTCAAGATAAAGATCGAAGCGAAAGGGAGAGGCAGTGCGCGTGTAAACGGGAAGTATCTGGCAGGTTCGTATACGTGGAGCGATGGAGTCCATGTTGCGAGGAGCCCTGTTGTTGTTCTTGTCGCGTGACCATTCTTACTCTTAGCAGCCAGTAGCTAGGTGCCGAGAATTGAAGGATCTCTGGATAATGCTATGTATTTCTGGGGATGCATTGGTTGAGAGAGCTGAAACGCAACCAACCTTGAACTATGTTGTGATTGCAAGTTTCACTCTGTTAAAATTAATCTTGACTTAGAGTCCTAGTCGCAGTTGAGTTCGTTTTCGTGTGTAATTCGAGTTGAAGTGGTGTCTAATTCGAAATCCTAATACGTGTGTTAGTAGGAGTTATTAGCATATATATTGAGATGCTTGTAATCAGTTTTTGCAATAAAATTTATACAAGAAATAAAGTAAAGAAATCAAAGGCTAGATTTGTTACACACTCGATGATTTTGCGAGGAGAGAAAGCGAATGTCACTTGATATTCTTTTTCTTCTTCTTCTTTTTGAAACAAGACTTGATATTCTTCGTTCTTGGATCGGATCAGCAGGTGCCTTGATATACTGAACACATCACACCTTAAGCGTTGTTTGCAATGTATAGAATTCCTACAGGAAAATTCCCCCCTTTTCTCACAATATTCTTGTGAAACTTACGCGCGTCAAAACAACCTCGCTGCGCATGTGCCATCCTTCAAAAAAGATCACGGATTCATGTCGCATTTTGGATGCTTGAACAATCATTTTATGTTAATCGCTATTTATGGGCTTTTTTAAGTCACAGTTTATAATTTTTAATTGCATCTTGGTAGTATAATAAATAGTAATAATTAAAAAAGACAAAAAAAAATCAAAATTATCCTTTTCCAAACCGTACTATCGTCAGCCTCAACGATGCCTGTGGCGTGCAGAGTACCACAGGCTACGCGCCTATGCGCCACTGGCCTGTCCCCGTCCAAATTGCACAGCGTTACAGGTGTATGATCCAAACCAGTGGTTCACGCCAGCACGACACTGTGCGTGTTGAAATGCTGCCACAGTAGAAACTAGAAAGCCATTGCATGGGACTCGTGGCTGGAGTCCAGGATCACAGGATATTCCATGAGTTCATTTGTACGGAGCTTTAGTAAGTTGTCTGTTTCCAGGTAATAGTATGCTGAAAATTCAGCGGCTGCTAGCTTGGTGTAATTTGATTCTATCCACATAAAGTACTTGAAAACGATGGCATGCGTGATGCATGCTCTGATGCTCGCGTTTGCATAACTGACAGAACAATTTTTCCCAAGTTTATCCAAAAGTATAGTTCTTTAGTGTATCTCTCCAACAGTAGTGATTGCATCAGTATCCTGCATTCCTGCGTGATCAATAGATCTTTGGGTGCTTTCTGAAATAACTTTTAGAGGTAGCAACAACCAACGATCAATCGATATATGGTCTGAACACTGAAATCGCTGGTAGGCATTCCAAAATGTGTGACCGCGCGTGTGGTAGAACTGTTTTGCAAATGAGAGGGTATACGAAGCATTGATCAAGGCGAACACATATGCATCTTTTGTAGAACTAATCACGTATCTCCGCCCGGATAAGCGTAACGTGCAGTAGCTTGCAGCTTTGGTAGGCCCGTCAAGTCAAGCAACGTGACAGAACCCGTTTGCTTTTCGGTCTTGGACATTGGCGTGTTTCTTTTCCTGACTTACCTGTTGATACACGTTAAGTTCGTTACCGGCAGCCGGTGTGAAGTGCATCAGAGAACAAGCGTGCTTGTCCTAATCATCACTGCTTTCATTAGAAAGTTGCGTGTTTGGTATGCTACGATTAGCATTTCGAGCTGTGCATGCAACCTAGGCACCTAGCTGACCTGGTAGCACCTGGTGCTTTGGTTACCAGTTAGTTAATTAAGAGCTGTGTGTATGACATACTACTAAAATTAGTTTAGCCTGCTTTAATTTATTCGCTCCAAGCTTTCCCAAGGTTTAATAAGAGGTAGTAATGCACATGCATGCAATGAGGTTAGCATGCTGATGCGTAGTTCTTTCGAGGATCCGTTATTTGCAAGTTCATTGAACCTAGTCCTCCATCTTCCTTTTCACTAAGGTCTCTTTCCGGTAATTTGAACGTTTGATGCAAACTCCTCGATATGCCAGGACCGAATAGGCATATGCTATTGCCAACCGAGACCAGTACGACGACCCAGAGTATTGGCTTTGTGGGTCGAGAGCAACCTCTAACGTTGTCAGTGTGTGGCACGTGCAAATCCTTCTCCCGACGTCAGTGTCATGTACAAACGTGCACTTGCACGCAGATATATACATACGTGGGGATCCCGTATGAGCAAACGTCTAACTAAGAAACGGCTCAGATCAGCAATGGAGAAAGTAATCTTGGCGTTACGACAAGCCCGTACAGTAGGATAGTCAAAAAGCGCATCTAAAATTAAGGGGAAGATCGTGTTAATTTTTACTTAATAGCTTTTAACTATGGATTATGATTTTTAATTAAAAATAAACAATAGTAGTTTTGAAAGAAGTTATTTTAGGATGAGAAGAGCGATGTAAGGGGTGAGAGAGAGATACGTTTGTATGACGGTAGTTAGAGAAGTGACGTAGGTGATACATTCGTAATCCTCTGGTTTATCCCAAAGCGAGATAGTAACGAAAGGAGCAGAGAAACTGCTTCAAAAAAACAGATGTTTATGTTAACTTTTAGCTTTTCTAAACAGAAATTAAAATAAGAAACAAATATGAATACGGCTTAAAGCTTCTCGCTAGCACACGCAGATTACTAAACTTGCGCCGTTGTACAACCAAACGATCGACGAAGCAAATCAAGCGAGCGCTTGAACCTGAGAGGCAACCGGCCCGCCCCCACACACAGGAATAATTTGCCTTAGCTGCCTAGCGCAAGGCATTTGTGTTGAATCGGCAACGGAATTATGGAATTATTCCTTCGAAGCTCAAAACTCATACTTACCTGTCACGCAAAGCGGTGCAGCTCCACACGGAACCTGCCTAACTAAGCTATAGGTGGATGGATGGATCGCCCTATAAAATCTCGCGCCACGCCGAGCTGCGGACGGAAAGATCTGGGCAAAACATTGATACACGCACTTCACAGCTCCTAGCTAATTCACAGGTGATCAGTGATGTCGCAGAACGTGGCGTCGTCGGCGAAATGCGCGGCGTGGGCGGAGGAGCGCCGGCCGTTCACGGACCCCATCGAGATCCCGGTGGTCTCGGGCGCGCGGGACGAGCGGGGACTGAGGCGCCGGGAGGAGGAGGAGGAGGCCGGCCACGAGGGCGGCGAGGTGGTTCCGCCGCACGTGCTGCTGGCGCGGCGCAGGGCGGCGTTCTCGGTGTGCTCGGGGCAGGGGCGGACGCTCAAGGGCCGGGACCTCAGCCGCGTGCGCGACTCCGTCCTGCGCATGACCGGCTTCATCGAGAGCTAGCTCGTGTCCAATTGGTTACGCTGCGTCTTGCTAGCTACCTCTAGCTCATTGGTTAGCTTAAGCATGAAGTGAATGCAATGGGCAACGTCGGCCTGCAGGCAGGCACGACCTGATTATTAAATTGGTTAGTTCGCACTGTGGATTCAGATAAGAATGGCGAGACATTTTCTAATTATCTCATTTGTAAATTGGGTCGAGACGTGAGGTGAATTCTGGCTGTTGATGTGAAAGTATTGTGTACGTGCACACGTTGCTTAGGCTCATGAATCATGGTCAAAATGCGGATGTGGTCTCTTGGTATACTCCCTACTCTATATGTTCGTGTACACGTTGCTGCTGATTCAGTAAGGCCTAATAGTTTTGATTTTTAAAAGATAATTTTTTATAGTAAATAAATTTTTTTTATAGTACTTAGCTTTTAAACAAAATAACTTTGTAAGACGGGATCTACCAATTAATTGTAGTACATACTATAACGATTTCATTTATATCAATTAAAATCGTGCGTAAGTGTTTTCTATATAAGTTATTACTATTTATAAATAAAAACTAAAAAACATAAATAAAAGTTAATATGAACGCCTATGACCTGCTCTTATCGGTGCTTCTTGACTTAATAAAACCACAGAACAGTGTCTGTAGACCAAAACAAGAGTGACAGGCAAGATGACTGGATGGCTACTCAGCCCAGATACTACTCTTAAGGGTACATATCCACTATCTAATACTTAACACGTACTTATCCTCTCGTAAATACAAACCAAGCAAGTCAAGCAAGAATTAAGATGCTACGCGCAGAGCTGCAGGAGGAAGAGTTCCAGGAAGCAGACATCCTTTGGCCAGATGCAGCACAAGACCTGGAGTTAACCCAGATGTACTACTCTCACGTCGACGGCGATGACGATGGCGATGACAACGGCGAGCACCGACAGATGAAGCTGCACAACCGGCAGAAAGCTTCTTCCCCCATCGACATCCCCCGCAAGACCAGCGCCACTGGTGCAAAAGGTACAAAAGGACTTACCGGCTTGAGCAAGCTCGGCGCGAGCCGTGCTGGCGCCGGTGGCAGCAGCCTGATGATCGGCAGCCAAGTCTTCATGCCGCCGCATGTTATCGTTGACCGGAGGGCCAAGAGGGACGTGTCCATGATGATGCTCGTCGAGCGTCCCCAGGGAAGGGTGAGAGCGATGGTGATGCGCGAGTAGTGCTGGAAATTTTGTGCGGATTCTCGTTTCACTTTGGATTAATTTTGCTTTCATTTTTATGCGCGAGTCGTACTGATATTTTTGCAATGGAAAGTAGAGCTTGTTCATGTTATCTATGGCCACATTCCGTTTTTTGGAAGACCGTTGCGGGGGAATAACAGACGCTGCAGGTGTACTGTTCTTTTGTAAAGCAATTAGATAGCACATATGTAACCACCGTTTTCTCCACTACTAGAATTATTGTTTTCGGACTGAGAATGGTTTTCCACGTATGTACACGTCTATGTACTATCATCGCCATCAAATATGTCAAACTTTCAAAATTCAAACCAATCCTATCATTTAATATTTTAATGTCTTTGCATAAGTCTCGTAGCACTTTGGATGTATAAGATAGCATATGGACGTCCATATACATGTTGACTTGCATTGCTCTTTTCAGATTGTACAATCTAGTTTTTAAAAGAGCATAAAAGCATTACTTGTAAAATAGTCACATCTTTCTTGCTTTCTGCTCCATTTCTGCAAAGGTAATGAAATGTAACTGCATATTACTATGTTCAAATTTATTTTCACCCACGTGTGGGCTTAGAGGGGATAGAAATCAATGCACGTACATATTCATTCATCTGTTTGAAGTCAAGTGCTTCCTAATACTTCTGTAAGTACTTTCAGATTAATCTCAGTGAAAAGTTTAATTATTAGATATGGACATGAAAATCTAATGAAAAAGAATCTGCTGTTTATCTTTTGAAAATCAAGAAAATGCACATATCTTCCTACTTCCTCCCTAAGGAAAACTTTGGACAAGCCAGACTAGAGCAGTATTCTTACGGCAAAGAAAAGAAATCTCTCAGAGCAAGTAGAGTAGAAACTTGCCATTCAAGAAGTGTTACAAAGAGTACAAAATTTGTAACTAAACCTCCTGATAAGATTTACAGGTACCTCAGCACAAGTAACTGAACAAGCTTATTTCTTCCCTGATATTCAATTGGACCGTCGTATACAACCTTACCATGTACGTTTTTCTACCATCTACCTCGATGATTTGTAGAAATTTCTCTCCTGCCTCCATCGTGAAGTAACTCTCACGGCCTCTCCCTTTCCTACCCATCCATATGACATATGTACCACATCAGTACAGGTGTCTAACATGTAATTGATGCAGTACAGGCGTCTCTATTTTGTTAGCAGCTTGTGATCATGAAACACACTATTCTGTGGCTGACCTTTTAGTGCTGATGATCTTCATTGTTTGCTTGGGCCCAATCAATTATTGGGTGAATTCTTTCCTTTTTGACTTATAACTTCTCACAAATAAATATATGGGACGATTTCTTTGTCATCATTTCGAAGTGTTTATCGGGACAGTATTTTTGAAGCAATTTATAAATTTATTAGTATTCAATTCGTTCATATAAACACTCATTTTAGAACTAAAATCTATAAATCGCAGCTGAAAAGAATCCATATTGTGAGCACAATTCTTGTGATTGTTGCTTACAATGGCGAGACTGGGAAATTCTACGTTATATGTTTCTCCCAGCATGTAGGCTACCTGTTCATTCTCCCAGCCTCACGTTCTCAGGGTGGTACTACTGTACCTTAGGAAGTAGTAGTGTAGTACTGAACTACTCATTTGTTACTCATTGACTTTACCAGAAGCGTCCATTGTTTCTTCTATCCAAAACGCAACAACCGACTGGCTTGCGTGGCGAAATGATGAGTAGATACCGTGCTCATCAGATTGGCTTAAAAAATTTCCAGGTTTTTTTTAATGGTCTCAACTCTCACCGTCTTTTGTTTCCCGGCATGAAGGGGAAAAGAAAGAAAAACTGGAGCTAGAGGGAAAGCTGCAAAGAGAGCTACACCTTTGCAGGTAGTGGCGGAACCAGGATTTAGTTACGCCCTAGGCTGAACTCTAGCCACCTAAAACTAACCCCAATTTGTATACATACCACGATATAACAAAAGTATATCATAATTGGCCAATTGTATTACTGATATGAAACTTGAATTCAATATTAAACAAGCAAACGTAAAGCATAATACGAAAAACATGGCATGATCTCAAAGTACAAAAGATGTGACATAATAGAGATACAATTTGAGTACCTAAATTACAATGAATTGCTCTCTATCCTATCCTGTCATTTCTTCATTGATAGTTGGACATGAACTAGAACCTGTAAAGATAATATATGAGAGTAAATCAAATATGTGTATGAATAAATATGAACAACACGAAGTCTATATTTATAAGAAGCTAACTTACCACTAGCACGCGATAATTGTTTCTTACGTGACCTCATCCCTTGAAAACGCTCTAAAAATCTTATCATCATTAATGTTTGCAAATATGTCTCGTTCAATATAGCATGCAACACTAATATTTCACAATTCACAATTTACAATTACAGAACACAATTCATCAATTCAAGAACAGCTAGGATCAATTCACAATTACAGAACACAATTCATCAGGACATCATCAATTCACATTTCACTGATTTCATGCTAGTTGGGAAAGCCAGTTGGGAAAATTACAGAAACACAATATTAACTGATATCATCAATTCATCATCACATCATGCATTCATGCTAGTTGGGAAAGCCAGTTCACATTTCACATCGCACGTCTCACCTGGCGCGCGCGGCGACGATGAGGCCGGCCGGACGTGCTACCGCCTCCGCAAGACCACGATCGTCTGCGAGAGTCGGGACTCGGGGCGGGCGCGCGAGACGGGTCGGGTCGTCGGGAGGCGGCGGGCGGCGCCGGATCTGCGCCGGAGGCGAGGAAGCGGCGGGCGCGCCGGGGCGGGCGGCGTTGGATCTGCGCCAGAGGCGGGCGGCGCTGATCTCGCGCCGGAGGCGGCCGGCGCGCCGAGGCGGGCGGCGTTGGATCTGCGCCAGGAGGCGGGACCGGGAGGCGGGGAGGCTAGGGTTTTCGCCCGAAATCGTGAAATCGTGAAGGGCTGCTGAACCGCTGAATCCTTGGGCGCGCCCGCGCGGAGACAGTGGTGGGCTACCTGGCTGCGTGAAGACCGTGAAGATTGAAGACCGTGGGCCGCGCGGAGACCGAGTTGAACTGTGAAATATTTATGGGCTACTTGGGCTGAATATTAATACTAATACCTCAGGCTGATCTGGGCTATACATTACAAATTTTCTCACGTCTCGAACTGAAGTCCACCTTACCAGGGCCCAATTCCGCCCCTGTTTGCAGGCTCTAACACAGGGCACTTGACTGCGCATTTACGATCAAATAAATACCTCCGTGCAACAGCGAAGAACATCCAGCATCCCGATGTCTGAAGATATGAACTGTAGCAAATCCATCACTCATCCGAGAAAAAAAAGAAAAAAACTGTAGGAAGGCCTGCAGTGGGCCCACCCCACCGCCATCTGGCAGCTCCAAGCCTCACGTACGTTCCTTCCTCCTCGTCGCCGCACTGTTTGCTTACAGAATTTATTTTTGATTTTCTTTTCCTGATTCAAACACGCGACCAGTGCACGTACGTGGATCCTTCGCAGCCTGTAGCGTGGTGCCATTTTGGGCCTCTTGACTTTTGACTTTTTCTTTTGAAGAGTAATAATTTGTAGAAAAAGTTATGTTTACGTGTAATTTTAGCCGACATAAATAAAATCGCTATAGTACGTACTATAATCGATTAGTAAATTCTATCTTAAAAACACTCTATTTAAAAGTTAGATACCTAAAAAATCATTTACCTAAAAAAGTAGCTTTGTAGTCTGGCGTCGCGTCGTATGTCATACTAGCCTCATAGGCGCGGCGACACGCCGCGCTAGCCACCGTGTGTACCGAAGTAAAAGAGGCGATAATTCGTGAGGAGTTTTTTTAAAAAAATCGAGGGCACATGCGTATTTTCGAGGAAGCTAAAGGGCTTTTTCGTAAAAATTCAAGGACCTGCACGTAACTAAACGAGGACCCGTACGTAATTTTAAAAACCGCGGGGCGCTATCCTGCAAAGTGGAGGGGTGTTTTCAAAAAAAGTGTTTTAAAAAAACTGACAGGGACCTTTTCAGGAGGAAAAAAGGACCTTTACGTAATTTCGAGAAAATGTAAGGAAATCACCTCCCCTGACCGTACGAAAAACCGACGGCCACGCGCCGACACGAGCGTGCGCAGGGGCGACATGGCCGCCCTCCCCTCGCGGCAATCCCCCGGCTATAAGAAGGGGAGTATGCGAAGGTGGCACAGAAATGATGAAACCAACGATTGTATCCGCAAGGTACCAAGGAACCGTTCGATCATGTATTTCACACACGTTACACAGGACAAAAGGGTAGCTATTAGCACGGAGAAGATTGGCTAAGTTCTTTTTAAATTATGTCATTTTATAATTTATAGTTTTTCTAAAATAAATAAATATGACCGTTTCTTTATCATCGTTTCGAAGCGGCTTATCAGAATAACCTTTTTAAAATAACTTATCAAGATTCGATTCATTCATATAAATATTGTTAAAATTAAAAAACTATAAACCTCAGTCAATAGAATCTACGGAATAAGGGCATGTTCTTTTTTGAGTAAAGTCCATTACCGATCTTTAAACTTTTTATGCTGTGTCATTCCGGTCCATAAACTTTTAAAGTATGTCATCCCGGTCCTTAAACTTTCAAAGTGTGGTAATTTCTTTTGAAAGTCTATAGACCGGGATGACACAGCATAAAAAGTTCACTACTACAACTACATAGAATATTGCCACACTTTGAAAGTTTAAGGACCGGGATGACATACTTTAAAAGTTTATGGATCGGGATGACACAACATAAAAAGTTTAAGAACCGGTAATGGACTTTACTCTTCTTTTTTTGTTGAGGTTTATGACTTTTAGCTGCGGCTTGTGTCTTTTGGGCTATTCTTGTGAGAGATTACAGAGTAACTGAAACACACGTGCAGTTTTTGCCGATATAAATGAAGTCGATACAGTATGTACTATATTTAACTAGTAGATCCTATTTTAAAAAGATATTTCATTTAAAAATTTGTTACTTAAAAAAAGTTAAAAACTGAAACTAAAAACTAAAAAAAAGAATATGCCTAAAAGGTAAGTTGTTACCCCAGGTTCCAGCCAATAGAACCCTCCGAATAGAAGGTAGGCTGCTACCCCCGGTTTCATATGATTCCCAGCCGGGTACCAAAGATCCGCTGACACCGGACGTACGCGTGGACGCACGGCATGCACCCCGATCCGCATCCGACGAACCTCTGGATTAAGTCTGGGATTAGTCTGGATCAAGTGAAGTCTTGCATAATCTGGCTATCTACACTTTAAAAAATGGGATCTCAATCCCGTAGATTTAGTCTCGTCAGAGCTGCTGAGTTGCTTCCGATGATGAAAAAGCGAATTCCAGCACCTTTTTTTTTTCAAATCACATATTTTTCCTCTCTACAGCGTACGTGGCGCTTCCAAGTCTTCAACCGATGATAAGATTCATGACTAATAGTAGTACATTATTTAGGCCTTGTTGGGAACGTCATTTTCAGTCGAGATCTATATAGGTGAGCTAAAAATTTGAACTAAAATCTTGATCTATTCATGTGGACGGTCATGATTGTAGCCCAACCAAATAAAGACCTAGATGGAAGAATGAAACTGAAGGGGAAAGGGAAGCCGAGCAATCCCTCGCGCGCGTGCATGCACGACCAAAACTGCATCTTCATCTGAGTAAAAAAACTACACATTTCTCACGCCCAAAATGGCGGTTTTTAAACATGCATATATGTAAGCTACAGTAGGGCTGATGGTCTGATGAAGGATATGTTCGTATTGGTTTTTGCTGATAGCTTTTGACTGTAATTGATAAATAGTAGTAGTTGATAGAAATGGCTGATAAATAATAGTGCATTATGTAAGAAAGACAGTATAACGAAAGACATTACAATATTCAGATCGTCATACGACTTACGAAGTTATGATATAATAAAATACAATATATAAAAATGAAAAATATTGTAATAAATAATAGTAGTTGATAAAAACTGATATATTCCTATTGACTTAAGCCAGAAGTAAAAGTCCACATAAACAGGCTCGGAGTGACGAGTCACGTTATGTTTTGGGGCCCATCGACCAGCCTTTATTGACCCCGCAAGCCCGTGATCCGATTCCGACCCGATAGAAATGATCACAATCCTTTCTCCGCGTGGCTGCCCGCCATACGTGGGAAGCTACGCGATATGTGCAAGAGGCAGGCGCAACGCCTATACATGCGCGCGCGTTCCGGTCGTAGCACTGAAGCCTCTACTCCATCGCTGGACAAAACACGCTAAAACCAGAGCCCAAAGCTTCCAGATTCCGGGCAATACGCGAGTAAAATCCGCACGTTATGGCTACGGGAGAGGAGCTGTACGAGTCCGAGGTGCTGTGGCCGGAGGCGCACCACGACGCCCCGGCGAGCGCGCCGGCCCTCTCCAGCTCGTCCGTGGCGCCGTCGTCCAAAGCACCGTCCCGGCGAATCTCCTCCGAGAAGCACCGGCCGTGTCCCGCGGCCTCTCGGCCCGTGGACATTCCCTGGGCCGCGCGCTTGTCCCGCGGGCGTGTTGACCAGCAGGAGGAGGAGGAGGACGACGACAGTGGCTGCGGCACGACGATGGTGCCGCCGCACGTCACGGTGTCGCGGAGGCGGACGTCGGAGGGGGCGGCGGCGTTCTCGCTGCGGTCGGGGCCCGGCCGGGCGCGCCGCGACCTCAGCCTCCTGCGCGACTCAGTGCTGCGAATGACCGGATTCATTGAAGGATGACAAGGCTGACCCGTCGTTTGTGCATATGCAAAGGTGTACTGGTCGTCACTTGTCTTCTCGGCGGCATTGGTTATTCAATTTTGTTCGTTCCCTTCCTCCTGTGGTTCCTGATCGAATTGCATCTGCTGTAGCTGAAGGAAACTTCTTCGTATGTGCTTCTTGAAATCAAACGCTGTGTTAGGATTTTGATGATGGAATAATCGAACCATCCTTGTATGTGCTTCCCGAATTATAGCTCGTGTTCACCGTCCATGTGATGTTTCTGTCGCTACTCTCACGGGTTTCAACAATTTAGTTTGACCAAACAGGGCTAGTCTGATCGTTTGCACTCGGGCAAAACGTGCAATTTAACAGGTGGACAATTCTGAATGCTGTAATTAAAGCCGCCTCCTAGGACGCGCTCATAAGCTCCTTCAGAAAAATGGGCACACATCGACTGAAAAATATCAAATACTAGTAGTAGTTCATGGGAGCTGTTAACTAAGCAAGTTCCTATCCCGCCGTATATTCAGAATGAACATCAATGGATCAGGCGCTAGCAAGATTGCACGAAAAGAAGTATATGTGCAGATGGGCCAGGTCGTCTAAACGACAGATGTCACATTTGCTATCATTTTCCTCGATGAGTAAAAGGAAATTTATTTATTATTCATCAGCGTTGAACTGCATCACCCTTCCAATCTTGCATGGCCACTTTACTGATACAATATGAAATATTCCATGCATCTAAAGTGGATACAGGAGTTGACGATCTGTAGTGGTTACCAGTACTCTTGGTTCCTGATGGCATTCAACTATAGTCCAGTGACAATAGATGCACGAGGAATGAAATTTTCTTTTGTCTAGGAGCTGGTAGGCAAACTAGAGAGAAAAGACCGCCATCGTGGAAAATCTGTGTCCTAAGTGCTTTGATCCAATCAACCTCTAACCTGAAATCACCTGGTCCAGTCCTAGCACCAGGAACCCCGCCTTCTGCATTTACAGAGAGCGACATTCCCACGATGCGAGCAGGGTTCATTTCCAACTTTGCTTCGATCACATTTCCTCTCCATGTAGGTAAATATCGATCAAGAGGGATCTGAAAGAAAGGACAAATGGTGTTTTATCATGAAAAAACACATATTTCCACTTTTGAATAGAAATTACCTTCATCATTTGCCACCTATCCTGGGGTATGTACACAAAAGCCTGCCACGAGTTATCTTCCTGTTGTCCAGGTGAATTCACCCAGTTCTCTGTGTATATCTGTATTTAAAATTCAGATTATGCAGCATGATATTGACTGGACATCAAATGGAGTATTCCACAGTGCCTCATAGTGGATACTTACAGTAGATATGTAGCATCTTCCATCCCCTTTGAGCTTCATTGCTATTGTGTCATGCATCAAGATCGATGAAACCATCAAACTGAAACAGGGGATAGCAAGGACGACTCTGTCAACAGAATAGCTTCCAATATCAAGCATGCATCAACTAAAGCAAAAATCTTTATCATTTCATAGACGAAATCTTAACTGAGCTTCATTTACTGAAGCCTAAGACAAAGGATATGAATTCACCAAAGTCTAAAAAGCAATACAAGGTGATCTAAAGGTAGTCCTCCTGAGGGTACCCTTACTTCCTTAGCATTGTGGTTGCTTCTTAAAAACATTTTTATTTGCTATTTTTGGTTAAATAATTGGCAACCTCTTTTTAAGAGTTTTAACAGCAATAGTTTACTAAATTAGGTAAAGGCTCTCTCTAACTAACTAAATCCCTTAGTGCAGTGAAGCATAGACATACACAGCAAAGCCAAACTGGCCTGAGCCTTGATGGAATGGAACTAAGTAACAAACCATCAGAGCGAAACCATGAGCAGCTCCAAGCGGATTTCGTTGAGGAAACGAACCAAATAGATAGCAACAATACCGGGGTTTGTGGCAGAGAGCTACCTCGCTTTGTGGCGTTAACGGAAGCTTGCCACAGCGCCAATAGCCTCGACATGGCGAAAGCGGAGGATCCCGCCGGCAGCGGCGGCCGGCGGGGTGGGATCGAGATTCGAGCCGGCGGAGGACTTGCTAGGGCAACACGAACGAAGGGAATCTGAGAAATACGGCCTGGCTGGCGATGGGTTGGGACTGGCCCCTCTTTTGCTGGGAAGGTGGATGCCCACGAGTTTTAAGTAGTCGGCCCATTATGTAGTTGGCCACCCATGCAGCGATCGAAACTCTCGACTCAAAAATACGAGGTAGACAAGAACATAAGAGGTATTCCAACGTTCTAGCACCTTTATCGCTTTTTTCCCGGAGATAGTTATGTGTACAATAAGAGCATCTCTAACAAATCTTCTAAAGTACTTATATCTCTTATATTTTAGAAGAAAAGGTAATAAAAGGGCTCCAACAGATCCCCTAAGTGGTACCTAAAAATATAGAGGACTCCATCCCTGATTTTTCGTCCCCTATATATGGAGGACGCACACCATCCCCTAAATCGGTCCCAACGCTCTGCGTGTCCGATCCCTAAATTCTTTGGTGGGTAGTTTTTGTGGACCCAGATTTTAATTTAGGGGACCATATTTAGAGGACTTGTTGGAGGTTACATATTTTTAGTCTTCTATATTCTAGATTGTGTCCTCTAAAAAGTGATTTAGGGGATGAGATTCAGAGAACATTGTTGGAGATGCTCTAAGAGCCCTCTAACCCTTTTACATAGTGGTAGGAGGTCAACTTTTATGATAGAATATAGGCCTCGTGGGCCGGCTGTTCCAAATGAGTCTTCGGTTTAGATAAAGTATCCACACCTATTAGTCCCTTGGGAACGGGCTGACATACAACAGAATGGACCCAAGAAAGAACGCGTGATTTGAACATTTCAAGCATCTCTAAGACTGATGCGACTGATTTACAATTGCCAGTTACAAGTATGTAGTTGCAACCGCAATATCCAGTTCTCCTTCAACTTCTGATTCTTCTACAGAATTGGCTACCCAAAACACATCAATCTTGTCAGCTTTGTTATATTTGAACTTGTTTCTGGTAGTCCTAACTTTCTTGAATCAACTTTCTTAGATAGGGGTTATCTGAAGGAGATCATTGATGTCTAAGAACTCATATCCTTCAAGCCGATCTCTAAGAGAATTCAACGATTTGTAGTAAGCTAAATCGGCCAAATCTCTTTTTGAGATGGTGGGATTGAAGCATCTACTCCATGCTTTCTGAAACCTTTTCAGGTAATCAGGAACTGACTCATTGAATCATTGCCTGACTGTCGTCAAGTCACTTAAGCATAGCTCCACGGATCCAGAGTAGTACCCATGAAATCTTCGCTCCATATCGGCCTAGGTAATAACTAAGTTAGGTGCTAGTGTGGTAAACCAGGTGAACGTTATACCTGATGAAGGTAATGGAAATAACCGAAGCTGTAATCCATCATTATTATTGGATTCTACACACTGTGCCATAGATTGGCCGATATGCTCAAGAGTTAATTTTGAACTATCCCTACAAATTTAGTAAAATCAAGAATTCTAAAACCATGTGGAAACAGGATAGTATCCATGTATTCAGGATACGGCTATGGCAAATTGGAGTTTGTCCTCTGGGTTCTAAGCCGAATCTTTCTCTGACATCATTCACTAGTTGGTCAATCCTCAGATCTTGATTAGGTGGTTGATCAATTTGACACTATTGTATTTGCTAAAGGTAGACTTTGTCCTGGACCATGATTATTTTGCCGATTATTGACCACAAATTGTTGAACTGATTGCGGCTGAAGTAGTGGCTATTGATGAATTGACTACTGCCCCCAGGCATTAGGCGATCTTCATTGATAACCTGCCCCTTGAGTCCAGATCCTGGTAACTTAAGTATCACTGGATGAGGAGTCGCACGAGGCAAGTTACCTTGTGAACCAACTAAAATAAGGGTGTTGTAGTTGAATGGAACATGATCGGCTGATGAAGCTACCAAAGTTGGTACTGTCTGATTAGATGAACCCTTCAATTGGCAATTGTAGATGTTGATTTCCTATGATAGGTAGTGACAATAGATTAGCATTGGCTGATGAATTAGCTTGAGATCCTACCAAAGCTTCATCAGTATGTTCATATATTTGTTTGATAGTCGGGCATGTTAGCACCATCGATCGTATGGGCGATGCAGACTGATATAGATTGGATGTAGAGGTTGCCCACTGACTATCCTTGATGAGATTCCTCACAAAATCTGACGTATTAAGAAAAACGTAGGATATCATGGTAATTCTGGAAATCGGTGTAAAAAACAACTCCGACAAAGCAGCGAGTTCTTGTAATAGACCTTTCATGCAAGCAGAAAAGATAGGATCAAATGTACTCACGAACATCGAAGAGTTGTTGATAAGAGCCCGATGCATAGATTGATTGACAATATCACAAAGCTCGCATTGGGTAACTTGATATATGCTCAATGAACTCGTTGGAGTCGATATTGGAATCAGCGAATTTTGTGAAGTCAACGAAATCATCAGAGCGATAATCGGTATCAGATCCTTCGCGCTAGGGAGAGCTTTCCCACTAGGAATGATTTGGCCATCACTCTTCTCAATAAAACAATGCTGGAATCTTCTTGTCAATTCCACCATCTTTTGAGTAAACTCGGCTTATGCTTCCTTAGAAAGTTCTTCAATCTCCGGAAGAATCAAATTTTCTTCAGTGACATTGAACTTACCCAATGGCTTTTTAGGAGCCGATGAATCTTCATTAAACTTTGGTGACATCTTGATCTTAATCAAACAATTTAGGTCCCACTGGGTGTGCTAAGAGTGTGTTTCCGCTGAAAAATTCTTGACAGTAACACCACATCCTTATGGAGGATGTCTCTAGTAGTGTATGCGATGTGCCAGCCGATTTTCTGGCAAATCAGCAAAGTTGACGATAGGTAAACTTAAACGAAAGTCGATCTTAGATGAAATGTTGATGAGAAGTAATAACGAACAAAAACGAAATCTCGGAACAGGGGATAGGTGTAACTCATAGATTGATGCACACATTGATGCGAAGCAATATTAATCAAATACAAATTTCGAAGGTAAGGTTCTACTAACTATGGTCTACTCCTAAGATAGAGGAAACGTAGATAAAAAAAGGTGATAAAGGTTGGTGTGTGCATATTTTTTTTGTCAATTGGTATAGGGTATTTATATTGTAAAACAGTCAACTCAATTTTGGATCGTGCTTCAAGTCTTCATTTTCGTGTCGGCTCAACCTTTCTTTGGATAGAGTTCCTATCTATCTTCAAATTTTCTCGTTTCCAATCTCTTGTTGACGATTTCCTTTCTTGCGTCCACCTTTTCTTAGTCGGCATTTTTTGGAGGTTTCTTAGCATGACCGATGTTTAGTTCTAATTTTTGGCCAATCTCGATCTTTCCTTAAAATTATATCAATTACCGAAATTACTTTTGCTGACTATTTTGCCTACCATAATCTACCAGCGTTAATAGTACTAAATTAACCATTGTTCTAACTTCAATACAGTGATTTGATGGTGTAGAGCCGAGAAAAGTTACTGCTTGGCCACAAATTTGTAATTTTAGTTTTGCGACTAACGAATAAGGCCTTGTTCAATTTGGCATTTCCCAATGGCTTTTGGCTGAAATGCTACTGTAGCAGCTGTTAGTTTTTCTGAAACATTCAATTATAGTAAAATGAAGAAAAATAGGGGGGAAATGAAAATATCATTATATCTCTACGGATAATATAAAAAAAGGAAAAAGTTATATTAAAAACCAATATATTTTATCCGACTTAGAGTCAAAAGCCAAAACCTCTTTGAAACGACCTAAATATCACCCTCAGATATACACATGGGTGGCTGCGGCACTGAACCAGCACCTACTTCCCTCTCCTCGTAAGCCCAGCTCTGCACACCCAAATCTTCTTGCACCAAATTACTGTACTTCTCCGCTCCCAACTCGATTGTGTACTGTTCCATTACTGTTACAGTGTTATTCTACTACACCGCATCCTCGTAGGAAGCTGTCTGACGCGTGTAAGTGTCCAAGCCACAGGTCCCGGAGCTCCGGGAACGCGACCTCCAGCCACGGCTTCCGCGGCCCGCTGAAATGCAGAACGGCCGAGAACTGCAGCATCTCGGCGTCGGGCATCTGCCAGCCAAGGCCCGGCAGATGCCACGACGGCTCAATTGCCTGCACCCGGCCATCGAACGCTATCAGAGCCGGCGGCAGCGAGGCCATCTTCCACAGCCTGAAGTCCGACTCCCGGTTCTGCATGCACGCGGCACAGGATGTCGTCAGTACGACTAAGAGCTGCTCGTGGTACGGGAAAATGTACAGAGTTCAGGACAAGAACTTGCCTTTTGCAGCCAGAATTGATACATCTCGGTAACATTTGTTGTTCGCCACGCATCGAGGTCGACGATGTTCACGCCCCACGACCACGCGCATTGCGAACTTTGGAGGCCTAGAGACGGTGTTGACACTGCGGGGTCGGAGAAATTCAGGTGATCGCTGAACGCCTTGTCGATGCAGATGGCACCGTCTGCGCCCGGACGGTGCGCGCCAACCGCGCCTATGATCTTCCCTTCCAGATCCAGCTCCCAAAGCCCGGCCAAGTCCTTGCGCACCACGACGTCGTCGTCCAGTAGTATCACCCTTCCAAGTTCCGGGAAGAACTGTTCGATCAGACGAGCCACATGTCAAATGCTATCACACACCACTATTTTTTTTTTTGAGACTATCACACACCACTATTTCGTTCATCAAAGCTGACCGACTAATCATGCATCCTAGGTAATTAATACTACCTCCTTTAATTTACCTCTGGGAGATGGATCTTGATGTAGTTCAGAAGAGAGAACGTGCTTGGTTTGGAGGCTTCAAGCCTTATGTACTCCCTCTCAACTGATCCATCATACTGCTGATAATCCAACGAGCTCTTCTGGACCTCTTCGATCGTCCTCATGACAGAGGCGACGACATCACCGTCACGCCAGTCGAACTGGTGAAGGCCCTTGACCTCGACGACGGCCGGAGAAACCGGGTGCAGCGCGAACCACGAGTGCATTGGAACGTAGCTCTTCTTGTCAGTGACGACGTGGAATACCAGCCTCGCCGGGTCGGCCGAGCTTCTAACGGCGGAAGCCACGGTGACCGCAGCCGCAAGAACGTTGTCGGTCACGAGGGCGACGTGGAGGTACGAGGCGTCGGTCAGGCGAGGGGCGTACTCCGGCAGCGGCAGAAGGGAGCGGGCCGCGGAGTTCACAGCGAATTCCTCGGCTAGCTTCAGCGTGAGGCAGTGCATGCTTTTGGGAATCCCCAGCGTGGCCAGGTGCCGGTTGAATAGAGCTCGGATTCTTGATGACTTAACCTTCCGATCCATCTTGAGAAGCTGGTTCAAATTATTCCCAAAGTTAAATAAACGAGTATAGTTCAAAATAGTGGATCAAAATTTGATAATTCATCTACGGAGTCTGGTGTTAACAAGTTCCAGAGAATTCAGAAACATGGCCTATCCAACAAAGTACTTCAAGATCTAAACGTTTCAGTTGCTCACATGTCTGAATGATTAGTTCATTACCGATTTGCATGTTTGACAAATTGAAGGAGCTTGCATGATCATGATGAGTAATGCACACGTACACCACAAGTTCTACTTCTTTAATCTCTAGAGAACGCGCGAACAAGGACAAAATAGGGACCATATCATGTGATCTTTTGGCGTTGAAAGCACTTGCTTCAGCTAAGGTGCTAGTAACATGCAAGCATGATGCAAGATTATTGAAGTTCAGTAAAGATTATATAGTGTGTGCGTAAGAATGAGTTGATAAATTTATACCATGGCCATGATCTTGAGCACCACTGCTTCCATGTCAAGCCGGTCATAGGACGCCAGCATGGTGTCCATCTCCGCCATGAGGCCATCCAAAGAACCCGGTGCTGCTTCCACCACCACGGGATCTAACAGGCTGGCTTCCCTGTGACCTCTCTTCCACTCTTTCTTGAATTCCTGATTACTCCAAGCATCAGCGTAACAGTCATTATTTCCTCCTCTTTACACAATGGTAACAGAGAAACAGGTCTTATTGCATTGCTAAACATTGCAGCGCTAGCCACACCAAAAAAATATTATTGCTATTTGGATCATCACTGCTTGGGGCCGTATGTATTAGGCATCCTGAATCCTTCAATCCAGTAGGCACATCCTTGCGTCCAGTCCATGTACAGTACATGACCATCCTCTCAAAGTCTCGATATGCTGTACACAGGGGCGGATCTAGCGGTGGGGTGCGGGGCTCGAGCCCCCCTACTGTTAGGGTGATCTCAGGCATTTGGCTCAACGGCCAAATGCCAACCCCTTTGACCGCGCCCTGATCGGGGGCGCCCAGCCCAATTGGCTGGTGGGCCCTGTCGCCAGCGCCACATAAATAGAGGTGGGGCCGGGGCGGCACGCACGACGAGGTTCACCGTGCCGCCACAAACCCCACCGACAAACCCTAGACCGATCGGAAAGGGGGCGCTCCAGCGACGGGAAGTTCCACCACCGCCGCCACCGAACGCCGCCGCCAGGGAGACGTCGCCGCAAGGGAGACGCCACCTTCTTCCCCGACCGTCGCTGCCCGTGCGCAGACCTCACCGACGAACCAGCGATGGCCGGCTCTTCATCCAGCGCGACGGACGATCGGTACCCCTAACCCTATTGATCTCTCTCTCCGTGTATCTCTCGAACCCGTATAGAACTCTCTAGATCTAAACCCTAGGAGACCCAAAGTCCAACACCTACTGCTAACGGACCCTTGGAGCCCCCCTAGAGCCCCCCTAAATTTTTAGCCATGGATGTATATTGTAGAAGGGGCTGAAGTCGAGCTGAAGGTACTTCAGCCCCTCCAAAAAATTTTCCTGGATCCGCCATTGGCTGTACATGTCCAGCGTCGGCTTGGCTCATGCCCTCCCATATATGCTTAGCTGTGAAGAGCAAATAAAGAGCAGACAGCCAGATACTATCTGCAACTTCAAGCTCAACTAATCACGAGCAATGTGGATCACTAGTACAAAAAGAAAAGTCCCATTTGGACATTTGGTCATCAGAGCAAGTACAATAATAGTCTTATAGCCAAGTTAATCAGCATTTTTGCTGATGTGGAGGAGAAAGGAGAGGAGAAAGATGAGAGCTTGGCTCTCATGCAAGCAACAAGCTGGGCATAGGAGCCTATGCAGTGGTAGGCCTAGATAATAAATGTATGTGAGGAGGAATAGGAAAGAGAATGTGAGACATGGTACCACATAATAATAAAAAACTTTTTGTAGACAAATTATTGTATAATTTGGCTCTTATAACTTGACTTATAGTCAAACAATTGTCTTTATTATTGGACTTACTCTCAGATACGGCTCGAACTCCAAATACATGGGGCATGATCCCAAGATGTAACAAGCGTCGTTACAAAGCATTGAGTGATCGAGCTTTGCACATGAAAGCAAAGATCGATGAGCACGATCGAGAGCACTAAAAAATCACAAAGGGGTATGCATGGCATGATGAATGAATGGCTCGCGGACCACAGGCCCGCAACCACTTGAAAAATCCACGTAGCTCCAAACGCAACGGCCCCATCTTGCGAGCATATCCAAGCTGGAGTGGCAGGCCAGCGAAACAAGTCATCACAGGGGTTGGGTTTCCATACCGGCTGGCGACACAAGCCACCAACTGGTAGGACCCGCGAGGAATGATGCAGCTCGCACATTATAGTCGCAAAGATCTAACCGGCGCATACAATTCGTAGCACTCGTGCAGTTTTTCCAGTACAAGTTGACTAAAAAAACTAATTCACGACTGTTCTACGTAGCTCAACTTTTGAAATAAGTGAACAGTGCGCTTTTAGCTAAGTGATGCGTGCTTGAATTCAGCTGGACTTGGATTGGAATTTGGAAATGGATTGGCCTGGAACTGACCAAACGGCCGGCAGCGGCATAGGTCAAAAAACGGAGGACACGGCGGAACTCGCAGCTACCGCTTAGAGCATGTCCAATGCAGGCGCTTAGAGAGATGCTTAGTAATAAAAAATTGATTTTTCTTGCCACATAGGATAGATAAGGTGCTTATTTTGAAGCATCGATGCTTAAATAAGCACCGATGCTTATGTGTATAACTATATCTATTAATAGATAATATAGCATCTAAGCACCTATAGAAGAGATGCTTGCATTGGAGGAAATAACTTTTGCATGGATGCTTAATGATGTGGCTATATTCTCTCTCTTTAAGCACTCATATATAAGCATCTTGCATTGTATATGCTCTTATACGACAAAACGATTTCTAATGTGCTCCACGTCGTCTAGTATAACTTTATAGGGTTTTGTTAAATATTATCTAGATATTTTCTTTTTAACTATCATTCAAATTTATAACTGTTGGATTAAAAATTCAATGACCATAAATTCTCTCCTCTCCACATTAAAAAATCTACCTCATTCAAAAACAAGGGGCCTTTAATCTCTAATCCAAAAGTTACAAATTTAAATGATAGTTAGGAAGAAAATACCCGGGTAATATCTAAACACCCCCACTTTATATATAACCCTTCTAATACATTATGTCTAATAACTGATCCACTCAATTAATATCATTTTTTCTATTATATTTCACAGCTAGCCCCACATGTCATTACCTCTCCCCCTCATTCCTCTTCTCCCTACCTCCCTCTCCGTTCCAACCAGTGCGCTGCCGTCCTCTCCCTCCCGCTGCCCTCCTCCCCCGCAGCCGCTATCTTCTCACCGCCGCCCTCTCCCTCCCGCTGCCCTCTTCCTATTGTCGGCTGCAGCCGCCATCTCTCTCCCTCCTCTCCGTGCCAACTCCCTTCACTCTGCCGTCTTCCCCTCCTCCGCCTTCCTCCCTCCACCGCCGTCTCCAACCTCGCCTCCTAGAAGGAGGAGCCCGAATCAATCTGGAAGCACCGGGATCCGCTCGGATCGAGCGGTCGTCGCCGAGCTTGCCGCGAGCCATGGCCGCCGAGTTGAAGCTCCGACCGACGGATGGAGGAGGCGGTGATCCGGTGCAGCATCCCAACGTCGCGGTCTGGCGCGGGGTCCCGCGAGCGATGAGCGGCTACTTGGGCGTCATCGACGGCGTCGGCGTCCTGGAGTGGCGGCTTGGGCGTCGTCAACGGCGTTGGCGTCCTGGAACGACGACCTCGACACTGACGCACGGCGACGTCGACGTCGACGGCGGCGGCGTCCTAGAGCGGCGGCGCACTGACGGCGACGGCAACGCACAGCAACAACGGCAAGCTTGGCCCTGCAGCCATGGTGCGATAATGTTGTGAAGCCCATTAGCCCACATGTAAGGTTTTTTTTTGTCTTCTTTGTTAGTACGCGTGTCTAAGCCAACATGGGCGTCGTCAACGGCGTCGGCGTCCTGGAACGACAACCTTGACACAGACGCACGGCGACGGCAACGCACAGCAGCAACGGCAAGCTTGGCTTAGACAACCATGGTGCGTTATTGTCGTGCGGCCCACTAATAGTCTAGTTAGATACGGCCATCCTCCCATGTAAGTTTTTCTTCTTCTTTGTTAGTACGCGTGTCTAAGCTGTACCTCGGGCAAGACACAACTCTCCTTTCTTTTGTTTAATTTCCCTCCACTAAGCATGAGTACTACTACTGGAGTACTAACTCAGACGGTATGCCAACCGTCAAGCTCTGCGGGCAAGTACAGCGCCCGGACCAGAACGAGCGGCCGGCACGGTCCACCTGTCAGCAGGACCGCCACGGCCACGTGGCCGCCCCCAGATGGAACGCAGCGACGTGTTGCCGGCCCGGCCCTACCCCTAACGCAGCGATGCGAGGTTTTGTTGCACAAGCTGTAATGTGGAGGCGCATAAACCTACCAAGTTTGGTGTGGCTTTGAAATGCCCAAGCTTTTTCATGTGGCTTGAAGATTTTTCAGAGTTTGTATCTCGTGCAGCGGTTAGTGATTTGTCTAACTTAACATATAAATGGATCAAGTTCCATTATAAAAAAAAAACATTCCGTTCCCGTGAATGCGCTTACTGCCAGCGTGCCGAACCGCGCGCATAAAAATCGTCCCAACCGCGTGAGGAACTGCGTGCCGGCCGGCCATTTCGTCGTCGCACGCTTTGCCCGCCGCGCGCAGATGTAAAAAATGTCAAAAAAAAAACCCGGAGCCTAACGCATTTTGACCCGCGCGCGCGGGGTCGAACACGAGCCTAACACTAGGAAGCCAGCTCGATCGAACGCACTCACCTCCATGGCGTCGCCGCCGCCGTAGAGCCAATCCCCCAGCCCCGCCCTCCAGTCCAAGCACCCTGAAGCATCAATTAGTCACATCAAAAAGATTACACGCGAAAGTGGGCAATTAAGCAGTGCGCGCGTGGTACATTGACTGTGAACGAGCTTACTTACCGGTGGCGGAAGGGCAGAGCGAGGCGCCGGCCTCGATGGCGAGGAGCGCGGTGCGGAAGAGGAGCGCGCCGGCGAGGAGCCCCGTGACGACAACCGAGCGGTAGCCACGCCGCGCCGCCTGCTGCTGCGGGGGAGGCGGCGCCTTCGGCTTCGTCACGCCGTCAGCGGCCGCCGCCGTGATGTACACCCTCATTGCTAGCCAATTCCCTCCGAACGGGCCCGCCGATCGACTCGCTACTAGCTAGCTACTCATGAACAGACTAAGCTAGCCCAGCAAGCTCCGGTTCGAGCAAGGGTGTGGGAACGAGGGGAGGGGGAAAGAGAGGCGCGTGGTGCGGGGAGGCACATGCATCAGCTGATCAGCGAGACGAGCTGAGTTAGTGAGTGGCTAAGTGCAAGTGGGGAGTGGGAGGTGGCAAAAGAGAGTGGCGAAGCGAAGCGAGCTGCACGCGAATGTCGAAGGAATTCCAGCTTTGCTGCAGATGAGGAGCGCGGGGTCGTGGCCAACGAAAGGGCGATGGGATTTGCCGGATCTGACCCCGCAAAGCGGCCTCAATTGCGAGCGAGATGACCGATATCCCTGCTGTTCTGGGCTTTCGTTTTCAGCTTTTGATTTTTAAGCTTCTGAAATAAATGGAACAAGGGTATTGATAAACATCATTCAGATATTTTCTTTTTAACTATTATCCAGATTTGTGTCCGTTGAATTAGAGATCCAACGGTTACGAATTCTCTCCGCCCCCTCCAAAAAAACAATCTCCCCCCTAAAAATAAGAGACCGTTGAATCTCTAATCCAACGGTCCGAGATTTGGATGATTGTTATGAATAAAACATCCGGGTGATACCTATACACACCTATGGAACAATCTCTAAAAGCAGATTTTCTAAATAGCTTTTTAAATCTGAAATCGTACACGTCGTTTATATCATCGTCTTCGTCATTAACTGTCGTTTCAAAAAGCACAGATTAAAACTATTAGCCGCCGTTTAAAAGAACAAAACGAGCACGGAGACATGAGGGCCCTTAGGAAGCTTTGCCCTACTCATTTGGGGTTTTTTTTATGGTTTATGGTTTATTTTTACTGTTTGAGACTTATTCTGTACTGTAGCAGCTGGTAGTTTTTTTTACGTAATTAGATTTAAAAAATTTAAAAATAGAAAAAATGTTATCTAATCACAGAGAATGCAATGGAATAAGGAAAAAGAGGGAAAAACCAGAAAAACTAACAAATCAGAAAAAGACGAAATTAAAAAACTAGAAACTAAAAACCAAAAATCGAACCCGAAATGAGCAGGGGCGGCCGACGCGTATCCGGTGCTGCAGTGCTGCGTCGCACTCGCAGATCGTTAGGTTTAACATTCGTATTATGTGCTTTGTCTGGTTTAAGCGTACGTACGATATTTCCATGTGACTATGCGAGGAGTGAGTTGGCTGACTCAGGCCATCTTGTTTGAATGCTGCATAGAGGCAGGCGATCGACCAGTCGAAGTTATGCCAGTCGTAGTACTACTACCTGTGAAGAGAATGAGCAGCGTTATAACTAAAATGGCTCAGGAGAAGCACTTCTGCCGGCATCAAGCGATATGGCATCGTCTCACTGCCTTTCACCGTTCACGGCATTAAACCAAGCGAATACTCTGTCCACAGTGGTGCTTTGCTTACTCGCGCACAGTACGTTTCGTAAATACGAACCAATGCAACTATGGCGCACAGGACGAGCCACTCGCAACAGTAACTCATTTATGCCTTGCCAGTGTTAGTAAACTCTATTAGACTAATACTGTGTCCGTGTGGCACTGGTACAACGATACTAGCTTTTTCTGCCTTTTTTTTACAGTAACTAACTTTTAAACAGAGTATCTTTTTAAAATAGAATCTACTAATTAATTGTAGTACATACTTTACTAACTTCATTTATATTGTCAAAAAATCACACATAAGTTTCTATTACTCTATAATCTCTCACACAAACAACCTAAATACCATAAACCGCAGCCAAAAGTTATAAATCGCAATAAAAAGAACAGACCCCTACCAGTAGGTCCGTATTTTGTTGCTCTTCTGTTGGTCCCGAAAGCTCGAGTTACTTCAGCTCTTGGATTTACTTGAGATTGAACTTGGCTTTTACCGTACCGGGGACCAATGCATGCTGCCATGCAGGCTGTGACCAAACCCCACTGGTATAACTGGGTAATGGTGACGGGCTGGGGACGTCACCATCGATCGGGGCCATTAATTCAAGAATAATGGATCAACAGCTGATGGGAAGATCAATACTGCTACTAATGTTCAAACCGGTTACTATTCAATCAGGATTTACTGCCTTTTAAGTTTTAACACTACCACACAAACCCTATATTGAGACGTTCTTTTGATATAATAGAAATGTTTTCTTCTGTCTCTACATTGTTAGAGCATCTCCAATGGTTGAGCCAACTAACTAGCTCATAGTTTGCCACCTCAGACAAGAGATAGCACATTAAAAGCCAGCTTCCCTGTACATTATCTCTTAAGTTGGCTTATGGTGATAAAGGCTGGCTCATCCGTTCTCGATTTTTGAGCGAGACTAGCTCAAGATCCGGCGCTAGTTGGTTTGGTTTTCACGTTTCTCTTTCTTCCACGTAGGACTATTGCTGATGTGTACTGCTATGAGCTAGCTGACTTGTCACTGTTGGAGATGCTCTTATAGAAACGCTTTTTAAAATACTGTATACGCGTCTTTTTATATATCCTTGCTATGACGTAGAGACATTTATTAAAACATCTCTATATCTTTTTTTTTTGGATCAGGCAATGTTGAATTCTTCTCGGCCTATCTCTAAGGGAATAGAAGTGTTTTATAGCGGTGTTAAATTATATTACTCGAATAGTACACCATAAAAAATAAAATTTAAAAAGGTTTGGACTTTTGCAAAGGCTGGTACTCGAATCTCATGGAAATAGTATTTCTTTTAGATTTATCGTACTAGTCACCTCAACTTTATCGCTTCACATATTTAGTTGTGCCTTACTTTATATATAAATCATTTAACACATATGAAGCACCGAAAAAATACATCTAGATAGTTAAAAACGTTTAAAAATGTAATTATAGAACAAAAACTTTAGGCATTTAGATAGCGTCTCAAAAAAGTGTCTACAAGATAAAAAAAAATGTGCAAGTGGTTCTTAAACGTCTCAATATCTTCTCTACGGTACAGAGTTTTGGGGTGATTTTTAAATTATCTCTAATTTTATAGGCAAGTTGGAAATCGTCTCCAGAAAAGTGCTATTTCATGAGGGTTTTCTTGTAATAACCTTGTAGTAACAGGGTACCTAGCAGCTAGCTATATATACTCGTCAGTAGCGGAGTCAGGATTTGGTTACGTCCCAAACTTAGTGGTAAAATTATCTAGACTATCTAAACTGGATCATGAAAATGTTACTCAGGCTAGACTGAATTTACCTGGACTATACACTAGATTTTTTTTTCACATCTTGGACTGAAGCCTACCTTGCCTGAGGTGTGGCTCCACCCCTGATACTCACTGTACATAGGATGGTTCCGTTTGGGAGCTCAACGACACAAGCCGTTGCATGGGACGGCATGTAAAGCTAGCTTGTGTTGAATTATGGTTATATTGGTCGCATTTCCTTTAGTAGTATTAGGCCTGGGCGTTCGGGTTACCCGATTTTTTCGGGTCGGGTAGTTCGGGTAATGAAAACTGCTACCCGATATTAGCCCTAAAAAACACTACCCGCAATTTCGGGTACCCGATAATTCGGGTTCGGGTATATCCGATATACACGAATTTACAGAAAACTAGCAAACTGCACAGAATTTGCACATAATTTCAGCAGCAATTTGCATAGAATTTCAGCAGCAATTTGCATAGAATAATATATCACAGGCAGTTGTTCAAACAGAGAGAATCATATACTAATAAAGTGATAAGTTCAAGTGTTCAACCGACAACACATCACAAACACAAAGACAATTCGGGTAATTCGGGTAGTTTGGGTACCGGGGGATATTACCCGAACTACCCAAACTAATTTCGGGTAATCAGAATCGCTATCCGAATTTGGGATCGGGTACCTTGGGTTCGGGTATTTCGGGTTCGGGTCCGGGTAACGGGTAGCGGGTATTTTGCCCAGGCCTAAGTAGTATAAGCCTTTGGTGAATTGGTTAGTGAAATTTAATCTAGTAACAGAGCCAAAGAGGTATTGAGTTTGCGATATGGCTGACTCAACTTATAAAAATACAGCCTATTTTGAGCCCATGTCATAAGCTAGAGGAGTATTCATAGAGAGGAGTGTTGAAGTATGAGATATTGTCAGTTTTTTCTTATAATTTTTAGATGAATCGGTTAATATATAAAACTCGGTAGTGTCAAACCATCTACTTCTTACGAGAGCGCGGAAGCCCTATAGACCTATACCCGTTTGTGTTAAGGCTGTCACTGCTGAATTTGTGAGCTAAATATACCGTACTATACCGTAGAAGAATTTGGTCCTACATATTTCAGTCACGTGACAGCTAGGGGATGGCTTGCAACTCCACAGGGTTCCGGCCAGAGCGTGTGAGCAGCTAGTGCTTGTTCCATCCAGAATTCTAGATGATCCGATAATGTCAAACCATTCATTCGTGGTGACCAAAATTGTGAACTCCGGATCATACAGGGACCTCCTTTTACTGGAGACTGTCTGGAAAAGTATATACGGTACTTGACACCATTCCGTAAATTCATCCCGTAATTTAAGAAAGGGGGTCGAGTAGATGTATATGGGACTAAATTATGATAAGGCTGTCGTAGAGGAACTTAATTTAAGAAAGGGGTCTGAGAAGATGATGACTAGTTAAACACTCAAGCCCTGATCAGGTCGGATTGGGATAATACAAGTATGTTAAGGTGGGCCTGATCAGATGTACTAGCTCCACAAACCCGGTTGCCGTGGCCCATAGAAAGGGAGGTGACAATGCATGAGCGCAATACAGATGGAGTACAACAAAAGATAAACAAAGTTTGACATTTTTGGTGAAAGTCAACTTGTGAAAGCAATCAAAGTATATATAAATCCATGCACACATGATAGAAATATCTAGCCACCATTTCCACGATGGCACTCCCCAAATGATTGCGTGCACGACAAATTACCGGACTGATCTAGAAACACTGACGATGCTACCTTTTGCATTTCTTTTGAAAGGAGAAAAGCTCCGCAACTGATCAGTTGGTAAGTTTGTATCTGAAGTGCGTGAAGTACTTGCTTTTCCATGTCTGAACTCTGAAGTATTTAGGAGGGGCTGCAGGGCCCCGCTTTCGTAACTGTCATAAGCTGTGAAAAGCGAAACTTTTGTCAAAGCTAATTGGAACGCAAACCAAACGATCGATGAGCACAAGGAATGCTAGTAGTATCTTACATCCGTATGAAGGATTGCTTCCTTCAACGTCGTAAATCTACCGAATGTCAAAGCAGGAGACGCACATGCATTCATGCGATTCATCTGGTTGCAGATGAATAAATGCAGAGATGATACGGTTGTTGCGCGAGAGCTTCCACACCGGCTTATTGAATCGCCACCGCACCCCAACTACAACGCCTCAGAGCTCTTGGCGAAAGGGGGACTACTTCGCTCGATCGTTCGTCGTTGCATTGCACTGCTGCGGATGGCAACGCTCACCCACAAATGCCCCCTTGACGATGTTGAGGTACACGCGTGCCGATCTGAACAGAGAAAGGACTATTGCTTGGCTTTCAGGTTTCACCTCTGCAAGTTGCTTACTTGCATGACTTACTTGATTGGCAGGAAATTGGTCCGATATCTCTCTGTCCGACGAGCTGGAGAAACATGAACTGCTTCTAATAAGAACGCGAGTTAACTTAATACGCAGTGTAATGCCGTCAGACAAAGAGGCTGTTAAATGTCAACTAAAGTGAAATGGATGTGATGACTTCCCTACTCGCTGAAGGTGTGGCACTAGCTCTCCAGGAAACAGGGGGCCCTTGCATGGTGTAGCACCAGCAACAGCCGCCTAGATCCACGGTTGCTACCTGCACCTCTAGCCGATCGACAGAGATAGCGAACACTGTCACGCACGAAATTAAGGAGGGAAAAGCATGGTTAATTTAGGACTTTTTTTATAATACATTATACTAATAAAAGTATGGTTAATTTAGGACTTTTTTTACAATATATTATACTAATAGTAGAAAGATAGTAGTAAAAATAAAATCTGACATTTGATTTGCGAGGGTATTTTAGACTTTTGTTTGAGCTCGCCTCGGCGCTTAACCAGGATGGCGTGCTGCTCCTCTCCTTTCAAGTTCTGCCAAGATCCCGCCTGTCCTGTCGCCGCTGCCGGGGCCGGGAGGGGTGAGCCCGTTCGCGGGGCCTTCCTCGGCCGACCCGGCAGCACACAACCGGGTGCCATACCTGTATTATGGCGAGATGCAGCACTCGCCGCGGAGGCTTAGCGCGAATACTCTGACCAGTGTGGCGAGCGGGCCAGCGACGAACCGCAGCGCCATCCCCAGCACCGTCAGCCCCACCCCGCACGCCATGATCTTCTCCTGCCGCGCCATGAACAAGCCTGCACCATCATCCGTGAATGCACATCAGCAGGTTGAAGAACCTTGTGTACATGTCATATGTTAATTCGTATGTACCTTTTCTTGCCCATGCTGAACATGGCCATTCCTATGCCGGTCTTGGACATGACCTGCAGCGAGCCCGTCACAATGCCCGGCATGCTGAGGTGCGAGAACCCAGAGCCGAGCACCAGGTGGGACGTGTACTCCTTCGGCATGGTGCTGCTGGAGCAGGTCGCCGGGTAGGCGCATGATTTTCCTGTCCATCGGCGGCAGGCGAATCAATGGAGATTGTCATGAACGTTACAATTTTATCTATTTGGATATTCTACTATAAGTAGTATGGATAGTAGTATAATTAAATACTAACTAATTTGAATTATTAGATTACAAAAATTAAATGATTTATATTTATTTAAAGGTACCGTAAAAGAGCTCTTAATTTAAGGCTTGTAATTATGTACTACCAGCAACAAGATCCCAGTTCTATATGCGTGAATGATGGCTTAATGCATTAATTTTTTTTGAGAGAGATAGTGCGTTGCGTTAATTATTGGCTGTGATCACCTCGTCTTGGCGTACGACTTTCATGGCTCAGCTACTTTTTTTTACGGAACTTTCAAGTACTACTAGAACAGTGAAGCGTTGAGTTCACTAAAAGAAAAGGTGAAACAAACGGCAACATGTTGAATTGGGCCCAATGCTCCCCAGCCCGAGAAAGTAATTGGGCTTCAGTTTCCTGGCCAAGACGGAGATGCAGTGGCCTGTGGGCGGTGGGGGAATTATACGGTCGGGCTTGAGATTGGAAAGTTCCAATCCGGTCCAATTCATCCACAAAGCTGAATACTTAGCCGGACTAGGCTAATGCACAGAATACGTCCGGGACATTATCTAAAAGCAGCCTGGCCCACACCTGCGGTTAGACTGCTTGGCCCGGCTTCATACAAGGGTTCTTCTACAATTCTACTCCGGCTGTTTGACAGATTTGAGGACAGTTTTCAGCTCAGTTCTTTTCAGCAATGGTTGATGATTTTTAGTCTTAGTATAAATATTTATACGAATAAATTAACAAGTCACTTTGAAAAGATTATCTCGATGAAACGTTTCAAAACGGCGATGGAGAAATCGTCACATTTATTTGTTCAGGAGAAGTCATACGTCAAAAGTTATAAATCATAAGCTAAAAAGAATTGGGTCAGGGCTTAGAGTCCACGGAAAAAACTTATATTGGGGACGATCCCATTTGCGAGATGACGATCTGACGGCTAAAACGATACTCTCTGCGTGGGGCTTGTCCCCATGAAAATTTTCTCCCAAACTCCAGTTGTACAATGGACTCGTCTTAAACCATCCAACAGGATAGATAGTCTAAAGTTTAGGTTTTGCATAATAAAACCTGTGTTACTCTTTTGGACCTTACAGCAAATGCAAAAAAAAGTACCACATAAGTCAGTTATGTATATCTTTTTTGAATGATAGGGGAATTTCCATTCACATGCAAAACATTGCTCTGAAGTCTGAATCAGGGATTACAATTTCGGCTGAATAGTCTCTGGGGGGAGCGAGGCCTAGTTCTCTGTTTGAAATTCAATGGAGCAGCGTCAATGAACACACCGCATCACAGTTCATACAACAGTGCGGCGTAAATGCGAACCTGTACTGACACGACTTCGAGGCTTGATTAATCTCTGCACGAGTACTAGATTCAAACATCACATAGAACTGAAAACGCAGGTCAACCATTAAACCGCGCGTACTTACACCAAATTAAAAAGTTCACAACTTCACAAGTCACAGAAGCACTCCCATCCGCTCTAAAAAAAAATGAAAACACACTCCCATATTCCATTCGTGCTAAGAGACCCATGCACTGATGCACACCTACTCACATAATGCAAAAGCGCTGGATAACTTCAAAGTTCAAACCCATGATCAAACACTACATGCATGCTCGAGTGCCATCAAATGCCATCTGGCTGTGCAAGCTCATCGTCGCCGACGCCTAATGCTTGACATGGCCAGCGTTGGCCTTCTTGAAGAGCTGCGCCTGCGCGGCGGCGACGCGGTCGTCGCTGTAACGCCCCCGTTTCCAGGGGCGCGTACGAATACGGTATTCCGTAACTATTCAAGCATGAACAGTTATGGAGTGTCGCGCAAGAGTATACCATTGCATACTTACAACAAAAGTCCAGCATATAATTGACATAAGGATTAACATCCAGCTTTTACAGCGGCGCGTGCAAGCCCAAAGTGTAATTACATTACAAAAGACTCCAGAATCTGCTTCGAGCGCGGCGAAGACCTACAGCCAAGGGTCCTCGTCGAAGAAAAGATCCTCCGGGACTTCTTCAACGGGGAGACCTTCTCCTTCGTCTTGATCCTCTAAAGAGTGGATTAAGCAAGCCGTGAGCCAAACAACCGGCTCAGCAAATCCCAAAAGGGATCCTAACTTACTATATGCACGGAAAGTCAAAGAAAGGGAGTATACTTGGTTTATTACATTTGGTGGATGCAGTTTTGTTTGCAAACACTTTAATAAAACAGACCAAAACTTACTTCTTAAGATCTCAGGGGTTTTTCACGAAGAATTCATTAACCAACTAACCAAGTTAAAGCATGTACAAAACTACTTAAGCTTCGCTGCTGGAATCACCCAAGTGATACAGCTCCAATAACCGGGAGCACGGCGTATTCGAATACCATTTATTTGACTCTGCAGAGTTTGCTCAGCTTTATCCACACGATCCCTTAACTCCCGCTAAAGAGTTAAGAAAGCCAGGTCGTTTCACTGCTCAATTCTTTATATAGGCTCTACCCAGAATTCACTCAGTCCGCTCACACCCACACACACACACACGCACACACAGAGAGGACAACGTTAAGCCGAGTGAATTCCACCGTTGTTAGGCACCCGCACGGCTGCTAACTTCACTGCTACCCTCTGTAGAGTTTCAATCGAGTTGAGCAGCTAATAGACAAGTGTTGACAAGTCAACTCCTGTGGTTGGCGATCATTTGTGACATTTGCGCAGTGTAAGGGTTTGATCCTTAACTTTTCACGGTCCGCAACCTCACGGGCCCGCGACCCAAACTAAGGTAGCGGTGGCGCAGACAGTCTCGCGGTTTCCCACTCACCCTTACCCTACTCCAGCCCTAAGGTAAGAGATGGGCAAAGACCGTCTCGCGGCTCTCCCCCAACCCTTACCCTACCTTGTGCACGCCGGCACTCTCCGCTCTAAGATACGATGTCCCATACCACCCTACCTTAGAGTCGGGTTTTCCAAATTCTATTGGACCACAGCCACAACCTTATTAGTGTAACACTTTGCATGATAATAATAGCCTACAATTATCTAGATTATTAGATATTTATTTCTAGGGTTACAAAGGCATGGCTACAAGTTTAACGGGGCATTTGTCGGTGGTGGGGTTTAACTACATAACATGTCATTCTAAACATTTTATTTTATTTTCGAACTAACATTTCAGAACTAGCTCAATGCAAATAACATATTAACATAATTAAACATTATGGGATACAACATGATCAAAGGATTTGGGACTTGCCGTTAATCCGGATGATCTCGACTAGCTCGAGCGAAGAAACGCTCGATCTGAGCTCGCTCTTGAACCTCCGGGACCTCAGACACTAGCGCAAACACATAAAATAAATTAAATCCAGCTTGCAACTAATCAAGCGAGGAGAAAATTAAACTAATTAAAAAGGAATAAATTGCATAAATCCTTCAAATGGAATTTTAGGAATTTTCTGGGATGATTTTGGTGGAAAGGAGGTCACAGCTGGGTCCAGAATATTATTGGGAGCAAAGTGGTGAAATTTGGGAATTTTTGGGATTTTCTGTGATTTTATAGGATTTATTTGAGTTTTTTGGAATATTGGAAATTGGAAAATCCGGGGAAAATCAAATGCACAGTATCGGGGCGGTCCGGTCGCTCTGATGCAGCCCGCCCGAGGATTTGAGCAGCGCGCGCGGAGCGGAAGCGGGCGGGAGGCCGCGCCCAGTGCCAGCGCAATACCATGAGCGGTGGATGGGCGACGCGCGTCCCGCGATGCGGCCGGATCTGCGGCGGCGGCGTACGCGGCGTCCGACGGATGAGGGGCAGCGACTTTATGATGATCTGACGGTGGGGATAGGAGGAAGGCGGTGAACCGGTACGGGGAGGTGGATGGCGGAGATCAGAGGGCGTTAGAGGGATCCGACGACGGGGAGGAGGCCACGTCGTCGTCGTCTTCCTCCGACCAGGCGCGAGCAGCAGAGAGGCAGAGGCGGCGGCGCCTCCGATCTCGGCGATCGCAAGGCTCCCGCGGCATCGGAGGGTACCACCGGTAGAGCGAAGCACGGGGACCCTTTTGGGTAGTTAGGATCTGCGGGGACCAAAGGGGAGAGAGGGAGGCGAGAGGGAGTGTCTTGGGTAGAATGTGGTGGAGGAGGCTGCCACGACGAGAGGGTCAAATCGGGGCGGCTACACCATCCAGGAGTTGGAGGCTTACACCGGAGGTGGTGGTGAGAGTTGGGAGGCTGCGGTGTGGCCGGCCACGGAGAGGTGCGGCGGCGGGAGGGTCGTCGGTCTGGAGCTCTGCGGTGAATCTCTGTCCGAGGGCAAAAGCTAATGTGATCGACAAGTGAAGAGGATGCTCAGGCGAAGATAATTAGAAAATGGAGGAAAGGAGTAGGAGATTGACTCACAGGGGGCGCGCAGGGAGGGCGGCGGCGATTAGGGCGACGGGGCTCAATCGAGAGCTCGAGGAGGTGGTTGGGAGTGGTGGGAAGTGAATGGAAGGGGTGGAGACGCTCGGGAAGCAAAGGAAGCAAAGGGGCAGGGGAAGGGGGCTTTATACCCGAGCGGGGGGGCGGGGGGGGGGGGGAGGGGGGAAATCCTTCGGGAGAAGCCACCGGCGGTCTCTGGGGCGACAGGGGAGGACGGGAGCTGTCAAGGGCGTTTAAACCCGCACAATGGAAGGGGGCGGGGGTGACGCACGGCTCCGCATAGGGCTGGCAACGCGACGGGAGCAGTGAGCCGGCGGGGCGAGGCGGCGCGTCAGCGCGAGAGGGGAGGCGGCGGCGCGAGTGGGGCGAGCCGAGCGGCGGCGTGGCGCAGCGGCATCCACTCGCCGAGCAGGGCTGTAGGGACGGCGGAGGCGGTCCGAGACCGGTAGGCGCGGCGCAACGCAGCGCGCAGCGCGCGCGCGAGGAGAAGGCGAGGAGGAGCGCGCGCTGCGCCGAGGAAGCGAGGAGGCGCGGGCGGGGAAGAGGCGGGATCGGGGCGGCGCCAACGCGGGAGGGAGAGCGGGAGGCGCCGGGAGGGAAGGGAAGGTGGAAAGCGGTGGGGCGCCAATCGAAGGGAGAAAGCGGAACGGCCAAAAAGGAAAGCGCATTCCGGGAAAACTTTCCCAAAAAGGAAAGTTTTCGAATTTCACTCAAAAATGCAGCAAAAATTTGGAAATTTTTATTTTGAATTTTTGCAGGGCTTTTCAACCTACCCCCTTAAAAGAATCTCAACCCCGAGATTAACTTGGTCCAGGAGTAAGTTGGGAAATCTCATTTGCAAATCGACTCGTTCCCAAGTGGACTCATCCATTGTATGATTCTTCCACCGCACTCTGCAAAATCGACATTCTTGTTTCGAGCTGCCTCTCGACGTTTCAAGTATTTGTAGTGGTTCTTGACATATATGCGATCATCCCGCAATTCAATATCGACAATGGTACTTCATCCGTAGGGGTCATCAGACACTGGAAAGTCGAGATCGTGGAACACATTGTGCATTCTTGACAAGTTGGGTGGAAGCTGCACTTGATAAGCTACTTCCCCAACTCTTCCAATTATCTGAAACGGTCCCACATACCTTGGTGCTAATTTGTCTTTGACTTGAAATCTCTTGACTATTTTGAATGGGGTGACTTTGATGTAGACATAATTTCCAACTTCGAAACTCAAGTCTTTCCTGCGGTTATCTGCATAGTTCTTCTGTCGGTCTTGTGCCATCTTCAGTCTGTCCCTGACAATCCTGACATGTGCTTCTGCATCTTGAGCAATCTGGGGGCCGATGAGTTGTCGTTCTCCTGTTTCTGTCCAGTTCAGTGGGGTCTTACATTTCCTGCCATAAAGTGCTTCAAATGGTGCCATTTTGATGCTAGCTTGGTAACTATTGTTATATGAGAACTGAGCAAACGGGAGGCAAGTATTTCACGCTGCTCCATACACAATAGCACAAGCTCTTAGCATATCTTCCAAGATCTGATTGGTTCTCTCTGTCTGTCCATCTGTCTGTGGATGATATGTTGAGCTGAAATTCAGATCGGTGCCCATAGCTTCATGCAATTTTTCCCAGAATATGGATGTAAACTGTGCTCCTCTATCTGACACAATCTTTTTCGGAACTCCATGCAGCGTCACAATTCTGGTCAAATACAACTCGGCGAGTTTATCCTTCCCATAGGTTTGCTTGATCGGGAGGAAATGGGCCACCTTGGTCAATCTATCAACAATGACTCAGATAGCATCATATCCCTCACGAGTCTTGGGAAGTCCAGTGATGAAGTCCATACCAATGCTATCCCATTTCCATTCGGGAATTGGCAAAGGCTGCAACAATCCCGATGGTTTTTGGTGGTCTATCTTGATCTGTTGACAGACATCACATTTAGCTACATATTCTGCCACTTCTTTTTTCATCTGGTTCCACCAATACCTCTTCTTCAAATCTTGATACATCTTTGTGCCTCCTGGATGAATTGAGAATTGAGAGGAGTGGGCTTCAGATAAGATCAACTCTCTCAACTCCTTCTTGTCGGGTATGCAATAGCGACCACGGAAGGTAAGGATCCCATGCTCGTCTATCGCATACTCTGACGAATTTTCTTCTTGAATATCCTTTTTCAGTTTTTGAATCTCTTCATCTTCATCTTGCGCTGCCTTAATCTGATCTGTCAGTAGTGGTTGAATCTCTAATGTTGCTTCTTCACCTTGTTCTGTGATTACCAAGTTCAGCTGTAATATATCTCTCTGCAACTCTGGTGGGTATTCTGACCGACTGCCTTTGCTTGGACGAGTCTTGCGGCTAAGGGCATCAGCAACTACATTTGCCTTGCCCCGGTGATATTGGAGATCAACATCATAATCTTTAATCAGTTCTAGCCATCTGCGCTGTCTCATGTTCAATTCTGGTTGTGTGAACAAGTACTTCAAACTCTTGTGATCTGAGAATATCTCACAACGATTTCCTAGCAAGTAGTGCCGCCAAATTTTGAGGGCATGCACCACAGCTGCTAGCTCCAGATCGTGTGTGGGGTAATTCTCTTCATGCGGCTTCAACTGCCTTGACGCATAGGCAACAACTTTTCCGTCTTGCATAAGCACACAACCCAAACCCTGCTTTGAGGCATCGCAGTAAATCTGAAACTCCTTCTCTGGATTGGGTAAAATCAAGACTGGCGTGGTTGTCAACTTGGTCTTCAACATCTGAAAGCTTTCCTCGCATGCATCAGTCCATGTGAACGGTTTGTCTTTCTTCAACAATTGAGTGAGTGGGCGAGATATTCTTGAGAAACCTTCTATGAATCGACGATAATAACCCGCCAATCCTAGGAAGCTTTTCACTTCAGTCACTATCTTAGGCTGTTTCCATTCCATAACTGCTGAAATCTTTTCTGGATCGACCTTCACTCCATCTTCAGATATAATATGACCCAAGAAAGCGACTTCTCTCAACCAAAAACTGCATTTATCAAATTTTGTATATAACTTATGCTCTCTCAATCTGGTCAAAACCATATGCAAATGCTGTTTATGTTCTTCTTCACTCTTGGAGTATATCAGAATATCATCAATGAAAACAATCACAAATCGATCCAATTGGTCCATATGCATCAGGTTCATAAGGTTCATGAAATACGCTGGCGCATTGGTCAAACCAAAGGGTACGACCGTGAACTCAAACAATCCATATCTGGTAATGAAGGCTGTCTTCTCTCGATCTTGCTCTCGGATCTTTAGCTGATGATAACCCGAGCGCAAGTCGATTTTGGAGAATACTTTGGCTCCTTTAAGTTGATCAAACATGTCATCAATCCTTGGAAGGGGATACTTGTTTTTGATTGTGACAGCATTCAAACCTCTGTAATCTACGCACATTCTCAGTTCGCCATTCTTCTTTTTCACAAACAATACTGGGGCTGACCACAGTGAAGTACTTGGTCGAATGAATTCTTGAAGTACTTGGTCGAATGAATTCTTTCTCTTGTAATTCATCTAACTGCTTCTTTAGTTCTTTCAACTCGCTAGCTGACATTCTGTACTGGTGCTTGGCAATTGGCTTGGTACCAGGTACCAATTCTATTGCAAGTTCTACTTGCCTGTCAGGGGGTCTTCCTGGTAATTCTTCTGGGAATACATCAGGGTACTCTTGTACTATTGGCACTTGGTCGGGTGTGGCTGCTAGCATGTTAATCATGCGCTTTCTGGCATCCTTTAGCACTTTTTGATCTGTCTCTACAATCACTCTCTGACCTTCATGATTAATCAATGACACTATTTTGACTTCACAATCTACCTTGCCTTTGTTCCTGGCTAACCAGTTCATGCCCAAGATGGTGTCTAATCCGGACATATCTAACTGTAATAAGTCTGCTCTAAAGTCTACCCCTTGGATTTTTATGTTAAGTCCCGCACACCCACGGTGGGACTCCATTCTAACCCCAGGGGTTTCAACCACATAAGGTCTTGGCAGTGAAACAGAAGGCAACTGATTTCTTGAGGCAAAACTCTTTGAAATAAATGAATGTGTTGCACCAGGGTCAAATAAAATCAATGCAGGTATGGAGTTGATGGGGAACATACCAGCAATGATATCACTTGCTCCTGCGGCGTCTTCTGCAGACACATGATTCACCCTGGCATAAAAGGTAGGTCAGCGTTATACGCCTGCGCCTCGCCTGTGGTGAGAAATTCGCGGTGCTGCAGTGGTGAGAGGGTCGTTGCTAATCTGCAGAAATCCTCCTTTGGGGGTACCGGGGGTTGCTTGTGTCTTAACCTCTTGCTGCTGTTGGTTTTGAACTTGTAGCTTGGCTGCATCTGATGGCAAGTTCTTCCTGGGACACTGGTCTCTGTAGTGCCCTATCTCACCGCAGTGGAAACATGCGTTTGACCTTCGCGGGCAGCTACTAGCCAGGTGATTCCCACCACAAGTGGGACACTTGAGAGCCAATGGTAGAGGGGAAGCATAATCTTGAGTCCGGCCGATTGGTTCTTCGGCATCATCACATACTGTTGGGAGGATGGGGATCGATATGAAGAAGATCCCGATGTCTTGGCTCGTTGTGCAGTGTGTGAAGATGACTACGATCTATGTGCTGCCTTGCGCTTTCTATAGTCTTCCATCTCACCTCTAGCTTCCTCTGAATTGATCAAGCTGTCAACCATATCATTCAAGTCCTTGAACTTCAAAGCTGAAATATGAAATCTCAAGGACTGCTGCAATCCTGCACGAAACTTGCTCATTTTCTTGTCTTCATTGTCAACATCCTCAGGGGCAAATCTGGAGAGGTGATTGAACTGGTGTAAATATTCCATTACTGTACGACCACCTTGTTTAAGCGCCAAAAATTCCCGGCGCTTTGCTTCCATAATGCCATCAGGGATGTGCGCCTTACGGAAGGCCTTGGACAAATCTTCCCAACTAATCTCTCTGTCCTGCAGTGTGCGCTGATAGTTGATCCACCAGGTCGCTACTGCACCCTGTAACTGGTGGGATGCATATAACACCTTCTCTTTATCGTTACACTGCACAGTCTGAAGTTTTCTCTCTACATCTGCTAGCCAATCTTCAGCAACCATAGGATCAGCGGTTGTGGAGAAAGTGGGTGGACGTGTTTTTAGAAAGTCATTTCATCGGGTGGAAATTGGAGCACCATCCCGAGGAACATTGCCTCCACCCTGTACTCCTGGAGATCTGGCGGCGATCTGTTCAATCAATCTGGCCTGTTGATCCAACACTCGTAATATGTTCTGCTCTCCTTGATATCGATTCTGTTCTAACATTGCAATAACAATGGCAAGTGTGTTCTGGTCGGTGGCAGGTGCACCCTGCTTGCTGGTCTGACCCATCTGCTCTGCCGGATCCATCTGTTTATTGGGAACTTGAGGTTAGCTTTGCAGCGGCTTTGACAAGCAAGATTAGATAAGTAAGACATCGAATTACAAGGTAAGTACAGGGCGAATAAGATAAGTACGAGAGCGAAAGGGGACAGGAGAAAGCTTTGAACACAGAGAGAGCATACTGATAATTAGGCAAGCAACATAAAAGATTAATGAACATAAATTTACATTAAGCAAGTGGTACACAGACCACTTTAAGGTTCGTGAATACACTTGCATTACACTACCAAAAGTACTGCTAATACAAAGGTCGGGCTAAACTAGCGGTCGCGTCTACTCCTCCCTGTCCCCCGGTGCTGGGAGGGCAAGCGGGGTTGCGGGGCGGAACCGGGCACGCGATCGCTGCCGCGCGATCATCCTGCGCCTACGCTGGATCGCACCAGAGAGCAAGAGGATCGACGCTGGCGACTCTCGCGATCCGAGGCCTCGCCGCCTCGAGGGCCTCGTAGCGGAGAAGGGACTCCGGAGGTCTTGAACACTGCCGCGGCGTCCCAAAGCTGCCTCTGAAGAGCCCTGGACTCTGCAACTGCTCGGTCGTAGCGCTCCACCTGCTCTGCCATGAGGACGGCGATGACCTCCAGGCGGGCATCGTCACCCTCTCCAAACCGAGGAACTGCCAACCCATCCCGAAGCTGCTGCGGGATCAGGTCAAAGGGTGAGCCGGTGAACTCTTGGTCGTAGTAGTCCCTCAGGTAAAGCGCAGCCTTCTGAGCCGCGTCCTGGACTGCGTCATCTCTGCTGATCCGTCTGGCGATGAACCTGCGCTCTAGATCGGGGCGGACAGGCAGGGGTGTAAGGGTCACCCATGCCTTCCACTCGTAGAGCTGCTCTTCACGGGTGCGACTCACAGCGCGGAACACCGGGCTACAGTGCTCCCTCGATCCGAGGTACCTCCTCATCTCCCACAGCCTCCGGGGCCATCCATCCATACGGTCGGGGCGGGAGAAGACGTAGTGCACCATCTGCCGGAAACGAAATTTTGAAATTAGACAAGTAAAGCGGTAAACATTTTGCATAAAGTAAAACTTAAGCAAAAGTAAACTAAGATAGAGAAGGTAGCACAAGAGAGGAAAAAGACAGCAATAATACTTATATTTTTCGTAAACCCTTTTTACATCTTAAATTAAGTTTTGCGATAAAATCGCTTCCTAGACTGCCTTAGGTCTCAACCTACGGTCAAAGAGCCTGCTCTGATACCACTTCTTGTAACGCCCCCGTTTCCAGGGGCGCGTACGGACACGGCATTCCGTAACTATTCAAGCATGAACAGTTATGGAGTGTTGCGCAAGAGTATACCATTGTATGCTTACAACAAAAGTCCAGCATATAATTGACATAAGGATTAACATCCAGCTTTTACAGCGGGGCGTGCAAGCCCAAAGTGTAATTACATTACAAAAGACTCCAGAATCTGCTTCGAGCGCGGCGAAGACCTACAGCCAAGGGTCCTCGTCGAAGAAAAGATCCTCCGGGACTTCTTCAACGGGGAGACCTTCTCCTTCGTCTTGATCCTCTAAAGAGTGGATTAAGCAAGCCGTGAGCCAAACAACCGGCTCAGCAAATCCCAAAAGGGATCCTAACTTACTATATGCACGGAAAGTCAAATAAAGGGAGTATACTTGGTTTATTACATTTGGTGGATGCAGTTTTGTTTGCAAACACTTTAATAAAACGGACCAAAACTTACTTCTTAAGATCTCAGGGGTTTTCACGAAGAATTCATTAACCAACTAACCAAGTTAAAGCATGTACAAAACTACTTAAGCTGCGCTGCTGGAATCACCAAGTGACACAAACTCAATAGCACCGGAGCACGGCGTATTCGAATACCATTTATTTGACTCTGCGAGTTTGCTCGCCTTACCCACACGATCCCTTAACTCCCGCTAAAGAGTTAAGAAAGTCAGGTCGTTTCACTGCTCAATTCTTTATATAGGCTCTACCCGGTAGAATTCACTCGGGTCTGGCTCACACCCACACACACACACACGCACACACAAGAGAGGACAACGTCCGCTTCGAGTGAATTCCACCGTTGTTAGGCACCCGCAGCCCGGCCTGCCTAACTTCACTGCTACCCTCCTGTAGAGTTTCAATCGAGTTGAGCAGCTAATAGACAAGTGTTAACAAGTCAACTCCTGTGGTTGAGCGATCACTGTGACATTTGCGCAGTGTAAGGGTTTCAGTCCTTAACTTTTCACCGGTCCGCAACCTCACCAGGCCCGCGACCCAAACTAAGGTAAGCGGTGGGCGCAGACCGTCTCGCGGTTTCCCACTCACCCTTACCCTACTCCAGCCCTAAGGTAAGAGATGGGCAAAGACTGCGTCTCGCGGCTCTCCCCCAACCCTTACCCTACCTTGTGCACGCAAGACTCTCGCTCTAAGATACGATGTCCCATACCACCCTACCTTAGAGTCGGGTTTTCCAAATTCTATTGGCCCACAGCCACAACCTTATTAGTGTAACACTTTGCATGATAATAATAGCCTACAATTATCTAGATTATTAGATATTTATTTCTAGGGTTACAAAGGCATGGCTACAAGTTTAACAGGGCATTTGTCGGTGGTGGGGTTTAACTACATAACATGTCATTCTAAACATTTTATTTTATTTTCGAACTAACATTTCAGAACTAGCTCAATGCAAATAACATATTAACATAATTAAACATTATGGGATACAACATGATCAAAGGATTTGGGACTTGCCGTCAATCCGGATGATCTCAGCTAGCTCGAACGAAGAAACGCCTGGATCCTGAGCCTGCTCTTGAACCTCCGGGACCTCCGACACTAGCGCAAACACATAAAATAAATTAAATCCAGCTTGCAACTAATCAAGCGAGGAGAAAATTAAACTAATTAAAAAGGAATAAATTGCATAAATCCTTCAAATGGAATTTTAGGAATTTTCTGGGATGATTTTGGTGAAAGGAGGTCACAGCTGGGTCCAGAATATTATTGGGAGCAAAGTGGTGAAATTTGGGAATTTTTGGGATTTTCTGTGATTTTATAGGATTTATTTGAGTTTTCTGGAATATTGGAAATTGGAAAATCTGGGGAAAATCAAATGCACATGTCGGGCGGTCCGTCGCTCTGATGCAGCCCGCCCGAGGATTTGAACGCGCGCAGCTGGAGCGAGCGCGGCGGGAGGTCGCGCCCACCATGCGCGCGCCATGGCGGTGGATGGCGACGCGCGTCCCGCGGCGCGGCCGATGCTGCGCGGCGGCGTACGCGCGCGATCCGACGGATGAGGGGCAGCGACTTTATGATGATCTGACGGTGGGGATAGGAGGAAGGCGGTGAACCGGTACGGGGAGGTGGATGGCGGAGATCAGAGGGCGTTAGAGGGATCCGACGACGGGGAGGAGGCCACGTCGTCGTCGTCTTCCTCCGGCCAGGCGCGAGCAGCAGAGAGGCAGAGGCGGCGGCGCCTCCGATCTCCGGCGACTGCAAGGCTCCCGACGGCATCGGAGGGTACCACCGGGTAGAGCGGAGCACGGGGGACCCTTTTTGGGTAGTTAGGATCTGCGGGGACCAAAGGGGAGAGAGGGAGGCAGAGGGGAGTGTCTCGGGTAGAATGTGGTGGAGGAGGCTGCCGGCGACGAGAGGGTCAAATCGGGGGCGGCTACACCATCTGGGGAGTTGGAGGCTTACACTGGAGGTGGTGGTGAGAGTTGGGAGGCTGCGGTGTGAGCTGGCCACGGAGAGGGTGCGGCGGCCGGGGAGGGTCGTCGGTGCCGGAGCTCTGCGGTGAATCTCCTGTCCAGGGGCAAAAGCTAATGTGATCAGCAAGTGAAGAGGATGCTCTGGGCGAAGATAATTAGAAAATGGAGGAAAGGAGTAGGAGATTGACTCCGCAGGGGGGCCGGCGCAGGGGAGGACGGCGGCGGCGATTAGGACGACGGGGGCTCAATCAGTAGCTCGAGGAGGTGGTTGGGAGTGGTGGGAAGTGAATGGAAGGGGTGGAGATGCTCGGGAAGCAAAGGGGCAGGGGAAGGGGGCTTTATACCCGAGCCGGGGGGGAAATCCTTCGGGGAGAAGCCACCGGCGGTCTCTGGGGCGACAGGGGAGGACGGGAGCTATCAAGGGCATTTAAACCCGCACAGTGGAAGGGGACGGGGGTGACGCATGGCTCGCACGTGGTGGCGACGCGCGGGAGCAGTGAGTGCGTCGGCGAGGCGCGCGTCGCGAGAGAGGGGGAGGCGGCGATCGCGGTGGGGCCAGAGCCGAGCGGGCGGCGTGGCGCGGCGGCATCCACTCGCCGGACAGGGCTGTCGGACGACGGCAGGCGGTCCGAGACCGGGCGGCGCGGCGCACGCGCAGCCTGCAGCGCGTGTGCGGGGAGAAGGCGGGGAGGGAGCGCAGCGCCTGCGGCCGAGGGGAAGCGGAGGGAGGCGCTGGGCGGGGGAAGAGGCGGGATCGGGGCGGCGCCAACGCGGGAGGGAGAGCGGGAGGCGCCGGGAGGGAAGGGAAGGCGGAAAGCGGTGGGGCGCCAATCGAAGGGAGAAAGCGGAACGGCCAAAAAGGAAAGCGCATTCCGGGAAAACTTTCCCTAAAAGGAAAGTTTTCGAATTTCACTCAAAAATGCAGCAAAAATTTGGAAAATTTTATTTTGAATTTTTGCAGGGCTTTTCAGTCGCCCGAGCTAAGCGAGTGCCGAACGCATCCTTCACCTGCTGTGTGGTGTGTTGGAACCGAATCCATTAGCTCCGGTAGTTACTCACCTGGTAAAAATGTACACATGCTCTCTTCTCTGGCACACGAGTGAGAGGACAAATAAATACAAAAGTAATTTCTTCTTTTGCGGTGACATACGCCTTTTCTTCTTTTTCTGTTATTACTCGTAACACCTCATATATTATATGGCTTAAATAAACTCACACGAATGTACACGGTCGCACAACCTGTACTCCACGCACCCACTACTTTCATTAGGACCTATTCTCACGCCACGAACCTCCTGGAATCTCTCTACGATCCATAAGACTTGGCCAACTTATTGACTTCTTTTACAACTTCGACTTACGAGTACTAACTACGACCACTGCAGCTTCTATGACCACCGTAGCTACAATCACTGTAGCTATGACCACTGTAGCTACGACTGCTACAGTACTCTTACGAGTACACTGTTGCTTCAACCACGGTCGCTTCGACTGCTTTGACCATGACCGCTTCAACTGCTTTTTCGATCATGACTTCGACCACGGTTTCGACTACTGCTTAGACCATGGCTTTGATTGTTGTATCTTGACCATGGCCCTTCGACCACGGTGTTGACTGTGACATTGACCACGTACAAATCATCGAAATTAATTCTAACATTCTCCCCTTATCCTTGATGTGTTGCCTCACCGATATGGATCACCCGCATCTTCTTACCACACACAGCGGCTTTCTTCTAGCCACACATAGTGACCTTCTCTTCACATGACTTACAGCGGTCTCGCACCACTCTTCGTGCATGTCTTCATCTTGCAGCAGCCTCACACCACCGTCTTCTCGTAGCGGCTTCACATCGTCATCATTGTTGGTTTCACGCCAACTTCTCATGCGACGACGATGGCCTCCGCCACCGCCATTGACCTCACATCAAATCATCTCGATTCTACTTAAAGCAGCGATGACTTTACACCACCACTTTCGACTTCATGTCAAAACTTCACACAGCAGCTTTGCACCGCTGTCATTGTCGGTCTCACACCGACATCTCCTCATAGCAGCATCGCACTGCCGTTGGCGCTGGTATCACTGTCGGACCTCGGATTAGCAAACCCAGATCCTCTGTGATTCCACCGCACTATTCCCTGGATCAGTAGATAGTGCTCACAGATACATTACCGTATATCAAAAACATATCATGCGGAAGCGTAAATAATACAGTAATACTTACTCATGGGCCGGTTAGGCCGAAAATGATAAAATGCAGCAGCGAAAACTTCACACAGGTGGGACTCGCAGGACTTGCCCACAGGCAGTCAACTGGGGTTCGCGACCTAGTCCATGGCCTCATCGTCTTCCAGCTCTGTCGACCCTTTTTAGGCATCGCAGGGCTTGACACCACACAGGATGCAATAATAATAGATGCAAGGCTGTCAAAGGGGGCTTGAGGTTCTTTTATTTGCTTAATGCGACATTTGCAATAATCATAATTAAAATTCCTAAGACTTGGCATTATATAAACATGCTTCAAAGAGTTTGAAATTGTGCAATAAATATAGTGGTGTCTGTTCCATCCACTGATTACATGGTTCCATCCACCTATGCTAGCTTTTGATTATTATGCCAATTTCATATTATCAATCCCGCTGGAGTAAGTCCCTCCAGGAAAAATTCAAAATCAGAGTACATCCCTCTGATAGGTTTTTGTTCCACCCACAAAGGTTTTTGAAATAGAACTAACTCGAGGAGAATCCCATGTCCGCCCTTGACCGTGGGCACGGCTATTCGAATAGTTTATTCTCTGCAGAGATTGTACACTTTACCCACAAGAGACGATCTACTCGTTGCTCCACATGATTCCTAAGTCATGTGGTTGAGTAGATCATCACAATAACCTTTCAAAATATCTAGCCCCTTTCGTCATCTCACCTTATGGGCTGCTCCTACTTGCGGTGGGTCCCATACTTTGCACGGGATGTAACCACGAAAACTAGCGCCTTCGGACTCCACTCTCCATAACGCTAGCACGGCTGGAAACGTCACCCTCCTCTCGGTGTCCCTTTAGGCCTTCCTTTGCCCTTGCAGCACTCCTTTCCACTACCGGTGAGATGAGTTCCGGGGGTTCGATAGATTTACTTAGTCAAGTTGCAATTTGCAGACTTGTGGTCGTACTGTTGTACATGAAGATGTCATCACAGGATTAAGTCCTTAATGCGTCTGGGCGGTTCAATCCACAATCCAATGTGCTACTTCCACACCCACCACTCTTACCACCCGCCCAGACAGGTATAGCATGTTTTAAGGGTTTTGAGAAGCATAAAATAAGTAATCACAAGGTATTCAGCCACGTACATCCCGTGACTGTCCCAAAATAAGTTCTTATGTTTTTTTAAGATTGATGATCAGGGCAACTAGCGCACTGGACTTGACAAGACTAGCATGGCATTTAATATGACTTATAGCTAGTAAAGTTATCATTAATATCTATGGTGACAAGGATCAGGTAATTCAAGTATCAAAGGATGGCATACTAAATTTAATACAACATCAAGTGGGCATGTAGCTACCTTAAGCTTTAACATATATTTGCATAATCAATTAGACATGCAAGTTGATAGTTTAAAAGAACATAATTTTGCATAAAATGTAGGATCAATATGATCAAAGTGATGACTTGCCTTGCTTGGTGTACCATGGCCTTGATTGACCTAAGTCAAAGCCTGCTTAGTCAGCGATCTTAACTTCCTAGTCATCGCTTTTACCCGAGTCTTGATCTTGTTTGAATCTGTCGCCTCGTTGAGTCTTTAGATTCTAATATGCAGCAAAGAAAAAAAAGACCAAATAAATCCAAACACTTTAAATGCCCAATTAAACTTAAATTATACATTTGTTACGATTTGAGAATAGAAGGATGATTCGGATTAGTGTGCCGTGAACACGGTGGTAGATGAATTGGGCGAAGGAGTGAGGTGGCTGAGTAGCTTTACTGTGAGGAAAAATTTTAGGATAACGAGGATCAAAAATGAAAAATAAGTAATTACAGGAATTATCCACTTTGGAAAAGGAAGTGGCCAGACTTAGCCGATCTGGGAAAGGCAAGGCTCGATCTTTTATTTGATGACTTTTTTTAATTGATTTACATTTATCTAGGACTTATGGACAGATAAAAGAGGTTATCAAGGATAGCAAGGAGGGACAGAACTTGATGACTTTAGAATGCAGGGATTTTACACGAGATAAGTGCAATTTAAATACTTAGTGTAACTTTGATATTTTATGTGGCAAAACTTATCCGAAACTGCAACTAAACATAAGGATGGGATTAATCATTCGACCAACTATTATTAATGGTCTGCCTTTTATTGGATGGGTGATTTATGAAGTAACATGGATCTCCCCGATGAAGTTATTTATTTTGTTATTAATTATTTTTGGCTATTGCATTCGAATTCTGAGATAATGATTGGATATTGGATGTGAGACGAAGATTAAGGATTGCTCTTTCTTGTTCAAGACTTTCTTAATCGTATTCATTTGTCATTTTAAATCTTAGTATTTTAAGATAGATGTTAGAGTCTTTACTGCAAATATTTTTAAGCATTTTTGGAAGGAGAGTTCCCATGGTGTTAGGGATGAATAAACCACACTTGATATTTTATGTGGCTTGCCAAGATTATTTTAAGCAATAATAAGAGAGATGACATGATCTTAGAGATGAGCAATTTATGGTCAATATTTTATGTGGCAAAATCTTGCTAAATTGATCTATTTAGTTTGCATAAATAGATTTAGATCGATGGATGAAAGGTAATATCTGAACTACTCGAGATAGTATTAACGTTATTATTTGAGTTTCTAGAGTAAAATTTGGAAAAAGATTGAAATTATCTTTATAAGGCTTCAAACATGCATCTTCAATTATTTAGGATTAACTTCTATCACCTTTGATTTGTAAAAGATGACTTTTTAATTAGCTTCACATATTAACTTTAATATTAACATTGAGTCCAAGATACTTACTTGTCATATGGGAAAATAGCTCATGGTATAGATTTAGCTTGATTAATCTTGTACATGAGGATTAACTTACTAATCATGCTTGGCATATAATTTGCAAATGTGAAGTTGTTAATTTATTTTATAAATCTTTTCTTTATGCACTCATAAGTAAATTTCTTATTTTTATTATTGTTCCCAATTTATCTTTGCTGGAGATGCATGCATGAATATTCCTTTTCATATTACTCCACCATTCAGCCAAAAGAGTGTAAAAAGGGGTTGCACTTCCGCTGGTTGGGCCCACAGTCATACAAAGAGAGACAAGAGGAAGGAGTCGGCTCAGCAGAGAATAGAGCCAGGAGGGGGTTCTTCCAGTTGAGGCAGACCAAAACAGAGGAGAGGGGCACCTGGGCTGGGCGGCGGCGACGCCGGCGAGAAGTGGCTAGGGAGGCGGCGGCGACTAGAAAAAATGGAAAGCCCAGGTGACGACGAAGCTCACGGTGGCAGGACTTCAGCCGGGGTGGCGTCAAGACGGGTGGGCGGCGACTCTAGGCGGCCGGCGGTGAAGGAGAAAAGAGGCGCCGGCAGCCGGAGGAGAGGGGGAAAGAAGGGAGGTGCGCGTAGGCATGGTTGAGGCATGGGAAGCTCACCGGCGGGGTTGATGCCGCGGATGGGCGCCAGTCGGGCCGGCGACGTGCGCATGCGGCGGTGCGGCCGGTCGCCGTGGCGGTGGTCGCGCGATGGAGGAGAGCGCAGGCCGGCGGTGGGGAAGGCCTCGGGGCGCCGAGGTGCTGCTCCCACCGCGCGGAATCGGCCCGGGGCCGACCGAGGTGGAGGCGACGGCAGGAATGGCGTCGGCCGGCCGGAGATGGAGGAGGAGCGGGCAGGGCACTCTCGGGTGACGGCTTTTCGATTAACGGTGAGGGGAGGCGATGGGAGTCAAGGGGCGCGCCGCGACGCGAGTGAATTGTGGAATGCTCGTCGGAGGTGGCCGAAACGAGGTGGTGGGCAGCGGCGCATGCGAGCTGAGCTCGGATTGAGGGAGGAAGAAGGGAGCGGAAGGAAATGGGGCAAGCTCAGGGCTACTTATACGCGAGGGAGGGGAGCAGTCATTCCACTGGTGCGCACATTCGGGGGAGTACTGCCGGCATGGGCAGCGGCATGGCAAGGAGTATGTCGAGCATGGGCGGCACGGGCGGATGCGACGGGAAAACCAGGGGCTGGGCGAAACCGGGGGCGTAGCGCGGTTACAACTGGGGGTGGTGCAAGCGCAGGCTGGGCGGTCTGGCTCGGCGGGAGTGACGCAGCCGGGGTGCTGGTGCGGTCGACGAGACAGAAGAACAGGGAGGGAGGAAGAAGAAAGACGCTGGCTGGGCTAGAGGAAAGAACAGGCCGGACGGCCGGGTGGGAAAGAAAAAGGAGACTGGGCCAACGGGGAAAAAAAGAAATGGGCCGGGCCCTAAAAGGAATTTTGGTGATTTTAGAATTTCCAATTTTTCTTTGGATTTCAGATTTGGTTTGGTGAGTAGATTTGAATATGAAAACTTGGTTCAAACTTTTGGGTTCAACAATTTTAAATTTAAGATCAATAAGTTTCAGGGAAATAAATCTTAATTTTCCGAATTTGAATTTCCAGATATGAAGATTGGATGGAAAGATTTTATATTATTTTAAATTTCCATTCTTGGCTTTGAGTTTCCAGATTTTAATTTTAATTTGAAATTAAGACTTCCAAGTAAGTTTGGATTTTCTCAGTTTGATTTTTATTAATCGGGCTTTTTTTTGGCAAGACATCAAACTTGAGCAATTCGAATAACACTAAGAATTTTTGAGAACACAGGAAAAACGATTAAAAGATTTTAAAATTTTTGAAAATACACTAGCTCCCTAATTGGGATGTTACAGACCCTACCCCCCTTAACAGGAATCTCGTCCCCGAGATTCGAGTGGAGTAGAAAGAAGTAGGTGGGAACAAGCTGGCTAGCAAAAGGTTCTAGGGTACTGCCTGATACTACGCGTATTGCTAGCACAACGTCATCATGTTGCCATCACCGGTGTGCACGTCACTTACGTTTTTGGCACAACGTGCTGGCCTCGCCATGGCCGCGCGGACATTCTCCTCCTGAGCGCACGGTGCTGCAGCCGACTCATGGCCAACACCTGCACACCGCTCGACACGCACTGCTGCACACGTCATCACGCCGACCAGCGAGTCATCACCAGACAGCTTCTCCTCGCACCTCGCTTCTGGATCTTGAGGCTTTGATACCAATTGTTGAAACCGAACCCATCAGCTACGGTAGCTACTCGCCAGGAGAAAACACTCGCATGCTCTCTTCCCAGGAACGACATATGCACACGAGTAAAGAGGACGAATAAACACATGAGATACTTCTTCTTTTGAGGCGACGCACGCCTTTTCTTTTCTTTCTCTTATTACTCGTAACGCCTCACATGCTTAACAGATTATATGCTTAAACAAACCTCACATGGATGTACACGGTCACACGATCCGTACTCCACGCACCCACTAAGTCCACTAGGACCTATTCTCATGCCATGAACCTCCTGTAATATCTCTATGATCTGTAAGACTTGGCTAACTTATTGACTTCTTCTACAATTTCGACTTACGAGTACTAGCCTAGCTACGACTACTGCAGCTACGACCACTATAGCTATGACCACTGTAGCTACAACTGCTATAGTACACTTACGAGTACACTGCTGCTTCGACCACGACCACTTCAACTGCTTCTTCAACTATGGCTTCGACTACTCCTTCGACTATGGCTTTAACCACTGCTTCGACTATATGTTCGACTGCTATGTCTCAACTATGGCCATTCGACCATGGCTCTTCGACCACAGTGTTGACTATGGCTTCGACTACTTACAAATCATCAAGATTAATTTTAACATAATAAAGGAGAACCGGCTGTTCACCATGGAGTTGAGCAATGACGTCGTGGGCTCACGGCAGAGCGCGTGATCGCCAGCGCCTCTGGCATGGTCAGCCCCTGGCCGAACGGCACTGCGACGCTTAGGCCGAATAGCCGCACCAGCGGGCACTAGAACCTGAACAACCCCCATATCACGCCCGAATGCGTCATCCAGTAGCTGCAAGCTAAAATGCGCATGACACGTACGTCAAGTTAGTAGTAATCACGTTTAAGCATGTGACTGTGTGACCGTGTTTTAAGGTTTAAGATGCTACATACGTGCAAGGGCCAGTGAACAAGGGTGGGGTGTTCAGGTCGAACGGCGTCAGGGTGGTGGTCGAACGGCGGCGTGGGCACCAACGGGGAGAAGGGTGTCGAAGGGGTAATGATCGGGGGCAACGGCACGTCCGAGGCCGGCGTGACCGTGGGTGGCGTGGTGCCAATGGAAGGCGTCGGCGGGTAGTAGCCGCTAACAGGCGTGGTCGGGGAGGGTGCCTGCGGACGGTGAGGGCAGGTAGTAATCGCCACCAGGGATGGTTGGGGATGTTGGAATTTTTCCTTTGCTGTCCTCAACATGATTCGTCTGGTAACACGAGAGATTTAACACCGAAAAACAAATAAGATACACGAGAGCACGTATTTTTCCTGGAGATATCTACAAACTAAGTGTAGGAGGATACTCTATTAAATATCACACCAATGCTTCATCAGAAGAACATAATCAATTAAGTAGTATGTTTTTATGAAACTCTGCTTTTGAAGTCAATCTTAGTCGAGTGGCAAGAGTTGTAGTACTGTACTCTTACCAGGCTATGACCAGAGTGAATCTCAATTATATGGAATACTAATAATAGCACTTGTGCTAAGTCCCTCTATGAACAATGCTCCTATAGTTAATTTTTTGGAGAGGGCAGCCCCCGATCGCCCCTTCTCTCCGCCACTGGCTAGAGCCCTTGGCCATCTAGTCCGCCCTTTGCAAAGAGCTTCGAAGTTGAAGTGAAGGGATCGTTGCTTGGAGCTTTCAAGTAGTAACTAATAACTCGCTAGTGGCCTCGCGTGTTCTACTACTAGCTTGCATATATCTGCAGGATGGTGCACATGTTGCAGCAGTTGCAGTATCGCACTAGCAAATAGCAAGGCGTAAATGCCATAGGAGGAAAAGGAGTCGGGGTTTGTTGGGGACCCTGCATGCATCTCTGCACTGCACAGGTCATTAAAATGACCCGTAGCGTCGTCTTACACTGGGCTTGCACAGCATTGGAGCCTTTTACGATTACCATCCCCGTATCTAGTGTTAGAAGTAGGCCTATATAGATGATGTCTATTTTTTTTTATATAATTTTGAAGTATGTATGATCTAGTAGCAGCTGTTTGGGGCACTAGTGTCAGTATGTACTACGGTGCAAATGAACAAAAAAAAAAAATCAGAAGCAGCTGTTTGGGGCACTAACATTGCCTCTTGCCTTCCAGGTGCATGACACATTGATGCGCACCGAGTGAGGTTCCGGTCTCTTGAGCTCGATCTTGTCATCTCGAGGCGTGTCAGCTTCTCACGATTGAGATGATGGGCTGGTCGTGTCGTCGTGGTCGCCGCGACGAGAGCGCGGCGTAAATGTGGTGCAGTGGGGTGTATGGTGATGGGCTTATACGTACAGCAGTGACGTATGTCGAAGGAGACTAAGGTTTTAATTTTTTAGCCATATTTTATAACTTTTAAATACAATTTATTAATATAATAAATAGTAATTACTATGAAAAGTTAAAAGCCAAAAAGAATCCGACACAATTTGGTCGTTCTTTTAGGCTATGGCTTATAACTAAAAATTTTGAATTCTGATTGTTCACGAGAGAGTACGGAAAGAGGCACTCGTATGTGATTTTGATAAGTATAGCTGAAGTCAGTATAGTGTATACTATAATTAACTTATAGATTCTATATTAAAAAATATCTTATTTAATAGCTAGTTATTATAATATAAATTGTAAGGTATAAATCAGAAGCTGAAAAGAACGTCCTAAAACAACCACCAAAAACTATAGGCCCCACAGCCTAACATCTCTTCGTCTCACAGCTCACCGTGAGTACGTACTCGTAGTCTACTGAGAGTTGCTACATAAGCATTCTCGCAGTCGAACAAGCAGAACTCGTTGTTCAGAGTCAAAAGCCGCGGTTTGCGGTCTACCCTACACGCACACATTTCACCATCTGCAGAACAAATGGACAAATTCATTTCTACGTCAAATCCCTTCTCTTTGATCTACTACTTGACTAAAACAAAAACAAACGTGCCGACGCAATTACGGATCTGTTCTTTTTGGTTGAAACTCATATGCGGTTTTTACCGATATAAATGAAATCAGTATAGTATATACTACAATTAACTAGTAGATCTTATTTTAAAAAGATACTTTGTTTAAAACTTAATTACTATAAAAAACCGAAAAGTAGTTTTTAGAAGCTGAAAAGAACATGCCCTACATGAGAGTATGAGACTCCCTAACCAATAAGAAAATCCAAGTTAGAAAGGTCAATCGAAATTCAGGCTTCGCACCAAACCAAATTTAAATCGAAGCCGACACACCAAAGCTACATCCACGCCTCTTTCCGCGCGAGTTCCACCACGGCACCACACCCCTCGTCGACGGCGCTGCACCCCGAGGAGCAGCAGCGCCTAGTACGCAAAGGTACATTTGTATGCCAGCCTGCCCTTAATCTCGGCCTTATGGTTACGGCAAGCACGCCTCGTACGCAAAGTGGCCGTGGGCCGGTGGACTTCGAGGAAGGTGTCCTTACTCCTTAGCCTCACCATCGACCTCCCAACTGTGCGGTGACCATATCGCGCCATGTATTTATACGCTCGGCCCTTGCTTCCCTGGCCACACTCTACATTGCACACGAACCAGTCTTCAAAAAGAAAAAAAAAACAGAAGTATAGCGCCTAGGCTCAGAGTCCACTTGATGGGGCCGTGTAGTAATAGCATTGCTCTAGCCATAGCTTTCGCAGCGGTCATGGCTGCCTCGGTGACCACCTCCCACGGCAGCGTGTTCCACGTCGGCGACGAAGACGGTTGGGTTGGCAAGCCGGCCGAGAGCTACGGCCAGTGGGCCGGCCGCAACCGCTTCCAGGTTAATGACACGCTTGGTATGTGTATATAGATTCATGTTAAGTGGATGATGCAGGCCAGGGCATGTGTGTACGCTAGTGCTTAATTTGATCACAAGGATTTGCTGTGCTTTGTACCTCTTTTAGTGTTCAAGTACAAGAAGGATGCGGACTCCGTGCTGGTTGTGGACAAGAGCCACTACGAGGCGTGCGACGGGAAGGATCCCATCAACGAGCTGGACGATGGGGACTCGGCGTACGTGCTCGACAGGATTGGGCTGTTCTACTTCATCAGCGGTGACGCCGGCCGATGCAAGAAGGGCCAGAAGCTCATGGTGGTGGTGATGGCTGGGCCGGCTGAGCCGCCAGTGAGCCCGCAGACTCCGTCCCCAGCACCATTGGTTCCACCTTCCATAGCACCAACTTCAGATTCGCCTTTGAGCCCGATGGTGACTCCTGCGTCGCCACCCCAGCATCCATCATATGCCCCATCACCGACGCCAAAGTCCACACATTCACCTTCAGTTGTACCATCGGCATCGCGCTCAACCTCAATATCTCCAGCGCCGACACCTCATGCATCACAGCCACATTCTTCACCTTCCTATGCTCCATTGTCGTTACCAACTCCATATTATCCTCCACCACACGCTCCATCACAACCTTCAAAGACCCCACATCTGCCCTCGCCATCACCACTGTCACATACACCATCAATGGCTCCCTCGATGTCTCGAGCACCTCAATCCCACATGCCATACCCACCTTCTCCCGTGCCTTCACAGTCACCGCGAAGCTCTCCATCTTCTAGGCCTATATCAGCTCCTTTGTCATCACCCTCGATATCACCATCGTTGTCTCCGAAGATGTCTCCGGCAAGTTCTCCTTCTTCTAGCCCAGTGATAGCCCCTTCAACATCATCACCGGCCTCTCCACCACAGTCTCCAAAGCCCCAACCGCACAGTTCCCCTCCAACCATGCCCCCTCCTCACTCACCTTCTCCATCTTCGTCAAAACATGATAAAAAGCCTTCTCCTGCACCATCTCCTAATTCACAATCCCCTATGTTGTCTCCATCACCTTCAACGATGTCTATTCCACCGGCATCAGCTGCGCCTTCTCCAGCGCATTACCTCACACCTATGCATGCGCCATCGGCATCACCCTCACTCCCTTCTAAGGCTCCAATTCAACCTCCATCACGAACACCAATACCTACACCAGAGTCTACGCATCCGCCTCAACCTTCACTCTCACCAGCATCATCACCATCATCTCTTGTGCTATATCATAGGCCATCTGCATCACCAGCACCTTCTACTAGGTCTCCAACTCAGCCTCCGTTACACACGCCACCACCAACGCCAAAGTGGCACCTTTCGCCCTCACCGTTAGCTGCGTCATCACCGACCTTAAATACACCATTTATGTCCCCCTCAATATCTCCAGTCCACCAGCCTCAGATGCCATATCTACCTTTTTCGCCTTCACCATCACCGTCAGGTTCCAAGATCACTCCCCCTACTTCAAGCCCTACACCAACTCCTTCTATATTACCACTGACCGCTCCATCCCTATCTCCAAAGCCCCAACCAAATACTCCACCTCCAACTTTTCCTTCATCTCACTCACCTTCCCTATCGCCTTCCAGTTCTAAGGCAAGCCCTTCTCCAACACCATCTCATAAACAACAACCCCCTAGAGCAGCTCCAACACCTTCGCCGTCCTACCCTCCATCACCATCAAAAAAAGCACAATCCCCTAGGGTAGCACCAACACCGTCAACGTCCCATGCTCCATTGCCTTCTTCTTCCAACTCCAAGGACGCCTCCCCTACTCCTAGTCCTTCTCATGCACCATCACCATCTCCAACTAGCTCAAGGTATGGGCCTATCTCAAGCCCATCTCACGCACCATCTAAATCACACTCACATTCGCCATCTCCTTCAAGCTCTAAGATCTTACCAGTTTCTAGCCCTACTCCACCTCCAACTTTTCCTTCATCTCACTCACCTTCCCTATCGCCTTCCAGTTCTAAGGCAAGCCCTTCTCCAACACCATCTCATAAACAACAACCCCCTAGAGCAGCTCCAATACCTTCGCCGTCCTACCCTCCATCACCATCAAAAAAAGCACAATCCCATAGGGTAGCACCAACACCGTCAACGTCCCATGCTCCATCGCCTTCTTCTTCCAACTCCAAGGACGCCTCCCCTACTCCTAGTCCTTCTCATGCACCATCACCATCTCCAACCAGCTCAAGGTATGGGCCTATCTCAAGCCCATCTCACGCACCATCTAAATCACACTCACCTACGCCATCTCCTTCAAGCTCTAAGATCTTACCAGTTTCTAGCCCTGCTTATGCACCATCTTCGATTCATATCTCGCCTTCCCCGTCTAAAGTCTCACCTATCTCTAGCCCTACCCACGCACCATCATCATCTCATATCCCACCTTCTCATGCACCATCTTCAATTCATATCTCGCCTTCTCCATCTAAAGCCTCACCTATATCTAGCCCTTCTCATGCACCATCTTTGTCTCATATCTCTCCTTCTCATGCACCATCTTTGTCTCATATCTCTCCTTCTCATGCACCAACACAGTTTCACTACCCACCTTCGTCCTCTCCCTCTAAGGCACCCTCCCCTTCATACAATCATTCACACTCACCATCTCCAACACCATCTTTAGCAGTCCAATCACCCTCGATCATCGACTACCCTCCAGTTTCATCTCCACTTTCTACTTCTCCCGCAGAAGCACCAAATTTCACTCTCTCACCGTCGTCGAAGGAAGGGTCGGGTCCTTCTCGAGCACCGTCTCCGGCACCAGGGCCCTCTCGTGGCCACCATGTGTCAAGCTCTTCTACCGTGGGCATGCCAAGAGTAGCGCTCGCCCTAATGGTTGTGGCATTTGGCTTTATACTCTTCTAGAGGGAGTAGTTAACTTTGCATAAGCATTACTTGTATTATCTTTTCTTTATTGGTGGAAAGGGGATACGATGGAGATGTTTGTACTGCTGTGTGATTAGTTGATTAGTTCTTTTTTATGGATGCTTGCAATAATAATACATTGTTCTTATGTTCGAATCGATGTGATCATTGTACCATTAATTGTATCTTAGTTCATGGGAATGGAATAATTTTTTAAGGAAAAATTGATTCTTGGATAACACACTTTGCTGGCACAATTATTTTAAATGTTCTAAACGTGTAGTTTTGCGAGAGTTTGCTAGGGTATATGTAGTTTTGCAAAATTCATTCTTGTTAAATTGCATGAGAAAAGAATCCCATTGGAAGGTTGCTAAAAAATAATGTCAAAATAAGAGCAAGGTGTATGCTAGTAAATTAATTGTGTCATCCAGAGGCTACACTTGCGCGCCCTGCAGTGCTACTCTAGGCATAACAGAGCGACACTTTAGAATGTATGACTGGGATTCCAATCCAAAATTTAATCAATGAACCATTCATTTCATCGTCAGAATGATATCGATCATGGCCATACGTCGAGGGCTAGTAAGTTCATGGTCGTATATGGTTGGTCCATCCATGGCTACAATCTTTTTGTTGTAGCAAAACTCACAACGCTCGGTGACCTCTTTTGGGTGAGACCTTTTCTTTAGTGGGGCCTGTGATTCCGGTTTAGATTGATACGAGATCTTGACATATGATTGGTGTTTAGTTGTTTCTTTTGAAGATGCGACTACATAGTTAGCGTATATATGCTATCTGACTAACTAAAACTTTGATTTCATGCAAAACAAGAGAAGAAGTGCAAGCATGGAAATGGCCAAATTCTTGAACCTTTGAAGCTACACCTATAAAAAAACCCCTTTAGCCGAAGGTAATTTACTGTATCCCGTCAGCAAAGGGTAGCACTGTATAGCCCACGACATAGCCCAAAAAGATGTAGCACAAAGCACGCCTTAAAAATATGGGCTCACAATACAACACAGAATGGCACATGAAGACAGTACAGGTAGCCCAAATGTGGCTAAAGCCCAAAGCAGGTTAACTGATCGAAATTGAAAACCGACGGGCCCGTTAGCAGCATGGAAAGCAATAGAAACAACAAATGAAGAGTGGACATCAGATCAGGAACCAATGACTAAAAAAGTGACTAAAAATTAACAAAATTTTAGTTGGCTGGGAATTAGAAAGCCCCTTATGTTATTTATCTTCAATATTTTTTCCCATAAATGCTTCCATGCACGTTTCTCCAATGCCACTGCATAACACTACACTGCTTAGTATATATCGAAGTGTGTCTATATTTACACATGAATTTACAGATTAAAACTATTGAATTTTCACCTTAGTAATGCACAAGAATAGAAGGGTAAGCCGATCAACTACTGATACAAAGAAACCCCATACTTCAAGAAACGAGAATATAATAACTAGAACAGCCGAGAATATAACCAAACAGCTCAGAAGGAAGATTCTTTTAAGCACTAAGATAACAATTAGTACTCACCTTAGCTTGAAGCCATTGATTCTCTTTGCTCCAGTAGCAACAACACCATCACTTCCCTTCTCCTCCAAACCTGAAACCACCAAAACGACTGATCAAAGCATGAAACCATTGATCAATAAATGGATCAAAGAAAATAAGCAAACTGAAAACTAGATGTGTCCTACAGCTCAGGAAAAATATAGATTTTGTGTTACATTTTGGTAGCTGAAATTTTGTGATGAAAAATATCAATAGTTGGTATTTTAGGCTAAAAATAAAAAACTATAGCTCATACAAATATAGATCTTCGATATTCAAACTCAAAATTATCTCTTATGGAAATAAATAGGTGTAAAAGTTCTAATAGAAAGAGAAAAATATATACCTATTTACATACTACTTTTAATGAAATATAAGAGCAAACTGAATATGCAAGGTTGAAAATAAACATATTGCTCAAAGCACTCAGACTGAAAATGACGAACAATTCATAATGGGCTCAAAATTGCAACAATGATTTTCCGAAATAGCATATTACTTATCACCACAATTTTAGTTTAAGTACTATGCAAATTTCCATTGGGCAATTATTTCCTAAGTATAAACAGAAAAAAAACATAACCTTGATGGTTTCCATATAGAAGTATATTACAGAAGATGTGAATATGGTTCCAACGGGTTGGATGTCCACACAATATATTCCTTAAAACTTGTTTGATCTGTAGTTAAAGCTATACTGGAATTATTAAGACAACCCAACAAAACTGCAAAAGATCAAAAGCAATATCACAGAAGACAACTGTTACTTAACCATCAATTTGCTCAACTAGCTTGTCAAAAAATACATTTTGCATAAATGTGAACTTAATCAAGACCAAGAAAAGGAGCAATCCCATGCATTAGAGTTGAGGTTCTAAATAATTATGCACCAATGGCAACACCACCAATAAAATCCAAACTTTGGCCATGCACTTTGGGGTCAGGTTGTTCATCAAAAACACAATTGGCGGTGTTAGAAAATAGACAAAAGCTTAACTTTATTAGATAGACAAAACAAACGTTAGGCTTGGTGTACCCTTATAGATACAAAAAAAATCTAAGCTAGACAAAAATATTGGGATCGGTAAACCCTTCAGAATCAGAAACGGAACAATATTTTCTAAAGAAGACAAATTAGTTGACATCGATATTCACTATTTTTTATACAGCTTTTCCTATGCCAATAAAGCATCCATAGTCTTCTATTTACAAGAAGGCTACATTTCAAAAGGATGGAGGTAACAGAAATATCCTAATTATAAAATTATTTCAAAGTGAGGTTCAACGGACCACAGCCTAATGAATTTCCTACACCAAAATTGGAAGCATATTAAGTACCTTAACTACAATTAAAACTGCAGAGAAAATCCATTCAAGTTACACCTTAAGTAACATTGAAATATTTATAGAACATGCGTTTAACTTTTAAAATTGCATAATATCTACCACTGCAATATTAACTAAAACACTTTGCAATTTTATCTAGCAGGTATTTCTAAAGGATGTAGCAAAACCAACAAAAATGCAAGACGAACAACATAAAATAAGAAAGGTGGGTACGAAAATACCAACTTAGCATCACATTGCAAAACACCTAGACAGACAAACACTTATCCCAAATTGAAAGTGTCTCTACTTGAACTACTTCCACCTGATAACAAATATAAACTAGCTCAGGCAAAGCACAGTGCCACCACATTTCTTAGGGCTGCTACGAGCAGTAAATCATCACCTTGGATGTCGAGGTTGTTGAGATACAAATTTTATCTCAATGGCTGATCTGGAAGTCAAAGCCAACTGCGCCATCGCGCGATTGGTGGGGGAGCCGACGCTCACGCCATTGTTCGGATGCGGAAGGAGCGCCAGCGTCGGCCCCCAATTGCTAGCACAGGAGCACATTCTGTTAAACCCTATAACACAGGAAATAGCACAGAGAGAATAAACTTAGAGAAAGCCCCGAATCGAACCTATGGAACATGATTTTGGGTTAATCGGAAGCAACAAAAGCAAAATTCGTGACACAAACCAACCAACTGCACGTGCACGTAGGCAAAATGGGAAGCAACAAAAGCAAGATTTGGGATCGATACCGTGACCTAAAGAGCCCTCAAAAGCTCGCCGGTGACATCGTTCTCTGGTGACGGCGCTCACCAAGAGCAGCTCGGCCACCACGCTTCTCTCTCTCCCCCCTCTCTCTCAATCTCTCTCGTGTACATGCGCGGTGTGACCGAAGAAATGAACTTACTCCTGGATGGAGTGGACAAGAGGTTGCGAGAGGAACACAGTAATGGGTCAAGCCTCCAAAACGCATGGTCTAGCTAGCACTGATCGGACCCGCTAATCACATCACACGTATCCTTAGGCTCATCCGACGGCTAAAAAATGACTGAAAAATAACAATAATTCAGGCAGCTGAGTATTAGCAGTCCCATATCAAGATATGCTAATCCAAAGAGAGAAGATTTTTTATGGTCACAACACATGCTATTGTACGTGAGATATTTCCTCAAGCATATGCGGATCGCGTTTGGTTATAAATGGAAAATGAAGAATCTATACCGAACTCATGGGTTAGTCCGGCGAATAGTCATGTTATGATGTGGGCATGTGGCATAGCGACTCGCAGCAAAGGAGATTTGGCTCACGGTAACTTAGCCTCAAGAACTCAAAGCATGTGGAGTACGTCGACATGCTTTGCAAAGAAAGAAAATATAGGGACGATCAATCAACCTAGAGGTTGGACGACGTGGTTCCACCACTGTAACTGTAGTATTGATGTAATGCAATGAGGCAAATGCTAGGTGGACAGTGGTAGCAATGAGACTGTGCTATCCTGCCCAATTAGGATTGAACCCAAGTGGGCCCATGTACAGCATGAATGCAATATGAATAGGGATAATTGATCATATATCCTAAGAGCATCTCTATCCCACTAGTTATTTCTCCCTCTTTATTTCCTAGGATGAAGAGGCTAGCTATTATTTGCAGCTCTCTATTTGAGTATTCATTCCAATGGCCTAGCTATTCTCCCTCTTTAAATGGTTTAAATTTGTGGGCTGAATTATTTTGGGCCTTTCTTTGTTGACATCACCATGTGCGACAAGAAGTACAAACAACAGAGTATCAGCATTCCGTGAATGGTAAATAATCTTTTAGCTGGACAGGACATTCATTCGATGCCCAGATCCAATCATTTTATTCAAACGAGATAGATGGTAAATAATTTACACAGTGGCCAAAGCGGTCTCCCGATACCCATCCAAAGATACTAGATGTCTTAATCGGCAATACAAAACGCGCTTTCAGAGGGAGTATGAAATTTCCAATGGAATACGAAATGCTTTCAAAGGGACTATCCGGCAATATCTACATTCTAAAAACAAGAGGAGCAATGTTTTTAATAGGGACACTCTTGCATGGTGACACAACCAAGAAACTCACGTAAGAAAGACATTTGTGGTGCGAGCGCGAGAATGCGCCTTGCTTGATTCTCGCTCCATGTAATTCCGTTTTAGAATAGCTACAGAATAACAGAGAAGCAAAAGCAGACTTCCACACTCCAGCGCCCACATACGATAGCTAACAAATCCATCCGACTCTATAGCACATAACCCCGGGACTAGTGCAGATCCCTAACAATTCGGCTCATGGACCAAATTAGTACCAAACTAATCCTGCGAGCGGATATCTCCAAGCTATGCACATGTTCGAACTTCACACCCACCATCCGCTGCGATGCGAAACCACCTCATCCACTTTTATCGACAAAACATCAAGAATCGTAAAGAACCAACAGAGTAACTATTTTCATTTCATCAAGCACAAGACTCCAGCGTGCCACTTTTTCTATTTGAACGAAGGGTAAAATTTCAGTTCCTATTAACCTGCAAACTTCACAAGATAAGTCAACAATCCAAGCAACAATGCAGTACACCATTCACAAATTGGTTCTCTGAACATATATAACCATACATCCAGCAAACATTGTCCAGTTCACAACTAGCTTCATGTAAAACTTGTAAAGTATTCATGGACACAACTAGCTTGCTGCAGTATCGCCAAACCGACGAGTAAATATCTCATCCTTTAACATCTTGTAAAACTACTGCTGATCTGGACTCATTGTACTAATATCAATGTTTATTATTCTTTCGTCTTCACTCCTTTGCTTCATCTCAACATCCTTCCGCTGCAGATTCGAGCCTTTCCGTTCAAGTCGTAGCCTCTCGTCATTGCGCTCCTTCTTCCTCAACTCCTCAAATCTTGGTCTCCTTCTTGTTGATCCAGAAATCGCTCATCACCTCCTTCAAGTGGTTCTCTCCATCACCATAAGGTCTTTTCCCTCGACGTTGTCGCTCCTTCTCTTGCTTCTTACCGGGAGGCCTTGTCATTGCTTCATCAGGTGCCTGTTCATTGCTTCCAGGACTACAGTTCAAGGGACTATCACCACTTGGTGCCTGTTTTCTTGTTGTTTCATTCTGGGACTTGTCTGTCCTCTGAATCCACTTCTGCTCATGACATAGTTTCTTCCAGCAATGGTCCATCAAGAAAGATTGCTTCTTTGGGTGACCGTTCTTGTATAGTGCCTTTGCATGATCTATCTGAAAATATCAACCAACATAAAGGATTATTGGAGAACCAGAAAGCAACCAAATTGATGGGAGGACAAAACAATACCTTATCTTGCTCCGTTAATCCACTTTGCTTCCTGCGCACTACCTGAGCATAAACCCCACAGAAACGGCTAACATTCGCATTGATAATTGACCAGCGGTTCATAAGAGATGTCTCTGAACGGTCCGATTCAAAATCCTTGTGCTCATGGAAGGCAGCATGCATTCTCTGCCAATACCTTGACATCGATTGGTTATTGCTTTCAATCGGATCAAGACCCACATTTAGCCATGCACTGATCAGCTTCTCATCTTCCTCGGCAGTAAAATTCTTAGTCCTCTTCTTGCTGCTTTTGGTATGTTGAGAATATTCATCATTGCCTCCAGTAGGCTGAGAACCTTGTGCAACTGCACAAGTTTGTTCCTCAGGGGGGCATATAAATGGATCACCCCAAACTTCTTCGTTGCCATCAAGATTATCTGCCCTCAGGATGTGCATATAACCTTCCATGGCAAAAACCTGTAATCAATCAAACATTGTAGCTGTTAAAATGTATGAACAAACTTGACAGTTTATGATACACAGTAAATTAAAAAATCTATAGTTTACAGCAAGAGCCTCACACATCACAAGGAACCTTTCCAATTTTTCTGCTCATAATAAAAAAGATCCAGTTTGTTTGAGACAAATTAAATACATAGACTAAAACTGTATGAAGATGAACTGGTTGGTGTAGGCTACGGAGGGTAATTAATCAGGGCTAGCTTGGTTATATGCAATTTTGCAACCGGAGAAGTTGCTTCTGCTGCTGCTGAAAGCTAGTATTACAGTCTTTTAGGAACATTGGAGCATGATGCTGCTCTGTATGCTAGGGAAACAGTGTTAGCTAGGTTCTCATGTGCATGTTTGAGCATGTTTGAGGACTATCTGTAATGCATATTGCATAGGACTTGAGATATAGTTGCAAATAAAAATAAACCCACATGACAATGCGGACAGTACTCAATACAATGGCCAGAAAATACCCAAGAACATTACAAGCACCAAGACTCCAAATATGAACATCTGACTACTTAGTACATAAACAGCTGATGGGTATGGTTGTTGGATTTTGTGGTGATTTAATTGTTTCATGTCGATAGACATCTTAAGTTAACATTCTTCGGTTTCCTACCTATGCATATAGCCATATTCTTCGGTTTCCTATCTTTGCATATAGCCATATACTACTATTTTTCCTTCGTGTACTTGATGCTAGCTGCATTCAACTGCCGGGTATGCCTAGATTTAAGAAAGTCACTCATGCTTTTATATTTGATCTTAGGAAACTATTCTTTGATTCCTTTTTGCTAGCTGCATTCAACTGACGGGTATTGTACTTAAGCAGCAAAGTTTTTGTGACCAAAGGTAGTCCTTTTTTCAATTGATGCTTTCTCTCCTTTTCTGAACTGACCACTGTCTACGTATTTAATTTTAGCTTATCATGCCCCTTATATAGATGGCTAATTAAGCTATACTTGCAGGTTTTTGCACTAAGAAGACCATTCTTGCATAAAGTTTTATATTATGAAGATGAACTGGATCTTTTTTATTATGAGCAGAAAAGTTGGAAACTATAGGAAGATGAATTGATCGATAATTTCCTGCAATTCCTATTGAAATAAAGCTTCTAATTGTTCATATCACCAGTTTAAAAAAGAACAAACTATAGGAATCTTATCAAGTACAAAGTTAAAAAAATTATGGGATAAAATTAGAGCATCCAAAGAATTTTATCCGTTCAAATTTCATGAATTCATGAACATGAACTACTATGCTACTCTTTCAATCATAAACTCCAGATCAAGCTAACAGTTTTACAAGGGAAATTAGAGCATCCTGAAGAAGTAGTATTGGTAGTGGTGGAAGTAGAACTAACCCTAGGCCTCTTGTTTGTAGTAGCGGCAGAGCAGTCTTTCTCTGATCACTGCAAGAATTAACTGAACCATTAGTAAACCATGCAATAAACCACAACATTTGCAGTGACAGTCAATAATTGACCATGCAAGAAACCAACACAAGCAATCACTGAAAATTTTTGACATACCCAACATTTAGCAAATACAAGCATCCTACACCAAGAGGAACCAATCCACCGCACACAGCAGCAGTCAGTTCTACGAATCGGATAAGAGGTGGGAGGCCGGCGAGAGGCGGTGAGACCGATGGGAGGCGCGCGCGGACTAGTGGGAGGCGGCGGGGAGGGCCAGCGAGGGGCGGTGGCGCGCGTCGAGCCGATGGGAGGGCCGGCGAGGGGCGGTGGTGGCGCGGCGGACCGATGGGAGGCGGCGGGGGGAGGGGCGCGCCGCCGACGAGGCGGTGGCTGCGCGGTGGACCGATGGGAGGCGGCGCGGCGCGCGCGCGTCGCGGGAGGGGGAAGTCACGGGAGGTGGGAGGACGCGCGCGCGAGGCGAAGGAAGGCGCGGGAGGATGAGCGCCCGCGCGGAAGGAGATTCGAGGCGCGGGAGGGGGGGAAGCCGCGGGACCGCGAAATAGCGATGGCGGCGGCGCCGCTTCATGCCGATAACCGACTGCGGAAGGAAATAGCCAGCGGGTAAAATTGAAGAGGGGGATAAAACATGGGTTGGAGTCCATTTTTTAGGTTATACTAGCTAAATATACAATGAAGAGCAGGATAAAGAACCGGATGGAGATGCTCTAAACTTGAGGTGCAATTATTCATTTGCCCCATGATAGCCCATATATCAGTGACACAAAAAAGAGCAAATGATCAATTGCACCTCTAACTTATGGGGTACATGATCAAATGCCCCCATATGAATATGATAGTCTCACATTGTTTGTTGAGAGTGAGAGGGCACAGCATATAAACCCTACTACAAAAGAGGTTATACTTGATGCTACATTATAGACGGTTCCTATGAACCGTCTGTGCTGTAGTTAATTTATACTAACAACAGTATGTGATATTTTCACATATGGTTATTTATACTAACCGTAACAATACCAACTGTCTGTGATAGGCGAGTATCACAGACGATTCTAGGTACCAGTCGTCTGTGATACTCACCCATCACAATGGTTGGTAGTTAGAACCATCTATAATGTGTGAGTATCACAAATAGTTTTTTATTAGAGCCGTCTGTGATAGTATCCTTCACAGATAATTCTTAATACGAACCGTCTGTTTGTGGCTTATCACAGACAGCTCAAAAACCATCGGTAATGACCTGATATTATTACCAACCCATAAACTCAGACGGCTTATGAAACCATCTGTGATGACTTTTTTTGTAGTAGTGGAAAAGTTTGTTTCCATGGATTATCGTCGAAAGGAAGCTTGGGATAAGTTGTAAGAGGAGTTTCAAGGTTCCACAAAGGTTTTGCAATGAAGCTACGAACCTTGCAAATGCAGTTTCAAAAGCTGCAAATGAAAGAGTCCGAGAAGATAAAAGATTAATTCTTGAGGGTCATCGGGGTTGTGAATTAGATGTGCACATACGGTGAAGAGATTGTTGATCAAAAGATTGTCGAGAAAATTTTGATCCGTTTACTAGAAAAGTTTGAGTATATTGTTGCTGCAATTGAAGAGTTGGAGGATTTGGTGACCCTCACAGTGCAACAATTAATGAGTTTATTGGAATCACATGAAAAGAGAAAGCTACAATAGGAAGGGAGCTCGGTTGAAAGTACCTTCCAATCAAAGTTGAGATTCAAATCCCACAATTCTAGAAATAGTGAAAATTATCAAAGAAGAGGTGATCCCAAGCAAGATGTGTAGAAAAAGATTACCTAAGATAGAAGGTAAAAATGTACTACAGTTCTAAATTCTGCTGTGATATTTACAAAAAAAAAGTCCAGTCACACTACAGATATGTAATTGAAGAAAATAACATGCAATGAGTACCTTTAGAAAGAAAAGTCAAAATTCAAGGTCTTGAAGAGATAATTTCTCAATCTGAAAGATTCTCATGAGGAGCTAAAAAAAGTACATGATTCACTTGTCTCTACCCCTCTATAATACACCAAAATTTTCTTTACTAAATCCACCCCCCTCAACCACCCCCACAGTCATGTCTAATCTAAGTCCACCCAGATTTGTGTACCAAAATAATCCAACTTCATACAAATGAATGACCTGGATCTCTCCTCAAGCCTTCTTCTCTTATTCATTGAAAATCCTAAGGCCAAAATCATCCGGATCATGCACATCATTAACATAGAAACTGGCCCCACCCTACCGATTCTCTCGCTTCGCCATTCCACCAGCCAGGCAAACCACCGGCCGGCACCCAGTTCCCACGCGCTCGCAGAGCTGCTGCTTCCGCTCCAATGGCACTGCCCCGCGCCGCCCTCTTTTTCTTCCTCGCACTGCTCCTCTCCTCTTCCTCCTCCTCCGCGCTGTCGCAGCGCGCGCCCATCTCCCTGCCTGCCTCCTCCGCCCCAACCGCCTCCCCTCTCCTCCACCCAGACTCCTCGGCCGACCCTCTCGCTCCCTCCCAACCGCGTTCCGACGACTCCCCTCCCGCCCCTCCCGGAACCTCCCCATTCCCCTCCCCCTCCGAGTCACCAGCACCGCCCCACCTACTGCCGTCCCTGCGTTCCACCGCTCCCGCGCCGGCCCCTGCAGCCGACGATAACAAGGACAAGGACGACGACGAGAGGGAGAAGCAGCACCCGTCCCCGGCGCCTACCCCCTCCGTGGAGGAGATCAATGCCGCCAAGCAGGCGGTGGACGCGGATCAGTCGGAGAGGCACGAGGGCGAGATGAGCGGCGGCAAGAAGGCCGGCGTGGTGGTCGGCGCGTTCACGGCTGCCGCTGTGGTGGGCTCGCCGCGTCGCTGGAGGAAGCACCGTGCCAACATTCGACGCTCAGTACGCCGACTACTCCGCGCGCCTCGAGCTCGTCTCGATTCGATCGTGAGGATCGGAGATAGTACGATCATCATACGACGGCGCATAATCGTGGAGATGAGACGAAGACGTATCCATTCGATGGCCGTGGTTCGTGATGTGTCCATGATCCTTCTTGATCGGTCGATGTTAGATTTTTCATTGTTAATCCTTGGTGTTGATTCTTTGGTGGAGTGGAGAGGAATTGCGGCGATATTCATATTGAGATGACACTTTTTAGTTTTTTCTTGTATAAATTTGTTAGTACGTAGTAGTACTACGATATACAGTCCTTGGTGCTCCTGAATTTAATTGGATTCAAATGAGATCGATGATGACTGCATGGAATGAGCAGAACCTAGATCCAGAATAGCGACCGCACCTCTCTCTCTCGCATGGTTGTTGGGGCACGAGATCTAGGTGCTTTGGGCGCGAGCTTAATCAAATGGATTTCCTGTTCTGTATTCCTGTGCGTCCACATGCCTCGCCCAGTTCGCAGCGATTCCGATCTGGTTCGATTTGGTCGGTGCAGATTTGAGGTGGAAATGGGGGAGGGCATCGACGGCGAGGCTAGCCTCGCGGCGGCGCCGTACGACCGGTGGTTCTGCTCCGCCCGCCGAGGATCCTCGCGACCATCCGCGCTACAAGGTGCGCACTTCTACTCGGGTTCTTACGGTTTTCTTATCTAAATTATGATCCTCCGGGTTCACTGTCGATCGTGGTTTGTGCGGTGATTCTGTTCTAATCAACCAATTCAAGCTGTAGTTTTGGTGTACTATGGCGAAAATTAATGGGTAAAAATATAGGAAGCAATTGAGTGCGAAATGTGATAAAACTCCGCGTTCATGTGGCTTTGGAGATATCGTCCCTTTTGTTTTTGCGATTATGCATTGCTAAACGGCCGAGGAAATGATGAATGAATGGACAGTGCAAGGCGGCGATAGTAGTTTCGAGGAATGACATGTGGCCACTCTTTGGTAGTTCCCATCCTGTTATGGTGTCATGGTTAGCTGATCGAACAATGCGTTTAGATAGGAAGTGGTGATAGTGAAATTTGTAAATGCGTTGTGCTCCAATTTTAACATGGTGAAATGTGTTAAGCAAACCTCACCCAAAAGGATATGCTAAGGGTCATATGAATGATGTGATGTGCCATCTTTACGTGCAATTGGCTTACACCATAGTTTGGTTATCCTCTTGCTCTTGAAATGCTAATAGTAATACATGACAACATGTTGCAAGTGGTTCAAGACAAACCGTATGTGGTAGGGGAAGTCGCAATGGCCGTTATCCGTCGGATGTTCGAGTTTTGCTCTTAATGCGTTTTAACTAATCATGTTTCATGTCCTTCCTCCTCCTGCACTGCATCCTAACATGGGCGATTTTGGCGGTTTTTGATTTTAGGACATTCAAGTGGTCGTGTTTAGTCCTACCAGAGATTCAAATCATTGAATCTTGAAAATAATGCCACAGACCGCCATTCCCAGCATTAGCAGTCGTAGTTTGGTAAACCTATTCTCTTTCACTACATCTTTTTAGCCTCTTTAACTCTTTCGACCCAATGAGTTTCGTTTCCTTCGCTAACAAGCATTTTCACTCGAGTCAAGTGGAAAAATAATATTGTGGTTGTTCTTTGGGAACACGAGCATCATCCTCGAATAAGGTTTCAGTATTTCCTTGGGAAATCCTACAATTATTTTGGTAGATACTAAGACATAGAGCGAGAAAAATGTTTGGTCATGGATTTACTTAAACTTATTTAGTGCACAACAATTCACTTAGCACCTTATTTTTTTTTCAACACCACTGATCACCATGGCGTCCTTGTATGTCCTTACATATTATATGGTTGTAATATATTTTTTTTGTGAGAGTGGTTGTAATATTCGAAATGATCTGTATACATATTTCACTTTGAAATGGACCTGCATATTGCTTAAATGCTTAGCCATAGATATTCTCCAATGGGGCTAGAGCTTCAAAGTCTCTTTGCTTTTGGAAGCTTTTGAAAATACATTGAATTCAAGCCTTTTATGTTGCAAGGCACAATGAGGCATTTTGTACATTAGTTCAGAATCCTATCCTGATCCTGTAGATCATACTATGCATTTGTTTCGAAACATGTCTTAATGGAAATAGGTACACCCAAGTGGTTCCACTATACCAAATTAAGATACTACTCGTTGTTTCTATTGGCAAATCGAGAAGAGCCACGTGCCGGACCCGCAGAGGATGATCCGGGCGTACGCGCAGTCGGTGGCGACGCTCAACCTGCTCCGAGAGTTCGCGACGGGAGGCTACGCCGCCATGCAACGCGTCACGCAGTGGAACCTCGATTTCATGGATCACAACGAGCAGGGAGACAGGTGAGAAACAAAATTTTGCCTTGCCCTACGATTTTTAGCAAGACTTTTCTTTGTGGAGGTGTTAAGTCGGTGTCGTGTTGAAATATCTCAATGCTGAATTTGTTCCACATATCTCCTTATCATGATAAGGGAAGAGTTGGTTATAGGTTCTTTGGTGATAGCGAAATTCGCCTCATTTGGTATTAATGTATCATAGAAGTAACGAGTGGTGGACATGTTCCGAAAATATGAAACTAAACCTGTTCTTGAAATGTTCATATATTTTAATTTGCAGCCTAAATAAGTAAAGAAAGCATTTTAGGTAGTTGTTCATTGCTCGTCAACGTTTAATAAACCACGTGGTAGTTCTGGGTTCATCAATCAGTAGTTGGTACGGGTGGTCATATGAGTACGCCGAAACTTTCACTTTTCGTGTCCCTTTCTTTCACGGAAACTTCTAACAGGACATCACTGTCTTCCTTTGCATCTAACTTTCTGATTAATTCATCGGAAAGTTGCTTGTTTTTAGTTGTTTGCATAAAATGGTATACTATGGAAAATATAGTATTGTTGGTTAACAAAGCATGCACATCATTGAACCCAGAACCCCACCCCGCGCCCACGCACACGCACACGCCCCCGACGCTGCCTCCACCCCGCGATACCCGTCTCCACCCGAGCGCTGTTAGTGACATCCGAATATCATGGGCCTTGTAATCACAATCCGGATTGTGATTGCCGGATATCCGGATAAAATATCTCTAAAACGATACAAGGGTCGAAAAGTATTTACACGCTGATATGGTAAACTTGTCGATGCCATAATTATTATATATATAATATCATGCAGATGTTAATTTTGTTAATTTAAAGATAGAAGAAAAATTTGAGATAAAACTCTGTTAGTGCAGGTGTTCCTTCCAATTAATATTGAGAAGTTTCACTGGTACCTAGCGGTTGTGAATACTAAAAAATGTGAGATACATGTCTTGGATTCTTTCGGACGAGAACTATCGGACCGTCGAGATCTCAAAACTACGGTAGGGATTAATGATTAATATATAGTTTCATATTGTATTTTAATTCTAATATTCCTTTCTAAATCTTGGTGTTTCGGTCACAACAGTTAAGAGGACTGGAAAGAGTAATAAAGCTTGCAGCAGAGCATACACACCTGTACCGAGATAAATGGGCGGATATTAAAGTGGCATCTTGGCCAATTATAGATAAGATCACTGAGAAAAATGCAAACAGATGGGTTCTTAAGCCATTAGGATTCTTAAGCCTTGTTCCGCATGGTCGTAGCTCAGCGGTGAGTGGTTGTAAACAGTTTGGATGGTCGTAAACGACACAGAGCGGTCGTAAACGACTATGAAGCGGTCGTAAATGGCACAGAGTGGTCGTAAATGGTTTTGAGCGGTCGTAAACAACTACGAGTACAGCCAAGTACTCGCAGACGTGGTCGTAAGGGGTTACGACCATGTTGTGAGTAACTGAATGTGGTCGAAAGGTGCTTCGACCACGGTTTGAGCGGTCGGTGGACACTTCGACCAAGGTTTGAGTAGTCGTAAAGGGTTACGACCACGTTGTGAGAGAGTGAGCGTGGTCGGAAAGACTTCCTGTGTGGTCGTAGCGAGCTATGACCACGAGATTTAGACGTGATCGAGTTTCCGACCGCATGGTCGTAAAAAGGGTGATGTGGTCATGAGTTCGTTCACGTGGTCGGAATGACCTCGTGGTCGTGACTTCGACTACGTGGTCGTAAATGACCATTACACGACCATGTCTCTTTTATGTCCATGAATCCTGGCTGCAACAGTGCGTGCTACGACTTGCTTGTTTGTTTTATTTTTTACAAATTTTATCTTGTTTTGTATTTTACCGTAGCGTTAGCACGGGCACACTACTAGTTGTTTTTAAGGACCTCACCAAGTCTCATACTAATGTGGGTATTACTTGCAATCTTATGGATGACTTGCCTAATTTAGACATTTCTCCTTGCATTGTTTCTAAAATTGGTACTTCTACTTCTTGCAATGACTTAGTAGCTTTGCCATGTCCGCTGACTTAGTAGCTTTGCCATGTCCGGTACTACGAGAATTTGATATTACCGGAGTGCGGTATGATCGCACTTTAGTTGACAGTAGCTAATTTCCAGATATGTGCATTTTCTCTCCTCTGAAATTTTGTACTACCGCAGCTGAGGTGCGGTACTACCGCATGATCAGTACTACTAGGCCCTGTGAGTGTGGTACTACCGATATTTGATTTAACGGCTAGTTTATCTGCGTTTAATGAACCTTAAGTAGTTGTTGAATAGTAGGTTCGGTAGTACCGGACATTACATGGCGGTAGTACCTCATCTCCTGATTTTGGGGTTTTTGACCCCCAATGGTCATCCTGGTGGGTGGAGGCTATAAATGCCACCCCACCAATAGCAAGGAGTTCTTGAACCTCATTGAATACACTTGTGGTCGTGCTACTGTCTCTTCAACTCATTTGCTCTATTTTGACATTTTGAAGTTGTTGAAAGCATTCAAGTGCATTGTATCATCTAATTAATCATTGTGGCACTTAGAAACCTTCAAGCAAGCGTCATTAGCTTATTACTCTTGGTGGTTGCTAACACCTAGATGGCTTAGAGGAGTTTGTATATTGATCTCTTCAAATAAGATTGTGAAGAGGCCCAGCACGATTATGAGTGGTGTAGTGCTCGTCATCTCCAGAGTGGATAAAAAACAACTCTAGTGGATTTGACGTTGTTGGCTCAATTTGTGGAGCCGATTTAATTCGTTTGGGGTTACCTCAACATGGATTAGGGGAGACCGACAATTCTTTGAGACCAAGAAAAAACGTCGCGTGTCATCATTGTGGTTTATCTTCTTGTCTTTGCTTTTCACATTTACATTTCTAGCAATTGTTGAATTGACTTGTGTGCTAGACTTGTATATAGTATAGACATGGTTTGTGTCACCTTAGTGAAACTTAGAGGATTTAGGCATTGACTTATGTAAAATAATTTTAATTAGTTCATATTTGATATAAAGTTGTGGTTTACCCAAAAGAATTTAAAAACCTCCTATTCACCCCCTCTAGTCTGTTATCCTTGATCCTACAAGAAGGCGGCGACTCGAGAAAGAGATGGAGGGGCAGGTTGAGGTGGCAATGCAGGGAAGTGGAGGCAGCATGATAGGAGAGGAAGGATCGGTGTCGCAGGGGAGGAGGACACGGCAGCATTGCTCGAGGCGGAGGCCGGCGCGTCCGTTGGGTGCGATGAGGCAAGGGGTTTTGAGAGGAGGAGATGGGAGCTCGAGGGAGAGGGATGGAGGTGGAGGACCTGATTGTTAAGGGTGGTGAGGAGAAATAGATTTCAAGTTTCTTGAAGGGTCATGAAGATATTTTGCATTGGTACGGATTCGACGGGTAGTATTGCATGTTAGCAGGAATGGATGGTTTATAATCAACGGGTGACGGTGATCGCTCTTTTGTGAGGAAGCCTAGCATGTTTTATATATACATATGCATGTTCCACTTACGAGCGTACCATCGGTATCATCGAAAGAGTTGTGGTCACATTCAAATTGGAGAAGGGCGGAGTCGAAACCACTCCTCAATTATTCTACGCAGCATGCAGGGCTATCTAGCTAGCCCTAGGCAACCATGTATAGGGGTGTTCTTTTGTGTTGCGGCTGGTAGTTTTTGGTTACGGCTGATGACTTTTGTCTATATTTTTCGAGTTAACAGCTGACGATACATATGGTTTTAAACTTGAGAATCTGTTTGAAGAATTCACTTTAAAAGTTGATCCGTTTTAATGTTTTGATTTTTAGCTTCTCAAGAAACTGACGCCTCGCTCATTTCGGCTTGAGCTTCTGGCTTCTTTTTCAATATTCATAAATTTCATTTTTTTCTGAACTTTTGGCTTTTTTTGAGCTTTTTTGCCGGTTCTTTTTTTTCTCGTGTTCGTTTGCGTTGTCCGTGATGAGCTAACATATTTTTTCTAGTTTTAATTTTTTTAAATTTAATTACGCCAAATAAACCACCTTTACCTATAATGTAATTTTAATCAATTAAAATATTATTATAATATTAAATTACTATTTTTCAGCTTAACCGAGCGGAGCGTGAAAGTCAAAAGGAAGCCAGACGAGGCGATGAGGTCGGACGAAGCCCTCCACAAGATGCAGGAACGCAGGATAGATAGGTCGTGTCAGGTGCAGTCCTCGAGTCGCATCAGTGTTCGAGAGAGGGGGGAGCCGGACGAATCCGACAAAATCACATGGAAAAGCCACTCCCAGCCTCCTACCAGCCAGGCAGGCACGCACCATTTGCCATTTCGGGGAGCTGAGTTTAATACTCCACCAGTCCATTTAGGGGAGACTAGAGAGTGGATGTTGATTTTTTTTATTAAAAATAAGACACACGTATATACATCAACATACATTCACACCACACTTACGATATACAGTGTGTTTCTCAGTACACGTCTATAAAAATAGATGCCAAAAATAAATACATAATCTCATAAAAATTTTTATCAAAGCGTATTCCTATGTATATAAAGGTGGACATTAGAATTTTAAAAAGGTGGACATTAGAATTTAAAATATAGTGGATAAAATCATACACCACAACTCACGACACCGCCAAAAATGGATGGGTAATTGTGGCCTTGCTTAAGATGTTGGATGCTAGGTTGGAGGCATTTTGAGTTAGCATGCTTCCAAAATATTGGATGAACGAATGAAATGAACAGTCGGAATTTTAAGACAAGTCAGGTCGGTACTGATTAATCGTTGCGTATTCACTGACTCGTTCTGCACTTCTCTTTTCTTTGTATGAAGAGATAATGTGGCATGTGCAAGAATATGAGTGGGTTTGTTTTAGCTCATGCATGACTTATATTCATACTGTTTACAATAACTAGCTTTTAAATAATATATTTTTTAAGGCGGAGAGAATAGAAAAATTGTAGTAAAAAGTGCACTGAGTTCAACTATACCGACAAAAATCATATACAACTATTTTTCTGTGCGTACTATCTCTTACAAACAGACGGAATTTAAATATTTAAGTCATAAACCATTAGCCTAAAAGAACCCACCACCATATAATAAGAACAGGCTACACATGGCTTTCGAAAAGTATTACTATCAGGCATACCAAAGGAGCTGGCATGTATGTTCTTGCTAGATTCTGCTGAATCTTGCCTGGTTCCTCGCTCTTTTAATAGAACAAACGGTACAAAATAAAAACAAGACAGCAAACTTGTTGATGGGATGGGATACAAAACAAGGGTCCTGTCGCTCTGAAATATCTACTCTACTTTCTAGGCATGTAGTAGCTTTCAAGTTTCAACAGCGTCACATGCATGCATACGAAACACGCCCGTACATGTAGAGCAAAGAAAAGCAGTCAAGCACCGAGGTCGTCATGTTACGCAACTGGCGACTGACACCGCGCATAGGTTCGTACTGCTCTGAAGCCACTACTGACTACCTACAAGAGTACTACAACGTCTGCAGGAGCAGAGCACTGGCTACATAGATCCACTACGCCTCGCACATGTCCCGTACCATTTCAGCCGTGCTCCTATGGAATCCATCGCATATAGCAACATTCTTTTATAAAAAAATCTACATCTCGGACATATATTTTTTTCTTCAAATTTGATCCTCTCCACAATGATGATGATGTAGATGATTTGAGATGGGTTCTAAAACCCTGATCAATTCGGCTTAAACTTATGGTTTCTGACTTATTTTTTATTATTCACAAATTTCGTCTTTTTCTGAATTTTTGATTTTTTTGTGCTTTTTTGCCGGTTCTTTTTTTCGTATTTGTTTGTATTATACGTAATAAGCTAACATATTTTTTTTATATTTTTTAATTTTTTTAAATTTAATTATGCTAAATAAGCCTCTGTCAGCTACAGTGTTTTTTTCAGCCAACTACAGTGCTTTCAGTCATAAGCCACAAAAAAACCTAACTGATCACCACCTTATATTTCATAGCAAGTTAGAACAGCACGAATCCAACCTAAAACACCCATAAAAGTAAAACCTAAATATTACCTCTCTCTTGAGAAAAATCAAGTAAATTTAAGATCTTCCTCTAGATCACGTCTAGATGGATGAGATCTTATCTCGGAAGACATCTCTACCTCTTATACGTCTTTGGTGTTGAGTAATATGGGAATTTCCCTCATTTTTGAAATAAAAGAAAAAGGAAAAGAAAATCCTCATGGGGCCCACATGTAAGAGGCAGGAGAGGGAATAAGGCCGAGGGCAGTCACAAATCCGCGATATTCTCTTGATCTCTCTCTCCCTGGTCTTCAGGCGCGAGGCCCAGGCGACTGTTTTGGGCGAAACCGCCATCGCCTCTGATCTGGGATCTCTCTCTCTCTCTTCCTTTTAAATCAAGCCACGGGAGAGCTTTCGATGAAACACAATCAAGAAGTTACCCACACAATCAGAGACCAATCGGTGGGGACTTTCCTTGGTCTCCTGAGCAGCTTGCACTTGCGAGCTCATCAGAACCTTGGTGATTTTCTCGCCAGTAAGACTCAACTGATCCGTTGTGGTGTAGTCAGTCTTGATTGCTGCTGTTTGTGCTGTGGTTGTGATTTACCGTGGTCGTGAGCGGCCGTGGTCGCAAACTCTCAGTTGCTTCATCCGATTGGGGATTTGGCTTTGTGCGACAACACCCGCATCTTGACTTCATAATTTGGTGAGTACTGATTTATGAAGTTGGGCATTGTATCTCCGTTAACCTCTTCAGCAATATCCAGGCATACGCTGGTGATTGGTTTTCTGGGACATCGTTTTTGCAACGAGCCTTGCCCCTACTGCCTTCTCAGTGGCTTGGATTGCCACTGCCCAGTGAGTTTTTACATTTTGAAATCTCTATTGTGCATGAGTTTGTTGTGCTAGTATGACATCTTTGTTTAATTAACTTTGAAATCTGTGCTAATTGCTAGCACTAGGAGGATTTTGCATAATAGATTGTGGTCTTTTAAGATTGCTTGATGAGGAAATTAGTCATATTTAAGATCACAGTGATTACTTCCCAACTTTTACATCCGGTGCAGAGCATAGTCTACTTACTTCCCAGGGCCACAACCGGAACTCACCCACCTCTATACCCCCAAACTTTTACATCCGGTGCAGCCAGCGCTGGGTGCCCGCTCGGTCGCCATATAACTGTGCAGCGGCGGCTCCCAACATTTCCTCATTCTTGCTACGTCTCGGTAACGGAAAGCGCTGCTCCGCCGCGCGTTTGCGAGTTTGGGAAGAAGGCCCGATCGAATGGGGAGGGGGCGGAGCGAGATAAAGCGGATAGAGAACCCCACGCAGCGGCAGTCCACCTTCTACAAGCGCAGGGACGGCCTCTTCAAGAAGGCCAGGGAGCTCGCCGTCCTCTGCGACACCGACCTGCTCCTCCTCCTCTTCTCCGCCTCCGGCAAGCTCTACCACTACCTCGCGCCTACCGTCCCGTCGTGAGTTACCTCATCTCGCCTTGTTTACCTGACACACGCAGAACTACTACGGACTACCTGCTGATACGTTCGTTTCGTGAGCTCTGTACTATGTACGTGTGCTTATGGGCGTCTTTTTCTTTCTTTTTTTTCGGCAGTGTTAAGGAGTTCGTTGAGAGGTACGAGGCCGCGACGCACACCAAAGTTTGGGCTGATATCCGGCAGGTACGTAATGCTCGTGGAAATCGCGCGAACATGTGGCAGCGTGGTGTACGTTTGATAGGTTTTTTTCACACGTTAACGCGCCGTTGTTTCGACATCGATGACAGGAGAGGCGCGCCGAGCTGGAGAAGGCGGGGAGGATGTGCGAGCTCCTGGAGAAGGAGCTGAGGTACGCGTCGTCATGCCACCCCGGGGGGTGCGTGCGTGGTGTGTTTCATTTGTGAATTGACGTGCTGGGCTTACGTGTTTTGGTAGGTTCATGACGGCGGACGACGGGGAGCAGTACACGGTGCCGTCGCTGGAGGCGCTGGAGCAGGACCTGGAGGCGGCCATGCACAAGGTGCGCTCCGAGAAGGACCGCAAGATCGGAGGCGAGATCACCTGTCTCGAGAACGCTGTGCGCACCTCAGCTCATGCTATGTCGTTATACTACGTAGCTGTATGCGAACCTCGCTAAAAATGTGTTCCATCCTCTGCATGCAGATCAGGGGGCGACAAGAGGAGCGGTACGGACTGTGCGACAAGGTGAGCAATGATCTTTCGTGGTGTTCATTTAGTCCCGTAACCCGTATAGTTCGTCTTCATCATGTTTTCGTCCTTTGCAGTTGGCAAAAAAAAAAAATCGAACTGTACACACTAGTGTTTCTGGACGCACAGAAAAAAAATAATACCAAATCCAACTATTGAGCCGAAATATGGAATGTTGAAGGAAGAACACACCAAACCAATTCTTTTCGGGATTCTTTCTAGGTTCTTGTAGTTTGAACACCAAACTTTTACTATCGCTGAATTTGAGACCCCCAAATAAGCAAACAGCCTCTAAACAATAATTAACTCTTCAGCTGAGATACTGCTTGTATAATTGATTCAAAACATTATGAACAATACCCTTTTCAACAAAAGAAAGCATAACAAGATATCTGTTTGAATATATATATATATATATATATATATATATATATATATATATATATATAGGAAACCTCTTTTCTACTCCCGGGTGTAATTACACCCTATGTCGTATCTCACAATGTAGAGAGTATCTCACGTAACGGAGGGTATGTACATGTAGTATACGAGTATTTAAGACCATATAGGTGGTATGAACAATTTTTCAGAGGTGGTATGTACATTTTTTTGACATACTCCTTTTTATGTGTGTATATGAAGGTATTTATAAAATATGCTAAAAACTATGGACTCCCTTGCAATTTTTTCGTATGATTTACATTGGAGTATCTTATAATTAGTATATGAGATATGAGTATATCTAAAGTGATAAAGGAGTATTTCAAGTTTATATGGGTGGTATATTAGAGGTGGGTGTAATTACACCCGGGAGTAAAAAGTATTTTTCATATATATATATATTTGCTGGGCCCTTGCTTGAGTATTTTCAAGAGATTAGGATTTGATATAGAGGCCCGGATACATCATACATTATGTAGAAAAAAAAGGCGCTTCTTCTCGAAGAAATAGGATTCCGTATCTTTGTAGACAAGAAACGGAGTCTATCCAGGGGAAGCGTGCATGCCCTACTCATGGTAGTGTCAGTGGACATACATGAAGAGTGCGCCATTACAAGGCACAATGTGTGACACAAAAGTCTACCAACCTAGAACATGTAGACTCAATGCAGCTTCTTTACCCAGGAGGTGGAATACTAACTTTATGTTAGCAACTGCATCAAGCTATATGCAGCTAGCTGATGGAGCCTAGGATAGGTGAAGTGGTCTGGTTCTTGGGCACATATCTAAAGAGATGAAGCATTTTTGCTTTTCTGAACTTCAACTTTTGGCTGCTTGTTTTTCATTCTTTTATCGAAAATTTTAAGTTGATCAAGATTTTCCTTTTTCCTCACAACCATTCAGTATCTAATTTACTTCTGTTCCTGTGATTTTGTCCACAGCTTGCTCATGCTCAGACTCTGAAAGACGTGGAAGGTGGTGCCACTGCCACCTCGCACGGCAATGGCTTGGACCTCAAACTAGGTAGTTCTAAGGGTGTGTTTGGTGAATTCTGGACATATTTGGACCCCTAAATATCCCAAATTCCACTTTTGGCCTCCAAATCAAAAAAATTCCGTTTGGACCCCTCCCGACCGCGCGTTCGCGAGCTGGTGCCACGTGTCCCGGACGCTGCGGTCGGGCGGCGGCGATCGCGCGAGCGGCGGTCGCGCGCTCGGCGGCGCGCGCGCGATCCGGCGCGCTGATCGCTCGGCGCGCGATCGCGCGATCCGCGCGCGCGGCGCGCGGTCCGGCGGGGTCGCGCGCTTCGGCGCGGCGTCACGCGGTCCGGCGCCGAGGGGCGGCGGTCGCGCGGCCGCGAAACGCGCGGTCGGGAGGGGTCCAGAAATGGAATTTTTTTGGTTTGGGGGCCAAAAACGGAATTTGGGGTGTTTAGGGGTCCACATGTGTCCAGAATTCGTGTTTGGTTGATAAGGTTGAATGGGATGCAATGGTTTCTTAACCATGTGGTTCCATTGTTTTTGATAAATGGGATGGTTCCACATTTAGATTGAATATTCCTCAAATTTGCTTCTCATACATGTACCACTTCGAACTAGCAACCAAACACACCGTAAGTCAATTCAGCACCTAATTAGGAATTAGCTTTTCTGACGTTTGTCTTGCTCAATATTTGCAAACTTATGCAGGCTTCAACTAGGAATGGATTGGAGCTTGAGGTTGAAAGATTCTGCTCTAGTGTTGTTTTGAGCTCTAGTGTCCTGCCAGGTTGAAAGATTCTGCAATGCCTTTTCGGGGTTGTAAGATTGCACTATCTTGAAGTGTCTATGGAATCTATTTTTTAAAAAAAGTGTACGGAAGAACTCCTCTTCCGTTCTCTGAATCTCAAGCAACTCTCAGCATGGCGTCATGTATTAGGCATATGCGTATTGGGCAAAGTCATGTGTACTATTCCCTTGCCTTTATTTTGATTGCACTTGGAACAAAAACATTGCATGATTGATTGAAGAAAGCCAAGATAGAAAAATATATCTCACCAACAGCAGAAGAGATATTGAGAACAACAGTGTGTTCGTTCCCAGCAACTTAGGTAAATATAAAAAGAAAAGAAACGACAGTCCGATGAGGAAAGATTAAAACGGTTGGGTTGAAAAAAATGGCTTATAACTGAAATTATATTGTAGCTGATTATGACTTATTTAGTCTAACTAACTTTTAAAAAAATTAAAAATAGAAAAAACAGATTAGTCCATCACAGACAATGCAAATGTATACGAAAAAAGAACCGGTAAAAAAGCTAAAAAAACTAAAAATGACAAAAAAATGAAATTTATAAATAGTAAAAAATAAGCAGAAGCTTTAGCTGAAAGAGCCTAAACAAACAAAACAACAGGCCCAACGCCCAACGAAAGGAGCTCAGTAAGAACGTAGCGATATAGAGATCAGCAATCACATCTGAGAGATCATGCTCATTGAATTGTCTCATCATCGCTCCAAATCTTATGAAATCAAAGCTAACTTTGTAGGAGTATTTCGAAGACGACAAAGGAGACCCAAACAGAAATCATCACAACTGCGGGCCTGTTTGTTTTAGCTGCGGCTTATGGCTTTTGGCTGAAATTTTTGAATTTTGGTCATTTCAGATCACATTACGGAGAGACCGATACTCACTTACAATTTTGGTGGTACGGATGTTGGACTTTAACGTGTACAACGTTTAACTTGTAGACCCGTTTTGAAAAAATACTCCGTTTGAAAGTTAGGTACTGTAGCAAAAGCCAAAAGCCGGCCGGCTTGTTTATTGCCAAACAGGCCCGCAGAAAGAAACAGGAGGCGGGGTAGGGATCAAAAGCGTAACGGAGGCCGCAACTGCAATGCCTTCGTCGGCCCCCGGCTTTGAAGAGCGGCCGCGGAGGGGAAAAAAACCCTAGGACTGTGAAACGGTGACCGTGTGATCAACTGTTGACGGACAAGATTTGTATCCAGCAACCACGCAGTAACTACGCCAAGCCCATCGTCATTCACGAGTAGCCCAAGTTGGCCGCCTACACCCACCACCAGGCCGGGTCGTGTTCCGATGGCTCCTCTTGATAGTCAGACTTATAATGGGCTTCAGCCAGAAACTCTTTTTGCTCCACTAGGCCCAGTTTGCATACCGTGTGAACTCTTGGATTATGGATGGGCTAGAGCCGACAAATTGAGATCTTGTTATGTTTGTGGCCTAATAATTGGGCCCATTTTGCTATGTTCTTCAGTGACCTGCCACTGGGGGGTCCTACTGAGGACGGAGCGTTTCTCGTAGGCAAGCTTCGCCATGGAGCAAGCTGTCCGTCCAGGTTATCCCTGAATCGGCATCGTACATATACGCGTGTGTACGTGTGGTATACAATATATGCCGTGTGTGTAGTGTGCGTAAGTTTACTCCTCCGTTGTAATCTAAAATAATCGGGAGGTCCTACCGTGGGGATGATGGGAGACTTCTGGCTAGTAATCGCCTAATTAGCCTATATTTTCTGGCAGATTTGGCCTGCGACTGATCTGTTGGTAAGCAAATTTCTGTGTTGTTCTTAATCCGACTTCGTCCACTAGGACTGCTACTAATTCCCTTTCGATCTAGATTAACAAGGCTGACAGTGAATTCTCATTTTTATTTTTCAGGTATACACATGTATTTGACAGGGTAATAATATTCTTTTCTCGAGCACCCTTTGATCCTGTTTTTTTTAACTGATGTTTCCCCACAGGCCCGATCTGCTATTTCAGTCTGGTTTAACTATGCCCCTCTCCTTTTTTGAAGGGAAAAATTATGTCTCTCCTCATGGACCCGATCTGGTGCATGTGACCAAACGCAAAGCAGCTGTGTCGAACTGGTGATCCCGCCCAACAACAAAGTGCGACGAATGCGTGGATGAGCAGTGCTGCACGGGGCGCTGACGAGGAGAGAACAACGGGGACGAATCCCATTACGCTTGTGTGTCGGCGGAAGGCAAATCCGGAGAAGTGAAGACAGGTAAAACCGGAGATGAATTCTTTGGGGGAGAGCCGCCTCCAGTGCGGGGAGCCCCCATTCACCGGTTCTCCGGTAAAACCAGTCGTTTGTTTCCTATGGTAGCTTTTCATTTCTGTCGAGAGTACAGCGTAGAGAGTTCAGACGGCATTGCATCAGAGAGATGCTCAGCTTTATAGAAAAAATCGAAGTACTCCGATGTTACTGCTACAGCGCGCTTCAATGGTTGACGGATACCTCGTATGAAATGAAGGTCTCTTTAACTTTTTACTGCGCTACTACTACTCTTTTTCCCCCTGAAACAGGCACTACTTAACGGGGGAAATTTAACTATTTACCACTCTTAAGAATGTTACTTATCCAAATGCCACCCTCTTTGTTGCAATTAATATTTTGCCACTCTCGAGCCTACGTGACGCCTAGTCACCGCCATGTCAGCGCTCGCGCCTCCGCGCCGCCGCCTCCCCCGCACCGCCGCTGCGCCCCGGCCTCGCAAGCGCTCGCGCCGCGCCTGCGCGCCCGGCCTCACGCGCCACCGCCGCGCCGCTCTCGCCCCGGCCTCGCGCGCGCATGTGCCTCGCCTCGCTGCGCGCGCGCGCTTCCCACGCCGCCGCCGCGCGCGCGCGCCCGGCCTCCGCGCCGCGCCTCCCGCCGCCTACCGCAAGATTTCGCCGAGCGCGCGAAGCGGGGAGTCGCGGCGCAGGAGGCGCAGCGCGCGCGCGGGAGGCCGAGGCGCGCGCGCGCGCGTGGCGCGGGAGGCTGGGCGCGCGCGGCGTGGCGCGAGGAGGCCGGCGCGCGCGCGCGGCGCGGGAGGCCGGGCGCGCGCGGCGCGGCGCCGACATGGCGGTGACTAGGCGCCACGTAGGCTCGAGAGTGGCAAAATATTAATTGCAATGAAGAGGGTGGCATTTGGATAGGTGGCATTCTTAAGAGTGGTAAATAGTTAAATTTCCCACTTAACGGCATGCGCTACTACGTAGTTAACTTACCTAGACTAGTAGTGTGCCCGTGCTAACGCTACGATAAAATACAAAACAAGATAAAATTTGTAAAAAATAAAACGAACAATCAGATTCATTAAGATTCACATCTTATATATTGTATAACCAAATATTTTTTGAACCTTGAGTGTGTTGTGCGTCCTCCAGCAATATTGACGCCGCAATACCGGAAGTTGCCGTTGCAATTGCTATTAATCCCTTTGAGCGGACTCTAGCAAGAAGTGCCTTGTATAGGAATGTCTTTCCTGTTCCTCCTGGACCATCCACGAAAAACACCTGGATCTTCTTATTCATGACATGATGTATGATTTCATCAAATCCTGCACGCTGCTCCTTGTTAAGGGATTTATATATATCCAAATATTCTTGGTCGACACCCACGTAAAGTTCCTCCTAACCTTTCTCATTATGTCGTTGTTAAATTCATCCGCATGATACAAAGCAAGACAATACCGGAATATTTAATACAGGAATAATTATAGAATAATATATTTGATACCATGTAGTTTATCAAAAAAGAATTGTAAGTTTTCATGCAATAAGATATGCATCTGTGTCCATTCGCTTGAGTTTTATTGGGTGGGGGAGGGATTACCTGTATCATGGACCTCAGGAAGATCATAATTTCTGATATCCTTCCCCATTGACTGAATTAAATCTCGAATGTCTCTAAGCACCATTTGTTCTACTACTGCAGTGTTAGGATTGTCTCTGCTGTAATCTTCAGACAATGATGCCTTGTGTTTGTCCCACAGACCACGAATATTGGTGGCCTCACAAAATACAAGAATAGTCGCAAATAACCGTCGCAGAGCATAAGGCATCTGAAAAGTTGTTGCCTCACTCAAGCAGTCGTCTAGCGTCTCGTTCCTTTCTATGAGTCCTCTCTTCTCGCATGCTTCCCTGAAAGTAGAGTAAGTGATACCCGCTACTATTGTTAGATCATCATAAGAGGTCGCACCTCTTACATGATTTAGAAGCACCCTCAAGAAAATATCTCTCACCTTCAGCAGGGTTTGCCGTGGTCGTAAGTCGACTTCGCCCACGCCTACGAGATTGTACAGTACGCACAGGGATTGCGTTTCACTTCTTCTTTTCTCATAATTGCTTGGTACTTTTCGGCACACCTTGGTTACAAGACTCCACGACTTTTTATACCCAGTTTCTACAACTCCTACTCGGTTTTGACTACAAGTTACAACTCCGACTCCGACTCCGTTTCCGATACGACTTCTACTCCGTTTCTGGTACGACTTCTAATTCCGTCTCCGTCTCAACTTCGATCACTTCCAAACTTTGTAAATGACTTCTAAAACAAGATTATTCCCAACAGAGCGGGCGGGAGTGCGGTGGCGAAGACGCACTCATGGCCCGATAGCGGAGAGAGGCTATCTCGTGGGCGCGTGATTCAAGAACGAAGCAATAGAAAAAAGATGCATTTACGCACAGGAATACAGAACAGCAAATCCATTTGATTAAGCTCGCGCCCCGAGCACCTAGATCTCAGGCCTCAACAACCATGCAGAGAGAGAGAGAGAGGCTGCAGTGCTGCTATTCTGGATCTGGGTTCTGCTCATTCCATGCAGTCATCATCGATCTCATTTGAATCCAATTAAATTCAGGAGCACCAATGACTGTATATATCGTAGTACTACTACGTACTAACAAATGTATACAAGAAAAAACTAAAAAGTGTCATCTCAATATACAGGGCCAGTGTCAAGACCCTCAAAACTAATCCCATTTAAACCATAGATCAAAAGCCTAATACTGTAAATTGAATCTAATATTAAGATAAACAAATTCATAGTAAGAGATTCATTTCATCGAAGTCCAAGTTACAGATGCATGGTTACACAGTATAAAGTCTGAAATTTTAAAAAATCAATTTACATTTCATTACCTTACAAGTACATCCTAAGTCACATATACACATATGCATTATATTACACAGTATAGATCACACACATACACATGATGATCCTAGCGAGCAATAACTAAGGATTATGGCACGGGCGCCACACCCAGAGGTAGTGGAAAAACTTGGAGACAGGGTAGAAAAGAAAGCCAGGGACCTGTCAGCCTTGTGTTCCCTATGTTCGTTCTGCCTGCCACAACAGCATGGCGGCTCCACACCTCTCTCCTCGTGCTTTGTGTGCGCCTCCCTCCCTATAAGTACAAGAACAGTGTAGGACAGGACACCCAAAAAATCATCATTGGCTACCAGTAAGGACACAAGACACTGGTGCAACTATTTGTGCAAGGGGGAATATCTTCTAGGATGGCCATGGAGAAAGGTTGGAAGGCAAGAGATGTTGCTGGCACTTTTGGCATTGAGATGGATGAGGAGGAAGCAGTGCCGGCAATACCGCCGCCACAGACACCGTTGGAGCCTATGGAGTACTTGTCGAGATCGTGGAGCGTGTCAGCGTCAGAGATATCCAAGATTATTGTCAATGGAAGCAAGAAGAGCTTTGCTTTGAACCGGCTGCCGGAGATGACTATACCAGAGAACTTTGTGGTCGCTGCAACCATTGTTCCAAGTCATCAACAACATGTAATCCATTGCTCATTTCATCCTTTTCTGTTCTTTTTTTTAATCTGAACATCCTTTTCTGTTCTCCTTCTCTGTAAGATAAGCAAGGTTAGAAGAGAAGGAATAAAAAAAGCATGTAGACAGTAGAACATTGATAGAGGACAACTTTAACCTGTAAGAATACTTCTGCTCCCTTTCTGCAGATAGATGCGAGAAACAATGCAAGTGTTCTTCCTTATGAGAAGGGCCATTCCTGGAGACCTGATATCTGGTGCAAGGAAGGGGAGTTGCTAAAACGCACAAGGAAAGGTACAAAGAAGTGAGCTATTCAGAACATTCAGTTATGTAGTTTTTTCTTTACCTTTTATTACTATATGTACAGTTTTTACCTACTATAATATATTCTAACAGTAGGACTCTCCCCTACTGTTTTTCCTTATAAAAAAGTAGTGAGCTATTTAGAACATTCAGTTATGAATCAAAATCCAGTAGCATGAAAACTTAAGCATGATCAAGACAACTAAGGCGCAGAATTTCGTTCTTGAACCAGGGGATTTACACAAGACACGAGTATCTATATACATCAACAAGAGGTCTCAGGTAGGAAAATTTTCATCGCACAGTAGCAAATGATTGCCCTACTATCTGCAATTACTGACAAAACATAGCCAAACAATAACAGGTCATATTGAAGCTGAAAAGCAAACACATAGGAGGTGCACTATCAAAGAATAGCAAGAGTAAGTTCCAGTAGCTACCAAAATATATAGTTCTGACTCTAGCAGAGTGGTTTATGAAATTTCAATACTGACCCTTTTACCTGTAATCGGCTACAGGTGTGGTTTACGGTGTATACAGTGAGCTTCCAACGTGGGTTATTGAGCCACGGAAAGATTCCATAAAGGAGGCATGCTGCTTTGGCCTGAGCACGGCACAAGGTCTGGTAGAATTTGAGTGTGAGAACAGCACAAGTTCATCTACAAAAGTTCTTTTATTTGTAAATGTACCATACCAGTACGCAAAACAAAATGTAAAAACGTTGTTTAAATAAAAATAGGGTCATGATCCAAGAACGATTGGAGTTACAAACCTAGTTATCGATCCGGATGTTGAGAGCATCGATATTGGTTATGCTCCCATCATTTCCAGCTTCATGAGCTATTGCTTCTAACTGCCACAAGAACCATAGCTGATAGGGTTACATGAACGTATACGAAAGTTAATGCAGCATACAGTATGTTCAGTTGAGCTAGATAAAAAAAAGCAAGTGATTGCATACCAGTCCCTTGTAGAATGCAATCTGTGGCACGGTATACTTTGATCCAAGCTTTGATTCTTCATCAGCAATGTTATTGACCACTCCATAATACACCATTCCATCATACTGGTTTATGCATGCTCGTAACTCAAACTGCAAGTACGCCAGCTCCTTGTTGATTTTGAGGAGTATATCATTGAACAGTTGCTGATGAGTGGTTGCAAGCCATGATACGAAACATAAATGATTGGACACAATAAGTTCGGCAAACTGAATTAGGGAAATTTTTGCACCCTGCATGATATATGTTCGCTAAAATACTCTTCTTTTATAATTTGTAAGATACATGATTCGAACAGCAAAGCAGATGTCGTGAATCAAGAGATACAAAATTCACATGCAAAAGAATCCAAACGAAGACCATTTATTTGAGATAATCGAATAGGCAAGTCTTAATCGATTGAGATAATCCACGCCGAACACCACCTCGCGTAAGCCACCACCGCGCCCGCTGACCCCATCATCCCCACTGCACTCGACGAGCTCCACCCTCCTCGGCGAGCCTCGCCGACCCGAGCACTGCGCCAGATCTTCCTCCTCTCTTCGTCTTTAGGAAGAGCGGCGACACGGCGCAGCTCAGCAGCATCTTGAAGTCGGAGATGCTCGCCGGCATAGTCGAGGAGCGGCAGCGCGCCGCGAGCGCCAAGAGGCAGCGAGGAGCGGCCGGCATTGGAGCCGGAGGTGAGCGCTGGGGAGAGGAGGTAGGGCAGGTCTCTGGCCACGAGCGCCTCGCGGCGGGCGCGGGCGCGCCATGCGCGCTCTCGGCGGCGCGCGAGAGCGCGAGGGGCGGGTGGTCGGTGGCGAGGAGGCGAGGCGGTCGTGCAGAGCACGAGAGGCGGAGGAGATCGTCCCAGCCACGGGGGGAGGGAGGGTGAGTGAGGAGGAGGTGGAGGAGGACGGCGGTGGCGCGGGGAGGAGCCGGACCAGGTCGAGGAGAGAGTTGACGCTAGGGTTTGGGGGAGGGTGAGGAGGAGGCGGCGGGGTAGGGAGGGGGAGGGGGGAAGCGGCAGGGGAGGAGGGGGAAGGCGGCGCGGGAGCGGGGAGGAGGGGGAGACTCGCGGCTCCCCCTCCGCCTCGACGCCGACCGAATCCGGCCTGCCCCTCCGGCCTCGGCGCCTCCCCCTCCGCCTCCGCGCCGACCGGATCCGGCCGCAGATGAGTCCATGCATCCCCGCGAGCATCCCATCCCGCGGCGGCGGCTGGGGAGGAAGGGGGAGGCGGCGAGGGAGCGGGGGAGGAGGAGGGGGGAGGGGGCGGCGGGGGAGGGAGGAGGAGGGAGGAGGGGGCGGCGGGGGAGGAGGGGGAGGCGGCGGGGGAGCGGGGGAGGAGGGGGGAGGCGGAATGGGGCACGGGCGGCATGGGCAAGGGATTAATGATGTGCATGATCCAAATGATTGTGGCCTTAGGATCTTCAATGAGTAAGAGAAGAAGACTTAGGAGAGATCTAGGCCATTCATTTGTATGAAGTTGGATTACTTTGGTACACAAATCTGGGTAAACTTAGATTAGGCATGACTGTGGGGGTGGTTGAGGAGGGTGGATTTAGTAAAGAAAATTTTGGTGTATTACAGAGTGGTAGAGATGTAAAAGCATTTCTGCATTGGAAACTTTACAGAGCGTCTGCACGTGTGGAAATTTCTAACGCCGAAATTTCGCCAGTAACTCATGGTTACTGGCCTTATCGAGGGGGACAAATAAAATTTTATACTAGTCAAAATATTTCAAATTCGAAAAAAAATCAAAAAGTTCAAAAAAAACTTCGAAAAAATTGTGAAATTTTCGATAACCAGTGGTTACCGAGCGTACCGCTACCCTCCGGTAAAATTTTTGAACCAATAGAAATTTCCCTCTGCCCGTCGCTGTAACGAGCGGAACATCTCTGTTTCGGAAGACCTTTTACTCCTCGGCGTCAGAGTGGACTGTAAATTGTAAAACGGTCAGCGCCGCGATCGATGGATTTACGTGTGGTATCACCATAGATCCAAGCAAAGCAGCATCCATCCGTCCAGCTAGTACCTGACCCAGAATCTGATTAAGCAAGTTGGCAGATTAACCAGGCCTATGCATAGATGTCCCCGGCAACACCAGGCATCATTTGATTAGTGTAAGCAATGCATTAATTGCCAGATTAAAAAATCGGTCGGGATATACGGCTGCTGCCCAAGAAGGCGCAATCGTCATTACGGTGAAGTCAAACGAAGTCGCAGCTGCGCTCAAACCAAGCAGCCGCGCGCATCCTCATGAACGGATCGATTTCACTGCACCGAAAACCACATCTTAAAATTCATCATCAACACATTAAAAAACGAGCAATACCACGAGAGAGGAACATTACCGCTGTCCGCTGCACTTTGGGCGTTCAATCGAACGGAGCTTTTACCGTTGTACAGCCAAAAAGACAAGAAGCAAATTGAACTTCCCCAACGCACTCTACATTTTTTAAGGCTAGTCTCGTAATCCAGTCTACTCTCGTAACACAGCAAAGGCATTAACTGTGAAGGGAATCAGGTTTAGCAGCGCTGCTCGTCTAGTCAAAAGGCGACGGGGCAAACCGAGACTAGGGTTAAAATTTTCGCCAAAAATTAGAAAATTTTAGTGATTTTGGTCCCTGCCAAAATTATTTTGTAAAATCTAAATTTGAGATCAAATTCAAATCTCGAGATGAACTTCAAATATAGAGCAAGTTTCATCTTTATTTCATGATCCAATATCTCGTTCATCTCTACCATCTTTGATAATCTTTTTCTCAAAATTCTAAAGTTTCATCAAAAGTTCAAATTCAAATTATCAAATTTTGATCGAAATCCAAACAAAAATTCAATGATTTCGGTAATTTCGCTAACCCTCCGAAATATTCCCCAAAAGAATTGTTAACACTGACCGAGACCCAGATCGCCTATAAATTAGCCCGTGCCCGAACACGTCTGATCACCCACTGCTTCCCGACTTTAGTTACTCTAGTGCTTAGATTAAGGAGCGACCTTAATTGATAGGTGCATTAGTCAGAGAGTTTAAGCAAAGATGAGGAACCCAGCCGTAGTCGGGGGCGGTACTGCTCGTCCTTGGCGCACTGCTACTCGCTGCCCACCATGCGACGGCCGACCACTCAGCCGATTACACGGCCATGGCGCCGTCGCCGTCGTACGGCTTGCCGCCGCTGGTGCAACCGTTCGTCATCGTGGAGGGCGTCATCTACTGCAAGACCTGCAAGGAGAGGGGCTACAGCCATGACATGGACGCGTCACCCCTTCAAGGTTTGCATTAATCCTATACATCTCTCAGCAATGCATGCATCAACCGATAGTAACGACTGTGCTAGATCGACCAATGCGAATTTCACACCAATTAATGCCCGTTTCGGCTGTACCACGTTTGTAGGCGCGACGGCGCAGCTGGTGTGCTACGGGAAGAAGGTGGTGAACGAGACGGGGACGGTGACGAACGCGCACGGCTACTTCCTGGTGATGTTCTACGACCTGGCCAACTTCAACGCGCGCAACTGCAAGATGTACCTGGGCTCGTCGCCGACGCCGCTCTGCGACAAGCCCGTCTACCCGCCCAACAAGTGGATCGGCCTCTCCCTCGTCAAAGAGACCAGGACCACGCCGCCGGTGGGGCTGCAGGCCATCTACTGCCCCACCAGCGTCCTCTTCTACGGCCCCGCCACCGGCCACTGCCCCTCCTACTGACCGGCCGCCTAGCTAGCTAGGAGCACCGGCCGATGGATGCGCACGTTACATTTGAACGTGCGCGCGCGCGCGACTGCGAAGGATCGATCGATCGGTCGAGGCAGTAAGTAATAATTAAGCAAGCACGGTTAATTATGTGCTGTGATTTGTTGCACTTGCAGAGTTGCAGTGGGTGCGTTGCTAGCTAGCCATTGTGCGTTCAGCTGTAGTCTAGTTTGAGGTAGCGTTGATCGATGCTTCGATCGCTTATACGTTGTCGGTGTAGCATTGAGTTCTCCAAGCCTTCTCTGTTCTTCCCTCTCAGACTTACGATTATTTTGTCCGCCTGCAATTCTTTTCGCCTGTTCGACATCTACGCCGGCCGGTTGCTCGATCCAAACACTGGATCGACTTTCAAATTACACGGTTTACACATCGAAGTAGGAATCTTGGAAGTCATCCGTGGATCTGTATGCCTGTGATCGAGGGAATGGTTGCCCTGCAAAATGGACTATATAAATACTAGTATTCACACAATAATTTCAACATTAAATTTTATACATCTAAATTTAAACACTAAATTTTCTACATCTAAATTTGTACAATTAATCCAACATTAAATTTTCTACATCTAAATTTCAACACCAACTTTTTTACAAAAATGCATTATAAATGGTACACAAAATTTATAAACTAAATTTTCTAAACTTAATTTCTAAACTACATTTACTACACAAAATTTGAAAATTAAATGTCTACATTATATTTCTATATTTAATTTCTAAACTAAATTTCGAAACTACATTTTCTAAACTAATTTTCTAAACTAAATTTGTAAACTACTTTTCTACACTACATTTTCTAAACTAATTTTCTAAACTAATTTTCTAAACTAATTTTCTACACTACATTTTCTACACTACATTTTCTAAACTAATTTTATACACTACATTTTCTAAACTAATTTTCTACACTAACAAAAAATATAACACGAAAAATTACCTGAAAATCGCGCACTCCCTCTCCTCTTCTCCTCCTCCCCTTCTCCTCCTCTCCCTCTCCTTCTCTTCCCCTCCTCTTCTCCTCCTCCTCCCCCTCTCCTTTCCCCCTCTCTTCTCTGCGACGGCGGCCGAACGACAACAGTGAACGCGCTCGGCCAAGGCCGAGCGCGGTTTATATCTCACTAGCAGTCGCCGAACCGTTGAGCGACTGACATGCAGTCGCCTAATGGTTGGGCGACTGCATGGAAGTCGCCCAACCGTGGGGCGACTGCAATTAATCGCCCAACAGTTGGTAGATTCATTAAATGTCGCAGTCTGGTTGGGCGAAAGGCTCCAGTTGCCCAACCATTAGGCGACTGGAGCCTATTTTTGTAAAAAATTTTCCCGCGGGTATATTTATGTAATTTCGAATAAAAAATGGATTATCCGTACAAAAAATTCCAAACTTGGCTGCCCATTTAAAAGTGACATGCAAGCGTCCCTTTCTATGCTGGCCTGTACCAGGCACCAGACTTCTTGTTGTTGTGTTTACGACATGATTCATGGTGAATTTTGGACACTATTGGCACAGTTAGAGTCTAGAATTTCAGAACTAGCCCCGAAAGCACAGCAATTCTTGATTTGGCCCCTTGCCGACCGCACGATTCATCCGGGCGTGACACGTAGTAGGTGGTGTGGTCGCCGACTGCACGATCACGTGGTCGTGCGGTCACACGACTACGTCTGGCGAGTGGTGCGCTGGGCGACCGCACCATTAGGCGAGTGGTGTGCTCAGGAACCGCATCATTAGGCGAGTCGGCCACCGATGTAGGCGGAACAGTGATGGTGCGGTCGGGGACCGCACGATCTCAGTGTCGTGCGCTCCCCGGCCGCACGATTGACACGCGTCGCCCCCGGGTGAGTCGTGCGGTCTGCAGGGGGCCAGATATGAAAATATTTGACGCTCGACACTATTTTGGGAATTGTCGGCACCAACAGTGCCAAAAACGCTCAAAATTCATTCATGGTTGTATTCCTCCCGATCCCCAATTTGCCAGCGAAAAATGTTCGACTTTCTGTGTTGCCACCGAGTTCTTTCTTCCTTTCCATGTCACTTTCGTCACCCTCCATTGAGATTGCTGTTAAGTGGCATGCAAAAAGTGGCATACAAAAAGACGAGATTACCCTCCCCTTCCTCTTCCAACTTCTCGCTTATCAGGTTCTACGAGGTGTACTGCTGCGACATAAGCTTGAAGCATAGAAGCAACAATGGCAACATTGGACTCACACTCCTTTGCATCTGAAGATCAAATGTCACAAAGAATTTTGCCCTAAGCATTTAACAATTCTCAGTGATCCCATGCTCCCGGAAGATAAAAAAAATCGAAAGGGGAACTAAAAAACCGAAAAGAATGAGATAGAGACGTCTGTATATGGCTTGCAAGCACACGGCCATTAAAAAATCTACAAAACAAGACCAGTGTTGGATCGGAAACGACGACAGAGGGGGGTGAATATCGATAAAAAAAAATTCCGTCCCTCACAAGTACTTAAAAAGCTCAGTTCTCCGATAGCTATAGAAGCTATGAAGCACTTGGAAAGAAGTATAATCCTTGCAGCAGGCCTTAAATGGTTTCTTGCATGCACTAGATCAAATCAGAAGAGCAACGAGAAATTACTGGAGAGCTTTAGAACTGCTGCCAAAAATTACAACAAAGCTACCAAAGAAGCACTGTTAAAGAGAAAAGAAAGAACTAGTACTCGGCTGCAGGAGAGGAAGTACAGAGCATGTGCTTGGCCAAAAACTACTCCCAACCGAAAGCTGCACTTGCAAATTAGTTGGTACAGCAACCAAGCACAGGAACCGAATACAAGACTGCCAAAAAGAACAATGGACACAGGAGAAAAACTGCAAGCCAAAACCACTAGAAAAGTGACCACATCCCCAACGAAGAATCAACAACCATTAATACCATTCATGTTAACGGGACAGCAAGACATCCCATTAATGATGCCTACTTAATTGCCTTAAGAAATACTTGGAGCCATCAATTTCGGCCAAGACAAAAAGAAAGCTGCAATTGAGAGCAAAAGTCAGCAAACAAGGAAGCTGCCATACTAGCTGCTCTAAGCCAAAAACTCAAAAGACTAGAAGAGGAGATCAAGCTAGTCTTATGGCAGAGCGAAGAAATGAAAAAGCTGAAAATAATAGCCTTGCCGATAGGAGGAAATGCATGCTGAACAGAAACCAAAAATAGGATTGCATGCACCCAACCAAAGCATCAAGGAATACCATGCATGCTGGCCGAAAGCATGGACTCTAGGGAAGCAATAAAATGCAGCCGAACTGCAAAGTAAAAAGCTAACAATGCTGCTGTCGATGGATTATATTGCAGCCAAATACATTGCTTTTAATACTTAGCCGAACTGCATGGTTTTCACTGCTCACAAGAAAGATCATAGCTGCAAGAGAAGAAGTACAAACAAATGAAGAACAACTAACAGAGAGCCAACAAAGAAGTAAAGAACTTCTAATGAGCACAAGAAGAAGCACAAGAACGGGATCAACTTAAACACGAGATTTCTTCATAAAGATACCGAGACATACATGATTAAAAGAAGTGTTTACATCTCAGCTCATCCCTCTCTCAATCTAACCTTACATCCCCATACATGCTTGAGAGAAATCAAGAACACAACCCTATCTCATACACCTATTCTCTCAACCACTAAAGCACAAAGCAAAAGACCTAAAACCCCTCTCCAAGTCATGCCAACAACCAGGAAACACACTCCTATTTATAGCATTCCTTGATGGGTTTACACTTTGCTTTGCCCATTTTACCCCTCTATGCTTTGCCCGCTAACCCGCTTCCTTTTGCAGCCTCGCGCTTTTACCGAAACGCCCCTGCTGCACCTTCCGGGAAGCTTCCGCGTTCCTTGTCTCGCATGCCTCGCAACCACCTCGAGTCCACGTCGCCTTCGACACATCCCGATCGTTCGACCTCGCCACACTGCGCCTAGTCCAGTCCTCCGTGTCTCACCACGACTCCACTCGACGTCCTGCAGCCATCATAGACAAAAACCACATCGCATAGCACGGCACAAAGCATATAAACATGATTAGTATCAACAAATCCTACTCAAGCGAGAAATGGCCCAAATGACCAACCGGGAAGACGACCATGCGTCAAATCTGTCTAATCATAACCCGACCTCGCCAAATGCCACAATGGCACAAATCACTCAAACCAAACTCACTCTAACCAAACCACGTGTCAATTACTCATCACCAACTTGGGATTTAGACCACATGGTCTCAACCAGATAACGAACTGCAAGCTTGTACTACCCTCGGTCATAGGCTTCACGAACTCGGCAATCCTCCGTCTGATTCTTGCCGGGCGATGACTCCTGGAACTCCCAGGAGCAAAATCCCTCTATTAATTTGGCCATCTCGCCACCACAATACTGTAGCCATGGTCATCTTCTCCGATTATGCAAGGGTAAGATGGAAGAAGACCAGCACAGCACTAACATGTGGGACAACGGTTATGCAAGGGAAAGATGGACATTATGTGAAAATTTTGATATGTTTTTGGGGTCTAGTGGCAAATCTAGCTAACGGAAGTCGTATATAAGAACACAAATTAGGAACTCAGTGTCGTATAGAAAATCACATTTTTTTTCAATGACATATCCGGGATCAAGGCAACTGTTTGAGGGTTGCCCCAAAGACAGACCCTTACAGTGCTATTTCCAAATGAGAGCACTTGAGTGGGTTGGATGCATAGGCAGCACTATAAGCAGCTCACGGCTTCAGCTGTGTGTTTCGTATTTTGATTTCGGGTTAAAATTGTATTGTAATAGCTATTATTTTTTTAGAAAAAATTTAAGAAAAAACTATTATATCGTCTTGGATAATGCAATGGAATAATACAAAAAAAACTAAAACAACTGAAAAAACTAAAAATCTCAAAAACTAAAATTAGAAACTGATACGTTTCAAGTAAATTCTAACTTAAATAGTTGCAACCTTGATTGCTGCTTCAACTGATCAGTTCTGGCGATGCGAACGAATTAACAATGGTTGGGCAATCAGTATTTAGGATGCAACATACCAGTGCTTTAGTTCATTATTCCTTTCCACGAGAACAAGTTACTCAAGAGATACGTACATCACGTAACAGCTATGGATATGCTCATACGCAGTTGCGGCTGAAATGTTTTGGTTGACTTGCGCGCGCGCGTGCGTCGTGGGGCGGCGATATGCTGTGAAGAAGCCATCGATCAACAGAATCAACCCATCCCTTTGCATGCAAGTTACTGTGTCGGCGCGCCATGGCTCAATCTATAGAGAGCTTGCTTTTCAGAAACTCAGCCTAAAGAGAAGTCTCCGTTTAGTTAATTAACACAAACTCTATGGGCTGGATGTGTTACTTTTTGGGGATAGGAAGGATACGTTCATGTGTACACAGCTTGTTGCAGTTGTTCATTCTGTTGTAAATAGAACGGTATAAACAAATATTTAGATATAATTTCAGCATAATTAAGTATAATTAAAGTATATTCCCAGCAGTATATAAAAGACAGAAATTACATATAAACATATAATTATATCATATCATTTATATAAGAGCATAAACTTAAAGCATGATTGCTGCCAAAATGAGCATAAAGAGCATTCTCATGAACAAGGGAATGAATAAAATTTGCATAAAGCTTAAGTTTTAAGTTATTGATTATTGCTCTCATATGTAGAGTTACACAAGATGTAATCTTAATCTTCCCGCTACTATGGTCTATACTTTTCACTAATTGGATATGTCAAATAAGATTCAAACCTTGAGCTCTAAATAACAAGTTACTTATCTGTCAAACTTAATGTCATCAGTGTATACTTTCGGCCAACATGAAGGTAAAATAGATAACAACAGGATAGTACTTCAACTTAATATACTCCCAGTAAAAACAATCACAGATTCAACAAGTTTGATACAAACCGAATTATCTAACAAATGAAGCATATATCATGAAGTACTAAAGATCATAGAACTAAATAGCCAACTATTCCGAAAGTTACAGACCGCAAGATTGACAACTAAATGACGACAGTAGTAATAATTTAGAGCTCAAGTTTGAACATCCAATTTCAGTATAAGACCAGTATAATCATCGAGCTTACAAACCGAGCCCACTAACAAACAATGTCTCTTAGTACTAGAGCATATATCAGAGATTAATGAACTAGCACAGCTCACAATGTTTACAATCCAAAAAATTGAAATACTCACAATGCGGACGGCACTCAAAGTTGTCTAGAAGTAAACCAAGCCGGTGGTAAGTGAAGCACTGACAAGAACCAAGACAAGGCACACCCGAAGGCGTTGACCCAAAAAACCTAGCGCCCCTCTGTGCTGCCACGAGAGAGGAGCGTGGTAGACGGAGATACAATCCCTCTTTGCCGTTGCCATTTGGGACACACCGAAACCAGCAAAGTCGAGGGAAGAGGATGCCGCACAAGGACACTAAGGAGCATCGGCCCAATGCGCCTTACCGCCGAGTACCAGGGACCGTGAATTACCACCGAGACCAGCGGTTAACAGCAAAGAAGAGGCCCCAAGGACCAAAATCTAGAGCCAAATTGGGAAGGAAAAGGAGAAGGGGATTGAAGAGATAGAGCTCACTCTTGTCCGATTCATCCCATGGAGGAGGTGGCCTCCTTTTATAGCCGAGAGGAGGAGGGGGAAAAGGAGATCAACGCAGTGGCCACCAACGGCCGGAGCCGAGGCTCTCAGGTCGCAAGCGCCGCCACCTTTCTCCGCCGCCACCGCCGCCGCCGCCAAAGGATCGGATCTGCCGAGTGAACCGCTGCCCAGGAGGAGATTAGGTTTCCTCCCCTTATCTCTTCGAGCCGGCCCACTGATAGGTGGGCCCTATCCTTTTTTCCTTTTTATTTCTTTTCTCAATTGAAAAGTACCAAAATGCCCCTGAAATTCAATACACTCAACACGTTGTCAAAATGATTAGCTCAAGTTGCAATGTTAATTTTGTCCGTGTTAGCTAGGTTTACACACTGCAAGCATGGTGGGACTACTCACACGGTACATGGCCCAACTCAGGCCAGGTCACCTCAATATTGAGCTGCGCTTTCACACCTTTTGCACGAAGAACACAGTTTCGGTGAACGTTCACTGTGTGACAATCTCCAAATTGATACCGGCCGGTTGATTACAGAATGCAAGACCAACATGAATGTGCTTCTGTATCTATATAGGGTTAAGCAAAATCCAGCATTATCCACTTGACCACTTGTCAAGTACAATAGTTCACTTGCAATGCACCCCCCAGCCACATGCATGTTGCCCCAACGTCTGAGCACCGTTTCCCCTGTATGAGCCATGCACGCATCTTCCGCACGAACCAATCGATAATCATTTGTTCCAACTGGAATCTCTGACTCAGCTAGCTTTGATCACCTCAACGTGTTAGCCTATATATTGCACTCCCCTCTCAGATTTGCCATGATCTTTACTACACACCACAGCTTCAATTCTTCGATACTACTGGTTGATACTCATTTGCAGAGTTGCAATGGCTTGGCTCGCGAGATGCCTCGTATTCTGCCTCTCCCTTGTGATCCTCTCCCTGGGCTGCCTCCCTCTTCGCGGCTCGGCTATGGGCCTGCCCAAGCCGCCGCCGAACGTGAACTTCACCATCGGCGTCGAAGGCGTCGTCTGGTGCAAGAAGTGCCGGTACGCCGGCTACGTCAAGTCCATGGACGCGTCGCCTCTCCCGAGTACGCAGCCCTCTCATGAACCACCATCAGATCATCCGCCGTAGCGCGCGCGCCAGCCCGCGCCCGCGTACATGTGCGTATGTGTGTACTGAACGTCTCTTTCTATGCAGATGCTGCGGCGCTGCTGCGGTGCCGGCGGGGGAAGCGGGCCTTGTCGGTCTGGGGCGCCACGGACGCGCACGGCTACTTCCTGATCCAGACGGCGAAGCAGGTGGCGCCCTTCACGAGGAAGGACTGCAAGGTGTACGTGCCGCGGTCGCCGGTGCGCGCGTGCGGCGTGGCCGTCCTGCCCGGCCGGAAGAAGGGATCGCCGCTCAAGTTCCGGAAGTTCGTGGCGCTCCCCGACGGGCTGCAGGCGCTCTACACGCCCGGCAACTTCGTGTTCGGGCCGCAAGACCCTACCAAGTGCTGAGCTTGGAGGGTGCCGTGTAGGCATGTACTCGATCGTCGTCGTGTTCGTGCGTGTTGGGCGGGTTGTATGGCTTGCTTGGTGCAATAAATCGACCGTCATGCTTGCAGGGTGTTGATGGTAGGACGCGATTAGTTGGTCAGTTCCTTTGTTCAAGCTGCTGATCGTAGCAAGGCGCATATCTGTAAGACTGTAACAAAGACCAACATGGATTACTTGTACGAAAAATTTCAAACCAAAACCACCTCACTAAAAGGGTACCATTTTGGACCGTACTATTATGTGATGGTTATACAGTAATCGAACAAATGTTCAATTGATCGCATGAAATTAACCGAAGTATGAATCTCGCAAAACAAAATTAAAAAAGAACTAAGTACTACATGATTCTTTGGAGAGGAACAGCACAACATCATTCAATCCAGGTCATGTAAACCAATAGCCCATTCGCGATGGAGGCCTTCAAGCAAGAAAACTGTGCTGGGCTTCATAGTTATCGCAAGGTCCAATGCTAGTATCACCATTGAACTATTACAACGGCCACTAAAACAAGCGCGTTGTGTCTTGTGTGCAGCTGTGCAGTACGGCAACTCTTGTTGTAGTTTGTGAGCGTGAATGTCGCTGTTGGGGAGCCTGGCCTGAATCTGAAGCCTCAGTCTATGGTAACCATTTCACTATATAATCTATATACGAAGAGTCTCAATCATTGTTATTATACTTGAAAGAAGAAAAAGCAATAAAAAAAGACATAAGTTCTCTTCTTATCTCTTTGTATATTTAATCTATTATTTGCATTTGACTAACTTTTTTTTGTATAAAAGAGATCCACAGACTGAACTCGTTAATGACAGTTCCTCAATAATCCCATGTGTGTGGCCCTCGCCCTTCCGGGCGCCGGCCGCTCCCACGTCTTCCGCCAATACTGAGAGAACAAGAAACAGCCCTGTCGCAGCGGCAGCCTACGTGGACACGACGCGTGTGCTCGGCCCGCGCACCGAGCCACTTGGACCTCGTGAACCTGCGCCCTTCTCCCGCGCGTGCGCACCGCTCGGCCGCGCCGCACATCTCCTGCATCGCAGCCCTGAATACTAGTTCTAAGATACTCCACCGGTGCGCACGAATACGTTTTACCTCTTTACCACTTTCGGTATACTTAAATACTAGTTCTAAGATACTCCAATATGATTTAGTTGAAAATTTTCATCAAAGTCCTTTATTTTTGCTATATACTCTTTTTCATATATAAAATGAGTATATACACAAATTATTGAGAGATCATGTGGAGGTATCCCCATGTTGGTGATGAGTAATTGACGGTTGGTTTAGTGAGTTTGAGTTTGTTTTGGTCAGGATGCCGAGTGCGGTCGTGAGCTGCGAAGCAGACCGGACTAGGCTCAGGGAGGAGTCGAGGTCTAGTCAGTCAAAGATGCCGGTTGCGGGAAGCTTCCGGGAAGGTGCTTGAGGGGCAAATTTGTAATTTAACACAAGCAATGGAGGTGGAGGCAGATTTCCCTCCAAAAATCTAGTTTGACTCTTTGCCTCAAGTGTGTGTGAGGCATGGAGTGTGCTTTGTATGCCACTTCTTGAATTCCCCCTTTGGTGTGAGTGTTGGGGGTTAAAAGGAGAGGCAAGGCAGTAGTAGTTGGACAGCTATTCATGCATTCTGGAGAGCTCAAGTGAGGGTGCTTGAGAGTGAACTCAGTAGAGAGAGTTTAGGCAGTGGAGTGTCTCGTGTGTGTTCATCTCCTACTCAAGCATGTAGTGATTTCTTTGTATCAACTGCGTATGGGGACGTAGTGATTGTAAAACCTTGTAATCTTTCATCTCTAAGCATTATGAGAAAATTCGTGTTTGAGATGTCCTGAGTTTCAGTGCTATGAGCTTCAGTTCTTCTTCTTGCTGTTTACTGAGTCTTGAGAATTTTGCTTGATTCCCTTTTTGGAGGAGCTGCAAAATGGATTGCTATGAACTGGGAGAATCCTCAAGGTCATTTGGCTAGTTATTCCCAAGAGCAATTATTCCAAGAAGTTGGTTTTTCCCAAATAAGTGCAGCGAAGAATTTCCTCTGTTTTATGGAATCTAGGGTTTCCTTGACATGGGATGTTGGAATCTTTTGATTCCCTTCATAGGATGGCTTGAGTTTTGGTCTCCCAAGTCCTGAGGCCATTGCTAAGTGGATTGCAAAAGCTCCTAAGCAAAGGATTGAAGAATCTCGAGAAATCTGAATATTTGTCTCATTGCTGTCTATTTTTAGCTAAAATCTGAATACTCTCTTGAGTTTAAGTTTTTATCTGCAAAATCTTCTCCTTAAGGTCTTTGCTATTTAGGATGAAGTATTGACCTTTTGGCTTGAAAAGAGTAGCATCTAGTCATCAAATTGCATTGCATTTGGAAGTTCTCAGTTTTTTGAATTTTTGTCACGCTTGTCTGCTCTGGATTCAGGGAGGACCGGTCAGACCGCTCCCTTACCTGCGGTCAGACCGCTCCTGTATTGGCAGTCAGACCGGTGGGTGGCCAGCGGTCTGACCGGCTTTAGGCCTGCGGTCTGACCGGCCCATGAGTTGCGGTCTGACCGCCCCACTGGTTCCTGTTATCTGTATTTTCGCAGCCAGTTTCTCTTGAGGTTTTTACTGTTAAATCTTTTTATTTGCGTTGCCCTTCTTCTCTGTGTGTCAGTATTTCCAATAAGCATGAGCCATCACTCTTCATAGCTCTTTAGCTATCGGAGAGGAGATTCGCATGTGGATACTTTTGAGGGGCATTTTTAAAGAGGCACCATTCACCCCCCTCTATTACCATATAGGATCCTACAATTGGTATCAGAACCGGTTAGCTCTTCTTGATAGATCTTTAACCGGTCTGTGAGCCATGGCAACGGATAAATATTCCACCATGCCCCCGATCTTCGATGGGATCGACTATCCCTTTTGGAAGAGTCGAATGGAGTCCTACATTCAGGCCCAGGGCTATGTGATTTGGCGCAAGGTCAAAGTTCGCTTTGCTGTTCCTGCCGATGATAATATCAATGCCGGAAACATGGACGATGTTGAGGCGAATGCTAAGACAAGGAACATTATCATTTAGGGTTTGAGCCGAAATGAGTTTGATCGCATTTCTCATCTTTCGTCGGCCTTCGATATTTGGGAGACCCTCGATGCTTACCATGAGGGCACCACCCAAATCAAGACGGTTTGACAGGACCAATTCAAGCGAGATTACAACAAGTTTGAAATGCTCGCTGGAGAGTCCTTGGATGAATGCTTTGCGAGATTCCACAAGATCTTGAGCAACCTCCGAGCGGTCGGTCTCACATACCCCGACTCGGACAACGCTCGTCAGATGCTTGCAGCTTGGACTTGCGTGTGTGGGAGATGAAGGTGACCACCATCAAGGACACCACGGAACTCTCGACTTTGACTCTTGATGCGTTGTACTCACGCCTCAAGACTCATGAGATTGACATTGTCTCTCGAAAGTCGAAGTCACAATCGATGTCGTTGGTCACTGATCCTAGTTCGATTTCCGAGTTTCCCTCCAATGGTGTTTCAGGTTTTTTTCTTGCTGCTGTTTGTGAGATGAGTGATGACCTACTAGAACAGCTTCCGGAAAACCAGCTAGCCCTCATGCTTACAAGAGGGTTAGGGAGAGAAAGAGAGGAGGAGGTCGAGTGATTTGCTTTGAATGTGGTGGCCCCAACCACATTTGAGCAAACTGCCCCAAGCTGGAGGGCAAAAATGACTTCGGCGGTTCGAGCAAGAACGTCTAAACCGACAAGAACCGCAACAAGAAGTCGCCAAGCAAAGACAAGAAGTTCCGCAACCTTGGCAAAGCCAAGAAGCTGTTCCATCGCGTCCTCACCGCCTTTGACGACCTCGATCTCAGCGAGGTGGAGGGGTGGAGTGACGATGATGGGAAGGACGAGCAAGACCCCAAGGGTGGCGACGACTTCTCCGGCATGTGCTTCATGGCCCTTGAGGGCGAAGTGAGCGACAGCAAGCTGTACTCCGACTCCGACGAGGTATATCTCTCATACGACCAGCTTAATGATGCTTTTCTTAAGCTAGGTAAATTTCATACTAGATCTAGAGCTAGGTGTAGCGAGTTGGAGAAAAAAGTAGATAGATTGTCACGGGAGCTTACTTCACTTATATCTGCTCTCTCCTGTGACGAATGTGATACATGCTGTGCTTTGCTTGGTGATATGGAGAAATTAAGGACCTCTCATGATAGTCTGTCTTCTGAGCTTGATATGCTTAAGGTGGAGAATGTTAGTCTTTTAGCTGAACTAGAGATGAGTAGGACTGTTGCTCTTTCGTCTACTATTGTTGAGACTACATCTTACACCTCATATGAGGATAAGGACAATGCATTTAGAGGTCTTTATACCATACTTCTCGATCTGCCCGAGACTTGTGAAAGTTGTAATAATTTGAAGATGAACCTAAAACGGGCAGATCATAAAATTGCTGAATTACAAGATTTTCTACTTGAGCCTATTGCTTCATGTGTGAATTGTCCTAAACTGAATGCTGAACTTGAATCTGTCTCCAAACAGTTTCAAGAATTAATTGACCACAATAACAAATTGGCTCAATATGCTTCTAAGGACCCTGTTACCTCACCATGCAATAATTGTAACAAACTAAAATCTGACTTGATTGCATTGGATGAAAAATATGTGAAGCTAACTAAGGACCTTCTAGAGAAGCAACCATCTGCTTGTAATGTGTGTGTGTTGGTGTTGGGAAGGAGCCCAAGGGTAAGGTAGAGACGCCTAGCGACGTGAACCAATTGGCTAGCAGTAGGACTGTCCCTTCTGAGTCGGCTGTGTGTGCACAAGCCATTCGTTCCTCTACTATTAGTTCTTCTTCTACTCCCTTACCTTCTGCTGTCTCTTCTTCCCCTGCTCTTCTTGCACCTCTCTCTTTCGGGAGTGTCAGTATCTTATGAACACTCTCGAGAGGTTTGTAGGAGGCAAGAAAAGGCTAAATCTTATTCTAGACTAATCCAAGATTTACAAATTCAATCAAGGTCTAGGATATGATTTTTCTGAGGATATGAGGAAGCATCCACCTGCTGTTCTTAGACCCATAGCAGCAGGTGTGATCGAGATTAAGCCCAGATCTGATAAAGTTAAATTCAAATCAGCGGGCTTTGTCCAAGGGATTTCTGACAGTCAGGTGGTTTCACCTGTTGTTTCAACTTCTCAGAAGGCGAAGCCTCATCATGCTACTTCTACCTCTCAGAAGGTGAAGTACCATTGTACCTTCTATCAGAAGGATGGACACTCGATAGAGAGATGCTTCAGGCGCGCCAAGATCGCGCGTAGAGACTGTGTTGACGCTCTTAGGCGTATTCAGGGTCAGCCCCAGACCTTGAGTGCTTCTAAGACCAACACGAGGTCGAGAGTTGCTTCAGCTGATGGGTTTGGGCATCATCGAGGACTTGGATTTTCTGAGTTTTTTGGTTTTCGTCCTCGATATGCCTCTAGTCGTGACTTCCGCCGTTCTGAGGGTAGATCTCGTTTCCCCCGTCGAGATGGCTACCCGTGGCGTGATCAGCGTGTTGTTGGTACTCTGACTCGCTCTTCCATAGCAGTCGGACCCAATGACAGCTTCAGGTCTGCACGTAGACCTTCTGTTTCTTTGAGCGACAGAGAGCATAGGGTAGATAGATGTCAGTCGTGTGTGGCTACTTCTTCTGCTCAACGTGTTACTCAGTATTTGGGTGCCAAAATCACTCTTGATTTATCCCAGTACTGAGCCTTTACTCTCTGTTTGACTCAGGTTCGCCGGGCTGGAAAGGGAGAGGTTTGGCTTGTGGACTCCAGTTGTTCTCGTCATATGACCGGAGACTCTCGTTGGTTCTCTTCCTTAGCCCGTGCTCCAGGTGATGAGATTATCACCTTTGGAGACGCTTCGTCTGGGCGCGTCATCGCTAAAGGTACTGTGCGCGTTAATGATTCATTTATTTTGAAAAATGTTGCCGTAGTGAGTAAGCTGCAGTACAACTTGCTTTCTGTTTTCCAGCTTACCGATGACGGTTATGAGGTGAGTTTTAAGAAAAACAATTGCAAAATTCTTGATTCTTCGGGTAGTCTGGTTTGTGGGATTTCTCGTTATGGGAGGATCTTTTGTGATGATTTTGTTGAGTCTTCTGGTGATCCTCTCCGGTGTTTAGTTGCTTCAGAGTCCCGTGACCTCACTTTCTAGCATAGGAGACTTGGTCATATTGGATTTGATCATTTGACCCGAGTTAGCGGCCACGATCTCATTCGTGGTATGCTGAAACTCAAGATATACACTTTTTATGTATGACAAAGGGTATATAGCAAAAATAAAGGGTTCTGAATATTGGAGTATCTTAGAATTAGTATTTAAGTATATCGAAAGTGACAAAGAGTATAAAATATTTGTTTAAATGGTATATTGAAAGTGGGAACATATACTCCTAGGAGTACATAAAAACCTTATATGTGTGTGTGTATCTCTGTGTGTGTGCGACTTGAGATGGTGAAGTTGTATGTCGTTGGGATGGTCATCAAAGTAGGGAGTGCCAATGATGAAGAGTGGCGTCATTGACGAAGAAGTTGTAGGAAGTCACTGTAGACAAGAGAGGACATTGATGTAGCAAGAAGTTAATGTTGAGGTTGTCACCACCAAGGAATGTTGATGTAGTCAAGGTAGCATAGGTTGGCCAACAACGTCGAGGAGAAGAAAGAGTAGCAGTAGTAGGACTCGATGGCGGTGGTAGTACATAGACCGGCGCAAGAGAGAGGGTCATGCAGCACGACGGTTGCGAAAGTAGATAGTGGTGCATGTAGGCAAATCTGTGTTAGCCATTGAGAACAATAGGAATAGAGGCAAAGAGGATTGCCGTAGCAAAGAAAAGGGAGAAGCCAATGGTGTAGCTATTGGAGAAGCTGATAGACGAGTCGAATGTGAATCTCGCAGGTATTGATGAAGAAGTAGAGGGGGGAAATGTGTGAAAGAGGTTTTGTGACTGTTGTGGCTATGGACCACATAGTAAACAGGGAGTTATGGTGTGGCTGATGAGGGCCACCCAAAGCCTTGCCTATACTATAAGTGAGGATGTGTGGAAGAATGAACTTTGTCTTTCTCACTCCTTCCCTATGGCTATATACATGGCCATAAGGCCTGATTACAAGAATGCCCCTCACAATGGTTCACTATGCTAGGGCTGTAATTGTCCTTTTACATACGTATTGAGTCTCTTGGTCCAGCAGGCCAAACGGGCGAAGGTAGGGGCCACCCCTACAAAAGTAGCCTCTCATGGTGAAGGGCTCTCTCACCTGTAGGCTGAAACTATGTCATCTGACCTTTTGGCTCTCTTCGTCCCTTTGGCCTATCGAGTTGATGCCGAGTGCCATCGCGCGGCTTGCAATCTATAGTTGGGCTCGCAGGTGGAGGTGGTGATACCGAGCCTGACGTTCTTTGTCTTTCTCCACAATGCTTGGTGTTAGCCGAAGTGACTAAAAGAGGGGCAATACTTAAACTTGGGTAGCATCAACTTCGTACTGCCCTTCAGGTGCACGAAGGTATTCCCGACGAAGTCTACGAGGACGAAGTGGGAGTCGAATTGGATGTGGCAATGGTTCTACCACCAAATGGAGCCTGGTAGCAGTCTTCCGTGGATGGGTCGTCTGATTGACTTCAACATGTCTCCGTCCATAACCCTCGTTCGCGAGGACGAGTAGCATGCTCGGAGGCTTTTTGGGGGTTGCCCTCTAGTTCAACACGTGGGACCTCATAGAGGAGTACTGTATGCTCGGCCTATCCCTGCTGGCCCGTCTATGGCACATTCAGCCTGTCCCTACTCATGATGGCCGCCTTTGCCCCAGCGTTGCTTCACTTCTGAAGCACCCCGGGCCGGGTAAGTCCCTTGCGTTAAGCGCCCCGACTTTTATGGTTGCCGCCGTACGATAATTTGTCGGTAGCGCCCGTTGTTGTTTTATGGCAATGCTTTCCTTTGGCGAGGCGGAGCGTGCTTCCGCCGTCTTCCTCGGCCCATACATAGAGAAGGAACACAACCTATGAGCATCGGTGACATCAAATCATGGCCAGGTCAACCGAGTGTGCAAAGTCCTCAGTATCCCCGTGCCAGAGCACCCCATGTCCAGCAGTAGCCATACGCGCTCACGGGATGATGGTGACTGTCCGGATGCCTTTCCCTCACGCCAAGGTTGTTAGTCTCCGATAGTTGCTTGACCACTATCACCCGCCCCCCTCAGCTAGATGAGTCGGGTGGTCCTGACAAGGAGGTCGCCGCATTTAGCGAGTCGGAGTCCGTGGATTATGCCAATTCTGACATTCAGTCCAAGGATGAATAGCGGTCAGCTGGCGTTCTTGGTGAGGCGAACCCCACGAAGACCACGGATCATGCCGTGGTTGATGCTGGTGGCTCTGGTGCCATTTCGAAAAGCGAGGGTGTCTCTGCCCCGATGGTCGTCCCCCGTCATCAGAAGCCTGCGAGTTGTCTCCGTCGAACCAGGCTGCGAAGCGCGCCTGTATATCTTCTCCCCAGTGTCCTCGGGCGCAGGCTTCCGGCTAGCTATGACAGCATGAGTCTAGGATCCAGCTCCGAGTCCGGCACTCTTCTTGTCACGGGCTCAGCCGTGGCCACTAGTGGCACAGTACCTTCGAGCCCAACCCTCGGCTCTGCGGGGGACTCCGCCAGCCTCTCCAGGCCAAGCTCCAGGTATGAACAACTCCTTCTACTCTCAGGATTTCACGAAGCTCTCTCGGATCTACTCCCTCATACTACCGCCGTCGTCAATAGGCCCTTGCTCTTCAAGGCACGCGTAGGGCTCGAACGACAAAGTTGGTCGCGAGCCTGACCAATGCTGCCACCGTGGACATATCCTTAGCTCCATAAAATCATGCTCTGAAAGTGGAACCTTATCACAATTTTGGCATGACATCACAAATGATTGACCATACACTTGAATCATACACTTCGGATATACGACTCTACACATCAGGGTTTAAATCCCAGTGTCCATCTTTATGTACACGCAATGCGTTTACAGTAGAAATTTTGTGAGATCATGGATTTATTTTTAGCCTCTGTCTTTCTGAGTATGTGCTAATGATGCACACTTGTGCACATGTGTGGTGTGTGCACAATAGTGTATACGACTTTTTTGTAATCGCAAAAAAAAAGAGTGGGTAAAAAAAGATTTTGGTTTTGCTGATTTGCGGTCTCCGCTTGGCGGTGCTAGCAGCGTCCCCCTATGAAGAGGGGTTGGCGTGTTGCTACCACCGTCGTGTTCGGTCAGGGGAAGAAATGCATCAAAAATTCCAGATTTTAATTTTGTCGAATCTCTGCACTGCTCATTTCGGCTTGAGCTTCTGGCTTATTTTTGCATTATTCCTAAATTTCATTATTTTCTGGTTTTTTTGGCTTTTTAAAGCTTTTTGCAGGTTCTTTTTTTCCTGTATTCATTTACATTATCCGTGATAGCCTAGCCTGTTTTTTTATTTTTAAATTTTTTAAAATTTAGTTACGTCAAATAAGTCACCATCAACTACAATATAATTTTAACCAACTATAATACAATTTTAACTGTAAACAGTTTATTACAATTCAATCGAGCGATATCTAAGGTTGAACGTGTGGCCCGTACTGTTCGTATTTATGGAGGATTCGCTGCGGTCTGCCCTTTTGTTCGCTCCGAACTGTTTTCCTTTGTGTCGCTGCCGTGCTGTGCCTTCTCTGTTCAAGTGATTGCACGTGTTCCTGCTGGCCGGTGGGGATGATTTGGACTCGATTTGTAGCTCTGTGCTGTGCAAATTCATAGACATCAGATGCCTTGGTTGTTTCACTTTTAATTTTTGGCTTCTAGCTTTTAAGTTTTAAGTTTTTTTCTTTTTTTACTATTTTTTCATATTTCTTCGTATTATCCGTATTATCCGTAACAGACTGATTTATTTTAAAATATTTTAAATTTAATTACGTGAAATAAATCAGTATCAACTACAGTAAAAAATAAACTAACTACAATACAAAATCTATAAACCATCACCGAGCACCACCAAACACGATCAAGTCATAATATCCCAATGTGACACGTTCTATGCCTACTAGTTGATTTGTTGATCGCGAAATCATGGGGTGCATTACAGGGACAGTCTGTGAGCACACACAGTGCTTGGCTGCTAGCTCGGGTAAACTACTGAACAGATGTTACACAGATCGTAGCGCAGTTGAACGAAACCACAGTCACAATATTCATCAGCACAGCTCAGTCAGTCAAGTAAGAATAGGCATCATTGACAAGAGTCACAGTATTCTTCAGCACAGCTCAGTCAAGTCATGCGAATGTGGCATTCGCAAAATGCTGAGAAGCGCTTTAGCTGATTAATAAACCATAGATACATGGAAGCTGGCAAAAGTACTACAAAAGGATATCGAGTTTACCAAAACAAGGTGGATAGACTTAACTCTTTATGTACTTTAAGATTAGTGTTACTTTTGTGAGAGAGAAAAATATAGAAGCACTTCTTAATAAATGAACAAACAAAACGAAGGCTAATCAGAGCAAAATTCCAAACTCTAGTTAAACAGATCTAAACCAATTAGCATTCTACGCTACAAACACTACCAGAATAGCAAGAAAACAGTGCCAAAAAAAACCCCCCAACAACCGAAGCCTGATGCTGGCTAAAAACTTGGATTGATTGCCTATACAAGTATACCTCAAACCAATGATGTACAAATCCTTTCCCTCTTGCCCCACGACATCTCGAATACTTTCCCTATTTATGCTACGTTTGCTATCACGCTAACCTGTAATCCTGTGCTAACTCTGATACAGCTACCACTCGCTCTATCAACCTCTTAGTTAACAACTCTGGTTGGTAAAGTTACAGTGCACCCTCCTTTTGCCCTCTGAATTCAAGTGCCAAGTTTTGAAAACAGATGCGCATTCCCTTGGTAAGAAATCAGATCATTTCTATTCAAAACTGGGCACACACTCTCTCCCTTGGTACAGGGTCAATCCATTTCTAAGATCTTAATGTTCCCGCTGGAGTTAGCAGAAAGAAGTGTTGAAGACTGCCCTCTCCAGCACACGCATGAAATGAACTGTGATGGATCGTCAATCTCCTGGCCTGATATAGGGTCTGTGACACTGAACTTATGTGCCAATACTGGCATCGGAAATGCTTTGTGGTAGACAAAAACCTGATGTAAAGTGAGATGGAAAGGAATTAGGCATTACAATTGATACACATCCAAGGAAAAAAGCTACAAAAATATATGATATTATCAAAAAAATAAAAAATAATTAATTCCTGCATTATAACCCTAGGTTTTCCATATCAGACTTCATTTTCGGGCACATTAATGTCCAGCATATTAGGGTGTAAGGGTGCCGAAGTGTTCCTTCTCCCATCAATTCGGCAAACATTTCTGTCTTGCACAGCAATGCAGCTTACAAAATTGCAACAATCTTATCTCCCCTCACTCTCAACAAAATTATTGTTTGCATTAGTTTTTCATCTAAATACATTGATTTCCCTTTGTCTCCACATGAAGTAATAACTTGAAAAGTTTAGTAAGCTATGTTGCTGTGACTTTACATACCATGTAAGTAACAAATGTGATAGCTGCTCTTATCTCTTGGTATGCATCGAGTAATGTATGTTGAGCCTAGCCATGTGAACAATACAATATCTATCACACAACTATATTGTTTACTGAGAGATATATGTGCATGAAAGTAGCATCGCAGGAAGACATGCAAAACACAAGATATGAGGGAGCTATCTATCAATAATAAACAGCAGCATCCTTGCAGCAAATACGATGATTACTGAATTACTAGTAGAATTACTCTAATGAATGGCATTGTATAAAGGCTGGAAACACAGTATAATGGACACTGTAATTGCCCTTCGGAATTCAGCAGAAAAGTTGGTGGGAACTCGGAATGCATACCTCATTTGTTTCTGAGCCAGTAGCAATGTACCCATCAGATATGGAAAGGCCAACAAAATTCTGGTCAAGAGGTTGAAGAAATAAGTAAATTGGTGATCCAGCAATTTTTGCCTTTCAGCACGAAAGCAACTCAAAAGCATGTCAAAATAGGGCATAGGGTAGAATCTTAATCTCAAATGTCAAAGGATATTCTTACATACGCAGACAATATTTGTTTATTTGAACAAAGCCATGATCATATAAAAGACATGTTGAAACTTGCAATACTACTAAAGTTGGAGACTGACTTCTGGGCCTTGTTATTAAGTCGCGCGACTAGTCGGCACACAGGCACCGACTAGTGCCGTCGACTCGACTAGCTGCGCTAGTCGTTCGACTTGCCGACTAGTCGGCGACTAGCCGCGACTAGTCAGCCAGCGCGAGTCGAAGTCTAATTAGATCTTGCTCTGTTCTTCATCCGTTTGACGCTTTGTTCTTCCTCCCACTTACTCCCATCTTCCTTTATTTTGCTACTCCGTTTCAGATCTTGATCCTAGTTTTTTTTTTCTGTTTTAGACTCAGTTTCGATGCTTTCTTCTAGAGCAAGATCCGAGTATTCTTCCACTTTGAGCCCGGGTAGCAGTAGCAAGTAGTGGTGGTGGTGGTAGAAGGCAGTTAGTAGTAGAAGCAACAAGCAAGTAGTAGTAGATTAGTCAACGACTAGTCGGGATTAGTCGCGACTAATCTCCTAGTCGGTAGCATTACGACTCGACTCGACTTTACGACTTAATAACCTTGCTTCTGCGTAGGTGCAATAGAACTAGAAATCCACTAAGCCACAAAATTATTTAATTTAAACAAGAGACTGATCTGACCACAGAACGCTATGCCGAGGGAACACAGCAGTAACTAGGTATGCAGGAAACAGATAAAACGAGCAATGATTTAAGGCCATCAAACAACATTTAGAGTGAATAATGGCTAGATAGTAATCACTTTTAGAACAATATCATGAAAAGAGAACAAGTACATGCAGGTGCATTAACAAGAAAAAGTTACGCAGGATATCTAACCTTTGTATTTGTATGCCCTGTAAATGTCTGAATTGGATTGTCAATTATCCTTGCTTGATTCATAGACAAGTCCCAAAGCTTCAACGAGTTGTCAGTAGATGCAGATACTATACTTGATGCATCTACATACTTAACATAGCTTACAGTTTTTGTGTGGCCAACTAGTGTACAATAAGGGGCCCGTATATTTCGAAGATCATAGCAGTAAATTTTGTGATCAGCTGAACCAATTGCAATGGAGCGAGCAGAATCAGGTTGAAATTGAACGGAACACACATTTGCCCTTGTTCTGATAGTGCCAACACTCCCAGCCTGCAGAGGTCATGGAAACATGTTATTGCAATGGAAGCAAAATAATTATACTATTACAGACATAAGCTCGATAACCACGTTATCGGTAGTTCAAAAGCTGACATACAGCAGGTGCAAGAATAGAATTGCCTGATTCATGCTCCACAGCTTCACAGAACCATCATCACTCCCACTAACCAATTTTGTTGGGTCCGCAAGTGAGAAGTCCACTGACCACACACGCCTCTCATGTTCCCTCATTTCAACAAAAACTTGGCTCCTAGTAACATCCCAAACCTGAAAAGGAAGGGGGATATTATGATAGTTGCATCAAATACAGATTTGAAAAAAAACATTCCTCAGAGGAGCTTACCTGTACGATACCTTCAAAATCACTAGATGCTATATGACTCTTCATGTAATTGTTCCAGCAAATACAACTTAATTTTGATCTATTAGACATTTCAACCACAGGATAGTGAATGTCACGATGTTCATTTACAATCATATTATATTCAAACACTTTTATCTTCTTATTTACACCAGCAGTTGCAAAAAACTCTTTATCCCGGTCGAAGCCTACAGAGCATACTAAATTTGATGAGTTCAGCAGATCGCATTGCTTCAGTTCTGCCCGAACTTTCAACTTACTGAAAGACAAGTACCTGCATAATCCCTCAAGAAAAGAGTTCATCCAACCTCTTTGCCTTCTACCATAATGCCCTTCCAAAGCAAAATCATCTATTGAACTTCCCTCAGTCCCAACAGTTGACCCAGTAGTCCTCTTGACAACTTGCTGACAACTACTTATTGGATTGCCAACTTGCTTTGCCAACTTGGATCTTGTTAGAAAATATGCTGTTTCAAGTTTTTTGAAGTTCTTCATTAACCTGGAGCTTTTTGACAAGACACTTTCCTGGATTAGCACAGATGATGGCACTGTTCTGGAACATTCTTCCAGACTACGATTCTGTTCCAACATATCAACAGCTTGCACTTCAGATCTGAAACGCTTTCTGGATCCACAATCACTCTGATCTTCAACAGTTCCAGAGCACACTTCTTTATCCAAATCAAATGAGAGGTTTCCACGCTGCCCAAGAGCTGACTGCTGGTGGAGTACCTCATTGATATCAGAAGAGAGAAAGGCAACGGTGTCCTGCAAATTGTCTGCTATATCCTGCTTTCTTTTCTGCAATTGGAGAAGAAAATCCAGCAGTAATTCTTGCTCTTCTATTTCTTCACGTAACCGAAGTGCTGCTTCACGTTCTTCCAGACTATTCCTCGATTGATTAAGGAACTCACTTTGTAGCACCTCACTGTCAGATAAAAAGAGGGGGGGAAATCAAGCCAACAATACAGGCCAACAAATGGAGGTAAAACCTCATTGGGGAAAAGATATTAATGATTTTCAAAGTTGACCAAACGGTATGTAGCTTTACCAACCGAAATATTCTTAAATAAGCATGTCAAGTTAAATTCAAGCAAGATAAACCTAGGATCAGGAAACATAACATGAATGGTGAATTCTACCACAGATTACTCTTTCCCCAGACAATAAATGGTGTTACATGTAAAAAATCAAAACAAACAAATGGACATGTAAAAAATCAAAACAAACAAATGGATGACCAGCTAGCACATTGCAATAGTGTGCAAGAAATGAAGAAAAAAAATTGAATGGTAACTTTAACTCACTCCAGCAATGGTATATCGGGGGAAAAATAAAAGAGAAAAGCCTCCACAGCTATTCATGACATCCCGCACCTTTTATTGAGTTCAATTTCTTGGGGCCAATGTTATCGATAGCGCAGATTCCATCGACAAGTTGTACAAGTAATTTCACACATAAATAATATACAGTATATAGATCTAAAAGATATATGTTGGGCGGAAACTCTAAAATCACATATAAGATAGAACTGTGCAGGCATATTCACTAGCTGGCACCTGCAACAGAACTAATGTTTTTTTAATTATTGAAAACATAAGTAACCATGAGCCCTGAGTAAATATGAAATAAAAAATAACACAGGATAATGATGAAGCTGGATTAGAAACTCTGAAGAAGTGGCCTGTCGATGCAAGTGCATGGGTTGATGGCTAGTTATTCTAAATGATGAAGCTGAATTTTAGAAAATCTGAAGAAGTGGCCTGTTGGGGGAGTGGCCCCCACCTTAGACCATTGCGCTAGTAAGACGGTTGGCCATCCTGGAAGGAACAGTAGACCAGGGAAATGGCGTGCCTACCCCTATACATGCATGGCCAGATAGGGGTATTTGTGTAACTCCATGTGGGGGAAATGGCATATTCGCCTCTATAAGTATAGACTCAGGTAGTGATATTTATGTAACCAGGCCTCATGGCTATAAATAGGTGTCTTAGGACGCCATGGGGACCAAACACACTCTTTTTCAGACGGGTTCAGGTAGCACAAACTTCTAGCAAGGTCTCCATGACTTGTAAGGCTCCAGGTAGCCCCTTTGAAGCCTCCCCGGTAGCCCCCTTAGTTTACTGTTTAGTTTGTAACCACAACATAGCTTATTGATGCAAGTGCATGAGTTGATGGCTAGTCATTCTAACTTCTCCATTGCACTCTTTCTAAAAGTGAAAATTAAACAAGCATTATCCAATCTGACAGTGGTAGTGACTCATGGATATTACAGTGTTTTCCTTATGTAGAGGTGTTTATATAACTGAAATGTCCCTGAACTCCTTGCTATCAATAATCGGTATTTCATGTTTATCAAACCCATGTATTTCAATCACAACCCATGTACTAGGAAACAAATGCAGTTGCTCAACATGTAGGAGAACTACTAGTAAAGTACTTCCTGCTGCCCAATGTGAAGCAAGCAACCCCTAGTTTAACGATCCTCAGCAATAATTTACTCACAGGAGTAGACGAGACACACGCACCTCATCTTCGGACGGGTGTCCGGCACAGGGTGCATCAGCAACTGGCAAAAGGATGCTTCCTTGGGCCATTTGAGCAGCAGATGTGGCGGCAACACACGGTACCGCAGGTTGGCCATTGCCTGCATCTTCTCCTCCATCGTTTCGAACGTACAAAACAACTGCAGCCATCCACAGCCTAAACATTAGCGCTTGCAAGCAGTACACAAAAAATAACAGCATATTCATCTCAAGTATTGCACCTCGAACAAGAGTACCCCCAATCTATACACGTCGGAGGCGAAGGTAGAGCCGCCACTGTCGTTGGCCTCCTCGGGGCTGGTGTACCAATTGAGCTCCATCGCCAGCACGTTCTTGAGCGGGAACGACTTCCCGCCGCGCTCCTCCCTTCGGCCCGTGCCGTCGCCCCACTGCGGAGGCGAGGCGGCGGGGTCGGCGTCCTCCGAGGCGTCGGAACCGGAGCAGGAGCCGGAGGCGTCGGAGCCCGAGGCTGACTCGATGAAGGCGACGCGGGCGAAGGGCGGGGACACGACGAAGCAGGACGGGCGCGCGCTACCCACGGCCACCCCTTGCGCGTGCGCGACGGCCACCGCCTCCGCCACCTGTCGGAACACGTGCACGCACTCCGGCGCCTCCACCGCGCGGCCCGGCCGGTCCAGCCACTCCCGCAGGCTCACCTCTCCCCCCTCCTCCCCTCTCCGCCTTCCTCCTCCCCCTTCCTCCCCATCCCCCCACCGCCGCCCGCCAGCGGCGGCGTCACGGGACCCTTCCATGCCCGCACCACTCTACCCCATGGCCGGATCACCTCCGATTCACCGCGCCCTCCCCTTCCACCCACCGCTCCCCGAGCACCATCCAGTCTCCAAATGGCCCCGGCGCAGCGAGGAGATAAGGATCTGAAACCCGCGGCAGCGACCTGACCCGAGCGAGCGCGTGTGTGTCTGCGCGAGAGAGAAAGAGAGGTGCGGAGTAGAGCAGAGGCCAGCAGTGAGCCACACAAACGCGCTTTAAATCGGGGGGTCCTCCTCCCCCCCTTTGCTGCTTTATTTCGCCTCGCTTCGATCGGCAGCCGCCTCCCAGCCGCACAAACCCTCCTCACCCTTACCCTTCCCAACTTCAAGGCACCACCACCACAGCGACCAGCTCCACCCCGAACCGCCTGCCCGCCCGCCCAGCCACTACCCCCCCCCCCCCCCTCCCCCGGGGGCTGCGCTACACACCAAGCCCAACCAAAGAGAGAGACGACGAAACGAAACAGCGACGTTTGACGCCACAGAACACGTCCTCCTGCCCCGGCCTCATCACTACGGGCCGGAAAGAAGACAAAGAAAGGCGAGCAGGCGAGGCCACCTACTCGCCTTGCGCGCGGGCAAGCAAGCAAGCAGAGCCCGCCGCCCTCTGCTACTACGCCCCCTTTCCTCCCCACTACTGATGCGATTCCAAAAAGGATCTGCCTCGAGCACGAGGGCTAAAAAGAAATCGAGGCCGGCCTAGGAAAATACCAGAAAAGCTGTCGCTGGTGACGTGGCGCTTCTAATAATGGAAACACCCAGAATACGGAAACTGGTGGCGCACGCGGCCCGGATCCCCCCGTGGCCGATGACACCTGGGCCCGCGCCTCCCGCGTGGCCCAGCGACCGGTGAGTCACCCCCACGTTGGCTCACGTGAGAAGCCATTCCGAGGAGTGAATTGCAAAGAGCGCTTGGCTTCCCAAAGGAGCGTGCCTGCGCCGAAAATTAAAAAAAAAACCGTACGGGGCGCAGCGATCAGCCATGGGCCGATTAGCGACTAATGGATGAACGAACGAGTGGAACTAATAAATGGACTGGGTGACGGGCCGCTGTCGGTGGGCCCACGTCATATATTCCGCCCCGGCGCCCACCCGTCGGCGAGCGCCTTGGAGCAGCCGGCCGGTGCTTGCGCCCGCGCTTTACAGGGCCTACGTGGCGTGGCGACGGCCGCACGTCCGGTGGGGGACTCGAGGCGCCCCCATGCACGCACCAGCCACGCATCAGGGCGCTGCGACCGATGGCATTCGGCTGAAAATAAGTGAGTTCTGAAGCCGTATGTATAACCCATCTTAAGATTAACCTTATATATTATAGGAGTGACTTTAAATAGGCTACAAGCAAAAAAGATTTAAGATTGGTCCTCAAGTTAAAGACCTGATCACAAGTATTAAAATACAATTTTTCTTTATCTGCCGAGTAGGATCATCTTAATACCCCTTGGGTTATATACACCATGGAGTCGGCCTTAAGGTTTAGATGGAATCCACCTTAAGTCCACTTGGGTTATATACACTATGAATGCCCTGAAAGGGAGAGCGACAGATGAAAATTTAAGAGGTATGTGTTGCTATGGATTTTTAAAATTTATTATATTATATGATTTAAAATTTATGAATGGTGAAAATTTTTTAAAATATGCATATTAATATGTTCTAAAAATTTTTAAATCTGTCAAGTAAGTCGGAAGTCGTCGATCACACATCGTGGTCATAAATCGGAAGACATCGACCACAACTTCGTGGTCGTAAGACGAGAGCCCTCGAGCACACCTCGTCGTCGTAAGTTGGAAGCCATCGACCATCGCGCGTGTTCGTAGGTTGGGAGCGATCAACCATCGCTGGTGGTCGTAAGTTGGCAGCGGTCGACGATCGATCGTGGTCCTAAATCGGGAGCATTTGATAATGGCTCATGGTCGTACATCAGAAGCTGACGACCATCATTTGTGGTCGTAAGTTGGAAGTCATCGAAGATACCTTGTGATCGTAAGTCGGAACACATCGATCAACGCTCGTAGTCGTAAGTCGGAACACATCGACCACACCTCGTGGTCGTAAGTTAGAAACCGTCAACCATCCGCGCGTGATCGTAGGTCGAGAGCGGTTGACTATTGCTGGTGGTCGTATGTTGGCAGGCCTTCAGCGCATTTGTGCCCTATCGTCCGACTATCGGCGCCAGCCTGTTGGGCCCCGACTTCGACCACGGCCCCCTATTTCGATCACTGCCCCTTCGACTTCGACCACTGTCCCCTTTGACTTTGACCATTGCCCCTTCAACCACTGTCCCCTTCGACCACGACCCTTCGATGTTAACCACTTCCCCCTTTGACTATGACGCTGAGGAGGAGGCGGCACGGCACGAGGGTTTGGGGGAGAAGTAGGCGGCGGTTGCAGGAGGTGGTGGTGGGGAGGCGGCGACGGGCAAATGCGTTGGGGAGGTGGCGACAAGGGGATGCAACGCTGCTGGGGGAAGTTGGGGGACTGCGACCGGATGATGTCATACAGGGAAGGAATTGACGGCAACACTGAGAAGGAGGAGGCGCGGCACGATGGTTCAGGGGAAAGAAGGAGGCGATAGTTGAGGGAGGTGGAGTGGTCGCGAGAGGCGGAGGATGTGGGGGAAGAGAAGAGGAGGAGCACGCGTTGACCTGACCTTTTCTACGAGGAGCGGAAGAATTACCTACATGCGGATCTGGACGACTGATCTTTGATCGGACGACTGAGAAGAGAGGAGGGAGAACGGACCAACGGCCACCAACTCACATTTTTATAATAGTAAAGATATATATGTGAGATGGAAATAAAAGGAGTGTCTCTGATTTTTTATCTTCGGATCGAGATAAACGTGAAAGAAGAAGAAATCACTTCGAGAAATTAGATATTCATATTGATTTCTGACTTGAAGCCAACAAACACCCACCTTAATTACGCTTGTAGGCTCCAGCTCGTATCGTGGCTTGTCGGTGCTCGCTCACCTCACCTGCCCTCCCCTCAAAAGGGCTTGGGATCAGCTTAGTTTAATCGTGATGCGGGCCTTAAGGAGTACTTACTATTAGGGGTGGATATCGAGCCAGCTTGGCTCGGCTCAGTAAAGCTCGTTAAGGAGGCGACTTGGCTCAGCTCATTAAGCTAACGAGTTAAAAAAGTGGTTTGGCTCTGTAGGAAGCTCAAGCTTGGCTCATTAGGCTCACTAGCAAAAAGTCATACTTCTCACATGAACTTTGATGTAGAATTTATGTGGTTTACAACCTTTCCCAATGGCCAATAGTTACCTTGTTGAAGCAGCAGCCATACGCCCATACATCAAGAAAAACAAGGCAGAAACAGCTAAGACCTTGTGGAAATTTTGTAAGGTGTTTGTCTGGTGAGTTTACAAGCGGTGTTTGCCATGTTATTTGTGAGCCACTTATATACAGGATATAGTGTGTTTATTGTAGCCTTTTGGGGTCCAAGGATTGTTGTATTTGATTTTTCATGTATAAATTATGATGGTTTTGTCCAATGTTACACATTAAATAGCCTGAGGTATCGTAACAAGAATGTTTGACTAATTTGTGTTGTTCAGACTTCAGAGATCACCTGCCAAGGTTTGCCATTGTCACATATAGCTCACCTGCCAAGGAAGAGGTTGTAGAGTAGTGGTGCTATTCAATTTTTTGATTTTAGATTTTCTTGTAACATTAGGTTGTCAAATTTATGTGTTGGAAACTTGGAGCACAAATTTGATTCATGTAATAATTTTACTATGCACCAAGTTATTGAGATATTTTTTTACCAATCTTCTAAATGTATGAATCACATGTATAGGCTCGTCGTACTGACTTCACTCACTTGGACTAGCCCGTTATCATCGGACTGGTCTGGTAGACGCGTAGCAACTGAGCCGACCGAGCTTACCGAGCCAACGAGCAGACTCCGGCTTGGCTCATTACCGAACCGAACTCAAACTCTGGCTTAACTCCTTATAAATACCACAAGTCAAGCTAAGTTAACTCACGAATCACGAGTCTCGAACTTTTTGACCACCCCTACTTACTACTAGCCCAAAGTGGTAAACCTGCAGGGTTTAGATTACCAGCTTAGCACAACCACGTTACCCTTTTCATCCACTTGCTGAGTGGACGGCACAATTATTGCATAGTATTTTCCCTGCGCGGGCGGGCCCCGCGGTCATGAAGGGCCGGCAGGGCCGGGCTCCCATCCCATGTGAACTGCACAGTGGCGCCGGGCGCGCAAGTCAAAGGAAATGGATGGATGGATTGCTCGCTCGCTCGCTCGCGTCGCGCGGAGCACAAGCGCACCACCAGTGGAAGTGGGAGCGTGCGTGTTGTGTCGTAGTAGGTGCACATGATAAGTTTTCGGTGGATAATTTCGCTATCGTTTTCGGAAAAGTTTGGGGGTTTAGGTGCCATTTGGTAGAGCTCTAACGCTAAATGGTCATCTATAACTCTAAAAAAATTCTGGATCTAGAATTGCAGACATGTTAAGTGCATTTACATGACTCATTTCATTTATATTATATATTAAATAAAAATATTTAAATCACTTTAATTTAGCCAACAAACTACAGATCCAGTATAGATCTCGGAGCTAGAGCCGTGCCAAACAAGACCTTAGACATCACCTTTCGAGGCGAAGATAGAGTAGGGGCGTACATGATAGTGCATGCGGCGCTTTCTGGTTTCGTCTTCAGGAGTAGCAGTGATGCTCCTCTCTGAAAGCAGGAAAAGCAAACGTCTCCTCCAACAGATTAGCAATTTTGCATGAGAACACGAAGGCAAACGCGCTAAATAAAATTCTATTTTAGCCGTCGGATACTAGGATCATCCGTGTATATATCTCCAAACGACTTCAGTTTCTGATTTTTTTAGCTTTCAGCTTATTTAAATCAGAAACCACTTAAAATACAGTGGCTTCTAATTTCGATTTATTTTAGTTTTTTTGGCTTTTTACTTTTCTTTTTCCCCTCGCTCCTTTACATCATCCATGATAATATAACAGTTTTTTTTAATTTTTTTTTCTTTTATTTTTCTCTTTTTTTCTCAGAAAAAACTAACGACCGTTACAGTATAATTTCAGCCCGAAGCTACAAGCCGAAGCCTAAGGCCGAAGTCGTGAGCCTCTTGGAGCTACTGCTACCGAAAAAAGTTAAACCAAAGAGCACAATATTGACAGCGGCTAGTCCTGCTACTGATTTACCTATGGTTTTTCAGTTGCTACCAGTACTATGTTGCTCCTGCTCATCTTCGAAAACGCATAGAGAGATCATTTCCATAGGGACAAAGAACAGTATAAACTACAGGATGATTATATGATATCAAGGCTCTGCTCCTCAGATGGTCAACCAAGTGACCATCACTGTCACTGATAAGTGATACTAAATAATTTGACTACATTGCAATATAGTAATTGTAACTTCCAAGAAAAAGGCGAGAATAGGTTGGCATCATGAGAGCTTATTGCAACTTTAATACGTAACATTTGATAGATACTGTACAATGGAAATTGCAGCTTCATAACAATTAATCATCCAATTCACTGACCTCGCGGGCTTTGCCTCCCTGCAGAGAGCGAAACAATGCATTCTTGGACCATCTCTTGGACTCTTCTCTTCAGAAGCTTGTCCTTCACACCAGAAAGCATGCTGCGGTAGAAGATCTCCAAGCGATTGAGTTCATCAGTATCTGCCGCATCCAAGATGTTCTCAAATTCCTTTCTGATATCAAAGACAGGAGATTCTTGAAGTGAACGCGGAAGCGTTCGTTCGTCCAGAGGCTTGCGAAAGATTGAAATGTGAAGTATGTTCGCATATCTCTCCATGAGTGTCAATTTTGACTTAAGGAATTGTAGCTCCTCTGAGGCAACAGATAGCTTCTGCTCCAACTCAGTGCTAGTGCGGTCATTCACTCTTGATGTCGATGCCTGCGCTCGGTCCTCATGAATTTCTTGAAAGTTCTCATCAAGAGGAGGCCACATCACAACGCACGGTGTGTAACTGTCAGTAATCTGGTCTCTACCAAGCACACCACTGCGTCCTCTGCCCCACGCCCACATCCTATACCCATCACCAGCAACAAGAACAGTGTGGGCAGCTCCGCAAGCGACCTGCACCGGACCCAGAAACTTGAACCCATTTGTCTCAGGAGACTGAACTCTTATCGGATATAGAGCATCCCCTGCATCAACTCCTGAGAAGCAAGCATCTGGACACAATCCGAGACCTCTCTCCATTCCCCAGCACCACACCTCTCCATCAGAGGAGACTACAGTTGTGTGGAACAATCCACAATCAAGAGAAATGAGGAAGGAACCGGTAGGTAAGCCATCAACAGGTTGTGGTGAGCAAATGGTGGCGGTGGTTCCATGGCCAAGCTGCCCATTATCACCAATGCCACATGTCCAGCACCGAGATTCCAGATCCTGGTCAAAAGACTTCTTATTGGTGAGCACAGCAGTGTGCCAAGCTCCGCATGCAATCTCATACACCTCCCAAGAAGAGCCTTCACTAAATGCTGAGATAAGCACAGGCCGAGATCTACTTTCCTTGTCACCTAGACCCAACTGGCCATGGTTGTTATTGCCCCAGGAATAGCAAACAAGGTCACCTCCTGTATAGGTCTCTCCAGCACTAACTGCAGCTACCACATGCTCATTACCACAGGCAACCTTGACTACAGTATGACCATGGAAATCCCACACAGGTAGTGGGACAGAGCTAGCTGCTATACAGAACTCTCCAGCATCAGTCTGCTGCAGGCAATTTCCCCACATCCACAGGGCCCCCAGACTGTCTATGGCAAATGACATCATGCCCCCAGCTTTGACAGAAGACAACTATAACAAAACATGCATCAGGGTTACTTAAGTAGAAAGATGAACTTTCTTGAGCTCACAGTTTTGAGCATTTTGAAAAATGGTGATTTGTTTATACCTTTAAGGGAGTCTGCGCACCCGTGTTGTGAGCTTCATCTTGCAGCGTTTCAGGAGAACCCAAATCTTGAAAACGCTCAACCAAACATGGAAAAAGGGAATTCTCTTCCCCATAGCTAAGCTGACCATCCATTATATAGTCAAGAAAGCAACACACGCAACAATCACTAGGATATTAGTACAGTGGTTTCAAGTTGGCAAAGCTCAAAATTACACAAGCAGTACAAAGGATACAGATATTGTAGCCCCATGACCAGAGCGAACCTTCATCTGCACTTTTGGATATTATTCAGTACCAATGCCATTTGATTTAACCTAGGTTGCCTAGATACGCGATACAGATACGGATACGCAATACGCCATTTCCTCAAAAACACCGATACGTGTATGAATAAAAATTAATGATTTCTTACAAGAAAATGGGAATATCATTGACCGTAGGTAGAGCCATTGACTATGGAAGGACTGCTGCACAAAGACCACAATCCCCAGCAGCAAACCATTCCTTATCTCCTTAACAAATCGTGGACCACATCCTCTCTCTCGACACCATCCCCACCAACGCCGTTGAATGGAGCGCTGCTTCTCCCCTTCTCCATCAGGATCACGAACCCCACCTCCCGATCTCCTCACTCCTCCTGATCTACTCAAAACACCCCCACTCCTCCCCTCCTCGTCGATCTGCAGCAGCACATGCCGCTAGTCTGCAGGGGGAGAGGGCCATCGGTGTGGAGTGTGCGGACCTGGGGGGAGAGAGGAGTAGGGGCGTCGACATGGGGGGCGAGAGGAGCAGGGGCAGCGATGAGGGCGGCGATAGCACTGCGATGGAGTGGGGGCGAGAGGAGCAAGGGCAGTGGCACGAGGCGAGAAGGGGTGAGAGTGGCGAGTGGCGGTGTGGGCTTCTTATTCTGAGTCGAAGGAAGCTCTTAGGGTTTAGAGGTACCGAAAACGTATCCTAGAAGTATCGGTATTTTTTTTTTGAAAAATTGGAATTTCAGAGATACGATCAGGATATGTATTGAAGCCGTATCTGGATTGAATACGGTATCCGATACCGATACACCGATTTTGGGAAGTATGGGGTGCATCGCAGGATTTAACGGCTTTTGGTTAGTTCTTGGGCTAAGAAACTATTTGCAGTTAAGACTAGTAAACCTCGAAATAGGCACAACAAATGGAAAGCATAATTTACATGCACCAAAAAAACTAGACAAACTATGGATGTTCCTTGTATGAGCAAGTACAATAGTATAATCAATTAGTGGCTATAACACTTGTCCATTTCATCTATAACCTTCAAAAAAATAGTTCATACAATAAGGTAGCTATTACAATAACTATTTGACCCCACGTGTAAGAGAGTGAAATGCATATTTTTACGTGCTATAGCTAGCTGTAATTTAGTAGCCAGATTCCTTCTCTCTCTTCCTTTCTCTCTCTGCCACGTAAGATTTGGTTGATATTATATTTGCTATAGCCTGCTGACTAAGCCTTATTGTACCTGCTCGAATGAACGTTCTCATTACATCAATTCAGTCATTAAAGCAGTCAGGCCAGACCACATAAGGGCATCTCCAATGGTTTGAGTCAGCTAGCTATATGCATGTACACATCAGCATATATCCTATGTGGAGGAAAGAGAGTATGCAAAAAAAACTGAGCCAGCTCTTCCTTAAGCATTAGTCTATAACGCAAAACGAGGCAGCCTCTATAAATTCTGTGAATGCATATATGCATCAAATAGCTATCCTTATAGATAGTTCTTTAGAATGCTAACTTTAGTGTGTACTATATAAATGATGTGGAAGTCTTATAGTTAGTTGCTAGCTAGAACCGTTGGAGATGCCCTAAGCGATTGCACAATTCAAGCTGCGCATGCCCTGTGAAATCAAGTGCATGCACACATGGCCTGAGGCCCTGAGCACTGGGCATCATCTTAACCTACAAACCACATTACCGGCAAATTAAACTGCCAGTGGCAGGTTAGTTGCCAGCCTTCATGGAAACAGATCGTCCATCACTATCTCACGCTTTGGGCCACTCTAAGACGAATTCCAATCATCAGCCGCTAGTCACATGGACCACTCTCCACGAACCGCACAGGCATCGTAATGCTGTAACTACCTCAGTACTTCAGACAATATTTGCCTAAATTGCTGTACACAAGTAACACAATGCCCAATTCCTAGCTTTTATCACGAAGGGAAGTAGTAGAAGATGAACGAACCGTCCAGCGCGAGGCTGTGGTAGGCGCCGGCGGCGACGGAGACGAACCTGGGCCGTGGCCTCCCGCCAACGGCGACCGCGGGCACGACGGCGGTGGGCACGTGCTCGTCGGCCTCGCGGCCGGTCCCGAGGCGGCCGAACGTGCTTCTTCCCCACGAGTACACCTCCCCGTCACCTGCAACCCCATCAAACCACATCTCAGATCCCAAAAATCCGGCGAGGCCGGGAAGAGTTCTCGCGACCAAGTGGACAAGTGGGCGTCCTTACCAGTGAGCGCGAGGGTGTGGGCCTCGCCAGCGGCGACGGCTACCACCTTGGGCGGCATCTGCGGGGAGTAGCGGCGGAGTGGAGGAGACGGCAGATGAGGAGCAGGAGGAGGGCACAAGTACAAGTGGAGGCATTACCGCGAGAGGGGGGTGGAGTTTAAAGCCGGCGGTGGTAGGAGTAGAAGCAGTAGAAGCGAAGGCGATAAGCCGATAAGACCTCGAGTGAGTCAATAGGAGAAATCCACTTTGGATATAAATAAAATCAGTATAATACATATTATAATTAATTAATAGATTTTATATTAAAAAGATATTCTGTTTAAAAGTTAATTACTATAAAAAATTTAAAAGTAGAAGCTAAAAGGCTTAAAAAAGAACAGAACCGATATTTTCGGACTCGTCGACGTCGTCGTCTTTCCGCTTTTTCTCCGGAAGGATCCTGAGATGGGATTGGGCGTGTCGTGCGATGCGTTACTGGGGGAATGGGGATGCCTGCTGATACATGTGGTTAAGTGGTTGGGAGAGGCAGGTGTGCTGATTGGGAGAGTGCGATGTAGATAAGTGTCAACGTTTCCTTAGTTGAAGAGGCAATCAATTCAAGTTCTGCGTAGGATAGACCATCCTCGAGAAAGAAACAGAACCTTAATATTTAAAACGAAACAGGCAACACCACATATCAACATCAAGCGGGCAAGCCAGGTAACGCGCTAATTCACTGCGTTGAGATGATTCCCATTTGTACAAGGCAACAAGCGTCACTTGGCCTAGAACATTTTCGGGTTCAGTTCATTACCTTACAGGCAAGGTTCTCCCTGGGAATCAATACCATCTCACGGATTTGACAACCAGATAACGTCAAGTACGGCGGATGTCGCAAGGAAGATGCAGCCGAGAAAGGCACATGCGATGGAGGCCGCTGAGAAGTCGCAGAAACGTGGCAACGGCTTGCACAGGTTGGGAAGGGCCGTGTGCCGGATGCCGGTGCGGTTCAAATTTGCGACGGCTGCTGCTGCTGATCCTGCGCTCAACATTGCATATGCAAACACCTGTCATGTTCGCAAAAGGTTCCAGCTGTCACGGAAATGTCAGGAATTCATAGAGGTCCAAACGTTCAGGTGCTATCTGTCGAGGTAAAGAAGGTTATCATCTCCTGAAGGTGCAACTACCGAGAATATATTACACTAGCTTGGAGCGATGGGTTAATCTGAGGTACTTGGACAACAAGGTTAGACCGCAGAACGTTTTGGAAGCAAACAAAAGCTCGAGGACAAACATCATAAACAAAGCTCAAACCAAGTCCTAGTCTCCTAGATTCTCCACTGATGTGGATACTGGATTGCATGAATTATATGATTCGTTGATCGTTGTTAGGTCGCGTACTTTCAGATTTCCACAGCCACTGTAATGTGATTTGTCAAATGGCGCAACAAATATACCAATGCTCAAAAGAAAACATGTACCAATTTTTCCAGCAAGCATTATCTTTGACTGGGCGGAGTGCACGAATATGCAAGACGCTACTAAGGATTCTGATACTTTGGGTGCTGAGGTTCACTTTATGAATTTTATAGATTGTTCTTTAACTTATACATACAACGGAAAGTATAGAAGCAACCTTAACAGCATGAGAAAACAATATGCCGAATTACATATATTTTTCATGAAACATCAATATCACAAAGATAGGATGTATCTTTAGCTTTTAGTTGGTGTTTTTTCTATTGTCGTTCTAATGAATGTCACTGCCCAATTTTTTTTAAAAAAGAACAACTGCTAAGATATTTTGTGAAAAAAAAACACCATTCCTGTGCATAGCAACTATGGGACCAAAAAATAAAAAAATAATTTATGTACAAACAATAGCTTACCCATATATGATTTTTCCTTTTTTTTCCTTGTTTAGTTACCAGCTGGCTATGGAACTTATTTTTTAAAAAAAATTCAAATACTATGTTACTGTGAAACCCAGCTCTTTTGGTGCTTAGATATTTTTAGTTGTATATTTAACACAACAAAATCCCATACTTTGGCAAATGAAGGTATATATGGTGTTCAAATTTGCTTGTATATATCTCATAAAAATGCTAAGAAAATACTTCTCATAAATAAGGCTATAAAGTGATTACATGCTGTGTATTTCTCACATTCATAAGGCTATAAACTTCAGTAATCAAGACAAGAATGGGAATACCCTACAGCAGTACAGAATCACATGCACAAGAATCAGAATAATTTCCAACCGTAACATCTGAGAAAGGATCATTTCCAATGGTCTATCGCATGGGAAAAACAGTACATCTAAATCAAGAGGAGGAAACTATTCTTACAGATGTGGCAAGTTGACATTAACCGAGACTAGAATAAATTGTTCTAAGATGCCACTTGCCAGCAAGATCTTGGTCCAATCCTAACTTAGAACTAACCCAACCAATACCACCTATACCGGTACTGGCTACTGACCCATTCATAAAATACGTAAGAGGAATTCCGAAGTAGTATACTGATGCAGCCACCACAAACAGGACAATAAAAGGTATAAAACAACGCGATATGCAATCTAAACATCACAGCACAAATAACCAAGGTAATTACTTGACATTGCAAAATCAGATCAAAATGACCGATGTTGAGTCAGGGTGACTTATACATAATCTTTTAGGATTTAAAAAAGTGTGCTATAAAGAGTTCTAGATGAATCCTACTAGGATTAAGACTCATACTCATATTTGGATTAGGATTCTCATTTTAAATTGGAAAAGGGATAGGAGAAACTATATAAACCATAGGGTGACCATAGAGAAGAACTAAGCAACCAAACAATCAAACCTACTCATCCAAAGCAGAGGGCGTACAAGAGAATTATAGGCTAGGATATTCTTTAGCACTAGATTCTTGATAGGGTAAGGATCCGAGAGTCATAAAGGATTCGAAAGGGTTATGAGTGCGCGACAATATCTTATACTCTTTTGAAGTTGTGGTTAAGGAATTTGCAGTCAATTTCGCAAAATCTTTTCTCTCTCATCGTGGTTGCTTCAACGTTATTATTTTGATTCTATCTACGAGATACATCTTCTTCGTTCTTGATACCGTACACGCTCGTGCCATATCTCACAAACTCTGATCCAATTTGGGGCTACTGTGCATACGGGATATCAGAGTGTAACAAGTGGTATCAGAGCCAAGACCGGATTAATCTATTTTGTGAGAAGGTCGGTAAAGCGTCAGGTGGCACAAAATCAAGATCGGTGTTGATAATGTGGAATCAAGTAGAGAAATTTTATGGTGGATGAAATTTCAGCGTGTGACAATACGTGGTGAAGGATGCTATTGTCCAGTAAGAGCTAATCGATGCTTTTGAATGGGACAAACCGGAAAAAATGTTCAATGAAGACTAGAAGGTAATGGAGCGGAAGGCTATCGGTACAATCCGTATATGTCTCTCCAATGAGGTAAAGTACCTAGTGATAAGGAGAATTCATTGAAGAAATTATGGAATGATTTAAAAGAATTGTATGTGGCAAATTCGCTGACAAACTAGTAGGTGCTAAAGCGGCAACTATACATGTTGCGTATGGAGGAAGGTATACAGTTTGTTGACCATTTCAATATCTTCAACAAACTTATTACACAGCTGACTAGTGTGGATGAGAAAATTAAGGAAAACAACAAAGTCGTTATATTGGTATCATCTCTACCACAAATATGGAAGCAATTAGTGATGAATATTCTTGACAGGAAAAGCACTCTTAATTTCAATTGCAAACAAAAGCAAAAGTCACAGAAAGAAGAAGCGAGAGAACAAGGGCACACGACTATGCTATCTATGTGACAAGGAATGTCACATGATAAAAAACTATCCAAATTTGAAGCAAACAAAGGGTGCATACTTAGCGGCAATAACAAATGATGATTCGAACGTATTAGTTATCAGTCAATCAGGTGCTTCTCATGAATAGATATTTGATTCAGCTTGTTACTTCCATATATGTTTGGTGAGGGAGATGTTTGATGAAGAATCTCTACGCTAGACGTATGGAACTGTTCACTTAATGGATTGCAAGAAGTATGTAATTATTGAGGTGAAAACGGTTACATTGAAAATGCATGATGGAGCACATCACACATTGACGGGAGTTCAGCGTGTCCCCAGTTAAAGAAAAATCTAATATCTGTAAGGTTATTTGAACTCGAAGGTTGTGAGATCTCACCTCGAAGTAGAGTCATGCGAGTTACTTACAAAAGGCAAGTAATCATGAAAAGTATCTGAAACAATAGAAGATACCGATTAAAGGGTAATCTTATAGGTGGAGTAACTAATATGAGCTCTGATAAAAATCTTGGTCAGGAGAAGGAAACCGTTACTCAAATCTCATTTGTAGTTATGTACGAAACTGCAAAGATGGTTGCAAAATCTAGCAGACGCAAAGGCAAATGTGTAAGCTATTGAAAGAAGAAAGATGTGGTGAGACCAACCACACAGTACCGGCAAGTAGGTGGAGCTCAGAGGTGGTACAAACCTATAGCATAGAAGGCTGTAGAAATAGGAGGTGTGGTTAACTAAACTACACAACGAATGAGCTCTCAAGTGGAAGGTCCAAGTAGGCTAGCCTAGACACAAACACTAACACACACATTACGGAGATGTACATGAGCCCTTGTGGTAGGGGCACTCCCAAATGTGGGAGAAAAAAGGTAAAGCTGACTTGGAGTGAGTTCTTGAAAGAGCACATCGATTTCAATGGATAAGAGTCAATGTAAAGATTGTGAAGTTAGGGTGACTCATATTTAGTCTTTTAAGATATAAAAATATGTGCTATAAAGAGTGCTAGATGAATTCTACTAGAATTAGGACTTCTATTCTTATTTGGATTAAAATTTTTACTTTAAATTGAAGAAGGGTTAGAAGAGACTATATAAACTATAGAGATGAACCAAGCAATCAAGCCTAAGCACCTAAAGCAGAAGGCGCACGAGAGGATTAAATGCTAGGATATTTTTTAGCATTAAATCTTGTATAGGACAAATATCCAAAGGCCCTAAAAGATTCGAAAAGATTGTGAGTGAGCAACAATCCATTGCACTCTTTTAAGGTTGTATTTAAGGAATTTGCGGTTGGTTTCGTCAAGTCTTTTCTCTCTCATTATGGTTACTTCAACATCGTTATTTTGGTTCTCTCTACGAGATTCATCTTCATCGTTTTTGATACCATACACGTTCATGTCATATCTCACAAATTTTGATCTGATCTGGAGGTCGCTACGCATAAGAAGGGCTATTAGAGTGTAACAACCAAGATCAGACAAACCTGATCACCAGCTAACAGCATCCAGGCATAACGCCTGGATGGAACCACAGGGACTTTCTTGAAGGCCTTGTGTGCAATCAACAGAAGTTGTGCCAGAGAGTAGGCAGTTGCCGCTGCAGACATCCCAACCAAGAATCTGAAATCACGAACAACAACATCAGAACAAGTCAGTATTCTGTACGAGCTTATATACAGATTTCAAACTACAATAATTCAAACACTCACTCCAGGGAATCAGAGAAGGACCAATTGGCATAGAGCGGGATCTCAACGCCAAATATGACGAGACTACCCCGCTGCTTGGCGGAGATCATTAGCGACATCGAGAGCAGAGCCATCACCAAGGCTGCAGCTCTGCTTGCCACCATGGCCATGGCCAGCTGTGGCCATCTTGGTACAACAGATGTGGTAACGGACAATGCCACTGGCTCCAGCACTGCCTTGCTCCCCATCGCTGGCATCTGGATGCCAACCTCCGAGCCGTTCCGGCCATTACCAATGGAACCCATCAGTGTTGCTCCTGGTTGTGATTTTTGTGTTCCTAGTATTCTAGTAGAGGGTTTTGGTTATGCTGCTTTTCTTTTTAACACGGTGCAGCAACTAAAGGGGAAGATGGAGGATTCTAGTGAAGTTAAAGATGTCTGGCTGAGGACCCGTGATATATGCATCTATGATGCACCCGTGAGTGCTTTCCTATACTTGCTGTTTTGACAGCAGTGAGAGACCAGACCATGCTTTGACAAAAGCAGCACGGCATTCGAGTTATCCGAGACCTGTAAGTTGTTTGCTACTGCTAGGAAAGGATTTTAGCTGACAACTGCAGTACAATAGCAACATGAGAATGTGTAATTTGCGCATTCAGAGGACTACTAATAACTACAGCTACAGTTAAAACAACAAATCAATCACGTGAGAATCTTGTGGTAGCTACTTCTGTGTATTCTACAAATGCAATGGAACTGATAGGGGAAGGCAAGAGACAGCAAAACCAAAAATTTGCAGTCACATGCGGTTAGTTATCTGGGAAACAATATGGTCGTCCCAATCTTAACCTAGGCCTACCTTAAGACTGATTTGGAGTATGGTTCTTCAAGGCAGAAGTAAGCGTCACTCATTAAGGCAGATCTTTTGTGAAGATTTAGTATCTCACATACTCAGTATGCACATAAGCACTAGAATTTATTTGGAATACATCTCTAGCATTGGATAAAAACATCACATAGTAATCTGACTTGAGCAAATCAAGTGTTGGCAGAATTGTAAACAATGGCATAGCTTGTCATATACCAGATTTGAAACAACTACTAACCACTTAAGGATAGCTGATGCTGTTAAACACAATACTCACAACATGGCATGGGACTCACAATAAATCTTCCTCACACTAGCAGACATGCTGTTCGCTTAATTATTCTTCACTCCCTAAAAACCAACAGTATCTCGACTTAAAAAGATCATTCAAGATATTAGTTCATGAGTCTTAACATACTGCAATCTTACCCGGTCATATTCTGCTTAATTAGACGGTGGTAATTTTGATGTGCCATCAATTATATCTGTGGTTGCCACTGTAACAACAATAGACCTGAACATATGATCAGAAAATAAATCAAATCCGCTTTTACAAAGAATATAAATCAAATGAGATTAGTTCCTAGTTTTAAGAAATAAGATTGGTCCATAATGTATTGCACAAGAATCAGCGAGTCAGAGAGCAAACCTTCAATAGTTCAACGGTGTTCACTTTGGAGAGCTATAGGGTGCAGCCCGGAGACTTCGTCACTTTCCTCTCTGACATCATCTTCCTCACCTTCTCCACCTCACTCCACATCCCAGCAGCAGCGTATATGTTGGACAGGACTACGTAAACACCGTCGTTCCATGGCTCAGCTTCTAGTAACCTCTTTGCCGCCCACTCCCCAACACTCACATTCCCATGCTTCTCGCATGCACCAAGCAACGTTCCCCATATCACCACATTTGCCTCCATCGGCATTCTCTGCTCCACCAAAGCACGTGCCTCGTCCATCCGCCCAACTCTACCAAGCATATCCACCACACACCCGTAGTGTTCAACGGTTGGCGCTACCTTGATCTCCCCATCTTCCATTTGCTTCAGCAAACCCATACCCATATCTACCAGCCCACCGTGTGCGCAAGCAGAGAGCACCGCCAACATTGTCACCCTGTTCGGTGTCATCCCTCCCCTCTGCATTTCATCAAACATGTCCACTGCACCCTGCTCCTCGCCATGTGTTGCAAGCCCTGTAATCATGGTTGTCCACGATGACACATCCCTGACATGCATTCTCTCAAATACCCTTCCCGCGAGGTCCGTGCGGCCGCACTTGGCATACATATCGACCAACGCATTGGACAGCGTCACATCAAGGCGGCCTGAGCGCCGGCATTGTAGCATGCACTTGTGCAGCTGCTCCGCGAAGCCAATATCCCCAACATCACAGCATGCCGACGCGACACTCAACATGGTCAAATCATCTGGCACCACGCCACACCTCCGCAGCTCGATAAACAATGCCAGCGCCTCCCTTGACTCCCCAGCTTGCGAGAGGCCACTTATGACGGCGTTCCACGAACCGCGGCCCCGGTGGGGGTTTTCATCGAACACCCTGCGGGCGGCATCCAGGTCGCCAGCCTTAGCGTAGCAGCTGATGAGCGCGCTCTCGGTGAAGGGGTGGCGCGCGAGGCCGCGCTTGGCGGCGGCGGCGTGGAGCTGGCGGCGCAGGTTGGAGACGGGGGCTTCGGCCTGGGCCGCGGCCTTGAGCGCGAGAGGGAAGGTGTAGCGGTCGGGGTCCGCGCCGTGGCGGAACATGAGGACGGCCACGCGGAGCGCGGCGCGGGGCCAGCCGAGACGGAGGTAGGCGCGCGCGAGTGCGTTCCAGTGGAAGGGGAGGACGAGTAGGCCGCGGCGCAGGAGACGGGCGTGGAGCCGCGGCGGGAGGCGCGCGTCGGCGCATGACTCGAGCCGAGCCGCCGCGAGGTCGGCGTCGCGGACTAGGGCGGTGGGGTGGGGAGGCGGGAGGGGCATACCAGTGGGGATGGCAACACCAGGAAATTTGAATCGTAGTTGTATTTAGGGAATCGTGGTGGAAGAGCTAATGTGGTCGGCCCAAACACATATTTTTGCTCTATTATTCTGCGACGCAGCGAGATGTATTTTGATCCAATTGCGAATATCAAATCTACAGAGAACTAGGTAGAGATACGTGCTACGCTGCGTCGGAGCATAAAATATGAAAAACTGTGTTGAAATTGCAACACATCTTCGTATCTGTCGTAATTTTTTGGACCGACAATATTGTTCAGGTTTGAAGCCGATTGTAAACATGTACACAGAAAAAGAAGGTAACGATACGAAGGATCCTGAACATCACTAATTGTTGCATGTTTTTTTAATGACAATGATGTTCAAGCCGTAGAAAACTACAAACAACACGTGTACACGGGAGGAAGATACAAATACACAGTGGACACTATTGTTTCTATGGCGTACCACACAATGGTGAACATAAACAATAACAAAATATATATGCAATATAAAGGCTTCTTTGCCCAGTTCCATAGTGCTAAACTTTTTCTCAGCCTCATAACTTTGGTGATGAAAGTCCAACGGGCTTGGCTTAGCTCATCTTGCTCAGTGGCATTGGATTATAATAATCAACGAGAAAATTGTATTTTTGCCATCCGAAACAGTGGGCTTCGCAACTTTACCCTCCCAATCGTTGGTTTCGCAAAAATGCTATCCAAAACATTTGCTTCTTGTTTTCTTTGCCATTTTCTCTATTTCTCTCCTTTTCCTTTTCCTCTCCTATAATCAGCCACGCAAAAAGACAAATCTACCCATGGGCAAATTAGAACGCACGGGAACTCAATCTACAGTGAGCCGATGAATGACACGGTAGGGAGCATGGGGCAATTTCTTGAGAGGTTGAAACTCCTGTCAGTTCACTTATGGTGGTATGACGCCTTCTGGTGATCTTATTGGGAACTACATTACTTAGAGCTATCCTTTGATCTCATTCTTAGCACAAGAATAGATATTAGCTTGTTACAAGTGACGCTTTGTTATTATTATTTTGGTATATCCAGATGTTTTGCTTTTTATAGTTGCCACTTGCCAGTTTGTTTTTTGGTGTATCTTGAACACAAACTCAGAAGTCAGATGTAGCAAAATATTGAAAGAGATGCTACTAATCTCATCTCATCAATCTTGATGTCACCAAAGTGGATTGAGTTCATTGGCTCACTGTAGATTGAGTTCCCGTGCGTTCTAATTTGCCCATGGGTAGATTTGTCCTTTTGCGTGGCTGATTATATGAGAGAAAAAGGAAAAGAGGAAAAATAGAGAAAATAGCAAAGAAAACAAGAAACAAATGTTTTGGATGACATTTTTGCGAAACCAACGATTGAGAGGGTAAAGTTGCGAAGCCCACTGTTTCGGATGGCAAAAATACAATTTTCTCAATAATAAACTATTATGTTATCATCTACACGAATATCTTAAATTCAAGTGCTAAACATGCACTTGTTTCACTTTCCACTATCAATATGTTATTCAGCAAGGTCTTAGAAGCTAAAATTTTACCTTGCAGCATGTCAGAATGATAAAAACAGTTAGAATAATCAAATTAGCACAACTGGTGGAACCTATTTTGTACAACACAATGAAGAAAGCATTAATATATTGTTGTGATTATCATGGTTTATTTTTATTTCTCATAACCGTATCATCTGTATAAAAAGATGTAATAAGAGTAAGAATCCGTTTGTGCTGAAGACATTGGACTTCATAGACTCGAAAAAATGCAACCGAGTCCAACATGGTAGCTTGAAAGTGTGATTAGCATTTAGCAGTGGGGACTCATTATCACCATTAAGCCTTACATAATGCTGATGTGGTTGTTTGATACATTGAAACTGACTGGAAACCTAAAGTAAAATAATATAACCTTAAGAAGGGCATGATTGATAATAGTGACCATATTAGAATCCGTAATATAACCTCTTTCATCTTCGTACCAATGGAATAACTCTAGTAATTTAACCAACTATGAGAAGTTGTGCTAGTTTTTGGCAACCAACTTAAGCAAGGGGCATGTTACTAGCGTGTCCAAAACTTTATACTGTGATGAATAGAGTATCTCACATGTAGTGGTACAAATATGCAGCTAGAGTTTGCTTCTCTTGTTTGCTGCAAAGAAAGAACAACTTTTAGTTTGGGAAGGAAAGGAAATAAAGAGTAGAACCAATCATAAGAATGCAAAGTAATCATTAGGGCACCCATAAAGAACCATGACATCCTAGACAGAGTTGACGCCGATCAAAATTCATAAACAATAATGCCTATTATTATATGTAACATCCCATTTTCGCAATTTGTATCAATGTAAAATCTCAAAATGTATGTTAATGATTTTTAAAAGCGTTTATTCCCCGTTGGTTATTCCTTTTGGTTTTCAAAAAGAAAATTCAAGTTGAGCTTAAATAATTTAATTTGAAAATCTTGTTTCATCCCCAAAAGAGTAAAACAAATTAATCTTTTAAAGTCTAGAACTTGAAATGTATATCAAAATTAAAGGCTTTAGGAAATTAAGATATATTTTAATATTTTAAAGAGAGGAGAATGTATATATATATGCATATAAATTATTAAAAGGAATTTCCCCCAACCAATCTTGGCCACCCATCCTCTTCTTCACTCCATCACCGCCGCCCATTTCTTCTTCCTCCTGGCAGCAGCACTCCCCCATTCTTCCTCCGTTCACACCGCGAGCGCCTTCCCCTTCCTCTGATTTTTGTCGCCGCTCGCCACCCTCCCTCAACCACCTGCGCCGGCTATTGAATGCTATGCAGCGTCAGCCTCGCCTCGCCATCAGCGCCTTCCCGCCTTATTTTCTGCACCACCCCGCCGTGCACGCCGTCTGTCGCTGCCGGCCGAGGAGCAGCAGCTGCAGAGTAGTCGCGTCCCCGGTCACCTCCCGCACGTCTTCCACGCTCCGACCTAGCCCTGCCGTGCACGCTCGTTGTCGGCCCCCACCCAAACGCTGCACCGCCATGGTACGCCTCGGTCACGCCAATCCCGTCGACGTCGCTTAAGCGCTGCCCCTATGCCATGCCCCCTCGCGACCACCGGGCAAAGCGGAGCCACGCCACACCGTCTTGCTTCCCCGTCGTCCCATTCTCCTTCCCGGGCCGCTATAAAGAACACAGTTTGCCTCACTGCCCACCCCGCCAAGCTCACCCGCACACCGCACCCATTCGCCTTCTCTGCCGTGGGTGTCTCCCCGACATTCCTCGCCGCCAGCACAAATTGGTGGACGTCGGAATCTATTGAACCTCTCCCCGAGCTCGCACTTGCTCCCTCTCCGTTCTCCCCCGCCTAATCGGCTTATCCTGTACTATTTGTCAGAAAGAAGGATGGCATTGCCAGATTATGTGTAGATTACAGAGCCCTTAATGAAGTAACCATCAAGAACAAGTATCCCTTGCCTCGAATAGATGACCTGTTTGACCAACTATCTGGGGCTACCGTCTTCTCTAAAATAGATTTAAGGTCAGGGTATCATCAACTCAAGATCAGGGCAGAAGATATCTCTAAGACAGCTTTTACTACCCGGTATGGCCTATTTGAATATACAGTTATGTCATTTGGGTTGACCAATGCCCCAGCCTACTTCATGAACCTAATGAACAAAGTCTTTATGGAATACCTGGACAAATTTGTGGTCGTATTCATAGACGACATCCTGATCTACTCTAAGACCACCAGAGAACATGAGGAACACCTGCGGATAGTTCTCGAGACACGTAAGAGGCACCAGTTGCACGCCAAGTACAGCAAGTGTGAATTTTGGTTGCATGAGATTAGTTTCCTTCGGCACATCATATCCGCCGGAGGAGTAGCAGTCGACCCCTCCAAAGTAGAGGCAGTTCTAGAATGGAAGCAGCCCACCTCAGTCACCGAAGTGCGTAGTTTTCTGGGTCTAGCCGGATACTACAGACGCTTCATAGAAGGCTTTTCTAAGATATCCAGACCAATGACAAACCTACTCAAGAAAGAGAAAACGTATGAGTGGACAGAAGCATGTGAAAAGAGTTTTCAAGAACTAAAGCAAAGATTGACCACAGCCCCTGTGCTAGTCCTGCCAGATATATACAAGGATTTTGAAGTATATTGTGACGCATCTCGCCAAGGCCTAGGCTGTGTGCTCATGCAAGGAGGAAAAGTTGTAGCATATGCCTCCAGACAGCTCCGCCCCCATGAAGATAATTACCCAACTCATGACTTGGAGTTAGCCTCGGTAGTGCATGCCTTAAAAATTTGGCGACACTATTTAATTGGGAACCACTGTGACATTTATACGGACCATAAGAGACTCAAGTATATTTTCACTCAAGCCGACCTCAACCTAAGACAAAGAAGATGGTTGGAGTTAATTAAGGACTACGATTTGGACGTCCACTATCATCCCGGAAAAGCTAATGTAGTCGTCGATGCCCTAAGTCGCAAACCCCACTACAACAACCTCATGGTGAGAGAATTGCAACCTGAGCTCTGCAGAGAGTTTGAAGCCCTTAACCTGGGAAGAGTAGAGCATGGTACTCTAGCTACCATGGAAGTGCACCCAACTCTTGAAGAGCAAATCAAGGCAACCCAGAAGGGACACCCTGGAGTTCAGAAGTTCAAACGTCTCATGACCCAGGGGAAAGCCCCTAAAATGATAGAAGATAAACAAGGAATTCTATGGTTTGGGAAACGACTTTTTGTTCCCCATCAGAAAGACCTCAAAGACCTGATACTCAAGGAAGCCCATAGCTCTGCTTATACTCTACACCCAGGCAGCACTAAAATGTATCAAGAAATGAAGACATTGTATTGGTGGCCTCGCATGAAGAGAGATATCGCTGAATATGTAGCCTGTTGTGACGTATGTCAAAAGGTCAAAGCTGAACATCAGAGACCTGCCGGACTTCTTCAACCTTTACAGATTCCTCAGTGGAAATGGGAAGAAGTGGGAATGGATTTCATAACTGGTTTACCCCGCACTAAGTTAGGATATGATTCCATCTGGGTAATAGTTGATAGGTTGACTAAAGTTGCCCACTTTATCCCTGTAAAGACCAACTACAAGGGAGACAAACTGGCTGAGTTATACATGGCTCGCGTTGTATGTCTACATGGTGTACCTAAAAGGATAGTCTTAGATCGAGGTTCTCAATTTACCTCGCATTTCTGGGCCAGTCTACATGATGCTTTAGGGACCCATCTTGCGTTTAGTACCGCATACCACCCCCAAACAGATGGACAGACCGAAAGAATAAACCAAATCTTGGAAGATATGCTATGAGCATGTGCTCTAGAGTTCACCTCAGATTGGGAGAAGTGTTTACCCTATGCGGAATTTGCCTACAACAATAGCTATCAATCAAGCCTCAAGATGTCACCTTTTGAAGCTCTTTACGGACGTAAATGTAGAACCCCTCTACACTGGTCAGAAACAGGAGAAGGGCACATATTTGGACCCGACACTCTGAAGCAGGCAGAGGAAAAAGTTCGTTTAATCAGAGATCGCTTACAAGCTAGACAAAAGAGCTACGCCGATAACCGTCGAAGAGAATTGACATTCCAAGTTGGGGATCATGTATACCTTAAAGTGTCACCCCTCCGAGGAATCCGCAGATTCAAGGAGAAAGGCAAGCTTGCTCCGCGATACATAGGGCCATTCCCTATTATTGCCAAATGTGGAGAAGTTACTTATCGATTAGAGCTACCCGCAAGTCTGTCAGATGTGCACAAGGTGTTTCATGTTTCTCAACTCAAGAAGTGTCTCAGAGTCCCTGAAGAGCAGACCTCGGTGTAAACCATTGAACTTCAGAAAGACCTGTCCTACCCAGAGCACCCGATCAGAATTCTTGACACTATGGAGAAGAAAACCAGACGCCAGATTATTCGCCTCTGCAAAGTCCAATGGAGCAACCACTCCGAGCGAGAGGCAACCTGGGAGCGAGAGGATCAACTAAGAGCCGACTTCCCCTTTCTTTTCTCGGAGTAGCAGAATCTCAGGGTCGAGATTCATTTTAAGGGAGGTGGGATCTGTAACATCCCATTTTCGCAATTTGTATCAATGTAAAATCTCAAATGTATGTTAATGATTTTTAAAAGCGTTTATTCCCCGTTGGTTATTCCTTTTGGTTTTCAAAAAGAAAATTCAAGTTGAGCTTAAATAATTTAATTTGAAAATCTTGTTTCATCCCCAAAAGAGTAAAACAAATTAATCTTTTAAAGTCTAGAACTTGAAATGTATATCAAAATTAAAGGCTTTAGGAAATTAAGATATGTTTTAATATTTTAAAGAGAGGAGAATGTATATATATATATGCATATAAATTATTGAAAGGAATTTTCCCCAACCAATCCTGGCCACCCATCCTCTTCTTCACTCCATCACCGCCGCCCATTTCTTCTTCCTCCTGGCAGCAGCACTCCCCCATTCTTCCTCTGTTCACACCGCGAGCGCCTTCCCCTTCCTCTGATTTTTGTCGCCGCTCGCCACCCTCCCTCAACCACCTGCGCTGGCTATTGAATGCTATGCAGCGTCAGCCTCGCCTCGCCATCAGCGCCTTCCCGCCTCATTTTCCACACCACCCCGCCGTGCACGCCGTCTGTCACTGCCGGCCGAGGAGCAGCAGCTGCAGAGTAGTCGCGTCCCCGGTCACCTCCCGCACGTCTTCCACGCTCCGACCTAGCCCTGCCGTGCACGCCCGTCGTCGGCCCCCACCCAAACGCTGCACCGCCGTGATACGCCTCGGTCACACCAATCCCGTCGACGTCGCTTAAGCGCTGCCCCTACACCATTCCCCCTCGCGACCACCGGGCAAAGCAGAGCCACGCCACACTGTCTTGCTTCCCCGTCGTCCCATTCTCCTTCCCGGGCCGCTATAAAGAACACAGTTTGCCTCACTGCCCACCCCACCAAGCTCACCCGCGCACCGCACCCATTCGCCTTCTCTGCCGTGCGTGTCTTACCGGCATTCCTCGCCGCCAGCACAAATCGGTGGACGTCGGAATCTATTGAACCTCTCCCCGAGCTCGCACTTGCTCCCTCTCCGTTCTCCCCTGCCTAATCAGCTTATCTCCCCCTGCAGGCCGCCGGCGGGCTCCTCCTTCCCTCGATTCCAGCGCCGGATCCCGACGGTGAACCGCCGCGCCAAAGGTGAATTCACCGCGCGTGGAGCACCTCTTGGACCCCGGGAACACGGCCCCCACCTCGCCGGACCCCGCCGCCCTTCCTCACGAGCCGCTGCAGTCTCCTTCTTCCCCGCCGAGCACACCTTCGCCGCCGGCCCGCCCTGCTCCATCTCGGCTCCAGCCAACACCCCAGGTGAGCTCAGAATCTCCCGGAGATGCTTCCCCATCAACGAATTGGGCTCCCATGGCCCGAGCCGCCGGCGCCCCCTGCCCCTGTCTCTACCGCCGTCGGCCACCGTCCCGCCGAATTCGGCCGATGGACTCCTCCCTGGGATGTGTGCCTGGGTGGGTAACCCCTCTCCGCCGCCGGCCGGCCTCCCCTCCCTTGCGGCCAGAATGAGCACGAGCAGAGGCCTCTTAGCCCCTTTAACGCCACTAATGGCTGTCCTAAACAAGAGTAAGCAATCACTCTTAAATAAATGCGGCCCCACCTGTCGGTTGGGGTGCGGCAGTAATTAACCGAACAGACCAATGATCACCCTCGGCCCCACCTGTCGGCAATACCCCTTCCATTCCCTTTTTCTATTTTTCATATTTTCCAGAAATTAAAACTTTAAGACACCATAACTCCTTAACCATAGCTCCAAATTTGATGAAACCAAATTCTAAAATTTTCTAAAATCAAGATCTATTTGTTGGTTTTGTGTTGGTTCAGTTTTGAGTTCATTTGTGCCTTGTTTTATCTTATTTGGTATTTATTTGCTTCCGTTCTCGTTTGTGTTGTTTTTCCGGTTCGATCTCCCGAGTAGAGTTCGAAGACGCGAACGAGCCCCCGCCTGAAGCAGCACAAGACCCCCAAGATTTTGATCCAGGCGAGTCAATACTTTGATCATTTTGCACCTACATTTTATGTGAAAATATGTTCGTTTAAATTATGAAAATTGCATGCGTTATTTTATGTGCTAAAAATATGTAAGTCTTAAGGTAGATAACAACCTTATGTCCACCTAATAATATAATACACCACCAGTAACATTTGAACCCCCATGATCATTTGTCGCCCTAGATATAAACGCTAGTTATGGTAGTTATATGTCTTAATATTGCCATGCTAAATTTGTCGAGTCCAGGGTTCTATGTAACATCCTGAAAATTTGAAATATGAAAATAGAAAGTTTTTGAATTTCTTTTGCAAATGTGATTTAATTGAATTTGGAGTTTATGGTATTTTTCTGAATAATTTAGTGAAGGTTCCAAAAAGTTAAAAGGACCAAGGGGAAACAAGCATGTTTAAATATTAGAAAATTTAGAATTTAAATACGAATCTGGAAAGATGATCCAGAAAGGAATGGGGGGGGGAATTTGGTTTAAACATAAAACCCTCATTTTTAAATAATGGCATGAATAACAAGGGAAGCAAATGAATTAAATACCAAAAATAGTTGGAAATATTTTTATTAAGTCCAAAATGTTATAAGGAGCTTCTGTGAATTTTCCTGAACTTTTTGGAAGTAATTACGTATTTTTCCAAGGCTAATTGAATTTCTGGGTTTTTCTGAAAATCCAGAACTCTGTAAAGAAAATGAAAATTCCATCCCTCCCTCTCCGTTCGACATGTGGGCGGCCAGATCCCGCCGGAAACCCGCCTAACTTCTCCCATCGGCCGACACGCGTGTGGCCCGATCCGCCCTCCCGCGCGCGTCGGCTCCATCCGCACCGCCCGCGCCCTTCCTCCCCTTTCTCGCTGGCGAGCGGGCCCGAGCTGTCAGCTCCTTCTTCCCTCCCCTTTCTTTTTCCCCGCGCGACCGCGCGTGCGCCTCGCTCAGAAGCTTTCGTCCCCGTGGCGTCCATGCCTCAGCCAGCTCGGCCGGCGTCTGTCACCCGGTGGGCGCGTCGCAGCCGCCACGCCCAGCCGCGCCTCGCCTCGAACGAGCCGCCGCCTGCAGCTTTCCTCCGCCCGGTCACACCGCTCGGCCGCGTGGCGCAAGCCATCTGCGCCCGGCGCGTGCGCAGCGCGCAAAGCTGCGATGAGGTCACACTCAAACCCCTCCGCGTCTCGCCGGCGATCCACGCGGTGCCAATTCCGCCGCCCCGCCGCCTGCCATGGCTGTCCGAAGTGACAAAACAGCCCCGCCCGTTGCCAGCTCCACCCGAACGCCTATATAAGGCGATAAGCCCTCCGTTGAGCTCCCCACGCCGCACTCGTTGTCTTCCAGCAGGTAATTGGACCCCGGTCCACCGTAGCCACCGAGAGCCCGTTCTTCCCCACTCCGGCGAGCACACCGCCCCGCCGTTCCCTAGCTCTAGCGCCCGATTCCCTTCGCCCACACCATCCCCGGAGCACCGCGAAGCGATTCCCTGCCTCGCTCGAAGCTTCCGTCGGCCGTCGCGCCGCGGCGCGCGACCTCCCGAACGCGCCGCGCGACGCGCGCCGCCACCGTGCCCCTCGGCCCCGCAAAGCTCACCACCGCACCCGGCTTGCTTGAGGCGCGTCTAGCTTCTCCACCGCGGACCTCCCGACTCTCCCTCGCGGCCACCGTCGTCAACGACTCCTCCCCGACCCTCTGCGGACCCACCTCAAAAGGATTCATTGCCCTTTAGAGGTAGGCAAAGCCTCCCGCTCACTTGGCTATCGCGCTAACTCGCCCCCGTTCCTCGGCGCTGCTCGAGCCCGGCTCGCAGCGCGCGAGGTCGAACGTTTCTTTTATTTCCGCTGACAGTGGGCCCCACTGTCACCGCAGAGATAACGAGCCGAGGTGACCACTGGACCCCACCGGCCGATGGCACATCCGCACAAGCCGCACCGACATGTGGACCCTATGAACAATAACGGACCCACATGTCGAGTACGTAAAGTAAATAAAATGGAAATTAAAATAAATCGAGAATGACAATGGACCCCACATGTCGATTTAATAATTTTGGATTTGATCGAAACAGAGGACTTTGACCAATCATAACTTCTTCATTTTAGCTCCAAATTGAATGAAACAAATTTCTAAATTTGTCTAAATTCAAGATCTATCTAATGGAACCAGAAACATAATTTTTGGAGTACATTTGAATTTTTGGTGATATTTGGAGTGATTGGTTGCTTTTCTTTTATTTGGTAATTTCGCACGATTAAATAGCGTACGAGGCTCAGGAAGAGGAGGTTGAAGCAGCCAGTCTAGAAGCTTCAGAAGGTCAAGACCAAGATCCCCGCGAACAAGGCGAGTCAATACTTTGATCATGTTGAACCTACGTTTTCTGCAAATTACTTTTGTTTTAAATTATCAAATTGCATGCTGTTATGTTATATGCAAATACATGTTAATTTAAGATTCTAGTTATATCCCATTGTGTACTTGGTTAATATTACCCCTCCTTTGAAATATTTGAACATGTGAACATTGTCTCCCTAGCACAAATTATAATAGTAACCTTTCAAAAATAAGTCCGTAATTATATGCCATGCGTAGTATTGTTTAGATACTCATGGGCGCGAGAGCACCCAAGCATCATTTTTAATCCTGAGAAAAATTGGTTGGACAGTCATGGTGGGAATGACTGGTATATTTTGATATGACTATTTTGTGCTCCCAAAAACCCCAACTTGCTTAATATCTGGGCGGATTGGTTCGATGGTGTGAGAGTGTGGTGCAGTAGAAGCACAAAGTGGTTAGTGGTAGACCGCCCAGATGTTACTAAGGACTGAATCTTGTCATGACCTCCCAGTGTACAACAAGTACGACCACAAGCTGGCAAAATGTAGGCAGGGCTAACTAATTTGCATCGACTTAGTAAGGGTTGCGCCGGTGTGACCACGGGCGGGTAGAGGATGGCCACATCCTCCGACGTGACGGCGCAAGAGGGAGCTTCTGGAAGGGTGGTCGTACCCGGAGGAAGTGGAAACCTTAGCGGACGTAACCCTACTAGGAAAAGTGCATTGTAAAGGTCCTGTGATAGTCTACTCAACCGCATGGCTAAGGAATCATGTGGGGCAATGAGTGGATTTATCTCTTGTGGGTAAAGTGTGCAACCTTTGTAGAGTCAAAAACTATTCGAATAGCCGTGCCCACGGTCAAGGGCAGACATGGAAACTTAACCAGATATAGTTCTATTTAAAAATGTTTCGTGGGTGGGAATGGAAAAGTGAAGGGCGAAGGATCGCCTGTTTGGAATTGTCCGGAGTTGTCCTGTGGTACGTTAAGCGGCTATAACGCTGAAAGATACTATAAGGCGCAGATGCCATGTAATGGTGGATGGAATCTATGTCAATCATAAGATCAACTTACTTTATAGACAAAAGTTTTGAGTTTAAAATTGCTAGGTCTCAGGGATTTCTCTATAATTGTATTCAAAAGCACTCTTCGCAAAATAAAAATGAACCCAAGCCATCCTTTGATTAGCCTTACATGTTAAAGTATTGCATTCTGTGTGTTGGCTTGCTGAGCACGGGGTCGGAGTGCTCATTCTCGCTTTTGCGACAAAATTCAGAAACAGGAGTCCAAGGACTCTACGCCTATGAGGAGGCCCCTGCCAACGTCGACGGAAGCAAAGGCGATAATTAAGGCGTAGGCCTCGGTGGTTAGGCATAGACAAGTAGACTCTAGGCGTTGTGTACATTTATGTTACCGGGACCCTGGTGGCATATATTGTACACATTACCCTACTGGCCGCTTGCCTGTGGATTTGGGTTTACTTTGCTATAATTTCCGCTGCGTTTATGTAATGAAGACATTTGGCCAAAGCGGCCCTTTTGTAAACATTCACCCAATGTGGTGTATTTCAGACTCTGTAATATTATTATGCGATGTATGTCATGATTCAGCAATGTACCTGTGTGCACTAACTACTGATCCAGGGATTAGTGCAGTGAGACACAGTAGATTCCGGATTGAAAAATCTGGGTCTGACATTCTAGTAACCCTGATAATCATTCTTAATCATGGACACTAGATTGAACTAGTCATGGGATGTACATGATCGGACAACTATGTTGATTTATGTTATGCTTCTCAAAACCCTAAAAATCTGCTAAACCTGTTTGGACGGATGGTAAGAATGGCGGGTGTGGATGTAACACAAGGAATGTGGAATGGACCGTCCAGACGACCTAAGGACTTAATCCTGTGTGGACCCTCCGTGTATAATAGTACAACCACAAGCTGGCATATTGTAGGCTGGGCTAAATATTTACTGAACCCTCTAGTCATTTCACGGAGAACGTGTGTAGGTGGGTATGAAAGCCCCACTTGGAATGGGACACCGGATGTAGGTGACATTGCCTAGGATAGCGTATGTGGAGAGTGGAGTCCGACTGCGCTAACCTATGGTGGACATCCCGCACAACCTATGGACGTAACCCCATAGGAGTGATATGCTAGAGTGTGAGGTATTGTAAAGGCCTCGTGATATCCTCTCGATCTGCATGTCCAAGGAATCATGTAGAACCATCGGGACGATTATCTCTTGTGGGTAAAGATGTACAGTCTCTGCAGAGTACATACACAAACTATTCGAATAGTCGTGCCCACGGTCAAGGGCAGACATGGAAATCTTCCTCGAGTTAGTTCTATTTCAAAATTTGTGGAGGTTGGGCATAAAAATTTGCTAGGTGGATGTAGCCTAATGTTGGTATTTTGTCCTGGAGGGATGTACTCCAGTGTTGGAATTAAGATGGAAGTAACCTGCTATGCAATAATATTAAGCCTTGGTGGATGTAACCATAAAATATGGTGGATGTAACCATAAAATTGATATATGGAACCTACCCCATCATAAAATTGCACAACTTTCAGTATTTAAGTCATAAGTTCTTGAAAACTGCTAGGTCATAGAAATTTTAAATTATGGTAGTTTCAAATGTCGCTTTAAGCAAATAAAAGAACCCGAGCCTTCCTTGTTCAGCCTTGCATCTATAATTATTTGCATTTTGTGTGTTGGCTCGCGGAGTACGGTTGTTTGTGCTCACCTCGCTCTTAACCCCCCCCCCCCATTCAGAAACTGAGAATCAAGAGCACTACGCTTATCATGAGGATCAAGATGCCGAAGGAAATGAAGATGTTGGTTATTAAAATAGGCCTCGGTAGTCTTGCCTCTCGCCTCAGTCCAGTTGACCAGGCTAGTTTTGGCGGGTGCCTTCGTTATTAGCCGGGTCCCTGGTTAATAGAGTTGGTACTCGGGTTATCCCAGTCGCTTGCCTGTGGTGAGTTGTGCCCCTACGCTATGTACGCTTCCTCTTTCGTTCTTTATGTATTGTAAGACATTTGGCCTGCCGGCCCTATTGTAATCTCGACCCGACGTGGTCTATTTGAACTCTGGTATTGTAATGTATGAATTTATCGTGAATGAAATGATGCAGCGTTGTATCTGTGAGCATTATCTACTGATCCAGGGAATAATGCAGTGTTATCACAGAGGATTCCAGGTTAGTAAACTTGGGGTCCGACATTATAGCAGCAAGAACCACTAAAAGATCAAAATCCTACCACTTGATAACTATTTCTCTCGTGCTTCGATGTGAGGACTTGAATGGCATGGCACACTACACATGGATTTTTCCTTGCATTGCATGCCTTGTGCTTGCAGTATTATTAAAGGCAACCATTCACATGATGCATAAACATGTCGTATAAGATCTTATTATCTTAGCATAAAAGTAGTTAATTGAGGATAATATAATGATAATCTCTTATATTTTTAAAACTAACAAAACTAAATGATAATCTCTTATATTTTTAAAACTAACAAAACTAAGCTCTTATCTATTTCCTTCTCAATATAGATACCCAATGAAGATAGATTTCCAAGACACCAAATATATAAAAACATGTATGGAAAGATAAATGAAAAAGCTTTTAAAAAACTATTGTCCTAGTGCAGGAACCATGCCAATTTTTCTAGTTTCTCTCTTCTCAGTATTAATATTCTTCTTACAAATAATAATATCCTAAAACAGGAGGATAAGATGCAAAGCTAGTTAGAAAAAAAGAATTATGATGAAAGCTTTTCTCATATTTCAAGCTTTACTCATGGATCGCTGTAGAAAGTGCAAGATGTATAAAGCTAGATTTGTTTCTTGCTCCCATAAACCAAACTTTCAATAGTTGAACTGTAATTAACTTCAGAATTATGTGCTTTCTTCCTAAACAACTGATGTAAGATGCATTACTACACAATTCACAGAGTTAAAGTAGGCAATGACTAATTTAATGAATGCCACACCCTTTATATTACATTAGAATCAATGGTTTTAGCTGCTATTTTGCCTAAACTAAATTACAGGCACCTTTTTTTGCCTAACATGTCCATCCACTTATTTATGATTATTTATGTGTTTATCTATGTAAACTAAATTGTTTGTTCTTAAGTATTTGCTAAAGTTATTTTTATCTTTATAGTTTACTAAAGGCGCTATCTTTTTTTGTCTAAAATTTCTCTATCAGCTTGCAATCTTAATTATCAATTTTCCATTTCATTTGTTGTTTTCCTACCTAAACCAATCATCCACGTTAGAATGCGGAGCATCTAGATGATCCTATGATACTCCTATGTTCAATGTCATCACATTTCGCATGGCAAATATCAAAAGGTAATATTAGATTATGAAATGCTATTAGAAGATTGGTAGTTTCCTGATGTAGTTTCTACTCATTTCTAGACTCTTCCTTTTTAAGATGAAATAAATACATTAGCAGTTGTACTACAACATCAGTGACAAGAGCTAATAATAAATCATGTTTGACAATCAGATGCCAAAATAAAGAACATAGGGAACCTAAAAATGTATATACCCTTAAGTCCCCTTCGATGTGATCCTTGATTTCATCCTATGTGCACTCTTCCTCCTTAGGCATTTGTACAAACAACTGGTATGCATATCTACAACGGCAAAGACACAACATAAATCCAATGAAACAAACATGCATTCTTGCAACTACCTATCACACAACAATGCATGCAGTTGAATAAAGGAAAAATCCATTAACATCACACTGCCACACAAACATTTGCTCAAACAACTCATGTGCACACTGGAGACAAGAACAATCAGCAAGCACAAGAACAAAAAGCTACAACCTTAAGCATTACTCAAGAATCAGTGGAACTAAAGCTACTGCTAGAAGCAAAGCATGATTGAGGTGCTACCACAAAACCAGCATCCACAAGGCTACAACCCTTCCTGCCATGGCAAAAAATCTCACTGGACTCTAGAACTCATTTGGGAGGGATAGAACCAAATTCAAGCTAAATTTTGGATAATATCAAAATGAATTTAAGAATCAAACATCACACATGCAACTAGCGTTCGATCAATGAAGTTTGAAGCCAAATCTCATAGCAGTTCTACCACTTGCTGTCGATTGAATCACCATCCTCCACAGTTGATATGGATGGAGAAGAAATAGCAATGTGACTTGTTCTAGGCGTCAGTGGGTGGAAGAAGAGGCAGATTTGGATGACTACCGTGTGAACCGACACCATGAGGGAGAGGGGAAGAACAAGAGGAGGATGGCCGTAGTCCCATAGGAAACTACAACGATAACACATGACGGGGCTAGGAGAATATTGTGGTCGTTGAGAGAGAAAGACGAGCGCGAGTAGGGAGCAGATGGTGCCCTCCTACACCCCCGGTCCGTCCCCTGATGGCCACATTGTAAGTTCAAACTTCATTAAGTTGGTTTTGATGATAATGACAAATCTAATCGTGAGATTAACTTATTTATTATTATGATATTGCTTAGTCTTATTTGGATGAAAAAGTACAAATCATAAGAGGTATGTATTCAATATTTCATTCTTATATCTTAGTGCATTCCTTAGATCCAAAATATAAATTGAACTTTACCAAATAGTCAAACTTGAATATGTGCATATGCCTTTATTATATATTCTTGTATGCACACATTTAGGGAAATTAACTCTATATTTTATGGTTTTATTAGTATTGATCCATATTTCCCTTTCAACACATATTAAGAATCTTTACTTTAAAACATATCCCTTGAGTATATATAACTTATGTAGTTCATACATACTCATAATCGGGTTGTCATCTAATTCTTCCATTATATGTTAATGGTTGTATAATTCATGACAACTGGATGAGTAAGCTTTGCTTTGAAAGCTTATATTAGAGTATACAATTATTATGTGCATATTGTATACTTGCAAATCAATTTCTACCTCATTATTTGTTGAGATTGTCATGAATTACCAAAAAGAGAAGATTGTAGAATCTAGTCCCTCCATTATGAGTTAACGGTGAAGTTTGGTAGTTAATGATAATTAGTTTATAGACCAACATTTTCTATGAGTTGGATGAATAGGTTAAATTCCACAAATGAGGATAACTTGAGATGACTTCATATGTTAAAAATCATCAACTCAAGTGAAGGATGCATCATAAGTTGATGCATGCCCAAGAGGAGATGATTATGAGTTGGTCATCAAGTTCAAGTGAAGGATGCATCATGGGTTGATGCACATCAAGACAATGACCTAAGGCAAATGTATGACTAGGTAGGGCTAAAAATGTGTTCCTAGTCTTTTACCGGTCTTGGTGATTGGTTGAAAGACCGAATTGCTAATCTAGATTGCCATACTATTAAGAGGGATTATGTCTAGTAGCTTGAGTCTTATTGTGTGTTGATAGCTCAACTTCACTTGCTCTAGCTTTCCGTAGCATTATGCCTATATTTTGCGAATGTGTTTTATAAATAGTTGTGGCTCATGTGTTGAATCCTTGTAACATGGGACTATACATTGCAAATGTGTTTTGCAAGTGTTTGAAGTCCATGTTTCCTACTCCTTGTAGTATGAGGCTTATATTTGCAAATAGGTTTTGCAAATGGTTGAAGTTCATATATAATCCTTGTGTCATGATTCCAAAAGTGTGCAAATGTGTTTTGCAACTTATTGGAAATTATATTTGATTCTTGTGTGCATGATACTATAATTTGCAAATATATTTTACAAAGTCTGTTAAAGTATATGCACTTGTTAGGAGAATTAGAACTATCGCAGTGCTCTGTGTGGTACTACTGCCTGTCAGAACTATTGGTGTTGTAATCACGAAACTACCACGTTTGTTGGTGGTTGAAAGACCTATATGGTCAAGAACCAACGTAGTCGAGACCTGTGTGGTTGAAAACCAGAGTGGTCGAGCCAAGGTGGTGAAGACCTGCGTGCTTGAGGACCAGATTGGTCGAACCGACTTGGTTGAAACCAGCGTGGTCGGAACTGACATGGTCAATATTTGTTATCGACACCAGCATGGTCAAAACTAGCGTGGTCAGAACCGATATAGTCAAGATCTGTGTGATCAAAATTAGCATGGTCGAAACCAGCGTGGTTGAAACCGATGTAGTCGAGATCTATGTGATCGAAACCAGCGCGGTTGAACTGTCATGGTCGAGATCTATGTGATCGAAACTAGTGTGGTCAGAACTGATGTGGCAAGACTTATGTAGTCGAAACCGACATGGTCGAACTAACATGATTGAAACAACGTAGTCGAAGATCAACGTGGTGGTCGGAGATCTATGTGATCAAAGATTGACGTTGTCGAAGATTGGCATGGTCGACGTGGTCAAAACCTGAGTAGTTGAAATCAATGTGGTCGAAATGGACAGCGTGGTCGGAGATCAGCATAGTCGGAGACTTGTGTAGTCGAATCAGACAATGTGGTTGAAGACAATGTGGTCAGAGACTTGAGTGGTCGAATCATTCGATGTGGTCATGGACCAATGTAGTCAATGAGCAGTACTTCTAGATCTATGTAAGTGTCTGACCAGTGAGCGGTACTACCGGCTCTGTGTGAGTGGTACTTTTGAGTTCCGGAATAACCGGCTTGTGTAGCGGTATGTTTTTTCATAGAGACACTGATGGTTGGTAGTTCCACACGAGTGAAGCAATACTACAACAGAATGGTAGTACCAGACTTTAGCCGTCAGAACTATTGGATTCACTGATAATGTCTAGTTTTCTGACCGTTGTCGAGGGGAGCAAAAGTATCTGTCTACCATTCCAGACTTTAGCCGTCAGAACTATTGGATTCACTGATAATGTCTAGTTTTCTGACCGTTGTCGAGGGGAGCGAAAGTATCTGTCTTAAGCCTACGATACTTCTGAAAATCCCGTTTTCTCAGGTGTTTTACTTCCAACAGCTAGTTTTTGTGGTGTGGGTATATATACCCCTTGTGGCTGGTTGGGGTAAGACTTTTGGCACTCCATTTCATTTCCTTGAGCTAGTGGGAGATCATACTCTCAATTGTGCATGTGTTGCATCTTGTGAGCAAGGAGGAAGGCTCTAGACTGTCTGTGTTGCATATAGAGGTGGATTGAGTATTCATTTGAGCTTGTGCATTCATTGTACATGATGAGAGTCAAGTGAGGGGCTTAATTTGTTACTCTTGAATTTTGCTGACTCCTAGATGACGTTAGAGGCGTCGTGTGCGGTGATCTTCTCAAGAAGATTGTGAGAAAACCCGGCAAAGTTGTGAAGGTTTGAGCTTACCTACCCAAGCAGAAAAGAGCTACCACTAGTGGATTTGAGGTGAAAGACTTAACTCGTAGAGCCGGTCTAATTAGTTTAGGCTTACCTCAACATAGACTAAGTGAGACCAGCAAGTCTCCGAACACCACGGTAAAAAGGAATCATATAAATTGTAGTTTGTTTCCTTGTGCTCTATTTACATTCGAGCAATTCATATTTATAAAATTAAATTGATTGCTTGTTATCCTAGGATTGCAAACCTTGACCTAATCTTAATTTATTGGTGCACATAGGTGAACATAATTGTTTTAGACATTGTTTATGCTATACCAATTTAAGTTAAGCTTCTGCATTATATACTTGGTTTAGACAAATAGAATTTGATAATAATTCAAAGAGAATTTTTTAGACCACCTATTCACCCCCTCTAGTCGACCCCCTTGATTTTACACACACGTACCTCTGCTTTGGCCATGCCCTCTTGAGCCTGACCACTTTGCTGCACCCTCATTTCAGCCCTGGCTGCTGCATCGTCACTCTGGCCGATGCCCTCTTGGCTACCATTGACTATATCATCCATCTAGGATGATGGATCAACAACGATAGTGTAGCTCAGGGTGATCTAGGGTATGGGGGTGCGGCCGAATAGGAATGGCATCAGCACGATAGGTCGAGGCCATGGGAAGGGAGAGCCTATGGGAAAGGCCGAGTGTCAAGCCCCGAAGGAAGGCATGAACACAGCTGATTTTAGAACCAAAATTAGGGAATTTAAGGTAGAAATTTCAAGTGAAAACTAAGTAAATAAAAAAATGCAAAGTAGATATGAACTTAGGGTTTAATTTCTCATATAGATCTCGATCACAAGCAGGGACTGCTTATATGAAGTGCACAGCTGGCTAGGGTGAGGTCATGGCAGCAAAAGCTACAAGCGTTTCCATTAACAGTGATGATGAAATGACAGTAATGGGAAATAATAATTACCATGGTTGCTGTGAGCCATTGGATCTTCCGTGAAAGATTATGTTTTAATGTGAACCACAAGATCCTCATAACTCAAGATCTTGAACCCCATCCACCCGGTCCTCCTAATTGAAACGTTATCTAGAAATCTTGACCATTGATGTAATTTGAATACCACCACAGCTAGGAGTCTAACTTAGGGAATTTTTAGATCATGACACCGAGTCCTTATTGATGACCCTCTTTTTCACACTGCTGGCCTAGCCGACACCCTCTTGCCAATTGTCGAGTGGATCAACGATGGCGCCATGTCTTAGGGCAGGTTGGGCAGGGGAACGGACGAGGGAAGGAGGTAAGGATTAGGCCAGATTAGCGGTGGTGGCTTGGTTTAGGGTGAGGCCGGGGGAGGAGACCGATGGCCAGAGCGGTGGTGGTAGAGTAGGTAGGGCAGGCGAGTGGAGGTGGCGAGGAGGCAGGGGTGAGTGAGCGGAGGAGGTGGGGAGATGGCCATGAGTGTGAGAGTGAGGGCGATGATGGCTTTAGCGACAACGAGGACGAAAGACAGACAGGGGGCAAGAGCGAGGGGAAGAGGCGGCGACCTCTGGAAGGGGTTCGGGAGGATGGCACGACTAGGTGTTAGATCGAGGAGGTTGACTAGAGGTAGTGAATAGGTGTTCTAAAAAATCTTCTCTAATTAATTATCAATTTCTATTTGGTTAAACCAAGCAAATAATGTGGAGGCTTAACTCAAAAAGGTTTAGCACAAATAACACCTAAAACAACTGGGTTCATCTAAGTACACCAACAAGCTAAGCCTATATTAAGGTTTGTAATTCTAAGATGATAAGCAATCAATTTAATTCTGTGAGTATAAATTGAGCACAAGAAAACAAACCGCAGTTGACATGGTTGCTGGTCTTCTCTAGTCCACGTTGAGGTTAGTCCAAACGAATTGGACTGGCTCCACGAATTAAGCTGAAACGCCTCAATCCACTAGTGGTAGCTCTTTTCCACTCCGGGTAGGTGAGCTCCAATCTTCATAACTTTGTCGGGTCTTCTCACAATCTTCTTTGAGAAGATCACCGTGCACAACATCTCCAATGCCGTTTAGGAGTCAGCAAACTCCAAGAGTAATAAGTCAAGCCTCTCACTTAACTCTCACTACGTCCAACGAATGCACAACTCGAGTGGATATACAATCCACCTCGAGACGCAATACATGCAATCTAGAGCCTTCCTCCTTACTCACAAGGTGCAACATATGCACAATTGAGAGGAAGACCGCACACTAACTCAAGAGAGTGAAATGGAGTGCCAAAAGTAATTCTCCAACCGGCCACAAGGGGGTATATACCCCCACACCTCAAAACTAGCTGTTGGGACAAAAAACAGGATTTTCGAAAGTACCATAGGCAAACGACCGGTACTTTTGCTCCCCTCAGCAATGGTAAAAAAACTAGCCATTGGAGGCAAATCCGGTAGTTCTGTCATGCAAAGTCCGGTACTACCGATCACCGAAAGTACTGCAGTACTCGTGCGGAACTACTGATTTCCTTGGGGACACGAAGACTCCACACAGGTGTGTCTCTGGAAAAAAACGTACCAATACATAAGCTTGATATTCCGCAAATCAGAAGTACCACTCACACAGAGCCGATAGTACCGATCGTTGATCGGACCGCTCACACAAGGCTGGTCGAAAGTACCAATCGTCGACTACAAAGAATGAAAACATGGACTTCAAACACTTGCAAAACATATTTGCAATGTATAGTCTCATGTTATAAGGATTCAACACGTGGGCTTCAACTATGTGTAAAACACATTCGCAAATACAAAGCCTCATGCCAAGGACAGCTAGAGCAAGTGAGCTTGAGCTTACAACACATGACGAGATTCAAGCTACTATATATGATCCCTCTTAATAGTACGGTAACCTATACTAGCAACCCGGTCTTCCAACCAAACACTAAGACCGGTAAAAGATTAGGAACACATTCTTAGCTCTAGCTTGTTATACTTTGCCTTGAGTCATAGTCTTGAAATGCATCAACACATGGTGCCTCCTTCGCTTGACCTCTATCAACATATGATGTGTCTTCACTTGACTAATGATCAACACATGATCATCTCCACTTGGACATGCATCAACTAATGATGCACTTTTTTCTTGACTTGATGATCTTCAACACATGAAGTTATGGAAAATGTTAGTCCATAAAATAATTGTCATCAATTACCAAACTTCATCATTAACATATAATAGAGGGACTAGATTATCAATCCTCCTTTTTTAGTAATTTATGACGATCTCAATAAATAATGAGATAAAAATTAAATTATGAGTATACAACATGTACACAACAATTGTATACTCTAGAATAAGCTTTCAAATCAAAGCTTACTCATCTGGTTATCATTAATCATCCAACCATCAACACATAATGGAGGAACTAGATGGCAACCCGATTATGAGTATATATAAACTACACAAGCTATATATACTCAAGAGATATGTTTCAAAATAAAGATTCTTAATATATAGAAATGGAACGTGGATCAATACTAATGAAATAATAAAACATAGAGTGAACTCCCCCTAAATATGTGTATACAAAAATATATTGTGAAAGCATATACACATATTCAAGTTTGATTTAGTTGGTGAGGTTCATTCTATATTTTGGATCCGAGAAATGCAATAAGATAAGAGTGCAATATTGAATACGTATCTCTTATGTTTTTCACCTTTTCATCCAATGAGACTAAGCAATAACATAATCAATAAACATATTATTCTCACAATTGTATGTGTCATTATCACTATCGATGTTTTAATAGTGATCTTACGTATGATTTCTTTAGATTTGGGGATTTTTAGAAGACTCCACTCGGATCTTACAGAAAATGGACACGAGAATTTTTATCTAGGTTCAGGCCTATTCATGGGAGAATAATAACTGTAGGACTGGACAGGCAACAGAGGGGGATGAATGGTGCCTTCAAATTCTTCCCAAGTATTCACTCAACCCTTTTTCTTTGATAGATACAAAGCTATAAAGATTAGAGTTGAAATCCCACAAAAAAACCGAAGAAACTGGATGTACCGAGCAAGAAAAGCAAGGTGGTCGAAATCTGTCAATGTGGTCAAAACTTACAATGTGGTCGTAAGTTTCAACATGGTTGATAACTGACAGAGTGGTCGTAAGTCTAACTACTCGACAGAAGTACAACGTGGTCAAAAAATGAATTCCGAACATAAGTCACTATAGTCGATAACCACCGAGACCAGAAATAACGAGATCGAAAATGGTTGCAGTTGAAACTGACATAGCCGTAGACAACGTGATCGAATGCCAACAAGTGATCGAACAATCAACGTTATCGTAGCCCACCAGCACCGTGGTCATAACCAACGCGGTCGTAAGCCAACATGTGGTCGAACAACCGACGTGGTCATAACCAATCTGCAACCTAAAAGATCATCGCGGTCAAAACCAGTGCGATGTAGCCTGGAACTTGACCATGGTAAGCACTCCATAGGCCCATGTAAGACTTTGCTTACATATTAGACCGATCGTTAGACTGAACGTATCAGGCAGAAAAACAAGGCCAAGGGCTTGGCCGAAGATCCTAGTATGATCCCATGAAATGGATATCATACTAGTTTTATTCTGGTCCAAGGAACTTGCATATCATCAAGAGCACCTAGAAACAACATATTTAAAGAACTACTACCCATGAACAATACTGATTTACTTGGCAGTTGTTGATGGTGGGTTCGACCACGATCAAAAACTGGTCGGATCGAGTTGAAGGGGTCGGACAGTTGACTTTCTCAGAAGAGGTAGTAACTTCCAACCATTTAGGAAGTTAGTTGACAAGGGAAGGGTCAATGAATTTTACCTCACGTTGGAGTTTACCTCACGCTCGATAGTTTTATATTGTCATTTTGATTTGTATGCTGAAGATACTCCATAGATGTGCCCGACGGTATGCTGCGGATCCTAGAACGACCTCTTCTTGTTGTCTTCAAAGTGATTCTGACCACTCATTTGCCCTGACTCATCGAGTATAGGGAATGGTCCTTTGCCGGAGTAATAATCCTTAAGCTTTTGTCACAAAACTGAGCAATTGTGAAGGTTGTGCCCTTCTCTCTTGTGGAAAGGGCACCACCTAGGCTGGTTGTTTTTTCGATTGGAGCATTGTTTAGGGTTCTGTAACATCCTGATTTTCAGGAGTTTTTAAAGCCCAATTTTCAAAAATTAAATTCCTGGAATTTTCTGGAATTAATTAAAGCTTAAATGGAATTTTTATGAATTAAAAGGATTTAATATGCTTAAGTCAAACATTAACATTTGCCAAAAGTTTTTTTTATTTGAGTTCCTTGTGTCCCAAGGTTTTTTCGAATTTTAGGGATTTTTCGGATTTATTTGCTATTTTCTAGAGCTCAAAAAATTATTTGAATTTCGGAAAAGAAAAGAAAAAAAAAACCTAAACCGCCGATGGGCGAAACCCACCGAACCGGCCCGGTCCGACCACGCCCGACCGCACCCGCCTTGCCACGCTGTCGCCGATCCGCTCGCTCGCGCGCGCTTGAGCGCCGATGACCGACACGTGTCGCCATCCGGCGCCTTCTCGCCGCGCGCCATCTCGGCCGCTCCTCTCCGTGCGCCGAGCAGGTGGGGCCCACTGTCGAGGCCGTATCCGCCGGGACTTCGGCGTCGCGCCACGTCGGCCCTCGCGCCGTCCGGTATTTATTGCGCGCCGCCGCCTCGGTTCGCGTCCTCGCGCAGACGCCGCGCCGTCGTCTGCCGTCGGCCGGATCCGCCGCCGCCGCGATCGCCGTCGCGCCTCCATCGCCGCCGGTGAGCCGCGCCGCGCCTTCGGCTACCTCGCGCAGACGCCGCCGCTGTCGCCGTCGGCGAATCCGCCGCCGTCCGAACCCGCCGCGCGCGCGCGCGCGCCGCCTCGATCACCGGCGGTCGCCGTCGCCGCCGCCGCCACCCGGCCGCGACCACGCACGCGCGCGCCGCGAACGCCGCGCCGTCGCCGCGGTCCACGCGCCGCGACGCCGCGCGGCGCGCCCGCCACGCGTCGACCATCGGCCGCCTCCGCGCCGCCTCATCCCGCCGCCATCGGATCGGCGAAGGCCCGGATCGCGCCGCGTGGATGACCTCGGGCGTCCGATCGTCGCCGCGCTGCGCTGAGCCGCGCGCGTCGGCCTACCCACGTGGCAAAGCCACGTCAGCCCTAGTCCACGTGGCCGCCACGTGGCGGTGCCACGCGGCCGAAACCGGCCGGGTGCCACGTCACCGCCACGTGTCAAATTTTCCGATTTATCGATTTTCCTGAAATTGATTTTCCAAGAGCCCGTTCTCCCTCGTCCTAGCTCCGATTGACCCGTTCTTTTTCTAAATTCATTTAAATTTGAGCTCTACCTTTTGGTTCAGGTTTGAAAGTTTTTAGAGTTCATTTGAATTTTATTTGAATTTATTTGGTCTCTTTGTTTCGTTTTCTCGTTAGATCACGCGTTCGAGGAGTCGCCGTCGATTTGAAGATCAAGAGCCGCCAATCGAGCAAGGCCAAGGCAAGTCGTGTCCTTTGATCATGTTGAACCCAGTTTGCAATCTATTATTTAATTATTTTGCTTTAAATTATAATGCATCGCTAATTTTATTCAAACCCTTGTATTGGTAGTTAATGACCAAATTGATTATTTCCTCCTTGATAATTTGAATGCCATGATGCCATTGTCACCATAGGTTGGGAAACTTAGTAGTGATGCTATGTTACTATCACATTGGGGTGAATACGATTAGTGTGCTTAGCCATGCCTTTATTAACGTTTGGGTTCATCATCGCATGTGATCAATTAATTTGACTTAATGAGATATTGAATTGTGGTTGGTGCCACTTTGTTTTAAAATTTGTGCCGTGACGTTGGTGCGTCATTGGTGGTGGTTTCACAAAATTGGTTTTCACTCGGGCGAGTGATCGTGCGATAAAGGGGAAGTGTTGGAGCACTTCGTGGGATGTGGTAGTCTCGCCGAGAACACATAAGGACTTAACTTTGTGCGCCATTGATCCGAGTCTTACTGTGCAAACCACATGTCCGTATGGGACAGACTGGCTGATTAATTTGGGAGGTTTCAAATTTCAATCTCATTGGGATGAACATGGTTGCTGATTTCCATGAGGCGCAAGGGGGTGTGATGCGAAACCTAGCGGGCGGGATTGGGTTGGAATTGAACATTGTAAAGGCCTTGTTGTGATTTCCTTAGCGCGAGGCTAATCACATCGTGTGGGTACAGCCAGTGCAACCTCTGCAGAGTGTAAAACTATTCGAATAGCCGCGTCCTCGGTCTTGGACAATGCTCGGTGATTTCACACGAGGTATAGTTACTCTTGGAAAGCTTGTAGCTAGTCGGTGGATGGTTAATTCACTTGTTGGTTTGGTTTGTGGATGGGAGGTCCATAAGTGGTTTACCTTAAATTCCTTTGATTATTCATTATTGCTTTATTTACAATTCGCCTTCAATCTATTTATGATAATTTCAAATGTCGTTTATGCAAATTAACCTCATGACCTTCCATTGGTAAGCTTTGCATACTATATTGCATCATTTGTTACAAACGGCTTGCTGAGTACCAATGTACTCACGGCTTTACGCCTATGTTGCTCAGTTGAGGAAGAGGAGAGCTATCAGCAGGAGGTTCCAGGAGGAGAGTACTTGACGACTATGCGTTCTAGGCCGCTCCCACTCGATTGCCCGTGGGCATGTCGATTGGCCACTACGTTTATTTTGGAGTTTCCTCTGCTAAGTTTTGTTAAGCCCCTATGGCTATTGAGATTGTAAGCTTGACCATAAGGTCTCACTTTTGGATATTGTTTAATAATTTGAGTTTCCTTTGTTTAATATCGTGATTGTGGTGATGATTACCTCTATGTTTGATCAGGTGCACTAGCGTGATCTGGACTAGTGCAAGATACACAGAGACCGGATTTGCATATTCGGGTCTCGACAAAGATGGTATCAGAGCCAAATCGACTGCAGGACGAAGCCCTAGTTAGAGTGGTCGAATTAGAACAAATTTCAAAACCTATTTTCTAAATCAAATCAACTAAATTTGAAGAATAGTAATATCTATACTTTCTTATCTTCTCTATAGAAATTCTGTTCCTTGCCCTGCTTCTCTCACGATTTATTTTCGTAAATTTTATGCTAATCTTCCCTTGTAAAATGCATTAGATGTCTCAAGCTTCATTCAACCAAAGTGAGGTTGGAGAGCCCTTCTCCATGTTCTGCTGCGAAGCCTCGGGTTGAGGAGATTGCCGTCTACCTCACCAAGGATGAGCAAGATAAAGGGCAACGTATTGGAAGCATCACCAAAGTTGTACTTCACCACGAGAGTCGGCAAGGGTTCTACATCATAGTTTCAAGGGCACCGGATCTCACGAAGGATGTTCCGCACAAGCACCGCACACAGAGCCATCCGACGACTTTGCAAATTATACAAGATCAACATGGCTAGACTCGTTCGGAGTTTCAAGAAGCAATGTGAAGTCACCTCGCTTGCGAGCGGTCGGGAGGAGCCTCAACCGCGATCCGCAAGATTCTACCGACGCCTACACCGCCGAGCCCGGAGGTGGGGCGACGCATCACCGGAGATCGTCAGGCGTACCTTCGACGCTTCACCCCCGTCCCCGCCAGAGAGCAGACGCCGCCAGCATCGCCGCCAGTCCGCAACTCGTGGGTCTTCTATAGTGACGCAGAGGATGAGGATAGCGGACCCTATCTGTCAGGCTCAGAGTGGGAGCCACTAGATTAATAATACGAGTAGAGCGTTGGATTTTTTTTTTCTTGCAGTTGTTTGGGATGTGAGCTGTAAATCTTGCTTTTAAAAGCATTATATTGCAATCATGTCCATCTTTTAATGGAGTTATTCTTTGCCAGTTTCGTTGTTAGCCTTTTGGGCTAAGTGTTTGCTTAGTTTAGGTTGCCATTAGCTTATTCCCCTTAGACGAGTTTACCGCTTACCTCTGCTTTTCCCTCTTACCTATTGAGCCTTCAGAAGTCAGTTCTCAGCAATTGGTCTTTCTTTTCAGAGCAGCAGCAAGATGGTTGAAACCAGGAACTCCGCAGGTCGTGAGCGAACAAACGAGAACCGTGGAGCGATTCCACTCACCCACCCTGCGCGCTTCCGCCGACCACGACCCGCTCTCGCCGGTTCTCGATGGCCCGCACTCGAGATGATGCAAGCAATGATGCAGAATATGAACAATATGGCTCAACGTCAAGAACGGGGTAGCAAAGCACCTCGAGCCGCCCACCAGCCAGCCCCGCTGCGAGTTTATGAGGACGAGGCCGCCTACCTACTCCAGCTTCTTGAGAACCCTTGAGGCAGACGACTGGATCCGTTCAGAGGGAAAAGCTGAACTTGGCCCAAAGGTGCGAGCGAGGAGAGAGTGTTGTATGCAAACACCGGCTAGAGGACTGCAGCAGAGTGGTGGGAGAACTCTTGTGACGCCCACGAGGACCGTAATAAAGATTTCTTGGGATGAGTTCTACACGCCTTTCCGTCACGCCCATGTCCTAGATGGGGTAATGGACATGAAGAAGGAGGAGTTCCGTGAGTTGCAGCAGAAGAACATGTCAGTGAGTGAATACCTCAATAAATTCACTCAGCTAGCTCGCTACGCGCCTGAGGATGTAGCCACAGATGAGGCTCGTCGAAGAGGTTCCGGAAAGGCTTGAACCCAGGATTGAAGGTGCAGGTCGTGGGCAACGATTATGCCAGCTTTCAGCAGATGGTGGATAAGGTCATCCTAATTGAGGACAGTCGCCGCGAGCTCGAGGAGTCTCGCAAGAGGAGGATGGCTCAGCGGGATTACAGCCTCACTGTGCTCGAGAGGCGTTTCAGCACCTACCACCCGCTCGAGTGCCTCAAAGAGCAGCAGCAGCAGCCGATCTTGAGACACCACCCAAAGACCACGTCCCAGCGATGTGCGAGACACGTGGATCCGTGGTCAGCAAAGCAAGGAACGCCAATCCAGCAATGTCATTACTTGCTACAAGTGTCATGAGCCGGGACACTATGCTAGCAAATGCCCCAGAGGAGGCCCCACTCTGGGCCGCCGACTTGGGAGCCACACCAGACGGACACCTACTCCAGAGCGGCGTGGAGCACCCCAGCGCCAGTCGAGCGCAGCAGGACTCGCAGTGGTGAGAGGTCGTGAACCACGCCACTGCAGAGGAGGCCCGAGCAGCACTGATGTCGTGATCGGTAAGTTCTTAGTCCATACAAAGACTGCCACGCTTTGTTTGATTCTCGAGCTTCCCATTCGCTTGTTTCTGAGTTTTGCTTTAAAGCATCGCTTGAAAATTGTTACTCGGGATCTATTCATTTGATCCAATTCCCTGCATGGAGTTGAGCACCAACCTAGGTCAGTCCCGAGTTCGATGGTCATCCAGGAGTTGAGTTCAGAGCGGACTTGATTGTCTTGGATATCCATCCCTAGACGTGATCTTGGGTATGGATTGGCTCAAGAAGCACCAAGCGCTTTTATATTGTGGGAGCAGAGCAGTTGACTTTGACCAGCTCGATGGGAAGAAAGTACGCTTTCAGCTAGCATGAATCACCGAATGTGTCATGGTTTGCCGATCAAGGGAATTCAGTTGGAGGATGTGCCAATTGCCGGGAGTACCCGATGTGTTTCGCATGATCTTCCGTGGATGCCACCAGAGCGAAGTTGAGTTTCGATCGAGTTGGTACCCTGCATCGCCCGATTTCCAAAAGACCCTACCGGATGCCAAAAAATGAGTTAGCGTAACTCAAGAAGCGATTCAAGAGCTTTTGGACAAAGGTTATGTCAGGCCCAGTTCATCCCCGTGGGGAGCGCCAGATTTGTTTGTGAAAAGAAGGATGGCAGCCAGCGCATGTGCGTGGACTATCGGGCACTTAATGAGGTCACTATCAAGAACAAGTACCGTTACCCAGATCGATGATTTGTTTGATCAGCTCAAGGGAGCAGGAGTTTTCTCAAGATTGACTTGAGGTCGTTACCATCGATGAGGATTCGACAGAGGACATACCTAAGACAATTGCTTTGACTGCTTACGGTTTGTACGAGTTCACAATGATGTCTTTTGGTTTGACCAATGCTCCAGCCTATTTTATGTACCTGATGAATAAGGTGTTCGTGGAGTATTTGGATAAGTTTGTCGTTGTGTTTATTGACGACATTCTAATCTACTCTAGGGATGAGAAAGAGCATGAGGAACACCTGAGGATGGTATTGCAGAAATTAAGGGACCACCAGTTGTATGCCAAGTTTAGCAAATGTGAGTTTTGGATGAAGGAAGTCGCCTTCCTAGGCCATGTGATGTCCGCAGAGGGAGTTGTTGTTGATCCCGGGAAGGTCAAGGATGTTTTGGACTGGCAGTCACCTTCTTCGGTGACCCAGGTCAAGAGTTTTCTAGGTATGGCCGGTTACTACCGTCGTTTCATCGAGGGATTTTCCAGTGTAGCCAAGCCACTTACTCAATTGCTCAAAAAGGAAAAGAAATTTGTTTGGACGCCCGAGTGCGAGAAAAGCTTTCAGAAGTTGAAGGAGAGTTTGACCACAGCCCCAGTGCTAGTGTTGCCAGATTTAAACAAGGATTTTGAGATTTATTGCGATGCCTCACGCAAGGGTTTGGGTTGTGTTCTGATGCAAGAAAAGAGAGTGGTAGCGTATGCCTCGCGCCAGTTGAGACCGCATGAGGAGAATTACCCTACTCATGACTTGGAGCTAGCAGCCGTAGTGCATGCTTTGAAGATTTGGAGGCACTATCTCTTGGGTAATAGATGTGAGATTTACACAGATCACAAGAGTTTGAAATACATTTTCACCCAATCCGAGCTTAACCTCAGGCAGAGGAGGTGGTTGGAGTTGATAAAGGATTACGATGTCGGAATCCATTATCACCCAGGGAAGGCCAATGTGGTCGCAGATGCTCGAGCGAAAGGTTTATTGTAATTCAAGAATGGTTCAGAGAGTCACCACTTTGCATGAGGAATTCCAAAGCTCGATTTGGAATTGGTTGAGGAAGGATTTTTGGCAGAATGGAGTTGCAGCCCACTTTGACGGTCGGATTCGTCGAGCTCGACGGATGATGAGGCGTTTCAGCGTACGTAAAGAATATGAGTGAAGGAAAAGAGTCGGGATTTTCAGAGGATGCCCAAAGAACCCCGTGGTTCAAGCGACGCTTGTGTGTGCCCAATAAGAAGGAGCTAAAGGATCCATTGCTAAAAGAAGCTCATGAGTCGTTGTATTCGATACACCCCGGCAGTACCAAGATGTACCAGACATTAAAGAAAAATATTGGTGGCCTAGCATGAAGCATGAGATCGCCGAGTATGTGGCACTTTGTGATGTCTGTCGAGGGTTAAGGCAGAGCATCGAGTCCAAAGAGTTTGCTCCACCTTGAAAATCCCCGAGTGGAAATGGGAAGAGATTGGTATGGACTTCATAGTTGGTCCGCTAAGACCAAAGAAGGCTATGATTCGATTTGGGTCATCGTGGACCGATTGACCAAGGTTGCTCACTTCATTCCAAAGAAAGACAACCTACACCGTGACAGATTGGCGAGTTGTATATGTCAAGGATCGCCGGTTTGCATGGAGTGCCCAAGAAAATAGTGTCGATCGCGGATCCCGCCACTTCTCGGTTTTGGGGTAGTTTCCATGAGGCTATGGGAACGCACCTGAATTTCGATCGCATATCATCCCTGCATGCATGGTCGACAGAGCGAGTCAATCGATTCTTGAGGATATGTTGAGAGCATGTGTGCTAGACCATGGTCCTAAGTGGGATAGTTGCTTGCCTTTTGCAGAGTTTTCCTACAACAATAGTTATCGTGCAAGTTTGCAGATGTCACCATTTGAAGCACTCTATGGCAGAAATGCAGACCCTCTCAATTGGAAAGAGACAGGGAAGGTCAGTGTTTGGTCCAGATTGTTTAAAAGAGGCCGAGGACAAGGTCCGTTTGATTCAAGAGAGGTTGAGGACCGCCGGGCCGAGCAAAAGAGCTATGCGGATACTGACGCGGAGCCGAGTTTTGAGCCGATGATTTTGTGTACCTCGTAATCACACCTTTCAAAGGAGTTAAGCGATTTCAAATGAAGGGAAAGCTAGCACCAAGGTATGTGGGGCCATACAAGATTTTGAAGCGCAGGGAGAGGTTGCTTATCAATTGAGCTACTCGCGTCCTTCATGGGGTACATGATGTCTTCCATGTATCACACCAAGAAGTGCTTGAGAGTGCCAGAGGAGGTCGTGCGATTGAGGCCATTGATCTTCGGAGGATCTGTCCTACAAAGAGCGCCCCGTCAAGATCTTGGACGTGTCGAGCGAGTCACCCGAATAAAGTTGTTCGCTTTGCAAAGTTCGGTGGAGCAACCACTCGAGGAGGAAGCCACCGGGAGCGCGAAGAGGATCTCAAGGCGAGTTTCCAACCTATTCTAGTAGTGAGCCGGATCTCGGGTCGAGATCCCGCTTAAGGGGTAAGGTTTGTAACATCCTGATTTTCTGGAGTTTTAAAGCCCAATTTTCAAAAATTAAATTCTGGAATTTTCTCGAATTAATTAAAGCTTAAATGGAATTTTTATGAATTAAAAGGATTTAATATGCTTAAGTCAAACATTAACATTTGCCAAAAGTTTTTTATTTGAGTTCCTTGTGTCCCAAGGTTTTTTCGGAATTTTCTCGATTTTTCTGGATTTATTTGCTATTTTCTAGAGCTCAAAAGAATTATTTGAATTTCTGAAAAAGAAAAGAAAAAGAAAACCCTAAACCGCCAAAGGCGAAACCCACCGAACTGCCCGGTCCGACCGCGGCCTAGCCCGCACTCCGCCTTGCCACGCTGCGGTGATCCGCCCGCCGCGCGCCGCTTGAGCGCCTCGATGACCGACACGTGTCGCCATCCGGCGCCTCTCGCCGCGCGCCATCTCGGCCGCTCCTCTCAGGTGCGGCGGCGGTGTGGGGCCCACTGCCGTGGCCGATCCGCCGGGACTCGGCGTCCGCGCCACGCCGCCCTCGCGCTGTCCGGGTATTTGTGCGCGCCGCCGCCTCGCCAAGCGTCCCTCGCCGCGCTGCCGCTGCCTCGCCGCAGACGCCGCTGCTGTCGCTGCCGTCGGCCGATCCGCCGCGCCGCGCGATGCCGTGCGCCGCTATCGCCGCGGTGAGCCCGCGCTTTTCGGCTACCTCGCCGCAGACGCCGCGCTGCTCGCTGCCGCCGATCCGCCGCCGTCCGAACCCGCCGCCGCGTCGCGCGCGCGCCTCGCCTCGGTCACGGCCGTCCGCCGCGCGCGCCGCCGCCACCCGGCCGCCGCCGCGCACGCGCGCCGCCAGCACGACGCCGCGCCCGTCGCCTCGGTCCCACGCGCCACGACGCCGCGCGACGCGCCGCCACGCGTCGCCATCGGCCGACTCCGCCTCCGCGCGCCTCATCCTCGCCGCCCATCCAGATCTGGCCGAAGGCCCGGATCGCGCCGCGTGGATGACCTCGCCGCCGTCGATCGCCGCCGCCGCTGCGCCAAGCCGCGCCGCGTCGGCCTACCCACGTGGCAAAGCCACGCCAGCCCTAGTCCACGTGGCGCCACGCGGCGATGCCACGCGGCCAAACCGCCCCGTGCCACGTCACCGCCACGTGTCAAATTTTCCGATTTATCGATTTTCCTGAAATTGATTTTCCAAGAGCCCGTTCTCCTCGCCCTAGCTCCGATTGACCCGTTCTTTTTCTAAATTCATTTAAATTTGAGCTCTACCTTTTGGTTCAGGTTTGAAAGTTTTTAGAGTTCATTTGAATTTTATTTGAATTTATTTGGTCTCTTTGTTTCGCTTTTCTCTCGTTAGATCACGCGCTCGAGGAGCCGTCGATTTGAAGATCAAGAGCCGTCAACTGAGCAAGACCAAGTCAAGTCGTGTCCTTTGATCATGTTGAACCCAGTTTGCAATCTATTATTTAATTATTTTGCTTTAAATTATAATGCATCGCTAATTTTATTCAAACCCTTGTATTGGTAGTTAATGACCAAATTGATTATTTCCTCCTTGATAATTTGAATGTCATGATGCCATTGTCACCATAGGTTGGGAAACTTAGTAGTGATGCTATGTTACTATCACATTGGGTGGTACGATTAGTGTGCTTAGCCATGCCTTTATTAACGTTTGGGTTCATCATCGCATGTGATCAATTAATTTGACTTAATGAGATATTGAATTGTGGTTGGTGCCACTGTTTTAAAATTTGTGCCGTGACGTTGGTGCGTCATTGGTGGTGGTTTCACAAAATTGGTTTTCACTCAAGCGAGTGATCGTGCGATAAAGGGGGAAGTGTTGAGCACTTCGTGGGATGTGGTAGTCTCGCCCGAGAACACATAAGGACTTAACTTTGTGCGCCATTGATCCGAGTCTTACTGCAAACCACATGTCCGGTATGGGACAGACTGGCTGATTAATTTGGGAGGTTTCAAATTTCAATCTCATTGGGATGAACATGGTTGCTGATTTCCATGAGGCGCAAGGGGGTGTGATGAAACCCCTAGCGGGCGGGATTGGGTTGGAATTGAACATTGTAAAGGCCTTGTTGTGATTTCCTTAGCGCGAGGCTAATCACATCGTGTGGGTACAGCTTGTGCAACCTCTGCAGAGTGTAAAACTATTCGAATAGCCGCGTCCTCGGTCTTGGACAATGCTCGGTGATTTCACACGAGGTATAGTTACTCTTGGAAAGCTTGTAGCTAGTCGGTGGATGGTTAATTCATCGTTGGTTTGGTTTGTGGATGGGAGGTCCATAAGTGGTTTACCTTAAATTCCTTTGATTATTCATTATTGCTTTATTTACAATTCGCCTTCAATCTATTTATGATAATTTCAAATGCTGTTTATGCAAATTAACCTCATGACCTTCCATTGGTAAGCTTTGCATACTATATTGCATCATTTGTTACAAACGGCTTGTCGAGTACCAATGTACTCACGGCTTTACGCCTATGTTGCTCGGGCTTGAGGAAGAGGAGAGCTATCGCAGGAGGTTCCAGGAGGAGAGTACTTGGCGACTATGCGTTCTAGGCTTCGCTCCCACTCGATTGCCCGTGGGCATGTCGATTGGCCACTACGTTTATTTTGGAGTTTCATTGCTAAGTTTTGTTAAGCCCCTATGGCTATTGAGATTGTAAGCTTGACCATAAGGTCTCACTTTTGGATATTGTTTAATAATTTGAGTTTCCTTTGTTTAATATCGTGATTGTGGTGATGATTACCTCTATGTTTGACTGTGTGCACTAGCGTGATCCTGGACTAGTGCAGTATACACAGAGAGACCGGATTTGCATATTCGGGTCTCGACAGGTTCCTAGGCTTTTCATCGCCTACGGCAAAGACTTCCTTCGAGGTCTTGACCCGAGGCTGCTGATTTTTGGCCTTGCGCTTGGATTTTTTTGGCCTTCCTCTTTCTCATACTGCCTTCACCTTCCTCTTCGGAACTTCGGTTGACCCGATCGATAGTTTTAGTCCCTTCGACTGCCTCAGCAGCAGTCGTGTAGCAATCGGTCGTCTTAAGGAGCTCGGCGACGGTAGTCAGAGGATTCAAGGCGACATCCTCTGTGAACCTCCGATTGCGGACACCCTGCTTGAATGCCCTAATGACATAAATGTCAAAGACCTCTAAAATTAAATTACGAACCTGACTGAAATGCCTGATGAATTATTGTAGGGTCTCGTTGCTATTTTACTGCATCGGATGCAGGTCGTCCTCTTTCCCAGGGCGACGGTAGGTGCCCTGGAAGTTGGCCAACAGAAGATCGCAGAGATGCTGCCACGAATGGATTGACTCAAATGGTTGATTGAGCAACCACAATCGAGTGGATCCCTCAAGTACAGTTGGTAGATAGTTTGCCATAGTGTGCTCTCCACCTCTTGTTGCTCGAACCGCGATTGTGTAGATCTGAAGGAGCTCGATGGGATTTTGTGACCCATCAATTCTCTCCAGGTTTTCTGGTTGAAATCACGGTGGCCAGCACACCGCTTGGAGTTCAAGCGTAAACCTATCACATCCCAAGAAGGGGTATTCTGCGTTATAACTATCTCCAATTGGATGAGTACTTTGCGAAGGGACAAGCGAACTTGTAGGGAGCCCAACCACTTTCTTTGCAGGTTTCATCGGAGAGTTAGACTATCAGTCGATGATGAATTCCTAGAATTACATATTCCAGGGCTCGCTGAAACCGCTCGAGTGGTCATTGGGGGACTCAAATAGTTGGGGGCAGGCCCATTGTCGTGTTGCGAGTCCTGTTCATGGTCGATTTGACCCTTGCCATCAAGGAAAACTGGTTCCTCTGTCTGGTGTATTGCTGCGGGGAATGAGGATCCTCCTTCAGCCTTTTCTGTAGCCTTGAGATGGCCTCACCGTTGGAAGCAAGCATCGTCTGCTCGTAGTCGTAGCAAGCCTCCATGTCGATATCCGCGTAGTCGGCCAAGTCGAATCAATTCTCTTCGTTCCATTCATCTGCCATGAGGACATTAAGAGAAAAAGAGAAACTTACCGATGAGGAAATTACCAGAGTCTTGGAAGAAGTATCCCCACGGACAATGCCAACTATTAATGTTTTAATATCGATCTTACGTATGATTTGTTTGGATTCAGGGATTTTCTTAGAAGACTCCACTCGATCTTACAAAAAATGGACACGGGAATTTTTATCCAGGTTTAGGCCTTCTCCTGGGCGAATAATAACCCTACATCCTGTGTGATTACTAATCACAAGAAATGGTTACAACTGTGTAATGCGAAAAGAGTCTGCACTATCTCCTACTTGAATCAGGCTCATCCCCCTTTCCTCTCAAAAGTCAATCTTTATATAACTAGTGAAGCGACGGCCATTGTCCCATGCTAGAAGATGCCTTAACGCTTCGGGTGATAACCGTCTGACGGAAGTTATTGTCAGAGAGACGTAGTGGCCGTTCACCTGTGGCGGTTGTTGTTAGAGAGAGGTTGTGTGTGGTTATTGGATAAATGTGCATTCTAACCACCTTGTTAGATGAATCGACAATGTAGTTGGTCGGAGATAGGTTAGTCGCAGGAAGGTCCTCGACCATAAGGAGGTTACATGACAGCTTACGACTATGTGGTAGTAGGAGAACTTACGACTATGTAGTCATAGCAAGACTGACGACTATATGGTCGTAGAATAGCTTACAACAATATGGCCGTAGTAAGACTTATGATCATGCGGTCGTAGAAGAGCTTACAACTATGTGGTCGTAGAAGAGCTTCTAACGACTGTAGGGTTGTAGAAGAACATATGACCATGTGGTCATAATAAGATTTACGACCATGCGGTCATACCAGAGCCTATGACCATGTGGTCGTGGAAGAACTTATGACCATACGGTCCTAGCAGAGCTTACGACTATTTTGTGGAACTTTTTTCTTATCGATAAGGGGTATATTCAAGGAATATGATAACTTAATAATTTGAGAATTATTCTATCATCGACAATCATCAAAACTAACTTAATGGAGTTTGAACTTACACTAGAGCACCGACCCTAGAGTGCAGGTGCGGATGGCCGGATGTGCCCTTTGGCGTTGATCAAATGGCCATAAGCGTGCAGAGTCTTAACAAAATTCCAAGGAACCACGATGGTTTTTTTTTTTTTTTGCAAAAACTCAAACACAAAAAAATCAGCCCGCTGAATTGGTGAGGACGTCGCTGTGATTTCAAAAACTATAGTTTTTTGTGGCAAAAATAGAGATGTGGGGGCACCCTGCGCTTCGCGAGTCCATCCACTTTGAGAGCAAGGATACCTAACAACTTCATAGTAAAATCTAACAGTGGCGTACTAATTTATAGTGTAAGCTGGCATGTATGACTAGGGACAGAGACATGATTTAGAAACAAGGAGGGTCAAACAACCTATCAATATAATTATATTTGATAAGAGAGACCAAATAGTACTAACGATAATAAATTTATTTAAAATATTTAGAACTATGATGTAAATTTATTAAACCACGAGGTAGCCTGGCCTGCCTGCACCCGCTCCCTCCGCCTCTTTGCATGAGTGCAAACAAATCTGAACCACACACCGTCAGCACTAAAAAATCAAGATCAAAACACTCGCGAAGCCGGACTATGATCAACGCCCACCATGATATGCTCTTCGAGCCGCTTGGCAACGCCACGCGCAAGCTTCTCCAGGAACCCCACGAAGGAATCCAGCGTCCACCCCTGCACCGGGTCGGCCTCGAACGACCACCTGACCGCGCACCCGGCCGGGTCGAGCTCGACCGTCACATTACTCACGGGCCCGCCAGTTCCAACTTTCGAGCTTTTGATGTGGCGCCAGATGTAAACGATTTATCGTCTGTAATTGTGTTGAAAAACCGTCGCTGGCGACCAGTCCGAACGATTTCTCTGCTTAGAACAAGAACGAATCAATCACAGAATCACAGAGAGAATAGATTGAACACACAGAGAGGTAGAGAGAACTCCCGGTCTTTCTTTATTGCTTTTCTTTCATGCGTACATAATGAGGGGGGATGGCTCTCTATTTATAGTCTACGGTGGGGTGTCCAATTAGATCAGGACTCTTGGATAGAGTCCAAGTTTCCTAACACTCCCCCTTGGGCACTCACCCAACATGCTCATGCCTCGTCAAAACTCCATAAAAACCCAGTGGGAAAAATTTGGAGAAAGAGTACATGATACATGTGATGCTGCGATGCACGAATTGCCTCATTAAAAACCTTGGTCGAGAAACTTCATGGAAAACTCGTCAAGGGAAAAAGAGTACAATTCACCCAAATTCATTTGGTCTTCAGGACTTTATTTCTTTGGGTACTTAATCTTCATGATCAAGATTTAATAACGGGCTTGAGAGAATTCTCCCCCTGAATTCTGCACTTTTCTAAGTCTCATCATTTCAATCCCTCACACGCACCCTTCAAATCTAGATGCGAGGAGTGACTTAGTGAACAAGTCTTAGTGTGCAGTACTCTTCTTGTCCATCTTTGCAATTCATGAGCATAAAGGAACTTGGGGTTAATATGCTTACATAGCCCATCTGCACTTGTGCAACACAAGCTGCATTATCTTCATTGATAATTGTGGGGGTTTGCACAATGTTCATCCCGCATGACTGCTGGATGTGGTGAATCATTCGGCGGAGCCAAGCGCACTCTTGTGCGGCTTCATACAGTGCTATAATTTATGAGTGGTTCGTCGAAGTAGCTACCAGGCTTTGCTTAGACGATTTCCATGAAATTGCAGTTCCACCACACAGGAATACATAGCCTGTTTGTGACTTAGCGGTATGCGGGTCCGACAGATACCCAGCATCTGCATAGCCAATCAAGTTCAGATCTTGATTCTTTCAGAAACAATCCGAGGTCCTTGCTACCTCGGAGGTATCGGAAAATGTCCTTTATGCCTTGCCAATGCCTTTTGGTGGGCTCTGCACTGTACCTTGCTAAGAGGTTCACGGCAAATGCAATGTCCGGTCTAGTGCAGTTTGCTAAATACATGAGTGCTCCCACTGCACTCAAGTATGGGAATTCTGGTCCCAGGACTTCCTCCCCCTCTTCCCTTGGTCGGAAAGGATCTTTTTCTTGCTGTAAAGACCTACCGATCATCGGTACTTTCGAGGGAAATGCCTTCTCAAAGCCAAACCTTTCGAGCACCTTCTAGGTGTAGGTCGACTAATGTACCAAGACTCCTTCAGGGACATGCTCAAGCTGCAGGCCTAAGCAAAACTTGGTCTTGCCCAAATCTTTCATTTCAAATTCTGACTCCAAGTAGGAGCTTGCTTCTTTTATGTCTTCGGCTGTCCCGATGATATTCAGATCATCTACGTACACAGAGATTATACAGAATCCATTCTGGGATTGCCGTATGAATACACAAGGACAGTCTTCATTGTTCGTGTAGCCTTTCTTGCAGAAAGTCGCTCAGCGATTATACCACATTCTTCCGATTGTTTCACCATACAAAGACTTTCTCGAGTTTCACATTGTACAGATTTCTATTTGCTCTGTCTTGGTTCGGGAGAGGAATTCCTTCAAGGACTCTCATGTAAATCTCCGAATCCAAATTACCGTAAAGGTATGCAGTCACAACATCCATCAATTTCATTTCCAAATTCAAGTTCACTGCCATTGAGATCAAGTATCTAAAGGTAATTCCACTCATGACTGGGGAGTAGGTTTCTTCATAATCAACTCCAGGACGTTGAGTGAAACCTTGGGCTACCAGCCTTGCTTTGTATCTCACTACTTCATTTCTTTCATTTCTCTTTCGAACAAATACCCACTTGTGCCCAACGGGGTGTATGTGGGGAGGTGTGCGGCATACGGGCCCAAACACATCTCTTTTGTTCAGAGATAGCAATTCAGTTGCTATTGCCTTCTTCCAATCTTCCCAATCTGATCTTTTCTTATATTCAGCGAGCGATGCAGGCTCGGGATCAAGATCGATGATGGTGGCAATTTTCTTTGCGAAGTAGATATCGATATTAGCTGTTGTCCTATTCAGAGACTCTCCCGTGTGCACATAATTTATAGCTATTTCTTCATGAGTTGCTTCTTCTGAAGCTTCACCTTGCACATCGCTTCTTTCAATTGCGGTGGCAAGTCCCTTTAGTTTTTCGGCTCCGATGTGTGCGCACACGTCCATGCCGATGGGGATATTCAGATCCGGTATGTCCTTTTCGGAAGGTGTCATACTTGTGCCAGGTCTCAACTGGCTCCCCTTCTCATTCTTGGGGACTTCAATGATCGGCTGTGATAAATCCCTCTTATCCTTCTTCACCAGGCGTCCCCGGTTACTAAGGATTCGAGGAACCGGAGTTCTCGTCCTCTTTTTTATTTTTCTGAGGCCTCTGGACGAGATTAGGGATACCTTCAATTTTCTTTGGTATTTCAACCCTCTCCTGCAGTGCGTTCAGGCACATGCGACTTAGTCACGCTCTTCAAATCACTAAAGTGATCAGGCAGTTGATTTGCTACTGCTTGCAAATCTATTGTCTTTTAGACTTCTCTTGTCTTCTGGACTTCTCTTGTCTTCTAGACTTCTCTTGTGCACGGGTCATCTGTATGGATTCCCCAAGCTTGTCACGTAATTTCCCGACATTCTTCATCAAGGGATTGATTTCCTCCCCCTAATGTTGGGAAATTTTCGGTGGTGACCCTTGCGCTAGTTGCATAGGTGAATGGATGTTTGTAGGCCGAAGGTCTAAAGTTGATTAGATTCGCTGCATGAAGGACTGCGTGTCCCCAACATGTAGCTGGCAGATTACAATTATGCAAGAGGGTTGGGCAATAAATTTGATTCTTGTAATTAAAGTCTCTGCCAAACCGTTCTGGGTATGGACATGCGGTACCAAATGCTCAACTGTAATTTCCGTCGCCATGCAATAATCATCAAATGCCTTCGAAGTAAATTCTCCGGCGTTGTCCATTCTGATGAACTTGATATGATGATCTGAAAACACATTTCTGATGCGAATGATCTGCGAGATCAATTTTGCAAAGGCGAGGTTCCTTGTGGACAACAAAACCCACATATGACAACTTCGAGGAAGCGTCAATGAGCACCATAAAATTCTTAAATGACCCTAAGATGGGCTGAATGGGACCGCGCAAATGTCTCCCTAGATACGTTCTAGGAATGCAGGGACTTCATCCTTCACTTTCAGAGTGTAGGGTCTAGTAATTAGTTTCCCGGTGGCACATGCAGGGCACACAAAATCTTCATGATTCGGGAAATTCTTCACATTAATATTATGCCCATGAAAATTATTATGTTTCTCATCATCCTAAGACTTGGCCTAATCTGTCATGCCAGAGACAGAAGAGTTCAGAGCTTCTAAACACTATCTTCAGAACAGTGTACGCCGCAGGCGCTTTAATGTTGGTATAATATAGCCCATTTTCTAGTGAAGGAAGCTTTTCTAGTACCTTTTTGCGCTCGTAATGAGCAGTATTCCTTACTGCGTACTCTTCTTTAGTCTCAACGTGGAAACTATTGGCGCAAATATTCTTAAAACTTAGGAGAGTTCTAGCCGATTCTGGTACAATAAGGCTTCTTCAATGACCAAAGTTGTGCCCATTGTGGCTCTTCCCGAACCAATTATACATACATCGCTCCGCGATTGTCGTAAGGCTTCTAGTGCTCTTACGGATCGACTAGAAATATTAGTCTCTCTTAAGATGGTATGCATTGTACCTGCTAGCTAAGCACACTTCCTTCATAGGGCTACACGTGTTCTAATATAGGTATTTATTAACATGCATGAGAAGGCAATTAACACATAAATAAATACACCAATATCAGAACATGTCATGCCATCATAAACTGAATAAATGAATGAATTCTTCAAATATCATCCAACCATCACGAGAAAATAATAATTCTTAAGTATCATCCATGCAAATTCTAACATATTCTTCCACACAAAATAAATGACAATTAAAGTCAAAATGCATTCAGTGCACTAGACTTCTTCTGCTATTTTCTCAGGGTTGACATTCTCTTCAAGAGAAATCATGGCGTTGGCCGCTTCTAGGTCGAGAGGGGTGCTGCTCTGGAGGGTCTCAACCTCCATCGGTGCGGCACCGCCGAACTCTCCCCTCAACCGATGCAAATTGGGCTTCATGCTGCCCTTTGCCATCCCAATTTGGCTTGCTAGCCTTATTCTTATGTGGAGCGTCTGATTTGCCTTTCTGGGCTGCGGTCTTACCCTTCCTTCCCCTTTTCTTTATCAAGGGCTTTCGCACCTTGTTGCTCCCGGCGTTGGCTTCACGACCAACGGAGCTCCAGTGGTGAGTGACATAGTTCTTTGCGGAGAACTTTGTCCTGAGCCTCCGCAACCTGCATCATATCAATCAATTCGGCATATTCCTCATAGCCGTCTTGACGATAATTGCGTGCGGATTGTACTGCATTGGGGTGGAAGGATTTTCTCAATTTTCTGTATTGGGGTACAAATCCTGTGCGAAGCAGAATTGTATTCCTCGACCGTCTTAAAGTCGGCAAACCTCAGTTTGATCCACTCTTGCTCTGCTTGGGAAAGAATGGTATACTTTAGCTTCTCAAACCGCTTCTTGAGTGCGGTTCAGAGTGCTAGCGTGTTTTTCTCCGCCATATACTCATTCTTAAGAGTAAGACAGAGGTGGTGCCTGAGAAAATGAAGTGTCTGATCATTCTCCTCAGGTTTAGCTTGAGCATCATTCAGTCTGCCAATCCCAATAGCAGCGCGGAGCTTCCTGGCTCCAAGCATAATCTCGACATCGGATGCCTACGTCAGATGTTTTGGCCATGCTGGGCCAGCTCCTCGAACTTCTAGTTCGTGATGCTAGTCATCTAAATGTGTATAAGTCTACTACTGGTAGACATGCACGGAATAATTCACTGCGGGTAAATAAATGGTACAATAGGTTCTCGTAATGTTTCATAATTTTCTACGCATTTTCTATAAATTTTACTGCTAATTCAGTGATTAAAAGCAATTTAAACAATTACAATTAACCAAAACAGTAAATAAATACAGAAAATACAGAGAATAATAATGGCATAAATAAATAAACTTCAAATGCTAAAAAAATAATGCGAAATTCGGATTCCCGAGGCCCTTTTATGCTAAAATATGAAATTTCAGCAAATTCTGCAATTCTGGGGGGTTTTTACGCAAAAATTTCAATTCAGAGAAAAATTCGCGCAATTTTCTGATTTACAGAGGGGTTTTCTGCAAAATTCTGGACCCGCTCGTAAACTTGAGGGCTTATTCGCAATTTTCGGAATCACGAGGCCTATTTTGCAAAATTCGGGACTTAAATGCAAATTTCAGGGCCATTAGGTAATACTCGGAAACCCGGGGGGCCTTTTCACAAAACGGCCTGCACCCCCACCGGCCACCTTTTTTTCTTTCTTCGGCCGAGCCTTCCCTGGCCCAACCCCCCCGGCCCATCACCTTTTCGCCCATGTGGCCTTCCCCCCCTTTTTTTTTCCGGGCCCGATCTCCGAGCCCATTTGGCCTAGTCGGCCGGGAGGCCCATCCGGCGGATACAACACTTGGGGTAGGGTTTCCATACCCCATGGCGGCGGCTAATCGCTGGCCGGACGGGCGGCACGAGTTGGCGCGGCACGGCGGCTTATTCGGCAGCGGCGGCGATGCGTGCGTCGGTGAGGCGGGAAGGCCGGCGACTACAGGATCGGGCGGAGGAGGCTGGCGGCGCTGCGGCGGCGCAAGGTGGTGGCCGCGGGCGCCGCTCGGGCGAAGCGCGCAGCCGGCGAGGCGAGCCGGCGAGGTCGGGTGGTGCGGCGCGCGTCGGCCATGCGGGGCTCGGACGGGACGCCGCGACGCAGAGGTAGCCCGTCGCGGGCGAGCGGCCGGAAGCGGCGGCGGCGGTGGTCATGGCGCGGCGCGCCGTGGCGACGGTGGACCTCCGGCGCGCGACGCTGCCGGGTGCGCCACGAGCTCGGCGGCTACGGCCTCATCTTCTAACCGGAGGTGGCGGTGCGGAAAAACCGCGAGCGGCGCCGCTGGCGGGCTTCGGCGGTGGCGGCGGCCGCTCATGCGGAGCGCGCGATTTGGGCGCGCATGGGCGGAGCGCCAAGGCCGGCCGGACCGAGGCGCGCGACGGAGCAACGCCATCTTGGGCAAGCGGCCGGCGCGCGCTTGCGGGCGAGTGGCTCGCGGCGGTGCGGAAGACGGAGCGGCAGTCAGCGCGTTCGGGCGCCGGCGTGGAAGACGAAGAGACGTCCGCTGCGCGTGCGAGCGCAGAAAGCGAGGAGGCGGCCGGCGCAGAAAGCGAGGATACCGCGCGCGGCGCGCTTCGCGGCCCGTCGGAGCGGATTCGGCGAGGCACGGCAGCGGCACAGTCGTGGTGCCGTCGCGGTGGCGCACGTGGCGGCCGGGCCGCACTTCCTCGCACCAGCCCAAGTGCGCAAGGCGGCCGGTCATGCGGGATCCGGCCGTGGCATGGCGCGGGCCGCCGCGTCGGAGTCCGGCGGCGCTATCGCGCGCGCTGCTCCGCTTTTTTTCTCATGCAATGTCATGCGAACCGATCAAAGGGATGCAATGTTTCTTCATGCGCAGACCGAACAGAAAATCAATCTCTTTCTCGCTCAATGATCGTGCGTAAACAAACAAATTCATGCAGAAAATTCTACGATGCAATCGACATCTACCCTTTGCAATCTACCGATCGACATTGTGCCGCGATTTCAGATCTGCTCGCGGTAGATTTAGGGCGGATTTGCATCGTTCTACACGCAATCAACATCTACCCGCTTCACAATCTACCGATCGGCATTGTGCCGCGACTTCAAGTCTGCCGCGGTAAATTAGGCGGATTTGCACCGTAGAGATTCAATCTAGAACGCAAAAAGAAAATACGATTCAAAAGCGATCTAGAAATTCAATCGTAGCTTCGATGATTACCTCGTTCAATGGAGCGAAGTCGTGCCGATAACGTGTTGAAAACCGTCGCGCGACGATCCAACGATTTCTGCGCTAGAACAAGAACGAATCAATCACGTAATCACGAGAGAATAGATTGAACACACAGAGAGGTAGAGAGAACTCCCGGTCTTTCTTTATTGCTTTTCTTTCATGCGTACATAATGAGGGGGGATGGCTCTCTATTTATAGTCTGCGGTGGGGTGTCCAATTAGATCAGGACTCTTGGATAGAGTCCAAGTTTCCTAACAAATTGTACGTTTTTTTTATTGAGAGTTTGTACGTATATTGGCTAGTCGCATTACTCACGGGTTCTGGCACGGGAGAAGATGCTGCGGTGCTCGCTGTTTCTCTTTGATTATGGCCATGAGTATGCGCTGGTGTCCATCCATTTCTATTCAAGAGCGATCAGATGCAGATTGCCATTCTGCTAGCTACTTGAATCCGATTCACATATAATGACAAAAGAAATACGAAAAAAAACAATAATGAACATGTGAGTTTCTTTAGGAGAGGATTGGAGAAAGCTTGAAAGTTTGAGGATGTGATCCAATAACTTTTACAACAAAAGGAAAACAATTGGCTAATAAAACAAAACAATAAATGAGAAACAAAAACAATGTCCGCCCACCGTGGGGCTCGAACCCACGACCACAAGGTTAAGAGCCTTGCGCTCTACCGACTGAGCTAGACGGGCTTTTGATGTTAACCTGGCCAGGAAAGTTTGTAGTAATAATCTGCATGCCTTTCTGAGTAATAATCTGCAGAATGCCATTCTGAGGCCTAAATAACACACGCTAACACTAACCAATTCTATCGCACTTTGGAATGGTCAAATTCCGACCCCGCAAATTTTGTTTGTAACCTTGGTTCTTTATTTTTGCACGGTTCTATTTACAATAACCTCAAGCACAAGAGATTAGGCAAGAGCCTTAAGTTGCATTATAGTTCCTCGGTTCAGCGGAAGCCACTCATGGGTCATGGGTACAAGCCCAGGATAGATACATATACGGATATACCTGCGAAAACTAGCACTAAAACTTACTAGCAAACGGCAATACACATATCAATCGACACGACAAATGGAGTCTTACACTTTCTATCTTTGTTGGAAATTAAAGGCCCTTATGCAGTAAGCATATGTAAAGGCGAAGAAGACAGCAAAGCCAGCCAGCACAGCTGCTACGACGCCCATGAAGTCCGGGTCAAAGCCAAAGTAGTCTTTGATGAAAGATCTGACTTGCTTATCGGGTTGGCCAGGCACCTTGATAAAATCCTCCACATCTCCATATTGTGACACAATCAGCCCGTAAACTGTCCATGCCACCGGGCAAAGCCAATAGTACCAAACCCACCATATTGGGATTTTCTGAGAAAGGAATGAATTGGATTAACTTTTACAGAAATTACACCGCAAGAGGTTCGTAGTTCTTAAAAGTTGATTGGAGAAAGCCAATAAGTGACTCACCGATCTTGGGATGAAGAACCCTGAGAAGAGATTAAAGAGGGAGTAGAAGGCAGCAGCAAATATAGAAGCAACTTGACAGTTTGGTGAGATGGAGACAGTCATCATGCCGTAGTAAGTGAAATAGAGGAAGGAGAAGAATGAAACATAGAAGAACCAGAAGAACTTTGCTGGTGTCCACTGGAAAGACATCATCGAGTAGACGATAAGAGTGTAAATGGCACACTCAACGAACACGTATGGTATCTCCACAACAACCTGAAAAGGCAGAATTCAATGGATCGATGTTTCAAATGCTATCAAACAGTTATATGTAGTCTATAGAAATGCTTTCATGTTTCATTTCAGCTGTGCCCTTTTGGCATAAATCTTGCACAATGAATTATTTGACGTGACATTGTAAGGGATTAAGGTATTTTGAGTTCAGTTGAACCGCCAATTAATATTACTGACCTGAGCTAGAGCATAGGGTATGGCCGAATACATTCCAGCTGCCCGCTCTCTGTAAAAGACAGTCCTTTCCACAGCAACAACGGGTTGAACAGACACACAATTCTGAAAACCAACAAACAACACAGCAGCATACATTGATCCGATGATGATGAAAAGATCTGTTGAACTCTTCCTGCACCAAACAACAAACAATTGAGGATCCAGTAATACACATTCAGGAAAAGAATCAATGACTGTGCACATAATAACTTAGCCTGATAAAAACATACATCTTGCGGCCAACCCTCCAAAATATAGTCCCCAGCATTACAGCAGCAAATAATGCATAGAAAATTCTGACGAGGTTGTAATCAGGGCTTCTCCAGTAAGCCCACCATTGCTTCCAGAGGCAGAATTTGAACTGACTAAAGGTTCTCTGCGAGTACTGGGTGGGGAAGTAGAGGTCGCTGGAACCAGGTGGTGGCTTGCTCAGCTCTTTGACTAATGCTTTGTTCCGCCTGAGCAATAATCAGCCATAGAAGAAAGTAGCTGTTAGCTAAACTATGTACTCACTCCGTTGAGAAATATAAGGCGTATTTTGACTTTGTATAAGGATTAAGGTGGTGGTGAAATTGAGAAAGGTATAAGAGAAAATGACTTAGATATCCCTCATAATTATCTTGAAAAGATGAAAGGGAATACTTTGCGTGGGTGGTAATGAATAAATGCATATGGTTGAGAGAGAATAGATAGGAGTATAGTAGGAAAAGTCTCGTTACATCTACATGCAAGCCTTATATTTCTCAACAAGACCATTCGAATTATAGGCCTTATATTTCTCAACGGAGAGAGCATCAGTTAAGTCCATTCTAGCATCAATTGCAGTATACGAAGTTCATGCGGAGTGGTATATCACTACCAAATTTTAAGGAGTGCATGCGATGGTGGTAATGCTGCCTGCACTCCTGATAGTTGTTTGTTTATTTTGAAAATTGTGCCAATCTAATTTACAGTAAGAGGCTGATGGGCACTGCACTTACTGAAACATGGTTGATGACTTGTAATGTTCACCAAAATCAATCTTCAATCGAATTTCTGCGGCAGCTGAGCTTACATCCAGCATCCATGTAGCTGGGTTGCACTTCTCTTCGATCTTTGGGACTCCAGGAATTGCCTGGTTCAGTACAGTGATGAACATAATTTAAAAAATATTTCATGATATAGAGACTTCAAAAGAAGGAACTTCAAACAGAGAAATCAAACATTCCTCACAATTGCACAATCTCTTACAAGATACTATCACAACATAAAGCTATACATAGGGATAAGTGGTTTGGACATCAGATCACAGACCTCAAAGTACTCAACAACTTTATGTGAGTTCCTGCCCAAGGGTCCAGAATATATGACCTGGCCTCCTCTTTTCAGTAACAGCAGCTGCAATGCAAAAAAACAAGAAGATCATCAAGTACCTAAAATATAAATAAAGCACAAAAAGTATATATACTTGAGAAGAACGTATCCAAAAGACGCATTACCTCATCAAAAGCTTCAAAAATGTCGATACTTGGTTGATGGATAGTGCAAACAACGGTTCTTCCAGTATTGACAGTGTTCCGCACAGTTCTCATAACAATTGCAGCAGCCCTTGCATCAAGACCTGAAGTTGGTTCATCCATGAAGATGATCGAGGGGTTAGCCACAAGCTCTACAGCAATCGTCAACCTCTTTCTTTGTTCTGTCGACAGCCCATTCACACCAGGGAGACCCACAATAGCATCCTTGAGACCGTTAAGCTCAACCAGTTCCATAACTTCATCCACAAATATCTACACAGACAAAAACACAACACAAACACACTTTAGTCAACTTCATTCACCCCTCGCAAATAAATAATAAATAACATTCAAACACTGTAATGAGGTAACATACAAGTTACAACTTACTATTTATAGAAATCAGTTGATAGTTGTCTAGTCGATACTGTAAACAGAAGAACAAACCTTCTTTTCTTGATCAGTGACGTCCATAGGCAAACGCAGGGAAGCAGAGAAGAGCAGGGACTCCCTTATAGTGATCTGTGGAGAGTGGATGTCATTTTGCTCACAATACCCTGATATTCTTGCAAATGTTGCTTGGTTCTTAGGGTAACCAGATATATAGATTTCTCCTTCAATATATCCACCAGTCTTCCTTCCAGATAAGACGTCCATGAGGGTAGTCTTTCCAGCCCCACTCACGCCCATAAGGGCAGTGAGAACACCAGGCCGAAAAGCCCCAGATATCCCTGACAGCAGCTGAAGCTTATCGGCGGTTACTCCTTGATTCTTCATTTCCTGACATATTCACAGCTTGCAAATGAGATTACAGGTTATGAAATAGCTGCACTGCAATGCACAAAAAGGTGTGGTAAGATAACATCTTAAGTTTGAGAAGATATGTATCCTGCATGCTCAAAGGGCTGTTGTAGCAAATATGTTAACTCTCATCACCAAGTCTCTACACACTAATGCCTAGACTCATGCATTAGCTGATAAAATCAACCATTGGAAAATGGTGTTCTAAGAAAACAGCATCATGCAGAACATGAAATTCATACTGAAACCAAGTTTTCCATATTAAACATGATCTACTTAATTATTGCATGATATGGAATGCTCATGGACTCATGGTAACTGATGCTATAACAGTGGGCAATGACATGGAAATGCAGTTCACATGGAAAAAATATAAGGACAGGCATACACACCGCAGGCATATCAACATAGTAATTTATGTCATTGAAGGACATGGAGAGAGGTTCAAATGGAAGAACCATCCCTCTTCTTGGAGCAACTCTGACAACAGCATTCATGTATGACCTATCAGAAGTATTTGGAGAACGTCCACGCAATTGTTCAAGCACCTTATCCACTAGAGGCAATGAAAAACATCATTAGAGAGAGCACTAAAGATAAAGTAGCATATCTTTTTCCCAAACATGAGGGAAGAGTGAATGTGACAACAAATTGGACACAAGCTTACATGTGATCATTGAGTTAGGGGATACAGATTCTGGTGTTGGAGCTGTAGTCCTCTGTGTTATATGTGTCTCCTTTTTCCCTTCCTGAATGTTATCCGGACTAGTATCTGTTTCTTCAGGTAAGATGGCTTGTGGTTTTCCAACAGCTAAGTCAAGAAACAGAACAATCAGTTGAATAAATTACCAATACCAAAGAACAAAGTTATGTCTTTGAATGACAACATCTATTGATCACAGACAATAAAATTACCAGATTAAGCAAATAATGGGGCTGTCAGATGCAAACCATAACTAATTGTTTTTAAGTGTAAGTACTTACGGTTTAGGAACATAAGCGATAGAGTGAATAGCATATTGAACAGAACGGTGAACCCGAGAAGGGCACCAGTTCCAATCCAGTACCATTCCTTATTGGTGAAGAGACCTGAGTTTTCTAGAACTGCAACTCCCAATCGCCTTCCATCAGGTGCCTAATGACACACAGCAAGAAAGTCAAGAACCATTACTTGTATGAGAACACAGCAACAATATGATCACGAGCTAACTTACAAATTGGTCCATCCACCTTGGAGAATGCATCTCATTTGTGGCAAGAGCATTGTATGCATAAGGGAGAGGTGAACACCAATAACCCCATACCCACCATTTTGGAATTGCATCTACAACAATAAGAATGGGAATCTATTATATAATAAAAGCTTATTACAGGTGATTTGCAGCTGCTAAGAAAGGAATATACTAGAAATTCTCACAATAAAGAAAAACATATAGCCCTTAAGTTGGTTTCGAGATATATTGATTTGAAATAACATCTAGCCCTTAATTTGGTGGACCATAAATTTAAAGGCTTAGGTTTGATATGTTGCCTAGAAATATATTAATTTTAAAAAATAAAACAGATGTAAGTAGCACTACCTATAGTTCAAAGGTTAAGAGAGTGCAAATTTGCCAGACAAGCCCACCTCTCAATCGTCTCTTTCAAATAGGGGGAGAGAGTTCTCAAAATAAATTATGCTACTTAAATATCAAAGCAAATACCCCAAATGTATTTTGTTTGCAAAATAGGAATTTGAACATTTGGAGTTTGCAAACAAAATTTCACACACTATACTATACCAAACTACACTGCACAATTGCGCAGGCCAATTGGCTGGTTAATCAAGTAACACTAGAAATGTCTATGAGAATTGATTGAATTTGAAGTAGCACTTGAAATGTCTAAGTTACCAGAGATTATTTCGACTGCCACGTCAAGATTCAACACTGAAAAGTGACCACTATAAAAAATGGTTTAAATAAATAATTCAAGTCTTTTGAGGTATAGGTACTGATAGTCATGTTCCATTTCAAAAGATAACTCATTTTCTGATTTTTAAGAATCGTCACCTCCCCTTTTTTGTGTTCAGTTAAGAAACAATTGATAATTTCTTGAATTGTATGCCCATGACACCAATGCAAACAATGCTGCCAAGGACAACTGAAATCAATATGTGATGGAAAACATGGATGATTACCTTTTGGTAGGATGAATCCTCCAAGTACAAACATGGCCAGAACTGCAATAGAACCTGCAGTATTAGTTATCACAACAGTCCTGCATAAGCCAGCGATAAGTCTGTACAGTCCTGTAGCCATCTGCTGGATCAAGAAGAGTACAATCAGCTGTTTGAAGAACCTGCGGCAAAATGAGCATCGCACTGTTAAGGCCAGAGAGAAAACATAACATAGAAATTAAAAATGATGAGTTTAGTGGCAGAATCATTGATATAGTGCACCTGCTAGCTTCAGGGGCAAAGCCTATGGTGTAATAGGTTATTGCAATCCAAATTATCGACTCAAACATGGATGGAGGGACTCTCAGGAGAATATTTGGAAGTGTCAAAATCCATGGACGATAGAATAAGCAGTCCCTATGTCTGTACAATACAGGGAGCCTTGCCAGAGTAAGGGATGACTCAGCAAAACCACTGAACAAGTTAACTATCATGACATAAAGAAGTGCTCCTATGTAGAGTTGGCCATCTTCCTCATTTCTTGTATGGAGCCGTGTCCGTAAGAAAACCGTTGATGCTATTAGTGCAACTAGGATTCCCTTCAAAAGAAAAGAAGCAAGATCAGACAAGGAATCATATGCCTACTTAGTACTCTATTATGGGTAGCAGAGATTTTTTAGATTGCACTGAAAGGGGTACAACTTAAGATGGCCAAACTTTATGATTAAATATTTTCGAGCATTTTGCTGTATTATAGATAAGAAACAATTCCTTCATTTAAGGCTATCCAGGATCTGGGTACCTGAACTGTTTTGAAAACATAGACAAATGAGTTCCTCTTCAAGAGAAGCCATTCCTTGGAGCATGAGGCCTTGAGAAGCTCCAAAGTAGAAACAGACTGCTTGGAGAAAACCAGAGCAGATTTGTGGATTCTTCTCTTGTTGAAAGGAACCGAAAGCTGCTTTTTTAGGCTCTTCCCCATATGAAATTTCTTGAACTTTGCAACAAAGTCAGGTACTGATACATAGCGATAAGGTTTTTCATTCTGTATCCAGTACTGCTCCTGATCTTTCTTTGATGTAACCTGTGAAAATTAGCATTTGTCAGAACTGATGGCGCTAGTGCCTACTAGCAATTTTATTGGTTAGCCAGAGAAGTAAATTGGATGTAACATGAACCTTTGCCATCTCTAAGAAGTTGCTCTTCCTTCTAACAAGTAAACTAGACGTGTTAAGAACTTTTACTAAACAACACGAGAGGAACATGTACTGATGAACAAGCTACTAGAAGTTGATGTTTCTACTGCCTTCATTATACAGGCACGCCAAGTTTGCCACATAAGTAACTTCGCAGAGGAAAGTGTAGGAAATTTCGATGCGACGAACCTCCTGCAGGAAATCAGCAACGCCTTTCCTCTCGGGGCAGCGGAACCCGCACCTCTCGAAGAACTCGAGCACGTGCTCCCGGGGACCCTGGTAGACGATCTGCCCCTCAGAGAGCAGCATGACGTCGTCGAAGAGCTCGAAGACCTCCGGCGCGGGCTGAAGCAGCGACACCAGTACGGTGGCCTCGCCCCGGTGGACGATCTGCTGGATGCACCTGGCGATCTGGAAGGTGGTGGAGCTGTCCAGGCCGGTGGATATCTCGTCCATGAACAGCACCTTGGTCGGGCCGACCAGCATCTCCGCTGCAACCAAGTGACCAACCGATCGGTCCGATTTCACCAATGGAGAGAGAGAGAGAGAGAGAGAGAGGACGTAACTGAAGCCTTGCAGTTCGAGGTGGATGAAGAGACGCGCAGACGAGCGTACCTGTGGTGAGACGCTTCTTCTGGCCGCCGGAGATGCCGCGCCGCATCTCGTCGCCGACGATGACGTCGGCGCACATGTCCAGCCCCAGGATCTGCACACACCAGCGGCATCAGACGCGCGGACATCATCATCGCCCAAATGGCGTCGGGTTTTGCGAGGGGAGCGGGAAAAGCGATGCCCCCTTTCTCCTCTCAAGGCAAACAAGCGAACGCCTCGTCTGCACCTTCTCTGCCTAGTCCAACCGTCGCGCTCTGCGCACCGGGCGCACTACTGACTTATTTGTTTTCTATCTTACAGTAGTTTATTTTGTACTCTAGCCAACAATAGTATTTTGGTATAATTAAAAATAAAAAAATAGATTAGCCTATCACAAATAATACAAAGAAATACGAAAAAAGACAAAAGCAAGAAAAAACAAAAATAAAAAACTAGAAGTCAGAAACCTAAACGAACGGGCCTTAAGTCCAGTGAAGTGAACCATCAGCGCCGTGCGGTGTGGGACACCACGCATGAGCAGTTGTGTATAATCGGGATGTACAAAGAGTTATTCACTATCCACTTTTCGAGGCGAGCGTATACTCAACTTGTAACACCTACACGTGCATGTGTGCGCATCCATCATACACGTTGAAAATTTTTACAGTCACGAGATCTCATAGGACATAGACACATACTTTTCTACTAAACACACACAAACCTCTTTTCTACACCCAGGTGTAATTACACCCTATATCATATCTCGCAATGTTGGGAGTATCTCGTGTAACGGAGGGTATGTACGTGTAGTATACGAGTATTTAAGACCATCTAGTGGTATGAACAATTTTTCAAAGGTGGTATGTATATTTTTTTTTGACATACTCCTTTTTATGTGCGTATATGAAGGCATTTATAAAATATGCTAAAAACTATGGATTTCCTTGCAAATTTTTCGTATGGTTTACATTGGAGTATCTTATAATTAGTATATGAGTATACCTAAAGTGATAAAGGAGTATTTCAAATTTGTTTAAGTGGTATATTAGAGGTGGGTGTAATTACACCGGTGTAAAAGGTATTTTTCATATATATATATATATATATATATATATATATATATATATATATATATATATATATATATATATATATATATATATATAATTATTTGGTGAGCATACATATGTATGCTTTATTCATAATTATTCGGTAAGACGCGAGAGTTTCAATCACGAGGATCACACTCTGGTGGGCCACCCAAGCATATCCGCTGTCCGTTTGACCCACTAGACAGGGCTCGGGCATTTTTACGCTAACCGGATGTAGTCGAGCCGGACCGAAGTGAATTGACTGAAACTTTCGATTTACTCAGTTTCCGGTAATCGGCTCGGTTTTTTCTTGCTCTATTCTCAGTTTTCGGTCAAAGGTTCGGTTTCCTCTCTCAAGAACCGATTAAGACGGAATTACCGAAATAATACGAGCACCCTCCCATTCCTGAATTTTTTGTACGGGTAATCCATTTTTTATTCAAAATTACAGAAATATACCCGCAGGAAAATTTTTTACAAAAATAGACTCAAGTCGCCTAATGAGAGAGCGACTGGAGCCTATCGCCCAACCAGAAGCCGATTCTGTCCCTGTCGCTCAACCATTGGCGATCGCATCGATCGCCCTCCCATTGGGCGACTTTTCATCTGATCGCCCAATAGTTGAGCGAAAGGTATCAAACCTTCGCCAAAAATAGTGAAAATTGGTGGAGCTATTCTTCATACATCCAAAAGCCTTCGAAAAAATTTTGAGCAATTTCGCTACGGATCAAACGTTATAGCAATTTCAATCAAGGCCAAACGAATTTGAGTCCGCCGGCACGGGGCTGAGTGCGATCGCCCAACCATTGGGCGATCAGATGAAATCGCCAACCATTGGCGATCGCATGAAAGTCGCCCAATGGAAGGGCGACTGGATGCAATCGCCCAATGGTAGAGCGATATGGACAGAGTCGGCTTCTGGTTGGGTGATAGGCTCTAGTCGTTCTCCCATTGGGCGACTGGAGCCTATTTTTGTAAAAAAATTTCTCGCAGGTATATTTCTGTAATTTTGAATAAAAAATGGATTATTCGTACCAAAAATTCTCCCATTCCTCCCACAAGTTCTACGCACGCACAGACGGCCGAAGGGCCACTCCTACCCCTCGCGGCCTCGCCTCGTTCTCTGATTTCTCAGTCCTGGACTACTACGCACGCATCGGCACATCACACTCGCAGCCACCACATCCCCAACCTCCCAACCCTAGCCGCCAGGTCCAGGGCTCCAGGCCGCCATAGCGCCGGCCGCCAGCCCGCGCCACCGCGCCAGTCGCCGCGTCACCGTGCCTGCCGCAGGCCGCCACCAGCCCACCGCGCCATGCGCCAGGAAACATGGAATCGATGAGTGCAACTGTGTTCTGTGGAAGTTCAAATGTGTATTGTGCAAGGCAAGGTCCACACGGAAGCCTTACTCATGCTGGTGTTGGCTTCATGGCTTGCACTCTTGCTGGTAAGTGGTAACTAACTAGTCAATGTTTGCTTCCTGTTTGGATGAATGGTACTTCGTAATTTGGTGGCTTAGTACTTTGTTATGCCGTATGCCCGTATGCGCTCTGTAAGACGCCTCTTGTTGCTAATTCGTACTTGGTAATTTGCTTCATGCCGGTGCAAGGCCTGAAAACTAAGTTCAGAGTCTGAACTGCGCTCTGTTTTCTGTAATTCGCGGAAACCTAATTTACCGAACCCAAAAAACGGCTAATTAGGTTCGGTTTCCCATAATTCTGTGGGTAATTCGGTGATGAGCTTTCAAAAACAGAACCGAATTAACCTAATAAACTGAATGCCCGTCCTAGAAACGGACGGGCTAAATGGGCCCCTTCGGCTGGGGTTTCATAGGTAACCGTGGCCTCGTTTCTTCCTGGCCCAGGCCTCCCCAGTCGCGCCCCCACGCTTCTCTCTCTCGCGCGCGTGCGTTCGAGAAGAGTTGTTGGTATTGGCCGTTGGTTTTTGGTTGTGCGGATATTTTTTACTAACAATGAATAGTAGTGATCAGAAAAAAATAATTTTTAGAAAGAAAAGACGAGTAGTAGGAAAAGTGAGAGAGATATGTATGTGCTTAATATGTCTATGAAGTAGGGTGTTTAATGTGTCTATGATCTCTGTCTTATCTTTGGAGCGAGACAAAACTGAGAGAAGTGAAGAAGTCTTTTTGAGAAATCAAATATTTATATTGATTTGTGGATTCTCTAAATGGAAACCAGAAATAGAATTTAATACAAAAATCCCTTCTCTGGCCTAATGATAAGCTACGGAGTAATTGAAACCATTTGAGCGTGAAAAAATGGTTGCTACCAATTCCTTTGCTTTTGGGACTTACCCTGAGAATGTAGTCTGTCTGGAGAGTGCTCCCTTCTACCGAAGTGGCCTACGAAAGAAAAAAAATGCCCAGACATCATCAGTAAAATACACGACTAACTGCATGTTTAAGATCACAAATTGATAACTGCACACCTTCATGAACAGGTCAACCTCTGGATCAGGATATATGCCAAGCTGCCTCTCCTTCTTGGCCAGCTCCTTGAGCAACTCTGCACACAGACACCATCATTGACGATACAGTGACTGAAACCATCTAAGAGTATTACTATTTCAGTATTTCGTATCAGAAGAAGCCGAGCGTTAATATCATGATACGGCGGGCGACGGCTCACCGTATCTCTGGCCTACCCCCTGGCACCTCGCAGAGAAGTCGATGGTCTCTTTGACGGTCATCTCGCCGGCGTGGACGTCGTACTGGCTGATGTACGCCGCGGTCTTCTGCGGCACGAACTCGTCCAGCCCATAACCGTTGTAGGTGACCTCTCCACTCACCTACGACAAACAAGCCTTTAAGATGTCCATCGCTACACCAACTTAGAGTTCAGACACTTCGTCGCTCCGAACGTCAGGTCGCCACATGTATGAACCGGCGACTGAGGTCTACTTTTGTTAGTACCAAAACTCTAGAAGTTTTCGGTTACTGCTGTAAATTTTTGTTTCTTTTGGATCGCAGGAAATTAAAAGAAGACGAAATTTCACCTCAAGAGTCGGGTCTAACTTGCCGGCCAGGGCCAGCAAGAGCGTTGTCTTGCCAGAAGACGGTGGACCAAGCAGAAGGGTCATCCTGGAGGCGAGACATAGAGCAAGTCAGTTCAGGCCTGTGACATCGGCAGAAATATTTCCCCACGGTGCCCGTGCAATACCTGGACGGCCTTACGACGCCCGAAACGTCCTTGAGAATGTGGAGAGCCTTCCTCTTGGTGAAGCTGAGCCCGACGAGCCCCAGCAGCGACTCGACCCCGTCCCGCGACACGTTCGCGAGCGTCGGCAGCGCGCGGGTCCCGGCGTGGCACTCCGCCTCCACGCTCAGGTTCCTGAATCTCACCTCCACCGTCGGAATCTGGATCCCCGCGCTGGTAAAACGTCCCGAACAATCAGTAAGACGCGCGCATGCATGCATGCATGGCCACTGCTGCACTCGCTTGGTTTTAACAACGGGAGTAACACGTGTACGTGCATGTGTATTACCGGTCGATGCGCGCGCGGAGCTTCTTGAGGAACCGCTCGTTGTCCTCCTCGGCGACCTTGAACACGCGCTCCACGAACTCCTGCCGCTGCGCGAGCTCCAGCGTGCGCACGTCAACCTCCTCGTGCTCGTACCACCTGCGGCCGCGCTTGCCCGCGCCGCCTTCGGCGTTCGACCGCAGGATGCCAGTGCGCAGGCGCTCGAACGACGGCAGCCGCTCCAGCGCGGCCCACCGCAGCGCCTCCTCGTCGTCGATCTCGTCGGCGGCGCTGGGGCGCGACGCGCTCGAGAAGTAGACGCTGACGTCTGGGCTCCCCATGCTCTGCAGGCTCCGGCTTAGTATCTCCATGGCGCCCGCCGTAGCGTGCGTGCGTGTACGCCCAGTGCTTCGATCGGTCGGCTATACGAGTGTGTGTACGCGTTGATCAGGCATGCATGCAGATATAAGTGCACCATAAGTAGTGCAAACGCGACAAAACTTGAGCTTACAAGATGCCGGTTAAATCGGCCGGAGGCATTGTCAGCTTTGATGTTAATGGATTATTAATTTATTGTTACTAGCTTTGTTGTTGATGTTGGTGTTTGGTTTCTCTGCGTAGCTTTGTTGTTGATGTTGGTGTTTGGTTTCTCCGCGTGCAATGCGGCGGAGCCCACACTGTTGAAGCGCAGCACTACTACATGACATTGTCAAGGCGAACAAAGCTAGACTTCCCTGTCTCGTTCTGCCGACTAGTTCTTTCTAAGTAACACAGATAAGCAGAGCCGTTTTCGCAGGACAGCTCTAGTACAGTAGTTCACGCACCCTGTGTAAGTGAAAAGGGTGGGAATCGATCTGGCCGGGATGCTCGTTCTGCTTGTGGCGAGATCCTGTGATGGGAACAAACAAGTGCAAGAAAGCCAAATGGTGCGGCCTGAGCATCTTGGCATCATCACAGAAATAAAATATACCAGACGCATCTCTGTGGCATCACTAAATTCCTAGCTTACTGGAGCTTCTCTCTGAAGCATTCAACGATTTGTTTAACATATGTGGTTGTTTAGTAGTACCCTAATTAGGCGACGAAAGAATATCAGATGGAGTAACCAGAAATAATATTCCTTGTCTGCTGGAGACTGGTTAAGTGGTACTGTAGTTGCAACATGATAACATGATAATTATGTTAGCGTTGCACTACTGGCAGTTGGCGGTGCATCTATTTATTACTAAAAATCGATAAAAGATGTTTTAGAGTCACTAAGAAAAAGAGAAATAGCTAGAAATTCCAAAAAACCAAATATCCAACCTTAATTCTGTGGATCCTTTTTTTGTGAACACATCCAATACAACACATAGACGCCTACACACACACCACTACACGCACGCACGCGCACACGACGTCTACGGAAGACTGGACGAGTGGAGCTTGACGAAGAAATAACAAAGTCAATACCGGTGCCTCGCTTGCGACAGGCATGTCGCCCCCCACTGAAAGAAAATCCTCCTAAATACGACATGCAGAGCCAAATCTGGGGTTTGAACTCTGGTGTGCTGGGGGTACAATCATCTCCACTAGCTATCCAAGCAAGACTTAGTTCTCTGTGGATCCTTATTATAGTTAACAAACTAGAACAAATCTCAGGACCCTTATTATAGTTAACAAACTAATAATTGGATAGCTACCGCACCAAAGGACATCCCTGCGGAGGCTCCCACAAACACCAAAAGACGTCCCTGCACGTCATGTCATACGAAGGCTCCACACCAAAGGACATCCCATGCGTGTCTTGTGATCGAAGGTAACATGTCTCACCCCAAATTCCTTAATCCAGTAAAACTAAATAACCATATCTTTATCTTCATTGGTAACCCCATACACAAACACAAACTTATCATAACCTTCCTTGTCTATATCCTAAAACCCAATACACATCAAAATCAAACTCCTAGTCTAATGTATTATATAAACTAAAGACAACAAAAACTACTTGCACATCCAGCACCCAATTGATGTATACAAAGTATTATTCTTCACAATTGTGATGCGTCTTTCTCGGTGATCGCTGGTTAAAGCAACACCAACAGGAACGCCCAAAATTGATGCCATCTCCACCTTGGACAACACATCTGCCATCATATTCGTCCTGCTCCAACACAACTAGGTAGATCATATACAACAGACATGCAAACCATCTCCACTTGCGACATCACCTCAGCCATAGCACAGCTAGGTATACCATTAGCTCATTCTTTATTTTTCATGCCCTAGAAATTGAAGAATATACCGTTAAAAAATTATACTAGATTGAAAGTTCTAGACTAATTGTCTATTCACTAGATTAGTTAGATTTGGCCTTTAAAAATATTAATGCCCTACAGTTGAAATTTTAGTTGATTTGCTAGGTCCCATTGGAAATTAGACTAAACTGGGAATACTAGATTAATTGTTTATTCATTAGATTAGCTAGATTCGGCTTTTAAAAAGTATTAATGTCCTACAATTGAAATTTTAGTTGATTTGCTAGGTTTTGACTTTAAAAGAACGTAAAATATTCTTGTAAGATTTGAAACGTTGTAAAATTTATATCAGATCAACAAATTGTAATTGCATATGTACATATATTATACAAAAAAATCTTTCCCTTTCTGCTTTTTATTTACCGGGCTACAACCAATATGGCAGCCAATCCACTAAATGCATTGACAACAAAAAAGAGCACATGGACAATCAAGGTTAAAGTATATTGAGAATCTAGGATTCAATTAATCAATCCACCAATGAATTTTGTGGCACCAGCATGATTCTATTGGATGAGTAGTATGATTTTTAAAAACATGTAACTTCAATAGCTTTTCAAATTATAAATCCTATTCTTTTTGTGTAGGGTAATGCAATACATGCTTGTATTGGAAAACAATCGGTCAACAACTTTAAGCCAAAAATAAAGGAGAAATCTATCTATATATTGAAAAACATCAATGTTTGGGAGTATGAAAAGTATCGTCTATTGAAGAATGAACTTAAAATCAATTTCTTATACAATACAATAGTAAAGAAAATTGAAGTAGAATCGTCACAATTTTTGGGCCACTACTTTGAATTTGCTAACAGTGATACCTTAAGGAGCAGGTTTGAACATGATGAACAATGCTCAGGTAAGTAAATCATCGACACCAAAAGATTTTATCATGTACATGAGAACTAAACTTATTTTTTCTGTAGACGTCATTGGCCTACTTAGCCTAATAAAACAAAAAGGTTATAGAGTTTTGGGGAAGGATACAAGCAATCAACAAAGTTGTAAAATCCATGAGATTTAAATTATAATACTGAAGTGCTATACAACATTCGACTATTTTTTGGGGAAGATTAGTCGAATTTCATACCATTCAATTTGCACCAAGATCTATGCTCCTGTAGTCCTGCTCACCTTCGATCCATCTCTAGTGAGGCTCCCTGTCGTCTTGTTCTCTGACCATCATCATCGCTGGCGTCTTCAACAAAGGTGCCAAGTTAGGATTTGGGTTCACCAATCAGGGTTGGTGTTCACCAATGGTCACCGGGATTAGAGGGATGCTAGCGATCAACGGCGGTACGTCGAGGCAACGTTAGTGTCATTGGTTGCGAGTGAGGAAGAGGGAGGTGGGCGGGGTTGGAGGGGGTGGAGACAATAGATTCGGTGATGAGTGGTGGTAGGGGTGGTGGATCTAGTGGCGGCAACCTACTAGAGACTGAAAAAAGGGCAAGCCGATGGCGGTCAAGGCAAGGGGACGACGTTAGTGCAGGGGGCAACATCAGTGCCAAGGGCAGTGCAGGCAGCCATGGAAGGAGGCGGTAGAGGTAGACAGAGGTGGTTACTAGTGGGCCTTACCGGCGCCGGTGGCGATGATGGCGAGCGGACGGCGGCCCATAGAGTGGATAGGTGGAGAGATGGAGAGTTAGGGTTAGGGCATTTTATATGATTTGGGGTGAATCTAGGGCGTTGGATCTCTATTCAATGGTCCTAAAATTTGGCTAATTTTGCCTCAAAAAATAGTCGAATTTGCTATAAACACACCCATTATACTATTAGAGCAAGTATTTTTTAATTATATTTGAAATAAAAATTCACAATTAAATCATTGTACTAACTTCTTTATGTTAACTTTTTTAGCGGTGATAAAGTTAAGGTAACTCTATGGAGAGATATCTTATCTGATATGGTACATGAACAATTAATGGGCAAACAAACTGACGAGGATATAATAACAATCCTTAAATTATTATTTATCTATAAATGATATTATTACGCTATTATACTTCTTGGGTATACCCCTTATGCATAAGGGAGAAACTTAGCCAAGTGGTCATAAGCTCTTCTACGACTACTCTTTGGTCGTAAGTCTTTCCATGATAGCTTAATGATCGTAAGTCTCTCTATGATCACCCCTCGTTGTAAGCCTTTTTTACAATCACTTCATAGTTGTAAGTTCTCCTATGATCATGACATAGTCGTAAATTATCCTGCGACCACCTTGTGGTCGTAGATCCTCCTATGACTAAGCCAAACTTTGATTGATCTGTCTATGATAACCCATTATATCGTGGGTCTATCTGACAAGATAGTTAGCATGTACACTTATTCTCTGGAATAACTGGGCATAACTTCTCTCTAACATTAATCACTACACGATGAGTGAGATACCATGTCTCTCTGACAATAATTCCCGTCGAATAGTTATCATTCGAAACATTAAGATGTCTCTTAGCGTGGAACAACTACTGCCACTTCACAAGTTATATAAAGGTTGATGTTAGGAAGAAGAAGGGATAGACCTGAGAGGGAATAGAAGTAGAGCAAGACATTCTGTATTACTTTCTCGGTTGTAATCAGTTCATTGAGCAATAGCCACACAGGAGTAGGGTTGCTATTCTCCCAGAAGAAGGCTCGGACTTGTATAAAATCCCTGTGTCTTTATCTGTGTGATCGTAGCCAGGTCTTCAAGAGCTCCCCTGAATCCAAATAATCATATGAAGATCAATACTAAAACATCGACAGTTGGCACCGTCCAAGGGGATCTTCTTCCAAACTTCGGTAATTACTTGTTGGCAAGTTCTCTTTCCTTCTGATGTCATCATGGCAGAGGAATGGAATGAGGAGAATTCGTTCGACTTAGCCGACTACACAAACCTCGACATGGATGCCTGCTACGACTATGAGCAAACCATGCTTTCATCTGATGGTGAGGCCATCTCTAGAGATCCATCGCGAGATCTCAGAGATCGCACCATGGGTAAGGCTGAGGATGGATCGTTATCCCCCACAGTGTTACGCTCAACGGAGGAATGAGTTTCCCCAAAGTGCAAGGGTTAATCTGACCACAAACATAACACACAACATGACAAGGGGCCTGCCTCTAAGTGTTTGAGTCCCCCAGCGGTTGTCTGATCAGGCTCAACGAGTCCTGGAATCTAGCATTCTGGGACTCCATCGACATCTGGTGGTCGTAGCTCTCCGGTTATCCCTGCAAAGAGCGTGGGGGCTACCTGCAAGTTCGCGCATACTTTCACAAGGTTCAGCTCCAATGGGAGACAGTTATAACCCAGAATTCCTCTTCCTGGTGGGGTTTGCTCTAGGTCATGATGCGCTCTCGTTGGACGACTATTCAAGTGAGGGGGGCCTCCGATGGAAGTAGAGATTATATACAGAAGGTCTTTTCCCTCCCCGTAGATACTGATTGCTTTCTTGGAGGAAGAGCTGATAGCGCTCTCTGCCGCTCACACACTGCGACCACTCGTGGTGATGGCAAGGAGGGCTCCACTGATGAGCCAGGCGAGTACTCTGTTGAGCGTGGAAGAAATCATCGAAATAATCACTCTCCTTTAAGGCGGCCTCAACCAGCCTCAGATATTGAGGATCCCAAGACCATTTAAAGGAGAAGATTGGCCGCCTAGAGGTCTTTGCTTGGGCACATCTAGTACCAATCTGAAGAGGCTTGAGAGCTTCAACACATAAATGATCTGCTCAAAAATTCAACTCAAGAGCTTGCTCGAGCACAGGGCTACGACCACTTCACTGAAGGGATCACGCGAAGACTCCGAAGCATGATGCCCAGACTTGAGCAACCTCACCGACGCAACTCTGAGAGTCGAACAGGTATGAATGCATCTACTCATTTGCGAAACTCACCTCATGGAAGTCAACATGATGACAGGTCACGTCGTTCTCCAAATCATAACTCCGATCAGAGGAGAGTACTTCGAGTATCCTAGATCGACAAGCTTTCAGAGTAGATGATCGATCACCGCTTCGAGCAAGAAATCTGTAGCAGATGGAATACGAAGAGTATTACCCTCACATGGATGAAACCTTTTTAGGTCAGGTCCATTGACTGCCAGTCATTATCGAGTACGATCGCCTGGGGACTGTCGGTCATTGTCGACTACCATGTCGGGCATTACGCCCGATCTATGAGCAGTATGCTGGCTAACGTGGTTTCAACTGGTAAACATGGAGAAGTTTGATGGGTCTCAAAATCCCATCGAGTTCCTTCAAATTTACACAATCATATTTCGAGCAGTAAGAAGAGGAGAGTATGTCATGGAAAACTACCTTCCGATTGTGCTCGAAGGATCTACTCAATCATAGTTGTTAAATCAACCGCTAGAGTCGATACATTCATGGCAACACCTCTATGATATCCTTCTAGCCAATATTTAGGGTACACACAATCACGTTAGGAAGGAGGACGACCTGTATCGGATAAGGCAGAACAACAATAAGACCTTACGACAATTCATCAGACATTTTAGTCAGGTTTGTAATTCCATTCTGAAGGTTTCTGATGCTTTTTTCATCAGGGCATTCAAGCAGGGAGTCTGCAATAGAAGATTCAGAGAAATATCGCTTTGAATCCCCCAACTGCTATCGTCGAACATGGCTGATCGTTGTGCAACTGCTGCTGAAGTAGTCGAGTGGCACCATCGGTTTGTCAGGTTGCATGGATCTAAGTTATCGTCATCGATCCTACGTCGTGAAGATCGGGCACCCCGTATCAAAAGTTGTCTATCAAATAGAGAGTCTCGTGTTTTGTTGTATGTCCCTCCAACAAGAAGTGAGATCCTAGGTGCTCATGATTTGGCAGAGGTAAAATTTGCAACTCCCTATCTTATTAGCATTTTCCATTGCTTGCCATCGTGTGATATAATTAAATTTGCTTGTTAAGCTTCTAATGTAGTAATGTAGTTGCATTTTAGACATGTAGTATGGTTGATTAATCCTTATACATGCGATATATATGGTTTCTATTTTATGCATTATCCGACTAAATATTTGTGACCATATTTGGGGTATTCGCTCTGTATTCATATCCGAGACTGTCCGTATTTGTATTTATATCTAATACTATCCGTGTCTGACTTCGATTCTGAGAAAAAATTAGAATTAAATAGAATACTGGATAAGAAAAATACGTTTGTATATACTCCAATTGCACCCTTATCCTAGGCATCTGGAGATCAAACTATCTTGCCCCTTTAATTTTTAGCTATTATCTCTACTTACATCTAGTTCTCCGTCTAGGATTGCCGTATTTTTACACCGATACTCTTATTCAGAAACAGTTTGCCATGGAAGCTTTATCTATTGGGAAATGCTAGCGTTCGGACGTTTGATCCAGACACTCGGTTGCAACATTTTTTGGCCATATGTGCAACATTTTTTGCCTATATTTGCAACATTTTTTGTCCATATTTTTGTTACAATATTTTTATTTCGTGTATACAGCATCGACTTTTGCATCACATATTTTTGTTGCATACGGTGATTAAAATTATTGCACATATTATCTAAGAATATTACATCGGAACGTACGATGCGAATACTCACATCGTTCTTTTTTGTTGCATACATGGCCAACAAATGTTGCAGATATAGAAGAGAAATGTTGCGAATGGGAATACTCATATTGTTCTTTGTTTTTGTTATAAATATAGGTAAAAAATATTACATATATAAATAAAAAATATTATAGCCGAGCGTCCGGAGATCGGACCCCCGTGCGCTAGCATTACTCTTATCCGTTGGCTCTCGAAGTAATTTCGTAGTGGTTCATCTGTTGTAATCATGTACACATGGACACAGTACAGCTGCAAAGAATTTGTTGATCGCTAGTCTACCTTTTGCTGCGGATTTCTGTACTGGCACGATGCTGCTGTTGCTGGTAGGCTTCGTTAGAAATTAAAGGAACATGACTCGTACACCATTGTTCACGAGCCTATCTCACTTTATTTTCTTTGGAATAGAAGACCCATACAGAACCGGCTCATACCATTAATGTGCAAAAAAAAAACAGCACAAGCATTGTGAATTTCAGGGTTTGAAAAATACAGCAGAAACATTGTGAATTTCAGGGTTTGTTCGGAATGGAGGAATTACGAAGGAATTGACATGATTTCTAACACAAAACATTGGACAGCCACACATGAAGTACTTTGGGTTCATAGGATGACTTCCAAGTCAGGGAAAAAAGAAGGCATCTTTTGGCTTTTGGACCATACCGACCAGAGTCTTCTGACAGCAGAAAGGGACCAACATACCATACACGAAAGACGAAACCATGTTTGTTTGAAAAATAAAATCGAATTCTGGAAGAGAAGGAGAAAAGAAAAAGGACGATCAAAGCGAAGATATGTGTTATCTCAAAAGCATATGTGCCCACCCACGCAAATACGAAGGAGGCAAGATTCTTCGTCTCAACTAGAAAGCTGACACCTACACACGAGCTAAGCCTCTTTTGGTCACTCACATTTTGAACAGCATTGTACATCCTTTTTAAAATTTTGATTTAGACAACTGGAGGCAGCTTTGTGGAGAAAATCAAACTAAATAGTTTCAACCCCTAAACTTCAATATGGTTCTGATCAATTAAACAGCATTATCTTCAACAAAACCGCATATATGTCATTTCAGCACACGCGAAAAAGGACAGCAAACTGGACTGTCTGTCATCCTTTGACAGTTGAAGCATAGAAACAAACATTAAATAATAAAAATGTTCCATCTTTTGGAATGCCGACACCAGTGGGCGGTGATTATATGTAAAAAGATGCACATATTCATGGCTCTCACCTCATTATTTGATTTAGATTTTACAAAATATTTTAGAAGAGCATAGCAACGCTTTAGCATTAGTAGGAGCCAGCGGGCTTCACACCGACTTGACTGAAATCTAAGATTCCCATTTGTGATTTATGCGCACACGAATTAAAGGAGCAAATCGAGAGCACCCAATTCCCAAAGGACAAGAAAAAAGAACAAAGCCCTCCACACACTTTTCGTTTTGTTTTGTTTTGTTTGCTCAAATATTGATCAAGTATGTTCTCCATATAACACCTCCAGGAACATGAATAAAAAAAACTACGCATCAACCACAGATAAAAAATATTTTGATTGTAAGGCCAAAAGATCCTTTGATCGATCGGTGTCTCTGCTTTAATCTGTTCTTTTGGATCGTGCTGACTCTGCCGTTGCCAATAGCTAAGAGTGAAAGCAAGCAAACACAAACTAATGGAGGACCCGGCCGATAAAGATCAGAAACAAAGCATAGATTCTTCCTTGAAGACTGGCTAAAACTGTTACCAAATCTAGGTGCATCTCTGCCTGAAGAAGCACGTATTCGTAGTGGCAAGCAGATTTCACTGAGCAAATCTTGCTGCTCCTGCCGGACTTATCTTCATAATGTAGTTTGACGGTGCGGAAAGCGTACCAAGGACCAATTAGTGTTGACCAAATCTTGTTTCTTGTTACTTTCTTGTCTTTTGTTTATTATAACCTTATCATATGTGCATCGTGCAATGACAAGTACAGTATCTGCTCTTTCAATTCATTGGGGAAAAACAAGAAAAGAAAGAGGTATAGATTCGCTTCTGTTTGCTTCAGGGGTGTCCAACATTAGTGTATCAGTATTGGTAAGCTAAGATTGTATGTGAAGTGAAGGGCTTCTGCTACAGTTCAGTAATGGACAAGTATTGTCTTGGTAATAAACAGAACATTGAAAAGAACAGTAAAATGACGCTAAATCATAACATAAGGAGATGATCGCTGCTCAATCACTATCAAAATCAAATGGTTCACTGAGACCTAATAGCGTATCATCCTCCCATTCACCAAAAGCTGCTCTGTTATTGCTTTCTTGTACATCCTTTTTCCCCCTTGAGAGATATTGGGTGGTCTTTTTAGACTATAGCTTATGGTTTATGGCTGAATGTTTTGAATTTATGTTGTTCACGAGAGACGGTACGTAGAGAAAATAATCGTATATAATTTTACCCAGTACAATTGAACTCGGTACATTTATACTATAATTTACCTGTAGATCTACCTTGAAAAAACGCACCGTCTAAAAAGAAGTTATTGTAGTAAATGACATAAGCCATAAGCAGAAGTGCAAACGAACCCGCTCAGTTTCTGATCTTGTTGATCATATTCCTATTTCGATCTTTATCTAAGGCTCTGTTTAAAAGTGTTTTGACTTTTGGCTGTGTTTTTTTAGTTTTTTACTGATTATGAGAAAGATTGAATAAGTAAAAGATGCTCGCGTTGAGAAGCTATTTTGTTCAAAACGACTCCTATAATGATTTCTATAAATGACTTATAAAAACTAACTTGAGAAAATACTCAGTTTAAAAATCTAACTTTTAAAAATCAAAAGCAAGCCGTTTGGAACGCCTGGCCCCACTCAAAACGGCTTAAGTTTCTGGCTTATTTTTTACTATTCAATAATTTCGTCTTTTTTGATTTTTTTGTTGCTTTTTTAGCTTTTTCCGGTTCTTTTTCCCGTATTCGTTTGTACTGTCTATGATAGGGTAACCTGATTTTTCTATTTTTAATTTTTTAAATTTAATTACACCAAATAAACCACCATCAGCTGCAGTGTAGTTTTAACTAATTATAGTACTTTTCAGCTATAAACCACCCCAAAAAAATCATTTTGAGCATCCCTAAGACTGCCGGAAGTAATTTGTTGCTTTCGGAAGCGGAAATGATACACATACGATGATTTTGCGTAGGATGGCCGTACGGCCAGCCTACCCGCTTACGTGCGCTGGTGAATGACTTAATGGGCTGCCTGTTGACTGAATGACTAAATTACGTCAACTCCTACCGAACTTCGGCTGGTTCGAATCAGCTTTATGACTATGGCTTTTGCCTTTGGATAGCCATTAACTTTTAAATCACATATTTTTTAAAATAAATTTACTAGTTAATTATAGTATACATCGTACCAACTTCAGTTTTATTGATCAAAATTACATACGACTGTCTCTATCTTCATACCCTCTCACAAACAGCCATAATTCAAAAATCATACACTACAGCCTAATAAAACCCACTTTCTTCTCCAATAATCATGTATTCTCAAATTCTCCTGAAATAATTACCGTTTATTCTCCCTCAAATCTCAGGAGGGAAAAAGTGCCCAGTTTTCATATTGAAACCGGAGGTAAGCTTGTAGCCAAAAAAATGATATAAGACTTTTTATTCGTGTTCTCGAAAATAAAAAGACTTCTTATTGAAAATTTTATATGCAACCATCGTTCTTAGATTACAGTTCTCAAAAATCATTCTCAGATTATGCATTTCCACTTTGCATCATTTTTATCAGGTAATTGTGTTCATCATATATCAAAAAGAAGACGTCTGCTTTTGTAACATGTGGTGCAAATTGCTTTATGTTGTCAAGTGTTTGAAGAGAGGTAGAGGAGAGGATGAGTTCGGTTGATAGTTCTTGTGCTGCTTTCACACTGGGGTGGAAAATCAAAGCTTGTCGCACAACCGTCCTAACAAAAGCATCGCATGTATATATAACACTGCTCTTTCCAAAACCAAGAGCTACACAACCTTCTAAGTAAGCCAAGAGTGATTTAGAACTACCAGTACCTGCCACTCTACTAATGACCATACTGCCTCAGGATTTACGCGATTTATTCTTTTCAAATGGAGCTGTGCTGTACTTACTATTCATGTGAATCTCTTATGCAATTTACTCAAAAGGGAAAAACCCATGTATATGCAAAGTTCTTCCTGTCCTTAATTAGGTAGGAGTACAGTTGCAGCATGTAATTAGTAAACAGATGAAATGACAGAAACCTAAGCATGTGAACCACGACCTCGTAGCTTTCTTTATCTCAAAGGATTCAATATTTGGCAGTTGCAGATTAACGAAATTTTTAACTGCATCCGATCTATCTGGTCGTGATTGAATATTTGATTTGACAGGCTTCTTTTCCTCCTCCCTTTAGAAGTGCCCTCCAAAGCAGCTAATGGCATATACTAAGAGAGCTTTGCAGTCCCTTTCAAGAATATAGAATATGGAAAAGGAAAGGAAAACAAAAGAAGCTAAAGCAACTCTTCAAAAAAGGATGTGGGCAATGTATCTGGGCCGGCGGCCACAGCGCCACCACAGAGCCATGACACAGGGTATATATTAGCAGAAAGGAAGAATTAGCTATATACAGTACAAGAATTAGCTATATACAGTACCATTTCAGCAAAATACTACTAAATTACGCTATCTTAGCAAAATATGACTGCAGTTGCTCTGTTAGGTGCTGGTGAATCTTGAGAGTTGCCAGAAGTTACAATTGTGTTCTAGCTGCATTGTTTTAAAAAAATTTCTTGTTGTTTGGCAAAAATTGAGCCTGACATTTCTAAGAAAAATGTAAATAATCAGTAAGTTCTTCATAAATTGTGGGAGTAATTTGCCCCCAACAGAATAATTAGCCTATGACCAATAGGCCTAATTAGTTGGTTTATCGTAGTGAGAGAGGAAAAGGTGCATGTTTCCACTAGGTGATGGTGGCTCTCTCTCGCTCACGCTTTGTTGTATAACTAGTTTAACATGGCATTCACAAATGGAAGATTGTGTCAACCAGGACCGTCTAACCTATAGATGTATTATAGGCATATATAGTGTCACCTGCAGAAGCATGGCTATATAGATAGTAATGAGCAATTTGCTAAAGCAGACCCACCTAGGATGATTAATTTGATTATATTTTTTGAAAAAAGATCGAGTTCTCTCTTTTTTTTAAGGATCGAGTACATTCATTTGATTTGTTTTTTTACTGGAATATGCATGTGTATAATAGACTACGCATAAACTCTGGTGGTTTGTGGCACATGGTCAATTGGTCCATGCATCGAGTATGATTCCAGTGTAGTAACATGTGCACATACCAAGTAATTGGTACTAGTTTAGCATTACTTTGTTTCGAATGTAAGATGCAACTATTGTACGGTTTGAGAACTTTTCAGTACACATGTTAGGGCCATGCATACTAAACAGCGCTCATGACGAAGTTGATTTTGGTGTCGTGACACAACAAAAAGAAAGCTGAATTGGGTAACTTCTGCTCAAGTCACGATTCTCTTAGGAAGATGCATTCATTATTAATTTCAATCAATTTCAATTCGAGGAGTGCATGCTTCTATATATATTGTTGTCATGAGTAGCACCTGTCATGTCATGTCCAGATGCAATTTGTTTATAATCAATCAAGACCTAGCTAGATCGGACAAAAGCCATGAACAAAAGGCTCTAACTCTTTAGTCCTTGGTGGAGGCAAGCTCAGCAATGCTTAGCTACCACTCTAACCATCAAAGTATGAAACGGGAGAGCACGGACACCACCCTCCTGGATAAACAACTCGACACGCGCGTGCCAAACCATGGAGGGACTTAATACTCCTAGGTCCTAAGTGACTAGTAGCACTCAATTAAAAACGTAATACTCCCTCGGTAGATTTTGTGGTTTGACTTAGTGCGGTATTCAAAGCTAAACTTTGATCATTAATTTTTTTATAATGTTTTATTCATAGTTATACAAAATAATCGTAAGAAAGTGCTTTTAAATATGAATCCAACAGTATAACTTTTGCGTCATGTAATCTATACGTTGTTGGACTAATTGCTGATCAAAATGGACCAACTGTTGATCAAAATTTATAAACTCTTAATCTCAAAATATATAAGCGCCTTATAAGATCCACCAGAGTAATAACTTAATCGGTGATCTGGTGATCAACGTGAACACTGTTTTTCACATGTAACGTAGTGTTTCATTATTGGAGCAGATCGATGCAGATCCCTGGACACCTATGCAGGAGTATCCTCTTTAAAAAATGATCCTAGTACACAGTGATGCATGACCGTTGAAACGATCTACTCTCTCCGTTTTACCGTATTTGTCGATGGCATCGGGTATATCCATTTCAAAATATTCCTTATTGATTTTTTTTAGAATTTGTGTATTTTAGTTCTTGCGTCTAGTGAGTTGTGGATAAATACAGTGAAATATAAGGAGTAGATAGTAATTTAGGTGGTGATCATTTGGGTTTTTTTTGTGGCTTATGGCTGAAAAGCACTATAGCTGGCTGAAAAAACACTGTAGCTGACAGATGCTTATTTAGCACAATTAAATTTTAAAAAATTAAAAAATATAAAAATTATGTTAGCCCATTACGTATAATACAAACAAATACAAGAAAAAAAGAATCGGCAAAAAAGTTAAAAAAGCTAAAAGTTCATAAAAAGATGAAATTTATAAATAGTAAAAAATAAGTCAGAAGTTAAAGCCGAAACGATCGCAGCAAAGCTGATGTACTAGAGATCTAAAATGTGACAGGTCTGACTGAGGTACTGAAAGCATCTAGCGTACGGACCAGGTAGTAGTTTTTTTTTACGCATCAAAGTGAGGAAGAACAATTAATACTTCACTGATAAGATTGACTGACCTGCAGTATTCAAACATTTGGGCGCGCAAAACGGTAGGAAAATAGCTTCGGATGGATCAATTTTTAATGCCATGACTGACCTGTCTACCGCTAGCATTTCTAAGAACAAAAAAAGCCATTAGTTGCTTGCTATGTACATCATGTACGTGTTGAAACTTGAAGCTACGAGCTATCGAACAATGAATCAGTGGGTTGGGTAAAGAAGCAAATTATGTTTAAAGTACAATTTTCTGGTAAACGTAAAGTGCTTTCATTAGAATTTGCGCTAGCTTTTACATGCCAGCTTTTTTGTGATTAGCCTGTACTCGGTGGCATCATTACATTGCAATTTGCAAATGACAAGATCTTCCTATTGCACATATATGCACATCACCTTTCATCTGGTAGATATATGCATATATACCTAGCACTATCTAAGGTCGACGTTGCAAATTGCAAGTGTTGTAGACATATGCATATATACCTAGCACTATCTTGTAGATATATGCATATATACCTAGCATATGTACTTTTGGTGTTTGCACATTGATTGATCTTATGTGTATTACCCTTTGTGTTGAAAGGTCAAGCTTTCATGCGTACTTCATATACAAAATACGTGCACGCATGCGGCATGCCTTTCCAAATGATCCTACATGACAGATAAATTGATGATGGACAAGCTCCTAACTGGTAATTTAAGTCTGGCACGGTAATAATACCATTAACAAATGTAGGTAGGATTGAAAGGGCGCCCCCTTTGTGTTGTTAACTTCAAAAGAAGCTGCGTCAAGATTTAAGTCGTAGATTTGTATCTATTTTAGAAATACACACACATGTGTTTAGTGGGAAAGCGTATGTTCACGCTTTGTGAGGTCTTGAGTGTCTCCGATAAATTCCAAGCAAAGCGTATATATGTATATGCATGGGTGATATGTTGATTCTATACGTCTGACTTAAACTCTCAAAAAAGAAAACATGCTTGCTAAAAAGCATTTGCACTTAACTAAGCCTACCCTGCCTTTATCGGAGACCAAACCCTACACTACACTACACAAGAGGTCCAATTGGCACGAAAAGGCTAACATAATTAAAGATAAGATATGTCCATGTATATAAAAACATTAAACAGCACACAAAAGAAAAACACTAGTGATATTAAACACACAGCAACCACCTCATCGCGAGGCAATGACGTGTGTAGTTGCAGCCCAACTTTCTCCACATGCTTTGAATTCCAACTCCCTTTTTTTTCTTTAAGACTAATTCTTCTGTTGCAATGGCGATGTGTCCATCCTCATCATGCAAGCCAAAAATAAGGAATAAAGAAAAAAAAACACGCGCGTGCATTCATCGCTGTGCTATATAAAGCCCTGGTGCCAAGGCCATTGCAACAAACACAACAGGTGATCGGTTGTACTGCTACTACTACTCCCAGAGCCCACAAGTAGTGCGCGCACCATTTCTTCCTTCTCGTATTGCAAGAAAGGAAGAGAAGATGAGTGCCCCGGCGAGCACCGGCGGCCAGGCAGGAGGCGGGGAGCGGCGGAGCATCCGCGGCATGTTCAAGTTCGCCGACCGGGTGGATGTCCTGCTCATGATCTTGGGCACGCTCGGAGCCATCGGCGACGGGTGCTCGACCAACCTGCTCCTCATCTTCGCGAGCGACGTGATGAACTCGCTAGGGCACGGACACGCCCAGGGCAGCGCCAAGGGCGTCCACTTCATGCATGATGTCGAGAAGGTTAGCGCCTCACTTCGTTGATTTATACAGCTAGTTCATTCTTCGTTGTACATGCCAGGTTTCTTTTTTTAGTTCATCTGGTATACGTTTAATTTGCAGTAACACTAATTAACTCTATAGTCTTTGCTTCCTTTTGCTTGATGCAGTCGTGCCTGAATTTTGTCTACTTGGCGTTCGCGGTCCTGACGGTGGCGTTTATGGGTAACTTCGAGTTGCCACTCTCATGAAGTCATTCATGCATTGTTCACAGAACACACAGATTTCAGCTTGCCGGTTTCCTTTGAATCCTTTCTATGTGTACATCTGCATTTCTTAATTCCATCATCGCCTTCTAACATGGCTGATGGCTCTACAATCTACATAGTACATATATGGTACATGCTGCTACTAGAAAAGTAGCTTGTTTAAGTAGGGTGTCTTACTTAGGAACAAGTAGATCTGATCACGAGCTGGAATTGATTAATACTGAATGAATATTGCACACATGCCTGTTTGGTGATGGAATATATGCATGTGGTGCAGAAGGGTATTGCTGGAGCCGGACGAGCGAGCGGCAGGTGCTGAGGATCAGGTACCTGTACCTGCAGGCCATCCTGCGGCAGGAGGTGGGCTTCTTCGACTCGCAGGAGGCCACCACCTCGGAGATCATCAACAGCATCTCCAAGGACGCATCCCTCATTCAGGAGGTCCTCAGCGAGAAGGTATAAGTTAGGAAGCAACTAGCTAGCATCCGGAGGAACGATGGGAGGAATCGCATCGTACGTTCCAACTCAACATCTCAAAACAGTGCGTGCAAGAAATAGTTCATGTCTGCAACAAAAATAGGTTTTCGATCTCCAAATAGTAAATATTCATGATCTATATACCAACAAAAAAATACCCTTGGAAATTACATATCTGGTTCACTCACAAGATGTGCTAGCACAAAAAAATCAAAATAAAACAAATTTACTTTGTTGCAACTATCATAGCATTACAAGCATTTTAGAGTGTTTATGCAACAACTGAAGAAGACAATTGCAACAATTTTACATAGAGGCGCAATAACTTACCAATGAATGTTCAACCCCCCCTCCCCACCCTGCAACGAGCCAACAACCTCTAGCATAAATGGTTGCGACTAACCAACAATCCACTCTACAACAAAAAAAATCCTGTGCAACAAACCAAATCCTTGGTTGCAACAAGAATCTCTTGCTGAAATATTTGAGAAAATATATTACAACAAAATGAAACAATTGATCCAACAAGTGAGAAAAAGTGATGCAACAAATTGCGGAAATGCTTGCAACAAGCCAACTTATGAAGAGGGGAGTAGGCGGCAGCAACGAGCTGAGATCAACGGAGGAGGTGGTGGTGGTGGCGGCGGCAGCGCACAACCGCAAGCTCCGACGCCCCCAGTCACGGAGCATATAGAGTGGTGAGCCTGTGGTGCCCTAGCTAGCGGCGATAGGCTTAAATTTGCTCTCCATCCACCGCCCCCAACTACCTCTTGCACATGTCTACCTGATGTTTGGTGTGCCACCGCGATGCCTGGCCCCTCCTCAACAACCTTGAGAGAGAGAGAGAGGTGGGGGATGGAGGGAGCAATTGTATAGGGTTGAGTGGATGGTGTGTTCTGGGCAAGGGGAGGAGGGAGCTGAGAGAGAGTGTGTGCATGATGAAGCATCATGGGTAAGTGGAATGGATGGTTAGAGAGAGGCGATGTGGATAAGTATCTACGGTAGGTAGGCCAAACAAACTACTCAAAATCGAGGTTATAGGCTTTGAATTGGGGCCAGCGTCCGATATTATTGGATGTATAGTACAAAGCAAGTTACCCTCTCCATCCCACAATACAAATCCAATGTATATACTAGGAAGCATATTGTTTAAGTAATATTTAATAAAATTGGACTATAGTTATTTCTATTAAATAAGCATAGGGCTACTCTTTCTATTAGAAATAAATATAATTTTATTTTATTAAATATTACTTAAATAATATACTTACTAGATATATATGTCGGACTTATATTGCAAGAATGAGGAAGTAATATATCGGTGCACCACAACTCCGCCAACGTTTCATGGCTTCAATCCTCGGGTCCTGTTTGAAATGCATTAATTTCATAGAAATTTTACAGAAATTTCATGTAAAACAATTTAATTCTCATAGAAAACGGGGAAATTCCCTGTTCCAAATGGGGCATGAGTTCTGGATTTTTATTTTTATTTTTTTATCAATGACCCTTTGCTATGCCCTAGTATTCACAAGCTATTTTGTTTTATATAATCTACTGTCCATACCTTGGAAGTTTCTTCCTTCTTGGTTGATGAGCTTAGTATTGTTTAGGACAAAGGACAAGAGAAACGTGCCTTTGTGACGGTGGGAGACCTACTTGCTTTGCTAGTTCTAGGTCGTCACTGAATCGGTAGTGAATCAAATAGTTTGACTAACCAAGTAATGGTACCCAACCATATCATTAAACACGGTCTCTGCTAGCCTCCACGCATATTTTCTGTCAAGCACTCCCATATCATGAAACGATGGAAAATGCTAGGATCATATTCATCTGGTTTTTTCTCAGAAACCGACGAGAGGGAATATGGGAGCACATGAGGAGCTGCTTATATGTTTGACATAAAGCACGGAATATAGAAATGCTTCATAAAACAAGTACAAAACAAATAACCGCACGCAGAACAGAATATGAATGATGTATCTTAGTTCTAACGGAGTTGAAGCCATTAACAAACCAAAACCTGCGTATCTCTTGGCGTCAGTTGCTCTGGACTAGGCAAGTTCGGTAGGTGACATGGTGGCTCATGAAACACTGACGTAGCAAAAGGAACTGAGAAAACACTAACATAAAAAGTTCGAAATGAATTAGGAAGTTCGTAAAAATAGAAAAGGCGGGAACAAGCTCAGCACAGCAGAATTCAACTTGGGACATGATGCAAGCTAGGAGAAATACCAGCATAACTGGTTGCTTTCTTTGATTCTTCTTTCTTGAGCAGGTTCCTCTATTCCTGATGCACTCTACAGTCTTCATCTCTGGGCTGGCCTTCTCCACGTATTTCTCCTGGAGGCTGGCTCTGGTTTCTTTTCCTCTAGTCCTGCTTCTGATAATCCCTGGGCTCATCTACGGCAAGTATCTTCTGTACCTCTCCCGCCAATCGCGCCACGAGTACGCCAACGCAAATTCCATGGTAGAGCAAGCACTCGGGTCGATCAAGACGGTTTACTCGTTCACAGCTGAGAGAAGGATCATCCAGAGGTACACAGCAGTCCTCGACAAGACGATCAAGCTGGGGATCAGGCAAGGCATTGCCAAAGGTCTCGCTGTTGGATTCACAGGCCTTTCTTTCGCCATTTGGGCCTTCCTCGCCTGGTATGGCAGCAGATTGGTGATGTACCATCATGAAAGCGGAGGAAGGATATATGCTGCAGGAATTTCCTTTGTTTTGGGTGGCCTGTATGTTCTTCTGGTCTCTCTTCCCTTGCTGACTTCATGAGTCCATTTGATTATGTAGAACATAAGCTTAACTTTGACAAACTTACTGGAATGTTGCAGATCCCTTGGAATGGCACTTCCTGAGCTGAAACATTTTGCGGAGGCATCTGTTGCTGCCACAAGGATTCTCGAACGGATAAACCGTGTGCCACAGATTAACGCTGATGACCCAAAGGGACTTGTTTTGGATCAAGTCCATGGCGAGCTTGAGTTTGAATCCGTCCGCTTTGTGTACCCATCGAGGCCAAATATGACAGTCCTGAAAGACTTCAACCTTCAGATTCCTGCAGGGCAAACTGTTGCTTTGGTCGGGTCCAGTGGCAGTGGCAAGTCAACCGCAATAGCATTGGTGCAGCGCTTTTATGATGCCAGTGAAGGAACTGTCAAGATTGATGGTGTCGACATTAAAAAACTCCAACTCAAGTGGATCAGGAGCAAAATGGGGCTTGTCAGCCAAGATCATGCACTGTTCGGTACGTCCATAAAAGAGAACATCTTGTTCGGCAAACCAGATGCAACCATGGACGAACTCTATGCAGCAGCCATGACAGCAAATGCTCACAACTTCATAAGGAGTCTTCCCGAGGAATATGAAACTAAGGTACGTACATAACAAGGAAAAAACATTCAATAACCTTAGTTACCTGTCTCCCATGCTTTACAGCATTCACTGTCCTTGCAGATTGGAGAGCGTGGAGCATTGCTATCAGGTGGCCAGAAGCAGCGTATTGCCATTGCGAGGGCGGTCATCAAGAACCCTGCTATACTTTTACTCGATGAAGCCACAAGCGCACTTGACTCGGAATCAGAGAAGCTGGTGCAGCATGCACTTGATCAAGCATCTATGGGAAGAACAACACTGGTAAATTGTCATAGCATCCACTCTTCCTACTTTGGAATGCAAAAATTGTAAGTTCTTGAATTCTTTGGCATCATAGCACTGCCACTGATTATACAATAATATTATCAGGTAGTAGCTCATAAGCTTTCCACCGTGAAGAATGCCGATCAGATTGCAGTAGTTGATGGGGGTACCATAGCTGAAATTGGCACACACGATGAACTAATCAACAAGGGTGGCCCATATTCACGACTTGTGAAATTGCAGAAGATGGTGAGCTACATTGATCAAGAAAGTGACCAATTTAGGGCCTCTTCAGTGGCAAGGACCAGTACCAGCCGTCTCAGTATGTCCAGAGCAAGTCCAATGCCACTTACACCAGGTGTTTCAAAGGAAACTGATTCCTCTGTTTCTCCCCCTGCACCATCTTTCTCCAGGCTTCTTGCAATGAATGAACCAGAGTGGAGACAAGCAGTCATAGGCAGCCTCTCTGCATTGGTATATGGTTCCTTGCAGCCAATATATGCTATAACCATCGGAGGAATGATTGCTGCATTCTTTGTTCAGGACCACAATGAGATGAATGCAATTATCAGCCGCTATGCCTTGATCTTCTGCTCATTATCTGTGATATCGATTGCTGTTAATCTACTGCAACACTACAGTTTTGCCTACATGGGGGAGCATCTAGTTAGGCGCATCCGGGTCCAAGTACTTGAAAAGATCTTAACCTTTGAGGCAGCATGGTTTGATGAAGAAACTAATTCAAGTGGTTCACTTTGCTCTCGGTTAAGTAATGAGGCTTCTCTTGTCAAAACCCTTGTTGCAGACAGAATCTCCCTACTGCTTCAGACAGCTTCTGGAATTATAATTGCGGTGACAATGGGCCTCCTAGTAGCTTGGAAACTTGCTCTTGTCATGATTGCTGTACAGCCATCTACAATGATATGCTATTATGCCAAAAAGATAATTCTGTCAAATGTGTCAAGGGACTTGGCAAAGGCCCAGCATCAAAGTACTCAGATTGCCATAGAAGCTGTTTACAACCACAGGATGGTGACCTCCTTTGGATGCTCATCAAAGGTTCTTCAGCTCTTCGAGCATACACAAGAGGAACCATTGAGGAAAGCAAGGAAGAAGTCGTGGGTAGCAGGGATCACCACAGGGTTGTCACCCTGCCTCTCATTCTTATCATGGGCACTGGACTTCTGGTATGGTGGGAAGTTGGCACAGTCTGGGGAGATCTCAGCGGGTGATGTCTTCAAAACCTTTTTCGTCCTGGTGAGCACAGGAAAGCTGATCGCTGATGCTGGCAGCATGACATCCGACCTGGCAAAGGGAGCAAATGCTGTTGCTTCAGTGTTTGAGGTGCTAGATAGGAAATCTATCTCACCACAAAATTCTCAGGTAACACATTCATGACTATTCTCATGAGCATTGTATAGAATATAGATCAGCAGCCTTGCACAAATAACGACTTTACAGTGCTAAATTGCTATAAGAATAAAATAACACAGCTACAATGCAGGTGGAAAAGGACAATCAGAAGAACAAAATACAAGGAAGAATAGAGTTCAAAAAGGTAGATTTTGCATATCCAACAAGACCACAATGCCTTATCCTGCAGGATTTTAGCTTGGACGTGAAAGCAGGAACAAGTATTGGCCTGGTTGGGAGAAGTGGCTGTGGTAAATCTACTATCATAGGTTTGATCCAGAGATTCTATGATGTTGATAGAGGGGCTGTACGGGTTGATGCTATGGATGTGAGGGAGATGAATATTCTTTGGTATCGAGGATTTACAGCTCTTGTTAGTCAGGAGCCTGCAATGTTTTCTGGCAGTGTCAGGGACAACATTGCCTTCGGTAAACCAGAAGCTGATGAAGATGAGATTGTGGAAGCTGCTAAAGCTGCAAATGCTCATGAATTCATCTCGTAAGTCTTAGATATTTTTCGTGTTCCGAAAAACAAATTGCAGTAAAATGCTTGTATATGAAGTTATGAACTCCCATTATTCAACATATGGAATTTAAAGTCTACTCTTTTTCAGATCTCTGAAGGACGGATATGATACTGATTGTGGAGAGCATGGCATACAACTATCAGGAGGACAGAAGCAAAGAATTGCAATTGCAAGGGCAATAATCCGGAATCCAGCAATACTACTACTTGACGAAGCAACAAGTGCTCTCGATGCACAGTCAGAGCAAGTGGTGCAGGAAGCCCTTGATCGAATCATGTCAGGGAGGACCACAATTGTGGTGGCACATCGACTAAACACAATCAAGAATGTAGACTCAATTGCTTTCTTAGGAGAGGGTAAGGTGGTGGAACGTGGTACTTACCCACAGCTCATGAACAAGAAGGGAGCATTCTACAACCTAGCAACCCTTCAGAAATAAGTTGACTGTATAATGTAAACTACTGCAGTAACTGACCTGCTAGCCTAATGTTATAGCATAAAATCAGCACTCCTTAACAAGTTCTCACGCAATTCCTTCAATCATCAGTTAATGTATCTGAGCCAACTCTCGCCTTTCAAGTGGTTTAAGATATGCATAAATGTAGACAAGTGCATAACTGGACCCGCTAATCACTAATATAGCTTAGTTTTAAGAAACAAATGGTAACAAAGTTATATTATTATAAAACAGAAAACAAGCAAGCGGTACGTGCATTAATAGTCATGTTTATCTCCTCTCCTGCTTGTTATGAATATTGTGCATATATTGAAGAGGCCCAATGGCCAATATATATAGGGAGTACAAAGGGATATTACAGGGGAATATACCGATTCCTATTCTATCTCTAATACCCTTATCTCTAATACCCTTAACACCCCCCCCCCTCAAATGCAAGACGTATGCAATAACATTGCATTTGAAAAAGGGTTAATACTAAAATAAGAAATATCCGACGTCCGAGTCTTGATAATGTCGTCGTTGCATGCAGTTTTTGAATAAACTGTCAAATCAAGTCGAAGAGGAATAGATAGAAGCATAATGGCGCAGATCGAAGCCCAAGACGGCGGCGGCGCAGTGCACAAGGTGCAAAAGACGCGCGGTGGCCTTAAAGCTCGGGGCGGCGGCTAGAGAAGCGGCGGCATCATGACGACTTCTACGATCTGCACACGGCTCAGAGAGTAGAGCGGCGGCTGCAGCCATGCAAAAGAAAAATTCCTACACTTCTATGACTGACAATAAATTTGTGGACTCGCACGACTTGGACGAACTAAAAAATAAAAAAATTAGAACTACGGATTTAGATGGACACAACAAAAAGACTCGCGAAAAATAACCGAAGACTGACTAAAAGAAATCAGCAGCAGAAAACTCCCCCCTCTCTCTCTCTCTTAACACCCCTCGGGCGGTGGCGCCTCCTCCCACACTCTCCTCTTTCTGCCCATCGCGCTCTCCCTCTTCTCACGCCCGACGTCACCCATCTCTCTCCCGCAACCGGATCCAAGCGAAGAGGCCGTCGGCGGGCAAAGAGGCAACGGCTCGGGAAGAGCAGCGGCGGCCCTAAGAGGGTCGGGAGAGGCTAGGCCGGCGTCGACCAATAACGCCGAGCCGAGCGCGCGCGCGGTCCAAGAAGAGGACGGCGGCGGCTCGAGCGATGGACGCATCGGAAGGTCTTGGCGGCTGCAGCACCGAGGAGGAGGCGGCCAGGCGATGGAGAGCGACGGATCCGGACAGAGACGACCGGATCCGGGCCGAGGCGAGACCAGTTCCGAGCTCGGCCGCGTCGAAGGTGGCCAGATCCGGCGGCGGCCGGATCAGGAGGTGACGGAGCGCGGCGGCCTGAAGAAGAGGACGGCGGCGGTAGCTCAGATCCGGGCGGGAGTCGGCCTAGTGACGGCAGTTGAGACGCCTGCGGTGCGGATGACGGCTCGGCGTCCTTGGGCGAAGAGAGCGACGGATCTGGCCAGAGGCGACCGGATCCAGAGATGGTCGACGACCCGAGGGCGGCGGCGGCCCGCACCAACGGCGACGGAGCCCAGATCCGGCAACGATGAGCCTGCTCCGGGTGGGAGGCGACCCACATGAGCCAGGAGCAGCCCGAAAGCGAGCCAGCGGTGCCGGACAGCGGGCGGGAGATGGCGACATGCGGCTGCGCCGGCAGCCGGGAAGAGGTGGCCGCCCCCGGGAGCGTAGATCACTCCTCCGGGGGGCAGCAGATGCAGAAGTTGAGCGGAGGCGAGGCAACAACGATGGGTACAATAAACCCTAACCCTAACCTTGGCTCTGATACCATGTTATGAATATGGTGCATATATTGAAGAGGCCCAATGGCCAATATATATAGGGAATACAAAGGGATATTACAGGGGAATATGCCGATTCCTATTCTATCTCTAATACCCTTAACACTGCTAACATCCTGTGGGTTTTTAACTTGTAAGATAATGAAAAAGGATTACCGCAAACTAGAACATAGCCAGAAGAAGAAATACCTACAACTGAACACAGCCAGGACAACATCGTCTTTATTATTACTTGAAATAGATATTTAGGAGGCTTCCCTTAGACAACTCAATCTCCCTGCTCATGTTATCCATCTCTACCTTGACCAATGCCTCTACATCAATTGAACCAAGTTCAGTTGAGGCTAGCCGATCTTTTACTTCATCGAGAATCTGCTCATAGGTCTTCAGAACTGTCTTAACCCTTACTCTTTCCATTGAAGACTTCTGAAATACACTGTCGTGCTCAGCAACTTGATGTTCCAATTTCAGCATTTCATCCTCCTTCAACATCAAGGACTGCTGCAAGTCCTTGATATCATCCTGAAGGGCTTGTAACTTTTTCTTCTGTTCTTGCAATGTCGAGAAAGCAATGTTAGCATCACTTGTTACTTTCTTGTAATCTAACTCCAAGGAAGTGTATGCACTTTCTAGTTCTTTGAGCTGCCACTTCAACTGATCCTGTAGCTTTGCAGAAAACTCTTCCTTCCGCGTCTCCATATTGAAATTGTGAATCTCCTTGATTTTTTTAGCATGTTCCAGTAATGCATTCACTATCCTTTGAGCATCCCTATCCTCAAGGCACGAATCCCATTTAAGTTCTTTCTGCAAAACAGCTTCAATTACAGCTGCAGTTAATAGATCTGAAGGACGATTCCGAATGATTCCCTGAACATGAGAGATTGTCTTTGTAAAGTTGTCCCGCTGAATATCAAGTAAAATTTTCTCAAGGGGGTTGGCATGTTCTGAGGGCATCCATGTAAAACATAACTCATTTATTATCGAAGCTGATGGCACCTCAGAGTTGGTTGGCAATGACTCTATGAGACCTTTCCTCATGAATGACTCAGAAGTCTCTGCAGCATTTCCTTCCATTTGTTCACCGGTTTGTACATTATTGCCTTGATCTAGTTTTTCTTCATTTTCTCCTTGATTATGTTGAGGCCCTTTACTTAGGCCCACCTCACCATATGCTGGTTTGAGTCTCTTGAATTCTTGAGATAAGGAACCTAAAAAGGCAAAAATTAATGTTGCTGCAGTGAGTATTAGAAGGCACTTTTATGTTCTAAATAAGAGCAGCCCAAGCATACCTATCTGCTCATGAACTCTCAAGACATTGTCTCGTTTCTCGTAGAGTAAAGCTTGCTCTGCACTGTCCTCCACCTGATCTATTGTGCTGGCTGGTGATGGTTCTTCTATCGCTTCACCTCTTTCTTTCAATATATTCTTTGTGCTGTCACGGGAATTCTTCAGGTGTGCCAGTCTTGGTGATCTTCGTGGTGTTTCAGGACTCCGCGGTGAGCCTCGTCGCAACTTCCCTATTCTCCTCTTTTGTTTGTGAGACAAATCACATAATTCATACTCATCAACTAGCTTGCGCTTCACTGTTGTAAGGTCACATTGCAGTGGTTGATTAGACAAGTTAAGCTCCTCAAGACTGCTGCTCCTGCTATCAGGTATTGGAGCAGAACAATCGTCATTTGGAGGGAAGAAGCGTCGTAGTTGTCTCTTTACAAAGTCAACTGAACAACAAAAAGATGAGTTTTCACCATGCTTGCAATGCAAAAATGACAGAAAAGGAGGTAATTTTTTTTAAAAAAAAAACTCACATTGCAAGACAAGTTTCTGCTTTAGAAATTGGCTCTGAATTTGTGGTTTGCCCCTACATAGATAAAAATCTTCTGCGGCCGCACCCGTGTTCCATTTATACAAACTGAGTGTAGCACAGAATAAGTCAACTGTCACTTTGTCAACATGCAATATTCTCATTACTTCAGCTATTGCTTTAGCTTTATCATCCTCCATTGGCCTCTTCGATGATAAGTATGTCTCTAACTCATCTTTGGGGCCACCTACTTCATGTAGGTCAGGGAAGCTCTGTGATGAAATATGCTCATCCCCTTGATTACTCCTTTGCAAGTTAACTATCTAAAAGTTGATACAAACTTATCAGTTTAAGGAGTCAACATTACTATTAAGGTACTAATCAACAATATCAAAATTCTGCTCTTCCCTGAACCCAAGGTAAAAGATATGAAATAACAAAATGAAGTTAGGACCAAAGTGACACGAAGAATTAATTCTTCTGAGCCTTAAGCTTCCCGAGTCAACAAAAAATTCATGTGCTTTCTAAAGATCATCAGGTGTTCTATGATCCTTAATCTAAGCTTATGCTACCACACATGCAAATCAAACTTGTCTTATATCTATCTATTCTGACAACAAAGTGATTCCATATGGACTAGAGAGTAGGCAAAACATATAGACAGAAGTGACTCGTACAAAATTGATCTAATTATTTGCACAAGATTAGACTATAATATTACTCCAACATCAGATTGATGTTGTATCTCAACCTGTGAGTGACTATGCATGAGACTGTCAGCTGTCTCTGTTAGTTTATCACCAGTAGAGGGGAATATATCACATGGGAGTTTTCCTTCTATACTCCCAGTAGCTTGAGCACCATTTCCTGAAGAGAGAATTGTTTTCTCAAGAGCATTCCTACCAAAAACCAAAACCTTGAAATGCATATCCTTATCGTATCGGAAGACAAGGAACTCATATTCTCTCAAAGAATTGTCCTCCACAAACTTCGGCCATCCAGTGGTCAGAAATACACAACCATCAACTTTCTCTAACTGAATAACCCAAGTCTTTCCTTCCGAATGCTTAAGTATAACATTAGCAGATGATGCCACTGCAGTGTCAGAAGTACTGGGCTTCACCTCTGGAATGTGATCAAGGAAGTCTCTAGGTATCTCCTACATATAGAAGCAAGGTTAGGACACACTTTAAACTTTTTTCAAAAGCAGTAAGGACGAGACCCCTCACCGATTTAATTAACGAAATGAGAAAAATACAATATTAGATGTCCACGCCAAAGAAAAACAGAAAATTAAAATGAAAGAGCTCCACACCTGAGCGCACTCACTCGAGACCTAATACATGGTAAAACAGAACAGAACCTTCACACCAGACAGCCTAAAGAGAGTTATTCAGAACTCATGGACTTGACACAGCAAAAGAACATCAGAAGCAGGGGAGATCACAATGCAATTCTCATCGTCACAGGTGCCCATCCTTTAGCTCGGTGAAAAGGACATACTTTGAGCTATTTCCACTCGACTTCAAATGGCACTTTTTTATGTAAAAGACTGGTCATTGTGCCGACAGTCAAATGCAAATGCACCATGTGGGTACTTGTGTACATCAAGATGTCATTGAACAACACAAATCTATGCAATCTGAAGCTTTGCTCTCAGTTTTAGACCACATGCATGCATAAGGAAAGCAATGTCAGTATTTTTACACCTGGTGCCTCCACTCCACCCATCGGAATAGCACGTTTGACAAAAACAGATGCAATGCAAGAATCTCGGCAGGTATTAAAATATCACAAAATTTCAACAGTACACGCATTGGAGGAGGGGGGTCCTCTCCTCCCAAGGGGCAAAACCCAAGCGGCGTTTTGGCTTGTCTCTTCCCCTCCGATAACCAGACCAGGTGCGCACATGCAAACACCACAAGAACTGAAAGGAAGGGTTTGGGGAGGAAGGAATACTCACGAGGCGACGGGCGAAGTCGCCGACGAGGACCTTGAAGAAGTGAGGCCTCCTCTCCTCTTCCATGAGCGATGCCGCAGATCTCTCTCTCTCTCTCTCTCGAAGTGGAGAGCAGTAGAGGAGGCCAAGAACAGATGGAGTGCGGCTTGCTGGTTGTTGCCTTGTTGGTGCGGAGTGAGGGAACGAATTGAAGTGGCTGCCCCCACCTCTCTCTCTCTCTCTCTCTCTCCCCGTGACCTCGGCGCGTGCAACAAAAAGGAGCGCGGAATCGTCGCAGCAGCCGCTTCTCTTTTTCTCGTCAAAAGCGGAATGCGCTCCTTCTCTCTCATTCGTGCTGTGTTTTACAGGGCGGACACGACTTCTTGTCAGTATGATGAAACTACGGATGGGACTTGAGGGAGCACACGCATCCGTCGCATCGGTCTCACGTTCCTTTGCAGTCGCTGGACTCGATGGCGGCAGTATCAATTCTAGGGGACGCGCGAGTTATCCCCAATTCCGCAAAAGAAATGAACGCTGAGAACGGTTTTCACTTTTCTGTGATTTAGGTTTTTAATCCCCAAAGTTTGTTCATGCATTCTGTCTAGATTGTCGATTACCCGACAACGCTGTGTTGCGCCTCGCGTTGGTGGACCTGACAGCCCACAAGAAACAGTAGCAGCAACAAGCCAACAACACTAGCAGCGCTACTAAAATCCTTCGAACCAACGGAACGAACAGCTACCATAAACATGACATAAATCCAGAAAAAAATGCGAGGAAAGAACTCAGAAACTTATTCGACAATTTTATTTATAGAACACAGCCTGGCTGACTTGACTTTTGCAGCCAAATTATTAAGCAGACTATTCCTACAAATGTTTTTGCCGTTTCACACCCAGAGGTGAACATGTACCATTTGATGTTTTCTAGCAATAAAGATTAAAAATGTATCCTTTCTAGTGGGAGGAAAGAAAATCCAAGAGCCTGAAAAGGTGGAAGAAGAATGAACTAAACAATATCCCAGGGGACCAAGCAGACCACATTAATTTGCTAAATCTGCAGAGCTGAAGCAATAGATCCTGCCAGACTGAGAACTTCAAACGGCCGCCTGCCCTTCACCGCATTGACAGTAAGAGGGCATGAATCGGTAATCCAAAAGTGGCTCAGGCCATGCTCCTGACTCTCTGAAAGTTTTACAATAAAAAGTAGGTAGTTATATTAAGGCAAATAAACAGCAAATTATTCAACACAAAATGAGTGCTGGAATAGCAAAAGCTCTGGAAATTCATTGGCGCAAGGTGCTTCCGGCATACTCTCATGCATATAGAGATCATCGTGTGACAGAAGTTTGAAGTTGAAACATTGTAGGGATGGCAACTGGCAAGAACAATCAAATAGGTGGTTTTGGTCTTTTGGATAGTGCTTCATACCACATTGGTGTCTAGAAATGTTATAACATTATGGTGATTAATGATGAACGATTGTAGGGTATGACGCAGCACTACTGCATCATCAAGAACTCAATGATGCGGGAAAATCACAAGATGATTTTATTTTTAGGTGTCTTGGGATCTTGCTCATCTCTGATTGGAGAAAAAAAAAATTCAATGCTCTTTCTTTGATATGTTAAGGATTTCATCCCATGCAAACAGCCAAAAGTTGCACAGCTTTGCTGATCGAAGCAGTCTTGATAAAAAGGAAAAATATGACTTAAAAGTCTTTGCCGGGGTGAAGGGCAGTTTCTATGCTCTTTGGAGAAGTCAAGGATTCAGTTGCTTAGTCAAACATGTTTAGTGAGTGAAACAATAAATGGTTTATCATCGACAAAATGAAGAAAACAAGGGAACAAAATCATAGCAACCAGTGTGACCATGCCCTTCTACTTTGATCATATACCATTAATAAAAAGGTGTCAGCTGAGAAAGAAACTAACTTGTTCCTATTATTTGCCTCTAGAGTCTAGATTCTAGGACTCCAGATCCAAGAGCTTTTATAGAAAAATAATAACAGTATGGGAAATTTATTAGCATGCTAACATTATAAAACTAATGATGGGTACGTACCTCCATTATCATGCTGAAATTTCTCCCATGACTTGTTAGGGAAAATGCCATGTGTGACGTATGCACTAACCTTTGCTGCTCCATGAGCTGCCAATACTTTCTGGACAGGAAACTTGAATATAAGTTAACAATCTTAAGGAAGCATGGTACAAATACACCCTTAAGAGGAAAAAAAAACTTTTGAGAAAAATTTTCCTCAACCACAAGGCCACATGAGTTCAAGATCCACAATTAATCACTACAAAATAAAAAAGGAAGTTTTAAGTCATAAACAAATTTCATTACCTGGCACTCAATCAAAGTACCACCAGACTGCACCAAGTCATCCACTATAACAACATGGCGGCCTCTAGGATCTCCCTCTTTTATACGTACAATTCTCTGTTCCCCTTCTCTAACTTTGTTGCATACAATCTACCAAAAGACATTTTATAGAAAGAAAGTCATTAACTCATCATACAAGGGAATAGATAGGAATGCCATTTTTTTTGTTGATATTTAGAAGTACTCAGACAAAAAAAATTACCATAGGAAAATGTTGAAGTTGCTTATAGAAGCGCTTCCATGCGCCGTCATCTGGAAAAGCTATGGTTATCTGATAACGATATTGAGAAACACATCAGACTGTATATCACATCGACACTGAAATAAAAACTTTTTTCCATTTAGTAAGGCGTACTCACATTATCGGAATCAGGTAGCTCCTGAAGCCTACTTTTCAGCAAGGGGATGCCACTCTCAAAACATGGTAAGACCGAGTCTCCAAAGTAGAATCTCTCCTGTTGTGTTGTTAAGCACAGGTTTGTTTTCATGTTGAATTAAAAAAGTTACAGGACAAGAAGTTAATTGGATAATATGGAAGAAATTCACTTACCTGCAAAGCATGAATATCATAAATCACTAAACTTGAAGGTCCACCTCTTGATATTGGTATATTGGACAAAATTCTAGCGAGTGTGAAGGCGGTTGCAACATCTCCTTCATCTTCCATACGCTCAGAAGTCCCAGTCGGGAAAAATGGGAGTATAAGAGTAAACGAGGCTATAAACAACTTCGGCAGAGCATATATAATTGATAGTTGCTCAAATATGACACTGGGCGAGCTAAATGATGCTAAAAAAGCAACATGTCGCCCGCGAATGCTGTGGGCATTCGAGATGAACAAATTTGGGAATCCATCGGGAAACGTCCTGAAAAGTGGTAACAAACTTAGCATAAGAAAGAAGGTCGGTCTAGTTATAGCATTAAATAAAAGAACTTGATGCCGGGACAAATTATAGGAATATGCCAAAAGAATAAAGTTGGTTCCTACCTATAAAAAACTAAGATTGGAACATTGGAATGATTTATCATTTCAACTCTAGTTTGCTTGATGGAGCAATCACATAAGTACTACTTGATCATAAATTGGGCCATGTGATCGTTTGTTTTAGTGTATACATTGTGAAAGGAATTAAAGTTTCTACGCAAATAGTATGTATCAATGGGTAGACTGTACCATGCTTGTGTTGTCCCAAGTCCTGACAAAACACAACACGTGAGCATCTTAAACCCGCATATAGCTTCACATCCGATACTATAATACCCCAAATCTACATAAAGGGAGACATTAGGGAAAAAGAGCGAATTTTGCCGTCAGACCCATCGACCTTTTAGAGTGTCGATTTAGTGTCGCGCGCAGAGGTTCCCAGACCATCCCAGGACGGTCGGCACCGTCTAGAGAACCGCATATTTAGCGCTCAGAGGTTCCTGACCGCCTAGGGACGATCGGCACCGCCTCGCGTTTGGTGTTCATCATCCGGCAAATCCTTACCTTTATTACCGACTTACCACTGCAGAAAAGAAACCCCAAAACCAAGATAGCCGTGGACCAAAATGCCCTTGGGCAGCCAAGTGTGTGAGAGGGCATCCGGTCATTTCACTATTGCAAAGGCACCCCATATAAAATCAAGACCCATAGCAAAGACCATTTTCATTCCCAACCGTGAGACCAAGCTCCATTTCACCAATGCAAAGGGCAAGCCTCCAACCGTGCCCACATATAAACTAGCTCATGCACCAAGCCCACATTTTCTCATCCATTCTCCACCAAGGTAAGAGCATAGCACAGGAACAAAGCTAACAGTAGCACACCACTCTCCACTTCATTCTCCCCGCCAACCAAGAAGCTAACACGCAAGCACATCCCCAAAGCTCGCCACAAGGAGCAGGAAAAGAAGATGGAGCCGAAGGAGGAGATGCATAGGAGCGGCCGACCGTGACGGCAAGAGGAGGAGCCGCTGAACCTCGACCCCATCCGTGCTAATTTTCTTTTAGGAATCCAGTGAGTCTCCACATGCACACAGAGAGAAGGAGGGGCGGGTGGTGGCGGAAGGGAGTCACCGTCGGCGGGGAGTTGGCGGATTGGGCCCTCGGCCGGCCGGGAGGGCCACCAGCCCCGGCGCCTCGGCCGAGACTCCCGTGCCGCGAGCCACCGGGAGAGAGAGGCGGCGTTGAGGAGCGGCGGCGCCCAAGATCCCGGCGGCGGCGCGTCCACGCCGCCGCGTCGCCGGGGGCGGCGGCCGGCCATGCGCGCGAGGAAGGGAAGTCGGAGGAGGCGGAGGCGAGGCCGGCGGCGCGCCGCGCGGCGGGGGGCGGCGGCGACGCCGAGCACCATGCGCCGCGCCCGCCGCCCGGCGGCGGAGAGAGAGAGGCGTGAGAGGGTGGAGGAGGAAGGAAGAGGGGCGGCGGGAGGGCGCCGGCGGTGGGGCCGGCCGCCATGCGCGCGCATCAGGAGGCCATTCGGCCAGTGAAGAATGGGAGAGAGAGAGTGGGTAGGGGTGAGGAATAAGGCCCTGTGGCCAAAAGCAAATGGGGAGAGGCAAGGCCATTCTACCGAATCAGGTGAGAGGAGAGAGAAGGAAAGAAAAGAAAAAGGAAAAAAAAGAAAAGGAAGGGAAAAGAAGAGGAAAGGAAAAAAAGAGGAGAAAAAGAAAGAGAGAAAAAAGTGGGTTCTGGCGCACATGACAGTCCTCAAAACCGGCATTTACGCGAGAATGGGATTCGCGTTTAAAGTCGCTGCTTCTTCGTTCCACTCTGTTTTGTTTTGTTTGTTGAGTCGAGTGGATGTGTTGCGCAGTGGAGGTCCTGGTGGAGCCGCCCACGCGTCATCCCCGAGGCTAACCAGCAAGTACATTGTAAAGCGGTGAATCGGGTAGTGATTTGGTTAAAATTGAATAAGTTGGGGTAAGGTTACCTTTTCGGGAGCATAGTAAGAAAAGATGAATGATGAACGTTAAGACATGATAAGTTGAAAAGCATAAATAAACTTGTATGTACTTGGTAGAACAATGGATTGTGGTGAAATATTGGTATCTTTATGTCTTTGGTGACGTGTTCTCTGATGACCTATGATTTCGTGCTAATCGTATTTGGATGAGTGTTGCTTATGATTAAGTGCCACGTTGAAAGCATGTTGCATTATGCATTGCACTCATACACGAACAACAGACCTACCTCGGTGGGTGGTATACCGGTATAGGCTACGATTCTGAGACGCATTACGGATGCATTGTATTGCATAAAAGAGTTAATAATGAAGCGAATACTGAGGATAGTGATGTATAGCTCATAGAAATGGAGAGTGATGATAGTAGAATGTTACAGAGATAGTGAGGTGTAGTCCACAGAGATGGGAAGTGATAACCGATAAGTAGTATAGGCTAAAGAATTGAGAATGTGCATGAGCATGTGCGTGGGCATATGCATAATAATCGGTGGATGAGAATCGATAAGGATATGAAAAAAAGGGGCATGTGCATGATGAATAGCCCAACGGATCTTGAAATGGTTGAATGGAAGAGTGGATAATGAAATTGGAATAATAATGGTCTAATAATGAATGAACCTGTTATTTGCTGTTTTGCTTTGTACTCGCTGAGTCGGTGGACTCAGCCTTGCTTTGTTGATGTTTTTTTAGGTGACCGTTGAAGGCGTCAGGCACGGGCGGGAGTAGCACATGGATAACTGGCACGAACCAGCAGCACTTTTGTATCGCTTTTGTCAGTGTACTCTAGCTTTGTTAGGCTAGAGTAATCAGTGAAACTACTATGATGTATCCGAACGCAGAAAAATAAATAAATTTAATGTTGGCTTAAATTCTCCTGTGTTAATGAAGTGGTAAGAGTTACAGAGGTGGTAACATCTTGGCCCAGAGGGTGGGCGGGGTGTTACAGATACCCACCTTTCCCTGCTCCAGTATAGGCTAAGGTTCTTCATCCTGACAAACTAATTCTGAAAACTACGCTGAAATGAGTCAGTTCTGCTGCATCAATTGGGAAATCTTCAACAAAATTCCACCCACTTCAGACATTCTTTTCCCCCAAAACGTTTCTTTCATCTTATAGGGGAAACATTGTCATCTTGATATGTATTAATATTGTGCTAGTTTCAACTACCCCACACCAAATTTAGGACTACACTAATTTGCCGAGAAATGGTGATGCCGGGACATTAGTCTGCCAGATGCAAGATTCGCGCTCCAATTGTAAACCCTGAGAATCCCAATTCCCAACGCACGGCACAAAAATCTAACATCTAAGGAAAAAACAACAACACGATGCTAGAAGTGAAGGGGAAGCTTTGGACCTCCAGGAGATGGAGCGGAGTTCGATGTCGTCGTTCCGGGCGACCACCTGCTCGGCGAGCTCCCGCATCTCCTCGCAGTGGAAGAGCAGGACGTTCTTCTGGGCCCCGCGGCGCCGGCCATCTTCGGCACGGCCAGCGGCGCGATCGCGGGGGACACCACGTGCAGCCCGCTGCCGTTGCCGGTGATGCTGCTGCTGGTCGCGCTCGCGCCGCCGAGGTGGAGGCTGGCGCGGAGCCTGCCGGGTGCGGGGGCGCGAGGGGAAGGCCTCGGGAATGCGGGGTTGGGCTTCGGTCTCGGGCGCGTGCTCGGGGCTGGGGTCGGGGTCTTGGCCCGCAACGCCGCGGGGGAGGCGGAGGCGGCCGTTGCCATCTTGCCGCACGCGGCGGTTGGTCGCTGGGATGTGGCAGTGGCAGGTGAATGGGCAAGGCGTGGATTGCCGGTGCGTGTGCTACATACGCATGTATGTCGCGCGTGCCGTGGCGAGGTTTTTTGCGAGATTTCGCGTGATGTTAAAGCGGTGGTGGGACGGAGCGGCGTAGGCGCACCGGTGCGTGGTGGGTGGGTGGGCGCAGATCTCGTTTCGGCTTCAGTTTCTACCTTCTAGCTTATTTTTTATTATTTATAAATTTTATCTTTTTCTGAATTTTTGATTTTTTAAAGCTTTTTTGCCGGTTCTTTTTTCTCGTATTTATTTGCATTATACGTGATGGGCTAATATATTTTTTCTATTTTTAAATTTAATTATGCTAAATAAGCATCTGTTAGCTACAGTGTTTTTTCCAACCAACTATAGTGTTTTTTCAGCCAGCTACAGTGTTTTTCAGCCATAAGCCACTCAAATAAAACCATATTGATCACAGCCTAAAACACGGTGATGGTCATAATGGGTGTTTGGTCTTGCCTACCGAAACGGGTTTCGTGGTTTTAAGCCAATTTTGTTGTTTTAGATGAAGTAAATTTCATATTTAAAATGCATATGAAGTAAATTTTGTTGTTAGTAGATCGTTATTTCAATTGCCTTATTGGTCCCCAAGGTCAGGGTTAGAGAGCATCTTAGGTGAGGAATCCTCTAAAAACAGAACAATGTGAATTTTGTACCCTATTGATCATGGTGTCAATGAGGAAGTTGGTGTTGCTCACGTTGTATCACTGGATGGATTGGATGGAGAGTATTAATCTATACTTATTTTAAACAACTCAAATCCTGAATTTGCATTATATTGCTTTAAAAAAACCTGGTTTGGTTTAATTGCCCAGCAGTCAAAATCTATGTGGCCAAACGACTTCTGAAGAGTTCCAAAGCCACTGGCCTCTCTTCCTCGAATATTTGGATCAGTCAATAAGATTGCACAGCCTCAAAGCCCTTCTTGCACACCTAAGAATGTTTGTCTATGTATTAACGAACTATTTTTTTTCTCTAAAATCAATCGATTTTTTACCATTGGATAGAGATACAATGCTCAGAATCTCTCCCGTATCTCCAATATAAATGAACACCTAAACCCTAGCCCCACCTCCTCCCTCCAACTACTGCCCCTACCACTAACCATCGTTGGATCTATCGTCCTCACCCCCATCGACTCTATCCATGGCCCTCCTCCTTGCCTGTTTCCGATGGCACCACCACCGTCTCCACGCACCATCGCCCACTGTAGAACCGTCTCTACCTTAGCCTCCCTCTAAGCCGTTGGATGCTAGTGAACCTTGAACTATAATTCATCGCCTCCATTGAAGACGTCATCGCCTCCATTGAAGACGTCATCGCCGTCATAGGCGGAAGAAGACAACGATGAAGAGCCTCGCTAAATCTTCATGCGGAGACGGAAATGGAGGTGAGCCTGAATACGAATATAGGCACAAGTTGAACGGTGAGAAATTTAATTGATTTTTAAAAAACAGTCGAATGATGTCTAGGACTTTGGATTTTTTGAGTGCATGTTTTCATATAATTTCGTAAGAATTTTGCAAGAAAACAATCTAATAGTAGCTGTTAAATTATTTAGATTTTCTGCATTTCAAATAAAGCCTAGCTAAAGCCTTTTCCCTTAAGACGGGCCAGTCACCTCATGAACAAAACTTACGTCTTGTTTCTGTTTTTGTTCTGCCAAGTATTTTATGGTAGAAACGGTGTATCAAAAGCTGGGTAGAGAAATCGAAAATTACTTTGGCCACGTTGCACGCGGAAAACCCGATCAACTTTCCGGGAAGCGGAGTTCGCCTGCGGCGGCTGCACGGCGTTCGGGGGTTGGTACGGTGGACTAGTGCGACGTAGGTAAGGGCTACACACATCTATCCACATCACCTCAGTTCTTCTCTAGTAGTTCTTGTCTAGTAGCGTTGACAAGGTATAGCCGCAAGCAGCAGCCAGTTACTCTGCGGTCAGTTTGCTGCACGATTTTACGGCGAGCTTCGTCGACTTCCACCGTGTCCACGTGCCGGGCCTGCCGGCAAGTATCTTTCGGCATTGTCCACGCCAAGATTAGCTAAAAGCTTGTGTATGGTGAGAAGTACTAGGACGCGAAAGCTCCGTCGCTCCGATTTTCCGGTAGGACATGTTGGACCCAACGTCTGCACGTCAGTGACGGACGCAGGAATTTTGGAATGGGTGTTCGAACTTCAAAGTTGTAAAAATATTTTTCAGTACAAAATATAAAGATCTACATATGCCTCTTTTAGTCGTTCTTTAAAACTTTCCAGCAAAACAATCCCCGGAAGCACAAGCATGTATCAGCAAAGAGATTGCGCCATACATGTGATGGAAGACTCTAGGCAAAAGGCTACAATCTTCAGAAAGACAGGACAAAATGCTGAGGTCTTCATACACTTGCAGATAGATATAAGACCTCTAATAGTTTTAAGTAAACTCAGGCCAAAAACCTGAATTGCTACCATCAGTTCGTGCCTAAGTTCCAGTATGTTTGGGAATTAGGCAGCGCACACACAGGGACAAAACATTTGAGTATGCCGCAACTCTGAATATGCAGCTGGGCATTGCGCTGAAGCTGGACAAAGCTAGTTTTGTTGGTTTGACTGTTCTGTTGTTTGTTGTCTCTAATCGCTCTTAAGCACTCTGTTTTATTTTCCCTCTCTTTTGGCTGCTGCTGTAAGAATTGGTGAGGCTATCTATTCCTTTGGAGTAGGGGCGGGGATTAATGAAACTCTCTCCTTCATCTAGAAAAATGCTGCAACTCTGAATCAGCTAAAAGATCCTATGATATGAATTCAGAATGTTGCTGCAAATCTGTCCCTTGGGTGCACAGATTCAGAATATTAAGGATAACAGAAATAGCTGAGTGTCCTATGATATGAGCACATAAATCACCAACAAAGCACTATTTTTACCACCAAAGAGCTAACTAAGATCCACCATGTCATTGCTGATAAAACCGACAATAGCATTACCATTCGGAATTAACTAGTGTTAAGCATGAATAGTATTTTTTTGGTAGAACAAGAGAGAAGTAATAATTGATTATTACAGGGAATGGATTGCTCAGCTCAAGATTCAGGAGTCAAAAACCCATTATGCCAGCCATGCCAGTTTTTGATGGATGGAGGAAAGAGAAGAGAGTTGCGGTGGAGTAATATACCGAGAGCACGCAGCGTCCGTAGATCAAATTTGTCGGCGAGGCAAGGCTGGCTAGCGTTCTTGGCCCGCATCGCGGCCAACTCCTTCAAGCTGATGAGCAAATCCTGCACACCACCACCATTAAACCTCTCAGAAGTCAGAAAGAAGATAGAAGCAGAGAGAAAAGAGGAGCGAGCTGGCGGCTGTGGAGGTCCTCGTCGATGTCCGGCGCCCTCCAGGCCATGGAATCGTCGGCCTTGTTGAGCTCCTCCTCGGCGCGGGTCTTCTTCTGCAAGTCCTCGACCTCGCTGGCGACGACCTCCCGCTTCCGGGGAAGCATATAGCGTAGGGCACCGCCGAGGAGCCCGACAACGGCCGCCACCGTGGGTCGTCGCCTCGTCGGCCGTCACTGGGGGCGCTAGGGTTAGGGGATCCGAGATTTGGGGGCACCGCACCGGGACCGGATGGATGGGGAATCGCTGGGAGGCGGGGCGGGGAATTGGGGGTGGCCTTGGGCCGATCGGCGCCGCGCGCGGAGGGAAAAATGGGCCAGGCCCAGGTTTGCGCAGAAAATGAGAAAAAGGCAACGAATATAGCTGTTTTGACCCAACTAAATATGTACATATGTATTATATCTTACATATACTAAATTTTTTACCAAAAAATTTAGGTGTTCAGCTGAACACCCATGAACTACTGTAGATCCGCCCCTGCTGCACGTTGACAAAAACAGATCCACGACACCAGCAGGGTAAAAAAACACGTATTGCAGACAATGATCCAGCTAGCTTTATTTGTGATACTCGATACAGCATTGCCAGGGTGTTCTTTTTTTAGAGAGTACAATGTGGAACATATGCTCAACACACGTCATATTTGCACTATCCATGCACATATGCGTGGATATACCTTATATACATTGAGAATTTATCAAAAGTACATACGATATTTCTATTGAACATACATAGATATATATATACTTCTAAAATTAATGCATACCTACGTTAAATTTGGTACTTAAACACTGATACGCTCGGTGTATACCCGCACGTCTAACCATCTGGCCACAAGTCAGCTGCCCACATTGCCGAGGTGTTAATTTGAACAGTAATTGCCCATTTGAACAGTGTCTTCCGGGTGGTCTGATGATCCAATGCGCGCGTTACGTACACACGTTCAGCTCAAGCTCAAGCTCTTCGGAGCCTGACCGCAGGTACGGCCGGCTCGACCAGACGACCACCCGGAGATATGTGGACATGGAACTCGGCCGTGTCGACGAGCTCGAACAAGCAGCAGTCCCCTTCCTCCAGGCAGTTGCAAACGCGCGAACGCTCACCACTCGCGCGACAGCCCGCAGCCGGTCCCTCATGTTGGGGATGTAGAGCACCACCCACGCCTAGCCGCCCGGATCCCGGAGCAACACGTCCGTGTAACAGCCTTAATTTGCCTCAAAATAAAATATACATAATTTTTATGGATTTTTTAAATTATGTACTTTAAATTTTTTGCGAAAGCCTTGCTTGAGTTTTAATATTTTAAAATAATTTCCTTGGCCCAAAAATGAAATGTCAAAATTATAAAAAGTTAATTGAGTGCTAATGAATTTTTGCTAAAAATTATATGTGCAAATACCTCTTGAAATTCAAACTCAAATCAAATCCTAAATCAAAGTTTAAACTTTAAATTATTCCCTTCCTCGCTTTCGGGCCGAATCCTCTCAATCGGCCCAGCCTGTTACTCCTTTCCCCCCACCGCCTTGCTTCATTCTCCCTCTCTTTCCCTTCCCCATCATGGTCTAGCTGAGCCGGCCCATTCGTTTGCACACTCGCTCGCTCACGCCCACAACAACCAGTCCAGCCTGCCAGCTCACTCCTTCTCGCTGCCATTGCCATGTCGGGCCTGGTCCCACCTGTCAGTGCCGGCACTGTTCTTCTTCTTCCCTTCTATCTCACGCTCTTTTGAGCTCGCTCCTCCCCACACGTAGCAGACACATTGAAGGAGCCTCGCAGCCTCAAGCCTTGCACGCTCTGACCTCGTTCAATCGCCACAACCTTGTCACATCGCTAGCTCACGCTCTCTTTCTTACTCCCGAAGCCAATTCATGGTGTCGCACCCTCAAAACTTTCAACCTAATCCACTCTCGGTTTCCCTAATCTCCCGTGCCTCCTTTGCCCTCAGAGTGGAAGGATTTGGCTTTCTTTCCCTGGTCTGACCGCAAGCTTTATCGTCCAGTGAGTTTTAGACGATGCCATTGTGCGCTTTGCATTTGTCTCATCTTTCTCTACCTCGTGCTCACCTATCCGTGCTTGTTTACCATCAAGAAAGCCAAAGTCGCCGACCTCGTCATCATGCACAACGCCATCGCCGACCTCACCACCCATCTCCTTCGCCTTGATGAACTTTGGCCATGGCCATCCTGTTCTTAGTATTCGCCTTGACCTCCCCATGAAAATGCGCCCTTGGAATTGCCTTGCCATGCCCTAGAGTCGCTAAAACATCATCGCCGACCAAGAACACCCACTGACTCATCGCCACCATCGATCTCCCTCTCCATTGTCTCTCGATAAGCCCTTCCATCCCCTTGCAATCTAGCTCAAAGTTGAACTAGTAGGCTAGCAATTGGACCGTAGAACCAGTCACAATGCCCTTAGTCTAGCTTGACCCTTCCTCGTCATTGTCGGCCATCGTGAATAGCACGACACGCCATGTAGGTTTGGGGCCATCAGTGGTGGTGGTCGTCGATGGCAAATGGTGGTACGGTTAGGATTATGGAGGTATATGGTTTCCATTTTTGGCTTGCACACGACCCGAGGAGCATCAGAGATGGCTAGTGGCGGGGAGAGCTCACCGGAGAAATTCCACATCTCGACGGAGCTCCGATGGAATTCTAGTGAGGTGCTATGCAGTTATGAGCATCTAATGTGAGGGAGAAAGCTCATAGAAGTGGCGGTTTGGGTCTATTTGTCCACCGTGTGTCTGTCCACGGTGGCCCAGTTTGGACGGCGCCGTCGCACAGCGCTAGCCGTCCAGAGGTTAAGGTAGGGGTCGACAAGGTCGGATTTGGATTCGTGGTGGGTGGACGGTGCTTAGGCTACGAAGAATTGGCTTTTGGCCGGCTATGGTAGAGGATTGGATTGGTGGGTTCACTGGTGCAGGGCACGACGGCGATGGTGACTGATGGCTAGGGTTGGGGAAGAGGTGACTTAGGGGCGCAATTGGAAGCTAAAGAAGACTGGCTAAGTTATTGACGAGACTTGATTGGGTTGTGATGTTGGTGGGAGCAGGAGCATTGCCATGGCGGTGGAGGTGTGTGGACGACAAAGCTGGTGGGCGGGAGCCTTCAGCGGCAAGTTGGCAGTGTCACTAGGGCATTGGGCGCGTTGCGCCTCACTGGCACGATGGTGCGATGTCAAGGCACAGTATGGCACGGCGTGTCTCGACCGAATGGCGCATGAACTAGTCAGTGGTGCGGTCAACTGCAACAGGGCACGATGCATAGCTGAGCGGTAAAGGGACGTGCCTTAATGGTGCGGTCGGTGAGGTGGCAGAGCTCTGCACGCGCTTTGACGCTCTGCAACAGCAAGGTGGCGCAGGGAGCTGGTAGCGGCGACGAACAGCAAGGAGCTATGTGGCGGCTTGGCACAGGGGAGAAGGCGGAAAGGAAAATGACGCCAACGTCCAGAGAAAGCAGAAAGCCAAAAAGGGGAAACAGAATGGTTTGAAAAATTTTCGAATTAGGCAAGGATCCAAATTTGGCTGAAATTCTAAAAAAATTCAAAATTTTAAAAAATTTCATGTTGTTTCTTAAACTTTTTGTCATCTTCATTTTTTCTTTTTAATGCGCTCTAATTGGATTTCCTGATCGGTTTTACTCGGTAAGTTAGGGCACAACATGACAAAAGGTGATCTGTTTGAAGAATGCATTATAGTAATATAGCCCCTGTTCATTATAGTACGGTCAGCCGGAATTGTAATAGTTCCATTTGCATCTCCATTATCTCACTTTGGTCAATGCTAGATTCGTAGTTGTAGCCTAATAGCCCCCTGTTCAATCAAACGAAAATTGATAACATCTTACTCCATGATTATTTGCAACTTTAGGGGGCTACAGTCAGTGGCGGAACCATCGCAGGGGCAAGCCGGGGCGGCTGCCCTGGTCTCCCAGGCGGAGCCCCCGCCCGCGCCCGGGCAGCTCGTCGGTACTGGCCACTGGGATGAGCAATGGAAGAAGGCGACGAAAAGTTCTGATAAAATGGAGAAGCTGGTCAAGACTAGCATCGAGGCGTCAAATGAGTATAATAAGCAGCAGATGCAACATGAGAAAGAGATGGAATGGAAAATGGGCAGTTTCGAATACAGTAGTTATGGAGCAGGGAGCAGACTGAGGAGGACGAGGTGGAGCAGGACAGTGCAAGGGGCAGAAGCGCGAGCGACAGAGGGAGGAGCGAGGTGCCTCCAGGGCTCTTTCTGAGGGCAGCCGTCCGACCATTCACTTACAGGAATCTTGTCAAAGAGATTGTGCTAATGAGACACCACATTATTGACGGAGAGATAGTTTAGTTTCAAAGTGCTAGGATGCTTTATTCAGTGTTTCAGAGTGAGCCATTTCAAAGTGCTAGGATGCTTTATTCAGTGTTTCAGAGCGATACTTTATTGACGGACTGGCGTCCGTGAGCTAGTTCCGCCCCAGGTCCTCATAATTCCTGGTTCCGCCAATGGCTACAGTAGAGAAGACCTGGAAACCAGCAGGGACAGTGTCACTCGGATGGACGTAATTTAACACCCCCAAGAGAGAACCTGGTCAGCTCGTATCGCATTGGATCTTTGCTTTTGGAAACATGCAATGACCATAGCCATTTCAAGCAATGTGTCCCCCAGCTTTTCCCAATGGTTTCTGTCTGGGTCGGGCATCGTACTCACGTCCCTCAGAAGGAGAATCTTTCCTGATGTCTCCACAAGAGCCAAACAGGCATACACCCAAGCACGGTTCAAAATCCTGATCGGTAACCGCCAGTTATCGTTTTTACCGATGATGTCTGATAACTGGAAAAATCGACCGGTATTAATTTTCAATTTTCGAATTTTAGACGGTTTTTCCGGTTACCGATTTCAAAACATCTCAAAATTCAAATTTTGATTTTCAAATTGTGACATTTTTTTACCGATTTTCCCGGTAACCGTCCGGTTACCGTTACGGCCACCGGCCGAGATTTCTTCCGGTTCCGGTTTTTGAAACCTTGCGCCGAAGTACTTGCAGAAAACAATAGCACATGTAACACAGGGAGAAACTATAGAAACTTTATTCCAAATTTATCCTTCTCAAGAAGGACGGTAACTTGTCCGATGATAATACAAAGGCTTAACTGGCCACTAAGGCATTTTACATCACGTCGCAAGGGAAATACTACGGTAGTGTTGAATAGGGGGAAAACAAAGCTTGAACTTGCTCTGGTAGACACAGCTTAATCATAGCATGTAGTATTGAACCAGGTAGTGTTCTTAAGGAGGTTTTGCAGTGAACAGTTCATAGTTGTACATGACTGGAATTGATTTGGATTCACCGGTAGTTGCGGTAAATGGGGCTGTACATGCAGCTCTCTGCATATTTCACCAGATCCTTTGGCCGAGGGCGCCTACTTGCCAAACCTACAAGTGAGAAGAATAGGTAATAGGCCAAGCCGTTAGAAACAATAGATTTACCTTTGTTAATGAAATAGAAATGTAGGATGCTGACCAAGTTCATATGCCTTTGCCGCAACGTTGGCTGCAATGTGGGCAGAGATCTTTCTGATATTTGAGAAGGGAGGATAAATGAGCCCCTTATCAAAATTCTCTTGTGTGACCTGCTGAGCTAGAGCCTCCGCTGTTCCAGGACGTATCATAAAAGTAAATTAGCCATCTCAGCATATATTTCAAAGAGAAGATCAAAGTGTGTATCAATCCACAAAGTTGTTCGTTGCTTGCCCATTTCTTTTTGCACGCAAGTTGATGTAGGGTATTCAAGTAGGAACCTAAACTGACAGAACTCCACAACTTTGTATTTGCATTACGGATCTTCATGGTAGGGGGAAAAACAGATTACAAGCAAAGTCCCTTATTGACAGGACGCCTTCTCTACCTTTTACCACATCTTCATTGGCTGATTTGAGTTCATGCCGATAGTGCCATATAGAGATCAATTTAATAGCAGTAAATAACAAGAGATGCGTTGCATTTTTTATCCCTAGGAGTACTTACAGGCTGCAAGAAGCATGTCATCATGCACACGGATTGCACCAGACATCACCACACCAAGGCCAAACCCTGGGAAGATATAGGCATTGTTTGCCTGTATGGCAGGAACAGGGTTATATAGTTTATTCGAAGCAGAAACAATATCTGCAATAACCTGAGCAGTGTTCAATGTTCATTATTCAAACCTGGCCAGGCACATGTATCTTGCCATTGTACTCCACTGGATCAAATGGGCTTCCAGATGCAAACACTGCTCGACCCTGTGAATTCAGACTGTCAGTGAAGAAACATGGCTATAGACAACGTTACATAGCTCTATCACCAGTAATTTCTGAGGAAGAGGTGATGTGCCTGCTGATAGAGATAATTACCTTGCTCCATGTGTAAGCTTGCTCAGCAGTGCACTCAGATTGTGACGTTGGGTTGGACAGGGCAAGAATGATCGGTCCCTGTGTTTTTTTAGAACACTGTCAGCTTCTAACTTCGTTGGATCAATAGACTTGGAAATAAACAAGTTGACATGGTGAAAGTTACCTCATTAAATGAGGAAATGGCTTCAACAACATCCTGTGTGAAAGTTTGCCCCTTTCCGGATGTGCCAATCAATACTGTTGGTTTTATAGCCTGGGACAGTTGAAGGCACAAGTGGGTCAGAAGTGAAGCTTGTAAAGATTCAGGTGACCGAGAATAAGCAACATAGATTCACTAGATATTTTTTCAAGGGTATACTCATACATTGACAGCATCTAAGAGGTTGCCAACATGTTCATGCTCATGAGCCCATGGTTTCTTGAAGTGTTGAAGGGACTCCTTTCGTGAACTGACAATCAAGCCCTGTCAATTGATTAGCATCTACAGTTAGCAAGCAGGAATAAATTGAAGTTATGAGCCAGAAATAGTGAACATAAAAACTAGGAGGTCTTCACAAAATTAACCTTTGAATCAACAAGCCAGATTTTCTTGCGGCACTCCTCTATTGGGGCCTTTGTCTGCACAAGCAATAATTGTTAGGTCATCCACACATGTGTGCAGCACAAGCTGGCGCTGCAAATGACAGAGAAACCCAACAAAAATTGATGCATCACCTGTCTTGATATCTCAAGAGCTATAAGTTCTGCAATACCTGTCCCAGCCTGCAAGCACCAGAGAGCAACTATTGGTATGGGAGGAAAGATGGGAATTAAACCGACATTGAGAAATACATTCTTAAAAAATACAGTGAAAAAACAATAAAATTTTAATATAGAACCATAAAAGTGGAAGAACTAATGCTGATAAAATAAGGATAATACAGTATTTTGAATACGAAATTGCAAAATAGTCAGTACACACACAAAAATTATGCACTTCAAATAAAGAGGGGCACATAACATTATAAGGTCGATGGTCAATGGTCAGAAAAAAAGCTATTGCAGAGCAGAGAACTCACCTACACTCTGAAATCTGAATTGTACACTTGATGTCACTTTGAAGAATTTAGCTGATCTAAGAGGTCAAATTCAGCCAATGCAGCTCTACAAACAACTACTATTGACCAAACAGAGAAATAGCAATGTCCTAGTATGTACGATAAATTTGAAGCTAGAACAAGCAAGAGTGATCCCTTTGGTGCAAACTAAATTTCCAAATAAGGAAGCACAATGAAAGATACCTCTCCAGCACCAAGGAAAAGGTAATTGTGCTCTGCCAATGTTCCACCAACTAATTTTAGTGCAGCAACAAGCCCAGCAAGGACCACGGAAGCTGTTCCCTGCAACATATAAACAGTACAAAAATTAAGATGGGCACATTTGAGTAAGACCCAGCCAAAAAATTAATTACAGTTTGATGCTACTTGTATTTAATCAAAATTTGCAGATATCTAGTCAATGACAGCCCAAACAAGGTACCTAGCATTCAATGGCAGTACCTGAATATCATCATTGAATACAAGGTGGGTTGTGCCATATTTCGCAAGGAGTTCGAATGCATTATGGTTGGCAAAATCTTCAAACTGCATGATAGACAGTCATTAGAACAACTATAATATGATTTCACATTTTTCAAACAGACAGGCAAGTCAGAGGTAAGCCGTTTAACACTTGCATGTTTTTCTATTTCTGAATATAGCTTTTCTATGCATGTATCTTACCTGAATGAGTACTTTCTCCCCATAGTTTTGCTTCACAGCAGTCATAAATTCATAAAGAAAGTCAGCGTACTCCTGAGAAGTACAAAAAATGACAAATTAAGAATTGCAGGTGGTAACTACATCAAGTTAGGAAAGCAGGCGGAAGCAGATATTGTTGTCCAACCTGGCCAGTGGCTCTTCTTTGCCTCAAACCAATGTAAAACTCATCATTCAACAGCTCCTCATTATTTGTGCCAACATCCAATGTGATTGGCAAGCACTTCAAGATTATCAATAAATAATACACTCATTCATGCTATCAAGAAAAAGTAGTCTGGCGAACAAAAATTAAGTTAGATACAAAAAGCTTACAGCAGATGGACGAATTCCTCCCAGAGCACTGTAAAGGGCAAGCTTACCAACAGGGATCCCCATTCCCTATATAGAAAAGTTATTGCAATCAACACAAGAGCCTGAGAGATAGTTTACCGTAAATATTTAAGACACCTATAAAAAGATACCTGGCAACCAAGATCTCCAAGCCCCAAAATCCGTTCACCATCAGTAACAACAATAACCTGAATGCTCCGCTCTGGCCAGTTCTTCAGCACCTCAAGGATCTTCCCCCTGCACAGCCAAGCAAATCTCCATATGAACATGAACAGACAAGAGCATCCTAAAACCATACAAACCCAGGAAGCGAAGCATACTTCTCCTTCAAGCTGATATAAAGACCCTGAGGGCGGCTAAATATGGAGCCATACTTTTGGCAGGCCTCACCAACAGTTGGAGTGTACACAACAGGAAGCAGTTCCTCAACATTGTCAATGAGGAGCTTGTAGAAAAGCCTCTCATTCCCCTCCTGCAATACGGATTGAAAGAACAGTGTGACCAAAGTAGATTACTCACATCAGCTATGCCATGAACAGTAAGGAAACTTAGTGCGCAGTTACCTGAAGGTCCATCATAGCCATGTAGCGCTGCAGGGGCAGCTGGTACTGGCGGATGTTACGCATGATCTTCCTCTCCTGATAAGATCAGAGCACAATGGGTCAGAAAGAAAGGTGCACATGCTTGAAGTCGTTCATGAAGAAAGGAATTGAGGATCGTTGAACCTGAAGCTCCTGGGATATGATTACTGGTGGCAGAAGGCCACGGAGGTAGTGCGTCTCGCGCTCTCTCTCTGTGAAGGCAAGTCCCTTGTTGTAGCGTGGATCCCTCAGCAAATTGTAACCACTGCCACACACCAAACAAGTCAAATTATGCTCCCAAATAATCAAAGCAGCTTTTGTTCAAGCATCTACAGTCAATAATTTCTCCTTGTTTCGAAGCGTGATCACGCATTTCCATCTGCATATGGCTCATATCCTACCCTACCCTCTTATGAGGAGGCAAAGCAGCGCTGTTGTCAGTCTCAACTACCACGTAGCTAGAGACCAAATTAATTTGGCAAAACTCTGGGATACACAATCGAAACATAGCAAAGTTTGATCTGGTCCAAACCTGAAGCATCCCTAACAAAATATCTACTCTTTTGCTGTCAGCAATCACTACATACAAGATGAGAAACCAGCTTGGAAGCATACTAATGTGAAAAAAAAAATCTGATCATCAGAAGCAACAAAACGCCAGAACGTCCTACTGAAACGTTTGTCTCCGGCGGAGAAACCCCAGGGCCCAGGCGGGCCACGGCGGATCAGAAAGCCTATCCTTCACTCGGAAGAGTGCTAGAAACGAACCAGGCGGATCGGGCGGGCTAGAGTCTCTAGACCTAGCGACCCCTCCCACCCCCACGCTCACCTGGCGACGGAGACGGTCCACGGCGTGACGAGCTGCTCCTCGGTGGCGCAGTCCTCGCCGTAGATGTCCTCGACGCCGCCGCCCACGGTCGCCGCGTCGTCCATATCCAGCACGCACGGCGCCCCGTCTCCCCGTATCCCCTTCATGGTGCTCTCCATCTCCCCCTTCGCCGCCGAAGCCGAAGCCGCAAACCCACTCCTACCGACGCACCACCACCACCACCACCAACTCGATGCCGCCGACGCCTCTCCTCCCCGCTCCTCCCCGCACAAGTGGCACCGCGCTCTACGTACGCCGCCCTCTCCCTGGTGCTGCCACTGCCGCGCTAGTAGCTAATGGAGGAGTGGTATTTATCATTCAAAGGTGGTGTGGTTAGTGTGGCAGCAAGCTATAATTGATTATTTTAAGGCACAAGCAAGCGAAGACTTTTGGTGCCGTAGCGGGAGTGGGGGCGCGAAATTACCGGAAGGAAGGGGCGGCGAAGGGCGCGCATGGCCGCTGGCGAGCGGGCCCGGCCGCCCTGAGACAGTGAGACTGAGAGAGACGGGAAGCCGGCTCGGCTAGGCTCGCCACGCCCGGCGGCGGAAGAGGGCAGAGGTGAGGTGGAGCGGGGCGGGTTGGAACAGGTGGAAGCCGCCAGCCGGGAACGTGGTTGGTTGGTGGCTCTACGCCTCTGGACACGTCATATTGGTTTCTATTTCTAAAGATAACAAGAACGTTTCAGTATATATAAATCGTTTTTCTTGGCTGTTAATATTTATCGAGCATTATTTTTCACTTTTATATATTATAATATACTTTATATTTTATCATATCATAATTTTGTAAGTTATATTGAGATCCGAATATTATAATACTTTTCGTTGTATTTTTTCTTACATAATACATCACTATTTATCAGTCATTTCTATCCTTCTCTTTTATTAACCTCTACTATTTAAAAGCTATCAATAAAAGTTAATACAATGTAGCCATATGTAGCCCTCGTGGCCTCGACTAGTATCCTTCCCGCTCCACTTTGCTCTTGTCGTTTGGTGGGGAGACAAGTCAAGGTTTCATGGTTAGCCACACATGCACTAGTACGAATACTCCCTATGTTAGTTTGCGAAACATTATCATCTCGATTAGTTTTAGCCCACTTGTGCTAATCTCGACTTGTTTACTGTTAAACTCTGGATCTGTAACCGTAAAGAAACCAAGAATCTTGGTGTATTTGGCCGACGCCGACAGAAACGTGCGAGATGATCATTAAAAAGAAAAGAGAGAAACGTGGCCAATGGGGATATTTCACTATTGCAGAAAAAAGAGAGTGAAACGGCGGTTCCTTTCGACGCTGCTAAACGGAAAACAATATTTCACTATTGCGTGGATCATCGTTCTGTTATTTTCAACTTCTAAATACTACTTTTCGATTTTTCTATAGTAACAAATTTTTAAACGAAATATCTTTTTAAGATAGAATCTACTAGTTAATTATAGTGCATATTTTACCGACTTTATTTATATCGATAAAAACTATAGGTGAATTTTTGTTACTATATAATCTCTCATATAAACAATCCAAAAACCACAAACGGTAATAAAAAATTACAGGCCACAGCTAAAAAGAACAAACCCATCCTTGCCTCAGCTTGGATGTCAACATGGAACGAACCATTGCAAGGGATATAACTCTAGGCAGAGGAACGATTCCATCACGCATCTCGACTGCAGAGCTCATCAATGGTTGATTGATCACTCTGGAAGGTCGAGCTGTTGCACAGCGACTAGTCCTCTCCTCCTTTGTTTTGTTTTGTTTTTCCTCCCAAAGCAAGGCTTCTTTTCATCTGAGGAAATGATTTTGTCAGTTTTGTCTACTAGGCAGTTACCCAAAATACCTTGCCGACTGTAAAAGATTAGCAGCCTATGCCCTGTAGTGTTTCACGTACCTTGCTGACAACGGTAGTCTTTTTCCATCAGTCAATTCGATGGAGTAATCTCATCCACGAAAGAGTCCAAGTCTTACAGCGAAGAGATCATGGTATGCAACCATCATCGAGGTGTTTGTCAATCCCCATTCTATTCAGCAACAGCCAACAAGGACGTCTTGCCTTTGCCACTCTGTTGTTAATCCAATCCTTCCCCTAGATATTTGTTAGTCGCTGCAAGCTAAGCATGGCTTAGCAGTGGAAATAGGTGGGCAAAGCTGGGGGGATTTGTGGACAGACATGGCTCAGTTGTATGAAAAGAATGTAGAATCTTTTTTTTTTTGACCTCACCTCTTCATCCCCTGGGCCGTGGCCACACGTTGAGATAATCCTATCACAAGACAAATCTTTAATTAAGTGATATCTGAACAAATTCTAAAAAAGTGAGATGTAGAAAAGCCACCCTCTTAAACTTTTATAAAAGTCCACCTCATCCCATAACCTACAAACCACGTATCATACCCTCACTAAGCCCAAATGAACATACCATCTCTCGCATGGACATGGGCACAACACCCCACCGCCTACAAGAGGTGCTGTGTTTGAATATTTTTGAAGCTAACATGTCGGCCACGTCATGTCCATGATAGCAAAACCGTCTCCAAAATCACCCTAAGGTTAGTTGCTTAAGTACTTTTAGGGGTGCAATCGGTTCGGATATTTCCCAACCGACCGCCCAACCGAGTCAGTTCGGATGGTATTTCGGAAAAATAGTCAATAACCAGATGGTTTTATCGGATATGGTATCGGAATCAGATAGTGATTGTCGGAATCGGAATCGGAATCAGGAGAGTAGTTTCCGACGGATAGGAGAATATCTAGATATATAATCGGTAATATCCGGTGTTAGTTATTCGGTAATACCCGAATTGGGAAAAGAACATAGCAGGAATCTCTAAATAAATCCCAGAAAATTCCCATAAATTCAGAAAAAGTAAGGAACCTAATTAAAATAAGTTCAACTTGTTTTAGGCACAATTACCTAGCTAAATTAATAATTTGCTCTCTAGGCTTTAATTAAAGGATTTAAAAAAAAGGAAATTAATTTCTAGAGAAAAATCCAATTAAACCAATTAAATAAGTAAGTAAAAACAAAAATTTTGGGATGCCACAGTAATACTCCTCAGGAAGCGGTTCCAGATGACTATTCTGTTCATTATTGTTGGTATGTATACAAGTTACTCTTTGTACTCAACTTTTAAATGCATGATATTTCTATATTATATTTAATTATTTATCCTGATATGCATGGTCTATATTTAATTATTTAGGATCTTTTTTCGTGTTATCCGATGAAATATAGTTACCGTATCGAATCCGCTCCGTATTCATTCTGTATTCATGACTGATACTATCTGCGTTTGTATTCATATCCGACACTATCCGTGTCCAACTATGACTCTGAGAAAAAAATATGGTATAGGATACAGAATGAGTAATTACTGATCGTATCCGCTCTGATTGTACCTCTAAGCACTTTGAATTTTAGTGGTTAGAATATATTGTAAACGGACCTTCTACGAAAATACAAGAAGTAAAATGGACTCGTTTCAAAAGGGAAAAGGGGGAAAAACGAAGAGAAAGAGCTAGACTAGAGTTTGGGCCGATAGAAATTCGGGCTGTAGTCCTGAACTATCGGCCACGAGACCATCCAATCTCCAAACTCCAGTCTCCACCGTCCCCAGCTCCGAGTCCACCATATAAATACCTGCCTCAGCCGCCCCTAGGGTTTTCGTGCCGCCAGCCAAATCTCAACCCCTGCTTGTCTTCCACACCTCCCCCGGCGGCGGCGCGGCCAACTCCCACCATGGCGGACTCGAAGGCCACCGCGGCGGTTACCCTACGCACGCGCAAGTTCATGACCAACCGCCTCCTCTCCCGCAAGCAATTCGTACGCATCCTAGCCTCCTCAGAGTTCTCCGGCTCCTTCCCATGGCTTTGTCACCTCTCTCCACTAAATCTTTGCCTCTCTCCACCTCTCAGGTGCTCGAGGTGATCCACCCCGGCCGGCCCAACGTCTCCAAGGTGGTCTCGATCTTACATGTGGCGCTGCTCAATTGCTGGCCTTTGGATCTCAGGGTCTGGGGTTTTGTGTGCAGGCTGAGCTGAAGGAGAGGCTGGCCAAGCTGTACGAGGTGAAGGACCCGAACTGCATCTTCGTGTTCAAGTTCCGCACACACTTCGGAGGGGGCAAGTCCACCGGATTCGGCCTCATCTACGACAACCTCGACGCCGCCAAGAAGTACGAGCCCAAGTACCGCCTCATCAGGGTACGTTGCGTTCTAATACCTGCTTCTGCCGCACTGATATAGTTATGTGTTGTCATGCTTGCTTATTTGAGGTTGGTTTTGTGTCCTTGCCCTGTGTAGTCCTGTCCCCATTGTGATTAGTATCACTAGCATCATCTGTAGCAACATACTCTAATCTGAAGTTGATGACTCGCACTAGGTAGTAGTTATTTGTCTATTCCTAATTAGATGATTTGAGTTTGTCATGCTTTCTTGTGCCGCTTTGTTTCGGTGGGAGTATCAGGAAGAAACGTGCAAGGGTAGATTTCTGTTGGGTGCTGCTGACTTGTTGGAAATTGGGACGCTATAATGTGCGCCACCTGTTTGTAGCAGCATATTGACTGCCAATGTATTATGATGTGGTGTCCGTGATTAAGGATCTAGTGGTAGAAATTTGAGGATGCAGGATGCAGCTGCATGATTTTGCAGTGTGCCTTTTCCTGTTGGAAGTTTCTACCTGGCATTGCATTAACATTGTAAGTTCAAGCTCATAAAGTGTATAATGTCGTTATTGCATTTAATTGATTGAAGATTTGCATGTATTGTAACACAGTAATCATCAATCAGAATTTCAGATAGTGCTCCTACGAGATGACTATCTTTTCCTATGAGATGCAGCAACAATGAACAGACACAGTAGATACTAGATAATGATGTGTATCATTTTTTAGGCCTTTTCCATTGTTGATCTATGGTGTTAAGATTAATACATGACCAAAAAGGCACGGGCAGTTTTGGTTTCGAGTTTTGATTAATGTAGACTTGATGTCATGTCTACTACTGGAGTCGTGTGTCTTATCATGCTATATATTTCTTGTTATGAAGACTGAAGAGTAATGAAGTAGCTGTAGCTGCATGTTGTTATGAATTCATTCCACGGTGCTGTATATTTTATTTTCTACATTTTCGCTCCTGTATGTTATTCCTGTGATTAATTTCCTGTGTTTCTTTTGCTAGAATGGTCTTGCTACTAAGGTTGAAAAGTCTCGCAAGCAAATGAAAGAGCGTAAGAACAGGGCTAAGAAGATCCGTGGTGTCAAGAAGGTGAGCTACTTGAGGCTTGCAATTTCTCTATGCACGATATATTGGCTACTTTGTAGCACTAACGAATGTTTATGTTGATATTTTTGCAGACCAAGGCTGGCGATGCTGCTGGGAAAAAGAAGTGAACACTCAATTACATTTGTATTACTGTGTCTGGGAACTCTTGGTGGTCTCTAGTGGCAATGGCATAATTATGTTCCTGTTAGTTTTTGTTGTGTTTCCCCTCTGCACTGAAGTCAAAAGTTTTGTGATTCCTGGACACACGTAGCCAGTTTGGCTATAGCGTGTTATGACATTAACATTTATGCTTAGAGTTAGAGCTTAGAAGTGCTTATGGGACGGCAACTTGCAAGCCAACCTATTTTCTCGTGCAAATTATTGTGTGATTTGCTGATTTCTCTTTTGTCTATCCACTTAACTCGTTCACTCCTATATTTATTGTTCTGTTCAAGTACCTGCTCGAGTGTGTTCGGCCTGCAGTCTTGTCAAAGTTGTCTTCCTGCTGGGTTACACACTGGACAATGGTTATTGAAATCGGATCTGAGATGAACCGGTTCAATCGGCGGGTTCAATCGCTGGCATGTCGGTTGAACCGTCCGTTTCATATTTTATTATCTGGAAAGTACATATATGTATGGGAGAAAAAGAGTAAAAAGTACCAAATACGGAAAAAAGATTGCCAAGTGTTATCGATAAGACTAATCAAATGTATGCAAAAATAAATCAAGCCTGCCTTGAATAAAGCACATTAGTGCTAGGCGTTTACTTATGGCCTTGTTCTTCTTTTTTTTATGGTTTTTGCCTTTAGCTTTTCTAAAAGCTGAAACGAAAAGGGTGGCTTCTCCAATCATTTCTCAAAGTTGTTTCTTTAAACGGTTTTCTAAGTCTAAAATAGTATGTGGTTAGCGACTCTATTGTCTCGAAGAGCATAGATAAAAGCTATTAGTTGTAGTTAAAAGTTACCGGCTGTAACTTAAAAAAAGAGGTCATATACTTCCTAATTGGAATATTGGATGATAGAAGTAGGTACGAAATAAGGCAAAGCAATCAAGAGCACCTCGTACAAATCAAAGAAAATTCAGAAGAAATCTACCGAGCATAAGACCAATCTTGCCTAAATGGGCGGTCCGGCATAGGCATGATTTGGTGTGGGCCCGTTAGGCATGGCCTGTTTAGTCTGCATAGCTTGAACGAGGCATGTCGTGTCGACCCGTGGTGAGCAGCGATCGAGCATGGCCTGAGGGGTTTGTGCCGTCTTTGGGCCAAGACGTGCTGTTTAGCCCAATGGGCCAATAGGTGCGGCTAGCCCGTTTGGTCCGACTTATCTGTTCGGCCCTAAACATTTGAAAAAAATCTAATAATTAAAAAATATGTAGAATTCCAAAAAGATAATGGATTATATAAATTATGGATAAAGACATAATAAATTATAGAAAAGGCACAATAAATTGTACAAATATAATAATGAGATTTATTAATGTTAAAATGGTTATCTCGTTAAAAACATTGCCAAGTAAAAATTCAACTTGAGAAAATCTTGGCAAAGAAAAAAGAGTATAGCTTGTAGCTCAGCACTACAGGTAAAATATTAGAAAAAGTACAATGTATACATGGATACTTTAAGAAGCATTGGTGTCGTTGTCTTGACTATTTTCGTCGCTATCTAGATAGAGATTGTTGAATACGTGTTCCAACTCCGTATCCACCACATAGTGTTGAGCTCATGTATCCGCTTATTCCCAGTCTTTCACTATGATAAATACTTTCACCATTTCACTCGTGAGGCTTGTTCTTCTCCTCCAATATTCTTTCAGAAAGACTAAAAGTAGATTTAGAAGAAACCGTCAAGACAGTAACAGTTAACACATCATGTGCTAATATAGATAGCACTGGATATGTTAGCTTGCGCTCGTGCTACCAGTTTAAATGTTGAACTTCTCTGTATGTTGAGACACGGGATCGCTGTCTAGGAAGATTGATAGTTCCCCGCAGGCCCTGGTATAGATTGTTACAGCACTTGACGATGTAGAGCTTGATCTTCCCGAGGATCTTGATGCATCAAAGATTTTGCTTACATATTTGTCTTCTTATCTCTGGTGGGTGCTGGTGGAGGCCGTTGCAAGTGAACTCCTGAAACTTATGCTAATGCTTCTGGTAAACTTTAGATAATTATGAATGAATAGCTACAAAATAGTTATATTAATCTATCCCTATAGACTTATCTATAATTGAAAGAACATTAGTAAATCCTGCAATTTTAGCTCTTAGATCTAGAATAAATGCAAATGTGTATACGTATGGAACCTCATTCTTATATTATAAATATTTAGTTTTCATAGCACACACAGCCTCTCGTAACACTGCGTCATTTTCATTAGTTTTCGAGTGAATTGTAATCACAAGAATATGATGCATAATTACAGGAGATGTTGGATAGTATACTCTAGATAAAGTAACAGTGAATTCATAAAAGAGTTCTAGAAATAGCAGTAACTTCTCAGCAACATGCCAGTGCTGCTCAGTCAGTAGTATGTTTCCGGTATGACTGTGATAGTGTGTGTAGATAAAAACAGAAAATATGGGCTTATAGGGTAAAATATTTTGTAGCATGAGATAAGATGAGTTTTACCTTACCGTCATGTCCACAATGAACTTTCATGGATGTACTTCGATCGCAATGCAATAGGTCTTATATTCTGCAATTCATTTGTTAGAATTATTTACAAAAGAAATTGCATCGTGAAAAGCATGAAGATATGGATCCAATCTCTTCAAATCACATTTAACTATAAGATTAATAATATAACAGACATATCACTGATGTAGCAAAAATAATTCGGTGTATGTACTAAATAAGAGAGTGAGAATATACATTGCCTTGAAGTTTGTTGCAACACTGTCTAAGGTAATTGCAAAAATTTTATTTGTAAGACAAAAATCTTCCACGACTTTGATAATGCATTCCGCTATATTCTCACCCGTATGTGCTACATCAATTAGTTTAAAGCCTACGATTCTCTTTTCTCCAATATCCAGTCATCATTTATATAATGCGACTACACTAAGATAATCCTTCCTAGACCAACTACTCTATATGTCTGAGATCAAGGCCACAGAAAATGTATATGTTCCAAAGAGTTCTTTAATTTTATCACGATCATTATTGTAATATTTAACTAAATCTCTTGTTGTTGTCTATCTAGAAAAGTGAGTAAATATAGAATTATGAGCAGTTCTAATGCACTTTTCTAACGTATCTGATGCACGAAGGTTTAAAGTAAGATCTTGTGAGGCAATTAAACTGACTAAAGATTCTTGAGCTATATTGACATTATAATCCTAGTTATGTATCGTATCGTCGGGGTTATACTGCAGTTGCATCTGCTTCATGGCTATGCTTTGTTTTTCTTTACATTTTTGGGCATATCTGTGCAAGTGCCTCGGTTCCATATGAAGACTTTGCAGATAATTCATGATGATAACAACAACTCTTACCTGATCTCCAGATGCATCTCACTTCATTACCTTGTCAAAATTTGTTCATACATCTGACGTGCTAAGTCTAAACCTCTTTGCTCCGGTGCTTGCTAACGCAGATGCATTGGTAGAGCCTAGTGATGGTACAACTAGGGTCTACTCTACCATTTGAGGTGGAGACGGAGACATTTCATTCTCGAAGGATGAAAGTTGTACCAGATCAATTCCATATTCACTTGTAGGAAATTGTCAAAAATTTTCATAAAGAAATGTAAAAAACTGCAAAATGCAAATAGAAAAATTACATTATTACTTTTTTTACTACAATAAAGAAAAAATAAAAACAATATAGTATATGCAAATTAGTATTGTTACCTCTTTTCTTGACTGTAGGTTGGATTTTGAATTTTTAGTTTTTTTGGCAAAATTATTTTGAAATTTGCCAAATTACCGCAAAGAGTATTGAAATTTTCATAAGAGAATTTGGTGAAGAGGTTGTTGGTTTGAGTGTGGTTGTGCTGTGTCGTGCCCAGCTCGACACCATGCGTCTTGTGCCGTCTTTGGCACACTTGGGTGTCGGCGCGCGGTCCAAGCATGGCCTACCCCTCGTCTGCGTGCGGCTGGCCTAATGCTTCTCGTGATGTGCCGTGCCATAGGCCGTACCTACAGTCGGCTCGCTAGGCACAACCTATTTGGACACCACTACATGTGACTAGAGCATACTAGATGTGTATACATTGTTGTCTCCTAAATCTAAAACAAGATATGTGCGTACATACCTACTCCTCGCAGCCAACTCTATCCATCTAAGTCCCATCCAAGTCCCAAGCCGAGCAGTTGCCCTACTACCGCCAAATGTTTCTCGCAAAGCATCAGCGCAAGACGTCGCCTTGGCGCCACGACGTTGTATCCCCAAGCCCTCGCCGCAAAGCATCACCACCGCAGCTCTCAAGCCCCGTCGGCTGTGCATGCGCAGGGCGATGGCATGGACACCACGCCGTCATGAGTCAATGTGAGAGGGAGGGGAATGACCAAATAAGCAAAATAACCCTACGAGCATGCTGCCATTAGTGCTTAGTGTGTTGAGTCATAGACCATAAACACTCCAATAGGCCAGACCCATCTCACTTGGCCATGGGAGCACAGCTGCACAACAGCCACAACTTGATTCAAAGCTGCTTGGTTCAATAGAAACTACCCAGTTCTCTCAAAAACTGGCTGGTTCGTTTTTTCTAGTCCCATTGTATTGTATAGATGGTTTTTGAAGCAAACTGAGCCGGCGCGGTCTCTAGTTCTGATTTTTTCAGCGTAACTGGGGGTCTGATCCTATTTTAATAACTATGCTTGCGTAGGACACTATTTTCAGGTTCAAACGAAGAAATGCTTTATATTGTTTCTTGCAACGACAGCCAGGGTGCTGATATATATGGTCGATCCATGCCGATTGCTGTGTCCTTTTGTATCACATCACAGGGTACTGAAGTTACCGCTTGCAACATGGTAAAAATATCATTTTTGTAGTATGTCTTCATTTGGTTTCGTACATGTAACAGGCACGAGTATTAGCAGTACATGATCATCCTGCTCAGTACACTGAGTGTACATGTTATCTCTTGGCACGCTGGCATTGGCGCTGTGCTGTGGATGCAAGCCAGATCGTCAGTTTCTGTTCCTGACGGCGTTCTTCACCATGCTCCCAGGGAGGGAGGACGACGGCGTGACGGCCTTCCGTATCTTGAAGAGGTTCCACGCCGTTCCCACGGCGTGGCCGGCCGTCGCGAACGCGTCCTCAGTCGTCTGCCCTGCGCTCTCTCCAAACCTACGAAAGAAGCTAATCAATGGCTGGCCGAGTCCCAAAGGCTGAATCGATCTTAGCTTAGCTTTAGATGCTCATGTGTGTAATTCTCAAGTAGCACTTCTTACCTCTTAGACACTGCACCAGCAACAACATTGGAAGTTGCAGCAAGTGATCTCTTCTCAGCAGCCTCTACCGCGTCCATAACTTTATCTGTAACAGGAAGGCAACCAATGTAAAAATTCTCAAAAAAAAAGCCTTGCACATTTCCTATTTTCTGTTCCTCCTTTGCTGAGCATTAAGCTTCGTCTGTGTATTCAGCCGAGGCAGACGAACCAAGCATTGTTTTGAACCCAGAACTATTAATCTGATCGTATAGCTCGTGTTTGCAGGGCACTCACTGACGGCATCAAGAGAGGCCAGAATGACCTCTCCGGGAACGGTGGCGAGAAAGCTTCTCCCTTGCTTCGAATTTAGCAGCGGCGCGGCCATGGACCCCGTCACCGAGAGGACCGTATCCAGCAACGATTGGCTCATCTTCTCGGTCATCTCCGATAGCTTCCTGACCCTGAAGAACAACCAAGGCCAGCACAGCCAGCCAGTAGCATCAGCCAATACAAATAGTAATTCAGACAACCAGGGTAGGATGGGCGCTAGCTAGTTCAGCTACCTCTTTAGGCTCTCGTTGACTCCTCCGCGCTTCGTGCTCGCCTGACCGCTCCGGTAAGCTCCACCCGTGCCGCCGAATCGGTTGCTCGCGCCGCCGGCTGCTTGAGGGCGAATCAGATCGGCTCCCTTCTGAACCTGCAAGAAACACAAGACGGAGTCATGAATAACCATTTTGCACTGGGCTTGTCTGAACAAACAGGAAGGACAAAGACCGGAGTACCTGGCTGGCGTAGGCCTCGCTGCACATAAAGATGCCCTTCACGAGCTGGCCGGTGCCCGCGGCGATCGCCTTGGCGAGCACGCCGTTGTAGCCTTCTATCCTCGGCGAGAAGTCGTTCCAGTAGCCGTCCGACGACGGCGGCGGCCTGGAGCTCCTCGACGGCGCGGCCGAAGGCGCGGAGAAGCAGGCGTTGGACTTGAGGAGCGCGTCGAGGGACGCCAGAAGCGCGGCGTCGGCCGCGGCGAAGGAGACGCCGTAGTTGAGGAACGTGCCGTCCTTCTCCGGCAGCGTGAAGAGGTAGTGCAGCCGGTCGAGCTTGACCACAGGCTCGTCCCTCGTCAGCGGCCAGCCGAGGTCGCGGCCGACGCGCACAACGGTCGCCACGGCCACGTCGTCCTTGGTGATCCTCACGACGGCGAGGTCACCCCGGGCGAGCTCGACGGGACCCTCGGAGTCGGCGGCCATGAGGTGCACCGACGCGCCGGGGAGGCGGAGCAGAGTCTCCTCCCGGATGCCCCCCCTCGGCCTGGAGGTCGAGGACATGGCGCCGCAGCAGCCCATGCCTAGCTGCTATACACACGCTAGTGATTCACAGCTGAAGTTGCGATGAGCCAAACCACTATATAAGCACAGGCTGCTAAGGACGCAGTTGCTTTCAGAAACATGTATCAGACAGCCGAAAGCACAAGAGAAGGGCATGGAATTACATTCCATTGCAACTAGGTCGTGCTTTCTCATTCCTTTGCGGCCAGCGCCTTTATTCCATTCTTCAGGGTTAATACATGCGCCTACACGGCTACACCCTAGGGGATGATATCGGAATAACCACGGTCCAAAGCCCAAACATTCGATCATTGTTACGTAGAACTTACAAATTCTTTGGCAAAAGAAAACAATAGGTGATCCGTGCATTTACACGGCTATATTTGTCACTGTTTTTCTCGATGTCTTAAGATATAAGTTAGGTGATTTACACTATCTTTTATATAATATCTAAGATATACAAATTTACCATCACTACTACAGAAAGTCTAATACTAGACAGCCAATCACAGACGGTTTTATCAAACCGTCTGTGATTGACACTAACACAGACGGTTTTAATTTGGACACCGTCTGTGTTAGTGGCGTCGATAAAGCGAGTATCACGAGCGGTTCTTACCGATGAACCGTCTGTGATACTCTGATATCCTGAGCGGTTTTATTAAAAACCGTCTGTGTTGTGTAGACTATCACAGATGATTGTTGTTAAGAACCGTCTGTTAATGTTCACAGACGGTTTTTAACAAGAACCGTTTGTGATGTCCCTTTGTCTGTCATATTCTATTTATGAGCAGAGGTTAATATATAAGTACACATTGCTTCTAATAACTTAACTACAGAACTACTGAGACAAGAGATCACAAATTAAAGGCAAATTTATTAGTTTCAATTAGAGACAAATTTACTACAAAAGTCGCACAGGTAAAGAGTTTCCCAGATTGTAATCTTTTGGGCTTCGTACGCTTCTTCTTCGACTTTGGGACTTGGAGGATCAGCCACGACTTCTCGAGCGCCGTTAAGATTGTCCTTGTCCTCGGCACTTCCTTCTTGACTGGGCAAATAATCGATAGCATAGCCCATAATGTCGTAGAGGTATGCATGGCGATTCCTCGAAATCTGCCGTTTACGCTGATCGGCAAGGCTATCCATCGCTCTCCAATGCGTGTAGAGCTTCTTCCACTTTGCGCACATTGTGGAGAAGAACCGAGGTAAGGTTGTTTCCCTTTCTTGGCCGGCGTGAGACGCCTCGTCGGCGGCGAATGATCAGTCGAGTGACGGATGCAAGAAAGTCGGGAAGGAGAGCGGGCGTGTGCGGAGAAGTCGCTCCGGATGCAAATTGCTGGCCGCCTGTGTAAGGTTTCGGCCGAACAATTCTTGATGAACAGATGAGAGGAAGGAGATGATCACAAGAATAGTAGAAGCCATATTGTAGGTACGTAGAAGAAACCTGGATTAGGTGTGCATATTTAATCTTTAGCACAGACGGTTCATATACCCAAACATTAATGATATAGACGCTTCGTATAACGATCGAGAGACGTTAATTAGACGATCGAAACATGAAGCGTTCTGGCAATCGAAACACGCGCGAAGCGTTCTAGCATGAAGCTTATGATAGACGGTTTTTTATAAAAAACCGTCTGTGATAATATTTATCACAGACAGTTTTAATAAAAAAACCGTCTGTGATAAGCTGGTTATAAAAACCGTCTGTGATAATGACTAAGGCATTTATTGCGCTGCTCAGACCGCATCTGTCTTCATTTCGATCCAGATCTAGCCACTGCTGCGCACTTTTTCACTCGGGAGGAAGCTAGGCGATTTCGAGCCGATTAATTTGGTGGGAAGAGGCGAGATTGAGCTTTGAATTAAGATTCGACTTTCTGGTTCTTTGTAGATATGGTTAGTAATGAAATTTATTTTTCTTTAATTGCATTGCAATTTAGGTCTAAGTAATCCATGAGTGGTTATTGAAGATGGTTAATTTGCAAAATTGTTGGTTATATAATAGCTGTTGTGTTTGTAATATGAATTGAGCTAGCAAATTAAGTCTCAATATAATAAATGTGGCCGGTATATATGTAGTTATAATTAGTTAATCTAGATTTTAATACTAAGTTGTTATATATATACGTAACGTAGGACCGAAGCTGGATGTATGCCGCGAGCCGTGTGAGTGAAGAGTACATTAATGGCGTTTCTGCTTTTATAAGAGCCGCCGAGGAGGATATGTTGAATAAGGGGGTGGAATATATGTGCTGTCCATGCACTGACTGTGAGAATTTGAAGATGTTTAAGAACCGAGGGCAAATTGAAGCGCACTTGATTCGGAAGGGTTTCAAAAAGGATTATATGTGTTGGACCAGTCATGGCGAAGTGAATGATCATATGCCGCCGAATGACATCACCGGTGAAGTGAATGATATGCCCCCAGATGACATCGCTGGTGAAGTGAATGACATGCCGCTGGCTGATGTTGATTGTGGCTCGGATTCGGATAGGTTGCACGATGATAATCTGGATCAGATGCTTCGCGATGTAGAAGAGAACTATGATGAGAGAGAGTATGTTAAATTCCGTGGCTTGATGGAGGACTCAGAGAAAGCTTTGTACACGGGCTGCAAGTACACGAGGTTGTCGGCCGTGCTTGAACTGTTGAAATTGAAGGCAAGCAATGGTTGGTCCGACAAGAGTTTCACGTCGCTGCTAGGTCTTTTAGCGGACATGCTTGGGAGAAATGAGTTTCCTAAAACCACGTATAAAGCCAAGAAGGTTCTTTGTCCGTTGGGAATGAAAGTAGAAAGAATACATGCATGCCGAACATTGTATCCTCTACCGTAAAGAGTATACAAACATGCATGTATGTCCGTGTGCAACGCATCCCGATACAAACGTAACAATCAATCGGATGATGGCGAGGAACAGAGGCGAAGAAAGGACCTCTGCTAAGGTGGCATGGTATTTTCCTATAATTCCCGTTTGAAAAGGTTTTTGCAAATCCAAAGGAGGCAAAACTGCTGTGTTGGCACTCGGAGGAGCGCAAGAAGGATGGAATGATAAGACACCTTGCTGATTCCGCGGTGGAGAAACATCGATAGGAGTTTTGCGAGTTCGGTGCAGAACCAAGGAATATAAGGTTTGGGTGAGTGCGATGGAATGAATCCTTTCGATAGCATGAGCGTGACATAGCACATGGCCCGTGACTCTCTGCATCTATAACCTTCCTCCTTCGTTGTGTATGAAGCGAAAGTACATTTCTTTGTTGATACTTATCCAAGAGCCAAAACAACACAGGAATGATATCGATGTGTTCCTAGCACCGTTGGTGGAAGATCTAAAAATCTTGTGGAGCGAAGGGTGCAGGTATGGGATGCATACAAACAAGAGAACTTCACTCTGCGCTCCTTATTGTTCGCACCATAAATGATTATCCTGCACTTGGTAACCTATCGTGCCATAGTACAAAAGGTGCCAAAGCTTGTACTCACTTGTTTAGATGGTACCGAGAGTGTGGGTGAGACACTCACGCAAAACCGTCTACATGCGTCACCGCCGGTTCCTTGGAGGGCTCACCCATACCGCAAGATGAAGAAACAATTTGACGGAGAGAAGGAAGATGGTTCAGCTCCAAGGCATTTAAGGGGACACGAGGTTTATGATATGGTTAAGGATTTAGATGTTGTCCTCGAAAGGGACGTAAATTGAGGGCTCATGAGAAGAACACCGGAAGAAGAGATCAATATTTTGGGACTTACCTTATTGGGAGTACCTAGATGTTCGCCTTTGCATCGGCGTCATGCACGTAGAAAAGAATGTGTGCGGCGACTTGATTGGTCTCTTCTGAACATTTGTGATAAAACAAAGGGCGGTGTCAACGCATGGCTTGACTTGGTGACATGGACATCAGTGCGAGTTAGCACCGACAAATCGCGATAATGGACGAACGTACCTCCCCCTGCGTGTTACACTCTGTCCAAGGTGAAAACGAATCGTGCGGTGCTTGCATGGTGTCAAAGTTCCGTCACGTTACTCCGGCAATGTGAAGAAACTTGTTTCGATGCAAGATTTGAAGTTAAATGGCATGAAGTCTCATGATTGTCATGTGCGATGACACGATGATCCCTATTGCAATTAGAAATATTTTGCCGATCAAAGTCAGAGACAATCATGAGGCTATGTTATTTCTTTAACACAATTGCTCGAAGGTCATCGATCCGAAGGACTAGATGCTTTGCGGGACGAGGTGGTGATGACTCTATGTCACCTTGAAATGTATTTCTCTCCTTCGTTTTCGATATCATGGTCCATCTCATTGTTCACGTTGTGTGGGAGATAAAAATATGCGGGCCCGTATTCCTCGTAGCATGTACCCATTTGAGAGGTTCATGGAATTCTCAAGTCCTACGTCTGAAATCGTTCTCGTGGGAGGGCACATCGTCGAAGGTTATGCAAGCGAAGAGGTCATTGAGTTTTGTGTCGATTATATGGCTCAGATTCAACCAATAGGTGTCCCTTAATCTCGTCATGAGGGGAGGCTGAAGGGTCTCGGAACTATTGGAAGGAAAGCAATCACTCTAGATATGGACACGTATATTCAAGCCCATTTCACGGTGTTGCAACACATGGTGAAGTGGCGCCTTATGTGGACCAAAGACAAGGATGTGCTTGACAATGAGAATCCGGAGCGGCGGATGTTTGGATCATGAGGCAACACAACCGTCGGTTCAACCAATGGTTGAAGGAGCAAATCGCTAGGAGCTCGCCGAGTGAGACGTTGACATGGTTGGCAAAAGGGCCGACATTTACAGTTGTGACATGGTAAGGATATGACATAAATGAGTACACATTCTATCTGTGATCTCGGGATGTCAAGAGCACTAACGAACAGCGGTGTCCGCATAGATGCATTCGATGCCGATGGGTTGAGATACTCATACTATGCCTTCATAGAAGAGATTTGGGAGCTCGACTATGTGGTTTTCAAGATCCCCTTATTTATTTGCCGTTGGGTGCATCTCCACAGTGAAGGTTGACAAATGCGGTGTCACGACCGTGGACCTCCAACGTGTCGGTACAAAGATGAACCATTCATACTCACCAATCAAGTTGTTCAAGTTTTCTATGTAACCGACCCGGCAAATAAGAAATGCCATGTAGTTCTTCATGGAAAAAGGAGAATTGTCGGAGTGGAGAATGTAGTGGACGAGGAGGAATACAATCAATTTGACGAGTTACCTCCTTTTGGAAATGGCATAAGGGTCGACGATGAACAACGTGACGAAACTAGTTACGTACGCATTGATCATGATGAAGGGCTAATTTTTAAAGGAAATAAGCAAGTACAATAAGAATATATATGTGAAAATGTGTGACAATTTTGAGATGTATATGTGAAAATGTGTGACAATTTTGAGATGTATATGTGAAAATGTGTGATGTTGTCAATTTTGAGATGTATATGTGAAAATGTGTGACAAAATGTATATGTGTATTGGCATTTATGTATATGTGATGTATATGTATGATGTACATGTGATGGTTGATATGAATGCAGCTGGTTAGTGTTGTATATGAATGCAGCTGTTTGGTGGTGGATATGAATGCAGCTGTGGTTATTGGTGTTGTCTTAATAACTACAGTCGCAAAGGCTTATCACAGACGGTTCTGAACTTAGAACCGTCTGTGATATCAATATCACAGACGGTTCTAAGTTTAAAACCGTCTGTGATAGTCCATCTAAGTTTAGAACCGTCTGTGATAACCTCCCTATATATACCCTCTGGCTAGGGTTTTCCCTGTGCGCTGCGCAGTTATTCGATCTAGATCTAATTAAATCCTGAGCCCGTCGTCGCCTCCGCCTCCCCGAACCCTCATCGGCCGCCTCCCCGAGCCCGTCGCCGGCCGCCTCCCCCGAGCCCCTCGTCGAGCCCGTCGCCGGCCGCCTCCCCCAAGCCCCTCGCCGGCCACCTCCCCTCGATTACCGTCTGCATTGTGAGCACTTTCTGTGATGGACTAGGGTTTTGAGTATTGTGAGCGGTTTCTGTGATGGACTATGGTTTTGAGCATTGTAAGCATTGTTTACTGCAGTAGCTTAATTAGTTTGCTATTTGGTACATATTACATTGGTACATTGTTTACTGCAGTAGCTTAATTAGTTTGCTATTTGGTACATTGTTTACTGCAGTAGCTTAATTAGTTTGCTATTTGGTACATACTACATTGGTACATTGTTTACTGCAGTAGCTTAATTAGTTTGCTATTTGGTACATATTACATTGGTACATTGTTTACTGCAGTAGCTTAGTTTAATTTGCTATTTGGTACATACTACATTGGTACATTGTTTACTGCAGTTGCTTAGTTTACATTGGTACATATTACATTGCTTGTTGTGTTAGTATATAGTATATAGTATAGGCACATAACCCCTCTCTCTTTCCACATCACCCCCTCCCTTCTCCCCCTTCCCTCTACTCCTCTCCTCTCTTCCTAACATTGAGCATCATGTTTCACTTTTCTTGCTTCCTCATCTTATCATGTTTCACTTTTCTTGCTTTCTCATTTAGTAGCGGGACGGTCAAGATTAATCTTGTGCAACCCTACAATTTGAGAGCACAAATTAACCAATCAAGGACCACTCTAGTGTATATGCCACATAGACCTTCAAGGGGCATGAAGCAAGTGACACACTCTAGTGTATCCGGTTCAATGAACCTGATACACTAGTTTGTGTCATTTGCTTCATAGAACTTTGTTTAGAGACCTTGTACTAATAATATATGCCACATAGACCTTCAAGGGGCATGAAGTAAGTGACACACTCGAGTGTTCCCGTTCAATAAACCGGATATACTAGTTTGTGTCATTTGCTTCATAGAACTTTGTTTAGAGACCTTGTAGTAATAGTATATGCCGACTACTGCCGAGATGTGATATCCACTCCCACAATCCTTCTTTTTCCTTCTTAAATTCAAGGCAATTTTATTACAAAAGTGCAAAAAAAAAGACATTCCCAGATTCTTCGTGAGCAGCCGACATAGCCGAATTCTTCGATGAGCGACTATCCATCTGCTTCTTCCCACTTCTTTTCTTCATCTCTGGTCTCTGGATCACGTACACCAGTAGCGATGATTCGCTGCTCATCGAATAATCTGAGAATGTCTTTTTTTTGCACTTTTGTAATAAAATTGCCTTGAATTTTGCGGGAAAAGAAGGATTGTCGGAGTGGAGAATGTTGTGGATGAGGTTCCCAGATAAAGAAATCTTGCGATTGTTGCAAAAGATACATGGACCATTTGGGTGGAAAGATGAATCATTTAAATCAGCGCATGACGCCAATTCGAAGCATAGCATAGCATCAGAGGCACATCAGAGGCTGCTGCTGTGTCTTGAGGAATGCCAAGAGCTGGTCTTAAGATGGAGCATAGCATCCGAGGCACATCGAGGCTCTTCTGCGTGTCTTGAGGAATGCCACATCGAAGACCAGCTCTTGGCATTCCTCAAGACACAGCAGCAGACCTCGGATGTGCCTCGGATGCTATGCTATACTTGAATTGGCGATCATGCTTTGACTAAACAGTTCATCTTTCCACCCAAATGCTCCATGTATCTAGCCAAAAAACAGCAAATGAAGCAAGTGACATACTCTAGTGTTCCCGTTCAATGAACTGGATACACTAATTTAGGGACTTTGCTAGTTGGTTTATAGTATTAGCAACTAAAGTAGGTGCTAAGATAGACACATCACCCCCTCTCTATGTCCATATCACCCCCTCCCTTCTCCCCCTCCCCTCTACTCCTCTCCTCTCTTCCAATTCAATATGATCACTTTCTCATCTTATCTTAATAGACCAACAAAATGAGCAACATGTCACTCGCGCATTCTTCAACATCATCGCCGGAGGCGTCCGCTCCAACATCAAGACGCCAAGGAAGAGGGCTATCGAAGAAGCCTGAGGGCCGACAGACCATCGCAGCGGTAAACGCATCTGGGGTCCCTATCCTTCCTCAAAAAGCGGTAAACGCATTCAAGCTGGTCGGAATAGTTGCACGAGAACGCAATTGAGATCACATACAATTCGTGGAAGAACGTGCGACACTCGGAAACGTGGTGTGGACCGAAATTTTGGCATCGTTCGAGTTCCCGAAGAACACCTATACGCGTGCAACGACAAACCTACCTAGCGGCGTGCAAAGCATGGAAGAACTTCAAGAGCACGCTTGTCGGAAATACGTGGAGACGGACGAAACGCCTTTTCATAAATACCCATTCCGGAACCACAATGGGAAGAGTTCAAGGTGATGAAGACGTCCAGAAGATTTCAAAAGTACAAATCGGCGCACAAGGCCCTCCGTGCAAAAACACACACCCCACGGACTTGCACACTGGGTATGTGGGTAAAATCTGCGATGGAGGAAGGAGGATGACTGGCAATTGCACGGACATCGCCCGCCGTTTTCAATATCCGGATGACCGCGCTCGAAATTGGATTAGAGCAAGGTCATCTACAACGACATCGGGGCGTCTCCTTTGAAACCTGCGGACCAACAAGTGTCCCAAATGCGGTAAGATATCGATAGAACTACGTAGCTTGTAATTACTCCACAACCGTGCAATTGAAATGACATTTTGTGCTCTTGCGGGAAGAGTGAGTTTTGAATCTACCTGGAATCATTTCAGGAACAAGGGAGAATGATATGCTCTCAGTGGCCCTGGAAACAAGGAGCACCGGGTCGTACGAGAAGCCTTGGGCTTTACGTTCCTTGGAAACATGGTTTCCAAGATGACTCCGGAATATATCGGCGTAGGAAGAGAAAGAAAGCCGAACGTGACGCATAGCTACGAGAAGAGATAAAGGAATCTCTTAGAGAGGAGCTATTAGCTCGGATGGTGATGTAATCGAGGCGAGTGCGGAAACAGACAGAAAGTCGGCGAGCCGCTCTGCGGCTCTGTGCTAGCTAGCCCGCACAACCATCCGAGTAATCGCTGGCGTCCAATCCGCGCAAACCGTGCCATATTTCTTGTGGGCGACATCCTGGTAATAATTATTATCTCTCGAATGCTTGCTCTATTGATAGGCCTATTCGAGTAGCTAATTTTGTATCGTTATGTAGGAGCCTACGAAGTGCAGGCTCCAAGTGAGATATGGCTACATTCCCTTGTCTGCGCTTGGGGCCGAAATATTAAATGCAGTATCGGGGCCATGGTGCACGGTCAAGCTTTAGCGCTAGGCTTCGCAAAAGTTAATGTGGATGGTGTGTATGTCAATTTTGAGGTGGTCCCGCTACCAAAGCCCCCCAACGACGAGATCGTGACTCTAGGACGAGCCATTGGAACATTCATCCGGTGGCCTAAGCGACATCTCCGGAGGCTTCTTCACCGGTGGCGAACCGAAGTGCGGTCGAACCACAACAACATGCACGGTGCCATCTCCACACGCAAGGTCTGGCGAGCTACCTGCACGGTGCTATCTCCACGGGTGCTATTCTCGCCAAAGCAACTTGCACCGTCTGTACCATTACGATCGACTACCATGAAGTCGACTGCGATCGGCGATGGCCATGGCAAATCAAAGACGAAGGATGATGACGATATCCCGTACCTGCCATTGGCCCGCAAATTCGTGCTAGGCGAGCCGATGATATTCCCGCAAGAGCACCTCACAAAGCTAGGACTTGGTTGCCAAAGATTCCACACTTGGTATATGAAACAGTCCAATAGACCAGAGGCAGAACGACGCTCAGGTATCATTGTCAAATTCAAGCTGGAACATTTCTTGCACGAAGTTCAGGAATGTGTCTTCCCGGTGACCTTTGACGATATATTTGGTCTTTTCACGCTCAACACTCTCGACACCTCACTCGTTCGATGTTGGACGCTGTAAGTCTGTACAATCAGTCTCTGTTCACGTAATACCGATATATATCACAATTTGTTACTTTTCTGTGTATATATATAGATTCATGCTGACCGAAGCTAGATCATAGAAACCACCAATTGATTTCCTGGACCCACGCTTGGTCGCCATTGATATCATCAACGAGGATGCATCCTTCGTCGAGGACTATATTACAAAAGCACTGCTGGCTCACCGCGATAAGGAATTTGTTCTTATGCCATACAATGAGAACTTCCATTGGATTTTAATTGTAATTATACCAAAATGGAACAAGACTATATACCTTGATTCTCTAAGTAAGAACAAATCCAAGTACACAGCTATCGCTGAAATACTCGATAGGTAAGTACATTGTACATTGTATTCTTTCTTTCCTTCCGAATGACTAATCTAACTTTTTCGAATAACGAAGGTCGTTCGTCACATACGTTCAACAAACAAGTGGCTCGACGACAGCTGCCAAGCCCTTGAAACATGATCGCAATTTTCGGGTATTGGCTAGCTACACATTAATTAATCATATACAACACTTAGTAGTAATGCCACTTGATTTAACACATTCTATTTTTTGCAGTGCCACCAGCAGCAGCCGGGCAACACGTGTGGATACTACGTGTGCCACCATATGAGACTACTCCTCGATTCCAGCAAGATCACCACTCCTAAGGTTTGTTAATCTTTCCACATTTATTTCATACATGTCAAGTTTTATATGTGCGCGCGTTGATATTCCTATCGACAGGCTGCGCCCATCTCTACATCTGCATTGAAACAGCCAGATTTAGCAAAAATTCGAGGAGAGTTCATTTGGTTTTTGTGGACTAAAGTCGTAAGATCAGATGGAGAGTTCCACTTGCCGAATGATTTTTATTGTAATTCTAAGTGCAAATGCAGTGTAGATCTTTTACAATTGTGTATTTGTTAATGGATATTTTATTTCAATTCAATGAATTGATTTGCGAAATGGATGCTTTATGTTTGTGAAATGAAGTGCGTTGTCAATTGGATGTTTTATGTCCGTGAAATGAATTGAGATATGAAATGTATACGAAATGAAATGAGATGTGTGAATTGTATATGTTTTATGTCCGTGATTATCTGCTTTCGTTTGAGGGCATGGCTAGCATTTCTGAGGCTAGCCAATAAACAGAAATATATTTAGGGGTTGAAGGGAATATCACAGACGGTTTTTGAGTAAAAACCGTCTTGATAGCTGATAATCACAGATGATTTTTACTTAAAAACCGTCTGTGATAAACCGTCTGTGATAATAAGTATCACAGACGGTTTTTAACTCACAATCGTCTGTGATTATCAGCTATCACAGACAGGTTTTACTCAAAAACCGTCTGTGGTAGCTGATAATCACAGACGGTCCGAAAACCGTCTCTGATGACCTTCGATTATCACTGACCCATAAATACAGACGGTTCACAAAACCGTCTGTGATGACGTTTTCGAACCGTCTGTGATGACCTTTTCTGTAGTAGTGCATGATGCACATTTGACATGGCTATGATAATTGAATCGTAATATTTATTTGAAAAAAAGTCATTTGAGCCTCATACGGCTACGTGGTCCTCATGATATTCAACTACGCCTTCACGAAAAAAATAATCGGGCTCACACTATATTCTGTAAGGTAGACATTGATCTCGAGCCCTCTCCGTGTTCTACACAGCTACTCTAGATGCTGACCATGACACAGATAAACATAACAAAAGAAAAACTAATTATAGCATCTCAATCTACTTTTTAGTTCAGCTTTTCCAAGTCCAATGGGCATGAGAGCAGTGGCGGATCCAGGATTGAAGCACGTCCTAGGCTAAATTTGAACCAAGTAACAATCTAGCATACTAATATCAAACCTTCATTTTGGAAAATACGATGATAATGTCTTGCTCCTCTTCATTTTCTAATTTATATTCTTAAATCTTAATAGTTAGTTCCTAAATAGCAAATATAAAACATTAAACATATGTTATTTTATCTGATCATTGTGCTAATATCAAAACATAAAAATAATTTCTATAGCTCTACTACTAAATAATCCTCATCGGCTCATCCACCAGTCAACAAGGCAGTTATGAGTTATCCTTTTAATCTTTACCTCATCGGCTCATCGCCTCGGTCATTCCGCATTCCACATCGGGTCCTCGGCGGAGTCGGCGCCTCTGGCTTTTCGCATTTTCACTTGGCGGTCGGCGCCTCGGCCCTCTGCTTGGCAGCCTCGACTCTCGCCTCTCTGCTCGGCGCCTCGACCCTCTGCTTGGCGACTCAGCGACGACGGCAACGTCGTCGAGGGCACGTGACCTGGTGACCCGGAGGCGGGAGGCGCAGGTACACGAGGGCTGTGTCAGCGTAGCCGGCATCGGGAGTGAGGGCAGTGGCCAGCGGACCACGGACGCGCGGCGCGTGAAGCGGTGTAGGCGAGGGCGGCGGCCAGCGATGGGGGCACCGGGCGCAGTTGCTCAGGTGAGGTCAGGTACTTTGAATCTCTGATTGGATTTAGATTTGGGAAAATTGCTCACATGCCACAAAGTTTAGTGTCATCCTCTCATTTGCCACAAACTTGAGTGTCTTTGTTATTATGCCACAAACTTGAGTGTTTCTTCATTTGTTTTGCCATTTTCTCCCATTTTGCATTTTCTCTGACCCTTTTGCCCTCGTTCGAAACAGGGAGGCGGGGCGCACGGAGGGGATGGCGGCGCCGCCGGCGGGGAGCGGCCGGGGAGACGCTGGCGACCATCAAAACGGGTTGTTAGGTGGACGAGGAAGCCAATGAGGATGGTGGCACGGCCCGAGATGGCGTCGGGGTGGCCAGCGTCGGCTGGAGCAGCCGGCGGTGAGGTGAGGAGCGGGCGCCGGCGGCCGAGAGGAAAAAGAGGAAAATCACAGAGCGCACGAGCATCAGGGGAATCAGGGGAGGCTTACCATTGAGATAGCCGAGCAGGAGACTTGCCGATGGGAGCTGGCGGCGGAGGCCGGTGGTGGCGAGGGTGGAGCTCACGGCGCCGGCGAGCTGGGGCCAATGGGAAGGCTTGGCGGCGGTTGCGGGAGGTTCGGGGCAGTGTGAAGATGCTCTCCCCGGTGGAAACGGGTGGTGGCACCTCGAGGGAAAAATGGCGGTGGCGGAGGCTCGTTTGGCCGGCGGTGAGGAAGAGGTGCTTCCCGGCAAGCGCAGTGCGGCGTTTTCCAATCGGGCCGGAGGGGAGGAAGAAGGCTCTTGGGCGCACACAAGGACAGGGTCAATTTGGCGTGGGTTTGTCGGAGCGGCCGGAGCGGCGTGGAAGCGCAGCGGCCGGTGCGGGCGCGGCTAACTCGGGCAAAAGAGGAAAAGGGGAGGGGAGTCCATTGGCCTCGGGTGCTCCACGCCGCTGCGCCTTTTCCTCTCCCCGTTTTGATGGTCGCCGGCGTCTCCCCGGCCGCTCCCCGCCGGCGGCGCCGCCATCCCCTCCGTGCGCCCCGCCTCCCCTGATTCCGAACAAGGGCAAAAGGGTCGGAGAAAATGCAAAATGGAAGAAAATGGCAAAACAAATGAAGAAACACTCAAGTTTGTGGCATAATAACAAAGACACTCAAGTTTGTGGCAAATGAGAGGATGCCACTAAACTTTGTGGCATGTGAGCAATTTTCCCTTTAGATTTGGGGCTAAGCCGCTGAGGTCTTGCCTAGATGGGCTGTGCAGGTGCGACCGTGAGGAGTCGGAGCCGGAGGCGCAGGTCAGCGAGGGGCCGAGAGCGGTGGTCGATGGACCGCGGTGACACCGCGTCGGGACCGAGGGGCAAGGGTGGCAGGCGGCGGTGGGGGCGCGGTCGCGTCGTCGTCACGCGGAATGGATATGGGGTCAGCATCGGGCGTCTCATGTCCGGGTGATCAAAGTGGCAGTGGCGGTGGGCTTGTTGGATTTGGGGATTAGGTTTCCACTTCTTCCCATGACTTGGTGATGGGCTGCCGCCTGTGTTGGGCTTTGGGCAGTTGGGCTGCTGTCTGTTCTCGTTGGGCTGTTGGGCTAACAATTTCTTAGGCCTCGGGCTGGGCTCTATTCTAGGTATTTTATGAAGGAAATACTAAATGAAGTAGTACTAGTATTATTGTTGGGCCTCGGGCTATAGCCTACCTAGCCCGAGGCCCAGTTCCGCCCCTACATGAGAGATCTACTTTTTCCCCTCTCACAGCTCTAATACCTATATCTAATTAATCAACACCATTACATGAAAATATAGAATTACTTACGCATAATTTTTTAATCAACACTGTGTTGCCACTAGATTTTGGTACGCAAAATAGTCGGCAAAAATATTTTTAGCACTTGATATGATTTTAAGAAAAGATTAGGATTTGTCATAAATCAGTATCAAGCATCGGGCACACTAAAGAAGCTTTCAGAATATCATGAGGACCACGTGTTTGTGGACCATTTCTTTCTCTTTTAAATGGACCATGTGTGGTTTTGTAACCCTATTGTTTTTTTTCTTCAAAAATAAGCTCAAATTCTTACCTTTTAAGTGTTTGTCAAATTACTCATCAAGAAGGAGATTATGGTACCATATGGAAGTCACTCTATGATATATGATGAGTATTTAACCTTATTATGCAAATATTATCAACATTTGAGTTTGATTTTGGGAGTTTGCAATTCTTAGAGTTGTTGTTAGGTTTTAACTAGTCTGACCAGACTAGCAACGGCGGTTTGACTGACGGCTATGGAGCAGTCATACCAGCTATGTCTTTTGGAAAATGTATACCAAACACTTGCGTAGGTGTGTTTGAGGATGTCTTTGCACTAGGTGTCACTCAATTTAGAGTTATAAACCAAAACTAGATAGAGTTTAATAAAAATTCTAGAGATGTTTTTTTGGTGCTATTAAGCAGTCAGATAGGCATGGCACCAGCGGTCAGACCAGCACCGACAGTCTAACTGGCTAGGTGATGGCGGTCAGACCGGCATTTGGTGAATTGGTGCCGAAATTATATATTTTAGTTTGAGATTTGGCCATAGGGTTATGATTAGTCTATGAGCATGGTTAAGCATGTACACGGAATGGGTACCGATGTTTTGTGTGGTGTGTTGTATGATACATTGTTTTGACTAACATGAATTAAGTGCATGGAACTTGTGCTCGATATGGTTACTTGATCTTTCGATATGCAGGTGGCTTGGAGAATGTTAGCAGTCAATGACAATAGATTGGAACTAGATGGGGGTGCTGAGGTCCGAGCAGTCATGTAAGTCTGGGTGAGGCTATGTGTAGAATCAAGGATAACCGACTAGAGGGGTGAGTAGGGGGTTCTAATCTACATAATCGTCCATACCGTTTGAAAAGATTTTCCCCAAATCTTTCGAGTGCATCCGGTGAGTGACTAAAATGCCGAACCTCTCAACTCACCTCACCTATTTTTCTCTCCCTGCCGTGTGGGGCCCAATCGCAAAGATCATCATCCACCTCGCGTGCATGCGCCAGCTCCGCCATGGTCGAGCTGCCCTCGGTTTTAGATGCCACACTCGTAGTTCGCCTCTGCTGTTGCCCACTCCTACCTAACCCATCGCTCTAACACGATAGTTCTCTTCCCCATTGTTGTCTTCTTCACCTCGCACTCCACGGCGAGAGTCTGAGACTGTGCCTATAAAATCCACCCCCAGCCGTGCCATAACTCCTTAGCTTACTACTCGATTCTTATGTGAGTATTCTTGAGCACACCGCTCTGAACCATAGAGAAACCAAAGTCGTATGCAACTTCGGCAAGCATGCCACCATGCTCTAGCATCTCTGGTGAGCTTTTCTCCTCGACCCCGCCTCAACGTGGCTTACCTCTCCCTTGAGCACCCTACTCATTTGTTTGACCTTTCATACAATGGATCACTCGAGCTAGACTTTCTTCTTCATCTTTGACCAGACACCGTCGTAAGACTTTCTCTCTCTGGTGAGTCGTACATCTATTCCTATCACCTGTACTTCCACATGCATGCAAACAAACTCATGCTTCCTCTTTTTGTAGCACCACCGCTGCTGGAGAAATTGTTGTTGCCGCAGACCCCTTCGCCGCCGACAAGGTCTCCAATGCTAGTTTCTTCTACTTCTCCTCGTGAACCATTCTCCCTCTCATGAACCGTCATTGTCTTCGGTGAGTTCCTTCTCCCTCATAGAGTACATAAATTGAAAAGGAGTAATCGTAGTCAAAAATATAACTAAGGTAATCGAAGTCGAGAGGAGAACGAAAGTGACCATAGTCGAAAAGATAACTAGAGTAATCAAGAAGAGAACTAAAGTAGTCAAACTCGTAAAAGGAATAGTGGTAGTCGAATGCAAGAACAAAACTATAGTAGTGGAAGTTGAGAAAAGGACTAAAGCAGTCGATGTCGAAATCTTCGACTGCTGGCGAAGTCTGATCTTCGACCGCTCGCGTAGTCGAAATCTTCAACCAATTGCGTCGTTGTGATCTTCGACCGCTTGAGTAGTCGAGATCTTCGACCGCTGGCCTGGTCGTGATCTTCGACCGCTGGTGTGGCAGTGATCTTCAACCACTGCATTGTCAAAATCTTCGACTGCAGCCGTTGTCGAAATCTTTGACCGCTGCGTTGTCGAAATCTTTGACCGCAGCCATTGTCGAAATCTTTGATCGCTGACATTGTCAAAATCTTCGACCACAACCATTGTCAAAATCTTTGACCACAGTCTTCATCGAAATATTCGACCACTTGCGTAGTCGAAACCTTCAACTGCTGTAGTCGTAATCTTCGTCCTCTGACGGTAGTCGTAACCTCGATTGCTAACGATAGCTGTAAGTTACAGGTTCAATCGATAGTTGATAGTCAATAGCCGATGGTCAATAGTCATAAGTCGTGATCAATAGTCGTAAGCCGTGGTCGGTAGTCATAAGTCCTAGTCAGTAGTTATAAGATATTGTACCCGATTCTAGTCATAAGTTACTTTGGTATCAAATAAAATAAAATAAATAGTTTTTGGACGTGGGTGAGTTATATGATACACTGTCAAATATGAGAGAGAATCTTGCACGAGAGGGGATCTTGCATGTATATTGGGGGAGATTCTCGCCCGGGTCAATTAAGGATCGAACGCTACTGCTGCACATCTAAGCCACACCATATGACCACATATGCTATATGGGCTCTAGCATTTAGCTGATTAAGTTGTCTAGGTCTAACCTTGCATTATGGTAAGCACAGATGTAGTAAGGTCACTCCGGTCAGGTTTGCTCGTAGAGGATCCTTTCACTAAGGTGACGAGCCAAAACTTTAAAGCAACAATAAATGCCCACTTGGGGGACGGATCTAAGTGAGGGTCTTCGCTTAGGGGTGTACCTAAGTGAGGATTCAAATGTTCTCTTAGGGGTGTACCTAAGAGAGGTTCGATGTTCATTCGGGCTAGTGCAAGATTAGAACTAGATGATCTAAAGGCTATAAGATAATCAACTTTCGTCACACGCCAAAGGAAGCATGAAGTTGTTGATAGTACAATTGATTATCTCATATGGGTAAAACTGTACAATCTCTGCAGAGTGTTAAAAACTATTTAAATAGCCGTCCTCGCGGTTATGAGTAAGTTTGGATGTAGCCACAAAGGGTTTAGTTTTTCTTTTTTAAAACTGTTTCACTAAACATATGGGATGACATGTACGCAACCGTGTGCCATGCCCAAGGTTGGGAATGATGCGATGCTCACAGTCGAGGAGGGTTGCGAATGATTTTGATCTACTGTTATGGAAATTATGCAAATTTTATTTCATTATATGTCAAGTGCTCTTTACAACTTCGCTTGCAAATTATTACTTAATGTTATTGCAAAATGAAACCTGCCTCATGTTGAAAATAACTTAGTATAGAGCCCCATCCTTTGACAACCTTGCATATATGTAAAATTTTACGTTACATTACAAGTCTTGCTGAGTACACAATATACTCAACCTTACGTAAATTGTTGTTGATTAGAGAATGATGATTTCGTACCCGATGAAGCGTATTTCACCCCTCGCACCAGGGAATTTGATGAGGGATCCTTTTAGGGTTGACCCTAGTCGGTTGCCTGTAGGTTATGATGGCAAATCGCTAGATACTTTTGTTATTAGACTTCTGTTGCTTTTGTTTGAGACTCTGTTGTTCATTTGGCCAGTCAGTCTTATGTGTATGTACTCTTTTATACCTCGCATACATAATACCATCCCTTTTATGTAAGCTATTTATGTGTGATGTGTATGGATGTGATCACAATGATGTGAATGTGTGTACTAGCTACTGATTATGGGACTAGTACAAAACACATGCGGTGACTACGGGCACTCCCGCGCCTGGGGTCTCCACAGCGTTGGAATCAGAGCCATACTGACTGTAGCTTAAGCCCTAGATAGAATGGCCGTTAGATTAATGAGTTATCTTCTAAATATAACTTATTTTAAAATGCGAAAATGACAAACTTTCCTATATTATTTTCTTAAAATTCTCCTCTTACCTAAAGTCTCCTTTTGATTAATGGTCCTCACCTTATTCAAATAACTCTAGTTTGAGAGAATGGACAAAAACTTGTGCAAAAATTCTTACCCTATCACATGTCATTTCTTATCTTAGCCCTTTATTATGTCTTTTACAAATCAGTAACTAATCATAGTCCACGTTTAAAAATTTGCAGATGCCTATTCACTGGACACCCCAATACCGGACTAGTGCGTTCGAGGAGGGCACCCTGCCGCACACTGGATACTTTTGTAATTAAACTTCCGCTACTTTTGTTTGAGACTCTGTTGGTCATATGGCCGATCGACCTTATGTGTATATACTCTTTTATGCCTCACATACATAATACCATCCTTTTTATGTAAGATATTTATGTGCGATGTGTATAGATATGATCACAATGATGTGAATGTGTGTACTAGTTACTGGTCATGGGATTAGTACTGAATACATGTGGCAACTACGGGCGCTCTCGTGCCTGTGGTCCCAACAACGACGGTCGTTGAAGGAAATTGGGGGTGGCCTAAGGGCTATTGGACTCCAATGCTGGGTGATTGAGGGGTCGCGTGCTTAAATAGGCATACTGGGGCGGCTCGGCACAGGACAGCTCCCACTTGGGCTTCAACGCATGTTTGAGGTAGGAGGCACGAGAGCTTTTGGCCGTGGCGGTGGTGTAGTTGCCATGCGGCAGTGGCACCTAGGGCCTAGCGTCTCCTCGAGTGAAAAAATGCAGCGGCTAAGGTGGCAGCTCAGTCTGTCAGCCGTGAGACAAGCAAAAGGTGATGGTCAATAATTGCGGCTTGTCCTATCTGGCGGTTGGTCAAAGAGCTATTAAGGGATGTCAGAGGTTATGCAGGCAAGACGTACGGTGGTTGATAGGGCCGCAGTGGCATGGCAGCGACGTTTGGCCGAAGGTTGCGGTGGAGAATTTGCTCTCTGGTTCTTTGTCCAATTGTGAATAGTGTCGTCTGACCGTGGTATGCACAAGTGGCTAGGGAAGGCAACACAGCAAGGGAGGAGAGGCACAAATGGATTGGGGATGTGTTGAATTAGATTGGAGTTCATAAGAAATCAGATTTCAAAGCACTTTAAATCTAAATCAAAATCTGGGTTGTTTCAGTTATGTTTACTGCTGTCAACGTTTTAGCACATCTTCTTGCAGATTGCTATGATTTTTGTTCGCTTTGAGCTCGTGGAAAAGTTTCTGTTACCGATGCATTTCTGCGAAGCCTTAATGAAACCGCAGTTTCTCTTACGATTGTTTGTTTTGTTGGGAACTGGTATACATCAAGAACTTCACTGGATACCAAATGATTTGAAACAATTCTTCTATAGCTGAATGAACATCGCAGTACAGAGTTGATGATGATTATTTGACAGTCATGAAATACAAGCCGCTTCGGAAACTGTATACTGCTGCTATGGCTTCAGAATATGAGGAATTACCTACTTGCTATCTATTCATCAGCCATGTATACTGTTCCTATGTCTTCAGAATCTAAGGAACTACCATATTCAGCTAATATTCATCAACCTGGAGGTATTGAGAATAGGAGGCTGCCAAGAGAGCAGCCCCAATGCCTGAGCCGTTATTGACGGCTTTGATCACAACAGAGGATGCCAACTCTTCCCCAAGCATGTCCCTCAGAGTGCTCTCCAGGCACTGGCTGAAGAAAGTATAGTACTTGAAGACTCCACCATCCACGGCAATCACTGTTCTTCGCTTGTTGGGGCTGTCAGTATCGCGACCGATCTTTTTGATAATGCTGTATATTCCGGCAGCAGCAAGTCGTGCACCACGCCTAGCAACGACCTTGCAAACATTGACAACCAGTTTTCTTGTTTTGCTTGAGGTGCTTTCGATCTGAAAACCAAATAAAGAAAAGGAGTTCTTTGGTGGTTGGGATTGAACAAATTGCAGTATAATTCAATTATCACTCATCAGTCCAAAATATGAGGAATACCCCCAAGATTTCTTTCAGCTTGATGCCAACCGTCTTGAGATCAGATGTTGTATCATGATGCATCATCAACATGTGAAGTGTACTGGAATGCAACACAAATCAAGCCTTTTAACGACAGTTGTGGGAAAAGTAAACGGTTAAGTTTAGTTTAAAGAGCTGCCAACTCATGATTAAATTCAGGGCGAGATGAAAACTAGTTAAAGAAAGCCTAGAAAAGGTGATTGCCATTCTACTTTCTTTCTTTCTTTTGTTAGGAACATGGTTGTCAGTTGTCACAGCGCTCCGGCAAGTCGCGGCGAGCGCCTGGACGTCTAGTCGACTAGGCACCCGTCATGGCGACAGTTAGATAATAATAAATATAAATAATAACTTATATAACCTAAAATTAAATAACCATCCAACATAATAGTATAAATTATCCAAATAATAAGGTTCATAATAGCAAATAGCATTAACATGACTTATTTCTATTATTTGTACGTACTGTAGAGGGTTAATTGCAAATGCATATGTGCTCTCAGCCGAAGCCACTCCTCTCTTCCTTATCTCTCTTCTCTCTCTCTCTTACTCCCCCCTCTCCCTTTTTCTTGCTCTGCTCGGCCGAACAGCAAAGCCATCGCTGGTTGGGCGCTCCCTTCTCTCTCTCTCTCTACCTTCCGGCTCCCGAACCCGGCCTCCTCTGGCACCGCCTCCTGCCTCCAGCTCCCTCTCCAGCCTCCCTCTGCTACGATCCAGCCTCCCTGCTGTGTCTCCAGTCTTCGGCCTCCCTCTGCTGCGATCCAGCGTCCCTGCTGCGTCTTCGGTATCCGACCTCCTAAGCAGGGGCATCGCCGGGAGAGGGAAGCGGGGCGGCGGCAGAAGGCTAGCGATCGGCGCCGGCGGCGGGAGCAGGCCAAAGATCGACGCCGACGACAGGAGTAGACTAGACGAACAACCTAGGCGTCCCCCTCCGGCCACCACAACGACTTGGCGTCGCCTAGGCGACGCCGTGACAAGCTTGGGTAGGAAGATTGCCATTCTACTTTCTTTTTTCTTTTGATAGGAAGATTGCCATTCTACTCATTTTGATCAACTTGCAGAAATAAAAAAAAGCTTACTCTACTCTGCTTCCACTGCATGCTGAATCAAAGCTGAAGATATACTCCAGTAGGGATTGACTAGTACAATATTTTGGGCCAGATTTATTCTAATTTAGCTATTGCTACGGATAAAATGCAACTGTTGGAATTTTACTGGCAGTCTATCCATATCTCCTACAAAAAAATATCAGGTTGAGGGATGTTCTCACTTAAGATGTTCTTTAATTTATATTCTTCTTGATATCATTCAGCTTGTTGAAGCTTGTTTACAGTTCTAATAACTAACTTGAGTTAGCAATAGGTTCCAGGAAGCCAACACATTTGTAAGCAATTCAACAGAAAAGATATTTTTACAGGATAAATTGGTGAATGATAATTAGAATAGCATACGTTAGAATGTATGGGATCTTAAGTTTTGGAGGTATATTGTCACCAAAGAGGGCAGCTTCTTGAGCCATCTTTAGCAAGATTCTTCGGACAATCTCCCCCATATACATACCAGAAATCAACTTCTCATAAATCTGGAAGGACAATATACTTATTCAGAGTCATTAACCACAAAAGGGAGAAAGGATACTGTAGCATATCGAGGGCAAAACCGTAATACCTGTTCTCCAGGGTTCAAACTTTCTGCATCCAAAGCCTGATCAAATTCAGTCAGTGGAAGATGAGAGGACTTAAAGTTCCCCCATTCCATGTTTATTACCTGTTACAAAGAAAAAAACTAATTAAAATCCTCATAAACATGTCAAGCTTATCAATGAGGCAAAAGACTTTCATACTTTATTATTCTTTTTAGGGAGCGCGCAGAAGAGCTGCATGCAGTTTTATTAAGAAGGCAAACAGTACAGCACAGAAGTGTGGAAAGTTAACAGAGATTACAGGCTAGGAACCAGCAAAAAGCCATTGAAAACATCGCAGATGCAAATGCATAATGAAATAAAAAAGAAGATCCGGCACTAAGGCTTGGAGAGTGCCCCGACTCAGCAAAGCTGCAGCGATAAGAAACTAAAAGGTCACTCTCGGAGCACCCGGCAGCAACTCCACGCCGGCCTGGCCCTAGCATGACAATTCGAAGAGGAGCTTGGTGATGACACCTGCAATGTCTAATTCTGTGTTTTCGAACTCGAGTTGTGATCAATTCATGGGGGCAGAAGGAACTAGTATGCAGGAGCAAAGATTAAAGACACTCACCATATCTCCAGACTTGGGCAGAGGGCCATGCCATTTAGGAATTGCATGTGCATGCTCTATGTATGCTGCATTAGTACCAGTTCCCAGTATAACAGCAACCATAGCATCATTATCCAGATATCTCCCAGCAGCCAATGTCCCTACTGTATCATTGACCTGAAAAAGTAGTGCTTTATATTTCACAATTTCTATGCTGCAGGGTCCAATAAATCTTGATTGCACACAGGACATTTAACCACAGCATTGTTTTGTAACTGTATTACTCCCATTGAGCATAATATGGATATCAAAAGAAAAGAAACTAACCAATGTTGAGACTTTCATATCAAGTCCTTGTCGTTTGATAGCCTTGTTTAATTCAGCCACGATATCCTTGCCAACCTGACTTCAAAGCAACACACAAGTGCATTATTCATAGCTATTTGTATGCTTATATAAGCATATTGCAAAATGAAGCTCAAAAGAAAATTCAGGATTTGTCCCATTTGAAAATTTTGATCCAGGATGGTGCTGGACATCGTTTTCAATTCATTTAACAAAAATACATTCTTGCATTAGGATCTTTAATTTGGTTTCAATAAGCAAGGTAACAAAAACTGACCATTTCGTCAATTGCAAAACTCTTTGTCCACTTGATAAGAGTGCCAGACGAAATTGAAGTTTGCTTCACTGGAAATGAGAATGTAAAACCAAGTTCTCTCTGAGTTCCCTCAGGAAGATGATAGTCTTCACCTTCAGAGGCAACAAATTTTGCTAAAGCAGCGGCAACGAAATCAAATAGTTCCTAAAACAAAATTACATCACATATGTGAAACTTAGCATTAAATTGTACCAATAACTGAAATGAACCTATTATGAAAAACGGACATGATAATTAGTTAATTACATGTGAACTTCTGGACATTAAATGCTGTGGGATGGTTACCCCTTCAGATTCTTTCTTGATAACTCGTCGCTCCTTGCCCCCTAATTGAACTCGTAAAACACGAAAGTTTGTTCCTCCAAGGTCAAGTGCATAAACTAGCCCTTTCTCATCCCTTCAAGAATCGCCTAATAGAGATCAGATATATTATGCTGAAAATGCAACTTCATGCAACAGTTGAAATATAAGACAGCCACTGAGCTACAACTCAATAAGTCATGGTCCAGTCTGTGTCTTGTGTTAGTTCAGAATTAAACCGCAAATCTAAGCTCCACTGTTAGACAGCACAAACATACATATCCTATACAATATGGAGGATAGATTACAATTGTTCTTTCACTCTTTTGTATAATCACAATGGATGATAACACACTGCTTATTTCAGTGCACAACATATAAGTAATGCCAAGGATTAATACCTAGACCAGTTCAGATAAGTTGACTCTAGGAACCAATAGACCATAGGGAAAGATTAACGTAAGTGATACTAATGCATCATGCAAGAAGGTACGCTAAAGACCGACCAACTCTTCCACATCAGGCTCAAAGCTTTTTCCACTGAAAGAACATGAATGCCCACACCACAAAGGCTCCCAACCCAATTTTAGTACAGTGATACAGTCTATGCATGCTTACGGTTGCAGGCTAGTTCAACCACATTCAATTTCTAGGAAGCCAGGACCAAGCATTTCTCCCCCTAACATACATACTACCACAAGAACAAAAAAGCACTAACATTTCTGGTCGAGTAGCTTACCAATCCTAAATTCACGTCTTCTTCTAGACCAAATCGTTAACAAGCCATGTCATTAATTTAACCAAACCAGAAATTTTTGCCTATTGTCTACAACACCATCCGAGAAAAGAACAGCACCCCACATCACCAAGACCACAGCAACCACACGACCATCTAATATATATGGTGGCATAGCACCACTGCACAAGTACAAGAAAAGTCTCTCATTTGGGCTTTGACCCTACCAAGAGGCAACATCACAGACTCCCATTGTTCGTTTATTCGGGCCAATCGCTCTCCAAGTAAATCAAAGAGGTGGGGTCCTGTACTGGGGTGGGGACTTTACCCAAAGGGGAGGAAGTCAACGTAGGTGACGAGCATCTTGAGATCGCTCCCGCCCTCGCAGGCGAGCCCCGCGTGCATCTCCACGCCCATCGCGTCCGCCACCTGTCGCAGCCGCGCCGCCGGCGCCGCGCAGCGCTCCTCCAGGTCCCGCAGCATCGCAGCTGCGCTTGCCCACCGCTTCGCCTCCCGCAGCCTCTGGCGCACCACCATGGCGGCTGCGGCTGCGACCACCGCCGCAGCCGCCAGCGCCGCCTCTTTCCTCATCTCCGCCCGCTGAGCTCGCCCCTCCGAGCCTCGGCGGCAACGGGAGTAGGTTGTGGCTTGGTCCACAGGCGCTCTAGACAGCGACGTGTAATGAACCGATCCAATTTGTAATATGGTCTTCAGAATGGCGAGTGGGCCCGGTGTGTTCGTATTTAGAAGGAATAGGGGAGCGGTGAAAAAATTGATAAAGAAAAGTGTATATGATGAAAGCGAGAGAAATAGGATGCGTGATGAACCTGTGACCTCTATTTTATCTCTACAGCAAGATGGTATCAAGAGGAGTGAAAAAGTCGCTTGAAGAGGACAAATGCCCGTATTATCGTTTACCTTTTCTAAGTAGAATCCGAAAGCAGAAGCCAATAGAAGCTGGTTTGATATTGCGAAAGTGTCACATGAGAGGTCAATGTTGTGCAAATATTTCTGCATTGTTGAATTCAAAAAATAAAAAACATTTATACATTGTCCACTTGCCTATCACTATGTCCTTTTCATCATATATTTAGTGCAATAGAGTGTTGGGTGAAAGTAAGTACAATCTGACCAATAGCTAGAGATACCCTAATCGGGTGGAGGTATAATACATGGAAATAGAGGAAAAAGTTTTGTACTCTGATTTGAGCATCACATATAAGGAAATGCAAAGAATCATTCGCTATAAAATCAAAGTAGCTATAGGTAAAATGGTACAAACTTGCGCAATGATATATAAACCATGAATTCATGTCTGTCTCCTAAATGGAGGCTATGGGGACCAAATGGTGATTCTATCTTGTCATGCGAGTGATTAGTAGATTTCTAAATTTAAAATCTGAAATTTTTCTCCAAGACAAAAGCACTTATTTTCAAGATGATGTGATATGAGATAGAATTTATGGATGCTGGTGAATGTTCATACAATTACATATTTGCTATTAATGCTTACTAAGTACCTTTGTACTTATCCTTGCTACTATTCTCTTTTGTTAGAGACTAGTTTGTCTGGAGAATTACCCGGTATAGACGATGCCTACACGGAGGGCAGCTATGTCGAGGGGGATGGAGTTGATCCTAAGTATGACGCGTATGAAATGGATGCCCTATATGTGATGTGGGACGAATAACCGGATGCTAGTAAATTGTTGGCAGAACTCAAGGTATAATAATATGGTTGTATTCTTAATTTCGGTATTTGTGCAATTATTAGCTAGAAGTACTCCTGTTCCTAATGGTATTGTAATAATCATGCAATTATTTAGTCTTGTTAAAGCGTTTAGCTCTGCATAGCAATGTTATTATAATATTATGGAATAGTTTCTAATTATTGTTCTACTGCAACAACCGAATGTGGCTTGTTTGTCGATAAAACAAGAATTTATTTTTGTTTTATCGAGTAATAATCATATACCGGTACTATTACCTAAGATAGTGATAACACGGTCGTCTCACTCTAGCCTCCCAAGGATCACCTATCTGTGAGTTCCCACAAGACCCCACAAGACCGCAAATTCAGTCTTAAATAGTTGATGTAGTGAGATAACTCAGAAATAAGGAAATTTTTGTACGGATAACCCATTTTTTATTCAAAAATACAGAAATATACCCGCGACAAATTTTTTTTACACAAATAGGCTTAAGTCGCCCAACCATTGGGCGACTAAAGCTTGTCGCCCAACCAAAAAGCGACTTATGAAGAATCTGGTAACCGTTGGGCGATTAAATGCGATCGCCTCCCCGTTGGGCGATTTAAATGCAATCGCCCCCTCCGTTGGGCGACAGAGAGCGAGTCGCCCAACGGGAGGGCGACTGCATGTGAATACAGCCGGACGGCCAAGGCCTCTTTTCTTCCCCACGCCTGCTCGCCAATCCTACTCTCGGCCGCGCGAGGAAGAGAGAAGCAGAAGAGAGGAAGGAAGAGGAGGAGAGGGGAAGGAAGAGGAGGAGAGGGGGAGGAGAGGGAAGAAGAGAAGGAGAGGGGGAGGAGAGGGAAGAAGAGGAGAGGGGGAGGAGAGGGAAGAAGAGAAGGAGAGAGAGAGAGAGGAGAAGAAGCCGCGGGATTTGCAGGTATTTTTCTAATTTTAGAAAATTTGTTTAGATAAATTTAGTTTAGAAAATTTAGTGTAGATATTTAGTTTACAAATTTAGTTTAGATATTTAGTTGAGATATTTAGTTTAGAAAATTTAGTTTAGAAATTTAGTTTAGAAATTTAGTTTAGAAATTTAGTTTAGAAAATTTAGTGTAGATATTTAGTTTAGATATTTAGTTGAGATATTTAGTTTAGAAAATTTAGTTTAGAAAATTAGTTTAGAAATTTAGTTTAGAACATTAAATTTAGTTTAGAAATTAGTTTAGAAATTTAGTTTAGAAATTTAGTTTAGAAATTTAGTTTAGAAATTTAGTTTAGATATTTAGTTTAGAAAATTAGTTTAGATATTTAGTTTAGATATTTAGTTTAGATATTTAGTTTAGAACATTAAATTTAGAAATGTAGATGCAGTTTACAAATTTAGATGTACAAATTTAAATGTAGAAAAATATAGTTTTTTGTATAATATTTGCAATGCATTATTGTGGAAATTTTACTTTAGAAATTTATTGTAGATCATTCAATGTACAAATATAGATGCAGTTTACAAAATTTAAATGAAGAAAATTTAAAGGTAGAAAATTGTTGTGTCGAAATTTTGTATACTATTTTTCATGTATTATTGTAGAAAATGTAGTGTACAAATTTACATTTAGATAATTTTGCAGTTATGACGGTGATCAGGCGGTACATTGTTGGACGAGCACTTGGACCGCGTGCACCGCGCTTCCCGTCGTGCGCCGCCACCGGGGAGCACGGACGAGTCGACTGAGCTGGGAGTGGTCCGGACACGCACACCTCGTGTGGCCTGGGGACTCGACCCCCGTTGGACTGCCAAGTTTGCACTACGCCAACGTTTTAGTATTACCATAAGAACATTTCATGCCGACCATCACTTTATTTGCAGGCTGGGGGATGCCGGACTTCTCCCTCTTGCCCGGATGGTGCAGGCCACGGATGAGGACGGAGGTGCCTTGGCCGGGGAGGGGGACGAGGCGGGCGTGGAGCGATCACGACGCTTCCCATTCGACCGTTCCCTGCTGACGGCTTTGGTGGACCGTTGGTGGCCCGAGACGCACACTTTCCACCTACCAGTCGGGGAGATGGCGCCGACCCTGCAGGACGTGTCCCTACTCCTTGGCCTTCCGGTCGCGGAGACGCCGCCTTCCTACGGAGGCTCCCGCCGAGTGGCGCGATGACCGCTCGGCGATTCGGGGTCCTTCCACCGGCGGTCACCACCACATCTTTGACGAGGCGAAGCATGGACCGGCCGAGGTGGCGGCACAAGATGCACGTGGTGTTTCAAGTCGATCGTGTCTTCGAAACTCTTATTTGTGCAATTACATACTAATAAGAACTTGTTCGCATTCGAGTTGAGCGCATGGTTGCGAATCTTGACGATTACGGTCGCGCGCCACAGGAGGCTTACGTCTTTGTGGTCGTTTGGTTGGGTGCTCTTCACCACCACCACGGCAACACCGTTGACGCGCGCCTTATCGCTTATGCGAGGGCGATTGCCGACGGCGAGGCCGTCCAGATCAGCTGGGGATCGGCCGCACTTGCCGCGACGTACCACGGCCTGTGCGATGCGTGCAAGAGGATTAAGGCGAACTCGATCCTCACGGGATGTCCCCTGCTGCTGCAGTTGTGGTCGTTCGAGCGCTTCAGTCTCGGACGACCTGTACTAGACGACATGGGTCCCTACGGGGCCGAGATGTACCCGGGGGGAGACATCGACGGGCCGACAATGGGTTCTATTTGGTGTCGTCGACGAGTGAGTTTTATTTTATCATAGTCAACTTCTTTTCGTATAGAAAATTAAAACAATTCAAACAACGATCGTCGTACTAAACAATTTGCCTTTCTTGCGAGTGCGATTCGCGCGCGTGCGAGTCACGCGGCGTACCACCCTTCGTGGAGCGATTCGACCGCCTCGCGACTCCGGCGTGCGCGGGAGCCTTACGCGAGAGGGGCGATGTAGGCCCGTGCTCTGACGGGCATCGCGACCGTGTCTTTGGCGTGACCGAGCTTCGGCTAACCCGCCGGAAGCTCGTGTACGGCATCTACGTTGAGGACTACGCACCGCAGCGAGTCATACGGCAGTTTGGGCTGCGGCAGGCACTTCCTGTACCAGTCGGGCCGCCGATTCCGCCGCGTGTGCACGCGTGAGTGATCGCTTCTGATTTTTTTACGTACTTACTATTGTGATTGCAATTACTTACATTACGTAATGGTTCCATAAACAGGCAAAACACGAAGGGCGTCAAAAAGGCATGAACTGGTCCAGGAGGATGCAGCCCTGGATTGCGCAGTGGGAGGGTGCGGTGGATGACCGCGTGGAGGAGCACCGGCCATACGACATAGCCGACTACGCAGAGTACCTCATCTGGTACCAGGGGCAGACTTGTACCAGGCTGGTACATGTCGTTGACCCACCTGCCCCACACGTCGCCGCACCGACAGACGCGTACCCTGCGCACTTCGCACGCGACACTCACATCGCGGTACGTAACTTGTAATTTCAAAAATTCTCAAATGGCAATATCGTTTCGATGATGGACCATTCTATGTCTTTTTGTCCAGGCTGACGTCGGTGTTGCGATGTGGTCGGAGTCCTCCGCACTAGTGCAGAGGTGGGGCACAGTGGGAGTTGACCACGAGGAGGCCGTCAGCTTTGCGCGACGGATGGAGGCCGGGTGTAGACGTATCGTCAGCCTACTGTCCTGCACGAGGCTACCGGTGGTCTCCACACCTACGCCCAGTGCACCCCGACCACCAGTGCCACCCCGACCAGCATGGAACTACTCCGGAGGTAGTACGTGGACATGTCCACCTCCCCAGGAGCAGCCAGGGAGTTCTACGTGGACACGTCCACCTCCCCCGGACCAGCCAGGGAGTTCTGCTTGGTCACGGCCTCATACACCTCCTACGCACATCCCGGCTTCCACGGATGATTTCATGGCGCCATGTGCGGGTGCGCATCGTCCGATCTTGTTTTTATCCTAAGACGACATGCAACGAACTAACGATATTACTATTGCGTCCTTACCAGCAGGGGCGCTTCTCCCGGGCCACATCGAGGTGGACCGGTTTTTTTGATCGCTCGGGCCGTCCTCCGACGCAGCAAGACCGGAGGTTCTCTCGGCGATGGCCTCCCGGTGCCGGAGGCCACATAGCCAGAGGTGCAGCTGACTCCGCCGGCGCAGCCGCGGGTGCGAAACCCACCTGATCGTTTTACTTTTTCGGACCCTCGTCACCCACCTCGTAATCCGTTGCACCGGAGGACGGCCAAGCGGGGCCGTATGGGAGGACGCGGGCGCGGTGACGGAGCACCTTAGGGGGGAGTGAGGGGTGTATGTCATGCATGTAATGGATAAATACGCAGCATGTTACTGCGTTATATTATAAAGTTCATTTAAATTCAAACAATGCTATTATCTCTTCTTTTCATATAGAAAATTATTTCTGCGGCCGAGAGTAGGTTGGCGAGCAGGCGTGGGAAAGAAAAGAGGCCTTGGCCGTCGGGCTGTATTCACATGCAGTCGCCCGTTGGGCGATTCGCTCTCTGTCGCCCAACGGGGGAGGCGATTGTATTTAATCGCCCAACGGGGAGGCGATCGCATTTAATCGCCCAACGGTTACCAGATTCTTCATCAGTCGCGTTTTGGTTGGGCGACAAGCTCTAGTTGCCCAATGGTTGGGCGACTTGAGCCTATTTGTGTAAAAAATTTTGTCGCGGGTATATTTCTGTATTTTCGAATAAAAATGGGTTATCCGTACAAAAATTTCCAGAAATAAGTGACTTCAGAGATTGCTATTTCTTGCAGAAACTTATCATAAAATGGATTGACTGGAGAAATAACAACTGCTTTCAGCAATCTCACTGCTCTTCATAACTTGTATCTATTCACCATCTAATGTACTACTGTAGTCACCTATCAATTTTTTAACCGTATGTCTTCCTTGTACAGTGCTACTGGCTGACAGATTCCTTGATTTTCAGGGATTTATCTCACAACAGTTTAACCGGGAAAATTACTGGATTTCTAGCACAGTTACCTTCACTAGAAGTCCTGTAAGTTAACACCTACGAAATTTTGTACTTTGACCAACCATTGTTATGGTTACACGCCATCAATCTCATCCTTTTATTTGTTTGCCACAGATTTGACTAGCAACAAGTTCAATGGATCAGTTCCCGCAAGTCTTCTTAGAAAATCACAAGAAGGGTAACTGACATTAAGGTTGGATGCTTATCTCAGCAGTCTCTTCAAATTTATCCTATGATGAATAAAAATTGGCAAAAATGGAAAAGGATGTATTAGGAATTCCTTTCAGAACAAAACAATCAAACTTCTGCAGCCAAACTTCTGAATACTTTTGGTAGATCTTTCGTGTAAGTCGTAGATCAGTGAACTGGAAAGTTTAAATTCTCCAACCTCTTATCCTTTGATCACATCCAAAAACATATCCAAGATGTCTGGTGACTGACTCTTCTTTTTGGCAATATTAGAATCGAAGCGAATATAAGCAGCATCAACAGTGATAGCTCAGCCGACCAGCCAACATCAGCAAAACATAACAAGAGTACTGCTACAATTGTTGCCGTGATTGTGATTGCAGTTTTCGTTCTGGCGGTAGTGGTTGTTACGCTGTCCCTTTGCAGGAATAGAACTGAAAATGGTAGCTTTTATTGACTGGAAACCAAATTCTTATCTCAATGTTATGTTTTACTGACAAGCTAGTATTATTGCAGATCCTTCTGTCAGACCACTGAAAGGAAGTTACTCAAAGGGAGATATTGAAGACGCTGCCTCTTTGCAGTTTGAGAATCGTCATTTCAGTTACAAAGAACTGAAGACCATGACAAACAGCTTCGAGAAGTCCATTGGGAAAGGTGGGTTTGGAGCTGTCTATCTTGGCTACTTGGAAGATGGAACTATAGTTGTAGTCAAGACGCGTTCTTTTTTTTAGGGAACGCACAGAAGCACTGCGCGCCTTTGCATTAAGAAAGGTGAAACTTCAGGGCTGAAGTCTGAACAGGTTACAAAAAACTAAAGCAACAGAGAAAAGCTTTCAAGAAGGAACCGATGCAATGCTCATAGAGTGAGCAGAACGGCTAGAAAAATAAAAACTGCCTAAACAAGACTAATGAAGGCGGGTGTTGTCTCTCTGTCCGGCATTAGCAGCGACCCAATGCTGGCACGGCGCCAGCAAACTATTTCATCACAGATCACGGACAGAGTAACTGCAATGTCCCTTTTTGTGTTGTCGAAGATGCGGGAGTTTCTTTCCTTCCAGATTATCCAGTAGAAAAGAATGACTAGCCAAATGACTAGCGAATCAAAATCCTTCCTGAGGACCTTTGATAAGAACTTCCTCCATGCAGTCCAGAGGTCCATGAAGACGTGTTATGAATCATCATCTCAAGGGGTTAAGGAGTTCTTGTCAGAGGTTATGTTTCTTCCTGTTCCTTTTCTCTCATTCACACCTTTTCTGTGTCATTTGTGCCTAAATTATCCATTTTACTCAACTAATTTAGTAGTAGCAATTGTTTGCTCCAAGTCATATACTGCAGAAGTGTAATACACTCACTTATTTGACAGAACTACTCTGAATTGCATTCAGGCTCAACACTTGATCTCTTTGATTGGCTACTGCAAGGATGGACGGTACTCAGCGCTTACATATGAGTACATGTCTGAAGGGACGTTGCAAGAGAAGCTAAGAGGTAGCAACTGATAATTTACATACACACCCATCCCTGAAATTCCTACTGATTACTTGTATTCTACAGTCAAATCTCCAAACTCTGTACCTCTATCTTGGCGCCAAAGATTAAGGATTTCGCTCGACTCTGCTCAAAATTTACCATCTACGCATTGTTTCTTGAACACGCTCTCTTCTGACAGAAACCATCTTGATGATTTTTCTGATGCAAGAACAGGCCTGGAATACCTGCACAAGGCATGCAAGCCACCCCTGATCCACAGGGATGTCAAGATAGCCGATTTCGGCTTGTTCAACAGCGACCTCCACTCCCATGTCTCCACCAGAGTAGTGGGCACGCCAGGATATCTAGACCCCGAGTACGTTTCTACTGTACCAGGCAGAGATGGGAAGGGTGTACACAGGCACAAGGCGATCAGAATGGGTGTGTGTGTGTGTGTGTGTGTGTGTGTGTGTGTGTGTGTGTGTGTCTATATATATATATATATATATATATATATATATATATATATATATATATATATATATATATATATATATATATATATATATATATATATATATATATATATATATATATATATAGTAACTGTTGGAATAATATTAGTCATGGTATCTGGGCTGGCCAAAGTTTTATCATAGCATACTCGGGCTAAATATAATTGAGTAGACTTTACGGCTCAAAATGGTTAAGGCGAATATATAGGTTTCGTGGAACAGTGGAGGTTTGGACCGTATCAAGTCTAGAGTTTCAAGCGGTGTTTTAGCTCTTTTGAGTTTTATCAGTGTTTGATATGGAAAATCAGAGGTAAGAAGAGGATAGACTGGCTTGAAATAGACAAAATGGATATAATATATAATTTTGGGTATGGATGAACAGTAACGAGCTAGTTCACTATTCATTGTGGGTCAAAATATTGTTCATACCGGGGCCGAATGCTACAGTACCAAGTCATTACTGTACACATCGGTTTTGGGTTGCTACAGTGCCAAATCTACTGTTCATCTTCCTCTTCGCGAGAGTACTGTAACGGCTGAACAGGGGAAAATTTGCGACGGTGATTCCCGACGCAACAGCTAACTCCGGCGGAAACCAAGGTCATGGACGGAATCCTAGGACTAAGGGGAATCCATTTTAGGGCTTAGAGGTGGCCAGCAAGCTAGGGTTGGCCGGCGGCAAGGTGAAAAGCTCGAAACAATTTTTGATGGCACAGGAGCTACAGGGGCAATCATCTTTGCAATTGGTGGCCATTTACCCATCTAAGGGTGGTCAGGGTGGCTTGAGTGGTGGCGGTTTGGGTTGGGGAGACCCCTAGTGAGTTGTCCACGGAGAGGCCTCATGGCCGAGCGGCGGGTCAGGGTACCGGGAAAGAAGAGGGCAAGAAAATCTTGGGCATTGCTGCAGTATGATTTCTAGGGCTACAAGGAAGCTTTAGACCAATTGAATTGGAAGGAAATAGACCATGCGAGAAGAATTGAGTGTCGCCCTTACTTGGGAAATTCCGACGATCAACGGTGAGGCGGCGATCGTCGAAAAGATTAGGGTGGTGCTAGCTTACCTTGGGCACTGATGCATCTCAATGGAGGGGCTCGGAGTTTATATAAGGCGAGAAAAGCGGTTCGGCACAGAGCATCGTCGATTGGTAGCTTGGTGCGTGGCTGAGATAGGAGAAGGCGTGGGAGTCCTCGGGTCTGCCATGGTGTGTCAAGGCGGTTTCCTCAAGTGGTGTTTGGCGGTGGTCAAAGAGCAGTGGCTCAACGTTCAGCCGTGAGATCCTCTCCTCTTTACTGCCCCCGCTATCCTATCAACAGGTCAGTCAATATCTGTAGTGGAGAAAGAAGAGTATCCCCGTGTCATCAATTAGTAATAGAATAATCCCGATAGTAGTCCTCTTGCCTAGCGGAGTCACCCTTAATTTAATGGGCGGACCAAAGATTGGACATCGTTGTCTAAGTGTGCTTGCTTTGCGCACCGCACAGCGTATTAGATATGGGCTAACGGGTCACATCGGGAGCGGTCTCACGAGAAAACGATCGGGCTTCAGTGCACGCATAAAGGGATCAGCGGGAGCGGGTGGGATACGAAGTCGGGCATCTAGGTGCAATCCTCCATCTATGTAGTCAACAACCTATGATGGTTCGAGCTGGTTGCTAAGCCCTTGAGATGACTTCGTTATCCAAAAGATCTTGTTATTTCATGTCTTGCTCTTTGCCCACGTCGAAAAGGGGCTGGTGAAGGTGCACTTCCAAAGAAGGAAATAAAGCACTCATTCCTCTATCTACCCTAAGTAGTAGTTTCCTATAGATAAGTCGAAGTCTCTCTTAAAGCTAGCAGCAGTAATGGTGAACGAAGAAATATCAGGTGGCGGCAAAAATATCAACAGAGGTGACATTTTTAAACGGGGAATAGTGATCACACAAATTGATTCAATGGGGGTGATGCAGCAGGGGGTTTTGGGCTTGGAGGACTGGGATTAGAGCTAAAATAGGCCAAGGTTCATAAGAAATCAAAGTCAAATAAGAATTTCAACTTTCTTTTGAAATTGGTTTTGTTTCATGAACTCCGTCCGGAAGGTCGCTGATCTTGCGTTGAAGTGCACCGAGCAGGCGTCCAGCCAGAGGCCAACAATGGCCGACATCGTCGTCCAGCTCAAGGAGAGCTTGGAGCTGGGAGAGTTCTGTGGGAAGGTGTACAACTCGTATACCAGAAGTGACGCCCAGTATGCTAAGTTTGATGGCCGCGTGTGTGCAGAAGCAAGTGATGTTAGCCAGAGCAGCGCATTTGGTGTTGGCTTTGCCCAGGAAACACACACACACGCACGCGAACGTGAGGAAGAAGCACAGCAGATATCTGGGCGACGAACGCCGCTTTTTTTTTTTGTATTTTTCTGCTCTACCAAAACACAGCGTTTACAGGGTTTTTATAACGCACGCAACGCACGCACGCAACAACCCACGCCGCAACTCACGCCACGCAACGCACGCACGCGGACTCCACACGCAACCGACCTACGCAACGCACGCACGCGGACTCCACACGCAATCGACGTACGCAACGCACGCACGCGGACTCCACACGCAATCGACGTACGCGTGGTTTATCCAACATTTGGGACTGAGAGTGGAAGGGTGGTAGATTTAGGCCTAGATAAGTTTGGTGTGATTGTACTTTTGATTTATTCAAGTTTTATTTGTGCAACTTTAGCCCTGTATGTTGGTTTGCCGTTTACTTTAGTAAAAGAAACAGTGATTTCCAAGGAGGATTTCGAAAATGTGCATTCAAAATTCAGGTCGTATTTCCATAAAAAAAATTCAGATCGTATCCAGCTTGAATCACGGATCATGCCAAGCTACTTTTCGTCTAGTCATCCAAATTTAATTTAGAGCATTTGGTTTGCAAGAGGAGGCGACGTGCCCTGAAATTTTGAATCTTCCTTGAATGAAACAAGGAAATGGTTAGCTTTCACCATCCGGGAGACATCATGCCCCATTGAAACGATCAGCATTCAAACTGTTTACTGATAAATATAATTCTACAGTACGCAATTGGGTAAAACTTTTGCCATTCGTCCCACCTACTACAAACATTTGCGGTTCCATCCAACTTCGACTCACACTAACACAGGGACTAACTTAACAAGCCTATGGGAGTTAGGACTATATTGACAAACATCTGAGAATTTTTGAACAAATCAAACATCGTGACGCATTTGTGAAAGCTTTCAGACAGATAAATGAATCATTTTCGAAGTACACTCAGAGGTTTGGAGACTTGCTATGTAATTTACTTCGATTAAAATGTAGGCGTATTGAATCATCATACACCTAAGCATGACATCTTAACATCCGTAGGGCCAGTCTATCTAAAAAATAGGGTGAAGTCATTGGAGTGACCAAATGGACAGGACGTTTTCTAGCATTTTGTCCTTGCATTCGTTCTGCATGCAGTACAACAGTACATACTTAATAAAAAAAATCAAATCGGCTACTTAACCTTTGAAGGAGTCCAATCCTCGACGATTTCTGCAGGTTTGGATTTTATCCGTAAAAGGCCTGAAAGTTGACTTGGAGACAGGAACCTGCTTTCCATTTCAAGTGCCAATTAAAAAAAAATCTTCCATCACTAGAATTGAAAACATCCACCACTGTAAACAAATTAACTGTTTCACTTTCGATGATTAGTTGGAAGCAACAACCAACATATCAGCCAATGCATAGTTAGCATTCCAAGAAAATAAATTGCCGTGCTATGTTTATTTAACTGAAAAAATGACCACCAAGAAGAAATAGCTAGGCCTTCTGTTCATCTTAAATACACATGCATTGCATCCCTCTCTACACAGCTTACAGGTTTCCGTTTGCAAACGGTTTTTGAAAACATGGAGATATTGTGGTGCTCCATTGTGCTGGCTCTGCTGGCCGGGACAGATCATGTTCACAGCCAGCCTACTACACAAGGTACGTAGTAATCTTTAAAAAAGAAGAAGAAAAAGATACTTCTGTCCAGTTAGTCCAGTTAATCCTCTTACAGTTAGTACTCAACCGGATAAACTTGCCCTTTCATATCTCAATTTTTCACTAACAGTTTCTGTTTATACGTATAACTGATTTACCGGATCTGCATGTATGACAAGATGGAACGTGCAGGTAGCATTTGCTTTTAAATTTGTCTTTGATTCAGATCATCGTATCAGAATGCATGTACCTACGACACGTATCACCTTATCAACGTTTTATATAAAAAGAAAAGGTGTGTTCCTTCACTGAACGTACTACTCTCGCTCGCAGGCTTCATAAGCATCGACTGCGGCCTGGCCGATGGCGCTGGCTACAACGACGCGACCAACATATGGTACACCTCCGACGGCCAGTACGTCGACCGCGGCAGCAACGCCAAAGTCGCCGCGAGCTACTTGACCGCGGGGCTCCCGCGGCAGCTCGGCACGGTGCGGAGCTTCCCGCAGGGGGAGAGGAGCTGCTACACGCTGCAACCCGTGGTCGCTGGCGGCAAGTACCTGGTAAGGGCAACGTTCCTGTACGGGAACTACGACGGCCTGCAGAGCGCGCAGGCCGGCGGTAAGCCGCTGCTGTTCGAACTCCACCTCGGCGCCAACTTCTGGCGGCGGGTGAACGTGTCGGACGCGGCGCGGGAGTACAGGTTCGAGGCGGTGCACGTCGCGGTGGCAGATTTTATATGGGTTTGCCTCGTGAATATTGGCTCCGGCACGCCGTTTATCTCCGCGCTCGAGCTGCGGCCGCTCAACAGCGCGCTTTATCCGTACGCCACGGAGAATCAGACGAACTCGCTGCTGTATCTGTACAATTACGGGCCAACCACCAATCAAAGGATCAGGTTGGTGTATCTAAAATCCTAGCTTACAGATAAAACCAGTCGAATTGGTTCCTTTGAACACTTTACAGGATGTTTGTGCAATACGCTTAACCAAGAGAAAGAGGAAACAGCATACCGTGCAGTCTTAAGTTATTTTTTTCAACAAGCTGCGCGTGATTACTTTACCATTGCATGATGTACGTGGATAAGTATTATGTGCCAATCACAAAGTCGATAGAAACATGCATAGGTTAAATCAGTACTGCTGAGCTTATAGTTTATATATAAATAATCACACGTCTCAAAGCTAATCCAAAGACAAAAAAAAAGTCAACATAGCCTTAACTGAAAAAAAAGCAAATTACAAATATCAAACCGATATAAATACTATGTTACCTTTTTCTACTAGAAGAAAGTATATCTAGTGTTAATGGTCTATTCAGTGATAAGGTGCTGATGCCACCTAAGACCGTCCAATCTAGCCTATGCAGCTTGGATCGAGGCGGATAAAGGTCCCCAACTCACTTGCGCAATTTTTCTATAAACCCTCCACATGGTTCAAATATTTCACGAAAAAGCCCACGGCTCACCTCTGCCCTCTCCTCCCTCTCACTCACACTCTCTCGCCTCCCCACTGCCCCATCGCCCCCCCTTCTCCCTGCCTCGTGGCGCTACCATCCTCCCCCGTCCCTCCCTCTTACCCGTTCACCCTCTCTCCTCTCTATCTCTCCTCAGCGACGATGATGATGGAGGCCAAATGTAGCTGGCAGGGTTGAGGGCGACTACGGTGGCGACCAGATCTGGCCAGTGGGGTTGAGGGCAATAGCAGTGGCTCTCCCCTCTCTCCTCTGCCCAGGGCAATAGCAACTCGAGCCAGCGAGCGCCACCCCAGCGAGTGAGGTGGCGGCGGATGCTTGGGTAGCGAGTGAGGAGATGCGGAAGCTCAGGCCGGTAAGCAAGGAGGCGATGAGAAGGCCGGCGAGGTCCAGATCCTTCGACAGGAGGCCAGTGAGGTTGGATCTGGTAGCATCATCCTCATCTTCATCGTCCATTGGAGAATCCGAAGGTGGGGATGCTAGTGAGGGCTGGATTCAACGACGGTAAGTCCGGTGAGGACAGATGCAGTGGCGTCGTCCTCGTCTCCATCATCCGTCGGTGAGATCAGATCCAATGGTGTGGAGGCCGTGGGGTCAGATCTAGGCATCGTCCTCATCTCCGGCGATGGGATCCAATCATCTTTGTTGACGGGTACCTCCCCTTCGTCAATCCGCCTTGCTCATTCATGGGTGGCAAAGTGTTCAGCATGGCGGCACCCAGGTGTGGGCAGCGCAAGAGGGAGAGCGAGCGAGAGGAAGGGCCAAGGGGAGGAAGGCGGCACAAGGGGGCAGGGAGGAGGGCAGCACCTTGGCACGGTGGGACAACAGGTAGGGCACAGCCAGGAGGCGAGAGGGAGGGAGAACAAGCGAGAGGGAGGAGAGAGAGGGAAAGGGGAGAGGTGAGCATTTGTGAAATATTTCAACCATGTGGTAGGTTTCTAAAAAAATTGTGAATTGGGGGCCTCCTACTCACTGCCATCTGAGTCGTATGATGCTAGATGAACGACCTTACATTGCATTAGCACTCTATTACTAAATATGGTTTTAGCACTAGATATGCTCTTGTACTGGAATATTTGCAAATGACTATTTTTTATCACTCAAATTCATCAGTATTATTTAAAATTCACATCATTCCTACCTTTTTCTCAACAAGACAACACTTGATAGACTTTTGTATAGGTGGATATTACTTAGGGCTTTGTTACATAGGCGGAGATTACTTAGGTCCTAGAATATTTAAGGCTTTTTTAGATAGGTGGAGATTAGAACCAATTCATTTGGATTGGTCTAAATGGATTGGATTTAAATTCTACCTATCCAAACAAGCCACTAAACTACATATACCATTCTTCCAAACAAGCCATTAAACTTCATATACCCTTCTTTTTGACTAAAACCCTTCAATTTGCCTTTCACCCTGTTTGGCTCCCTATAATTATAAATTCAATTGTGTTCCAAAGCCTATTATAGTAGAATTTGCATTTGATTCTAGGGATTCGAATTCGAATTTTCATGTTTGAGTGCCATCTGGATTTAGGAAAGATTTACACTACACCCAAATCCTCAGTTCTTTGATCCCCTCTCCGTCATCGATCTCACAGACACTACACCCCACCACCAACCCTCTCTCTTCCCAAAAGCATCCACTACACACTACTACTCCCTTCCCACGAGAAAATTGGATTTTTGCCATTGAAACAGTGGGCTTCGTAGTTTTGCCATCACAATCGTTGGTTTCGCAAAAATGCCATCCAAAACATTTGTTTCTTGTTTTCTTTGCCATTTTTCCTCATTTTCTCCTTTTCCTTTATTTTTCCTAAAATCAGTCATGCGAAAGGAAAAATTTGCCCATGGGCAATTTCACGTACTGGCTGCTAGTAGGGGTGGATATCGAGCTAACTGCTCGTCTTATCGAGCTTTTTCTAAAATTGGCATATTTTGATTTAATATCATTTTACGGATAATTTAAAAGTATTTTTAGAAACGAGCTAACGAGCCGAGCCGAGCTTGAGCAAAATTCAAATTCATTTAAAATCAACTCATTTTAATGTTTAACCAATTAACAAGTATAATTGAAGTAATTTTGAACCGAGTTAACGAGCCCACTAACGAGCTTTTTTTCCACCCCTAGCTGCTAGCTCGCCCGGTCGATCACCTGCCGCTCGCCCGCTGGTTTTCTTTGCGGCCGCTTCGTCTCCTGCCGCTCGCCCGGTCGATCGCCTGCGGCCGCCTGGTTTTTCTTTGGGAGCACACGCGTTTTTCCATGGGCAATAAAGGAACACTCTGGCAAACATGGAAATAAAGGAACGTGAAAAGACCAGCATGATATTGCCTTTTGGCTATCAGATGTTCATAGGGATTCCACTGGCCTGAGTACTGAGAGCCTGCATGATGCTGGATATCTAGGAGCTGCTGCTCTTGGTGATATGATTTGTGGAATGGCAGTGGCTAAGATCAATTCCAAGGATATTCTTTTCTGGTTCAGGTCACATACAGCAACTGTTCCAATCTTGGCAGTAGATGGCAATGGTTTAGTCAACAGGTGGAATCAGAAAGTAGCGGAGTTGATTGGGCTGAGAGTTGATGAAGCAAGGATGACCGGGCGAGCGGTAGGAGACGGCGCGGCGATCGATCGAGGCGAGCCAAAGAGCAATGCGTGAAATTACCCATGGGCAATTTTGTCCTTTCGCGTGGCTGATTTTAAGAGAAATAAAGGAAAAGGAGGAAAGGAGGAAAAATGGCAAAGAAAACAAGAAGCAAATGTTTTGGATGGCATTTTTGCGAAACCAACGATTGTGATGGCAAAATTGCGAAGCCCACTGTTTCGAATGGCAAAAATCCAATTTTCTCCTCCCCATCGACTACCAATCTCCACAAGGCCTCCACGACGAGCGGTGGATGCGAAGCGCTTCGGCGGCAAGGGGTCGGAGGTGGGGATGGCGACGCTCAGGGCCGGCTAGGAGACACGAAGGCAGGAGTTTGGAGATGGCAACAGCAAAAGCTTAGAGATGGTAGCATCAGCGACGGCGGGAGGAGCTCGAAGACGACGGTTGTGGTGGCTTCCTCCGTTGCCATCGTCACCTCCTAACCTTGGGCCAGCTAACGCCACATTGCCTCTCAAGCGCCGGTGATGGGAGGTGAGCAAGTGGAGTCAGGCAGAGACGCAGAGTCGAGCAAGAAGTTAGGTCCCATTTAGCACAGCTCTAACTCCGAGATCTATACTGGATCTGTAGTTTGTTGACTAAATCAAAGTGATTTAAATATTTTTATTTAATATATAATATAAATGAAATGAGTCATGTAAATGCACTTAACATGCCTGCAACTCTAGATCCAGGATTTCCTAGAGCTACAGATGATCAGCTCTAAGAAATCTACAGATTTCCTAGAGTTAGAACTCTGCCAAACAGGGCCTTAACGTCATGCGATTTTGCACGATCGATGGGTAAGTGGGAATAATTGGTACCAGTCAGCCGTATGCTTGTAATTGAATTCCAATTCTTTGATTCTACGGCCAATTCCTGATTGCTAAACAGAGTTTTAGCATATCTAGAGTCGGTACATCTCGCAGAAAGACAATTCGGCATTGATGCGCTGGATATGAATTGCGACTATGTAGATAGGTGTAACTGATTGGTATCCGCAGGTACCCGGACGACCCCTACGACCGTATCTGGACGCCGTACCCGTACGACCCGACAGTATGGACCGAGCTCACTACCACCGCCTCCATCCACCGCGGCACCCCCGACAAGTTCGAGGTTCCGCTCTCAGTGCTGCAGACGGCTGTGACGCCTACTAACTCCACTGTCCTCAGCTTCCTCCAGTGGCTGCCGGAGACGAACGCCTTGTCGCCGCCTTCCTACTTCACCGTCGTCAACTGTGTTGAGCTTGCCATCCTCAGCGGCAATGCCTCCCGCTGGTTCAACTACACCGTCAACGGCACAACCGTCTTTGGCCCGGATAAACCCTCCTACCTCAGAGACGACTACGTCTACAGCACCGACCTGCGGCAACTAGACCATTATGACTACGCGCTCGTCTCCAACGAGAACTCCACGCTGCCTCCGCTAGTCAACGCCGCGCAGCTCTACTCCATCCTTGAGCTCCCCATCCCCATGACCGATAAAGCCCAAGGTAAGCCCCTTAGGTGTTTGTTGAATTACCTCAGCGAAAGAAGTTATTTTGACATCTTCCAAATGGGATGTCCATTAGCATAAGATATCATTAGGAAACATTGAGTAACAATGATACCGGGTAATGCAATGTAATATATTAGGTGATATAATCAGGTAGTATTAACTATCAAGATAACATTAGGGAATAGCCACGTCAGGATAGTTATGTGATGTTAGTACTTACTACTTAGTACCAATTAACAATAACATAAAATTCTCGGTAAGTAATACCTTGTAAAGCAGCTAACTTGGATCCAATTGTTTGCCTAGAATTAGAATAGCAATATCCAGTTATTTTGTAGACAATTCTAAATCAGGACGAATAACATAAAATTCTCGGTAAGTAATACCTTGTAAAGCAGCTAACTTGGATCCAATTGTTTGCCTAGAATTAGAATAGCAATATCCAGTTATTTCGTAGACAATTCTAAATCAGGACGAAGAAAAATTCAACAGCATGGCTTGGAAATGTAGAGCATGATGAATCAAACTCATAGTATTCATGGTTCGTTGTTTATATCAGTGCTCTTATTAACCATACTTGTACTATGTAGTTCAAGCCATTATGGACATCAAGGGACAATATGGCGTGAAAAGAAACTGGATGGGTGATCCATGCTCTCCAAAAAATTATGTCTGGGATGGCCTGAGTTGTAGCAGCACAGCGGCTAACCCAACAGTCGTATCTATGTGAGTATTCAAAAAAGGAAAATTCATATAATCTTCTAATTTAAAGCTAGCAGTAGCACATATCTTGACGGTTTGAGCCATCTGTGCAGAAATATATCTTCCAGTAATTTGAGTGGTCCGATACACGACTCCTTTTCGGAATTTGTATCAATCAAATATTTGTAAGTGTTACTGATCAATATAGCATATACCCTTTGCTCTTGTTTAAGTTATTGTACTGCACGCTATGGAAAATTTTATTTTTGTGATTTTTTACGATTTAATGCAAAAAGGGAATTATCTCAGTGAGGTGGATTTGGCTCACTCTCTTTAGAAAATCTGAATAAGTAATTGGAATCTAAATAGGCTTTAAGTTTTAACCCAGCATGATCAATTGGTCTAAAAAAATATTGTAGTCACTTTTTCCCTCAACAAAAATTTCCAAACATTTCACTAAGGATTTGGAAGGAAAAACTTAAAGTGCATGCATGATATTCAGCATCATAATCTTTGACACATAATGATTAAATTGCTGTGACACTACCAATGGCACATCAGATTGCCAGTGAAAGTTTTTTGTTTGCAAATGCATGTAAGACACAGGATGACTAGATGGGTTTATGGTCTTGATATTCTATATAGAATAATGCGGTAAATAAGCAAAAACATGCATTTCTGGTAGTCGACTTTGTTCTTAGGTGTTCTCACATAGATGTAACTGCTTAATTCTTGTTCATTGTAATTCTACAAGCATATGGAATTGCACTAGATGTTTTTTCAAGTTCCTGAGTTTCTAAGTAGCAATTGGCACCAGGATTAAAGTTATTCCCTGTTATACACATAATAGTCTCGCTTGTATATCTTTATTCAATTCTGACACCTGGCTTGAAATTGGAGTCCACACTATGACAGCCATCTAATTGACATAATTACTTTGACACAACTGTATGGAGTGCTTCTAGGTGCCAACTGTTGGAGACCAAATGAATTTGGGGGAAATCACCACACGCACAATGTGGGGGTGCCTTTCATATATATAACCATGTACAGGAGAAGTACAACTTGTGGAAGAAGTTAGATTGGTGCAACAATAGGCTATACAAGTATCCTAATACCCGCCCGCAGTTGTAGCGGTAGGATCACGGACGCACAGACTGGTCCGGAAGTCAATAAACAACTGTATAGGGAGACCCTTGGTCATGATATCTGCGAACTGGTATGCCGAGGGAACATGCAGCACTCGAACCTGTCCCAATGCAACCTTCTCGCGGACGAAGTGGATGTCGATCTCGATGTGCTTCGTGCGACGATGATGAACAAGGTTGGCCGTCATGTAGACAGCACTGACGTTGTCGCAGTAGACTACGGTCGCCAAAGGGACCGAGATGTGGAGCTCCTGAAGAAGCTGTCGAAGCCAACAGCACTTGGCCACGACATGAGCAACAGCACGGTATTCCGCTTTCGCGCTGGAGCGGGAGACCGTGGTCTGGCGTTTGGATGACCAGGACACCAGATTGTCACCGAGGAAGGCGCAGAAGCCGGAGGTGGAGCGGCGCGTGTTAGGGCAGCCCGCCCAGTCGGCATCGGAGTAGGCGATGATCTGGTCGACGGCGCCGACTCCGAGGAGAAGTCCAGCGGAGAGGGAACCCTTGACGTATCGCAAGATACGCTTGATCAGCGCGAGATGCGGCTCGCGGGGATCATGCATGAACAAGCAGACCTGTTGGACGGCATAGGCCAGATCAAGCCTCGTCAGGGTGAGATACTGGAGTGCGCCAGCGAGGCTCTGGTACTCGGAGGGGTCGGCGACGGAAGCGCCGTCGGTGGCCGATAGTTTCGTCCGAGCGTCCACTGGCGTCGCAGACGGGTGGCACTCGGACATGCCAACACGCTGGAGGAGGTCGATGGCGTATTGACGCTGCGAGAGGAACTCCCGTCACTGTTGCGCATCACAGATATCCCGAGGAAGTGGTGCAGGTCGCCGAGATCCGTCATGGCGAACTCCGAGTGGAGGCGCGCGGTGATGGACTGAAGCAGTGCCGTTGACGAGGCTGTGAGGATGATGTCGTCGACGTACAGGAGCAGGCAGGCGACACGATCTCTATCTTTGTAAGTAAAGAGAGATGCATCGGACTTGGACGCAGTGAAGCCGATGCGGCAGATGTACGTGGCGGCGGTTTCCAAGCCCGGAGCTCGCTGAGGCCGTATAAGGACTTCGCAGAGAGCGACGTAGTCGAGGACGGCGGTCGGCGAACCACGGCGGCCGCCGGCGATATCGGTTTCCTCAGTGGCCGTGGAGGAAGGCGTTCTTCACATCGAACTGGTGAATAGGCCAGTCATGCGAGGCGGCAATGCTGAGGACGGTGCGGATCATCGCCGGTTTGACAACCGGGCTGAAGGTCTCGTCGTAGTCGATGCGGCTGCCGAGAAAGCCCGTCGACCACCCAAGCCTTGTGCACGCCGAGGAGCCATCTGAGTGGAACTTGTACCTGTACAACCATTTGCCCGTGACAACGTTAGCACCAGGCGGTCGAGGCACGAGGCGCCAGGTGTCGTCAATAAGAGCCTTGTACTCCTCTGCCATCGCAGCACGCCAGTTGGGGTCGGCGAGCGCACTGCGATAGTTTGCCGGGATCGGCGAGGCTGTCGTGGCGGAGAGGTTGAGGCGGTCGACGGGACGCAAGTTGCCGGTTTGAGATCTCGTCGTGGGGCGCGAAGGCGGTTGCGGCGCCGGAGCGGCCACAGCCGCCGAGGGCGCAGAGGAGGTCGAGGGGGGCGGCGGTGGTCGCCGCTGGTAGACAACGCCGGCGCGCCGCTCGATGCGGGCGCACGCCCGCAGCGGCGGCGGCCGGGTGCCGCCGCGCAGCGAGCTACGACCAGTGCAGGGTGCGGCGCGGTGCCGGCGAGGCACCAACATGTGGGTGGGCGCGCCACCGGTGGCCGGCGGGAGCGGGACCGACGTAAATGACCGCTGGTCTCGAGGTCCGTGCTCAACCTCGCCAAGGAGGAGCACCGGCAAAGACGCGGTCGCTCAACGCCACGGGGCGGAGTTTCCGACGTTGGAGAGAGACCCTGCATCAAAAAATCTAGTGAAGACGGCACAGAGGCCGCCGAGGGTGCCGAGTCGAACGGAAACACAGACTCATCGAAGACAACATGACGTGAGATAATGATGCGGCGGCTAGACATGTCTAGACAACGGTACCCCTTGTGAGAGGAGGGGTAACCGAGAAACACGCAGGGAGTCGAACGGGGGGAGAGTTTGTGAGGTGTCGTGGCACTGAGGTTCGGATAACAGAGGCAGCCGAACACGTGGAGGGAGGAATAATCCGGGAGCTTTTGATGCAGGAGCTGGTAGGGAATGCTGTGATGTATGGAGGAGGAGGGGCGCCGGTTAAGCACATATGTGGCGGCGGCTAGGGCTTCAGCCCAATAAGTCGAAGGCATGGACGCGTGTATCAGCAGGGTGCGAATAGTGTTGTTGATGGTACGAAGCATGCGCTCAGCCTTGCCGTTTTGTGGTGAGGTGTATGGACACAAGAGACGCAAAGCAATGCCGCGGCTAGTTAGGAAGGAAGTGGTGGCATTGTTGACAAATTCGGTACCATTGTCGGCCTGAAAGCACTTGGGCAGTACGCCAAACTGTGTGTGAGCAAAGGTTACAAAATTGACAATATGGCGATGCGCATTGGATTTGTGGCGTAACGGGAACGACCAGCAGAAATGAGAATAATCATCAAGCAACACAAGATAATATTTATAGCCTGAAGTGCTAAGAACTGGAGATGTCCAGACATCACAGTGAAGTAACTCAAAAGGAGCAGTGGTGACAGAGGTGGAACTGCTGAAATGGAGCCGCGTGTGCTTGCCAAGCTGGCAAGCATGACACAAAGACCGCGGGCTCTTATTGCAAGATATGACCGACATGTTCTGGAGTGTGGTGAGGGCAGAAGGACCGGAGTGACCGAGGCGATGATGCCACAGGGTGGACGTAGAGGCGAGGCTGCAGATGTAGGGTGGTGACAAAGGAATGGTGTAGAGTTCCCCGCTACTATTGCAGCGAAGAATCACGCGCCCCGTCTGCTGGTCCTTAACAGAAAACCCAAAGCGTCAAATTCGATAGAACAATTATTGTCGCGAGTGAATTGGCGAACAGAAAGCAAATTGCGCACTAGGGCGGGAGCAATGAGGACATTGCAGAGGTGAAAGGTAGTGTCAGCTGCCGACAAGATGGATGTGCCACGACAGGAAATCGGCATGGTGCTGTCGTTGCCTACAGTGATGAAAGAGTTGGAGTGAGGTAGGCGGGAGAGCAGTATACCATCCGATCCTTCCGCCGCCGCGCCTGACCCGTCGTCGCCGCGTCATTCTTGGTGCCGCCCGCCGCCGGCCTCTCCGAGAGCCGCCGACGCCTCGACGTCGTGGGCCGCCGAGCCGCCGACACCGCCGACATCGTGGACCGCCCGGCGCCGAGACCGGATCCGACGTTGTCCCGCGCCTCCACGCCGCGCCGCCGCCCGCCGCCCGCCGCCGTCACCGCGCCAGATCGCCACCTTCGATGCCATCGAGTCCGGATCCGGCCGTCTTCGCCGCCGCCGGTTATAAGCGGCCACTTCGCCGCCGCCAGCGCCTTCTATTGGCCCGCCCGCACGGATCTCGTCTCCCGCCACGCCTCGTTGGTCGCCGTGCTTGCGCCGCGCGCGCCGTCTGCCGCCGCCGGACGCCGTCTCGCTGGCCGCCGTGCAGCGCCGCCACGCTTCGTGCCTCGCCTCCCGCCGCCGTACCCGCATCTCCGCGCCTGCACTGCCGCCTGGAGCCCGCCGCTCCCCTCCTCTCTGAGCGAGGGAGAGAGACGAGAGGGAGGCGAGGTGAATCCCTCACGGGAGAGGGAGGAGATGAGGGAGCGTGCGGACGCCAGGTGCGATGGGTGATGGATCTTGAGGGGAGACACAGATCCGCCTGGTGCCAAGTTTTTAAATCGGGCCTGGTTCGGTCTGCCTCGGCTTCGAGCTCGGGCTCAAGCCCACGGACCCGTGCCCTCGCCAACTCTCTTTGAGTCAGTTATTCGTTGAGTCGCATTTTAGTCGGTCTTAAGAAGTTAGTTGCTTTTTCTTTTGAGTCTTCCGTTGCGTCCATCCAAGTCCGTAGTTTCTAATTTTTAGTTCATTTAAGTCGTGCAAGTCCACAAATTTATTGTCAGTCATAGAAGTGTAGGAATTTTATTTTGCATGGCAGCAGCCGCCGCTCTCCTATCTGAGCCGCATGCAGATCGTAGAAGTCTTTATGATGCCGCCGCTTCTCTAGCCGCCGCCCTGAGCTTCAAAGGCCGCCGCGCGTCCTCTGTGCACTGCGCCGCCACCTCTTGGGCTTCGATCTGCGCCGTCATGTATCTATCTATTCCTCTTCGGCTTGATTTGACAGTTTATTAAAAAAAAAACTGCACGCAATGACGACATCATCAAGACTCAGATTTCGGATTTATCTTGTTTTAAGTGTTCACCCTTTTTCAAATGCAATGCTATTGCATACGCCTTGCATTTGTGGGGGGTGTTAAGGAGATAGAGTTGTATTAGGAGATAGAGTTGTATTCTATTCCATATATGCCTTATCTCTATATGGCATATCCTCTTGTACTCTCCTATATATATGACCCTTTGGGTCTCATATCAACACACACAATATTCATAACACCTTTCATATATATAGCCATGTACAGGAGAAGTACAACTTGTGGAAGAAGTTAGATTGGTGCAACAATAGGCTATACAAGTATCCTAATACCAACACCAAGGGTTTTAATCTGTTTAGAACATAAGTATAAAAAACCTAAAAATAGATATGCTCATCTGCTTAATTATCATTTCAGGGATTTGTCTTACAACAACCTGACTGGAGGCATACCCAGTTTTCTAGCAGAATTACAATATCTTCAGGTCCTGTAAGTCATACAGATCGTTCTTCATTCATCTAATTCATTATTGGAACTTGGAATGTTTGACTTTCCATGGATTCCGAAATCTATCAGAAATCATTTCATGGACAAATCCACGATGCTCTTTTGAAGAAGTCAAATTACGCTTTCTTACATTCGAGTTTTCTTATGCTTACTTTGCTCATATTTCTTTTCACGGTTAGAAGATATGTTTTGTTTGATTTGTGTACCCTATTGTTGTGTTAACAGGTTTGTAGCTAATTGATGCTAGTGATAGGAAATCCCAAAGTGGATCAGTTTTTCTTTTTTGTTTTCAGTTTTGCGGGACCCGGATTTATCGATCTGGAATCCTCTATGATTCCACTGTAGTATTCTCTAAATCAGTAGATAGTGCACACAGATACATTATTGAACATCAATACATATCTCGCAAAAACAAAGTAATACAATAGTAGACTTACACATAGACCGATCAGTTCGAAATCTTTAAAGAGCAGTAGCGGAAATGGAACAAAAAATAGGTGGGACCCTCAGGGCAGTAACTAACCGAGGCTCGCGACCTAGTTCTTGGCCTCATCACCTTCCAGTCTTGTCAACGCTCTTAGATAACTGCAGTGCTTTTCTTTCTCTTCCTTTCTTACTGAATAATAGTAATTGAGTAACAGTGAGTACGAAAATACTTAGTAAGCCGTCATATATAATGCAATTATAACAGATGCAAGGCTAGCAAAAGGAGGCTTAAGGTTCTTTTGTCTGCAGAAAGCAAAAAAAAACACAATAAATAGAAAATCCTGAGATTTAGCATTTTAACTAAACATGTTTTAAAGCATGTAAGAGTATGTAATAATAATAGTAGTGTAGGTTCTATCCACCTGTTACAGAGCATGGTTCCATCCACCATATACTATTTTTGATATTTAGGTTCCATCCATCTTTTATATTCGCTTGGTTCCATCCACCCAGGGAAATCAAGGTCAGGGTTCCAACTATCCTGTCCTGTTTTGCATCCCAACCACAAAGATTCCTTTTGTAGATAGACACTAACTTGACTAAGTTTCTATGCCCACCTATGACTGTGGGCACGACTGTTCGAACAGTTTTTACTCTGCAGACGTCACACACTTACCCACAAGAGATGTTTAACTTGTTATATTCCATATGTTTCCTTAGACATGCATATCAAGAATACCATCACAAGGCCTTTATAATGTATCTCCCTAACGAGATTATATCCGCTAAAGTTTCCACCTACTGGGGGGTTCCATCCACCCTCTCCAGAGGACCCCTCTTGCGGCGCACAGTGGCTTAAAACCAGTGACAACCTGTGTTCCTTCGGTTGGCGCAACCCACGCTGGGTTGATGCAAATTAATTAGGTAGGTTATACCCATTGTAGACTTACGGTTGCATTGTTTTATATTAGGATGTCATCACAAGATTCAATTCTTAAAGTTATCTTGGCGGTTTTACCACATTCCACACTCATGCTCCCTTCGTACCAGCCCCACTTACTATCCGCCTAGATATTTAAGCAAGTTTAGAGTTTTTGGATCCACAATTTCCTTTCAATTCAATTACTAGCCATTTACATCCAATGACTACCCAAATATGAGTTTTCATGTATGAAATGATGTCAAAGCAATTTAATGTCCTCGAGTATCTAAGTAAGACTAAGCATGGTGTTTAGATACAGACTTATCACTAGTATGTTTACCATTATTTATAGGGCAACAATGTTTTATGACCAAAGTCAAGGAGTGAGGTGTAATAGCACAATTATTAATTAGGACTTAACTATGACGTAACATGAATATAATTTGCATAAAATAAATTAAGCATGCAATGTAATAATTTAAATCAAAATAATTTGCATTCAAAAAGTAGGTGCAAAATGATCAACGTGGTGATGACCTGCCTCGCTCAATTTACTGTGGCTTTGATCTTGCTCAAAATCTTCTCAGTCAATGGTCTTGAAATTCTTGGTCTTCACCCTTATCTGGATCTTGATCTCGTTTGAGTTGTTGCTTCTTCGAGACTCCAAATTCTAGTGATGAGATAAACAATCGAATCTAATTAAATCCAAATAACTCCAAAAATCCAAATAAATCTGAATGAACTCAATTAAACTTTATTATGATTAAGTTTGTGGTGTGAGACAAGGTTCAGTGAGTGTGGAATATAGACGGTGTCAAACGAAGTTTGAGCGACAGTGAGGATACCTGAAGGATATCAAAGAAGGATCAACGAGGAAGAAGGAATATTTACAAGGGTATTCTACTCTAGATTCAAAGGTAGTTAGGCATAGCTGACCATATAATACCATTGCTTGATCATAACTTAATGATTTATTTTATTATTTATATTTATTAAGGAAGTTTCATGAGTTAGGTCAAACCTACAGACAGATACGTGTCTACATGTGTATTGGGCATTATTTACCAAATATTATTATTTGATGTTTAATTGCCAATTAATCGAATGATTAATTAAATAATTAACTAAAATGTGGAATTAGTTATTTACTCGATTTCTTTACTATCCTTAACTGGAGACACACCTAAGTGGCCGACAGGTTACACTACTAGTTACAAATTAACAACTATCTTTGGTTAGGACACTAATTGGCTTTGATTTATATTCTAATTATATGGACTAGCTATGATGCCTATTTTATTATATTGTTATGGGACTATTTATGGCATAAGGCTCCTTATCACCATCTTTAATTAAATTTGCATTTTAAATTTAGGGATATTGACATGATAATTAATTTTATTTTCATTTATACAGGACTATGTTTTAACAGGTCTTCAATCGATATTGGGGTTTCTAAAACAATATTAATGACATCATAATTGGACTCTATTTCTATCTAACTATTTTTCAAGAAAAATCTTTAATGAAAGTGGATACTTCAAATTAAATGCTAATGGCACCCTAATTATCTTCTTTCAACATCTAACTCTAATTCTTGATTAAACGCCTAATTGCATGAGCCTAGCTAATTCGCAACCCCATGATTATCCTTAACTCGCTTCCTAGTAAATTTGAATGAACTCCAAAATTCATGATTTTGCCCCTTTTTAGGAAGATCTTGAATTTAGATGAATTTAGAAACAAGTTTCATTTGATTTGGATTTAAAATGAGTGAGAATGGACCTCACAAAAGTTTAACTTCAGGAAAAATTCCAAAATAAATAGAGGAGAGAGTGTCTCTCACTGACAACTGGGGCCCATAGATTTTAATTTCTTTCCTGATTTATTTTCTTATTGGAAATCATGTCAGAGACTGACATGTGGGGCTACCAGGGTTTTCAATTTCTTTGAATTATTTCCTTTTAAGGAAATACCATGAGTAAATGACAGGTAGGCCAAGGCACAGTAAGCGTGACCCACATGCCAGTGACCTAAAGAGTAATTTAGGTTTTAATTAGATTTTCTAATGACTTGGGCCCACATGTTGCTAACGCATTGATTTAAACTAATGGGTATCATTACCTCTAATTAATTATGGACTAATGATGCAATTAATTTAAATGATGCTGTTATAGTGCCAGGTGCTCCTGAAAACAGAGGGGCGGCGCTCGGCTGTGGCGAGTTCACCGGTGGTAAGGTGGCCATGGATGGGTGACGATGACCCCGAAAATGGGATGCTGGAGGGAAGAGGGAGCTAGGAGAGGCAGTGTTGTGGCTTGGGTGGCACCAAGGCGAGCCGACGATGGCGCATGGCGGCCGGAGATGGGTGCCGAACAAGGTGGCATCACCGGGGAGAAGGAAGAGGGAAAATAGTGTGCTCATTAGCTTCAGAGGGTTGAGGGGAGCTCACCAGAGAAGAAGACGAGGGCGGACGAGCTTCGAGGTGGCGTGGCAATGAAATCGAGGGTGGCGTGAGTGGCTCTATGTGGCGGTGGTGGCCTGGCCAAGGAGGGCCCAAATCAAGGGTTAGGGGACGAAAAGGGAGGTGAGGAGATGCTCCAAGAGAAACGAATCGAGCCAAGATGCACTGAGTAAAGAATGGCGGTGGTGGCGATGGTTTTGGCTGTACCCGAAGAAGATGGCGCCATCGGTGAGTTGCAGTGCATAGCATTTCGATTAAATGGGAGGGTGAGAAGATGTCCAAGAACACGAGATGACACGAAAGGAAATGGGGGGACTTGCCGGTCTAGTCGGAGTGGCGATAGATGTGGCGGTCGGAGTGGAGGAAGTCGCATATGCAAGCTCGAGCTCGATTTCTTGGTACAAGGAGGGATGGAGAGGAGCCCAACAGCTTAAATAGTTGAGGGGGAGGGGGATGTGTGACACGGGCGTGCTTCATGGCAGGGGCCACGGCAGCGTCATGGTGGCATGGAACTGGCACGAGCATTGAAGCGAGTAGCACGGGAGCGCACGGTGCGGTTGGCTCGGCACGGACAGTGTGGCATGGACATGGCAGGGCAGCGCGGTATAGGCAATAGGACGGGAGTAGGTGCAAGGCGTGGTTGGGCGCGCATGGGTGCTATCGGTGCCGACGTGCGGGCGTGGCGTAATGCGGATCAGGGCACGAGCACATGCGTGGTGTGCAGCCGGGGCGAGGCACAGGTGGCGCCGTGAGAGCGTGAGGATGGCCCGGTGTGGCGCGGCGGGCTGGGGCGTGAGCACGCACGCGTGGAGCAAACAGCGCGACAAGCCGGCTCGGCCAGAGCAAGAGGGAGAAAGAGAGAGAGGGGAGGGATTCGACTGGGCTAGGAGAAGAGAGGAATAAAAAGAAATGGGCCGGTTGGGGCGACGGGCGAGCGACTGAGCCAGAGAAAGGAGGAAGTGGGTTGTGGCCTGAGAGAGGAAAGAGTTGGGCTGACCCATTTGGATTTCGGATTTTTGATTTGTATTTCACTTTGATTTGAATTTAGATTTAGATTTTGATTGGAATTTGAATTCAAAATTGAATTTCACTTGACAGGATTTTGAAAAGTGTATAATTCCAATTTTATTCAAAGTCTTTTCAATCTTAGGTTTGATTCAAGATTTAAGCGATTTGAATTCGAATTTCGCTCCTCCTTTGTTTTCAAATTTTCACTTCCATTTAAATTATCCTGGTTTAAACCATGGACCATCTTTTTGGATTCAGATTTCCATTTTTAATTTGCTTTGTCTTTTGTATATCTTTGACCCTAGTTTTTGGTTTGCTTTTGGTTTGATTGTCACAAAAATCCATTCAATATTCTCGAATAAAACTGGAAAAATTCTTTAACACCAGAATGCATTAAAAAGTTTTAAAATTTTCATTTTTTTGAACATGCGAATTTTGGGATGTTAGAAGTTTGACTAGCTTAAATTCTCCACTCGTATTCATTTATGATGGTGTTACACTCACACCTGTTGTTAATTTTAAGCATAATTGCTTTGGAATAGTCCTTGAGGAAAAGAAGGATATCACATGCTTCCCATATAAGCATGATTGGTTCTTGTAAAATTGTGCAATTGTTTTTTTTGTAGTATGTTCATAATAAAAGTTTACTGTGTAGTTGCATCACATCGAAGACCAAGTTGACATTGAGTAAACCAGTGTAGCATCGACATTATAATAACTGAATTTGATTTGAAGTAAAAAAAACCATGTACGCATAATCATTACATGTCTTGGATGACACTATGACAGACATATGTACAGCTATAAGATTAAGGTGTGTGACATAAGAGTTACTTCCTCTGTTCATAAAGCTATGTTTTCCAATATTTAACTTTGACCATCAACACGTCCGCAAAGTTTTTTCAAACATATAATATTAAGAAAACAGAGTGGAGTGACTACAGTACACGTGTTTTTTAATTACATTTTACAAACAGTTTTTCTACCATCCACTACTCAACACTACATGCGGGAGTGGGGAGAACTGGGGGTTTGTTGAAAAACTTTTTGTACATAAAAGCCTTTTGTATCATAGCCATATTCTGATAAACATTGGCTGCATCAGTACCAAAGCAACATCTATTTATAAACAGAGAATATTTTACACTGCTCTCACTTCTCAATATTAGTTCTACCGTGCACCTTCCTTTTAGTTTGGATGTGTTTTTGCCCTCGAAGAAATCCTAAAAGGTGCCCTCAGAAACTAAGCATTATAAGCATCTAAGTTATTCTTGATACGATAAACCTTTTTTTTATAAAGGTTTTCCCTGCTTATATTGAAAGCAAATACAGTTCTTACAAACTGCAAAACGAAATGAAAAAAAAGGCTGGGGACACCAGCTCACAAGAGAAGTTCCACATACTGAACCACACAGAACCACAACATTCACCAAAACACAACTAAGAACAAACTAGCCAAATCCTGAAACAGGCTATGTTTCCAGTAAATCAGCTTGGTTTTACTAACTACACTTTTATTCTTGCTATTCCTGAACCATGGTAACTAGCACTTATTTGATATTTATTATTGTACCCATGATAGAGTTGATTGCACAGATGCAACCTCATGTGTACCTCCTCCAGCTCCTCCTAATAAACACAGCAAAGCACCCATCATCATTGGTGCTTCAATAGCAGCTGTGGTGGCCCTGCTAATTGTTATACTTGCATTCTTCTTCATTGTTCGCCTACGAGGTAAAAAAGAATATCACAAACATTATATTTCTTATTTTGTTTGAGCAAATATGATACTGACCAGTTGCAGTTTTATACATGAAATGCTATTGCATTATGTATCGCAGTGGTTCATAGTGGCCCTCTTTCAGTACTACCACTCTCTCAATACAGTACTAAAGAGGATGTGCAACCACAAACCCCTGTGTGCCCTGAACTTCGGGTATTTACATACTCACAGTTGAAAAATATAGCTAACAACTTTACACGAGTCATTGGTAGAGGTGGATTTGGTGTGGTCTACCTTGGTCATTTGGAAGATGGCAATGAGGTTGCTGTGAAGGTGTGCTCCCAAACAACATTGCATGGTGTAAGGCAATTCCTGACAGAGGTACTTAATTTGATGGAATAGTCCTTTGCAAATTTTGCTGTCTGGTTCTTTTGGGTTCTATGGGGGTTAAATAGATTATGAACAATAAAGCCGCATGGGCATTCGTTTCCTAAATCAACTGGAACGCGGACTACATCATGGAGCTTGCACAAGAGGGATAAACAAAATAATAAATGTTCTGGAGTCTTGACGGCATCATTAGATGGATATTATTTTCCCCTTTGACCTTCATTGCACTTAGATTATTCACCTAATCCTATTTTTTATGTGTTTCTGCAAATATTAGAATAATTGTAATAAGTTACTGTTGTGTTCTGATTATGCTTTATAAAGAGCGTGATGTTCTGAAGCTGTATTTCAGGCCAAGAGCTTATCGCAGGTTCATCATAGAAATTTGGTGTTTCTTGTTGGATATTGCAATGATGGTGATAATCTAGCACTTGTCTATGAGTACATGGCCCAAGGAAGTCTTCATGACCATCTTAGAGGTCAGTACAGAGTGTCTGATTTTTATAACACTTAAATTATGATACTTCATTTGTGTTATTAGTATAAGTTAATGAGAACATTTACTTCTTTTTTTAAAAAAAGAGCATATTTACTACAAGTGCTACCATCTTCCCGTATCAAAACAGATCACTTTTCTCAGTTAGGACTTAGGAGCACGGTATACTCAGGCTTCATCGATTAACCTGAACGTTTCATGCCTCGCCTTGAGTACATCAACGTACCTATTTATTTTAGTGATTTCAGTAATGTCATTGAATCCACTATTATACCTTTTCTCTAATTTCGGAGTCACTCTGATGATTCATCAAGAGCAAATATTTTTGAACCAGCATCAAGAGAAAATTTTCTCTACAAACACTGGTTGCATCGGGTTTGGGCTGGTTCCTAGCTGCTCAATGTTGTACATCTGAGCCTCAATGCAACAGTTAGGCAGATTGTGATGCCTGGAGGCTAGAATTTGTTGCTTGTTAAGACCAACTTACAATGACAGGACTAATTGTTATCAACAAGCTACTTGGATATCTTGCATTTATGTCTTTCTTGGACCGAGATCACTTTGCATATACATGCTGTTTAGATTTAAAGGAGTTACTGTATGGTAGATTGGTATTACTGTAACTATTACTCTTGAGATTTCTTTCTCTCATAGGTAAAACTGGAATTGCTAGACCCCTGAATTGGGAACTGAGGCTAAAGATTACTCTTGATGCCGCCCAAGGTAAAGTAATACATGTAATATATTATCCAAATTTGTGTTCTTTGCTTTGCATGGCAATTTGAACTTCACGGTTCATTTCATCTCTACACGTTTTTCCACAATGTAGGATTGGAATATTTGCACACTGGGTGCATGATGGTGCATAGAGATGTGAAGAGTAGCAATATTCTTTTACATCAAAATTTACACGCAAAAGTGGCTGATTTTGGTTTGGTGAAAATATTTGGTGATGATGCTCAGATGTCATTGATGTCAACAATTAGTGGAACACCCGGCTACATTGATCCAGAGTATGTTCAACTTTTATGTTAATTGCTAGTTATTGTTAGCATAAAAATTGATTTGATTGTATCGAAAGTTGGGATTCAAGTTATTTCTTTTACAAGAAGTATTGCACTGATATAATCTGTCATTCTTGGTTACATGATACTTCAGTTCATAGGTCTCCACCATACAAATTGGTCACTTTAGTTGTCCAATTGAAATAAACATTTATTTCATTTAAAAATACTTTGCTTATCATGTTTTACGTATTATTTGAGAGTTGAAGTTTCTTCCACAGCAGAAAACACAACCACTCCCTCTGTTCAAGAATGTATGATAATTTGGACATGGACACAGTCCCCAATATGCAACTTTTACTACTACTATTTATATGAATATGTTTATTAAAAATTATATAATTATTATAATATGGAAATATTTTTCATAACTAATCTAATGATTCCATTTTCATTTGACCAATCTAAATATCATTTATATATAAATAGTCAAACTTTTCATTGCATGGTTTTCAAAACGTCATACATTTCGAGCAGAAGGGAATACCTTTTCTTCAAAAAAAAAGAGTAGTGTTTCTATATTTTTCTCTCTAACAAGAGTAGCACTAATCTCAAAGTAAATGAAGAGGTAAGTAGCGTCTATCCACTATTCATTATACTTTAGAAATTATGTAAATCACTATTAAGAAAAGTATGAAAGCACCTTCAAAAAAACACAAGTAAATAATTGCTATAGATTAAAATCAATAGGGATTTGGGAAGGCTCAACGAAGTTGTAAGGACTTAAGGACATTTCAATGGCTTGCTACTTTGCTTCTCTCGGTGGACGAATTTTGTGGAACCGCTGACCTTTAAGTGGAGTTTCAACTAAATCTCTGAAAAGCGCAGGACTATCTGTACAGAGATGAATTTTAGTTATTCTGTTTATCACCGTTAATTGTTAAAACATGAATGTCTCCTAATTCTTATGCAGGTACCAGAGTACTTCAACATTGAGCGACAGGAGTGATGTGTACAGTTTTGGTGTGGTTTTGTTGGAGGTGGTAACAGGTGAGCCTCCAATTACAAATGATCAAGCTAGGCCCCATATCACCGACGTTGTGTCTCAAAAGCTTGCGATAGGCGCCCTGGAGAACATCGTCGATCCAAGGCTCCAGGGAGAGTACGATTCCAATTCCGTGTGGAAAGTCATCGATCTAGCTGTGAAGTGCACTGCGAGAGACTCGACTCAGAGGCCAACAATGGCCCAGGTGGTTGCGATTCTGAAGGGGAGCTTGGCGTTGGAGTCTGCTCGTGCACAGGGCAAGAAACCAGGAACCGAAAGCGCCGACGTTAACGTGAGCCAAGTGTGTGTGGAGCCAGGTCCCTTGTCGGTCTCATTTGGCCCGACTCCGAGATAGGCTGCCTCAAAGACGACATTCTGTCAGTTCGATTGGCTTGTTTCAGTTACGTTGTGTGTGCTTGGAACAGAAATAAACGGATCGGTGTGCTGTATTCTTGTACGTTGCTGTGCTCGAACAGCTTTTTGGGTTCTAAGAACATTGTGGATCACGTGTTTGAGATGACACGAGTGTTATTTCACCTGCATGGTTTCCTCTTTCTTTGGCACATCAGGTTTTGAAGGGAGACGAGTGCATGCATATACTTTCGGCTTTCGGGTAGTCATATCCCCGTCCGCCGCGCGGGTAGTCGTGGCTCTGCTCGAAATAAACAAGTACGTACCGCCGAGACGAGCCTCCCACGTTGCCACTTGCCGCGCTACGTGCGTGAGTGCGGCGCGCGCAGGGTCGCGAGAGGCAGCGCGGCGCTAGGTTGCGCGGAGGGCGCGACGCCAACGCCGTCCGGATTGCCGTGGACTGGCGTACTAGCGCTGCATGTGGCCTGCGGCGGGCTCAATAATCTCAAAATTTCAAAATTTTTGATTTCTTTTTGAGTTTAATTGAACCACCAAATCCTTCCTCAAATTAGCAAATCACCTTGAATTCTTGCTTTCCCTCTTGCTTCTCTGTTTCCCTCACTCGTTGGCGCCTCCGAAGAAGCCGTCACCAGCCTCGCCTCTCGGTGCCACCACTCTCGCAGCTGCTCGTCAAAACCCGTTTTGCAGCTGCCTCCCTGCTGAGTGTTCACACCGCCTTGCCGCCTATTGTCAGCTGGCCCACCTCTCAGTTGCTCACCGCCCCGGCCGACCTCACTCCCCTCCCTTGCATAGCGCCATTTAACCCGAGCGCTCTCTTCCGCCGTAGCTTAGTTTCCCTAGCCAACGCGCACGCTTTTGCCATACATGTTGTCATCTCCCTGCCTAATCCTGCAGAGGCTACAGTACTTCGTGCGCCACCTCGCCTGCACACTCTCTTCCCCAGCTGAGTCCTCGCCGTCTCTCCCCTCCACGCGCCAGTGCCACCCGAGCAAGGCTACTACTCCCACCGCCTATTCGTGTCCTTAAAGCCCAATCGCCATTGCAGAAAGCTTCACATAACTCCTAGTCTCCCCACAAAGCCTTTCAATTGAGCCCTACTACATCATAGCTTCGCCACCGTTCTCCTCTAAGCCCAGTGAGCCACTCACTCAATCTTCTACTCCCGACCGCCATATTTCAATTACTCGCCATCATAGCATTCACTAGACACCACAATTATAACGCCAAACTCAAATCCACGTGAGCATTTCCGTGGAGCTCCGCCGATGAAGGCCACCGTCGACCAAAGTACCTTCCCCATGGACAGCCCTTCTGAGCATTCTCCAACCCAAATCACCTCCACCACCATGAATACCATGTACCATAGATTGTTAAACCCCCTTTAAACTCATCGGAAGATCAATGAAAAACCCCCAAAGCCACCATGAAAGCCGCCACCTTCCCTCCTACCGCCCGCCGCCACAACCCATATCCCCACCTCCTAAATGAAGGAACGCGCGTAGGCTACGATAGCAGAAAATAAAAATTTTCTACCGCGCACACCAGGACATCATGCTAAGAAGGGATCATAGATCGTTACCACTAGACGCGCAATGCGTGAAGAAGAGTTGGAGAAGCCGATCCAACCACGCGCGTCGAGGTAGTAGTGGAAGTAGCCGATCGTCCGACAGATCGTCTCCTCCACGCGATCAACCACACCACGAGCGGATCCAATCGTAGTTTGTTGATGCCGATCAACGCCGCAACGGCGCCTCCACCGGTATCCACACGTCCGGTGGAACTCCGATCGCGAGTGTACCAAAGACTCGCGGCGGCTAGGGTTTGGCTCGGGAGGTGGCGGCTAGGGTTTTGTTCGGGAGGAACATATGCGTGTATCCTCACCCCCGCCTCCAAATATATAGACCTCCTCACTTGGGCCTCGTGGACCGAGGCCCAATAGGAGTCTATCCGGATCTCTATCCGAATTGAGCCCACATCCGAATCACATTCGAATTAGTGTTCCAACCCATTAAGTGTGCGACCACAGAGGTTCACGTATACTTGGTCGCGACCGGAAACACCTTTCCGGTCACCACATTAATAGCGGCCTCTAGCAAGACATATTAACCCCAAAGTATACGTAAAGATCATATCGGTGAACCTCTAATGTTCTCATGTACGAATCCCTTTGCCTCACGATATAGATTAAGCTCAAGGCGAGACTGTGTCATCCTCTTAATAGCTCAATCACTCTCTCGATTCCGTGATGGATTATAAACTTGTGATTGACTCCTCAATCACATTGGCATGGCCATGCACTTTCATAATCCATTACATCGAGGGCCAGAGATATCTCTCCCATAAGGAGGGCAAATTCTATCTTGATCATTCACATCCCACTACATGTTTCATAGCAAACCCGAAGACTACTTTTATGACTACCCGATTCTGGAGTAGTGGTTAGTAGTCCCAAAATAGGCTACTACGCATGTTGGGAACCATGATGATCTCAAGTCTAAGGATTCTACATAAACACTACTTGAGACCAACTAATGACACATGGAATCTCTGTAGTGTCTCATGGCGGGTCTATCCAACATATGTTCACTAACACATGTCCATATTATTGATTTGGTATCTCCATACCATGATCCATGAGACATGATCATCAATCAATACATATCTTGATCTTTGAATCATATTTGTTCCTCATATGATATATGATCAGGGATCATTTAGAAATAGCAACATTTTGGCATTAAGAGTCTCATGAATAAGTCACATACTCATTGATCAATAATGATAATGTCTATTTCAAGGAACAAAGCAATGTATCATAAACATAGTATGTGATATATTCAACATCTCCATGTTGCCTCTAGGGCATATCACCAACATCTCCCACTTGCACTAGAGTCAACCATGTAGGTATCTAATACCCATTGCCCTAGTGTGAGCCTCATGCTTTGGTGGGAAGCGGCTTTGTCAACGGATCTGCAATGTTCAAATCCGTTTGTACTTTGCATATCTTCACATCGCCTCTCTCACAATCTCGCGGATGAGATGAAATCGCCGTAGAATGTGCTTGGACTTCAGTGCGATCTAGGCTCCTTGGCTTGCGCAATGGCCCCACTATTGTCACAAGATGAGGTCCATTGGGTGGAGGCACTAGCCACCACACCAAGCTCGAAACAAATTTCTTGATCCAAACGGCCTCTTTAGCGGCTTGAAGCTGCTATGTACTCGGCCTCTGTTGTAGAATCAGCAACCGTCTCTGCTTGGAACTCTTCCACTCACCGCACCGCCATTCAGCGAGAACACAAATCCAGTTGCGATCTAAAATCATCTTTGTCGGTTTGGAAGCTAGCATCGGTGTAACCATTTACAACGAGCTCTTCCTCACCCCATAGACGAGGAACACATCTTTAGTTCTTCTCAAGTACATCAAGATGTTCTTTCACGGCAATCCAGTGACTTTCACCGGATCGATAGTATCTACTTGTAGCACTTAAAGCATACGAGACATGCGGGCGTGTACAAAGCATGGCATACATAATGGATCCCATAGCGAAGCATATGGAATCGCATTCATTTTATCCCGCTCATCGGTGTACTAGGACACCGACTCTTGCTAAGATGTATACCATGTGACATAGGTAGGAATCCTTTCTTGGAATCTGCATGTTGAACCTTTTCAACACCTTGTCAATGTACGTATCTTGGCTTAATCCAATTAGCCTTCTTGATCTATCCTATAGATCTTGATGCCCAGAATATATGCCGCCTCTCTAAGTCTTTCATAGAAAACTATTTTTCAATGAAGACTTAACAGATTCGAGCATAGGAATGTCATTTCCGATCGGTAATATGTCATCCACATATAAGACCGAAACACGAGTGCGCTCCCACTAGCCTTTTGTAAACACAAGGCTCTTCTTCGTTCTTGATGAAACCAAACCCTTTGATTACTTCATCAAAACGAATGTTCCAACTCCGAGATGCTGCTTTAATCCATAAATGGATCTTTGCAGCTTGCATATCTTTCGGTGATTGCGGATCGACAAAACCCGTGGGCTGTGTCAAGTACACATCCTCACTCAGATTTCCATTAAGGAAAGCTGTTTTGACATCCATTTGCCATATTTCATAGTCGAAATATGCAGCAATCGCTAGAATGATCCGAATAGACTTTATCATTGCGACGGCGAAAAAGTTTCATCATAATCAACACCTTGAATTTGTTTGAAACCTTTGGCCTGTCGCGCTTTATAGATGTGAACATTTCCATCTATGTCTATCTTTTCTTGAAAATCCATTTGCACTCAATGGTTTTAACACCATCGGGAGGATCAACCAAGTTCCAAACTTGATTCTGTGCATGGATTCAATTTCGGATCTCATGGCTTCAAGCCATTTCTCGAGTCTGGTCCCACCATCGCTTCTTCATAGGTCTTAGGCTCATCGTTGTCTAACAACAATATGTCCCGTTGTTGAGTAGTCAAGAACATGTACCTCTCGGTGCACGCGTGACCTCTCGACCTACGTGGTGCCGGTGTGTCCACAACAGGTTCTTCAACAGTTTGTTCATCTGTTGTGGTTCTCAGAGAGCTGAAACGTTTTGGTGTTTCCGAATTTCTTCAAGTTGCACCATGCTCCCACTATCCCTTCTTGAGAGAAACTCTTTCTCTAAGAAGACACCATGCCAGGCGACAAACACTTTGCCTTCTCCTTGATTATAGAAGTAATATCCTTTTGTTTCCTTAGGATACCCGATAAAGAAGCATTTATCAGATTTAGGGTGAGCTTATCAGTTGTAAACGTTTTACATAAGCCTCACATCCCCAAATCTTAAGAAAAGACAAGCTAGGGCGTTGACTGTCCACATCTCATATGGTGTCTTTTCTCACGATTTTGATGGAACCTGTTTAGTGTGGCGGCATTGTTTCAAGAGCGTACCCCAAAAAGACAACGGAAGATCACTTTGGCTCATCATGGGCGCACCATATCTAATAAGGTGCGATTTCTCGTTCGAATACCCCATTCCATTGAGGTGTTCTGGCGAGTCAATTGTGGAACAATTCCACAATCCTTGAGATGATTGCCAAACTCATGGCTCAAATACTCGCCTCCACGATCGGATCGTAGAAACTTGATTGTCTTGCCTAAATGATTTTGCACTTCATTTTGGAATTCTTTGAACTTTTCAAAGGATTCGGACTTATGCTTCATCGGTAGATATACCCATATCTACTAAAATCATCGATAAAAGTTATGAAGTACTGAAAACCACCTCTGTTGTTGAGCTCATTGGTCCACATACATCGAATGTACGAGTGCCAATAAGTCACTTGCCCGCTCACCTTGACCGGTGAAAGGTGCCTTTGTCATCTTGCCAAGTAAACAAGATTCACATGTCTCAAATGATTCAAAATCAAATGAGTGCGAATACCATCTCTATGGAGCTTCTCCATGCGTTTCTCATTTATGTGGCCTAGCGGCGATGCCAAATAAGCGTGGGATTCAAAACATTCGAACGTTGCCTCTTTGCATTAATGTTATAGACCGGTGACTCTTCAAGAGTAAGAACATATAACCCATTCACCAATGGAGTATGACAATAGAACATATCTTTGAAATAAAGAGAACAACCATTGTTCACAGATCTAAAGTCATAACCTTACGCTTGCAAACATGAAGCGAAATAATGTTCTTGGAAAGAGATGGAACACAATAACAATTATTCAATTCCAAAACTAATCCTGAAAGGTAAAGACAATGGCATGGTGCCAACAATGACCATGACAACTTTTGCTCCATTGCCAACGCGAAGATCCACTTCGCTCCTCCTCAAACTTCTACTTCTTCTTAGCCCCAACGATTTGCAAAGGTGAGCAACCGATCCGGTATCAAATACCCAAGAATCGGTGGATGAAGTAGCAAGATTGATCTCTATAACATTTATACCGGAGAGGAAGTCGTACTTCCTTCTTCTTCTCAAGATCCTCCAAGTACTTTGGGCGGTTCCTTTTCCAATGACACGATTGCTTACAGTAGTAACAATCGCATTAGGAGCAGCGCCCTTCTTGACTTGCTTGGCCTTAGAACCGCTCGCGATCTCATCGGAGCTAACTCTTTGACCGCGCCTTTCTTGACATTGGGCTTGCCCTTGCCTTTCTGCATCATCATCACATGATTGCTGCTTTTCTTAATGCTTTCCTCGCGACTTTAGCATCCCATGCAACTCGCCAAGGTCTTATCCATGTTGTTCATGTGATAGTTCAGTATGAATGGCTCAAAGCTCGGGAGCGGCGGAGAATCACATCGATGCCAACTCTTGGCTAAGGGAAAACCAAGCTTTTCCGGACTCTCAATGTAGCCAATCATCTTAATCACATGAGGGTGACGGGATTCCCTACGCAAGCTCGCACGCAAACAAGGACTTTGAAGTGTTGAACCTCTCACCCTTGCTTGGTTCTCAAACATACCACGCAACCCCACAATGATATTGTAGGAATCGTGTTCTCATATTGCTTCAAGCTCGAGAGGACATTGTGGCAAGCATGAGACAGCTCACATCAAGGTAATCATTCGTTTGCTTCTCATAAGTTCTCCGTGCAGCCGCAGATAGCATTATCGTGCAAGTCATCAGGGTAAGGAGACTCAAGGACATACTCCTTGCGCTCTTGCTTGAGAACAATTCTCAAGTTGCGATACCAATCCATAAAGTTTGTTCCATTGAGTTTTTCTTTCTCAAGAATAGATCGCAAATTAAAAGAACTGGATGCGGCATTAGTTGACATGATCTACAACAAAGAATATGCAAAGTTTAGCACTATGTTTATGTTCATCTTTTATTAAACTATTTAACAAAAGACTCCCACTATGTGTTTTGCAACAAAACTCCCTCTAAGTTACATAGTGGGTCAAGATCCTCATTTCACCAATTCCTAGTGAGCTTTGGCATCACGGCTAGAAAACTAGTGACATGGGTAAGCAACACCTTGCTAATCACATCCCTATGTGACTCTTGCTTGTTGGGTGACATCAACATGCCCCGGCCCCAATCTATGCCCCAAGGTCCAAAACTGTTTTGATAACCTTGTTAAGTAAACCAAATGCTTCCGCATGTAGATGTCCGATATCTACCCCAAATAATGATGATAACTGACGGCACTCTACTTTGGTAGACCTACCATGCGGTGATCATTATCTTTTGGTGCAACATATGGAAGGGCATGAACACCTAATTTTATGAGGGATTCTATCCTACCAAAGCAACATATCACAAAAACATTGCATAAGAATAAGATAGATAATATCACAGATAAACACATTTAACTGTGAAGTAGTATGGCCCAAACAAATGGTGATCTCCATCTCCATGTAGGTGTAGACGATCTCCATCCTCCACAACACTCCTTTAGGCCACCATGCTTGAAAGCTTGTAACCTCAAAACTAGGCTACTACCTATAATAGCTAGAAATTGAAGATTACAAAGATAGATTCAAGCATTAAGGTCGACACGCAGTCGTTAAATACAATATAGACAGCTAACAATAGCTGAAATAATCATGACACGCAGCCATGAGCGAATGTTACATGCATCACATACATCTCATACATTCCAATAAGATATAGGGCCATACTATTCACATCATTCTCTGCAAAAACAAGTTAGACGTAGAATCGTATTCTACCTAACGATGTGAACCCAAGACGCTATACAAGGCGGATGCATGCAGCGGTCCCGGCTGGCCGGTCGTGGCGGGGGTCGAGGGCCGCCGCGGGTTTCGAGGCAGCGCCACAACACCTCTGAAATTTACAGATCCAATCTATGAAATCGCAATGGAAAAACTATTCGGCACAACCACCTTATGCCGATCCGAGACATTCTCTAGGATGCTAGTTTTCCACCGGCCGAGGCCATCGGATCCGTAACCTACTAGTATTCGGCATAACCACCTTATGCCGATCCGAGACAATCTCTAGGGCACTAGTATTCCCAGCGGCCCGAGGCTATCGATTCGTATCCTACTAGTATTCGACATAACCACCTTATGCCGATCCGAGACAATCTCTAGGGCACTAGTAGTGATACAATCTGCGCCTCATCCAACCCCTATTCACCGATTGATCTCATCAACCCGTGCTACCATCGATTCATCACATGAACCGACTGATCTAGACTGTAATAGATCCAATCTACTACAACCGCATATCATCATATGCGCTGATCCAGATCGCAAACTAAGCAAGATGGCTCTGATACCACTGAAGGAACGCGCGTAGTGAGCCACTCACTCAATCTTCTACTCCCGACCGCCATATTTCAATTACTCGCCATCATAGCATTCACTAGACACCACAATTATAACGCCAAACTCAAATCCACGTGAGCATTTCCGTGGAGCTCCGCCGATGAAGGCCACCGTCGACCAAAGTACCTTCCCCATGGACAGCCCTTCTGAGCATTCTCCAACCCAAATCACCTCCACCACCATGAATACCATGTACCATAGATTGTTAAACCCCCTTTAAACTCATCGGAAGATCAATGAAAAACCCCCAAAGCCACCATGAAAGCCGCCACCTTCCCTCCTACCGCCCGCCGCCACAACCCATATCCCCACCTCCTAAATGAAGGAACGCGCGTAGGCTACGATAGCAGAAAATAAAAATTTTCTACCGCGCACACCAGGACATCATGCTAAGAAGGGATCATAGATCGTTACCACTAGACGCGCAGCCAGCGGGAAGAAGAGTTGGAGAAGCCGATCCAACCACGCACGTCGAGGTAGTAGTGGAAGTAGCCGATCGTCCCGAACAGATCGTCTCCTCCACGCGATCAACCACACCACGAGCAGATCCAATCTGTAGTTTGTTGATGCCGATCAACGCCGCAACGAGCAGCGCCTCCACCGGTATCCACACGTCCGGCCGGAACTCCGATCGCGAGTGTACCAAAGACTCGCGAGCGGCTAGGGTTTGGCTCGGGAGGTGGCGGCTAGGGTTTTGTTCGGGAGGAACATATGCGTGTATCCTCACCCCCGCCTCCAAATATATAGACCTCCTCACTTGGGCCTCGTGGACCGAGGCCCAATAGGAGTCTATCCGATCTCTATCCGAATTGAGCCCACATCCGAATCACATTCGAATTAGTGTTCCAACCCATTAAGTGTGCGACCAGAGGTTCACGTATACTTGGTCGCGACCGGAAACACCTTTCCGGTCACCACATTAATAGCGGCCTCTAGCAAGACATATTAACCCCAAAGTATACGTAAAGATCATATCATTGAACCTCTAATGTTCTCATGTACGAATCCCTTTGCCTCACGATATAGATTAAGCTCAAGGCGAGACTGTGTCATCCTCTTAATAGCTCAATCACTCTCTCGATTCCGTGATGGATTATAAACTTGTGATTGACTCCTCAATCACATTGGCATGGCCATGCACTTTCATAATCCATTACATCGAGGGGCCCAGAGATATCTCTCCCATAAGGAGGGGCAAATTCTATCTTGATCATTCACATCCCACTACATGTTTCATAGCAAACCCGAAGACTACTTTTATGACTACCCGATTCACGGAGTAGTGGTTAGTAGTCCCAAAATAGGCTACTACGCATGTTGGGAACCATGATGATCTCAAGTCTAAGGATTCTATATAAACACTACTTGAGACCAACTAATGACACATGGAATCTCTGTAGTGTCTCATGGCGGGTCTATCCAACATATGTTCACTAACACATGTCCATATTATTGATTTGGTATCTCCATACCATGATCCATGAGACATGATCATCAATCAATACATATGCTGATCTTTGAATCATATTTGTTCCTCATATGATATATGATCAGGGATCATTTAGAAATAGCAACATTTTGGCATTAAGAGTCTCATGAATAAGTCACATACTCATTGATCAATAATGATAATGTCTATTTCAAGGAACAAAGCAATGTATCATAAACATAGTATGTGATATATTCAACATCTCCATGTTGCCTCTAGGGCATATCACCAACACTAAAGCCCCGAAACGGAACCGCCATGTTGAGTGGAGTCCACCCATACCACTGTTGATTGTCGGTGAGCCTCGCCGAAGCTGTGGCAAAGAGTTAATCGTGCCCTTGTTTTGCCGCAGGAGAGAGAAGCCGGAGGAGGAAGGTGTTTGAGGCAGCGGCGTGGTGCAATCATGGCTGCCCATGTGTCGTGCATCGGGCACATGTAGGCGCGCATGGCTGGGCCTTTGCGGGCGCGTGTTTGGGCCGAGTCGACCGGTCCAACATGCTGATTTTGGACATAAAGCTACGCGGGCCGATCATTGTGCTGCACTGTTCATTTTGGACCAACCCATCACTATTCATCGATGCCACAAAGCCATTTTTTACCTCCGTTCCACCAATCCAAGCTCCAATAAAATCCAAACCAACTCTATTTGGTTTTTATTACATTTTATTCCTTTTTATTTTATTTTATTTTCCTAGCTTGATGATACTCAAGCAAGGGTTTATGTTATTTTATGTGTTTGCGCTAGTTTTCGAGCATTCTGAGGTAATCGTGCAAGAACCAGACCTGGATATTGAAGCGTACGAGACAGCTGAGTGTGTTGATCAGCAAGGCAAGTTACAAGTTTTTTTTATCATATTGAATCCCATAAAATTTACATTATTTGCATTAATGTTATTTATGAAATTTTATTTAATTAAAATAAATATTTAGAATAACTTGTTGCTTAGTTATGTCCTACTACTGAAAAATGTCCTGTTTAATTTGAGGCCATATTTACATTGACAAACTTTAGTAATATTTAATTGTTGTAAAAATAATTATAGATTATCTCATTCAAAATTTTACACTACTAAGTGACCTGGCATTTGGCTGGTAGAATTGTTAAAATAGTTCTAGGGTAAAGAGGAATTGTGAAAAACCACGAGATGATTAGAGTCCACGACTTTACCCTAGGGTAAAGGCTTGAGCAGATGGGTGTAGTGCCATCGAGCACAAAGGATTTGGATTGTGGTGGCAGCCTCAAGAGAAAAAGTAAGGATAAAAAACTTATGCTAAATAAAGGACACAGTGATTGCTCAACCACAAGTGTTAACTTGTCAACCTTGGTCTAGTAATTACTTAACTCGATTGAATCTCTACAAGAGGCAAGAGTGTGGATGACGGGGAGTTGGTATACGGAACAGTAAAACCATACCTAACAATGGTAGGGTTCACTCAAAACAAGCAGAAGTGTTAGGTCTATCCAGTTTAAAATCAGGTCTGAGTAGATCTACCAGGTAGAGCCTATATAAAAAAATTGAGCAGTGAAAGACTTTATTTTCTCAACTCAGTCGCATGCTAGCTGAAGCGTGTCTATAGCTTGACATTAAGAGTTTGAGAAATCTTGCGGGTAAAGCTGGGCAACTCTGTAGAGTGAAACAAATGATATTCGAATACACCATACTTCCGGTTAATGAAACTGTTTTATGTGTGATTCCAATAGCGAGACATAAGTAGATTTCTGAATGTTTTAAATCTGAGTAAGCTGAGTAATTAAGTGTTGAAACCCCCTAATCTTGAGAAGTTTCCGTTTTGTGTTTTCTTGTTTTCAAAAGTTTACAAATAAAATTACATTCACACTCATTAATAAACTAATATATTCTCCTCCATTGGCAATCCGTGCAAATAGATAAAATAGAATTTACCCTTGTGACTTGTTAGGTATGGTTATACTCATTACTTGCTAAACAATAAACAGAAGAGGTATGGACATCGATGAACAAGCTGTTGATGAAGACCTAGAAGGGCCCTACTTCTTCGGCGACCAATGGTTTTAGGTCTTAGCCGTGCTCAAGTACACCTATGGGAGTTTCTTTTATACTGTAAGTTAACTTTGGATTTGCATATCCACTGTGTCAAAATTAGGTTGCTAAACTATATTTCTGTTATAAAGCTTGGCTCTTTTGTTGTAAGCATATGTTGTTGTGGTGCACACTCGTGTACAATACTTCGCAACTAAACAGTCCTGGGCAATTACAGGGATTACCAGCGCTACCAGAAATGGGGGCGTTACAGTGCTACCGGATGGGATGGAGCCTGCCGGTGGCGGTGGTCCATGCCCCACCCACATGGTGCCTACAGCTTATCTCCTTGGTCTTATTCTTTTTAGCTGCAATTGATAAATTTTGTCTGTATTTTTTTGATATATTTACTGACGGCACGTATATTTTTGGACATAAAAAACTGTTTAAAAATCTATTATAAAAAAACCACCTCCTTTATTTTAACTTTTAAAAAACTAAAAAAACAAAAGCCTAAAATAACGGGACCTTGTCTGATCGGAGGGCTTGGAAGTGAGATGCCGCTCGTGCGCTCAGGGGCGGAGCCAACCTAGGAATGGAGCCCGAGCAGGTGGCTGGCCAGCTGAGAATCATCGCTTGTCGGACTCGCCGTCCACTGCTGACTGTCAAAGGATGGCTCGCCGGCGAGCTCGGCAGCCGCCTGAGGTCGCCGGGCCTTTGCTCCGCCGCTGCGCGCGCGGATGGCAATCTGCCCGTTGAGCGCTCCTATACATATTCCAGGTTTCGTGCTTGTTAGCCCTTTTTGTTTTTTTGGTCTGCCTGTCTCCTACTCTCCTGTCCATCAGCGCCGTTCTCTTTTACCTGTTCCCCTTTGGCATGGTCGTTGCCTCGTCGGTGTCCCTGATGAGTCCTCTGAGCCGTGCAAACTTCACAAGGTCAGCTAGAGTATGTACGTACTGGCAAGCGAAACTCCTCACGTTGAAGACCATCTCTCATCATCACTCATCACGTACCAACTCCCTTGTTGCTTTTTTTTGTTCTTTTTGTTACTGTAATTCCCTCGTTGCTCGGATATATTGCGTGGATTCAAGTTAACTGTAGAAAGCGGAATGAGTTTTGGGGGAATCACCACACACCCATTGTGGGGGGTGCCATGAGTATATATAGCCATGTACCGGTGAATAGTACAAGTGAATAGTACGTGCAGTACAAGTAGTGTAGTACAACAATATGGCTATACAATAACTCTAATATCCGCCCGCAGTCGTAGCGGTAGGATCATGGACGCACAGACTGGTCCGGAAATCAGTAAACAACTGGACAGGGAGACCCTTGGTCATGATGTCTGCGAACTGGTGCGCCGAGGGAACATGCAGCACGCGAACCTGTCCCAATGCAACCTTCTCGCGGACGAAGTGGATGTCAATCTCGATGTGCTTCGTGCGACGATGATGGACAGGGTTGGCTGTCATGTAGACAGCACTCACGTTGTCGCAGTAGACGACCGTCGCCAAAGTAACCGAGATGTGGAGCTCCTGAAGAAGCTGCCGTAGCCAACAGCACTCGGCCACGACATGAGCAACAGCACGGTATTCCGCTTCCGCGCTGGAGCGGGAGATTGTGGTCTGGCGTTTGGACGACCAGGACACCATATTGTCGCCGAGGAAGACGCAGAAGCCGGAGGTGGAGCGGCGCGTGTCGGGGCAGCCCGCCCAGTCGGCATCGGAGTAGGCGATGATCTGGTCGACAGCACCGACTTCGAGAAGAAGACCAGCAGAGAGTGAACCCTTGACGTACCGCAGGATACGCTTGATCAGTGCGAGATGCGGCTCGCGGGGATCATGCATGAACAAGCAGACCTGCTGGACGGCATAGGCTAGATCGGGCCGCGTCGGTGAGGTCTTGGAGTGCTCGGCGAGGCTCGTACTTGGAGGGTCGGCGACGGGCGCCGTCGGTGGCCGGCGGCCGTCTGGCGTCCACCGGTGTCGCAGTCGGGTGACACTCAGACATGCCAGCACGCTGGAGGAGGTCGACAGCGTCGCGGCGTTGCGGCAGAACAACCCGTCCATCGCGCGTCACGGAGATCCCGAGGAAGTGGTGCAGGTCACCGAGATCCGTCATGGCGAACTCCGAGTGGAGGCGCTCGGTGATGTGCTGGAGCAGTGCCGGTGACGATGCCGTGAGGATGATGTCGTCGACGTCTGGGAGCGGTAGGCGACACTATCTCCATCTTTGTAAACAAAGAGAGCGCGCGGACTTGGGCGCGGTGAAGCCGTCGCGGATGTATGAGGCGGCGCCGTTCCAAGCTCGGGAGCTCGCTGAGTCCATACAAGGACTTCTGCGAGAGACGAGCGTGGTCGAGGCGGCGGGTCGATGAAGCCTGACGGCTATTGGCAGTGAACGGTTTCCTCCAGGTGGCCGTGGAGGAAGGCGTTCTTCACATCGAGCTGGTGAATAGGCCAGGCACGCGAGGCGGCGATGCTGAGGACGGTGCGGATCATCGCCGGTTTGACAACCGGGCTGAAAGTCTCATCGTAGTCGACGCCGGCTGCGGGAGAAGCCCGTCGACCAGCCGAGCCTTGTGCCGGGCCAGGGAGCCGTCGGAGTGGAACTTGTGCTTGTATAGCCACTTGCCCGTGACAATGTTAGCACCAGGTGGTCGAGGCACGAGGCGCCAGGTGCCGTTGTCGATGAGAGCCTTGTACTCCTCTGCCATCGCAGCGCGCCAATTGGGGTCGGCGAGCGCGCTGCGGTAGTTCGCCGGGATCGGCGTGGCCGTCGTGGCGAAGAGGTTGAGGTGGTTAACGGGACGCAAGCTGCCAGTCTGAGATCGCGTCGTGGGGCGCGAAGGCGGAGGCGGCACCGGAGCGACCACGGCTGCCGGGGGCACCGAGGGCGCTGAGGGGGCGGCGGTAGTCGCCGCTGGTAGACAACAGGACGCCCGCCGCAGCGGCGGCGACGAGCTCTGGGGCACGCGCGCGCTGCCGATGGGGCGCCAGCAGAGCCCGGCGGGGCACCGGCCAGCCGGCTGGTCGGGAGCAGGGGACTGGCGTATATGACCGCCGGGTCCGGGAGGTCCAGCTGCTCAACCTCGCCGGAGGAGGGAGCAACCGAAGCAGCACACGGTCGCTCAACGCCAAGGGGCGGAGCTGCCGTTGGTGAAGAAAGACCCTGCATCAGAAAATCCAATGAAGACGGCACAGAGGCCGCCGAGGGTGCCGAGGCGAATGGAAACACAGACTCATCGAAGACAACATGACGTGAAACAATGATGCGACGGCTGGACATGTCCAGACAACGATACCCCTTGTGGGAGGAGGGGTAACCAAGGAATACGCATGGAGTCGAACGAGGAGAGAGTTTGTGAGGTGTCGTGGCACTAAGGTTCGGATAACAGAGGCAGTCGAACACACGGAGGGAGGAATAATCCGGGAGCTTCGATGCGGGAGGCTGGTAGGGGATCTTTGTGATGCACGGATGAGGAGGGGCGCCGGTTAAGCACATATGTGGCGGCGACCAGGGCTTCAGCCCAATAAGGCGGAGGCATGGACGCGTGTATCAACAGGGTGCGAATAGTGTTGTTGATGGTACGTAGCATGCGCTTAGCCTTGCCGTTTTGTGGCGAGGTATACGGACACGAGAGACGCAAAGCAATGCCGCGACTAGTTAGGAAGGAAGTGGTGGCATTGTTGACAAATTCGGTGCCGTTGTCGGCCTGAAAGCACTTTGGCAGAACACCGAACTGTGTGTGAGCAAAGGCTACAAAATCGACAATATGGCGCTGCACATCAGATTTGTGGCGTACGAAACGCGACCGGCAAAAATGAGAATAATCATCAAGCAACACAAGATAATATTTATAGCCTGAAGTGCTAAGAACCGGAGATGTCCAGACATCACCGTGAAGTAAATCAAAAGGAGCAGTGGTGATAGAAGTGGAACTGCTAAAAGGGAGCCGCGTGTGCTTGCCAAGCTGACAGGCATGACACAAAGACCGCGGGCTCTTATTACAAGATATGACCGACTTGTTCTGGAGTGTGGCGAGGGCGGAAGGACCGGGGTGACCGAGGCGGTGATGCCACAAGGCAGACGAAGTGGCGAGGTTGCAACTGTAGGGTGGGGACGAAGGAATGGTGTAGAGTTCCCCGCTACTATTGCAGCGAAGAATCACGCGCCCCGTCCGCTGGTCCTTAACAGAAAAACCCAAAGCGTCAAACTCGATAGAACAATTATTGTCACGAGTGAACTGGCGAACAGAAAGCAAATTGCGCACTAGGGCGGGAGCAATGAGAACATTGCTGAGGTGAAAGATAGTGTCAGCGACCGGCAGGGTGGATGTGCCACGACAGGAGATGGGAATAGTGCTGCCATTGCCTACAGTGATGAAAGAGTTGGAGTGAGGTAGGCGGGAGAGCAGTATACCATCCGATGACGACATGTGAGCAGTGGCGCTGGTGTCGAGGACCCAGGGGTTGGCGCCCTGAAGTGCCATCTGGTTCAGGGCGGCGATGAGGCCGGCCTGATCCCAGCCGCCAGCGCCCTGCTGCGGTGCGGCAGGCAGCGAGGCCGTCGCGTCAGAGAACTGGGTGGGCGTGAAGGCGGTGTGTGCCTGCGGGTACGCGCCCAGGATGCCGGGCTGCTGAGGACGCCACGGCTGCTGTGACGTGCCCTGCGGGGGTCGCCACTGCTGCTGCGTGCCCCACGGAGTGAAGCACACCCAGGGGCCAGCCGGCGGGGTGGGGCCGCGGTTGCCACCGCCGCCTTGGTAGTTCCCACTGCGGCCGCCGCCTTTCTTCCGGTTGTGGCCGCCCTGGCCGTTACCGTCGTCGCCGCCTTGGCGGCCGCCGCTACCAGAGCCGCCGCCACCGCCAGCGGCGTTACCGCCACCGGCGCCCTGGTCATAGCCGGCGGCGTGGCACGCCGCCTTGCAAGGAGAGGAGCCGGCGTGGAGCGCAGTCTCGGTACCGACCTTGCCTTCGTTGGCGAGACGGAGTTCCTTCAAGACCAGCTTCTCGCGGGCGGTGGCGAAGTTGGGTAGCGGATCGGAGTCGGTGATGTTGTCGGCGGTGCTGGAGAAGCGAGGGTTGAGGCCGCGCAGCAGGTTGAGAATGAGCTGCGAGTCAAGGACGGCGTGGCCAACATCACGCAGCGCGTCGGCGGTGGCCTTCATCTTCTGGCAGTACTCATCAATGGAGAGATCACCCTGGGTCATGGAGTGGAACTCGTGACCGAGGAAGACGGCGCGGGAAGCCTTGTTCGCCTGAAAGAGGGCTTCGATGGCGACCCGGCGGCGGCGATCAGTCGGGCGAGGGCGAGGCCAAGGACGTCGTCCGCCACGGAGCCGAGCAGCCAGCTGTGGACGCAGGAGTTGGTGATCGCCCACTGTGGATCCTGCGGGCGTGCCGCGGCGGTGCCATCGACGTGCGAGCGAAGCCCGAACTTGCCGCACAGGGAGAGGAAGAACGGGGACCAGCGGTTGAAGTTGGGACGCTTCAACTCAAGGGTCACCGGGACGTGCGACTTGACGGCAATCGTCGCGTAGGGAGCAACGAAGATAGGCGGCGCGGCGTCGGATCCGGACGGAGGCAAGGTGCCCGTGCCGGCGGAGGCCATAGTGCCGCTCGTTGCCGTCGGCATGGGGCTAGGAGGTTGGGGAGGAGATCGGTGCGGCCAGGGGCGGCGTAGGCGGCGCGGCTGGGGGGCGGCGCAGGGGAGGGGCTCGGCGTGGCCGGGGGCAGCGGAGGGAGGAGGAAGCGCCGTCGCAAAGGAGGCGGCAGCTAGGGTTTGGTGGGTGGAGGCGAGGGGACCTAGGCTCGGACTCGCTCTGATACCATGTAGAAAGCGGAATGAGTTTTGGGGGAATCACCACACACCCATTGTGGGGGGGGGTGCCATGAGTATATATAGTCATGTACCGGTGAATAGTATAAGTGAATAGTACGTGCAGTACAAGTAGTGTAGTACAACAATATGGCTATACAATAACTCTAATATTAACAACAACTAGTTGGTGTCTGACCACATTGTTAACGACTACGTTGGTGTCGACTACATCTATTTTCAATCACATCGATTTTGGTCTCAGTAGGTATCAACTACATTGGTTTTCGACAGTTCCCTAGTCGTCGACCGTGAGAAGCGATTTTCGATTACACTGATTTTCAACGTATTGTCATTTCTCAACTACATGATTTCTGGTTGGTAGTCGATTTCCGACTACGTTGAATTCGACCACGATGTCAGCTTTTGATCACATTATCAAATTTCGACCACGTTGTTAGCTTTTGACCACGTTGTTTTTCCAGCTGTGTTCGTCTCTGTTTCTTCGGTTTTCAAGTGAAATTTCAACTCTAATCTTCATAGCTTTGTAGTTATCGGAGAAAAGGATAAGTGAATACTTAGAGGAGAAATTAAAAGGCATCATTCACTCTGCTCTGTTGCCTGTCCGGAGGCTAGCCTCCCATACTCCCGGATAGCATCCATAGTCCAGTGGGTGCGCCAGAGGCTTGCAAAAGGGAACATCGAGAGCATCGTGGATGCGAACATGCAGGGGCAGTACGACCTGAACTCCGTCCGGAAGGTCGCTGATCTTGCGTTGAAGTGCACCGAGCCGGCGTCCAGCCAGAGGCCAACAATGGCCGACATCGTCGTCCAGCTCAAGGAGAGCTTGGAGCTGGGAGAGTTCTGTGGGAAGGTGCACAACTCGTATACCAGAAGTGACGGCCAGTATGCTAAGTTTGATGGCCGCGTGTGTGCAGAGGCAAGTGATGTTAGCCAGAGCAGCGCATTTGGGACTGAGAGTGGAAGGGTGGTAGATTTAGTGAGTGGTCCAGCGCTAGATAAGTTTGGTGTGATTGTACTTTTGATTTATTCAAGTTTTAGTAAAAGAAACAGTGATTTCCAAGGAGGATTTCGAAAATGTGCATTCAAAATTCAGGTCGTATTTCCATAAAAAAATTCAGATCGTATCCAGCTTGAATCACGGATCATGCCAAGCTACTTTTCGTCTAGTCATCCAAATTTAATTTAGAGCATTTGGCTTGCAAGAGGAGGCGACGTCCCCTGAAATTTTGAATCTTCCTTGAATGAAACAAGGAAATGGTTAACTTCACCATCCGGGAGACATCGTGCCCCATTGAAACGATCAGCATTCAAACTGTTTACTGATAAATATAATTCTACAGTACGCAATTAGGTAAAACTTTTGCCATTCGTCCCACCTACTACAAACATTTGCGGTTCCATCCAACTTCGACTTCACACTAACACGGGGACTAACTTAACAAGCCTATGGGAGTTAGGACTATATTGACAAACATCTGAGAATTTTTGAACAAATCAAACATCGTGACGCATTTGTGAAAGCTTTCAGACAGATAAATGAATCATTTTCGAAGTACACTCAGAGGTTTGGGGACTTGCTATGTAATTTACTTCGATTAAAATGTAGGCGTATTGAATCATCATACACCTAAGCATGACATCTTAACATCCGTAGGGCCAGTCTATCTAAAAAATAGGGTGAAGTCATTGGAGTGACCAAATGGACAGGACGTTTTCTAGCATTTTGTCCTTGCATTCGTTCTGCATGCAGTACAACAGTACATACTTAATAAAAAAAATCAAATCGGCTACTTAACCTTTGAAGGAGTCCAATCCTCGACGATTTCTGCAGGTTTGGATTTTATCCGTAAAAGGCCTGAAAGTTGACTTGGAGACAGGAACCTGCTTTCCATTTCAAGTGCCAATTAAAAAAAAAATCTTCCATCACTAGAATTGAAAACATCCACCACTGTAAACAAATTAACTGTTTCACTTTCGATGATTAGTTGGAAGCAACAACCAACATATCAGCCAATGCATAGTTAGCATTCCAAGAAAATAAATTGCCGTGCTATGTTTATTTAACTGAAAAAATGACCACCAAGAAGAAATAGCTAGGCCTTCTGTTCATCTTAAATACACATGCATTGCATCCCTCTCTACACAGCTTACAGGTTTCCGTTTGCAAACGGTTTTTGAAAACATGGAGATATTGTGGTGCTCCATTGTGCTGGCTCTGCTGGCCGGGACAGATCATGTTCACAGCCAGCCTACTACACAAGGTACGTAGTAATCTTTAAAAAAGAAGAAGAAAAAGATACTTCTGTCCAGTTAGTCCAGTTAATCCTCTTACAGTTAGTACTCAACCGGATAAACTTGCCCTTTCATATCTCAATTTTTCACTAACAGTTTCTGTTTATACGTATAACTGATTTACCGGATCTGCATGTATGACAAGATGGAACGTGCAGGTAGCATTTGCTTTTAAATTTGTCTTTGATTCAGATCATCGTATCAGAATGCATGTACCTACGACACGTATCACCTTATCAACGTTTTATATAAAAGAAAAGGTGTGTTCCTTCACTGAACGTACTACTCTCGCTCGCAGGCTTCATAAGCATCGACTGCGGCCTGGCCGATGGCGCTGGCTACAACGACGCGACCAACATATGGTACACCTCCGACGGCCAGTACGTCGACCGCGGCAGCAACGCCAAAGTCGCCGCGAGCTACTTGACCGCGGGGCTCCCGCGGCAGCTCGGCACGGTGCGGAGCTTCCCGCAGGGGGAGAGGAGCTGCTACACGCTGCAACCCGTGGTCGCTGGCGGCAAGTACCTGGTAAGGGCAACGTTCCTGTACGGGAACTACGACGGCCTGCAGAGCGCGCAGGCCGGCGGTAAGCCGCTGCTGTTCGAACTCCACCTCGGCGCCAACTTCTGGCGGCGGGTGAACGTGTCGGACGCGGCGCGGGAGTACAGGTTCGAGGCGGTGCACGTCGCGGTGGCAGATTTTATATGGGTTTGCCTCGTGAATATTGGCTCCGGCACGCCGTTTATCTCCGCGCTCGAGCTGCGGCCGCTCAACAGCGCGCTTTATCCGTACGCCACGGAGAATCAGACGAACTCGCTGCTGTATCTGTACAATTACGGGCCAACCACCAATCAAAGGATCAGGTTGGTGTATCTAAAATCCTAGCTTACAGATAAAACCAGTCGAATTGGTTCCTTTGAACACTTTACAGGATGTTTGTGCAATACGCTTAACCAAGAGAAAGAGGAAACAGCATACCGTGCAGTCTTAAGTTATTTTTTTCAACAAGCTGCGCGTGATTACTTTACCATTGCATGATGTACGTGGATAAGTATTATGTGCCAATCACAAAGTCGATAGAAACATGCATAGGTTAAATCAGTACTGCTGAGCTTATAGTTTATATATAAATAATCACACGTCTCAAAGCTAATCCAAAGACAAAAAAAATCAACATAGCCTTAATTAAAAAAAAGCAAATTACAAATATCAAACCGATATAATTACTATGTTACCTTTTTCTACTAGAAGAAAGTATATCTAGTGTTAATGGTCTATTCAGTGATAAGGTGCTGATGCCACCTAAGACCGTCCAATCTAGCCTATGCAGCTTGGATCGAGGCGGATAAAGGTCCCCAACTCACTTGCGTAATTTTTCTATAAACCCTCCACATGGTTCAAATATTTCACGAAAAAGCCCACGGCTCACCTCTGCCCTCTCCTCCCTCTCACTCGCTCTCGCTCTCGCCTCCCCACTGCCCCATCGCCCCCCTTCTCCCTGCCTCGTGGCGCTGCCATCCTCCCCGCGTCCCTCCCTCTTACCCATTTGCCCTCTCTCCTCTCTATCTCTCCTCAGCGACGATGATGATGGAGGCCAAATCTAGCTGGCAGGGTTGAGGCGACTCTGTGGCGACGGATCGGCCGGTGGGGTTGAGGGCAATAGCAGTGGCTCTCCCTCTCTCCTCTGCCCAGGGCAATAGCAACTCGAGCCAGCGAGCGCCACCCCAGCGAGTGAGGTGGCGGCGCATGCTTGGGTAGCAAGTGAGGAGATGCGGAAGCTCAGGCCGGTAAGCAAGGAGGCGGTGAGAAGGCTGGCGAGGTCTAGATCCTTCAACAGGAGGCCAGTGAGGTTGGATCCAGTAGCATCATCCTCATCTTCATCGTCCATTGGAGAATCCGACGGTGGGGATGCTAGTGAGGGCCGGATTCAACGACAATAAGTCCAGTGAGGACAGATGCAGTGGCATCGTCCTCGTCTCCATCATCTGTCAGTGAGATCAGATCCAATGGTGTGGAGGCCGTGGGGTCAGATCTAGGCATCGTCCTCATCTCCGGTGATGGGATCCAATCATCTTTGTTGACGGGTACCTCCCCTTCATCAAGCCGCCTTGCTTATTCATGGGTGGCAAAGTGTTTAGCATGGCGGTGCATGGGTGTGGGCGGTGCAAGAGGGAGAGCGAGCGAGAGGAAGGGCCAAGGGGAGGAAGGCGGCACAAGGGGGCAGGGAGGAGGGCAGCAGCTTGGCGCGGTGGGACAACAAGTAGGGCACAGCTAGGAGGTGAGAGGGAGGGAGAACAAGCGAGAGGGAGGAGAGGGAGGGAAAGGGGAGAGGTGAGCATTTGTGAAATATTTCAACCACGTGGTAGGTTTCTAAAAAAAATATGAATTGGGGGCCTCCTACTCACTGCCATCTGAGCCGTACAGGGCTAGATGAACGACCTTAGATTGCATTAGGACTCTATTATTAAATATGGCTTTAGCACTAGATATGCTCCCGTACTGGAATATCTACAAATAACTATTTTTTATCACTCAAATTCATCAGTATTATTTAAAATTCACATCATTCTTACTTTTTCTCGACAGACTTTTGTATAGGTGGATATTACTTAGGGCTTTGTTACATAGGTGGAGATTACTTAGGTCCTAGAATATTTAAGGCTTTTTTTAGATAGGTGGAGATTAGAACCAATTCATTTGGATTGGTCTAGGTTTTAGTTCAATTTACCTGTCCATCTAAATGGGTTGGATTTAAATTCTACCTATCCAAACAAGCCATTAAACCACATCGCCTCTCAAGCGCCGATTTTGCACGATTGATGGGTAAGTGGGAATAATTGGTACCAGTTGGTTGGTTGCCTCTTTGGAATTGTTTACAATCATTTAATTCCAATTCTCAGTGATAGCTAAACAGCCGTATGCTTGTAATTGAATTCCAATTCTATGATTCTACGGCCAATTCCTGATTGCTAAACAGAGTTTTAGCATATCTAGACTCGGTACATCTCGCAGAAAGACAATTCGGCTTTGATGCGCTTGATATGATTTGCGACTATGTAGATAGGTGTAACTGATTGGTATCCGCAGGTACCCGGACGACCCCTACGACCGTATCTGGACGCCGTACCCGTACGACCCGACAGTATGGACCGAGCTCACTAACACCGCCTCCATCCAACGCGGCACCCACGACGAGTTCGAGGCTCCGCTCTCAGTGCTGCAGACGGCTGTGACGCCTACTAACTCCACTGTCCTCAGCTTCCTCCAGTGGCTGCCGGAGACGAACGCCTTGTCGCCGCCTTCCTACTTCTTCGTCGTCAACTATGTTGAGCTTGCCATCCTCAGTGGCAACGCCTCCCGCTGGTTCAACGTTACCATCAACGGCAGAACCATCTATGGCCCGGTTAAACCCTCCTACCTCAGGGACAACTACGTCTACAGCACCGAGGGCCTGCGGCAAAGAGACCATTATGACTACGCGTTCGTCTCCAACGAGAACTCCACGCTGCCTCCGCTAGTCAACGCCGCGCAGGTCTACTCCATCCTTGAGCTCCCCATCCCCATGACCGATAAAGCCCAAGGTAAGCCCCTTAGGTGCTTGTTGAATTACCTCAGCGAAAGAAGTTATTTTGACATCTTCCAAATGGGATGTCCATTAGCATAAGATATCATTAGGAAACATTGAGTAACAATGATATCGGGTAATGCAATGTAATATATTAGGTGATATAATCAGGTAGTATTAACTATCAAGGTAACATTAGGGAATAGCCACGTCAGGATAATTATGTGATGTTAGTACTTACTACTTAGTACCAATTAACAATAACATAAAATTCTCGTTAAGTAATACCTTGTAAAGCAGCTAACTTGGATCCGATTGTTTGCCTAGAATTAGAATAGCAATATCCAGTTATTTTGTAGACAATTCTAAATAAGGACGAAGAATTATACATTATTTATCTTCGAATGTCAATACTCAACAGCATGGCTTGGAACTGTAGAGCATGATGAATCAAACTCATAGTATTCATGGTTCGTTGTTTATATCAGTGCTCTGATTAACCATACTTGTACTATGTAGTTAAAGCCATTATGGACATCAAGGGACAATATGGCATGAAAAGAAACTGGATGGGTGATCCATGCTCTCCAAAAAATTACGTCTGGGATGGCCTGAGTTGTAGCAGCACAGCGGCTAACCCAACAGTTGTATCTATGTGAGTATGCAAAAAAGGAAAATTCATACAATCTTCTAATTTAAAGCTAGCAGTAGCACATATCTTGACGGTTTGAGCCATCTGTGCAGAAATCTATCTTCCAGTAATTTGAGTGGTCCGATACACGACTCCTTTTTGGAATTTGTATCAATCAAATATTTGTAAGTGTTACTGATCAATATAGCATATACCCTTTGCCCTTGTTTAAGTTATTGTACTGCACGCTATGGAGAATTTTATTTTCGTGATTTTTTATGATTTAATGCAAAAAAAAAGGGAATTATCTCAGTGAGGTGGATTTGGCTCACTCTCTTTAGAAAATCTGAATAAGTAATTGGAATCTAAATAGGCTTTAAGTTTTAACCCAGCATGATCAATTGGTCTAAAAAAATATTGTAGTCGCTTTTTCCCTCAACAAAAATTTCCAAACTTTTCACTAAGGATTTGGAAGGAAAAACTTAAAGTGCATGCATGATATTCAGTATCATAATCTTTGACACATAATGATTAAATTGCTGTGACACTACAAATGGCACATCAGATTGCCAGTGAAAGTTTTCTGTTTGCAAATGCATGTAAGACACAGGATGTCTCGATATTCTATGTAGACTAATGCGGTAAATAAGCAAAAACACGCATTTCTGATAGTCGATTCTTAGGTGTTCTCACATAGATATAACTGCTTAATTCTTGTTCATTGTAATTCTACAATCATATGGAATTGCACTAGATGTTTTTTCAAGTTCCTGAGTTTCTAAGTAGCAATTTGCACCAGGATTAAAGTTATTCCCTGTTATACACATAATAGTCTCGCTTGTATATCTTTATTCAATTCTGACACCTGGCTTGAAATTGGAGTCCACACTATGACAGCCATCTAATTGACATAATTACTTTGACACAACTGAATGGAGTGCTTCTAAGTGCCAATACCAAGGGTTTTAATCTGTTTAGAACATAACTATAAAAAACCTAAAAATAGATATGCTCATCTGCTTAATTATCATTTCAGGGATTTGTCTTACAACAACCTGACTGGAGGCATACCCAGTTTTCTAGCAGAATTACAATATCTTCAGGTCCTGTAAGTGATACAATCATACAGATCATTCTTCATTCATCTAATTCATTATTGGAACTTGGAATGTTTGACTTTCCATGGATTCCAGAAATCTATCAGGAAATAATTTCACTGGACAAATCCCTGATGCTCTTTTGAAGAAGTCAAATTCTGGCTTTCTTACATTCAGGTTTTCTTATGCTTACTTTGCTCATATTTCTTTTCAAGGTTGGAAGATATGTTTTGTTTGATTTGTGTACCCTATTGTTGCGTTAACAGGTTTGTAGCTAATTGATGCTAGTGATAGGAAATGCCAAGGTGGATTAGTTTTTCTTTTTGTTTTCAGTTTTGCGGGATCCGGAATTCTCTATAGTTTCACCGTACTATTTCCTGAATCAGTAGATATTGCACGCAAATACATTGTTGAACATCAATACATATCTCGCAAAAGCAAAGTAATACAATAGTAGACTTACACATGGACCGATCTGTCCGAAATCTTTGAAGAGCAGCAGTGGAAACGGCACAACACACAGGTGGGACCCTCAGGATATGTCCATAGGTAACTAACTGGGGCTCGCGACCTAGTTCTTGGCCTGATCACCTTCCAGTCTTGTGAACGCCCTTAGATAACTGTAGGGCTTTTCTTTCTCTTTCTTACTAAATAATAGTAATTGAGCAACAGTGAGTATGAATGTACTCAACAAGCCACCACATATAATGCAATTATAATATATGTAAGGCTAGCAAAAGGAGGCTTAAGGTTCTTTTGTCTGCAAAAAGCCACAAATAAAATACAATAAGTAGAAAGGCTGAGACTTAGCATTTTAACTGAACATGTTTTAAAGTGTGTAAGAGTATGTAGTAATAATAGTAGTATAGGTTCCATCCACCTGTTACAGAGCATGGTTCTATCCACCATATACTATTTTTGATACCTGGGTTCCATCCACCCTTTATATTCGCTTGGTTCCATCCACCTAGGGAAAATCAAAGTTAGGGTTCTAACTATCCTTTCCTGTTTTGCATCCCAACCACAAAGATTCCTTTTGTGATAGACACTAACTCGACTAAGTTCCCATGCCCGCATATGACTATGGGCATGGTTGTTCGAACAGTTTTCACTCTGCAGAGATCGCATACTTACCTACAAGAGATGTTTAACTTGTTATATTCCACATGTTTCCTTAGACATGCATATCAAGAATACCATCACAAGACCTTTATAATGTATCTCCCCAACGAGATTATACTCGCTAATGTTTCCACCTACTGGGGGGTTTTATCTAACCTCTCCAGAGGCCCCCTCTTGCGGCACACGGTGGCTTAAAACCAGTGACAACCCATGTTCCTTCAGATGGCGCAACCTACGCTGGGTTGATGCAAATCAATTAGGTAGGTTGTACCCATTGTAGATTTGCTGTTGCACTATTTTATATTAGTGTGCCATCACAAGATTCAGTCCTGAAAGTTATCTTGGCGATTCCACCACATTCCACACATGCTCCCTCTGCACCAGCCCCATTTACCATCCGCCTATATATTTAAGCAAGTTTAAAGTTTTGGGATCCAAAATATCCGTTCAATTCAATTACTAGCCATTTCATCCAATGGTTGCCCAAATGTGAGTTTTCATGTTTGAATGATGTCAGGGCAATTTAACGCCCCCGAGTATCTAAGCAAGACAATTGGGGCCCACATATTTTAATTTCTTTCCTGATTTATTTTCTTATTGGAAATAATGTCAGAGACTGACATGTGGGGCTACCAAGGTTTTCAATTTCTTTGAATTATTTCCTTTTAAGGAAATACCATGAGTAAATGACAGGTAGGCCAAGGGACAGTAAGCGTGACCCACATGTCAGTGACCTAAAGAATAATTTCGGTTTTAATTAGATTTTCTAATGACTTGGGCCCACATGTTGCTAACGCATTGATTTTAAACTAATGGGTATCATTAACTCTAATTAATTATGGACAAATGATGCAATTAATTTAAATGATGCTGCTACAGTGCCAGGTGCGCCCAAAAACAGAGGGGTGGTGCTCGGCTGTGGCGAGTTCACCAGTGGTAAGGCGGCCACGGACGGGTGACGGTGACCCCAAAAATGGGATGCTGGAGGGAAGAGGGAGCTAGGGGAGGCAGTGTCATGGCTTGGGCGACACCAAGGCGAGCCGACAACGGCGCATGGCAGCTGGAGCTGGGTGCCAAACAAGGCGCCATCACCGGGGAGAAGGAAGAGGAAACATAGTGTGCTCATTAGCTTCAGAGGGTTGAGGGGAGCTCACCAGAGAAGAAGACGAGGGTGGACGAGCTCTGAGGTGGCATGGCAATGGAAATCGAGGGTGGCGTGAATGGCTCTATGCGGTGGTGGCGGCCTGGCCAAGGAGGGCCCAAATAAAGGGTTAGGGGAGGAAAAGGGAGGTGAGGAGATGCTCCAGGAGAAACAAATCGAGACGCACTGAGTAAAGAATGGCGGTGGTGGCGGTGGTTTTGGCCGGACCTGAAGAAGATGGCGCCGTCGGTGAGCTGCAGTGCATAGCATTTCGATTAAATGGGAGGGGGAGAAGAAGATGTCCAGGAACACAAGATGACACGAAAGGAAATGGCGGTACTTGCCGGTACAAGGAGGGATGGAGAGGAGCCCAGCAGCTTAAATAGCTGAGGGGGAGGGGGGATGTGTGACACGGGCGTGCTTCATGGTAGGGGCTGTGGCAGCGTCATGGTGGCGTGGAGCTGGCATGAGCATTGAAGCAAGTAGCGTGGGAGTGCACGACGTGGTTGGCGTGGCACGAACGGCGTTGCATGGACCTGGCAGGGCGGCACCGTATGGGCAACGGGATGGGAGTAGGTGCAAGCCATGGTTGGGCGCGCATGGGTGCTATTGGTGCCGATGCGCTGGCGTGGCGTAGCGCGGATCAGGGCACAAGCACATGCGTGGTGCGCAGCCGGGGCGAGGGCGAGGCGCAGGTGGCACCGCGCGGGCGTGAGGATGGCTCGGTGTGGCGCGTCGGGCTAGGGTGTGAGCGCGCACGCGTGGAGCGAACAGTGCGACAAGCCGGCTCGGCCCGAGCAAGAGGAAGAAAGAGAGAGAGGGGAGGGATTCGACTAGGCCAGGAGAAGAGAGGAAGGGAAAGAAATGGGTCGATTGGGCTGAGCGACTGAGCTAGAGAAAGGAGGAAGTGGGTTGCGGCCTGAGAGAGGAAAGAGTTGGGCTGACCCCTTTGGATTTCGGATTTTTGATTTGTATTTTGCTTTGATTTGAATTTAGATTTCGATTTTGGATTGGAATTTGAATTCAAATTTGAATTTCACTTGACAGGATTTTGAAAATGCATAATTCTAATTTTATTCAAAGTCTTTTCAATCTTAGGTTTGATTCAAGATTTAAGCGATTTGAATTCGAATTTCACTCCTTTGTTTTCAAATTTTTCACTTCATTTAAATTCTCCTGGTTTAAACCATGAATCATCTTTTCAGATTCAGATTTCCATTTTTAATTTGCTTTGTCTGTTGTATATCTTTTGACCCTAGTTTTTGGTTTGATTGTCACAGAAATCCATTCACGATTGTTGAATAAAACTGGAAAAATTCTTGAACACCAGAATGCATTAAAAAGTTCTAAAATTTTCATATTTTCAAACATCCGAATTTTGAGATGTTAGAAGTTTGGCTAGCTCAAATTTTCCACTCGTATCAATTTATGATGGTGTTATGCTCACACCTGTTGTTAATTTTAAGTATAATTGCTTTGGAATAGTCCTTGAGGAAAAGAAGGATATCACATGCTTCCCATATAAGCATGATTGGTTCTTGTAAAATTGTGCAATTGTTTTTCTATAGTATGGTCATAAGAAAAGTTTACTATATAGTTCCATCACATCGAAGACCAAGTTGACATTGAGTAAACCAGTGTAGCATCGACATTATAATCACTGAATTTGATTTGAAGTAAAAAAACCATGTACGCATAATCATCATATGTCTTGGGTGACACTATGAAAGACATATGTACAGCTATAAGATTAAGATGCGCGACATAAGAGTTACTTCCTCTGTTCATAAAGCGAATGTCATGGGTGTGGGCCTTGGGCCCAGCCGGTTCATTATTAGAAAGTAGAGATTAGTTTCTATTTGAGTTAGAGATTAGTTTCCTTTTATTAGAGATATGATATTAGAGCATCTCCAAAAGATGCCCAATAAATTCACACCCTAAATCTCTTTTTACAGATCCTAACCACGATATAAGGTCCCAAAATAATCATTCCCTCCAACAGATACCTAAACCGAAAAACAAAGATTGAGAGCCTAGATCATCCTCTATAAGTAGAGAGCGAGAGCCCATTTTTTGGGTGTGTTCTATTTTTGGGAGTCTATTTGGGAATCTGTTGGAGCTACTTCTTACCCTTCAACTCTAAAATTTAAATATTAAGAGCCATATAGAGTATCTCTTGGAGATGCTCTTAGTTTCTATATTTGTTAGAGATATAAATAAGATTAGATTCTATCTGTTAGGGGGAGCCATCTATATAAGAGGGCTACAACATGCAATTGGAATCAAGCAGAGAAATAGCAAAGTCTTCCTCATCTATAGGCTCTCTCTCCTTCCACGCCGACGCCATCCGGCCATCTTCTTGGTGGTGTTTATCCCCTATGAGCAGAGGAGACGGTAGACATCGACTTGCCGGCTGCTAAAGACGAGGAGGATGAGGCCGACCTCGCCCCCCTTGCCGAGATTGCCGGCCACGGCAAGGATGCGTCCCACCTCTCCTTCCCCGACGGTTGGGCCCTTGCATCTGCCTTCTTCTCCTGCTCTGTTCCGTCGATCTACGCAGCCGATGCCGCCTGGATCCACGGCCGTCGCCGTCCTTGGTCGTCGGTCACCATCCGCTGCCCGGATCCATGCAAGTTGCTGCCGATGTCGCCGTCCCCGGTTGCCGGTCGCCATCCCCCGCCCGGATCCATGCAGATCGCAGCCGCCGTTTCCGGTCGCCGAGCTTCCAAGGCCGCCAAAGTCGTCCTGCTTCAGCTTCTGCCGGCCCCCGCCACTCCTCGCTCAGTCGTCAACGTCAGTGAGGCCGACTGCCGTCGGTGAGGCCCGACGTCGCGAACGGTTTGAGTGTGTTCGGTTCGTTCGTGAGTCGGTGGCTTTTGTAACGGTTGACCGACCAGAGTAAAAAAAAGAAAAAAAACGTTCTTTTGCAGGCATCATATAGCCGAAAGCGCTACACTTCGTCGACGTGGAACTGCAACCATGACCGCCGCCTAGCAGCTCGAGGACGAGCTGCATGTCCGGGAGGGGTGTAATGTCATGGGTGTGGGCTTTGAGCCCAGCCGGTTCATTATTAGAAAGTAGAGATTAATTTTTATTTGAGTTAGAGATTAGTTTCTTTTTGTTAAAGATATAATTAGAGATATGATATTAGTTTTTATATTTTTTAGAGATATAATTGAGATTAGATTCTATCTGTTAGAAGGAGCCATCTATATAAGAAGGCTACCGCATGCTATTAGAATTAAGCAGAGAAATAACAAAGCCTTCCTCATTTATAGTCTCTCTTTCCCTCCACGCCGACGTCATCCAGCCATCTTCTTGGTGGTGTTTAACCTCCATGAACTAAGGTTCATGACAGATGTCATTTTGGGCATAATCATTACATGTCTTGGATGACACTATGACAGACATATGTACAGTTATAAGATTAAGGTGTGTGACATAAGAGTTACTTCCTCTGTTCAAAAAAACTCGACCTGCGGGGGGAAGAATCCCCCGGGCATTGCTTTAAGAAGAAAGTCTTCTCACGCAGACCGAGAAAACCCCCGAACCCCTTCTCCACCCTTACACAGCGGCACCATCGCCCGACCTTGTGAGACTACCGGCGGATCCTTTGGATCAACGCCTTGGCGGGGCCTTAGACCTGTGCTTTGGTGTGGTAGCAGGCGAGGGGATTTTTTTTCCCCCAAGCCTGAAATTCGCTCCCACTGGGAGTCGAACCCAGGACCTGGGGGGTGCTACTCAAGCCTCTAACCATTGGGCTAGAGATCCTTTCGCACTTCCTCTGTTCATAAAGCTATGTTTTCCAATATTTAACTTTGACCATCAACACGTCCGCAAAGTTTTTTCAAACATATAATATTAAGAAAACAGAGTGGAGTGACTACAGTACACGTGTTTTTTAATTGCATTTTACAAACAGTTTTTCTACCATCCACTACTCAACACTACATGCGGGAGTGGGGAGAACTGGGGGTTTGTTGAAAAACTTTTTGTACATAAAAGCCTTTTGTATCATAGCCATATTCTGATAAACATTGGCTGCATCAGTACCAAAGCAACATCTATTTATAAAAAGAGAATATTTTACACTGCTCTCACTTCTCAATATTAGTTCTACCGTGCACCTTCCTCTTAGTTTGGATGTGTTTTGGCCCTCGAAGAAATCCTAAAGGTGCCCTCAGAAACTAAGCATTATAAGCATCCAAGTTATTCTTGATACGATAAACCTTTTTTTTTTATAAAGGTTTTCCCTGCTTATATTGAAAGCAAATACAGTTCTTACAAACTGCAAAACGAAATGAAAAAAAAAGGCTGGGGACACCAGCTCACAAGAGAAGTTCCACATACTGAACCACACAGAACCACAACATTCACCAAAACACAACTAAGAACAAACTAGCCAAATCCTGAAACAGGCTATGTTTCCAGTAAATCAGCTTGGTTTTACTAACTACACTTTTATTCTTGCTATTCCTGAACCATGGTAACTAGCACTTATTTGATATTTATTATTGTACCCATGATAGAGTTGATTGCACAGATGCAACCTCATGTGTACCTCCTCCAGCTCCTCCTAATAAACACAGCAAAGCACCCATCATCATTGGTGCTTCAATAGCAGCTGTGGTGGCCCTGCTAATTGTTATACTTGCATTCTTCTTCATTGTTCGCCTACGAGGTAAAAAAGAATATCACAAACATTATATTTCTTATTTTGTTTGAGCAAATATGATACTGACCAGTTGCAGTTTTATACATGAAATGCTATTGCATTATGTATCGCAGTGGTTCATAGTGGCCCTCTTTCAGTACTACCACTCTCTCAATACAGTACTAAAGAGGATGTGCAACCACAAACCCCTGTGTGCCCTGAACTGGTATTTACATACTCACAGTTGAAAAATATAGCTAACAACTTTACACGAGTCATTGGTAGAGGTGGATTTGGTGTGGTCTACCTTGGTCATTTGGAAGATGGCAATGAGGTTGCTGTGAAGGTGTGCTCCCAAACAACATTGCATGGTGTAAGGCAATTCCTGACAGAGGTACTTAATTTGATGGAATAGTCCTTTGCAAATTTTGCTGTCTGGTTCTTTTGGGTTCTATGGGGGTTAAATAGATTATGAACAATAAAGCCGCATGGGCATTCGTTTCCTAAATCAACTGGAACGCGGACTACATCATGGAGCCTGCACAAGAGGGATAAACAAAATAATAAATGTTCTGGAGTCTTGACGGCATCATTAGATGGATATTATTTTCCCCTTCGACCTTCATTGCACTTAGATTATTCACCTAATCCTATTTTTTATGTGTTTCTGCAAATATTAGAATAATTGTAATAAGTTACTGTTGTGTTCTGATTATGCTTTATAAAGAGCATGATGTTCTGAAGCTGTATTTCAGGCCAAGAGCTTATCGCAGGTTCATCACAGAAATTTGGTGTTTCTTGTTGGATATTGCAATGATGGTGATAATCTAGCACTTGTCTATGAGTACATGGCCCAAGGAAGTCTTCATGACCATCTTAGAGGTCAGTACAGAGTGTCTGATTTTTATAACACTTAAATTATGATACTTCATTTGTGTTATTAGTATAAGTTAATGAGAACATTTACTTCTTTTTTTAAAAAAAGAGCATATTTACTACAAGTGCTACCATCTTCCCGTATCAAAACAGATCACTTTTCTCAGTTAGGACTTAGGAGCACGGTATACTCAGGCTTCATCGATTAACCTGAACGTTTCATGCCTCGCCTTGAGTACATCAACGTACCTATTTATTTTAGTGATTTCAGTAATGTCATTGAATCCACTATTATACCTTTTCTCTAATTTCGGAGTCACTCTGATGATTCATCAAGAGCAAATATTTTTGAACCAGCATCAAGAGAAAATTTTCTCTACAAACACTGGTTGCATCGGGTTTGGGCTGGTTCCTAGCTGCTCAATGTTGTACATCTGAGCCTCAATGCAACAGTTAGGCAGATTGTGATGCCTGGAGGCTAGAATTTGTTGCTTGTTGTTAAGACCAACTTACAATGACAGGACTAATTGTTATCAACAAGCTACTTGGATATCTTGCATTTATGTCTTTCTTGGACCGAGATCACTTTGCATATACATGCTGTTTAGATTTAAAGGAGTTACTGTATGGTAGATTGGTATTCCTGTAACTATTACTCTTGAGATTTCTTTCTCTCATAGGTAAAACTGGAATTGCTAGACCCCTGAATTGGGAACTGAGGCTAAAGATTACTCTTGATGCCGCCCAAGGTAAAGTAATACATGTAATATATTATCCAAATTTGTGTTCTTTGCTTTGCATGGCAATTTGAACTTCACGGTTCATTTCATCTCTACATGTTTTTCCACAATGTAGGATTGGAATATTTGCACACTGGGTGCATGATGGTGCATAGAGATGTGAAGAGTAGCAATATTCTTTTACATCAAAATTTACACGCAAAAGTGGCTGATTTTGGTTTGGTGAAAATATTTGGTGATGATGCTCAGATGTCATTGATGTCAACAATTAGTGGAACACCCGGCTACATTGATCCAGAGTATGTTCAACTTTTATGTTAATTGCTAGTTATTGTTAGCATAAAAATTGATTTGATTGTATCGAAAGTTGGGATTCAAGTTATTTCTTTTACAAGAAGTATTGCACTGATATAATCTGTCATTCTTGGTTACATGATACTTCAATTCATAGGTCTCCACCATACAAATTGGTCACTTTAGTTGTCCAATTGAAATAAACATTTATTTCATTTAAAAATACTTTGCTTATCATGTTTTACGTATTATTTGAGAGTTGAAGTTTCTTCCACAGCAGAAAACACAACCACTCCCTCTGTTCAAGAATGTATGATAATTTGGACATGGACACAGTCCCCAATATGCAACTTTTACTACTACTATTTATATGAATATGTTTATTAAAAATTATATAATTATTATAATATGGAAATATTTTTCATAACTAATCTAATGATTCCATTTTCATTTGACCAATCTAAATATCATTTATATATAAATAGTCAAACTTTTCATTGCATGGTTTTCAAAACGTCATACATTTCTGAACGAAGGGAATACCTTTTCTTCAAAAAAAAAAAGAGTAGTGTTTCTATATTTTTCTCTCTAACAAGAGTAGCACTAATATCAAAGTAAATGAAGAGGTAAGTAGCGTCTATCCACTATTCATTATACTTTAGAAATTATGTAAATCACTATTAAGAAAAGTATGAAAGCACCTTAAAAAAAACACAAGTAAATAATTGCTATAGATTAAAATCAATAGGGATTTGGGAAGGCTCAACGAAGTTGTAAGGACTTAAGGACATTTCAATGGCTTGCTACTTTGCTTCTCTCGGTGGACGAATTTTGTGGAACCGCTGACCTTTAAGTGGAGTTTCAACTAAATCTCTGAAAAGCGCAGGACTATCTGTACAGAGATGAATTTTAGTTATTCTGTTTATCACCGTTAATTGTTAAAACATGAATGTCTCCTAATTCTTATGCAGGTACCAGAGTACTTCAACATTGAGCGACAGGAGTGATGTGTACAGTTTTGGTGTGGTTTTGTTGGAGGTGGTAACAGGTGAGCCTCCAATTACAAATGATCAAGCTAGGCCCCATATCACCGACGTTGTGTCTCAAAAGCTTGCGATAGGCGCCCTGGAGAACATCGTCGATCCAAGGCTCCAGGGAGAGTACGATTCCAATTCCGTGTGGAAAGTCATCGATCTAGCTGTGAAGTGCACTGCGAGAGACTCGACTCAGAGGCCAACAATGGCCCAGGTGGTTGCGATTCTGAAGGGGAGCTTGGCGTTGGAGTCTGCTCGTGCACAGGGCAAGAAAACAGGGACCGAAAGCGCCGACGTTAACGTGAGCCAAGTGTGTGTGGAGCCAGGTCCCTTGTCGGTCTCATTTGGCCCGACTCCGAGATAGGCTGCCTCAAAGACGACATTCTGTCAGTTCGATTGGCTTGTTTCAGTTACGTTGTGTGTGCTTGGAACAGAAATAAACGGATCGGTGTGCTGTATTCTTGTACGTTGCTGTGCTCGAACAGCTTTTTGGGTTCTAAGAACATTGTGGATCACGTGTTTGAGATGACACGAGTGTTATTTCACCTGCATGGTTTCCTCTTTCTTTGGCACATCAGGTTTTGAAGGGAGACGAGTGCATGCATATACTTTCGGCTTTCGGGTAGTCATATCCCCGTCCGCCGCGCGGGTAGTCGTGGCTCTGCTCGAAATAAACAAGTACGTACCGCCGAGACGAGCCTCCCACGTTGCCACTTGCCGCGCTACGTGCGTGAGTGCGGCGCGCGCAGGGTCGCGAGAGGCAGCGCGGCGCTAGGTTGCGCGGAGGGCGCGACGCCAACGCCGTCCGGATTGCCGTGGACTGGCGTACTAGCGCTGCATGTGGCCTGCGGCGGGCTCAATAATCTCAAAATTTCAAAATTTTTGATTTCTTTTTGAGTTTAATTGAACCACCAAATCCTTCCTCAAATTAGCAAATCACCTTGAATTCTTGCTTTCCCTCTTGCTTCTCTGTTTCCCTCACTCGTTGGCGCCTCCGAAGAAGCCGTCACCAGCACTGCCTCTCAGTGCCACCCTGTCTACGCAGCTGCTCGTCAAAACCCGTTTTTGCAGCTGCCTCCCCTGCGAGTGTTCACACCCGCCTTGCCAGCTATTGTCAGCTGGCCCACCTCTCAGTTGCTCACCGCCCCGGCCGACCTCACTCCCCTCCCTTGCATAGCGCCATTTAACCCGAGCGCTCTCTTCCGCCGTAGCTTAGTTTCCCTAGCCAACGCGCACGCTTTTGCCATACATGTTGTCATCTCCCTGCCTAATCCTGCAGAGGCTACAGTACTTCGTGCGCCACCTCGCCTGCACACTCTCTTCCCCAGCTGAGTCCTCGCCGTCTCTCCCCTCCACGCGCCAGTGCCACCCGAGCAAGGCTACTACTCCCACCGCCTATTCGTGTCCTTAAAGCCCAATCGCCATTGCAGAAAGCTTCACATAACTCCTAGTCTCCCCACAAAGCCTTTCAATTGAGCCCTACTACATCATAGCTTCGCCACCGTTCTCCTCTAAGCCCAGTGAGCCACTCACTCAATCTTCTACTCCCGACCGCCATATTTCAATTACTCGCCATCATAGCATTCACTAGACACCACAATCATAACGCCAAACTCAAATCCACGTGAGCATTTCCGTGGAGCTCCGCTGATGAAGGCCACCGTCGACCAAAGTACCTTCCCCATGGACAGCCCTTCTGAGCATTCTCCAACCCAAATCACCTCCACCACCATGAATACCATGTACCATAGATTGTTAAACCCCCTTTAAACTCATCGGAAGATCAATGAAAACCCCCCAAAGCCACCACCTTCCCTCCTACCGCCCGCCGCCACAACCCATATCCCCACCTCCTAAAGCCCCGAAACGGAACCGCCATGTTGAGTGGAGTCCACCCATACCATTGTTGACCAGCACTCCCAGAAATACGGGCGTTACAGTGCCACCAGATGGGATGGAGCCCGCCGGTGGGCAGTGGTCCATGCCCCACCCACATGGTGCCTACACCTTATCTCCTTGGTCTTATTCTTTTTAGCTGCAGCTGATGATTTTTGTCTGTATTTTTTGATACATTTACTGACGGCACATATAGTTTTGAACATAAAAAACTGTTTAAAAATTTATTTTAGAAAACCACCTCGTTTATTTTAACTTTTTAAAAAAACCAAAAAATAAAAACCCAAAATAACGGGACCCTTATCTGATCGGAGGGCTTGGAAGTGGAGATGCCACTCGCGCGCTCGCAGGGGCGGAGCCAACCTAGGAATGGAGCCCGGGCAGATGGCTGGCCGGCCGAGAATCATCGCTCATCGGATTCGCCGTCCACTGCCGACTGTCAAAGGATGGCTCGCCGGCGAGCTCGGCAGCCGCTTGACGTCGCCGGGCCTTTGCTCCGCCGCTGCGCGCGCGGATGGCAATCTGCCCGTTGAGCGCTCCTATACATATTCCAGGTTTCGTGCTTGTTAGCCCTTTTTGTTTTTTTTGGTCTGCCTGTCTCCTACTCTCCTGTCCATCAGCGCCGTTCTCTTTTACCTGTTCCCCTTTGGCATGGTCGTTGCCTCGTCGGTGTCCCTGACGAGTCCTCTGAACCGTGCAAGCTTCAGAGTAGATACAATAAGGCTTAGTCAGCAGGCTATAGCAAATATAATATCAACCAAATCTTACGTGGCAGAGAGAGAAAGAAAGAGAGAGAAGGAAGCTGACTACTAAATTACAGCTAGCTATAGCACGTAAAAATATGCATTTCACTCTCTTACACGTGGGGCCAAATAGTTATTATAATAGCTACCTTATTGTATGAACTATTTTTTTTGAAGACTATAGATGAAATGGACAATTATTATAGCCACTAGTTGGCTATACTATTGTACTTGCTCTCACAAGGTCAGCGAGAGTATACTACCCCATTTGGCACAGCTCTAACTCCGAGATCTATACTGGATCTATAGTTTGTTGACTAAATTAAAGTGATTTAAATATTTTTATTTAATATATAATATAAATGAAATGAGTTATGTAAATGCACTTAACATGTCTGCAACTATAGATCCAAGATTTCCTAGAGCTACAGATGGTCAACTCTAGGAAATCTACAGATTTTCTAGAGCTAAAGCTCTGCCAAACAGTGGCAAGCGAAACTCGTCACGTTGATGACCATCTCTCATCGTCACTCATCAGTCATCACGTACCAACTCCCTCGTTGTTTTTTTTCCTTTTTGTTACTGTAATCCCCTTGTTGCTCGGATATATTGCGTGGGTTTCAAGTCAATTAAGATCCACACAAATGCACCACCCTGCGAGGGATTGGATAATTAATGTATTACCGTGACTGCAATGAAGAATTGCACATGTTCCAACCGTGTGATCCCATAAACAACGATTCAGATCGGGGCATTAATAAAACTAGCCACGTAGGCGTGGTGCAACGCCACGCTAGCCACCGTGTAGACCGAAGCAAAAAAGGCGTAAATTCGAAGGAAAAAAGAAAGCGCAGGGGTTTTTCCGCAAAAAATCAAGGGCCTTTTCGCAATAAAAGGAGAGCGCAGGGTTTTTTTGCAAAAAAACAAGGGCCTTTTCGGAAGGAATAAGGGCATGTTCATAATTTTGAAAACCTGCGGGGCGCTATCAAAAATTTTTTCAAAAAAAAACTTGTAGGGACCTTTTTGCGAGAAAAAAGGACCTTTACGTAATTTCCGAAAAATACGAGGAATTCACCTCTCCCGGCCGTACGCCAAATTCCCCGTCACGCGCCGGCCGGGGACGCGGGCGGGGCGACGTGGATGCCCTGCGGGGGCCGGAACCCCCCGGGTATTGAGGGGGTCTGATTTGTCTACTTACTTTTTCTTCGCAGTGGTCAAAATTTTCTTGGCGTGTAACAGTGTTTCTTTCCGTTAAGGGCGTCTCCAACAGCTGGCTATTTAGTTAGCTAGATCTGATGTGGAAAGGAAAAAGTAGGAGAGAGAGTAGTCACTAGCGACGAGCAAATAGCTGATCTATTTCACGTAGTCCAAGAACATGAGAGAGGAGCATGTGGGTCCAACAGTATAAAATAGTCTTTACTTTTGTCTCTCACCTCCACGTCAGCTGACTATATAACTAGTACTATCTATTACCATTGCGGACACCCTAAGGGCATCTCCAATGGTCTGAGTCAGCTAGCTATATGCATATACACATCAGCATATATCCTATGTGGAGGAAAGAGAGTATGCAAAAAAAACCGAGCCAGCTCTTCCTTAAGGGCATTTCCAATGGTCTGAGTCAGCTAGCTATATGCATGTACACATCAGCATATATCCTATGTGGAGGAAAGAGAGTATGCAAAAAAAAAAATCGAGCCAGCTCTTCCTTAAGCACTAGTCTATAACGCCAAACGAGGCAGACTCTATAAATTCTGTGTGTGCATGTAAGCATCAAATAGCTATCCTTATAGATAGTTCTTTAGAATGCTAGCTTTAGTGTGTACTATATAGATGATGTGAAAGTCTTATAGTTAGTTGTTAGCTATAACCATTGGAGATGCCCTAAGCACTAATCTATAATGCCAAACGAGGCAGCATCTATAAATTCTATGTGTGCATGTAAGCATCAAATAGCTATCCTTATAGATAGTTTTTTAGAATGCTAGCTTTAGTGTGTACTATATAAATGATGTGGAAGTCTTATAGTTAGTTGCTAGCTATAACCATTGGAGATGCCCTAAAAGAACACTCAAATTTTCAGACAACTATGGATCATTAAATGATGTTAAAAGAAGCTTTCATATCCGCTCCCAAATGCTAGAGCCTAGAGATTTCTATATTGATGGGAGAAAAAAAGAAATATATATCACTTATTTTGATAGATGCAGATTATAATATTATAGATTTGTATTAAAATACAACTATATTTTTAACCATAAAAATATCTATTTTCGAATATAAACGTATTGCGGTATCTACGGGGTAGTTGTGCGGGAGATTCGGCAAAGCTTAGACCACGCTGCGGCCGACGAAAAATAACAGCCGACTTGCCACAGCTTGTTGATTGCTTGCAAGAAATATTTTTCTGACCAGTTACATCAGTTCAGCTCACAGCTACATTTTTTTGTCCAGCACAATGTCATCTTCCACGCATGACAATTTCTTCCTTCTACATGCAGTTCTAGATTGACACATTGATATGTATGTATATATGCATTCGTACTTGATTGCACATAGGTCATGACGTCTCTTCTCGCCACTACTAGCTGCATGATTACATTACTCTTAGTCTTAATTATATACACTAACACTAAGTAAAATTGATGGACCGATGCTGACAATCTGAGAAGTGAATGATTTCTAAAACTTTTCTCTGTAAGATATTTAAAATCTTTATTCGAGTGATTATGACAGTTATCAAATTCAAATCACATCAACTAAGCTAAGCAAAATAAAACCAGAAATAAAAACCAACAAAATCAGCATTCTCATGCACAGGGTTGGTCAGACTACCATTGAGAAGCCGGTCTGACTGCCACCATGTGGCCGCTCACACCGACAGACCAGTCTAACCGTAGGTCTGGAGCCAATCCAATCAGTCCCCTCTTCTTAGACCTGAAAATCACTCGAGCCAAAATCTCAAATCTCATGAACATGTCCAAATCCGAACACTATCAAGTTTTGCATGAGACTTGTTTTAGGGCCTGTTCATATTGGCATTTGCTGATGGCTTTTGACTGTTGCTGATGAATAGTAGTGGCTGATAGAAGTGGTTAATAGAAGCGGCTGATGAATAGTAGTGGCTGATAGAAGTGGCTAATAGAAGTGGCTGATGAATAGTAGTGGCTGATAAATAGTAGTGCATTATATAAGAAAGATGATGCAATTGAAGGCACTATAACATTCAGACAGCTATGTGACTTACAGAATTGTGATATAATAAAATATAATATGTGAAAGCGAAAAGCAGTGACTTATAGAAACTGAAGCGTTCGTGTTGGCTTCTACTTCTGGAAGCACAAACCAAAAGCAGAATCCAATATGAATAGACCCTAAGGCAATACGAAACTAAACCAATCAAGAATCATAAGTTTCTTGAGCTCGAGTTCACCAAATTAATGGAAATCGAATCTAGTTCACAAGAACGTAAAAAAATCATAAATCTTAAATTGCTTCTTACTCATGAAAACCTAAGAAATGAGGTCTTTCAAATCATTCTCAAATGTCTTACCAAGGTAATTTACATAAGGGATTAGGCTAGAACTCCCACAAACTCAATGTCACAAATCTAGCTCAAGAATAAGTAAACCAAGTAAGAACATAATTGAGACAAAATTTTCATCTATTTCAGTGGAGAATGATGTTTACATACTCGTGGATGATTATAAGGTGTAGCCAAAATACCACTCTTTTCTCTCTTAAGTTCCCTTTCTCTCACAACTATGGAAGGAGACAAGGTGATAAAGTAAAAACTAAAATCCAGAATTCTTGGGTCTACCACATTCTCTCCCCCACTCTAAATAACCAACATAGCACTAATGGGTCCAACTCATTAAGCTTATTAGGAAACCCATCAATCCCACTAATACGGATTTTACACACTTACGCGTGCTTCTCAAAACGTTTACATGACTCAACCCGCTAACTCTTTAGCGATTGATCCACTTGTTAATTTCATCTCTCCTTACCTAAATCATTTCTCCTTTGCACCTCTTTACGCTATGATTTTGATCAATGTACTAACTCGGTATTAGGCTAACTATCAAAATACTCTCAACGGAGCTTTCGGGCACCTTCCCTTGGCTTCGCCTTTATTTTCACCTCAAAGCATCTTCACATGCTTTGACATAATCCATAGTGCTCAATGACTAGCCATCACATCTTCACGCATTCAGACTCTCCCGAATCATCTCTTCATGCATCGGCCTCGTCACTTGGCGCACCTTATGCACTAACTCGCCTTTTAACGATTCTTTTCTTCTCTATACTTCTCGTTTGAGCTATGTAATCTCACTCGGACTTACATGACCACTTGAACTTTAGCTTCCCTGCCCAGTCTCAGTCCATTGCCATCAACCACTACGTCTTCTAAGCCACTTACACATCTCAAGACTAGCAACTATATCGAACACAAGTTCAATGCACTTGACTCACGTTAGTCAAACACATGCATCATGCAATGCAACACAAACCCTCATAACTCATAGCTCCTAAGCCATGAACCAACCTCAAACCAACTCAGCTCAACCCAACCTATTTTCTGGTTGCAGCCACTAGTTTGACCGCTCTCCCCACGTCGGTCAGACCACTCCTGTCAGACCGCCAACCATTGATCAGTCTAACCGGCCACACGGTGTGACTGTATTTTCAATACCGATTGCACCGGCCAACTCACCCCGGTCCAACCGCCAACCATAGCTAGCCCACATGACCAACATCAAAACACACTCTCCAAAAAAAGCAGTCGTCAACTAAAAATCAGTCATATCAGACCACCGGTCTAACTACCACCCAATAATCACACCAGACCACCGGTCGGACCGGTGATCAGCCCGCCGTTCACAAACCGGTCCGACTACTTCCTCCCAGCGGTCCGATCAGTCCCACAGGAACAATAACAATAAATCTGAATTTTATGAAACTATTGCAAAATTTAAATTCAACTCAACTAAAGTTCCAATTATTCATCACAAACATGTATTACACCTTGTACATGGTCTCTCGAAAATTTACCCCGAGTTAATTCAGACCAATTCATTCCTAGTAGTACAGCAACTCTTGCGTCACTATAACCTCGTCGTCGTAAGAAGAGGCCAACATGTCTTGGAAAGAGTCGGGCATAGCCACACCGAAAGCGTGAGCACCGTAAGGATCATCAAATTCAAACAATCTGGTGCTGCTGCTGCTGCTGCTGCTGGACTCTGACAACAGCATTGTGCCATGCACGTCCAAGGGCCACATGCTGCTTCCTGCACTACTAGCGGTCGGACTTCTTCCAAGCGGTGACGACAATGACGAAGTCCCCACCGACGCCTCCACGACCGGCGGACTAGTAGCGATCGTGGACTGCTGCTCGATGAGCCCCATGAGCTCGGCGTACAGCTGCTCCGACTTGTGCAGGAGCTCGTCGTCGTCGTCGGCTGTGTCAACGGCTGTGTCAAGATTGACGAGGGCAGGAGGAGTAGGAGCGGGAGGGGATTGATCAGATTCTGAAGGGCTGTCGGCGGCGGCAATGCTGTCGCCGCCGGTAGGAGTAGGAGGTGGTGGTGTTTCTCTTGTGGTCGCCAAGTACCTCTTCTTGAGCTTGGTGTTCCAGTAGTTCTTAACGTCGTTGTCTGTTCGACCGGGGAGCCTGGACGTGATCACCGACCACCTGTGTGCAAACCACAATAGTTCCAATTAGCAACATTTATTTAGTTGTCAAATGTGTGGCAAAGAGATGCGTGAAGCACGCCGCTTAATTGGACACGTAGTGTTTCATACTTGCTTCCGATTTCGCCGTAGAGTGACAAGATGAGGTTGTCTTCCTCATCGGTGAAACCGCCGTGCCGGAGCGCCGGGCGGAGGTAGTTGAGCCACCGCAGACGGCAGCTCTTACCGCAGCGTCTAAGCCCTGCGCACACGACACATCAAAAGGTTGCTAACGATTATAGGCCTGCATATGTACGAGTGACGTGACTGTCAAATTAACTACATACTCTATCAATCAACCTAACTATAGATAGAGATGGTTACATTCAGAAACATTCCACCAAACTGCAGTCAAAAAATTCGAGCGGACCAACGGAAGCTTTTGACGAAAGCGACGACACGGTGCATGAATGCAAAAACTAAACGACGACGAGCTAGCGCGCGAGTGGCTGCCCGTGCACGTTAATTCGTTCGCAAATGAACGTAGCACATGCAGACAGACATGCAGTACCTGCTTTCTGGGGCAGTGCGATCCAGTTGCCGGCATTGCCGAACCTCTCGACGAAGCTCCTGAGGACGGCGTCCTCCTCCTGCGACCACGGCCCCCGCTTCACGCTCGCCTTGTCGCAGCACGGCGAACGCCCCATCGATCGATCGTCAGTTTACTACAGGCGCGCGTAAGAATTCGACTGATCGAGGATGTACAGACAACTTATTGATCGCAAGTCGTTAGCTCTCGTGAGGGACTGATGGTGCATGCGCGTGAGTGAGGAACTGAGGATGCTTCCAATAGAGTGCAGAGGGAGAAGAGGGAACAGGCGGGGAGCGCATTTGGTGAGGCTCCGGTCGAGCCTCCCGGCCGGGGTTATATCGAGCAGCAGCTAGCATCCCTGAGCAAGTTGACCAAGCATATGTTGTCTCATCTACACGTCAAAAAAACTAGAAAAGTTCAACCACTACCGGTCATCAGCTCCCGGCTAGTGTATTTTATACATGGGAGTCATGGGACTTGGATATTATGAAGGTAACCGCATTTTTTGTGGTTCTGACACATAATTGGCCCCAAATTTAGTATGAATGACGTGTGGTTCCAAGAATTATTCTACTCCGTTCACATCAATCGAATAATTAATTGAGTTTATAAAAGTTCAAGAAGCGACAGTACTTGATACGCAATAGATATATGTGCATTCTTTTCGGCTGCATTTAATGTTTTTTGGTTCTACCGTGAATGTTTGTATAAATGAATCGAATGCTAATAAACAGTTTTAAAAATGTAATCCTAATAAGCTCTTCAAAATGGTGGTGAAAAAGCCGTTTCATTTTTTTAACAAATCTATTAGCTATAAGACATAAATCATTAAAAAAAACGGAGCCATATTACATAACATATGCTTGGTCAAGCGACAACATAATGTCCATAGACGAGCGCTTGCTTGTGTGCCCTGATCAGCAGAAAGAGTACTACTGTATTCTAAAGACCTAGCAAACGTAACTCGATGACAACTTCGCAACTACCACCGTACAGATGAGGATCTGATCCACTATAGCCAGTTTTGACTTGTTATCCAGTTTGAATTTTTTTTTTTACTACTTTTGGTTAACCGTCCTTACCAACCAAAACGCTCGAGTGCCTCCATTACTATACTGATCATTTTGGCTTTTGTCTTTTTTTTTTTTGACTTATAGCTGAAAAGTACTGTACCTAGCTGAAAAACAATATAACTGACAGAGGCTTATTTAGCATAATTAAATTTAAAAAATTAAAAATATAAAAAATATGTTAGCCCATTACGTATAATACAAACAAATACGAGAAAAAAGAACCGGCAAAAAAGCTCAACAAAAAGCCAAAAGTTCAGAAAAAGGCGAAATTTATGAATAGTGAAAAATAAGCCAAAAGCCAAAAGCTGAAGCTCTTTTGATCACCACCTAAGATTGAGTTAGATTAGCTCAGTTATGATTTGCGGTCGCGTCGTCGACCAACGAGCATATAAATGTTCTTTTGGACGGTAATAGGTGGTTTTTTTTACTATGGTTGATATATAAATAGTAACAGTTGATAGAAAGACTATAAAAGAGAGTACGGAATAAGAGAAATCCGCGAGCGGTTTTAGCCGATATAGATGAAGTGATTACAGTGTCTACTATAATAAATTTGTAGACTCTATATTAAAAATATACTCCATTTCAAAATAAAAGAGATAGAAAAAGCTGTCAAATTCTTGCTTCCTTTATGTATTGTAATTTTACAAGTTCCCAAACCTTCTATTACGAGCGTTTTTTGTGGAGGCTGAAAGGGAAAAGTGATCAACAATAACACCCACTACTACAAAACAAGCTATATTGGACGCCTCATCATAGATAGTTCATAGGGAATCATCTGTGTTGTAATTATCACAGACGATTTTACAAGCGTGACTATGTACCGTCTGTGATACGCAACTATCACAGACGGTTCGTATTAATAACAGTCTGTGAACTATCACAGACGTTATTCATATGAACCGTCTATGATAATAGCAGTCATCACAGACGGTTCTTACAAATAACCGTCTGTGATAGTTCACAGACGATTATTAATACAAACGTTACCTATCACAGATGGTTCACGGTTAGACGTTCATTTTCAAGGCCGTCCCTCTTGAGAAGCCCCCAAACGAAGAGACCATGATACTAGAGGATGCCGCCTACACATTTATTCAGTGGCCTAAGAGGGACATCGCCCTGGAACCTTCTGTGCCGCGATCTCCACACGACCATCCCTCTCAAACAAAACCCTCTATGATTCCATCTTAAGCTCAGATACCCATTGTATCAGCTCCCGTGGAGATGATGACGAAGATATATTGCAAGCGAGACGCTAAAGCCCACGCTAAGGCCCGACCAAAGAATATTAAGGCGCCTCCCGGGCCCTGAAAGTTCAAGCTCAGAGTGTAGTTGGTACCCGAGTCACAATTATCCAGCCTTGGCTGGTTTACAGGAATTTGCATTCCTGATACATTTAGAGGTCCAACAGGATGTCAAACCGCCAAAGTGGATTCACCGTGAGATACACGCGGACGCATTTTCTCCATGACTCGAGCTACTTTGTCGTGACCTTCAATGACTTATTCGTACTATTCAATCTCGACGAACTCGACACCTCATTTCTACGATGTTGGACACTGTAAGTGTACTGTACAATCAAGTTATGCATTCATGTAATAGCGATAAATGTCATAATTCATTGCTTATGTATAGATCCATAATCCTTCAAGTCCGACGATGGCGATAACTCGTGGGTTTTCTTGACTCACACTTGGTCTATGAGCAATGCATCAAGGATAACGCATCCTTCTCCTCCATACAAAACTCTATTGTAGTCTTCCCTTCATTTGCAATAGCCGGGGCTAACTTTTTAGAATCACGTAGGACGTTCAGCGCTTACGTTGCCAAGAAAGGGAGGCACAAGGAATCCAACGCTATACTGCGACATAGGACACAATTTTTGATACCCGCTACAACACAACAATTATGTATCACACCTCGTAGTAATGCCTTTAGAACTGATAATACTTATGTATGTAATTCTATTTTTGCAGTGCCACCACCAGCTACAAGGCAACATATGTGAATTCTATGTTTGCAGACATATGTAGGAAATCATGAGTATTAAGACGAAAGATCCAGAGGTTTGTCAACCTGCTAAATTTACTTCATGATTATCAATTTATATATGTGTGTGTATGCTAATGACTTTAACACTCCTAACGACAGGGCGTAGAATTCGAATTAAGTGTATACGATCTTGAGAACCTCACCAAAGTTCGAGAAAATCTCTCTAAATTCTTGATAGCGAAGGTCATTCAACGAAATGGAGAGTTCAACCCTGGCGAAGACGATTAGTTGTTCAAACATTTAATTCAATTGTAATTTACTCAATTGTGCTTAATCAAACAATTAATCCAATTATATTTCATTCAGTTGTTTAATTCATTTGTTAAATCTATATAATGATTGTCATGTGTTATATATGTGATCTGCTTGTGTTGTTTAATTCATTTGTAAAATATGTGTAATGATTGTCCTGTGCTATATATGTGATCTACTTGCTTGCTTTCAGATGGTATAGCTAGCATTTTCTAAGAATAGCCAAAAAACAGAAAATAATGTAACTTTTTAAATAACTATCACAAACCGTCTGTGATATATCCAATATCACAGACGGTTTTTCAAAACAACCGTTTGTGATATCTTTGCTATCACGGACGGTTTTTGGTATTACTCGTCTGTGATATCTTACATTTCACAGACGGTTATTAGTATTGGCCCTCTGTGATATGTGAGATATCACAGACGGCTATTTTTAATAATCGTCTGTGATAGCAGATATATCACAGACGGTTGTTTTGAAAAACCATCTGTGTTATAATTTATCACAGACGGTTTAAGAGCCGTCAGTGATAATCACCTGTTATTACAGACACATAAATTCAGAAGGTTCAGAAACTGTCTGTGATGACTGTTTTAAACCGTCTGTGATGACTCTTTCTGTAGTAGTGACCCTACCACTGGCCGATTTTTACATGTTATCTTTCTTTTCGTGAATGAAAATCTGCACCTTACATGGTAAAATAAAGATTTAGGCCAGTCATTTCCACATGTTAAGGTTACCATAGCTGTGATTTACATGGTAAAATAAATATTTAGGCCAGTCATTTCCACGTGGTAGGCTTACTATAGCTCCAAATATGCATTTGAAGCAATATCATCCACTTTAAGCCTCAATGAACCAATGACCTGAAGTTTTTACCATTAGTTTTTTCTTTACAATCGTTGCGCCTTTTATTCGTATTAGTAATTCTTTGAGCTATAGTGTCTGATATGTTGATGTCTTCTCTCTCTCTCTCTCTCTGGCTAGGAGTCTTTTCTTCTTGAATGAGTCATAGTTACGCTTTGGTTCCCGTAGCAACGTACGGGGTTTCAAGTGGTTAAAAGAGTAGTATTCTCCAATTCTCTCTTCTTTTTGAGTACTATATACTGTCAAAGAGTTACTCAACGGTTGGAGAAATGGTCAAGTTCAGGTTCAATACTGAACTGGCCTTTCAATCTTCGTTCCAAGTAAAAGGCACCAATGCAGAGCCGACGCATGCATGCAATGACCAGTGCCTTGCTGGTGTCTACCATAACCTCGGTCCACAAAGACAGAATATTTACGTACACTTGTACGTACATTAAGTTATGGTAATGTCGCAAACACATTGGTAGGTAACAACATTAATGGCCGTAAACAATTGGACTGATTAATTAACCCGTTGATCAGGTGAGTGGTTAGTGTAAACAGTAGCAGCTAACGATATTACTGTAGAAAAGATCATCAGAATGTTCGAAAATATCATCACAGATGGTTTCGTGAGTCGTCTGAGTTTATGAGTCAGTAATGACATGATATCATCACCGACAGTTTTCGAATTATCTGTGATTTGTACTATCACAGACGGTTATTAACTTATAACCGTCTGTGATAATTGACGATCACAGACGGTTTGTAATAGAGACTGTCTATAATATCTCATGAATCACAGATGGTTCCAACTACAAACCATTTTTGAAATTAAAACTATCACAGACGGTTTATAGTTGAAACCATATGTGATTCATGAGATATCAACTATCACAGACGGTTATGAGTTAATAACCATCTGTGATATTCTTTTGTATTCCTAAATCTATTTATTTTTGTTGGCTAGCCTTAGAAAATGCTAGCCATGTCCTCAGAAACAAGAAGAAACACAGCAAATACATATACATCCAATTCACATTCATTTCAGAAACAAGAATATCCATTTCACAAATCAATTAACTCAAATGAAATAAATTAACTATCCATGAACAAACACATACATATACAATTAAGTTCAATCTTATTCTAATCAAATTCATTCTACATTTTGGAACTCCCCATCTTTGTTTATGACCTAAGACATCAAGAAGTACGTACACTGTCCTCAAATTTGTTGTAGATCGGCCAATTCCACACAGTTGTAGTAATGGTCACAACCTGTCGGTAGGGAAATCAATGTCGTGTATATATATAAATTGATAAGTATAAAATAATTATTGTAAGATTGACAAGCTTGAGGATCATTAGTCTTCGCAGAACTGAGGAGTAGTTCTATATTATGGCAAACATAGAATCTACAGGTTTTACCCGACAGCTGCTGGTGGCACTGTAAAAATAGAATTTGTTACTTCGGGAGGCATTACTATGAAGTGTTATATATGATTAATGTGTACTAATGAGTATCGAAAAATCTAGAGTGTATCGCAGTGCGTTGATCCATCCCTTGAATTTTCGTACAGTAGCAACGTATGAGGTGAATGACCTACGTGATTCGAAAAAGTTACCCTTAGCCATTGGAAAGGAAGGAAAGACTGCAATAGACTTATCTATGGACGAAATGTATTTAGCTGTCGATTAATTGTTGGACAACTGTGAAGTCAGTTTTGGCCTTTTTAGGGAATCAAGATATATTACCATGTTATATTTTGGTATAATTACAATTAGAATCCAATGCAATCTACACAGGTATGTCTTCATGGTCATTAAACCTAAATTTGTGTTGCTTATAAATAACAAATCAAACAAGTATAGCAACTAGTGCAGTACTTACCCCTGGTTGTAGGGCATCAGTATGAATTCTTTGTTGCGGTGAGCCACCAATGCCGTCGTTATGTAACACTCGACGAAGAATGCATCTTCCTTGATGATATGCATGGAGACCAAGTGTAGGCCGAGAAAACCTACTGTGATTTTGTTAATCTGGCTTCGGTCACCATGTATACACACACACACAAAAGCAATAAGTTATATATGAAATTTTGGTATTACATGAATGTAGACCATGGTTCTACATACTTATAGTGTCCAGCATCGAATAAGTAAGGTGTCAAGGTCGTTGAGTTTGAAGAGAAAAAACAAGTCCCCGAAGGTCACCGTGAAGACACAATCATGAATATCGTACCGAAGATGATGCGGCCTAACCTTGGTGTTGACACCCGAGCACCGTTGTTCCTTCGGTTTGTTGGCCTGTTCCATGTACCGTGCATATAATCTCTAGCAAGCCAGTCTTAGGGTTTGGAGGTGCTCTATCGAGACAACCAACGGCTCACCTAGCACGAATTTCCAGGCCAACGGCAAGTAAAAGATATCATCGGTTTTGTTCGGTTTGCCCTTGCCTCCTCGGTTGTTAGAGGTCAACTTCACGGTAGTTGACCAGACACGAGATGTAGATACATGTGGTCCACCGCGCCCTTGCCACATCAGTGTAGGTAGCTCCGGTGGACTTGGCACCGGTGCAGATAGTTCGCATTGACTTGGCACCGGTGCAGATACCGGTGCAAGAGCCTCTAGGTAGATGTCCCTCTTGGACCACTAGATGAATGTTTCAATAGCTTACCCTAGAGTCACAACCTCATTGTTTGGAGGCATCTGTAGCGGGACAATCTCGAAATTGGCATGAACACCGTCCATATTCACTTTTATGAAACCTAGCGTTAGAGTTACACCGTGCACCAAGGCCTCGGCAGCGCACAAGGCAACGAAGGCATGTACACGATTTTGAGCGAGTGCTTCAGCATTCCAGACTTGGAGCTTGCACTTGTAGCCATCTATATCACGATACAAAATTAGTTACTACAATAGGCCTATGAATAGATTAAGCATTCCAAGGATAATAATTATTAACAGGATGTTATCGACAGGAAATCTGTGGTCGCTTTTCGAGGTAGGGGTAAGCTCTTCGAAGGAACCTACGGTGATGCATCTACACGATTTTGAGCGAGTGCTTCAGCCACACACGCTCGATATCATCTAAGCAGTAAGTACAGGCTTTGGCCCTTTTGTACTCTAGCCCGATAGGTTAGCAAGGGCAAGATAATTATTTATGATGCGTAAAGTGAAGTTCTCTCGTTTGTACGTATCCTATACTTGTACCCCTTTGATCCACAATATTTTTAGATCTTCCACCAATGGTGCTAGATACACATCAATATTATTCTCAGATTGCTTCAGCCTATAGATAACTATCGATAGTAAATTACACTTCCGCTTCATACACAATCAAGAATGAAGGTTGTAGATACAAAGAGTCAAGAGCCATGTGCTATGTCAGATGCTTATATTACAGAAAGGATTCATTCCATCTATACTCAATCCAAACCTTGTATTCCTCAGTTCCACACCGAAGTCTGCAAACCTCCTATCGATGTTTCTCCACTAGACGGAATCAGCAAGGTATCTTAACATTCCATCCTTCTTACGCTCCTTTGAGTGCCAACGCAACAGTCTTGCCTCCTTTAGGTTCACAAAAAATGCATTGAACGAAGAATTACAGGAAGATACCATACCATCTTAGCAGGTGATCCTTTCTTCACCTCTATTCCCTCGCCATTATCTGATTAATTCTTACGTTTGTATCAGAATGCGTTGCACATTGGTATACATGCATGTTTGCATATTTTTTATGGTAGGGATACAATTATTTAGACATGCATGTATTCTTTCTACTTCCATTCCCAATAAACAAAGAATCGTCTTGGTTTTGTAGGTGGTTTTGGGCAACTCGTTTTTCTCTGGAAGCATATCCACTAAAAGACCCAACAGAGCCGTGAAATTTTTGTCGGACCAACCGTTACTTGCCTTCAATTTCAACAGTTCAAACACATCTGCCAACCTCATGTAGTTTGACTTGCAGCACGTGAAAAAAGAGTTTCTCTTAATCCCATCAAGTCCCAAAATTTAACATACTCTCTCTCATCACAGTTTCCTTTTGCATCGCGAAGCATCTGATCCAGATTATCATCATGCAGCCTATCTGAATCGGAACAACAATCGACATCATCCGGCGGCATATCATTGACTTCGTCGGCGATGTTATTATTACTACCTTTCTGTGTAATCTGCTCTTCACCATGACTGGTCCAAAGTGCATACCCCTTTTTGAAACCCCTTCGGATCAAGTACGCTTCAATATGTGCTTGGTTCTTAAACATCTTCATATTCTCGCAATTAATACATGGACAATACATATATTCCACCCTCTTATTCAACATATCCTCCTCGACAGCTCTGTAAAAGCAGACACGCCATTAATGTACTCTTCACTCACACGGTTCCTAGCGTACATCTAGTTTCGGTCTTACGTTACGCATATAACAATTTAGTATTAAATATTGAATTAATTAATATACTAGATATATGATCTAAAGTAGCTATATGTAGTAAGAATAATTAATTGAATTGAATTAAGTAGAAATAAACTATCATGAATTGTCTAAACCTTAAATTCTAAACCATGCTAGATTTAAATAATCTTCTCTCTACATCAAGCTGGATCTAAACCATCTATAATTCTCCTTTTACTAAAAGCTATATCTAAATTATAATGCAATTAGAAACAAATTACTAACCATAGATAGTTAAGAACTTAATGAATCTACAATCAAATGCAATTAGGAACAAATTACTAGCTATAGATAGCTAAGAACTTAATGGATTTACAATCACTTTTATCAAATTCGCGGTCTCCTTTCACCAAATGGCTTCAAAACCCCACCTTCTCAAAGCAGTAATATGTGAGAACAGATCTGGAATTTAAGACAGATCTATGAGCGTCGACGGGTCTGCAATTAATATAGTAAAATTATTATAGATGTTTTTTAATACAAACTGTTTGTGATGACCTAAATATCATAGACGGTTTATAATACAAACCATCTGTGAAATATCACAAACAGTATAAATAAAAACCATCTATGATATTTGGCAATATCACAGACGGTTCTTTTTAATAACTGTTTGTGGTACTCACAGACGCTGTTAACTATGAATCGTCTGTGATATTACATTTTCACAGACGTTTTTTAGCGCTGGCAACAATATAGATGGTCTCTAAACCAAAATCATTTGTGATTGTATTTAATACTGACGGTTTTGGTTAACCATATGTGATGAGATATCTAGTATTAACCTTTTTATAGTAGTGTGAGCTCATCATGTACTGCAAGAGGGGAGGTTGGTTAGTGTTAGTAATTAAAAAATTACTCAGTACTAGTCAGGACAAATTGAGAGGTTTGGCTCTGATCCATTTGATCAGTTCATCTACTAGACATGCGTTGACCTATTGCTGCAACTGTGTTATTTTTATGGAAGTGATCGAGCATTGTTTTGTCCAATTGTTTGATGCAATTTGTTTCATCAATACACGTGAATGTTGCTTGTACTCAGTACTCGCCTCTGAATTACGCTGAACACGCATGAACATTAATTGCAGTATTTCTGCAGTCTGTACCCTAACTTCCTAAGTAACTCTCTCTCTATATGTGTATGTATATGTATATGTTCGTGTGTGTTTTAGAACTTTGATCGTGATGTGCTCTCACTAAACTTGAAGTTCTCTCATTTTCTTATGAGAAGGAGCAATAAGTGGATAACTTGATGTATTGTAAAGCTTTTTTGAGTGGTTTATGACTGAAAAACATCAGAATGATTGAAAAATATCAGAATGATGAGAGAGCTTATTTAGTATAATTAAATTTAAAAAAATTAAAAAATAGAAAACACATATTAGCCCATCATGTATAATGCAAATAAATACTGGAAAAAAGAACCAATAAAAAAGCTAAAAAACCAAAAGTTCAGAAAAAAAAAACGAAATTTATAAATAGTGAAAAATAAGTCAAAAGTCGAAATGAGCGGGTCTGATCGTACGGGATGCTGTTGGCTGGTGTGATTGCACGATTGATGCAGTTAACAAATGTTAAGGGTACCGACTATTTTTTTTTTTGAACCGTACGGGGAATGTGTGACACCTCAACTGCTACGCTTGCTTCTAGACATGCATTGCTCAAGTGTGATAAACAAGTCCGACAAGCAAGTCTCCAGTTTTTCTACGGAAAATAAAAATAGAACAGTTCTTTTTTGTGAGATGGAAAATAATTAATCTGTTTATGGGCCTGTTCTTAACGGTTTTTAAAAGTAGTTTTTGATTTTTGCTACAGTACCTAATTTTTAAACGGAGTATTTTTTTCAAGACATGATCTAAAAGTCAATTGTAGTACACGTTAAAAGCCTAACATTTGTATCAACCAAAATCACAAGCGAGTATCCCTCTCTCCGTAATCTCTGTCGCAAACAGCTAAAATTTAAAAATTTCAGCCAAAAACCATAAACCGCAGCTATATTAAACAGGTCCAATATCCATGCCAAGAATGATGAATATGCCGGTTCAAAATTTCTCCAACTAACAGCAGCTGCCTCGGTTTCGACTCAGACCACCGCATATGCTCGATGTGGATTGTTGAGTAATATGTTCTTTTTGTACATTACTGAAAGAAGAAGCTATGGATTTGCAAAATAGTTGGAGCTGATGCTCTAGTATGAAACTGTGATCTTATGAAGATGCATGGAGTATTTCATATATGTACTAGGTTGCATGTTCTCAAGTCATCTGATAACTCGTTATAGGTTTCAAACCTCATCCAAATCACACCTTAATTTGGAATTAGTATGTTAGCATCTTTATGAGTTTGTACTAGATACTCGCTTCTCTGGCCGCTATACGTACCAAAATACAAGGTTTCAGGAAAACTTATTCTTTCGACGTGCAAAAATTGCGATAGATATAAATAAACAAAAGATGGAGTAGATAGATACGAAACCATTTGTCTTATCGCTTGGTGCTTTGCCTCGTCCTTTTTAGAAAGGCACCAATGTTTTGCCTTACCAGCTATGCATATTTTATCATATTGGCATTCATTCGTAATTCAAGAATGTATGGGGGAATTTGGAGATTAATTTGTGATTACATTATCACTATCAAAACCGACATGTACATATGCTACGAGGTTGCGGCAATCGATAAGCAAAATATATCATCTCTTAAATAAGCCGACACGCTGCAAACAGAGCGAGTAATTGCCGTAGTCTACACGAGCGTCACCGTCCGTGGTCAAGGCCTCAATGTTAATTTGGTACACTGTATGCATCGAGAGAGAATTTATACAGACTTGGTGTATTGTAACTTGTAAGTGGCTTCTCCAAATAATACAAGTCAAAATGCACGCACCGCACGAGAGGCGCATCCGTGACTCATCTTCCGTGGGATTACGGATTTGTATATACGAGGCTTACCGTCTTTGAAGACGTGTTCGGTGTCTACTCACGGGTGCGTGAGCACGGTATGTGTGCGAGTCTACCCTGTGATCTAAAAAAGAAAATCATAGCATAAACTTATTGTGTTGTACTTGTATGTGTTTTCTTAGTTCTTTTGAGCTTATGCAGACTGTGACTTTTATTTCTATAGTAATTTATCGTTAAATGGTATATTTTTTTAAGACAAAATTTACATGTAAATTATAGTATAAATTATACCGAGTTCAATTGTACCGACTAAAATCATATACTACTATTTTTCTCTATGTACTATCTCTCACAAATAGTCAGAATAAAAATCATAATTATAAACCATAAATTTAGCATAAAACAACCAATACGGTCTTCAACTCTTATTTATGTCATGTCACGTATGCTTTGGGACAGCTCCAAAGTTGTTGGCCATCGTTCCAGATTCATATTGAACTACTGAGACGTACGGCCGAAACCTATTAGAAGATAATTAAGCACCTTTTCGGCATGGGCAAAAATAGTTAAAACACCACCAATTAGTGGCATGATCATGACGTGAACGCAGCAGCATCCTTGATGCAGAAGTTACCTAATTTCTGGAAGTACACATCACGATGTCAACTGTCAAGCTAGCATTTCTCCAAAAAGGAACTGTCAAGGTAACAGGGCACGTAACCCCGGACGGTCTGGAAGCCGGGGACGCGGATTTCCCTAGTCCCCTCGCTGTGTTCCCTTCGTTGTTCACTTGTTCCCATACGCGTGGCAAGCAGGCACGGGCGGAAGTCCGGGCACCCGATGCCACGGGACACCGAATCTAAGGTCCTGTTTGACACAACTTTATCAACAATTTCATAAGCTGTTGTGAGTTATTTTTTGCCAAACACCCTTTTTGCAAACAGAAGCTCCTTAAATCATGCTCTCACAAGGGATGGGGTGGGGTGAAGCTGAAAATAGTAGCTTTTCACAACTCTCTCCCTCAGGCTCGCAGTTCTAGGAGCTCATTGCCCTTGTAGTTGACAGAAATTACAGCACTTTGCCACTGGGTCCCCACACCTGTTTCCTCTCCTCCCGTTCGCACTTCTCTACCGTTCGCACTTCCTAATGATTTTAATTTTTTTATTTTAATTTTTTAATTCATACTCATTCAAATATATTATTTTTTAATTCATATGACCATATACAAACATACAACTCCAAATGTTAGAACAAGTCGTAGACAGGGCATCTTGGACAATTGCCCTCTTTCACCATGCATGAAGTCATTAGTGAAGCTGTTTTGCCAAACAGTTTTCCAAATGCTTTAGCTTCACCGTGAAGCCGCTCGTGAAGTGAAAAAACTTCACTAGTGAAGTTTGCCAGTACAAACGGGCCTAAATATTATTTTAGCAGGACCAGTACCTCTAATCCTCAATTCCAAATACAATGCACTCAATTCTTTCATTAAAGTCCAAAAAAGAAAACACTAACAGCTAAAATTCTTAATAGCTAGCAGCAGTTCACAAAGAGCCTTCACTTTCCTTAGACTATGAGGCAACTACAGCAGGTCGAGCCAGCCCAATAAAGAGGACCAAAACAGTCTACAGATTCTATTTGATCGATCCCGAAGCGCGTCAACCTGCAGTAGCCCTTGATGTTTGTTCATCTTGTATGATCGACCAGGAGATGTGTATCACATCCACTATACATCCGCACACAGTCAAACAGCAACCAGTCGTCGGAGAACGAGCGAAATCGGCACCACCTGGTCACTGTTACATCACGTCCTCGCCGGCCAAAGGAAGCTTATGACCACCCGATCAATTTGTACTCTACTCTAAATTTCTCTTAATTCTTTCAATTTGTTTCAAAAATAGGGGCTAAATTTGTGAGTTAATATTTCAATGTAATGATTGTTGATTATTTATTATTGCATCTATTATTAATACATTCTATATGGTGGCTTGTTGAATGCCTCTGTACTTATTATTGCTCAACTACCATCACTTATTATTGCTCTATTACCATCATTCAATAATTAAGGAGGAACTCAAGCTCTAGATAATCTAAATGAGTCAACAGAGTTAAAAGACGACGAAGCTAAAAACTAGATCATAAACCCTGATTAGCTGCCTGTGGACATGCCCTGAGGGTTCCGCCTGTGTGACATTTGCGTTTCCGCTACTGATTTTTATTGATTTCGGCCTGATTGGCCCATGAGTAAATCTACTGTTATATTTATGCTTTTGCAAGATATGTAATTGATATACAGTAATATATCTGTAAACACTGTCTACTGATATAAGAAATAAGAAATTGAAATTACAGAGGACTCTGAATTTGGCAAAATCCAGGTCCGTCAATTCCATACCCTTGCGCTTCAGCTGCACAAACTAGGCAGATTGCTTGTGTATCCTGGATACCTGGCCTCCCTGGACATAGCAGAATCCTACTGACACGCTTCTAAAGTGTACAGCAGTTGTAAAAACTTGTTTCAAATCTGGCAGATACTACTCGTATGAAAAAGCCGACTCAGGCAGATACTACTCGTATGAAAAAGCCGACTCACAGCAGATACAAATAACATCACTGCAAAAGTTTTGGCGCATCTCAATAGTAATATTATTCAGATCTTACAGCTTAGAGCCTATGATCCAGGCCACCAAGTACAGTCTGAATAAAATCCAGGCCCCGTCATAAATTAGTGTACAACTATGGAGTTCTGGTAGTATTTGTACATCCAAGAGCACAACTATTACACAGTGTACATAACTTCCAAGTGTCCTATACTCGGATGCAACAATCATTTTATCGACAACCTAGGTTTGACCTGGATTGACTGGCATTCAGTCATTCACTATTTGTATGACGTATTCATCATTGTATTCAGTTATAGAAGATCAACGAGAAACTGGATCTGAATGGGCTGCCTGCAAACAGAGAAAAACAAACCCAATTTAGCCATTGCGGTGAAGCTTCAAGATACAATTACATAATAAACATCGGCAACATGATACTGGTATCAATTTAATACACAGTAAATATAGATTCCAGAAATTTTGTGATGCCAGAAAACAACTTTTCGAACAGCAGCATTGTGTTCCACCCGCCTGGAACAATTTTTCTATAATCGGGAGTTGGTATATCTCTTCCATGGTTATATAAACAAAAATTCGTCCTTATGACATCACATCTGGCCAATAATATCATCTCCCAACTCACCCAACGCCAATGGAACATGAGAACTTACACATTTATGAGCTGTTCCAACTTCTGAACTTGCAAATTCCACGACGTCCTTCGTCAAATGACATGCGAATAGACTCCACCATATAGGATACAGAAGGAGATCCTGATGGCTCAACTTCCCGTTCCTGTCTTAATATGGATCTGTATAAATACATGGAACATGCAAGTAGCACTAAAAGGTGAGCAAGTGCGTTTACCAATTCAGCGAGTCTGTCTTCAAAGCTACTCTGACTACTAGTACTTGGCATAAATACTTTCTGATAGGCTTTCCTCAACCTCCGTACCTTGATTTATGAAAAGTCCATAGCAATATTATGACATAAACAAAATGTACTCGGTTGCAATTTGCAAAATCTTGCTATTAATGTTATTAGGAACTTTAAAACCAAATCCCTGAAAATGTGGGGAATCTGTAAGCAAATGGTGCAAAAAGTATCTACCATCTCATCATTTTGGTGGTAGTTTCTAAAAAGAATAGTGACAATTTTTCACATCGTGGTTCTTCATGGCTGTTGGCATAATCTGTGACTAGTTTTAATGGACCAAATTATCAGATGATGCATTGTTGGAAAAAAAAAAAAGGTGATTGAAAGGGTGCATTAGAAATTTTCCTTTGCAACAAATTTTTCACTGTTCCCAGATCTTCCTCCAATAAGGCATTAGTTAGTATACAGCTTCCTAACTGTGAAGTCACAGTAAATGCGGTAATATTGTTAAACATTTACCAATATCAGTAAATGGAACAAGAGAAACACAATTTTAAGTAATCTCTGTGAAGAACCATGTGAGAAGATTCATGTATTATGAGGGATGAGCAATTGACATATTTGTGGAGTTGGATTTTAATTTTGCAAAAGTTGGCAAAATGCAGATTATGCTGTCAGGTTTCGGGTGGTCTGGCCGTCATGGGACGGCGGTCTGACCGGCCAGTGGCCAGTGGTTTAACTGCCATGGGGCAAGCGGTTAGACCGACCAATGGGCTTTTCGAAATTACATACCAAACACTTGTGTAGACTTGTTTGGTGATGTGTTTGCACTAGGTGTCACTAAAATTGGAAATTAGAGTTGAAACTCGATAGTGTTTTATAGAAATTCCAGAGAGAGTGTTTTTTTGGTGCTCTTAAGCGGTCTGACAGGCATGGTGTGGTCTGACAAGCCTGATAATAGCGATCAAACCAGCTTCTGGCAAATTGGTACTGAAAGTATGCATTTTGGTTTGAGGTTAGTCCTAGGAGGTTAGGATCAATGAGATGTGTTTTGAGTGTGTACACGGCATGAGTGTCGTTGTTTGCATTGTATTGTGTTGCATGATATATTGCTTTGACTAACGTGAGTCAAGGGCGTGGAACTTCTGCTCAACATAGTTGCTTGGCCTTTGGGTATGCAAGTAGCTTGAAGAATATTAGCAATCAACGGCAAGGGGCTAGGACTAGGCGGGACAACTGAGGTCCATGAGGTCAGGTAAGTCCGGGTGAGGTTACATGGCTCAAGCAAAAAGCACAGAGAAAACAAGGATTGTGAAGAAGCGAATTGGTGCATATAGTGCACCAAATGACGAGGCTGATGCATGTAAAGATGATTCGAGGGAATCTGAATGCGTGAAGACGTGACGGCTAGTCATTGGGCACTACAGGTTACATGTCAAATCATGCAGAGATGCTTTGAGGTTCTTGGTTCATCAATTGTGTAAATCGATGATTTTATGTATTGTGTGGTGCTACGTGATGGTTTGCTTATTGATGTTGGTTGTAGGACTACAGAGTTAGCTCATGGTGAGGCGGAGGAGACCGGGACTAAGTTAGCAAAGCTTAGATCCAAAACGGTCAAAAGATCGGGACTAAGCTAGGGGAGCTGAGGTCTAGAACGATCAAGGTGCCGTTGGAAGATGACTGAGACTAGCAGAGTGGTTATAAGCCAGGAAGACAAGGAACCAGAGCAGGAGCTACCAGTAGTGGACATAATGGGCAACGACAAAGTGGATCGAGGCTAAGCTTAGAGAGTTGAGGCTCAGAATGGTCAGGGAAGTCAGGTGCCGTCATGGTGCATAGAGAGGCATGTGTCGCGCCAAAAAACTTGGGTTTGTTTGCATGCGAGGACGGTTCGGTGAGATCCAGACGCGTGAGAGGCTTGGCGGCAAGTCATTGAGGTCACATGGAGTTGAAGATGAAGCATGAGTTTGCTTCAAGGCGCAGGAAGCGAGAAGTTTCGTGGAAGAATGACAGAGCGGCATTTTCGTAAATTGCCTAAATCCGGAAAAGTGGTGGTGTGTAAAACCGTGGTGGTGACCTAAGTGGATTAGATCAAGGAGCCTTCACGGAGGCCATGGAATGGCGAACTCGAGCTATTAGAGCCAAGTGCAAGTCTCACCTTGAGAAGCGTACATGTGTGTGTAAAACCCGATATGGTGTTAGGTTAACAGATTAGCCATGTACGAGAGGAAAAACCCAACTAGAGGTGCTTGTTAGGGTTCCTTGTAAGCCTCCACTATATAATGTGAGTTGAGAGTTAAGGTTAACTCTCTAGGAAGACAAGTGAAAGAGAATTAGGGTTCTTAGAGAGAACTTTTGAGAGATGCATTGTGGCCCTTTATCTTCAAATTTTTGTCATCCTTAGGCTTTGTGCACTAAGGAATGGTTGTAAACATTTGTCTCCAAGTATCAATAGATATCAAAATTTGTCCAAGTCTTTCTCCTTTTTACTCTAGTATTGAAATTTTGATTTGGCTTGTTTTTGGTGTTTCCTTCTCCCCTCTTGATCTTGCTATGATCCATAATGAGTAAAGAGGCACTAGAAGATCCTACTTGATCAATCACTGCCCATCTAGATCACCTCTATAGCAAAGAAACAAGATTATGCCCAGTTCATGAGTGTTCTTGAGTAAGATTTGTGATTTCGGGATCATGAAAGTTCTAACTTGAATTCTTAGTTAAATTACCTTACTAGAACATGTGAGAACAGATCTTGAAGACATCATGCCTTAGATCCTCATGAACAAGAAGTAATTTGGATTTTTGGTGTTCTTGAGTCCTAAACCTTCTCCTCAATTTAGTGAACCCGAGCCCAAGAATCTTATGATTCTTAATTGGTTTAGGTTCCTAATGCCTTGAACAAGTCTAATGCAAACTTTGGAAGTGTTTGGATGAAATTTGAATGAGTTCTTAAGATTTGAGTTTTATCCTAAGGAGTTTTCACTTTTTAGGTCTAGACACAGGGCAGCGGTCAGACAGGCCACAGCAGTCAGACCACCCTTGTCCGTATAGTCAAACTGGCCCATCCAAGATGGTCTGACCAGCCTTGTGCTGAGTGTTCCTGATTTTGTTGATTTAGGTCTCTATGTTTGTTTTGTTAAGCCTAGCACTCTGGAAAACATTGATTCAAGTACTGCAGGCATGTTATCAATACGGGCTCCAAAATTTGGTAATATATGGAAACCTCTTGGTCTGAGAAACCATTACGCCTAAGACCTTCAAGATTCAGACCACGAAGCTCTGCTCTATCACCTGCAACCATCATGTACCTTGGCACATCTTGGGCAACCTGATTCAAATAGAAATGAATGAATTTCATACTCTGCAAACTTAACACTGCGAAGAATTGCAATGCCAGCAGGGTGCAAATTACAATGCAATTAGCCTTAAACAAGCACATTGTAGGAACGAAAACCTATGCAAAATAAATGTCACACTAAATAACATTTGGCATGAGTGCCTCCATGCAGAGCTAATTCTACATCATTCTGTATGATCATATGCACCTATTCATAGAAAAGCAACATCACATAAAGCGTATGCTGATTCTCTAACTTAAGCTTAGACTCCAGTTTCTTATTTCCTATTTGCATTCTCTAAGGGCATAAATTTCTCATAGTTTATAGCGAGGGTTGATCAAACTACATGAGATGCAATATCAATTTTTGCCATAAGAATTGTTCCAAACTTCCAATTGTAAGGAATACCAAATACAGATAAATGTTTATACTTTATAGGACCAACATACCACAGAGCCGCCACCTAGAAATGAGAATGAACCAATATGACAAAATTGATGGACAACAACAGCCCCTGCAGTATGAGTGCAGTCCTGAAACAATAAAGTCTATCAATATACAAAAGGGCTCTCAACCAACAAAATGTGAAGAAGGGTATCACAGTAAAATGGTTACTCACTTCAACAACAACATGGCCAGCAAATAGAGTATTATTAGCAAAAATGTTGTTGTTACCAATCTTGCAATCATGTGCTATATGGCAGGACCCCATTATAAGATTATTGTCACCAATAACCTATCAAAAATGGTTAGTAGTAAGGAGGAGGAAGTAAGCTCAGTAAATAATTTATAATCACAAGAAACCTGAATACCGTGCAGTCACCCGATTTAGAAGAGCGGTGAATAGAGCAGTACTCTCTGATCTCGTTGTTGTTACCAATGTGTAGGAAGCATTCATCTCCTGGCTAAACAGGACGAAATGGCATTAATGTTCTGCAGAAAGAATAACATTTTCATGTAGCCAAATGAAATGCTCGTTATCTTGTAAGTGTGCATGTGTCAGCAAAACATTTCGTTGACAAATTCATAAATACAATCTTAAAATAAGGTTCATAGTTCATAGACAAATTTCACATGAATGGTAAGCACAAAGCAAACACTACACTACGTGGCACCAGTACACCAAAAATCAAGTTATTAGTGACAAAAAAATAGCTAACCTTATATTTGAGATCCTGGCACTTCACACCAACCACAGCATAGCTCCCAATGACATTGTTTTCCCCAATAATTGTTCGTCCAGGGAGATCTGCACCAAGGATAGCACCACTGCCAGAAAACTAAATTTCACAGTATGAATCAGGGTAAATTTATGTTGTTCACATGTCATATTGTCAGATCTCTTAAGAATTTGTAATATGGACTGCCCTTGAACCTGGCAAATTTCAGGCCTAAGAGTGCTGCTGGCTATGGCTCAGCAATTGATGAAAAAAGTATTACAACCAAGTAGCTCCATTTACTAAACTAATAAAGGCCTGATAGCGAACCTAAGGTGATGTGAATTATTTCCGAATCCCTACCAAAACAACATCTTGCCAATAGTGACCTTGGAGCTCTATTCATCGACAGCTTGTGATGTTATTCAAATCATGGTCACACCAACCTAAACTTACTTTTGCTTGTGCTTTTATCTTGGGACAAAATTACAAGTTTTTTCATGCAATTTTAATATCAATTTTAATTCACGATCAAACAATGCAGGCATTTACGGATTTATCAAAGGGGAGAAAAGCAGGAAGGAAAAATAGGGAGAGATGCCATCTTACGTGAGAACAACACATCCCTCCCCTAGCTCAGTATCTCCCATGACATGGCTTCCAGCGTGTAATTGACATGCATCACCAATCCTGGCTGAAGCCCCCACAGTGCAAAATGGACCTACTGAGACTCCCTACGAAGTGGTTCAAGGCACATAAAAACATTGATTTTCCACTATAAAACGCCTAGCTAGAAAATTCATGCGAAAAAACCGAAGATACAAGAAAAGAAAGCAGCTATTTGTCTTAGAAGAAGAAAGCAGTCATCTTAGTTCTATGAGCATTTGCATCAAGCAGGAGGCAAGCACGCGTGTGGGCAGCGGCATGCGCCAAATCCAACAGCCCAAGCATGGAGATTTCATGTATTGTTGGTTGTACTATCATACCGAAGTACGAGTACAAGCATTACGTGCACCACTGCTGCTATCCAGCAACTCACCTCAGCCATAACCGAGGCCAAACCAAAGCTGCAATGGATGGGAGCAATCAGTGCGCGCGTGTGGGAGCGCAAGCGGGAGACCTCACCTGGCCGATGGCGGCATCGGGGTGGACGACGGCGGCGGGGTGGACGAAACTCCTGGACGCTTCCCTCGCCGCTCCCTCGGAAACACCTGCAGGGCGGTGGGCATGAGAAGAAGCAACCTGACGTGAGGGGTGGAAGCGGTGGAGACCACGATCAGAAGAGATTGGTGAGAGGGAGAGAGCACGCGTACTTGCGTGGAGATGGCGCGAGGCGATGAGGAAGCGGGGGGAGAGGAGGCGGCAGGCGGCGCGAGAGGCGGCGGCGGCCATGGGGAGCGGAGCAGCGGAGGTTTGGGTTGGGAGAGAGGAGGAAGTGGACCACGGGGAACGAGGTCAGCTGGGGTTTTTGCGTACCGCTGACGCTGCCTGTGTGCGTCCATCAGCATTCCAACGGCGCAGACGCACGGGTGCACAGGGACGGGGCATGGCCGGGTAAGCCAAGGTTACCCAACTTACCACATGGGCACGGGCGCACATGGCCATGCCCACCGCACCATTCCTCCTCCCCTTCCGCGTTCCTCGCCATCTGATTTCACCACCCATTTCTCCAACGCAATATGGTGTGGTCTTTTCGTAATCCCTTTTCCGTCTGCAACTTCCGTCTACCCTAATTTAGGCTGACTCATTTCAGCTTCAGTTTCTGACTTCTAACTTATTTTTTAATATTCATAAATTTCGTTTTTTTCTGAACTTTTGGCTTTTTTAAAGCTTTTTTGACGATTTTTTTTCTATATTCGTTCGCATGGTCCGTAATGAGCTAACATTTTTTTCTATTTTTAAATTTTTTAAATTTTAATTACGCTAAATAAGTCACCTTCAACTACAATAAAATTTCAGTCATTACAGTGCAATTTCAACCATAAGTCACAGCTTTTCAGCCCAACTGAGCGGGGCCTTAGTCCGTCGAAGCCATCTTAGATCTCCACCGGTGGCAGTAGCGGACCACTACTCCTGGTAGCGAGTTACGGATAATTGAGTCGATGAGACTCGGAAAAGCATATTGAGATAGGTGCAGAAAAACAACAAAAATAACTAGCATTCGTCACTTTATTATATATATATAATTTTAAATAATATTATACTAAATAGTAATATGTCCAATAATTTTTAGCATTAATGCTTCAACGTAACCAATGTTTGTTATGATGATAAGGAGATAGTGAGTGAAATACTTACCGAAATAAAGACTCCTGATAATAATATTGGTTACTTACAGCAAACATAAAAACCTAAAGGTAAAAGTACAGACAAAAGTTGATCAACATTGGTAAATATATCATCCGATCTCAATGGCCTGTTAAAAGAGAATAAAATTACTTAAAGTTTTCAAGTAAACTACAGTAGAATAAACAAATGTAAGTTAATATATTACATTTTAATATTTACATGATTTCAAGTTCATAAAAGCGACAAAACACAACATTATTAATATTTTTTGTTAATTCTTGTTTCTCCACATAGCAAATAAGTATATCATTTATGAAATCATCACCAATTAATTGAAAAGGTCAATTAGATGTTTGTATATTCAACAGTTTAAGAATAATATAATAGAAAAATATGTTCAGTGGTTTACTTACTTGACATTGTGGTCAAATACTACAATTTTGTCTCCGATTTGCAATGAGCTGGGCCAATATTTCAAAAATCAAAATTCAAATGCTAAGTCTTAACCCTACAATTTGACAAAAATCAATCAACAATCATCACATTGAAACCCCAACTCACAAAATTAGCTTATGTTCTTGAAATAAATTAGAAGAATTTAGAGAAATTTAGATCAAAGCACATACTGATCGGGTGGGCCTAAGTTTCTTTTCACCGATGAGGCCACGAGACAACAGAGACCAGGCAGCGCAGTGGCGAGATGGCAGGCGAGGGCGGTCGGTGGTGCCGATTTCTCCTGTTCTCTAGCGACTGGTCGCTGCTGTAACATCCTAAAATTTGGATATTCAAAAAATGTGGAGTTTTAAAACTTTTTCTTGCATTTTTCTGCCCTTCAATTTTCTTTCGAATATTTATTTGAAATCTTTTGAGTTTTGGTGACATGCAAAGTAGTATGTGAAGAAACAATATCCAAGTTTTTTAAAAAAACAATGATCTACACACAAAATTAAAATATAAATTTTAAACAATAAAAATTTGAAATCCAATTTACTTAAATTTAAGGGAAGCAATGGTCAAAGGAGTATTAAAAACTCACATCTAAATAATGAAAATTTTAATTTTAATTTTAAATGTCATGCAAAAATTAAATCAGTAAACTCTAATATAAATTAAACTGTAAACTAAAATTTAAACTAAAAATCTAAATTTCAAAGTTTTGGCGTGAGCCCTTCATTTTATCCTTTTTCTTCTCTTTCCCTTTTTCCTCTCACTTCCGGGTGGGCCCACCATTTTCCCTCTCCTCCTTCCCTCTCTGCCGCTGGGGCCAGCCCCTGCCCACCTCCTCTTTCCTTCTTTTTTCCCCTCCTCCTCTGCGCCTTGCTCTTCTTTTTCCCCGTCGTGTGGCCGAGCTTGAGCCGCGTCACCTCCTCTTCCCTCCTCTGACTGCACAGCACGCGTGCTTGTCCCATCTTGTCGCCGCCTCCACCCTCTGCGCAGCGCCGCTCGCTTCGCACGCCTCCGTGCGCCGAGCCCCATGTCGTTTCCCCGCCCATGCCTTGCTACGCCTCTGCGCTCCCACGTCGCCCGGTCATTTCGCCCCTTATAAGAATGTGCGCGCCCTCTCCAGTTCCTCACCACACCTCCGACACCCCTCACCTGAGGCGAATTGCCTTCTCGTGCAGTATAGAGTGCCGACCGCCTCCTTCTTCTTCACCTCCGGCCATCGGGAGGCCGGCCGATTCCGCCGCCCTGGAGCTCCACCGTGGCCCCGCCAACTCTTCCCCACCTCTTCATCGCCGGCGCCGAGTGCCGCCGCCGCCCAACCCCGTCTCACACCGCTAGCCGGCCTTGGACCACCTCCGGTTCAATAGGCAGCACGGTTAGCCTCCCACCACCTTCCACATACTCGTGCGCACGCCAATTTGTTCTCTCCTCCACGCCGGCGTCGCCACCCCGCTCCACCTTCGCCGCCGGCCGCTCTCAGCGCCGCCGTCCTCTCCTGGCACCACCCCGGGCAGCGACACCTCCCCCATTAGCCTCCCCACCTCCTGCGGAACTCATTTTCCCGGTTGCCCAACCTCCCCAGCCATCGCCTGTTGCCGGCAAGGCTAGCCCCGAGCGCCGCCGGCATGCTCTGCTTTGGCCCCATCCACATGCTTGCTCATCTATAATACCCCCTCCACTAAAATCACTAAGAGCGAGATGCCCAGTTGGTCAGCTGAGTGAAGTCAAGCGCACAAAGTAGTAGGTCCTGAGTTCGATTCCAGAGATGGCACCTTTTGCCATTTCTTTTCAATTTGATTTTTGCAGTCCATTTTAAGTAAGAAAAATAATATAAAATTAGAGAATAATTTAGGGAAGCTAACCAATTTAATTAGTATATAAATGAGAGTATTTGAAGATTTAAATTTGGGTTAGTTCATATATAATTAATTAATGTGGTTTGAATAATGGTTTGAAAGACTAACCATTAATTAGGATGTTAATAAAAAGAAGATTATGCTTAATGGCTAAGGTTAATAAGGATCTCAAATAAAAATACATTCAGGTTAAAGTTAAAGAAAATAAATTGGGCGATATATTAATGCTACTAGTAGTGTGCCCGTGCTAACGCTACGATAAAATACAAAACAAGATAAAATTTGTAAAAAATAAAATGAACAATCAGATTCATTAAGATTCACGTCTCATATATTGTATAACCAAATATTTTTGTCACATAATGAATGTCACATAACGACTGATCATTTGAGGAGACGACAGCATCATTGGACTCACCCACCGACGACTTTCTCCATTCCCACATTGTTTAAACTTGAGGCTACAAAGAAAACAAATATTTTTGTCACATAAAGAAATATGAAACACAGTAAGGAAATAGGTATTTGTAGACTATTTACTTACCACATCACCATGCTAGGTATTTTCTATGATTGTTTAGTTGATCTTATTTGTTATTAGGTAGTAAAGTATGATGAGGTGGTACCTAATTATAAAGTTTGTCGCTTGCAAAAACTACCCTGCAACTATCGACATTAGTCATTAAATATATTATACAAACTCAAATAGAACATGCCTCGACACATGCAGCGTTGCAAGGGACAAAGGGCACGATAAAGACACATTACACAAACGACGAAGTTAAGAAATATGCAAATGCAATGCACAATTTGCGAGAGGCCGCTGTGACCTATGTTAATCTCGACTTGTGACTTCGAGTTTTGGTGTGTGCACAAGTGACCTTGTTTCTTATGTTTAAAAGGGTCACATCATATATCTTTGGCATGAAGCGGACCAAGCAACCGTCAAGTGTTGCTTCGCTGTCCTCACAAAGGCGACTGCGATTCGCATGCATAATCGCCTCCGTAGTTAGGCTAACGAGCACCCAAGAAATGAGTTCGTATCAACAATTTCAGATCCACTGCTAAATGTGCCTTGCAAAGAACCACCACGAGAATCTAATGATTCTCAATGCAACTCCACATCATAATAGCCTACCAAATAAATCTGCCTATGCAACCAAAAAACAGCTTATGACGACAGGAGAAAACTGTTGCATGATTGACAGGAAGATTTTCACAATTTCTGCATCAGTAAAAAGATCATCATTCACTCCGGTAGCAATGTACAAACCGAATTGCGTTACTGACACAAATGATTTATACACGAGCATTCTGTTCCCTAAGCTCGCTTCATGGACAATCTAGCACACATCCTACATAGAGGTAATACAAGTACAGTAGCTGCATCACTATTCCATATGATCCTATGAAATGACAAGCATATCGATTGCCCTCGACAGCTCTGCGTTGGCGGTAATCTCCTCGCTACGGATTTTTTTATCTCAGCTCATCTGTTTTTAGATCTGCCTCCGTGTTTACCCTGTCGGTGTCACTCGTGCAAAGGGTTGGAGCTGCATTGCATTCTTTGAACCGGAAGCAATTGACAAGGTGATCATTGGTCAGCCCTGCTGCCTGCATGAAGGAATATATGACCGTTGGACCCACGCCTCGGAATCCCCTTTGGACCATGTCTTTCCTGATCATATCTGCCTTGGGGCTCTTGACAGGGACTTGCCTTGGATATTGGATTTTGCTTACTATTGGCTTGTGGTTAAGAAATCCCCAACAATATTGATCGAAGGTTCCAAATTCATCTGCGATCTGCATCAGTTTGTAGAAACCTTGCAAGTTCTCAGGCAAAATACATATACACCTAACAGGAGTATCAACTATCAAGTATATGGTGATCAAGCAGCCATTAAAAACCTTTAGTATCTGGCGAGCATTCTCAAGGATCGCTCGGAGTTTTGCTCGACAAAGAGAGTTGGCAATGCTTCTGGCGCTACAAGTTTCTTCTCGTTTATTCTAGATACAGCAACAGGGTCGAAGTCCATGAAAACTTCCCTGGAAGATTTGGCATTGATGTTAGGAAATAAACTATAGACAGTTTCTTTACTTCTTTATAACATTAGAGAACCAATACCTGAAAATTTGCCTCCTCTTGAGAATTTCAGGCCATGTAAGCTCGGCCAATGCACCGGATAGTACAAGTAGCATTATATATATCTAGCATTTCACGGATTATCCAACCTCGAGCGGTCTTTGGCTTTAGCAATGTAAGTATTTGCAAATTCAAGTAGTGCAGCACCGCTATGAAGCCTTTTTATTAAGACAAAAAATGGATATGGTAATGTCTTGGTACTTGGAAGATTGAAATCTTGTATAGACTGGATGCAACAAAGATGTTCCCATTCATCATTTGGTATGATGGCGATTCAAGTCACTGGACAAATCATTTGGCTCAAGATAGCTCATCTACGAAAAAGTTCAAGAACCAGATGCCCCAAGAAAAGTGTGTTCTTCAAAAAGACATGTGAAATGGAGAAAATATTAGCATAACAAAGTGATTCAGACAAGAATGCATCTTCTTTGTGATGAGATTTATATGATCTCAAGCGCCAGTGCCGTAAGAAAGGCAATCGAGTAAACAACTTGACCATCATGTGGCTTTAGAATCGATAGAGGCACCGGCTTGCGATCATCCCAAATCTTTACCTGCAAAATAAGACAATATACATTATAAATGGGCTTAGTAAGGATGAATAGCATTTCTCTAGATCACACTGTGTCTAACAATGAAAAGAGAAGCCAACTAAGGTCTAAAATCGCTCACACCTAATTAGTTCGTAAGTCGGCAACTAGTTCTACATAGTAGATACCGCATCATATACAAGAAACAATGAAACTCAATAAAACCATCAAATCAAGGGGTGCGTGAAATCACGCACCATCGCTGGATTGATTATGTCCAGCACACCTCGTGCCAGGCCCATCCAGTTGACCCTTCACAACACCCCCAGAGGCAAATACTTTGCTTTCCTTTTTCAAGATGAAGTGATGTTCCCAAATTCCAGTTGTGTTTTGCAATGCATCTTAGATATCAATGGTTGATCGTATTATTTATTCAGTGAATTGAGGAAACAAGCTTCCATCTTTTGATGACAGTTCAAGCAGATGATTCAGCAAGTGTAGTTCTGCATAATATTTTCCTCCCAATTCTCCCAGCTGTGGAAAGTTTTCCAAATAAACAGGGGGATATTTGATACAAACCGTGCCATCTTTTGATCCTGAAGCCAGTCGGGTAGTCATCCATTGAGATATAGACAAATCTGTCACATCACCATCATGCTTACCAACTAAGCGCACACCATCAATCAGCTTGTCAAGATGACATTTAATAGGTTCTTCCGCACTAAAGTCTCTTCCCTTCCCACTTTAGTTGTGTCTATTCTTAAGACACGATTCTGATTCCAACAAGCAGATGTTCTGCGGGATAAACGTGCAAGTCCATTCGTAAGTTAGGATGCTAAAAGAGCTTGGAGGTTGTAAATGAGATCTAAATAAGGCCTTACTTGCTTATGAGAGTGCCAGCAGATCCTTGGTACTTGTCCCTCTATTTGTTGGAAGAACAAGAAAAAGCGCTTAGCGACATCTATAACTCTTTATCTTTCGGTATAGATCCGAGCAGTTCAATTTTAGCTCGATTGCACTGAACAAGACAAGTAGAACCATGCACAGAGAACATTATAAACAGTTCACGAATCGAAAGGAACAAATGTGACCCTTTGTCCCTTCAAATTGCTTATCTCGAAGAGCATTTGCACCTCCACGAAAGATCATCAAATATCAACACTATCTACGATGCATGTTCATGTATATAAGCATGTAAAGCTAATTACATTCGCTTTTTAGTTTGAGTTATGGTAGACTTGGGCTGTTTGGCTCTCTGTGAACATTCATAAGCATATCCCTTGACTTTCGACCATTATAAGGTTCATTTCATTATTCGGTCCAAATGCTGGAACTTTCATGTTCACGGGGAAGACCATTGTTTTGACTTGTTTCTACTACAACTTCAAAGTGGAATTTTTAACCAAACATAAGATGTAAACCCTATCCAGGGCTTAGAGGGCAACCACGTCATGGCAGTTCAACTGAGAGATTATCCATCATGAGAACAACTTACAATTCAACCAAATTATCAATTCAGCCACCCAACAAAGTAACACGCAATACAAACCGATCAATTTAGCCGAGTCCTGCATCCAGCGTTCGCCCTCGATCCCCTCTAGCAAATTGACTAATCAAACGCAATCCACCGAGCCATTCGAAGCTCACTAAGCAACACACGGCAGCAAAAAGAATTGGGTATGCTCACATCCCGCCTAGGTGGGCGACGATGTCGGCGAGCACCGAGCCGGACTCCTCGCGCCGTGCCTCATCCACGAACACCACCGAATCCAGCGCCACCCGCACTGCGGTGGTAGGTCCCCACTGCTGCGACCCAACCCACGCAATCAAGCACAAAACCCCACCAAACCAACGGCGAGCGAAACCTAATCACACGGCGGTACAAATCGGTGGGAGCTCACCATCGCCAAAGACACTCGTAGAGGAAGCGCGCCATGGGGACCGGATCGGGAGGCGAAAGAAGGCGGCGGCGGCGGACTGGCTCTTCCATTCGCGGAGGCACTCCTCGGTGATGTATTTGTAGTCGGGCGCCTGGAGAGGGGGCGACATGGCGGCGGAGGTGGGGTCAGGGTTTGGTGAGGTTAGGGTTTCATGGGAGGTGGGCGAGGCCTGAGGAGGAGGGGCGAGATGGGGGAGAGACGGCGAGGGAGGCGGCGGTGTGCGCGAATGCGAATGTGATCGGTGCCGTGGCAAAGGAGGAGGCGGCGGCGGAGCGGACGGGTGGGGGGAGGAGGAGACGGCGGCGGAGCGGGGGAGGAGGAGCGAGGGCGGAGTGCAGCGGAGGAGTGGGAGGTGGGAGGCGGCGGCGCGGTGCGGGGGTTGGGGGCGGGGTGAGCAGCGTATCGGGCGGAATTTTCGCGAGCTGGGGGATCAGAGAGAGCGGGTGCATAATCCGGATGATTTTAGCCTTAGGATCTTCAATGAGTAAGAGAATAAGATTTGAGGAGAGATCCAGGCTATTCATTTATATGAAGTTGGATTACTTGGTACACAAATCTGGGTGGACTTAGATTAGGCATGACTGTGGGGGTGATTGAGGGGGTGGATTTAGTAAAGAAAATTTTGGTGTATTATAGAGTAGGGTAGATAACAACAAGGTTTTAAAATAAAAAATTACCCTTAATAATAAAAGTGTATGCCCAATATTTAACATGCCGCCAATAAATAAATCTTAGTGTTAGATTGTGATAAATAGCAAATATGGAAATATAACCTGGTAAAACCAACTTTGCTAGATAAGTTTGAACTAAATAATAATAATAATAATAAAAGCTAAGCTTAATAATAACAAGGGTGTAGACAAGATAATAGTAGTACCATTAATTAAAACCTAACGTTATATTTAAGAGAATAATAATATTGACCAGTATAAACAGACCCTAATTCAAACTAAACTAAGCCTAGTAATAACTAAAGGTACATGAGATATTGTACCACAGAATGCTATAAATCCGGATTTTAAAATTAATTCGATAAGCTAAAGCTTGCATACATTGCGTATATAGCACATGCCCTGAATATTAGCACTCGACACAGCAATGCTCCGCTAATTCCAAACCCCGATTCATAGGTCTAGCTCGACTCATGGAATTTCCTTGATAAATACCAAAATAATAAAAAGAGATTATTAATAAAAAGATCAAGTTATCGTATTCTACCACCGGCCTTGCCTCAAATCACTCGAATCACCCATTAACTCCAAGTAAAACTAAATTGAGTTTATTCGGATCTATTTGGATCTTTTGAGTTACTTGCTTTTATTTGGATTCAGTCGTTTGTCACGTAATTAGAAACTGGAGTCCTGAAGATTCTATGGATCAAGCGAGACCGAGATCGATGAAGACCAAGAATTAAAGATTATCACATGAGATAACTTTGTGTGAGCTCAAGTCCGCGGTAAACCGCGCAAGGCGAGTCAATACTTTGATCATGTTGATCCTACATTTTCTGCAAATTATTTTGTTTAAATTATCAAATTGCATGCTGATATTTTATATGCAAATACATGATTAATTCAAGATTTTAGTTATATGCCCATAAATTGACTTGATTAATATTACATCACATTTGGAATATTTGAATGTGTGAACCTTGTCGCCCTAGCAAAATTATAATAGTAACCTTTCGAAAATAAGTCCCTAATGATACGCCATGCTTAGTACTACATAGATACTCGGGGGCGCTGAAATGCCCCTAGCATCATTATCATTTTCAATCATGAGAAACTGTTTGGAAAGTCATGTTGGTAATGACCGGTATATGTTGGTATGATTACTTTATATTCCCAAAAACCCCAACTTGCTTATATATCTGGGCGGATGGTTCGAGGGTGTGAGTGTGGTGCAGTGGAAGTACAAAGTGGGTAGTGGTAGACAGCTCAGATACCACTAAGGACTGAATCTTGTCATGACCTCCTGTGTAAAACAATACAACCACGAGTCTGTAAAGTACAATTTGGCTAAGTAAATTTATCGAAACCCTCGGACTCATCTCACCGGTAGTGGATGGGAGTGGATACGCAAGGGCAAGGGGAGGCCTAAAGGGACACCAACTGGAGGGTGAAGTTTCCCAGCTGTTCTAAGTGTTGCGGGAAGTGGAGCCCGGCTGCGTTAGTAACTGTGGCGAACATCCCGTGCATAGATGGAACCCACCGCAAGTGGGAGAAGCCCATAAAGTGATATGACAAAAGGGACTAGATACTTTGAAAAGTCACTGTGATGGTCTGCTCAACCACATGACTAAGGAATCGTGTGGGGCAACAAGTTGATTGTCTCTTGTGGTGAAAGTGTACAAACTCTACAGAGTCAAAACTATTCGAATAGCCGTACCCATGGTCAAGGGCGGACATGGGAACTTAACCAGATATAGTTCTGTTTCAAAAACAACCTTGTGGGTGGAAATGAAAAAGTGGAGGCGTTGGAAAGCCACGATTTGAATTGTCACGGTGTCGTCGATGGTAAGTTAAGCAGTTATAACACTGAAAGTTGCTATATGGTGCGGATGCCATATAACGGTGGATGGAATCTGGATCGCTATTATTATTGCATTCGCTCACACATTATTTTTTGTTCAAAATTGCTAGGTCTTAAGAAATTTCTATGTATTATATATTTAAATAATGATGATACTTCTCACAAAATAAAATGTCAGAAAGAATAAATAGAGTCGTAAGAAAAGAAGATGGTTGTTTGTGGTAAACGCATAAAGAAGTAGGTGGATTCCTGTCAATCATAAAGGGTAAACGATAGTGTGGATTCTAGGAGAAATAAATTGGTGGAGCTTAAATGAATATATATGCTAGATAGATGATTTAAATGATTTTTGGAGAATTAGGGAGTGCAAAGGTAATTGCTGGATTACAACACTGATAACTAATATAAATTCTTGGAAAATGATGGCAATAATGGGATTAATAGGATTGGATCAAATACTGGATGAATGAATTGAATTTCTGGGAATATTAGGGAATGATAACAGCTATTGGATTATAATCTTGATCATTGATATTCTTTGTGGATGTAAACTAGTGAATCATAGACTTGATCACTGATATTCTTGGTGGAGGTATACTAGTGAATTAGTTAGAGATAGATAATTGATTATTGGAAGAGAAAAATTATGGATTTGGATCAATAACAAAAGGATTGAATTGTTAGAAAGTTTCGTTACGAATGATTTCGGTGGATTTAAAAGCAATTATATTGGATAATCATTAGAATTTAGAAATAAAGAGTTGCTGATTAGCAACCACGAGATTGGATTGATAGGAATCTAGAATACAAAAGATATCGGTGGATTAACTAAATGATGTCACTCGCTATTTGGAGTTTTAGACAGCACTCAATATAGAAAGAGTATGTTCGGTGGATTCAGTAAATGATGGCACTCGCTGTTTGGAGTTTTAGACAGCAAGCAATAAAGAAAGTGTATTTTCGGTGGATTAAGTCTATTATGGCAATCATTATGTGGAGTTTAGGTAGCAACAATAACACAATGATTAAATAATAATAATGCTACTAAAACGATTTTTGCAAATAAAATAACCCGAGCCTCTCCTTTGATAAGCCATGCATATTATTTACTTGCATTCTGTGTATTGGCTCGCAGAGCACGGTGGTTTGTGCTCACACTCGCTTTCACAACAAATCCAGAATCAGGAATCAGATCACTATGCCTCAGCAACTCTATTGGTCATGATGGCAAAGAAGATGAAGATGTCAAGGGTTAGGTCGCGAACCTCCAGTTGGCTGCCTGTGGGCATGTCCTGAAGGTCCCACCTGTGTGCTTCATTCTTCCGCTGCTGCAAATTATTGATTTCGGCCTAACCGGCCCATGAGTAAGTCTACTATTATATTTACGCTTCCGCATGATATATACTTTGATATTCAGAACTGTAAACTGTGAACACTATCTACTGATCCAGGGAATAGTGCGGTGGAATCCCAGAGGAATCTGGATTGTAAAATCTAGGTCCCTACAGCTGCATGGCTAGATGCGGATGTGCAGCGGACGTGGTGCACATTTCCTGATTGACCATGCAAGACAAATAGGCATCGAGGGTTGTTGCGAGGTGATATACTTCGGGATCGATCAAATGTTTGCCATGGTCTGTTGTAGTCCTCACTCTTAGGCTAGCTCAAGGACTGGCTTGGCCTGCTATAGTTGCCTCATATGTTAAGGGAAGCGGAGGTTCCTCGTGAACTGCTGCTAGCTACTGAGAATTTAGACTACTAGTGCTCAATTCATTGGGCTTCAAGAAAAGAAATGGGTGCACTGAGTTTATACTGGGGATTCACACATAGGCTGAAGGTGCTGATCACTGCTAAAATATTTTTTGAACTCGGTGTCCTATGACACCCACGCCAATAACTTGGTTCCGCCCTTGTATCGAGATAAAGGTCGTTCTTTTCAGCTTTTTAGCCGGTTTTTTGGTTCGATTTTTTTTTTCTGTAATTACTATTTATTAGATTAACAAGCTGTAGCCAAAAGCTATAAACCACAGTCCAAAAGAACACCCCTAAAGAGAGGTGGCACAAACAGAAGAATGACAATAAGATGTTGTCAGCATAAGGATAATTAGATTTAACAACCAAGAGAAAAGCGGTGACGAAATTGGGTGAAAAAGAAGGATGTGGAGAGGAATGGGGTGGGAACAGCTAATTAACATACCAACAGACGGCACTATTCCTTGGCTACCATCTGCACCAAAACTTTTAGTTGAAATTACAAAACACTTTTGAAGAACCATGTTGAAAATATCAATGGTTCACTTGTGTTGAACAATTGGTAATCATGTCGAGTTGAGATTTGAGTTTGCGAAAGTTTGTAAGTTTTCATTCTTGCTGCCCAATTTCAGGTAGTAGTAGCAGCCTAGGGTTAGCGGTAATATTGGCCTGGTGTTGGCGATAGTATCGACATGGTGTGATCGAATGATAGTTGGTGGTAGCTATTTTTCTATAAGGGGCGCTTTGGGCGTGTCCAGGTCTGGTAGTACCAGATGAGATTCACGGTACTATCGGAGAAAGCGATATGACTGGGATTAGAATGGTGGTACTAACAGCATAGTGCGAGCAGTTATACCAGCTCCCTTTTTACCGAGGTTTGACGGAGTTGACTGGAGACGACATGAAGGTGGTGCCTCGTGGCTTTTCTGTTCGCAGGAGATGAGTGACACCAATTGCTTGTTAGATTTGGCTCCTAGCAGTGAAGATGGAGGGTGTAATCCACTATTTGATTTGTATTTGATCCGTTTCCTATGCTTATTGTTGGTTATCGGTTAAAAACCGGTGAAAAACTAGCAAAATTGGTATGAATTTATTCTATCGAGATTTATTACAGAAGTTCTAAGAGGATATACGTATTTGATCGAATTAAATACATATTTGATTCGAATTCGTATCCGTTACAACATTCGATTTATATTCGTATTTGTATTTATTTTAAAATATGGATTCGTATTCATATTTAAGACTATTCGATTGTATCCGATCCGTTTCCATCCCTAACTAAAGGATCTGTTCTTTAAGTCAAAAGCTGGCGGCTTTTGGCTTTTGTTACAGTACCTAACTTTCAAACAGAGTATTTGCTTAAGACGGAGTCTACAAGTTAAACGATCTACATGTTAAAATTCCAACATCTGTACTAGCCAAAATTACAAATGAGTATTAGTCTCTTCGTAATCTGTACCGTAAACAGCCAAAATTCAAAAATTTCAGCCAAAAGCCATAAGCCGTAGCTGAAAAGAACAGGCCCAAAGGTCCTTATATCAGCTTCGAGAAGACAGAAGACAATATAAATATCTAGTTTTCCGAAGCGACTTCTATACTCTTCTTGTCTCTATCTTACTCTAGAGATAAGTCAAAAGATCACATATACATCGTGCATCTCTCATCTTGCTCTCGTTTTATACACTTATTTCTCTCTCACCTTTTTCATTATTCACGCACTTTTTTAAAAATTATTTCTTTCTGTCGTAGGGATGGCCCCCACCTAAACCCAGCAGGCCTAGTAGGAAGTTATAAGGCCCAGAATAGGCCATGTGTAATGACATAACTGCCGCTAGAAGGGATAACCAGATGTAAGGGTATAACTGTAAAAGCACTCCTCATGTGTATATATATATATATATGAGTACAAGCCATGGGGAGGACCCAGGCCATTACACTTATCTTCATCACTCTCCACCACCATCTCTCTCTCTGCAGTGCAGTAGCCACAACAGTTGGCGCCGTCAGTGGGAGGGCGAGGACAAGCCCAAGACCGAAGGAAAAGATGGCACCGAAAAAGCTTCACCGTGCGCGAAGGAAAAGAAGGCGGTGGGTCGGGCGGCGTACGAACACGGGGGCCTCGGCATCGGCGCGCGAAGGAGTTAGCGGCGTGCGCGCGCCGTGGTCGTGGGCATCGGCCTTCGCGCTGCAACGGCCGACCCGCCGCGCCTACTTCTAGCGACATCAACCCCGCCGCCGCATCGCAGCGACCCGCCACCCTCGCCGTGGCGCGGATCGACGGCCGGGGTAGCTGCAACGAACCATCCGGCGGATCCGGAGATCGGAGGCGATGGTCCTGCACCAACCCGTCCATTGGCGTTCGGCGGCCCAACGACACTGCGGTGGAAAGCGCCCTACTAGCGCCCTCAACGCGTTCAGCGGGAACTAGGGGACCTTCGCGGGCCGTCAGAGATATACAAGAGGCTCGAGCCAGCGCGCGCCGATGTCGCGCCGAGCCCACGCCGAGAAGGCGGACAGCCGCGGCCCCCACGTCTAGCCGCGTCCGCCGGCGCGTGATCGAATCCCGCTTTGGCGGGGCTCTGCAGCGGCGTGGCGAAGACTTCAAGTTCCCTAGCATCACCGACCGTACAAAGGCGACACGGATCCTCGTGAGTTCGTGCGCGTGTCGAAACCGCGATCGAGGCGCGGCGAGACGACACCACAAAGCGAAGGACTCCCCCATCGCACGCAGTGGCGCTCTCTTGGTTTTCCACCATAGAGCCGGGCTCCATCTACGCGTGGGAGCAGCTTCGCGATCGCCTTCATAGCAACTTCCAAGGACACTATGTCGAGCGAATCGATGTGGACCAACTCTTCGCTGTGAAGAAAAAACCCTCGGAGACACTCCGGGGCTACTTCAAGCGCTTCGCCAAGATTCGATGCGAGGTAAACAATATTAATGAAACCACAGTCGTTAATGCAGCCATACAGGGCCTTCGCCCGGGCCCGATGGCATAGTACAGCGCGAGGCCAATCAAGACGATCGCCAAGCTCTTGACAAAATGGGCGAGTATGCGCGGGCGGAGGAGGGCGCGCAAGGCGCGGCATTACCGCCTCGGCCTCGCCCATGAGGCGCCCCGCGAAAGTCGGGCGGTGGTCCCTCCTCGGCCGGCCACGGCCGAGAGCCCCGAGAGGCCCACCCGAGCGGTGAGGCGAAATGCAGGAAGGCTCTTCAAGGAGCGAGCCTAAACCTTGGCGCCGCCGCCACCGGTCATGGCGGCCCATCATGTCCTCGACACCGAGCGCCGCCAGATCCGACCCGCCTCACGGAGGGGAGACCGGGATCGGAAGCGGACTTGATTGCGGCCAACCCCACACGAACAAGAGCTCTGCACTATGGCAAGTGGTGCGAGGTACACGGCTCTGGCGATCATTACACAAGGGCATGCACCGCGGTGATGGAGCTGCGGAGGGTGACGGCCGGATCTCGGGCTCCGCCTCCTCGGCCCCGCCGGAGCCCGTGGGGCACCCAAGGATAGCCCCATCGAGCCACCGCAATGGAGGCGCGCGACGATCGCCGTCGGCGTCATCACCGGAGGCTCCTCTTCAAAAGCCCACGGGAGCGGCGCGGTGTGGATGCCGCCCGCAACATCACCTTCAACGAGCGACGCCGGCGTGGGTACCCCACCAAGACCTCTAGTCATCCAGGCCCACATAGCACGCCGTGACGTCGGCGCGTCCTCGTCGGCGGAAGCTCGCTAATATCTTGTTCGCGAGGCCCTCGACCGCATGGCGATCCCCGGCCGGCTAGGCGGCCGGAGCTCCACTTCAAGGCTTCGGGGTCAGCCGTTGCGTGCCTTGGGGCACGTGTCCCTTCTGTCACTTTCCGTCAAGAGGGCAACAAAGGTAACATCCGGACCGGTAGGTCACCTTCGGCGTCGTAGATATCCGCACCTACAACGCCATCCGGGGCGACCCGCCATCAACTCTTTGAGCGATCCGCACCACGCGTTCTTGTGTGTAAAGCTCCGGGCGGAGGGTGTTATCACCGTCTTGGTGACGAGGACTGGCGAGCGTGCGGCGCGCGATCGTGTTCCGCATCGCTCGGTGCATGCCCTCTCCGACGCGCTCGGGGATGGGCCCTCCGCCCGGGTGGGCGCCCAAGCCTCGACCGGCGAGTCAAGAAGGTGCCGCTCGGCGGAGGCGGTTGTGTCCATTGGCGAGGGCTCTCACCGGGTCGAGCGGGATCTGCTCGAGTGCTTGAACAACGTTGACATCTTTGCATGGTCCCGGAGGACATCAAGGCGTGGGCCGGCGATGTCGAGCATCGCTTGGCGGTCGCCCGACGCCAAGCCGATCAAGCAAAGGCTTGGCGTATGTCGATGGATCGCAGCAGCGGCCAAAGCAGGTGGCGAAGCTTCTTCGCGCCGTGGTCATCCGCTAGGTCCACCATCGAGTGGCTCGCTAACCGGTGTTGGTCAAAAGGCGGCGGGGCTGGCGCATGTGCATCGACTTCACGGCACTCAACAAGGCGTGCGAAGGACAATTACCCTTGCCGCGCATCGATCGGTGGTCGACGCCATCTGCTGGTGCGAGCTCATGAGTTTCTGGGCGCCTATTCCAGCTACCACCGTATACATGGCGAAGATGGCGAGAGAAGACCGGTTTCATCACACCGCTTGGGGCGTTACGCCGTCGAGAATGCCCTTTGGCTTGAAGAACGCAGCGCTACCTTCACCCGCCTCGTTGCCATTGCCCGCCGCCCGGCTCGGGAGGAGCGTCGAAGCCTATGTCGATGGCGTGGTGGTCAAAACTTCGGCGACTTGCTCGCACGGCGGGACCTCAAGAGACCTTCACAACCTCCGGAAGGTGGGCATCAAGCTCAACCCCGACAAATGTGTCTTGAGTGCGGCGGGCAAACTCCTAGGTTTCCTCGTGTCCGGGCGGGGCATCGAGCGAACCAGACAAAGTAGACGCCATCACGGGTATGGAGCCGCCCAAGACAACGAGGAGGTCGAGGTGGCGGGCGCATGGCGGCGTAAGCCGATTCCTATCCAGGGCGGCGGAGTGGGGCTGCCGTTCTTCAAGACACTCGCGGTGCGATGGATTTCATTGGGACGCCGATCGCACGAAGGCCTTCAACGAGCTCAAGCGGCACTGCAAGCCTCCCCACTGTCGCCCGGCACGCAGGCTCCTCCTCTGCTCTATCGGCGCGTCGACCACGCGGTCGCGCCGTCCTTGTCTTAGAGGAAGGCGCCATGCGTAACCCGTCTATTTTGTCTCGAAGCCCTCCAAGGTGCCAAGACAAGATACACGAGCTTGAGAAGCTTCGCCTCTGGCGCTTGTCATGGCCTCCGTGAAGCCGGCATTATTTTACGCCCACCCGATCACGCAGTACCTTCCTCATTCCCCCTGGCAGAGATGCTACACAACAAGGAATCCACAGGGCACATCGGCAAATGGGCTGCCGAGCTCGCTCCCTTCTCCTTGGCGTATGCTTCGCGAACGGCAATCAAATCCCAAGTCTGGCGGATTTTCGCCGAATGGACCCGCCGCCCAACCCGTCCCGGACGCACGATGATCCGTCGGGCGCTCAATCGACGGAGCTTACGGCGTCGCCGCGCGGCGTAAGCGCGGTGATAAATCACGCCCGGCGACGGCGTTTGCTATACTCGGCGCGCCTTGCCTTCCCGCCACCAACAACACGGTGAATACGAGGCCTCGCTCTTTGGCCTAGCGAAGCTCAAAGCGATCGGCGCGAGGCAGTGTTGGTCGCACCGACTCGCGCTGGTGGCCGCCACGTGGACAAGTCATATCAAGCCAAGGACCACGGTTGGCCAAGTACCTCACGGCGGTAAGGGCGAGGAAAGGCACTTTGGGTGTCACCGTCAAGACCATCCCTCGCGCGAGAATGGCGGCCGACGCCCTCGCTAAGGCGGCGACCAACAAGCGCCCCACGAGGCGTTTCTGAGATATTAGCACAGCGCCATCGCGCAGATAACCGGACGCGGCGCTCGTCCACCGCATTGATCGGCGAGGAGATTGGCGCGAGCCCATCTTCAATTTCTTGCAAGGCATCGCCGAGCCGGAGGACCCTGCCGAGCTTCGGCGCTTGCGACCGCGCATGGTCCTTCCGTGTTGAAGGATGCTCTACAAGAGAGGGTTTGCGCACCGCTCTGCGCGCCTCTCAGCGAGGGGGAAAGGAGCTCTGGCGAGATCCACGCGAGCGCGTCGCGGATCCCACCCGCACCGAGGTCATTAGTCGGCAAGCGTTGAGCAAGGCTTCTCGCGCCAACCGCCACCACCGACGCCAGACCTCGTCGTCGGTGCCAAGGGTGCCGATGGATGGCGCGCATCATCCGCAGGCCCCCGACGAGCCTCAACCCCATTCCCCCGGTATGGCCACTGGCACGCTGGGGCCTTGATATAGTAGGACCACTTGCCCGAGCTCCAGGGGACCTCCGGTTCGTGGTAGTCGCGCTGGAGTATTTCTCCAGATGGCCGGAAGCGGTCGCCCTGGCTAAAGTAACCTCTGAGGCCATACAGCGCTTCCTATGGCAAAACATCATATGTCGCTTCGGCGTGCCCCGGGAGCTCATGGTGGACAACGGCCTGCAGTTCGATGCCACCCTCTTCAAAGGCTATTGTGACAGCATGGGCATCACCCTCCGATTCGCCTCGGTAGGGCATCCCTAGTCCAACGGGGCGGTCGAACGGGCGAATGGCGCCATCTCCGCCGCCATAAAAAAGCGCCTGGTCGGATTGCCAAAGGGCAAGTGGCCAAGCGAGCTTCACAGCGTTCTATGGTCGCTTCGCACAACGGTAACGCGCCCGACGGGATTCACGCCGTTCAAGCTCCTTTTCGGTGACGAAGCGGTGACGCCCGAGGAAATCAAGGCCGGCTCGCGGAGGGTCCTCGTCCAAGCACTCGAAGAGGAGCGCCGTGTGTCCTTGGACCTCCTCGACGGGATACGGGCAGACGCAGCCCACCATGTCGAGAAATATGCGCGGCAGACAATGCGCACTCGGGACCGCTCTATATGCCCGCGGGGGTTCAAGCCTGGGGATCTCGTTCTCAGAGTGGCACTCCAGGCGGAGACCGTTGGCAAGCTGGAGTCCAAGTGGGAAGGCCCGTACATCGTGATGGAGGCGTTGCCAAAGGGGGCGTACCGCCTCGCCACGCTCGAAGGACAAGCCCTCCGGTACACATGGAACGCGGACAGGTTGCGGCGGTACTACGCCTAGAAGCAGGACAGCAAGCGTAGAGCCACCAGCCCTTTGTTATGCGATGCTCGCCCGCGCAAACGGGAGTTCAATAAAGGTTGCTGTTCCCAGAGCGTCCCCTGTCCGCACTGACTAGAACAAAGTCCACGGACTTTAAATAAGACGTAGCGTCGAGGTTCGCCTCCGCACGCGCGAGTCTCTGGACTATAAAGAAGACGTAGCGTCGAGCCTAGCTCTGCACGCACTAGTCCACGGACTTTAAATAAGACGTAGCGTCGAGGTTCGCCTCCGCACGCGCGAGTCTCCGGACTATAAAGAAGACGTAGCGTCGAGCCTAGCTCCGCACGCACTAGTCCACGGACTTTAAATAAGACGTAGCGTCGAGGTCCGCCTCCGCACGCACTCTACGGAGTATAAATAAGACGCAGCGGGGGGACGCCTCCGCGCGCACTCTACGGAGTATAAATAAGACGTAGCGTCGAGCCTAGCTCCGCACGCACTAGTCTACGGACTTTAAATAAGACGTAGCGTCGAGCCTAGCTCCGCACGCACTAGTCTACGGACTTTAAATAAGACGTAGCGTCGAGCCTAGCTCCGCATGCACCAGTCTACGGACTTTAAATAAGACGTAGCGTCGAGGTCCGCCTCCGCACGCCGCAGTCTCCTGACTATAAAGGAAGTCGTGGCGTCCGAGGTCCGCCTCGCACGCACCATCCACGACTTTAAATAAGGCGTGGCGTCGAGGTCCGCCTCGCACGCGCGAGTCTCCTGACTATAAAGAAGACGTGGCGTCGAGCCTAGCTCGCACGCACTAGTCCACGGACTTTAAATAAGGCGTAGTGTCGAGCCCGACTCGCGCGCGCGATCCACGGACTATAAATAAGACGTGGCGTCGAGCCTAGCTCCGCACGCACTAGTCTCACGGACTTTAAACAAGGCGTGGCGTCGAGGTCCGCCTCGCGCGCGCGAGTCTCCGGACTATAAAGGAAGTCGAAGGTCGAGGTTCGCCTCGCACGCGCCACTCCACTGAGTATAAGCGAGATCGCGCACACGCCCTCCGCGTTCGCGGCAGGTAACACCAAGCATAAGGTACTACTTGGTTCCATTATAAAAGCAAAGGGTTACATGGTTACAAGCGTAAGAACGATACATCATCCCCGCCTACCCGACCACCGCTCACCTTGGCGCGGTGCGGGCGAACCGTGCCATCGTCGCCGCGCTGAAGGACCCTTCAAGCCATCGGAGGAGGTCCCCTCCCCATGCAACGCTGCTGCACGGCGACCCTCGCCGCATCTTCCCGGCGGCCCCGCATCCGTTGATGGAAGTTTTGCGAGCTAGGCCCGATGGAGCGATGGCGTCCGACATAACCTCTGTTGGTCGGGAGGATCCAGATTGAGGATTCGCTAGCTCATGGGTATGCCTACACCCACGAGTATGAAGCGAGCGGCGGCACGCACCAACATAGCCGCAGTGCTCGCCAAAGGTTCCGCGCCACGGCGCAACGCCGCCCCTCTCGACGGCCCGGCGTCTCGGCGAGGCCTCCGCTTTGTGCGTAGTGTCCGGCACTCGGGCGCACAGATCTCGGAGGGCTGGTTCGAGACTCCATGGTCCGCTATGCCGACATGGACGCATTTTCCAAGACGAGGCGGTTCTCGGCAGCGAGACTCGCCACCGGTGGCGTTCTCCCTTCTAGGACGGCGACTGCTGCGACGGCGGCGCGCTCCTCGGCCGCGGTGCTCGAGCCTGTGGCCTCGAGTTGTGCGGCCGCGGCGCCCTCCAGCGCGAAGTTCTTCATCCTTCGCGGCGAGCGATGTTTGCTTCATGGAGGCCGGCTTCCAGAGCCCTCCGCTCCCGAACGCGGGCCTCGTCAAAGGACCTACCGAGGGCAAGCGTCTGCGAAACAACAAATCACCGTGGCGTCAGCGATATCTTACAAGTGAAGCGCACATATTTACCCTCATCTCGGAGGCTGCGGCGCGGCGCTAGGAGGTCCCAGCGCGATGACGACAACACCTCTCGGTTGAGGCCGTTGTCGGCACGCTCTGCGGCTGCGGTGAGGTCGCAAAATATCTCCGGGCGAGGGAGGAAGTCCGAGCGAGCGAGCCCCGGCCCCAACGCGCCAAGATTTATCGCGGCCACGGCCACGTCAGCAGCAGTGGACACCTGCGGGGCATCCTGCACAAGGCTCCCGACCACAAGCATACCTCATTGCTCGATCGCCGCCACGTCACGAGACGCCGTCTCGCCGATGTCGGCAGAATGAGCAAGCAGATCGGAGAGAGTCTCGCGAAGTCAGGTGAAGAAAGGGACTCACACCTACCTCCTGCGCCCCTCGTCGCGGTAGGAAGTGGCGTCGGTTCGACCACCCAGGGGGAGGCGGGCGCCTCGACGGTCGGGGCGAAGGTCTTCTCGGACGCGCCAGACGCCGTAATCCCACGGCAAGGCCCGCAGCAGTGACGACCCTCGTTGGCGGCGGGGGCGAGTCCGAGCGTTCGCTGCGGTGGCACAGGCAATTCTTCCACGGCAGGACCAGCTCCGGTCACCGTCGCCCCCACGGTTTCCTCTGTAGGGGGCACGCCCTCGTCGGCCACTGCGGTTGATAACGCACCTTCCACCGTGGTTTGCTCGCCAGGAACAACGCCACCCCCCGGGTTGACGAGTTCCAACTCAACGATGGCCGCGAGCCCGAGCACGGGCTCGTGAGCGTCAGCAGAAGGTGCCGGGGGATCCGCGGCAGTGCGCCCCTCCGAAGCAGTATGGCTAGGCCCACCGTCGGTCGCACGCCCCGTCTCAGCTGGGCTAGCCGCCGGGGGGGCTGCTGGGTTGCATATGGCAGCCGGGGAATGGGCCCGGCGTCGCGAAGATAGCACCCCCATAGGGCTATCACCGTCCTGAGCGCCCGGAGTCCCGGCGGGAAGCTCTTCCGGCACCACACGCTCGGGCACGGTAATGCCCACAGCCTCGCAGGTGCGGTTTACCCGCCCCTGCTTAGCCGCCTTGACTGCGGCCTCGCGAGCCCGGTGCTCCTTAAGCGTGTACGGGCCAAGGAGCGCCGCAACCGCGCGCTCCGCATCTTCTAGCCGAGCCACTGCGCAGGAGATCACGTCAGTTAGGCGGAAGCCAAACAGATACAATGGCGCGCGTAAAGCGTGCTGGGCGACTTACAAGGGCGGAGGGCGGAAGCAGGCGAGATACGGATGGATCGAACCCGTCCTCGCGGGGGCCATTCTGTCCAACATACTTCCCCCGGGAGGAGAGTGGCGCCACCCCATACATCGTGAACTCCTCGGCTAGGTCGCGCACGCTCATTCGACGGGTGACACCGACAAGGCTCTATAGCTTTTGTGTGTCATCAATCTCCGCCTTCAGACTCGGCGTACTGTTAAACGAGATCGGCCCACCTCGGCACTGCATTCTGCTCTTGTCGGTCACGGTGTAATAGAACCACCACCGCGTCCAGCCGGACGCCCATTGCCCTGACGAGGCTGGCACAGGGAACAACGTCGCGCAGGACGCCCGGAGCACGAAGTCCACGCCGCCGAAGTTGGACACCGCCCCGTCAACCTTTCTGGGTCGACAGTGTGCGTCGTGCAGGGTGGCAAATAAGCTCGCCTCGACGCCACCCCTCGTCCGCACGCCCACGTGAAGACAGCTAGGCGGAGTATCGCGTGGGGCGTCAACTGGGCTAGCTCGAACTTGTAGGCCCGCAGGACTTCGCCCACGAACAACGTGGAGGGCATTCGAAGGCCGTCATCGAAGAACGCAACGAAAATAATCGCCTCCATGGCTCCGGGCTTCGGCTCCGTCTCGTCCGGCGGGTGGCGAGCCCCATTGCGATCCACGATCTTCCTCATCCACGAAGTCGCAGCGGCGTCCCTTGATCATGCGGCTCTTCCCAAAGACACGGAGCGAGCCTCTCGAGTGCTCCATGGCGTTCCACCACTTGTTGGCGTGCGAGCTCCCCCGCGGCACCAGTTTGTACTCCTTGGAAGGATGGGGCACCTCGCCCTGGCTGGGCAAGGAACCGCTGCGGGGGTGGTAGGTGGCGTCGTCATGGCTAGCCATCGCTCTTCGCGACAAGGGAAGAAGAAGCGAGCAAAGGAGCAATCGGCGTGACAATTAGCACGCGCGCGGGCGGCGGTCGTAAAGCCAAGCAACAAAGGGTGCCTCCACCTCAACACTAGCACCTTATAAAGGCCGCTCGCTTTGTCTTGTGGCTCAACACACGCAGATCAAATTCGCGACGCTTCTGCCCAAGATTTGGAAAGAAGAACCGCCGGCCTAGAGGCCGTGCGGTAGGTGGCCAAGCGGCGCGACAACGCCCACGCCTTCAACACGCGTCCAACTTCTCGGGACGAGGCGAACGGCGCGATCACGCAACCGTTCACATCCCACGACGCACGATGCGTGAGTCGCCACGTGCCCGCTGCGGCATGGCGAACCGCGACGACGCGACGGCGACTTCTGCCGAGCGGCGTCGGCGTGATTCCACCGCCATTAAAAGCGCACTACGGCATCGCAAGGCCACAACGGCCGGGCGCAACCATACCGGCGCTAAGCTCCGATCTCAAAGATAGGAGCGGGCGCGCGCGTCTACCGACCTAGGCGCCAGCCTTCGCCACCCGTTCGAAGGCTATGGGACGGAGCGCGCACCTCGCCGACTGGCGCCAGCTTTGCTGCCACCCGTTCGAAGGTTAGGGGACGGAGCGCGCGCGTCTACTTCGACTAGGCGCCGGCCTCCGCGGCCAACCATGCGAAGAATAGGGATGGAGCGAGCTCGAAGAACGGAGAACAGCACATACGACCACCATAACTCGAACAGGCAAAGCAAGGGATGTCTAGGGAGCGGCCCCCGGCGCCAACATATTTATACTCAGCCTCACTAGGCGAAGAGTCGCCAGCATGGAGGCATGCCAACCGACGGAAGCACAAGCGCAGGGGGTCGGGCGGTTCAGCTACCAGGGACGCGTAAGAGCAACCGTCCGCAGCCCACCCCGGGCACTCCAGAAACCGTCGCACGCTCCACTTACGACAAGGCACACTGCACGATGCAACCGCCTACCCCCTGGCAAGCCAACCGTCATTAAAAAGCACCCAACCCGACGGCAAGGTCGCAACGGCTGCGGAGTGTGCGCGCCTCAGAAGTCCAAATGCCAGGAGTCCGCCGTCACATTGACGGTCACGACGCCTCAAGGCCCGCACCGCGTCAAGCACGCTTCACCACGTGGACGGCCGGAAGAGCACGCATCTTCTTCGGTCGCAGCGCAGCCCCGGGTCAAGTTTGGATAGGTTCACAGGCCGCGGGGACGGAGGGGGCCAAAGGACTCAGCAACATGGCTTCGGCCTTGTGAAGCCCTTTACCATGAGAGACTCCTGTCGTAGGGATGGCCCCCACCTAAACCCAGCAGGCCTGGTAGGAAGTTATAAGGCCCAGAATAGGCCATGTGTAATGACATAACTGCCCCCAGAAGGGATAACCAGATATAAGGGTATAACTGTAAAAGCACTCCTCATGTGTATATATATATGAGTACAAGCCATGGGGAGGACCCAGGCCATTACACTTATCTTCATCACTCTTCACCACCATCTCTCTCTGTTTGGTCTGTAGCCACAACACTTTCAATGACTAATAATTATTTTCAATAAAAAAAATTATCAAGCGCAGTCAGGGCACTCGCAATGCTACACCTCAGCCCATGTCCATGGCCATAAATGAGGTGCCACATAGACAAAAAAGATGACATGGCATAGGAATAAATGAGGTGAGAGATTAAAGTTGAGTCTCATGCAAGACATGGATGAAGTGAGAAAATCAACACACCAAGAATCAGCAAAAACAGCACTGGGGCTTTAACCTGTGTCCTCGAGTCGCGCTCCCACCGTTAGCCAGGATTAGATGTGGCTCTCGCCGCCGTTCTTCCGCGCGCGTGCCGACCCTCTCCCGGGCGCCGCCGTTCTCCTCCCCCACGCCCTTTCTCCCGCGCGGCCCCCTTCTCTCCTGCGCGCGCCGCCCATTCTCCCGCGCGGCGCCCTTCTCTCCCGCGCGCAGGGCCCTCTTTCTCCCGTGCAGCGCTGCTCTCATGCCCTCGATTCTACCGCGCCGCTCTTTCTCCTGTGCCTTGCGCTCTCCCCTTCCAGAACCCTCCCAATCTCGCCCAGCTCCTGGTCTTGCACCTTGCTCCTATGTTGTTTTGCGTGAATGGCTCGCGGAGAGAATGAGGGACAACAGCGGGAGAAACGATCCGAGACTTCGCATCCAAGTTCAAGGCCAGCCACCTCTGGAAGCTTCAACATGGCCGATTACTCTGATTGGTATAGTTTAGTTTATCCCAATTCTTCAGTTAATTAATTTGTAGTCATGGATGTTCAGAGTTCAGTGCTGATGGAATGAGTTTAGTATAATTTATATGAATAGAACTTTTGCATATGTTGCTTACTGGAATTTTGATGGCAAGAGTGGTTTATTTCTTACTGTGTATGGACAACTTGCAAATAGACTTTTTTTCTTCTTTAACAGTATGTTGATTTTTGATGTCACTTTTAGATAATTCAAATCATAGTTCATAATATTTCAGGCTACGTCCTCCATTCCCACAGCCACCTCATTATCCTAATGGACAACAGAGTTCACAAAATTTTCATTTCGTTGGTGTTCCTATGAACTATGCTCCATTCTCTCCACCACCACAAGCACCATGCTCAAAAGGGACTCCATCACCATCGATGCATGCTTCAGCAAAAAGGGCTACACCATCAAAAGTGGTTCCGCAAGAGAATGAAACAATTAACATTGATGCCGATGAGGACAATGTTCAGCATGTTAGAACCGAGAAGCGATTGAATTGGACCAAAGAAGAAGATGTCAGATTGGCAAATAACTTGTATCTATTATAGTAGTACTCCATATGTACAATCAAATTTTATTTACATTTCATTTATTTTCCTTGTAGGTCAGCACTTGGTTGAATAATTCCAATAACCCAATTGAGGGGAACGATAAGAAATTTGATCAGTACTGGGCTGAGGTCACTGATGTGTATAATAGCCAAACTGAAAGTGACTGTAAGAGAGAAGCCAACCAACTGAAGCTCCGCTGGCAGCGCATCAAGACACCTGTCAATAATTTTAATGGCTACTACAAATCAGTGTCTGCAGTGTACTCAAGTGGGATGAATGATTACCAAATGATTAATAAAGCATTGGAGAAATATGAAGCAGATTATGGAAAACCTTTCACAATGATGCATTGGTGGACGGTTCTCAAAGATGAACCGAAGTGGTGTGCATATGCTTCATATTTGAGCAAGGAGAAGAGAAAGGCTTCAGCTGATAGCCCACATGATGTTGAAGCAAAAGATATACCACGTCCAATTGGTTGCAAGGCAGCCAAAGCTGAACGTAATGGAAAAAGAAAGATGCCGGAGGCTTTTACTATGATGAATGAAAAACTAGACAAATTTATTGATTCTATAAGAAGTGTTCGGCAAGATCGTGACAAGGTGTCTGATGTGCAGCAGCGTTTGTCAGCTGATAAGGTAGAAGCGTCTCGGCTTGAACATTTGACTGCCATGGAGCACAATAAGACAAAAATGCTTGATGTTTATAGAGATCTCCTGTTTGCTCCCACAAATTGACTTGATGACGATGCAAAGGCTGAGAGAGCGAAGGCACTGGAGAGTATGAGATTTATTCTGTTTTCCAAAGAAAATTAAGTTGTGTCAATCTGGTAATCTAATATCTGTTGCATTATCTCTTTTTTCCTATAATACAACCACTCTATATTGAACTGACCACTAAAATAACTCAATTTGTTTGCAGAGCACCGGTGGGTTCAGTACATGATAAGGCTGCATACATTTTGTGGAATGTACTATGAGCTGTAGTTTCTGGTTGTCTATTTTATTGTCTCGTACTTTTCGAGCTACTAAATTCAGGAGTATAAATGCTTTAATGGAATATGAATGGTTTAGTGCTAATGTGAATGCTTTAGTGCTAATACAAATGGTTTAGTGGTAATGTGAATGGTTTAGTGCTAATGTGAATGCTTTAGTGCTAATACAAATGGTTTTGTGGTAATACGAATGGTTTTGTGGTAATGTGAATGGTCCCTGGAAATTAATTTTATTATCCAGGACTTCTTTATATATAGCACTACATGACTGATCCGTACTCAACTCCTCCATAGCACTACATAGTAATTCCTCCTGCTAGCTCGTACTCCACTCCTCCATGGCTGATCCTGATCAGGACGCAAACACCGAACCTGATCAGGATGCAAACACTGATCCTAATCAGGATGCAAACAGCCTAGATCCTATGGAGCTCTACACGATGGATGATTTTCTAGCCGAGCAAGACCTCCTAGAAGATTTTGCTGAGTATGTTGCAGTAGATTTGAAGAGCAGTATTGAAGCGATCCAAGCCCAGACATCAAACAACAGAAGTGGTCCAAGGAGGTATGTGAACAGGCCTCGTGAAAAATCTCATCGACAGCTAGTAGATGATTATTTCTCCCCAAACCCTCTCTACTCGGATAGAATCTTTCGTAGAAGATTTCGGATGAGAAGGTCATTATTTCTGCGCATTGTTAATGCCCTTGGTGAGTGGAATCCATATTTCACCGCAAGGATGGATGCTGTCCAACGCCAAGGGCACTCTCCGCTTCAAAAATGCACTGCAGCTATTCGGCAATTGGCTAATGGTAGTCCTACAGATCAACTTGATGAATACTTAAAGATTGCTGATAGTACTGCAGTGGAGTGTCTGAAGCTATTCGTGCAAGGGATAATAGATACGTTCGGTGGGGAGTACTTGCGACGTCCCAACGTACATGATGTTGAGCGCCTAATGCAAATTGGCGAGCGCCGTGGGTTCCCTGGCATGTTAGGGAGTATTGATTGTATGCATTGGCACTGGGAAAAATGTCCGGTATCATGGAAGGGTCAATACACCCGTGGTGACCATGGCGTCCCAACTATCATTCTAGAGGCAGTTGCTTCCCATGACCTTTGGATTTGGCACGCCTTCTTTGGTGTTGCTGGATCCAACAACGATATTACTGTCCTTAATCAATCACCTCTGTTTGTTGAGGGGTTGAGAGGGCAAGCTCCTCGGGTGCAATACTATTTGAACGGGAGGCAATACAATAATGGCTACTACCTTGCCGATGGAATATATTCGGAGTGGGCTGTGTTTGTTAAAACAATACCACTTCCACAGACAGAGAAGAACAAATTATTTGCACAATATCAAGAAGCGGCAAGAAAAGATGTTGAACGGGCATTTGGTGTCTTGCAAGCGCGTTTTTCTATCTTGCGACGACCAGCGCGTTTGTATGAGCGAGGAGATCTTGAGAAAACCATGCTAGCCTGCATCATACTTCACAACATGATAATTGAAGACGAGAGAGAAACAGAAGAAAATTCTCTTGATTTGAATGAGACGCCGAGCACTACGACTGTTCTACCACCGCAATTCACTCATGGAGATATCCCTGTATTTGCAGATGTGCTTCAAAGAAATTCTAATATCCGGGCTCTTGTTACTCATAGCCAACTTAAGATGGACTTGGTTGAGCATATCTGGGAAAAGTTTGGGAACAATTAAATAAATTATGCACGGATGGCAAACTGTTCATTTTCTACCATATTCATATTCATATATGTGGCAAATTGGTCATTTTGTACCATTTTCATATTTATATATGTCTCAGAAAGATAATTTTCTTTATGCAATCATTTATATACACGAGTATTACGAAGGAATCAGTTAGCTTCATGTTGTACATACTAGCTTGCACGTAAATCAGTATGATTTGATCAAAAGCAATACAACATGCCACAAGAATAAGATGAGAGAGTTGATCTTTAGTACATGCAAAAATTTAATGCACATTTCTTCTATAGAAACTAGTATAGAAACAATGCATTAGGATGCTAGTGTCTAAACAAAAATTAAATACACACTCTCTCCCCTTAGACATGGCTATAGACACTCTCCATTGGGAGTGCCCTCAAAGAAACATCAGCTGCAGCATATGAACCTGCCCCGTGATCTCGGTCCGAACAATTAGGATGCGTTTGGTTGGAGGGATGGGATGTGATGGGATGAGATGGTTCCTTTGACCAAGCATATCTGTGTGTTTGGTTGGAGGGATGGGGTGGGATGGAATGGTCCAAAGTGGGATGAGTCTGTGCAAATTTAGAGAATATTTTTCTTAGATACTGGACTATGTGGTTCTACTTGTTTTGTGAAACTATCTCACCCCATCCCATCCCACCCCATCCCTCCAACCAAACATATTAAGAAACTTAAATTCCCATTCTTCCCCGAAGCAAATTTCAACCGTCCGATCCGAGCCCCACGGCTCCAAATGCCCAGATTCCGAACCCACGAGCGCCTCACGCCTCCCGAGGACTACCGAGCCCGGGAATCCCCAAATTACCCCTCTCGTCCACCTCGGCGCGCCAAGCGGCCAAACCCACCAAAATACTCCTAATACGCTGTAAATACTCCTCATGCCCGAGGCTAAGACTGTAACCCTCAATTCTGAGCAAAAATGGTAAAATAAATCCACTAACCCTACACAAAAGGATATGAGCTCGCGTAGGAGTGCCGCTAGGGTTTCCCGTTCTCACGCTCTCCCCTACCCTTCGTCTCCAACACCTCGCCGCCGCCGCCGCCCAAAACCCTCACCTCCCCTCCTCCACCGTATATTCTAATGGCGGCCCATTCCATCCGGCGAAGCTTCTAGCGCCTGCCTCTAGTCCGCGCCCTAAGTAGCTCGTTAATCTACCAGAATCGCCCTCTCCGGCGCCGTCGCCATGGCGACCATGAACCCGTTCGACATCCTCGGTGATGATGACAACGACGATCCCTCGCAGCTGCTGGCCGCGGCGGCGGCGGCCGCGCAGAAGGCCGAAGCGAAGAAGCCGGTCGCGGCGCCTGCTGGGAAGGGGGCCCAGACTGCGGCGGCCGCCAAGTTCCCGACCAAGCCCGCTCCCCCCACTCAGGCTGGTGAGTTGTGGTTGCCAGGTCGCTAGATCTGGGGTATTGGGCATTTGGGATTCTTCCAGCTTCTGATATGCTTCGATCGATTCGGACTAAGTTTTTTTATGATGATTTTGAGCAATTTAGTGATAATGATTGGATTTTGTGTTGGGTAGAAATAATATTTTTCTAGTTTTTATCTCCCAAGTCTCCATCATGGTCGTAGCTCATGTCAATTGTAAATATTGATGCCATGAGTTGTAAAGGTGTGAGCTTTTCATTGCTGGAAAGTAGAATTTGTACCTTCCTTCAAATCTTAGTTTTTAGCAAGCTTCCTCAAAACACGAATATTCATTAAGCCCTTGAATTTCTACTTGTTTCAGTGAGGGAGGGACGGAGCAGCGGTGCACCGTCACGTGGAGGATTTGGCCGTGGTGAACGTGGCCGTGGCAGAGGTGGCCGGGGATATGGCCAGAACCGTGAGTTTGGCGGTGACAACATGAATGGCTACCAGGGAGGTTATGGTGGCGGGGGCTCTGGAGATGGCGCTGTAACTGGTGGCGGAGAAGGGGACAGGGAGAGGGGCCCTCAGCCCCCATTCCGTGGAGGTGGAGGCAGGCGCGGTGGCTACCGAAATGGTGAGTTTGGTGATGACTCTGAGAGGCCACCTCGGAGAAATTATGAGCGCCACAGCGGGACTGGCCGTGGGAATGAGGTGAAGCGTGATGGTGCAGGGCGTGGGAACTGGGGAACTGCCACTGATGAGGCTCTTGCGCAGTAAGGACTATGTTGTTCTTCATTGTTGTCTGAATCGATGATGCCGGAGATAACTCATGAGGCTATTCTGATTTCTGTGTAACTAGGGAAACTGAGGAAGCTCTGAAGGTTGAGGAGAATGCTCCCATCGCCGAGAAGCAGGGTGAGCAAGGTGATGCTCCAACAGTAGAGGAGAACAAAGATAACAAGGATGGTGCTGCAAATGAGGAGGAAGAGGATAAGGTAATGGCTCCACTATGAGTGTAACTTCTTTGAGGAGATCACACTGTTTTTAGAGGTTTGTTGAAGTATACCGGAGAGGGGCACTGTTTTTTTGGTGTGCTCATGGGGGATTTTGCGTGATTTTGGCCTTGCGCATGGGCCGTTTTGGGGTTCCTTCAGCACGGACCATCGGCATTGGCGCACGGCACCGCGGCTAGCCTTTCCTGCCAAAACCCTGCTGTGGCAGCCTAAACTGATGCGTGGCGGGCGTTTTTCGCTGCCGTGGCAGCCGTTTCCTGGGCAATGCTTCACCACCTCCTATCTATGTATATCTATCTATCTATCTATATATATTTTTTGCGCATAGTGGTTTTACAAGTAATTGAGGCTTGCTCTAGTCCCTTCAATGCCCCTTGTTTCATTTTCTGATGCTAGTATACTTTATTATTTATCTGATACTTTTCTGCAGGCTCAATATTCTGTTGAGATAATGCATTTCCTTCACCAGTTCACCCGTAGTGCAATAAAAATATGTTCTCATTTAAGTTGGTGGTTGTGTTGTCACTGTGTTACCAACTTAACATTTACTATTTGTGCAAGTAACTAGTAATGTACTTATGTCAAAAAATGAAAATTTTAAGTTGCATGGCATTGTGATCCCACTTCATTTTTTTATGAGATGATTTGGCAGCACATGTGTTTAGGGTTCACTTAATTTTGAATTAGCAGTATTTATACATTGTGACAGGTCATCTGAATTTGCTGATAAAAGTGAAAGATGCATCTGCTTTGGAGAGTTGGATTATCTCTCTTGGCTGATAACTTGGGAGTTCTTGTCCATGAGGCCTTAATCACTCAGAATGGAACAATTAAATTGTGAAACTCACTCTTCTCAATCTATTTTAGTGGCAAATACAGTGGCATGCATCCTGCTCATGCTACAACTCATATAAGTGTTGTATATATCACTATTAAAATTATGTTTCAAAGAGCTAATGGCCCATTTCTGTCGAATCTAAGTAGATGAATGTTTGCTTTTACTATTGTGTTTGATATCTAATGCCAGTGGCGCTGATCTCTTCGCATTCTAATATTCAATTATGCAGGAGATGACTCTTGAGGAGTTTGAGAAAATAAGGGAGGAAAAGCGGAAAGCACTACTTGCATTGAAGACAGAAGAGAGGAAGGTTGAAGTTGATAAGGACCTGCAGTCTATGCAGCCACTTTCCACCAAGAAAGGAAGTGATGAAGTTTTCATTAAACTGGTAAATTTCCCAGTATATGCCATTTTGATCCCTACATTTTTCTGTAATTTTGGAATATACGAAATACGAATGATTAAAACTTTGTGTTCTCTTAGGGTTCTGACAAGGATAAGAAGAAGGAAAGTGCTGAGCGCGATGAGCGTGCGAAGAAGGTATAACTAACATATCTTATTCTTACCTATGTAGCATTTTGCAATCCAAGTGCAGTTTGTTGGTGATGAAACATTTATCTTACATTTGGTCCTCCCACTGAAATATTTTGCCTTTTGAACTGGAGTGTTTGTGATCTATTTATTTGACTTCTTATTTGGCTTTCTGTGACTTTTATAATCCAAATCAGATGTTAATTAGGTGCAGTATCAGATAGGTTTTATTTTTAAATTAATTTAAGTTATACTCTTGCCCTCATTATTAAATAATTATTAGGTTGGTACCACATCGGGTGGATTTGGATCAATCCTCTTGGGAGTTTAGTCTAGGGATTGGAATTCTGAATCAACCTTGCATTTGTAATCTTGTGATTTGAGTGGTGTAAGAATTCTGAATCCGCAATATGCTAGGTGTTTGGAAGAAATGCATTTTTAAATTAGTTGAAGGACCCACAAACTGCATAACAGTTCTATTCTGGATCGTGTGATCATTGCATAACAAGTCCATGGTTATAGTAAGAGTTATGTTCTGGATTGTGTGATCATTATTTCTGTGAAGTGAAAATATAGCTGCTAATTTAACTTTGGGAAAAAAAATGCTGGGTGCTAATGTGGTAATATCTTCTACAGTCGCTGAGTATCAATGAGTTCCTGAAACGTGCCGAAGGAGAAAGGTACTATGGTGGTCGTGGTCGTGGAAGGGGCCGTGGGGAACGTGGCGGTTTCAGAGGTGGATATGGCGGGGGATATCAGCGTGGACCGGCTGCTGCACCATCCATCGAAGATCAAGCACAGTTCCCAACCCTGGGTGGGAAGTGAAGGGCAGCTGTGTCGAGCATTGCTTTGACTTTACTGGTGTCACCTTTAAAATTTTGCCCGACGTTGAATTATTGTGTCACGGTTAATTGGAACAAATATTGGTGTTGCATGAGGCTTACTGATGTCACCTTTAAAATTTTGCCCGACATTGAATTATTGTGTCACGGTTAATTGGAACAAATATTGGTGTTGCATGAGGCTTACTGGTGTCACCTTTAAAATTTTGCCCGACGTTGAATTATTGTGTCACGGTTAATTGGAACAAATATTGGTGTTGCGTGAGGCTTTCTTTCACCGTGTGTTACTCGACTTTGCATACCGGAGTTGATTGTCAGAATTAGCCACTAATTTTGTAGGCTAGCTTTACCATTCTGTTAAAGACTGGCATTCCTAGCTTTTTTTTGTTGCGCCTTTGCTTCAGCTTCGTGTTTATGCGAAATGATTTGTGCCGTGTGACGACTGTCAGGTTTATCGATCAGTCCAGCTGGATCCTAGTACTGCTGTTGAATTTGTAGGCGCTCATCTTCGGCTGCAGTTTGAGCTCAGTGCGTTGAGTTCTCTCTGCTAATGGTTATTGACTGTGAATGGGGTTATGGACATTGTTTCTGAACGGGCGTCACACTCGAAACAGCGTACTATGTTGTACGGTCATGTCATAATTGGGATCAAGTATGCCTGAAGTGCAAATCAGCCACGCCATGCAGCACTGCTACTGCTTGGAATCTCCCTTGAGATGTAGCTCTTCCAGATATAAGAACATCTTGTGCGGTTAACCTGGGCACGTCCTTTTGAGGAGAATGCTTCTGATAAAAATTACGAATCATAATGACATTATCAGTCTTGCTCATTGACCAAAGGTATATAGGCTGGTCTCTGTATGAGGCTTGCCGGGTGCTCACCAAACAGGAGGTGCTTACTCGTGAAATATCTCACACTGAAACAACTTACGCCAGAATTGAGCGTTAAGATTGGCTCTCGGTAAGCTAGCAACTACGTCTTCTCCCGTGAATGTTCCGTTCAACTGTCACGCGATCACCGTACCCATGGATGCTAGCTTCGGGTGCCCTTCGGGATTTGTGCTCCCAAAATGCAATCACCTTGAAGAAATACCAATAAGCTTCTTGAGGTAAACCCTCCGGTTGTAGGGCTTGTGTTGTTCTGAAAGCTACTATCTTCTCGGACCGACTTGTGATTATGATTTTACTCCCGTACTCCATGTGACTTGCCCCCGCGGAATTTAATCTTTCTCCATGTTTCCTCTTCCATGTCCCTTACTAGTTCAACGACGACAAGTGACTTTCCACACGGGGTAGGAGTTAGATTTTGATGCTTGATCACATCACTACCTCCTAGAGCGGCCAGGTTTGCATCGTTGAGATCATTTCCGCTGAAGAAAACAGTCGTAGAGAAGCAATTGCACACCCTCTCATCAAGGCAGACATACTCAACTTGTGTGCTCTTCCTGACTCTTGCGGCACCAATTATTGGAAACCCCATCTAAATTTCCGTTACCCGTGACATTTGCTCGTAGCAAGAAGTTGATGATCGTCTCCTTTTCCACGTGTTGGGCGAACATAACCTTGTCAAGGAGTAAATATGTGCTATGAGGTTGCCGGCTGAAACGAGGATAGCTCTCCAAGAACACCACGAACTCCTCCATGTTGCCGACCATTCTTTCAAGGCTACCAAGCATCCTCTCTAGCATCTTCATGCTCCCAACATCAAGCACCGGCATGCTCATGCCCGCGTTTCTCGTATCTCCAAGGGGGAAAATGAGACGCTTGCACGGATTGAATCTGGACTAGGCAAATGAGTGGTCACTCACCTCGTCTTCATGAGCTCGGTATATGAAGGTGTCGAGCATATAGTAGCCTCTGTACATGCCTCTCTCAGCATCTGGAGCTGCTGGAGCATAGCTTGGTTCGTGATGTGACGCCCCTCGGTCTCCTCGACGATGGTGTCGATCCTTAGCAACATTCTCTGTAGCCTCTGGAGTTTCTCCTCTGCACCCTTGGAATGCTGGTACTTGTGGATTGCCATGGACAGGGCTCTACTAAAAAAAATCACTCAGAAGTGCAGAAAGAAGCTGCTCCATTGGCCATTGCAAAGCTCCTCTGAGGACTGGCTCTCTCTTTTCAGCTTCTAAAATATGTTTTTTGGCTTTTTTTTTACATTAACTAGTTTTCAAACGTTATATTATTTTAAGACGGATTCTACAAGTTAATTATGGTATACACTGTAGCGACTTCATTTATATCGGCTAAAACTGTACATGAGTTTATGTTACTTTATACTCTCTTACGAACAGTCTAAAAACTATAAACCACAATTATAAACCATAAGCCAAGGAAAAAAGAGCAGGAATATTGATGGTGCAGCGGATCAAACGGAGAAGAGAAAAAGGACAGGCAAAGGGGGTTGTTTGCTTTCTATTAGTCCTTGCTCTCCACTGTACGCTGTTGAGAAAAAAAAATTGGAAATAAAAAACTCGACCTGCGGGGGGAAGAATCCCCCCGGGCATTGCTTAAGAAGAAGGTCTTCTCACGCAGACCGAGAAAACCCCCGAACCCCTGCTCCACCCTTACACAGCGGCACCATCGCCCGACCTTGTGAGACTACCGCGGATCCTTTGGATCAACGCCTTGGGGCCTTAGACCGTGCTTTGGTGTGGTAGCGGCGAGGATTTTTTCCCCAAGCCTGAAATTCGCTCCCACTAGGAGTCGAACCCAGGACCTGGGGGGTGCTACTCAGGCCTCTAACCATTGGGCTAGAGACCCTTTCGCTAAAAAAAAAAACCCTTTCGCTAAAATTGGAAATAAGACCAGGCTACTGGGTCAATAAAGCATACTGAAACTTTGAAAAGGACGGGGTTTAATTTTTCCTTCCCCACCAAACAAAAGGCTTTGATTAGTTGGTCCATTGACCCTAAAATGTTCACAGCAAACTGGAATCTGTGATAAATTTGGCCCTGAGTCAGATGGGGCGTTGGTCTGCAGATTTGAACCGGCACTTGAGCATGGTAACATGGTAGAAGAGGAGGTTACGAACTAAGGCCCTGATCAGAAATGGAGGAATTTGATAGGAATTGTGTTGATTCCTGAAAAAATCTGTGAGATTCCCACGAATTTTCTATTCCAAACAGGCCATAATCAAACTGCTAATTTTTTTAGAGGGACTAAAACCAAGTATAAATAATAAATGGCCAAGGCAAATTCGTTCATGCCTAGCAGAGTTGGCGCCACCCAACGAGGATTTGTGCTGTGTGAGTGTGAGGACTGAGGATTGTCAGATTTAGCATTCAGCTTGCAAAGATACGCAGTTCCCCGGAATATTCTAGAAAAAGACAAGGTTCAGCATTCAGCTAGATCCTAGTGCTACTGGTGAATTTGTAGGAGCGTGGAGGCTCGTCTATAGCTAGAGACCCCAGGAGCAAGCTGCTACATGTAAAAGAGTAGACGTAACACACTGATGATTTCAAGATGTACAGACGATGACAGTATTTATAAACATTGACATCGTATTACCAATACAAATTAACATCAGACTCTCTCCTGCCGAGAGCGCTTCTTGCTGAGCACCGTGTGCTTGGCCGTCTGTGACACACAGCTCGCCAGGTAGGAGTAGCAAGGAGGTATCCTAGACCTCCATACCACTGCTTGGAATCTCCCCTGAGATGTGACACTCCGAGATATAACATCTTGAGCCGTTATCCTAGGAACATCATTCTGAGGGGAAAACTCCTGGTAAACATGATGAATCACAACGACATTGCTCGTTTTGGCCATTGTCCAGAGGTATATAGGCCGGTTTTTCTGTGCAAGATCTGCCGGATGTTCACCAAACAGGAGGAGGTGCTTGCTTGTGTGTTCCCTCCAGCATCTGAGCACCGTACACCAGAACTGGGCATTGAGATTAGCTCTTAGCAAGCTACCAACGACGTTCGCTGCCAGGAACGATCCGTTCAGCAGTTCTGCGATCTCCATGCCTAGGGATGCGAGCTTCGGTTGGTCTTCACGGTTCGCGCTGCCAAATGAGATCGCCTTGAAGAAATACCAATAAGCTTCTTGGGGCAAAAACTTTAGCTTAAGCGCTTGTATTGTTCCAAAAGCTGCTACCTTCTCTGAACGGCTTGTGATTATGATTTTACTCCCACAAGCCATGTGCTCTACTCGAGAGGAATATAGCCTCCTCCATGTTTCCTCCTCCATGTCTCCGGTCAGTTCAATGACGACAAGTGACTTTCCATGTGAGGTGGGAGTAAGATTTTGATGCTTGATCACACCACTGCCTCTTAGAGCGGCCAAGTTTACACCATTAAGATCATTTCCGCTCAAGAAAACAATCGAAGAGAAGTGATTACGCACCCTCTCGTCAAGGCAGACATGCTCAACAAGTGTGCTCTTCCCGACTCTCGCTGCGCCGATTATCGGAAGTACACCCAAATTTCCATTACCCACAGCCTCCCTCTGTAGCAAAAAGTTGATAATTGTCTCCTTTTCCATTTGGCGGCCGAACATAACCTTGTCAAGAACTAAATATGTGCTATAAGGTTGCCGACATATACGAGGATAGCTGTCCAAGAACATGACAAACTCCACCATGTCAACGATCATTCTTTCAAGGCTATGAAGCACCTTATCTAGCTCTTTTATGCTCCCGACATCATGCACCGTGTCCATGTTTCGGGTATTACAAACGGAGAAAAAGAGACGCTTGGACGAATTGAATCTGGACAAGGCAAATGAGCGGTCACTAACCTCTTCATGATCAGCCTTGTCTTCATGGGCTCGGTATCTGAATGTGTCGAGCATGTAGTAGCCTCTGTACATGCCTTCTCTCAGCATCTGGAGCTGCTGGATCATCGCTTGGTTGGTGATGTGCCGCCCGTCCGCCTCCTCGACGGTGGTATCGATTCTTAGCAGCACACGCCGTAGCCTCTGGAGTTTCTCCTCTGCTCCCTTGGACTGCCAGTATCTCTGGATCACCATGGAAAAGGCTCTACTAAGAAAATCACTCACAATTGCAGAAAGAAGTGTCTCCATTGCAGCACCTCCTGGAGAGAAGATAGATAGTGCAATGAATCGACCAGAGAAGAGGAGAGTAGAGAAGACGCCAAGGAGTGGTTTTGATGTCTATTAGTCCTTCCTGCTGCGGCACATGGCTACAAGTCTACAACTTTGAAAGAGAGGTCATCGAATTTGACACGACAGTGAGTCAGTCACCATAAGCGTAATATATGACCATTGATTTTTTTTTTGTTGGTGGTTGGAGTACATGACTGTTGATCTATGAGTCTGTGGAGCCAACTGAAATTTTCAACCAAAAAAACTGGAATTTCTAATAGTAACTTCAGTTCTAATCGTCAGAGAGCGGCGTTGGTTTGCAGATTTGAGCCGACTCTGGACTACGTGGGTAGAAGAAGAGGTAGCTCATCAGTCGTTAGCCCGGGGCTCCCTGGTAGCACAACGATACTTAGAAGCGCGCATGGTTTGAATTTGGCACATGGTTTTGACACTCGGAGGAAAAATATGAAATATCATACAAGATAAGTGGTATCCATCCATATATGTCTGTATATTAAGTGATATGAGTAAATCTATTTTGACTTCACCTAGTGACAAGATAACAGATATATGGATTGCCGCATCTAAACAGACGAAGAATACTGAGTGCTCTTCCTTCGATATCTCAGCAATTACTCTCCATGTTCGCTCTGATTGCACCCCTATTATTCAATGTCCTATGTTGGGGTGCAAAAGAAGCAGATAATTTTCGTTCGAAGGTTTGTGGAGCAAATATGAAATAGAGAAATAGGTACCTGACACTATCCATATCCGACTCCAACTCTGAGAAAAAAATAGAACAGGATATAGGATGGACGATATCCGTTTGTATACACTCCAATTGCACCCTAGCTAGAACCGGTTACAATGCATGTGGGTATCATTTGGCCCCACCTCTCCCAATGATGAACGGTCCATATTTTCCCACCCCTCTTACCTCCTACGTGGTTAGTTGGCAACATATCTAGTGTGAATGACTAATTCGGTGTTAAGGTGTGAAAGTCCATATGGTGCATTGGATCTGGCTTGGGCGGCTTGGATAGAGGCTGGTGGAAACCCTCAGTCCACTTATCAAATTTTGTTGAGAACCCCTCGAGCTATGGCAAATTCTCGCAAAAAAGTCCCATCTCAGTTCTCCATCGCCATTCCGTTCCAAACTTGATCCCCTTCTCCATCTCTCTCACTTGTTCCTCTCATAGCATCGCTACCTCCCGACCTCCATTGCCTTCTGTCCTTCTCGTGCATATTCGAACAGTGCCGACGGCGGGCGCGGATTTAACGAGCTGGCAAGCGATGGCGGCATGGTGACCCACGGTGGTGACTAGATCCAATGGTAGCGGGGCTAGGCAGCTCCAACCCGTCCCTCTCCGCCCACCGGGGAAGAACGTCACATGGGCTGTGGGAGATCCGGCCCCCTTCTTCGCCCTCTCTCTGTTCTCTATTTTCCCCTTTATCTCTTTGTCCAAACTGTACTTGGACACGTGACAAGATATGTATACTTGCTAGATCCAACGTTTCATGTGGGCTTTCACACTTTAGCACCGATTTAGCCATTTGCATTAGATATGTTGTCCCTTAAAAGAGCTCTTTTTGGATGGGTATAGAGGAATAGGAATAGCCTTGGGCCTTGTTTTACAGTACCCCAATTCAATATAGGCTACCCATCGTTTTTCGTCATTCAAGAGAAATTTTACGGTATATTCTACTACTAAGTAAGGGGAATAGTACAAATCAAAGTTAGCCCTTGATTTTTTTAAGGGCATCTGATTTCTTAATGTAAAGCTCTCCATTTGTTCTTTTTTACTTGATGTTTTTTTTCTTTTCTCAGTCTTTGAGATGCGACTTTGACCGCTACTTTTTATAACTTTACACTAAGATATACTAACAAAATTATAATATTATAAAAATATTTTTAGTAACAAATATAATGATATAATTTTCGTATAGCTAATCTAGATAGTTTTAAATCTATTTTGACTGTATAGATTATACGAAGTCAAGTAAAAAAGAACAAAGAGAGTTATTTTTTAAGGGTATTATTGTATTCTCCCTAGACCTAATCTTACCCCAATTGTGCAGTTGATTATGACCAGACTCCGTGCGTCGCCGCCTCATCATCTCGTACTCATACCATCGTACTAGGGCAAAATTACATCACAGCTTCTTTCACTATGCTCTTCAAAGGGAAGGGTATGCTAACCATGTACCAGAGATATGATTCGGGCTAGTGTTCTCAGCGCTGTCATGGCAACGTGAGCGGGAAGAGAGGATCATGGGTGATTTCTTTTGAGTTATGGTTTATGATTTTTAGATTATGATTTTTGAATTATAATTGTTTGCACGAGAGAGTATAAACAAAGAGACAATCACATACAATTTTGGCCGGTATAAGTAAAATCGGTATAGTGTCTACTATAATCAACTTGTAGACTTTGTCTTAAAAAAACGCACCATTTGAAAGCTAATTACTGTAACAAAAGTCAAAAGCCATAAGCATAAAGCCTAAACCCAGCCCATAAGTCAGTGGTGCGAAGATACTTTCAATATTGAACATTTGATAAGCTGGTAAAAAGACACAAATATTACTTCCACTTATATTTCATGCCAAAATTTTACACAAAGGCATGGTCACGTAAGTTGCAAATGCAAGCTGCTGTAAAATTTTACACAAAGGCATGGTCACATAAGTTGCAAGCAGCTATAGAGATTAGAGAACAACATGTGTCACAAATTCACAACACAAACCATGCTAAACGAACATTCTTTGGGAAAAAAAACATACCACATGGATAAAGTCTACAGCCTTTGACAACAGCTAGAGTGGGCGGACAGCCACGACACCCCTACATCTAGTCGCGCCCCGCTTCGACGTGTGGATCCAGAGTCCCCCCTCTCCGCGGGCCTGCAACAATCGGCGTGGCTGGAGGACTTCAAGTTCCCCAACACCATCGAGCCGTACAAGGGCGACACGGACCCTCGGGAGTTCGTGCGCGTGTACGAGACCGCCATCGAAGCTGTAGGCGGGGATGATACCACCAAAGCAAAGGGGCTCCCCCTCGCGCTGTAGGGAGTGGCGTTGTCTTGATTTTTCACCATAGAGCCGAACTCAATCTATGCTTGGGAGCAGATCTGCGACCGCCTCTATAACAACTTAACAACAACTTCCAAGGGAACTACGTCGAGCGCGTCGACGCGGATCAGCTCTTCGCCATCAGGCAAAAACCCTCGGAGAGGCTCTGAGAGTACTTCAAGCGCTTCGCTAAGGTCCGGTTCCAGGTCAAGGACGTCAATGAGACAACCATCATCAACGCACCGATACAAGGCCTCCGCCCAAGGCCGTTGGCCGAGTATAATGCGCGCAAGCCAATCAAGACGGTCGCGAAACTCTTCGATAAGATGGAAGAGTATGCGAGGGCGGAGGAGGACACGCGGCAACGCAAAGGCGACGACTCCGACACTAATCAATCGGAGGACTCGTCGAAGAACGAAGGCTCATCGAAGAAGGAGGACTCCTCAAAGGGCAAGCGCAAGCAAGAGTCTTCGAAGGACGCCTCCGAACGTAAAGACGCCAAGCATAAGCATGACTCGTCGAGTGCACAAGCCCAAGCGCAGCCAACGAAGATCCCAGAGGGCCCGCTATGTCTCCGATATCGAGGGCGGCTCTGAGGATAGTGCCCCTGCCTTTCGCGGACGAGGTCGCAGAGGCCGAGGGTGTGGACGCAGCCGGGGTCACGATGATAGACCCCGCGCAGAGCAAGAGAATCAAGATTACGGCATGTGGTGCGAGGTGCACGGCCGTGGGGATCACTCCACGCGAGCATGCACCACCATTGCGGCGCTCCATCAGAGCATCGCCAGGGATAGGGCCCTAGAGGTGGGGCCACCCGTTGTGGCCCACGTACAGCAACCACAAGAGGGCCCCCTGCGGATTCAAGCCCACGTACAGCTGCCCCAAGAAGGCCCCTTGCAAATTCAAGCCCCAGAGGGAGCCCAGCGTCGGATCATAAACGTCATTTCTGGGGGCTCTTCGCTGGAGTTCTCCTCGGCGTGGCAGCAGAAGACCTACGCGTGAAGGCTACACCATGTGGCGGTGTACCCAGTGCAAGCACCGCCGGAGTGGGCCTGGCACGAAATCACCTTTATGCCCACTGACACTGAGGGCATGGAGTTCTCTCACCAAGATCCCCTAATCATCCAGGATGCCATCGCAGGATGCGATGTCAAACGCGTCCTGGTCGATGGAGGCAGCTCCGTGGACATCCTGTTCGCGGCGGCCTTCGACCAGATGGGGATCCCCCGAAGTCGCTTGGGCCCCTCGGGAATCCCATTGCAGGGCTTCGGGGGTCAGCCGCTGAAGGCGTTGGGCCAGATACGCCTACAAATCTCCTTTGGCCAAGGCGACAATGCGAGGAGCGAAGACGTCACATTCGACATCGTCGACATCTCATACCCATACAACGCCATATTGGGGCGGGGCGCCCAACCCTCAACTCCTTTGGGGCAGTCCCGCACCATGGTTTCTTATGCATGAAGCTCCCAAGGCCGCAAGGTATCATCACCACCTTCGGTGACCAGGACCTCGCCTGACGCATAGAGCTTGGTGCTCGGGGCCCGCACCGCAAGGTGCATGTCCTCACCGACAATCCAAAGGCGGACACACCCTCCGCTCTGGGATGGATGCCTAAGCCCTGGCCAGAGGGCGGAGTCAAGAGGGTGCCTCTGCAAGCCGAAGGTCAATTTGTGTCCATCGGCAAAGGCCCTCCCCCAAAGGTGGAGCAGGACTTACTCCGGGTTCTCCGGGACAACGTGGACGTCTTCGCGTGGTCCCTAGAAGACATCAAGGGTGTGGACCACGCCCTCATCGAACATAATTTAGCGGTCCGCCCCAACGCCAAGCCGGTCAAGTAGAGGCTTCGGCACATGTCCATTGACCAGCAGCAAGCGGCCAAGGTGGAGGTAGCGAAGCTTCCAGGCCAGAGTCATCCACGAGGTCCAGCACCCAAACTAGCTTGCCAACCCGGTGCTGGTGAAAAGGTTAGCGACACCTGGCGTATGTGCATTGACTTCATCGCCCTTAACAAGGCGTGTCCGAAGGACGACTACCCCTTGCCGCACATAGATCAGCTAGTGGATGCCGTGGTGGGGTGCGAGCTCATGAGTTGCTTGGACGCATACTCCGGCTACCACCAGATCTATATGGTCAAGGACAACGAGGACAAGACCAGCTTCATCACGCCGGTAGGGACATAATGCTTTGTCAGGATGCCCTTCGGCCTGAAGAATGCGGGGGCAACATTCACTCGTCTCATCACGCTAGCGCTAGCCTCCCAGCTCGGGAGGAACATGGAGGCTTACGTCGACGATGTGGTCGTCAAAACAAGGCAGCTCGCCTCCCATGGTCAGGATCTTCCAGGGACCTTCGACAACCTTAGGAGAGTGGGCATCAAGCTCAACCTAGACAAGTGCGTCTTCGGCGTGCAAGCAAGGAATCTCTTGGGCTTCCTCGTGTACGGATGCGGCATCCAGGCGAACCCCGACAAGGTCGACGTGATCCTCACCATGGAGCTGCCCAAGACAAGGAGGGAGGTCCAGAGGCTTACTGGCTGCATGGCCACACTGAGCCGCTTCTTATCTAGGGCAGCAGAGCGGGGCTTGCCATTCTTCAAGACCCTCCACGGCTACGACGGGTTCCATTGGGATGACAACTGCGCGAAGGCTTTCGACGACCTCAAGAAGCACCTCGCAAGCCTTCCCACATTGGTCGCCCCAGCACCATAGGCTCCCATCCTGCTCTACCTCATCGCTACAGCAACAGCAGTCAGCACCGTCCTTGTCCTCGAGGAAGGCGCCCTTCAGCAGCCTATGTAATTCATCTCCGAAGGCCTTCGCGTGCACTCTACGTGAGTATAAACAAGACGCGCGGTCTCCGCGTGCGCTCTACGTGAGTATAAATAAGACGCGTGGCCTCCGCGTGCGCTCTACGTGAGTATAAACAAGATGCGTGGTCTCTGCGTGCGCTCTACATGAGTATAAACAAGACGCGCGTCCTCCGTGTGCACTCTACGTGAGTATAAACAAGACGCGCAGCCTCCGCGTGCACTCTACGTGAGTATAAACAAGACGCGCGGTCTCCACGTGCACTCTACGTGAGTATAAACAAGATGTGCGGCCTCCGCGTGCACTCTACGTGAGTATAAACAAGACGCACGGCCCCCGCGTGCACTCTACGTGAGTATAAACAAGACGCGTGGCCTCCACGTGCACTCTGCGTGAGTATAAATAAGACGCACGGCCTCCGCATGCACTATATGGAGTATAAGCAAGCCGCGCGGAGGCAAGCCGCCACGTGCACTCTACGGAGTATAAACAAGCGCAAAGTCCTTCAGCTAGTCGCCAGCTCCACTACCGCCACTTTAAGGGGTAGGGGACGGAACGCTCGAGTGTCTACTTTGGCTAGGCACTACCTCCGCTGCCGCCACTTCGAGTGGTAGGGGACGGAGCGCTCGAGCGTCTACTTTGGCTAGGCACCAGCTCTGCTGCTGCCACTTTGAGGGGTATGGGACAGAGCGCTCGAGCGTCTACTTAGGTTAGTCGCCAGCTCCACTGCTGCCACTTCGAGGGGTAGGGGGCGGAGTACTTAAGTGTCTACTTAGGCTAGTCGCCAACTCCTCTGCCACCACTTCGAGGGTAGGGGACGGAGCGCTTGAGCGTCTACTTTGGCTAGTCGCCAGCTCCGCTGCTGCCACTTCGAGGGGTTGGGGACGGAGCACTCGAGCGTCTACTTCGGCTGGTCACCAGCTCTACTGCTGCCACTTCGAGGGGTAGGGGACGAAGCGCTCAAGCGTCTACTTCTGCTAGGCACCAGCTCCGCTACCACCACTACGACGGGTAGGGGACGGAGCACTCGAGCGTCTACCTCGGCTAGGGAGCATGAGGATGGAGCGCTAAGTCCTACGAGTTGGTTGGAGATAGACGCGATTGTGAAAAGCAACAGGGACACGTACTCCAACCAAAGTTTTTATTGCATTCATAAAATAATGTGTACAGGGACATTCGGCGTGACATTTGCGAAGACCTAATGCCTACGAGGGCCCTTAGAGTACTCAGGGTCGTTACTCGTCTGGCTCCATCTTGATATACTTTCCCGCCGAAGTCCCACCTACCGAAGTCCGGACCTCCTAGAAGTTTCGGGCATCTTCTGCCCACACCCAATGCCGAAGACGCTGTCGAACCATGAGGTCCGAGACTAGTAATCGACCCCAATCAAGTATCTGCCCGGAGATTCTTCATAAAAAGGGAGGGAGACCATATGGTGCCGTTTTACAAAAAGAGCGGACACATTACAATGCACGCCTACGCCATAAGAAATTGCATCAAGCCACTTGCCGAAGTCCCCTTCGCTGTGCAGGGTCTGTTGAAGCGCCACCTTCGCCGTGGCCTCCCCGATGTAATCCCAGATCCTGTCATGGAAGGCTCGGATGGTGGGGCGAACGGCGCGCATGGCGCCCGACATCACCCCGGCTCCGCCGGGCATCTCCAGTTGGAGGTCAGCCAGTCCGTCGACATGCTGGCATCCTCGGTGGTGGAGCAGGGTGAAGGCGAGGTGACGAAGAAACAGTGGTTGCCGAAGGACTTGGCGGCATGGAGGGCGAGGCTAGAAGCTTCTTCGATTCGCCGAAGCGTGCACGTCAGGTCCTCAGGACAAAATGTCCGGGGTGGCACGTCGACGGAGTGGTCCGTGAGGGCGTCTTCCAGAGCCTGCTTGGCGTCCCATGCAGCCACCGTGAGAGACCATGCGGTTATGACCCCATATTTTTGATGAGTAATTGACGAGGGTTCTGGAAAGATTGAGTTTGGTTTGTGTGGTTCGTGCCAAGTCGGCACTTGGCGCAGTCGGGTTTGGTTAGATGGACTTGAAGCGTATTATTCTTCCCGATTGGTCATTTGGGCTATTTCATGCTTGAGTGCGATTCATTGGTGCTAATCGTGATTACATGTGTCGAGCGGTGCTATGTGATGTGTTTCTTGTCTATGATGGCTGCAGCACATCGAGGTGGAGTCGTGGCAAGGCACGGATGACCAGACCAGGCGCAAGCGGTGCAGAGGTCAAAGCGGTCGAGGTGTGCCGAAGACGGCGAGGACTCGAGGTAGCTGCGAGACTTGGAAGGCAAGGAATGAGGAAGCTTCCTGGAAGGTGTAGGAGGGCATTTTGGTGAATACGCAAAGCTGCACTAAAGGAAGTGGATTGTGGACAAAGCACTAGAGTTAGTGGGTAAAGCGAAAAAGCTTAATAGGCAAAGCATGTGGTGAACCCATTAAGAGAGGGTATAAAAGGAGGAGTGTTTCCCGCTTGTTGTAACACTTGAAGACTTGTAAGATGGGTTGATGACCTGTGGGAAGGGTTAGAGACTTTAGAGGAGTTGGTGTTTGCTTTGTGCTTTCAGTTTTGGAGTTGGTAGGAGATGGCAGAAGGTTCTTTTAGTTGTCTCCCGTAGGTTCCCTGTTGCTCATCTTGAGCTTGTGAGACGGAGAAGATGAGTTGAGACTCCATGTAATCATTCCTCCGTATTCAATCGCGTATGGGGACTCCTATGTAATCCTTGGTTAATTGGGAATGAATCTTCTGAAGTCTATCTCTCGTGCTTGCCATTTTTTTAGTTCGTTCTTCTTACTGTCACAATTTCTCTTTTTGGTGTTTGAGCTGATTTCTTGCTAAGAAGGTGCAAAATGGATTGCTCTGTGATGGGAATAGGTCTCAAGATCACTTGATCAGTTTTTTCCATGAGAAAATTGAATGAATCTAAGCTTCTCTCTTTTCATTTCCTCTGTTTGTGACTCTTCTAGGGTTTCTCAATAGAAGATCTTTTGCCCCTTTGTTTCCCTTCATGAAATGGCATGAGATTTGGTGTTTTAAGTCCTGAGGCTATTGCTTAGACAATCTCTTAATTTCATGGTCTATGGATCAAAGATTAGAAAGTAATTTGAGTTTTGGTGCTTCTCTTTGAAAGTTTTCAGTTTTTGACCAAAATCTTAGATTCTCAGTCCCTTGATGAATTCTCTTATTATTTGAGGTCCTCTAGTTGTTTAAAATATGGTATTACTCTTTTGAGCAGAGGAGAATTGCAGCAATCCTTCAATTTGCCCAAAATCTGCATTTTCAAGTTTTTCAGCACAGCCCGACGTTCTCTGCCAGCATTGATTTTCAATTAACCGGTCTGACCGGTTGCCTCTCGGCGGTATGACCGGGGTAACATCAGCAGTCTGACCGGCCTTATGGGACCGGTCAGACTGGCCAGCCAACTGCGGTCAGACCGGCCAGCTCCTGTAGGTGATGATTTCAGTTGTTTTTCCGATGAGACTTGTTCTTCTTGTTATGCTGGGCTTTCTTGGTTGCTTCACTATTATTTTTAGATCCCTGTCTTCTCCTCTGTTTTGGTTAAAGTGCTAGTGGTTTTGAACATTTTTCTTCATAGCTCTTTAGCTATTGGAGAGAAGACTCTAGTGGTAATTTTGGGGGTTAAATTTCTAGAAGCAACATTCACCCCCCTTTGTTGCCGATTTCGATCCAACACACCGAGGCATCACCCAGAGTCTGGTCCCTCTCTCCAAGGGACACGGCGAGTTGGGCCCTCTCCTCCTCCAGTGCTGCAATCTGCTGGAGTAAGCTGTCGCGCTCTTTGGCGGCCGCACGCTATGCCTCTGTCGCCGCAATCTGTGCCTCCGCTACAAGTACCTGGGATGGCCTTAGTCACCGATCCCAGTCTGGTTTATGGACCTTCTTCCGAGTCGATCTATGGATTCTCTCTAGCTGCTCTCTGTGATGTAACTGATGATCAGTTAGAGCAGCTACCAGAGGACCAGTTAGCCCTTCTAGCCAGAAAGTTTTCCCACGCGTATAAGAGGGCAAGGGATCGAAAGAGGAGTGGCCCGATCATTTGCTTCGAGTGTGGTGGCCCAAACCACATTCGGGAGAATTGCCCTAAGCTGGGGAAAGGCAAGAACGACTACAGCGGCGTGAACAAGAACGACTATATCGACAAGAACCGCAACAAGAAGCCCCCAGTTCATGCCCAAGGCAAGAAGAAGTTTCGCGACCTTGGCAAAGCCAAGTACCTCTTCCACCACGTCCTCACTGCCTTCGATGACCTCGACCTCAGCGAGGTGGAGGGGTGGAGCGACGACGATGGGACAGACGAGCAAGACCCCAAGGGCGGTGGCGACTTCTCCGGCATGTGCTTCATGGCCCTTGTGGGCGATATCAGCTACAACGAGCTTTACTCCAACTCCGACGAGGTATACCCCTCCTATGACCAGCTTAATGACGCTTGTCTTAAGCTAGGGAAATTCCATGCTAGATCTAGAGCTAGGTGTAGTGAGTTGGAGAAGGAAGTAGATAGATTATCACGGGAGCTTACTTCACTTATATCTGCTCCCACCTGTGACGAATGTGATACATGCTGTGCCTTGCTTGATGACATGGAGAAATTAAGGACCTCTCATGATAGTCTGTCTTCTGAGCTTGACATGCTTAAGGTGGAGAATGTTAGTCTTTTGGCTGAACTAGAAATGAGTAGGATTGTTACTTCTTCATCTACTGTTGTTAAGACTACTTCTTGCACCTCATGTGAGGATAAGGACAATACGTTTAGAGGTCTTTATACCATGCTCCTTGATCTGCCAGAATCATGTGAAAGTTGCAGTAACTTGAAATTGAACCTAAGAAGGGCAGATCATAAGATTGCTGAGTTGCATGCTTCCCTATTAAAGCCTATTGTCTCTTGCACCAACTGTCCCAAATTAACTGCTGAACTTGAATCTGTCTCAAAACAGTTTCAAGACATGGTTGATCATAACAAAAAAATGGCTCAATATGCTTCTAAGGACCCTGTTAGCTCACCGTGTAACAATTGTGAAAAGCTAAAATCTGAGTTGATTACTTTGGATGAAAAATATGTGAAGCTAACTAAGGACCTTCTAGTGAAGCCACCAACTGATTGTGATGTGATTGCTGGTGTGGGGGAGAAACCCAAAGGAGTAGAGATGCTTAGGCACGATGACCAAACAGCTAGAGGTAGGATTGTCCCTCCTAGTCCTTGCAAAGACCTCAATGTTGAGGCGGCTGTGTGTGCACAAGCCATTTCTTCTTCTGCTATTGGTTCTTCCTCTTCTCCTGCTGCTGTCTCCTCTTCCCCTGCTCGTTTTGCACCTCTCTCTTTCGGGAGTGTCAGTATCTTATGAACACTCTCGAGAGGTTTGTAGGAAGAAAGAAGAAGTTAAATCTTATTCTAGACCAGTCCAAGATTTGCAAATTCAATCAAGGTCTAGGATATGATTTTCTTGAGGATGTTAGGAAGCATCCACCTGCTGTGCTCAGACTCACAGCCGCAGGTGTGATCGAGGTCAAGCCTAGAACTGAGAAAGTTCAATTCAAGTTAGCGGGCTTTATCCAAGGGATTTCTGACAGCAAGGTGATTCCAGCTACTGCTTCGGCCTCTCAGAAGGCGAAGCCTCATCATGCTACTTCTACCTCTCAGAAGGTGAAGTATCATTGCACCTTCTGTCAGAAGGATGGACACTTGGTCGAGCGATGCTTCAGGCGCGCCAAGATTGCGCGTCAGGAGTATTAAGGATCAGCCCCAGACCTTGAGTGCACCTAAGACCAATACGAGGTCTAGGGTTGATCACTTTGAGGGTTTTAGGCAGTATCGAGGACTTGGCTTTTACGATGTTTCTGATTTTCGACCTCGGTTTGCCTCTGCTCGTGATATCCGCCGTCCTGAGGGTAGATCTCGTTTCCCCCATCGAGATAGCTGCCCGCGACGTGATCAGTATGTTGTTGGTGTCTTGACTCGCTCCTCCGTAGCAGTCAAGTCCAACAACAGCTTCAGGTCTGCACATAGACCTTTTGGCTTGTTGAGTGACGGAGAGCATAGGTTAGCTAGAGGTCAGTCGTGTGTGGCTACTTCTTCTACTCGACGTGTTACTCAGTATTGGGTGCCAAAATCACTCTTGATTTACCCCAGTACTGAGACTTTGCTCTCTCATTGACTCAGGTTCGCCGAGCAGGGAAGAGAGAGGTGATGGACCATGTGGAGGTGACCCCGAGTGTGTGATGAATAATTGACATCGGTTTAGGAAAGTCGAGTTTGGTTTGTGTGGTTTGGACCATGTCGTTGCGTGGTGCAATCGGCTTCAGTCGGACTTGGTCAAACCTGGTCAAAGGGATTAGGATGTAGATTATGTTGACTTGTCAGGTTTGGGCTATCTCATGCTTAATTTGATTCATTGATGCTATTTGTGTTTACATGTATCGAGCGGTGCTATGTGATGTGTTTCTTGTCTGTGATGGCTGCAGGACGTCGAGGCGGAGTCGTGGCGAGACACGAGGTGACCGGACTAGACACAGGTGGTGTCGAGGTCAGAACGGTCGGATGTGTTGAAGACGGCGGAGACTCGAGGTGGTTGTGAGGCTTGGACGACAAGGAGCGCGGAAGCTTCCCGGAAGGTGTAGGAGGGGCGTTTCGGTAAAAGCGCAAGCTGCACAGGTGGAAGTGGTTCCGTTCGGGATTTAGCGGGCGTAATGGGTTGGAGACCCATTAGCCAAAGGCTATAAATAGGAGAGAGATTCTCAAGTGCATGTATGTCTTGTGAGGGGAGTGCATGGCTTTAGGGTTTTAGCTTTAGTCAAAATGGCCTTTGGAGAGGTTGTTTTGCTTTAGGCTTTAGTTGGTAGGAAAGAGTAGGGTTTTGTTGCTCTGTCTCCTTCGTTGTGTTCGTGAGTGAGAGCTTCTCCCTTCTCAAGCATGTAGTGAGGAGATGGATTGAGTAGAGATTCCACGTAATCATTCCTCTGTATTCAATAACGTATCGAGACTCCTTTGTGATCCTTGTGCTTATGGGAATGAATTTATTTCAGTTGAGATGCTCCTGCCTCCCGAGTTTTCCTTCGATGCTCTTTATGCTTGATTTTTGAGTTTTTGTGTTTTGGCTCAATTCTTGCTGAGGAGTGGCAAAATGGGTTGCTCTGTGATGGAATTGTATTTCTAGACCCTTTGGTCAGCTAATTCCAAGAGCACAATGATCAATTTAGAAGAATCAAGTTTCTTGCCTCCCTGTGCCATGTTCATTCTCTGCTTACCTTTTCTAGGGTTTGGTGTTACTTTGGTTTTCTCCTCTAAAGTTGGTGCTCTGAGATGTGCTTTTGAGTCCTGAGACTATAGCTTAGTTAATCCCTTAATTTCATGGTCAAAGGATTAGAGTTTAGAGGGAATTTGAAGTTTTGGTGTTGCTCTCTGAATTTTATCAAGCGATGGCTTAAATCTCCTTTTCCTGTTCAATTGGTGAATCCTTTAGTTTCCTAAGATCTCCTGGGTATTTAGTTTATGCTCTTGATCTTTTTACCTGAGGAGAAGGGAAGGTTTCCTTTAATTTCTCAAAATCTGCAAGTCCCAGTAATTTCAGAGCTTTCTTTGTGCGTTTTCTGCTTTCTGCCCCTGTCTGATCTTCGAGAGCCGGTCAGACCAGATTTTTGGGGGCGGTCAGACCAGTGTTTAGCCGGCGGTCTGACCGGCGGCAAATGATCGGTCAGACCGGCCTGGCTACTGCGGTCTAACCGCCCGTTACATTGAGGTCTGATCGGCCCATGTGTTTGAGCTGCCAACTTCAGTTGTTTTACTTGCATATTCTTCTTCTGATGGTTGTTCTTCTTGGTCTTTCAGCAGGCTTGAACTTTTGATGTTCTCTTCTTTATAACTCTGTAGTTATCGAAGAAGAGCTTCTTCTTAAGTGGATACTTTTTGGGGGCATTTTTTAAAGAGTCGACATTCACCCCCCCTCTGTCGCCGATTCCGATCCAACAAGAGATTTGGCTCGTTGACTCCGGGTGTTCTCGACACATGACCGGAGACTCTCGTTGGTTCTCTTCCCTAGCTCATGCTCCAGGTGATGAGACGATCACCTTCAGAGACGCTTCGTCTAGACGTGTCATCGCCAAAGGTACAATACGCGTTAATGAGTCTTTTATTTTGAAAGATGTTGCCTTGGTTAGTAAGCTGCAGTATAATTTGCTTTCTATTTATCAGCTTACCGATGATGGCTTTGAGGTGAGCTTTAAGAAAAATGCTTGCAAAATTCTTGATTCTTCGGGTAGTCTGGTTTGCAGGATTTCTCGTTATGGGAGGATCTTTTGTGCTGATTTTTCTAAGTCTTCTGGTGATCCTTTCCGGTGTTTAGTTGCGTCTGAGTCCCGTGACCTTACCTTCTGGCATAGGAGACTTGGTCATATTGGATTTGACCATTTGACCCAAGTTAGGGGCCACGATCTCATTCGTGGTCTGCCGAAACTCAAGATGGTCAAAGATATTGTTTGCGCTCCTTGCTGCACGGCAAGATGGTTGCCACTTCTCACCCTCCGGTCACAGTGACTATGACCGATGCACCAGGACAGCTGCTCCACATGGACACAGTTGGACCAGCTCGAGTGCAGTCAGCAGGAGGGAAGTGGTATGTTCTTGTCGTGGTCGATGACTTCTTGATGTTCTCTTGGGTGTTTTTCTTAGCCTCGAAGGATGAGACATTTACACATTTTTGAGGTCTTTTCAGTAGGCTTTCTGTTGAGCTCCCGGGTGCCTTACGAGCGATCTGCAGTGACAATGGCACGAAGTTCAAGAATTCCTACTTTGAGAGATTTTGCGATGAGACAGGTGTAGAGCACCAGTTCTCTTCTCCACACGTCCCACAGTAGAATGGCGTTGTGGAGAGGAAGAACCATACCTTGGTCGAGATAGCCAGGATAATGCTTGATGAGTATTCTACACCTAGGAAGTTTTGGGCTGAGGCTATAGAGATCGCATGCCATGTTTCGAACAGAGTTTTTCTTCGGGCACACTTGCATCGCACTTCCTATGAGCTGAGATATGGGTGAAAGCCTAGTGTCTCTCATTTTCGTGTGTTTGTTTGCAAGTGTTTCATTTTGAAGTCCGGGAACCTAGATAAGTTCGAGTCACGCTCTTGTGATGGTATCTTTCTAGGCTACTCGACTTCTTCGCGGGCATATATGGTTTGGAACTGCGAGTCTAGTAAGTTGGTAGAGACCTGTGAGGTGACCTTCGATGAGGCCAGTCCAGGGACTAGGCCTGATATCTCATGTTCTTTAGAGCAATCCGAGCCCATCTTTGTGGACGATGAGGAGGATGGAGATGAGGATTGTCTACCCGATCCAGTTCCTCATCCTCCACTTGAGGTGCCTTCATCCACGGCACCTTCAGGTGATCAGCCCATGCCTTCTGCTTCCTCTGGAGCTAGTGGCTCTATTCCTACCTCATCAACTCATGAGGTAGAGGCCACTTCTTCATCTCAGCCAGGGCCTCCCCAACATATCCAGAAAGACCATCCTTCCGAGCAGATGATTGGAGACCTTTTTGAGCGAGTCACACGCTCAAAATCTGGGATGTTACATTTCTGTCTCCATTCTGCCTTTGTTGCCTCATTCGAGCCCAAAGACGTTTGTCATGCTCTTTCTGATGAGTCTTGGGTCAATGCCATGTATGAGGAGTTAGAAAATTTCGAGAGAAACAATCTCTGGTCGCTTGTTGAGCCCCCTCGAGGTCACAATATCAATGGGACTAAGTGGGTGTTCAAGAACAAGCAGCGTGAGGATGGGTTGTCATTCAAAACAAGGCTAGACTGGTAGCTCAGGGCTTCTCCCAGGTTGAGGGTCTAGACTTTGAGGAGACCTTTGCCCTTGTAGCTAGACTTGAGGCCATTAGAATCCTGCTTGCTTTCGCGGCTTCTAAGGGTTTCAAGCTTTACCAGATGGATGTGAAGAGTGCCTTCCTCAATGGGTTCATTGAGGAAGAGGTCTATGTAAGACAGCCTCCAGGTTTCGAGAACCCCCAAATACCCAAACTATGTCTACAAGCTTTCCAAAGCCTTGTATGGACTTAAGCAGGCCCCTAGAGCTTGGTATGAGAGGCTTAAGTCCTATCTGTTGAGTCATGGTTTTGATATGAGTAAGGTAGATAAGACCTTGTTCATTCGAAGGCATGGCACTGATCTTCTGCTCGTCCAGATTTATGTGGATGACATCATCTTTGTGGTTCTTCTCATACTCCTGTCTCACAGTTCTCGGATGTCATGAGCACCGAATTTGAGATGAGTATGATGGGCGAGTTGACCTTCTTCCTTGGCTTCCAGATCAATCATATTTGGGAGGGTACTTTCTTGCATCAGGGCAAGTACACTGTGACATTCTAAGATGCTTTGACATGAGTGATGGTAAGCCCGTGTCAACTCCCATGGCATCCACATCTTCTCTTGACCCAGACGAGGATGGTGGGCCAGTTGATCAGAAGGAGTATCGCAGCATGATTAGCTCCCTCTTGTACCTCACTGCCTCGAGACCGGACATACACTTCGCTGTGTGTCTTTGTGCTTGGTTTCAGGCTTCTCCGCGCATATCTCACCGCCAGGCGGTGAAGCGCATCCTTCGGTACCTTCGAGCTACCATTGACTATGGTATCTGGTACTCTTCCTCGTCCTGTCTTTCCTTGAGTCTACTCAGATGCACACTTTGTTGGCTGTAGGATAGATAAGAAGAGCACTTCTGGCACCTGCTAATTTATTGGCACTTCTCTTGTTTCCTGGTCTTCGAGGAAGCAGTCCGGTGTTGCAAAGTCCACTGCAGAGGCCGAGTACGTTGCTGCCGCCAGTTGCTACAGCCAGGTGATTTGGATGGTTTCGACCTTGCGGAACTTTGGGTTAGTCATAGACAGCGTTCCACTCTTCTGTGATAACACTTCTGCCATTAACATTGCCAAGAACCCAGTGCAGCATTCTCAGACCAAGCATATTGATATTAGATATCACTTCCTTCGAGACCATGTGGAGAAGGGTGACATAGTGCTCCAGTTTGTGGAGAGTGACCACCAGTGGGCTGATATCTTTACCAAGCCTTTGGATAGCTCTAGGTTTTTTGCTCTGCGGGGAGAGCTTGGGGAGGTCTGTCCTTATGGACTGTTGTGAGAGGGAGTTTTGCGCTTCATGTTTTATCTTGTCTATTATGCTCTTACTACTTTCTGTTGCATTGCATATGGGTGCATTGGGGTTAGTCCTTCTAGCATAGATTAGAGTGTTTCTCTTGTTGTTTAGACTTCTTCCTCTCATCTTGTGTTTCTAGGATGCTGCTTATTAGCTGCTTCACTTCTCACTAGGTTGAGATCACTCACTTCTTATAGGTTCTAGCGAGGGTTGGGCCACCCTGGGGTAGACGGGGTACGTGTTTGCTCCTTAGTGTGTTAGATGATCAGCTAATAGTCCTAGAGTCATACGGGGTAGATGAGAGTCAGTCTGAGCCATAGTATCCTCTATATCTTATCTATGCTTTAAGGACTGCCTTTTCTGATTTTCTTGCCAGCTTCTTGATTATATTGCTTTGGCTCAGGGGGAGTTCATTTGGGAGCTTCTAGATCTTAATGTAGTCATAACTCAACTTGAAGTAAAAATGCATCTCATGTTGAGGGGGAGCTGGATTTTCTGCATTTCCTTTTGCATTGTAATATAACTACATGGAGCCTTGATTATTATCCTGTTATGACATGTTTACAATGAATTACATTCTGCCATGATCTGAGCTTCCTTGCTAGATTTATCATGAGTTTATATGTGTAGTTTAGTCTTTGCCATGATGGGTAGATTAAAATGCTCAACTTGAACTAATTCATGTCATGTTAGCTCTTGAGATTAGTCTCTATTTAGTTATCCTTTTATGATTCATGCCATGTCAAATAGGCTGAGTTGAGTCTTGAATCTGTATTGAGCTTTAAATTGAGCTATGTTAGTTCCTTGATGAAACATAAGTTAGTACAACCTTTTAAGAAAGCAGAAAGATCTCTTTTGTGCGAAAGAACTGATCTCACCAATTCTTTCTTATGAGACTGCTTGCCATTGCACTAGGCATGAACTCAGGGGGAGTTTTGGATGACCAAGACTATCTTCTTAAGCTTCTAGCTTGGAGTAGTTGCATAAGGCTTGAGATCTAGCACATGACTAAATAAAAATCTGGTTGGCAACAATCATGAGATTTATAAAGAAAAACATATCAATTGTGCTCAATTTGCTAAAATTACAAAACTTATAAGTACTTGAACAAATATCTCACTCTTGAACTTATAGCACTCTAAAATGATTCAATACTAGCTTATTGGTTCCACTTATATTATTGACATGACCTGCATCATCTTTGGATACCTTTAGCTAGACTATACTCATGGTTGACTTGACATGCTAAGAAATTCGACTAATTTTCAGATTGTGCCTTATTCGGCTTAGCTTGATCATACATGTCTTGTCATGATCTTGATAGCATACTTATGTGTTATGGCTTGATGTAATTCTCATATGGTCATTTTGGATAATCTTCATGGCTCTAAATGCTTAGAATAAATAAACTTCAGCCATTTCATCCAACATCATGTCTTATTCTCTCTTTTGCATCCTTGATGATTTTATTGCCAAAAGGGGGAGAATAGCGGAGAAAAAGCCATTTTCAAGGCAATCTTGGAGCTTTTGAGGAAAACTTACTCTTTCTGTTGTTGCTTCTTTGTTGACATGGTCATAAGCTTCCTTGATTCTTCTTTAGACTATGTTTGACTTTCTTTTTCAAACTCAACTTTAAGCTTTTTCTGGGTTTGTCAATATACTCATCAAGGGGGAGATTGAGAGACCATGTGGTTATGACCCCATGTTTGTGATGAGTAATTGACGAGGGTTCTGGAAAGATTGAGTTTGGTTTGTATGGTTCGTGTCAAGTCGGCACTTGGCGCAGTCGGGTTTGGTTAGATGGACTTGAGGCGTATTATTCTTCCCGATTGGTCATTTGGGTCATTTCATGCTTGAGTACGATTCATTGGTGCTAATCGTGATTACATGTGTCGAGCGGTGCTATGTGATGTGTTTCTTGTCTATGATGGCTGTAGGACATCGAGGTGGAGTCGTGGCGAGGCACGAATGACCGGACTAGGTGCAGGCGGTGCCGAGGTCAAAGCGGTCGAGGTGTGCCGAAGACGGCGAGGACTCGAGGTAGCTGCGAGACTTGGAAAGCAAGGAATGAGTAAGCTTCCCGGAAGGTGCAGGAGGGGCGTTTTGGTGAATACGCAAAGCTGCACTAAAAGAAGTGGATTGTGGACAAAGCACTAGAGTTAGTGGGTAAAGTGAAAAAGCTTAATGGGCAAAGCATGTGGTGAACCCATTAAGAGAGGGTATAAAAGGAGGAGTGTTTCCTGCATGTTGTAACACTTGAAGACTTGTAAGATGGGTTGATGACTTGTGGGAAGGGTTAGAGACTTTAGAGGAGTTGGTGTTTGCTTTGTGCTTTCAGTTTTGGAGTTGGTAGGAGATGGCAGAAGGTTGTTTTGGTTGTCTCCCATAGGTTCCCTGTTGCTCATCTTGAGCTTGTGAGAGGGAGAAGGTGAGTTGAGACTCCATGTAATCACTCCTTGGTTGATTGGGAATGAATCTTCTGAAGTCTATCTCTCGTGCTTGCCATTTTTTAGTTCGTTCTTCTTACTGTCACAATTCCTCTTTTTGGTGTTTGAGCTGATTTCTTGCTAAGAAGGTGCAAATGGATTGCTCTGTGATGGGAATAGGTCTCAAGATCACTTGATCAGTTTTTCCCAAGAGCAAATTGAATGAATCTAAGCTTCTCTCTTTTCATTTCCTCTGTTTGTGACTCTTCTAGGGTTTCTCAATAGAAGATCTTTTGCCCCCTTTGTTTCCCTTCATGAAATGGCATGAGATTTGGTGTCTTGAGTTCTGAGACTATTGCTTAGACAATCTCTTAATTTCATGGTCTATGGATCAACCATAACGACCTTTATTAATTAAACATTGGCGGAATTGCCAAAGTTTACATCCACGGCACATAAGCCAAAAATTAAACATAAGTAGCGGAAGAAAAACCGAAACGGAAGAAGCCCACTGAGCCTGCCCACAGGCAAACGACAGTAAGACGCGGCCTACTCGTCCAAGTCTTAACCGTAGTCGAAGTCGTCTTCCTTTGTGTGGAGATAGCTAGGTGAGTACAAACTTGTACTCCGCAAGTCACACGGAGAAATGCAATATAATGATAAAGGCAACAAAGGAAGGCTTATAGGGTTACTTTGCATAAAACAACATTTAAAGAAATACAATAAATAGATTAAAAATGCTGAATTTAATACAATAAGTAAAAACAGTAATTGTAAATGAAATTAATACCGTTAGTGCAGGCTCCGACCAAACACTAACCTAACCACAGGCATCCCACCCAGACCATCTTTTCCAAAAGATCACGTATGGATTCCATCCATCCACACGTACGCTTCCAATGCGCAACTCTCTCACGGATTCCATCCATCCACAAGGTTTTCATCTCTCGTGGATTCCATCCATCCGCAAGGTTTTCAAAAACCATTTTTAAAAAGAAAGTCTAGTCCATCAAAAACTTTTACTCAGCATGCCCGTGACCGTGGGCACGGCTATCCAGGATAGATTATACACTCTACAGAGGTTGTACAGCTTTACCCACAAGACATGATCATCCCTTTTTGCCACCGGATTACACACTTCCTTAGGTGTGCAGCGAGGAGATCATGACAAGGCCTTTACAATGCAAAGCCTTCAACCTGGCCAAGCCAACACTAAGGTTTCACCCTAGTAAGGAATCCACCAGACCGGGACCCCCTCTTAAGCCGAGTGAGACTTCTCATGGCATACGCCACGCTCACTTTCATCCTACGACATGACCCAGGTTGGGACCCGCAAATTATTCAGCCAAGGCTGTCCCATACCAGCCTTGTGGTAGTAAGTTAGGGCTTTGCAACAGTAGCTCACAGACCGATCCTTAATTGACTTAGGCCCAACCACATACCCCTGTGCACGACAGTCAACCATTGCGGCTCCGACCAATAGGGCATGCCTGCACCCACCATTCTAACCAGTTGCCTAAGTCTAAACCAGTTTTTATATTTTGTTTTCAAAATACTTCACAAACCTCCTTGACTCACCAAAGTCAAGAGTAGATTTGAAAAACTTATCATTTTATGTAAAAAGGTTCGTCATTTCATGTGAAAAGGTATCCCAAAACAAATATTATAACTGAGCAGGTCAGAGCATTTGATTAAAACTCTCTAGCCAACACTAATGTATTAACTAGAGTTTGATTCTCAGTGACAAGGTATCGAGGAATTCAATATCAATGGAGGAATTAACAAGTAGGCAATAACTAGATTTAAAACTGAATTGAAATACGTTGAATAAAAATATGCATGCAATATAATTTAAAACAACATAATTTTATTTTGAAAACTGGGATCAACATGATCAAGAAGTATGACTTGCCTTGCTCCGCAGTCTGGTGTGAATCGTCATCGAGTTCTTCCGACATGTCGCAGTCTAAACGCGAAGAACCAAAGCGAATAAATTCAAATGAAATCCAAAAATTATAAAATATATATTTACGGATAGATTATGATTTTAGATGAATTTAGGAGAAAGAATCACTGGATTGGAGTTCGTATGAGGGAGAACGAATATCTGGAAGTTTTAGATGTCACATGAAATGATAACAAAATCCGAGACTTATCTTTTGAATAGTACGGTGTCGGTTGGCTGCGAGGTGACTAGCGAACGGGCAAAATGGAATCCTGGCGATGAGGCGAAGGTGGTGACACAGGTATGGCGGCGAGGAACGGCGGCAATCACCAGCGGTGAGAGAAAAACGGCAGTGACGGTGTGGTAGCGACGACTACAGGTTGGAGAGAGATAGTACCGGGTATGGAATGTGGAGATGCAGGGTGAGCGTGGGGTAGAACACGGCATGGTGAAGCTACAAACATTATTGGCTAAGCTGAAAATTAATTGGAGTTGATACAATCGACGTTTGAGCGACGTCAGTGGAGAAACAGGAAAAACTTGATATCTTGCAGCTCGGTGAAGCAAATCCAAAACCATTTGAAAGGTAGCTACCTGGGATGGTTTGGCAGGATATGACGCAAACGGATTGGGGAAAAACACCACCAGATAGATGGGGACACGAGATGCCATTGGCGGCCATGGCGAGGTGTCGGAGGCGAAGATTTGTGGAGGCTTTTTGGGGGGAAAGGAATGGAGGATGGAGTAGAACGCGGCGAGGCAAGTCTAAGAAAAATTACGGTATGGCTAAAGAACATCGGATGGTGGCGGAACACGGCGGAGAAAACCTATTGTGACCGGCGGGTTGACATCGGTGTTCCGGGCAAACGGAGAGGAGTTAGCGGGTGAGGTTTGTAGCAAAATGAAGAGGAGAACATGGGGAACGCAGTGCTCATCTTGGTTGTGGTGGAATATGCATGGTCGGCCTGCAGCGAGGAGAGAAGCGATGGCACGGGTTTGGCCACGGTGCTCCGACAGAGCTCCTGTAAAGACGAGGGGAGCACCATGTAGAACGCGCGAAGGTGAAGCCAATGGTGTGGTCAAATGTGGTGGAACTCCACTGTAAACGGTGTAAGCGGCCGAAGAACGCCGTTTTGTTGGCGAGAGAAAAATGCCGATTGCGGTGAGGATGAAGGGAGAGAGGCTTTGAGATTTTCGGTGGTGAATGAGGATGAGGAGTGGCACCCGGTGCTCCCTTTTATAGGCGCAGAGGTGGACCGGATGAGGAGATCCGTGAGGGAATGTCTTGTGGTGGCATGGTATATTCCCGCGAAATGGGCGCATGAAATTGGGGGCCATGGCCAGGAATGGAAAGCTCTTCATAAGAGGATTCAAATGTATTTTGTTGCGCAAGAAATCATTGAGAAAATTGAAAGTTCTAGAAGCTTTAAGATAACAGCAATGGCGCTCGGCTCCGGAACGGACGGACTGCACGCACGCATGGAAGATGAATAATGGAGGAGAGAGAAAATAAAAAGAGAAAAAATAATTTTTTGCAAAAATAAAATAAATTCGAAAAATATTCAGAAAAATTTCACCAAAATCCTTGGAACCCGAAAATATCAAATAAAATAATTTCAGGTTTATTTGAAGTATATTTTAACCTTTTAAATTATTTTTTAACTGCTAAGCTAGAGTTTAATCCAAATAAATTTCAAACAAACACTAAAAATTTGAAAAGAGGATAGAAATGGATAGATTAGAATTTTTTTTAAGAATTTAGAAATTTGAATAGACTTAATCGGATTTAAAATGAAAGAGATCGGACTCTTAGAAGTTTGAAACTAAAGAAAAGGGAAAAAGAGATTTTCTGAATTATTTTTGTACTTAAAAATAAAGATTGTGACGTGGGATCAAATCTAGCGGCGTAGATTGAATCCAGGCCGTCGGATGAAGATGGAGTGGGTTAAGTGAAGATGGAGGGTCAATCTTTAATCGGGTGCGGAAGATTGGATTTAGGCGTGACAATTGTCAGCTCAAGAAGAGAGAGAGATTTCCAAAACACTTAGAAAATAAAGTCTTAAAATTTTAGAAAAATTCACAGAAATTTCTGGAGATGATTTAGACTTAGGAAAAAATATTTCCAACTTAAAGTTGGTCTTTTAATTTTTACAAAAATACTTTTTAGCTTTGAAATTGATTTTTAAAAACAGAAAAACACAGAAAAATCCAGATAAACGCCAAATGCTTCCAAATAATTAATTTGTAATAAGATTTTTACTAAAAATCAAAATATCATTTTATTTAATACTACTTTTATGTTTTTACCTAAAGTACTTTTCAAATCCAGCATTTTTTAAAGCCAAAAAATCGGGATAGATCAACAATAAAATTTAGGCATCCAAAACACTTATTTTTATTTTAAATTATATTTACTATTATTATTTTTTTAATAAAAACTTGGGCTGTTATACCGGCCAACTGCGGTCAGACCGGCCCATGGGCGATCGGACCGGCCGGCTCCTGTAGGTGCTGATTTTAGTTGTTTTTCCGATGAGACTTGGTTCTTCTTGTTATGCTGGGCTTTCTTGGTTGCTTCACTGTTATTTTTAGATCCCTGTCTTCTCCTCTGTTTTGGTTAAAGTGCTAGTGGTTTTGAACGTTTTTCTTCATAGCTCTTTAGCTATTGGAGAGAAGACTCTAGTGGTAATTTTGGGGGTTAAATTTCTGGAAGCAACATTCACCCCCCCTCTGTTGCCGATTTCGATCCAACACACCGAGGCATCACCCAGAGTCCGGTCCCTCTCTCCAAGGGACGCGGCAAGTTGGGCCCTCTCCTCCTCTAGTGCTGCAATCTGCTGGAGTAAGTTGTCACGCTCTTTGGCGGTCGCACGCTGCGCCTCTGTCGCTGCAAGCTATGCCTCCGCTACGAGCGCCTGGGCATCGGAGATCGCCTTCGCAGCGTGGGCCTCTTCGGCAGCGCAGAGCCGGTCCTCTAACGCCCCCCCTCGCGGGCACATGCCTCCTACAGGGCCGAGCGAGGGCAAGGGTCTGCACAGTGCAATGGTTAGGCAAGCCCCAGACAACGATGTAAAGTGTCAAGGTCAGGTACTTACCCTCATCTCCGAGACCTCAAGTGCGCCATTCAGGAGCTCTAAGCCGCAAGACAGTAGCGCCCGTCGGTCTAGGCCAGAGTCAGCGCAGTCCACAGCCCCTTGGAGAGCACGCAGCATCTTCGACCGAGGAACGAAGTCGGAGATAGCTGCTCGTTGGGTCTCTGCACCGTCGGCTTCGAGGGCAGCAGGTATAGACATCACGTCCGGAGCAGGAAGGCCGGAGACTTCGCGGCCATCTCCATTGCTCGATCCTTGTCCGCATCCAGGTGACCTCGTCTCAGCTGATGTTGATGATGGAATCAGTGAGCAGATCGGAGAAAGCTTCACGAAGTCAGGGGGAGAATGAGTTGCGCCTACCTTTGAAGTGCCCAAGCGAAGCATGTGGAGGACTTCGCTCTGCCTCGGCCCGGACCGCAGCGGAGTCATCTGCGTCGGGGGTGACAAGTTCTCCCTCAGGCTGGATGGCCTCTGCGTCGGAGTCCGAATCTTCGGCGAACCCGACCACCACTACGGGGGCGCTTCGCTCTTGGGGACTTGGGCGAGGCTTCTTCGGCCTCTGCGGTCGGCGCTGGTGATGAGGCCTCGTCCTCCTGGGTGTCGGGGACGATCTCCTTGTCCTGGGTGCCACCCAGGGACTCCTCACCGGGAGCAGTGTGCTTTGCTTCCGCCTCCAGATCCGAATTGGCATACTCCGCCAAGTCAAATCCAGTGACGGTCGCACTATCGCCTTCAGCGGGAATTGCCGGGGGTGCGGCTGGCAGGCTGGATACAGTGGCGGGAGACCGGGCCCTGCGCCGAGGGGGATGCCTCCCCCTTGCTGTCACTGTTCTGGCGACGGGCCCGGCCCGACGTCGGCGATGCGCGCTCCGGCACGGGGATGCCTAGAGCTTTGCATACTCGATTTATCCGCCCCAGCTTCGCCGGGGCAGTTGCGGATTCGCAGGTCGTGCTCCTTGGCCGTGTATAGCCCTAGGAACACAACTACCGTGCGCTCCGCATCTTCCAGCAGGAGCCCTAAGGGCAAAGCGAAGCATTATTCATAAAAATTATACACACACACACACACATACACAGCCTATGGCCGAAGAGCTTACGAGGTTGGAGGGCTTCGGGAGCGAAGACACCGTCGGCCGAACACCATTTGGTCGGATGGGACCAGGCTGAAGCTTCTACCGGCAGGCAAGTGGCGCCATTCCATACATAACGAACTCCTCGGCGGGGTTGTGCATGTTGAAACGGAGGGTGATACCGATGAGCCTCTGTGCCTGCTGCTTGTCGTTGAGGTTGGGCACCACGCTCGGCGAAGTTTTGAAGGACATCGGTCATCCCGTGCACCGGAGGCCGCTACTGCTCGTTACGCAGTGGTAGAACCACCGCCACATCCAGTTGGACTCCCACTTCCCTCAGGTCGAGTTGTCGGGAAGATCTTCACGCATTGTAGCCTCAGTATGAAGTTGATGCTACCGAAGTTTGAGAACGCCCCCCCCCCCGGTCGAGCTTCGTCGGCTGGCAGCGTGCGTCATGGAGGAAGGCGAATAGTGCCACGCTGGGCCAGGTACCTTCTGTCCGTGTCGCCCAGCTATAAACAGCCAGGCGGGCTATCGCATTGGGGTCAACTGCACCAACTCCAGCCCATAAGTCCGCAGGAGGTCGCCGACGAAGTTCGTCGCTGATATCCGGAGCCCAGCCTCAAAGTATGCGACGAAGATGATCGCCTCCGCCTCCTTCGGGTGTGGCTCCGTCTCATCGCTAGCAGGCAGGCGAACCGCATCACGGTCCGCCAGCCTCTCCTCCCGAAGGAGAGATTGGATCATCTCCATCACGAGACTCAGCCCCAGCACACAGGAGTAGGGCCCTTCCACCTTCCCGGCTATCCATCGTTTGTTGGCTAGCGATGGGTCACGACGCACCAGGGCGTACTCCACTGCGGTCGACAACGAACTGTGCTGGCTGGACGAGGCACCACCGCTAGGCCGGTGAGCATGTTCTTCGCGGTAAGCCATCCTCCCCTTAAAAGCGCACGGTCAGACGTATGGGGACAGAGGCAGATCGTGCCAGCAAGCAAGGAGAAAAGAGCGAAAGAGCAGAAGGGAGCAAATGACCGAGTGGGAAGAATGCTCGCGTGCCGGCTCATCTCCCCCCATGATCGGAAAATGCAACCAACGGGAGCCCAACCGTTCGCCTCCCCACGATCGGGAAGCGTGGCCGGTGGAGGCTAAAGACGCACAGTCACCCGAACACCTGATAGCGCATGACACGTCAGTCACTTCCCACCACATGGCCCGCTCTCTCGGGAAGGAACGCACGGCCGCGGTCATGCGACCGCCTGACAGCACACGATGCGCCAATCATGTGCATCCACATGTCCCGCCCTCTCGGGAAGGGACGTGTGACCGCAGTCGTGCAGCCGCCCGATAGCATATGACGTGCCAATCACGTGCAGCCATGCATCCTACCCCATCGGGAAAAAGTGCGCAGCTGTAGCCGGGCGCCCGCTGACACCGCAAGACGCGTTGGTTGCATGCTATCACGTCGTGCAATTCCCATTGCACACTAGGTGTCATAAAAGCACCGTCGTTGAGACACGAGCCACCTGGCTGCACTTCGACTTCGAGTATGTATGACAAATCCAGAGTCCACCTCGACTTCGAGCCCGCACGACAACTTCCGAGCGCACTTCAACTCCGTGTCCGCGGGTTAAGTAGGCATTCCGATTCGGCCTCGTATACGAGGGATTCTTCGCGGGACAAGCCCGTCCTTGGCTTTGACTTCGCATACATGCGGAGGGAACAGCACGTCCGCGGGACGAGCCCGACACCGCCTCGGCTTCAACTCGGCAATGCAACTCCGCCAGCAACTTCGACTTCACGGCCGGAGACGGATTCGGTAGCCAGTTCAACTCCATGCCCTCGGCGCGAAGCTGGGCTGCGTCAGCAAATTCATTTCTGCCTAAGATCACGGAAGGTCACAGGTTGCAGGGGACGGAGGGGGCCAAATGGCTCAGCAACATGGCTTCGACCCGTGAAGCCCTTCACCATGAGAGGTTCCTGTTGTAGGGGTGGCCCCCACCTAAGCCCAGCCGGCCTGTTAGAAGGTTGTAAAGCCCAAAATAGGATATGTATAATGACATAAATACCCCTGAGAGGGATACTTGGGTGTAAAGACATAATTGTAAAATATTCTTCATGTGAATATATATATAGTGGTCCTGGGCATGGGGAAGACCCCCAAGCATTGTTCACCTAACATCTCCACTACCACTCTATACTGTTTGGTCTGTAACCACAACAGCGAGAATCGGGGCTATGCCCATGGAGGAGGTAAGGCCCAAAATGATCAAGAATACCAGGTGAGATGGCTGAGTTCAAGCATGGCACCAGAAAGATGGGAAATATTGAAGAGAAGTTCGAATGGTGGGTTGCACCATGTGGCTTGGTCAGTCCAAGTGAGATGTGGTCCAGTGGAGCTAGAACAGGAGAGACTTGCCGACTTGTGGCAAGCCAATAGTACATCTACACGTGGCAAGTATGGCAATTGCTTGCAATATAAAGTGAAGACCGGACCAAGAAAGGGTATTTTGGTAAGTTGACCAAACTACCAAAAACTACCTTGGAGGAAAACTGCAATGCTTAGGATAACGGTTTAGATCAAATAGAAGCTAAGAAGATCAAGTTGGACAAAACCTACAGACTTAGCAGATTCAAGCTATGCGCATTGAAAAGCATGTTTAAATGTAGTGTTTGTGTTAAAACCTGCGTGTGTGGGGTTATCGGATTTTCTCCTTATGTGCTAAGTGGATAATATCCACTAAAGGTTAGATATGTGTTGGCTGCTCTATTTATTTCACGGGTTAGGATGGAGACTTGCATGTTAACCATACAACCATCATAGTTTACTCATTGAAACCAAGTATCCTAGGGTTAAGATTACAGAAGTGTGAGTGTTATGGTGTTCTCTCTTGTCCTCCAGGTTGAGTGGCTATAAAATCTTCATCCTCAAGTAGTAATATATTAACTTTATTCATCTCTTATAGATCCTTTTTGTTTTAGTTGATTTGCTCTTGATTTGGTTGGTTTTGATCTTTTTTTTCTCCCCTTCTTGGTCTTGCTGGATTCCACGTGTAAGTAATGATGTCCTATGGAAATCAATCTCTATCCATCGGCAAATTCTTGAAGTTGCCCAGTTTTTGCTTAATTTGGCATTCTCGGGTGATTTTTTGATCCAGCTACTTTTGCCTCGATATCATGGGTGCTCTAGCTTGCTTTGATATGTGAGAATATATCTGGATCCATCTTGGCTATGATTCACCTACAAGCAAGTCGTATTCACCGTTTTTAGTGCACCATTTTTCAAACGAAAAAGGTTGAAATTTTAGCAACGATTCTCTTGATCATTGATTGGAATAGGTTCTTGACATTGTCTTAAATTTTTTATCGTTGATTGTCGGATTCTTACCTATGTAGCATTTTGCAATCCAAGTTCAATTTGTTGGTGATGAAACATTTATCTTACATTTGGTCCTCCCACTGAAATATTTTTGCCTTTTGAACTGGAGTGTTTGCGATCTGTTTATTTGACTTCTTATTTGACTTTCTGTGACTTTCATAATCCAAATCAGATGTTAGGTGCAGTATCAGATAGGTTTTATTTTTAAATTATTATAAGTTATACTCTTGTCCTCATTATTAAATAATTATTAGGTTGGTACCGCATAGGGTGGATTTGGATCAATCCTCTTGGGAGTATAGTCTAGGGACTGGAATTCTGAATCAACCTTGCATTTGTAATCTTGTGATTTGAGTAGAGTAAGAACTCTGAATCCCCAATATGCTAAATTCCTAGGTGTTTGGAAGAAATGCATTTTTAAATTAGTTGAAGGACCCACAAACTGCATAACAGTTATATTCTGGATCGTGTGATCATTGCATAACAAGTCCATGGTTAGGGTTATGTTCTGGGTTGTGTGATCATTATTTCTGTGAAGTGAAAATATAGCTGCTAATTTAACTTTGGGAAAAAATGCTGGGTGCTAATGTGGTAATATCTTTTCTACAGTCGCTGAGTATCAATGAGTTTCTGAAACGTGCCGAAGGAGAAATGTACTATGGTGGTCATGGTCGTGGAAGGTGCCGTGGGGAACGTGGCGGTTTCAGAGGTGGATATGGCGGGGGATATCAGCGTGGACCGGCTGCTGCACCATCCATCGAAGATCAAGCAGCTGTCTCGACCATTGCTTTGTCTTTACTGGTGTCACCTTTAAAATTTTGCCCGACGTTGAATTATTGTGTCACGGTTAATTGGAACAAATATTGGTGTTGCATGATGAAACACCCCAAAATTTTCAATTTTTAAAATTTTTTGTGAATTTTGCTTGATTTACCTCTCCTTTCCCAATTTGGAAATTCTGCTGAAATACGCTTTCCATTTCGGGTAATTCGCCTTCGTTCCTCCCCTGGCGCCCCTGCGCTCGCAGCGCCTCCCCACCGCCTTCGCGCTCTGCTCGCCGCACGAGCTGTCGTCTCCACCCGAGATATTTTGGCGCTGCCTCCTTCCGCTCGAAGTCACCCCTATGCAGCTAGCCCCACCGGTCATCCTCTCGCCCCTGCCCTTCCTTGCCCCGTGCGCCATCGCAATTTCGGTTCCACTCCCCTGGCCGCTGCTCCCTCCCCCTCGATCCTTCTCGGCATGAGCCACGAGTCAAGTTGTTAGTACTTGTTGCAGAGCTACAGGGACACCTCACCCTCACTCACTCTCTGCTCAACGCCAGAGTCATTCCCCTTTCTCCCCCTTGCCTTTGAAGCTCTCCCGAGCCGCCTCTCCGCTGCCACCACTCTCCCGTGCATTGCAAGCTCCTCGGTCACTGTGGAATGCTTCATACCACTCCCTTGCACCCTCCGAAGTCACCAATTTTGGCTCAAGACCACCGAGTTGTCGTTAATCTCTTCCCCTGAGCCGGTAAGCCACACGCTTGATCTTCCTCGTTTCTCTATCATAATCGAATTACTTTCGGTTATAACCTCTCCCTGGTATGCTAAGTGTAGTGGTAAGCTCAATTTAACATAAGCATCTCCGTGGAGTTCCGCCAGCGAAGTCCACCATTTGCCCAAACCACCTTCCCGTGGACAGCTTAATCGAAGTCACCCTAGCCTAAACCAAGTCTACCACCGGGTTTGCCATGTCATGTGGATGGTTAAAACCCTTCCAATTCCGTCGGAGCAGCTTTAAATAGTCATGGCGCCACCGGGGTGGCCGCCGTCTTCCCCTCTGCCGTTAGCCGCCATCTCACTTTCTCCCGCCTTCCAATGCCCTAAAAGGGGTTCATAAGCTCGGGCCGCATCTTTCTGAGCCACTAATTTCTCCGGAAGGCCTTCGCTATCACCGCGCCACCGCGTCCTCTTTCCTCTGTTTCCGCTGGAGTGAGCTCGGCCGGAGGTTGAAGACAATGCCGCAGCCGTTCGATTGCTCTCCATCGGACGGTTGTGAAATCCCGAGAAGCCCTGCCATCTGATCGCCATCGGGCGACGATGCTTCGTCCGCGCGTCGCTCAGGCGGGCCGGCCAAAGGCCGTGGCCCACGGGCCAGCAGGCGAGCGGAGAGCGCTCGCACGCGCGCGGAAGCTAGGCCTGGAAGCCGAGTGGGCCGAGGGCGCGCGCGGGTTGAAGTGGGCCGGAAGGCCGATTTGATTTGGGCCGCCTTAGCACAGTCCCCGCCCGCTCAGCACAGTGCCCCGCCCGTATTGCACAGTATGAACCCGAATTAAACAGTGCCTTTGCCTGTTACTGTGCACTCGAATATAAAAATTCATAAAAAAATCATTAAAAATTCCAGAAAAATTCAAAAACCCCAAAAATATTAAAATACACCATTTTAATCAGCAGAATATTCTAAATTCAAATCTAGTGTCCGTTCTCACAAATTAAATTCTAAAAATCCAAATGTTATTAGTTCACAAACCTAGCTTTATAAAATCAATCTCCATAAAATTAATTTCCATAAACTCATATTCTTATTTATTTAAGTTTCACCCTTATATTAACATCAATCCCAAAAACATACCATTTGACTAGTTTAATATTTTAAATGCAAATGTGGCATCCGTTCTTACAAATTTAAAGTGTAAAAGGTAAAAACTTCACCAAGATTCAATCTTAAATCCTTAAAATTCAAATTCCACCATTCCACCCCCTCAGATCCTATAAAATTAAATCCCTTTGTTAAATCAAAACTAAATCTTGATACAGTCATAATCTACCAATTCAAGGATCGACCATCTAAGTTCAAATGTCTATCTTCTATTCCCAAAATCCGTCCAACACTTATGTCTCTTTTAATCATTCTAAGCCTATCGATCCAGATTTAGCCATGTCCATCCATCAAACCCCGTCGAATCCCGACCTCCCGACCCAACCTAATTTTCTTTATACTCTTTCTTGTTTTTAATTTGGATTTTGTTCCCAGCTTGCATTCTGCAAAGCAGGAACCGGTTGGACTTCGTTTTCTACGCTAGTGCACGGACCAAGCGAGTTGGTCAACCGAAGGATCATAAAGTTTGAAGCTAATCAAGAGCAACGGACAGAAGGCAAGTCACATGTTTTTGATCATATTGAATCCCATGAAATTTACATTATTTACTTATGTATTTTCATTATTGATAGTTGTGAAATGATAGTTTGCGTAAAATAAAATGTTTAGAATGACATGTTATTTAGATAAATCCTACCATTGATAAAAGCCCTGTTTGCTTTGATGGCCATATTCACCTTGACAACCTTAGTAATTATTGAAGTATTGTATAAATGTATGTACCATCATCTCGTTCAACATTACACACTACTAAGTGACTTTGGCCGTTGGCCAGTTGGTTTGAAAAACCCCGAACTTAGGGTAGGGTGGAATGGGACACCGTACCCTAGGCCGGTAATGTTGGTATGCATGGTGGGATAAAAGTGTTGCGTGAAACTGTGCGGCGGATTTCGCCCATCGCTTTACCCTTCAACATGTACACTATCAAGGATTGAACCGTGGATTAGTAGATTTAGAAAAACCCGAGCTAGGGTGAGCGTGCCCTAGAGCGGAGGTGCCGGTGTGCACAGTTAGGGTAAAGGTGTTGTGGGAGACCGCTAGACGGCCTTCGCCCACCGCTTTACCCTAGGATGGAGGTTGCGGACCTCAGGAAAAATATAAGGGTAAGAACCTTGTGCTAAGTAAAAGACACAGTGATCGCCCAACCACGAGTGTTGATACGTCAACCCTGGTCTAGTAGCTGCTCAAGTTCGATTGAACCTCTACAGACGCAGTTTAGAGGCACCGTGCGAGTCCATACGGAAGGGGCTAAGAAGGGCCGTATGGAAGTTGGTTATTTTATTTGAACAACCTGACCGATCGATCTGAACTTCGATCATATGTGATATGAGCCGCACAATAGTAGGCTAAGGTAAGTCAGGAGTTGCCTGAGCTTACTGGGAGGCCTACTAGGTAGAGGCTATATAAAGAATTGAGCAGCGAAAAGCCATGTTTTCTTAATATCAGACGTGGAATTAAGAAATCTTGTGGGTAAAGTTGGGCAACTCTGCAAAGTGAAATAAATGGTATTTGAATACGTCGTGCTTCCGGTTAATGAAGCTGGTGATTCCAGCAACGAGGCATAAGTAGTGTTTTTGGTGTTGTTAATTTGAGCAATGAGGAGACTTTATCTGATAACAGAAAACCCCCTGATCTTAAGGAGCAATTGTTTAAAAAGTTTTATTTGTTTGCAAATAAAATTGCATCCACCTTTTAATAAAACACTATACTCCCTTCCCTTGAGAATCCGGGCATATAGTTATATATTATTTTCCACATGTGATTTGCTGAGTACGGGGTTGGAGTACTCAGGCTTGCATAATTTTTCTCAACAGATATCAGAAGGAAAGAAAGCAAATCAAGATTTCGTGTTAGGGTTACGACTGCACTCAAGTGTTCCTGTGGAGTTTTCTTCGGCTCTTACTGTATGTAAGTTACATTTTGGGCTTGGACGCCGTATTGTTATTAAAATTGGCCGTTAGGTCTTATGTCAATCAAATTAACTTGTTTTAATTGTTCGTGAGCAGGCTTGATACACTGTTAAGCCGCAACAGAACTCCTGTGCTGTTACGGGCCGTACGACGTCCTTGTTCCTAAAAATGGGGGCGTTACACATGAGGCTTTCTTTCAGCGTGTGTTACTCGACTTTGTATACCGGAGTTGGTTTTCAGAATTAGCCACTAATTTTGTAGGGTAGCTTTACCATTCTGTTAAAGACTGGCATTCCTAATTCCTAGCATGTTTTGTTGCGCCTTTGCTTCAGCATGTTTTGCAGACCAAGCGGAGAAGAGAAGAGGACAGGCAGAGGGGGTTGTCTTCTTTCTATTAGTCCTTGCTCTCCACTGTACGCTGTTGAGAAAAAAAATTGGAAATAAGACCAGGCTACTGGGTCAATAAAGCATACTGAAACTTTGAAAAGGACGGGGTTTAATTTTTCCTTCCCCACCAAACAAAAGGCTTTGATTAGTTGGTCCATTGACCCTAAAATGTTCACAGCAAACTGGAATCTGTGATAAATTTGGCCCTGAGTCAGATGGGGCGTTGGTCTGCAGATTTGAACCGGCACTTGAGCATGGTAACATGGTAGAAGAGGAGGTTACGAACTAAGGCCCTAAGCCTCCGCTCCGGCCCTAAGCCTCCGGCGACGGGCCTCCGCTACGCTCCGTCCAGAAACTGGCCTAATGTATAGAATTTGGATCACAAATCAACAACGCAGTTCCCCGGAATATTCTAGAAAAAGACAAGGTTCAGCATTCAGCTAGATCCTAGTGCTACTGGTGAATTTGTAGGAGCGTGGAGGCTCGTCTATAGCTAGAGACCCCAGGAGCAAGCTGCTACTTGTAAAAAAGTAGACGTAACACACTGGTGATTTCAAGATGTACAGACGATGACAGTATTCATAAACATTGACATCGTATTACCAATACAAATTAACATCAGACTCTCTCCTGCCGAGAGCGCTTCTTGCTGAGCACCGTGTGCTTGGCCGTCTGTGACACACAGCTCGCCATGTAGGTGTAGTAGGGAGGTATCCTAGACCTCCATTGCACTGCTTGGAATCTCCCCTGAGACGTGACACTCCGAGATATAACATCTTGAGCCGTTATCCTGGGAACGTCATTCTGAGGGGAAAACTCCTGGTAAGTATGACGAATCACAACGACATTGCTCGTTTTGGCCATTGTCCAGAGGTATACAGGCCGGTTTTTCTGCATAAGATATGTTGGATGTTCACCAAACAGGAGGAGGTGCTTGCTTGTGTATTCCCTCAAGCATTTGAGCACCGTACACCAGAACTGGGTGTTGAGATTAGCTCTTAGCAAGTTACCAACGATGTTCACTGCCAGGAACGATCCGTTCAGTAGTTCTGCGATCTCCATGCCTAGGGATGCGAGCTTCGGTTGGTCTTCAGGGTTCGTGCTGCCAAATGAGATCGCCTTGAAGAAATACCAATAAGCTTCTTGGGGCAAAAACTTCAGCTTAAGCGCTTGTGTTGTCCCAAAAGCTACTACCTTCTCTGAACGGCTTGTGATTATGATTTTACTCCCACGAGCCATGTGCTCTACTGTAGAGGAATATAGCCTCCTCCATGTTTCCTCCTCCATGTCCCCGGTCAGTTCAATGACGACAAGTGACTTTCCATGTGAGGTGGGAGTAAGATTTTGATGCTTGATCACACCACTGCCTCTTAGAGCGGCCAAGTTTCCACCATTAAGATCATTTCCGCTGAAGAAAACAATCGAAGAGAAGTGATTACGCACCCTCTCGTCAAGGCAGACATGCTCAATGAGTGTGCTCTTCCCGACTCTCACTGCGCCGATTATCGGAAGCACACCCAAATTTCCATTACCCACACCCTCCCTCCGTAGCAAAAAGCTGATAATTGTCTCCTTTTCCATTTGGCGGCCGAACATAACCTTGTCAAGAACTAAATATGTGCTATAAGGTTGCCGACATATACGAGGATAGCTGTCCAAGAACATGACAAACTGCACCATGTCATCGATCATTCTTTCAAGGCTATCAAGCACCTTATCTAGCTCTTTTATGCTCCCGACATCATGCACCGTGTCCATGTTTCGGGTATTATAAACGGAGAAAAAGAGACGCTTAGACGAATTGAATCTGGGCAAGGCAAATGAGCGGTCAGTAACCTCTTCATGATCAGCCTTGTCTTCATGGACTCGGTATTTGAATGTGTCGAGCATGTAGTAGCCTCTGTACATGCCTTCTCTCAGCATCTGGAGCTGCTGGATCATCGCTTGGTTGGTGATGTGCCGCCCCTCTGCCTCCTCGACGGTGGTATCGATTCTTAGCAGCACACGACGTAGCCTCTGGAGTTTCTCCTCTGCTCCCTTGGACTGCCAGTATCTCTGAATCACCATGGAAAAGACTCTACTAAAAAAATCACTCACAATTGCAGAAAGAAGTGGTTCCATTGCAGCACCTCCTGGAGAGAAGATAGATGGTGCAATGAATCGACCAGAGGAGGAGAGTAGAGAAGAGCCAAGGAGTGGTTTTGATGTCTATTAGTCCTTCCTGCTGCGGCACATGGCTACAAGTCTACAACTTTGAAACAGAAGCCATCGAATTTGACACGACAGTGAGTCAGTCACCATAATCATAATATATGACCATTGTTTTTTTTTTTTGTGGTTGGAGTACATGACTGTTGATCTACGAGTCAGTGGAGCCAACTGAAATTTTCAACCAAAAAAATTGGAATTTCTAATGGTAACTTCAGTTCTAATCGTCAGAGAGCGGCGTTGGTTTGCAGATTTGACCCTACTCTGGAGTACGTGGGTAGAAGAAGAGGTAGCTCATTTGTCGTTAGCCCGGGGTTCCCTGGTAGAACAATGATACTTAGAAGCGCGCGTTGCAACTACAAAAAAATACGCCCCTTATCTTTTCTTGAGTAAAGTAGGGGTGCAAATGGAGCGGATATTTTCCGACCGTCTGTCCGTCCGTTTTAATTCGGATATAATTCAGAGCAAATTTTCGAATATCCGAATGTTTTGTTAGATACGGAAATAGAGTCGGATATTTTTGTCGGATATGGAAACAGATTCGGAACAAACATTATCCGACGGATACGAAACTATCCAGGTATTTTTTCCAGATAGTTACCGGATACAGAACCGGATAGTTTCTCCTTAACACTCTACGCTTGTTCAGTAAGAAATAGAATGCTTTCTAATTGAAAATCTATGTTAAGCAATAATCATTCGGTTATTACTGGGATTGTGACTTGCACCGGAGAAGTTGAGCCTACTGAGAAGAAGTAGAAGAAGTGTACCTCGAAGGTTTGGGACCACTATATTAAATACACAGTGACTGTTGATACAAAAAATGGTGGAAAGAAGAAACAACTTTGGGTGCAATGCAATAAATGTCCTCACAGAGCTCGATGTGAGACCTTAAGGGGCACGAAGGTGCTGTGGAATCATTTGCTAAATGTAATGAAGCTAAATGAACTAGTGATATACTTGACTACTTGGTTATGGACAATTCATACTTTTAAACCATGTGATATGTAGCTAGTTAGCTACTACTTGTTTAACTAGTCTCTATCATTTACTTGCTATTTTGCTAGCTAGAATTTACTAGTTGCTTAACTTGTCCTTGTCACCATGTGAAATTTATTTTCGCGTATTATCCGATCAAATATTCGTGACCAAAACTAACTGTATTTGGAGCAGCATGTATTTACTCCGTATTCGTGACCGAGAATATCCGCATTCGTATTCGTATCTGGCACTATCCGTATCCGACTCCGACTCCGACAAAAAATATGGAAAAGGATACGGGATGAGCAATATCCGTCCGTATCCGCTCCGTTTGCACCCCTAAGTACAAGTAACCTCAGACCGCTCAGACTAGTGCGCAAATGATTGTTGGATGTATTTGTTTAAGGTACTCCAAAACTATTTTGGACCGTTTATTTTGTTTGATCCAATGGCTTAGGTCAAACATGGTGACCTATTACCTTCTATGTGGTAATGGTTGGGTTCTTTTGGGCTGTGGTTTTCGATTTTTGAATTTTGACTGTTCACGAAAGACAGTACGAAGAGAACAATAGTCACATGCAATTTTAGCCAATATAGTTGAATTCAGTATAATGTCTACTACACTTAACTTGTCGCCGTTGGCCCCGCCTGCACGCCTGGACTGGCTCTGGCGGGAGCGGAGCAGGCGGAATGGGAGTGGGGAGGCGCCGCAGAGGAGAGGGCCGCCGGGTCGCGTTGTCGCAGGGTCAGAAGTGGGGGAGGCCGTGTGGAGGAGACGCAGATGAGGCGGCACAAAGGGGATACTGATCTAGGGTTTGCGCGAAGGAGACGGATAGGAGTGGGACTCGCGAGACGATGGAAATGAATTTTTTGTACGGATAATCCATTTTTTATTCGAAAATACATAAATATACCCGCGACAAAATTTTTTACAAAAATAGTCTCCAGTCGCCCCCCCATTGGGCGACTTCTTCCTTTCGCCCAACCAAGCGACACAATATCATCATTGGTTCTTGGAGCGATCGCAAGTAGTCGCTTTACAATTGGGCGATCATGTGATCGCCCAATGGATGGGCGACTTATAACTCGATCGCCCAATGGATGACGACTTTACTCACTCCCGTGATTTTGTAGAGTTTTGTCAATTTTGTAGTTTTAAACTGGAAAAAATATGGTGTAGTTGTAATATAATGTTATGTTTATTGTATGTTGTACGTGCATTAAAAATTGTGAGAAATTTTTTTTAAGAACAATTGATTGTAGAACGTTTGATATATACATTGGTAAGTGATATTTTTATGTTACTAAGAATTAGTGTACGAAGAAAAGCGGTATGTTAATTATTGTTACATGATTTGCTATCTGAATCATTCAATGCGAACACACGAGATAATAACCTTATGTGAATTGAAATAAACTTCATAATACGATTGGGAGTAACATGCCGCTTACGCTTTATTACATGCATAACATATAGCATGATATGCGACTAACCCACCCAACCGCTCGTACCACCTCATTGTGTGGACCGGGCCACTTTCTCGCCACATTTTGTCTCTGGGTGTAGCGTGGTTGTTTCCCCTTTTGTCGCGCTTGAAGATGGCTCCGCTGAATCCTTCTTCTGTCACTCTTGGACTTGAGGGCTGCCTCACGAGCTTGAAGCTCTTCCTCCCGACGCTTGATGGTCGCTTCACGCAGACTTAGCCGCTCCCGCCTCCTTCGCAGCTCATCCTCCTTGCCCTTCGACGGATTTGGTCCACCCTCACGCGCGCTCTTGCTCAAGCCGCATCTGCCGTTCTACCTCGCGAGCACGAGTCATCTTGACAAGGTATTGTCCTTTGTTTTCCACCTCCACCGCTCGGTTATTTGGCCATGCCGCGGCACCCGATCCACCCATTCCATGAACCCGCAAGCCTATGTGTGGCGTGGTAGATGTCATGGATCAAGTTGAAAAACGATAACGGAAAAGAAATGATTTAGTTATGGTCGTTACCACGAAGTCGTCATCCAGGTCAGGACACTTGAAGAACCTACGGCCGTATTTGGCTCGTTGTACTCGATCGATCCGGACTCCCAACATCACCCTAAAGCCGCAATGGCACTTCGGGCGCTCATGCCACTCCGGCACTCCAAATGGGTCGGACCTCCAAGAAGACATTGTTGTGTAGTAGTATTGTGATGCCTTGAGGAGGAGATGTGGTATGGAAGACATAGGAGGGAGGCCTTTATGTAGGCAGGTTATCTGGTGCAGTGGGCATAGTCCATGGAGAGGATATTTTCGCTTTCCCGGATTCCAGTGTAGCAATAAATGGCCCTATACAGCTTTTCGAGACTATAATCTCGTAATAAATTCATAGTTTGTAGCCTTTTCAGAGATTGGACCATTCAAAGCCTAGAAGGCTAAAGACCTACGCCCTATATGTGTACAGCGCATGTGCCTACTCTGTAAAGGCTAAAGACCTCGCCCTATATGTGTGCAGCCTACAGGCCTACTCCTGTAAAGGCTAAAGACCTCGCCCTATATGTGTACAGGCCTACAGTGCCTACTCCACATCAAGCAAAGGCGGCATATGCTGCCCGTTTTCTCATGTCATCGAGCAAAGCTGCCTCTTTTGTCATCTCACCGAGCAAAGTGACCTCTTGTGTCATGTCCACGAGCAAAGCTGGGCGTGTTGTCATGTCCCCGAGCAAAAGCCTCTTTTTGGTGGTCACCGCATTAAGCTGCCTGGTTTGCTATAAGTAGCGTGGTTGGGGTCGCATGACATTGTGAATCGAACAAAGTATACCCTGTCTTTCGTGGTGAAACATACCATGTCTGAAGTCGAGGGGCCAGTGGGATTTGGGTCACCGAAGGACGACATTCCCTTAGAAACGAGGGATATGTTTGGTCCGCAGTACCGATTGATACCAAGCCGGCGTGCTCAACCACCGTGGCCGAAATGCAGACACAATGAGTACGCGATGCGTCGGATCTTGGATTCCCGAACGATGGGGCGACGTTTCTTCGATGCTCACGCCCGGTACAAATTAGTAATGTTACATTTTGTATTGCTTATGGACCCTCGAAGTTTACCGTCATTTTTGTGCGAGATGGCCAAATGCGACTTCTCCCACTGGATCGACCCTCCTCACGAACGGTATGTTGATCGTTATGTGGATACGTTATGGGCTCGAATATGGGACTTGGAGTACCGAATGGAGAGTCTCACTGAGGAGAACAACGACCTCCGCGAACAGATGCAACGCGAGAGGGGCAACGAGGAGGTCGTGAATATAGGAAGCTCTTATGATCCCACATGTTGCTGCGCGAACCCGAGCTGCATATGTGCATGCCACTACCATGACGGCCACCACGTCCGAGGCGGCCCCTCGCAATTCTCCATGTGGGTGCCACGAGGCTCGTTTGGCATGTAGGTAACGAGGTTATGCTTGTGTCGTATTTTAGTTCATGTATTTGTTCATGTGTTGGCATGTAGAATTTGTGTCGTTTGGCATGTGGCGGTAGGACTGTTGTGTTGAATTAAAATGTTGGGTGTACTACTTTTCATAAATTCTGTATGTGTAATGTATGTGTTGTTTCGTGTTATAAGTGCGTGACGCCTTCATTTTCTGTGACCTTCGTTGAAACTTCTGGTGTTAAGCATGTGATGGATTAGTTGTTATCTTCGTGGAGTTGTTATCACAAGTAATACTGAGCATGAAATACAAGGTTACAACATACATACAAGGAATAAGTCCATTACAACATACAAGGATGTCCATTACAACATACAAGGATGAAATACCAGCCTGCTCGCACTTCAAAGATGTCCACGGAATAAGTCCATTAAAACATACAAGGATGTAACATACAAGGTTAACAAATGGTACATTAAATTTAGCATGCATTACAACACCAACTCATCGATCGGTCATGCATTGCATCGTCTAGTCATGTGCCCTCCCGACCGCATCGCCCACAACGTGCACGGATGTTCCACTTGTGATTCGTCCATGTCATTTCTAATACGTCGGCTCTGTCGCCGACCCTTCCCACCCTTCAGCATGTTAATATCCGGAACCCAGGTCCTCGCTGAAATGTCCAAAGTGGTGAAGTTTCCCACCGCCCTGAACCCCCGGAGCTCCCCACACCAAGCTTGCAGTATTCTCTCTTTGAAAAAGTACTCGGACATGAAGTTGGAAGGATCAATGCGCACGGTTCCGCATGCAGCGAGGACATGAGAGCATGGCCTGTGTAACAACTTAAGCTTGTTGCATGTGCAGCTAGGTCTGTTTGCATGATCTCCAAGGCATACCTCGTGAGTAATAAGTGAACGAGATGTCCCAAATCCGCTCACACGGAGTATCACCTCGAAACGATGCTCCTCGTTGCCCATGCAATGCATCAGTGCAATTGAGCCTTCTGTGCCTTCGTCTCCATGTACGCAGTAATTTTTGACGAATACAGGGCTCCGGGATTGGCCGCATGAAGTGCGGCACTCGCGTGCCTGTCCCTGAAGTAGCGGATTGTGCTGTGAAGAACACCTTCCACGATGGCGACAAGGGGCTGAGAACGGAGACCCCTGAGAACCCAATTGTACACCTCGGCAAGGTTACTTGTCATTATTCCGTACCTTGCGCCATCCGTGTCGTGTGCAACAATGACCACTTCTCCAATGGTTCCCCGATCCACCGCGAAGCACTTGATGTTTCGCGCTCCTCCTTCTTGGACCACTTGGGTTAGACTCATCGATTCTTGGCAAGCATTGCGGTTGTGCCGCCCAGAGTGACCGCCCCTTGCTCCTCTCGTCGACGTTCTTCTGGTGTGCTCATCCAAAGAACCCCATAAAGCATCAAATTTTCTCTGCTTGGTTCGCCTAGCAAGCCTCTTGAATAGCTTCATCAAAGATTGTTTCGGGAATTGCTTGAAAAAGTTTGCCCTAAGTGACGCATCGCACCACCGGTTCCTCATGTCCGCCAAGGAACGCTCTCCTCGGGTCTTCTTGAAGTTTTCGTATGGCCTTTATAATACCGCGTGGCGATCATGGATTACGCACACACCGGCCGGTGCCTACAACTCCAGTCTTCACATGTCTTAGAAACCACAACCAGCTCTCATAATTCTCACTCTCCACAAATGCAATAGCGGCAATATTTGATTGTTACCGCAACGCCTATGGCCGTCGAGAGCGCCCTTTGTATTTGCTCACAAGAAGGTCCCATCTATCGAGATCATCGGCAGCATGTGCTTGAATGCTTCAATGCTAGCACCAAATGCAAACAATGCTCTCGCAACACCGCAAATCTGGTGGACTTACGGACGGCTTCGTGCACGGCGATGTACGTGCCGGGTTCCTTTGTTGCAACACCTTAAGCATACGAGGAAGGTTGTCGTGCGCGCCTCAAAAGTGCCAAACGTTTTCCAACGCCTTTTGCTTGGCACGCCACGCCGCGTAGCTAATCTTATACTTGAATTTATTCTCAATAGCTAGCACAATATGTGTTGCCGCAACATCTTTTTCTCCACTATCTCCCGTACATCAAATTGGCTATAAATCCGGACGTCGTTTCGATGCCTCGCCAAGACGGTGTTCGAATGCGGAGTGCGGCTCCACCTTGGACACAATCCGGTGAGTGTCGTGCTTGGGTCTCTGGCGTGCACCCTCCAAGGACAACCAGTGCTCGCACTTCACGATGTCGCTCCCGGCTTGATTTGACGACGCGAAATGTCCGTTGCATTGAAAGGGCCCAAAGCTTGATGGCATCTGCGGCGCTTCCTTGTCAAAAAAAACAGCATGCACCGAACCTCTGTCTCATGATACTCCCATGGTGATTCATGCTCATCATATGCGAAACGCCCTCCGCATTAAACCGGTTCCATTCTCGGGGATAGGAACTTCTTCATCATCGAATTGTCCTCCTCGTCGTCCTCTACAGCTTGCTCTTCATCCCATGCCCTCGGTCATCGATTCCATCTGCGCCGCACGATATACTCATTATACTCTCCTTCATCGGCTTGCCCGCTTCCTCTCTGGAGCTTGACGGTGTAACTCTCCTCCATATACCGCATCGGCTTGCCCGCCCCTGTATAGCTTGACGGCTGTAACTCTCCTCCATGTACCGCATTGCCTTCATCATGAGCAACTTCATCAGCTCGCCATCGTGCTGCCCGCCCGAGCCGCTAGCACCTCCCGAAGCATAGGCGGGCGCTTGCGAGCTTGCGCACCGCTTGTAGTGAACACGGTTGCACAAGCGAGACACACTCGTATCCACGGCGTCGGCACCCTTGCACAAAGCCCTTCCACGGCGCGAGCGCACAATGTCTTCAACTCCCATCCGATGTCGGTGGGAGACCGGCTCCAAAGCCCTTGCACAACGACGCACACACCTCGGGGTCCAATGAAAACTCGGTCACCAATGCCGCACATCCGTCATTGGAGCATTCTCGTCATCCGAAGTACGAGAGTGACTTGCGGAAAATCCTCAAATCCACACCATTCGGACCTTCACGAATCATTCCAGACCATAATACACTCTCAATGTAGTATCGCCATTAATGATGTACGCCTACATGTATGATTGAAATTTACGACATGTCAAATATTATCGTTCAACACTAAACTAAACTTTCTATACTAAAAAGAGTAGTAAAATTTCTATACTACAAAATGTTCCATACTACAAAATGTATACTACATCTACAATTTGTACTAACACTAATATTTCATCTAAATAATAGTGTAAATACAACCTAATTAACGAAAATACCTGGATCCAAATCGATGGAATAGCTTGGTCTCCTTCCTCCTTCACCTCCTCCTTCTCTTCTCCCCTCCCCTCCTTTTCTTCCCCTCCTTCTCTTCTCCTCTTCTTTTCTTCCCCTTCCTCCTCTCTTCTTCTCTCTGGCTCTCTGCGCAGAATGGGGAAATGTGGTTGTTTGGCAGAATGAGGGTAGTGGGCGGCAGTCGGTGGATATCCATTGCAGTCGCTCTACCGTTGAGCGACTGAAATTGCGATCGCTTTACGCGGTTGAGCGATCGCAATTTCAGTCGCTCAACGGTAGGGCGATCGCAGTATCGCCAACGGTTCGACATTCCCTTTGTGTCGCTTGCGGTTGGGCGAAAGGAAGAAGTCGCCAATGGGGGCGATCGGAGACTATTTTTGTAAAAATTTTGTCGCGGGTATATTTATGTATTTTCGAATAAAAAATGGATTATCCGTACAAAAAATTCCGATGGAAATCACCATTACACTCTTACAGCGTTGGTACCTCAGGCTTGTGACTGACGAGACAGTATACTAGGTACCTTGTATTATGAGCCGCTATATCTTAGCGAAATGGATGGTTGTGAAGTATTTTAAGGATAATAAAAAGCCTCATATTATAAAGGCACGCTTATCCAATTTACAAGCTAGTACGAAATAATATGCATCGCAACAGAAAATATACATGGTGTACTACGGGTTATAATCTAAAGACTTAACCAATATCAACACAAATTCACATCAAACTAACCAGCCTCCTCTGCTGGGATCTCTTCTTTTTAGCTAGCATCTGTGGCGGCGGTGTCTGCATCTCACATCTCACCAAGTAGCTATAGTAAGGCGGTATGCTTGATCTCCATATTAGGGCATCAAATTTCCCTTTAGGTGTTACACTTCCTGATTGAACATCTTGTATTTTTATCCTGGGGAGATCATCCTGTGCAGAGCATGCTTCATAATAACTGTAAGCTAACAATGCGCTGCGTGTTTTAGACATTCTCCAAAGATACACAGGCTTATCTTCCACTACAAGATCACCTGGATGCTTACCAAACAGAAGGAGATGCTTATTTGTGAAATCTTTCAAGCATTTTAAAAGCCTGTACCAGAATTGAGCCCTGAGATTAGCTCTGAGTAAGCCACCGATGACGTTTGCTGCTATGAACGATCCATTCGTCTCTGCCGCGATCTCCATACATATGGGTGCTAGCTTTGGTTGTTCTTTTGGATTTGTGCTCCCAAATGCAATTGTCTTGAAGAAATACCAATAAGCTTCCTGAGGCAAAAAAACTTAGCTGAAGAGCTTCTGTTGTTCCAAAAGTTGCTATCTTATCTGATCGGCTGGTAATTATGATTTTACTCCCAGCTTCCATGCGGTCCCCTATTAAATTGGAAGATATTTTTCTCCATGTTTCCTCGTCCACGTCTCCGACTAGTTCGATAATAACTAGTGACTTTCCATTGGAGCCAAGATTTTGATGCTTTGTCACACCAGAGTCTCTTAGGGGCACCATGCTTCCACCATCAACATCATTTCCACTAAATAACACAATTGAAGAGAAGTATCTACGCACCCTCTCATCGTGGCAGACATGCTCAACGAGTGTGCTTTTCCCAACTCTAGTTGGACCAATTATCGGGAGTACAGGCAAAATCTCTGCACCAGGAAAGTTTGCTTGTAGCAAGAAGTTGATGACCCTCTCCTGTTCTTCATGACGACCAAACATGCAGTTTTCCAACAATAAGTACTTGCAGTAAGGTTGGCGATGCATAGGAGGGTAGCAACTTAGAAACACAGCAAACTCTTTCATATCTTCAGTTATGTTTTCTAGGCTACTAAGCATCTTTTGCAGCTCTTTTATCTCGTCACCTTCAGATGCCATTTCCCCTGTCCTTGTAGAGGAACAAAAACGCTTTGCTGGGTTGCATCGGGACAAGGCGGACGAGCGATCACCCACCTCACCTTGAGCCTTGTCTTCAGTGATGTGGTACCTGAAGTGATCAAGCATGTAGTAGCCTCTGTAGATCCCATTTCTCATCATCTGAAGTTGCAGAAGCATCGCTTGGTTTGTGATGTGCCTCCCCTCGGCCTCCTCGACGGTGGTTTGGATCCGCAGCAGCATGCGGTGCAGCCGCTGCAGGCCCTCCTCCACGCCCTGTTGCTGCGAGAAGCATCTATTCAGCACGAAGGATATGGATCTACTGACAAGATCGCCAAGAACTGCAGAAACGAAGGTGTCCATTGTGAATTGTTGTGAATGGAAGAGGGAGAAGTGGCGTCATTTATATTTGTTTCAGGTCATCTGTGGAGTCCCGGTGACTTTGACCTGGTACAATCACGTGAGAGGTTTGTCAACGCAAGTGATTGCACGGCAGCTACCCATGTCGCCATGGATAGCTACGTCACTAGCGATTCGTGGGACTGCCTTGTTGCTCTGTTTACCACGAGCAGGTCAGTCTGCTTACATGAATGGCTGAAAATAAAAGGCAAGAGTACCAGCCTAGTACCACAGGAACTCCGTTAGCTGTGATTTGATTGCAAGATTGGACCATATATGTCCAATGGACGTGAGCAGCTTCCCGTCTAAAGAAAAACAAATTATAGAACAGCCAATACAATTTTTTTAAGTAGTGCTTCTATGCATTCACTCCCTCTAATAGAGTTGCATTAATCTTGATGCACTAAAAGGAGTAAGTAGAGAGAATCAGGGAAAAATTTATGTACAAATTTCGCAGGTAACCAGCGGTTACCAGGTTTATCAGTGGATTCCGATAAAATTTTATACCAAGCAAAAAAAATTCGGATTCACCAAATATTCATCTAAAAATAAAAAAATCAAACTTCAATTCAATATTTTCGTCCGAAAAAAATCCGATAAATGGTGGTTATTGATTCTATTGCTACCCGCTAATAAAATTTTTAAATAGATATATTTTTCTCTGCCGAGAATCACCCTTACCATGCGTCAATATTAGTGCACTTTCTCAGTGCACTTGGTGCAACAACCGACGGGAGGCCTGCCGTGCCCTACGGACTACGGTATTCGGCCCAGCAAAAGAAGTCCGGCCCTACGAAAAGCCCAGTCACATCGCCCGTCATGCCGTCCCGCTGCTACGCACCTCTCTCTCCATTTGCCAGCCTTTCGTTCCGTCCCGCAATGTCCGCGCGGCGCCGGTGTCCGTGGCTGCTCGGTGGTCGCAGCGACGGATGGCGAAGTCCCAGCCGCCCTGCCCCGCCCCGCCCCGCCGGCCGCGAGCTGGACCTCGCGTGCCGCTGCGCCCGCGCCTGCCGACCTGGCCTCCGCGCCGATATCACGGGTTGCACGGGTAAGTCTCGCTTATTTTGAGGCTTCGAGCATTTGGAATGGCCAATGCGTAGTGCGTGGCTTGCTGCTCCATGATAGATGGACTCAGGATGGTGTGTTGGTGTGTGTGATTCCGCCGCCCAAATGTTGGGCTCCCCCGGTACTTGTTATCCCCAAATAATGTTGGTGTGTTGACTGTGTTCCGTTCCATAGCAGTAGTTTTGTAGACTCGTAGTTGGTCATGGCAGCCATATGTACCAGCACCCTTGATATTCTCCCGTAGAAATGAAATGGAAGCTACTGTAAATCCTCACGGTCCACGAACGACAGAAACACACGGGCGCCGAGTAGGACTGAGCACTGAGTAGGTCGTAAAAAGATGCGAGTAACACGCAAGGTTGCGTGTACATGTTCGATGCGTTAGCTAGATAGGACCGTGCATCTCAGTTCCTAGGTTCGAAATTACTTTGGTCCAACCTGCGGTTGCTGTGTTGTGTGATGCACTATAGAATCTAGCTAACAATAGGAATCTTTTGCCTATTTCAGTGATTTTTTTGTTGTTTTTATGGATCTAAAAAGATGCTTTCAAGTACTTATTGTATCAAAAAATGAAAAAATAAAAATGGTTTTGAAAAGCACAGATGTTCCAAACAGAGCCTTCTAAAACACAGCATTCGAATTCTTGGCTGAGCTTACGCCGGTTACAAGCTGATATGAAAACAACACGCATCACTACAGATTCAGATCAAATTAACCCTCCTCCGCTGCTGGCACCGCTTCTTTTTAGGCAGCATATGCAGGGGTGGTGCATGCATCTTGAAACGCATCAAGTATATATAGTAGGGTGGTATGTAGGGGTGGCAACGAGCCGAGCCGGCTCGGCTCGTGAAAGCTTGGTGGAATGGAGGCTCGGCTCGGCTCGATTAGGATATCAAGCTTTTTTGTGGGCTCGGTTCGGCTCGTGATGCGGCTCGAGCCAGCTCGCGAGGACTCGCGAGCCAGCAACATGTTAGATATATATATAAATCCAATTAAGCATTAGACTAATACGAGATTTTTGCAATGCAAATACTTTTCCAGCAACATGTTAGAATGGAAAGCATGATTTGTGATGTTAAAAATCAACATTTTGCATCACATTAGATGATTATATGACACATAACTTTTACTTTTTAGTTGGCTCGCGAGCCAACCGAGCCGCTCGCGAGCTGGCTCGGGCTCGGCTCGTTTAGATCCCAAGCTTTTTTGCTGGCTCGGCTCGGCTCGTTTCATTCACGAGCCGAGCCAAGCCTCCACGAGCCCGAGCCGAGCCCGAGCTGGCTCACGAGCCCGAGCTTTTTTGCCAGCCCTAGTGGTATGCTAGATCTCCATGCAAGGGCTTCAAATTTCCCATGAGGTTAGCACTCCCCCTGTGAAGATCCTGTGTTGTTATCTTGGGTAGCTCATGCTAAGCAGAACACGACTGATATATATTGTAATCTAAGAGCACGCTACGGGTTTTAGGTATTCTCCAAAGGTATATAGGTCGATCTTCTGCTGTAAGATCAAGTGGATGTTTACCAAACAGAAGGAGATGCTTATCTTTGAAATCTTTCAAGCATTTTGAAACCTCATACCAGAAATGAGCACTAAGATTAGCTCTGAGTAAGCCACCAACAGCATTTGTTGCACGGAACAATCCATTTATCTCTGTGGCGATCTTCATAACAATGGATGCTAGCTTTGGTTGCGAAACACACACACACACACACAGATATAATTAATAGGGGCACCAGCCACCATGGTCTAGAATAGATATTTTCCTTATGTATCATGTGCGAAAAATTTTAAAAGTTTTTGGATATATATATATATATATGTATATATACACTAACCAGCGCGCAAGTGTAAAATACCGAGGAAAGTTACTGCTATTTCTGAATGAAGTTATTGCTAAACCTTTATAGTGCAGAAAGTTATCATCGGTTTTGTATGAAGTTACCATGGATAGCGAGTGAAGTTATTACCGAACGCTCTAGGACACAGCCGGTGATAACTTTCTTCACAGCCGGTGATAACTTTCTTCACAGCCGATGATAACTTTTAGTACAACCATTGATAACTCAAAATTGCACGTAGAATAGTGCTACTGTGTGTATATGTATATGTGTGTATGTGTGTGTATATTCACATATAATCATGGAGAAATCAATAAGCACAGATAAGCATACAATTTAAAGAAACCAAAGGCATAATCATGGGCAACAATTCACCTTCTCGTCCCATCCAGCAATCATTGTACCAATTGACAATCCCATCCCACAAATAAAGGGTGTCACCAGTATGTGGTGAATGAGGAATCGTCATCAGTAATGAGCATATCATCCACATATAGAAGTAGTGTCCGACCTCAAGGTGAGACATGAACAAAAAGAGTAGGATCATGGGCACTGACAGTGAAACCGACAACGATAATCACTAAGGTGAAACGCACAAACTAGGCATGAGGGGCCTGTTTGAGGCCATAAAGAGCACGACGAAGACGATAGACATGGCCATCTGGAACAGAATACCTAGGTGGTGGCTGCATATAAACCTCCTCATGCAAAACACCATTAAGAAAGGCAATCTTAACATCCAGCTGAGAGATAGACCATCGGTGAATAGAAGTAACCGCAACAAGAGTGCGAATAATGGTCATATGGGCAACAAGGGCAAACGTCTTATCGTAATCATGACCATACTCCTGCTGGAAGCCATGAGCCACAAGACGAGCCTTATAGCACTCAATAGTACCATTAGACCTGGTCTTAATCTTGTACACCCACTTGCACATGATAGTACGAGCATGCACAGGCGTCGGTACAATATCGCAAGTCTGTATGTCTAAGAGCATCAAGCTCCTCTGCTATAGCGAGCTGCCACTCAGAATGAGAAGCAGCCTCACGATAAGAACTAGACTCAATGACAGAGAACACGAGCGGTCGAAATAAAACCAAGACGATCAAGAGGTCAAAGGGATGTCCGGTCACGAAGGGCGTAATGAGGAGCATCATCAGAGGAATCAGACGTCGGTGTCGGCAAGATACCAGAAGATGAGTCTGGTGAAGAACGAAGACGTCTAGAGTAGTGCACCCCAGAGAAACGAAACAGTGGTGCTGCAGAAGCAAGAGGCAGTGCTGCAGAAGGCAACACAGGAGGTGAAGGTACAGAAGGAACAACTGGAGACAGGCTAGAAGAAGGCTGTGAAAGGGGAGAAATGGGTGAAGAGTCAGGGAGAGACAACCAGGAGATCGTCTCGATGGTGAAAGTAGGATGAGGAGCTGAATCTCAATAGAAGAAAGGTCGAGATTCATCAAAAACAACGTCTCGTAAGATCCTAATCTATTGAGCAGAAGGATTATAGAAGCAATAACCCTTGTACTCATAACTGTACCCAAGAAAAATACACTCAACTGATTGGGCTGACAGTTTGGTGAGCTCACGAGGCTATAGCAGGACAAAATAGGTGCAGCCAAAAACACGAAGGTGACCATACTAGGGGGCTCTAGAGTAGAGACGCTCTATAGGACCGACATCCTTAAAAGCAGTGGAAGGCTGCATATTGATGAGATATGTAGCCGTAGAAACAGCCTCCGCCCAGAAATGTGGTGGAACATGAGAAGAAAGAAGAGTGCGAGCAGTCTCAAACAGATGACGATGCTTGAGTTTAGCAACCCCATTCTGAGCATGGGCACTAGGATAAGAAGACTGGTAAAGAGTGCCCTGCTCAGAAAGAAATTGTCTGAAAGCACCAGAACAGTTCTCTCCAGCAAAATCGCAGTGAAAAGTACAGATAGAGGACTCAAACTGAGTACGAACCATCGTGGCAAAGTATGATAGATTGCAAGAAACTGACCACGATTAGACATAGGGAAAAGCCAAGTGAAACGAAAATAATCATCAATGAAAATTACATAGAATTTATGCCCGCCTTTTGAGACAATAAGCGCAGGTCCTCATACATCTGAATGAACTAAATCAAAAGAACGAGAAGACATAGACTCACTAGAATGATAAGGAAGTTGTACCTACTTACCCAGCTTACAACCCTGACAAAACATTAACGTGCCAACAGTAACATGTCCAAGAACACTCTGACGAACTAATGAAGAGAGATGAGACCCACACAGGTGTCCTAAACGATGATGCCACTGAGCAAAAGCTCCAGAAGTGGTGGTAGCAGTGGCGGTAGAGGCAGACATAGCAGGAGCAACTGAAGTGGACGGAAGGTGGAGGTGGTCGAGAATGCAGAGACCCTGATGATCCCTACAGCGTCGGCCAGTCCCAAGTACCGTCCCTATCTGTCGATCCTGGATGAAATAGGTGCGAGAGTCAAAAACTATCCTACAACCAAGATCAGTGAGCTGTCCTACCGAAAGAAGCTGCATGGTAAGCTGGGGAACATGAGAAACAGTTAGAACAGAAAAGCCAGTGGACAAAAGAACGCCCTGAAAGCTGACAGACAAGGAAGTACCGTCAACTGTCTGAACAGAGATAAGAAAATCAAGAGGTCCTACTGAAGTGAGAGATGTGGAGTCCGGTGTCATGTGAAAAGAGGCACCAGAATCTAGAACTCAAGAGGTACCTGGAGGAGACGTCTGAGCTAAACTGGCAGAACCCGCTAAGCTGTGAGAGAGCTGCTGAAGTAGAGCCTGGCAGAGCTACTGAACAGAGTCATCTTTCTGAGCAGAAACTGATGAGCTGGCCTGTCCTGTGAAGGATGGGCCTCTCTACCCCCTTTGGTTGCCCACCCCCACATGCCTTGTTCTGTTTTTTCCTCACCGCACAACTCTGGTAGTCGTGCCTGAAGTTCTTTTAGTAGTTGCACTGAACTCCAGTTGGTGCGAAAACAGGAGCGGAGGGAGAGGCTATAGTCGAAGCAGATATCATTGTCGTAGTTGAAGAAGGGGCAACAAGCACAGTCGGAACAGACTGTGCTACTAACCCGAGATGAATTTCTTCAGTCCGAAGCGTTGAAAGGGCCTCTGTAATGGTCGGCCGTGGAGAGCGGCTCAGCAGCTGAGCTCTGACAGGCTCAAACTCTGGGCGAAGACGGTAGACGAACTCATAAAGGCGAAGGCAATCATGATCTGTCTTCTGCATTTTGTGACACTCCTGACAAAGTGGAGAGGCCAGCTCATCTAGCTGGCGCCAGAGACTTGCTAGGGCCCAAAAGAAGTCATCAACAGAAGAATCTCCCTGGCGAAGCGTTTTCAACTCACGCTGAAGTGAAAAGAACTGAGCATCACTACTTTACTGGTATCGCTCACGCAAGTACTCCCAGATCTGTCGAGTAGACCGTAGACCAACAATGTCTGACTGGATGGAGTCATCGACGCTGACCACTAGGATGGCACGAACACAGGCCTCGTCAGCACACCAGCGCTCGAAAGCATCAATGGTATACTGAAAAGCCTCATCAGCAGCCTTTGCTTCCTTGGCAGCCTCATTTGCTGCAGGAGGTGCAGAAGTAGACTGCCTAGGAGGAGGCTGAACTGGCGGTGGCGGAGAAGGATGTGCACCGGTGTCATGTCCCCAAAGGCGGAGACCATCAAGCGTGATCTCCATGAGAGAAAACCATAACCTATAGTTCATTCCATGGAGCTTTGTTCCTGAGAATGGGATCGCAGCAGATGGAATAGAAGTTATCGGTAGGTGGTGCTGGACGATGCGGCGACCAAGGCAATGAAGTCTAACAGGTGGCGCTGGATGGTGTGGCGGTTAGATCAACGTTATGTTTTTTTTCTCTTTTTTCTTTTTTATGCTAATACAAAAATAAAAACGTCGCTCGGCCGAAATAGATAGTCGACTCGCTCGGGCGTCGCCAAGGCAACAAGCAGGTGGACGGCGGAGCGGCGGCCGGCAGAGCGTCAACCGGCGGCTCAGGGGCCGTCAGCAAAGTGGCGGACGGCAGCGATCGAGCGGGTACTGCCGGATCAGGTGGAGACGATGACGGTGGCCCGGGCAGCGGCGGCGGCAACGATGGATCGGCCGAATCTGGTGAGCGGCACCAGATTGAGTGAGGTAGCGCCGGATCTCGGTGGAGACGACAGCGGCAGCTCGGGCGATCGAGTGGAGACAACGGCGGCGGCGGTGACAATGGATTGGCTGGATTTGGCGAACAGCGCGCCAGATCGAGCGAGGTAGCACCAGATTTCGGTGGAGACGATGGCGGCAGCTCGAGTAGCGGTGGCCCGCCCGGGCGGCGGCGGCTTGGGTGACGATGGCCTAACGGCGGAGGCGGCAGGCGGCGGTGGCGGCGGTGGCGGCCTAGGCAATCGCGGCGGCGGCGACAAGCGGCGACAACGGCCTAGGAGACTGCGGTGGCGGCCTGAGCAGCGGCAGCCTTGGTGGCGTCGAAGGCAGCGGAAGAACAACGTCAGAGCCCTAGCTCTAATACCGTATTATAAATATTATGTGTATATTCATGAGGCTAAAGGATAATATATGTAGGGAGTATAAGAGGATATACAGAGAAATATGCTATGTACAGATAAAGAAATCAAGGCATATAAGGAAATGAATAACAATCCTATTCTATACTTAACAGCACCTTTAAGATACAGATCCTTTTCTGGTATGTTTGTGTTCTCTTTTTGGAAGAATTCTCCCTATGCTTCCATGCAAAATTTGCTTATGGTTTTTTAGAAATTCATTGCACTAACAATCAAAACGTAAGATGTTTCCTCAAAATAAAAGAAAGTAGACTTTAAAGCTTGCTGCAGTACCTTTCTGTTTAGGATTTGTTCTGGCTTGTTCTGTTATCTTTATGGCAGTGTGAGTTTGTTGTGCTTTGGTGCTTTCAAGTTTCAATATTGATGACTCAGAAGAGTTGTTCTCATAGTCTATCTTTATTGTTGTTTCAGTTTGTCTTCAGGCGGAGACGTTGAGTACAGGTCAACATTATGTGATACTGCAGAACTACAATTCTCTATCGAGGTACATTGCAACCAGTGGCGGAACCAGAATTTAGTTACACCTCGGGCTCAATGGTAGAATGATCTAAGCTATCTAGGCTGAACTATGAAAGTATTACCCAGGTTGGACTGAATTTACCCAGGCTGTACACTAGATATTTTTCCACACCCCGAGTTGAAGCCTACCCTGCCCGAGGTGTGGATCCGCCCCTGATTGCAACTTCTGTTCATGATTGGTACCTTCATATTTGGTTTTAACTTTCATATTCGATTTCATCAAACAGGCAAGTTTGTCACTTGAATTTATTCGAAGGTGTTAACAGCTTACTAACATAGTAAGTTTTGCTCCATGGCAGCAATGCTATTGGATGGGACCCATGGGAGCTGCATGCTACTTAGGAGAAGAGCAAAGTCAGTAAACAATGGACAATGTCATCAAGGTATGCCATTCAACATTCATATCTTTTGCTGAGCCATTATTTATGTTTATTTGCTTTGTTACATAGTTAAAATAGTCACACTCTATGTTCAACAAATTTGCTGCCATAAAAGGTTAGGATGTGAGTTTGGCGTCGCCTTGCCACACGCCATACTCGCTTAAAAGGTGTGAAGGTAGTCAGACGCCTCGCCTTGCCTTATCGCCGTGATAACCTTGGGCGGCGCATAGGAGGGTAGCAACTCAGGAACACAACAAACTCTTTCATATCTGCAATGATGCTTTCTAGGCTAACAACAATCTTTTGCAGCTCTTTCATCTCACCTTCAAAAACAACTTTGCTTGTCCTAGTCGATAAACAGAAGCGCTTAGCAGGATTAGATCAAGACTAAGGCAAACGAGTGCTCACTCACCTCATCTTTCACCCTCTCTTCCTTCAGCATTTGGTACTTGAAAGCATCAAGCATGTAGTAGCCTTTGTACGTCCCTTCTCTCAACATCTTCAGCTGTTGGAGCAACGCTTGGTTTGTGATGTGCCGCCACTCCGCCTCCTCGACGATGGTCTGGATCTGCAGCAGTATCCTGTGCGTTGTAGGTTCTCCTCCACGCCTTTCTGCTGCCGCCAGTATTTGTCGACAACAAAGGAAACTGACAAGATACCAAGAATTGTAGAAATGAACGCCTCCATTCAGAACCTCTGCCAGAGGAAGAGGAAAAGGTGGTTGGGTTTAACTCAGTTCATCACTGATCCCCAACTCAATGTGGCCAGAGAGGTTAAATACAAGGTCAACCACAACAAAGTGTCAAGTTCATTTATGGTGTTTTGTTGACTAGATGCTGAATTGGTCTAGATTTCTGAGTGAAGTGGGTGTTTAACAGTGATGTTTGCTGGCATGAGCTTTGAAATAATACACCGGCGGCTACAACATAAATGACTTCATCTGTCCTGGAAACGGAATCTGTAAAGAACAGACGATAATAGTTTTACTACAAGTATGATTGACATGTGACCACAGTAACATTATCATTTGCAGAGGGCATAGATACCATGGCTGCGTTTTCATGCAAAAGATACATAGTGAGATATTTTGCGCCTGTGGCTTGCTGTATCAGTGAGAACATACTCCAGATTACTTCACTTGAATAGTCAAGGCGGTTAATGCGACATGATGGAGCATGCAGTTTTAACCACACAATAATAGATTAACAGTTAAAGTTTCATTTCAAACTGAAAGTTATATTACACAGTTTTATGGTTAATTCGAAATCTAATATTCCGATTTCTTTCAGGTTTTGCTGCACTACTTACAGACTACTGTAGGGACAACGTGCACAAACCTAGCCCTATGATCTACTCTAGCAGTGCACACTTGAATCAAATACCCTGCAACCGAGAGCGCTTCTTCTTCACCATGCCGCAACTAACCAGGTAGCTATAGTAGGGAGGTATATGAGATTTCCATGCAAGGACTTGGAATTTTCCGCGAAGCCTAACTCTTCCCGACATAACATCTTGCATTGTAACATTGGGAACTTCTTGCAGAGGAGAGCATATCTGATAACAGCGATAAGCTAACAGGGCTTCAGAAGTGCTGACTATTCTCCAGAGGTACACAGGTCGGTCCTTCTGTACAAGCTCCATTGGATGTTCACCGAACATAAGGAAATGCTTGGCGTTGAATTCCCTCAAGCACTGGAGAACCTTGCGCCAAAACTGAATGTCAAGATTATCTCTCAGTAAGGTGCCAATTATGTTTGCAGCAGTGAAAGAAGCATTAAGCTCAGCCGCAATCTCCATAGCTGTCGATGACAGCGTTGGGTATTCCACAGGATCTGCAGTTCTCAATGCAATCATCTTGAAGAAGTACCAGTAAGCTTCCCGAGGCAAAAAATTTAGCATGAGAGCTTGTGCTGTTCCAAAATGCTGGATCTTCTCAGACCTGCTTGTAATTATGATCTTACTCCCCTGTGCCATACGGCTTCCCAAAGAGTACAGCTTTCTCCATATTTCCTTATCCATATCCCCAACTAGTTCCATTACAATAAAAAGCCTCCCATGTGAGGCAGCATCATTTCTGTACTTGATAACACCGCTGTCTTGCAGAGCATTCACCTTTGCACCTTCAAGATCATCTCCACTGAAGAAAACAATTGAGGAGAAGTAATCTCTCACCCTCTCGTCGTAGCAAACATGCTCAACGAGAGTGCTCTTCCCAACTCTTGCTCGTCCAATTATCGGAAGAACACTCAAATTTCCTGTGCCGGGGGGGCCAACCTGTAGCAGAAAGTTCACAATCCTCTCATACTCCGCGTGACGGCCGAACATGCACTTGTCTGAAAATAAGTACCTGCTATAAGGTTCGCGGCACATGGGAGGATAGCACTTCAAGAACACCACAAATTCCTCCATATTGGCAATGATCATGTCCAGGCTGCCAAGCATCTTTCTCAGTTCTTTCACCTCCTTGCCGTCGAACACGACGCTCGACGTCCTGGTAGAGAGACACAGGCGCTTGGCTGGATTGAATCTGGACAAGGCAAACGAGTGATCGCTCACCTTATCTTCTGCTTTAGCTTCATCGTATCCAAGGCTTCTGCACTTGAAGGTGTCGAGCACGTAGTAGCCTCTGTACATGCCTTGTCTCAGCATCTCAAGCTGCCGGAGCATCGCTTGGTTCGTGATGTGCCGCCTCTCGGCCTCCTCGACGGTGACCTGGATTCGCAGCAGCGCGCGGCGCAGCCGTTGCAGGTTCTCTTCCACTGCTCCGGCCTGCAGCTGGTAGTATCTGTCAATGACGAAGGATATGGATCTGCTGACAACATCGCCAAGAACTGCAGAAGCGAGCACCTCCATTGTGAATCCAATCCTTCGGGATGGAAGAGGAAGAAGAGGCTTTATTGATCTGTACTGATTGTTTCAAGTCACATCTGTAGACTTGGTGACTTCGAGGTTGGGACCTTAGCCTAGCCGCAAGGAAATGTCAACTAATCAACGCATTAGATTGCACGGTAGCTATCGGCGTTAGAAACGGCTACATCACTCGTGAGAATACGGCTGCCTGGTCTCTGTTTTGTCTCGAAAACACTCAGGAGCGACGCGTACGTCTGGTTGGTTTATGTTGAATTCTTCAGTTTCAGTATTTAACAGGTCCCTCAATTTTTTTTTACTGAAATAGCCCTTTTGGAATTTTATTTTTTGAAATAAACTCCCTCTTAAACCTTCCCAGTCGGAGCCCTTGCAAGTTGCAACGCCACATTCGGCAGACTTTTAAGGGCTCGTTTGGTTCGACTACGGTTTATGATTTTTAGCTGAAATTTTTGAATTTTAATAGATAGATATTTGCTTGCGATTTTGATTAATACAGATGTTAGGCTTTTAACGTGTACTACAATTCTCTTTTGAAAGTTAGGTACTGTAACAAAAACCAAAAGCCGCTAGTATCGGTCGAAAAGAACACGCTCTAAGCAAGTTTGTTTTTGGAAATAAGTTGCCACTTGTGAGGAAGTACAATTTTTAAAAGTAAGATAATAAAAGGATTATTTTATTTAAAAGATCCGTACATATCAGCACGAATTTGATGACTTACAATAATGTACTTCAAAATGGAAAATTTCTTCTTGTACCATACTGTGGCGATTTCCAGTTGAGTAATTGACTTTTGTCCCATATACAAAAGACAATCAAGAATCTCCAAGCGATTGATCATGATAATCTCTATACACGTTGGAAATAGCAATATCAATCTATAGTAAACATGATGACGACAGAACTGTGGATCGCACCACGTACTGAATGGTTGCACTTGCACCGGCGGGGCTTCCCACAGAAAACAACATCCGCGCGGAGTCCATGACAACGCCTGAGGGGCTTCAGGGCCGCTCTAGCTTCAGAGCTCGAGTCTTCCTCCAAGTGTTAGACACATTTAGGGATCTCTTAGGTTAGATCTAGCGGGGTTTCTTTACGGGTTCGGGTTCTTGAGGTGATACCGAGAGGAAGAGAGATGACTAACCGTCAGACGTGGAGGAGGAGGGGTTGGCCATCGCGGGTACGCGCGGTGAAGTCTGCGCACGGGCAGCGATGGTCGGGGAAGAGATGCGGGCTCCTTGGCGGCGGCGTCTCCCGAGCGACGGCGGTCTCCCTGGCGACGGTGATCTGGCGGTGGTGCTTCCCGTCGCTGGAGCGCCCCCTCTTAGATCGGATTAGGGTTTTGTCGGTGGGGAGGTGGCGGCACGGTGAACCTCGTCGTGTGTGCCGCCCCGGCCCCCACCTCTGTTTTATATGGCGCTGGCGACAGGGGCCCACCAGCCTATTGGGCTGGGCGCCCCCGATCAGGGCGCGGTCAAGGGGAGAGGGGGGCATTTGGCCGTTGGGCCAAATGCCCTGAGATCATTCTAACATTCTCCCCCTTGATCTCAATCTATACTTTATCTTTAATTACTTTTGCCTTTACACATTCCATCACAGATTAGTGCATAGAACATGTCTCATCGTCACGGTCAATCGCCGATAGATTCAACAGCTACAATACACCTTTCTGTTCTGAAATAGTTACTTTAATCTTTTGGGCTATCTTTTAGTCCAGGAATTATAGGCTTTTCCTTAAACCCATGCCGGCTATATGTTCTCTGAACACGTTGGGTGGTAAGTCTTTAGTAAGCGGATCCGCTAACATCTTTGCGGTACTTATATGCTCAAGACTTATAATTTGATCCCGAACTTTATCTTTCACAACATAGTACTTTATGTCAATGTGTTTGGCAGCACCACTTGACTTATTGTTGTGGGCATACGTTCTGCGGGTTCATTATCGCAGACAACTTAAGTGGTCTATTGATGTCGTCAACCACTTTTAAACCGGTATGAACTTCTTTAGCCGTTCACCGCCCGTAGCCTCATAACATGCTACAAACTCGGCATACATTGTGGGCGATGTAGTGACGGTTTGCTTTGAGCTTTTCCACGATATAGCTCCTCCAATGAGAGTGAACACATATCCGGATGTTGACTTTCTATCATCTCCGCATAATCGAATCTGTACCCCACTATATGGAGTGAATCGATCTTCTCAGATGTCATCATGAGGCCTTTTGTTCCTTGCAAATAACGCAAGACTTTCTTTATCAATTTCAATGTTCTATTCCGAGATTGCTCGAATCGCAAAGTAACCCGGTAACAAATGCTAAGTCAGGGCGTGTGCACACTTGAGCATACTGTAAGCTTCCGACAGCTGAAGCATATGGAACCGCTTTCATTTGTTCGAGCTTGTACTGGTTCCTGGGGCATTGAAAATCCCCATATCTGTCGCCCTTGACCATAGGTGTAGGTGAAGGACTACATTTATGCATACCAAATTTCTTTAAGACTTTCTCTATGTATGCCTTTTGTGACAGTCCCAATACCCCTTTGTTTCTATCCCGGTGAATTTCGATCCCTAGAACGAACGAAGCTTCACCAAGATCTTTCATATCAAAGTTTGAGGACAAAAACTTCTTTGTCTCCAGTAGCAGACTAACATCACTAGCAGCTAGCAGGATATCATCCACATACATGATTAGGAAGATAAACTTCCCATCTTTAAACTTTGCATAAACACAGTTGTCCTCTACATTTTCTTTAAACCCAAATTTTCTTATTGTACTGTCAAACTTCAAGTACCACTGTCTTGAAGCTTGCTTTAACCCATAAATCGATTTCTTTAGGCGGCATCCCATTCTTTCATTTCCTTCCACGACAAAACCTTTCGGTTGTGCCATGTAAACATTTTCCTCCAAATCCCCATTAAGAAATGCCGTCTTTACATCCATCTGATGTAACTCTAAATCATAATGTGCTACTAATGCCATTATGATTCTGAATGAATCTTTACATGAGACTGGAGAAAAAGTCTCATTGTAATCAATCCCTTCTCTTTGCGTAAAGCCTTTTGCCACAAGTCGCGCTTTGTATCTTTCTACAATCCCTTGGGAGTCAAGCTTTGTCTTGTAGACCCATTTATAGCCTACTGTTTTGGCTCCTTTAGGAATAGTTTCCAAGTCCCAGACTTTATTAGCCTTCATGAACCTCATTTCCTCTTCCATGACCTCAAGCCATTTTGAAGAATTTTCGCTTCTCATAGCTTCTTCAAATGAGGTGGGATCATCCTCCATTTGAAATTCCTCTGTATGATAAATCTGATAATCATCAGAAATAGCTGATCTTCTTACTCTTTGAGACCTCCTCGGGGCCTCCTCATTTGGTACATCTTCTGCTTGAGGTCACTTTTGCTCCCCTCATCTGTGGCAATAGGTTCTATAGGATCCTGAAGAACAGGTTCCTCATTATCATTCATTGTTGCCACAGGAGGAACAATAACAGGTGCTGGCACCACAGTGTCTTGCACCATCGGTGCAGCGACAGCAGGTAGTGTGAAGAACGGCTCTTGAATCATCGGAGTGGGCGCATACACCCGCTTCTCTTCAAGATCAATCTCACGAGCTACCATACTTCCTCTCATCATTTCATCCTCTAAGAAGACAGCGTGTCTCATTTCTACAAACTTTGTATATCTATCTGGACAGTAGAAACGAAACCCTTTTGACTTTTCAGGGTAGCCAATGAAATGGCAACTTACTGTTTTGGGATCAAGCTTCCCAACGTTTGGGTTAAATACTTTAGCCTCAGCAGGACTCCCCCACACACGTAAGTGGTTTAGTGAGGGAACTCTTCCTGTCCACAACTCGTACGGTGTTTTGGGCACCGACTTACTAGGGACTCTGTTGAGAATATGAATGGCGGTTTTTAACGCCTCCATCCATAAACTCAATGGCAGTGTGGAGTAGCTCATCATGCTTCGCACCATATCCATCGAGTGCAGTTGCGTCTTTCACTACTCCATTTTTGAGGTTCGCCGGTGTAGAATCTCGGGCCACTATTCCATTTTCTGTAAAAACCTTGCAAAAAGTCCAGGAACTTGTCCATATGGGGTATGTCGACCGTAGTACTCCCCCACAATCGATCGGGCTATCTTAATCTTTAAATCGTGTTGGTTTTCAACTTCAGCCTTAAATATCTTGAATTTATCTAAGGCTTCATTTCTTTCTTTGATTGGATAAATATATCCATAACGGGAGTAATCATCCGTGAATGTTATGAACGAGTCATATCCATCCACACTTTTTACAGGAAAAGGACCACAAATGTCTGTGTGAATAATTTGTAGAACTCCTGTGCTTCTTTTAGCGTCTTTTTTAATTTTCTTTACATATTTTTCTTTAATGCATTCTCTGCATTGTTCTAAGTCTGAGAACTCTAATGGAGGAAGAATATCATTCTTAACTAGTCTTTCTATTCTCCCCTCGAAATATGGCCTAAACGATGCCATAATTTCGACGACTCATCTAGAGTTCTCTTTCGTTTCTGCTCACATTCGTGACGAGATTCAATCACTTTCGCACGCGACGTTCCCATTATCGCATACGACATTCACATCATCACATAATGATAACAAATAAAGCTCATTCTGTAAAATGGCAAGACCAACATATTCTTTATTAAACATTATTTCACACTTGCCATTTCCAAAATTACAATCATAACCATCTTTGTCCAAATTTGAAACACTAATCAAATTCCTCTGTAAAGAGGGAACAAAAAGGACATCTCTAAGTAAGAGATTGGAGCCATTAGCTAACTCTAATGAAAGATCGCCAACGGCTTCAACTTCAGCTTGGACTCCATTTGCAACTTTAATGCATCTTTCGTTTCTTTGCGTAGTCCTCGTCGAACGGAATCCCTGTAAGGAATTAGCAACATGAACAGTTGCTCCTGAGTCAATCCACCAAGTGGATTTCGAATATTGCACATACAGGCATTCATTTATAAAGGTAATAATATTCTCACCTTTCTTTGCCATTATCATCTTTAAGTAATCAGGACAGTTCTTCTTGTAGTGTCCCGTCTTCTTGCAGTGAAGACACTGATCTTTGTCTACAGCAAATTTATTCTGTTGAGGCTGATGGACAGAGGCTTTTCCCTTGTTCTTTGAGAAGGAGGTATTGTTGAAGTTCTTTTTCTTGTTATCCTTCACATAGTTGATGGATCCACCATGTGAGGATTTAATTCTTTCCTCCTCTTGCACACACATAGCTATGCACTTTTCCAAGTCCCATTTCTCGGGCTGCATATTGTAGTTGACAACAAAAGTGTCAAACTCTTTAGGCAAGGAAGCAAAAACCAAATGAATAAGGAACTCATCCTTGAGAGCCAAATCCATTGGTTTAAGCTTGGATGCCAAGTTGCTCATCCTCGCATGTGCTCTATTATGCCACCGCCACCACCGAGTACCTCTGTCACAAGTCATTTAATCACCGTGTAGGATAAGTCTTTGAAGAGCCGATGAACCGACTCTTTATTCTCTTAAGCTACTCTGTGACAGTGCCACACTCTACGATTGAGCCCACAATAGCAGGCTCAATCGTGTTCTTTATCACAACCATACATTTCTTGTTGGCTGTGGTCCATTTCTTATGCTCAAGGTCATAAGACATCTGTAAGGGAGCATGATCTCTCTGTCTTTTCTGTCAAGCAGTATCATCCTCATTTTGATCCCTCACCGGTGCCATAGGCTCAGTGGGACGTGCTGTAGTGAGGACCCAGTCCACTTCAGCCAAGATAAACGCTAAGTCTATCTTTTTCTTCCACTCTCCATAATTATCTCCTTTGAGAGTGGGGATCTCTTTGATACAACTCATCAAGTTGTATCCGCCTGAAAAATATTTCAAATAAAGTGAGAACGTAACAGCAAAATTATATGCCTTATTTCCAACGTTGGTCAAAAATACGACATACAATTTAAATCAATTTTATCTATACATTAAATCTACATCACCGTTGGGCAGAAATAGAAATAATGCATAAAATCATCAATTAAAAAATTATAATAATGTTATTATCAACGTTGGTCAGAAAATAACAATATCATAATTATCTGGGATTTATATCTATTTTTCCAAAATTAAATTCTCTCGTTGGTTCGAATTTAATAATGAAAATCAATAAACATTAACTTTTGCAGCGGAAACTGTAATTATTCTAAAAATAATTCATTATACAGAAGCATTATACTGTACACATTTAATCTCTGGAAAAATTAACACGTTGGTGCAAAAATTTACAGAGATTTTGGATCAAATTTCAATCAAATTCATCAAAAAATACTTCTGAAAATCATTAAATCCTTTTTCGGGATTTTACTGTTCATTTGGCCATTTCGCTGCTTCGGCCGACCACGCCCACGGCGCTGCCGCGCCAAGACGGCCTCGGCGGCCTTCTCACGCGCCCGCATACCGGCCTCACGCGCGCGCGGCCTCTTTCTCCCTTTCATTTCAGCCGTTGGATTCGCATCCAACGGCCGAGATCCTGCGCGGTCACGGCCTTCGGCGAACCGCACCACATCGGCGCAATCCGAGCCGTCCACGCGCGATCCGGCGGCTCCCGTTCCGCGCGCGCACCGCAACCTGGGCCTGGGCCGTGAATTCTCTCGCCCGCCTGGGCCGAAAGCCAGCCCGCGCGCGCTCGGAGCGATCTCAGCCGTCCGATCGCATCCGACGGATGCGCGGCGTTCTCGGCGGATCAAAACCGCGCTCGCGCGGCGGAAAAACCCTAACCCTAACCATTCTCTCTCTCTCCCTTCTCTCCCGTCTCACCCGAGCGAGTGAAGCGGCAGCGGCGGCGATTTCATCCACGCCGCCGGAGAAGGAGAAAACGGCACCACCGCGGGCCCTCTCGCCGGCGTGCGCGCTCCCCTGAGAGGGAGCGCGCTGACGTCGAGCGGCTCCGTGTTGGCGCCCTGTCCCGCGCGTCGACGGTGGCCGCACGTGGAGCGCCGGCGAGCCCACGGCTCGGCCGATCTCCCGCACGCCACCGACGACGACGGCCCGGCGACGACGGCCAGGTGAGTTCTTTTCAGATCTAGGGTTAGGGTTTGACCCGTTCCCCTTTCTCTGTTCTCTTTCTTTTCGGTTTTCTAGGGTTAGGGGGTTTCGTTCTCCTTTTCTCTTTTCCGTCTAGATCTACGCCTAGGGCGCTCTGATACCATTGTTAGACACGTTTAGGGATCTCCTAGGTTAGATCTAGCGGGGTTTCTTTACGGGTTCGGGTTCTTGAGGTGATACCGAGAGGGAGAGAGAGGACTAACCGTCAGACGTGGAGGAGGAGGGGTTGGCCATCGCGGGTACGCTCGGTGAAGTCTGCGCACGGGCAGCGACGGTCGGGGAAGAGATGCGAGCTCCTTGGTGGCGGCGTCTCCCGAGCGACGGCGGTCTCCACGGGAGCCCCTGAACGCCTCGCTGAAGACAGGTCGGGGTCCTCATAGCTGGCCTCTGCATTACCTTCTGGATAGGCCTCAAGGTCATCCCGATGGCAGCCCTCGTCAGCACTCTCCCCACTTTCTCTCTCAACCTCTCCCGCTGCAACGTCCTCACCCCTGCTTAGTTTCTCTAGGCTCGCATCAAGGCCAAGAGGAGCAGGGGGCTCATGATAGAGGGATGGCAGCAAGGGGTGGAGGCGAGTCTTTGCACCCATTAGGATCATCACGAACACCGCCATCCTTGCCATCGCTTTTGCGTGAATCGCGTGATCAACAACCACTAATAGGGGAATGGGCTGCTCGGGAATAGGGAGTCCGAGGGCCTCGCAAACTTGGTTGATGCGCGACCCATTTGACATTATGGCGGCTCAAAGGCATGCTCCTTCAGGATGTATGGCTCGAGGAACACGATTGTGGCCCTCTCGGCCTCCTCCAATGATAGAACTACAATGCATTTGCACGACAGGTGTCAACATCCTACGAAGCCGAAGGACAAAAAAACAAAGATATAAAAAGCGCAGCCCAAGCAATCCACTCAGAGCGGAAGGCCTCTTTAGCTGCGTCAGGGGGTGCAGATCCTGTCCTCCTGAGCGCGCCCAGTCTTCAACTCCTAGCAACAGGCCAGGAGGGACACACGTATAATGCAGAACTCCTCCACGAGGTCACGCATGTTCATGCACCACGCAAGTGCACGAAGCCTCGTTGCACGCATCTCGTCGTCCTGGTCGAGCTTCACGCGCGGGGAGGGAGCACAATCTAGGTTGTGCCTGGACCAACGAAGGCTACTCCCTAGCTTGACGGCATGGTAGAACCACCTATGAAGCCAATTCGACTCTCACTTCATCCATATCGAATTGGAAGGGAAGTCCTTCGAGTACCAGAGCAAAATTGGAAGTTGATGCTCATCAGGTTCAAATATTGACCATCACCCACCCGCTTCGGTTGGCACCGGGCATTGTGCATGGAGACAAAGACCACTGCACTGGGAATGGTGACCTTCGACCGAGCAGCCCACGAGAAAACCACAAGCCGCGCTATGGCGTTGCTGTAAGCTGCAGAAGTTCCAAGTCGTAGGCATGAAACATTTCACCCACAAAACATGCGGCAGGGATGTGGAGCCCAACATCAAAGTAGGCCACGAAGACGAGCGTCTTGCCCTCTCGTGGGCACGGGACGACTTCGTCCGTGGGCGAACGGTGAACATGTTGTTGGTCAAGGAGCTCGTCGGTGACTATCGACCGGCCAAGAGCATTAACAAAGGAATCAAGCACCTTCTCCGACACCTTTCACCGCTTACCGGTGGCGAGCTTAGACCATGTATCCTCACCACCATGACTTGTTATCGCCACATCCGGCGCACTCACTTCCTCGAGTCATTGTGTAGGACAACCACGTAACAGGTCGAGCACTTGGCGGTGAGCAGCAAGAGTACCTAGTGGCAATGAGCAAGATGAAAAAGAAGGAAGAAATGGCTTCAATCCACGTGCCATAAGCCTTAAATACTGATGGGACATGGGTCTTAATTGCGACGGGATGGGCACGCCTTTTGAGGGGACATGTGTGCCTGTAACCGGCTCAACAGTCCACGTTGCACATCCCAGGAGTGGATCAAAGCCACATGTACAGTGCCAAATGCTCTTGATCAGGGGCGGGATACAAGGCAAGCACTGACAAGCTAAAGAGCAAGACCAAGGGCCAAAGGCCTACGGTAGGACACCGCAGCCCAGTCATATGGCCCGTGCGCGTCAACACCAAAATCACTATCAGCAACAACAAAATAAAGTGGGCAAATTCACCAAGCGATGAACTAGTGGGCCGAAGGGACGGAGAGGGCCAAGAAGCAAGCAACATGGTTTGGGTTTGCCGGTCACAAAACCTTCGACCATGAGAGGCTACTGTTATGATAGTAGCCCTACCTTGGCCCAAATGGTCTACTAGGCTAAAGACCCATTATGTGTGTGATTACGTGACAAGCCTAGTATGGTTATACCAAGGAAAGAATATATTTACCCTCACTATTGTAGACATCAAGAGGAGCATTTGTGTAAACAACCTCTCTCATGGCTATAAATATAGTCCCTAGAGCATTGGTGGGGGACAACATTTCTATAAGAAATGGCCTAAGAAATAACTAAACTTGGTACATGCACTCCACACCTCTCCCTATTATGAGTCTTAGGCTTCGAATAGCCCATTGGGGCCTTCTCTAGCCCTATTGTCTGCTGTTTGACGTATAACCACAACATCCTCCATTTCCGCTTGTCTACCAAGCATGCACTTGTCCAAAGTATGTGCTATAAGGTTGATGGTTTGAACGAGGATAGTTCATCAGAAAAACAACAAACTCATTCATACCAGCAATCATGCTCTCAATACAATCAAGCATCTGCTGTAGGGCCTTCATGCTGTTGCTGGCAGATGCCATGCCTTGGGTATTATTGCTAACAGGGAAGCAATGACGCTTGTCAAGATTAAATATGGACAGTGCAGATGAGTAGTGGCCCTGGCTCACCTCATCTTCGGCCTTGTCTCGGTTGGTTCGGTATCTGAAGGTGTCAAGCCTGTTGTACCCTTGATGCGTGCCTTCTCTCAGCATCTGAAGATGCTGGAGCATCCCTTGGTTCGTGATGTGCCGCCCCTCAGCCTCCTCAACAATGGTGCGGATCCTTAGCAGCACAAGATGTAGCCTCCGGAGACGATCCTCCAAGCCGGTGTGCTACCGGTATCTATGGATTAGGAACGATAGGGATCTACTGATAAGTTCGCTCACAATCATAGAGAAAAGTGTCTCCGTTATGATCCTCCTCAAAAGATGATAATGAATGGATAATGGTCCTGTCCTAAAGTGATATGATTTTTGGTTAAAATGACATTGTAGCTGCTATTAATTTTTTTCTAAATTATTTAATTAAATAAATATAAAAAACAAAAAATATCGTTATATCTTTAAGAATAATATAGAGAGAAAAAAAGAAAACCCGCGCTAAAAAACCATAAGCCATTTGGACGGACTAATGAAAAGTGAATGGAATAAGGCTTATGGTGTTGTCAGAAGTAAACAGCCAAGTGTATTAGTCTCTGCTCATTTTTGAGAACTACGACAGGTGACCATTGAAATGGTCGTGGAACAATGGCCAGATACAACGGCATCTGGTATAATATTGCTGCAGTCAAGACATGTGCGCGCAGAGTCAATTGTGCACACAGAACATTCAGGTCAAATCGATAACTTCCGTACTAGCTGTCAAGGACATTTCATTTTTGCGGATTTGATAAGACCATGAGGTGGTGAATGGTGAACACTACAAATAGTATGAAATATACAAGTCAGAAAACTAAGGGATGTCAGTGGGTCCAGTGAGCGGTGTATGGTACATCCAAACGGAAATCCTGTCAGGTCCTTAACCAAACCATTTTTTTACATATAATATGACTGTACATACAAATGGGTAATGGATTAATTAATGGGTGTCAGAATTGAATAATAGGGAAGTTGGTGATGGGTAAGCTCAAAGCCTTAAAGGGCTTACACCGTAACTGGAAAACAATAGGTAAGTACAGTGGCACTGCTATGCTCATATAAGTTCAGTTACCCTGACTAGAGATTTCAGTGAACGCTCAAATAAATTCAAGGATGTATAGAGTCTAGTGACCTTTGTGCATTCCATCTCAACATATTTAGTTGCTGGAGCATCCCTTAATTTGTGATACGCCAATCGCCAACCCTCGGCCTCCTTGCCGGCGTAGTTTAGTAGTAACATTCAATGTAGCCTCTGCATATTTTTCACGACATCTTGCTGCCGTATTTCTTGAACACAAAGGATGCGGATTTACTGATTAGGTCATCTACAATGGTGAACCAACCAATACATATTGGCTTTTGAGTCACGTTTGAGCAAAGCCATAGATCGGTCCGACTCTTACGAAGCAAGACAGCAAAGTTTAGGCCCATACCTCGCATGCTTTGACTACACGAATAAATTGATCTGTGTTGAATAAATTGATCTGTGTTATTAATCTATCGAATCTATTTATTATATTATTAAAATGATAGAAAAATCAACTTATTCCACTCTCAAGAGACAACACATTAATAGATAGAAAAGGAGAAAAATCTACACCATCAATTAGAACCATTTTATAATGGTATAGATTTCATCTGTATCTTTACAAATCTGAACATAGATCCATCGGGTTGTATTGTTGCAAAGTTAGGAATCTGACCAGGATGCTTACTCACATGTGGAAATCAACATGTCTTAACCACCGCAGTCCACGATGTGATTCCGATACTGATTAGAGCAAGTACAATGATGCTGACTAGGTCGCCTCTAGCGAAATCCACGTTAATACAATCCTATATGGAAGAGAGAGACAAGAGGAGAGAGAGACAAGCTGCCCCTCATGCAAGAGGTGACCTCTAGCACATCATACGAGGACTTGAAGGCGATGCTAGTTCTTAGAGCAAGTACAATAAGGGTTAGGGTCGCCTCTAGCGAAATATTAAATGTTTAAGTGCTTTAGTAGAGGTAACTTCTACTCAACTTATTGTATTAGCTACCTCCACATGAGTCATATGTACTCTTTTTGCTTATTTGGCTAGTCCTAGAGGTGGCAGCCACCTCTTCTATTGTACTTGCTCTTAGTACTCACAAGATGTCACTGATGATAATAAATACATACGTGCAAAGCAATCCTCAACACACCTTCCAAAAACACACACACACGACACCTAGCTAAAAATATATGACACGTGATTTACATCTCGCCAAATACGTCTAATTTGCGTTTATATCTATCCGAAGATTTCTAATTAGTCGTCTGGCCGGATTATTTTACTCTTCAAGTCGCCAGATTATTTTACCTTTAAGTCGCTGAGTAGTTGCTGCTAGCTCAAAGCCGTCACTTATGGTAAGCTCCATTACATCCTCCTCATGTCTACTTTCATTTTGCTACTACTCACATGTATATCATATATGATATATCATGTGCTGACATATTCATTGCCTCCTGTGACTACCATCTTCATTGCATCCTGTTTTCAGATTAAAAAAGAAACTCATACTATTAGAAATCATGTACTGACATCTTCATTACCTCCTGTTGTTAGAGTAAAAAAACACGAACTGAAATCTTCATCGCATCCTGTTTTTACACTAAAAAAAGAAACACAATAAGAAATCATGTGTTGATATCTTCATTACCATAAAAGTAATTACCAATTGAGCTGAATTAACTCCCTGAATTATAGATTTTGTTTCACAATCCAATAATGTATTTACTATTCAACATGGTATTTTGTTTATGGTTACCATTAATATTTGTAAACCTTTTTAAGGTAGTAGCACTATGGCATACAAGAAATTGAGTTTTACAACAAGAGGACAGAGATGGAGCATCAAAGTGAAAGTAATGAGAATGTGGGATTCTATCAAGTTTGCAACTGATGAACTTATGAGCCTTGATATGATCTTAATGAATGAACAGGTTTGTTTTCACACATTCAATTATGTCTTCACATGTTCAATTGTGTTGTGCACTGTTTTTAACAACTGCTAAGTAATGTTTTGTTTTGACTGGGTGAATCAATTCATGCTACTATCTGGAATAATCTGATAAGACAATCAGAGACCAAAGATCAATGAGAGCTCTATCTATGTATTCAACAATTTCAAGGTTCAAGAAGCCACCAAATACCGTCCAGTGGGCACTGAACTTAAAATTACTTTCATGAATAATACAAAGGTGAAGGAAGTGAAAGGATCATCAAATAATTTTGGGAATTTGGTGTTTCTGCCCCTGTTCTCGACTGCAAATGTGATTTTACCCCTACTTTTCTAACTTTGTGATTTTGCCCTCGCGATTTTGAAATGAAGACTCCGTTTACCCCTGTTTTGTGACACCGTTAAGAGTAGAGGATTAAATGGTAAAAAAAAGAAAAGAAAACAAAAAATGTCCACGCGAAATGACAAGAATACCCATGCATCCAACCAGATCCTCCCTCAACGGGCTCCCACCCACGCATCCAACCAGACGGGCTCCCAGGCGCGTCGCTCGCTCCCAGTCTAGGGTTTGCCGGCGGGCTCCAAGCGCGGCGCGGGCGGCCTCCCAGGGCGCGGCGGCCTCCCAAGCGCGGCGGCCTCGCTCCCGATCTAGGGTTTGCCGGCGGGCTCCAGCGCGGCGCGGCGGCCTCCCGAGCGCCGGCGGCCTCCCGGCGCGGCGGCCTCGCTCCCGATCTAGGGTTTGCCGGCGCCTCAGCGCGGCGCGGCGGCCTCCCGAGCGCGGCGGCCTCCCGAGCGCGGCGGCCTCCCGAGCGCGGCGGCCTCCCAGCGCGGCAAGGCGGGCTCCCAGCGCGGCAAGGCCGGGCTCCCGGCGCGCGCACGGCGGCCCCGAGCGCGCGCGGCTTCCCGTGCTCTCGCGCTTCCCGAGCGTGGCGGCGGCGGAGTCCCCAGGCGCATCCGTGACCTTGCTTGCCAGGTATAATAGCAATTTTTTGGTGCTGGGACTCATATTTGAAGACGCTCAGAGCATACACAAGACGCTCTGTGTTTTGAGAGCTTATTGAAGCTCTGTGTTTTCTTTCAGTACGCTTTATATGGCCTGCAATGTTGTTGTTTAACACATTATTTCCCGAAGTTAGAGACGACTTATCTTCACTTCTGCAAGTTCTTTATTGTCATCTGTGTTATGTTGGGAGAATGTATTCAATGCTGTTCATCCAGGAATATGTTTACCAGTGGTCATGATTTCTAGTCATTTCTGAAATTTGCAATTGTTTACATTTGCGAAATATCTGAAGCCAACTAGTTATTGCAGACCCAATTCCTACTTGACATGATCTAAAAAAGTGACTCCTACAATTGTTTACCGGATTAGGCTACTCCGGGATCTGCACGACAGCCACCATGGAAGAAGAGCCTAGGTATTTTCTTCAACCTTTGAGATGGGTGGTGTAGTGCGAAATAACAGCGGTGTGTAGACTTGTTAACATGTATATTCGCTGATGTGATTTGTAGGCCAAATCACAGAGAATTGAAACTTGTTGTTAGAGTTCGATCGTTTTTTAGCTTGCCGGATGGTGGTCCAAAGTCGTGGTGGCAACGTAGAACTTTGCCAACCAAGGTTGTTGACACACATAGCTTTGGGCTGCTGCAGCTAGTTGATTTCATTGCTGAGCACTGCTTATGGGGTTCTAAACAATTCATAACTTTGTGGCGTGATTTGGAGAATGACTCCGTGGAGATAAAATCTGATGAAAATCTGTTAGAGTGGTTTTTAATCAATGTAGACAAGGGATTAGTATGCATCAATGCTCAGATAAATGATTTTGAGGGGCCACTGCAATTTTCACCAACAAAGCGAAGGTTTCACCCTACTGTGAGGAGTAGTGTACTCCTAATTGAGGGAGGCAGCAGTGAGAGAGACACAAATGAGAGAGACACAAATGAGAGAGCTAGCAATGAGAGAGACACAAATGAGAGAGCTAGCAATGAGAGAGCCACAAATGAGAGAGCTAGCAATGAGAGAGCCACAAATGAGAGAGCTAGCAATGAGAGAGCCACAAATGAGAGAGCTAGCAATGAGAGAGCCACAACCACATCTAAAAAGAAGAGAGTCACCATCAAAAAAAAGAGAGCCACAACCCAGAAAGGTTCTTCTGAAGATGAGGTTGTAGGGGTTGATGCAGAGGGGATGTACTCCGATACGGATTCACTTGCGGCACTAAGTGATAGCAGCTATGACACTGATTTGGCTGCATCATCTGACTCTGATGATGATTACTCTGACCCTGAGTTTGATCCTGATGGTGAAATTGTTGATGAGGATGATGAGTATGATATTCCCATGTTTTCATATGATGCTGATGATCCATGTATTGATGTAAATGTGGTGTTCCCAGATGTGGATCAGTGCAAGTCAGCAGTCACACATCATGCTATCTTGCATGATCATGCTTTCCATATTGTGAAAAAAGACAAGACAAGATTTAGGGTCATATGCAAGAGAGCTGAACAAGGTTGCAAGTGGACCTTTTTTGCATCTACAAGCAAGAAATACGTTGGATGCAAGGTAAATGACGACTCTTGAGTTCATTGATGACATAATGTATTCATAGAACATTGATGGTTTCTTTTTGCACATTTTTGTGTTGCAGGTTAAGACAAGTGGACCAAAGCATACCTGTGGTTCATTCAACAAGTGTGGTGAGACAATGGCCTCTAATAAATGGGTGGCTGACAGAGTGATTGACTTGTTGCGGGAAAACCCTGAAATGGGACCTGCTGAGTTGAGGGACAAACTGAAGAAGAAATACTCGGTGGATGTTCCATATGACAGAGTTGCTAGAGGGAAGTTGAGAGCACTAGACACGATATATGGGAAGTGGGATGATAGTTATGATTTGTTGCCTACTTATCAAGCTGAGCTTCTGAGATCAGTACCTGGTAGTGTTGTCGAGCTAGAGACTGAAGAGCATAATGGTGATGTGTGTTTTATGAGGTTCTTTGTTGCTCTTAAACCATGCATCGATGGCTTTTTACAAGGGTGCAGACCATACATTGCCATGGATGCAACACACTTGACAGGAAGGTCGAGAGGTCAGTTGGCATCACCATTGCGATAGATGGTCATAATTGCTTGTTCCCAGTGGCATATGGAGTGATTGAGACTGAGTCTAAGGAAAGTTGGACTTGGTTTGTCAATAATGTGAAGAAGGCTATTGGTACACCTCCAGGTATATACATTTCTAACTCTGTTTTCCAATTTTCAAGTTTATAATACTTTCTGACATAGAGCAAAATGTTCATGCAGGCTTGGTCATTAGTACAGATGCAGGCAAAGGAATAGAAGTGGTTGTAGATGATGTGTATCCTGGAGTAGAACACAGAGAATGTATGAGGCACTTATGGAAGAACATGAAGAAAAGTTTCAGTGGTACTCTTTATGGCAAGAATATGTGGTGTGCTGCCAAGAGCTTCACAATTTCAGATTTCAACTACTTCATGGGGAAAATAGAGGAGAAGGATCCTAAGGCCATTGAATGGTTGGATGAGAATCATCCATATGTGTGGAGTAGAAGCAAATTCAGTGAAGACCGCAAGGTAGATTATATCAATAACAACCTCTCTGAATGTTTCAATAGTTGGGTGTCAAAATCAAAGGACTTTCAGATTTTGAAATGCTTGACAAGATACGACAAATGATTATTGAGAAGTTTGTTTTGAGGTCCAAGATTGGTAGTAATATGTCAGGAATAATAATCCCATCTATTACCAATGATTTGAATGCTAAAAGCAAGAGTATCAAAGACCATGAGATTCTAATATGTGGGTCTGGGAAAGCTGAAGTCACTGTGAATAGATTCAGGCATGCAGTCAACTTGGAGCAAAAGACTTGTACTTGTAGAGCTTGGCAAGTGACTGGAAAACCTTGCAGCCATGTTTTGGCTTTCATTGCAAAGATCAGCAGGGAGGTACAGATGGATGACTTTGTCCATGAGTACTTCTCTGTTGATAGGTTCAGGAAGGCGTATGCAAGCAAATTCAATCCAATGACATCCAAAGATCAGTGGCCTCATGTTGATTTAGGCTACAAAATCAAGAAGCCCAAATTGAGAAGGAAACCTGGGAGACCAAGAAAATCTAGGATCAAACCATATGATGAAGTTGGCACTAGTAAGAAAAGGAAGGTATGTCCTGAGTGCAATGAACTAGGCCATACAGCTAAACATTGCCAAGGAGGTCCTACAGCTAGTCAAAAGAAGAGGCTCTCAACACCACAAGATGGATTTGCACAAGGAAGCAATGACCCAATGTAAGTCATGCATGTATTACTGTTTTTACCTCATTTACTAATTAGTAGTTGTAGTAACACATTCTTTTCTCACGCATACAGTGCAAGTGCAACTGCAAGTGCTAGTGCAACTGGAAGGGGACGGGGTAGGGGAAGGGAGTCACAAGAGGACATTAATGAGCCAATGTAAGTCATACATCCCTTGCTGTCCATTCCTATATTTTTTTCAAATTTAATCATTTCTAACTTTACTAACATGTTTTCTTCTCTCCATGTGTAGGGGAAGTGGTTCTGGTACAGCAAGGGGAAGAGGAAGAGGGTCAGGAAGGGGAGGAGGGTCAGGAGACGACAATAATGAGACAATGTAATTCATGAACGCATTGCTGTCCACTACAGTTTTTTTTTGGAAATTATAGCATTTCTAACTGTACTAACTTATTTTCACTCTCTCCATATGACGTGCAAGTGGTGTTGCTACAGGAAGGGGAAGGGGAAGAGGTTCAGGAAGGGGAAGGAGAGGAGGAGGAACTGCTGGGAGACTTGCTAGTTTGTTAGGTCTTAATGGTTGAATGTGATGTTTGCCAATAGAGATCTACTTTTGTTGCTAGTTGCTAGTTGCTACTTTTGTTTGACATGTCATGCGGACCTGTATGTTGCCATGTCATATGGATATGTTGGTATGTCATATGGATATGTTGGTATGTCATATGGATATGTTGCCATGTCATATGGATATGTTGGTATGTCATCTAGACATTAATGTGACATATACATGTATGGCATGATATCTCATGGTTATCCGTAATCTCTTGATGTTTACATGCAAGTTGTGTGATAAAAAATTTGTTTTTTTGAATTTTAGCATAAATGCTGTCCAAATTTTGCAAAATTTGACAAATTTTGGCCAGATTTATATTAATAAAACGAATGCATAAATTTGCGTCTAATTCTGTTGACAACATCCCTACCAAATATGTCAAAACTTCAATTTCAAAATAGGGGTAAAATCACAAAGTTCTCTAACAAAACAGGGGTAAAATCACATGGGCAAACTTGTCTATTCGTGCAAAAATTAACACCGTTAACTGCCTTTAACGGAATAGGGGCAGACTCTCCCTTCAGTTCAAAAACACAGGGGTAAAATCACAAAGTTTAAAAAATAAGGGTAAAATCACAAAGTTTAAAAAATAAGGGTAAAATCACCATTTCGCTTGAAAACGAGGGCATGAACGCTTAAGCCCCAATAATTTTCAGGAATACTATTTTGAGTTTGCTACCAGACACACGCTACTAGAACAGCTAAATAAAGAATAATTATCAGGTAAGCCTATAAGTTGCATTTTCCTTTGTTTTCTAAAAGTTGTTACTGTCAAATAAATAATGTTTAAATTATTTTGCAGCTGTCATTGGATTACTCACCAAGATTAATCCTATTGGATCAAGGATAACAAGGAAGAACACTGCCAACCTGCAACCTTCAGATATTCGCGAGACTGAACTTTTACTATCAGGGGTAAGAACATGCATGTGCTTTAAATTTAATTGAACATTAAACACTATCGTCACACATTCAGGTTAATATTTAACTACTATGTATTAGAATTTTCAGGGGTGATAAAACCAGAGTAACATTATGGGGACACTTAGCTCATTGTTTAAGTGATGATGTAATTAGCAATCAAACAGTTGTGGTTGTCACATCAACAATAGTGCAATAATTCAATGGTAAGTCCAGTAATGTTTCACGTAATTATGGTCTCTCCAAATATACAAAACTAACAAATAATTTGTGGGTTAAATAGGTTTGTCTCTAAAGTCAACCAACGCCACAAGATTATATACAGATTTTGATGTACCAGAAACATGGGAACTTATTGGCAGGTATGCAATATGTTCTCATACTTATTTCTTGAATAACAAACTACAAATAGTTTTACTTTACCAACATCAAATAATTTATTGACACTCAGCCAAAGAAAATGTACCAAAAATGATGGAGGTAGATAAAAGTGCACAAGGGACATTGAAAAAGCAAATGTTTTATAACAGGAGAACATTAAGGGACATTACTGAAATGAGGCACGACAACCCAGCAAATCAGGTAATGCATCATACTTCTTTTCGGAGATAATATCATTGCCTTTGTAGACTTGACATTTGATCTTCCTTATTATTTGTCAGAGAAGAAACCTACAAACTAATTTAACATATGTTTTAAATAGAAAGAGAAAGTTAAAAAGGCGCTTGCACATATAACCATATATCCTTCCTTAATTTTCAAACATGTAAAATTTTAACGTGCTAATTTAACTTTGCAGGAAAAAAACCATGGAAGATATTGATGGAAGTATCTTGAACCAAGAAGCATATGAAGACAGAATATCTGCATCAAGCAAACTTATCATAATAGAAGACGACTTATAAGAAGAGTGCAATGAAACTATGCTAGAAAGAATACATACAAAAGCTCACGGCAAAAAGATGAAAAGTGTTGATACAAAATGCACAAAAATAAGGCTTGAGGGTGAAGACTCAGATGTTGACTACAATCACACCAAACAAAAATCTATTGTGACTGCAGCCTTAAAGGCAGGAAAAAGATTGGCTAAAAACTTGAAACAAGACCTCGGCGAATAAGGAAAATGAACCGAAAATATGCAGACATGTCTTAATTTTTGGCAGTCTACTTTTATCTCCAATGAAAAGATCATTGACATCTATACAGATGAGTATAATGAGTATTACGGGACAATAAAGGTTTAAATGTACTATATTTGTTATGGCATATTTCTATTAAGCACTTTCTAGGAATACATCAATTGATTATGGTGAATTTGCAAATTTAAGTATATTATGTGATATTCAAATCCAGTTTCCTGTTCATAATTTCATTCGTTATTCATATTAACAAACAGCCAGCTTATATTATGCTATAAACACATGCATAATTATTAAATGCATATATATAATATAATATTCAGAAGACAAATATAACGATTACCTTGGGTATAAACACACGAGCCGTTGATGCGCTGCCGCCGCCGGCGCTCAGCCTCTCCGTGCTTCCGCGACGCCGCCAGCGTCTTGGCGTCCAAGATCTTCCGCGCCGTCATCCGCTCCAGCTCCGCCTGCAGGCTCCCCAGCAGCCCCGACACCACCGCCTTACTCCTCCCGGCCTCTGCTGCTGCTGCTGCTGCGCTGCCGTCTCGAACCCAAACCCAGACACCCCGCCTTGCCTGCCGACGACGTCGCACGCGTACCATGCACATAGTACTACAAAAATACAAGAATGACACCTGACGATACCTTGTTGCGGATCTGGATCCAACCAAGTTCGGCATGGACACCTTGCGCACCGCCCTCCTCCTACCCCGCGCCGCATGTTACGCATCGAAAAGAAAGCCCACTCCAGCTTGCCAGCGCCGCGCTCCTCCATCCACGCCTTCGCGGTTAGGGTTTGGCGCAACGAGCAAAGGACGCAAAATCGGACCAAGAGAAGGAGAGCAGCGGAGCCGAGGTTGTACGGGGAACCATTTTTATGGTGGCCGACAGTGAGATCGGACGTCGCCGGAGGCTAATCAGATGCGGCATCGCAGGTGGTTGAGGAGCGAACACGACGAGGCTGAGAAATGGATAAGATGTGAGACGAGGAGGCGAAGGATTAGAGCATCTCCGAGAGACTCTATATGACTTTTAATATTTAAATTTTAGAGTTGAAGGGTAAGAAATAGCTCTAACAGATTTCCAAATAGACTTCCAAAAATAGAACACACCTAAAAATAGGCTCTCGCTCTCTACTTATAGAGGATGATCTAGACTTCCAATACTGTTTTTTTGGTTTAGGGTATCTGTTGGAGGGAATAATTATTTTAAGACCTTATATCGTGGTTAGGATCTGTAAAAAGAGATTTAGGGTGTGAATTTATTGGGTATCTCTTGGAGATGCTCTTAGACGAGTGAGCCGGTGAGGAGGCAACCTGACCGGTGGGCCCGCCCAATTGGCTTCGGCCGAATTCACGCGGGCTGGGTTAGATACTTAGCAACTCCAAAAGATTAGCAAAAAAAAAGTATCTAAATTTAGTGATTTAGCTATTCTCTAAAATGAATCTCACCTAAAAAACAAGACTACTCCAACAGGCTATCTAAACTAGAGGGCGCGGTGGAGTCGCAGCGCGCTGGAATGGGCGCGCGTGCGGGAAGGAAATGCCGACCGCGCCAAGAGGCTGGATGGTGAGCGAGGTAGGCTATCCAAAAATAGAGAGCGAAGGAGGAGGGATGGAGAGCTACTAAATTTGGAGAGTCATTTACAGAGTCTATTGGAGACGTTTTTTTCCAATAATAACCAAATTTACCTTTAGAAAATGATTTAGTTCTTCTCTTGGAGTTGCTCTTAGATGAGCATGTACCTGCAAACGAGCGAGCTGACCTTTCCGGCTCAGGCTCGAGGTCGATTAAATCTTGAATCCAGTTTGAGTTGGGCTTTTGAGTTTGAATTCGAACTCGAATTTGGTTCAATCTAAGTTTGAATAGACTTAGCTTGGCACACTAAATCTTGATAATAATTAAAATAATTTGTTATACACTAATTTTCAACAATAAGAAAGGTTCGAGCTTGAGCTCGGCTTAAGTAAACTCGATAACAGTCAAAATAATTTAAACATGTATTAATTTTTAACAATAAAAAAACTCGAACTCGAGCTCGAATTCGGGTAAGCTCAATAAGAGTTAATATGTATTACTATTTAAGCACGAATTGAGACTCGCAAACTATTCGAACTCGACTCGGTGAAGCTCGCGAGCTTGAGATCAAGCTCAAGTTCAGCTCATTTAGAGTTCGAGCCGAACTCAAATCGAGTCTAGAACAAACCAAATTCGCGCAACTCACGAGCCTCAAGCTTTTTTAACGATCTTAGCACATACTGCGTCGGGAAAATGCCCATCACTTTCCACAATTTCACTCGATAGATACCACCGACACGGATACAATTAGTACTGTTGTTCAACTAATCTAAAAAAAGTACCGTTGTTCGACTAGAAACAAAAATTTCCTCAGTAGATACTGATACAAATTTACTACTGTTTGACTAGAAACCATCTGACTAGGGATGTTCATAACAGGGTTTTACGTGAAACAAACCGAATTTTCAAAAATTTGAGAATTTCTTTTTGAATTCAATCCTCTAAGCTTCCTAGCCAAATCTTCTACTTAATCTTACCACCCAAGCCTTAATTACCCCTTTGTTTTGCTTCAATGACAAATATTTGCGGAATTACCATTCACTGTCCAGAAAAATTAGTCGCCGCCCGATATTTTCATCACCGCCAAGCTTCTGCACTCTCCCGCGCTTTTTAGCCCTGGCCAAGCCACCTTACTTAGTGCCGACGCTGTCCTACGACAGATATTTTCGTCGTCCTCCCGAAAACAGCTGCCGCCGACGTGGTTTACCGCCGCCCGAGCCTTCTCGCGCCATCCCGTGCTCTCCCATCACCACTGCTCTGCTGCAAGCTTCTGACAACCGTACCTCATCTCCTGACAGCCTGGCCAGCTCACCCTAACCTACAAAGCACCGACGGGCCACAATTTGCCTCCGCCCTAATCCCCTCTCGGTGCCGAACCGACCCAGAGCGTCTATAAAAACACTGGACCCCCTTGAACCTTTCCACGCACGCCAGTGAAGCCCCAGGCATACTCAATTGGCCCCTCTTCACCCCCACTGCCCGCAATCGCTGAAGTTCCCTAAGGTGAGCTCAAATCCAATTTCGTCAATTTAGCATATTATTTTTCGATTGCTCATGTCTATAACTTCCCCCTTGCCCCCTAAAACCTCCTTGACCTGTCGCCCAAGCTCGCCAAACCCTCTTCTTTCTTGCCGACAAAGCTCGCCGTTCGGCCCTAGCCCCTCGCCGTGGCTAGCCTCGCACGATCCACCTTAGCCCGAACCACTGCCTCCCCTAGGTTGCCCTAGCTCCCTAGATGCTTAATCACCAGCTCAATGGCCTAGTTAACCCTCTGTTCGCCCTATAGCCACCGAAAACAGTCCTGAGTTCATGCGGTGGTCGGTCGAAGTGTTGACTGCGAGGCGGCCACACAAAGCATCTACGACCATGATGTGGTTCGATGAAGCAATGACCGTGGGCGTCGGACAAGGTGAGACCACATGGCGGTCAGACAAAACATGAATGACCACGAGGTGGTCGGACGAAGTATCGACTATGAAGTGGTTGGACAAAGCATCTACGACTATGATGTGGTTGGATGAAGCAACGATCATGGGCGGTCGGACAAGGTGACAACCACGAGGAGGTTGGACAAAACGTCAATGACCACGAGGTGGTCGGACGAACTATCCATCGTGAGTCGGCCGGACGAAGCTTCTACAACCACTATGTGGTCAGACAAAGTCATGATCGTGAGGCGGTCGGACGAAATGTCAACGACCACGAGGTGGTCGAATGAGGCATCAACAACCACGACATGGTCAAACAAAGTGTCTATGACCATGATGTGGTCAAACAAAGTCTGGACCGTGAGACGGTCAGATGAAGCATCTACGACCATGAGGCGGTTGGACAAAGTGTCTTTGACCACTATGTGGTCAGTAAAAGTCACGACTGCGAGGCGGTCGGACGAAGTCTCGACTGCGAGGGGGTCAAACGAAGTGTCTATGAGCACGATGTGGTGGGACAAAGTCACGACCGCGAGGCGGTCTGACGAAGCATCTACGACCATGATGTGGTGGGACAAAGTCAAGACCGCAGGGCGGTCGAACAAAATGTCAGTACCATGAGGTGGTCAGACAAAGTCTCAACCGCGAGGTGGACAGACGAAGCGTATACGACCACAATGAGGTCAGACAAAGTCAGGGCGGTCAGACAAAATGTCAATAACCACGAGGCGGTCGGATGAGGTGTCAACAACCATGTAGTGGTCGGACGAAGTCTTGACCGCGAGGCGGTCAGACGAAGTATCTTTGACTACGATGTGGTCGAACGAAGTTTCGACTGCAAGGCAGATAGACAAAGCATCTACGACCATGATGTGGTCAGACGAAGCAACAACCACGGGAGGATGGACAAGGTAACGACTGCAAGGTGTTCGGACAAAACGTCAACGAACACGAGGTGGTCGAACGAGTCATCAACGACCACGAGGTGGTTGAATGAAATCTCGATCATGAGGCGGTCGGACGAAGCATCTACGACTACGATGTAGTCGGATGAAGTCAAGACCATGGGGCGATCGGACCAAATGTCAACGTCCACATGTGGTTGGATAAAGTTTGTACTGCGAGGCAGTTGGACGAAACATCTATGACCACGATGTGGTCGAACGAAGTCAAGACCATGAAGTGGTCAAACAAAATATCAACGACCAAGAGGTGATCGGATGAGGCATCAACAAGCACACAGTGGTCGAACGAAGTCTCGACTGCGTTAGACAAAGCGTCTCCGACCACGGTGTGGTTGGATGAAGCCTTGAACGCGAGGAGGTTGGATGAGACGTCTATGACCACGATGTGGTCAAATGAAGCAACGATTGTAGGTGGTCAGACAGGGTAACGACCGTGAGGCGTTTGAACAAAACGTCAATGACCACGTGGTGGTCGGACGACGTCTCAACCATAAGGCAATTGGATGAAACGTCAATGACCACGAGGCAATCGGTCAAAGCGTCTACGACCACGATGTGGTCGGACGAAGTCTCAACCGCGAGACAGTCAGACGAAATGTCTACGACCACGATGTAATCGGATGAATTCTCAACCATGTGGTGGTCGGACGAAGTGTCTATGACCACTTTGTGGTCAAACAAAGTCACGACCGTAGGGTAGTCGAATGAAGCGTCTATGACCATGATGTGGTCAAACGAAGTCTCAACCATAAGGCGATTGGATGAAGTGTTTATGACCACTATGTGGTCAAACGAAGTCACGACCGCAAGGCAGTTGGACGAAATGTCAACGACTACAAGGTGGTTGAACGAGGTGTCAATGACCACGCAGTGGTCGCACGAAGTCTCAACCATGAGACGGTCGGACTAGGCATCTACGACCACGATGTAGTCGGACGAAGCAAAGACCATGGGCGGTCAGACAAAACATTAATGACCATGAGGTGGTTGGATAAAGTCTTGACCGCAAGGTGGTCGGACGAAACATCAAGGACCATGAGGTGGTCGGACGAAGTCTCGACCACGAGGCGATTGGACGAAGCATGTACGACCACTATGTGGTTGGATGAAGTCAAGACTGCATGGTTGTCGAACAAAATGTCAATGACCACGAGGTGGTCAGACGAGGCGTCAACGACCACGCAGTGGTTAGACAAAATGCTGACCACGAAGCGGTCGGACGAAGTAGTGCAAGCTATCCCGCACTACCATCTACACTCCATAGAGTTCGCGCAGAGGCTGCAGACTCCACGTGGTCTTTTATACTCTGTAGAGTTACCCGAGACGGCTGAGGTCCCGACACTTTATACTCCACAGAGTACGTCGGGGCGCGAGGCCACTATGTGAGTTTTTTATACTCCGTAGACTTGCCCAGAACGGCTGAGTTTCCGATGCTTTATACTTCACAGAGTACACTGGGGCACGAGGCTGCCTTGTGATTTTTTTATAGTCCGTAGAGTTGCCCGGGGCGGCTAAGTTCCCAGTGCTTTATACTCTGTAGAGTACACTGGGGCACAAGGCCGCCATGTGATTTTTTTATACTCCGTAGAGTTGCTTGGGATGACTGAGTTCTCAGCGCTTTATACTCCGTAGAGTACGTCGGGGCACGAGGCCGCCGTGCGGTTTTTTTATACTCCGTAGATTTGCCCGGGATGGTTAAGTTCCCGGCACTTAATACTCCACAGAGTACACCGGGGCATGAGGCCGCCGTGTGATTTTTCACAAAATTACGACCCCACGGATGTTGGGCAAAGCCACGACCACGACGTGGGCGGACGATATAACGACCGTGAGGCGGGCGTACGAGATCATGACCACAAGAAAGTCGAACGAGGTCACGACCACGATGTGAGCGAATGATGTCTGGACCACGAGGATGATCGAACGTCTGGATGAACGTGTACGACCACGAGTCGCTCACCCGGAGGTACGGATCCGAGGCCGACGGAGGCTAGAGGGCATGAAGGTCGGCAAAGGCAACGCGGGGTCCGACGGAGATCGCGTGAAGTCCGTGGAAGATCATGCGAAGTCCGACGGAGGCGACATCCACACGGAGTCTAGCAGAGTTTGCACAAAATCCAACTAAGACTGTGCGGAGCTCGACAGAGGCAACGCAAGTTCTAGTAGAGACCGTGCGGAGCTTGGTGGAGGCAACGCGAGGTCCCGCAGAGACCTGCGGAGGCCACGTGAAGTCCGGCGAAGGTGACATCCACGTGGAGTTTGACGGAGATTGTGCGAAGTCTAGCGAAGATCGTGCGGAGCTCAGCGGAGGAGTCAGAGGCGGATGCTCCACCCCCAAATATCAACCATGGAGTGGTCGTATTTGTCGACGAAGACTTGATCTCGACGCGGTTAGAGATGTCGCCGAACTAAGTTCGGCAGAGGCGACGTCCGCGCGGAGTCTGACGGAGTCAGTGCGAAGTCCTGCAAAGTTCGTGTGCAGTCTTCGCGCAGAGATCGTGTGAAGCCCTTGGCGGAGACCGTGCGAAGTCTTTAGCGGATAAGTCGGAGGCGGATGCTCTGTTCCCAAATGTTGACCACGGGGTGGTCGTGTCTATTGGCGAAGACTTGATCTTGGCACGGTCAAAGATGTCGCCTAAGTCACTACCGCGGCGTGGTCGTGGGTGTTGATGCAGCTGGCGGTGAGGCGAAGGCTTTGGAGCACGCGTGCTTCGTACCAGCGTGGGTGTCGTGGTCGACGATCGTACCAGCACGAGCGTCACGGGCGATAGTTGTACCAGCACGGCGCTGTCATGGTCGACGGTTGTACCAGCGTGGCGCGGTCGCTGCCATGGGGTACCACCGGTGCTGCGTGCTGGACTTGGCGGTCACTACCGCCGCACCTCTCTTTCGCTTAGTTGCCGTCGCTTTCTAACGCCTTCTCTTGCATAGCTTGTTGCGCGTCCCCACGGATGGCGCCAACTATTGTGGCTACTGACCAAACAGTAGAGAGATGGACTAGAAGAGGAGAGCTAACAGAGAGAGACGGTATGTGGGAAATGAGTGGGGCCCCTCCTCATGCCCCTCTTAGGGGCTTATATACATGAGCGGCACAGAATGAAAGATTCTCATTCTACCCCTTACTAATTACAAAAGATAGATGTATATTGGTGTATTTATCTATACTATTAGGCCTATTATATATTAGATCAGTTGTAAGATCCAGTCACAAAGGATTGGGCCACTCCTATAACAGGACCAACTCAGCCCAGTCCATATGTAACCCAAGAATCCAACAAACTGATCGACCCTACCAGATTTATCTAAGTGGGCTGACAAGATCTACGTAGACTTGACAAGATGGACAAGTTTATCACATCAAGTAACCTGCTGCCGGTAGCGCTTCTTCTTGGCCAGCGCACGCGGCGGTGTCTGCACCGAACAGCTCATCAAGTAGCTGTAGCAGGGGGGTATCTGAGACCTCACGGCTAGGGCTTCGAACCTCCCATGGGGTGTCGACCTCCCAGACAGAACCTCCTGCAACGTTATCTTGGGAACTTCCTGCTCGGCAGAGCATGCCTGGTAGCAATTGTAAGACAGGAACATCTTGGAGGTCTCAGCCAGCCTCCACAGATACACAGGCCGGTTCTTCTGCAGAAGGTCATGTGGATGCTTGCCGAACAGGTACTGATGTTTCTGCGTGTATTCCCTCATGTTCTTCAGAATCGTGCACCAGAACTGGGTGTCAAGATTGGCTCTCAGCAAGCTGCCGGCTATGTTTGCTCCTATGAAAGACCCCTTCAGCTCCTTGGATATGTCCATGGCTATGGATGCCAGCGTCGGATGGTCCTCGGGGTTCGTGCTGCCGAACGCAAGCACCTTGAAGAAGTACCAGTAGGCTTCTTGACGCAGAAACTTCAGCTTGAGAATATGTACTGTCCCGAACCTCCGGACCGCCTCCGATCGGCTTGTGATTATGATTTTACTTCCGTGCCCCCTACGCATAGCCAAAGAGCACAGCCTCCTCCATTTTCCCTCATCTGGAACTGCATCTTCGGCTAGTTCAAGGACGATAAGAGAACGTTTATGCGTGGTACAACTCCGATGTTCGATCAGACCATAATCTCCTAGAGTATCCAGCTTTTCATCTCCAAGATCGTCTGCACGCATGAAAACAATTGAAGAGAAGAGATTGCGGACCCTCTCGTCATGGCAAACATGCTGTACAAGAGTGCTCTTCCCAACTCTTGCTACACCAACTATGGGAAGCACGCCAAGTACATCACCGTTAGCCTCTGGTTGCAGCAGAAAGCTGATGATTTGCTCCATTTCCTTTTGCCGGCCAAACATGAACTTGTCCAGAAGCAAGTGCATGCTGTAAGGCTGACAGCACATGCGAGGGTAGCCCTTGAGGAAGATCACAAACTCCTTCATGTCAGCGATCATGATCCCAAGGCTATCGATCATGCGCTGCAGATCTGCGGCGCTCGCGGCGCCAAGCACCATGCCTTGCGTGTTGCCGGCGGGGAAGCAGAGGCGCTTGGCAGGATTGAACCTGGACAGCGCAAACGAGGAGCGGCACGGCGAGTCACCTCTGTGGGCTCGGCACGTGAAGGTGTCGAGCATGTAGTAGCCTCTGTACATGCCTTCCCTCAGCACGTCGAGCTGCCGGAGCATCGCCTGGTTCGTGATGTGCCGCCCCTCAGCCTCCTCGACGGTGGCGCGCACCCTCAGCAGCGCGAGCTGCAGCTTCTGCAGGCTATCGTCCACGCTGCTTTGCTTCCGGTATCTTTGGACCAGGAAAGAAACAGACCTGCCGAGAAGGTCACTGAAGATTGCAGGCAGGAACATCTCCATAGTCGTCGAACCTCCTGAAGAGAACAGAGCAAGTTCAGAGCTTGGAAGTAGTAAGCAGTAAAGACAAAACCTTTCTTCTTGTTCAGAGAAGAGGACCATTGAGAGATGTAGGGACTGTTCTTTTCAGCTTCTAAAAATTATTTTTTAGTTTTTCTATAGTGACTAACTTTTAAACAGAGTATATTTTAAAGATAAAATCTACTAGTTAATTGTAGTATATACTGTACCGACTTCATTTATATCGGTAAAAATCATACGTGAGTTTCTGTTACTCTGTAATCTCTCACATGAATAGCCCAAAAGTCACAAACCACAACCAAAATCAAAAGACATAAACTTCAGAAAAAAAAATAGACCCATAGTCGTGGAACAATGACCAGGGCAGGCGTGGAGTGGAGTGAACTGTGCGGTGTTCAATCAAACTGGAACTTACAGTTTGTTTGGTCTTTTCGGTAATTGGAATAGCTCCGGAATTTCTGCCCGGCTTTCTGCTGCAGCCTGCAGGTGTGATCAACAGGCAGATTGGTGGTAACTAGATATATACATCGCGTGTTCTGACTATTCAACAGTTCGATGTCACGAATGGAACAGCAAGTTCGCCATCCGAACGGCGGCTATGCGCGCTTTAATCACCCATCACATCGGCGGGCCCGGGACGCTCCGGCAAGAAGGGCCCAGGGCGACGGAGATTTTGCCGGTGAGCTATCCGTGCTGTACAGGTCGGCCGAATACCCATCCGTTTGTGCCAGTTTTTGTGAGACTGCGAGGGTTTTCATACACAGCACTCCAAATATCCAGCATTATCAAGCTCAAAAAAAAAATCCACCGTTGCCTTTCCCTTGGTAAGTACAAGACATGAACGTGCTAGGTGCAGATGCTCTGCACCTAAGAGCAGATTTCACTTTCCCAATCTATTAGAAATATTCAATGCACATGTCTATGTCTGATGTGTTTGGATAATAATAACGACTTCCTCCTTACTAGTACCATGCACTTCCTTATGGTGCTCGAAGCAATTCAAATTTTGCTCGCATTTATTACGAGTCTTATTTTATGTTCACTCTGCATGACAAATTGATTGACGACGAAATGAGCAGGGAGGAGGGATAATGCTACTCATGCAAAGCCTTACAGGGTTCAACACGAGCAGGGGCGGATCCAGGACAAAATCTGAGAGGGGGCACAACAATACACATAGTATGCTGAATTATTCTCATTCATAATTTTAGCATGAGTGATGGCCTTTTAGTTGGGCTGAGTGGAGGCACTAGCATTAAATCTTGGGCTATATACCTGGGTTCCTGTGAATTGAGTGGCGGCCTGGGCCCTCACTCCCCTCTCTTTGGATCCGCCCCTGAACACGAGTCAGAAAAAAGAAGAAGCAGCACGTATGATACAATACAACTAACAGGTGGCCCGTGCAAAAGCGGACTAGATTGATTCCAAAGTTACGATTCTGTTGCTTTTTATTCTAAATTACTATTATTCAGTTATTTAGATATTTTAGTTTGAAAATTATATTAAAATTAAGTTTATTCTTTCAATTTTTTTTTGCAATTTACCTGTCATGGACTTTTTATTTGAATATGAACCCTTATATTTTGGACGCACCACGATGGATGGTGTGGATTTTATTTTTATTTGGTAACATTGTATTTTGTAACTAAAATTTTCTATATAAAGAAAGTGACATAATAGGCAAACTACATGTAGAGGAAATATAGTTTTAGTATAAGATTTGTTTTGGAAAATAACAATTGTTTAAATACTAAACGTATAAGATAAATACGCTTTTAAGACAAAGTAAGCTGTTGTAAGGGTGGCCCAACCCCTGTGTCTGGGCCTTGCAACTGGCCCAATATGTAACAAGCCCAATAGTTAGAGAAATGTACCATATACCTCACCTTTTGTAATTATCAAGGGGTAGAATGAAAATTTTCCATCCCACCCCATTCATGTATATAAACCCCCAAGAGGGGTATGAGAAAGGCAGATCAACTCATTTCATACACGAGCACTCTATCTCCTACGTTGGCTCTCTCTAACTAATCCCCTCATATGTTGTTTGGTCAGTAGCCACAACATAAGCCGATGCCTTTTTCTACTACATGGTGTCCTTTTGTTCCAACCTTATCCAATAGGTAGCTTGTTCCCCATTTGCTTTCTTCCATCTTACCACCACTTTGAAAATGTGATCGGGTTCGTCTGGATCTGGGAGCAATAAAATTGCTATGCTTCTCGTTGCTTTGCCTCTGCTCGCATGCTTTGGTGTCACGGCCTTCTTCGCCCTGCCCATGGACGCCATGTAGGCCTACGGCAACGACCTGGCAAGTAGGTACTTGGCAGTAGCAGCAAGACAACTAGCTCTGTGGTCGAGGCATGTCGATGCACCGTGGTTGAAGTGTCATGGTTGGGGTGTCATGCTCGAAATGTTGTGGTCAAGGCACCATGATCGAATTTCCATGGTCGTGGCGCCGTGGTCGAAGTGCCGTAGTCGAGGCGCCATGGTTGAAGTACCATGGTCGAGTGGTCGTAGGAGCGGTCATAGTCGAAGTCGGAGTCGAGCAGTTGTACAAGGAATTCTTCGAGGGAATTTGTTGAGGAACTGGACCTCTGGTGAAGTGTGGTCATTTTTGGCCACCCCGTGGCAGAGAAATCCCCCCTTTGTGTGAGCTGTATGACCAGAATTGTGGTAAGAGTTGTGGTCGAAGTGCCGTGGTCGAAAGACTCAAAGTTGTAAGGAGTCAACTTGGTCAGGTCTGTTTGTGGTCATATACTTGGTTAGGTCTATGTGTGTGATCGTAGCTACAGTGAACCGGTCGATAGATGTAAGCTACAGTAACTGGTCGATAGTCGTAAGCTACAGTAGTTGGTCGGTAGTCGTAAGTTATAGTAGTTGGTTGGTAGTTATAAGCTACAGTAATTGGTCGGTGCTCAGAAGGCCTGAGTGGTTGAAGACCGGTAGTACCGGCTTTGTGTGAGTAGTACGACCGGAGCTACAGTAAGAGCCATGGTCAAGACGCTGTGATTGAAGTGCCGTGGTCGAAGGCTTCGAAGTCCTAAGTAGACAACTTGGTCAAGTCTATGTGTGTGGTCGTAGCTACAGTGAACCGGTCGATAGTTGTATGTCCATAGTTGTAACTACAGTAACCAATCAGTAGTCATAAACTATAGTAGTTGGTTAGTAGTTGTCACCTATAGTATCTGGTCGGTGCCCGGAAGACTTGCGTGGTCGAAGACCGATAGTACCAGAGTTATGTGAGCGGTACAAAAAGGCAAGTCTCATGATTTTGATCATGTTGAACCTACATTCCTTTAATTATCAGTATTTTCATTATGTTATTTGCACACTGTTATTTTGTGTACAATGAATGTTTAGAATGACATGATATTAGTTATGTCCTAGCACCTAAAAAACCTGAAAAAGCCATGTTTGATTTGATAGCCATATTCTCCTTAACAAGACTCAGTAGTATTAAATATAGTATATAATAATCATGGCAGACTAGGAAGTTAATAGTTTACACTATTAAGATATTCGGCATTGTGTCAGTAGAGTTTTAAAAAATGGTGCTAGGACAAGGAGATATCATAGAAAGCCATGGGATGGTGGGGTCCCATGACCTTGCCCTAAGGTGGATGCTTAGACCAGAAAGGTGGCAGTGCTGATGGGCACTGAAACAAGGGTTTGTGGATAAAAGTTGGCTTAGTGAAAATATAGGGACTAAAACCTTATGCAAAGTAAAGAACATAGTGATCACTCAACCACAAGCGTTGATTTGTCAAACCTGGTTTGGTAGCTGTTCAAATTTAATTAAATATCTACAAAGGGTGGAGGGTCGCATCTATTGAGTGATCATAACTCAACTTCAAGTGGTCGAAAATCAACATCTGGTATCAGAGCAGGTGCCGATCAACTCATAGAAGGAGCAGCACATAGTAGGGAGCAGATCTTCATCGACAATGAAGGAAGGACCAATTCCTTTCCGTATCCAGTTCTCAACTCAGAGAACTACCCGGCATGGTCTATGAAGATGCGGGTGAATATGCATGCCCAAGGGGTCTGGGACACGGTAGCTGATCCGGTCGATGCTGGTGGAAAGGTCGATCCAAAAGGAAAGGCAAAAGAAGTCGACATGAAGAACGATCAAACTGCTTTAGCGCTCATCTACGCTGCCATACCCGACTCGATGCTCAATCAACTTGTCGGAAAACATATGGCACGAGAAGCATGGATTGCTCTTCGGACTATGACAAGAATATGTACCCTGTGGCTACAGCCATATTTGCTATACTTGTTGTTCCAATTACAAGAGCTCCTACGCATCACTTAAATTATGAGGTGAGCTCGTTTCAAAGAGATTTTACTTTATTTGATAAAGAATTTATGATATTACATAATGAGAGTTTGTTGCGTTTGTTATCATGTACCAAGATTTATGATCAAGATCATGCAATACGTGACACTACACATATGTTAAAACCGAAGACGGTTTTCTGTCAAAAAGGGGAGGATGATGTGACCACATCACCAACACGTACGACCATAGCGGCCAATATCAAGATTGAACTAAAGGTGGATTCGTTTCTTCAACTTCAACACATTTTAAATGAGAATATGATACTACCTAATGATGAAAAAATATATATTTGTAGCACCACATCACTTTGGAACCAATTGAAGCAAGGGTTCAAGTTGGACAGGTTTTGGAATCCAATTCGGCCTCCAGATCAATTCGGATTCAGCATGACAAGCCAACTTCAAACGGCCATAACTTTTGATCCAGAAGGCTTCTTGGGGCCCGTGAGTACTCGTTGGAAAGCTCTGGGAGTATACTTTCAGATGGATTTAGTCTCACCTCCAAATTCCACTCGAGTAGATCAGAAACTGCAAAACAAATCACATTACTTTTTCAGTCCGAGACAAAGTGGGCCGAGGGCCTTGTAACTTGGGCTATTTAGGCCGGAACTGTTCATGTGAACAGTACCATGGCCGTATGAACAGTAACTATAAATAGTACCATATCCCTTTTCATTAGATAAGTGTGGCTTCCCCCTCCCCTATTTAAGGAGGTCACACCCCTTTAGTTTTTCTTGGGGTTTTTCTTAAGAGATTATTCTGCTTAGCAGTTTCGCCGCATGTTCGGTTGAGGAACCCCAACTTGTGAACTTAATCATTATTCTCAATACAATTCAGATTGCATCTTTTACTCTCTTGCTTGTGTTCTCGATTCGCTTGCAGGAGATAGCCTCCTTGGCGAGGTCAACCGTGTTCGGCACGGTTGATAACCAACGGAGCAGTGGTATGGTGATTGCGAGATTCAAAAATTTGTTATCCATCTATCTGTAAAATTTCACATCATTCCAGCAAGGCAGTTAAGAGATATGTGCGGTGAAAGTTGACCCATTTATTTGTTTTGAATCTGCAATAGTCAGCAGTTGTGATTTTTGTACGAATTTCTGTGTCAGGTTTCAGAAGTTGGCCCCGAAAAAAATCTGTATAAAAAGCCGTCAGAGAATAGAAAAAAAAAGAATCAGTGAAAAAGAGGCATCTGACAAAAAGTTACGGCCAAAATACCGATGTACTGTCCAGTGGGCAGAAATCTTCAGTTTTCAGTTTTGGGTCAATCCTTGTGTTCTTCAATTCCAGATTGCATTGGATTGAATTATCTTTTATTTACCACTCCTACACATTGCCATACACTTGTTTTTAGCCTACTTCCATTCTTGGTTGATCAGCAACATATGCTAAGTGCTAGATACGGACTATAATTCAATTCTATGCAATTCTGAAATTAACTGATTGTTCTCCATTGCTACCATATTGTGCCTTCCAAGCTACACGTACTCTTGATCAGAACAGGTTCCCTCTTGCAATCGTACCCACGCTCGACACGGTGTCACGAACCAGCCACCGGTTGTACCACCGCTTTGCATTGGTAAGAACACTTGTAAGAGTGTGGTAAGACGCTTGAGAATGTGTGATTCCACCTTCCACCACCTAGTAGTGGATAGGGATAATACCTTTGTGTTGTCTTTTATTTTCTACTAACTATGACAGGTGGGTTGTCTGATGATCAAGTGTGTGTTTTAAAGGGAGAGCTCATGACACTCTGGGATGGACAACGCATCAATAGGAAGCTTCAAGCTTCGACGGACACATGGCAGCGCTCCATCAGTTCCATCAATGAGAGTATTACAACACTCATCGCACGCCTTGAAAGAATGGTGAATCGCCACCAAACAATGAACGCGAGTATGATCACGATGCGGGCCAAGATCGTGAGGAGGGAGATGATAATGAGAGACAAAACCGCGACGCCAGTGCTTCATTTGCTGCCCAAGATGCACGCCCACAACACCGCCTACATCAAAACCGTCACGGTATGGGAGGTAATAATTTTCAGCACCACAATGATCGTTCTAATCATGACCCTTTTGCTAAAGTCAAATTTACCATTCCATCTTTTTTTGGTCTTTATGATGCTGAAATATATCTTGATTGGGAGATGACGGTAGAGCAGAAGTTTAATTCTCACTTAGTTCCTGAACAACATAGAGTTAGACAAGCTACTAGTGAGTTTAAGGATTTTGCTATTATTTGGTAGAATGAACTGGGTACCATGCGTTTACAACCTGATACATGGGAGCGGTTAAAAGGAGCTATGCGTGCTAGATTTGTTCCTCCTGCTTTTAAACATGAAATGCATAAGAAATTGCAGTGCTTAGACCAAGGTAATAAATCTGTCGAGGAATATTATCAAGAACTACAAATAGGCATGTTGCGTTGTGGGGTTGTTGAGGAAACGGAGGATAAGATTTGTCGTTTTTACGGGGGGTTACGGCCTGAAATTCAGGACATTGTTGATTATAAAGATTTTACTACTGTCAACCAGTTGTTCCAGCTTGCTTGTTTGGCAGAAAAAGAATTGCAGGGTAGGCAACAAAGGACAAGGAGCAACTTTGGAGGTACGTCTACATCGAGATCAACGCCTGGGCAAGCCAAGATAGCCCCACCTCCTATTTGTCGAGCTGCTACCCCCTCTGTGAGTAGGGCGCGTTCAGCACCACCGCCGCCACCATCACGCGCACCCGAGACGAGCAAATCTACTAGTGTGCAAGCACCAGCACAGAGCTCTTCATCGATTGCTTCCATGGACCGTACGACGGGCATTGTGTGCCATCGTTGTAAAGGGATGGGCCACGTCATGAGAGATTGCACAAGTCAGCGGGCATACATTGCGACAGAAGATGGTGGTTATGTGAGTGCTAGTGATGTTGAGGATGAATATGCTCTTGCAGCTAATCTTGCAGGTAATGGTGATGATCATGAGAACAAACTTGTGTTTGTGCCATTTTCTGTGACTAACAACTTGCAGGTAGTTGAGAACCATGCCAAAGAAGAGCATGAGCTGATTGAATTACTAACCCCATTGGTTGAGAATGAAGATAAGGAGATGGATGCACTTACATCATCTGAGGAGAGCCAAAAAGGTAAAGAACATGGTACTATCATCGCTCACGGTATTGATTTGGTGCTACAACAAGACATAGAACAACCTTGTGAGTATATACCTGCTGTAGTGCAATCTTTTGATATTCCTTGTGTTGACTTAAATAAACCATGTGCTGATCTAAATTCTCATAATTTTGCACATGTTAAATTAATAACACATAAAGAAGTTTTGACTAGAATTTCTTCTGCTAATTCATTGTGTTACATCATGTTAGATCTACCTATGAAATTGTCACATGCTATGGAGAAAGTTTCTGAACTTGCATGTTCGAAATTCTTATTTAGTACCTACACCCCTGGATATAAGTTTAATTTGATTGGAGATTATGGTGTGGAAAATCAATTTCTTGTATATCGAATATGCATAACTTACGATCACATGGATGAATTGAAACTTGTTGTTTAGAACAACAATTCTTGTATGCTGAATCATGTTGAATGTGAGAGGGAAGTAAAATTTAGTACTCATTCAATGCATATGTGTTCATCTCTTTTTGCACCATCTAGTATAGACAATCTGAATAAAGATGATGAATTATGGCAGAACATACAAAGCTCTTCACTATTACTAGATGAATTTGCTATTGTTCGATTGAGATATGATTATATGGATGAACTTTGCTTGATTCCAAAAGTTGTAGTTTTGCCCATATGTGCCACCACTACAAGTTTACAAATTCAAAGATTTGAATTGCATAAATACTTCACTTACATTTGCAAAATCAGTTGCAATAATTACTGTGTGAGAAATTTTACATTGCTCATTAACATATATGATTACTCTTGGGTTAATAATACAACGAGCTTTTATGATCATTGCTGTTTTATAACATTAATTGTGCAACAACGAAGAACGGTTAAAATGGATGACATATACATATACCATGCATACACCTTGGCTTCTTTGTTACTATTTTTTCAGCTTATCAAAAGCCGAGGACGGCTTTGTTTGCAAGAAGGGAAGGATGATAAGAACATGTACCCTGTGGCTACAACCATGTTTGCTATACTTATTGTTCAAATTACAAGAGCTTCTACGCATCACTTAAATTATGAGGTGAGCTCGTTTCAAAGAGATTTTACTTTATTTGATAAAGAACTTATGATATTACATAATGAGAGTTTGTTGCATTTGTTATCATGTACCAAGATCTATGATCAAGATCATGCAATACGTGACACTACACATATATTAAAATCGAGGATGGTTTTCTGTCAAGAAGGGGAGGATGATGTGACCACGTCACCAACACGTACGACCATAGCGGCCAATATCAAGATTGAACTAAAGGTGAATTCGTTTCTTCAACTTCAACACATTTTAAATGAGAATATGATGCTACCTAATGATGAAAATATATATATTTGTAGCACCACATCACTTTGGAACCAATTGAAGCAAGGGTTCAAGTTGGACAGGTTTTGGAATCCAATTCGGCCTCTAGATCAATTCGGATTCAGCATGATAAGCCAACTTCAAACGGCCATAACTTTTGATCCAGAAGGCTTCTTGGGGCCCGTGAGTACTCGTTGGAAAGCTCTTGGAGTCTACTTTCAGATGGATCTAGTCTCACCTCCAAATTCCACTCGAGTAGATCAAAAACTGCAAAACAAGTCATATTACTTTTCCAGTCCGAGTCAAAGTGGGCCGAGGGCCTTGTAACTTGGGCTATTTGGGCCGGGACTGTTCACGTGAACAGTACCACGGCTGCATGAACAGTAACTATGAATAGTACCATATCCCTTTTCATTAGATAAGTGTGGCTTCCCCCTCCCTTATTTAAGGAGGTCACACCCCTTTAGTTTTCCTTTGGGTTTTTCTTAAGAGATTATTCTGCTTAGCAGTTTCGCCGCATGTTCCGTTGAGGAACCCCAACTTGTGAACTTAATCATTATTCGTAATACAATTCAGATTGCATCTTTTACTCTCTTGCTTGTATTCTCGATTCGCTTGTAGGAGATAGCCTTCTTGGCGAGGTCAACCGTGTTCGGCACGGTTGATAACCAACGGAGCAGTGGTGTAGTGATTGCGAGGGGTTCGATCTGTTTTGGTCGGAGCCTTTGGATCATCAACGTCGAGATCTCCACAATCGACTTATCAGTACCTCTCGGAAGATCGGGCCATCGTCACATTAGACTATGCATGAATATGTGGATTGTGTGAAGAAGGTTCGACTATAAACTCTCCGAGGAGAATATGAGGCGCTGCATATAGGTGAAACTTAATCAGTAGATGAGTTTGTAGGTAAATTAACTACTGTGGTCAATAAAATTCGATCTCTTGGAGGTACTTTGGAGGAAACTACGGTGGTCGAGAAGTATTTGCGTGTTCTATCCGAGAGGTTCATACCAGTGGTCACAACTCTTCTATATTCAAGTGATCTCCAACACATGAAAAATAGAAGAAGTAGCAGGATCTCTTAAGGCTCATGAGGGATTGCTCAAAGGGTGGAAGACCAGGACTAATCAAGCATTGCTAGTGAAAAGTGAAGCAAAGGTTGAAAATAAAACTTGGCAGGAATTAAATCCAAGCCAAGGAGGAGGTTGTAGATTTGGCAATTGACGTCGACGTGGTCGTGGACCAGGTGGTCGTAGTTTTGGTCGAGGAGGCCGTGGTTTTACAACTAGTTGTGGAGAGAAAGCAATGCAAGGTGAGTCCTCTTTCAACCAAGGTAAGCCAAGAGTAAAATGCTTTACCTATGGCAAAGAAGACCATTATGCTGCAGTTTGCAGAAGTCATATCAAATGCAATGAGTGCCAAAAGTTTGGGCACTATACTGCTGATTGCCATTACAAGAAAAAGAAGGAGGAGGCAAACTTAATTCAAGCCAAAATAGAGCACAAGCTAGCACTTCTGTTATCCATCTGTGAGGAAAAGAATATACAAATTATGATGTTAACTGAAGAACATGTCCAACCACAACTACTAAAAGTTGGAGAAGAGATGGTGGAGTTCAACTTTTGGTATCTTGATAATGGTGCTTTAAATCACATGACTGGATAGAGAGGAAAATTCAGTGAATTGAATGAAGGCTTTCGAGGCAAGGTGAAATTTGGAGATAGGTCAGTCGTTCATATAGAAGGAAAGGGCACTATTTTGTTGCAAAGCAAGAATAAAGAGCAAAGAGCTTTGACTGATGTATATTATATACCACGATGGCGCAATAATGTTATCAGTCTGGGATAGCTGACTGAAGAAGGATGTGATATGTCACTAAAGGACCATACTTGTTACTGCATGATCGCGAGGGACAACTGCTGATGAAGGTGATTCGAACACCAAATCAGATGTACAAGATTGAACACGAGTCAGCCAAACTAGCTTGTTTTAGTGCCAGGGTGGACAATACAGCGTGGTTGTGGCATGATCGACTTGGTCATGTCAATTTTCAATCTTTCAAGCTGATGACAGAGAAAGGGATGGTTCATGGTCTGCCACCTATCAGTCATCCATCTCAAATATATGAAGGCTGCATTATTGCCAAACAATCAAGACTCTCGTTCCCTCAACAAGCACAGTATAGAGCTACACAGCCTCTAGAATTGCTTCACATTGATTTCTGTGGTCCTATTACCCCTGAGCCAAATGGAGGTGATAAATACTTCTTACTTTTTGTTGATGATTATTCTAGAGTAACATGGATATATATGCTAAAAGAAAATCAGAAGCCAAAGATATGTTTCAAAAATTTGTGACTCTAGTTGAAAATGAGACTGATCACAAACTCATGTCAGTAAGATCTGATCGTGGGGGTGAATTCTTGGCGCAAGAATTTGAATCAATCTGTGAGATAAAAGAAATTAGAAGATATTTCATAGCTCCTTACAGTCCGCAACAAAACGGAGTAGTCGAGCGAAGAAACCAGATAGTTATGAATATGGCAAGAAGTTTACTCAAAAGAAGTCTGCTACCAGGAAGATTTTGGGCTGAGGCTGTAAGACATGCTATGTATATTCTCAATCGAGTACCCACAAAAGCTCTAGAAGGGAAGACTCTGTATGAAGCATTAAGTGGAAGAAAACCGAGCCTAGAACACTTGGGGGTGTTCGGTTGCTTGGCATATGCAAAGATGCTCACTCATCTAAAGAAGTTAGATGACAGATCAAGAGAATTGATCTATTTGGGAGTTGAGCCAGGAACCAAAGCTAGTCGGTTGTACAATTCTCATGAAGATAAAATCGTGGTAAGTCGAGACGTGATCTTTTGTGAAGATAAAGCATAGGAGTGAGAGGCAAATCCAACAGAAGAAAACAATATGCAGAAGTGGATTTCCTTCTCAATTCAAGAAGAGAACAATGATGAAATAGATCAATTTCACCTTCAAGAACCGGTTACACCCATGCTAAGTACATCCGTCAGTCAATAGGTGGTTGTAGAGGATATTCCAGTATCTCCTCAAAGTGATCAAGAAGAGGAAGAGATCCCGCCAAGCAAAACACTTGTATACCGAAGCCTAGCTGAGATTTATGAGCAGACCGAGCCAATAGAGATGGAAAAAGAACTTCAGTTGACAACAGCAGATGAACCTATAAGTTTGCAGCAAGCACTCACCAAACATCATTGGAGTGCCATATTTTCAATTGTCTCCTACCTTTTTTTAACATATCACTCTCGTACCTTTTGTTTAGACAAATAACCTTTTGTGTTACGGCTGGGGATGGAGGAGGTAAACTAGGGCAAACATCGCTCCCTGCCCTTGCGGCAGAGGCTCTGATCAAGTCGACTGGAACTGGAATTAGTTCTTTTATTGCCTTGTCAAAAAAATCGGCAGCCCTTATATATAGGCCCCTCCTAACACTCCTTACTATAGGTATCATACATATTTTCTAAACAAACTCTGGTATAATTGGCAACTAACTCTTTAAAGATAAAAACTACTTATCTCTAGCTTAATTGCACCCAGCCGGCAATCTTTCCAATTGCCGCAGCTTCCTCCTGTAGCCCGTCACGCCTCCAACCGGCCCTCTATTGCCAGCGAGTAGTGGTGATGCCTGTGGTATATTTTGTTGAGGAACCGACGCTGGAGACCAGTCCGAGCGATTCCTCTGCTTAGAACAAGAACGAATCAATCACAGAATCACAGAATAATAGATTGAACACAGAAAGATAGAGAGAACTCCTGGTCTTTCTTTATTGCTTTAGATTGCATCGGGGTACATAATGAGGGGGGTCTAGGTCCCTATTTATAGTCTACGGTGGGGTGCCCAATTAGATCAGGACTCTGGATAGAGTCCAGGTTTCCTAACACTCCCCCTTGGGCACTCACCCAACATGCTCATGCCTCGTCAAAACTCCATAAAAACCCAGTAGGAAAAATTTGGAGAAAGAGTACATGATACATGTGATGCTGCGATGCACGAATTGCCTCGTTAAAAACCTTGGTCGAGAAACTTCATGGAAAACTCGTCAAGGGAAAAAGAGTACAATTCACCCAAATTCATTTAGTCTGCAAGACTTTATTTTTGGGTACTTAATCTTCATGATCAAGATTTATTAGCGGGCTTGTGAGAATTCTCCCCCTGAATTCTGCACTTCTCTAAGTCTCATCATTCCAATTCCACACACGCACCTTTCAAAGCTAGATGCAGGGAGTGACTTAGTGAATAAATCTGCGAGATTTTCATATGACTTAGTATGCAGTACTTTAATCTCGTCCATCTTTTGCAATTCATGTGCATAGAAGAACTTGGGGTTGATATGCTTTGTGAGATGACTCTTCACATAGCCCGTTTGCACTTGTGCAACGCAAGCTGCATTATCTTCATAGATAATTGTGGGGGTTTGCACAATGTTCATCCCACATGACTGCTGGATGTGGTGAATCATTCGGCGGAGCCAAGCGCACTCTCGTGCGGCTTCATACAGTGCTATAATTTCTGAGTGGTTCGTCGAAGTAGCTACCAGGCTTTGCTTAGACGATTTTCATGAAATTGCAGTTCCACCACACAGGAATACATAGCCTGTTTGTGACTTAGCGATATCTGGTCCGACAGATACCCAAAGATCTGCATAGCCAATCAAGTTCAGATCTTGATTCTTTCTGTAAAACAATCCGAGGTCCTTGCTACCTTGGAGGTATCGGAAAATGTCTTTTATGCCCTGCCAATGCCTTTTGGTGGGCTCTGCACTGTACCTTGCTAACAGGTTCACGGCAAATGCAATGTCCGGTCTAGTGCAATTTGCTAAATACATGAGTGCTCTCACTGCACTCAAGTATGGGAATTCCGGTCCCAGGACTTCCTCCCACTCTTCCCTTGGTCGGAAAGGATCTTTTTCTTGCTGTAAAGACCTACCGATCATCGGTACTTTCGAGGGAAATGCCTTCTCAAAGCCAAACCTTTCGAGCACCTTCTGGGTGTAGGTCGACTGATGTACCAAGACTCCTTCAGGGACATGCTCAAGCTGCAAACCTAAGCAAAACTTGGTCTTGCCCAAATTTTTCATTTCAAATTCTGACTCCAAGTAGGAGCTTGCTTCTTTTATGTCTTCGGCTGTCCCGATGATATTCAGATCATCTACATACACAGAGATTATACAGAATCCATTCTGGGATCACCGTATAAATACACAAGGACAGTCTTCATTGTTTGTGTAGCCTTTCTTGCAGAGAAAGTCGCTCAAACGATTATACCACATTCTTCAGTTGTTTCATCCATACGGTGACTTTCTCGAGTTTCACATCGCATGATTTCTATTTGCTCTGTCTTGGTTGGAGAGGATTCCTTCAGGGACTTTCATATAAATCTCCGAATCCAAGTTACCGTAAAGGTATGCAATCACAACATCCATCAATTTCATTTCTAAGTTCAAGTTCACTGCCATTGAGATCAAGTATCTAAAGGTGATTCCACTCATGACTGTGGGAGTAGGTTTCTTCATAGTCAACTCCGGTATGTTGAGTGAAACCTTGGGCTACCAGCCTTGCTTTGTATCTCACTACTTCATTTCTTTCATTTCTCTTTCGAACAAATACCCACTTGTGCCCAACGGGTGTATGTGGGAGGCGTGCGACATCTGAGCCCAAACACCTCTCTTTTATTCAGAGATAGCAATTCGGTTGCTATTGCCTTCTTCCAATCTTCCCAATCTGATCTTTTCTTACATTCAATGAGTGATGCGGGCTCGGGATCAAGATCGATGATGATGGCAATTTTCTTTGCAAGTAGATATCGATATTAGCCGTTGTCCTATTCAGGGACTCTCCGTGTGCACATAATTTATAGCTATTTCTTCATGAGTTGCTTCTTCGGAGCGATTGCTTCGCTAGAGCTTTACCTTGCGCACGCTTCTTTCAATTGCGGTGGCAAGTCCTTTAGTTTTTCGGCTCCGATGTGTGCGCACATATCCATGCCGATGGGGATGTTCAGATCCGGTATGCCCTTTTTCTGAAGGTGTCATACTTGTGCCAGGTCTCAACTGGCTCCCCTTCTCATTCTGGGGGACTTCAATGATCGGTTGTGATAAATCCCTCTTATTCTTTTTCACCAGGCGTCCCCGGTTACTAAGGATTCGAGGAATCGGAGTTCTCGTCCTCTTTTTTTATTTTTCTGAGGCCTCTGGACGAGATTAGGGATACCTTCTGCTTTCTTTGGTATTTCAACCCTCTCCGGTGCAGTGCGTGCAGGCACATGCGACTTAGTCATGCTCTTCAAATCACTAAAATGATCAGGCAGTTGATTTGCTAATGCTTGCAAATCTATTGTCTTCTAGACTTCTCCTGTCTTCTGGACTTCTATTGTCTTTTGGACTTCTCTATTTGCTTCACTAATGCGCGGGTCATCTGCATGAATTCCCGTGGCTTGCCATGTAATGTCTTCTGGACTTCTCTAGTGCGTGAGTCATCTACATGGATTCCCCAGGCTTGCCACATAATTTCCCGATATTCTTCATCAAGGGGTTGATTTCCTCCCCCTAATGTTGGGAAATCTTCGGTGCTGACCATTGCGCTAGTTGCATAGGTGAATGGATGTTGTAGGTCAAGGTCTAAGGTTGATGAGATTCGCTGCATGCGGATCGCGTGTCCCCAACATGTAGCTGCTAGATTTCAATTATACAAAAGGGTCGGGCAATAAATTTAATTCTTTTAATTAAAGTCTCTGCGGACCATTCGGGTATGGACATGCGATCAATGCTCAACTGCAATTCCCATTGCCATGCAATGATCATCAAATGCCTTTGAAGTAAATTCTCCGGCATTGTCCATTCTGATGGACTTGATGTGATAATCAGGGGACACATTTCTGATGCGAATGATCTGCGAGATCAATTTGTGCAAAGACGTGGTTTCTTGTGGACAACTAACCCACATACGACTACTTCGAAGAAGCGTCAATGAGCACCATGAAATACTTAAATGACCCTAAGATGGGCTGAATGGGACCGCAAATATCTCCCTGGATGCGTTCCAGGAATGCAGGGACTTCATCCTTCACTTTCAGAGTGGAGGGTCTAGTTATTAGTTTCGGTGGCACATGCAGGCACACAAAATCTTCATGATTCGGAAATTCTTCACATTAATATTATGCCCATGCGAGTTATTTATTATGTTTCTCATCATCCTAAGACCAGGTGGCCTAATATGTCATGCCGAGATGAAGTGTTAAGAGCTTCTAAACACTTTTTTGAGCGATTATCTGCTGCAGCGCTTTAATGTTGGTATAATATAGCCCGATGAAGGAAGTTTTCTAATATTCTTTTGCCATTCTCTTCGCTTCATAATGAGCGGTATTTCTTACCGTACTCTTCTTGATCTCAAAGTGGAAACCATTTGCGGATATTCTTAAAACTTAGGAGAGTTCTAGTCGATTCTGGGTACAATAAGGCTTCTTCAATAACCAAAATTGTGCCCATTATGGCTCTTCCTGAACCAATTATACATCCATCACTTCTGGCGATTGTCGTAAGGCTGCCAGTGCTCTTACAAATCGACTGAAAATACATAATCTCTCTTAAGATGGTATGCGTTGTACCGCTGCTAGCTAAGCACACTTCCTTCATAGGGCGCTACAAGCGTTCTAATATATGGTATTTTATTAATATGCATGAGAAGGCAATCAACACATAGATAAAATACACCAATATCAGAACATATCATGCCATTATAAACTGAATAAATGAATGAATTCTTCCAAAATCATCCAACCATCACGAGAAAATAGCAATTCTTAAGCACCATCCATGCAAATTCTAATGTATTCTATCACACAAAATAAATGACAATTAAAGTCGAAATGCATTCAGTGCACTAGACTTCTTCTTCTATTTTCTCAGGGTTGACATTCTCTTAAAGAGAAATCATGGCGTTGGCTGCTTCTAGGTCGAGAGGGGGTGCTGCTGCCTGGATGGTCTCAACCTCCATTAGCGCGGGCAGCTGCTCGGAATTCTCCCCCTCAATCGATGCAACGTGGGCTTCATGTTGCCCTTTGCCATCCCGTTTTGACTTGCTGGCCTTATTCTCATGTGGAGCATCTAATTTGCCTTTCTGGGCTGCGGCCTTACCCTTCCTTCCCCTTCTCTTCATTAAGGGATTTCACACCTTATGGCTCCCGGCGTTTGGCTTCACGGCCAGCGGAGCTCTCAGGTGGCTGAGCGACTTAGTTCTTACGGAGAACTTTGTCCTGAGCCTCTGCAACCTGCATCATATCAATCAATTCGGTATATTCCTTATAGCCGTCTTGACGATAATTGCATGCAGATTGTACTGTATTGGGGTGGAAGGTGGATAGGGTTCTTTCGATCTTCTGCTCATCTGTGATCTGCTTGCCACAGAGTTGAAGATTAGTACAAATCCTGTGTAAGGCAGAATTGTACTCCTCGACCGTCTTAAAGTCGGCAAACCTCAGTCTGATCCACTCCTGCTCTGCTTGAGGGAGAATGGTGTACTTTAGCCTCTTAAACCGCTTCTTGAGTGCAGTCCAGAGTGCTAGCGCACTCTTTTCTGCCATGTACTCATTCTTGAGAGTGAGACAGAGGTTGGACATCATGCGGTCCGCCAATCCCAATAGCTGCGCGGAGCTTCTTGGCTCCAAGTACTATCTGGACATCGGATGCCTACGTTAGATAGTTTTGGCCATGCGGGGCCAGCTCCTCGAACTCCCGGTTCGTGATGCTAGTCATCTCAATGTGTATAAGTCTACTGCTGGTAGACATGCATGGAATAATTTACTACAGGTAAATAAATGGTACAAAAGGGTTCTCGCAATGTTCCAGAATTTTCTATGCATTTTCTATAATTTTACTGCTAATTTCAGTGATTAAAAGCAATTTACAGGAATTACAATTAACCAAAAACAGTAAATAAATACAAAAAATACAAAGAAAAATAATGAAATAAATAAATAAGCTTCAAATGCTAAAAATAATGCAAAATTTGGATTCCCGAGGCCCTTTTATGCTAGAATATGAAATTTCAGCAAATTCTGCAATTCCGAAGGGTTTTTACGCAAATTTTCAATTCAGAGAAAAATTCACGCAATTTTCTGATTTACCGAGGGGTATTCTGCAAAAATCTGGACCCACTCGTAAATTTCAGGGCTTATTCGTAATTTTCGGAACTACGATACCTTTCCTACAAAATTTTAGGACTTATACGCAAGTTTTAGGGCTCATCGGTAATTCTCAAGGTTTTAGGGGCTTTTCTGAACAACCCGGACAGAGCCCCCTTCCTCCCTCCATTTTTTCGTTCGGCCCGATTTGCCACCAAATCTACCCGGCCCGTTTACCTCCCGGCCGGCCCAACTAGCAGACTCAAGGCGGGTAGGGTTTCCCTCCCTCAATTCCCGAGTGGCGATGGCGGCCGGACAAATCGCGCTTGTCTTGGCGCGCTGTTCGAGGCGGCGGCGCGCGCGCGCGGCGGCCGAGGCGGCGGCGGCGCACGCGCGTTCGGCGGCCGAGCGGCGGGTAGCGTCGCGAGGAGCGCCATGCGGGCACGCGGAGTGGCGGGAGGCCGCGCCACCCGAGCGCGAAGCGCGGCGCGGCGGATGGCGGCAAGCGGCGGCGCCTACGCGAGCGGCGCGGTGGGCAGCCTAAGCGCATGCGGCGCGTGAGATCAGGCCGGCGGCGGTGCCGTTCGGGGCAAGCGAGGCCGAGATGTGGCGGCAAACACAGCGGCGGTCGGGATTGGCGCGCTGCGGCGCGATCGCCGGTGGAGGCGGCCGCGAACCGCCTAGGGCGCGGCGACAAGCCCGGCGCGCGCGCATGGGTAAGTCGGCGCGGCGGGGCGGCGCGGCTGCGGCCGAGTGGGGCGATCGCGGCGGCGTCGCGGCCACCGGTCGGGCAAGCGCAGCGGCGTCGCGAGCCAGCCGGCGAAGCGCGCGCGCGGGCATCGAGGGCTAGGCGGTGCCATTCGGGCGGCGCGTGGAGGCGGCTCTGGCGGCGCGCGCGCGGCGGCGCGGTGGAGGTCGGCCGAGCCGAGGTGGGGGGCGCCGATCGCGGGAAGGCCGAGGCGGCGGTGCAGCCGCGGCCGAGCGGCTTGGCGGCGCGCGTCGGCGCGCGAGGACGGCGCCGCGGCTGTGCGTTCGAGCACACCGCCGCCATCGGTTTTTTTTCTTCTTTTCCATGCCACGGTCATGCAGACCGAAGCAGAGGATGATGCAAAATTTTCCGTTCGGTGGTGAGCAGAAATGATGCTAAATTCTTTTCTCGTGCATTGATCATACGTAATCAAACAAAACCATGTAAAACTTTTTATTTTCAATCTACGATGCAATCAACATCTACCCCGTTTCGCAATTTAACGATCGACATTGTCTTTGGCGATTTCAGATCTGCTCGCGGTAGATTAGGCGGATTTGCATCGTTTCTAATCTGATGCAATCAACATCTACCCGTTTCACAATCTACCGATCGGCATTGTGCCGCGACTTCAAGTCTGCTCGCGGTTGATTAGGCGGATTTGCACCGTAGAATTTCAATCTAGAACGCGAAAAGAAAATACTGATTCAAAAGCGATCTAGAAAATTCAATCGTGCTTCGATGATTACCTCGTTCACGGGCGAAGTCATGCGATAACGTGTTGAGGAACCGACGCCGAGACCAGTCCGAGCGATTCTCTCGCTTAGAACAAGAACGAATCAATCACAGAATCACAGAATAATAGATTGAACACAGAGAGGTAGAGAGAACTCCTGGTCTTTCTTTATTGCTTTAGATTGCATCGAGGTACATAATGAGGGGGGTCTAGGTCCCTATTTATAGTCTACGGTGAGATGCCCAATTAGATCAGGACTCTGAATAGAATCCAGGTTTCCTAACATATTTTTCCCGCAAAGGCGTCCACATCATTTTGCTACTTGCTAGAGTCCTGAATCTAAGACCAATTCTTAGGCTGTCTGAAGTTGCGTGTTGGATGTGGCGCTTGTCTGTTTCTCTTACTAACAAGCACCATCAGGGTGTCCTGCTGCTTTTATTTCAAGGAGAAGAACCGAGGCTGCAGTAGATGGTGGTGCTCCAACGGGTTTATTGTTTCTAGCTTCTAGTTAAAATTGCACTGTAGCGACTATTAGCCTTTTCTGAGTCTTTCAATTAAAAAAATAAAAATACTGTTATATATTTACAGACAATGCAAAGGAATAAGGGGGGAAAAGGGGAAAAATAGTGAAAATAGCAAAAAAAAACTAAAATTAAGAAGTTGACGCGTTCCAGAAACTAAAAGAAGCCGGTTGTAGCAGGGCCATATATCACAAAGAAATGGGCCCTCTACATTGCCTTCAAATATTGTACAGTGCACCACCAAACTTTTGGACCATTATATCTGAAAACAACGGATGCTCAGCAGTCAGCATCCCTCCAAAAGGGATGCCCAGCATCGCTTTTGGATGTGGAACGATGAGAAATGGATGTTTCCAGCAAATGGTTGCCGCAACGCAATTATTGGTAGAATGCTCCTACTCTCCAGTAGGCTCTGGCAACCCATTGCGGGTGGATGCATCAACATCTGAAGGATGGCGCCAATAAAACAGCCTAGCCGGACTGGTGATTGGAAAGGAACAGCGGCGGTTTGTATGCCCAAATGATCTTTAGTCCTTAACAAGGCGATGCCAAGGCTCTACTGCAGCGGGAGCATCGCAACTCAAAGGGCTAATAGGGCAGACAGCAAGCAACACAAGTAAATAAGTAGCCACAGATATCGCGTGGCAAGTAGTAGCATCCTAAAGTACCTCACCCTGTATTTTCCTCCAAAATCGTATGATTCATCTAATGAAAATTTAGCACCTCCCTCTAGCTACTACAAGGCTCAAAATAGAAAGAACCTGGCATTTCCGTTTCTGGCGAGGAATCGACAACTTCTCATCAAAGAATGATCCTGAGCACTGAGTTTCGACACGGGGGCTCCTAGTATGGTTAACGTACATGCATTTTGTCCACTAAAGTGGAAAAATCCATTTCCTATAAGAAAGATGGATTGACATGTAGATCAGGGGCGGACCATCCCATATAGTGGAGGTACCCCCTCCCCCTGTCACCTCCTAGACCCAGCATCCACCGGCGAGGAGGCTACCGAAGACAAATGAGACGCCCGACGCCCGACGCCACCATTTGCCATTTTCTTCGTTAGCGGGCTTGTCGCCAAGTCCTTTGTTGAGTTGGGCCTGGCCTGGCCGGTCCAGTATAATACTACTAGGCAAGCAACCTATTGAGATTGAGCCAACTAGCAAAACCTTCCACTGCCTCACAGTCTCCACCCTAGAACAAGCAACGGCCGACGGCGATACTGAGGTGCAGGTGGGGCAACGCCGAGGTGTGGGCAGGACACAACTAAGGCGTGGGAGCACAGTGGCCATGGCGCAGCCAAGGCGCGATCGGGGCATAGCTGAGGAACGAGATGTGGGTGCACAGCGGGCGGTGGCCAAGGGCGTAGGCCGATAGGTGCGTGGTGGCCAAGGCACGACCAAGGCGTAGCCGAGAAGCAGCTAGTGCATTGTGTCCTGGAAGACCGGCACTCCGGCAAAGCCTAGAGGCCTTGGGAGGGGTGCAGTGGTGGCCTGGGAGTAGGAGCAGAGGCTAAAGGGCACAATCGCATAGGCTTGTCAAAATGAGCAAGCAAGGTAGCAATAGAATGGGGGGAAAGCTCCAATAGTAAGTGTCTTAAGTGATAAATATTTGGTCTTTACTTTACTTGTCAAAATCAAATGGAGAGTTGAATTGTATCGTCATTGGTTGCTTTTTTGATTAGGTAGAAATGGATTTGAAGAGGTATTTTATCATAGTTTCAAGTAGAAACACCGGGGGAAGCGAAACAGCAGCCGCACAAGCACAATCTTAACTTGAAGTCCATTTGAACCAAATCCAAGTCCAACAAGAGGAAGAGACTACACAACCACAACCACAAGAGGCTGCACCTGCACAACCACAACCACAACAACCGCAACAAGTGGATGACGGTTTTGAGGAATTCAACCCGGATCACATCATTGCTGATCCAGGACTTCGTATACCAATTGATAATTTTCATCCTAACATTAGAGATCAAGTGAGAACGGTTTATTTGTAGAAGGGCCCTACCCAATCTATTAGCCATAACTATCCTCACAAAATATGTGTAAAGGACCTTAGGGCCTTTCATAAATCATGTTTTAAGAAGTACGACGGGTTAGAATATAGTGTGGAAAAAGATACAACCTATTGCTTCTATTACTTTCTTTTTAAGAACCAACCTTTACATTAACAATTTGGTTGTGATGTCTTCATTAAAATAGGATATAACAATTGAAAGAACTAATACAAATCATATTTGGATCATGTTGGTGGGGTTAATAGTGTTCACAATAATGCAAAGCAATCATTCAACTATTTCAAGAATCAAAGGTCAAGTGTGTCACATAAGGTTGTGTCTTATAGCAAAGAACCAGAAATCAAATACAAAATTCATGTGACTGCATCTTTAAATAGTGCAAGTTTTCTCCTAATGCAAGGTGATGCATTTTGTAGACACGATGAATCTTCTTCTTCCTTAAACAAGGGCACTTTTCTATAGATGGTTGATTGGTACAAAGAAAGAAATGAGGAAGTGAAGCTTGCATTTGATGAGATATGTCCTGCAACTGCCCACATGACTTACCCAAAGATTCAAAAGCAACATGCAAAATGTTATGCGTAGGTCACCAACATGATGAAGGAAGAGATTGTGGATAGTCTTTTCTTTTTTCTTATTGATGAATCTCGTGATATATCTATCAAAGAACAAATGTTTGTGATTGTGAGGTTAGTGATCAATTATGTGTTCTATCATTGTTTTTTGAAAGTTTCCATTGTTCTACTCAACTAATTGTATCATTTGTCCTATAGGTTTGTAATGTTGTACATGCCAAATAGTGGATAATAGGGATATAGAGAGGCCACAGAGGGGCTACCTAGAGCCTAAAATGGTTGGGAGGAATATATAAGGTATGCACCATGCCATTTTTATTACCTAGACTTTTCTTACAAAAATGAGTCTGCCCCTCCATGGCACCCTAAGGGCCCTATTTATAGCCATAAGAAGATTGTTTACACAAATATCCCTATGGGGGTCTATAACAGTAAGGGCAAGCATGTCCTTTCCTTGGTCCATCCATTTTAGGCTGGCCACGTAGTCACACATGCAATAGGCCTTTGGCTTGGTGGGCTGATTGAGCCAAGGTGGAGCCACTCCCTCAATAGTAGCCTCTTACGATAAAGGCCGTAGGCTGAAACCATACTGGTTTCTCTTAGCCCCCTTCATCCCTTCGGCCTCCTGATTGGTTGCCTAGTTCCCGCTTGCTATCGTTGGTGGTTGACCGGCATGCCTTGAGCCATACACGTGGTTGCAATTCATGCTTGGGACATATGGTGTGGGCTACTGTGCTGGTTATGGGGCGTGCATGTCTCCTAAAAAGGCGCACTCGCACTGCCGCCATTCATGTAGTTGTCCCGTTTGTACCAAATGATGTGCCGCCTGAGTTGAATCCATTCCTGTCTTCATCCTTGTTCTTGCCCGTCGTTGTTAGCATTTGCTTTGCTTGCCATCACGCATCCCGCTTCTTGGGCATTCGTTGCTCATAATGGGTCGGGGGAGTGAGCACGTCAGTCATGGCGGCACGTCAGGGCTACCTCATCGAGTCGCGGTGGTGAGCATGCGCGGTTTGAGCCCACTGCTACCAAGTGGTGGAAAGCATCAAAGAAGGTGGCTAGTGCCTACGTCAATGTTCTCGACTAGTTGATAGTGACGGGTGAGCTCCTTGGTGCGCTCAAGCATGACGAGAAAGTCTCTGACCGCCAGCTTGTTTGGTGGCCGATGAAGTTGTCTTGTTTTTGCGGGGGGGGAGGGGGGTGAGACGATTGTCTTTGTAGCATACTTCAATGCCGAGTTTTGCATCTCTGTCACGTGCTTTGTGGGTGAAGTACTCCGCACGTTCAACTTGGAGCTTCCACAGTTTATGACCAATATCATCACACGTCTTATAGTTTCTACTGGATGGCCCGATTGGATGTCACCATACCCAGCGTGTCGCTCTTTGTTTCTCTACACGACACACGGTGCCAGTCGAAGCGGGTGAGCGATGAACAATATTCAAACCTAGCCAGCATGAACTTCCAAGTTTGGTCTGGTTGCTTGAAGGACTTCCCTTCAAACTCAATGCAGATGAAATGGGAGTCGAACTGGCTCCAAAAGTGGTTCTACCACACCATCAAGCCAAAGAGTAGCCTTCGCTGGATTGGGCATCTCATGGACTTCATCCCTTTACCATGCATGAAGCTCGATTGAGATGATGAGGTGCGTGCAAGGAGGCTTCATGCGCTCGTGCGGTGCATGAACATGCATGATCTTGCGAAGGAGTTCTGCATGTTCCGCATGTCTCCGCTGGCTCGTCGTTGGGAGTTGAAAACTGGGTTCACCCTGGATGACGGCATCCACACCCCTCTTACACAGCTGGCAAAGCCCATTGATCTTGGTAAGTTTTGTAGGCTTCACTTCCTGTATGTGTGTTGTGTGACCCTTTGGCTCAGGGAGTGCTGACGCCTGTCATTCATACCTATTGCAGTGTTATTGCTGGCGGAGGCTGATAGGGTGATGATTGTGTTCCTGGGGCCTTACATCCTAAAGGAGCATAGCCTTCAGGCTACTATGATGTCAAATGTGTCGTGCATTAACCGTATGTGCGAGGCCCTCTAGCTTCCAATGCCCGGTCGGCCTATTCCTGCCACTAGCGGCGATTAAGCTCACGGCTTGCATGTAAGCGATGGTGAGGATGGCGATGGCTACGACGATCCCGACAAACACAAATACTCACTTATGCCCATTGCAGTCATCCCTCTGTCGTTGCTCCCTACTCCACTCTAGACATACTGGAGAAAGATTTGAGTTCCAAAGCTAGGGCTACACCACCCCCTAAAGGCATCATCATGGAGTTTGCACTAACATCGTCTCCTGTGTGTACCCCTGAGCATGGAAAGGACAACACCCCTACCTATGCCTCTGTTAGGCCCATCATAGGTTGAGCTGTTCCTTCTATTCCTGAGACTTCACCAGGTTATCTCCGATATGCTCCCTCACATTGTTGCCATCTTCAGCGGCCCCTCCTCAAACACCGGGAGCGTAGGAGTCCAACAATGGGATCACTCGAGGAGGCAAAGTCATGGCTGGCGCAGAGGGTACCTCGTGAATTGCTACAGTAGAGGTAAGGCACTCCGTGCCATGCGTGCTGTGACAAACTATGTTGATGCCACCTTGGACCAGAAGTTGCTTCAATTGTGCGGAACAGACCTCCTCTTTGGCGCGCTCGAGGCCAATGAGTTGAAGGTACGCTGCGTCTTAGCATGCTGCACTTCACGTTATCTTTCTCTTGTTTTTTTTGTATAATGTCTTCGTACCTATGTCCCTTTTTTGGCGCAAGCGGTGGCTTTGTCACGGATGCTACAGGTGGCCACATATTGCGAGTCTGCTAACCTTCAAGAGTAGCTTAGCGCCGCCTAGACGGAGGTTGTTGCTGCGCAGAAGGCCAAGGAGGATGCTCGGCTCTCACTGCGGAGTGGGCGGAACGCATTCAGTTCCTCAAGATGGAGGGAGCGAAGGCTATCTCCGACACTAGGGGTGCAATCGAAATAGATACGGGTGAATTTTCCTTATCCCGTATCCTATTCCACATTTTTTTTCTCAGAATCAGAGTCGGACATAGATGGTGCCGGATACGAATGCAAATGCTGACAGTCTCGGGCATGAATGTGGAGCGAATACATGTCGCTTCAAATACAGTTAGTCTCGGTCACGAATATTTAATTGGATAATATGTGAAAACAGAAACCATATATGTCGCACGTATAAGGATCAATGTCCAAAATTATTTAGCCAGTATGATCCATTTCACCAACAGAAATTATTTACTTGGCAGTGTCAATTTCAGAAGATTAAATGTAAAAGCTTTGCCACTTGGCAGATCTGTCGTCAAACATTAGATACACTGAACAGCACTAAAAAACACCAAAAATATGTCTTCAAGCATCAGACAACTAGAATCATCCATCACACCGTAGCTGCATATTTCTCATTACAGGAAGTACCCATCATCCATTACAATTAACTAATGTACACTAGCGCAAATACAACTTCTTATCAAACTCTTTTTTCGCAAACACGTAAAAGGATTAGAAAACTCTATTTCAACACATAGATCACATGAAATGCCCTCGCAAAATTGTATAACTACCGCACAGATCAACAAACACTACCAGCAATGTACAATTACGAAGAGCACAGAAACAGCAAAAGGGTCATAACAAGTTGTGGCACAGACAGCCGTATAGGATGCTGACCATAGTCCTCTCCTCCTGTGTGTAAGGCGAGTACCACTTGGTGATCCTCACCTTGCCCCGGCAGCTAATCAAGAGCACGAAATTGATTGGCGAAAACGCACAGGAAACAGGGAAATTAGCTATCTTGTACCTCAAACAATGTCCAGTGCTAGTATCAACCGCCATCCGCAGCAACCCATGTGATCACCGTGCGTGGCCCGCACAAAAATGATGACAGTATAGATGACGAAATTATGGTCATAAGGGGTGGATCTTACCATGGCGGCAGGGCTGGCAAGGTCATCGCGCGGCTCGGCTCTTGCACAACAGCACCAGCGAGTTGACGCCTAGATCTGAGAGGACGAGCAGAGACGTAGGGCTAATCTGGAAGAGAAAGGTGGGAGGTGAGAAGGGGTGGTGGATGAAAGAATCTCCGAGTGTCATCTGGTTGGGCAATAAATATGTACCTCTTCGACTAGAGGTGCTCAGGGAGCAACCTCTGGGAGTTTTACGACTGCAGGGGCCTTCGACCACAGGGGTCACAACCACAAGGACCACGTGACTTTAATTAAATATTAAATGCGTATTTAAGAATTTATTTAATCCTCATCGGCTAGCCCCTGAACTTTTAAGTGAATTTATTATGTGAATTTTCTCCCAATTGAATCTTAATTAGGGAATTACACCTTTAATGGTGGAAGTAATGAAGCGGATTGCATTCACTTTAAAGTTGAGAAACTAACCAGCAAACCAAAAGGTTTTGTGTTCGTAGACTTCGGGCAACTTTCTTTTACAGTTGGAGAGGAACCCTTATAAAACCGTTAGTGTGCCGCCTTGGGGTTTCACGCTCCTAGAAAAAAACCTTTCGTCTTTCTCCACTCATGTACTCCTCTCCTATAGCTTTGAACTCTTTTGATCCCCTTTTCATTCTTTCTCCGCCAAGCTACAATGTAGGATCTAATCACCAACTAGTTGACATCAAAGCTTGGGGCGAAGAAGCTAGAAGCATCGAAGAAGAGCAAGATGCTTTCTGAGAAGGTTCTGATCTCTTGGAGATCAGTATACAAGGAGCAATTCATGAATAGGAACAAGGGTGAGATTCCGGTGTTTTGGGCGTACATCGAGTGTGGGTTCAAATTGTCGATGCACACGTTCCTCTCCCAGGTCCTAGAATTCTATGGAATCGAGCTGGTAAACCTCGCTCCCAACTCGATTGCTAATCTCAACATCTTCGTCTATCTTTGTGAAGCATATATAGGGATTCCGCCCAATTTGGTGCTCCTCAGGTATTTCTACAAGATGACTAGGTCAGGGAAAGCGACGGCATCAACTAGAGAGTGCGCTCTGCGCCTCCACGATGGGAAAACTAAAAAATACATTCAAATATATTCTAGGTCCTCGTGATCGTCATAGAAGAAAAGTGGTTCTACATCGAGCACAAGTTATTTATAACTTGACCCACGTTAATCTAAACATGCTTCATACTATATGAATGCAATGAACTAGGACTCCAAAACTCAACTCATAACCATTTCTCACAAATATCTAAAACCACTCGGGTACCTTTAGATAAAACCGGACTGACCGCTCGCCATAGCCGGACCGCCCCCATAACTGGTCTGACTACTCGAGTCGAGCACCCAGAAAACACCTCTCTGAAAGAACAGCTGCCAACTAAAAACTGGTCACACCTCACTGGCGGTCCGACTGTTAACCAAAATCCGATCACACTGGACTTATGGTTAGACCATCCTTGACTAATAGCAACTCTGAAAACTTACAAACTCTCACAAATTTAAACTTCAACTTAACACAATTATCAATTGTTCAATAGAAAAAAACCATAAATATTCTCAATATGGTTCTACATAAAAAAATTACCAAGATTGATAATATGAAATTGGTGTTACTAGATTCATCATGAAATATACTTCATAATGCATAATTGTTTTTTTTTGAAACAATATATTTTTATAGAAATTGATTGTCTATGTGTCATCTTGAAAACCGTGTCAATGACTGAAACGACTAGCGAGTTGTGTGTTGATTGCCCAAGCACGCTCGATTTCTTGTTGTTCGTTCGTTTGCTTGTTTTTGAGGGATTCTTTTGTTTAGCCCTCAAGCTATTGTTTCTCATGTCCTAGTGCCCTACAGTAGTTTGTGTCCGACCTAAGTTCTCAAATTTTTCTCCAAACCTCTGTTAGCAAGAATGGAATGCTCACTAAATGGAATGGTGTAAAAGTTCAGAGAAGAATTGTAAATGCGGATCTTAACGATCTCCGCCAGATGACATTCTATATATATCAAAGAGATTACATTGAGGCCGATAAGGATGGAAACGTTCTGTGAACCTGCGTGCTTCTAGCAACCCTCATGACTCAGTAAACCGCACGAAGCGGCCATTACTGAAACGACAATAGAAGTGACAATAAGTCATACACACACACAAAACATATAGCACTCTACACCGTCGCAATACACTAATTTTAACAGCCTCCCTCAATCTCAACCTTGGTTTACTAGATTGAGATTGCTACAAATAAGATTGAACGGTGCTCTTGATAATGCTTTGGTGAAGATATCGCGACTTGATCCTTGGGCGAGATAAAACGCACTGCGGCGCCTTCCTCGCAACTCGCCGCGAACAAAGTGAAAATCTACCTCGATGTGCTTTGTGCGCGTGGGAACACCGGGTTTGATGTCGGTAGGTTGCTCCAAGGTTATCGCACTGAGAATCGCGCATCTTTACGAAAGATACTAAGTTCTTTAAGCGTCTCAACCCAAATTAATTCAGTTGTCACATTTGCAATGGCCTTGTACTCGATTCGGTGCTTGACCGGGACATCGTCGCCGCTGTTTTCGGAGCTCCAAGACACCAAATTAGGTCCCAGCAGAATTGCAAATCCACCGTTGATCGACGGTCATCCGGGCATCCGCCCAATCTGCATCCGAGTAGGCATTCAGGGTATTGTCGTCGATTTCTGAAATTTCAGTCCTTGACTACTTGTTCCTTTAATGTACCGAAGGATTCTCTTGATCGCAGACCGGTGTTTATCCGCCGAGCTTGAATGAATTGACATACGCGATTGACACAAAGGAGAGATCGAGCCTTGTAATTGTTAGGTATCGTAATCCTCCTACAATACTTCATCGAAATTGAGCTTCATCATTCAGAGGTTTGCCTCCCTCTCTTGAAAGCTTTTCAGCTGTAGCCATCGGAGTAGAGATTGGTCTGCACTTCTCCATGTTTGCTCTCTTCAACAAGTCTTGAGCATACCTTCTCTGGGACAGAACTATGTTCTGCTTGTCTGATTTAACTTCAATGCCCAGAAAATATTGTAGGTCACCTAAATCTTTGACTGCAAAGTCTTCCGTTAGTTGCTGTATCAACTTATCTGTTGCAGCTGATGAGGAGCTCACAATGATTATGTCGTCAACGTATATCAGAACATACATTGTCAAATCTTTTGCCTTCAGTATAAACAGTGAAGCATCAGACTGTGAGGTGACAAAACTTAAGTTCTGAAGCTTCTGTGTCAGTCGAGAATGCCAAGCGCGTGGGGCTTGCTTTAGGCCATAAAGTGCCTTATTTAACCTGCAAATGTAGTTTGATGGAACATCTGAGCTCTCATAACCAGGGGGTTGACGCATGAATACTTCCTCTTGAAGATAGCCGTGTAGAAAGGCATTTTGTATATCAATTTGTCTCAGGTTCCATCCTTTAGACACTGCAAGAGAAAGTAAAACTCTGATGGTTGTTGGCTTTATCACTGGACTGTAGGTATCCAGATAATCCACCCCAAACCTTTGCTTGAATCCCTTGGCCACCAATCGGGCTTTATACCGTTCAATGGACCCATCAGACTTTCTCTTGATTTTGAAAACCCATCTACTATCAATCAGGTTGATTCCTTTCTTGGGTGGAACCAGGGTCCAGGTCTGATTCTTGAGCAGGGCGGAGTATTCTATATCCATTGCTTGTTTCCACTCCTTATGCTTAATGGCTTCAGCAAGAGAGCTTGGTTCTGTTTTAAGCATTGTCTGATGATGAGCAGTAACTCCAGCAGCATATCTGACTGTTCCGTCTCTAAACTCTTTAGGCTTCACTATGTTATCTTTCAATCTAGTACGCATTGGATGACAAGATTGTCCCACTGAAGACTGTAGAGGTTCTGGTTCGGCCTCAGATGGTCCTGATTGAACTTGATTTGTTTCATCATCATTGCCTGCAAACTCTAAAATCTCTACACCTGAATTATCGACAACAGTGTGAGTAAGTCCATGACCACCAGAAAATCCACTTGTTGCAGAGCTACTAGGAGGACTATTTGGAGGAGTGTGTGTTGGAGTTTGTAATGGAGAAGACGTTGTCGAGTTTATGTCAGTTAAGAATTGTTCAGAATATTGTGCAACAGATGGGAGGACAGTTGGTTGACAGACAGTTTGTGTAGGAGATCTGGACTGATTTGGTGGAGAATCAAAAGGGAATACATTCTCGTCGAACACCACATCGCGAGAAATGTAAATCCTTCCAGTTTGACGATCCAGACACTTATACCCCTTATGGTTTACACTGTACCCTACAAACACACATTGTCTGGATCTGAAGCTAAGTTTCTTTGGGTTATAAGCTCTCAAGTTTGGCCAGCAAGCACAGCCAAAAACTTTAAGAAATTTGTAGTCTGGATGAACACCAAGAAGACGGAAAATGGGGGTGTCATTGTTTATCACTCGGCTTGGCAATCTATTAATCAGGAAACAGGATGATTGAAAAGCCTCATCCCAGAAACGGATTGGCATATGTGATTGGGCAAGAAGAGTGATTCCAGTTTCCACAATATGCCTATGTTTTCTCTCTACAAGCCCATTTTGTTGGTGAGTGTGGGGACTTGAAATATGATGTTTTACTCCTATTTTGTCAAAAAATCTGTGTAGTTTGTGGTATTCTCCACCCCAGTCTGATTGCACAGTGAGAATTTTTCTGTTTAGAAGCCTCTCAACATGACATTGAAATTGCATGAAAATGGACTCAACATCAGACTTGTTTTTAAGGAAATATATCCAAGTGAATCTGCTGTAATCATCAACAAAACTAACATAATAGTTGTAGCCGTTTACAGAAGTTAGAGCCGGTCCCCAAACATCAGTGTGGACTAGCTCTAGAGGACTGGTTGTGGAATGAATTGAGGAGTAAAAAGGTAATTGATGAGCTTTGCCTTGTTGACATGCATCACAAACAGCAAACTCTTTATTGGAGATTACAGGAATGTCATTTCTAGCTAAAACTTGTCGAACGACAACAGAAGTGGGATGTCCCAGTCGGCGATGCCATAAATCTTCAGAGTTCCTTGCCGTGAAGAGGGCTCGACTGGGACGATTATTTGGGAATTGATAGAGTCCATTTGTGCAGCTTCCTCTAAGAAGAGTGATCTTCGTTGCTTGATCCTTAACAAGAAAATGAGTGGGATGAAATTCAACATAGGCATTGTTATCTGAGACAAGTTTATGAATTGACAGGAGATGCCGATTTATATGTGGAACATGTAGAACATTTTTCAAGACTAGTGAACAATCCTTAGATGCAACAAGTGAATCTCCAACATGGGCTATAGACAAACCTGCACCATTAGCCACTTGGACCCGATCATTGCCGGTGTAGCGTTCTTTAGTTGTCAGACGCTCGAGATCATGAGTAATGTGGTCGGTGGCGCCGGTGTCTGCATACCAGTTCCCATCAATGGCATAATTGTTGGTGACGGCCGCAGCTGCAGCAACTCGGGCGTCGTTGGTGACGTAGTTTTGATCGAAGCGGTGATAACAGCGTGATGCATCATGGTTGTCGCGATGGCAGATCTGACAGTGTGTCTTCTGTCCTCCTTGATTGTTGCTGTTCTGGCCAGAGTTCTTGGAAGCACCACGACCGCCTGAATTGCGCCAACCTCCATTGCCATGGCCACGGCCCCGAGGACGGCTGCTGTTGTTGTTATGGCCTTGCAGTCTGCTCACTTGATTTACCTGAATATTGGTGTTGTTGTGCTCGAGTCTCATTTCGTAGCTCAGCATGTGTGCATAGACATCATTAATGGTGACGACGTCAGCTCGAGTTGTGAGGCTGGTGACAAGAGGATCATATTCAGATCCTAGTCCACGCAGCATGTAGGAGATCAGCTCGTCGTCTTCAAGTCGCTTGCCGATGGCCGCGAGTGTGTCGGCAAGTCCTTTCACTTTGCGGAAGTACTCGCTGATGGGCAGATCTTTCTTTTGAATCGTCGCAAGTTGCATCCTAACCTGCATGATCTGCGCACGAGAGTTTGCAGCAAAAGTTCTCTCAATGGCACACCATACCTCGCGAGCGGTGGTGCATCCGACGACTTGCGCAAGAACACCCTCCGTCAACGACGAGAGAATGGCGCTCATGACGAGCTGGTCCTGCTGGTACCAGCTGTTATACTGCGGATTGGCGATGGTGACGGCGATACCATCAGTTCTGCTCTGCGAGATTGTCCTCGCTGGTTGAGCATTAGTGCCATCAATGAACCCCATGAGCCTCTGGCTCCTCAAATAGGGGAACAACTGCGCCATCCACAGGAGATAATTGTCTCCAAAGAGCTTCACGGTGATCATCTGATTGAAAGCCGGAGTAGTGATGAGACCGACTTGAGTCGAGGTGCCAGCTGAAAGGGCACCCGCGCTTGCGACGTCCTGGAGGCCTCCAGTGCCGGTGCCAGACATGATCGCAGACTAGAATTGAAGATCAGCGTGGTATGGATTGTGGCTCTGATACCATGTAAAAGTTCAGAGAAGAATTGTAAATGCGGATCTTAACGATCTCCGCCAGATGACATTCTATGTATATCAAAGAGATTACATTGAGGCCGATAAGGATGGCAACGTTCTGTGAACCTGCGTGATTCTAGCAACCCTCATGACTCAGTAAACCGCACGAAGCGGTCATTACTGAAACGACAATAGAAGTGACAATAAGTCATAACACACACAAAACATACAGCACTCTACACCGTCGCAATACACTAATTTTAACAAATGGCACTTGATACTTCTGTATCTCCAATGATACCAATGAAATGGCATTTACTCTGAGTACGAGAAAAAAGGATTTCTCGCCTTGACGAACTTCAGCAGACGGTTCTAAAAAAGAAGGAACTAACAGCAGACACAAACGTGATGAGTGCTGAGCCGACATACTGGATGACATGGTTTGTACTCGTAATTTTGAAGCTGGAAATGGTGCCGGCGTGGGGAGGCCTGAGAGCGGTGGCGCGGCACGCAAACGAATTAATAAAGCAGAAAAACGACTGGGGAAAACGCAAGTTGCTACGCTTTCAGCGCTTAACCCATCACCCGCTTTCACGTCGGCGCGGGCCGTGCGGCCGGCGAAGCACTTGAGCTCCGTCTGCTGAAGCAGCAGCAGCAGCAGGCGCCACTGCGAGCCAGCAAGGCAAATAGGCAATGCAACAGCCACGCGGCCACGCACGCGCGCGGCACACGGCGAGACCTGAGGCCCTACTGTACCCTAGAACAAGTTCTCTGGGCCATGGCCATGGGCCTAGTTGTTGAGTTTTTGAGTGATGGAAAAGAATGTTGCTTGCAGAATCTCTACTCCTTAAAAGGAGGAGTTTAAGGTGATGGTGCATCCTACACTCCTTCCCTTTTCACTGACATGTGGGGCCATTTTTTTGGGCTGTGCTCGCGCGGGCTTCCCCACACGGGTGGCCGCCCGGCTTGATACCGCCGCGTGGGCTCGGCCTGAAGACCGAAGCCGCTCGGTCGCCGCTGGTTCACCTCCGCACCGCCGCATCGAACCATGCGCAACACTGCGCCGCCTCGGGCCCTACAAGGCCGAGTGCCGCCTTGGCTTCCGGCCCGAAGCCGTGGACGACCGATGGCCGCCATCGCTCGAGCCGCGCGCCTGACCGCCTCCGCCCCAAAGTCGCTTGGCCGCAGCCCCGAGGAGAAGCCGCACGGGCTCGGTTGCCGCACGACTGCCGCCCGCATCTCCTGGGTCGCCGCTCGGCCGTCGGCCGCCGCATCAAGCCTCGTGTCGCGCGGCGCGCCGCGCGCCGCCCCGCCGATCCGCCCCACGCTCGTCGCGCCATCGCCCGGCCGATTCGCCGGCTTCGCCAAAGCCGAGCCGCCGCCTGGCTGCTGTTGCTCACCCGAAGCCAAGTCGCCCGCCTTCGCCTCGCCACGCCCAGAGCCGCCCGGTCTTGCCACCACGCCGCCACCCGAGCCGGCTTTCTCGGGCCGCCGCCACCACGGATAAATGGGGTAGGGAAACCCTACCCCTACCGGTTTTTGTGCCAAGTCGGGCAGGCCGGATGGTCCGGAGAGAGGAAAAACGGGCCGAAAGGCCCAGCTGAGGGGGGAGGGCGGCGATTTTGCAGAAAACACCCTCAGCTTTTGTAAATTAACAGAAGGCCCTTAAATCTGGCCAGCGCACGCATGTTTGGAAGCACACCGCTCCGCCGGTTCCGTCCAATCCGATCTCTCTCTCTCTCTCTCTCTCCAGTGATTTTATCACAAAACCATTTGCGTCTAATTGCGTTCCACTTATCTCCCATTCACCCCAATGAGTAAATTTCATTATTTTTCTCCCATACGACGGCAATCGAGGTTTTCTTCTCCTTTGGCTCCGACTGGAATTGCCACCACCGTACGCCTCCGTCGGTGAGTATCCGCCCAATTATTTCACACCTACATTACACCCCTCGCGTTCTACATTTTGACACGGTCGTATATCTTCCCCGGCATCTCCATCGCCGTCGCCGTGTGCGCCCGAACCGATGCTGCCGCCAAGTGCGTCGCCAACGCGTCCTCGGTGTGTCTTTGCCCGAACCAATGTTGTAAAGGTCTTACGACCTCCCAGGACCTTTTACGACCGATTAGAGTCGTTTACGACCGGTGAGAATCAAATACGATCGGTTCAGAGTACTTACGACCAATTCCGAACGCTTCAATCTCCTCCGATCGCTTTTTCAACGTGATCGTATATTTACTGTAGCAATTTACGACCGCTCCGCGATATCACCGCCACGCCTTCCTTCACCGCTCAAGATACCGTGATCGAAGCCTTCTACGATCACGCAGTGATGCTTGGCGATCATCGCTCACCGTGGTCGAACACTGCATGCGACCACGTTCACTTCCTTCAACGTGGTCGAGTCGCCCGACCACGCTCGTCTTCCCGGTGTAGTCGTAGCTCGTTACGACCACCTTCGACTCCTTAGCCGTAGTCGTAAAATCATCGTTTTTTGCCGTGGTCGTAACTCCTCCGATCACGCTTGCGGTGATCGTGAGTCCTTTCGACCACGTCTTACGCAAACACACGACAAAACAATGCTCTGTGTTTCTCCCTCTTTTTGGTCTTTTCTCAATTGCTTGGTACATCGAATACATGGCTCTAAGCCTCTTTTTATACCCGGCTGTTCTACTTCAACACGGGTTCTCAACCTACTCCGACTACGAGTCTCATACGACTTCGACTCGGATTCCAACTACGACTTCTAAACAAGATTATTTCCAACATTCTCTCCCTAATCTTGTTTTTAGTAACTTCCATCATGTCGATCTTCTTCCTTGGTCACTTTGACGTTCTCCTGCTTCTGCTTCTTCCTTGACCGGTCTTTACGGGTGGAGCACTGCTCTCACGCCTTTGCTCTCGCCTTTTCTTCCTGCAACTCGTTCGCGCTTCCTCCACCAAAGAACTCGTTTCACCGGTGTGTGGCCTTGCTTTCCTCCATCCGCATGCGAGTAAGCACCTCCGTGTCGCTTGCTACGACTTCGCTGCTGTGTGGTCGATGTCGACCACCGGCCACGCCTTCTTTTCTCGGCCGCGTTTGCTACATGTGGTCCATGTCGACTACTCGGCCGATGCTTCACCGCTCGGCGATCCGGGACTGTTCGTGCGGTGTAGTCGTCGAAATCGACTACTCGCGCACCTGCGGTTTCTTCGCGGTCGTAATGTGTTTCACCACGCTCAACTCTTGTTTGCCATGGTCGTAACACTTGCCGACCGTGCTCGATCATCTTTTGCCGTGGTCGTGGTGACTCCCGACCACGTTCGATCTCCATTTGCTGTGGTCGAATTTCTTCTCGACTACAGCCAAAACCTTCTGCCAACCTTCTCGTTACGACTTCCAACTCTTTCGACTTGTTGTTCACGACTTCATGCTGTTTTTCGACCACCAGGAGATGAAGTCTTTCATGCTCGTTCCTCCGAACTTTCTCCATGCCATCCGGTTTCCAGATTTTCAATGGTAGCTTGTACAACCGATTTGTCGACTTTTGCACCTTCATTAGCATCGCTCTCTGTTGTCGAAAACTCTCGAGTAAACATCTTTGAGTTCGATTCGACAACCATCTTGATCGATTGTCCAAGACTTATGACATTGCTGCAAAGACTTGGTATGTAATACACATCTGACAGTGGTCTTTGACTTCCATCCTTGCACTTCAATAGGATTGTGCCTCTCCCTTTTATCTGAACGGTTGAGTCATCTCCAAACTTCACCTTACCGACCACCTTTTCATTCAACTTATGAAACAACGCGCGTGTGCCTGTCATGTGGTTACTTGCTCCGTTGTCAAGATACCAATTTGTTGACTGGTCCTGAGTCTCCTCTCCCATCTCCATCAAACTAGGGAACACCTTCCCTTCATTTAAAAATACCATTATTGGTTCTTCAACATTGCAGTGGAATAGTAGCAAAGTTGGTTCTGTATATTCTGAGGTTTGAGCTATGTTGACTTCTTCGACTTTCTTCTTGCTCCTGCATTTTGCAGCATAGTGTCCATACCTTTTGCAATTGTGGCATTGTATGTGACTTCGACAATCCAAAGATAATGACCATACTTCTTGCAGTATGGCATCGGATGTGGCTTCGCATTCAGCAGCGTCATGACCGAATTTTTCACATTGAGCATTGAATATGAGACTTATCTTGAGATCTTCCACCTCGACCAGTTCCACGACCTTGCCGCCATATGAGTCCATGCGGTCCGGCTTGTATTGGTTCCTCGTGTCTTCTCTCACGAGCAAAGCTTGTTGATTGTAAGATCCTTGCCCTTCGTTGTCGGCTTGGTAACTCTTCAGGAGCTGCTCGTGTGCTTTGAGCGCTCCGGTTACCTCCTCAATCTTCATCTTCGAGAGGTCTTGCGAGTACATAAGCGTGGTCACGACCGGAAGAAACTTCTCTGGTAGCACTCTCAAATACTTCTTCACCGCTACCTCATCTTTCAAGTCGTCGCCGAGAGATTTGATCTCGTTCACGACTTCGTTGAATCGACTAGAGAACTCTTCCACGGTCTGACTCTTCCCCATCTTCATGGCTTCAAACTCACTTCTTAAGGTTTGAAGTCGAACTTCCTTCACTCGGTCTACTCCTTCATGCATAGTTTTCAGAGTAGTCCAAACATCTCGAGCAGTCTCCTTCCCAATCAATTGTCGCATCATTGAATCGGGAACGGCTTGATAGATCGCCGCCATAGCCATCTTGTCTAGTCGTTCATCAACGACCTTGTCTTTCTCTTTCGGTTCAACTGGGCCCCAGACACCCTGCGCGATTGAAAGATCAAGCTCCATTTAAGTTGGTTTTGGTGTTAATGACAAATGCCATTATGACATTATGATATTAATGACATATACTTTATAATGTTTTGGTGAAAATGATCAATGAATTTATGAGACTAATATGTTTATTTGAGTTTATGTTTGGTTAGTCTCATTTGGATGAAAAGGTGAAATCAAAGAGGTATGCATTCGAAATCGCTTTCTCATTTACAAATGCATTCCTTAGATCCAAAATATAAATTGAACTCCTCAATTAGTCTAAAATGAATTTGTGCATATGTCTTCACTATATACACTTGTATGCACACATTTAGGGAGCTCTCTATATATTTTGGAGTTTCATAAGTATTGATCCATGCTTCCTTCAATATGCATATTTGGGATCTGTACCTTGAAATACATACTTGAGTATATATAGCTTGTGTAGTATATATATACTCATGTGCAATCGGGTTGTCATCTAACTTCTCCATTATGTGTTAATGGTTGGATGACTAATGACAACCGGATAAGTAAGCTTTGTTTAAAGCTTATATTAGAGTATACATTTGTTGTGTACAAGTTGTATACTCGCAAATCAACTTTATATCTCATCATTTGTTGAGATTGTCATGAATTACCAAAATGATGAAGTTTGGTAATCGATGACAATTGCTTTGTGAACTAACGGTTTCCATGAGTTGGATGAATAGGTTAGGTTCCACAAATAAGAACGACTTGGGATGACTTCATGTGTTGAAGGTCATCAAATCAAGATGCGAGAAGAAAATGGCTTCATGTGTTGAAAGGCCATCAAGAAAGAGAGGAAGACACATCATGAGTTGATGCATGAGGAGATGATCATGTGTTGATCATCAAGTCAAGTGAAGATCATCATGTGTTGATGAAGTTGAAGAAAAGGATGCATCATGAGTTGATGCATATCGAGACAATGACCCAAGGCAAAGGTATGACTAGCTAGGGCTAAGGATGTGTTCCTAGTCTTTTACCGGTCTTGGTGTTTGGTTGGAAGACCGGATTGCTAGTTTAGGTTGCCGTACTATTAAGAGGGGTCATGTCTAGTAGTTTTGAGTCTCATCATGTGTTGATAGCTCAAACCTCACTTGCTCTAGCTCATCTTGACATGAGGCTTGCATTTGCGAATGTGTTTTGCAAATTGTTGAAGCTCATGTGTTGATTTCTTGTAACATGGGACTATGCATTGCAAATGTGTTTTGCAAGTGCTTGAAGTCCATGTTTCCATTCTTTGTGATATGAGGTTTATATTTGCAAATGTGTTTTGCAAATGGTTGAAGCTCATATATAATCCTTGTGGCATGTGACTTAGATTTGCGAATGTGTTTCGTAAATGTGAGAAGTCCATGTACCTAATCCTTGTAGCATGATCTAAGTTTGCAAATGTGTTTTGCAAAAGTTGGAGATCATGCATTATCCCTTGGTATGGTCTAAAATTATTTGTCGCTATTTCCTTTGATATTAGACCGTGATAGTGACTCTTTGGATGTCTTGTGATTTCTGCATTGATCTAATGTGTTTGAGATCATGCAAATAGGTGGGTTGTGTAGCCCTCTGAATAAGCTTTCCATAGAGTCCAAGATCACTCAATTCCGACATTGGAGTCAAAAGTTATGACCGTTTTTCCGAGTGTCGTCTGTGCTGAAAAACCGGAAAACGGAAGTACCGCGATTTGTACTGCGGTAGTTCCGGATTTTGCGGAAGTACCGCGATTTGTACTGCGGTAGTTCCGATTTTTCCGGTAGTTCCGCGATTCCGGAAGTTCCGGATTCCGAGCGGAATGTTTTTTCCAGAGAGCGATTTTTTGAATGACTTAGCCTCGGGAAAACCGGTAGTTCCGCGATTTGTACTCCGGTAGTTCCGGATTTGGCTCCAACGGCTAGTTTTTTTGTGACCGTTGGGAGGGCGGTAGTTCCGGCCGTTTTAACTGCGGTAGTACCGGCCCTCAGGCTAATTTCAGCCTCTCTTTGCTCCAACGGCTAGTTTTTGTGTGCGGGGTATAAATACCCCCTTGTGGCCGGTTGGAGATGTTGTTGCTTGACTCATTTCATTGTTCTTGAGCTAGAGTGAGGCTCTCCACTCAATTGTGCATGTGTTGCACTTTGTGAGAGAGGAGAGGTGATCTAGAGTGCATGTGTTGCATCTAGAGGTGGACTTTGTGTCCAAGTGAGCTTGTGCATTCGTTGCACGTGGTGAGAGTCAAGTGAGGGACTTGACTTGTTCTCTTGGAGTTTGCCGACTCCTAGACGGCGTGGGAGGCGTCGTGCGCGGTGATCTTCTCAAGAAGCTTGTGAGAAGACCCGGCGAAGTTGTAAAGGTCGGAGCTCACCTACCCGAGCGGGAAAGAGCTACCACTAGTGGATTGGAGGTGTTTCGGCTTAATTCGTGGAGCCGGTCCGATTTGTTCGGGCTAACCTCAACGTGGATTAGGGGAAACCGGCAAGTTTCCGAACACCACGGTAAAACATCATTGTGTCAATTGTGGTTTGTTTTCTTGTGTTCCATTTATATTCAAGCAATTTACATTCATTGAATTAAATTGATTGCTTGTATATTTAGAATTGCAAACCTTGACCTAGGCTAGAACTATTAGTGCACTTAGGCGAATTTAATTGTTGTAGGCGCTATTTGAGCTAAACCAACTTGAATTTAGCTTCCGCATTGTATACTTGGTTTAGGCAAATAGAAAAGGTTTTGAATTGCTAGTATTAATTTGTAGAGATTTTTTAAACCGCCTATTCACCCCCCCTCTAGTCGGCCTCCTCGATCTTACAGCGATCATGTTGACCTTCACCTTCATCGCCCAGATCGGGTAATTGTCCGAACTGAGGATCGGGTACTGCAGCGACACGCTCTGCTTCGCCGTGTCAGCCATGTTTAACCACGGCTCTGATACCAACTGTTGTAAAGGTCTTACAACCTCCCGTGACCTTTACGACCGATTAGAGTCGTTCTGACGGTGAGAATCAAATACGATCGGTTCGAGTACTTACGACCAATTCCGAACGCTTCAATCTCCTCCGATCGCTTTTTCAACGTGATCGTATATTTATCGTAGCAATTTACGATCGCTCCGCGATATCGCCGCCATTGCCTTCCTTCACCGCTCAAGATACCGTGATCGAAGTCTTCTACGATCACGCAGTGATGCTTGGCGATCATCGCTCACCGTGGTCGAACACTGCATTTACCACGCTCACTTCCTTCAACGTGGTCGAGTCGCCCACCACATTCGGTCTTCGGTGTAGTCGTAGCTCGTTACGACCACCTTCGACTCCTTAGCCGTAGTCGTAAAATCATCGTTTGCCGTGGTCGTAACTCCTCCCGATCACGCTTGCGGTGATCGTGAGTCCTTTCGACCACGTCTTACGCAAACACACGACAAAACAATGCTCTGTGTTTCTCCCTCTTTTTGGTCTTTTCTCAATTGCTTGGTACATCGAATACATGGCTCTAAGCCTCTTTTTATACCCGGCTGTTCTACTTCAACACGGGTTCTCAACCTACTCCGACTACGAGTCTCATACGACTTCGACTCGGATTCCAACTACGACTTCTAAACAAGATTATTTCCAACAACCAACGCCACCACCGTGTTCGTATCATCATCCTCACTCATTCCGTTTTCCCAATTCCCGGCATCTCATCGCCATCTTTTCGCCGTCACCCTGCCGCGCCCGATGCCACTGTCTCTGTACGGATGCCATGTCATCCCAAAACCACCTCGGGCTGGATTTGAAGCTGATTTGATCTGGTTTTGAAAGTACATAGGTCAAATATCCTGCTGTTTAATAGTACAAGTTTCAAACTGGACCGTAGGTCAAATATCCTGCTGTTTTATAGTACAGGTTTCAAATAGGACCGACTGCAAAGTAGAGGACCAAATATATACTTTTTCCTATCACAATTGAACAAGTTGTTAATGATTGGGCCATGCGTGCGTGCGTTCATTGAATGCTCATTTGAAGTCACTTTGAAAATGAGAACTAATGCATTGGCAATATGCTTTTGGACGTGCATCATCTACGCGAGCTGATAGAAGGGCCTACAAATCTTTTGCTGATCATGTAATGCATGTGCGTATATATTATACATACATATATAGACTGGAACCCGCACATTTTGCAAATTTGTATAGCAAATTATTGAATGCGGGTCAATAAGGAAAAAATGCATGCATACATGCTTCTATGCACTTAGGTGAGGTGATCATGATCAGAACTACAGTACAATGAAAATGCATGGTTGGATAATTTTTTTAGCAAATGTACGTAGCTTCCAGGGGCGGGCCCAACAAGGGGCAACCGGGGCAGGAGCACTCCATACCACGGGCCAGATCCTAGGTACCCTCTAGCATCGACATTATTCATCAGGCATTATAAAGGGAGTGAGATTTGAAGGATGAAGATGACTAGGGTTCTGTGAGCACCCTCGTCGTTTTAATTTTGGGTCCACCGCATAGCTTGGGTAGACAGGTAGTAGTTCATCAAAACTTAAGTGCATGTGAGATAGGAAATTAAAGATCTGAAACCATGCATTACTGCCTTCTGAGATGACTGTAGATACTTGACACATGTGGCACACGTCAGAAAAAATCTCCAACGAACAGATTTCAGCTATCCTTTACACACCACGATATGAAGACAAACTTTTATTTTATTGCTCTATACGTATGTGGTTGTGGAGACTGAAACAGTGTGCCCTGGATTGCTGCAGGGATCAGAATTGAATGATAAATCTAGCCGAATCTTGTGGATATACATTGTATTAAAATGTCAGGAGTGCAGTATTTCTTATTTGACACTGCAGATAGATCGATGGACATATACATGCACGTCGCATTTTTATGCTCCAATATTGCAGTAAGGGCCACTGAATAGTTTCATCTTATTTATGATAACTGGACGAACCGATCAGATATATGGTACATAACTAAGGTATTTGAGAAGCTAAGCGAAGCATGTAGTAAGCTAATAAGCAACCTGCAACAAAATACATGTATGCTTGCATTTATATATACAGAATCGAAGGAGTTTGGTCTCATTCAGATATGGTGAATGCATGTGAAGATTGTAAGGAATTCGCTAGGTCTGGTTATTATCATACCACCCTGGAATTTTTGTTAATTGGAAATGGAAAACTGTTGATAGTCTAGCAAGTCAACGAAAATAAATTTTCCTCATTCTTTTTTATCGAATCATGCTGCTACTTTTAGGGTGTGACTATATGTTTAACTCCGCTTGCATGCAAGACTAGCAAAATTTTAATTTTTCTCGTTCAAAATTTCACTTGATTTAGTTACAAAGTTTCATTGGATTTAGTTAAGTAAATGTCATTTGGTGAAACATCTACAATTTGGCATTTCACACGTTCTTTTGATCAAGATCATTAGTTAAGAAAAAACATCAATTGTATCAGCATGACATGTCCTTTTGATTGATGTTAACAAGAAAAAAAACGATCGTAAGAAGAACATCTCTACTCCTTAAAAGGAGGAGTTCAAGGTGATAGTGCATCCTACACTCCTTCCCTTTTCACTGACATGTGGGGCCACTTTTTTTGGCTGTGCTCGCGCGGGCTTTACTTCAAAAATTCCTCACCTACTACCCCCCCTCTCTCTCTCCCACCCACCTGCTTTTTTCTAAAAAGAAAGAAAAGAAACACCCTCTCTCTCTCCCTCTCACTGGTAGAGGAAGGGGGCGGAGGAAGGAGGAGGCGCGGCTGCGGCGGGGGAGAGGAAGGAGGCGACGGCGGGGGCAGCGCCGGTTGGCAAGCGTGTGAGGGAAATATAGTGAACTGCTTGAAGAATGTAATTTGCGATGCGCCTTCCTTTGTGCAGATGACCTCGGTGATTTTTCTTCTGAATTGAAGCTGTCATTTTTCCACTGGGATCACCATCGATATCAGCATCTATTGTCATGCAGGTTTGATATTCTTATCCTTTGCCCTGTCATGTGATTTTGTTATCCAATGGCAATATTTGAATGTTGTTGATTTAGGTCTTTTATTCTTTATATCCCCATTTGTATGATCTTGATTCCCATGCATTTCCTCTACAAATAGTTATTTTGTTGTTCAATGATCATAGCTTCTTAAGTATACATGTTCTGCCTAAGTGCACGTTCCGTTTTAGCATAAACCAAAAAAATGGGAGGAAGGTTATTATTCATAGCTTTCATACTTTAAAAACTGATAAATTTATGGTTGAGAATCGTCTACATGTAAATTTATGAGTAAATTGTAGCATAAATCCTTAAACCTTCGGTTGCTCTATTGTTTCTATGAGCTTGAAAAGTCAACATTTGGGTCCCTAAACTTGCAGACGTGTTTCACTTAGCCTAACAATGCAAATTTAAGGACCTCATATAAAATAGACTGGAACTACTTATGAAAGTTTGGGAACCAAAATATTGAGTTCTCAATTTCATGGATTTATTGGATACATGTGCAAGTTTAAGCACCTTTGGTGCAATTTACTCTAAAATCTTCATAGAAGAAAATTTCAATAAGCCTGTGCCAAAGGGGCGAGCAGCTCAACTGGTGCAAGATCCAATTGACCCTTCATACCGAACAAGTTACTAATCAGGCCATAATCAACCTAGGACACTCTACTTACATCTTGCGGAACCATCATTTAGGTTTGTACTTATAAGGAGAAGTCATTCATTTCGTTAGATCAACTGTCAGTAGTTAGAGTAGTTAGATCAACTGTCAGTTGTAGCCTTGCTTATTTTGCCTATTGGGGCCGATGCTAATTTACACATTTACATCAGGTACTAGCTGAAAGTGGAAAAGGTCCTGTAGGAGAGTTTTTATTTGTAGATTTTTCTATAATGGAGAAACAAACTTTGTGTAATTATTTCGCAAGCAATTCAAGTGACTGCTTCTCTAATTTTGATGTTGATAAACTTGTTTGACTTGCTGAGATTTATGCTGATGATTTCACGGATGCTAATCGGTTCTTATTAAGAAATCAGCTTCAAACTTTTATTCTCAACATTAGAAGAAGTGAAGAATTCAATGGATGTCGTGATATATCAAAACTTGCTCAATTGATGGTTCAAACAAGAAAAGATAGAACTTTTCCATTGGTATATCGCCTCATTAAGTTGACATTGATACTTCCGATGGCAACGGCATCTGTTGAGAGAATATTTTTAGCAATGAATATTATCAAAACAAATTTGCGCAATAAGGTAGCGGATGAGTGGCTCAATGACTTGATAGTGTGCTACACTGAGCGATAGATCTTTAAAAAGTATTGATGATGATAAAATCATAAACCGCTTCCAAGGCATGAAGTCGCGTATAATGCATTTTCCCTGTGATTCAAATTAGTTTATTTGTGATATGTTTTATATGATCTAAATTTTTATTGTCTTTCACAAGTTTCTATTATATCACTAATTTTCATATGTTTCATACACAGGTGACTTATCGCTAATCTGCACTCATGGTAGAATAATTATATATTCTTGCGTATGCGTTTTGTATTATCGACTTTCGAGGTACCTACTTTATATTTCTTGATTTTGCATTATTTGTCTCTAATTGTGTGTTTCTATATGAATTTGAAATTCTGTAAAAAGTAAAACACTATATTTATGTCAATTCAGTTTAGTCCGACAAAAGATTCAGCCTAGCCTCAATTTTATTCCTAGCTTCGTCACTGATCTATAGTGTTCTTGTTTGATAGACTAATTTTAGAGTATTTTCTTTGCTCCCTATCATTTTGCAATTAGACTTTTTAAGTGTTACGATTATGTTTTAATGCGTAGCAACGCACGGGCATCCAACTATATGATCTAAATTTTTATTGTCTTTCACAAGTTTCTATTATATCACTAATTTTCATATGTTTCATATACAGGTGACTTATCGCTAATCTGCACTCCTGGTAGAATAATTATATATTCTTGAGTATGCGTTTTGTATTATCGACTTTCGAGGTACCTACTTTATATTTCTTGATTTTGCATTATTTGTCTCTAATTGTGTGTTTCTATATGAATTTGAAATTCTGTAAAAAGTAAAACACTATATTTATGTCAATTCAGTTTAGTCCGACAAAAGATTCAGCCTAGCCTCAATTTTATTCCTAGCTTCGTCACTGATCTATAGTTTTCTTGTTTGATAGACTAATTTTAGAGTATTTCCTTTGCTCCCTATCATTGTGCAATTAGACTTTTTAAATATTACGATTATGTTTTAATCCATAGCAACGCACGGACATCCAACTAGTTAAAGCTCCTAAAGGACAGTTTCTTCTAAGACGGAGCCTCTCAATGTTTGGTTACAGCATGTTTATCTCTGGTTTCTTTGTTGTCAGCTGTGAACCAAGTTTTTGTTCTTATTTCTTTGCTATTTGTTTGGTTTCTATAAGTCTTTTTTCTTTTTTTTCCTTTTCAGGTTCTGTAGAATCGTTGATGACAATCAAAGATGATAAATAATTGCAGTGCACAGCGAAAACTTTTTCACAATCTCGTCATCTGCCGTGTTATGCATGCGCAGATGCCTGCTCTTCTCTACCGTGGGTCCCGTCGAATTGATGAAGTCGTACTTCCTTCACAGATGTGGCCAGCCAATTGACCAATAGGATAGCTAGCCCTTCTTACCTTGCTCCTCACGTGATGCTATGTCTCACCAACTCTCAAGCCTCCTGCATGCAAACTCAAAAGGAAACTAGAAAAGGAAGCAAACAATAGCCACGTACCATCCAACAGCTGACCCCATATTTTTATTCAACAATTCGATTCCCACAAAAGTGAGCCACAGCCAGAGCATCTCCTACCTATCCTGCCGCAAGCTCTAGCTATCTAGACTTCACCTCTATTTTCCCCGTTAATGGCTGTGATCGTTCAGGTTTAGCTTCTACCTTATTTTTCATTATTTATAAATTTCATTTTTTTCTAAATTTTTAGCTTTTTTTGAGCTTTTGTGCCGGTTCTTTTTTCCGTATTTGTTTGCATTATACGTGATGGGCTAATATATTTTTTTTATTTTTAAATTTTTTAAATTTAATTATGCTAAATAAGTCTACAGTACTTTTCAGCCAACTACAGTACTTTTCAGCCAGAAGTCACAAAAAATAAATCCAAATGATCACCACCATTAATGTCGCCTGTAAGCTTTTAAAAGTCACGGTAAACACCAAAGCCCAGAACACACGCGATCACTTTTTCTAGTGATGCACTAGTACAGGCACCGATCGAGATGAGAAAACTGTTACAACCAGAAAATAAAGTAACCAATGTACAGACACCTTTACTGTATAGACATCTATTCATGTAAAGACACCTTCTTTGCCACTCCCTCATCACCTATATATTCTCATGTACATGTACTAATGAAGGAAATCAACAGTTCATTTCCACTCTCAAACACTTGTCTCAATAGTTTTACAACACGTTATCAGCACACGCTCTGCCATCCAACACGCACACATCCTGAGACGAAAAGGTAATGGCTTTTCTTGCATTGATCGCTTCCAACCGACGACGCTCATGCGCGCGCGACGGCGCCGAGCGAGACGCCGCGGATGGCGGCGCGGCGGCGCCAAAGGTCGGGCGGCGCCGCAGCCGGCGTGGCAAGGTTGGCGCAGCACCCACGGCCGGCGAACCCTTGGCTCGCAAGACGGCCAACCAAGCAAGGCGCGCGCGCAGCCGGCGTTGTGGCACGCCCGCAGTGGCGCGGCGCGATCGACGTGGCCGCGATGGCGCGCGGCGCCTAAGTTTTCCACGCGGCGCGCGCGCCGAGCCCGAGGCAGCCGACGACGCGCGCGCGGCGGCGCGCGGCGCTCGCGCCACACGCACCGCGACGCACGCCGCTCCGGCGCGCGGCGTCCTCACGGCGCGTCCGGCGCGCCGGGAGGCGGCTCCAAGGCGATGGCGCCGACGGCAGACGGCGACGGCCGACACGGCCGGCCCGGCGGCGGCGATTGGGCGCGATCGGCGCGTACCAATGGCGCGCGGCGGCGCGCCCGAGGCGACGGCGTGGCGAGGCGCCCCACGGCGGCTGCGCCGGCGGTGGTTGAAGCGGCTCGAGGCGGCGGCGCGCACCACAGCCGGCGGCGTCGGAGGTCGCACTGGCGCCGGCGGCGCCGAGCCGGGTGGAAGGCGGCGCCGGGCGGCCTCTGCGCGCGGCGGCGCTCCCACGAGGCGCTTCCCGAGGCGCGCCAAGAACCGGCGGCGACGCGCCGCAGCGAGGGTGGCGCCGTGGCGGCGACGCATGCCCGGCGGCCGAGGAGGCGCCGAGCCCGCGGCGCCACATGGCGCGCCGGCGCACGCGCGGCGCAGCCCGCCCGGCGAGGCGGCCGGAGGTGGAAGCGGCGCGCGCTTGCCGGAGGAGGTGGCGCCGAGCGGTGTCGCGGAGAGGAAGCGGCACCCACGGCCAGCGGCGGCGGCGGCCGGCGGCGCGGCGCCCATGGGCGGGCGGCAGGTTAGGGTTTGGGAACCCTAACCTCCCCATTCCCTTTATATGGTCGCCACTTAAATGGGCTTTGGCCCAATATCTCCCACCTCCCCACATGGGCCAAATGGCCGAATGGGCTTTAGCCCAGGTTTTCGCATATTTGCAAAACCCCCCTCCATTTCATGATAATGCAGAATTTCATGTTAAAATAAATTCCTATTGTACATATTTTGCAGTATAGTCCTTATGCTGAAATAAATTAGCATTTCAGTCCCTACAGGAACTGAAAATTATGTAATTGTTCAAATAAATGTGCATGCACATTTCTATAACTTTTACATATTTAGGATTATTTTATTGCAATTTATTTACAACATGAATTGCGACCATATTTAAATTTGCTATCTTTCACAAATTTAAATTTTAAAATTCCCATTTAGTGAGTACTATTGTACTTAATAATTTGGAAATTTTGCAAAATATTATACCTACCATAAATCCCATAAAATCACAATTTATGGCACTTTACTTGTACGCTATGTCATACAAATTAGTGTTCACCACCAAAATTGTGATTACACAGTATAACAAATATAACCACATGTTATATTTAATTTGGGTATATATTCATTCGGATTACAATACTCATATTGTTTTCCACATATTTTGCATTTTATTACAACATTACCATACACATTAATTTACCTCATGTAAATTAATTCTTTATGGCGTACATCAATTATTGCAATCTATCTTACGCAATTTACATATTACGTTTACTAGCTTACCATACAAGCACTTAATATTTTTTTATGCAAATGCTTTAGGTTGATTTTCTCTCGTTTTGGAATAACACAAAGTTTCTTAACTTTGATTTTGGCCATACACAAGGTAGTACCATAGTACTACTGCGGGATTTATTCCTCAACGTGTGTACCCAATATCAAGTTTTGAAACAATTTGATCTACACTTTTGGGTGACTGCCTTTATTTATTTTCAAATTGGCCATACACAAGGTAGTATCATAATACTACTGTGGAATTTTCATTCTCAACGTGCGTACCCAATTTGATTATAAATTATTCAAGGTCTACACCTAAGTGATTACCATGGTTCTTTTTCACATTTGCCATACACAAGGTAGTACCATAGTACTACTGTGGGATTATCATCCTCAAAGTGCGTACCCAATGTTGAAAAATGAATTAAATAACGTTAACACCATTGGTGATTAACTATGTTCCACAGTAGGAGAATGTTCCTTTATGTATTTCAAGTTTATCTTGATTTCTTGCATTTCGCATTGCTTATTTAATATTGCCAAAGATTTTAACAAATCTGTGGTCCTACATATGTAGGCACAATGGCTGCTAAAGAGTTTGAGGCTCTCGCTCTTGACGGCCACAACTTCACCACATGGGCGATTGATCTCAAAGTGAGTCTATCGTTGCGCGGAATGTACCAGGCAATTGCAGCCCCCCAAGAGGGTATAGCTCCTTTGGCTGAGCCTCTCAAGTACAATGCCTTATTTATCATAAGGAACCACATCCATCTTGATCTCAAGGCTGAGTATCTGATGGAAGAAGACCCACGCGCTCTGTGGCTTGCTCTTCAAACACGGTATGAACAGCAGAAAGTAGTCATCCTCTGGGAGGTCACAATGAGTGTAACCACCTCCGCATACAAGATTTTAAATCTGTGGGAGAGTTCAACCATGCTGTTCATATCGAACATATTTGGTATTGAAAATGAAGTTTGTATGTATTCTATATACTACTATAAGAATTTCATTAAATTCTTCTTTGTGTATATAGATTTTTGGAGTTAATCCAATGGAGGAGGAATTATGCCTTGTGGATAGTGGTACCACAAACTCTATACATAGGGACACAAAATATTTCCTAACTCTTACTAGGAGGAAAGGAAATGTTTTGACAATCGCTGGACGCGATGCAACGATAGTAGGCTCTGGTCGCGCCTCTATTACTCTCCCTATGGGTACACAATTAGAAATTGAGGATGCCCTTTTGTATCCCGATTCAACACGTACCCTACTTAGTTATAGAGATATCCGTCAAAATGGTTTCCATGTTGAAACCCGAAATGACAACAAAGAGGAATATCTCCTCTTAACTAAACACAACGGATATGGCAAACAAGTACTAGAAAAAATTCCATCATTACCCTCCGGATTGTACTATACATACATCCACCTCATTCAACATATTATGTACAAAGTAATTTTCCAAAACGCTAACACATTCCAAATATGGCATGATCGCCTTAGCCATCCAGGCATTGGAATGATGAGGAAAATTATTAGCAATTCAATTGGTCACACATACCACAAAACAAAATTTCCGGAATCCTCAGATTTTGTGTGTACTTCATGTGCCACCGGAAAATTGATTTTAAGACCCTCTTATCTTAAAATCAGAGCTGAACCACTTAAATTCCTTGAACACATTCAAGGAGATATATGTGATCCTATACAACCATTGTATGGACTGTTCAGATACTTCATGGTTCTCATTGACGCATCTACTAGATGGTCATATGTGTGTCTTTTATCCACACGAAACCATGCATTTGCTAAGTTAATTGGTCAAATTATCCAATTACGAGCACATTATCTTGAATATCGAATTCAATCAATTCGAATGGACAATGCTGCTGAATTTTCATCCCATGCCTTCAATGACGATTGTATGGCTCTTGGGATACAAGTTCAACATTTTGTTCCATATGTCCATACACAAAATGGTTTAGCTGAATCTCTTATCAAGAGAATCAAGCTCATTGCAAGACCATTACTACAGAATTGCAACTTACCAACATCATGTTGGGGTCATGCAGTTTTACACGCTGCTGACTTAATCCAATTGCGTCCAACTGCATATCATAGCACTTCCCCGCTATAATTAATACGTGAAATCCATCGATATTTCCCATCCGCAAAGTTCGGTTGCGCTACATACGCATCGATCTCACCACCGCAGCGTACCTCAATGGGACCGCACAGGAAACTTGGGATCTATGTTGGGTATAAATCTCCGTCAATCATAAAATACCTCGAGCTCCTAACAGGACACATTTACGCCGTCTGCTGATTGCATATTCAATGAGGAACATATCCCGGCATTAGGGGGAGACAACAAGTACCAAACTGAATGCCAGGAAATTAATTGGAATGTACAAGGCATTCTGCCTCGCACTCCACGTGCGAGAGACTGAACTTCAAGTTCAGAAACTCATTCATTTGCAAAACATTGCAAATAACCTGCCAGATGCATTTACTGATTATAAGGGTGTCACAAAATCCTATAATCCTGCTAGAAATGTACCTGAAAGAGTGGAGGTACCGCAAAATACCACTCAACTCCCAGTTCAAAATAAGAGGGGGAGAAGTACGGTACAAATGGCGGATTCAGCTTCTAACAAGCGACAAAGGAAACAAAAGAATGTAAATGCAGATCAACCTCATGTTGATAGACACCAAAGGATCCTTAAACCCAAGATCAACAGTGCACTCAATTACTGATCCTGGGACATCGGAATACCCCGACTCAAATGTTTTAGGAAATAACTTTGAGTCACCAGGGGTCCAAGAAATTTCCACTAACTATACTGATTCTGGAGAATCATATAATCGTAAGACTACAATTGTCGACATTTATTTCTCCACAACAATTGCAAACAACCTTCAAAATGATCCAGATCCCAAGACCATGGCAGAGTACAAATCGCGCTCGGACTGGACTCAATGAAAGGATGCAATTCAAGAGGAGTTAGCCTCGCTCAAGAAAAGAAATGTATTCACCAATGTGATACATACACCTCCCAAAGTATTCCCTATCGGTTTCAAATGGGTTTTCGTCCGCAAACGGAATGAAAACAATGAGGTGGTGAGATACAAAGCAAGGCTTGTAGCACAAGGGTTCACGCAGAGACCGGCATTGATTTCAATGAAACTTATTCTCCAAGAATGAGTGGAATAACATTCGATACTTAATCTCATTGGCAGTACAAAATCATCTATCTTTTCAAGTTGATGGATGTAGTGACCGCATATCTTTATGGGTCACTTGATTCGGACATATACATGAAAGTTCCCAATGGAATTTCAATTTCGAATCCAAACGCAAATCGCAATATGTATTGTGTAAAATTAAACAAGTCTTTATACGGCTTGAAACAGTCGGGAAGAATTTGGTACAACCGACTAAGTGAGTTCCTAACCAAAAAGGGATACTCCAACAATGATGATTGCCCATGCGTGTTCATCAAAAGATCCTCAACAGGATTTTGCATTATATCTGTGTATGTTGATGATCTTAATATCATTGGTAACACACAAGATATAGATGAAGCACATAATCATCTTATGATGGAATTTGAAATGAAGGATTTGGGTAAAATCAAATTTTGCTTAGGTATACAACTTGAGCACCTTCATACATGCATCATAGTGCATCAATCAGCCTATGTCCAGAAAATATTGGAGAAATTCAATATGGACAAAGCATATCCATCGAAAACCCCCATGGTTATTCGATCTCTCGACAGGGACAAAGATCCATTTAGACCCCGAGATGACAATGAAGAGCTATTGGGACCCGAGGTTCCATATCTCAGTGCCATCGGAGCGCTTATGTACCTTGCAAATTGCACCCGGCCGGATATTGCATTTGCGGTAAATCTACTTGCTAGATATAGCGCTGCTCCAACCAAAAGACATTGGGTAGGAGTGAAGCATATCTTTAGATATCTTCATGGCACTAAAAGATCTCGGTCTATTCTTCCAGAAGAATAACAATGTGGATTTAATAGAATATGCAGATGCTGGCTATTTATCGATCCCCATAATGCGGATCTCAAACAGCTTTGTATTTTTACACGGTGGAACAGTCATCTCTTGGAAGTCTTCGAAACAGACTCTAGTGGCTACATCCACTAATCATTCTGAAATAATTGCATTATATGAAGCATCACGTGAGTGTGTATGGCTTCACAGAATGATTAACCACGTACAACAATCGTGTGGTATAGGTGCTATCGCATCACCTACCATTATCTACGAAGATAATGCTGCTTGCGTTGTTTAAATGCAAACGGGTTACATAAAGAGCAATATCACAAAACATATTGCTCCTAAATTATTTTACCCACATGAATTGCAAGAGAGTGGGGAAATAAATATTCTGCAAACTAAGTCTTGTGATAATCTCGCAGACTTATTCACCAAGTCATTACCAACTTCCACATTTCAGAAATGTGTTTGTGAAATTGGTATGCGAAGACTACATGATTTGCAGATATCAGGGGGAGAAATCTCCTAAGATTTAACCCGTTCAATATAAATATTGTACTCTTTTTCCTTTATGAGTTTTTCCCTCTAAGGTTTCTCATTAAGGTTTTTAATGAGGCAATATGACAACGTAATCATAGATATATCTCTCTTTTCCCCACAGGGGTTTTTTAGGAGATATAATCAAATATATGCCATATCATTTTCTCCTTAAATTTTCCCACTGGGTTTTAAAGGAGTTTTCATGGCATATCTACTTTATAGGTTCTCCTCATATTTTTCCCTACAGGGTTTTAGAGGAGTTTTCCAAGATGATGAATCAAGGTGATCATATGAAGACACATTGGTTAAGGGGGAGTGTTACAACCAGAAAATAAAGTAACCAATGTACAGACACCTTTACTGTATAGACATCTATTCATGTAAAGGCACCTTCTTTGCCACTCCCTCATCACCTATATATTCTCATGTACATGTACTAATGAAGGAAATCAATAGTTCATTTCCACTCTCAAACACTTGTCTCAATAGTTTTACAACAAAAACTATGGGATGATGAATTCGACGATGACGCACCACGCCGGAAAATTTCTTTCAAAATAGATCTATTATTTCTGAATCATGGTAGTTATAAAGTGCATTTCTAGCACCTTAAATCCTAACATGAAAAATAGCATCTGAAAAGCCACCAAGTTAGCCTCTAACCCCATCTCCATTTATAGTCTAGGGTCCAAAACCTGGGTTTATCCTAAGCCCATAAGTTCTAAATCCAATTCCAACAAATAAGGGATCCGAAATCTTTTCTAACATAGGTTTTTCAAAATTCTAACATCTCCAACTCGTCACGTGTCGAAGCCTTCAGGACTGCACCTCCTATAGCTCCTCCACGTATCACCACCTTTGATCTCTATGTGCTCCAGCGTGAGCCCGACCACCTCGTGACATCCTCGACCGTCTGGACCTCAAATTTCCCCTTTTTAGTCCCGGTCTTCCTCGTTACCGAACATGACCGTCTACACGCCCAACCTACACATGTAAAGACCAAAGAACGTTTTTCCGGCACAAGTTTTCATCAACTTAACCGATATAAGTCCACACACAAGTAACATACATCAAATAACAATACTAAGCAATATTGTCCATTATTTATCATCACAAAAATACTAGACCTAGTCATATAGTTTAACAGGTCATGTGGTCTCTTTTTCTTTTGTAATATTTATAACTTCTTTCAATTTTAATTTTTAGTAGGGCTTTTCCCTACTGTTCTCATCAAAAAAAAAACGAAAGCGTACTGCATCTTCCTCCATGTTTAGGTAAGGGGAGAAGAAAGAGGCTGGATTTTGCAAAAGTATCCGGGTCTTTTTTCCCCCGAAAACAAAGTGGCTGGACTCATCAGATGACTCTACCTGTCCAGCTAATCTGAAGGGCTATTTACTTTCTAGAATCGCCGGTTCCTTGCAAGTTTGGTGGGGGCAAGGAGCAAGCAAAGCGCCGTTGACTGAAGAGGTGCAAACAAAGCAGTGACGGAAGCAGCATCCATTCTGTTGGATGGACGCAAGCAAAGCACTGACAAAAACAGCATTCCTTAGGTTAAGTCAAAAGGGTGAAATTGCTAAACAAAATCTAGTTACGGCAAGGTCGACCCAAATACATAATGGAAGCTCCGGTCGTTTTCAAGCAATATCATACCATCCAGTCCATCCTCGACCAATTGGTGCCTATGCAATCAAACTAACTATCAAAGCGATGCAAGCACAGCACTGAGGAAAGCAGCATGCCTACGGCTAAGATGAAGGGATGCTTCCATTCAACAACTGCTCTTGCCGATACAGAGATCGAACTAACAACACCGTCAAAATCGTTTTAAATCGAAGCAAAAGCCGCGTTTCCTTTCTTCTCCCAGGAAAGAGCCAGCCCTGGAGGTTGCCAGGAGCATCAATTTGCCAAAATTCACGTGACAAAGCGTACCGTACTTCGTGGCAGTTCGTGCGAACACGCCAAGATCCCGTTCCGATCACCCATAAGAAAACTTCAAAATCCATGTGCTACAAGTATACAACCATGCGCGATACAGTACGAAGACTGATTCGAGGCGACAAAAGATTTACTTTACCCTTGAAACAAAGAACTGTTGATGTTATTTGCAAAGGTGTCAATCTGACAGCACACTTGAATCAAACGGAGAGCTGTGATAGTTTTTTTTTTCTGAAGCAGAAGTTTTTTGCTGTGCCAAATAACTGTTATGGTCTATGTGTGATCTTTTCTCGCAGAATGCAGATGCTGCGTTGAGGTTTCAGTGTTTTCCCTGTAGATCTGTGGTGCTTAAGAAGAAAAGGACAGAGCTGAAAATTTCTTCAGAATTGCAGAAATACGTTCGTGCCCAGGGGTCTCGTCGCCCCCTGCGTCTCTGGAATTATTTGATTGTGAACATAGCTGCAAGGAGCAAACATATCGGAGGCTTCAAAGAGGCCAATTCGAGTAATGACTAATGAGTACCATTTCATTCCGCAACACCTTCGCAAAATTACGGAGTGAACTTTCAGTACACGTTCCCGGAGACGAGCACGACAATGTACAGTACTGTTCACCATCACCTCGCCGGAGGCAGAGCTTACAGCCAATACAGGCAAACACAACACATCGCCACTAGTACGACTAGTACCAGTTCACAACTGGAAAGAAAGGGACATAAGCATCTGTACGAGACAGTCGCGTTACACCTTGTCCGGCTCAAATGGTGTAGTCCGACCACTGCTGTATGAAGGAGGTATGGTCCATGGACTCCCCTGGCATGTCCTCGCCCTTCTTCCCGCCGATCAGCCTCGCGGGGTTCCCCACCGCCGTGGTCCTCGGCGGCACGTCGATGAGCACCACCGACCCGGCGCCGATCTTGGCGCCGGCGCCAATCCTCACGTTACCAAGAATCGTCGCGCCGGCGCCAATGAGCACGCCGTCTCCGATCTTGGGGTGCCGGTCGCCCACCGCCTTGCCGGTCCCGCCCAGCGTGACGTGGTGGAGGATGGAGACGTTGTTGCCGACGACGGCGGTCTCGCCGATGACGACGCCGGTGGCGTGGTCGAGGAGGATGCCCTTGCCGATGGCGGCGGCGGGGTGGATGTCGACGGCGAAGACCTCGGCGACGCGGGACTGGAGCGCGAGCGCGAGGGCGCGGCGGTGCTGCGCCCAGAGGACGTGCGCGACGCGGTGGGCCTGAACGGCGAGGAAGCCCTTGTAGTTGAGGAGGCAGTGGGAGAAGCCCGCGCAGGCGGGGTCCCTGGAGTGGGCGGCGAGGAGGTCGGCGACGGCCGCGGAGCGGAGGGTGGGGTGTGTGGAGAGGGAGGCGACGAAGAGGTCGTAGAGGAGCGTGGAGAGGAGGGTGGAGGAGCAGAGCTTGTTGGCGAGGTGGAAGGAGAGGGAGCGGTCGAGGGAGGGGTGGGAGAGCACGGTGGCGTAGAGGAAGGACGCGAGCGCCGGCTCGGCGTCGGCGTCCCGGCGCGCCTCGGCCTTGATCTGGGACCAGACCCAGGACTCGTCGTCGTCCGACTCCGGGGGTGGGAACGCCGGCACGACGGGCGGGTGGAGGGCCGGCGGGCTGTGGCAGCGTCGCTGTAGGTCGGCGCGGAGGGGCTGGCCGGCCATCGTCGTCGTCGTCGTCTCGTAGTTGTCTGGTGGCCGGCTGGCGTATGAGGGCGCCGTGACTCGGTGGCGGTGCCGCCGCGGAACGAATATATAGGCGCGGGCCTGGTGGAGACACGTGGACCAGCTAATCGGAGCTTATCTCCGACCGGGGCTCAGCTTACGGTGGAACACACGATGAGGACGAGGCCGAGTTGCCGAGCCCAAGCGGAGCCCGCAGGCCTGGCTGCCGTTCCTGGGCCAGCTCGGTTCTGGCACACACGAAAAGCACGAGCCCGACCAGTCGACCCAGGCTCCAGCTGCAGGAACCAAACGGAGTCGAGTTTGTGCACCTCCTCTTGCTCTTCACCGAGCCACAACTGACGGTCCAACTAGATGTACCTTTGCTCACGCATCGTCCGCCATCGTTGACGATCTTGTGGCCGCACCGACAGGGAACATTCTCCTCCGATGGACAGTCGTTGCACGTCCCATTGGTGGCTGGAAGCGCTCGTGCCAGCCTCCGTCGAGTCGAGTAAGCCACGTCGAGGAAAATGCATGTTCGCGCGCCGTAGCTCGGCACTTCAGCATTTCCTTCGTGGCGTTTTGTCTCCGGGAGCTAAATCTCCTGCAGTAGCTGTCGTGACTGCGAAATAACTATTTGCAGCTGGTATGAGCTACTCATCCGGAGACCCAAGGGCCTTAGAATTGGCTATTATAGTACATACATGGTATTTTGCTATAGTCACATATACATATTGTTTTGAACGCCGATATGGTATACAAAACACAATTTTGGTTTATAAAACACAATTTTGACTACTAAATTCTATTATAATATATTTATAAAATCCAATAGAATTATAATATTAGGAAAATACTTTTCAGACAAATCTATTCATATAGTTTCTATGTATCCAATTTAAATATTTTAAAAATATATTGATAGTTAAAGTTTTAAAAGTTTGACTATACTTATGTTTAAAGCGACATGTATTTGTAACTGGAGGGAATAGTTACTAATAAATCTTAATGTTAATGTAGCACCTTGCAATTAAAATACTTTCATAATATAGTTTTATTGGATCTGTAAATTTATTACAATAGAGTTTGGTAGTCGACACTTAAGGCTACACTTGTTTGATTGTCCTATTAGGTGCTTGGTACGTAGGTCATATTTCATCGTCGGGAGACGAAAGGTGCAAAATGTGTATAAGTTCTTTAATGGAACTTGTAATTGCAAACCCAGATAAAAATACAAGCGAATTCTATGAATTCATGACAAACTCAAGTTGAAACACCAGTACGACAGTATGCATGAGCCGGTTTTTTTAAAACAAGAAAACGTAATCTTGTACATACGGCCGCATATTGACTTGCCCGTTGCCGACCTGACCAAGGCGACCAGCCTGCGGAAAGCGCCGGAAGCGCCGCAGCTTCGTTTCGTCCCGCCGCCTCCACCTCCCCAGCAGCAGCCAGAGCACGGGGTCGCGCGCCGCGCTCCCTTGCCTCCCGCTCCGCTCAAGTGTTCTGTCCTGTCCACGGCGCGCCGCTCCTATAAACCCTCGCGCCTCGAGCGCGAATCGCGCAAACCCCAGGCCCTCTCGAAGCCTCTAGAAGCCAGCGGCGGCCGCGGTTCTCCTGTCCCGCCGCTGCGAGCCGAGCACCCGCCGCCGCTTCACCATCTCCTGCCGCACTCGCCCCGCAACCCCAGGTGCGTACCTGACGTCCTGACCTATCCGAGCGCCGTTAGGTGGGGTTCCGCGACGTGTTCGACGAATTGCTGATGAGCACATTTGCGATCACGCGCGGTTGTTGCTTGCAGACATACGCGTTGGGCTAGCATTTGGGCGAAATGAACATGCTTTTCTCTCATGCCCCTAGTATTACATTGATCCGGGCGTAGTGTTGTCGTGCCTCAGATTGCTTACAAATCGAGCAGCTATTAGTATTCTATCAAGTGGTGAATGGGTTTACAGCTCATTTGGTGAGGCTGCCTTCTGTAGTTGTCTGCAGTGATTGTCTTGCTGCAACCATCTATCATCTCAAAACAGCACTGTACATAAGTAACTTAAGTAATTTTGTAAACATGGTCAGGTCGTCATAGATTGATGCTGCCCTAGAAATTCCTTATGTTTGGTCATTTTGTTGTTAACAGTTCAATTGCTGTTGCACTTGGCCCTCGTGACTGACAGCTTGTGCAGAAGAGGCAACCCGGGGGCATTGCCCCAAAACGAATCTCTTCAAAGACAAAGCTCTTACTTCGTACCGAGGAAAACGACCAATTTCCAAGAACAGCTCTAGAACTTGTATGCAACCTCCTCAGCAGAGTGCATCCAGTGAGAATGGCACCAGTGGGGCTATTGGCTCGAGGGATGAAACAATTGCTGCCAATGGCGATGAGTCTTTTTGGTACCTCATGCACTTAGTACCCACTTTTAGATGCAGGGTAGTGCTTCATATGTTTTAATTTGTCTAGGTTGCTCCGTAGGACTAGTTTTTGTTTTTTGAGAAGAAAAGTGTTCTTAAAAAAAAACCCAGATGATAAAGATTATCTGATGAGGTATAAGCTGACCAATGAAAGGAGATACATACTTTTACATTCATGGGTCAAAGACATTGAACTTTTGTTTATGTTACTCATTTATTGCTACTTGAAAACCAATCTGCTAATGAGTATCTGTTTCACTTACACTTCCACACATGCTATTTATCCCAAGATCAACATGTGATAAAAGTGCTGTATATCAGTAACAAATTTTAGATGGGTTCCACTTTTTTGAGGTTCTTTGGGCTCTTGATAACATTGTTCTTCAAAGTTAAAACATGTCCTACATTTAGTTTATTTAAGGATGCAGTCATATTTGTTGAAATTTGCCAGAATTATATAACTATGGTGCAGGATGTTAGCAAGAAATAACAAAAAGGGAAACTAGAAGCATATTGCAGAATCAATAATAATGTGAAATGAAGAAATAAAACATTTATGTAAGAGATCTAAATTTCTAAACTTCTAGTTAATAATACATCATTTTACAACTAGTACAATGTTCTGCTTTGAACTAATGTAATGTCATCCTAAAAAAGATTATTTTTGGGACTTTCCAAGTGAAGTGTTTACATGCCATTTGTTAAGAATTACAATCCTTCAGTTGTATTTAGAGTTCAAACTAATGTTAAATATATTATACCATCTTGTTTGTTGCGAACTTCCTGGGAGGGCTACTTTGTTATAGAGTGGCTTAGGGTGAATATTAACCAGATTTCCTGATTCTTAACAATTAGATGCATTTTCCTAACTTTAGCTTTGCAATTGGCATTTTATTTTGATGGCATTGGAAATAGAATTCATCCTTATTTAGTAGTGTTATTGAAATTTGTATTTTAAAGGTCTTGCATGCTGCAATCAGTGTGCCGCTCAAATTTAAAAAAAGATTGTCATGCTGCTCCTTTTCACTCATCTTAGCACCTACTGTAACTGCCTAAAATAAACCTGCCTTATACCTAACCTAATCGGTTGGTGATGTACCTTCCTTCTTGTAAATCCACTTCTAACGTATGGGTTTCTTTTCGATCGGGAGCTCGACCAGCTCCCAAGTGAATTTCTTCTCAAGAGATTCCATCTCATCGTGCATAGCAGCTATCCATCTCTTTGACTCATGAAAACAGATGGCCTCTAAATGGGTTGTAGGCTCAATAGTCCCTTTAATGTCTTCTGCTACATTTAAACAATAAGCCACAATATTAGCTTCTTCAATTAACCTTCTTAGAGGCTAAAAAGTCCTCCTTACCCGATTAGTTGTAATGAGTTATTGGTTTCGACCAGTTCCTGTTGGATGACTACTAGTCAAAGCTTGACACAGGGACTTAGTGTGAATTTTCTTTGTCAGCATCTGATGAGAATCCTGAATCAATAACATGCTCCACATGAACACTGGTTTTCTATTGCTTCTCAAAAGCAACACTAGTCGTATCATCTTTCATCTGAGCAGACTTATCAAATGTAACACCTCTGCTCAGTGCTCACGACCTTTCTAGTTCCATGATTCCACAATTTGTAATATTTCACACCAGATTTATAGCCTAGGAATATACACTTAAAAGCTCTTGGCTCTAATTTTCTATTATTGACATGGGCATAAGCATGATAGCCAAAAATCCTGAAATTCGAGTACTCGATGGGAGAACTCGACCACTTCTCAATCGGATTTTTTCTATTTTTGGCAGTATTCGATGATCGGTTGATCAAAGGACATGTAGTGGAAATAGCTTCAGCCCAAAAACTCCTTGACATACCTAATGTTGATATCATACAGCTAACATTTTCCATGATAGTTTTATTCATGTGCTCGGCCACACTATTCTGCTGTAGTATACCCGGAACAGTATAATACCTCACGATACCTTCCGATCGACACAATGCTTCAATTTCTCAAGAGCAAAACTCCAAACCATTATCTATTTAGATTTTCTTGATATGCTTGCCAGTTTGTTTTTCTATCGTAATATTTCACTCTATGAATATCTCGAACACATCAGACCTATGCTTGATGAAGTATGTCCAAACTTCTCTCGAGTAGTCATCAATGATGGTCAGCATGTAGTTTGCGCCTCTAAGGGATAGAATGCAGGATTCTCCTCACAAATCGGAGTGAACATAATTCAATGTGCCTTTTAAAGAATGGGTAGTAGTGTTGAAACTTACTTTCTTTTGCTTGCCAAAGATACAGTGTTCACAAACTTGAACTGGTTGATATATTGACTATCAAACAAACTTCTTTTGTACAACTTCTTCATGCCAGCTTCACTCATGTGTCCTAAACACATGTAACATAGATTAGTCCGATCCGTATTAGACAATCTGGCCGAAGAAATAGCAGCTATTCTGACCAGAGTGGTGTATTAAAAATGATGTAAGTTTGTTGCTTTCATATCACTTTTCATCACCACAAGAGCACCTTTGGAGACATTAAGGACTCCACCTCTACTTGAACACTTGTACCCTCTAGCATCAAGAGTACTTAATAAGATTAGGCTCCTTTTCAAATTTAGAATATATCGAACTTCCGACAGAGTTCTAATGGTGCTATCAAACATCTTGATATGGATAAAACTAATAATAGCAATCTTGCATGGAGTATTATCTCCTATTAACACTGATCTACTTGAGGTTGCTTCAAAGTTAATGAACCAATCACGGTTCAGACTCATGTGGAGAGTGCAAGCTGAATCAAGATTTCATTCATCACAGATTTTGGAATCACTGCCAAAGGCAACAAGGATATCTCCTTCGAAACCTTCTTTAGTAACAATGGTGGCTTTGGCTTTTTCATCTTGTTGACTTTTCTTGAAACTATGGTTTCTTATCTTCTTGTTTTGAAGTTTTCGGCACTTGAATATGTTGTGGACACTTACAATGATGGCATGACTTCTTGTTCATTGACTTAGAATGGCCTTAAAATTTACTCTTGCTCTTGGGATCCCTGGTCGGAGACCTCTCAATTTGTCTTCTATGAACAAATAAAAACCTACTGCATGCAAACTCGAGCTTTCGCTCGACATCATGGTTTTTAGCTTCTCCTTTGCATGCAAAGCATCATAAAGCTCCTTAAGGATGAGAATTTCCTGGCTATAAAGAATTGTATTTCTAAATGTAGAGAATGAACTGGACAGCGAGCAGAGTAGAACAAGATCTAAATCTTCATCTTCATACTTGACTTCTGTTGCTTCAAGATCGGTGACAATATCCTTAAAAGCGATCAAGTGATTCAATACAGATCTGCCTTCTGCCAATCTGAGCGAGAAAAGCTTCTACTTCACAAGAATCAAATCCTTGGTCATGCAGATCTATTTTATCTTTAACCATAACGCAGCAGCGGTGGTCTCCTTTGTGACCTCCTGGAGAACATTATTAGATAGATAAAGATGAATATGAGAGAGAGCCTTACGATCTCTTCTTTGCAGACCATGCAGCGGGCTTCTTGTCGATCCCCAGTAATGCATCATCCAAATCGAGCTGTGCTAGACTTGCTCACATCTTGATCTACCATAGGGAAAATCTTGTGTCTCGGTTAAGCAGTGAAAGATCATATTTCATTATTGCCATGACAAGAGTGCCCTAGATTGATTTGGGCAAAGAATGTTGCTCTGACACCACTTGTTAAGATTGGATATGCCACTTGATATGAACTCGACATGACAGAGCATGAAAGCAATAAAGAACAATCAAGAACACGACACAGAGATTTAACGTGAAAAACCATTTAGAGTGAAAAACCACGCACGCACAATCGACGTAATCACTATATGAGGAGAAGTTACAGAACACTCTTGGTGTATATGTTATTTTACTTATCCATGCCTCTACCAATAGCTTGCAGGGGATATATATAGCTGTGGAACAAGAGTACAGATGAGGCTAGAAACAAAGTCCTAGTCGACAATGAAACAGAGACCAGTTCGGAAACTGGACCAATAATCTTCTCGGAGACAGGAACCACTCCCCGCTCAGAGAGTCTCAGCAGATATCGGTGACGAGTTATAGTCAGATGTGCCTCGAGTAGCCATGTCTGACTCCAGTCGGCGCACACGCCTTAAAGCACCACGTCTTATGCAGATCGGTGTAGAGTCCATCTCGGATGCAAAGATTATCCTAATCATAACCTCCGATCAGTTCGCTTGTCTTGATCGAACTCTTTAAAAGGTCAAAAAGATCAGCAGTAGTCAGATCTAATCAGATTTGGATTATAAAATACAACAGTTATGTACTCATGTGTCAATATAGGGATAGGCTAGGGCATCGTTGGGTTAAGGCTCAACATGGTCTATATGTTAAGCCTAGCTTGTAGTTGTGAGGTCGAGCTGATTGGGCTGAAGAGGGTCGGGCGGTCTTGGTTTGTGCTACTGCTTTCTTTCCGCTAGAGCTGAGCCACGTGCTTACGTCTACGTTCCATAACTAGGGCTGTAAATGAGCCGAGCTCGAGCGAGCTCACTGCATCAAGCTTGAGTTTGTTAGAGAATCGAACCGAACTCGAACCGAGCCTCAGAATCACCCGAGCCTAGAGTTAGGCTCAAGCTTGGCTCATTTATCTTTCGAGCCGATCTCGAGTCGAACTTGAGACGAGCGAAACACGAGCAATTCACGAGTCTTTAGCTTTTTATCTACCATAAGCTTAGCCAACTGCAGTCTATCTTGTTCTTAGGTTTAAACCATTGTCTTATTTATAAGCCCGGTGTGATTTGGACAATATAATTGATAAAAAAAATTGAAATACATGTGTATACACTTTAAAGAGTCATGCTTAGCAATAATGAACGAGTCTACTCGAGCTTTTCGAGCTCGAGCTCGATAAGCTTGCGAGCTTCAGCTCAAGCTTGAGCTTGGCTTGTTTATAATTCGAGCCGAACTCGAGTTAAGTCTAAGACGAACCGAACCCGAGTAGCTCACGAGTCTTGAGCTTTTTTTGCAGCCCTATCCATAACAAGGGAAATGTGACACAGAATGTGCCTTCCAGAAACAAGGGGACAAACGTAGCTTAATTAAAATCATTTGAATGATCAAAGAGAGACTCACCGAGAAGTTTCTTTAGGAATAATGCATCCCCTTAATAATTGCAGGGGTATATACGTCGCTCCTGATGTAACCATGCAAATCCATCAACTTGAGTCCCAGTAAATTGTATCGAGTATCGACAAATAGAGTTCAGCAAAGCAACGTACATGTATGTTCCATCATGCAATGCAATCTTTGGACAACACTTTCAAAAACAGCGCGCCTTCGCATGCCAACTTTAGGTGCCGTTTGGTTGGCTAAAATAAAGTGGTTTATAACTGAAATTGTACTGTAGTTGACTGAAATTACACTATAACTGATGGTGGCTTATTTGACGTAACTAAATTTTAAAAAATTTAAAAATAAAAAACAAGTTAGCCGATCATGTACAATACAAACGAATACAAGAAAAAAGTGACAAAAAAGCTCAAAAACTAAAAAGCCAGAAAAAAGACAAAATTTAGAAATAATAAAGAATAAACAAAAATCAAAAACTCAGAAGGCTGCAGAAACATATCACCCTGTTTCACAGTTCATAGGGCCTGTTTGGCAGAGCTCCACCAACTTCAGATCCACCAAAAACAGCTCCACTCCACGAATTTTTACCCAAACGCTCCAGCTCCACGAAATCTGGATCCACCAAAATACTGAATCTAGCTCCAGATTCATGAAATCCATGGAGCACCTCAAGGGGTGCTCCACGAAACCTTGTTTCGTACCTACTCGTGGAGTTGGGTGGTAATTATCCACCTTTTGCCACTGGTTACACACCCCCATCCCATACCACCATAAAACCCATGGACAAAACAGGCCATTCTTACCAAAAACTCGCCAGGATCCGAGTCTGCTGCAAGCCAAACAGTTTTGTCTAACTCCATGGTGGGATCCTAAATTCACGGTGGAGCTGTTTTTGTTGGATTTGCTGCTCCAGATTCATTTTTCAGTGATGGAGCTCTGCCAAACAGGCCCATAATTGCAAATAACACGAAAATCAAAACGCAATCGTATCACATAAGCTTTGCTCCATGCATGAAACATGTTGCCAACTCCTTGTATATCTTTACTAATTACTAGTTATCATTTTGTCGCAGCATACCACGAAGCACGTAGCACCATACCATGCATTACTGTGACAAATCTGCCAGTAGCTGATGCTTGGGAGTGACAAAGGCACGCATCTTACCACGACAGGTGCGTGCTGTTTAGTGGACATTGTTAGGAAACCAGGACTCTATCTGGAGTCCTTATCTAATTGGGCACCTCCACCGTAGACTATAAATAGGGACCTAGACCCCTCTCATTATGTACCCCTGATGCAATCTAAAGCAATAAAGAAAGACCAGGAGTTCTCTCTACCTCTCTATGTTCAATCTATTATTCTGTGATTCTGTGATTGATTCGTTCTTGTTCTAAGCAGAGGAATCGCCGATCGGTCTCCGTCGGTTCCTCAACACGTTATCGCGACGACTTCGCTCCGGTGAACGAGGTAATCATCGGCTACGATTGAATTTTCTAGATCGCTTTTGAATCAGATTTTCTTTCGCGTTCTAGATTGAAATTCTACGGTGCAAATCCGCCTAATCTACCGCGAGCGCACTTGAAGTCACCGCACAATGTCGATCGGTAGATTGTGAAACGGGTAGATGTTGATTGCATCGTATAACGATGCAAATCCGCCTAAATCTACCGCGAGCGATCTGAAATCGCCGCACAATGTCGATCGGTGGATTACGAAACGGGGTAGATGTTGATTGCATCGTAGATTGGAAAACGAAAAATACTTGCATGGTTTGTTTTGATTCTGCACGATCAACTCACAAGAAAAGAAATATGTTCTCTATTTCGGTTTCGCATTGGCATCTACATGGCCGCTGCACGAAAAGAAAAAAAAAGGGGGATTTGCCGCCGGCCGACCGCCGCCTCCCGCATGAGGCGCTGCCGCACCAGTAAGTGCGCTACAAGCCGCCGGAGCTTGGCTTCGGACGGAGCGCCCCCGCACGGGCCACCACCTCCCGCACGAGGTGCCGCCGCCATCGCCTCGCCGCCACGCCTTGCGCGCCGTAGCCGCGCTCGGCATCATGTTGCCGCTCGGTGGCCGCGCCATCGACATCCGCGCTCGGCGCCGACCATGTCGCTTGGCCCCGCCGCTGCTCCGTGCTCAAGCGCCGCCCGCCGGCGCGCAGCCATGAGCCGCCGTCGGCCGAAACCGACACCGGGGCCACCGCCGCTGCAGACGCCGCCCGCAACGCGCACCGCCGACCTCGCCCGGCCGCCATCCGCCGCCCTTGGCCTCCGTGGAAGAGCCGCCGCACCGCCTCACCAGCGCCCCGCGCGCCGCGCGCGCCTCCACGCCGACATCACCGCTCGGCAAACCCACCCGCCGCCTCGCCGCAGTGCCTCTCCGCCGCCGCACGGCAACCACTAGAACCACCGGCCGCGCCAAACCGCCGGCCAGATCGCGCACCGCCAGAGCCCACACCGCGCTCGCCGACCGAGCGCCGCCTATCGCCGCGCGCGCCGCCGCCGCCGCCGCTTAGGCGGCGCCTCGCGCTATGCGCGCCGCTGCCGCGGCCGCCGCCGTAGCCGCGCGCTTTCTCCGCCGCCGCCGCTGCGCGGCCGCCGCCCGCCACCACCCTTGATCTGCCCGGCCACCGCCTCACGCCCGCAGCAAAGGGCGCGCCGCTCTATGGGAGAGGGTAGGGAAACCCTACTCCTTGGGGTATGCGGCGAGCAGCCGCGTGGGCCAAAATGGGCCGTGGCAGCCAAATCGGGTTGGGCCGAAGAGAAAAAGGGGGGGCCAAAACGGGCCGAGCGAAAAAAAACAAAAGGAAAGAAGAGGCGGCCTGGGAGCAACAAATTTTGCGAAAAGCCCATGAAATCTTGAGAATCACCAAAAGGCCCTAGAACTTGCATTTGAGTCCAAAATTTGCAAAGAGGCCTAGGTAGTTCTGAAAATTACCAGAGGTCCTCAAATTTTACGAGTGGGTCCAGAATTTTGCAGAAAACCCTCGGTAAATCAGAAAATTGCGTGAATTTTTCTCTCGAATCAAATTTTATGCATAAACCCCGTAAAGTGCAATTTCTTTGAAATTTCATATTTTAGCATAAAGGGTCCTGAATCTGATTTTTGTATTATTTTCAGCATTTGAAGCTTATTTATTTATGCCATTACTGTTTTATGTATTTTCTGTATTTATTTATCGTTTTGGTTAATTGTAATTGTTTAAATTGCTTTTAATCATCGAAATTAGCAAGAAATTATAGAAAATGCCGGAACATTACGAGAATTTTTGTACTATTTATTTACTCGCAGTGAATTATTCCGTGCATGTCTACCAAATGAGACTTATACACATTTAGATGACTAGCATAACTAATCGAAGTTCGAGGAGCCGCCTAGCATGGCCAAAACTATCCGACGTAAGCATCCGATGTCGAGATTGTGCTTGGAGCCGAAGCTCATGCGCTATTGGGATTGGCGATGAATGACGCCAACCCAAACTCGAGGAGAATGATCGACACTTCATTTTCTCAAGCACCACCTCCGCCTCACTCCCAAGAATGAGTATATGACGGAGAAGAGCGCTAACACTGGACCGCACTCGAAGCGGTTTGAGAGGCTAAAGTACACCATTCTTCCTCAAGCGAGCGAGAGGATCAAACCGAGGTTTTGCCGACTTTAAGACGGTCGGGAATACAATTACGCCTTGCACGTGATTTGTACCCAATACGTAAAATTGAGAAAACCTTCCACCCCAATATAGCACAATCCGCGACGCAACTATCGCCAAGATGGCTATGAGGAATACGCCGAATTGATCGATATGATGCAAGTTGCGGAGGCTCGTGACAAAGTTCTCCGTAAGAACTACGCCACTCACCACTGAGACCTCCGCCGCCGTGAAGCCAACGCCGGAGCTACAAGGTGCGAAAAGCTCTTAATGAGAGAAGGGAAGGAAGGGTAAGGCCGCAGCCCGTAAAGGCGAATCGATGCTCCACGAGAGAATAGGCCAGCAAGCCAAAGCGGGATGGTCAAGGCGAGGATGAAGCCCACTCTGCATCGGTGAGGGGAGAATTCAGTAGTCACCGCACCGATGGAAGTTGAAACCATCACGACAAAGAAGAATCCCTCTCGACCTAGAAGTAGTTAACGCCATGATTTCTCTTGAAGAGAATGTCAACCCCGAGAAAATAGCAGAAGAAGTCTAGTGCACTGAATGCATTTCGACTTTAATTGTCATTTATTTTGTGTGGAAGAATATGTTAGAATTTGCATGGATGGTACTTAAGAATTGTTATTTTTTCGTAATGGTTGGATGATATTTGATGAATTCATTCATTTATTCAGTTTATGATGGCATGATATGTTCTGATATTGGAGTATTTAATGTGTTGATTGACTTCTCATACATGTTAATAAATACCCTATATTAGAACGTGTGTAGTGCCCTATGAAGGAAGTGTGCTTAGCTAGCAGCGGCACAACGCATATCATCTTAAGAGAGATTGAGTATTTTCAGTCGATTCGTAAGAGCACTGACAGCCTTACGATAATCGCCAGAAGCGATGCATGTATAATTGGTTCGGGAAGAGCCACAATGGGCACAACTTTGGTTATTGAAGAAACCTTATTGTACCCAAAATCGGCTAGAACTCTCCTAAGTTTTAAGAATATCCGCGCAAATGGTTTCCACGTTAAGACTGAAAAGAGTATGGTGAGGAATACCTACTCATTACGAAGCGCAAAGAGAACAGAAAATTGTATTAGAAAACTTCCTTCACTAGAAACTGGGCTATATTATACCAACATTAAGGTGCTGCAGCTGCATAATCGCTCAAAAGTGTTTAGAAGCTCTGAACTCTTCTGTCTCTGGCATGACAGATTAGGCCACCTAAGTCTTAGAATGATGAGAAACATAATAACTCGCATGGGCATAATATTAATGTGAAGAATTTCCCGAATCATAAAGATTTTGTGTGCCCTGCATGTGCCACCGGGAAACTAATAACTAGACCCTCCACTCTGAAAGTGAAGGATGAAGTCCCTGCATTCCTGAAACGCATCTAGGGAGACATTTGCGGTCTCATTCAGCCCATCTCAGGGCCATTTAAGTATTTCATGGTGCTCATTGACGCTTCATCGAAGTGGTCATACGTGGGTTTGTTGTCCACAAGAAACCACGGCTTTGCAAAATTGATCTCGCAGATCATTCGCATCAGAAATGTGTTTCCAGATCATCATATCAAGTCCATCCGAATGGACAACGCTGGAGAATTTACTTCAAAGGCATTTGATGATTATTGCATGGCGATGGGAATTGCAATTGAGCACTCGGTACCGCATATCCATACCCAGAACGGTTTGGCAGAGGCTTTAATTAAAAGAATTAAATTCATTGCCCGGCCCCTCTTGCATAAAAGTAATTTGCCAGCTACATGTTGGGGACACGCAATCCTTCATGCAATAATCTCATCAACTTTAGACCTTCGGCCTACAATATCCATTCACCTATGCAACTAGCGCAAAGTCAACACTGAAAATTTCCCAACATTAGGGGGAGGAAATCAACCCCTTGATGAAGAATGTCGGGAAATTATGTGGCAAACCACGGGAATCCATGCAGATGACCTGTGCACTAGAGAAGTCCAGAAGACATTACATGGCAAGCCACAGAATTCATGCACATGACTGCGCACTAGTAAAGCAAATAGAAGTCCAGAAGACAATAGAAGTCCAGAAGACAATTGATTTGCAAGCATTAGCAAATCAGCTGCCTGAACACTTTAGTGATTTGAAGAGCGTGACTAAGTCGCATGTGCCTGCACTGCACTACACCGGAGAGGGTTGAAATACCAAAGAAAGTAGAAGGTATCCCTAATCTCGTCCAGATGCCTCAGAAAAATAAAAAAGAGGACGAGAACTCCGGTTCCTCGAATCCTTAGTAACCGGGGACGCCTGGTGAAAAAGGATAAGAGGGATTTATCACAGCCGATCGTTGAAGTCCCCCAGAATGAGAAGGGGAGCCAGTTGAGACCTGGCACAAGTATGACACCTTCAGAAAAGGACATACCGGATCTGAATATCCCAATCGGCATGGATGTGTGCGCACACATCGGAGCCGAAAAACTAAAGGACTTGCCACCGCAATTGAAAGAAGCGATGCGCAAGGTGAAGCTCCGAAGAAGCAACTCATGAAGAAATAGCTATAAATTATGTGCACACGGAGAGTCCCCGAATAGGACAACAACTAATATCGATATCTACTTCGCAAAGAAAATTGCCACCATCATCGATCTTGATCCCGAGCCCGCATCGCTCACGAATGTAAGAAAAGATCAGATTGGGAAGATTGGAAGAAGGCAATAACAACTGAATTGCTATCTCTGAACAAAAGAGAGGTGTTTGGGCTCAGATGTCGCACACCTCCCCACATACACCCGTTGGGCACAAGTGGGTATTTGTTCGAAAGAGAAATGAAAGAAATGAAATAGTGAGATACAAAGCAAGGTGGTAGCCCAAGGTTTCACTCAACGTCCGGAGTTGATTACGAAGAAACCTACTCCCACCATGATTGGAATTACCTTTAGATACTTGATCTCAATGGCAGAAACTTGAATTTGGAAATGAAATTGATGGATGTTGTGATCGCATACCTTACTGTAACTTGGATTTAGAGATTTACATGAAAGTCCTCAAGGAATTCCTCTCCCAACCAAGACAGAGCAAATAGAAATCAGATGCAGTGTGAAACTCGAAAAGTCACCGTATGGATCAAACAACTGAAGAATGTGGTATAATCGCTGAGCGACTTTCTCTGCAAGAAAGGCTACACAAACAATAAAGACTGTCCTTGTGTATTTATACGGCGATCCTGAATGGATTCTAGATAATCTCTGTATGTAGATGATCCGAATATCATCGGGACACCAAGCCATAAAAGAAGCAAACTCCTACTTGGAGTCGAATTTGAAATGAAAGATTTGGGCAAGACCAAGTTTTGCTTAGGCTCGCAGCTTGAGCATGTCCTCAAGGAGTCTTGGTACATCATCGACCTACACCTGAAGGTGCTCGAAAGGTTTGGCTTTGAGAAGGCATTTCCTCGAAAGTACCGATGATCGGTGAGGTCTTTACAGCAAGAAAAAGATCCTTTCCGACCGAGGGAAGAGGGGGAGGAAGTCCTGGGACCGGAATTCCCATACTTGAGTGCAGTGGGAGCACTCATGTATTTAGCAAAATGCACTAGACCGGACATTGCATTTGCTGTGAACCTGTTAGCAAGGTACAGTGCAGAGCCCACCAAAAGGCATTAGCAGGGCATAAAGGACATTTTCCGATACCTCCAAGGTAGCAAGGAGCTCGGATTGTTTTACAGAAAGAATCAAGATCTGAACTTGATTGGCTATGCAGATGCTGGGTATCTGTCAGACCCGCATACCGCTAAGTCACAAACAGGTTATGTATTCCTGTGTGGTGGAACTGCAATTTCATGGAAATCGTCTAAGCAAAGCCTGGTAGCTACTTCGACGAACCACTCAGAAATTATAGCACTGTATGAAGCCGCACGAGAGTGCACTTGGCTCCGCCGAATGATTCACCACATCCAACAGTCATGTGGGATGAACATTGTGCAAACCCCCACAATTATCTATGAAGATAATGCCGCTTGCGTTGCACAAGTGCAAACGGGCTATGTGAAGAGTCATCTCACAAAGCATATCAACCCCAAGTTCTTCTATGTACACGAATTGCAAAAGATGGACGAGATTAAAGTACTTCATACTAAGTCATGTGAAAATCTCGCAGATTTATTCACTAAGTCACTCCGCGCATCTAGCTTTGAAAGATGCGTGCGTGGAATTGGAATGATGAGACTTAGAGAAGTGCAGAATTCAGGGGGAGAATTCTCACAAGCCCGCTAATAAATCTTGATCATGAAGATTAAGTACCCAAAATAAAGTCTTGCAGACCAAATGAATTTGGTTGAATTGTACTCTTTTTCCCTTGACGAGTTTTCCATGAAGTTTCTCGACCAAGGTTTTTAACGAGGCAATTCGTGCATCGCAGCATCACATGTATCATGTACTCTTTCTCCAAATTTTTCCCACTGGGTTTTTATGGAGTTTTGACGAGGCATGAGCATGTTGGGTGAGTGCCCAAGGGGGAGTGTTAGGAAACCAGGACTCTATCTGGAGTCCTTATCTAATTGGGCACCCCCACCGTAGACTATAAATAGGGACCTAAACCTCTCTCATTATGTACCCCTGATGCAATCTAAAGCAATAAAGAAAGACCAGGAGTTCTCTCTACCTCTCTGTGTTCAATCTATTATTCTGTGATTCTGTGATTGATTCGTTCTTGTTCTAAGCAGAGGAATCGCTCGGACTGGTCTCCAGCGTCGGTTCCTCAACAGACATCAGGCGTTCACGCCCCCTTTCTCCCTCTGGCCAGCCTCTGCCCACATGAGAAGCATCTAATCACGGAGATGTGTCGGTCAAGAAATAAATTGCACGGATTAGCTTCCTATACAAAGGCCCTCCCTGTTTTTTCAGATTTTGGGTTGTTTTTTATTTTAGCTTATCCGAAACTCAAAATAAATAAAATAATTTTTTCAAGCGATTTCTCAAAATAGATTCTTTAAACAGCTTTCTGAGCAAAAAATTAAATACCATCTGTGTCAAAGTTTCCACTATCCACTATCCAAAACTATTACAATAATCTAAAATAACAGAACCAAAATAAACCTTCCCATCTACTGCCAGTGTAGTCTTATAGGCCTGACCTCATGGGTGACGACTGACGACACCTACTTTTTGAGTCCTTTTGGGCTTTTGGCGTGTCAAGGCGTTGAAGACTTTGAAGTTGGCTGCTGTGAATTCGTGTACGGGTTTTGCAATTATAAATACACCGGATTTTTTTTTGTGCGGTTACATGAGCCTGCGAAGTCCAGATATAGTACATATACACAATGACGGAGCTAGAGGGGGGCCAGCAGGAACGGAGCTTCCCTGTGCCCACTTCCCTGTCCCCCTCCCTGTTCCTTCAATCTGGAGCATCCAAAGTTGATCCAACGGCTAAGCTTTTATATTTTCACTATTTGTCCATTTTCATCTCAAAAATAAAAATAAAAATATGTTAAACCATAATAAAAATAAAAAATACAGAAAAAATAAATTTTATTTTTCTGTAAATAAAATTTATTTTTCTGTATTTTTATTTTTATTATGGTTTAACATATTTTTATTTTTAATTTTGAGATGAAAATGGATAAATAGTGAAAATATAAAAGCTTAGCCGTTGGATCAACTTTGGACGCCCAGATTGAAGGAACAGGAGGGGACAGAAGTGGGCACAGGAAGTTCGTTCACCAGCAGGCCACTACCCCAAAAGTCACTGAAAATTTTTAACCCTATATTGTAATTAGGTCTAATTAATTTGATATTGTTTGCTTTTACTAATTTACTTACATGGGCTTCCAACATTATGAACAAGAAAGAAATAATTTGAGACATCAATTACAACATTATGAGCTTGATGTCCTCACAAATCCACAGCCTCGAATTTATCAACTATTGCCGATGCGTGCGTCGTCGACTAGTGAAACTAGAAAATCAAATGACTATTATTTGATTGACAGTTATATAACGCCCTCATTTTTATCTGTTGTCTCAAATCATTTTTATAGATGGCAAATACTAAGCATTTTTCTTTGACATTGATTCGCTTGTTCTAACTCTACCAGTTTCGATACTACGTCGAACGTGCATTCTCTACAATGAAACTTGTGAAGACAAGACTCGAATAAAATGGGAGATGAATTTCTAAGAGATTGCTTGATAATCTACATTGAGAAGGAGATTGCAATTGAGTTCACAACTGATACACTTATTGATAATTTCTATGATATGAAGACACGCAAAGTAAGACTAAAATGAAAAAGGTTAGTTCCTATGAATACTTTTGCCTGCAGCAACTTATATGTAATGAAAATATGAAACCATGACTTTATATGTGATACATTTGGTAAAGTATATCCAATCTTCATCTTTCCTGGCAGTTCGATTATAGCAATATATTAATTGTACTTGGCTGGCCCCCCTGTGTAAAATTCCTGGCTCCGCCACTGCATGACATACAATGTAAATAGAATCACAAGAATTTTCTTCTTTTTCTTGACTAAAGTTAGCATTGTTCTCGATCTTGTTATTCTCATGCTTGTATTGTACATGCACTGACTAAAAGAAGGATGGAACTTAGGGTGAGAATTTGTTCTTTCCTTAACCTGATAAGGTAGAATTGGGAAGCAACTAGTAGGAGCCTTCCCAAGTTGGCTAGGCTTTCTCCACACGACTTGATGTTTCAGCACCAGACATGGAACATGGAAATGACGAACTTTTTCTTTACCAATGTTTGTTCACTAGGGTTGGTACTTGGTACTATTTAAAATCTATGACATCCACACATATAACATGAATATTTTTCAGTTTTAAAACCAGCTGCAAAACCAAAAGGATCTAAGTCACCAAGTTACTATGGATTTGCCGCAAGTGCACACGTGAACTGTTTGGAACGTACGGATTTAACAGATTTTCATAAGACATGGTTCAATTCCTACATTATTACAACGAAGTGTAATGAACTCCCTTTATTCGTTCACAGAAATGTAATAGATTTTTTTAGTTGGTTAATTGAAGGGGAAGAAAAGCTAGGACGTGAAAACGGACCAAGAAACAGAGTCGATTGAAGATGACAGGAGAGACGCCAGGCACCAGCCAAAAGATACGAACCCACCCCCACGTTGTTAGCGGTTCAAAAGAGGCAGGCTGCCGCAGGACCTCTTAATCGTTCTTGGTCGCCACCTCACGGGAGATTCCCCGCATCCACCGAATATCCACTTGGAGACGCCCCACGAAATGTTTTCAGTTTCATGTCACACGTGCCCTTTTGTCACCTCACGTGCCAGGAACCGGATCTTGTGCCAAGCACCTAAAACCAGAACACGAGATGAACCGCGTATTTTATTTTTTGGAAAGTAGTGTTGAGGGATTATCGCTGGCGATCAATCCGATTGATTTCTTTATTTAGAATAAATCGAATCGAACACAGAAGACAGAATAATCTGTATTGGAGCGTTTGGACGAAAGAAACATCGACCGCTGCGTTCAAAACGCACGTAACCGCAAGCCAAAGGAAGGTGCGATTAACCCGGAATGTGAATTACCTTAACCAATGGCGTTTGTTACCCTCCCGCGGACGACCGAAACCACCGGCCCGGCCCGGCCAGCAGATCCGGCGGAAGCGACTCCACTACGGCACGAGAAAGGATATTCCCGGCCATATGCGGAGCCTCTCCTGACCCTTCTCCGCGGTCCGCAGCAGAAGCCGCCTCGCGTCTTCTCGACGCGCACCCACCACACGCCGAAACCGCAACCGAAACGGCGACCGGAATCCCCATCCAACGCGCCGAGACGCGAACAGTCAGAGACCGACCGCTTTCCTCAGGCATCTCTCGTAATATTCCCTCGGCATCTTCCCGCCTCGCGGGGCAGTATATAAGCCGGCTCCCAGCAGTGCCCATGGCTCATCGAGATTCAAGAGCTAAACCCTTCCTCGTAGGGAGACACAAAACCGCAAAGGCTAGCAGCAGAAGCAGGAGGAGCAGCGCGTTCCCTAGCTGTTGAGATGGCCGGGAAAACCGTGGTGGTGTTCGACTTCGACAAGACCATCATCGACGTCGACAGCGACAACTGGGTCGTCGACAGCCTCGGCGCCACCGAGCTGTTCGACCGCCTCCTCCCCACCATGCCCTGGAACACCCTCATGGACACCATGATGGCCGAGCTGCACTCGCAGGGCAAGACCATCGGCGACATCGCCGAGGTGCTCAAGGCGGCGCCGCTCGACCCGCACGTCGTCGCGGCCATCAAAGCCGCGTACGGCCTCGGCTGCGACCTCAGGATCCTCAGCGACGCCAACCAGTTCTTCATCGAGACCATTCTCGACTACCATGGCCTCCGCGGATACTTCTCGGAGATCAACACCAACCCCAGCCGCGTCGACGCCGACGGCCGCCTCCGGATCGCGCCGTACCACGACTTCCACGCGGGCCCGCACGGGTGCGGCCTCGCGGGCATCTGCCCGCCCAACATGTGCAAGGGCCAGGTGCTCGACCGCATCCGCGCCTCGGCCATGGCGGACGGCAGCAAGAAGCGGTTCATCTACCTCGGAGACGGACGCGGCGACTACTGCCCGTCGCTGCGGCTCGCGAGGGAGGACTTGATGATGCCGCGCAGGGGGTTCCCCGTGTGGGACCTTATCTGCCAGAACCCGGCGCTGCTCCAGGCGGAGGTGCACCCGTGGAGAGACGGCAAGGAGATGGAGGAGACGCTGCTGCGGCTCGTCGGGAAGGTGCTCGTCGAGGAGGCCGCGTTGCCGCCGCTCGACTGTAAGCTCGAGTCGCTGCCGGTCGCCGTGCAGGACGGCATGCCCATGGCGCTCGGAGTCAAGAACTGATTGGCCCATTAGAATTCCTTCGTCTTCTGATTGCTTTTCTTTTTTTTAAACCGGCGTCTTCTGATTGCCGCCTCTGTGTGGACGAATCTGGTAGGGTGCCGGTGTACTTTTCATGAAATTGAGGGTGAGATGATGGTGGTAAAAGCATAATTCGAAAGCCAATGGCGAGATCGAATAATGTGTGAGGCCTGTAGTAGTAGTATTAACTATTGACTAATTTCTGTGTGCTCTGTTCTCTGTTATTGAGCCTGGCATTGGTGGAGGCTCGTTGTATCGTATCTATTGATGAAAATAACACATGAATCTATGATAAAAGTAAAAATTCAGCCAATTTTGTCTGAAACAGTACCGTTTTTACTTTTTTATATAGTCTCAAACAGTACTCGCACTTGATAAACTCCCAAGCATAGGAGGACAAGGATGCTCTGATGAAACTGTTTACAGAGTGTCAGATCAGGTTTGGCATACAGCAGCACAAAAATTGTCTTGTTCCAGAATGATGAATGCAAATGTTTTTTTAGCGTTCATGTCTTTTTGCAAGAATTGTCGGTTCAGGTTTGGCATGTAGCTTGTGCTTGGGCTTTGTGTATTTTCGTAGTGTCCTGATGCTGAAAGAAAAAAATTTACAGTACATTCTACTATCAGTAAAGAGTGTGGTAGTAAAAAATCAAATTCGGCCATTGGATTGTTAAAGACATAATAGATTTTTCTTTGTAATTACTCAATCCGAGAGTATTCCTATTATTAAACCAACTGGGATTGAAAATATTACTCTTGTCCCATACGGTCCTCACATGGACAATTACAGTTCTATTCTTCTTGGGATTCTACTTCATATTGCTAGTCATAGTATAACTAAATCTTATCTAATAGGAACTATTGAATAAAAAAGAATAACAGCCCACCTTAAATTAAGTGTACCTTAAAAAGAGCTCTGCTGAAAAGGATCTCCATATTGAATCAATATCGAAGGCAATAGTAAACAGGAAGTAGTGCTCAACTGCTCATGCATATGTTCAGTTCAACTTCTCATTTGCTGTGTTACCTTGCGTGCTACTTCCTAGTAAGAGGGAGGGTAGCAATTGGCATGACAGGTTTAGTCATGACGAATCACACACATACAATCTTTGTCTTAGCCTGAATACACGCAAAGACTGGCACAAGCAACCAAGAAACAAGAGCTCTGAGACATATGCAGTAAGAAGGCGAATGGGGAAATTGTTTCCAAATTTGAAACGTATTGGCACAAATGTTTGGAACAATGTGTAAGAATAATGTCTGTCATCTGCAGAATTTCCCCTGTTGTCTGTTAAATTGTCTGTTCTGGTTTGGGCATGCAGCTGCATCACCATAAAAAGATTTGACAGCTGACATTATATGTATTTTTAAGACTGTTGACCAAAAATGATCTCAAATCAATCAATAATTTGGCACTTCTCATTTGCATTCAACAATATGAATTGAACAATCAGGATTAAACAAATTCACCATAAAACCGGCTTGACTAGTGTTGCCGCCAGTTTCAATTGGTCCATCCAATGTAACACTTTGGCCAAACACCACGGCCTTCTTCTGCACCCTTCGCTTCACATCTTCTTGGGTTTCAGATGTCAACAATTTCATCAGAGCATCCGTGACCTGCAAAAGCAAATTGCACTTAGCTTATACACTTGACATTACATCTCCTATTCAGTTGAAATGATGAAGTATCTTGGAACGAATCAAAGTTTTGTAGCTGTATGTGCTGGTCGCCTCTGAACATAACGGGCTGCAGGCCAACATGGGCAGCATCGCGGGCGATGGGGGGAAGCGGATGAGGGTGCCGGCGAGGATGCGGTGCGTCCAACGGAGAGGCAGCCGGGGCGACGGGTACAGCAGTGTGAGGGAGAAAGGATTGGACTTGTTCTTTTGATCTTATCGTTTATGATTTATGACTTCTCTCGAACAAATAAATTGTATAATTGTTTCATCACTATTTCGAAGTAACTTATTGGATAGTCTTTTAGAAACGGATTATCAGCTTTTAATTTATTCGTACGGGTGCTCGTATTAGAGCCAAAAGATATAAGTCGCAATCATAAATCATAAGGTGCATCTCAAAAGAACAGGTTCATTGTGTCTAATACAAGCCTATTCAAACAAGTCTAAACATGGGGAAAAAAAGACGGCCGCATATCTTAAGTAGGATGCAACCATACCAACATTAGAAGAAACTAAAACAAAACAAAAGCTCTATTTGGCTTACAGTATCAGCCACAGTTAGCATCAAGCAATCTAGTGTTCCTAGTTGCAAGTGAGCGCGGTGTGCACATTTTTATCCTACGATTTGAAAGGATGTATGATTTTAGACCGGTTAAATTCGTTTCTTTCTTAAATCGTAGTACTAAAACCTTTTCAGACGCTACCATGGAAAGACGTACTGTTGCACGCCACAAAGATGTATCTTTCGAATCCTGTTCTCGTGAATTGAAAGAGATATGCCCTGGCAGGTTCGCCACAGATCTCCGCTTCACCAAAATTTAGGCACGGATTCCTGGGATATGCTATTACAGCTGCTCGATCGACGGGAAAGCAATTGAACTGGAACATGTGGTGTTTGCACATCGATTTTTGACTGACGCCGACTTGCGGTGGACCACGTCGGAGACTCAAAGAGTCAACCCATTCATTCCGGTTGGAGGAATATTTGTATCCTTCACCGATGGAAGAATTACAATGTTATCTAGAAAAGATAGTAATACTCTCCGCTTGTACCGTCATTTGTGCGAGAAAGCAATTGAACTGGAACATGTGGTGTTTGCACATCGATTTTTGAGTCAAGAACAAATGAACTGGAATATGGAGGAATACTTTTATTCCTGTATACCTATGTATAGAGTAAAGAATTGCAGTTTTATCTAGGAAAGACAGTAATACCCCATTTATACCTATAGACTATTTATCTTACTGAGGAGTATTTTCGTTATTTATATAGGTATAAGAGCCTATAAATACCTTATGTATCACTCATTTGTAACTTAAACTCAAAAAAAATATAAGAAAGCATTCAAAACTAGAGCGCTTCTGAGAGGGCCCCTCAAAACCTCAATAGGTCACCGACAAAAGTAGGATGATCCTCCTAGACTTCCAAACCTATATAAACTCTTATGTCACTTTCCATCTTGTGAACGCTGATCTATAACATGATGGATGTTCGCCCACTCACTCGTGTTTGGTCTCTACACCATCAACAATTCCTCTAGCTACTCCAGTATGGTGCGCTTTTCTTTAGGGACAGTACCGAACAATACGCTGTCTTCTTTCTTACGTTTGGATTTCTTTCTTTACTGTTTTTTGTAATTATTTTGTTGTATGAGAGACTGGGCCTTTTCTTACACTGCAGCATAAGACCCATTGGTGAATATGTGCGTAATGGGCCGAAGCCTGTTATATCGGGCCGAAAGCATGAATTCAGAGGGATTACTTCGGTTTCAGTGGTACACTGGGCCTAGGCCATTGTTCAGCAAGGGCAACAGGCTTGAGCGAGCGGCGAGCCACCCTCCAGGTCCAGGCGTCTGCTCGGCACGGACGCCGGACGCTCCACGAGGCGAGGAAAGGAAATCCTAGCGATCGAGCGGGCATCGTGCCCACGGCGCCGCTCCCGCGCACGGCGCCGCTTGCCCTGCTCTCCGCCCCGCGGGCGCACTCCGCCTCTCGCCGCGCCATTCCGACTGCATGATCGTCGCCGGCGCGCTCGCCAAGTCAGTGCCACCTTACTCCTCTCTCTACTCCTCAGGTTTCGCGTCCGTGTCTCCGATCTTGGGATTTGGTGCTCGGATGTCGGGAGTTTTGGCCATTCCACGAGCACCAACACGGTGAAACGCAGACGCAACGGCATCAAACCGAAACCGCAACCAGGACTGATTCCTCGTGCGGGCGGCTTATGGAAAGGCACCCCACTGATATGCCGAAGGATATTACGAGATGCCTGAGAATATTACGAGCTGCGACTTTATGGATTCATAAGGGGCCAATTTGCTATTGATGTGGCGTGGCATCTTCATGCTTAGAGAAAAATATGCTTCCAAAAACAGTAAAATAAAATTCTAGATTATAAAAAGGCGCAATGCCAAACTCTGCCTAAACATAGGAAAAGAGCTATCCTATTTGATTTGTCAACTAGAGTCAAAGCCAAATCAAAGGGTAAATTCTTTTGAGCTATAACTTATGGTTTTTATGTGAGAGAGAATATAAAGAACAAGATAATCGTATGTAATTTTCTCTACTGTAGCTAAAATCAGTACAGTATTTATTACAATCAACTTGTATACCTTATTTTAAAAAAGACATATCATTTAAAAACTAATTATTATAATAAAAACAAAAACTATAAGCAACAAACCTAAAAAAAATCGGCCTACACACTACTTGGTTCGCAGCCACAGCTAGCAATAATTCTAACGTTCATGGTTGCATGTGGTGCGACACGTTTCTATCCAACAATTCGAAATGCTGGCAGATTCATGTTTTTTCGGCATATGACTGTGACTGATTATTTTTTGTCTTCATATAAGTATATGTACAAATAAATTAAATACCAATAAGCTATTTTGAAAAGGATATTTTAAGTGTGGGGCATATTTTCTATAATTCCAAAGTTAGTATCATATAGTACCATATTATTAAGATAAAGTAGAGAGAACTAATTTATAAGGTGGAAATTTTGCTGTTCTCTAAAAGCTTGAGACACGTGGTATAAGAAGATTTTGGCTAAACACACGCACCACCTCTATTTCTGGAGACGTCCAAAGTAGAGTATCCAAAATCAGTGCTTCCTCTATTTCTTTTCCTTCCTCCTGCAAATCTGTGCACCGTGAAAAAAGAGAGCGGCATCTTCAAGCCATTACTGCCGTGAAGACTTACACGGGGGCAAAAATAAGGTTTCTAGATAGCATGCATCTGTGTGATCACTCGCTTCGCTACTTCATCTACATTTTACGTTTTGCACCACATCGAGTATGCACTGCTTCTTGTTCTTCATCAAACCCCACTGTAAGTTAGCCGTAAAGACTTACACGGGGTGCGACAATAAGATTTCTGGATAGCATACATCTATGTGACCACTCTCTTCGCTGCTTCATCTACATCTTACGTTTTGCACTACGTCGAGTATGCATTACTTCCTGTTCTTCATCAAACCCTACTGTAAGTTAACCGATCGACTCTGATATAATTTTATTCCTGCATATATTTGAAATACAATATGATTTGTTTGTTGCTGTTAGTTATATGTTTTACATCACTAGTCATTTACAAAATTTGCTTATAAAAATTAAAATAATACCAATATTTTCAACACACTTCGTAAAGTCAGCACACTGCTTTCGATTGATGGCAACGTATTGCCGGTGGACCACGTTGACCAAGTTTCAGTTCATGCTCTTCTCTTGCTACCAAGTACCACCGTACAGTACGCAGTACATGCCGCCTCCTCTCTACGTTTGGGGCTCTACAAGCCTCTGTTTTTTTTTTTTTTGCTTTTTTGCGGCTTTGATTTTGGCTTTTTCAGACATCAAAATAAATAAAACAGTTTTTGAATTCACTTCTCTAAACAGTTTTTCGAGCTCAAAACCATATGCATTATTTCTATCGTCCATTACTATCTTAAAAAATATAAACAAAAACGCCAAACGAACGAAGCCCCCTTTTTGAGAAATCAAGCATCTTCCTTTTGTACAGGCCTATCAACGATTGGGCCTTTTCCTGAACAAAGGCAAATATTTGACCCATTAGTGAATCAGCCGAAGTCTTAGGGCCTGTTTGTTTCAGCTTCTGACAGCTGCAGTTACTCCCAGAATCTGCAGCTCCCCCAAATAGTCCAGATTTTCATCCAGATTCTAAGTAGCCAGAAGCTACAGAATCTAGAAAATGAACTAGTAGCCAGAAGCTGGGGTTATCCAGCTTCTCCAGATTCTGGCTAGCTGGATACTCACCAGCTACTTCTCAGAATCTACAGCTGAAACAAACATGCCCTTAGTGCTGGGCCTAGACCATGGTACAATAAGGGAGAAACACAAAATTGCAGCCAACAGACTTGGGCTCGGGTGATCCACGCTCCAGGCGTGCGCTTGCCACGCACCCTAACCGTAACCGGACCTCCCCCACGAGGCCACAAGCCGCTTCCGAGTAGACCTAGGAATTGGGCTGTGCCTTTGCCAGCCGTCTCGGGAACCCCACCATGTTGTGATGTACCGATACAACTCTCCTTTGATAAGGCCCAGACACAGTCTAGAGCATGATAGAGCATCGTCGTACCATGCTGGTATTGGGCTAGCCCTGTGTACCTGTGGCCGGCAACGATGGTGGTAGTGACGGCCACCATCTTTATTCCCCTCATGTTGTGTTTGTACATTGCGCTTACATCTCCGGTGTTGCTGCCTTTGAGCCACGCTTAGCCACAGCAGCTGTGCCTCCTTTTTTGGCCATCCCCACCATTGTAAGGCATCGACATCGTTCTTGTCCACCGTGAAGGTAGGAACGGTAGCATAGGTCGGCGTGAAACCCGTGCCAACCAGTTAGAGCCTCTCGGTGGGCAATGGGGCCGTAGAGCACGCTCTCCCGCTGCTCGGTCTATAAATATCCTCATTTTTCTATTGAACTTAATTATTATATGAATAGGAAATTACATGTATTACTTTGAAGTTGGAGGTTCTTATGGTTGGGTGCTAATCCACTAGAATTAGGAGGTGACCACATGCGGTGGGGTTTGATCTCAACCATTCATTTCCAATCTGTATAAGCCTGCAAGGGCTTTGAAATAAAACATGTCACTTGATGGAGTTAAATTTCAAGTGTTAGATCAAGAACAAAGGGCAAATATCACACAAAATCCATGATATCCACATGGAATGAACTCTAGGGGATCCTGAATTCCTGATGATCTAGGTTTGTGGATGCAGATATTCTGAGTTATGTCTGTACCTATGTGACTAGGACAAGTGGTTTCAAAAAAGAAAGAAAAACTAATGAGATTGTACTGTTTCATTTTGCATAACTGCACAATGTAACAGATGTACTTCATATATGATACCGTCAACACCTATCAGAATTCAGAAGTTTGATATATTTACTGATGGATACGTGTTTTTTTGCAGCCTTCCTGGCCGTTATGAGTCATTCTGGAAAGAGGTTGATGGTGCGAAGCTCTTTTGGATAAACAGAAAGAATCTGAAGGTGGAGGGTGTTGGCGTTGCAGCATTGTTTGGCATTGAGCTGTATGCATGGTTTTGTGTTGGTGAGATTGTTGGCAGGGGATTTACTCTCACCGGCTACCATGTCTGAGCGCTTACCTCTAGCATGAGCAACCACATTATTAGTCTACATTTGCCATCGGATACTGTGTTTGGTGAACAAAAGTTTCTGACTAGAGGCGAAGTTTTGTTTTCAGAACTTTTCGTGATGCTGCTGAACTGCATCTCAGTGCAACAAACATGGTGAGCTAATAATTCACTGCGTACGTACCTTTGCCCTTTTGTGCGTTAAGCCTGCGATAATGCTTGGTTAATTTGTCTATTGGGCAAGTCGTACCACCATGAATGCTTATGTTATGGCGTGCGAAATCAGCCAGATAGTCGCTCGTGCAGCCGGCCGCGCTGACGGACACCGGAGCCACCTGCCCAACGCGCGCGCGGTCGAGCTCTCGTCCATGACGCGCGTGCGCCGGCTCGTCCGCCGCTAGGGTTCGGCTGAAGTCGGCCTTCTCTGTGCGTCGCGTCGCGTGCACCAGCCACGTGGGCTCTCCAGTCTCCACATCTCCACGAGACGGAAACCCCTCGCGCGCACGGTCGCACCTCTCGTCCATCGCATACGTGATTACGAGTACGTTATTTTAGCTACGACATATTAATCTACCTAATAATAATTACTGGAAGAAGCCAAAAATAGCTGACAAAATAAAAAGAACAGAGGCAACGTTTGGTTGGGCCGCACGCATGGGATACATCGCGCGCGGTGGCCGGCCGGGTTCCTGGCCGATGAGCCAAGAGGTCGCCATCCATTGGCGCATGTAAGCTTGAATACATTTGTTTTGCACTAATAAAAGAACACGGTACCGTTATTAAGAACACTGCTGCAACTACCGTTGCTCAAAACACACACATGTTGCTTAGGCCCAGGGACCTATGTGACACGCGGTTTTCCCAAGGGTGCTCGGCAGAAGCCCTGACGGTCGGTTGGACTGAAAAACTGTGATTTATAGTTGAAATTACATTGTAGCTAGTTAAAATTATACTGTAACTGAAGATGATTTATTTGGCATAATTAAATTTAAAAAAACTAAAAATAGAATAAATATGTTAGCACATCACGGATAACGCGAATGAATACGGGAAAAAAAGAACCAGTAAAAAAGCTCAAAAAAGTTAAAAATTCAGAAAAAGATAAAATTTGTAAATAGTGAAAAAGTCAGAAGTTAGCTGAAATGAACAGAGGTCTGACCTATATGCCGCAGTGGGCAAACTGCCCGTCAGAGCTCAGACAAGTCCTACAACTTACGGGATCCCGTAAATGATCCGAAGGAACGGTACGAAGCTAAACTAATGTGTAGTAAAGAAAACTGAAGGGATGGTATAAATCATTAAGCATTCACCGTCGTCGTCATCAATAAAGAATCCATGCAAAGCTTAAAAAGCACCCTATAGAGTAATTAACAAAGAATCTAAACGCATGCACAAGCAGAAACTCCAGACACGCAAATACCAAGCACATAAAAACGTTCATGAAACCAACGTCTCTATCGCACATGTTCGTTTCATTTTCTCATCTCTCCATGGTGCGCCATCCGTTTACCACTTCGCCACCGCGCCCTCATGGCGCCGCCCAAACCTTTGCTCCTCATCCTCCTCCTCCTACTCTTCTCCGCCTCCAATGCCACACAACCACCAAGAACACTCCACATTCCCGTCGTCCACCGCGACGCGGTCTTCCCGCCCCCGCCCGACGCCAAGCGGGATAGCCGCCTCCGCCGCCGCCTCGCTGCCGATGCCGCACGTTACACCGCGCTGACGTCCCTCAGCTCGACCGCCCACGACCGCCTACACTCCCCCGTCATCTCCGGGCCCCCCTTCGAGAGCGGCGAGTACTTTGCCCTCATCGGCGTCGGCACCCCGTCCACCAGCGCTCTCCTCGTCATCGACACGGGAAGCGACCTCGTCTGGCTCCAGTGCAAGCCCTGCCGCCGCTGCTACGATCAGGTGAGCCAGCTCTACGACCCGCGGGGCTCCAGCACTTATAGGCAGATCCCCTGCTCGTCGCCGCAGTGCCATGCGCTCCGGAAGCCCGGCTGCGACAACCGCACCGGAGGCTGTAAGTACATGATAGCCTACGGCGACGGCTCCACCAGCACCGGCAACCTCGCCATCGACAGGCTCCTCTTCTCTAACAACACGTACATCTACAACGTCACCCTGGGTTGCGGCCACGACAACGAGGGGCTGTTCGACTCCGCGGCCGGTCTGCTCGGCGTCGGCCGGGGAAAGGTGTCCATCCAGACGCAGGTAGCGGCGGCATACGGCCACTTCTTCGCGTACTGCCTCGGCGACCGCACGTTCCGCGCCCGGAGCAGCTCGTACCTCCTGTTCGGCCGCACGCCCGAGCTGCTGTCCACGGTGTTCACCCCGCTGCTGTCGAACCCGCGGCGCCCGAGCCTGTACTACGTGAATATGGTCGGCTTCAGCGTGGGAGGCAAGCGGGTCACCGGCTTCTCGAACGCCAGCCTCGCGCTGGACCCGGCGACCGGGCGTGGCGGCGTAGTTGTGGACTCGGGGACGGCCATCTCGCGGTTCGCCAGGGACGCGTACGCGGCGTTGCGCGACGCCTTCGACGCACGCGCTGCCGCGGTCGGGATGCGGAAGCTGGCCAGGGGCTTCTCGGTGTTCGACGAGTGCTACGACCTCCGCGGGATCGTGAAGGCCAACGTGCCCAAAATCGTGCTGCACTTCGCCGGCGGTGCAGACATGGCGCTGCCTCCGGATAACTACCTCGTCCCCGTGGACGGCGGGAAGCGGCAGACGTACTACTGCCTGGGGATAGTGACGGCGGACGATGAGCTCAACGTGCTCGGCAACGTCCAGCAGCAAGGATTCCGTGTCGTGTTCGATGTGGAGAAGGAACGAGTCGGGTTCGCGCCAAATGGGTGTCCAGTTTGATTAATCAAGTACCGAGTTACACGGCCTTTAATCGAAAGCGCGCGTGTATAAATCCATGGTTACAATCTTATTTTGAAGTGTGAAATATGACATTGAAAAAACTGTAATTCACTGTCATACTTAAGAGATTGCAGATCTGCACTCATACCTGATACACTTTGCAATGATCTAGCCTTGCTTTCGGTTGTTCTTTCCCAATCGGTCGACAGCTTAAACATAAGAAAACTACCTCATAAACTCCAAAGTTAACTATTCTTTGCCTTTCGATTCCGCTATGCAGTCGCAGCTTCTTTCCAAACCCAAAGAAGTCCTGAAAATAAACACACTTAGAAGGGAAGTAATCTATAAAGAATGGCCAATTTGCCAGTGTGAAGTTTACGACCAATTCCTTTCAGTTTATAGTTTATAATTTCTTTTAAACAAATAAACAGGGTGACTTCTCCACCGCTGTTTCGAAGCAGCTTATCTAGACAATCTTTTTAAAACAGCTTATCAACATTCGGTTCATTCAAGCAAACGCTCGTGCAAAGACTAAAAACCATAAGCTGCAGAAAAAAAATCCACCATATGTATTGCAGAATTGCTGTTGTAATTACAGAACCGAACAGCTGGGCACGAAATGCATCGACATTACGGTGATAACATTTTACAAAATCTGGCGGAGTCAATTAATCTTTTGCTGAGCTGCTTCAACATACTGCAGGGCGAGCTTTTTCACCTTGTCGCCCTCCTTGATCAAAAAATTTGCATTTTTAGCGTTACAGTGGTACTTCATAACCTTGTCTGTTGTTTTTGCGACAGCCCACCTATATTGCTCGACAGTAATTACACCACTCTTACAAAGTGGCCTGATGTTCTCTTTCACGAACACTTCTACCTAAATACATTGAAACAAAGCAGCTTAGAAGGGTGTAAAATTGTAAATATGTAACATACTACAGTGCAACACCTAGTGGTATTCAGAGCAAGGATACAACTCTTGGAACCGGGAGAAAACCCGCCTGGCGGCCGGTAACGGTAACCAGTTGGTAACTGGAAAACCGGCCCAAAAAACCGGTCAAACTTCGAAATCAAAATTTAAAGTTTAGGACTATTTTGAAACTAGTAACCGGAAAACGGCTGATAACAGCAAAAAATCGGTCAAAATTCGAAAATCAAAATTTGAATTCAGTCAGTTTTTTCAATTACCGGTCTCCACCGGTAAAACCGGTAACCGCCGGATTTTTGAACCCTGATTCAGAGTTAGCAATTATCAGGCTAGGCAAGCATGTAAAAAGAATTGACAACTGTGAGAACTAGAATAAAAATTTAGTGCAACACACAAGGGGGTTTTTTTAGACCATAACCATACAAGTGGGGTTACCTTCTTATGTATAGAGCCGGAGGAATCTGATGTGTTATAATTTGCTGGATCTGCTTGTGGCTTCTTTGATACATCTCCACTTTCAGCTGGATGGGTTGACTTGTCTCCTTTGGAATGTTTACTAATCAACGCTGGATTGTCACTGGAAGATTTCTCTTTAGAGTCCACATTCCTTGGTCTGCTGACTTCTTCTTCACCTTCTTTAGGCAAACTATTCCCATAACAAGATTGATTATGCAAACCTCTTGCTGTTACTTCCTTCTCTTTTGGGTCCCCTACATGCCCAGTACCTTCATCAGGCGTGTTGGAATCAGCTACGATTTCCTTATCTGGTCCAGTTGATTTTTCACACCGCACACTACATCTGTCTGTTTCAGCCAAGTTCACTGAGAAGGTTATATTTGCTGTTGCATCTGTAGTTTCTCTGCTGGGAATCATATTTTGATGCTCCTCAGAATTGCATTTTGGTTGCTGACAAGACATATCGAGGTTTTGACAATTTGCATCATCAAGATCAATTGGCACTGATGAATCATCATCACGTTTAAGTGATGATACATCCCTCACCATAGAATCGGAAGTTGACTGCAAGCTTTTGCCCGGTTCAGTGTCCAAATCAACAATGCACCTAAGGCTGCATTCCCCTGCATTCACCAACAAAGTATCCTTTGCACTTGAAAATTTTCTTTGTGAAAAATTTGGAGAATTGGAAACTGTAATGGAATTACCTTCAATTGTGGTGGTCTTTCTACCAGGACTGTTAGGAGGGGAATCAAAGAGGCCTGCCCTTTTTAGTGCTTCTTCCACATTGATGAAGCCAACAGTATGTTTGTGCACAGTTTGTTCCGGCGCCAGATCACCACCTAGGTCACTCTTTTCAGTTTTTCCAGTAGAATCAGGAGGATCAAAGATGCCTGCTCTGCTTAGAGCTTCTTCCACATCGCTGCTACCAATGTTGGTATTTACAGTTGTAACTTGCTGTGATATTGGACCACTGCCTAGTTCAGTCTTTTCGGTTAGAGTTGAAAAATCATCCTCAGATTTTGCCTTGGCAGGCTGGCGAGTAGCCTGAGAGCAAAGATTCACATAAACTGATTTGCTATTGGACCTTTCATAAATATCCTTTTCTACATTGACAGCATCAGCAATAGCCAATTCAGTATCTGCACATCTGCGAATGACATCCAAATTTGCTTTCTGCAGATAATGCTCAGTGATGTGGTAAAGTTGTGCCTGAAATACATAAGTTTGGATGATAACTTGACCTTTGGATAAAAAAAAATACAAGTACTCTTAGAATTTATAATCAAATTTTAGTTGAAATGTAACCAGATAACCTTCGATAATGCTTTGACCAAAACAGGAGAAAATGATGAAGCTAGAAATGTGTAGAACAATAAAGGCCTTCCTGAATGATTACCTGTCTAACTGATATGGGAACTCTATTATGGCGGCCAGTTGTGAGTTTCGGTCTCATATCCACAGGAAGTTGTGCCTAAGAAAACAAAATAAATTAGTGTTTCTAGAGGAGTTGTTAATAAGCTTCTTTTTTAAAAAATAAAAAAAGCTGACACATACTAATGAAGGGTAGTTCCCCTTGAGATCATCAGTGCCTTCAGTTTGGTCTTTGCTTGTAACAGAGCTGGCATTTTTTCTTGCCAGGACCTCAAGAGCCCATTTTCTTTTGTCATGCTTGATATCACCAGCAGATTGGTTTGGCTGATTCTGTGCTCCCTGACTATTTTTATTTTCCCTTCTGCTAGACGCTTCTTTATTCAGGATCGAAGAACTCGATACTTTTCCAGTGCTGTTGGGTGAATTGATTTTGATCGTCTGAATCCCTGGTGCAGGTTTCTTAGGTGCTCTATTGTTAGCTTTAGTTTGGCTATTTTTATCTAATGGTGAGGATCCTTCAAGGGCAGAGAGAGGTCTTATATCATCCTTCCTGGGAACAACTGAAGCATCAGCCAAATATACCCTTGACAAAATGGAATTGGTGTGCTCGCCCCTTTTCTCTGGAGCACCTTCTTTGTCCATGCCAGTGTCCGAGGACTTCTTGAGCAGCTGAAGTACTGATTGCAGTGTCTCAATTTTTTCAGGATTTATCCCTGGGGAGCAACGATATTTCCAGAATTCAACTTCCCAATCACGGTGCCATGCACTTCGTCTCCTTCCCGTGGATGTTCCATACAACTTTTTGGTCAGACTCTCACGTATCTTGCCCTTTTGAAGCAATGACCTCCTTGTTCTTATGAGTGAAGGATTGGTTCGTTTGGCTGGTCCATCCACCGACTTTCCAATTGCTGCACGGAATGCGGTCAAAAGTTTTTCATCAAAAGCATTATCCTTCTCGAGTAGACTAGTGCCAGTATCTCTAACTACTTCCCTTATCTCTTGCTGTAGCTTTTGAACTACAACAGATGATTCTTTTCCTTCTTCCTTTCGGAAAATCCTTTTCACTCTAAGGCCAGGCTTATCTCCTGCTCTTCTTCCTACAGGCTTTGCCAGCTCTCTACCAGGATCTCTTCTGTAGTCCCCTCCTTCAACTATACTCATTATATCAGGAACAGATTTATCCTGTGAGGCAAATTCTGACATATCACAGAAAACAGCTTTTGCTGCACTAGAAGAAGTTTGACGGTCTGTTGAAGAAACATCGTAGTTTCTAATCAGATGCATTTCCTGATCAGGCACTTCCAGTTTTGCTTTCTTTGCAGGATGTCCAATTTCGTTTCCTGATTGCATGCCTTTCACTTCTTCCATGTCACTGCTATTATGTCCATCATTCCTGAACAAATAAAATAAAATAAAATAATGATTACTGAAATGAAATTGTCAAACTTTACATGAATGCACCATATAGTGTAAATCTATGCAACTCTTGTGTGACAATCAGTAGTTCTTGCAAGTGAGTATTAAGCTTTGAAAGATTCTCACATGGGTGGCAACTGCGTGTTCTCAGCACTTCTCATCTGCTGAACTGCATCTGCGTCGATCATATCTATGTCAGTCCATCGTGCTGTCTTATTAACTGCATTGATAGAAGAGAAGACATCACGTTGGCTGCATAATGCAATGACCAAAATATCTGGTCCTAGAACAGAAAAAATGCAGTATAACCAAACAAGATTAGGCCACTTCAGTGACTTCACAATTTGAAGTTACTTGGTATGCAAAGTGGTAAGAAACACAGTGATCGACATGGAATTACTTTTCATAGTTGTGGCAAGTGTAGTAGCCATGGCATATAAAAAAACTATCAAATACACATCTTTTCACACTATGAGATCAACAAACTTCTAAAGAATATACAAATAAAACAGCACATGGTGTACTTAAACAGTTAAACGATCGAATATGCTGATTGAACAAGTTTGGATATGCTGAAGTATAATAATTTCTTATAAGCTAGAAGTATGAGGTTTTCAAGTATTGTGCTGGAATATGCAAATTACCCCAACATACCTGGTGAGGAAAGTTGTGGAGATTTGATGACAAGAGATATGTCACTATTGTTTCTAGACATTGCATTCTCCTCTCCTGTATTTTCAGCCTCCTTACTGCTATGTAATGATGAATAAGATGACACATGCTCTGGAACTTCTAACTGTTCATTCGACATGTTACCCTGCTCTGAGCTAAATAAGGTAGTTGCTGACTCACGTATTGGCGAAAATTCTAATGACCTTTCTGTTGGCTCAGAAGAAACCGCGCAGACAAGATTCATTTCAGAATATTTATCGTGTGATCTACCAAAACTATCTGTGTTCCTCAGAGTACTGGCATCTGCAACAGCTTCTGATAGACCATCCCCAATTTCAGAATGTACACCAACCATCGAAACCACAAGTGCAGTTTCACCCTCATCAGCAACAGATACTGATACCCTCCCAGAAAATGATGCATCACTAGCTGTCCTATCAGAACTAATTACACAATCCCCACTGATGTTTTGCTTCAAGATAACATCTGCCTTGTGTTTCACTTCAGTAGACACACATCTATAAAATGGAATTGATAATTTAACCATAACAAATGCAGAGCAAACCAAACATATTCATTACTGGCGAAGAGTGGTCAAAGAGAGGAGTCAGAATACATCAAATTACCTTGGGCACAACCACGAATCTTCAGATGTCATCTCTGGATTAAATCCCACACATATAGCATGATACCTGGCTTAAGGATCACAATAATTAGAAAAGAAATATGGTTTCCAAGTCTCAACTAATAGTGGACACTTTCAAAAGGACAATACAGTTATAACTACCATATATCACAGGAATCGCAAGCAATTGATGTATCGAATGTTGAAACATCCTCAGCTGCCACAAGTCCACTCCGAATCTTGCAGTCACCATCATCCAAACAAACTACTGCCTGGAGAATGAGGGAAAAAATAGCCAGCCACACGATCAGCTTTGTGAGAAAAAGAAGTATGATGGTTTGAAAGGAAATAATGAGTGCTATTTGAATATTGTTACTTCTGCATCAATATAGTATGATGGGAAGGAAAGTGCGTTGCTTTCCCCTTGTACATACCAATCATCATCACCACTGCACAATAAGGAACACAAATAGGAGAAGTAAAATTACCTTAATTTTATTTCTTTCTGCATTAGTTGCAAATAAATTAAAATAAGATTAAAGGAAGCGTAAAAGAAATTTACAATCATGATATTCGTGGACCAAAGGATATGACACGAGTTCACAGGCAAATGATGTGATTACACACAAGCATCAAGGTATACCAGCAGCATTTCCTGCCTAACATGGTCAGGTGACTCAATTACCAATTTTGGTCAGTATCCTTGGCCGAGGAAGGGTTTTCAGTGGCACTGTGATTGATGACTAAAGTATTTGTCTACTTAAGCTGATGATGAACACATGCCATTTTGAGATGAAGGCCAAAAAGAATGATAGCAAGAGTCTACTTTACGAGGAAACAGGGGAACCACAGAGTAAATAACATAACAATTAACCACGCAAACCTTGAATTGACATATGTGCAAACTGAAAGTACAAGGACTTGGGTTTTTACCTGGTTAAAGAGTATTCATCTTCATTACTAGCTCCAGTAGTATCATATACCTTCCATAAATAGCAAAAAAAAAAAATTATTTGAATGCAGTTCTACCTTTTGAGGCATTGAGCTAAGTTTTTTTTTCTATTGAATTTCTCCCACAGGTGTTGTTAGAATTTCTTCCAAACAAAGATTGTCAGCACCAAAAATGTTTTCCACTTACTGGAGTGCATGTTATATGCTGAAATTCACTTTTGCAAAGGGGGCAGCGATTTGTGATGGCAGCCCAGTTGTCGATGCATGTATAGCAAAACCTGATATATGAAATTCAATTATACGTATTGGAATTAAAAAAAAATCATGTATCACTCTGTGAAGAACAATACAATATCAGTACTTCAGTTGCTGCAAATCCTTTTCAACTTCCTTATATACAGAAGTTATTTTCAAAGAGAATAGAATGAGCAGTTACTAACATACAATATGTGAGGTTGAAAATCTATCAAATGATGGGAACATCAATTTGGACATAAAGCACTTGAACTTCAAATGGCACAGCCAGTGCAAAGCATTTAAGTAAAAGGGTAAATAAGTAAGTAATAGTGGACTAGATTTGCAGAAATGCAGGATCAGATGAGTATGACCTGGATGGTGCAAAACAACTATATGCATTGAAAGGCTTAGCCTAGATACTTGCAAGAAACCATCAATATACAGATTTCACTATCTCACACTGATTTACATTCCAGTAATATATATTATAGCCGAGGAAGTACCATAGCTGCACAATGTTGACCCTCGAGAGTCGATACCTTAATGCAATATCCAGTTATACACAAATGTTAAATATTATAGATCCACGATTGAAGCCCTACCAGTGTTGGCAACAATCCAAAACACCTCTATCGATGACGATGTCTCTACAAATGCCACAATTATCATTGTCAAATGCATATTTTTCCTGCCAAAACAGTTGGGAGGGACCATATTAGAGCACAAAACATAATTATATCAGGAAACAAGGACAAAATGCACAAAGAATAGATAGCTCCTACGAAAGCAAGCACACTAGTATACAGGGGCGGAGCCAAGGCTCGGCGACCCTGGGCGGCTGCCCAGGCTCGTCGGCAAGCAGCCCTTGAACTAGCCGGCTCTGCCCATGGCCTTCAACCTCCAACATGGGCAGGTACAGGCGAGCAGAGGCTCTGCATGGTGTCCAGGGCGCCTGGTGGTAGAACTCCAACTGCCCGATGAACGTGAACACCTCCGCCGCGCCCACCACCATGTATTGAGGGACCTACCAGAATATCGACAGCGGCAGGTAGCTCTGGTCCCTGCCGGTGTTGGTGTCATACATGCCGTGCCGCGCGATGACCTGCCGCCGCACGACCTCAAGCGTGCTGGGACGAGCCCCATGCCCATACAGGCCAGCTGCGTGAACCCGCGCTCTTGGTCGGTGAGGTGGCACGCGAGCGGGACAACGACGCGGTCGTAGAGTGGCACCCAAAGCATGACACTGAGTGTGTCGAAGACAGAGACTCGGAGAGCATGGCGGCGGGTACACTGAAGTGGTTGACACGGGGGCCCAGCATGTCGCCCTAGAGGATGAAGGTGGTGGTCATCAGGGTGTACACTGCCGTGAAGATGATGCCGCTCCGTACAGCCGTGCACGTCGAGCCCCAACCATCTGCCGGGCTCTCAAAATGGGCTGGCTCTGCCCTTGCTAGTATACCCATTATACTTTGTTATTGTTTACTAATTTAGTAATGGGATATTTCTTTTAAGTTTGAGCAGTAACACCTAGCCATGAAACTTCATCTCACCTAAACATTAACACTTGGCGGCACTAAATCACAGGTGTGGCTAGAAAAGTTGGTGCAGGAAAGTCCAGAATAAAGCACAAAAGTGGGGGATCAGGCAGAAAATGGAAATCCCATGTATAATAAAAACTTCCATTATCAGTGTCTTCCTTTTCCTTACAAAAATTCAGCTGTAGAAATTAGTATGGCTTCTCATCTCCCGAAAACCATTTCCAACTAAAACATGGGGAGCTAATTCAAAAGTTTTATCAGATTCATGCAGGAATTTCTTTTGCATGTCATAACCACCAGAATAAATTGACACGTTTTCATACACTATGAGAAAAAGTATGTAACAGCATGAGCACAATCGTGACTTACTCCACGAGCACCATAGTAACATGAAACGTATCACATAAGAAAAATTGCTACACATCTGACTATGAAAGACAGCATATCAGCTTCCAGGGCACTGGTATCCGCAATGCATCAATTCATTGAGTTGAGTTCCTTCCCTCAACTCAATCGGCAATAGCAGCAAGTACTTAGATTATACTAGCACAACAACGAAGCAGCAGATATAGAAGCAGCACTGCCAGATTCACTATGCAGAGGAAAGGGAAGCAATACCGGATCATCCATCCCTCCCAGAGCTCCACTCGTTTCGCCATCCACATCCATTTGCATCGAAGTCGCCGATCAGCGGCGGATGCTGAGCATTCGCACACGGAAGCGCCCGCTAACGAATTCTGTATATCAGAAACAGCAGCCGCAAAACAAAATTCGTGACTAATCCAAGCAAGGAGTATAAGAGCTGGATGCAAATGCAATCTCGCGACACAAATTGGGGAAACGTGGGGTCGATTACCGCAGGATATTAGCCCGGACGGATTCCGATTGGGAGAGGCGGAGGCGGAAAAGGCTACTGGGTCGGCGTCGGGGTAGGGTGGCTCCCGTCGAGGTTTTGGAAGCGATCGAGCTCGCGTCACCTCGCCGCGGTCGGTGGCGGTGGCCGGGGAAGAAAGGGGAAGGGAGGGTGCGCCGGTGCGGCGTGCAGTCCAATACGCGTCGCGGTCGAACCGAACCACAGCTGGGTTTTCTTGCAGCCGTCCGATCAAACTTGAACGGCCAGATCTATGGAGAACGGCGAAAGAGACTTTTGTTAGAAGGAACCCTGAAGATATTTGCATTATCGTTTGGGTGACAAACAAATTCCATGAGCCGCCTTTTTTTTAAACACCGTTTGATTTGGTATGAACATTGTAAAAATAATGTAGCAAAAATATTGGGTGGGTTCTTTCCGGCTGCGACTGATGGTTGATAGCTACGTTTGATGACTTATGACCCTAATATGAGCGATTGTGTGAATGAACTGAATGCCGATAAGCCGCTTCGAAAATGTCATCTCGATAAGTCGCTTCAGGACAACAATCGAGATGTTGTTCCGTTTGTTTGGGAAAATCCATAAGCTGAAAAGAATTGGGTCATTGTTAGCTGTAAAATTCATGCATTCTAGGGGCGTTTAGCATGTCTCCAGGTTTTCATCTCCAGCTCCTGGATTCTCACTGGATCCACTCCTCAGAGAATATGAAGTTGTCAAACAAAAGTGTTTGCCTAGAAGTTTGGCTTTGGATTAAATTTGTGACATACAAGGATCAATTTTCAGCATCATAATCAAGAAGTAATCAAATTTTGCAAACATACAAGCATCAACATCGAGAAGTAATCAAGAACTAGTTGCACAAATCAAAGAACTAATATTGTTGCTAGTTGTTGCACGACGTCAAAAAGCTCAAATCTGAGCGGTGGAAGCAGTGGCCAGGAGGTAGGGCAGAGTCTACAGGGGTGCTCGGTATGTCCAGGCACACCCAACAATCAAAATTTTTTCAAGGGATCAGTGCAGCATTTGGACCATATTCATAGTATTTCTTGATGTGCACCTTCCTTGAAAACCAGTCCACAATGGACGGCCCAGTTGTGCCCCCAGCTCACAGTTGACAACCACCTTACCACTCAGCCCATCTCCATTCTCTCCAATACCCCGAATTCCCCAACCCTAATCCCTAACCCTCTTCTCTCCTCTCCACTGGTGACGGCTCTAGTTGGCTACTCGGCGGCTAGCACAGAGAGGAGGAGCAATGGGCGATGTAGAGAGAAGGAGCAGTGGGGCACGACGCGGGAGCCACCGTGCAACGTGGGGGTGCTAGGAGCAGCAGTGTGCAGCGCGACATAGGAGCAATAGGCAGGCGACAGCAACACACGACGCAGTACGCAATACAACAACGACACACAACCACAGTAAGTCAAGGCTAGATTCTTGATTTTGATTTGATTTGGGATTCATGGAATATTATGAACTTGTGATTGGAATGTTGAAAGCACAAGAATCAGGTGAAATTGAAAGTGGACGAGGATTGAATAAGAGATGGGGTTGAACAAGAATCATTATGGTTCTCATTATAAAATTGTTTTGCATATTCCCACCCCAGTACTATCTTCCTTCTTCATTTTTGATGGTATGTATTCTATAATCCACAAAGTACCCATAAGGGTTGGCAAAAATCCCACCCTAAAGAATGAAGGGGGAAGCCCACTGGTGGTAGCCTTTGAGTCTTTTGATTTTGGTTTTCATAACAAACTTGATGCTAGTCATACTTAGGTACATAGATAACTTATGTCAATCTTTGCAAAAGAGGGACCATGATATTATTAATGCTATGCCACTTGTTAATTTTGTTAAGAACAGATTGCAACATATGACTCCTCATATGTGGGATGATATAATCAAGCGTCTCCAAGGCATGAAAATGCATAAAGTAGTAGCTATTTTTTATTACATATTTGTAATCTTCTATTTATGTAAGACCTTATTTGAACTCTTTGTATTGTACTTTTGGCAAATTTTAAACTTATGTGTTGGATTTTATAATGCTATGAAACCATTGTACAAGACTATGGAGTTGTGCCTATAAAGTATGCACCTCTATAGTAAATTTTCTAGTTTCACCATTTCCAGGAGGAGGTGATCGCTGGGATGGCACCGGTAGGATGAAGGGAGGTGGAGGCAGATGCTAACCTCTATGGGAGTTACGGACGAAGGCAAAGATGTTGTGGTTGTCGGAGCTTGCCATGGTGGTTGCCAGTGATCACCCCTTCGCCTCACCTGGTTTGCTCTAGATCCAAAAGCCTTAAGGTTTTGGATGAGGAAGGTGGACAAGTCGGCGTGATGGAGGTGGCGGTGGTGCAGGGTGAAGACTCACTAGCATTGAGGAACAGGTGCAACGGCTTGCTAGCGGTAGGCCACGGTTCACCGCAAGGATGATTGACGAGAACAGGTGCAACGGCTCGTAGCCGCCCACCCTACCGATGCCCAGCAGTAGGTTCTTCACTGAGTTCCTCATCGCCAGCCTTCGGACGGCACCCGCATCGATGTCCTCCATCTTCTTGCGGTGGTCGAATTACCTCATGTACTCCACGCTAATGAGGTCTGTCGGGTTCACGAACACGTTCAGCGCCCACCATGCGAGCACCATGAAGGCTTCATGGTCTCCGTCGCCACCCTTCTATAGGACAGTGGCCACCCCGGCCATGATGAAGCTGTTGGCGATGCAGATGCCCTGCTTCACCCGCTTGTCCTAGATCCTCTCCACCGGTGCCAACATGAATGGCGCATTGAAGAGGAATGTGGTGAGGACGATGCCTGCCCTAACCATGGTCTTCGTGCCGAGGGTTGAGATGGCGGAGCCCAAGGAGTGGCCGACCAGCCAGACACAATTGTACCCCACAGTCGCCACCGCTACGATGTTGTGAATGGTATCTGTGGTGGTTTGGAAGCGAGAGGTGTGCTCGAGTCCGTTGCGGATGAGTTGGAGGTCGAGCTCAAGGTCCTTGGATGCCGAGCCCTTCTTGCCTTCTTGGTGATGGTGCTACTAAAGGCAACGACGTAGTGCGGCTCGCTGGCGGTGGCAGCGGGGTTGAGGTGGTGTGGTGGCTAGAATGTGTACATCGCACCGATGATGGAGGATTCAGCGGTGTCCACGAGCACCTGCCATAGTTCGAAGTGGAAGAATTTCCACCACACTGGCACACAGGTGTCGGGGCCGTATCGGTTCCATTGTCGGTCGCACTCCAGGACGTACATGCCTTGGATGAGGCTCACCATGATGGATCGTTGGTGGTGCGGGCAGTTCCTGGCTGGAGCAAAGCATCAAATGGCAAAGGTGATCAGTGTCTTGCCAATGCAACAATTTCAACCAATTTGCTTATTAAATGTGTGTTTTAAAACTCTGACTAAAGTTCTTACTTTGAGAATAGAACCCTTCACGGATAAGATCATTAATAAACGCCAAAATGCTTTCATTAAAAACAGAAACATTATGGATGGGGTGTTATCTTTACATGAAATTCTACATGAAACTAGTGTGAAAAAAGGCCTAGTTTTAAAATTAGGTTATGAAAAATTGTATGATAAGGTGAATTGGGAATTCCTATTCTATTGTTTAAAACTTAAGAGGTTCAATAATAAAATGTGTGGTTGGATTAAATAAGTAGTGATGAAGGGAACTTTGAGTGTAAAAGTGAACAACATAACTGACTCTTATTCTGTGAGTCATAAAGGTGTTAGGCAAGGTGATCCCTTATCACCTTTTCTATTATTGTTTAGCAAAGATGATTTTTAAAGCTTAAGTTAATGGTCTTGCCATTGGCTTGGTGCCACATTTAATTTCCAATAGGGTATCTATTCTGCAATATGCAAATGATATCATTTTGTTAATGGAAAATGACTTGGAAAAGGCTAGGAACATAAAACTATTGTTATATATGTATGAAACCATGACTGGGTTGAAAATTAATTTTTAGAAAAGTGAAGTTCTAATGATTAGAGGAGAGGATGAGGAACTCACTCAATATTCTAATATGTTCAATTGTCAATTTGGTTCTTGGCCTCTTAGATATCTTGGGGTGCATGTAATTAGTTCTAGATTACATGTTATTGATTAGAGAAATTTGGAAGAAAAACTTTTAAAAGGCTTGATGGATGGCAGGGTGGGTTCTTGTCCATAGGTGGTAGAATTATCTTGATAAATTCAAGTTTGAGTAGTATTCCTATATACCACATGTCTATGTATTTGTTGCCTAAGACTGTGCTGTCTAAGATGGATAAAACTAGAAAATTTTCTTGGCAAGGAGGTGGGAATAAAATAAAGTATCATTTAGTGAAATGGCCTTTAATTTGCAGGCCTAAAAAAAGGTGGTCTGGGCATTCAGAATATGTATGCTTTGAATGTTAGTCTCTTATGTAACTAGTGGTGGAAGCTGGAAAAGGAGAAAGGAATATGGTAGGACATAGTCAAAGAAAGTACTTGTGTGACAAAACTGTGAAATAGGTTAAGCATTGTCAATGTTTTAATATCGATCTTACGTATAATTTATTTGGATTTGGGAAAACTCTAGAAGACTCAGTGTATGAACATACAGAGTAGCGACATAAAATTTTTTATACAGGTTTGGGCTTTCTTCTAGTAGAATAATAATCCTACATCATGTGTGGCTATTGCTCAGAAAAATGTTTACAACTGAGAATCATGTGAAATGCCTAGCACTATCTCCCAATCCAATGTGCCCCCCTCTCCGACAATGGCTGGAAAGAGTAAGGGACCCATTGAAGTACATCATCCACTGGTCATGGGAAGCGTATTGTTAGGGATCCTAAACAAGTTCAGGATTTGTCCATTCGGTGATAAAGTCTGCCAAGATTTGGGATTTAATGGTCGTTCGAGACATTAAATAGAGGTTGAACTCCCCAAGTTCTACCTACCATTTTGCCATGCGCCATGCTGTTTTTCTATTCTGAAAGACCTCTCCTAAGGGAAAATCAGACGACACAATAATTTTGTACGTTTGAAAGTAATGCCTTACCTTCCTCGAAGACATAAGGAGGGCATATAAGGGTTTTTGGGCCTGAGAGTAGCGCTCTTTAGGCCCATGCAAGATTTCACTTACATAGTATACTGGTCGCTAGACTCTTTTGTGTTCTGCAATGAGTACAACACTTACTACCTATGGTGTGGCGGAAAGATATACTAAGAGTGTCTCACCTGACTTTGGAGAAAACAGAATAAAAGCACTCATAAGATATCTCTTGACATCCTCAAAGGCATCTAGTGATCTTTTTATGATATATATCATATCAAAAATGCTCTATTGAATCTTGAATCCCTTATTGAGCTCTATCAAAGTGATTTGTTAGTTAATTCGAAAAGCATGTCTTGCTCATTTAACTACTACCTAACTTGATAAAAATGATCTCTTTTTTGTGTGAAAAACTGATCTCACCAATTATTTCTTATGAGACAGTTTGCCATTGCACTAGGCATAAAGTCAGAGGGTTTTGGATGACTAAGACCACTCATTTAAGCTTCTTGCTTAGAATAGTCGTAGTAAGGCTTAAGATCTAGCACATGCTTAAGAAAATAAAAAATATAAAAAATAACTAAATCTTAGGAGACAGTTGTGGATGGCTACTAGTCCAGAACCCGCTTTGCTAACATAAGGGCTAATTAATTTCTAAATTTTCAAGAATAGATTTTATCTAGTACTTGAGCATAATTGATCAAAAATGAACTTCTCGCATTTTAAATGATTCAATTTGAGTTTCTTGGTTCCATTTAGCCTTCTTGATATGGCTTAGTTCAATTTGGATACCTTTAGTTGAACTTATCAATTTTGAAGTCTTATTTAACTTGAAATCAAATTGAATGTTTTAAATTATACTATTATGCATAGATTGGTTATATATGCCTTATCATAATCTAGATAGCTTTGTATGTATTTTATGGCTTCAAGTGTTATCTTCTATCTTTAATCTCACTTTGGATAATTTTCAAAGCTCTTTTAGGCTGTGTATTTTTATTCATGTATATATGCTCTTTCTTGCTCTCTTATTGTTTACAAGTATTTTCATGCATCATTTGAGGGGGAGTGGTAGTGAGCTTACATATCCCCTTATCATTGATGACTATTTTTTCAAAAGGGGGAAAATGATGAAGGCAAAATTTGGTGTTGGTCTAAATTTGGTGAATTTAACGAGAATGAACTTAAAAAGGGAAGAATGCTTAAAAAGATGATAAATAAGGGGAATGAGCTTTGTGAGAGCTTTTATGTGCGGAAAATGCATTTTGGGTCATATTTGATCTTTTGTTATCAAGTGGTATTGCATTTGTTCTTACTTGCTCTTTTTATGCTTTATCTTGCTATAACAATTGTTATGATGAATAATTATTCTTTTATTTAGACCATGAGCAAGATTGTGCTATTTAAGGCATTTTAGGTGTTAATAGAGCTTTTGTTGAAAACTTGCTCTTTCTGGTCTTAGCACCATTCCACATCACGCCACTATGGTCATGTTATTGATTTGTCTTAAATCTGGACCACTAGTGGCTCTCGCATCTTATGTGCTTTAAATTTCCAAAAAAACAAACTCAAATTCTTGGCTTCAGGGTGTTTGTCAAATTGCTTATCAAGGGGGAGATTGAATGACCATGTGGTGATAACCCTATATCAGTGATAAGTATTTGATATTGATCGTGTATTGATTTCATTGCTTGCGTTTAAACTTTTGATTTTGGTAATTAAGTTGGTGTTGTGTTAGAAAACCGGTTAGACTGGCCGGCTGAAGCGGTCTGACCACAGGGACCGAGCGGTCTGACTGGCAACTGTTTGGGTGGTCTGACTGGCTTGTGTGCCATGGTTAGACCAGCCCCAGCAAAGTCTGTGCTATTTGAGTTTGGTTTGGGTGTTAGTCACGGCGGGTGTTGTGCAAGGGTTAGTCATGGAGGAGTCAATGTATGTGTCAGTCATAACGTGTGTCTATGCATATATTTTTACTGTTGGAGAGTCAAGTGCATGGCAGCGTTCAACCGCTCGGGGTCAGTAATTTGACTGCTAAGACCAAGCGGTCAGACTGGCTTGACAGGGATCTTCGGCCAGATTTTTAGCTTTGGGATTTTTGAGTTGCGAGATGAATTTGGTTTGACCTGGGTTGTTGCTTATGTGCATATGGGTTTATTATTTGGTTCTAGGTTTAGAATCAGTGATTTGGTTGCATACATTTTGCATGGCGCATTGTATGGATTAATTATGTCAATTGATGACTTTGTGCATTGTACGGTGCTACATGACGATTTGCTTGTTGTTGTTGGTTATAAGACTCCAGGGCTACGTCATGGTGAGGTGAACGGGACTGGAACTAAGCTAGGGGTGCTTAGGTCCAAAACGATCAAAGTATCTAGACTACGCTCAAGAGGAGCGAGGTCTAGACGATCAAGGAGCCACAGAAAATGACTGAAGCTTGTGAAGTGGTTACAAGTCAGGATGACGAGGAACTAGAGCGAGAGCTACCAGTGGTGGACATGGCGGGCAAAGGTAAGGTGGACCGGGACTAGGCTTAGGGAGGAGCCGAGGTCCTGTGCGGTCAAGAAAGCCGGATTCTGCCATGCGTGAGGAGAAGTATGTGGTGCGCTAAGTGACTTGGGTGTTTGCAAACGATGATGGTTCGATGGGATCTGGCATGTGAGAGGCTTGCCGGTAAGTCATTAGGGACACATGGCAGATAGTAAAGTATGGGCGATGCTTCGTGGCAAAGGAAGTAAGAAACTTCGTGGAAGACGGTAGAGGGGTATTTTGGTAAATTGTTTAATACAAAAAAAGTAGCAGTGTACAAAACCACGGCGTGACCTAAGTGGTTTAGGTTTTGGTTGTGCTAAAAATATGAAGTGGATCAAGTGTTGATTCACTAATGAGTTAATGGGTGTGTGCCTTTGAAAATCGTGCTTATGTAAGTGTAAAATCCAAAATTGTGTTGGGTTAACGGGTTAGCCCATGTAAGTGGATGAAATCCAACTAGAGGGGCTAGTTAGGGTTTCTCATATGCCTCCACTATAAAAGGGCGAAGAGAGTGGTTTAGGGTTAAGCCACCTGTGCCATGTAGAGAGGGAAGTTAGGGTTCTTTGAGAGAAGTTTGTGGAAGATGTGAGAGGCACTTGTGGCTGAGTTTTTTTTGTCATCCTTAGGCTTTGTATGTGGCTGTAAATATTCATCATTAAGTATCAATAGAGATCAAAATTCGTCCAATATTTCTCTCTTTTGATCAAGTGATAAAATCTTGATTTGGTTTGGTTTTTGGTGTTTTCTCTTCTCTTCTTGATCTTGCTGTGACAAGGACTATAAAAAATAAAGATAAATCTCCACCCCATCTAGATGCTTTGGTAGAAAGTTCATCAAGAAACTCGGTTTTTGCACGTTTTGGATATTCTAAGTGATTTCTTGATTTGAGGGTTTTTTTTATTAATTTCGTCAGTGTTCTAACTTATTGTGATATGTGGGAATACATCTAGAGCCATGTTGGCCATCATCTACCTACGAGTAAGTCGTATTCACTGTTTTAGACTTTTGATCGGTTTTGGTGTAATTTGTCCTAATTGAAAATGGTCTTAACTTTGGTAATGTTTTTCACGATCGTTTCTTGGAATAGGTTTATGATATCCTACAAAAAAATTTTGCAAAGTTTTTTTGTCATTTGGATCTAGAAATCATAAGTTACATGTATTTTTGTTCGGGAAATAGTGCTAAAGTTTATGTTTATCCCCTGATTTCACTGGTCTTGTTCGACCACATTGGTCTTCGACCACACTGGTTTTGCTCGACCATATTGGTTTTCAACCATACTGATCTTGTTCGACCACATTAGTTTTTGACCACATTGGTCTTGTTTGACCACATTGGTCTTCGACCACACTATTTTTTCGATCACATTGATCTTATTCGACTATATTGGTCTTCGACTACACTGTTTTTTTCTAACCACTCTGGTCTTGTTCGACCGCACTGGCCTTTGACCACTTTGGTCTTGCTTGACCATACTAGTCTTGGACGACCACACTGGTTTTTCTCTGTTAAATTAGTCTATGTTGATTTATTCTTTACACGTGATTTTTGTAACTTTTCATAGCTATTGTAGTAAAGATTATGGAATATTTTTGGAAAAATTTGAGGCACTATTCACTCCCTCTCTGTTGACATATTTGGTCATATAATAAGCGCTTACGTTAGAACCTAAAGTCATTAGCCACAATCATAAGCCAACTTTAGGTTACTGAGAGTACAATTTTAGGAGGAAAAATTAGTACACTGCAATTTTAGATGACTGAGAGTATAATTTCAGATGACAAAGAGATAAAAATAATTTCTGTCAACTGTGCAATAGCAAAACTATAAAAATAACCCATCGTTAGGGGTGGAAAAAAAGCTCGTTAGTGGGGCTCGTTGGCTCGGTTCAAAATTGTTTCAATTATACTTGTTAATTGGTTAAACATTAAAATGAGTTGATTTCAAATGAATTTGAATTTTGCTCAATCTCGGCTCGGCTCGTTAGCTCGTTTCTAAAAATACTTTTAAATTATCCGTAAAATAATATTAAATCAAAATATACCAATTTTAGAAAAAAAAAATCTCGATAAGACGAGCAGTTGGCTCGATATCCACCCCTACCCATCGTCTCCCTTCATCCCGCGTGGCTCCAGCGCAACACCAATGGATTCGCCCGTTTTACCTGCGTGGATGCGCTGTGCGCGCGCGAACGAACAGAGGACGGTGGGAGACCGAGAACGCAAGCGTGGTTGACTGGCTGGTTTCCGTTCCGGTGCTCCAGAAACCTCCGCTACGTTGGGCGGCGAATCCCTTCGGTTGGTTTTGCCTTTGGCAGTTTAGCATCGCCACGACCGAGGCTCGTTTGTGCTACCCTCTCGATCATGAGCTGGGCCTCTTTTCTCTCGTGTCAGATTTTCGTCGATCCAGTGTGGAGAGGAAAGCTTTCTGCGTAATTTGGCGCACGATTGACGTGATGTACGCGCGCGAGAGGGAAATTCTTGGCAGAAGCGTACATTTTCCCAATTGCCCTTGCATAAAATCCAGAGCAACACATGTTTGTTACAAGCGTCAAGAGATATATCCCATGCTCGATCTATTGTACACACCACCAGTAATATAATGGCCCTCCAATGCAGAACCAAGCATGCGTGTAGACGGACGGGCAGGCTGCAACAACAAAGATAACCAACCCTTCTTCATTCACTTCCTTGCCTCAGTTTTCTACGTTTTCTGACCGTACTTGTGTGCTGCTATGCGTAACTCGCTCAAGCTAGATCCACGACTCCATGCATGTCATAGGAGCGTTTATATCGATTTTGATTGATAGTTTTTGACTTTAGTTGATAAATAGTATAGCTCATAGAGAGATACTCATATGCAATTTTAATCTATATAAATAAAATCACTATAATATCTATTACAATCAACTAGTAAACACTGTCTAAAAACACATTTAAAATATCAATAATATAGAAAAGTGGGTTTTAAAAAACAATATAAACATAACCATATAGTTTGATTTGATTTGATGAGACCTCTCTCGTCTGCCTATCTATCTACTTGGAGGCGTTGGGGGCCACCCACAGCTCTGTAAACTTCATCACCTTGGAGACGCTCTCCAGCACCTCATACGGCGTGATGTCCCCAATCACAACCACCTTCTTGCTCTCCAAATCTACCTCAAATGACGTAACGCCTGGACACAGAAAAACACACATGATTGCAAGTCATGACTAAACAAAATTCTCACTGGACTAACTCTTCTTTGACAGTGACAAATTACGTTCACAACAATTTCGTTCTTTAAGCCAATAAACCAAGCCAGAAAGCGTCTCCAAAAAAATAACCAAGACAGTAAGGATATGGATGATATTTGCTAAGAACGCTCATTGACAAGTACAATACCCAACGCAGGAGGTCTCAAATCTGGGGGACTGAGCTGCTGAGCCGCCCTGCCATTGGTTGTAAGGAAATCTTTTCTCTTTTCCTTGCTCCGGCAATGAGCCGTCCGATGGAAGTGGTGGTGTGGCACTCATGCTTGGCAAACCTTTCATCACTGCCAAACCTTGGCCACCTGCTGGTGGTGTCGCCTAAACATTTCCCAGAAGAGGTAGGCAGACCCTGCACATGTGCGCAGTACAAACATGTGCCGAAGGTTGCATGGAGGCAACGCAATGCATAAGTTTGGTTGCATGCCTGCACAGCCAAAACGACACAAATGCCGACTCAGGAGCAGAGGGTGCTCACAGGTTTGTGAACTGTAACATTCTTGCTGCAACCTAAACTTTCTGGAGCACATCGCTGTGTTGTTTACTGTTCGCGATTAACCCAACAACGAGGGAAGCAGAATACTAGTAAATATTTGGGGTTCGTTTCTTGTGTCAAAATGATTGGAGGTGCACAAAGGTCAACCACCGGAGCGCACTTTTCTTCCTGTATCTGACGGCAGGCGCGTCTTATCACTGCTCCAAATGCTTCTGAAGCTGTGTAGCTTTGTGGCCTCTTTGAGGCGCTGCTCACATCCCGAAGACGCCCATGTGCCACTACTCCGTTAGAAAATTCTTAAGTCCTATAGGTTTTATTAAACATTATTCGGATATTTTCTTCTAATTATCATCTAGATTTAGAACTGTTAAATTAGAGATCTAATAACTATAAATTCTTCCACCTCCCCTTGAATTCTACACTCCTTCCCGTTGAAAAAATCTCCTCCTTAAATAACAAGGAGACCTTTAATCTCTAATCTAAGAGTCATAAATTTAGATGATAGGAAGAAAACATCCAAATAATATCTAGACACTCCCAATTCTATATATGTGTGCCACTTCACATTCCGTGATCCCTGCGAGATCTTAGGTATACGTCCCTTGCATATGCAAGACGCACATGTACTTAGGAGAAAAGTGCATATAAATTATCTGTATTATTATGTAAATATTATATAGATTTTCCATCTGATTAATAATTTCTATCATATTCGTATAAAAAAATATAAATACAAATACGGCATAGATTTTTACCATTCAAAATATTATTTTATCCGGACTACTCATATTTGTATTCGACGAAATAATATATATATTATTATAGTACGATTAATTAGTTGGATAAGTTTTTTAATTGAATGTGAATTCGTGTGTCTTTAGGTAAAGTAAATGAATTAAAATGATTAAACGTGATTGTATAAGGATAAAATATTATTAATGTCTTCATACTACATAAGTTATGAGTACATCCGGATTCGACCGAATTGAGTAAATATTTGATTCAAATTCGTATTTGTTATAATATTCGATTCGGATTCGGATTCTAGAATATTCAAATTTATATTCATATTCATTTATAAATACGAATATAAATATGATCTAAACATGATTCGAACATTATTCGATCCGTATCTCGTTTTCACAGTTACACACACTGAGGAGATGTTGAAGCAAAGAAAGAAGCAGCATTTTGTCAGTTCTGTTTACGTATCACCTTTTCCTATAGAAAGAAGTCTTACCACACCTACGGATTGCCAGACAGCTGGTCAAGAGAATTTGTCACACATACAGAAGTAGTAGCGTGTTGGTCTTACGGTAGTGTACCACCAGCGTGCTTCTAGACTCGAGCTTTATTTCTATTTGTTTCAGGTAGCCATTTCCCCAGCAGTTGAAGGGCTGCAAAAGCACCTTCATAAAAACTTTTTTTTTATCTTAAATTCTACACAAATGTTGAAAGAAATTTCACTCCCATGTCCCAAGAGTAAAATAGTCAAGACGGGAAATATGTACAACTGGGCAACTTGTTCCTGAGTGAAGAATCAGCCACATAAAGAGTTCAGTGTGATCAGTTGCATAAGCTTGTAATTTTGTTGGTCTGGTAGAAGAAAAGTAACTTTATGATAACAGGTACTTCAACATGCATGCATCCTTTTTGCCCTACGACCTATCGAAAGAATCTGAACACTGTCCCAAAAAAGATTGAAGGATCAGTTCTCATACCGTCCATCTTGGAGATGTGCTTCTGAACTTTCCTGGCACATCCATAGCAGTGCATGGACACCCTGAGCTCCACAGTCTGCATCAAGCAAACAAAACAGATGTAACAGAGCATATTATGCAGGTGAAGTGAACAGTAGCCAACATGCTCTGCAGGGGTATCTTAGAGAAGGGGGGTTTTACCTTTGGCTCTAGATGGAAAGCAAGAGTCTTGGCTCCATCGACAAAATCCTTAAGCTTCACCAGCTCATCCAGCTGAGCACTCACCAAGGCCTTCCTCTCGATGGCCTCTTCCTCATCTTCCACGGAATGTATGCAGACACAAGCGTTCGCACACAGGGAGAGGGAGAAGAAATCTAGGACCTTATCAAAACCTAGCTTCCTCCCCATCTCTCTCTCTCTCTCTCTCTCTCTCTCTCAAACGAAGGTCTGAAGTTAACACCACACTGCACAGTGCAAACACCCTTTTACAAAGCAACCAATATTTCCCTCGCGTCAAGATTGGCTGGGATCTACTGATGATGCACAATTGCACAGGCCATATGTTACTAAAAGGGCACAGCTTTGCGTATGCGAGCTGAACTACTAGACCTACCAAAGTACTTGAAATGAGGTAAGGGATGGGCATATGTATATATATAAGCTGGAGTAATAGTATATGAACTCCGAAGTGGGCTATTACTCAAAAGTCTGAAGCAAGTTCCGAGAAATATAATTAACTGTTAAAGGATGATATGAATTTGTATATTTGTCTAAGTGGACTGTTGACCTTGTCTCTGATTAAAATGTGCTAAAGTTTTTTGTGTTTATAATATCTTTTCATAGGGTTTTATTAAATATCATCCGGATATTTTCTTCCTAACTATCATCCAGATTTAGAACCGTTAGATTAGAGATCCAATAACCATGAATTCTCCTCCCCCATTCTAATTTCCCCTTGAAAAAATCTCTCCCCTTTAAAAAAAGAGAGTCATTTGATCTTTAATTTAAGGGTCATAAATTTAGATGATAGTTAATATATTATTTGTATGAAGTGGTATCAGCATGACGCCTGCGCAGCATTCGGGCAACCACCGCGCGTCAACTTTGGCATCAGCATCGCGTGACATCAAGGAGCCAACGTCAGGAAACTCCTTGCAATAGATCTTGCTGCTCATGGTGTGTTTGCAATTTTGATTCGGCGGCGTTTGCTCAAGGCAGTGAAATTGGGCAAACGCATCCACGGAGACTCATCGGAAGCCGAGTGTATCAGGAATGAGGAATCAAATCAGGCGCGAGGATCCGAAACTGTAGTAACGGAATCCGAAGCAAACCGCCTTCCGAAACTGAAGCAGAAGGAAACCTTGCATCTTGTCCTGTGTCGAGTTCGAGACGAAGTCAAGAATCATAAAATATTACGAAAACAAGATAAGGTTGACGTACACATATATGATTTTGTGTCGTACTTTAACATTAACTTTTGTTTGGTGCAAGACAGAGCACATAACTTGACAAGGAGACGAGCTGGTAGGCTTATTGGCACTAGCACTGGTGGAATTATGCATCTGAGAACACATTGCAATGTGTTACTTGTAGAAGATAACACCATTTAGGGGCAATACCTTGAGCTAAAGCATAACTATAGAAAAGATTCTGGGAGCGTTAGTATTGGCTGTAGCTGATATTTTTTAGTTAAAAATGAATAGTAGTGACTGAAAGAAATAGCTTTTTAGAAGAAAGTGAGGAGAGATATGCGCACGATATAGGAGTAAGAGGAGTAGATATGCCACTTCAAAAAGCCGAATGTTTATATTAATTTTTAATTTCTTTAAATAAAAGCAAAAAACTAAAGACAATGCGAACGCATCAATCATGCATTCCAATGAATGGCAGGCCTTTCGTCGGTACATAAGTAATCCAGAACAGAGAAAATTTGAAGGTTAGACGACGTCAAGATTCACACATTGCCACATACGCTTCTTTCACTTGCGTACATCAATATATGTTTGTTCCTTTCATACGGTGCGGAATATATAGGTTCGTTTATATTAGCTTTAACTAATAGTTTTTAGTTTTAGTTTATAAATAGTAACAGCTTGTAGAGAGTCGTATGAAGAGAGAAACTTACGTGTGATTTTAACTGATATAAATGAAGTTACTATAGTGTGTATTATAATCGACTGATAGAACCGCTTTAAAAAGACATTCCGTTTAAAAGTTGAATACTGTGTAAAAATTATTTACTAAAAAAATAGTTTTTAAAAACCAATATAAATATAGCTACTGAGCAAAAGGCATGCAAGCAAGACGGCATCAATTACCATATAAAACCATATCCACTTGCCCTTACGTCGACGAGAGGACAAAAGGTTTAAAAATGGTCGGAGAATATGAAATGGTCGTAGGTCACGTATGCCATAGCGATTCTCGCCCTTGTAGGCCACGACTTTGCAAGCGACGACCTTTTAACCTTTGCTAATTTCCACCATATATGCAAACTTGGCACGTTCTATGGCAATTTGGTCCTTTTTTTTTTTGGCGAGGAGGTAATTTGCTCTTCTAAACTCGTTTACTAGGTGCAAATTAATCGCAAATGTTCCAAAGACACGCACTTCCCCTACGTTCGCAAAAGTATTATTCGTGAATGTTACCATCTTGGGTGGTGTCACCTTTTACTCTCCGAAAGCACAACGCACATCGACTCCATTTGACAAGATCCAAATGGGCTCTGTAAGATCCCATTTTTAATAATAGGGCTGAGAAGTTTCACATAACAGTTCAGAAGTTTAGTTGCAGATAGAAAGAGTATTATACTTACTCATAAGTATTTAAAAAGAATTAACTTGATTAAAATATGACCTAATGGCCAAATCACAACAGCTTTACGGGCGTCTAAACCAAAACTTAACTTATATTAAGAGGATCCAAATAAAACTTACAGAAACGTATGAGTGTGGTCATATGCCTGTTCTGATGAAAACAAGTAAGATTGAGTACATTAAGTACTCAGTAAGTCACATGGAAAACCTATATAACTAATATGCAAAGAGTTCAAGTGGATAAAGTCACATATTGTAATATGATAATAATAGATGCCGTTCCACCACAACGAAAGAGATAACCCTCTTGTAGATATTTAATCGAATTAAGCAGCTACTAAATCAGGTCTAACAAGTCAATATTTGTGGTTAAGTAATTTCTGTGCCATTTACATAGTATAAGGTTATAGTCCTTACTTTTTATAAGTGGGGCAACCAATCACAAACCCAGTGCGTTACGGCACTACTACCAATTCATACCAAAGTCTTTACCCTAGGGTAAGATTGTGGATTCCAACCATTGAGTAACTTTTCACGAATCATCCTGAACCCTAATACCATTTTAAAATCTATCGACAAGACGTCGAAACAACTTAATAGTGTAAAATATTTGATTGTCTAATCTACTAACGATTAATTATATAGTAATTTGTTATTATTAAGGCTGCCAAGGTGAATATGGCCTTCCAGTAAAACATGACTTTTCCAGTGGTAGGATTTAGCTATCTATTATGTTATTCTAAATTATTATTTTAAAATAAATAACAGTGTACAAATAGTAATAATAAAAGTATCGATAATTAAATAATAATGTAGGATCAACATGATAAAAAACACATGACTTACCTTTTTATCCAGAGTTTTTGATTATTTCTTTGTAGGCTTCAGGTTTACACCATCTACCTTAATTGCTCCAGTAGCTTCTCCGTTGGCCAACTAGTTGAATCCGGATACTAGCGCAAAATAATGAATACAAATGAGTTTCTACTTTGCATAATGCAAGATGGGAATAAAATACAGTAAAATACCCAGAAGAGATATAAAATAAAGTAGATTTTGGAAATATAGGGTTCAAATTAAGCTTGATTGAGTCGAATAGAGTTAAAAATATGTTAGACGGGCTTGAGATAGTCGAAATAGGTATAAACATGTTTAATAGGTCTCGGATGAACAGTAACAAGCTGGGTGAATAGTAACAGATTGGCACTATTCCTGATAGGTCGGGTTGAATGAACAATAATGGGTTTGGGTTGACTGTTTGAGTTGAATAGTATGGACTCGGGCCATGAACAGTACTGGACTAGATTAAAACAGTACTGGGTTGCTACTGTTGGGCCTGGCCCCATTGGTGGACTAGGCTTAGGTTGGCCTTGGGTCGACTCCGTCGGCCTAGGTGTGCAGCCTGCTCATTGCTCGACTTGGCGCCATGGATACCCAAGCAGGGTGCACAACGGTGACGGCAAATTGCACGCCAGTGGTAGTCAACGGCGGCGAGCGGTGGTATGGATAGCACCAGGGAATTCTAGGGGGTTCCAATTTTGGCTTGTGTAAGACCCAAGATTCACCGATGAGGGCTGGTTACTGTAAGAGCTCACTAGAGAAAAGCCATGGCATGACGATGCTCTAATGATGTTCCGACGAAGGTCAAAGCAGTTCGAGCATCTACAGTGAATGAGGGAGGTAATGACAGTGGCGGTTTGGGTTGGCTCAGCCCGTGTGTGTTTGTCCACGGTGGCCTAGCTGGGATAGTGGTGACACATGGCACCGGCAATCTAGAGGCCATGGGGGGTCAGCGAGGTTTGGGTTGAGTTCATGGTGCCCGAGTGGTGCTAGGGCTGCGATGAATTTGGTTATGGCCGAGGCTAGTAGGAGATTGTGTTTAGGGGCTCATCGGCACAAGGCACGGTGGTGACGGCAATTACTTACTGGAGTTGGGAGAGAGATGGCTTGGGAGTGTGATTAGTTGCTAAGGTGTGTTAGCTGAAGGCTTAGATTGTCTCTATATTCTACGAGAGATGGTGAGAGCAGTGGAGCAGTCATGGTAGAGGTGGTGCGTGTGAGATGACGCTAGCAAATGGGGAGCTTCGGCGGTGTTGCTAGCTATGACACTGGCATCTTAGGCATGTCATGTCTCACTAGCACAAGGGAGCGTGATAGCAGGGCGTGGTATGGTCTCGGGCGCGTGTTAGCTGAGCGACGGTCGAGATGTCGGCTATGATGTCGGTGGCGGCGGAGCACAGCGCATGGCGGGAAGGTGATGTGATGGGCATTGAAAGCGTGGTCAGAGAGGTGGCAGTGCTGTGCTAGTGTTGACGTCCGTGGCAGCGGCGATGTAGGGCGACGGCCAAGTGATATCACGGCATAGGGAAGGAGATGGTTTTTCAAATGACACCAAGGCAGGGAGAAAGTGAAAAGCTAAAAGAAGAAGACAGAAATCCTAAGGAAGCTTTCCAATTTGGTAAAAACTAAAATTCAAGAAAATTTTCAAAATTTTTGGTTTGTTTCAGGTTCCATCCAATTAGGTGATGAAACGTGATTGATTGATTAATCGGTAATGTTTATAGCTACTTGGAACATCCTAATCGCTCCCAGCTTTGATGAACAATGGAGGCAGAATATAGGGATTGTTCGTATTGGTTGTGGTTGATAGATTTTGCTGAAAACGAATAGTAGTGGGCCTAGTGGTTGAAAGAAGTGGCTTTCAAAAAGAGAGGATGAGTGGTGAGAAAAGTAAGGGAGAGATACATACGCGAGATGGGAGCGAGAGGAGTTGAGCGTGTGATGCGTCTATAACCTCTGCCGTATCCTCAGAGCGAGAGGAACGAAGAATCTATTTTAAGAAGACAGGTTTATATTAGCTTCGAACCTCAAAAGCCCTTAACACAAGCCCTTATGAACACAGAACACCCCACGGTGGTGGGCCTCGGCGGTTTGACTGTTCGCTGAGGGGGCGCGGCGACGTGCATCTATCCATCATCTACCTGAAAGGCTCATCGGTGGTGCCCAACTGGCCATTGGCCCAGTGGGGTTGGGGGGCATGGCCGGTGGGCACGGCACGGAATTATTGGCTCAGTGGGAGGGACAGCAGATGGTGTGCAGTACGCTTACCCAGGAGGGATTGGTGTACCTAGAGATGGCAACGGGTAAATACCCATCGGGTATTGCCATTCCATACCCGTACCCGCTAGGTGTAAATTTACCCGTCGGGTTACCCATATCCGCACGCGGGTAGGAAAATTTACTCATACCCGTACCCGCGCGGGTATTACTACCCGACGGGTAACCCGTACCCGCAAGCATACCCGGTTTAACACATAAGAATATCATCAATTTAGACATTCATTAATTATACATGCCAAGCACAAAAGCGTCTAATGATCAAAATTAGTACATCACATAAACATACTTGACATGACCATATCAACATATGACAAACAAATAAACAATCAACAACAAGTAGATAATAAAATTAACATTTGAGTGGGATGTCTAGTTGTCTAATGCAGGTATTCATTACCCGCGGGTAGGCGGGTATGGGTAGTATATACCCACACCCGCACCCGTCTACCCGGCGGGTAGAGGATTTCGCCCAATAACGTACTTATGGGTACATAAAATTTTCCATACCTGTCTCTTTATCGGGTAAAACCCATCGGGTATTCGGGTATCGGGTACCCATTGCCATCTCTAGGTGTACCATTTGGCTTGCCTCTGTGAATCACCGAATATTATCACGCTAAGAAATGCACACAAGCCATGCAATGTTTTTTTAGTATTTTCTGCCATTCGCCGGGTCTTTCTGAGCCACCAAAACTGAATGATATAGAGCACTAGGCTTTTGTTAGAAAACAAGATGTCTCGGATGCCATGCCTCTTGTTTCTCGAGAGATGAGATACAAGACATTTTACCAGAAGCACGGTGTGTTTGTTGCCTAATTCTTCAAAATGAAAGTGATGAGCCATATGCTCGGTAAAGTAAATACAGTGTGAGCGTGCTCTGCCTCGTGAGGGGCTAAGACCCATGCTATGCATACTTACTAGGGAAAACGAGACCATGGGAAAGCAGAGGGGCAATAGAGTGGCACTCTCTCGTGAAGAATTATCCATCATATGCAAGGCGAAGAAAAGCCATCGTTCAGTCTCTTCAGGGGGGCAATCAGAGATGAGCTGCCCTCTAGGCTTGATGGTTTTCTCCGGATTCCCTGCTGCGATGTCAAGCGCTATCCATGGAGAGAAAGAACACCGGTCGCAGCAGATAGGACGCTGCTTGCTGCCAGCTCACAAGCTCAGGCGGGGCTCCCTTCGCCATGTCTTAAGCCAGACAACCAACGTGGACATGTTTGGAGGGTGGGGCAGCAAATGAATGTAGGATCAAGAGGCTCTGACATGGCACAGCAGGGGCTTCCTTCTCCCTCGCCCGTTTTGTCCTATTCCGAGGGTAATCTCTGCGGTTCCAACCAGTTTTGTTCACCAGGCTCGAATAGTTGAGCGAATAGTGACACGTATAGTCATAGTATGACTCGTTCCCCGTGTGTAGGGGAAGAAGTCAGGTATCGTATGACTTGGACGACTTGCCTGAACTATCTCCCAGCAGCACATAGGTACAGATAAACCATAATCAGCATATAAATAAGAAGGCATGTATCCGGTGCTAACCTCTTAACTAGGTCCTAACATGCTAATAACCATACTGATTAAGTGATAAGTAACATGGTGTATCTTGCGTTGCCAGTGCGAGGTCCTGATTTTAACTAACAACGGCCACGCTGAGAAAACGAGAACTTCAACTGCAAACTACTACAGAAGACAAGAAGAAGCAAAGCCTCCCCTCTTCCCCACGAGCAAGAGTTACCGAACGTAATTGCCACCTCGGGTCCTTCACAGGCGAGAAACCTGCCAAGGTCATATATAAGCCATCAGTATTCAATACCATGGTCTCAGCAAAAAAACAAAATCATAGCATATCGTATACCACGGAGATCTCACCTAACAACGGAGTACCACAAGGCCACCAGAGGGGCCGGGCCAGTGGAAGCGACTACAGCGAAGGACTTGCATACAAGAAGAAGCCTGCCAAGGGTGCAAGGAGCAGTGTTATTATGATGGTGAGCGTACCCCATAATTTCGACTTGTATACGCGCATATGAGGGAGTTCAATTGCAGAACAAACAGTGCAAGGTCACAATACGTATATTTCAGAATGTAGGTGCAGATAGGTTTGCTTTCCTAGTGACTTGGCTGCTGAACTGAAGGCAGTTCAGGAAGAATGAGATGCTGGTTAAATCATGGCAGAATACAACAAAGAAATGGATCGATGTATCTAATAAAATCACAATGGAATATAAATATACAAACCAGTAGGGGCAAAACTGTTGAAATGAAACCCTTTGTATTCTAAAGAGGCCCAAAAGGCCAATACAAAGTGTACAGATAAATATGCAAATAACCTCCTGTGCCCTAGACTATTTACATGCCTAACGGCCCCTCAAACTCATGGTGGATCAACAACACTGAGTTTAGAGAGATAGAAGCTATGCTAAGCTATAGTCTGTGTCTTGGTGAAGAAATCTGCTAACTGAAGCACACATCCTTCGTTCTATCTTAACCTTAACTTTGAAAGCAGAACTCAACAATGTACTCATCCTTCTTACAGAAGTTGCAATGGTTCTTGATCTTTTGAGGATCTGACCTACTGAAGTAGAAGTATCTGACTTGCTAGAACGAGTTTGAGCAAAACTTACTGACCTAAAGATAGTCTTAGATGACTCAGGGGGTTTGACCACAAAATTGTCACTCTCAATTACTCTCACAAACTTAGCTAGGTGGTTCTTAGTATACTCTAGGGAATTAAATTCTAGACCTTTATTCTTCACACACACTTTAGATTAGTTAAAGATCATATTGATGTTTTTTTCCCACTAGAAAATATCTCAAGAGTCTTTTTGGGGTAGTTATTCTCTTGAGTTAGTTTCTCACATGTGGCACACTTAATGATTTTGGTTACCCTAGCATATCTCTTTTTTATGGTGAGCTATCTCTAGTTTTTAAACCTCACAAGATACACAAGGGGAATTTCTAACTATATCCAACTGCTCTTGGTACTTGACTCTAAATGCCTCATTCATCTCATTTAGATTAGTCCTAATTTTAGCATAAAATGTACAAAAAATAGAATCAATTACTTTTTTAGATGTTGTCATGAACATGAATTTTTCAATTTTATATTTGTCCTCAAGTGTTTCGTTAAGAGTATCAAGTAATTGTGACCCAAGAATAATTTTTACAAGATTCAGTTCTAGAATAAAGAAGCATTTCAGTCATTTCTTTTATTTTAATTTTGCTATCCTCACAATAAGAGCAAATATAGTCAAGATTAAATTCGAGCAATTCCTTTGTAGCACTATCCAATTTCAATTCAACCAAAGCGCAGTTTGAGCATAATGAAGGAATATCACCTAAAGAAATCACATTTAAGGCAATAGCATTTAAGTAATCATGATCACCACTAGACTTGAGGGATTCTAATTCATATATAGCATCTTTAAGTTTACTAATAAAAGAGGAATGAGCAATTTATAGATTAGCCATTTGATCATGCAAACATAAGCATGATTCATACTTATTATCAGGATTCATAGTTTGAACCTAACAACTTCTAGATTTATGTTGTCAATCATAATGTCCTAGTTCTTAATCATTTATCTTGTTTCTTTAGTTTTTATTTAGCATCAACAAGAGTACATTTTATCTCTTTGAAAGAGAGACATGCCTTGTCGGGTTCACTGTAGGGCTCATCGAAGGAGGAGTCGACATCAGTGGAGCTACCCTTGGCTATGAAGCATACGCCGGTGAAGTCCCTGGTCTTTTTCTTCTTGCTGCGGGAGAGATCCTTGTCATCCTCTGTCCCTGAGTCCACATTGCTCATGTTGATGTTCTCAAGAGCGATAAAGACCTGGTTGACAAACTTACGATAGTTAGGCTTCTTAGACTTCATGTCATGAGCTTGAGGATGCCTTCGAAAGTCCTTCTCCTCCTTACCCTTCAGCTTGGGGCATTTGGCCTGAATATGATTTGGCTCACTACCCTCGTGATAGGACCACTTCTTCTCTTATTCCTTACCTTGTTGTATGCTCTTGTAAATTTTGTAGATAGAAGGGCTAAGTTATCCTCAGAAAGCCTCTCTAGTTGCTCATTGCTCAAGAAATGCAAGGCGGATAGTGAAAATCCAGAAGAACCAAAATCCAAAGAACTTGAAGAGCTACTCCAAGAAGGGTCAACCACGAATACCATCGACTCTGTCTTGGAGAGTCGCGAGATAAATTCAATCTCATCCATGTTCAACCTTGAGTAGAGCTTATCCATGGTAAGCTCACTTATGACAGTATTGTTATTGATGGAAGTGATTTTCATTCCCCAAACCTTCATATCAAGTGCACCCGACATCTGACATGCATTCTCAGAATAAAAATATCAAACCAATAACATGAACATAATGATGAATCTTGTTGAACCTTTTCCACAACTCAACCAAGGATTCACCAAGATTTTGCTCAATCTTTGAGTATTCTTTCTTCAATTGGTTTTGTCTCACTTCGTTGATTATGGTAAAGCCAGCATGGTAGTTAGCGATGGTCTTCCAAATCTCATGAGTAGACCTCAAGTGAGCAACTTGCTCAAACTCAGATTGACTAAGCCTTTGAATTAGAAAATTACGAGCTTTATTGTTTACCTCTATATCCAGTGCAACCTGGTCATCGGGTGGCACAACATAAAAATTATTAACCTTAATCCAAATTATGTGCCCTTGGGCCTCGATGTACGATTGCATATAAACCTTTCAATAAGAAAAATCAACTCCATAAAAAACAAGTGGCTTGGTTGAATACTTGTTTGATGTCATAACTCTTAAGACCGGTTAGGATCTACAAGAAGAGTTAACTGGGCTCTAATACCGCTTATAGGATCAGTATGGTAACAGAGAGAAGCGAATGATGCTTTTAAATTTCTCCTATGCTATCCAAAACTAACCAAAACAAGAGAAAATAAACCAAAACAAGAGGGATCCATGAGGTATGAACAAAGTTGATATATTGCTACTTGAGGATGAATGTTTTACATTCACTCCACCTAGAAAACAAGAGAGTGCACCACACTCATACTTCTCAAATCTTAACCCTAGAACACTTGATTTCAATGAGTAAAGCTAGGGTTGTTAACTAGCAAGTCTTCATCCCAGCCCGTTAAATAAATAGGCAACTAGAACCTATTTAACCCAAATAGATACTATACACTTATAACATATGGGGGAAACCTGTTAACCTTACACAACACGAGATTTACTCACACACTACACTTATGCACTTTTTTAAAGCACATAGGCCCCAATCGACTAAGTCCTTAGCCTTTGATCCAACTTGATCTTTCCATCTTCTCCTTTGACATAAACTGTTTTCCCAAATGTCGCTCAAGCGTCACGGTTTTCATCTAAGATAGTTTTCGATATTTTGGTTAACTTACTTAAATACTCTTTCTTGACCTAGTTTTCATCTTTCATTGCAAGCAATCACCATACTTGCCATGTGTAACTGCATCACTAGCTTGCCACACATCGGCAAGTCTCTCCCGTTCTAGTTCCACCGGAACAAGCCTTACTTGGACCGATCAAACCACATGGTGCAACCCATTGCTTGAACTTCACTTCAACATTTTTCATCTTCATGTGTTATGCTTGAACTTAACCATCTCACCCGATATCCTTGATTATTCTGAGCCTCAACTCATCCATGAGTGTAGCCTCAATCCTCATCGTTGACTATGGTTGACTTCAAGCGACCATGCACATTTAAAGAATAAAAAATCATTTTCAAACATAAGTTCTTCACAACTTAACTCACGTTAGCTGTAGCATGCATCATACAACACATATGCACTAATCTAGGTCAAATCAAATCATTCTATGACTCAAATTCCCAAAAATCATAATTCAGTCGAAATGAAATGCTTTTATAGGTCACATCGCCAGTGCCGTAGCAAAACTAAAAACTAAAATTTTTTACAAAATTCAAATCCCAAAACCTCCAATATATTAATGATTTATCACAATAAAAATTGGACCTTCTCACATGGTACTTCAAAGGCACATTGTCGTGCAAGCTTCTCCAAGCCATGTTTCTTTAGATGCTCGGCAAAGACTCCTTCCATGATGTCGTTCGCTGATCTTGCTAACCCTAGTGAGTTCGCTTCCCATGTTGGAGCTTATTACTCATCATGTCTAGCTCATGAGTTTTCTTCAAATCTATTCATCTGACTTGCCATGTTTCTTGTATGGTGCTACTGGATTTTGACAGACATCCTATCAAGGAATGTTCAATAGTACTGAGAAGGAACCAATTCCATGAGGGCTAGAAGAGACTAGTTAGAGGCTTGGAGGACACACAGAATTTGGCCATAGTATAGGCTGAGAATAAAAATAAAAGCATTCTTGTAGTTAAAGTATGTCGAATGTGGAAGGTTTGTGGTTCTGATAATAGACTTACACATGTTCTCATCACTCTATAATACATTATAAATGTTTAAATTAAAACATGATGCTCGCTTCTGAAATTGTTGAGTTGGACTGTGAGACTACGTGGTGGGCACACCATGTGTATGATGAGCATGTGACTGTGCTTGTACTTCGTTGTCAAAGTTTGAGTTTGATTTTATGTCTTTTGATATCTGGTTTTGCTGTCAGGTAGACAACGGTCTAACGGCCTGCAGAGGCAGTCTGACTAGTGAGCGGTGCGACTGACCGTGGGAGGCAGTTCAACAAGAGGGAGTTAGGTAGTCTGACCGGTATGGAAGTCACGGCTAGATCGGTCCCCTATTACCAGAAGTTCTTAAGTCGGTTATGGTGGTGTGACTGGCTGTTGGTTGGTGATCAAACCAACCAGTATTGTTTTGGGTAAGTTGAGTTAGTTTCGGTTGTGTTAGTCATGGCGGGAGTTCATGTAAGTGTTAGTCATGATGTGTGTCCATGCAAGTGTTAGATGTGGCGGGAGTCCATGCATTGTGAAAATCTTAATGTTGGTGTCAAGTGGTGCATGATTGCATCGATTATGTTGATGAAAGTTAAGTGCATGTCACTTGTGCTCAGAACGGTTGCTGTTCTTTGATGTACAGGGTGCTTGATAATTGTTGCAGTCAATGGCAAGATTGAGTCTATAGGAGGTGTCTAGAGGCCATGATATGTCGTGTAAGTTCGGGTGGAGCATCATTTCATGCGGAGAAGCATAGGAGAAAGACATGGATTGTGATGATGCAAGTGTATGCATGTGGTGTGCCAGTGTGCTTGAGCATTTTAAGTGGCGATGATCCTCAGAAGCATGCGTACGATCTTAATGGCAAATCACTGGGCATCATGTATTTTGTGTGGTGGTTGCTTCGAGGAGAAGCACCATGAAGATTAGTGGGTGACAATTGAGGAAATTCTCCGATACTGGGTGGAGAGGCGATTTATGAAACCGCGATGGTGGTCTAAGTGGTTTAGGTCACGTCGGATGGAGCATCTTATCAGGCTATTAGAGCAATGTGATGTGGTGATTTAAAAAGTGTGCAAGTGTGTGTAAATGTAAAATCTATTTGTATGTGAGTTACCAGGTTTTGCATTTGTAAATGATTGTATCTACCAAGGGTGTGCTAGTTAGAGTTTGGTGGTAGGTGAGGAGTCTCTAGTATATAGCCTTTGTGTGTGTTGAGAAAGAAGAGAGCTATCCTATGATTAGGGTTCTCTTGTACTGAAAACTTTGTGTGTGTGCTTTAGGGTTAAAGCTCTGCCCTCCATAAGAGAGTGGCTATAAAACATTCATCTCTAAGCAAAATAAATATCCAAACTTTGTTCAAGTGAGTTGTGCCATAGATTCCTCCATGTGTTTTTAATTTGCTTGGTTTTCTTAGTTGGATTTTATCTTCTCTTGATCTCTCTTTGTGGCAAGGACGTGAGAGGTAGAGATATCTCTTGGAGATCAGATCCCATATATTTAGGCCATTTCTATGAAAAGCGCTTGTACTCAAGAGAGTTGTGCTTTTGGGTTTTGATCTTGTGGGTGTTTGACTTGTGCTTGTATTATGATCTAGCTTGTAATGACATGTGAGAACCCATGTAAGGTTATCTAGATCATCAAAGACCCACAAGCAAGGGCAGATTGATGTTCCCCTCTTTTGCTTAGTTTTGGTGCAATCTTACTTATTTTGGATAAATGTTGAAACTTTGATATTGATCTTCATGATTCATGACTGAAATAGATTCCTGACATCTTAGAGAAGATTTGTACCAAGTTTCATCCTATTTGGATTATTGGTTTAAGAGTTAGCTATTTTCTTGGTTGTATGTCGTGCTATTTTTTAGCCTCTGTTCGGCGAGTGGTTAGACTGGTGAGACTGTTGTCTCGGGCGTTTCTGATTTTTGACTCAGCTTTGGTAGACTGGTGAGACTGTGTTGTCTCGGGTGTTTTGTGATTTTTGGCTCTTGGTTTTGATAGAGCTTATAGGTTTGAGATTTTCGCTGCATTGAGTTGATAATACTAAGGGAGGCTTTAAGTTATTCATCCCAGTGTGACTCGCCGTACCCGTTACTTCAGAGACAAAACTCAAGAGGTTACCGCTCCGCATCTCTTGTGTTTTTTCTGGTCTCATCACAGTTAACTACAGCTTAATGCATGCAATGTGTTGAAATCAGGGCAAGCTGCATATCGTTTATTCCACATGTCAATATTGGATAACCTATCAACAAAACCGGCAAAATTTACCTATGTGATACATGCACGTTATAAGCTCAGTACACGTACATCGGTGGCAGAGTCCCCTCAAAAAAAAATCAGTGGAAGAAACAATTATTATCTTTGGATTAGTTCTCTAATTTATGCTGTTTAGAAGGACGCTGATGCAGTAAACGCGAAAACTAATCTACATGTTTCATCATTTGTAGAGGAACATGATTTATTCTTCTAGCAATTGAACAGCCCTTTCTTCCACATTCTGCAACGTCACCCTGATACAAGCAAATTTGAGAGGTTCGCTGTAACCTCAAGAGTCTAAATTGGTTTACACACAAACACTTCTTCCATCCGCCTCACTATTTCTCCCTTACAATGACCCTGAACCTATCTTGATACAATTTAGCACATGCAGAGACCATCCAGACATGAGACACCCAATCCATATGATGGAATTGTTAATCGCAGCCTGAATCTTTCTCCTCATGCTAAGGGGACACTCCTTGCTTGCCTGCCACAACAGTATCTACAGCAGCACACCCTAAACGGCAATGTCCACGAAAGCTATACTTCGTTTTCTCCCTTGCTTCTGGACCTCTGCAGCGCGTACCGCCATGTGGTGATGGCGTCCTTGACGGTCAGGAACACCCACTCCTCCCCTATGATGTCCTTGATGTATCCAGACAGCACCAGCTTCTCTGTCACCTCTAGCCTGGGATTTGCCAGAGCTATCTGCAATGATCAAGCACATGTACTGATCAAATTCTGCAACTAAACTTCAAAATGCGCAGTAATAACTTGCAGCATTGGGGTTTTGTTTACCCTGATCCCTTTCCGGTCGAGGCTCTTGTGAACTTCTCCGAGCATCCCTATTCCTGTGTTATCGATTGCAGTCGCACCTACAATGTTCAGACGTGTCAGGTTAAAGATTGGTGGCCTGAACTCCGTAGGATCAGTCATGAGACGGATGAAAAGTGCTGAAATGGGAGAACTGAATATTTGGTCATACCACCAAGATCAAGAATCACGTATTGCAAATCTTGCCCGTCTCCCTTGCAAACGTTCTCCTCGTCCTCCACCCATCTCAAGATCCTAGGAGGCACGGTAGATTAACATCTCATTGCATGATAAAGATCCAAAGCCCAAACGGGAGGAAGGAGAACAATGGTTTCTAGTACCATGTATCGTACTCACCTTTCTCGCAAGTAGCCCGCATTGACAAAATAGATAGGAGAACCCAGCTGCAAGACTAGGGTGTTAGGGATGCTCTTCGCATACGGGTATTGCCTTACGTCGCGCAAGGTCTCGCTCCCCGCTATGCTTCCGAGCTTGCAAGTGGAAGGCCTAGCCACATACAACAATGCCCTGAGTACTGACAAGCCTACCTGCAGACGAACAGAAATGGAGCACATCAACATTGTGCAGGGAAACATGAGTCATGACACTAGTATAAAGTGAATTTACCGAGTAAATGGCAGTAAGTAGAACACATGCATGGTAGTGGATGCTTACTGATGCACTGAGGCCAATGACCATGGTGAAGAAGACGACACCCACGAAAGCGACCATGCAGATGCAGAAGTCGAACTTGTCGACCTTGTAGAGGTGGCAGAACTCCTTGACCTTGATCAGCCCGATCATGGCAACGACGATGATCGAAGAGAGCGCCACCAGGGGGGTGTACTTGAAGAGTGGAGCCAGGAACAGCAGCACCAGCATTATGCAAACCGACATCACCACGTTCGACATTGGTGTCTTGCACCCGGCGTGGAAGTTCACCGCCGACTTCGAGAATGGCCCTGAAACAACACATTATTAGTCAGCAAAAGTCAGACAAAACGTGTCACTTCTGAACAGAAGCTGCACTGCAGAGGCTAGTTTATACCTGTTGTGAGGTAACAAGAAGTGAAAGAACCGGCAATGTTCATGATGCCGAACGCGATCATCTCCTTGTTACCGTCGATCTGTTCGTTCTTGACCATTGCCAAGCTTCGTCCAACGGCTATTCCTTCCTAAGAACAATCGATATACGCCGATGAGAACGCTTGCCACGGTGAAAGAATCGAAAATTTCGTGATTGAGAGGTGAGTCAAAATTGTGTTCGTACTGCCATTGCTAGGATCCCAGACAAGAGACCTGCATTCACGGCCGTCTTGACGTGCTTAGCCTCGAATGTCAACTGTGAAATGGAGAGAGGATTAAGCCCTTTCTTCAAGTCACCAACCTGTTGCAAGCAGCGTACAACATGAAGTCAGGCACTGAAAAACATGTGGCTCTAAAGTCTGAAGATCCCGAAGTATTTTTTTTTAGAGGGCGCCAAAGTAGATGAACATCTTGCAATGGACGACTTACTATTGGAATGCCATGCTCCTCGCCCTTGACAAGAAAAGCGAAGACGCCTCCGATGACGACAACCATGAAAGGCGCAATGGCCGACACCCAGAACAACTTTGGCATTTTCCTTCTCTGAAAGTTGTGCAAATCAGCTTACATGAACAAAGGATAACACTTTAAAAATCAGCAGTGGCTATGTAGCGTGTACTTTTAACTAGATTCCATAGTCTAAATCCCCACTTACCAGGTGCTTACTTGAGATCAAGAACAAGAGGAAGCATATGCCAAGAACTGCACTCTGCCATTTCCACTGCAAATAGGAAAAGAAGGCAGTCAGTTCAGTTCAGAAGCTTACGCCTGCATTTTCCGGTTAGAAATCATTTGCCTGGAATTCACAACAAACGTGCTAGACGCTGGCCATGTTCTTTTCCAGCTTTTGGCTTTTCTACAGTAACTAGCTTTTAAATAAAGCGTTTTTTAAGATAGAGTCTACTAGTTAATTGTAGTACATACTGTACCGACTTCATTTATATTGGTAAAAACCACACGTAAGTTTATATTACTCTATAATCTCTGTATAAACAACTAAAAACCAAAAATCGCAGAAAAAAGAATAAGCCCGGCTTCAGATGTTATCGTCTGATGATTCTGATGTGCACAATGGACGTGGACCATTCTACATGTATGACATTGACCAAGGTCACCAAGGTAGAGTGTTCAGAAAGCTACGGCGCTGTACAAAAACAATTACGACATTTCCTCGGCGCACGCAACTGATGTGCAACACAACTCGTAGGACGCACCAATAATTGGGTCTTTTCTTACACGGACAAGATCCCGTGACAGCAAATTAAAACATATTGTTTGTTCGTGCGTCATTGATGCACGCTTGTTTTGTTCTGAAATTTGTTCACCCTGAGACGATCCAGCTACTATTTTAGTTCGAGAAAGTCATAGTTGCAAGAACAAACAGTAAGTTAATACTATACTAGTCCTAGGCGGTTAATTCCTCAGACAAGTTACAGTAGTGGTTGCGACAACTTCCCTACAGTTACGCTTTTCTAGCGTGCGGCTGCATGCCACTTTTAGCGGTTATATTCAGTGGACATCAAGAAATAAGCGCATTCAAATTCGAACAAAAACTCTTAAACGTCCAGGAAAAACGGAAAAGTAGTGCAGAAGCAAAGAGCGAGGCAACTTTTCCTCCCGGTCAAGTGCAGAGGAGAATTTGTGTGCAAGATAACAAAAAAAGGAAAAGGAAAGAGAGTAGTGAATGATCACCTCACGTCTGTAATGGAAGATGGAGCGCAGGACGGAGATGAGATCGGTCTTGGAAGTGAAATGATTCATTCCCAGAAGCCCCTTGAGCTGCTGCAGTATGATGATCGTCGCGGTGCCGCTCATGAACCCGGTGATCGTCGACCGCGACAGGAAATCCACTATTAACCCTAACCTTCACCAGCCAACAATGAAAAGTTAAAGTCCGTGTCAAAATTTACCACGTTAGCCTAGTAATGAAGAATCTGATTAGTTATAGAGAGATTAATTAGTTAATTTACCACGTACCTAAAGACGCCTAATGCGGTCTGGAAGACGCCAGTGAAGAAGGCGGCGGTGTAGAAGAGCTGGAGGTACAGCTGCGGGTTCTCCGCCGCCGGCACTTCCGTCTCGATGATGGACGCCAGCAGCAGCGACGCCGCAGCCACCGTGCCCACCGCCACGTTGTTCGAGCTCCCGAACACCGCGTACAGCAACGGCGGCACGAAGCTCGAATCTGTAAGAACACAATCCAAACTCAACGATTAATGAATGGGTGCGCATGCAAGAAGATGTACGTGGAAAAAGCAAGAAGGCACTAGCGTTGGCGTTGGCACGCACAGAGGCCAATGATGGGCGGGAGGTTGGCGAGTTTGGCGTAGCTGATGCCCTGGGGGATGGCGAGGCTGGCGATGGTGACGCCGGCGAGGAGGTCGTATTTGAACTTGCCGAGGCCGTACCGCGGGGCCCACTCGAGCGCCGGCACGAAGTACTTGAGCGCGCCCCAAGCCCGCGCCGCCGGCGGCAGTGCCCCGAACCCCCGGAACGGGTCGTCCGGGAAGAACGTCTCCGCCAGGTCCGACCGCAGCGCCTTCGCGAACGGCCGCCGCGCCGACAGGTTCACCCCCTCCGCCACGCCGTGTTGCGTCACGTGGCCCCGGTCATCGTCGCCGGCCGCCGTCCCCATATATCGGTCGATCGACCCGGGACGATTTGGCCGGGCTAACCGGTCTGTCACCAAATGGGACGAGAAAAGGAAACCAAACCCAAGCGATCGAATCGGACGTGCTTCTGCTCTCTGTGGCTAGTACCTTCTCGCGCCTAATTAAGGGCAGTATTAGCGGCCGGGCAAGCACACGCGCGCAGTGTGGCCGTGTGGGTTATGTTATGTGAACAACGAGCTAGTGCTGTGTTTGTGTGTGTGCAGCGTGAGGAGCTCATGGTGGAATATATAGACGGCCGCGCGGCGGCGGGTAGGGAGAAGAGAAGGCATCGAAGACGACGTGGGGGCGCGCGCGGCAGTGTGGGTGGTCTATGCTTAGTCAGATGGGGTTGTGCATGCATGTGGTGGTGGCATATGACAACTGGATAATAACATGTACTATGATATAGATAGTACATCTTTATATTATTTATAGATAAGACTAAAGACAATGCATACAATGTGTTGTCTATATAGTTATCTGTAATAGTCTTATGCAATTAATATGTTGTCTATAAAATGGTATAGACAGTAAAAAAATCGTCTATAAGATCATCTGTTAAATAGTAGGCAATATCTTTCTCTCTGTTTCTTTTTTTCTATATTATTTAAGATTTTATGTAACATTTATTTATAAATAGCTTACATGTATCACTGTCCTAACATGGCAAGTCCCCGCGTCGCATGCGTGAGGGCGTGCGTATGGCGCCAGCGGTAAGTTCAAGCACGGGTCCGATCGGTACGATGGTATCGTTTTGGTAAACCAAATACCACTAGTCGCTTTAGTCACCGAGTTCCCAAATGCCAAATCAACACCTAATCGATCTAATCAGTGAATCTGAAGGATCAATCGTCGCTCTGTTTTTATCTCTTTTTTTTTTCAGACTGGTCTTTGCTCTGTTTTCGTCTTTGTTTTTATACTCAACCAGGAGCTTATATTACTCATGAACAGGCGTACAGTAATAGTACGTTTAAACAAGGTAAAAAGAAAATCCGGTGTTTCATTAAGCGACATACACAGTTTTCGTCTTTTCGATATAGGGCTGTCTATCTATAATAAGGTGTTGATATTTTCTCCAGTATATGTCAAATTTTTAACAACTAAAGCAAAATCAAAGCCTGACTCATAAGTCTGGAAGGTAATTTTATGGCTAGAAAATCAACATACAAGTGCAACACCGTTTTGATATTTCTATCTTGCAGCAAAAGGTAAACCCCCTGTATTTCCTGTCTGCCTCGGCATAAAGGTCTGATGCAATGATCTTTCAGGTCTTTCTAATTTTTTTGGAGGATACTAATCTTCCAAGATAATTATGCTTACTTGTCTTAGCATGTGCAGTTATGTATCAACGTAGGTGCTAACTAGAGTTTGCTGACATGTATTTGTCATGTCCTGCGACTCTGCCGACATGCCTCAAAATCGGAAAATTCCTTAGCTGTTTTCATACAGACTAACTATTTTCTTAGTGGCATTATTTTACCGAGAATTGCTCCATATGCAGGGTGCCCTGGGTATAATTATAATGATGATTTGCTAAAGTCTGAATGATCGCCAGAAACAGCTAATTGGTGAACGAACACATGTTTGTATAACGCGTGGGGGTTGTATGCCTCATGTGTTCATCTGGGGTTGCATCTAGTGAGGGTTCTACATACAGAAGATGCCCTTATAATTTTAGGTGTCATGCCTCATGTGTTCATCTGGGGTTGCATCTAGCGAGGGTTCTACATACAGAAGATGCCCTTATAATTTTGGGGGTCAATTATTTGTGTAGGACCGATATCAGTAATTAGAGGAGATCAAAGATTCTCATAACCTTTTCTCTCAAACGTATTCAAAATCTTCACTAGTGTGGCAATGATAGTCACCAAGTTCATATTATACCAACACGACGAAGCAAAACAAAGTTAGCAATAAGAGCCAATAAAACCAACAGCCTTCTACATAGAGCCAGTCAGGCTGTTGCTGATAGGCCAGTTTGACCGCCAAACCGAGACCGGTCACACCGGCTGACCGGTCTAACCGCATGTCTGGAGCCGGTTTGACCGGTCCTTGTTCCTAGACATGAGAACTTCTCGAAATAAAAGCTCAATTATCAAAAACTTGGCTTATTCTCATCCAAACATATCAAAGTTTTGCATGAAACTTGTTTAAGGCAATGAAAACCTAAGCCAATCAAGTCACAAGGTTCTTAAGTTCGAGTTCATCAAATTGAAAATAATCGAATCTAAATCACAAGAACACCAAAAATCATAAATCTCAAATTACTTCTTGTTCATGAGAATATAAGATATGAGGTCTTCCAGATTTATTCTCATATGTCCTAGCAATGTAATTTAAACAATAAATTGGGCTAGAACTCCCACAAACTCGAAATCACAAAACTAGCTCAAGAACAAGAACAACCAACAAGAACACAAACAAGAACATGATTGAGACAAAGCTTTGATCTATTTCAGTGGAGGATGAGTTTTACATATTCATGGATGATTGCAAAGTGCAGCCAAAACACCACCCTTTCATTTATCAAGATCTCTCTCTCACAACCATGAAAGGAGACAAAGTGGTAGAGCAAAAACTAAACCGTAGAGTCCTTAAGGCTACATCATCCTCCCCTCACCTCTAAATAGCCAGCAAAACCCTAATGGGTTCAACCCATTAAGCTTACCCAGGAAATCCGTCAACTCTACTAACATGGATTTTATATACTCACGTATGCTTCTCAAAACATTTACAAGACTCAACATACTAACTCTTTAGCGATTAATCCACATGTCAATTCTATCTCTCCTTGACTTAAATCAATTCTCCTTTGTGCCTCATTGCATCGCAGCTTTGATGAAGGCACCAACCCGATATTTGGCTAACTAAGTTTCCAAGCATCTTCCCTTGACCCTGTTTTCATCTTCATCGCATAGTATCTTCACATGCTTTGACATGTAGCTCGTAGTGCCCAACGACTAGTCACCACGTCTTCACGCATTCGAACTCCTCCAAATTGTTCTACGTGCATCAATCTCATCATTTGGTGCACCACATGCACCAACTCACCTTTTCACGACTCTTGCCTTTTTTGTGCTTTCCATTTGAGCCACGTAGTCTTACTCAGACTTACATGACCGCTCCAATCTCAGCTCCCCTACCTACTTCCTATCCATTGCCATTGACCGCTATGTCCTCCAAGTCACCTGCACATCCAAAGACCAAGCAACCATATCAAGCACAAGTTCTATGTACTTGACTGACGTTAGTCAAACCATGCATGATGCAATGCAACACAAACCCTTATGGTTCCCAAGCCATGAACTGACCTTAAACCAACAGAGCTCAACTCACTCTAATATTTGGCCATAGCCACTGGTCTGATCGCTCTCCTCACGCTAGTTGGACCGCATCGGTCAGACTACCAATCACTGGCTGGTCTGACCGGTTGTCTAGTGTGACCACATTTTCAATGTCAATCACACTGGCCAACTCACCCTGATTCGACCGCCAACCATGGCTGGCCCAGCCGCACATGACCAACACCAAAATACGCTCTCTAAAAAAAGCAGCCATCAACTTGAAATTGGTCATACCGCCACAGCGGTCTGAGTGCTCCTAAACTCTGGCCACACCAGTCCACCAGGCAAAACACTATTCATAAGTCGGTCTGCATGCTTCTTCCTAGTGGTCCGACCGCCAACTCTTATGGTAAATATGAATTTTCTAAAATTATTGCAAAATTCAACTCAATTAAATTGCTAATTCTTCATCACAAGCATATCTTGGACCTAGTACATGGTCTCTTAGTTTGCCTCCATGTGCCAAATGAGTTAGCTAGTATGCTAATTAATCCTCTATTATTTGGGAGGAGAATTTGCAAAATCTTTGATAATTAGTACACATATTCCCCATTTGTCCCTGGTGCCTCGTTTTGTATCCTCAACACATTGGTTCTTTTTTTATACTATGTAAATGCTTGCTTCATTCCCATATGCTCCGTCGGCAGGGGGTCAATTACATGAAATCAACTCGGGAGTGGTGGAGAGTAAATAATAGGTTAGTGCCAGCCAATGATGACCAGTACACCACGGTAGTGACCAAGTCGGTGGGCCCTCCCTTTGGGCAAGGTCAAACGGCCACCTGACCTCCATCGCTGGTTAGACCCCCTTCCCTCCTCTAGAGCCATCACCACCATTGCACCAGGCATAGTCAGCGGCGGTTGACAAGCTAGGGGCTAAAGTGGCTGCTTTGTCAAATGTCAAGGTACTTGTTTTTTCAATGCAATTTGGGAACAAATTAGAGAAGGAAACAGATAGCAACTGGAATCACTTCTTGCACAGGTTAAATAGAAAGCATGTTCACAAGGAATCTAAAACAAATGGATGGATTTTGAAGAACTACTTACAATTATATTTACAATTGTATTAATTCCATTGGTCTATGCCTCTGCCGCCCTACCTAAAATTTATTCCTAGGTCCGCCACTGATAGTGATGTGGCTTTCAACCCGCCTGCCAATGGACGGGGTGTGGGATGAACTCTCCTGCAAATGACCTACAGCCAAAACCTCTGTTGTGGCCACTCGCTCGATGGTGTATATACCTGGTCAGTCCTTTCAAACCACAAGCAAAAGGGTACAAGTTCGTCGTGGTGGCTGTTGACTACTTCTTCAATGGATCAAGGCCGAGCTTCTAGCTAAGATGACCTCTACAACGGTTCATAAGTCCATGTGGAAGAATATCATATGCCAATTCAGCATGCTAATGAAGGTAACCATTGACAACATAACTCAATTTGATGTAGCCTCTTTCTGTAAGTTCTGCGTGGGCCTGGGCATCAATCTCTGTTTCGCATCAGTCGCCAACCCAAAGGCCAACAATGTCATGGAGAGGGCCAATGGCATCATCCTGTCGAGACTCCACATTCATATATTTGACCTCCCAAAAGGTTGCTAGGTGGATGAACTTCCAAGTGTGCTCTAATTGACACGCACTTCGCTTAGTCGGACCAAGGGGTTTACCCCATTCAAACTGTTGTATGGTGATGAAGCCATCATGCTGGAGGAAGTCAAGCTCAGATCTATTCATGCCACAATAGCCCTAGATAATGGTGCTCGCCAGATTTCACTGGAGTCAACCAACGCCATTGGCCAAGAAGCAACTCTCAACATTGATCAATACCAGGCGACGATGGTCAAGACATACAACTGAGCGATCCGATCGTGTCCTATCCAAGTTGGTGACCTCGTCCTCAAGAAAAAGGCCAACCTGGATCTCGACAAGAAGCTGAGCTCCATGTAGGAAGGACTGTATGAAGTTATCCGCACCACCCGTCCGAGGTCGTTCCAACTGTAATCACTCGATGGGACCGAGTTCAACCATAGCTGGAACATGGACAACCTTTGTAAGTATTACATATAGCCACCAAGCTTGCTGTCTCCTATTGCATCCTTTTGTACTACTATTGCACCATGACTCCTCCCATCTATCCCTGCTTAACCGAGTCTACTATGACTCCCCTCGCCCTTGAATGCATATGCCTCTATTCTCGTGGAATATATTTGCATTCTCATAAGCTGCAGATCAGGTCAAGTTAGCAGCATCCCCCTCTACGGGATCGAGTTAGTGACATCCCCCTCTCTGGGGTCAAGTTGGCAGTGTCCCCTCTTTGGGGTCGAGTTGGCGATATCCCCCTCTATGGGGTTGTGTTGGCGATATCCCCCTCTATGGGGTTGAGTTGATGATATCCCTCTCCTCCCTCCCATGCCAAGTTTTTTTTAATGGGAGACGGTGACGTTCTCGCCTCTTCAAACGAAGTACTGCTTGTGAGCTTTGTCTTGAGAGTCAAGTTTTTTCTGATAGGAGACGGCAACGTTCTCGCCTCCTCAAGTGAAGTGCTGCTCGTGAGCTTCGTGTCGAGCGCCAAGGTTTTTTTGATGGGAGATTGTAGTGTCCTCACCTCCCCAAGTGAAGTGCCACTCATGAGCTTCAACTCAAGCACCATGTTTTTTTCAATGAAAGTCGGCGGTGTCCTCGCTTCCCCAAGCAAAGTGTCATTGGTGAGCTTCATCTCAAGCACCAAGTTTTTTCGATTGGAGAGCGGCGTCCTCTCCTCCCCAAGTGAAGTGCCACTTGTGAGCTTTGTCTCGAGTGCCAAGTTTTCTTGATGGGAGACGGCGTGGCATCGTCTCGAGTGCTAAGTTTTTTCTAATGGGAGATGGTGGCATCCTCGCTTCCTCAAGTCAAGTGCCACTCATGAGCTTCGTCTTGACTGCCAAGTTTTTTCCATGGGAGATTGGACGAGCCAGTCAAGGAAGACCAACCTGTGCAAGTTCCAAACTCATAAGAAGAAGAAGCGGACATGGTCAACGATGGCCTTCTAGCCCCTCTAGGTTGGTAGAGCTTGGCATCTCATACGTGGGTGTCCCGAAAGATGTGAAGTGCTGATAGCCCAGTAGGCAAAGAAAGGTGAGAAGGACCTCAACAATGGCCTTTATGTAGAAGCGTCAAAAGCCTGGCACCGACGCCCAGCCGCCTCACTGGTCACGCTCAGCCAAGCAAGCCAGGTCTCTGTGGTGAGCACGAAGGAGCTAGAGGGGAGCTCCGTGGAAATGCGCAAGTCCCAAGCGTGGCCAAGAATCATCTCAGCAACAGAGATGACAACAGTGGCCACCTTTTCCTACACGTCGGTGAGCTAAGACATGCCGTGGTAGAGGTGCTCGAAATTGGACTCCTACTTGATGAGCATGCGAGTCAACTCGACGATCGTCATATGGGCTGTCTCCAAGTCCCACTCTATAGTTGCCGCTTTGCCCTCCACCTCCCATACGGCCCTCTTATTCTCCATCAGGATATCGTTTTGCATAGAGGCCATCTTGCGCATGGTGAGGAGACACCGCAAGAAGAAAGGGAAGGAATCAGGAGTTTTCTGGAGCAAACCAAGTGAACGATCCGATTACCTTCATGAGGTCACACTCCATCGAAGCGAATGTCTGTCTCTTGGTCAGAGGGTCATCCTCAAGGGCCGAGTCAAGGTCGGTAGGCACTGCACACGCGACGGCCTCACTCAAAAACTCAAACATGGGCTTCGATAGGGCGATGCATTTGGTAGTGATGCGCCCCCAAACCAGCAGAGGGGTGCTCGAGCTCGTGCCCCAAGGCATGTCCTTGCATGGCTTGAATGCAGGGATCATGCACTTGGTCCTGGGCTCAGAGCCACCTCGTCCACAAGAGCCTCCTCGGTCACTGCCGGGGCCGGGACTGCCGTGGTCCCTGACGTACCTGCCGAGGTGGTGCTCACAGTGTCAACCTTGATAACTGCATCACCCATGCCTGAGCTCTCCCATGAGGACGAGTCAATAGCAGGGGTCTTAGCTTCACAAACGCAAAAGGAGTGGCACAGGGTGCGGCACTCATCGTCCTCTCATCGACCCCTCCCTCGAGGGAAACCTCCTGGCCGAAGGCTGAGGTAGCACCCGGGGAGGCAGTTTGGGATCTAGGAGAGCCCGACAGGGGGGAGGGGCTAAAAGCTAGCTCCTTCCCTTGCTGGGGTGATGAGGGATCCCTGTGGCCTCGGAGAGCCTCGCTTGGGGTGAACACCGAGTAGTGCCGTGTCCTATTGACCCAGGAGTCGGGGTCGAGTCCTCCAAAGCATCCTGAGGGCACTTTGCCCCCACCTAGACCCGCCGTCCCAGCCAAAAGGCGGGTGAGTAGGCATGTGTACATTGCAACGAGCCCCCGTGATGAGGTCCCCGACGACGCCTCACTGCACCCTTGCCTCATGCCCAAGTAAGGCCACCACCGCCCTCTCTGCCCACTGGAGTGTCAAGCCTGCATGTCCATGTAAAGGTTAGAGAAAGTTCAAGAGATGAGTACACATAACATTGTGGGGGCACGAGAATTTACATTGTGACTTAGCGAAGCCTCGGAAGGCTCAGATGCTCCCCTATGCCTTGTCCTCTATGAAGGTCAAGTTCCAGCCCTTGCCGAGGGGAGCGATCTTCAGCATGCAATACTCCTCGATGAGGTCGTGCATGCTGAACTTCGTAGTGAGCCCCTGCAAAAGGTGCCGGTGCCTTGTCTGTTGGCCCAAGGAGGGCGAGAAGTGTAGCGAGCGATCCACCAATGGTTTCTTCCCCATGCTGGTTAGGCCAGAATCCTGGGTGGGGTAGCATAACCATTGATCCCTCCATGATTCCCACTTGACCTTGTGGGCCTTAGCGGGGAACTCAAACTTCTGTTGGCTGCCCCGTAGCTGAAAGGCGATCACCCCATACGAGGAGCACACGTTCTCGAAGGCGTATGCCGTCGTGAGCATGGCATAGTGGAGAAGCAAAAGGGCTTGGTCGAGGGGCGCTCACCCCCAAACTCTGCATCGCCCACTTGTACACCGTAAGGCGGACGAACGCACCTGGGCTGAAGTGGGAAACCTCGAGGTCGAACATGTCAAGCACATCATTCAATAACCTGACAGAAGGAATGCGTAGCCTAGCCTCGAACTAGGTAGCAAAGACTACCAGCATCCCTGGCCTTGGGTTGGGGTGGACCTCATCAGGTTAAGGTGAGACGGCCAAGTTAGTCCTCCTGGTCTTGCCCTCCTTCTCCAGCCGCTTCTGGAGGCTCCTCATTGCCCCAGAAGGGCCTAGGTGGCGAGAGAACTGAACGATCTTCTCGGGGGCTCCACCCCCAGGACGTCCCCCCAAGAGGTGAAGGCCCTGCCCTTCCTACCGGAAGAGCCAGTAGGCACCGCGGTCTTTTTTTCGTGATTACAACACGAGGAGTTAGTTCAAATGAGCGAGGTCCGAAGCCGCGCTGGGAGGTGATTGGGTCAACACGGAGGTTCACGGTGAGACACCCCTCAGAGAGGCAAGCCTCCACGCTCAAGGACCTATCTAAGGGGAACCCAGAATTCCTCGGCAGGCGACACCCGAGTGAATAGTGGCCACGGACAAGGTCTTTATGCACCTAGGTGAATAGTGTTGAGGACGGATTCTTCACGAGCCTCAGGTGAATAGTGCCGAGGACGAGGTCTTCATGCGCCCGAGTGAACAGTGCCGAATCTGGGTTTGGTCCCCGTTCGCTTGGGGCGTGCGTCACTCGGCCTCCGTTCTTGGCCGCCCGACCTCGGTCCCTATTCACCTGGGAGTCACGAAGACCCGACCTTGGTTCCTGTTCCCAGGGGGTCGCACCATCTCGACCTTGGTCCCCATCCGCCCCGGCCTTAGTCTCTGTCTGCCCAGGGGTCACGCTGTCCTGACCTTGGTTCTTGTTCCTCGAGGGCCACCCCGTCCTAGCCTTGGCATCTATCCGCTCAGGGGTCATGCTATCTCGACCTGGCCATTATTTACCTAGTGTCGTGAAGACCTGTTTGTGGCACTGTTCACCGAGGGCTCACGAAGACCCGTGCTTGGCACTGTTCACTTGTCCGTGACCATAGTTCACCTGGGGGCTAGCGAAGACCCGTCCTCGGCACTGTTCATCCGGGGCTCGTGAAGATTCCGTCCTCGGCACTGTTTACCCGGGCGCGTGAAGACCTCGTCAGAAACCATCGCAACGTGTATGCGTAAAATAACATCCCCTTGAGCTGTATATTGCGGCCTGGGAAGAGAAGATTCTCTCGGTGTCGGATCGCGTTGTACAGGTATCTGTGCAAGCAACTGCTGATGCTGAATCGCTGATACGTGACAATTCTTTGTCGAAAATGATACGTGACAAATCTTTGTTGAAAATGACACGTGACAATTCCGTATGGGTACGTGTATCCGGGTAAGTTTGCGATGGATGCACGGGTCATCTGCTTGATATCTTTGTTTTGGTAAACCAAATGTGACAACTGACGAGTCGCTTTAATCACCTAACTGCCTAATCTACTAATCTAAAACCTAGTCGTATCTGTGAAAGTGCTTAAAGTGCCACTCGATTAGACTGAAATAAACTGATTTATGGTTTAAATTATACTGTAATTAATTGAAATTGCAATATAATTGATGGTGGCTTATTTGACGTAACTAAATTTAAAAAATTAAAAATAGAAAAAATATATTAGCCCATCACGGACAACTCAAACAAATATGGGGAAAATAGGGGGGAAACTCAAAAAAAATTAAAAAGTCAGAAAAAGATGAAATTTATAAATAGTGAAAAATAAATCAGAAGCAAGAAGTTTATGCCAAAATGAGCGGAGCCTAAACTTGTGAAGGATACTAACAAAATGTGCGCTTTTTTCCTAAAACAAAAGTACATGCAAATACAGTTTGAGTCGCTTTAATCACCTAACTGCAAAATCTGCTAATCTAAGCCTAATCGTATCTGTGGAAGTGCTTAAACTTGTAAAGGATACTAACAAAATGTGCGTTTTTTTCTCTCTAAAACATAAGTACATGTAAATACAGTACCTCGAAATTCTTGGCGTGGCAACCAAACAAAGAGGATACTACCAACATGAGCCATTAGATCCCAACACAATTCCAACTCTTGGTGCCATGAAAGAATTCTGCATGCACTTGGACTGCGACGTACGAAAGGTACCTCTCTGTTCAGGCATGTCAATTCCGTATCCAAAGTTGCAGAAGGTTGCCAGCAAAACTCCATCTTGAACTCCCCCTCATCGCCTACAACTAGATTCGCCGAACCGGCCGTCGTCGACAAGTAAAACTCCTTGTCTGATTTTCAGGGCTGCTTGTCCAAAAAGAGAAATATTGCAGGTGCACTGCAGCGTGCATGCATTGACTGCTTTTGGAACCGGATATCAAGCGGTTTTGAGCGGGACTCCTCCGCCTTCAAAAACCACGTGTCGGGCAATCTATTTTTCATACAATTTTGTTATTTCATAGTCGACTGAAATATTTTTATCTCTCAATCACCTGAAGTTGCACTCCCAATCACCTAAAGTTGCAGTGTACTAATTTCCCCACTTGAAGTTGCACTCTCAGTCACCTAAAAGTTACAGTATAAAAAAGTGACTGAAGATAAAGAGAAAAACAGTTGCCTGTGCAATAGTTACTCCCTTTTTCATATATTTTGGATCTCTCTAGCCTTCCCACCTCCCTGCCGTGTCACCCTGGCCACCCGGGGAACAAGACTATGAGTGAGTTTTTTTTACTACTAGTCAAATGCCCGTGCGTTGCAACGGAAAATAAAATTTATGAGTAAATATTATACTGCAGTTATATATTGTTGCTCAAAAGAAAGATATTTATTTATGCTTGACTATATAACTTACCTCTCATATAACATATGATTAAATGTATGACCAGAATAACCTGAATAGCTCAATTAACCAAACACCTAAATCTAAAATCTTTTTCATAGAGCCCATCTTTGGCATAACCACACAAACAATATGGATCAGGAACAGATCTAACGCACCAAAACAAGAAAACTAACTGATAAGGGCAAAGAAACTCATATCATAGTTACAACTTGAAGGACATCCTCCCTCCAAGATAAATACACTGAAGTACCAGCTATCTTGCAAGAATAGCATATAATGGAAAATTACAAACAGACAAAAGAGGTCATATTAATGGTAAAGCTTGAAGAAGCAAGAGAATAGTGTTGACAGGAATCCATACAGTATTTTCAACCTCACAAGTAAATTACAGTCCTAGTAAATTCAAACTCATGTGCAATTTCATTCTAAACAATATTGCCCTATTAACTCCAAATGCTTTTCTGCACCACCACTTTGGTTAACTTTGACTTTGACTATGTTATCTGATAAGATAAGACTAATACTAAATCATTGCCAAGAGAATTGATGGGATAAGTGCTGAGAATAGTATCATACAAACTCCAGCTTCTAAAATTCTCGCTTGACATTTGAACACTAACATAATTAATTAAGTCACAGTTCAACTTTCAAGGAGACGATGTGCTCACAAAAAAATCAGAATTAAGAAAAAAATCAAGGACAAAAGCTTACCACACAATGGACTAAAAGTATGTAGAGTAAATGTGCAACACAAAAATATAAGATAAGATAAATATAATACCTTGTCAGCCCAGCAAGCTTCACATGGAAATCACCAAATTCAGCCAATGAAGACGGAGATTCAGTACTACCAGTTTCGAAGGCAAAAATGCTAGCAGGTCTTTCTTACCACATTGATGAAAACACTCCAAACCAGACTCAATTTCACCTATAAAAGATTTATGATTTATAAATGATCCATGATTTTTGGCAAGCACATGATAAACTTTAGGATATACTTTTGGAATGCAATGAAATAAACTTTAGGATATACTTTTGGAATGCAATGAAATAACAACCTTGCAGGTACTAAAAAAATTCACTCTTGACCTTATCATCTAGATAATAGCCATAAGCATATGTCCATTTCAGCACTACTTTGCATTCTATAATCATCATACAGTGAAGCAGTGCATGCATAAGATGTAGGACGATTTGTAAAGTACGAAGCCCATTTAGACCATGACATAAAGCTATGGTATCAAACCTGCGACCAAACTTCAATTATGAACTTTAGTTGGGTCTCCAGTATTCCAAAAACATCGATTGACTTTGCATGTTGTACCACATAAAGAGAAATAAAAAATTAGCACCAACCAAGTCCAAAAAAAAGAGAAAGAATGGCAAACAGAAAAAACTTATATCTGGCCCACTAAATGCAGTGCCCATAATATGATGTAAATGTTTACTTGTTCCTTTTCTGCCTTTTGTAGATCTGCTTGTGCCTTCTGCCTTGACTGTCAACAAAGATGGTACATCAGAACAGAAACTTACTATAGTCGAAAATTTTCAAGTATGGATTGCAGAATGCGCATGTCATTCAACATAAGCATGCACAATAGATAGAGAATTACATGCCAATCAGACATAGAAAAATATTATTGTATTAACTTTTTGGTATTCATGAACTGATCAGTATATACAACATCAAAAGGAAAGAAACATTTGGTTTTATTACGACAATAGCAATGGACTTGGTTAGTACTCCAATATCTCATGGATCTCAAACAAAGCTGCACCTAACTTGGTTACATTTGACAGGAAAATAAATTCAGTTAAGTCAATATTCTTCTAGGTATCACCAACACAATACAGTCAATGTTCTTCAAGTATAGCCAACACAATACTTGTACAGGTAAAAGATAAAGGTTAGAAAACATAAAGGTTACTTATGAGCATGAGAATGATGCAGGTCACATTTGTGGTAATTATAGAAACAGAGAAATTCATGATCCCATCTTCGCACGCAGATACGTATCATTTTTCTCTTGGCACTTGCTGCACAAATCAACACAGCCAAAACTATCAAAACTCCATAAAATTTCACACCAGCATACCATTAGAAGCTAAGTAGTGTGAATCAACACTCAGTGCCTTATTGGGTTCAGCAGATGTGGTGTCATCTGCGTACACTTCATCAGTCCTACATCCGCCTGCAAAAATTGTTAGCCCAACTCAAGTTTTTATTACAGCCAAAAACAATCACAATCCAAGAAAACTATCCATGTACAAGGTCGCCCTCACCTCCCTGCCTTTTGACTTTATGGACTTTTGCTATTAAAAATGATTTTCCAATTAAAATAGGAACCAATTATAGAACAAAAGTTGAGTAAAGAAACAGTGAAACACAAACCAAAGAATATAGATGTTGTACTTAGTGAAATCTTCAAAGAGAAGGAATGAAATGATGAGACAAGAAACACAATTCATTATTAAATGGGACACCTTTATGCGAGAGGAGCAAAAAAAGGGGTAAAGGTGTTCAAATCAAACTTGAATGATAGATCGGAAGGTGTGAATTCTATTTTAGTAGGTGTCCGAGTTCAACAACTAAATATTAAAAGTCCAATCATTGTCAAGCCTTTTTTAAAATGTAAGCATTAGACTCATTACGGTATTCCTTTTCCACGAGAACAAGAATGCTCTAAAAAGGGATTCCAATATACAACTGTATATTCATGACACATGTAGCAATGTGGGATTTACCTGGGGCACCGAACTAAACAGCATGATCAGCATAAGCAATGAGCGAGTGGTGGGAAACTTAGGATGCTTGTGTACAAAACATCCAGTGTGCCATGGGAGGTGTTTGGCTGAGGGGTTTTCAATGAGGGCTAGCCTTGATTGTCTTAAACAGAGCTTCTAATTGACAGGCATACAAGTTGGATTAGATGTCCGTAAGGCGGCTACTTAATTCGTACAGTTCAACAAAGTTAAATGCCAACAGTGTAAGCATTTTAAATATTTTTCTGGAATGCACAATCTAATTTACCAATGTGAATTGTTTTCTCCATAGCTTTCCTACGGCATTAGTAATGACACAATTCCATCTGTCTTCATAAATCATCTAGATAAGAAACCTTTAGCCTATACATCTACAACGGTTTACAGCAACTTAACCTTGGATTACTGAGCTATCCTATTCCAGCATGAAGACAGATGAAATCCAACACAATTCAACAATCATAATGGGAAGCGGGTTACAGCGAGATGCCGCAGGCACTATCACTATAAGCGGGGGCATTTCGCTGGCACCGACAGACAGAGACATGCATAAGGGGGGAAGGAAAATGGCACCTTACCCTTCGCATGTTGTAGATGAGCCTCTCGTAGTCGGTCATGAGCTCCTTCCTGAGCTTCACGGTACAGCTCTCGCTGCGTGCGGCCAGTCTCGCTCGCCATCTGCTTCTCCACCTTGCTCCGCATGCTCCTCCCCCTTGATCGTCGACATCAGCCGTCGCCACAACCTGTGCCCGATGGCAGCAACAGGGTGGAGGCTGAGGCCGAGGGCGCAGCCCCACTCCCACCCCTCGCCGCCAAGCTCTGGAAGCTAATCAACATAAGAGGCATACACACGCAGAGGCATCAGAGAAAGGGAAGAGACGATGCTAAAAATCACAGCAGCGGTCCATCAGATCTCCAAATCGCAATCGCCACGAGCGCCAATCAACGCCCAAATTCCCCCCAAAAAACATTTCGAAATGGAACACACAGAAACGGATCGCTCGTTCACCTGCGTGGGGCAGGTCGGGATGCGGCAACGACAGTGGGGGTAGCGAGGCGAGGTCAAGGAGGTGGTCATCCTTGGCGGCAATGGCAGTGAGCGACAACCCCTCCATCGGGAGGACGACAGCATCGGCATCGAAGACATGGATCAAGTCATCAAACCCTAGATCACCGCAACGCAGACGGGGGAGGAGGCGAGCTAGAGAGAGACGTAAGGGGTGGGAGCTCGCGGTGGAGCTCCTCGACCATCTTCTCCGTCGCGGCAGCCATCGCCGCCAGGGAGGGAGGGTTTGGCATGGCGGATGCTGCGGTTGCGACGGCGAGCGCGCAGCACAGGGATGGGCTGGCCACGGTCATGAGAAAAGAAAGGGCACGAGAGATGAGGAAGGTTCTCTGATCGTGGGGGTGGGGAGCAGTTGGAAGTCGTGGGGGTGGGGAGGGAGGGGAGGAGGAGGCGGCGGCGGAGCGAAGGACGGGGGAGGAGGCGGCGGAGCGGAGGGCGGGGGAGGTGGCGCACCGGTTCGGGGAGGGGGGAGGGGGAGGAGGCGCACGGGCGGTTGGGGCGTACGGGTTCGTGGGGAGGAGACGCACGGGCAGTTGGAGGGCGGTGGGCCCACACGTCAGACTACCTTTTGTCGTCAGAAGGGGTGGTGGTGGGAGAGGCCGCACCAACCACCAACTCCTTCTTTTATATAGTAAAGATACCTAATGGTTTATAGTTGCAGTCAATGACTTTTGGTCCTAACACGAATGATTGTATGAACATATCGAATGTTGATAAGTTGCTTTAAAAAGATGACAAAGAAATCGTCTTGTTTGTTTGTTTAGAAGAAACCATAAATCATAAGACACATGTTGAGAAAAGAAGAGGACTATTGGCTTCTTTCCCTGCACGAGTGGATGCAGCTAAGGCATGCACGCCTACATCGCGCCGGCATGGAGTAGTCGTCTTGCATGAGACGAGCCTAGCCCAGGACTTCATCCAGGCAACTGAATGCCCTGATTTTCGCATAAAGAGATGCGAGCCACCCTCTATGGGGATTGTTGAGAAATAATAATCACCAATGCAATCCACACAACCAATCAACAGAGAATAATTGGAAGAGGACACCAAGGGAACGAAGTCTTTATTAATCTTCAGATCTCACTACTGCAGAAAAGGCTATCACAGACGGTTCAAAAATGTTATCACAAATTGTTTCATTGGCCATGTAAATTTATGGGTCAGTAATGATACGAGGTCATCACAGACGGCTTTAGAACCGTCTATAACGCAGACTATCACAGATGGTTTTTAGAAGAAATCGTCTGTGATATATGACTATCACAGATGGTTTCTAGTAGAAACTGTCTATGATATATGGTTTATCACAGACGGTTTCAACTACAAACCGTCTATGATATATAAATATCATAGATAGTTTGTAATTGAAACCATTTGTGATAAACCATATATCACAAACGGTTTCTACCAAAAACCGTCTGTAATAGTCATATGTCACACATGGTTACGAGTTAATAACCATCTGTGATATTCTTTTCTATTCCTAAATATATTTCTGTTTGTTGGCTAGTCTCAAAAAATGCTAACTATGCCCTTTAAAACAAGCAGATCAACACAATATATGTACATTCAATTCACATTCATTCAGTTTAGAAACAAGAACATCCATTTCATAAATCAATTAACAGAAATAAAATAAATTATCCACCCATGAACAAATACACATATGAACAATTAAACTCAATCTTATTCCAGTGAAATTTATTCTACAGTGTGGAACTCCCCATCTTTTATCTAACAGGTTTACGGAAGTTAATAACGATGGTGAATAATCTAGTCAGTAAATTGTAGATTAAATGACGATTATCACAACTAGTCTACTGGACAGAGGACCATTAATCTAAATCATATCATCGCAAACAAATTGAATATCAATCTAGATTGATCTGTGAGATTAGATTGATAACCTAATAGGTTTCGTAACATGGACAACCGAACACATTCATAGCTACTCGGCCTGCCAGAACAATCGCTCTGAATCAGCCAACAGGATCGATATGGATGCGACATCCACGTGTTATTAGGGCGCTCACGGGCGTGCCAGTCAGTCTGCCGCGCAAATACGCGCGCGAGCGTAGGACCAAACAGCTGAATTAAAAAAAAAAAGAACCAAACACGTCAGCGTCAACACTCAACAGCGACTACTCGTCCTCAATCATACACCCCGAGTCCGTTCTCCGCTCGATCGATTCGTCTGAACCATATCATTTAGGCCCCTCTCGATCGAATAGATAAGCCATTCCTGTGGACGCTTCCAGAAGCATCACTACGCGCGCGTGCAACCTTACCAAAGACTTCGTGCTGAACAGACACTCGGGTCAGCCTGCACGGCATAGATTGGTAGTACTTAGTAGTATACACATCGTGCAAATCACACCTAAGCAATGATTAGTGACTAGCTTGCTAGTGAGTCCAATCAGGAAAGGTAATTAAGATTAGATTCTTTTTATTACGGCTGATAGCTTATGGTTACAGTTAATAATTTTTAGTTCTAATATAAATACGTGTATGAATGTATCATATGTTAATAAGCTATTTTAAAAAAAACTAACCCAATAAACTATATTAATAAAACATTATTCTATTTATTTATTTTAAAAGAACTATACATTACAAATTATAAGTCATACGTATGTTGAAGATGGAGTCAAAAAGAGTTGGTGGGCACGTGACGTAACAAGGGAGCCTCGTAAAGGTGGCCGTGTTAACTGTTGAGGACGGACTCCATACCGATGCTAATGCTACCATACGTTTGATTTGTCCGCGCGCGCGCGTCCGCTTCTGGGGAAGTGGTTTACAGGGGCAGTTCTAGCTTGTGCACGCGGAACCAACGCCGCGCACGACTAGGACATGTCGCCGCCGGGCGCACCACCGGTACGATGTACGCAGCACCATCGGATCTCGCTTTTACCGCGCGGGTGGTGGTACGTCGAAAGTGAATCCCAATGAATCGACGGCTAGTGGAAATACTGACCAAACAATATATAAGAGCACTAGTCAAAGAGAGCTAGTAGTGATAATAATAAGTGGATTTGGTCTCTTTATATCTTTTTTAGGAGTTTATATATGTAGGTCGTGAAATTTATATTCTACCTTTTAATAATTATAAAAGATAAAGATATATTGCTATATTTTTTATACTATTAAACTTATTACATATTAGGCTAGTTGTAAGACCTAAGAGTGTGAGACACGTGTGTGAGTGGGAGTGTGCGTCGAAGCTGTACTCTCAAAAATGCGAAGCCATTAACGTGCTTTAGCGTTGCTCATGTGGCCTACTTCTAGTCGAGTGCGGCTCAGGTGCTGGGGGCACAGCACTTAGCGCGTGCAAGGGTGCCCCCAGCACCCGCCACGTGTCCCACAAGACCCAAAAAAATTCCGAAAAATTCGAAAAAAATACTTACAAAATCTGAAAATTCGTAAAAAGTACTTTTTAAGTATAAATACTTTTTTTGGTAAGTACTTAAATTTTTTTTATTTATACTTTTATTAAAAAGTATTTTTTAAGTACTTAAAAATACTTTTTAATAAAAGTATTTATACTTAAAAAGTAATGTTTACAAATTTTCGGATTTTATAAGTATTTTTTTTGAATTTTTTGGAATTTTTTTATGCCTTGTGGGACACGTGGCGGGTGCTGGGGGCACCCCCGCACGCGCTAAGTGCTGTGCCCCTAGCACCTGAGCCGCACCCCTTCTAGTCCGATCCAGTCGCAATGTAGATGTCACGCGTGCGTGTACATAGCATAGATGACATGTACCTGAGTAGTTATCTGGCTTCATCCAAGCATCCTCCTAGCTTGACTGAAGCATATGTTCAGCCTTTCAATGCGCTACATTTGTAGTGCGTTGATCTTGCACTATCTAAAGGTAGACAAGAAGCATGTGTAATACCCTCCTGAATCATGATACCTCTTCATCACCTAAAACCTGAATAATTTGGCCTCTCGTATCACCTAAAGCCATTGTTTAGGATTGGAGAGTACACATTCTTCAGACTTCAGAGGGAAAGAAGTTGGCAATCCAAAAGAAAAGGATGTCCAATTTCTTCTGTCCTGTGTCCTCTCGTACCAAGTAGAGCCATTTAGTTATTGCAAAATAGTAGCTTTTCCATTCCATATGCTATTTCACTCGTCATGCAACACTAGTAAGATCGCATATAACATAGTGGTGCCACTGCAACACATTTGATTGCAGACAATGTTCATGAGATGCACTTGTTTTTTGATAAAGAGAGGATGAGATTAAAAAAGTACACATTCATAATTTGGATCACGGTTGTATAGTCTTGTATTGTCAGAAAGTTTACTTTCTATCTGAAATAGTTGTTCAAGATTCAAGCCTATATAAAGCCTCATCAATAAGAGACTAGCATATTCATCAAACAAAATATCGACACCATTGTTAGCTAGAAAGGCACTAAAAATATTAGCTAGAATATTACTGATAACACTACCAACATTCCCTTATCTCAATTCCCCATAATCTAAATGCTGAACTAAATATTCCAATTTCCAACTTACTTGGGAGAAGATAACATATATTGATGTCCTTCTTGTGAGACTATGTGGATATCATTCCATAGTATATAAATGAGTATTTGACTTTGTTACAAAAATGTTGTGGTAGTTTGAGTTTGGTTTTAGGAGTTTGCAATGTTCAGAGTTGCTGTCAGGTATAAGACGGTCTAATTGCCCTGGGGATGATGGTCTAACTAACCGGTGGTCAGTGGTTTGACCGCTATGGACAAACAGTTAGATCGGTGTTGGTCGATTAAAACCAGTGTGGTCATAGAAGCTAGTCATGCAAAACTAGTGTGGTTGTGGAAGCTGGTCGTGAAAGACCAGTGTGGTCATTGAGACCAGTGTGGTTGTGTAGACTAGTTATAAGGAGTGAGGTGGCCAGTGGTCGATGGTCTAACTACCATAGGGAGGGCGATAAAACTGGTGCTGGGCGATCAGATTGGCTTCTCGAGAGACCAGACATATCTAGGGATATCCTAGTCATGTCTAGGGTGTTTAGAGAGGTTCTGAAGAGGCTAGACATGTCTGAGGTGTTGATGGGAATGGATTTTGAGTTAGTTTGAGTGTGAGTACGGCATGAGTGTCGTTGTTTTGGTGTGGTGTGTAGTATGATGTATTGCTTTGACTAATGTAAGTCAAATACATGGAATTTATGCTCGATATGGTTGCTTGGTCTTTGAATGTGCAGGTGGTTTGAAGAACGTTAGCAGTCAACAATAAGAGATCGGGACTAGCTGGGAAACTGAGGTCTGTGCGATCAAGTAAGTTCGAGTAAGGCTATATAGCTCAAGCAAGAAGCATGAAGAAGACAAGGATCATAAAGAGGCAAGTTGGTCCATACAGTGTACCGAGTGACGAAGCCAATATATGTAGAGACAATTGGGGAAAACCGAATGCATGAAAACATGATGGCTAGTCATTGAGTACTATGGGCTATGTGTGAAAGCATGCGAAGATGTTTTGATGTGAAGGTAAAGATTCTTGGTTCATCAATTGTGTTAATTGATAATTTTGTATCATATGATGCTATGTGATTTTTTGCTTGTTGTTGTTGGTTGTAGGACTCTAGAATTGAGTCATGATGAGGTGGATAGGATCGGGACCAAACTAGAGGAGCTGAGGTCCAGAGCGATCAAGGTGCTGCCACAAGATGACTGAGGTTAGCGAAGTGATTACAAGTTAGGAAGATAAAGAAGCAGACCGGGAGCTACCAGTGATGAATATAACAGATAATGATAAGGTGAATCAAGGTTAAGCTTAGGGAGGAGCTAAGACCTAGAACAGTTAGGAAAACCTGATGCCATCATGGTGCATGGTAGGGGTGGTAGTCGGGCCCGATTACCCGTTTACCCGTGGGTAAAAACCCTATTAGGGTAGGGTATGTTCCAATTTTTTTGCCCGCGGGTATACTAATGGGTCAAATCCTTTGCCCGATGGGTAAACGGGCACGGGTAGTCACTACCCATGCCCCCTTCGCCCGTTTACCCGCCAAACATGACTGACAAGTGGGCCCCTACCTCCCTGGGAGTCTTTGGTATATATACACTGAGCTAAAATCTTTAGGGTTTCCCTACCGCCGCACAAGCACAACTGGACAAAGCCTTCGGCCTCCCCCCTCCCTTGCGCGTTGCGCCCTCCTCCTTCGGCCTTCTACGGTTCTGCCCTCCTCCTTCTCTGGCTCTCTGCGCCGCCAGCTCCCTCCTCCTCCCTTGCGCCGCCGCCCCCGCCTCCTCCCTTGCGCCGCCCCCCTCCTCCTCCCTTGCGCCGCCGCCCCCTCCTCCTCCCTTGCACCGCCGGTCGCTGCCTCCTCCTCCTCCCTTGCGCCGCCTCCCTTCTCCCTTGCGCCGCCGCCGCCACTCCAGATCCGGTGTCCCTTTCTCCCCCCACACCGGTGACCGCAGCTCCAACCGAGGTGAGCTTTCCTCCTCTTCCCTTGTGCCGCCGGTCGCCGCCTCCTCCTCCTCCCTTGCGCCGCCTCCCTTCTCCCTTGCGCCGCCGCCGCCGCTCCAGATCCGGTGTCCCTTTCTCCCCCCACACCGGCGAGCGCAGCTCCACCGCCCCCTTCTCTTCCCTTGCGCCGCCGGTCGCCGCCTCCCTCCTCCTCTCTTGCGCCGCCGGTCGCCGGCTCCCTCCTCCTCCCTTGCGCCGCCGCCCCCTCCTCCTCCCTTGCACCGCCGGTTGCCGCCTCCCTCCTCCTCTCTTGCGCCGCCGGTTGCCGCCTCCCTCCTCCTCTCTTGCGCCGTCAGTCACCGCCTCCCTCCTCCTCCCTTGCGCCGCCTCCCTTCTCCCTTGCGTCGCCGCCGCCGCTCCAGATCCGAGGTGAGCCTCTCTATGGTAAATCATTCCTCTCTTGCAGTGAGCCGAGGTGATCTCACTTATTTTTCTTGCAGTGACTATGTCGACCCCAGAGAGTAGCAATCAGCTGGAGCAAGCTTCACAAGCTTCAGCCCCTGCTGTGGCCGCATCTGTAGAGGAAGTTCCTGCTCAAACTGAAGAACAAGAAGATGAAGTGACAGAAAATCATCGAACAAAGAGGAAGCTGACATCTGCCGTTTGGAGCGAGTTTACAACAGTGCAAGTGAATGGAGTTGATAAGGCAAAGTGCATGTGGTGCTTTAAGCAACTTTCGGTGATACTAAAATGGCACAAAACATCTACATTCTCATTTAAAAGTCCGCATTTACGAAAGAGGGATGGAGAGAAAGTACAAACTAATTTGAGATTTGGCAGTAGTGAAGGAGGGAAAGTAGCTTTGGGGACCTATGTCTTTGATCAAGAAGTAGCTAGGAAAGCACTTTATACCATGATTATTCTGCATGAATACCCTCTGTCCATTGTTGAACATCATGGCTTTAGGAAATTTGTGAGTTCATTGCAACCCTTGTTCAAAATGGTCACTCGGAACACTGTTAGAAAGGATATCATGGATTATTATGAGGTGGAGAAAAGGAAGGCTAGTTTTTTCTTAAAAAAAATGAATTGCCGTGTTGCTATTACAACTGATCTTTGGACAGCTGATAACCAAAAGAGAGGCTATATGGCTGTCACCGGGCATTTCATTGATGATAATTGGAAGCTTAGAAGTTGCATCTTGAGGTGATTTTTAGTCTTGTTCTTTATGTTTCAGTAGTTAACATCTACTTTTCCTTCACTTTCACACTGAAATGATGCAATATTTTTGTAGGTTTGTGTATGTTCCTTGCCCTCATACGGCTATTGTTATTGCAAATGCTCTATATGCATGCCTCCAAAGTTGGGACATTGACTGTCGGGTATCCTCTATGACTCTTGATAATTGTTCTACAAATGATAATCTTGTAAAAAAATGGAGGACAAGATTGGGGCAAGTAATCTTTTGTTGGAAGGACTACACATGCGTTGTTGTGCACACATCCTTAACTTGATTGTCAAAGATGGGTTGGATGTGATTGGGCCATGTATTGTAAGCATACGGGACAGCGTTGCTTATTGGCTTGCCACTCTAAAAAGGTATGAAAAATTTGTGAAAGCAACCCAGCACCAAAAGATTGAATTGACTAAGAAGTTGTGCCTTGATTGCAAAACTAGATGGAACTCAACCTATATCATGCTTACTGTTGCTATACCATATAGGAAAGTTTTTGATCGCTTGTGTCAATTAGATAAAGACTTTATTGCTCCTACTTCTGATGATTGGAACTTTGCCTCAGTTGTCTGTGATAGATTGGAAATTTTTCATTCTCTCATGGAGTTGTTCTCTGGAACTAAGTATGTTACTGCTAATGTGTGCTTCCCTAAAATATGTGAGATCAAGTTAAAAATAAAAAATTGGCAGTTGTCTGAAGATATGGTGATTAAGGAAATGTTTGATGCCATGATAAAAAAGTATGATAAGTATTGGTCAGATATACAAGGTGTTGTGGTTGTTGCTGTTATTCTTGATCCACGTCTTAAAATGACAATGTTACATGCTTGCTACATTGCTCTTTTTGGTGAAGAAAATTCTGAAAAATATGTTAATGCGGCCTATGAATTCTTGTCATCCTTGATGAATGAGTACCAAGCACAAGTTGAACAAGAGGGTGTTGGTACATCAACTGCTAGTAGCAGTAATACTAGCTCAATTAGTGCTTTAGAGGTCTTGGAAATATTCAATGAACTAACTGCCAACAAAAAGATCACTGCTCTCCGGAGGACAAAAAATGAGTTGGATCGCTATTTGGAAGAAGAAACACTTCCATGTGAGACGGGTGTGGATTTTGATATCCTTGGTTGGTGGAAGGTTGCAGGAAGTCGCTATCCCACACTAAGGATGGTGGCTCGTGATATCTTAGCTATCCCAATAACTACTGTTGCTTCCGAGTCAGCCTTTAGCACTAGTGGAAGGGTTCTAAGTGAGCATCGTAGCCGTCTCACTCCAAAAATGTTGGAGGCATTAATGTGCAGTCAAGATTGGCTTCGTTATCAGCTTGAAGGTATGGAATTGTGCAATTGTGTTGTCTATTCTTTTCATTTGATGGCCAACTACTAATGAAAATATTATTTTTTATGATCTAGGTGAAGATGGGTCTGATGGCTTCTGGACATGCCTTGAAGATGTTGTGGAGGACTTCAAGGATAACTCATCTTGCATCACAATTGTTGATTCAGATTGATTTCATCCTTGCTACATTGAACTGTGGACTTGTAGACTTGTTGCTGGGATTGAACATTGCTTGTTGACAATTTATATTGTGCTTTTATTAAATTATGATGCCCTGGCTGGCTGTGTGGTCTTGTAGACTTGTAACTTGTTGCTAGGATTGAACATTGCTTGTTGACAATTTATATTGTGCTTTTATTAAATTATGATGCCCTGTCTGGCTGTCCATTTGTTGGAGTACATATTGTTCACTAGCAGCACATACAGGTGGTGCTAAGCTATGCATAATGGAAGGAACTTATCTTTTCTTGATAAACCCACTAATGCTCCTAGTTTGTACCTATTTAGATACTTTCCTGGTGTGCTAGGTCAATGATTTTTAGCTGCGAAGTCATTGTGTTATTATGGTGTTACTTTGCTATTCATATTTGCTATTGCCTGATTATTTTCCTTTTTAAACAATTTTGTGTTGGATGCATTCATGGAGGCCCCGCCCAAGGACCTGCAAGCTTGTCCAAATGTCTCAGGTGTTTGGTAAGATCAGTTGCTAATGAGAACAACTGCTAGAATTTGCTACCTTCATTTTCCCCATGTTCTGTTGGTAAAATGCAACTCTGCAAATAGCATCACATCACTTAGAAAATAACTGGTACTGTCAAAATGACATGTGCAATATTGTCTAGATATTTGTTGGCGGGCAAACGGGCATGCCCGCGGGCATACGGCGCCTGCGGGCGGCGGGCATGGGCGCGGGTTTTTGCCCGTCACGGGTGGCGGGCACGGGCGTGGGCATGGGTATGCAATACCCGTGCCCGTCGCGCCCGACTGCCACCCCTAGTGCATGGAGAGGTATGTGTCACGCCAATTGAGTTGGGCTCATTTGTAAGTGAGGATAGTTCGGTGGGAACCATATATGTGAGAGGCTTGGAGGCAAGTCGTTGGGATCACATAGAGTTGAAGATGAAGCACGGAGTTGCTTCAAGATGAAGAAAACACGAAACTTCATAGAAGGTGGTTTAGGGGTAAAACGGTCTTTTTGTCCCAAACTGAAAAGTTGAGACTTGATCAAACGACGGTGCGAGGAGGCGCACGAGAGGTGGTTTAGGTCAAGGATGTATTGAAAATGTTAAATAGATCAAGTATTTATTCATCACCAGGTTAATGGTTATGTGCGCTTTGAGAAGCGTGCATGTGTGTAAAACCTGATATAGTGCTGTGTTAATAGGTTAGTCTATGTAAGTGGATGAAATCCAACTATAGGGCTAGTTAGGGTTTCTTGTGATCCTCCATATATAAGGAGGGAGAGGTGTTGGCTTTGGGCTATGTTTTGGAGAAGCTTGTGCTAAGCCAATTTGAGAAGATTAGAGTTTTTGAAGAGGACCTTTAAGAGATGAATTGTGGCTATTTTTCTTTAGCTTTTTTTTTATCATTCTTAGACTTTGCAGTTGGTTAGAGAGTGGCGATAAGCATTCATCTCCAAGTATCAATATATATCAAAATTCATCTAAATATTTCTTCTATTTGCTTAAGTGTTGAAATCTTGATTTGACTTGATTTTTGGTGTTTTCTTCTCCCTTCTTGATCTTGCTGTGATCCATGATTAGTAAAAAAAGGTAAAAAATGATTTTAGTTGATTAATCTTCATCCATCTAGATCACTCGTATAGCAAGACTCGAGATCAAGCCCGGTTTTACTTGTTCTTGGTTCAAATTTAGGTTTTCATGGTGAATATGATTTTCTGATGAATCTGTGCCTAGATTAGCTTGCTAGGATATGTAGAAGTAGATTTGGATCATCATCTTGATTAGAAACTCCTTTTTAGAGTTTTGGATGTTCTTAAGACCTAGATTTGATTTTCTTTAAATTAGTGAGGTTGAGCCTAAAAACTTTGTGATTCTTGATTGGTTTAGGTTTCTAATATCTTGAACAAGTCTCATACAAAATTTAAGAATGTTTGGATGAGATTTGAGTAATTTCTTGATATTTGAGTTTTGTCCGGAGAGGCCTTTTTAGTTTGGGAATAGGGGACTAGTCAGACCGGCTCCAGGCTTGCAGTTAGACTGGTGACCAATCAGTCCGGCCCTAGACCAACAAGACTGCCTAGGCCTGGTCAAATAGGTCTTAAGCTAGTGGTCAGACCGACCCAGTAAGGTTTTATCCCATTCGTTGTTTCTTGGCCCAGTAAGGTTTTATCCCATTCGTTGTTTCTTTTGTTCACTTGGGTTGTTGGCTTCTATTTTGTTTATATTTCCGTTGTGCATCTGATCTTATTTACTTTTCATAGCTAATTAAGTGAAGAAACCAAAAGGATTGATTTTATTAAAGTCGAAAAAGAGACAAAGATCATGCACCCTCTCTGATCTCCGTTATCGGCCCTACATTTCTCAACACATAATGGAATTCAGAATCTCTCTTTACTTTCATGAGAGCTCACTAGACTTGCTTGGTCACTAAATAACATTCATGATCCATGACTTCCTACTCCTAGCTTTTTAACTACCCTGCTGAATAGGGAGGAAATCTGAAACACGGGCAAAGGATGAAAGGTCCATCTTCTTCAACAGGAGAATATAATTGAGCCAATAATGCCAAAAGAGAGACTGAACTTTCGTCGCAGAAGAAGAGCTATCTAGCCCCCACACAGAGAGAGTTGAAACTTTCTCCATCCATGGTGGAATGTAGTCAGACACCGGCAAATGATACCTCCCTCAGATGAACTAAATAAAACTTTTGCAACACCACCACATTACTGCAAAGACTCTACATGCTCTGGCTGCTCTCCACGGTCATGCATGACGGCATATGAGTCGGTAGAAAATTAGAAGCTGTACTCGCTTCTTGGCACTCACATGTCTAATTGATGATTTGCTGCTTTTAATCTCACTTATGAAACTTCAGAACCAAAGTAGTAGTAATTGCATTCTGATGAACTTGATTTAACCTTGAGTATACCATCTCCTGATCTATTGCGCTTTCTCCTGACCTTGAGCCCATTTGTTTATTCTGCTTCTTTGGTTGCTGAAAAGAATATGTAAACCAGAAGTCTAGAACGCGCAAAGTATATTGTTACACCTAACTCATCGCGAATTCAATTAGTACCAATGCAACGTTGAAGGCTTAATACTAACAGCTAGCTTTAGAATCTTGACTAATGGTACTGTAAGAATTACATGAGTGAAAAGTACATATACATAAGACCATGCAATCAGGAGAGCACAAGTCTCCTAGTCCTACTGTATGCTATATGCATCTGGACTCTGGAGTGCATGGCTTGAAAAGTTGAAACTGACGTGAAAAAAACATGAGCAATGAGTCTACAATTGCAACCTAACCAAGATGCTAAAAGACAGATAGACCTGCTGCTACGAGGTAGTACTAGTACTGCTACTTTATAGATTGATTTGGTCAGACAAGAAAAGTCTAGCTATAGCCTGGAGCAATACTCAAATCAACAAGAAACATCAGACGGTACACATCCCCTAATCACTGTTGTAGATAACGCGCACGCACAACACAATGATTCGGTGATGCCTGATGAATTAACCTAACCACATGATAGATGACGTGTGTGCACAGTGAAGTCCACCTGCACTACAACGTTAACTTTTTTTTTTATATAAAAAAGTAAAGCTTGATGCTGGCTTCCGAAAGGAAAACGAAAGGTACCACTCGTAAGTGGAGGAAACAAAGGATGATCACCGAATCATTGTCAACCTTCCAGTTATTTTTGTTGAGAAACCGTCGCTGGCGATCAGTCCGAACGATTTCTCTGCTTAGAACAAGAACAAATCAATCACAGAATCACAGAGAGAATAGATTGAACACAGAGAGATAGAGAGAACTCCTGGTCTTTCTTTATTGCTTTAGATTGCATCGGGGTACATAATAAGGGGGGTCTAGGTCCCTATTTATAGTCTACGGTGGGGTGCCCAAATATGTCAGGACTCTTGGCCATGGGCCCAGTTTCCTAACACTCCCCCTTGAGCACTCACCCAGCATGCTCATGCCTCGTCAAAACTCCATAAAAACCCAGTGGGAAAAATTTGAAGAAAGAGTACATGATACATGTGATGCTGCGATGCACGAATTGCCTCATTAAAAACCTTGGTCGAGAAACTTCATGGAAAACTCGTCAAGAGAAAAAGAGTACAATTCACCCAAATTCATTTGGTCTGCAAGACTTTATTTTTGGGTACTTAATCTTTATGATTAAGATTTATTAGCGGGCTTGTGAGAATTCTCCCCCTGAATTCTGCACTTCTCTAAGTCTCATCATTCCAATTCCACGCACGCACCTTTCAAGGCTAGATGCGGGGAGTGACTTAGTGAATAAATCTGCGAGATTTTCACATGACTTAGTATGCAGTACTTTAATCTCGTTCATCTTTTGCAATTCATGTGCATAGAAGAACTTGGGGTTGATATGCTTTGTGATATGACTCTTCACATAGCCCGTTTGCACTTGTGCAACGCAAGCGGCATTATCTTCATAGATAATTGCGGGGGTTTGCACAATGTTCATCCCACATGACTGCTGGATGCGGTGAACCATTCGGCGGAGCCAAGCGACTCTCATGCGGCTTCATACAGTGCTATAATTTCTGAGTGGTTCGTCGAAGTAGCTACCAGGCTTTGCTTAGACGATTTTCATGAAATTGCAGTTCCACCACACAGGAATACATAGCCTGTTTGTGACTTAGCGGTATGCGGGTTTGACAGATACCCAGCATCTGCATAGCCAATCAAGTTCAGGTCTTGATTCTTTCTGTAGAACAATCCGAGGTCCTTGCTACCTTGGAGGTATCGGAAAATGTCCTTTATGCCCTGCCAATGCCTTTTGGTGGGCTCTGCACTGTACCTTGCTAAGAGGTTCACGGCAAATGCAATGTCCGGTCTAGTGCAGTTTGCTAAATACATGAGTGCTCCCACTGCACTCAAGTATGGGAATTCCGGTCCCAGGACTTCCTCCCCCTCTTCCCTAGGTCGGAAAGGATCTTTTTCTTGCTGTAAAGACCTACCGATCATCGGTTCTTTCGAGGGAAATGCCTTCTCGAAGCCAAACCTTTCAAGCACCTTCTGGGTGTAGGTCGACTGATGTACCAAGACTCCTTCAGGGACATGCTCAAGCTGCTGGCCTAAGCAAAACTTGGTCTTGCCCAAATCTTTCATTTCAAATTCTAACTCCAAGTAGGAGCTTGCTTCTTTTATGTCTTCGGCTGTCCCGGTGATGTTCAGATCATCTACATACACAGATATTATACAGAACCCATTCTGGGATCGCCGTATAAATACACAAGGACAGTCTTCATTGTTCGTGTAGCCTTTCTTGCAAAGAAAGTCGCTTAAGCGATTATACCACATCCTTCCAGATTGTTTCAGTCCATACAGTGACTTTCTGAGTTTCACACTGTACAGATTTCTATTTGCTCTGTCTTGGTTCGGGAGAGGAATTCCTTCAGGGACTTTCATGTAAATCTCCGAATCCAAGTTACCGTAAAGGTATGCAGCCACAACATCCATCAATTTCATTTCTAAATTCAAGTTCACTGCCATTGAGATCAAATATCTAAAGGTAATTCCACTCATGACTGGGGAGTAGGTTTCTTCATAATCAACTCCAGGACGTTGAGTGAAACCTTGGGCTACCAGCCTTGCTTTGTATCTCACTACTTTATTTCTTTCATTTCTCTTTCGAACAAATACCCACTTATGCCCAACGGGGTGTATGTGGGGAGGCGTGCGGCATACGGGCCCAAACACCTCTCTTTTGTTCAGAGATAGCAATTCAGTTGCTATTGCCTTCTTCCAATCTTCCCAATCTGATCTTTTCTTACATTCAGCGAGCGATGCAGGCTCGGGATCAAGATCGATGATGGTGGAATTTTCTTTGTGAAGTAGATATCGATATTAGCTGTTGTCCTATTCAGGGACTCTCCCGTGTGCACATAATTTATAGCTATTTCTTCATGAGTTGCTTCTTCTGGAGCTTCACCTTGCGCATCGCTTCTTTCAATTGCGGTGGCAAGTCCCTTTAAGTTTTCGGCTCCGATGTGTGCGCACACATCCATGCCGATGGGGATATTTAGATCCGGTATGCCCTTTTCTGAAGGTGTCATACTTGTGCCAGGTCTCAACTGGCTCCCCTTCTCATTCTGGGGGACTTCAATAATCGGCTGTGGTAAGTCCTTCTTATCCTTCTTCACCAGGCGTCCCCGGTTACTAAGGATTCGAGGAACCGGAGTTCTCGTCCTTTATTATTTTTCTGAGGCCTCTGGACGAGATTAGGGATACATTCTGCTTTATTTGGTATTTCAACCCTCTCCGGTGCAGTGCGTGCAGGCACATGCGACTTAGTCACGCTCTTCAAATCACTAAAGTGATCAGGCAGCTGATTTGCTAATGCTTGCAAATCTATTTTGTCTTCTGGAGTTCTATTGTCTTCTAGACTTCTCTTGTCTTCTGGACTTCTCTAGTGCGCGGGTCATCTGCATGGATTCCCCAGGCTTGCCACGTAATTTCCCGACATTATTCATCAAGGGGTTGATTTCCTCCCCCTAATGTTGGGAAATTTTCGGTGGTGACACTCGCGCTAGTTGCATAGGTGAATGGATGTTGTAGGCCGAATGTCTAGGGTTGATAAGATTCGCTGCATGTAGGACTGCATGTCCCCAACATGTAGCTGCTAGATTTCAATTATGCAAGAGGGTCGGGCAATAATTCTTTTAATTAAAGCCTCTGCCAAACCATTCTGGGTATGGACATGCGGTACTGAATGCTCATCTGCAATTCCCATCGCCATGCAATAATCATCAGATGCCTTTGAAGTAAATTCGTCGGCGTTGTCTATTCTAATGGACTTGATGTGATGTTCAGGAAACACATTTCTGATGCGAATGATCTGCGAGATCAATTTTGCAAAGGCGTGGTTCCTTGTGGACAACAAAACCCACATATGACCACTTCGAATAAGCGTCAATGAGCGCCATGAAATACTTAAATGGCCCTAAGACGGGTTGAATGGGACCGCAAATGTCTCCCTGGATGCGTTCCAGGAATGCAGGGACTTCTTCCTTCATTTTCAGAGTGAATGGTCTAATAATTAGTTTCCCGGTGGCACATGCAGGGCACACAAAATCTTCATGATTCAGAAAATTCTTCACATTAATATTATGCCCATGCGAGTTATTTATTATGTTTCTCATCATCCTAAGACCTAGGTGGCCTAAACTGTCATGCCAGAGACAGAAGAGTTCAGAGCTTCTAAATACTATCTTCAGGACAGTGTACGCTGCAGGCGCCTTAATGTTGGTATAATATAGCCCAGTTTCAAGTGAAGGAAGTTTTTCTTTTGCCATTCTCTTCGCGCTTCATTATGAGCAGGTATTTCTTACCGTACTCTTCTTTTAGTCTCAACGTGGAAACCATTGGCGTGAATATTCTTAAAACTTAGGAGAGTTCAAGTCGATTCTGGGTACAATAAGGCTTCTTTAATTACCAAAGTTGTGCCCATGTGGCTCTTCCGGAACCAATTATACATATATCGCTGCTGGCGATTGTCGTAAGGCTGCTAGTGCTCTTACGAATCGACTTGAAAATTCTTAGTCTCTCTTAAGATGGTATGCATTGTGCCGCTATTAGCTAAGCACACTTCCTTTATAGGGCGCTACACTTGTTCTAATATAGGGTATTTTATTAATATGCATGAGAAGGCAATTAACACATAAATAAATACACCAATATCAGAACATATCATGCCATCATAAACTGAATAAATGAATGAGTTCTTCAAATATCATCCAACCATCACGAGAAGATAACAATTCTTAAGTACCATCCATGCAAATTCCAACATATTCTTCCACACAAAATAAATGACAATTAAAGTCGAAATGCATTCAGTGCACTGGACTTTTTCTGCTATTTCTCGGGGTGACATTCTCTTCAATAGAAATCATGACGGTGGCTGTTTCTAGGTCGAGAGGGGTGCTGCTGTCGTAATGGTCTCAAACACCATCAGCGCAGGCAGCTGTTCAGAACGCTCCCCCTCAACCGATACAGAGTGGACTTCATGTGCCCTTTGCCATCCCATTTTGGCTTGCTGGCCTTATTCTTTCGTGGAGCATCTGATTCGCCTTTCTGGGTTGCGGCCTTACCCTTCCTTCCCCTTTTCTCTATCAAGTGCTTTCGCACCTTGTTGCTCCCAGCGTTGGCTTCACGGCCAGTGGAGCTCCCAGATGGTTAAGTGACTTAGTTCTTTGCGGAGAACTTTGTCTTGAGCCTTCGCAACCTGCATCATATCAATCAATTCGGCATATTCCTCATAGGCGTCTTGACGATAATTGCGTGCGGATTGTACTTCATTGGGGTGGAAGGATTTTCTCAATTTTCTGTATTGGGGTACAAATCCTGTGCAAGGCAGAATTGTTTTCCCCTGACCGTCTTAAAGTCGGCAAAACTCAGTCTAATCCACTCTTGCTCTGCTTTGAGGAAGAATGGTGTACTTTTAGCCTCTCAAGCCGCTTCTTGAGTGCGATCCAGAGTGCTAGCGCACTATTCTCCGTTATGTACTCATTCTTAAGAGTGAGACAGAGGTTGGGCGTCATACGGTCCGCCAATCCAATAGCTGCGCGGAGCTTCCTGGCTCCAAGCACAATCTCGACATCGGATGCCAACATCAGATAATTTTGGCCATGTTGGGCCAGCTCCTCGAACTCCCAGTTCGTGATGCTAGTCATCTAAATGTGTATAAGTCTACTGCTGGTAGACATGCACGGAATAATTCACTGCGGGTAAATAAATGGTAGAAAAGGTTCTCGCAATGTTTCATAATTTTCTGTGTATTTCCTATAATTTTTACTGCTAATTTCAGTGATTAAAAGCAATTTTCAGCAATTACAATTAACCAAAACAGTAAATAAATACAGAAAATACAGAATATAATAATGGCAGAAATAAATAAGCTTCAAATGCTAAAAATAATTCAAAATTTAGATTCCCGAGGCCCTTTTACGCAAGAATATGAAATTTCAGCTAATTCTGCAATTCCAGAGGGTTTTTACGCAAAATTTCAATTCAGAGAAAAATTCGCGCAATTTCCTAATTTACCGAGGGGTTTTCTGCAAAATTCTGGACCCGCTCGTAAATTTGAGGGCTTATTCGTAATTTTCAGAATTACGAGGCCTATTATGCAAAATGCAGGACTGAAATCAAATAATTAAGGGCTAATTACTAAATTCATAAAGATGGGGGGTTTTCTGCAAAAATTCCCAATGCTCCCCTCCCGGTCGGGCCACTTTGGCCCATTGTTTCCCCCCCGGCCGGCCCATCTCTTTCTACCCCGGCTGGCCCATCACCCCCGGGCCCATGCGGCCTTTCCTTTTACTACCCCAGCCCAACCCGTTCGCCCCTACCGCTCCCCCCACGCCCGGTAGGGTTTCCCCATTAGGTGGCGGCGGCGGCATTAGCAGCCGAGGCTCGCTGCTCGGCGACGGGCCGGCGAGAGGAGGCGGCGCAGGCGGCGCCGTCTTGCGCGCGGAGCGGCGGTCGGTCAGTCACGAAGATGGTGGGGCCGACATGCTGGGCGGCGGTGCTTGCCGGCGTTGTGCGGGGCGCGGCGAGGTACACGGCCCGTTCGGGACCGCAGCGACGCCGCGGCGGCGGCGGCGGCGGCGCGGCGCGACGGGCGGCGGCGGGCGGCGGCGCCGCGCGGGCGCGGCGCGGCGCGCGCGCGCGCGAAGATCAGCGGCGCCAGCGCGGGGCGGCCGGTCGCGCATGCGGGCGCGGAAGGCAAGGAGATGGCCGGTCACGCGTACATGTGCGGCGGGCGTTCTCTGCCGAGGCGGCGCGAGCGCGAAGCGGGCGCGGCCAAGACGCGCGGAAAAAGGGCGGCTTCAGGCCGGGAGTCGGCCAAGTGCGGGGCCGGGTCCGAGGAGGCTGCCGAGAGGAGGCGACGCACGGTCGCGTTCACCGGTCGGCCATGTAGGTCGCGTTCGGGCAAAGATGCCGAGGCCAGCGGCGCCATGTGGAGCGAGCGGCCAGCGTTGCCGTGCGGGGCAAGCGGCGGCCATGTGTCGACCGGTGCTTCAGGCGCACATCCAGGGGCAACTGGTGCTTCGGGAAGTCGAGGTGTTGGCCGGGACGCGCGTGCGGGCGCGGTGAAACCAGACGCGGAGAGCACGCGTACGGGCGCGAGCGCGCATGCAGGCGCGGTAAGGCCGAGCGGCAGGGAGCCGGCCATGGTAGCTTCATGCCGGTGATGGGCCAGCGATAGCTTCTGGCCATCGCCCAATCTTTTGTGTTGTGCTTCCTCTTTTTTCTTTGTGCAGATGACATGTAATACTTGAACCAAGACAATGCAAAAATCTTCTCGTGCAGATTCAAGCAAAATCATGCGAAAATTTTCTAATCTACGATGCAATCAACATCTACCCCGTTTTGCAATCTACCGATCGACATTGTGCCGGCGATTTCAAATCTGCTCGCGGTAGACTAGGGCGGATTTGCATCGTTTCTAATCTACAGTGCAATCAACATCTACCCCGTTTCACAATCTACCGATCGGCATTGTGCCGGTGATTTCAAGTCTGCTCGCGGTAGATTAGGGCGGATTTGCACCGTAGAATTTCAATCTAGAACGCGAAAAGAAAATACAGATTCAAAAGCGATCTGAAAATCAATCTGTGCTTCGATGATTACCTCGTTCACCGGAGCGAAGTCGTGCTGATAACGTGTTGAGAAACCGTCGCTGGCGACCAGTCCGAACGATTTCTCTGCTTAGAACAAGAACGAATCAATCACAGAATCACAGAGAGAATAGATTGAACACAGAGAGATAGAGAGAACTCCTGGTCTTTCTTTATTACTTTAGATTGCATCGGGGTACATAATGAAGGGGGTCTAGATCCCTATTTATAGTCTACAGTGGGGTGCCTAAATATACCAGGACTCTTGGCCATGAGACTAGTTTCCTAACAATTTTGCAGCCTCGTTACAAGACGAGGATCGAGAAGGATGGATAAAGACCACAATTCTCGGAAAGGCCGAAACCCATAGTCCCTAGAGATGTGCAGCCTTATAAGCAAACATTATGGGCCTTGTGAATATCGAGCAATTCTGGTGGCCCATGACAACGACTGATCCCCGTCTCGAAGATCCCAGGAACAATCTGAGCCATCAATTTCTTTGATTGCGGTTCCTGCTAACGATCGAGGCTCTGTCACTTGTCCTAATCACCGTCAATTCTGGCCTGCCGCCCCTCGTAGAGATTAAATGCTGGCTGATGTCTTCGTCTGCGCAAACCACACCACAATAATGGGAATTTTTTGTACGGATAATCCATTTTTTATTCGAAAATACATAAATATACCCGCGACAAAATTTTTTACAAAAATAGTCTCCAGTCGCCCCCCCATTGGGCGACTTATTCCTTTCGCCCAACCTAAGCGACACAATATCTGTCTGGTTCTTGAGCGATCGCAAGTAGTCGCTTTACAATTGGGCGACGACATGCGATCGCCCAATGGATGGGCGACTTATAACTCGATCGCCCAATGGATGCGACTTTACTCACTCCCGTGATTTTGTAGAGTTTTGTCAATTTTGTAGTTTTAAACTGGAAAAAATATGGTGTAGTTGTAATATAATGTTATGTTTATTGTATGTTGTACGTGCATTAAAAATTGTGAGAAATTTTTTAAGAACAATTGATCGTAGAACGTTTGATATATACATTGGTAAGTGATATTTTTATGTTACTAAGAATTAGTGTACGAAGAAAACTCGTATGTTAATTATTATTACATGATTTGCTATCTGAATCATTCAATGCGAACACACGAGATAATAACCTTATGTGAATTGAAATAAACTTCATAATACTGATTGGGAGTAACATGCAGCTTACGCTTTATTACATGCATAACATATAGCATGATATGCGACTAACCCACCCAATCGCTCGTACCACCTCTTTCGTGTGGACCGGGGCCACTTTCTCGCCACATTTTGTCTCTGGGTGTAGCGTGGTTGTTTCCCCTTTTGTCGCGCTTTGAAGATGGCTCCACTGCATCCTTCTTCTGTCACTCTTGGACTTGAGGGCTGCCTCACGAGCTTGAAGCTCTTCCTCCCGACGCTTGATGGTCGCTTCACGCAGACTTAGCCGCTCCCGCCTCCTTTACTGACTCATCCTCCTTGCCCTTCGACGGATTTGGTCCACCCTCACGCGGCGCTCTTGCTCAAGCCGCATCCGCCGCTCTACCTCGCGAGCTCGAGTCATCTTGACAAAGTATTGTCCTTTGTTTTCCACCTCCACCGCTGGTTATTTGGCCATGCCGGCGCACCGATCCACCCATTCCATGAACCCGCAAGCCTATGTGTGGCGTGGTAGATGTCATGGATCAAGTTGAAAACGATAACGAAAAGAAATGATTTAGTTATGGTCGTTACCACGAAGTCGCCATCCGTGTCGTGACACTTGAAGAACCTACGGCCGTATTTGGCTCGTTGTACTCGATCACCCGGACTCCCAACATCACCCTAAAGCCGCAATGGCACTTCGGCGCTCATGCCACTCCGGCACTCCAAATGGGTCGGACCTCCAAGAAGACATTGTTGTGTAGTAGTATTGTGATGCCTTGAGGAGGAGATGTGGTATGGAAGACATAGGAGGGAGGCCTTTATGTAGGCAAAGTTATCCAGTGCAATGGGCATAGTCCATGGAGAGGATATTTTCGCTTTTCCTGGATTCCAGTGTAGCAATAAATGGCCCTATACAGGCTTTTCAGAGACTATAATCTCGTAATAAATTCATAGTTTGTAGCCTTTTCAGAGATTGGACCATTCAAAGCCTAGAAGGCTAAAGACCTACGCCCCTATATGTGTACAGCCTACAGGCCTACTCCTGTAAAGGCTAAAGACCTACGCCCTATATGTGTACAGGCTAAAGGCCTACTCAGTCACAAGCAAAGTCGGCATATGCTGCCCGTTTTCTCATGTCATCGAGCAAAGCTGCCTCTTTTGTCATCTCACCGAGCAAAAGTCGACCTCTTGTGTCATGTCCTCGAGCAAAGTCGGGCGTGTTGTCATGTCCCCGAGCAAAGCCTCTTTTTGGTGGTCATCGCATTAAGCTGCCCTGGTTTGCTATAAGTAGCAGGGTTGGGGTCGCATGACATTGTGAATCGAACAAAGTATACCCTGTCTTTCGTGGTGAAACATACCATGTCTGAAGTCGAGGGGCCAGTGGGATTTGGGTCACCGAAGGACGACATTCCCTTAGAAACGAGGGATATGTTTGGTCCGCAGATCGATTGATACCAAGCCGGCGTGCTCAACCACCGTGGCGAAATGCGACACAATGAGTACGCGGTCGTCGGATCTTGGATTCCCCGAACGATGGGGGGCGACGTTTCTTCCGATGCTCACGCTCCGGGGTACAAATTAGTAATGTTACATTTTGTATTGCTTATGGACCCTCGAAGTTTACCGTCATTTTTTGTGCAGATGGCCAAATGCGACTTCTCCCATCGGATCGACCCTCCTCACGAACGGTATGTTGATCGTTATGTGGATACGTTATGGGCTCGAATATGGGACTTGGAGTACCGAATGGAGAGTCTCACCGAGGAGAACAACGACCTCCGCGAATGATGCAACGCGAGAGGGCAACGAGGAGGTCGTGAATATAGGAAGCTCTTATGATCCCACATGTTGCTGCGCAACCCGAGCTGCATATGTGCATGCCACTACCATGACGGCCACCACGTCCGAGGCGGCCCCTCAACAATTCTCCATGTGGGTGCCACGAGGCTCGTTTGGCATGTAGGTAACGAGGTTATGCTTGTGTCGTATTTTAGTTCATGTATTTGTTCATGTGTTGGCATGTAGAATTTGTGTCGTTTGGCATGTGGCGGTAGGATCGTTGTGTTGAATTAAAATGTTGGGTGTACTACTTTTCATAAATTCGTATGTGTAATGTATGTGTTGTTTCGTGTTATAAGTGCGTGACGCCTTCATTTTCTCGTGACCTTCGTTGAAACTTCGTGTTAAGCATGTGATGGATTAGTTGTTATCTTCGTGGAGTTGTTATCACAAGCAATACTGAGCATGAAATACAAGGTTACAACATACATACAAGGAATAAGTCCATTACAACATACAAGGATGTCCATTACAACATACAAGGATGAAATACCACCTGCTCGCACTTCACGTGATGTCCACGGAATAAGTCCATTACAACATACAAGGATGTAACATACAAGGTTAACAAATGGTACATTAAATTTAGCATGCATTACAACACCAACTCATCGATCGGTCATGCATTGCATCGTCTAGTCAGGTGCCCTCCCGACCGATCGCCCACAACGTGCACCGATGTTCCACTGTGATTCGTCCATGTCATTTCTAATACGTCGGCTCTGTCGCCGACCCTTCCCACCCTTCAGCATGTTAATATCCGAACCCGATCCTCGCTGAAATGTCCAAAGTGGTGAAGTTTCCCACCGCCTCAACCCCGGAGCTCCCACACCAAGCTTGCAGTATTCTCTCTTTGAAAAAGTACTCGGACATGAAGTTGGAAGGATCAATGCGCACGGTTCCGCATGCAGCGAGGACATGAGAGCATGGCACGTGTAACAACTTAAGCTTGTTGCATGTGCAGCTAGGTCTATTTGCATGATCTCCAAGGCATACCTCGTGAGTAATAAGTGAACGAGATGTCCCAAATCCAGCTCACACGGAGTATCACCTCAAACGATGCTCCTGTTGCCCATGCAATGCATCGTGTGCAATTGAGCCTTCTGTGCCTTCGTCTCCATGTACGCAGTAATTTTTGACGAATACAGGGCTCCGGGATTGGCCGCATGAAGTGCGGCACTCGCGTGCCTGTCTCTGAAGTAGCGGATTGTGCTGTGAAGAACACCTTCCACGATGGCGACAAGGGGCTGAGAACGGAGACCCCTGAGAACCCAATTGTACACCTCGGCAAGGTTACTTGTCATTATTCCGTACCTTGCGCCATCCGTGTCGTGCAACAGCGACCACTTCTCCAATGGTTCCCCCTCGATCCACTGCGAGAAGCACTTGATGTTTCGCGCGCTCCTCCTTCTTGGACCACTTGGGTTAGACTCATCGATTGCTGGCAAGCATTGCGGTTGTGCCGCCCAAGGAGTGACCGGCCCCTTGCTCCTCTCGTCGACGTTCTTCCCGTGTGCTCATCCAAAGAACCCCATAAAGTATCAAATTTTCTCTGCTGGTTCGCCTAGCAAGCCTCTTGAATAGCTTCATCAAAGATTGTTTCGGAATTGCTTGAAAAAGTTTGCCCTAAGTGACGATCGCACCACCGGTTCCTCATGTCCGCCAAGGAACGCTCTCCTCGTGGTCTTCTTGAAGTTTTCAGATGGCCTTTATAATACCGGCGTGGCGATCATGGATTACGCACACACCAAAGCCGGGTGCCTACAATCGCAGTCTTCACATGTCTTAGAAACCACACCAACTCTCATAATTCTCACTCTCCACAAATGCAATAGCCACGCAATATTTGATTGTTACCGTCAACGCCTATGGCCGTCGGGAGCGCCCTTTGTATTTGCTGTCAAGAAGGTCCCATCTATCGAGATCATCGGCAGCATGTGCTTGAATGCTTCAATGCTAGCACCAAATGCAAACAATGCTCTCGCAACACCGCAAATCTCGGTGGACTTACGGACGGCTTCTGCACGGCGATGTACGTGCGGGTTCCTTTGTTGCAACACCTTAAGCATACGAGGAAGGTTGTCGTGCGCGCCTCGAAAGTGCCAAAACGTTTTTCCAACGCCTTTGCTTGCACGCCACGCCTTCGCGTAGCTAATCTTATACTTGAATTTATTCTCAATAGCTAGCACAATATGTGTTGCCGCAACATCTTTTTCTCCACTATCTCCCGTACATCAAATTGGCTATAAATCCGACGTCGTTTCGATGCCTCGCCAAGACAAAGGTTCGAATGCAGGAGTGCGGCTCCACCTTGGACACAATCCGGTGAGTGTCATACTTGGGTCTCGACGTGCACCCTCCAAGGACAACCACTGCTCACACTTCACGATGTCGCTCTCCGCTTGATTTGACGACGCGAAATGTCCGTTGCATTGAAAGGGCCCAAAGCTTGATGGCATCTGCAGCGCTTCCTTGTCAAAGAAAAACAGCATGCACCAACCTCTGTCTCATGATACTCCCATGGTGATTCATGCTCATCATATGCGAAACACCCTCCGCATTAAACCGGTTCCATTCCCGGGGATAGGAACTTCTTCATCATCGGAATTGTCCTCCTCGTCGTCCTCTACAGCTTGCTCTTCATCCCATGCCCTCTGGTCATCGATTCCATCTGCTGCACGATATACTCATTATACTCTCCTTCATCGCCTGCCCAGCTTCCTCTCTCGGAGCTTGACGGCTCTAACTCTCCTCCATATACCGCATCGGCTTGCCAGTTCCTCCTGTATACCTTGGCGGCTGTAACTCTCCTCCATGTACCGCATTGCCTTCATCATGACCAACTTCATCACTCGCCATCGTGCTGCCCGCCCGAGCCGCTAGCACCTCCCGGCATAGGCGACGACGAGCTTGCGCGCGCTGCTTGTAGTGAGCACGGTTGCACAAGCAGACACACTCGTATCCACGCGCCGGCACCCTTGCACAAATCCCTTCCACGGCGAGCGCACCAATGTCTTCAACTCCCATCGATGTGAGTGGGAGACCGGCTCCAAAGCCCTTGCACAACGACGCACACACCTCGGTCCAATGAAAACTCGGGTCACCAATGCCGCACATCCGTCATTGGAGCATTCTCGTCATCCGGAAGTACGAGAGTGACTTGCGGAAAATCGCTCAAATCCACACCATTCGGACCTTCACGAATCATTCCAGCACCATAATACACTCTCAATGTAGTACTGGCCATTAATGATGTACGCCTACATGTATGATTGAAATTTACGACATGTCAAATATCATCGTTCAACACTAAACTAAACTTTCTATACTAAAAAGAGTAGTACAATTTCTATACTACAAAATGTTCCATACTACAAAATGTATACTACATCTACAATTTGTACTAACACTAATATTTCATCTAAATAATAGTGTAAATACAACCTAATTAACGAAAATACCTGGATCCAAATCGATGGAATAGCTTGGACTCCTTCCTCCTTCACCTCCTCCTTCTCTTCTCCCCTCCCCTCCTTTTCTTCCCCTCCTTCTCTTCTCCTCTTCTTTTCTTCCCCTTCCTCCTCTCTTCTTCTTCTCTCTGGCTCTCTGCGCAGTATGGGGGAAATGTGGTTGTTTGGCAGAATGAGGGGTAGTCTGGTTCTTCTTCTTCCATTGCAGTCGCCCTACCGTTGAGCGACTGAAATTTCAGTCGCTGTACGGTTGAGCGACTGCAATTTCAGTCGCTCAACGAGAGGGCGATCGCAGTATCGCCAACGTTCAGACATTTCCTTTGTGTCGCTTGCCGGTTGGGCGAAAGGAAGAAGTCGCCCAATGGGGGGGCGACTGGAGACTATTTTTGTAAAAAATTTTGTCGCGGGTATATTTATGTATTTTCGAATAAAAAATGGATTATCCGTACAAAAAATTCACAATAATGGTAAGCATCATCGCGCCTTGCGAGTTTGCAGCCTTGCAGGTGCCTGCCACGCAAGAGCATCATCATTATAATTACTCCTGATTGGTTAATACTAGTAGAAAGCAAGACTCTAACCAATAATTGCACATAAGTACTGCTGTCTCCGTTTATTTACTCAATGTTTTTAATTTTTTATGGTCTCTATGATACAACTTAACTGTTATTTTATACATATTTAAATTAAAATATGCTAATAAAATTATAGTATTATAAAAATAGTTGTAACAATAAATTTAATAATATAATTTTTATATAACCAATAAAGATAGTATTAAACATATTAATAGTCAAATTTAAAAAATTTTGACTATATAAATTCAAAGAGGTCAAGTGAAAAACAGCAACAGTTGATTCCTTGCAATTCTTCCGAGCCGTTTTGCATCTTAGGAGCAGATGCATAATGCACTACCTACTATCTTAGCCTATCTGTACACGAAACAGATCCCACCAGTTAATTATCCGCGTGGTTTTTAACTTTCGATTCCGTGCCGAGCTGCTCTAGCAGAGTCAAACACGCTAGATTATATAGATTGACCACGAGCAGATCATCAGCTCAAGGCGAGATAGCCGCAACGGTGTCACCGGGGTCCATTGGCTCCTCTACACGTTTCGGTGCGAGCTTGCCGAGCAGACTCGGCAGCACGAATACTTGTGAGTTAACGCAAGGATTCCGGTGATCCGACCGAGTCAAGGATGCCTATCCTTCCCTCCTCCGCATGCGTTGGGACAGAGATGAAGCATATCGGTATATACTATATACTATATACCGCGCAAGTTATAATGCTCAATCATACTACATGACACGCATAAACCACCACACGCGCAAGTTATAATGCTCAATCATACTACGTGACACGCATGAACCACACACGTGTTGATGTTGGTACCAGCGGTCGGTAGCACTACTAGTACAAAACTGGGGGGGGGGGGGGGTCTGCTGGTCTGGTCGTGCAGCTTCTCACGACACGGCTTCCCGCACGTGCAGGAGGCTGTGGGCGGCGGAGGCCGGGGCGTACGTGGTGACATCTGAAGCGATGTGCGGTGGCTCCGGTCGGGGTGGACCGGTGGACCGAGCGTATGCGCCACTCTATTCCTTGGTGGGTTTATTCTTTATTTTATCTTTTGCTGGAGAGAAGTGTATACAATATGCAGCATTTGCTCTTACACGCAGGAGATAGAGTGTCTCCTTAATAAAATAAGCAATATACGACTAAACTAACTAATAGATCTCATAGATCAACTATCACTTAATAAGCTTCATTTAGGTAAAATGTCCACACTATCAGATTGTCTAAAACCAGCCGATATACAACACTCATCTTGGACACTTTGTTAACGCCATGTTTATGCCATACTAAAATTCTGAAAATCCAGTGGAAAAAATGGTAAGAAGAAAAGAGTACATACCTCACATTCTTAACATTGCACATGTTGGCTCATTAAAAACCTCAAATTGAGAAAAACCTAGTGGGACAAAACTCAACCAATAGAAAAGGAGTACAACATTAATCCTTTTTGGATTTGATTGCAATTTAACCAATCCCTATGTTTTGATCCTTAATATCATAATGATCAAGTGGTATATCTTTGCATAAAACTTTACAAAGTTGCTCCTCTGAACATTTGAGCCCTAGGATACTGAGTCTGAACCTTTCAGACCTCATTTGTTCTAAGATCGATCGTCTATAGCATGAGAATTTATATAAGATATTCGCTCCCCTGAATATGACAATCATCGAAATCTTCCTACTCCATTGCCATATAACCATCATTTTGAATAGATACAGGCATAGACCTTGTGAATCGTATCGACAAGTTTCTTTCTACTAATTCCACAACTCACTGTCCTCATATTTACCCTCTCAAATAACCACTTCTTGATCTACTGCAATACAAGTGCTATCCTCCTAGAAGACTGAAAGGGAAAATAGTTATAGTACCTCATCATTGCTGGATACTTAATCCAGTTTCTTAACCATATGAGGATTTACCTTTTATAACTATCTCTGAGTGGTTCTTCCATGGATACATCCAATGTCTATCCAATAGACCAATAATAGATATACCATCTTAGAGTATGCCTAGTCCATAATTTGGCATAGTAGAGATTATACTAATTTGACAAAGTCTTACTTGACCACCAATACAATCAATTCCTTCAAACAACTTTAGAAGAAACAATGACCATTCTATTCATACACTTTGGTATGATGATACACTATATAGTACCGTTAAACAATCATGAATATAGGTATCAAACCTGTACATAATTCATGAAATATAGTAGTGCCCTTACATGCCATCTATGCACACTTATGTGCCATCTACGCACATATGGTATTATCCTTTTTTTTAGGATATGCTTAATACCATCCAAAGGTATAGCATCATATCTTGCCAATATATCAAGTCAGTATGCAAGATATACGTATAGAATCTCCTATTTCAATACTTCTTTAGTTCAGGTCTAGATGGATATTAATCCATTCCTAGGATTACATGATTGTCGATGATCGATTTACCGATCTTACGAAATAATATGAGAAAGATGGCTAAAATCCTTAGGAGAGAACGAGGATAATATTTATTGCTAATCTGTTACGACCACATACTGATTTTCGACTGCATGTGTTTTCTGTGTGTACCTTGGTCATTGGCTACAATGATGTCGACCACACATTGGTCTTCGACCATGTAGTTGTGATCACGTCGCCCTTTGAAAGCGCTGGTTTCCGACCACTCATTGGCCCTGAACTACGCTAGTCTTTCGACCGCACATCGGACATGGGCAACGTTGGTTTCGACCACTGTGGTTTCAACCACGTTGGTTACGACCACGTTGATTTCGACCACATTAGTTACGACCACGTTGGTTTTGACCACATTGGTTTCGACCACGTTGGTTACAATCATGTTGGCTTCGACCACGTTGTCTAAATTTTGACTGCATTGCTTTTCTCTACTCACTGATTGCGTTCAGTTTGGTTGTTTTGTGCTTTCTGACCAGTAGTCGTAATCGATCAAGTTGTGCTTCCGTTGAGTGGGTGTATCTCAACCACATTGTATTCTGATGCGGTCGTACTGAGCTCTATGTTTCTCTGTTTTCAAGTAGACATCATATCCTAATTTTCATAGCTTTGTAGCTATTAGTGAAAAAGGAATATGTGAATATTTGGAGGAAAAATTTTTAGGCACTATTCACCCCCTCTGTTGTTTGTCCGGTTCTACAGTAACACTTGATTCATTCTGAAAGCATGCCTTTCTTTCTCTTTCCCGAAGCATCTTCTTGGCTTCTCTCTTGTTTTCCTCTTGCGTATGCTGTCCAACAGTTTGCAAAATTTGGCACCATTTTTCTCCTACATTTGCACTTATTTTCTTTCGAATTGCTCTAAGATCTGATCTTGAATATACACGAATTAGTTTTGCTTCCTATTTGCTCTTAGATTTGATCTTGAATGTGCACATATTTATACTAGTTTGCTCCTAAACTTGTACTAATCTACTCCCAAATTGTTCTCTGATTTGATCTTGAAATTACGCATGTTTATACAGAGCTTGCCCCTAAATTTGTATTAATTTGCTCCTCAAATCAACATAGTTTTTGCTCCTCAGATCAACATAGTTTTTCTCCCAAAATTGCTCTATAATTTGATAGTGAATTTACGCATGATTTTATGGATTTGCTCCTAAATATGCACCATGTTGCTCTCCAAATTTGCACTAATTTGTTTTCAAATTGCTCTTAGATTTTGGTTTAGAAATTGTAAAAATTTTCTTCTAAAATTATTCTAATTTATTTTTAAACTATATAATTCTATCCCCCACCCCGAATTGTCCAATCTATATACGGGAAGCAAGGAGGTAAAAGAAAATAGAAATAAAATGTTGTTAGTTTATCATTTTGCTAAAAATAGATATGTATAGTAAAATGTAGTCGCGCATACATGCAGAACATAGCAATGCATAAAATTGAATTGGTGTGCGTTTGGTTGGATAATTGCGTGCACGCGCGGTCTTAGTCAAGTCCATAAAACACCGTAAAGCGTACGCAGATAAGCCCAAAACCCCAGGCGCGGTCTACGAGGTAATTTCCACGTCACTCGAATCCTCTGGAAACCGCGTCTCCTCCGAACCCCTTTAAATACCCTCCCCATCAATCTTCCCTGCCGAATTACTCACCACTCCAAACTCTCGCAGCCTTCGTCGTCTCGTCCCGATTCACTCTCAGTTCCCCAATCCACACGCACTCCAGGGATCCAGGCTCGATTCGATCGGCGAACGCCTCGCCGAGGCGACCGCGCCCGCCTCGTCGTTCCGCCCACTCGATTCGATCGTGTGTGCGCTAGGAAGTTCGTCATACGCCTCGCGGTTTTCTTAAGTGTTTGTTCTGATTTATGTGCTCTTAATTTTAGTTCGCTTAATCGATCTGTTTAGGTACGTGGGTTGTTTTGATTGCACTTGCTTGCGCGTATATGATGACGAATTGTTTGATCTGGTCATGGTGGCAGATTGCTTATTTTTTTTGAATGCGACTAATTGCTTGATTTGGTTATGGCGTAGATGATGATGACTAATTGTTTGATTTGGTTAAGGTGGCCGATTGCTTGATTTTTTTAATGCGACTACTTGCTTGATTTGGTTACGGTGATTAGTTGTTTGATTTGGTTATGGTGATTGGTTGTTTAATTTGGCTGTAATGACTAATTGTTTTGATTCGGTTTGGCCTGCTTGCCAATTAGTGGATTTGGTGCTTGCTGTTTGACCGTGCAAACTGTAGATGATTCCCATCACCACAATTCGATTGCAAGTACTGTATGTATTTGGTTCAGTTGGACCAGTACCAAATGCGTGCCTGTCTTGAACTTTGTGGATCCTTGTTTCTTACGCTATAAATGTTTAAAAGAAGTTCACAACTTATATATCTCTCTATGCATCACATTCTACGCTTTTCTTACGAATCCTAACTGCATATGCACACTGCATTTTGCTTCCTCTCCTTGTGCCAGAAACAGTACCCCATTTTGGTTCCTCGTTCAACTCTCCTTGAGCCAAAAGCAGAAACGTAAAAAAAAAGTTCGCCAAATTAAAGAGAAAAGTGTATATATTTTAACAACGTACTGAGACAAGTACCTTCAAGCTCCCCAGCTACAGAGATGACATTGGGAAGGCAGCATTTTGTGGACTACTTCCTGCAGCATTGGTTACTAATTCTCATTACTCCTTGGCAGAGAGTTGGGGAAGTGATTTCTCTTATGCAGGTTCTGTCAAGAGTTTCGCATCAATAGTGATCGAGATGATCTCTATTCAGTAGGGAAGTGTACATAGGTTAAATTTCAGGTAAAAACCAGTGGAGTCTTTAAGTAAAATCTTAGTATGATGGATGGAAGAGGAATGCTGGCTTTGTCAAGATGTTTCTGATTGGAGAATTAAAGAAAGTTTAGTTTATTTATGGATTTGGAATGGTTTTGAACCAAAGATGGGACAAGTTTCTTTTGTTGAAGATGAAGCTGGTGGCTGCTGGAGGTAGGCATCCTTGCAATCTAACGTCTTAAGGAACTTTTCAGATATATACCAACATACACAAATGGTATAAGCTAACACGTCAAAACCTTATCATGAAACCATCACGTATCTTTTTGTCGTTTCCTGGCATTTGATGCTTTTGCGTGTTCCTCTTGCCAGAAAATGGGGGTCAGCACCAAGGTAAATTTGATGCAGGTGGATCACTCTGTACGAATTGCTTGGGAATTCTTCTCTGGATGGATACCTGTTGTGTAATTTCTTTTTCACAGCTCACCATCCAGATATTTTGTGCTAGCTGTGATTGTTCGGTGATCAATCTATGGGGATTTTGCTGATTGGCGCTGTTTGGTGTTGCTTTGGTCTTGTGTTGATATGCCTGGTCTCCGGCAGTATACAACAATCCAGAACTGCATGCAGTGGTTTACTCCTTTTGTAGGACCTGTGATGCATTCTGTATTGAGAACCATCTTGCTAAATGCATATTACTTGCAGGTATTTGTGTTGTGCCTGCAAAGTGATAGCTTCAGTGGCTCAAAACAGTCAAGATGGGTGCCATGGACCTGCAGCTTGAGTCTGCTGCTGTTCAACATGGGCAAGCTAAGCAAAATGTTGAGGCACAAGCCCAAGGCTCTTCGTTGTCCGATGGAAATTACATGGCAGAGAAAATCAATGGTTTGAACTCTGATTATTATGAGAGGCTTGAGAAGGGAGTAATGCAGTATGGGTATATCCTTCTGTTCGCTCTGAGTTATCTTATTTGCTTGACTTCAGCTTATGATAATGGATTTCTTGACAAAGAACTAACAAGTATGCCCTATCACAGATGTGCACATTACCGAAGGAGATGCCGCATTCGAGCACCATGCTGCAATGAGATTTTTGATTGCCGACACTGCCACAATGAAGCAAAGGTATAGTTTTTGAGTTGTCGTTGTGGAAGAGCAATTGATATAAATATTTACTTTTACATCCATATTGTCAGTGATTTCAACATAGGAATCAACTATCAAATTTTCAGATGAGTTTTGATTTAGTTTATACTGATGTTTAATCTTAACAAGCGTAAAAGGCCTAGCAAATTTAGAAAAAAAGAGTGTGTAGGATGAACTACATGGCTTCTTAATCAAGATAGGAGATAGGGCTCAAATTCATGACCTCAATTACTGCAGCTAGGTGCTTTACCACCACGGTAAATTGTATTTCTCCAAGCCTAGAAAAAAAGATACAACGTCTGACAATTTTACTTTACTTTGGGAAATTGCAGCAAGTTATTTGGTAGTTACGCACGATTTTGAAAGCTAATAGGTACTTGGTTGTCGAAGAAGATACTGTATTGTTTATCTGCTCTGGACCACTAGCTTGCAGCCTGCTTTCCATTATAATTTTACGCACAGTTATTGCGCAACTGTAATTCTGACCAAAATCTGTAATGAGCTATTTATTATCTTTATTTTGAAACAATAACTTGATTTACTTCCTGTTATGTCATGTGTGGTGATACAAGGACAAAATATATTGATACAAGCAGTTTGTTGGCAGCTGTAATATCCTGTGATATGCCACATCATTCACATATAAGCTTGACGGTTCATACAGTTAACTCTTGCATATTTCGTGGTGCTTTTTCGGATGCAAGTCTATACCTTTTCTATTTTGGTTCGTATTGCATAAAGGGTCTCCCATAGACATTTTCATGCTCTATTTTACACATGCCCATATTTGTTTTGGAACTAATTTATAAAATACGGAACTAATATAATCTGCATTCACAGAATTCAATTAAAATTGATATGATGAAGCGGCATGAACTTCCACGCCATGAAGTGCAGCAGGTCAGTTTTGTCGCCATAGGCCTACTACTAATTTGCAATGCGAGTTACTTTTACAGTTTTACTGAGTTGGTTGTTGATATGTAATCAGGTTATATGCTCATTGTGTGGCACTGAACAAGAGGTATGGAACTGAACTATTGCTGTTGCTTCAGAACACACTAAATGTTTTTTCATCTAGTGTCATCATGGTGTCTTTTAATTATCTGCTGCCAGGTGCGGCAAGTATGCGTCAGTTGTGGTGTATGCATGGGGAAGTACTTCTGTGAAGTATGCAAGCTCTTTGATGATGATGTCAGTAAGAGGAGTTTACATTTTTTTTTGTCTTGTCTATCTGTATTAAGTAGATGTCGGGAGTATGGCATGCTTACACTTCTTTTCGTGATTTCAGGTCTCAAAACAGCAGTACCACTGCCATGGTTGTGGAATATGCAGGTATCAATTGTTTTTTCCACGTGATACTTCTCTAACTATGGTTTTTGTTGAAAAGGGTATTTAAAATTTGACTTGTTTGCAGAATTGGTGGCCGGGAGAATTTCTTCCACTGCTCAAAATGCGGTAATGCCTTGTTCTTGTATCGTACATTGCATTCTTGAAGTACAATGTAGTATAGTGTCATTTAGGTGGTACATTGGTAGGGCTTATGGAATGGCGGAGACTCCGGAGGGAGTAACGGTGGAGTACCGGCGGTCGGGGCTTGAACCCCACTCGGCGGCGTGAGGGAGTTGTGAGGCTAGGGCACACGCAGAACAGAGGAGGAGGAGATTTCCTCAGGAGAAGCCTGCAACTAGAAGTTGCTCTGCTTGTTTATTCCATAATCCCTTCTAGGGTATTTATATTCCCTAACAAATCAATCTAGATCCTATTTTTATGGATAGAGATAAAGCATACTAAAGATACGGCTTATGAGCCCAGAGCCCTACTGGCCGGCGTTAGCGTCTCCTTGCGCGCGCTTCCGGCGCGCGTACGTGACGCCGGTCATAACATCTCTCCCTGCCTCCGAAAACAGCTCGTCCTCGAGCTGAACATCGGGGTAGTTCTCCTGGAAGTGCGGCAGCTGTTCCCAGGTGGCGTCATCGCTGGACATGCCGCGCCATTGTACCAAGACATGCCAGACACCGCGGCGAAGCTGAGCGCGGAGGACGCGATCCGGGGCGGGCAGCAGGCGGCCGTCGTGCGTAGGCGGCAGCGGAGGCATCGTCGTGGAACGGCTTGAGCAGCCCCACATGGAAGACATCATGAAGTCTGGAACCTTCTGGAAGCTGGAGACGGTAGGCCACCTGGCCGACCCGCTCCAGGACCTGGAACGGTCCCGCGTAGCGTGGACCGAGCTTCCCCTTGGGCCGGGGCTCCAACGTATGTGCCGGTCGGTGGAGGAGTCGCAACCAGACCCAGTCGCCCACCGCGAACTCCAAGTCGCGATGGTGGTCGTCGTAGTAGCGCTTGGCGTATTGCTGCGCCTGGAGGAGGCGATCGCGGACCATTGCGAGAAAGTCATCACGGTTGCGCAGGAGAGCGTCCACCGTGTCAGTCCTGGCCGCGCCGCCTGTGTACGGCAATAGAGGCGGAGGAGGCCGGCCGTAGACCACCTGGAACGGAGTAGTGCGCATCGCGGTGTGGAACGAAGTGTTGTAGCAATACTCCGCCCATGGCAGCCAGTCGACCCAAGCGCGAGGCCGATCACCCGTGACGCAGCGTAGGTACATAGCAATGACCTTGTTGACGACCTCGGACTGGCCATCCGTCTGGGGGTGGAAGGCCGTGCTCATACGGAGTTTGACGCCGGCCATTTTGAAGAGGTCGCGCCACATGTGGCCGGTGAAGACTGGGTCGCGATCGCTGACGATGGAGGTGGGGAAACCGTGGAGGCGGACGATCTCATCGAAGAAGGCCCGGGCGACGGATGCGGCAGAGTATGGGTGGCCGAGCGCGATGAAGTGCGCGTACTTGGAGAAGCGGTCGACGACGGTGAGGATCACTGATTTCCCATGTACCTTCGGCAAGCCCTCAGTGAAGTCCATCGAGATGTCTGCCCACACCTGGGACGGCACTCGAGGGGCTGCAATAAGCCGGCCGGCTGCAGAGTCTCTGTCTTGTTGCGCTGACAGGTGAGGCATGAGCGCACATAGTCCCGCACAACCGTCCTGTCGCCAGGAATGTAGAAGTCTGCGCGCAGGCGTTGGAGTGTCTTCTGGATGCCCTCGTGACCCGCCGCATGGGCCAGGGAGAGCACTTGATGGCGCAAGTCTTGCTGCGCCGGCACGAAGACGCGCGAGCCATGGAGCAGGAGGCCGTCGGCTGTGCGCCAGGGCGCCCCAATAGCACCGTCCTGGAGCTGCTGGCGGAGGCCGCCTCCTCGTCGGCGGCTGTCGCGGCGCGGATCTCGTCAAAGAGGTGGAGTGAAGGTCCCGAGAGAGCATGGATCGCGGCGGAGTCCGAGTCGCGGCGTGAAAGTGCGTCTGCCACCGTGTTGAAGCGCCCGGGGCGGTATTCCACAGTGAAGTCGAAGCCGAACAATTTGCTGATCCACTGATGCTGTGGAATCGTCGAGAGTCGCTGATCCAACAGAAACTTGAGGCTGAAATGGTCGGTGCGGATGAGGAAGCGGCGTCCCCATAGGTAAGGTCGCCAATGGCGGACGGCCTGTACCAGGCCAATAAGCTCCCGCTCATAGGCCGCCAGCTTGAGATGGCGGGCAGCAAACGGCCTGCTGAAGAAAGCCAGGGGACCGGCGCCCTGGTGGAGGACGGCGCCAAAGCCCGCGCCTGAGGCGTCGCAGTCGACGATAAACAGCTGATCGAAAGCGGGCATTTGTAGGACCGATCCTGTTGTCAGAGCCTGCTTCAGCGCCTGGAATGCTGCGGCCGCTGCGTCCGTCCAGGTGAAAGCGTCTTTGCGCAGGAGCCTTGTTAGTGGCGCCGCTATCGTGCCGAAGTCTCGGATGAACTTCCGGTAGTAGCCGCCGAGGCCAGAACCCTCGCGGTCCCGGCCGAAGCGGGGCATCGCCAGAGGCGACGGCGGCCACCTTGTCGCTGTCCATGGCGACGCCGTTGACGGAGATGACGTGACCGAGGTAGGCTACCGCAGACGCCCCAAAGGAGCACTTAGAGCGCTTTAGGTGCAAGGCGTGAGCGCGGAGTGCGTCGAAGACGAGGCGGACATGCTGCAAATGTTCAGACCACGACGAACTGTAGATGAGTATGTCGTCGAAGAACACGAGAACGAACCTGCGGAGGAATGGACGGAGGACGTCGTTCATGAGGGCCTGGAACGTGGCGGCGCATTGGACAGGCCGAAGGGCATGACGAGGAACTCGAAGTGGCCGTGGTGGGTGCGGAAGGCTGTCTTCTCAATGTCTGCCGGATGCATGCGCACCTGGTGGTAACCGGAACGAAGGTCCAGCTTGGTGAAAAACTGAGTGCCATGGAGCTCGTCGAGGAGCTCATCGACTACTGGTATCGGAAATTTGTCCTTGGAAGTCTTGTCATTGAGTGCACGGTAGTCAATGCAGAATCGCCATGAATCGTCCGCCTTCTTGACCAAGAGGACCGGCGCAGAGAATGGTGAGGTGCTCCACCTGATGATGCCCTGCTCCATCATGGCGGCGCACTGGCGTTCCAGCTCATCCTTCTGCAACTGTGGGTAGCGGTAGGGACGGACGGCCACCGGCGCAGTACCCGGCAAGAGGTGGATGCGGTGATCATAGGGCCGGGCCGGTGGAAGACCCCGTGGTTCTGCGAAAATCGAGTCGTATTGGTGCAGGAGGCGGTCCAATAGGGGCTGGTGAGACGCCCCGGTGATGGCACGAAGGACCGGCTGTATAGCGTCGTCGCGGAAGGAGCCCAGGCCCTTCCAGAAGACCCGCCGGTTGTCTCGCCAGAAGGCCATGCAGAGGTCCTCGAAGTCCCAAAGGATGGGTCCCAAGGTGCGGAGAAAATCGACACCGAGGACGAGGTCGAACCCGCCTAAGTCGATGCCGTAGCAGTTGATGGAGAAATCCTCGGGCCCGACGCTCATGGCGACATCGCGGGCCACGCCCTTGCAGGGAACCCGGTCACCATTGGCCACCGCGACGCGCATATTGGCGCTGTCCGACGTTTTGCCAACTATAGTTGGCGTAGGACCCCGGCATTGATGAAGTTATGGGTGGAGCCGGAGTCGAGCAACGCCAAGAGCCGGTGGCCCTGGATGTGGACATGGAGTTGCATGGTGTCCTCTGTGCGAATGCCGGCGATCGCATGAAGAGAGACCACCGGCAAGTCAGACGCGGCCTTGTCCACTGCCAACCCACTGGAGTCCTCGGCGGTGTCGTCGTCCAAGAAGTCGGTCACCTCAATGAAGAACAGCCGCTGACACTTGTGGCCACGGACATACTGCTCATCACAATTGTAGCACAGCCCCAGCCGTCGACGGTCGGCCAATTCGGTCGGGGAGAGGCGGCGAAACGGCCGGGATGGAGCCGGCAGTGCAGACGCCGACGGTGCTGGTGGCGTCAGGGCTGGCGGTTGCGCCGGCGTAGCCGAGGGTACAGTGGCGGCCCGCTGCGGCGTAGGCAGGGGCAGCGGCGGTCGCAGAGGAGGCCGGGGCAGTCGCTGCAGCGGCGCCGGAGGTGTCGTCTCGGCGCGGCGTTCATATGCCCGCGCAAGGTGCATCGCCGTCTGCAGATCGCGTGGTTCCCGGAGTTCGACGTCGATCTTAATGTGTTCCGGAAGACCGCCAGTGAATAACTCCACCTTCTGGGTTGGTAGGAGCTGCGGCGCGTGGCAGAGAAGCGCATTAAAACGCTCTTGGTAATCTTGGACGGTGGAGATGAACGGTAACCGCGCGAGTTCCGCCAAGCGATTGGCGCGAATTGGCGGCCCGAAGCGGAGGTGGCACAACTCCTTGAAGCGCTCCCAGGAAGGCATGCCCTCGTCCTGTTCCAGGGCATAATACCACGTCTGGGCGCCACCCGTAAGGTGGTACGATGCAAGCCACACGCGGTCCGAGGCCAGGGTGCGCTGGCCACGGAAGAATTGCTCGCACCGGTTGATCCAATGGAGAGGATCCTCCTTGCCGTCGTAGGTGGAGAACTCGAGCTTGTGGAAGCGGGGGGCGCCCAGACCGGCGCTGGCACTACCGGACCCTGTCTCCAGTCCGGTCGTGAGGGGCGACCTCGAAGGAAGCGGCGGCATACTGGGAATCGGTGATGGCGAGTGGGGAAATTGGATGTGGTGTATGGGAATCGGGGACGTGGTGGCGGCGGGAAGGGTGGAGGGGAAACCGGCGGTGGAGGCGACGGTGGTGGGCGCTGCCGGCCGGGATTCCAGAGCCTCCATGCGCGTGGAGAGGGTCGCCAACTGCTGGGTGAGCTCGGCCAGAGCCTTGGCGACGGGATCGGTCGGCGGCGGCGACGGCCCCTTCGGCTGCTTGCCGCCCTCCTCGCCTGGCATCTCTGATACCAGATTGGTAGGGCTTATGGAATGGCGGAGACTCCGGAGGGAGTAACGGTGGAGTACCGGCGGTCGGGGCTTGAACCCCACTCGGCGGCGTGAGGGAGCCGTGAGGCTAGGGCACACGCAGAACAGAGGAGGAGGAGATTTCCGCAGGAGAAGCCTGCAACTAGAAGTTGCTCTGCTTGTTTATTCCATAATCCCTTCTAGGGTATTTATATTCCCTAACAAATCAATCTAGATCCTATTTTTATGGATAGAGATAAAGCATACTAAAGATACGGCTTATGAGCCCAGAGCCCTACTGGCCGGCGTTAGCGTCTCCTTGCGCGCGCTTCCGGCGCGCGTACGTGACGCCGGTCATAACATACATGCTAGTAGAGTTTTTGTTTGGACAACATATTTCTTGCAGGCTTATACCATGACACGTGGCTTGTATGAACTTGCACTAGGAAAATAGAAATATGGTTTTTTGCCAGTATATGTTTGCATTATGTTGTAATTTGTAAGTTACTAGGTGAATAGCTGTATGATAATTGAATCTCAAAAATCTACACTTCTCGAAGTATATTTGGCAACTGTTTGTCAATTGGAACTATGCCATACTGTCTACTTAGTACTATTTGCCCTTGTTAGCTGAACTACTTCTCAAGTCACAAACATAAAAGTTATGTGCTTACAAAGCAATTTTGTATAATCACTTTGATCAATTAGTATAACACTATAACTTATTCTTCGTTTATCTTCATGTAGGATGCTGTTATTCTACAGTGTTGAAGAACAGTCATGCATGTGTCGAAGGAGCGATGCATCATAACTGCCCAATCTGCTTTGAGGTAGGTGTTAAGTGTTTCTTTTTGATGTGGTTTGAGCAAGTGCTTTCAAATTGATTTGTGGCTGATCCTATTTCACGGTTTTCAGTACTTGTTTGAGTCGACCAATGATGTTTCTGTCTTGCCCTGTGGCCATACCATTCATGTAAACTGCTTGAAAGAAATGGAGGAGCACTGCCAGTAAGTTGATTCTACTTGGTCCTTCGGTTAAGCTTGTTTATCATATGTAGTACTAGGTTTTGACGTGCCTAAAATGAATGCTCAGGTTTGCATGTCCAGTTTGCTCCAAGTCAGTTTGTGACATGTCAAAGGCATGGGAGAGATTGGACATGGAGCTAGCTACTCTGTCTGACTCCTGTGACAATAAAATGGTAACGCTCTCTGTGCCTTTTTATTTACTCTTACGGTTTTTGTGTTTAGGAATTAAGGACTAAGATCACCAGGAAGCCAAGTACAAATTTTTGCTGACTAACTTGACACTACTGGAGTCTGATTTCCGTTTTGCCTTCCCTTGTAACATTTATCACCACCGACATAGAAACTGTGTTCTAATATCTCAAATACTAACGATGACATTGTTCTCACTGGAGTAAAGTTGAAATGACGTGTGCAATTTACTTGATGCTTGCCAAAAATCCAACATTCTTATCAGCTTTTCACTGATTGTGCTAGGCAGTCTCAACTGAAAGCTGAATTTGTTGGCAACTGCTAATTTGATCTATTTTCCCCTGTAGGTCCGCATATTGTGTAACGATTGCGGGGCAATATCAGAGGTGCAGTTCCATTTGATTGCGCACAAGTGCCAGAGTTGCAAGTCGTACAACACCCGCCAGATATGAAGTAGGGAAGTCCTGAGTTGAGTTGATTCTACATTCTGCAACACAAGCACCGATGGCGCCTTTCGGAAGCTGATGAGCTCCCAGGCGGTTGTTGGCGGGGTTCGTTTACTGGGCGCCTCGGCTAAGACAAATCGCCCCAGATAATTTATCTAAATTCACAGCCCTTTGTCTGCCGTTCTTTGGCTACGCCTCCTAGGGGCCTTTCTTCAATTGTGCTGTTACACTGTGTGTTCGATTTGTCACTGTTTCCTATGTTGCCATTGTGTTGTCAGCTTAAGTTTCTAGCTCGGATTATTTCTCGTCTGCTCAAGCTTCAGGTATAAGATGATTGTTTTCACACAAAAAACACGTTCTGCTGCATCTGTCAGCCTTGGGCAAACACTGCCAAGGACCTGAGTGGCTGATTTGCTGTGCTAGATGTCAGATGTGTAGCCACCATTTTTCAAGTTAGTTCTGCTCCCAAGCTGGGCTGCAGGTTCGTTATTCATTTTGTAGCTTCCTCGGCTGACATAGCTAGACATCTAGTTTACCTCGTTTTCTAGTCATGAACTACGATTTTTGGACGGAGAAGTCTGAACTATGATCGTTTCGAGAACTTGCCTGGGACAACACGGAATCACCTGTGAGCTGCAGCTTGAGCCTTTGAGACCCATGGTTCGGTAGGCATTAGCAATTAGACAGCAGCCTTTGGCAGGCTGGCAGCACGCTCGCCTTTTGATTTCTTGGGACTTGTTGCTTCGATAGAAACTGGGGCTATCACCGTCTTCCAAAAAAACTGCAGGGAGATGTAGCCGCAACGACAGTTCCCGCGAGTTCGTGGGAACGCAGCCTCGCAAAGTCGTGAGCGATCAATCAATGTCTGTTTTATCGGACTGACGAACACGCACCACTGTAGAATGTAAATACTGCAGAGGGGATGGAGTACTCTCTTGAGTCCCTCGGTGCGTTGGATTCCTCTAGCCTTTTTGCCTACAGCAATCGTACTGGCCAACGCCGATTCAGCCAAGCAGGTTTGCCTGCCCGTCCTTGCGTTGATGTAACACGCCACTGGAGCTCAACAGAGCCTCTACAGGCTACAGCACAATGAATGGCAAAGCTGATAATTGCACTGCAACGGTAGTTAGCGACTGACAAATTCGCCAGAATTACGTGTTTTTTTTTTTGTTTCTGATGAGCTTTGCTCATGAGCACCAGAGCTTACTGCTCGAGGGTGACAGGGACCCATCTCAAGCATCGGCTAAGTTGGTTTTCGATACTGTGATGAACAATTATAAGCAGCGCACTGACGAAGATTAAGAAAGTAGTTGCAAAAAACAGGGAGAAAAATGCACTGAGAATTCAGGCTTGACTGGCTGTTATAAAAGGGTGATACATTGGTGGCACATTAATATTGCTAGTCTTACAGCCAAAAGGAGGAAATAATCCCGACAATTCATGAAAATGGTTTAGCCATCGCACTATAGCAGAAACTGGCTAAATCGAAACCTCTCCATTCAGAAAGACTAGAATGGGAAGTGTTTTCCTTCCTTTCCCTATTTAATCCTAATTTCCAGCCAAAACAAAGAGCAGACGCTTGTGGGCAACACTTCCTTGCAACTGCTTGCAATCTTCACCGAGGTAGAGCAGAAGAGGAGCTGCCAGCATCCAGCATCATAAGCTCCACCTCCTCGATGTAGCCCTTCCTGCACTCGTTGCTGCAGAACGCTTTCTCGCCCCTGCGTACCAACAAGCCACACAAAAATCAAGAACTGAATACAATACCTACATGTCATGCAAAAGCAAGCAAGGAGGTAGGTTAAGGACTCACAGATACATGTAGATGTCCCCGTCCTCTTGCAGCTTCTTCCTGCAATAGCAGCATGGGCCGGAAGCAACACCAGCCTGTGTCGACGGCGATGGCTGCTCACCGATGGGTTCAACGGTGAAGATTGGCTTCTTGGAACCGTCTGGAACACCCTTACGGCATACCTCCAGTGTCTCGTCTCCGAGGATGTGCGTCGTCCTCGGGTTCGGACCGCGCTCGATAACGCAGGTGTACTCTTCAGACTGAGCAAAGTCTGAATTCTCATTCTGGATGACACCAACCGAACCAGCCTTCCGGCATGCTGCATCACTAGCCACCTTCGGCAAACCCAGCTCAAGATACGGCCTGATGGATTCAAGAAACGAGCTCTTGCCTCCAAAGTGCAAGGAGCTCTCATCGGCAGTGAGGGCATCGACAAGGCCGAGGCCGACTCTCGGAGGGCTAGTTCTGAGCTTCAGATCGGCCTCGACGCCCAGTAGCCCAGGGGACTTGAGATTGGTGTTCCCGATGTTTGATGACAGGTTCTTGAAATCCAAAGGAGAGGTCGGGCTCCAGACTGAATCAGGCTCTACTGCATTCAGGCCTTTGCTGCCTAGCCTCACAAAGAGGCCAGGGACCCTGAAGAATCCAGTGGGGATAGTGCTCCTCTGTGCAAGGTTCTGATCATTGGATTCGTCCATGGCTTTCTCTTGAGCAGTAGCCGTTGTCTTATTCCCAAGCACCCAAGATGAGAGCAATCTGTCCCTGAAATGGCCAGATAATTTGTTTTGTTGCATATCAGATCAGTCGATGGATGATGAAAGCAAAGAAAAAGCGAGAGCAAATGCAGCTTTTGCTCTCTCTTTTACCCATCAAGTCAAAGGAGCAAAGAAAAGAAAAGGGCGATGATCTATGCATCAAAAGTACAGAAACAAGAAAAAAAAATGAATAGGCAAGTAGTTAAAAAGAATTAAAGGTGGTTTGTTACATCTATGCGTTCCAATCAAGCACACACCTCATCATAGCCACTGCGAAATTGAAAAATAATGGAAACAGCACTCACTTGAACATCATCAAGGCAAGGAAAACTAAAACACACCAAGCCACCGACCAAACAAGAAAACAACACAAAGTCCTCCTCCCCCAACAGCTCAGATCACACCAGTTGCGTCAAGAAGAATTTATAGGGAATGCAGCATTAAACTCATAGCTCCATCACCGCTGGCATTGCAACCATAGAAGGAAGGCAGCATCACCACCCCACCGACCTTAAAGCATCGATACAAATCGCATCCCACTCAACAATCAAGGCTACTAATTAAAGAGTAAACGGAAGCAGTCTAATCTCAGGCCCAAATTGGGAAGCCAACCAAGAGCAGAAACTACAACCGCAGCAACTTACGGTCCAAGCATACAAATCGAGAAAGCAGACATTTTAGCGGACTTGTCACTATTACGCACGGTATTTACAAAAATAGTAGTATAAGTAGCGTATTTATAGAAATATCATTTTTGCTGTCCAGTGGGCGGACGGCAGCGGCAGCGAGGCGACACATGGTGGGGCCGCTGGCGCTACCGCTCGGCCAAGGGACGGTAGGTGATTAAACCGGCTGATTGACCAGCTTAATTACTTGCCCTATTTTTTCTCATTTAGTGTTTGTTTAAAATTTTAAATATATCAAATGAGTTCAAAAAATTACAAAAATTTATGTATAGCCTCCCGACGCAACGTACTTCACAGTGTAAATTTTGGATAATTTTATCCATTGTGAATGTTGCTAAAAAATTCATAAAATTTTGATATTTATACGAGTTTTTACATATAGCAAACGAGGTCTAAACATTACGAAATTTTATGTGAAACCTTCCGACAAAGTAATAGTTACCGTGTAATTTTTGAGAATTTATATGGTCCAAATTTACCATATTTATTCAGGTTAATTTAATTATGAATTTAACAATGCTCAGGCTTATTTTCAAATGGCTGACCTCTGTGCTTCGCGCATGTGTTCGCCCAATCGTACTATATCTTCTTTCCTGCTGTGTCATTCGCACAATTGTCACTCTGTGTATGCTGTGCCCCCTCGTGTGCTCTCTCATTCATACTAATGTTGTTATGTCTGTGTTGTCTCCTCTTGCCCACTCCCTCGTTTGCACATTTGTCAGTGTTACCACGCCGTCCCCCACGTCCAAAGTGCTGCTCATGACAATGGGTTCTCAATCTACAGAGTGACAACACTGGGATGTCTGAGAAACCACGGTGTGGCGATCATGGATTACGCACACACCAGGACGAGTGCGACAACTCCAACCGTGACATGTCTGAGAAACCACAGCCAGCTGTCATAATTTTCACTTTCCACAAATGCGATGGCCAGCGGCAATATTTGGTTGTTGCCTTCAACGCCTATGGCCGTCAGGTCTGCCTCTTGTATTGCCTGTCAGGAAGGTCCCGTCAATTGAGATCACTGGCAGCATGTGCCTGAATGCCTCAATGCAAGCACCAAATGCTAAGAAGGCTCTCTGCAACGCCGCATATCCTGGTGGACTTGTGGATGGCTTGTCTTGCACGGCGATATACGTTCCCGGGTTCCTTTCCTGCAACACCTCAAGCATACGAGGAAGATTGTCGTACGTCGCCTCGAAAGACCCGAAACGTTTTTCCAACGCCTTCTGCTTGGCACGCCACGCCTTCGCGTAGCTAATCTTGTACTTGAATTTATTCTCGATAGCTACCACGATATGTGTGGCCTCCATGTCTTTCTTCTCAACAATTTCTCCATACATCAAATTGGCTATAAAGGTGGACGTTAGGTTACGATGCCTCGCCAAAACACTGTTGAGAATGCAAGAGTGCGACTCCACCTTTGACACAATCCAGTGAGTTTCATACTTGGGTTTTCGTGCGTGCACCCTCCAAGGACAACCAGCCTGCTCGCACTTCACAGTGTACTGCTCCTGGCTTGATTTCACGATACGAAATGTCCGCTGCATTGAAAGGGCCCACAGCTTGATGGCATCCTGCAGTGCTTCCTTGTTAGCAAACATAGAATGCAACCGAACCTCTGTTTCATGATACTCCCACGCATGATTCATGCTCATCATGCGCGGAAACACCCTCAGCGTTAGACCGGTTCCATTCCTGCAGGATAGGAACTTCATCCTCATCCGAACTGTCCTCCTCATCGTCCTGTACAACTTCCTCTTCAGCCCATGCCCTCTGGTCATCACAGTCCATCTACTGCACAATGTACTCAACATGCTCCTCTTCGTCGGCTTGTCCAGTTCCCTCTGTATGGCTTGACCATTGTACCTCTCCTCCATGTACCGCATCGGCTTCAACACGAGCAACTTGATCATCTTCGCCAACATGTGGTCCGCCCGAGCTGCTAGCACCTCCCGAAACAAGGGCAGCCGCATGAGCTTGCGCAGCTGCTTGTAGTGAGCATGGTTGCACAAGCAGGACACACTCGTATCCACGACACCGGCGCCCTTGCATAAAGCCTTTCCACGAAGCAGTGCGCACCAATGTCTTCAGCTTCCATCTGATGTCCGTGGGAGACCGGCTCTAAAGCCCTTGCACGACGACGCTGCACACCTCGGGGTCCATTGAAAAACTCTGGGTCAGCCAATGCAGCACATCTGCGATTCGAGCATTCTCGCCATCCGGAAGTACGAGAGTGATTTGCGAAAAGCCACTCAAATCCACACCATTCGGACCTTCACGAATGGTTCCAATACCGTAATGCACTCTCAATGTAGTGGCTACTGCCATTGATGATGTCGGCCTGCATATACGTTTCAATTTTGTGACATGTCAAATAACATCGCACAATACTAAACTTTCTATACTAAAAATTGTGCTACAATTTCTATACTACAAAATGTTCCATACTAAAAAATGTATACTATAACTTTTCTATACTAACATTTTTATACTAAAAATGTACTAAATTTTCTACATCTACAACTTTTACTAACACTAACATTTCATAAAAATAATACTGCAAAATACAAAATAATCAAAACATACCGCAAAATACTAAATAGATGGAATAGTTTCTACTCCTTCCTCCCTCACCTCATTCTCTCATCCCTCACCTCCTGTCCTCCTCTCCCTCCTCTCCCTCTCCTCTCCTCCTCCTCTCCCTCTTCTCCCTCTCCTTTTCTCCCTCTCCTCTTCTCCTCCTGCTTTTCTTCCCCTCCTTCCTCTCCTCTTCTTTTCTCTTCTTCTCTCCTTTCTTCTCTCTTTTCTTCTCTACGCGCAGAATGAGTGAAAAATGCGTAAAGCAGTGGCGGCGCCTGAGTGGAAGGGCATTAAGGGCCCCCCTGTCGCTTTGGCGTTGAGCGACTGCAATTACAGTCGCCCAACCGTACAACGACTACAATGCAGTCGCCCAACGCTCGAGAGACAGCAATAATTCGCCCAACCGTTGGCATATTTCCTACGTGTCGCCTCTCGGTTGGGCGATAGGCTCCAGTCACCCAATGGGGGGGTGACTGGAGCCTATTTTTGTAAAAAAATTTCCGCGGGTATATTTCTGTAATTTCGAATAAAAAATAGATTATTCGTACAAAAATTTCCTAAAACTCTCCATTGAAAGATCATGCTCTATTTAAGACTCCATTTAAGTTGGTTTTGATGATAATGATAAAACCATTATAAGATTTTGGTGATAAGGACAAATGCATTTGAGAGACTAACTTTGTTTATTGATTATGATATACTTAGTCTCACATGGTTAAAAAGATGAAATCATTAAAGCATGCATTTGAAAACATATTCTTATATATATTAATGCATTCCATGGATCCAAAATATAGATTGAACTCCACAAATAGTCCAAATTGAATATGTGCATATATCTTCATTATACACACTTGTATGCACAAATTTAGAGGAAGCCCTCTCTATGTTTTGGGATTTCATAAGTATTGATCTATGCTTTCTTTAATATGCATATTTAGGATCTTTACATTGAAATACATTCTTGAGTATATATAGCTTGTGTAGTTTATATATACTCATGTGCAATCGGGTTGTCATTTAACTTCTCTATTATGTGTTAATGGTTAGATGATTAATGACAACCGGATAAGTAAGTTTTACTTAAAAAGTTTATCTTAGAGTTTACATTTGTTGTGTACATGTTGTATACTCAAAAATCAATTTTTATCTCATTGTTTGTTGAGATTGTTATGAATTACCAAAAAGGGAAGATTGTTGAATCTAGTCCCTCCATTATGTGTTAATAGTGAAGTTTGGTAACTGATGACAATTGTTTTGTGGACTAACATTTTCCATGAGTTGGATGAATAGGTTAGGTTCTACTAAAGATGATGAATTGAGATGACTTTGTGTGTTGAAGATCATCAAGCCTTGATGGAAGATGACTTCATGTGTTGAAGGCCATCAAGAAGAAGATGTATCATGAGTTGATGCATGTCCAAGGGAAATGATCATGTATTGATCATCAAGTCAAGTGAAGACCATCATGTGTTGGTGGAGTTGAAGAAAAGGATGCATCATGAGTTGATGCATATCAAGACAATAACTTAATGTAAAGGTATGACTAGTTAGGGCTAAGGATGTGTTCCTAGTCTTTTACTGGTCTTGGTGTTTGGTTGGAAGACCGGATTGCTAGTATAGGTTGCTGTACTACTAAGAGGGTCATGTCTAGTAGTTTGAGTCTCATTGTCAGGCCTGGGAGATTTGGTCAAGTTTATGCTAGGAGAAACAGGGTTGAGCAGCTTTCTACAGCAGGTGCTGTAGCAAGTTTTCCAGGTTAGGTAATGGTATTGTTATTAGACTCAGTAAGCAATTCCGTATTGGTTTCAGATTGGTTAGGAGATAAGAGTTGTATTCGGCATAAGAGTTCTACACGGAAGTCTAAATTCGGACTAGCTGGGATTGTTAGGGACTCTCCTCTGTTATATAAAGAGGAAGAGATATCTTAATAAAGCAGAGATCATTTTCTAAGTTCTTACTTCTTTCTTGCCCAATTTCCTGCACCTCTCCTGGTGCGCTTCTTCTTCTCCTTCTATTGCTTGCAGCTATCCAGCACGGCTCCTCCGAAACCCTCCAACTTCTGGCCACCTGCAGAGCACACATATCATCTGAGATCAAGATCAAGGCGTGACAACTCGGTATCGGAGCCACTCACCATGGCTTTTGGTGCTGCACCATCTCTCTTTGGAGAAGTTGAAGGCTAACAACAAAGAGCAGAAGGTTTTCAACCATAGCCATCACTACAGCTCAAGGACGAGCTATTTCACCAAGAGGGGTGTAATGTTACGTGCGTGGTACTGCAACGCAAGGTACTGTTCATCCGAGGATGGTTACTGTAATATGGCACTGTTCATCCACGCGGTTACTGTAGCGTGACACTATTCATCCACGATTAGTTTCCCTTTTTAGAGCTTATATTGATTTGGTTAGTTTGAAAGTTTATCTTTGGTTAGTTTGTTTCTTTAAATTAGAAATTATTTCTTAAGGGTCAAGTCAAGTTATCCCTATAAGAGAGATGACATTGTATCTTTTTTAATCAAGCAAAGATGAATAAACAAGTCCCTAGTCCCTAAAGTCCAGCTGTGGTCGTTCCCTTGACCGGCTATTCTAGATCTATTCTTCTCTCAATCGGTGCCCTCCGTCATCTAGCGCCATTCTATTCCAAGTCGTCGCCGTCCGACCTCCCTCCGATGGATGATTACCCCTTTTTTGTGCTAGTTCACAACAATTGGCAAATCATGAAACCGAGTCCTTCATCTAGACCCCTTTTTTTGTGCTAGTTCATCCCCTTTTTTGTGCTCCACAACTGTTCGCCACACCTCACTCCATCTCCCTCCCCAAGGAATTGCCCTCTCATTACCCGTAGATCACCGGAGCCGCCCTTCTTCCCCAATTCTAGTCACTCCTGCTTGCCCCGCCTTGGTAAGCCATACTCCAATTCCATTAGTAGGGAGAATCCTTAGCATCACCTAATGTCTTCCCTGCTCACCACTTGAAGCAAAGACCACCATAGCTTACTGGTGCCGTGCTCCACTTTGTGCCACTACTGGTCCATGTCACCAAGCCTCCTCAGACTACCCAGAGCCCAATCGACCCCTTAGGTAGCTCCTCTATAGCCCCTAGATGCTCTCCTAGCATGGAATTAGGTCCTAGTAGTGTAGATCACCGTGGTGGCATGCTCCGACCATCATCGCCACCCGAGCACATCGCTGACCACCACGTGAGCCGAATTAGGCCGTGAAACTTGGCCTAAAGGTGTGCTCTATGGTAAGGGCTCCGTTTCCAACCATCCCTCTAACAACTAAGCCGTCCCTCGCCGACGATGAGCACTACTCGCTTCAATAGGAGCAAGAAGCTACTCTAGCATGGCGATTAGTTTAAAATGGAAATTAGTTAATCTAATGCCTGGGATTAGCTGATCATTAAGTACACTGACTCGTGGGCCCTCCTTGCCTAATTAAAGACTTAGTATCTATGGCAACTGGGCCCTATTGTTTAAAAACCCTTTTAAAATGAATTAAATGACCTTAAGCCACTGACGTGTGGGTCTGACCCACTATACCAAATAGTGTATGGCCCCACATGTCAGTTATAGTAACATTTTTAAATTAAGAAGTAATTCTAAAAGAAATTAAAAAACAATGGACCCCACCTGTCATGCACTGAGATATTTTTCAATAGAAAAATAAATAGAAAATAGAATAAAAAGGTCCTAGGTCCCATCTATTAGTGAGAGAAATTCTCTCTCCTTTTTATTTTCTTGAATTTATTCAAACTCAAACTTCAAATGATCCATTCTTATTCATATTAAGTCCAATTTAGTGAAATGTATTTCTAAATTCATCTAAATTCATGATCTTCCTAATGAAATTGAAATTATGAATTTGGAGTTCATTTCAATTTTTATTTGAATTTAATTCTATTATGCTAATATTTATTCAAATTCATGCACGATCGTTTAATAGCTTATGAAGGGCAAGAAGAGCAAGAGTTTGAGGCAAGTCAAGACTTGTAAGACCAAGAAACTAGTAAGCAAGGCGAGTCAATACTTTGATCATTTGAACCTTCATTTTATGCAAATTATTTATTTTTAAATTATCAAATTGCATGTTATTATTTAATATGCAAATTATATTTATCTTAAGGATTTAGCTACATGCGTAATCATTGTGTTACTATTATATCCCACCCCTTTGATTAGTTGAATGCTTAATCCTTGTCACCCTAGAGATTTACTGGTAACTCTAATAGTTATACATTGTATATAAAACACCTTGCTTAGCCTTGTGTAGATACGTACCTAGGGGTATTAAATTGCCCTAACATAAATTTAAAAATATGAAACTAGTTTTAGGCAGTCATTAGAGGGAAATGGCTAGTATGTTGAGATAATTCAATTCATGCTTCTCAAAATACTAAAAGTTGCTTTACATATCTGGGTAGATGGTAAGAGTGGCTGGTGCAGATGGAGCACAAGAGTGGGTTTGTGGTAGAACTGCCCAGATAACTTTAAGGACTAAATTCTATGATGACCTCCTAATATAAAACAGTACAACTACAAGTCTATAATAATTACAACTTGGCTAAGTAATTTACCATCTCGTATGGTGGAGGAGTTGAGCAGTTTCATGCGAAATATGATCTAGCATGAATGGGATATCGAGTAGAGGGTGATGTTTGCTCGGTGTGCTAGTCATTGGGGAGCTGCTCCCGCTACGCTAGTCATCGGGGTTAAACTTCCCACACAATTATGGGCCCCTTTGCGGAAGGGGTAATTCCATGGGTCAAGATGATAAAGGGGCGAGGTATTGTAAATGCCTCATAATTATCTCCTCGATCTATCTGTCTAAGGAAACATGTGGAATATAACGAGTTGATTATCTTTTGTGAGCAAAGTATACGATCTCTGCAGAGTGTAAATTATTCCAATAGTCATGCCCATGGTCATCATGAACTTACATGGGAACTTACTTGAGATAGTTTCTATTTCAAAAACTTTGAGGGTGGAATAAAAACTTATCAGGTGGATAGAACCCTGAGTATTGATTTCCCATGGGTGTATAGAGGCTAGTGATTATGTCGAGTGGATAGAATCCTGAGGATAAAAACTAGCATTGGCGGATGGGACCTTCACTATTATTAATATTGCATACTCTTACTATCTTTACTGAAACATGGTTTAGTGAAAATGCTAAATCATAAGAATTTTTACTTATGGTAATTTTGGTCAATGCCTCTAGCAAGGAAAGAATCTTTGTTGGTGCATTTTTTTATCATTTGCTTTTGATTCATCAAACTCAAATTTTAAATTTTAGAATTCAAAATCCAAATTATGATTTGTTATAATATTTAAATATCTGAATTACAGAATTTTAAAACCATTTTTATATGAATTTTGAAACCAAAATATCAAAATTTGAATCCAAACTTTTGTAATCTTAAATTTATACAGTTTGAATTTCAAATTTTCAAAACTTCAAGTTTATATTTCGAAAATCTAGTTTTTTGAAATTATGGATCTTAAATTTTGAAATGTCAAATTCTGGATTTCACAAATTCAAATTTTGAGAATTTAAATTTTATAAAATTTGAAAGTTTCAATTTTTGAATTTCATAATTTAAATACTGAGAATTTAAATTCCAAAACTCACATTTTAAATTTTCAATTTTGAACTTTTGAATGATAAAAATAAAATTTGGAATGTTGGAATTTTAAATGGTGAGGATTTAAATTGTAAAATTCAAGTTTTCGTTTTAAATTTAAAAATAATAAATGTTTGTTTGGGTTATGAAATGTTTGAATTATGATAAAGTCTATTTTGTAGTTTCCTTCAAATCAATCTACTTAGATTACTGGAAATGTGTTTACTAGTAATCAGATTGAGACAAATATTATATTGTAGTGGAATGTGAGATTATGCATACCAAACGCACAGACCTATTTTAGATTGGGAATTTTGTGATCACATTACACTGCACAAGATTTCTTTCATTCATTCTCTCGTAACTTTTTCGAGAGTGTTAGATAATTGAAACGAGCATAGCTGCGTATACGTGTACAGAGTACAGTTTCCTATCAACACAAGAACAGGTGATCGCCATCTCTTAGAGCGCGAATATCCTCCACTTCGGCGCCGTCGGCGGTGAGGACCCTTCTTGTCGCCTTTCCAAACTCTTCTTCTGCGATGACATTTGCACAATGCATAGTCACTATGGTACTCTGAACATCCGATGAAGCCAATCTTTATGCAGAAATATAATTCACGTACCTGAAAGTTTCATCAGTTCTCGCAGTGAATCCGGCAGATGGATGAGCTTCCCTGCTGCGCGGTTCCTTGCTCCGTTAGCCCCATTCGGAAAGTGTTCATGAATAACCACTCGTATGGGTTCTCTACGCACCATCATTTTGTAAGCAGTCTCTTGGGGTTCTTCGATATCAAACATGGCAGTACTGCTTGAAACCAACGCGTCGCCGTTCTGAACCAGGTCTGTGTTAGACTTGGACAGAAGCTCCCTGACAAATGCTACTTCCTCTGCTTGTACCTTCAGAGATCTAAGGTACTGTGGGCAAAAAAAAGTATGTTGCCAGGTTGAGAGAGTAGGAAATATTTTTACGGCGCATCATCATCAAAGGTAGGTTCCTGAACAAAGCCGGTAAAATGGTCTGAAAGAGGTGTACTTACCTGAACAAAATTGGAGAATACAGTGTCCCCATCTGCAGTGTTGGGCTGGACAGTTTGCAGCAGATGGCTGTGGCTTATGCGGACCACCTGTGTGAGCCTCCTGCTCCGGATGGTGAACGGCTGCGGGATGTTGAAGATCACCCCGATCTCCCCTGCCATGCCTTGTGGCCCTGTTCTCATCACAAACTGAAAGAGAGCAAGAGCTTATTAGAATTGTAATTGACTTGAAAGAGTCACGTTTGTACAAAGGCCAGAAACAAAACAAGAACCCTTTCTCAAAAAAAAAAAAGAAAGAAACAAAACAAGAACAGTAGAACTGTGACAGTCATGTCATGGTGATGGTGTAAGAGAAGTGAATTCAGTAGTTATAGCCTTGACAAGATTGGGTTGCACGTTGCTGTACGAAGCAATTACAATTACCTAATGTTCAGTTTCTGTCATGGGGTTTCGAGGGGTTACCTTCTCTATCCCATCCTCAGCGGTTGTCAATACGTCCTGATATATAGAATAGAGAGAATACAGTCAGAGCAAGAACAGGAAGCAAAACTGCTAATAGAACACCGAGCGTGAACTCTGAATATGTTATTATAATTACCACTTCGCCGGACACGATGATGTAGCAATCCGTCGGGATCTCGTTCTCCAGGACAATGTCCACCTTGGGGGGAAAGTACTCTGCCTTCATCTCTGAAACCTGAACACATTTCGTCCATTCAGATGCAGGGCGTTTACTAGTATCAGTAACAGTGGCTCGGAGCACGATACTACCAGCTGCACGACCAGGTTGTTGGAGACTCCCTGGAACAGGTAGGAGCTCTCGACCGTCGCCTTGAACAGGTGCTGCGCGATGCCCGACCTCACGGCCTTGGGCAGGTCGGACAGCACCTCCTGCTGCAGCAGCTCCACCGTCTTGAACTTGAGCTGCACGTTCGCAAACATCTGCTCCCTCATCCCCTCCGGCAGCCTGTTCATGCTCCCGAACCTCGACACTCGGTGCATCATGTCCCTCTGCAGAATGTCAATTTCGAAACAAACCAAGGTGGGTTTCACGCGTCAACCATCTCGCACTGCGCTAGATTAAGCATTTAAGCTATTAAAGAAACGTGGGTGCGCTTGTACATATGTAACGTCAGTAAGTAGCTAGGTACCATCATGAATGTGGTGGTGGCGACGTGGACGACGAGGTTGGTCATGTTGCCGACGATGTAGGAGGTGAGGCCGATGTTGAAGACCATGCAGCAGATGCTGAACACCATCTCGCCGGTGTTGGCGGCGTGCAGGTCGCCGTAGCCGATCGTGGTGAGCGTGGTGATGGCCCAGTACACCGCGTAGGTGTACCCGATCCAGACGCTGCGGTCCTCGAAGTCGCGCACCTGGCTGCCGATCCACGTGTGCTCCTTGATCCTGTAGTGGAACGCCATCCACAGGTAGACGCACGCCGCGCAGTGCAGCGCAAACAGCGTCACCTGCATGCAGCACCCATGCACAGGAGCACAAAATAAGTAAATTTTGTATTCCTAGCTACTTGTAGGCATGAACTAATCAATAGAGTTTGTCAAGAAATTATGTGTGACATGATGCAATCAGTGAAGTGTTCTTACGCAGATGAGCTTGATAAGCCTAGTCCAGAAATAGCTGATTCTGATGTCCTTCTCCAATCTGCAAGAATCAGATGCATATGTTTGTGATTTAGCATGTTGGTCGTGGATAAACATATAGAACATATACTATTTGTTTTCCTGAATCTATTTACACGATTGTTTATTCCACTCCATATGAACCACTGACGAATCATGCTTAATTAGTGAACGCTCATGAATAATTAATCTCACTCAAGTCGAAGTATCGAGGCGTGTCTGCACTAGAGCCGACAGGGTAAGGCACAAGATAACCAAACACAAAATACTAATATGTCACTTAATTTTGCTGGTGTAGGTGAATGTGGGATTTGATGGGAGATCTGGAAAGTTTATCACACTCCAGAAGGATTCAGATCAGTGGCCTCTGTTTCTATCCATGACAGCTACGCTTTTACGCTCTTTTGTTTTAGACCAGACGTTTTTATGTTCGACTAAATGTCGCTGTCACTCAAGCTTATTTTGTCAAGACATGTCTAAATATGGCTTATAGAACGCGTATACTTTTCTTGGCCGATGTCCAGTTTTGATCAAGTGAGACTAATTAGATTATGTGGCCATCTGAGTTCTTTAAGTGTGGGAACAACTAGTTATTATAGACATTTTAAGACTTACAACCCACAAGTTACTGATTCAAATCCCAGAAAATTATAATGAAAAACCACACAAATAACCAATTCATCTTGTGGTTGATAGGCATGAGACACGTGGTGCCACACCAACACGGTTGGCGGCCATCTCAGTACCGAGGCACTTAGCTAGCCATCAACGCATGTTGCTGCGAGCCTGCGACGCCCATTTTTAGCTTCTCTTTAGCATCAGTCCTACGTACCTTGGGTGATGTTTACTCCAATAACGAAGACAAAAATTGCATCAGTATTTCAGTTAGTCGTCCTTTCTTATGATCCCACCATTTTGTTCGGAAGTAAATCACATACGCACTCGATCATGCACAATAGTAAGTCGCCTCAAATATTATTAAAGTACTAGCCACGTACACGAAGATTTGTTGATGGTTATATATACCACGTAGCAAATTTACGACGAACTCATAGTACACAGAGTAAGCTAGCAAGCTATTTTTAGACGAGTAGCTAGCAGAGAGATACTACGACATGCATTGGATGAAGTACAGGTGCGTATATACGTACTTTGCAAAGAGCTTACTGGCGCGCCGCAGTCGCCACAGCCGGAGAAGAACGAGGAACCCACAGGGCCCGCTGCCTTTTCTGCTCACCAGCTGGTAGATTATCTGTAACGGAATCGTCGAGGCCACGTCCATCACGAACCACGGCCGTGTCATGTACCTAGAAATGCGTGCACATAAGCATGATCTCACGCACGCACGCACGCATATACAGCATATATGTTAAAGTACATTGCCGATCGGACTGTTCCGAATGTAAGCTAGTCGTCGATCAGATTGATTCGAATATCTTCTCTTTTTCCCAATTTCGGTGACTACGAACAGAGACAATGGAGTAACACAGAGTCTTTTGCTGTTTGCAATCTGCCACACAATTTTCTGGTTTTTCTCCTCCTATATATCATAAGCAAGTCACAAATTGAATCGGTTTACATGAAAGCACTTGAATCAAACACGCTTGCCGTTTCAGCCGAATAACAGATAAGGAAAATTGAACTAAAAAAATAGATAACTTTCTAAACTCTAGGACATGTAGAATTCAAATCATATACTAAAGATAACACAAAAGGAAATCAATATGGACATTGGTGTGGTGAAATTAACCAACAATCACTCCCTAATTTCTCCACACTTCCACCATCTCGAGTCTCCTCCTCAGTTCCTAGAATCGAGCCTTCTCAAGTGCTTTTGTGAGTCCATCAGCAAATTGTTCTTCTGAACTGACGAACCTGATCTCGATGCTTCCTTCCTCCACACATTGCCTGATAAAATGATAGCGCTTGATAATGTGTTTGCTCTGATCATGAAACACAGGTTCTTAGCCAAAGCTATGGCTGATCTATTGTCCACATGCAGCTTTATTTTTCCATGTTTCTCATCCATCAAATCAGCGAGCAACCATGCAAGCCATGTTCCTTGGCACGCTGTTGTAGTCGCTGAAATATACTCAGCTTCGCAGGCAACCACTTTTTGTTTTTGTGATTGCCAACTGGCTGGATCTCCATTCAGCAAGAACACCACTCCCGTAGTGCTTTTCCAATCGTCCACATTCCCGGCCATATCGCTGTCACAAAACCCTTCAATGTCCATCACCCCTTTTGGATTTCTTCTATAGCAGCAACCGAAATCCATTGTCCCCTTGATGTAATGCATGACATGCTTTACTTCTGCCATATGTTCAGTCGTCGGAGCCTCCATGAAGTAGCTCACCAGCCCAACTGAAAATGTGATATCTGGTTGCGTGTGTACCAAATATCTAAGACTCCCAACAAGGCTCCGGTATAGTGTAGAGTCAAAAAACAGTTGGTTACTGTTTTTTACTCATTTTGAACCTTGCTTCCATGGGAATTTGGCACCCATTGTAGTCTTTCATTCTGGCTTTCTCAAGGACTTTTTGTGCATATGCAGATTGATGCATAGTTATTCCTTCTTCAGTTGGTTGGACTTCGACGCCCAAGTAGTAACTCAGCTTGCCGAGATCACTCATCTTGAAAAGTGTCTTCATCTCTTCTTTGAATTGTTGTATAACTTCAGGTTGAGGACCGAATATTATGAGATCTCCACATATACACCTATCAGCAAATGCAGCTTGCCTTCACCTTGGCTGTAAACTGCATGTTCAGAAGTACTTTTCTAAAAAACAAGTGAGGAGAGGCTTCCATCCAATTTTGCATTACAAGCTCTTGGCGCTTGTTACAACCCATACAATGCTTTACTAAGCTGAAGAACCTTGTGAGGGATGTTTTCATCAACAAAACCTGGAGGCTGAACCACGTATACCTCCTTTTGAAGCACTCCAGTCAAGAAAGCGGATTTAACATCCATGTGGTGGACTTCCCATCCGTGGTTGGCTGCAATCACTACTACAAAAAGCCTAATACTAGACATCACATCACAAACGGTTACCCAAAAACCATCAGTATTAAAAACAATCACATACGGTTTTAGTTTAGAGACCATCTGTGTTAATGCTAATGCTAAAAACCATCTGTGAAGATGTAATATCATAGACGGTTCATGGTAAAAACTGTATGTGAAGTATCATAGACAGTTCGTAATTAAAACCGTCTGTGATTATTCCCCTATATATATGTATTGCGTACTAGGGTTTGTTCCCACTGTATTAACACTACTCCCCACTAACGCTACCGCCTCCCCTGAGCCCGTCACCCTCCTCCTTCTCCCTCGGCTCCGGTGGTACTCCTCCCTCGAGCACGCTGCCTCCCCCGACCCCATAGTACTCCTCCTCCCTCGAGGCCGACGTCGCCTCCTCAGAGCCTATAGCCGCCTCCCCAAACCCATCGCCCTCCTCCTCCCCCGACACCGACGGCACTCCTCCCCTAAGCACGCCGCCTCCCCCGAGCCCATCACATCCTCCCCCGACTTCGACAGCCCTCCTCCCCAACATCGTCAACTCATCAGCTTAGATTGCCATTGCGGCTGTGAGTTTTCCTTTGTACTTTAATATTTACTATCATGCTCAATTTACTGTGCTAGTTAATCTCAGTTCTATTATCTCTAAAACTCGTAAGTGCTAGCACTGGAGGAACTTTGCTTGATAGTTTGTGGGTGCTGTGATTGCTCAATGAAGAATTTGGTCAACGTGAAAGTCTTATGTGATAATTTGTGATATTGAGTCAGCCTATGAGCTGAGTTGTTATCTTTACATACTAATTCTTACTAGACATGTTTTCGGTAAGTAAGTCATATATCTGAACATCTCTGTTAGAGCAATTTATTGAAGTAAATAATTTTGATATCTGTCTGTAGTTCATTATAAAGTTTACTGCTGCTTGTCATTAGATATTCGGTAAGGTAGTCTAGAGTTCAAAACCAGACTGATTTGAGAAATTGTCACATAAATACATGATCATATTAGACCCTTGTGGCGAGGAGGCCCTACTGCTAGTAGGTGCAACCCAACACCAGAGAGCAAATCAATTAAATCAATATGTGCATTATGTAGATCATTGTAGCCCCACTTACTTACTCTGTTAAGCATGAATTCTTGTGTTTTATGACCTGAGTAGTCCATCTATGTCAAGAGATGTTTATTTAATACTCATGTCATACATTTGTTGCTGGACTTATTACAAAGTCACCAATAATTGGCTCAAGAATTGCTCGCTTCTATTATCTTTTGAAAATGTTGTATGCTCATTCTTCATCATCGTCGCCCGATGCGTGTGATATACCGTCCTATGGAAAGTATCAAAAAGGAAGAGGACTATCGAAAAGACCCGAGGGCCGATTTACCATCACGGATGTTGATGCATCTAGGACCCCTCTCAATCCTGCCGAGTAGTGCCCGCATTCTAAAGATTGGTCACAATAGTTGCACAGAAACGGATTGAGATCACGTTCGATTCATGGAAGGCCATAACTAAAGTTTGGAAAAAATGAGTTGGTGACAGAAAATTTTAGTTCATTCGAGATCCTGAAAGAACAGAAGGCCTCTGTGAAATGACATGCATTGCTACCAGCGTGAAAAGTGTGGAAGAACTTCATGAGCCTATTTGTTAAGTAATACGTAAAGAAGGATCTAACGCCCTTCCAAAAGTATCCATTCCTAAAACCGCAATGGCAAGATTTTGTGGCGATGAAGATGACATATAATTTTACGAGTAAAAGTGTGACGCATATGACCCTGTAGGCAAAAATACGCACCCTTACAAACTCGGCACCACTAGGTATGTGGGTAAAATCCCACAATTTAGGAAGGAGGACGAGCAAGCAATCCTGTGGGATACCTCCCTACCATTTGCTGGAATCCCTGATGAGCGTGTCCGAAACTGGATAAGAGCGAGGTCATCTACCGTGTTGTCAGGGGCCATCTTCTTTTGAAACCCGCAGACGAGAAAATGTTCCACCGTTGGTAAGATATCAAAATACCTAGTTTGTAATTACTCCATAACTTCATAGAAAGTGAAATGACATGTTGGGCTCTTGCAAGAAGCGCTGAGTGTGGAATCTTCCCAAGACTCATTCCAAACAGTCAGGAAAAGAGATATACTCTCTGCGACCCTAGGAAACAAGGAGCACCTGGGTCGCACGAGAGGCCTTGGTCTTTATGTTCCTTGGAAATATGGTTTCTCAGAGGACTCCAAAGTGTACCAGAGTAGGAAGAGAGCCAAAGCCGAGTGCAAGGCATAGTTACGAGAGGACATTACGGTATCCCTTAGAGATGAGATGCAAAGGTATGTCAGAGCTCGTATGAAAAGGTATAGAAAAAATCAACGGGAAGCCCTGCTGCTCCTGTGCTAGGCAGCCTCCAAACCGTCGGAGTAGCTGCTCGTCCAGCCCTACCTTGGAAAGCGACCACCGATTTCTTGTTGATGATATCATGGTAATAATTATTATCTCTAGAATGCTCGATCTATTGATAGGCCTGTTGGAGTAGCTAATTTGGTATCACTATGTAGGTGGCTATGAAGTGCAAGTTTCAAGTGAGATATGCCTCCGTTGCTCTGTGCGCTGCTTGGGGCCTAGCGTATCCATCCGAGCTCAAGGCCTTGGTGCACGATGTATCTCCAGTGCCAAGTTTTGCAAAAGTGAATGTGGACTGTATTCAAGCCAAATTTGAGGTCATCCCACTGTAGATGCCCCCAAACGACGAGGTCGTGACTCTAGAACAAGCCATTAGAACATTTATCCAGTGGCCCAAGAGGGACATCTACCTAGAGGCTCCTATCTACACCGATGACAAGTCCACTCAAGCTATCTGCACCTGTGCCAAATCCATAGGAGCTATCTGCACCGGTGCCAAGTCCACAAGGGCTATTCGCACCAAAGTTACCTACATCGGTGCCAAGTCCACAGGGGCTATCTGTACCGGAGCTACCTACACCGATGCAGCAAGGGAGTGGTGTATCTACATCTTGTGCCCGGTCAACTACCGTGAAGTCGACCTACATCCAAGGTGGTAAGGGCGGCAAGGGCAAACCAAAAAAGACTGATGATGATATCCCCTACTTGCCGTTGGCCCAAAAATTTGTGTTAGGCGAGCCATTGGTCATCCCGATAGAGTACCTCCTAACCCTAGGACTAGCTTACCAGAGATTACATACATACTACATGGAACATGCCAACAAGCCGGAGGGACAACGGTGCTCGGGTGTCACCATCAAGTTCAGGCGCATCATCTTCACCACGATATTCATCACTGTGTCTTCACGGTGACCTTCGAGGATTTATTCTTTCTCTTCACTCGACGCCCTTGACGCCTCACTCATTTGATGATGGACACTATAGGTGTGTACAATCATAGCCTATGTTAATGTAATATTGATAAATGTCATATATAACTCAATGTTTTTGTGTGTGCATACATACATACATACATACATACATACATACATACATACATACATACATACATACATACATACATACATACATACATACATACATACATACATACATACATACATACATACATACATACATACATATATGTTCATGGTGACTGAAGCCAAATTAACAAAATCACCAAATGGTTTCCTCGACCCATGCTTGGTCACCATGGATATCATCAAGGAGAATGTATCCTTCGTCGAGACTTGCATGACAAAGGCATTTGTGGCTCAATGCAACAACGAATTCATATTCGTGCCCTACAGCCAGAGATAAGTACTGCACTAGTGGCTATACTTGTTGATTTGTACTATATAAGTAACACGAACTTAGGTTTAATGACCATGACGACATACTTGTGTAGGTTCCACTGGATTCTAATTGTAATTATACTAAAATAGAACATGCAACTACTCCTCGATTTCACGAAGATCAAGGATCCTCAGGTTTGTCAATCTTGCAATAATTATTTTAAACTTATCAATTTATATATGTATGCACGACATTACTATTCCTACCAACAGGTTGCGTCTATTGCTATAACTCTATTGGAACAGGCTGACCTTAAACAAATTCGAGAACATTGTGCATAGTTCTTGATGTCTAAAGTCATAAAAGAAGATGAGGAGTTCCACAATGTGGAATAAACTTTATTAGGATAAGATTGAGCTAATTAATTGTACATGTGTGTATTTGTTCATAGATGGATAATTTATTTCATTCAGTTAATTGATTTGTGAAATGGATGTTCTTGTTTCTAAAATGAATGAATGTGAATTGGATGTATACTGTGTTGATCTACTTGTTTCAGAGAGCATGCTAGCATTTTCTGAGCCTAGCCAAAAAAGAATAGATTTAGAAATAGAAAAGAATATCACAGATGGTTACTAATTTGTAACCATCAGTGATAGTGTACTATCACAGACGATTTTTAGTTGACACCGTCTGTGATATATATGTATCACATACAGTTTCAACTAAAAATCGTCTATGATAGTACGCTATCATAGATGATTACGAGTTAATAACCGTCTATGATAGGCTGCATCACAGACGATTCGAAAGTCGTCTGTGATGGTCTCATATCATTACTGACTTATAAACTCAGACGGCTCACAAAACCATCTGTGATGACATTTTTCAACCATCTGTGATGACCTTTTCTGCAGTAGTGAATTGCTAGCATCAAGCGCACTAATTCCATTCTTGCCATAATACCTCTTCGAAATCAACACCATGCTGTTGTATGTACCCTTTGGCAACCAATCGTGCCTTGTGCTTTACAATCTATCCTTGGGTATCCTTTTTCACTTTGAACACCCACTTCAAATCTATTGGTCTATGGCCGACTGGAAGATCCACAAGACTCCAAGTCATATTCACCTCAATACACCTGATTTCTTCTATCATTGCCATTCTCTAATACTTTTGTGTTTCAGCTTCACTAAAGGACTCGGGTTTCTCATACGCAAGGAGACACAACTTACCAAAAAATTTAGTCAGATCATAAGCCGAAGTATTTTCATAGAGGTTCTTTGGAGTTTGATGCCTCTAGGGATTTTCATCTGATGTTGGAGAGGGATTTGTGGGTGGTGTGGCCCATTCCACTCCCTTCGATATGGCTGCCGATGAAGATATTGGTGCTGTTGCTTCTCCCATTGACATCGCCTCTGCTTGTGCTCTGCACATGGGTGTATGACCTAGTGTTGGCGCTACAATCCCCTCTATTTGTTGGTTCCTTAAACCTTGGCCCAAACTGCAATGGACAGTGAAGATCTCTTCCAGCACAGTGGAGTTTATCTCCCCCTCTGTCTTGCTCCAGTCCCAGACTGCATCCTCATCACATACCACATCCCGTGTGACATGCAACTTCCCTCCGGTAGGATCATACATCTTGTAAGCTTTGCCCCTTGCCTCATAGCTGAGAAAGACCATCGGGACACTCCTGTCATCGAATTTCTTCATACTCAGTTTGACCACCTTGACATATCCCATACAACCGAATGTGCGGAAGTGATGCACACTTGGACATTTCTCGTGCCAAGCTTCGTAGGGACTAGGGAGTCTTGCAATCCAAACTAACCATCGGGACCTGGTTCAATATGTACACCGTAGTGCTAACCGCCTCGCCCCAAAATCTCCCGGGAATGCCTTTCGCGTTCAGAATACTTCGTGCCATACCTAGCACTATTTGGTTTCACCGCTTAACAACGTTGTTCTGCTGCAGCGAATAGGGTGCAGTCAGGTGTCAGGAGACTCCTTGTTCTGCCCAATATTGGCCAAACTCCTTGGAATTGAACTCACCGCCGCGGTTAGTTCGGAACATTTTGATCTTGACATTGCTTTCTAACTCGGCTCTAGCCTGGAAGTTCTTGATTGCTGTGGCCACCTCATCCTTTGATCTTAGCAAAGTCACCCGCATATAGTCAGTGAAGTCATCTACCAGGAGAAGGAAATATTGTCTTCCTCCTAGTGTGGCCAATAGAATCGGGCCACAAAAGTCTTCGTGTACTAGCTCTAGGTACTCCTTTGCCCAGTAGTTCGCCTCTTGTGGAAACAAGTTTCTCCTTTGCTTCCCAACAAGGCAGCTGTCGCAGACCTACACCACGGCTTGGATTTCTAGCAAACCATGCACCATGTGTTGTTGCGCCAGCTTGCACAACAATCGGAAGTTAAGGGGACCAAACTGGGCATGCCACCGCTAAGCAGTCTCAGTGCAACGCGCCATCAAACAAAGCTCTGTTAAGTTGAGGTGAAGCATGTACAAGCGATTATTAGACCTTTTCACCTCGGTAATGAGTTGCTTGTCATAGTCTCAGATTGAGAGAACACCATCTTCTATAAGCACCTAGCAGCCTCGCTCATTGAGCTTTCCAAGGCTTATGATATTATTGCAAAGCTTCGGGATGTTACTCGCCCCTTCCGCAGATTTCAACAATTGAGCCATCTCCAACTTAATCGATCTTCTAACATTTGCGTCGAGGTTAGTGAAGTTACTCTCTGCATTGGTCATATGATTTGTTACCCTGGTGTCAAGGTACCAAGGCCCTTCTTGGTCCTCATCAGCTCGTCCCAAGAGGACTTGTGCATGTACTTCATTGAGAAAGACTCCTCTTGAAGTTTCCTCCTCGTGTTCTGAGAGGCTGCACACTTGCTCCATGAGAAGCGTTGGTTCTTCCTCATGTGCTTGTGTGAGGTTCACCTGGCGTGGCTTGCGGCAATCTCTAGCAAAGTGCTCGAAGTTATTACAATTAAAGCACTTCATCTTTGGCTTGTCTCTTCTCTTGATGGCTGTGTCAGTATCTTTAATCTTAGGTCCTCTCCTGACTTTCCAGCCTTGCTTGACATGGATTTGATCACGGCCTGCTACTTGGCCGATATTTTAAATAAGCTTGAATGCTTGTTCCTTGATTTGGCTGCCCATTCTTCCTCGGTGAGGAGAAGCTTTCCTCCCATGTCTCCACTATCCCTAGCTTCCCATCGGTCTTCCACTGCCTTGAAACGACCGGTGAGCTCTTCTATGGTCATAGTGTCAAGATCAAGAAACTGCTCGATCGAGATAGTCACCTGTGAGAATTTCAGCAAAACAACCTGCAAGAATTTCTTGACTACCTTCCCTTCCTCAAGATCACCTCCTAACGACCTCATGTTGTTCGTCGATCCATTCAGCCGTATGGAGAAGTCGTCGATGGTCTCCGTCTGTTTCATGCGTATGGCTTTGAATTCACGGTGCAAGGTTTGCACCCTCGCCTCCCAAACTTGATCACCGCCAACCCACATGGTTTGGATAGCCTCCCATGCCGACCTCGCCAACAACTCGGATGGAACGTCTTGAAGAATTGCCGCCAATGCCATTCGATCCACTCAGTACTCTACGCCACTGGGTTTGATGGCCTCTCAGACTCTCTGAGCCTGAAGATTGACTCTCATTAGAAGGGACCAATCATTGTAATTTGATCGCGTGAGGATGGGGTACCGAAGGGTAACCCTGGACTCCTTTGGCACTCCCTACGGTGAAAGGTCTTGACCACCGTCCGGTGGCTGCTGCTGCCGGTAGATCATACGGTAGGCGGGGACGTCAATCTTGAGCCACGTTGCATTGCCACAGATCTTCAAAACCACTTTGATACCAATTGTTAAAGCAGGTTGCCAATCGGACTACTCCGGACGTAAGCTATTCGTCGATCGGACTGGTCCGAATGTTTTCTCTTCTTCCATCCCAGATGGTGATTTCGGTGGCTATGAACAGGGACAATGTAGTAACACAGAGTCTTTTGCAGTGTGCAAACTGCCATAAGATTTTCTGGTTTTTCTCCTCCTATATATCATAAGCAAGTTATAGATTGAATCGGTTTACACGGCAACACTTGAATCAAACATGCTTACCGTTTCGGCCGAATAGCAGATAAAGAAAACTGAACTAAAAAAATAGAGAACTTTCTAAACTCTACAACATGCAAAATTCAAATCGTATACTAAAAATAACACAAAAAGAAATCTATCTGGACTTTGATGCGATAAAATTAACCAACAATATATATATGTCGCCACTGTTGTCAACGAAACAAAAGCCGCGCGCGCGCGGAGGTGTATATTAATCAGTTACCTCGTGGCGATCTTCCTGCGGTCGTCGACGAGGAGGTAGGTGGACCTGTCGGGGTACGCGACGAAGAAGGACGCGGCGATGTCGGCGCCGAAGAAGACTTCGACGACAAGGTCCACGAAGCGGAGCGGCCCAGAGGCGGCCCTCTCCCGGACCAGCTCGAACGGCGACGCCCACGCCGAGTACAGCACCAGCACGATCAGAAAATTCTGCCACCACCTGATGAACGCGCACCTCGTGTAAGTCCGTGGATCACTACGTGTGCTCGCGCGCACGCATGCATGGCAAGGCTAGCTGCAGGTTGATCAGGAGGATATATATAACGGCTCACCTGTAACGACAGTCGTAAGGGTTGATGACGTTTGGTCTGAGGGAAGGGGAGGCTTCGCCGAATGCCGGGAGAAGCCCGCTAGAAACGCCGCCGCCGATGTTCGCCGCCGGCACTGTCGTTCCTGTCCTGCTTTCTCTGCCTTGTCTTGCCATGCTAACTAGCTAGTAGCTTCTTGATCTGCCTACCACGCCCTACCTGCTACTTCACGTACCTCTAGGACGTTCTGCGGCCTCGATCTGAGACATGGGAGAGGAAAGAACTGAATAACTTATATATGAGTTAGCAAGGGTCAACATGGAAGCAATGGAACAGTGCTTCCATTTTCGTGTGCCTACAATAATTGTACTATTTTATTTTAGCAATAGTGGAGATTACTGCCGACTAAAACACAAGAGATAATATCGGTTTTAGTCAATAATTGGGTCCAGAAGAGTAAAAGGAGATGGCATATAGCTAGATATCTAGCCAGCTAGCTAGATAGTCTTTATTTTGTAGACATGCAGCGCACAAGTCCATTTCCTATTGCTGTAGTCGTACTACTCCTTACGGTTGACACCATACAAACTCATATCATGCTATAGCACGTGTCTAAAAAAATTATAAAAAATAGTTGAAATTTAGAAAGCAGTTGTGGATGACTTCTATTCCAGAACTTGCTTTGCTAAAATAAAACCAAAAAATATATTTCAGCAAGTGTTAAATCTGCTAAATTTGCTTAATTCCAAGTACTTGAATAAAATATTTTAACATTGAACTTGTAGCACTCTAAATTGATTCAATTGTAGCTTCTTAGTTCCATTTAGGTTATTGACATGGCTTGGCTCATCTTTAGATATCTTTGGCTAAACTATGATCTTGAGCAACTTAATATACTAAAAATCTATTTAATTTTAAATTATTACTTATTTGGCTTTAGATTTGATATATACAGTTTGTCATGATTTAGACTAGTTACTTCACTTAATATGATTTGGTGTAATACATGTCAAATCACTATGGATAATTTTTATGGCTGCTAATGCTAGAAATGAATAAAATATAGCCACTTTATTTCATTTATGCTCTATCTTTTTTCATGCATCTTGATGATTTCATTATCAAAGGGGAGAAAGATCGGTAAAAATACATATCTAGAGCATGATTTGGAGTTTTTTGTTTAAAATCTTGTTAAATTGGAGCTTTAATTATTTGTTGTGATTTTCTTGATTTTTTTTATCAATTCTCATCATGACTGAGGTCAAATAAAACAATTATTCTTTCATATTGACCTAGAGTGAGATTTCACAACTCATTTTGTGGATTTAAAGCTTTTTATGAAAAACTTACTAAATTCAGTAGCTTCAATCCATATCTGCCTCACATAGTCATTTTCTGCCGTCACATGCTTCTTATGGCCACTTTGAGCTTTATTTGCAAATTTTTTCTCTATTATCTAAAACCACATCTAAATTATATTTTTTACCAGCATGAGCAGAACTGTCTACGTGCTGGGATTGCAACCAGCCATTCATGCATGCGTTTTAGCCTAGGTGGTATTGGTACTCATGTACTAGAATGTCACTACTACAGAAAAGGTCATCACAGATGGTTCGAAAACGTCATCACAGACGGTTTTGTGAACCGTCTGTATTTATGAGTCAGTGATAATCAAAGGTCATCACAGACGGTTTTCGAACCATATGTGATAATCAGCTATCACAGACGGTTTTTGAGTAAAACGCTCGTGATAGTGATAATCGCTGCACGGTTTTAGTTAAAACCGTCAGTGATATCGATCATCACGACGGTTTTACTCAAAAACCGTCGTGATATTCCCTTCGACCCCTACATATATTTCTGTTTATTGGCTAGCCTCAGGAAATGCTAGCCATGCCCTCTGAAACAAGCAGATAATCACAGACAAAAAATATATAATTCACACATCTCATTTCCTTTCAGATACATTTCACAGACATAAAACATCCAATTGACATCGCACTTCATTTTACAAACATAAAGCATGCATCCATTTCGCAAATCAATTAATTGAATTGAAATGAAATATCCATTAACAAATGCACAGTTACAAAAGATCTACACTGCATTTGCACTTAGTGATAAGACCAATAAGAAATCATGGTGCGCAGTGGAACCGTCCTCCTGGCTTTATGACTTGAGTCATCAAAAAGTACGCCAACTCTCCTCGAATCCCTCCAAGATCAGACTGTTTCAATGCAGTTGACGGGATATACGCAACCTGTCGATAAAAATATCAATATGCGTATATATGTAACGTGATAAGTATGAAGTAATTATGGGAAGAGTGACAAACCTTGCGATTGGTGAGCCTCGAGGATTCGAGGAGTAGTTCCATATGTTGGCAAACGTAGTATCCACATGTGTTGCCCGGCTGCTGCTGGTGGCACTGCAAAAAATGGAATGTGTTAGTTCAAGAGGCATTAGTACCAACTGTTGCATAGGATTAATTAATGTGAAATAGCGAATACCTTAAAATCTCGAGCATGTGTCAAGAGCCTTTGGCCCGCGCTTGAGTCACCTCCCATTTCAATGTACATCGCGAACGCCCTACGTAATTTGAAAAAGTTAACCTTAGTCATTCGGAAGGAAAGAAAGAGTACGATGTAGATATGTATGGGGAATATGTGCTTACCTATCGATTACTTGGCTGACAACTGTGAAGTCCATTTTATTCTTACTTAGGGAATCAAGGTAATATACCTTGTTCCATTTTGGTACAATTACTATTAAAATCCAATGAAAGTTCTGATGGAAAGGCATAAGTACATATTCCTTATTGCGGCAACCCAGCAGTCCTGATGCAATGCACCTCTCGACGAGGGGTGTATCTCGGTCGATGGTATCCTTGGCGACCAAGTGTGGGTCCAAGAAACCAGCTGATGAGTTGGATAATCTAGCTCTAGTCAGCATGTGTCTATATATATATATACACACGAAAGCAACAAATTAGATATGGCATTTATCGGTATGACATTAACGGAGACTGTGATTGTACACACTTACAGTGTCCAGCATCGAATGATTGAGACGTCAAGAGTGTTGAGCGTGAACAGATCGAATAAATCCTCAAAGGCGACCACGAACATACACTCTTGAAGACTGTGGTATAAATCATTCGACGTGAATTTGACAGTGATACTTGAAGTCCGTTCTCCCTCTAGCTTATTGGACTGCTGCATATACCACGTCTGCAATTGCATGCAACTATATGGTAGCTTTTGGAGGTCTTTTTGCTTGAGCAATGGCTCGCCAAGCACGAATTTGCGGGCCAAAGGTAGGTACGACATATCATCATTGGTCTTCTTTGCTTTGCCCTTGCTGGCCTTGCTGCCTCGGCTATAGGTCGACTTCACGGCAGTCGACTTTGAAGGTAGCAGCGGTGCAAGTTGCTCTGGCGAGAATAGGACCCATGGAGATAGCACCGGTGCAGTATCCGGTGGTGGAACCGACTGGTCTTGTAATGGAGATGGCACCAGTGCATGTTGCTCTGGCGAGAGTATGACCCGTGGAGATAGCACCGGTGCGAGATCCGGTGGTGGAACCGATCGGTCTTGTAATGGAGATGGCACCGTGCATGTTGCTCGTCCCGCCACCGAAAGAAGCCTCCAGGGAGATGTCGCTTTTGGGCCACTGGATGAATGTTCCAATGGCCTGTCCTAGAGTCACGATCTCGTCGTTGGGGGGCTTTGGTAGCGGGACCACCTCAAAATTGACATGCACACCATCCACATTAACTTTTATGGCTCGGCGCTAAAGCTTGACCGTGCACCATGGCCCCGATACTGATTTAATATGCCCGCCCCAAGCAAGATACAAGGGAATGGAGCCATATCTCACTTGGAGCCCGCGCCTTCGTAGGCTCCTACATAACGATACAAAATTAGCTACTCGAATAGGCCTATCAATGGAGCAAGCATTCGAGAGGTAATAATTATTACCAGGATGTCGCCCATAGGAAATTTGGCGGGGTTTGCGTCGGATTGGGCGCGCGACTACTCGGACGGTTGTGCAAAGCTAGCTAGCACAGAGCAGCGTAGCGGCTTCTGACTTTCTGTTTGTTTCCGCACCTCATCTCTCGATTACACCAGCCACTCACCCATTAGCTCCTCTCTAAGAGATTCCTTGATCTCTTCTCGTAGCTGTGCGTCACGCTCGGCTTTGTTTCTCTTACATTCCGGAGTCATCTTGGAAACCATGTTTCCAAGGAATGTAAAGCCCAAGGCCTCTCGTGCGACCGGGTGCTCCTTGTTTCCTGTACACGGAGAGCATATCATTCTCCCTTGTTCCTGGAATGATCCTGTGATAGATTCAAAACTCACTCTTCCTGCAAGAGCACGACATGTCATTTCAATTCGTACGAAGTTGTGAAGTAATTACAAGCTACGTAGTTCGATCGATATCTTACCAGGCGCTAGGACACTTGCTGGTCTACAGGGTTTCGAAAGGAGATGTCCCCCGATGTCGTTGTCGATGACCTTGCTCTAATCCAATTTCGAGCGCGGTCATCCGGGATATTGGAAAATGGCGGGGCGATGTCCTGTGCAGCTGCCAGGTCATCCTCCTTCCTCCACTGCGGTATTTTACCCGCATACCCAGCTGTGCCAAGTCTGTGGGGGTGTGTGTTTTTTGCCTGGAGGGCCTTGTGCGCCGTACTTGTACTTTTGAAATCCTCGGACGTCTTCATCGCCTTGAACTCTTCCCATTGTGGTTCCAGGAATGGGTATTTATGAAAAGGTGTTTCGTCCGTCTCTACGTATTTCCTGACAAGCGTGCTCTTGAAGTTCTTCTATGCTTTGCACGCTGCTAGGTAGGTTTGTCGTTGCACAGCGTATAGGTGTTCTTCTGGGAACTCGAACGATGCCAAAATTTTGGTCCACAGCTCACGTTTCCGAGTGTCAGGCACGTTCTTCCACGAATTGTATGTGATCTCAATTCATTCTCCTGCAACTATTCCGACCATGCTTCGGAATGCGTTTACTGCTTTCTGAGGAAGGATAGGGACCCTAGATGCATCCACCGCTGTGATGGTCTGTTGGCCCTTAGGCTTCTTCGATAGCCCTCTTCCTTGGCGTCTTGATGTTGGAGCGGATGCCTCCGGCGATGGTGTTGAAGAATGCGCGGGTGACATGTTGCTCATTTTGTGGGTCTATTAGGATAAGATGAGAAAGTGCCATACCATAAGATAAGAAAGAGCAATATCTATCTATTTCGCTCAATATTGGCGATATATACATATATAATGGTAGCAATATGATGCAACAAGCAACAAACATCAATAATAGAATCAATAACAACAATATGAAGCAACAAGCAATATGAAGCAACAAGCTCTCAAAGTTTGAATTGAATAATTTGTGCTCTCAAATTGTAGGGTTGCACAAGATTAATCTTGGCCGTCCCGCTACTGAATCATATACTCTTCCTTGATTGGTTATGCCAAATAATGAATCCAGTCATTTGAGCTCAGATACAAACTCTACAATCTCAAGATCAATATATCCAGCATGTATATATTCAGACAGCAGTATGTAATAAAGCAAATCCATGCAAATACAAGTTAACTTTCACTCAATGAAATAGTCTTTAACTTGTCAAAATTAATTCCTAACAGATCAGTATATGGAATTGGTATAATATGAAAACAGCAAGAACCGAATGGCACAAGAACAATATATCAATGTCTAGAGAATATCTTCCAGAGTACAAACTTAATTGTGATAACAGAGTTGACAGTAATTAGAGCTCAAAGACTAATTCAACCAATCTCAGTATATGATTTATATCATCATCGACCGACAACCGATCCCACAAGCAATATATGAAAGATTAACAGAAACTGCTCACAATACTCAAAACCCTAGTCCATCACAGAAACTGCTCACAATACTCAAAACCCTAGTCCATCACAGAAAGTGCTCACAATGCAGACGGTAATCGAGGGGAGGTGGCCGGCGAGGGGCTCGGGGGAGGCGGTTGGCGACGGGCTCGACGAGGGGCTTGGGGGAGGCGGACGGCGACGGGCTCGACGAGGGGCTCGGGGGAGGCGGACGGCACGGCCCGACGAGGGGCTTGGGGAGGCGGCCGCGACGGGCTCGGGAGGCGGCCGGCGAGGGCTCGAGGAGGCGGAGGCGACGACGGGCTCGGGATTTAATTAGATCTAGATCGAATAATCGCGCAACGCACACGTAAAACCCTAGCGGTGGGTATATATAGGAGGTTATCACGAGCGGTTCTAAACTTAGAACCGCTCAGATGAATATCACTGACGGTTCTAAGTTCGAACCGCTCAGTGATAAGCCTTTGCATCAGTAGTTATTAAGACAACACCAATAACCACAAATGCATTCATATCAACCACCAAACAAATGCATTCATATACAACACCAACCAGCTGCATTCACACAGTGTATTTCTTGATACATTTTGTCATTCTCAAATACATCACACTGTAGCATTGTTCTATACATAAATGCATGCCAATTCACATGTACATCACACATATACATCACATATACATAAATGCCAATACACATATACATTTTCACATATGCATTTTGTCACATATTTTCACATATACATCTCAAAATTGACTATATCACACATTTCCACATATACATCTCAAAATTGACTACATCAGACATTTTCACATATACATCTCAAAATTGACTACATAACACATTTTCACATATACATCTCAAAATTGTCATATATTTTCACATATACATTCTTATTGTACTTGCTTATTTTCTTTAAAAATTAGCCCTTCATCATGATCAATGCGTACGTAACTAGTTTCGTCACGTTGTTCATTGTCGACCCTTATGCCATTTCCAAAAGGAGGTAACTCGTCAAATTGATTGTATTCCTCCTCATCCACTACATTCTCCACTCCGACAATTCTCCTTTTTCCATGAAGAACTACATGGCGTTTCTTATTTGCCGGGTCGGTTACATAGAAAACTTGAACAACTTGATTGGCGAGTACGAATGGTTCGTCTTTGTACCCGACACGTTGGAGGTCCACGGTCATGACACCGCATTTGTCAACCTTCACCGTGGGAGATGCACCCAACGACAAATAAATAAGGGGATCTTGAAAACCACATAGTCGAGCTCCCAAATCTCTTCTATGAAGCCATAGTACGAGTTTCTTGACCCATCGGCATCTGAATGCATCTATGCGGACACCACTCGCTCGTTAGTGCTCTTGACATCCCGAGATCGCGTATAGAATGTGTACCCATTTATGTCATATCCTTGCCATGTCACAACTGTAAATGTCGGCCCTTTTGCCAATCATGTCAAGATCTCACTCGGCGAGCTCCTAGCGATTTGCTCCTTCAACCATTGGTTGAACCAATCATTGTGTTGCCTCATGATCCAAACATCCGCGGCTCCGGATTCATTGCTGTCAAGCACATCCTTGTGCTGGTCCACATAAGGCGCCACTTCACCATGTGTTGCAATACCGTGAAATGGGCTTGAGTATACGTGTCCATATCCGGGTGATTGCTTTCCTTCCGATAGTTCGAGACCCTTCACCTCCCCTCATGACGAGATTGAGGACACCTATCGGTTGAATCTGAGCCATATAATCGACACAAAACTCAATGACCTCTTCGCTTGCATAATCTTCGACAATGCTGCCCTCCGGCCGAGAACGATTCCGTACGTAGGACTTGAGAATTCCCATGAACCTCTCAAATGGGTACATGCTACGTAGGAATACGGGCCCGCACATTTTTATCTCCCACACAACGTGAACAATGAGATGGACCATGATATCGAAAAACGAAGGAGTGAAATACATTTCAAGATGACATAGAGTCATCACCATCTCGTCCTGCAGAGCATCTAGTCCTTCGGGAACGATGACCTTCTGAGCAATTGTGTTAAAGAAATAACATAGCCTCATGATTGTCTCTCGGACTTTGATCGGTAAAATATTTCTAATTGCAATAGGGAGCATCTATGTCATCAGCACATGACAATCATGATACTTCATGCTATTTAACTTCAAATCTTGCATCGAAACAAGTTTCTTCACGTTGCCGGAGTAACCAGACGGAACTTTGACACCATGCAAGCATCGCACGCTTCTGCTTTCTCACCTTGGACAGAGTGTAACACGCAGGGGAAGGTACGTTCGTCCATTATCGCGCGTGTCGGTGCTAACTCGTGCCCGATGTCCATGTCACCAAGTCAAGCCGCGGCGTTGACGCTGTCCTTTGTTTTATCACGGATGTTCATAAGAGACCAATCAAGTCGCGCGATACATTCTTTTCTCGTGCATGACGTCGATGCGATGTCGAACATCTAGGTACTCCCAATAAGGTAAGTCCCAAAATATTGATCTCTTCTTCCAGGTGTTCTTCTCATGAGCCCTCAATTTACGTCCCTTTCCGAGGACAACATCTAAATCCTTAACCATATCATAAACCTCGTGTCCCCTTAAATGCCTTGGAGCTGAACCGTTTTCCATCTCTCTGTCAAATTGTTTCTTCATCTTGCGGTATGGGTGAGCCCTTCGAAGGAACCGGCGGTGACGCATGTAGACGGTTTTGTGTGAGTGTCTCAGCCACACACTCTCGGTACCATCTAAACAGTGAGTACAAGCTTTGGCACCTTTTGTACTATGGCCCGATAGGTTACCAAGGGCAGGATAATCATTTATGGTGCAGAACAATAAGGAGCGCAGAGTGAAGTTCTCTTGTTTGTATACATCCCATACCTGTACCCCTTCGTTCCACAGTACTTTTAGATCTTCCACCAACGGTGCTAGGAACACATCGATATCATTCTCAGGTTGTTTTGGCCCTTGGATAAATATCGGCAGTAAAATGTACTTTCGCTTCATACACAACCAAGGAGGAAGGTTATAGATGCAGAGAGTCACAGGCCATGTGCTATGTCGACTGCTCATGCTACTGAAAGGATCCATTCCATCTGTACTCAGTCCAAACCTTATATTCCTTGGTTCTGCACCGAACTCTGCAAAACTCCTATCGATGTTTCTCCACTGCGCGGAATCAGCAAGGTGTCTTAGCATTCCATCCTTCTTGCGGTCCTCCGAGTGCCAACGCAGCGGTTTTGCCTCCTTTGAATTTGCAAAAAACCTTTTCAAACGGGAATTATAGGAAAATACCATGCCACCTTAGCAGAGGTCCTTTCTTCGCCTCTGCTCCTCGCCATCATCCGATTGATTGTTACGTTTGTATCGGGATGCGTTGCACACCGGACATACATGCATGTTTGCATACTCTTTACGGTAGAGGATACAATGTTCGGGCATGCATGTATTCTTTCTACTTCCATTCCCAACGGACAAAGAACCTTCTTGGCTTTATACGTGGTTTTAGGCAACTCATTTCCCTCCGGAAGCATGTCCGCTAAAAGACCTAGCAGCACCGTGAAACTCTTGTCGGACCAACCGTTGCTTGCCTTCAATTTCAACAGTTCAAGCACGGCCGACAACCTCGTGTACTTGCAACCCGTGTACAAAGGTTTCTCCGAGTCCTCCATCAAGCCGCGGAATTTAACATACTCTCTCTCATCATAGTTCTCTTCTACATCGTGAAGCATCTGATCCAGATTATCATCGTGCAACCTATCTGAATCTGAACCACAATCGACATCAGCCGGCGGCATATCATTCACTTCACCGGTGATGTCATCCGGCGGCATATCATTCACTTCACCAGCGATGTCATCCGGCGGCATATGATCATTCACTTCGCCATGACTGGTCCAACACGTATAATCCTTTTTGAAACCCCTCCGAATCAAGTGCGCTTCAATTTGCCTCGATTCTTAAACATCTTCAAATTCTCGCAATCGCATGGACAAAGACATATATTCCACCCTTATTCAACATATCCTCCTCGCGCTCTTATAAAAGCGGACACGCCATTAATGTACTCTTCACTCACACGGCTCATGGCATACATCCAACTTCGGTCCTACGTTACGTACATATATAACAACTTAGTATGAAAATCTAGATTAACTAATTATAATTACTACATATATACTGCCACATTTATTATATTGAGACTTAATTTGCTAGCTCAATTCATATTATAAACACAATAGCTATTATATAACCAACAATTTTGCAAATTAACCATCTTCAATAACACTCATGGATTACTTAGACCTAAATTGTAATGCAATTAAAGAAAAAATAAATTTCATTACTAACCATATCTAGAGCAACCAGAAAGTCTGAATCTTCAAAGTTCAATCTCTCCTCTTCCCACCAAATTAATCGGCTGAAATCGCCACTTCCTCCCGAGTGAAAAAGTGCGCAGCAGTGGCTAGATCTGGATCGAAATGAAGATAGATGCGGTCTGAGCAGCGCAATAAATGCCTGAGAGCCATTATCACAGACAGTTTTTTTATTAAAAACTGTCTATGATAATCTGGGATTATCACAGACAGTTTTTAATATAGATCGACCGTCTGTGATAATCCTTTTTCCCGCCACAAATACCACAGACGGCCTCCAAATTACAACCATCTGTAATAGTGTTAATCAGAGATGGTTTCACAAAATCGTCTGTGATGAGGCGTCTACTATGAGGCTTTCTGTAATAGTGATGTGCACTATGCTAATTTGTGGATCTCACCACAAAATAGACCAAAAGGCAAGTCATACACAGACTTTGTGCTTTAGACCTTTGGTGGTCAGCAGAAATCGACATGAGGATACCAACCAAACAAATTTTAGTGTCATTCCCTATCCAATTGATATAATTGAATCACTTTGTAAGGAAGTGACTGTAGTACTCGTGTCAAGCAGTTAGAACAAACCATGCACCTAGTTCTTCCCCTTCCGCAACAACTACGTACTTATCATGAAAAGTAAAATTCCGAGAAAACTAATAGCCCATCATGTATCAGGTACATATTCGAAAAGAATCAAACTTCCTAGACAAGAACCAAAAAAGAAAAACATGATTGCGGCATTTGATCAATTAGAAGAGAACACATACGTACTATCAGTATATACCTGCAGCTATAAGATGACTATCTGACTGGACAACATCTATCGAGGCCATGTTTCCATGAGGTAGAGGAGACAGATTGAAGCTTCATGTGAGAGAATCGTAAATTTTATTGTAATGAATCACTGTAATTTAAAAGTATTGAAATCTGAAAATGCATTTCTGGTCTTTACTGTTTTCCTTGCATGTAACAGTAATGAGTCACGGCATTAATTGAGTCAAGGTGGATCCTTGCATGTATGAAGGCATTAATGAGGTTACTGTATTGCCATGCACGTCTAGGGATTTGATCAGGTCGATAGCTGTCCTTGCATGTCTTATTTGGATGTAATTGTGTCACTTTAATGCGGCAGTGAAGTTGCATATATGCAACTGATTCGGTTCCTTGCATGACATGATATCTTGATTTTGAGTAGCTTTGATGAGCCAGTGGAGTGATCGCGGATGAGCCATTTGCCATTTATCAGCAGTGGAACCGATATTTCATTCCGGTTTTACCGGATGAAGGCAGAGGTCTGACCGCTCAGCCGATACGATCAGACCGGCTGATATGAAGTTTTTCGGTATGATTTTTTATCTTTGTTTTTTTAGCCGTAGAATAGATTTTGGTGGCCAAAGTCAAGGTATATATATATGTTGCATGAGTTATGTTACTACTAATATAAATTAAGTAGTGAAAAATTTGTACCTGAAAACGAGTTTTTATTTTTGATGAGCAGAGTCGGTTAGAGTCAACAATGGTCAACAACGAGAATCAGAGCTACGCTCATAGAGAAGCCGAGCCCCAGAATGATCGAGGATGCCAGGTGAGACAGTGAGCTTAAGCATGACACAGAAAAGGTGGAAAATGTCGAAGAGAAGTTTGAATGGTGGGATTGCACCACGTAGCTTAGTCGGTCCAAGTGAGTTGTGGTCCCGTAGAATTAGAATGGGAAAGACTTGCCAATGCGTGGCAAACCAGTGGTGCACCTAATGCAGCAAGCATGATGATTAGTTGCAATGGAAGATAAAGACCGGGTTAAGAAAGGGTATTTTGGTAGTTTGACAAAAATACCGGAAACGGCCTTGTAAGAAAACTGCGGCACCTAAGTGGCACTTGGAAAGGTGGTTTAGGTCATAGAAAAGCTAGTACAATCAAGATGGATCAAACCTTATGACTTAGTGGATGTGGCTAGCTAGCCCATCTATTTAAGGGGTTGGGATGGAGACTTATAATTAACCATCCAACCTACCTCTCTTGTGTTCGCTTGCTTAGGGTTAGGGTTTGAAAGTTCAGTGCTTGGTGTGCTCTCTGTCCTCTAAGGTGGAGTGGCTGTAAAACTTTCCTCCTCAAGCAGCAATAGAATCAATCTTTGAGTACCTCCATGGTTATCTCTTGTCTTGATTGATTTGCTCTTGATTTAGTTGGTTTTTCCTCTCCTCTCATCCTTTCTTGATCTTGTTGTACTAAGAACATATAAGAGATGGAGACAATATCTGAAAATTAATCTCTACCCATCTAGGCACTTGGTAACAAGTTCATCAAGAAACACAGTTTTTGCACTTTTTTTATATTCCAAGTGATTTCTTGATCTAAGGGTTTTTGGAGTGATTTCTTTGGTGTTATTGCTTGTTGTGACATGTGGGAACATATCCAAAGCTATATTGGCTATCCTCTGCATACGAGCAAGTCTTGATCATTGATTTTGTATTTTGATTGGTTTTGGTGCAATGTCTTTACGATCGTTTGTTGGAATAGATTCCTAATATCCTAGAGAAGGTCCCTGCAAATTTTCATGTCATTTGGATTTTTGGATCTAAAGTTTTATGGAGTTTTTGTTTTTAAAATTGTGCTGAAATCACTATTCATCCTGAAATTACTGCAACAGTGGTTGTACTAGGGGTAGTGTAGCGATAGTACCGATTTTACTGTAGCAAGCGGTAATACCGTGGCACTGTAGCGGTACTATCGAAATTACTATTTATTCATTAGTTTTTCAGCTTCTCAATTCGCTAGGTTGTGTGTTGGCTTTTCATCGTAATCTTCTTAGCTTTGTAGTTACTAGAGTGAAGGATTGGTGAATACTTTGGAGGAAAGTTTGGAGGCACCATTTGCCCCCTGTTGCCGTCTTCAATCCTACAAGTAGTATCATAGCCCGGTTAGCTCTTCTTATAGATTTTATCCTATCTTTCGAGCCATGGTAGCAAATAAGTATTTAACTAAGCCATCCATTTTTTATGGAGTTGATTTTTTTTCTATTGGAAGTCTCGCATGCATGCCTACATCGAGGCTCAAGAGCACACAATTTGGCTCAAAATCAAGAATTCTTATGCATTACCAGCCAATGACGATATGATTTCTTCCGATGTGGAGGCGAACAATAAGGCACGTAACTTCTTGATTCAAGGGCTTAGTCGATCTGAGTTTGAACGAGTCGCTCATTGAGGTCTGCTCATGATTGACAACTTGAACCTATTATTAAATGAGGTCTAAAAAGTAATTTAACTAAAACATAAAAATATTATTAAATGAAGGATATTTTGAATTTTTGTAAAAAAAAACTATTTCAAATTAATTATTTAAAAGCATTTGGCTTTTATCTAGATTTTATGTGATTTTCTAGTATTTTAAAATCAATTTCAAAGCTAAAAAGTATTTTTGTAAAAACTTAAAGACCAACTTTTAGTTGGAAATATTTTCCTAAGTCTAAAACAGCTCCAAAAAGTTCTTTCAATTTTTTTGAATTTGTAGAGTTTATTTGCTATTTTCTGTCGAGACCCGAATATACAAATCCGGACTCTCTGTGCATACTGCACTAGTCCAGGATCACGCTAGTACACACAGTCAAACATAGAGGTAATCATCACCACAATCACGATATTAAATAAGGGAAACTCAAATTATTAATCAATATCCAAAAGTGAGACCTTATGGTCAAGCTTACAGTCTCAATAGCCTTAGGGGCTTAACAAAATTTAGCAGCGGAAAATCCAAAATGAAACGTAGTGGCCAATCGACATGCCCACGGGCAATCGAATGGGAGCGAAGCCTAGAACGCGTAGTCGCCAAGCACTCTCCTCCGGAACCTCCTGCCGGTAGTACTCCTCATCCTCAATCGAGCAACATAGGCGTAAAGCCGTGAGTACATTGGTACTCGACAAGCCGCTTGTAACAAATGATGCAATATAGTATGCAAGGCTTACCAATGGAAGGCTGAAAGGTTAATTTGCATAAACAGCATTTGAAATTACCATAAATAGATTGAAGGCGAAAAGCAAATAAAACAATAATGAATAATAATCAAAGGGATAGAAGTAAACTACTTATGGACCTCCCATCCACAAGCCAAACCAACCCACTCATGGACATCCCATCCACAAGCCAAACCAACAGTGAATTAACTATCCACTGACCAGCTACAAAGTTTTCCAAGAGTAACTATATCTCGTGTGAAATCACCGAGCATTGTCCATGACCGAGGACGCGGCTATTCGAATAGTTTTACACTCGCAGAGGTCGCACAATCTGTACCCACACGATGTGATAATCCTCACGTTAAAGACAATCACAACAAAGCCTTTACAATGTTCAATTCCAACCCAATCCCGCCCGCTAGGTTTCGCATCACACCCCCTTGCGCCTCATGGAAATCAAGCAACCATGTTCATCCCAATGAGATTGAAATTGAAACATCCCAAATTAATCACCAGTCTGTCCCATACCGGACATGTGGTTTGCACGTAAAGCTCAGATCAATGGCGCACAAAGTTAAGTCCTTAAGTGTTCTCGCGAGACTACCACATCCTCGAAGTGCTCCAACACTTTCCCCTTCGCACGATCATTCGCCCGAGTGAAAACCAATTTTGTGCAACCATCGCCAATGATGCACCAACGTCACGGCACAAATTTTATAACAGTGGCACCAACCACTATTCAATATATCATTAAGTCAAATTAATTAATCATATGTGATGATGAATCCAAACGATACTAAAAGCATGGCTAAGCATACTAATCGTACCATCCCAATTGTGATCGTAACATAGCATCACTAGTAAGTTTCCCAACCTATGGTGACAATGGCAGCATGGCATTCAATTTTAACAAGGAGGGAAATACTCAATTGAGGTGATAACTACCAATTACAAGGTTTGTATAAAAGTAGCGATGCAATGTAATTTAAAACAAAATATTTAAATAATAGATTGCAAACTGGGTTCAACATGATCAAAGGACACGACTTGCCTTGGCCTTGCTCACCGACGGCTCTTGATCTTCAAATCGACGGCTCCCTCGAACGCTGATCTAACGAGAGAAAACGAAACAAAGAGACAAAATAAATTCACATAAAAAAATTCAAATGAACTCTAAAAATTCTAAAACCTGAACCAAAAGATAGAGCTCAATTTTAGATGAATTTAGGAAAAGAATCGGGTCAATCGGAGCTAGGACGAGGAGAACGGGCTCTTGGAAAATTGGATCTAAAGGAAAATCGGGAAATTAAGAAATTGCACGTGTCTTTGTGGACCGGCGCACGGAAGTCGAGTCTCACGGTGGAACCGCGCACGGAATAGTCTGGCGGCCGATCGACAGAGGCGCGGCGGCCGGGTTGACGCGGCGGTCGACGGGCGGACACGCAAGCCCTAGGGCCGACGTGGCGGCTTGCGTGGCTAGGGCCGGCGTGGCGGCTCGGCGCGCGGCGCGCAGGTTAGATCGGACGGCTGCGGTGCGGGCGTGGGCGCATCCGCCGCCGCCCAGATCTGAACGGGCGGCGGGATCAAGCGGCTCGGGCGGGGCGGCGATGGATCGCCGACGCTCGGCGCGCTTGCTGCGCGCGCGCGCGCGCGCGCGCGCGCGGCCGGCGAAGCGGCGAGGCGCGCGGCGCGAGGGCGGCGGTTCGCCGGCGAGGCTCGGGGCGGTGGCGGTCTGGCCGACGAGGTGACCGGCGGCGACGGGCTCACCGGCGACGCCGACGACGGCGGCGACGGCGGCGGGCGGTGGCGCGAGCGGATCTGGCGGCGACGGGTCTCACCAGCAAGAGGCGACGGCGGCGGCTCCGGCGACGGCGGCGGCGAGGGCGCACGGACGACGGCGAGCGCGCGCGCACGGCGGCGGCGGCGGCGAACCTGGGTCGAGCCATTAAATACCCGGCGGCGGGTTAGGTTAGGTTAGCGGCGCGCTGGATACGGCGGCCGACAGGGGGCCCCACTGCCGGTGGCGCGAGAGCGGCGGCAGCGATGCGCGCGCGCGGTGGTGGCGCGACGGATGGGCGACGCGTGTCGCCATCGGGCGGCTCAAGGCGGGCGCGGCCGAGCGCGGATGCGCGCCGCGTGGCGTGGTGGGGCGCGGCTGGGCCGGTTCGGTAGGTTTCGGCCCACCGGCCGGTTCGGGATTTTCTTTTTCTTTTCTTTTTCCAGAAATTCGAATAATTCATTTTGAGCTCTAGAAAATAGCAAATAACCCCGAAAAACTCCAAGAAAAATTCCAGGAAAATCCTTGAGACTCAAGGAATTCAAATAAAATAACTTGGCAAATGTTAATGTTTAATTTAATCATATTAAATCCAAAGAAATTCTGAAAATTCCTTTTAAGCTTTAATTAATTCTGGAAAAAAATACAAGTGGTGTATTTTATTTTGAAAACTTCAAAAAGACTCTGAAATTCAGGATGTTACAAACCTTACCCCCTTAAATGGGATCTCGACCCCGAGATCCGGGCTCACTACTAGAATAGGTTCGAAACTCGCCTTGAGATCCTCTTCGCGCTCCCAAGTGGCTTCCTCCTGAGTGGTTGCTCCACTGAACTTTGCAAAGCGAACAACTTTGTTCGGGTGACTCGCTCGACACGCCCAAATCTTGACAGACGCTCTTTGTAGGACAGATCTTCACGAAGATCAATTGCCTCAAGCTGTACAGACCTCCTCTGCACTTCAAACACTTCTTCACTGGGACACATGGAAAACATCATGTACCCCATCAAGGTCGCAGTAGCTCCAATTGATAAGCAACCTCTCCCTGCGTTTGAACTCGAACGGACCGACATACCTTGGTGCAAGCTTCCTTTTGCTGAAACCTCTTCACACCTTTGAATGGTGTGATCCCGAGATACACAAAATCATCGGCTCAAAACTCGGCTCTCGGCGCCTAGTATCCGCATAGCTCTTTTGCCGGCACAGGCAGTCCTCAACCTCTCTGAATCAAACGGACCTTGTCCTCGGCCTCTTTTAGACAATCTGGACCAAACACTGACCTTCCCCTGTCTCTTTCCAATTGAGAGGGGTCCTGCATTTCCTGCCATAGAGTGCTTCAAATGGTGACATCTGCAAACTTGCCTGATAACTATTGTTGTAGGAAAACTCTGCAAAAGGCAAACAGCTGTCCCACTTAGGTCCATGATCTAGCACACATGCTCTCAACATATCTTCAAGAATCTGATTGACTCGCTCTGTCTGACCATCTGTCTGGGATGGTATGCGGTACTGAAATTCAGGTGCGTTCCCATAACCTCATGGAAACTACCCCAAAATCGAGAAGTGAATTGGGACCCTCGATCTGACACTATTTTCTTGGGCACTCCATGCAAACTAACGATTCTTGACATATACAACTCTGCCAATCTGTCACCGGTGTAGGTTTTCTTTACTGGAATGAAGTGAGCAACCTTGGTCAATCGGTCCACGATGACCCAAATCGAATCATAGCCCTCTTTGGTCTTAGGCAGACCGACTATGAAGTCCATACCAATCTCTTCCCATTTCCACTCAGGGATTTTCAACGGCTGGAGCAAACCTGCTGGCCTCTGATGTTCTGCCTTAACTCTCTGACAGACATCACAAAGTGCCACATACTCAGCAATCTCACGTTTCATGCTAGGCCACCAATATTTTTCTTTAATGTCCTGGTACATCTTGGTACTGCCAGGATGTATCGAGTAGAACGACTCATGAGCTTCTTTTAGCAACAGATCCTTTAGCTCCTTCTTATTGGGCACACACAAACGTTGCTTGAACCACAGGGTTCCTTGGGCATCCTCTGAAAATCCCGACTCTTTTCCTTCACTCATACTGTCTCGATACGCTGAAATGCCTCATCATCCGTCCGAGCTCGACGAATCGACCATCCAAAGTAGGCTGCAACTCCATTGCTTTGCCAAAAATCCTTCCTCAACCAATTCCAAATGAGCCTTTGGAATTCCTCATGCAAAGTGGTGACTCTCCCGAACCATCACCGAATTACAATAAACCTTTCTGCTCAGAGCATCTGCGACTACATTGGCCTTCCTGGTGATAATGGATTCGACATCATAATCCTTTATCAACTCCAACCACCTCCTCTGCTCGAGGTTAAGCTCGGACTGGGTAAAGATGTATTTCAAGCTCTTGTGATCCGTGTAAATCTCACATCTATTACCCAAGAGATAGTGCCTCCAAATTTTCAAAGCATGCACTACGGCTGCTAGCTCTAAGTCGTGGGTAGGGTAATTCTCCTCATGCGGTCTCAACTGTCGTGAGGCATACGCTACCACTCTCTTTTCCTGCATCAGTACACAACCCAAACCCTTGCGTGAAGCATCGCAATAAATCTCAAAATCCTTGTTTAAATCTGGCAATACTAGCACTGGGCCGTGGTCAAACTCTCCTTCAACTTCAAAGCTTTTCTACTTTCAAGGCCCAAACATATTTCTTTTCCTTTTGAGCAATTGGGTAAGTGGCTTGGCTACACTGGAAAATCCTCGATGAAACGACGGTAATAACCACCATACCTAAAAACTCGACTGAGTCACCAAGAAGGTGACGCCAATCCAAAATATCCTTGACCTTTCCGGTCAACAAAGAACTCCTTTGCGGACATCACATGGCCTAGGAAGGCAACTTCCTTCATCCGAACTCACATTTGCTAAACTTGGCATACAAATCGATGGTCCCTTAATTTCTGCAATACCATCCTCGTGTGTTCCTCATGCTCTCTCATCCTTGAGTAGATCGAATGTCGACAATGAACACAACGACAAACTTATCCAAATACTCCATGAACACCTTATTCATCGGTACATAAAATAGGTGGAGCATTGGTCAAACCAAAAGACATCACTTGTGAACTCGTACAAGCCGTAACGAGTCGAAAATGCCGTCTTAGGTATGTCCTCCGTCGAATCCTCATCCGTGGTAACCTGACCTCAAGTCAATCTTGGAGAAAACTCCTGCTCCCCTGAGCTGATCAAACAAGTCATCAATCCTGGGCAACGGATACTTGTTCTTGATGGTGACCTCATTTAGTGCTCGGTAGTCCACGCACATGCGCCGGCCGCCATCCTTCTTTTCACAAACAAGATCGGCGCTCCCACGGGGACGAATCGGGCTCGACATAACCTTTGTCCAAAAGCTCCTGACCGCTTCTTGAGTTCTCGCTAACTCATTTGCCGGCATCCGGTAGGGTCTTTTGGAAATCGAGAGGTACGGTACCAACTCGATCGAAACTCAACTTCTCGCTCGTGGCATCCTGGAAGGTCATCTGGAAACACATCGGGGTACTCCCTGACAATCGGCACATCCTCCAACTGAATTCCCTTGATCTGACAAACCATTACCTGCTCTGGCTAATTCATGCTAGCTGAAAACTGCACTTTCTTCCCATCGGAGCTGGTCAAGGTCAACGCTCGCTCCTCCCAATACTGAATCGCCGGTGCTTCTTGAGCCAATCCATACCTAAGATCACATCTAGGACCGGATATCCAAGATAATCAAGTCCGCTCTGAACTCAACTCCTGGATGTCTATCTCAACTCCGGACAGACCTAGGTTGGTGCTCAACTCGCACCGGGATTGGATCAAATGAATAGATCCCGAGTAACAATTTTCAACCGATGCTTTAAGGCAAAACTCAGAAACAAACGAATGGGAAGCTCCAGAATCAAATAAAGCGTGGCGTATGTTGAATGGATCGAACTTACCGATCACGACATCAGTGCTGCTGGGCCTCCTCTCGCAGTGACGTGGTTCACCGACCTCTCACCACTGCGAGTCCTCGCGACCGACCGGGCGCTCGGGTGCTCCACGCCTGCTCTGGAGTAGGTGTCTCTTTGGTGTGGCTCCCAAGTCAAAGCGAACCGAGTGGGGCTCGCCTCTGTGGGCACTTGCTAGCATAGTGTCCCGCCATGGCACTTGTAGCAAGTAATGACGCTGCTGGATTGGTGTTCCTTGTCGCTGACCACCGATCCACCGGTCTCGCCTGCGCTCTCGCTGGGACGTGGCGCCGGGGCGGTGTCTGAAGATCGATCTGCTTCTTCTTTGTGGCTGCCGAGGCACTCGAGTGGGCCGGTAAGTGCTGAAATGTTGCATCCGAGCTCGTGAGATCAGAATCCTGCTGAGCCATCCTCCTCTTGCGAGACTCCTCGAGCTCGCGCGATCGCCCTCAATTAGGATGACCTTATCCACCATCTGCTGAAAGCCGGCATAGTCGTTGCCCACGACCTGCACCTTCAATCCCGGGTTCAAGCCTTCCGAACCTCTTCGACGGGCTTCATCGTGGCTACGCCCTCGGGTGCATAGCGAGCTAGCCGAGTGAATTTATTGAGGTATTCACTCACCGACATGTTCTTCTGCACGCAACTCACGGAACTCCTCCTTCTTCATGTCCATCACCCCATCCAGACATGGGCGTGACGGTGCGGTGTGGAACTCATCCCAAGTAATGCTGTCCCGGTCCTCGTGGGCGTCACAAGAGTTCTCCCACCACTCTGCTGCAGGTCCTCTAGCCGGTGTGCCGCATACAGCACTCTCTCCTGCTGTCTGCACCGCCAAGTTCAGCTTTTTCTCTCGAACGGATCCAGCGCTCGCCTCCAAAGGCTCAAGAACTGAGTAGGTAGGCGGCCTCGTCCTCATAAACTCGCAGCGGACCGATGGTGAGTGACCGAGGTGCTGCTACCCACAGGTCTTGACACTGAGCCATATTGTTCATATTCGCATCATTGCTTGCATCATCGAGTCAGCCATCGTGAACCGATCGAGAGCAGGTCCGTGGTCGAGCGGAACTGCCTGGGGTGGCTGAGTGGAACTGTTCCCTGGATTCTGGTTTGTCTGCTCACGACCTGCGGAGTTCCTGGTTTCAACCATCTTGCAGCTGCTCTGAAAAGAAAGACCATTTACTGAGAACTGACATTCTGAGGGCTCAATAGATAAGAGGGAAAAGCAAAGGTAAGCGTAAACTCGCCTAGGGGATAACTAATGGCAACCTAAACTAAGCAAACACTTAGCCCGAAAGGCTAACAACAAAACTGGCAAAAGATAACTCCATTAAAAGATGGACATGATTGCAATATAATGCTTTTAAAAGCAAGATTTACAGCCCACATCCCAAACAACTGCAAATAAAATCCAACGCTCTACTCGTACTCCTAATCTAGTGGCTCCCACTCTGAGCCTGACAGATAGGGTTCGCTATCCTCATCCTCCGCATCACTAAAGAAGACCCACGAGTTGCGGACTGGCGGCGACTCCGGTGGCGTCTGCTCTCTGGCGGGGGCGGGGGTGAAGCGTCGAAGGTACGACTGACGGTCTCCGGTAATGCATCGTCCCACCTCCGGGCTCGGCGGTGTAGGCGTCGGTAGAGGTACTGGCAGCTGTGGTCGAGGCTCCTCCCTAACTGGCTCTGGCAAACTGAGGGTGTCTTCATATTGCTTCTTGAACCTCCGAATAAGTCTGGCCATGTTGATCTTGTATAGTTTGCAAAGTCGCTTGGATGGCTTCAGATGCGCCGCTTGTACGGAACATCCTCCGTGAGATCCAGTGCCCTTGAAACTATGATGTAGAATCTGCTTGCCGACTCTCGTGGTGAAGTACAACCTGGTGATGCTTCCAATATGTTGCCCTCCATCTTTCTCATCCTTGGTGAAGTAGACGGGCGTTCTCTTCAATCCGAGGCTTCGCAACAGAACACGGAGAAGGGCTCTCCAACCTCCCGCCCGGTTGAATGAAGCTTGAGACATCTAATGCATTTTACAAGGGGAAAGGTCAGTATACAATTTACGAAAATAAATCGTGAGAGAATGGGGGTAAGGGGCAGAATTTCTGGAGAGAAGATGAGAAGGTATAGATATTACTATTCATCAAATTTAGTTGGTTTGATTTAGAAAACAGGTTTTGAAAGTTGTTCTAATTCGACCACATTAACTAGGGCTTCGTCCTGCAGTCGATTTGGCTCTGATACCATCTCTGTCGAGACCCGAATATACAAATCCGGACTCTCTGTGCATACTGCACTAGTCCAGGATCACGCTAGTGCACACAGTCAAACATAGAGGTAATCATCACCACAATCACGATATTAAATAAGGGAAACTCAAATTATTAATCAATATCCAAAAGTGAGACCTTATGGTCAAGCTTACAATCTCAATAGCCTTAGGGGCTTAACAAAATTTAGCAGCGGAAAATCCAAAATGAAACGTAGTGGCCAATCGACATGCCCACGGGCAATCGAGTGGGGAGCGAAGCCTAGAACGCGTGGTCGCCAAGCACTCTCCTCCGGAACCTCCTGCTGGTAGTACTCTCATCCTCAATCGGGCAACATAGGCGTAAAGCCGTGAGTACATTGGTACTCAAGAAGCCGCTTGTAACAAATGATGCAATATAGTATGCAAGGCTTACCAATGGAAGGTGAAAGGTTAATTTGCATAAACAAGATTTGAAATTACCATAAATAGATTGAAGGCAAAAAGCAAATAAAACAATAATGAATAATAATCAAAGGGATAGAAGTAAACTACTTATGGACCTCCCATCCACAAGCCAAACCAACCCACTCATGGGCATCCCATCCACAAGCCAAACCAACAGTGAATTAACTATCCACTGACCAGCTACAAAGTTTTCCAAGAGTAACTATATCTCGTGTGAAATCACCGAGCATTGTCCATGACCGAGGACGCGGCTATTCGAATAGTTTTACACTCTGTAGAGGTCGCACAACTGTACCCACACGATGTGATAATCCTCACGTTAAAGACAATCACAACAAAGCCTTTACAATGTTCAATTCCAACCCAATCCCGCCCGCTAGGGTTTCGCATCACACCCCCCTTGCGTGGCTAGGCTGGCGTGGCGGCTCGGCGTGCGGCGGCGGGGTTAGATCGGACGGCTGCGGTGCGAGGGCGTGGACGCATCCGGGCCGTCGACCCAGATCTGAACGGCGGCGGGATCAAGCGGCTCGGGCGGGGCGGCGGTGGATCGCCGGCGCGTGGCGGCGCGCTGCGCGCGCCGCCGCGCGACGCGCGCGCCGGGGCGAAGCGGGCGCGCGCGGCGGTTCGCCGGCGAGGCTCGGGGCGGCGGCGGTTCGCCGACGAGGTGACCGGCGGCGACGGGCTCACCGGCGACGTCGACGACGCGGCGGCGGCGGGACGGTGGCGCGAGCGGATCTCGCCGGCGACGGGTCTCACCGGCAGCGGAGGCGACGGCGGCGGCTCCGCGCGGCGGCGGCGAGGCGGCGAACCTCGGGTCGAGCCATTAAATACCGGCGCGGTGGGTTAGGTTAGGGTTAGCGGGCGCGCTGGATACGACGCCGAGTGGCCCCACCTGCCGGTGGCGCGAGAGCGGCGCGCGGCGATGCGCGTGAGCGCGGGCGGCAGGACGGATGGGCGACGCGTGTCGCCATCGGCGCTCAAGGCGGCGCGCCGAAGCGCGGATGCGCGCGCGTGGTGAGGCGGGCGCGCTGGGCTGGTTCGGTGGGTTTCGCCCACCGGCGATTCGATTTTCTTTTCTTTTCTTTTTCCAGAAATTCGAATAATTCATTTTGAGTCAGAAAATAGCAAATAACCCAAAAACTCCAAGAAAATTCCAGAAAAATCCTTGAGACTCAAGGAACTCAAATAAAATAACTTGGCAAATGTTAATGTTTAATTTAATCATATTAAATCCAAATAAATTCTGAAAATTCCTTTTAAGCTTTAATTAATTTTGGAAAAAAATACAAATGGTGTATTTTATTTTGAAAACTTCAAAAAGACTCTGAAATTCAGGATGTTACATTTTCTAAGAGTTTTGAAGCTTCCTAGTATTTCTAAAAATTAAAAATGGAATTTAAACCTCTCTCTCTCTCTCCTTGGCTTGACACGTGTCAAGCCCAGAACAAATCCGCTCCTGCCGATTTAATCTCAGCCGTCCATAGCCACGTACCCATTCGCCTCTTAGCTGACAGTCTGGATTTAATCCTCCTCGCCTGATTTAATCTTGGCTGTCCTCTTCCACTAACCCCTTCGCTTTTCATCTAACAGCCTAGATCTTTTCTTTAGACGTGTGGCAATCATCTAGCTGTTCGCTCCCCTCATCTATCTTCTCCGCTCGCCGATAGGTGGGACCCATCTTCCTCCACCTCTTCTTCTCCCCGCAACATCGCCGCTATGGCCACTGCGTTTGAGCTTCATTTTCGACCGGTCTCTCTTCCCAAAGTGTTGCCTCCACTTCCCCTTCTTGCCCGCACCTTGTGCCTTGTATCCATGGCCATTGTCGGTCGCGTTCACACCACTAACCGCTCTTCTCCCCGCAAAGTTCAGTCAGCAATTACTCGCCACGCCGTCTCCCTCCACCCTATAAATTCCCCCCAGCACCCCTACCTTCACACCACTTCCCTCCGCCCTCACTCCTCTCTCTCGGGTTCCCCATTACCCCGCACCATATCTCTCTCTCTTCGAGCCTTGACTGCCTCCAGCGAGCAATTACCGCCGCCTCGAATCGCTCCTCGCCTCGCCACCACCATCTTCGTTTTCATTGTGCCTGTGTGATCATCCTCCGCCCCTTCCACGACCGAATCCACCGCCGGAGAGCCCTCGCCGTCGACACCCTTACTCCACCACCACCAAACATCGCCGTCAGCCCATTTTCAAGCCCCTCGGACTATGCGCCAAGGTGAGCTCGCCTCCCTTTCTTGCTGTTGCACACCTCGGCTACCGTGGCCAGGCATCAGAGCGCCGGTGAGCCCTCGGGCCCAGAGCACCATTGCGCCGGCCGTGCCACATCAGCGGTAGGTGATGTGGCCGCCACCTGGCAGCCGCGTGTGCACCACCTCAGCGGCCGTGAGCCACGCAAGCTCCACGCCACCTCCTTGCCACCTCAGTCACCTCCCCGGTCCATGGACCTAGTCCACCAAAAGAAAGGACCACTTGTCAGCCTCTACCAGAAATTTAAAAATCCAGCTGATGTCAGCATTGCATCATAAAAATTCTTTTTCTGTAGAAAAATAATTCAGCTGAAATTCTAATTCCCCTGTTGACGTCATAATCCAATTTTTCAGTACAAAAATTATTCCAAAAAATCTCCTTTATCAATTTCTTTTGAATTCAAACTTCCAAAAGCCCGTTCTCCTTTATCCTAATTCCGATTAAGCCCATTGAAATGTCTAAATTCATCAAAAATTCCAAACTATCCATTTATGCCATCCTTTTAATTATTTGAAATTTGGTTGCTAATCCCAAAATTTAAATTCCAAATTCCATTGCCCAGTTCATTTTCAAAGCCTCAATTCCATTTCAAATTTTCAGCTCATTTCCAAAATTCAAATTCAAATCTTGCAAAATTCAAAGTCTCCATAAAAAAATATCCATTCAATTTTTCTAGGTCCAAATATTTTCCTGGCATTTTCTTTTTCTAAAAATAAAAAGAAATAGTGAGACCTCCCACTAGGCCAAAGTCTTCTTTTGTTCAAGCACGCTTAACTTCAAAGTTCTCACCGCATCCAGTGACATAGGTTCTTTCAATTTCAGGCGTTTGGACTATTCCATTTTAGATTAACATTTCTTCTTCCTTACCTTGTTGTTCATCTCCACGCATCAGACCAACAAACACCTTCAACCGCTCCGATCACTCTTTAGACTTTCTAACCTCCGACTACTCTGTAAGCTTTTCGACCATGGCTATTTCAATTCTTTCGACCACCACTAACCATTTCGACCACCACTAATCCTTTTGACCACCCCACTCGATCACTTTATAGAGCTTTCAACCACTAACCACTCTGAAGAACTTCCATCCGTCTGACCACTCTAAAAGCTTCTCTGACCGCTTTAAAACTCTAATTTTCAACCAGTTGTTCGACCACCCAAAGCCTATCGACCACATATAGCTTTCAACCGCTAAGTTTCGATCATTCAGCTTTCAACCGCTAAGTTTCGATCATTCAGCTTTCAACTACTTTTGTTCCAACCACTCTCTTTCTTTCGACTACTTGAAGATTCACCCAATATACTACAACGACCACGGAATAACCTCTAATCCATTCGACCACACTAAAATTTTTCCAATTTTTGCTTTGCTGAATACTGCATGGTTTTGACCACATAAATATCCTTCGACCTCTAAGCCTCTGATCACTCGGTAAACTTCGACCACTCCTACGTTCGACTACTGTCATTTTCGACCACAGCAAAAGTACTTCTAGAAGCCCGTATTTCTTCATTCTAACTCTGATTGAACCCGTTCAAATTTCTAAATTCCTCTAAAAACTTAAACTACCCATTTTTAGCCTCTTTGTGAATTTTATTTGAATTTTTGTTTCCTTTTTGCATTGGTTCTTCGCGAGTAGACTATGACAAATCCAAAGAGTTCAATTTCGATGATTCGCAGCATCAAGACTTCGAGCAAGGCAAGTTGCACCTTTGATCATGTTGCTCCTAGTAATTTAAAACTATTATGTTGTTTTTAATTATTATGCATGCGTACTTTTATTCAAAGTAGTTCAAATTTGATTTAAATTTTAGTTATACCAAATTCCTTTGTATATGGCCAAATTTGACATTGAGCATCAACATGCCTTGTCACCTTAGATAAAACTCTAGTTAATACACTAGTATGGACTAGATAAATTTTGTATCAAATGCTTAGACCTTCTTAGATACAATTTCTGTTTGAGATAACCTTTTTTTACATAAAATGATAAGCTTTAAAACATACTCTTGACTTCGGTGAGTTAAGAAAGGCTATGAGTTATTTCAAAACAAAATATAAAACTTGATTTAGACTTAGGCAGGCAAATGGTTAGGTGGTGGGTGCTTGCTGGCATGCATTGTTGTTTGGTGACATAATGTTGATTGTCAGGCACGAGGGTATGTGTGTGGTGCCTAAGTCAAATTAAGGACCAATTTGTGAGCTACTGCTACAAAGCCCTTTCGTACTACCACAAGACTGGTATGGGATAGTCCTAATTGGTTAATTTGCAGGTCCCAATCTGAGTCTCGCCATAGGTTGAAAGTGAGCGTGACGTAGGCCATGTGAAGTCTCACTCGACTCAAGAGGGGGTCCCAGTCTGGTGAATTCCTTACTAGGGTGAAACCTTAATGTTGGCTTGGCCAGGTTGAAGGCTTTGCATTGTAAAGGCCTTATTATGATTTTCTCAGTCGTACGCCTTCAAAAACATGTAATGATTGACATTATGAGATAACCATATCTTGTGGGTAAAGGTGTACAACTCTGTAGAGTGTATAAACTATCCTGGATAGTCATGCCCATAGTTTTTGGGATTTCTAGGTTTAAAAGGATATTTAGTGCTGATTTCAGTATCTCTTCTACTTCAAACCGTAGGTGTCTTGTGACTTCTGACTCTAATGACTTAGTATTATGGTATCATAGATTTGGACATACACTACTACAAATGTGCTTATCTATGACGATTACCTTGTGACGTTTAGGAATTTTGTCATGAAACTTGAACTTTCAATGACGAAATTTGTAGCTTCGTCATAGGTGATGTGTGACGGAGCCCAGGCACTAACAATAATGATGAAAAGCAAAGAAGCATCACGAAACAACAAAACAAATTCGTCACAGATATAATGCACCCTTCTGCACACACCCACGTCCCACATGCACCACGTGGGTCCCACCTACACATGGCTCGATGGGTCCCACATGCGGTCCCACCAACCCCGTGGTCCCTCCACCACGTGGCGCAGCGTGGCCCACACCGGCACCTCCTCACGCCGCCCCTCCTCCCCCCGCCGCCGCCCCTCCTCACACCGCCTCCTCTCCGCCACCGCCCTCCTCCCCGTCGGCGCCCCTCCTCTCCCCGCCTCCTCGCCTCCCCCCGCCTCCTCCTCGCCGGCGCGCCTCTTCTCCCCGTTCCCCTCCTCGCCTCCCCGCCCCCTCCTCCCCGCGGCGCCCTCCTCCCCGCCGGCGCACCTCCTCCCCGTCGGCGCCCCTCCTCTCCCCGTTCCCTCTCCTCCTCCCCCGCCGCGCCCCTCTCCCGCCCCGTCCCCTTCCTCTCCCGCCCGCCCGTCCCCTCGCCTCGCCGCTGCCCCTCATCCCCGGCGCCTCCTCTCCCCCGCCAGCCTTGGTAAGGAGCAGTAGATTCCTTACTTTGCCCTAACTCTCTTGGTCATTTCTATATTCTCCTCTTCTGAATTTTGATTATGCCTAATAGTAAGTAGAACGCTAACATGCATGATTTTTGTGATCCAGCTAGCAAAGCAACTTATGATAATCTTCTGTCATTTATGTTAGGTATGTTAAGAGAATTGAAGCTTGGTGCCAGTTGATAATTGCTATTGAGTTTTTCTTTGGTAGCTCTGGAGCTAATTTTCGTTATTTGCATGCAATTTGGAAGTTCAGAACCTACACCAATGGACAACATGATTCTTAAATGTATGTTATTTTTTGGGCATCCTCCTGCAAGTACCTATTGTGGCAAGTTTTAGGGCTAACATAGTGTTCTTGAGCATAGCAAACGGTTTTATGTTTTGAATATAGCCATTTTGAAGAATTAGAAACTGGTGCAATGTCAATGGAAATATGGAATTGTGTAGTCTATGAGTTGGAGTTGTCAGTATGGATTCAGGGGCATTGGTTCTTGAAAACAGCTGCTTATGTTTTGTAAGGTTTCAATGGATTTTAGCAATTATGCAATGTTACCTTCTGTTATGCTACAGTGACTCTTTTGTTAGTCTGAAACCTAGGATGTGTCTAATGTATCAGACGAAATTCAGATTCTACTAATACACATTCATAGAACTGTCTCTGTAAGTAAAGCCCTATATATGGTCTTGCACTACTCAGGAGATGAAGTGCAGAAATCAAAATTCTAGCTTATGTTGCGCCTGAGGTTCTGTCCAGCTAACAAAGCAACTTGTTCAGGTGGACTCTATAAGGAAAAGTATACTAGGGAAGGCATTTGATCTCATTGATACTAATGTGAGTATTTTGTTTTTATGTTTTCCTGGATACTGATGTGCTATAGTTTAGCAAATGTGTTTTTGTAAGCTTCCTTTGTAGTGAGAAACATACATGTAATGAGCTTCCTTTCCTACAGCCACATTGTCATTCAGATGTACATTCAAGCATTAAAAGTAGCTATAGACAGCTGTGTAGATACACCATTAAGATGGATAGAAGTTGGATTCATGGGAGACAGTTCACACCTGCATATATCACTGGAGTTCAACAATTCATGCAATTTGTTAGTGAAAGATACCCCGAAGACAGCCATATACTTTGTCCGTGCATAAATGTCTTAATCAAACTTTACGGCCTCAGCAAGAGGTGGATGACCACATACATATTTATGGAATGTCAGCTGCATACACCAGGTGGATTCATCATGGAGAGTCGGCAGATGATGAAGTAGTTGAGTATTTAGAGCAGGAGGTGGATGGATTTGATCATGATGAAGGGATACATGTGGATGTGGCGGATGATGATTATGATGAGGATAACAGAGTACCAGATATGATAGGAGATCTGTACGCAGCGGCAGAGGCAGATGGAGAACAGCCAAGGTTTGCAAGAGTCCTTGAAGATGGAAGCGGTCACTTGGCCCGGGATCTAGCCATTCAAAATTCTCTTTTCTGGTGAGGTTACTGTATATCAAGTCTCGTTATCGAATCAGCAATACAACATTTACCATAATGATGAAGTTATTGTCCTCAGCATTCCCTCAGTGTGAATTTCCAAGATCATATGATGATGCCAAGAAATATCTTCGTGAATTGGGCCTTGGATACGATAACATCCATGTGTGCAAGAACAATTGTGTGTTGTTTTGGAAGGATTATGCCAAGGTGGATGTGTGCCCAGTATGCAAGGAATCTAGATGGCAAGATGTTAATGGGAGCAAGCGGGTTCCACATAAGGTCTTGAGGCATTTTCCACTTATACCAAGGTTGAAGAGGATTTTTGCTTCAAAACGAACATCTGAGGAAACACAATGGCACAAGAAAGTGAGGACGCTAGTCGACAATGTAATGAGCCATCCAGCTGATGGGAAGGCATGGAAGGACTTTGACAGCAGGTATCCAAATTTTGCAGCTGATCCAAGGAACTTGAGGCTTGCCTTAGCTACAGATGGATTCAATCCATTTGGCAACATGAGTACCCAATATAGCATGTGGCCTGTGCTCCTGACACCTTTAAATCTCCCACCATGGGAATGCGTGAATCCAGCAAACTGCTTTATGTCTTTACTCATCCCAGGTCCATCATCTCCAGGAAAGGATTTTGATTTGTTCCTTGAGCCCCTAATAGAAGAACTGCTCGATCTCTAGAAGGGTGTCGATACCTATGATGCATGTACTGGTAACAAGTTCAAGCTTTGTGCTGCCGTGTTGTGGTGTATACATGATTATCCAGCGTTGAGCACCTTATCAGGGCGAACAACAAAAGGCTATTATGCATGTATTCATTGTGACAAGAATCCGTTGTCTCGGGCAATAAGGAATAAGTTATGTTACATTGGACATCGTCGATACCTTCCAAGGACACATGCTTGGCGGAGAAGCTTGGCTTTTGATGGACAAATAAAAAAACAAAGTTGAGCTGTAAGTTCACTATAGAGGAGGTCCAAGAGGAGCTAGAGAAGGTGAAAGATGTTAGGCCGGGAAGCATCCCGCAACTAAGAAAAGGAAGCGTAACGAAGGTCCAGTGATTTTTAGCCGCAAAGTTGGGTTGTGGAGATTGCCATATTGGAAATATTTGAAGCTTCCACATAATCTTGATGTGATGTACATAGAGAAAAACATATGTGAAAACCTTCTTGGCACATTACTCAATGTCGACGGCAAGACCAAGGACACAACCAATGGTAGGCTAGATTTACATGATATGGGCATAAGACCTGAATTGCACTTACAGCAGGATGGCAACTCAGTCACTGTTCCACACGCTTGGTATGTCTTGAAGAAGGATCAGAGAATCGAGTTTTGCAAGTTCCTCAAAGGTATCAAGTTTCCTGATGGATATGCAGCGAACCTAGCAAGATTCATAAGTTGTGTACTTGTAGCACAAATCTTGCAAACCATCAGTTCGGTGAATTTTGAAGCTGATGCGTGCTTTTGTCTATTTTGGTCATGCACTTAGTTCCTTTGCAAATCCCTGGTAACTTATGCTTGAGAGGGACAGATACTACAGACTAAGAATAAACCTTTGATTTGCTTTCTCGGTGACCATCGATCACAATAAACGCTGTGAAGCACCATACTACCTTGAATTGTTTATTAACCCTCGCGCCTTGTGTAATTTGAAATGCCAAGTTCTCATATCGAGTCCGTGTTAGTACTACAAAGGCTGGTGGAAATTTGGGCAGTACATACTTGTATGAGCCTACTATGCTCGGTTCGCTTGGTACTTGAACGATCTTCAATGCCTAAGATTGCGGATAGCAGCAATCACTATAGTAGGGCACGACTCAATAGTGGCCTGACACACAAGTTAGAAAAAATAAGTTAGCCTAATACAGAAAAAAAAGAATCAGCAAAATAGCTAAAAAAACTGAAAAACTAGAAAAGATAAAATTTAAGAATAGTAAAAAAATAAGCTAATAACACAAGATAAAATTTGTAAAAAAATAAACAAAGCGCAGGGCCAAACCATCCCAAATGTTGTGTTCGATAATATCTCACTTCCTTTCAAGTTCAAGCGGAAACAATTCCCGATCCGCCTGAGTTCAAGCAGAAAGGGCCGCTGGAATGGAGACGTGCTAACCGCGGGTCGGCAGGTGTGCCGGCCGACAGGTTTCGCAGGGGCGCCGAGGGCCGAGGCGGAGGGGGCGCGTTTTCTTTTTTATTTCAAAATTTGATAACTATTTCATATGAGCTCTAAATTAGACAAATAATATATCCATTTTAATTATCTCAACGAGCTCCTAACAATGATGCACTCCATTTTAGCATTTAATATTGTTTTGCAATAGTAAATATTTCAATTACTATTTAAGTCTTTTTTGCGCCAATATGTAAGTGCTTCATATATTATTTTGTCATGCTCGTTTTTTAGTTTTTAGTACATGTTGTGGACTTGTGGCTAGATTAGTTGAGAGCTAATTATATGATTTAGTTTTTTATCATCTTATTTGTATATGTGATCAACTATATGATGCTAATTATTTTTTGTACATCATTATATTGCACCGGTCCGATGTATTTGTGGCCGGTTCAATTCATCCGGTTCAAAACTATTGAACCGGCGGTCCAACCGGTTCTTAACGGTTGGACCAGTGAACCAGTGATAGACAATTTATAAGTAGTTTGTGTACTTACAACTCTCCTACTACATTGTTCAGGTGTAGTAGTACGAGTAGTAAGTACTACTACTATACTACTACTTAATACTTGGTTCAAGATGACACTTACTACTACTACTACTACCACTACTACTACTACTACTACTACTACTACTACTACTACTACTACTACTACTACTACTACTACTACTACTACTACTACTACTACTACTACTACTACTACTACTACTACTACTACTACTACTACTACTACTACTACCACTACTACTACCACTACTGCTTCTGCTGAATTAGATTGAGTACTTTACCAACTATAACATGTAAGAACGAAAGTGGCATTTATTTGAAATAAGTATCCTACAATTTTGAGTATCTTACTATCACTTCTAAAATGCAGATTTAGAGAAACTCGTTTAAATCCCATGTACTGGTTAAAATTGTTGATTTTTAGAAAGTGGTTTAATTTGCAGGGCCAAAAAATCCAAATTTTAATTTGGATATTTTGAAAAAGTGGGTTAAATTGTAGGGCCATATAATATAAAATTTAAATTGGACATTTTGAAAAAAATCCGGAAAGTGGTTTCAATTGTACAACTCCCTAATTAAAAATCTAAAAATTGCCCCCGCCCCTCTGTATTCAAGGGCGCCAAAAACATTTCAAGGGCGCCATTTTTCCGAGCGCGGTCTATATTCGAGCGCCAAAAAAAAATTCCAACCCATTTATCCACCGCACACTCCACCTCCCCCTCTCTCGTCGCCCCTCCACCTCTCTCTCTGGCCCCATCCACCTCTCTCTCGCCCCCACCGAACCCTAGCCGCCGCCGCCGGGGCACCACCGCCGGCGCAGGAGCTGCTTCCTCACTGACGACATTCGCCGCCACCCCCCTCTCTCGTCGCCCCGTACCCCTCTCTCTCGCCCCCATGAAACCCTAGCCACCGCGCCGGATTCGGGTCTACGCCGATGTCTACCGCCGCATCGAGTCTACTTCCCCGCCGCCGTCGTCGCACGGATCTGGTTCCCCTCGGCGTCGTTCACCGCACCGGGCCTGCTTCCCCTTCCACGACCACCGACGATGACCACCGGTTCTACTTCCCCATCTACGACCACCGCCGCCGATGAGTACCGCAGCGTAGCCACAACCGCGATGGTGGCAACAAGGGGACAAGGTAGGAAACGATCTGGACAACCGCCATCACAAGGTAAGCAAAACTCTTCTCTATTTTCTCTGTGGATGTAGTATGTTGTTTGTTCAAGTAGTAGTTGTCTGTGCAACTGTTCTGTTGTTGCATTTTCATGTGTATTAGTCTGTTGTACCATTTTGTTGCTCTGAAATAGTCCCTGAACATATCTTAGCAGGCAGATGCAACATTTAATATTATCTGTGGAAGTAGTCATACCTAGCTTGCAAGTAGTAGTAGCTCTTACCTCTTACCTATCTTGCAAGTAGTAGTAGCTCTTAGCTCTTAGTTCACTCCCTATTTTTCTAATAGTTACAATTTGGTACATTCTGTAAGAACTTCCATAAACCGAATCTGAAAAAGCCTGCATAAACAAGTGACAGAGAATTTAAGGAAGTTGCAAGAACTTGGCATCAATGATCTAGCTTCCTCTTTTAATAAATCGTGTACACAACCTGCAACAACGAAGGGGAAAAAATCAGCAAACAAGAAATCAAATTCTGAAGATTCTAACTCATCTGAGTATCTCCTTGAAGATGATGTTCAAGGAGATAGTGATGATGATGACATCGAATCGATGAGCAGCCACAACCCTCGCAATCGAGGTGCTTCTTCTATCTTGTGTGGGAGGGAGGATATTTGCATTGCATTTTTATGTTGTTTCTGCATATATGTTCTTTAATATATGCTCTTGCTTATAGATGCAGCTCACTAACAAGTTGTTTTTATCGCTTCCTCAAGGAACTAGACGGAAAACCCTCTGTACTAAGAGGAAGAAGAAAATCCCAACATGGCGCCAGAGTCGTGCAACCAAAGAGAGTGAGGGCAGCTCAACGAGCAGAGGAGATAACTCTGGGGTCTCAACAAGAGCATACAAAAGGCAACTAACTTCACGAGACATGTGCAAGATGAAGAGTTGCCTCACGATGGTGATCTTTGGTGTTGAAGACAATGATGCTAGTGTTGAAGACAATGTAGCCGGTGGTGAAGACAATGTAGTCACTGGTGAAGACAATGTAGTGGTGGTGAAGACAGATGGGGATCAAACCCAATCCATCAAGGCAAGTTATAGTTTCTTTGACATTCAAATATGACATCACTTTTGCTGTTTTGCATGAAACTTAACCATCTAAATAAAAATTCTATTCTCAGAGCTCCCGCAAATGACCCCAAGGAGACCTGTGCCACCAACCAAGGGAATACTGCTGAAAGGATGACAAGATCTATGGGAAGGAGAATGCCCATAGCTGTTCTCAAGGCAAAAAGGCCACAAGAACCTGCCTGCTACCAAGTTCGCATCGAGGTCAGTGTCATAATTCGAGATAAGGTTCTGTCCTAACTCATTGGAAAGAGTACAAGAAAGACGAACAATATTACAAAGACTTTGTGGGAAAGCTATCTGTAAGTGCATTACTCTTTCTATGCTACACTATGATATCACATGACCTGAATTGACTCACTAACGATGCAAATTTCATAACACTAGGGGCGATTGGCCATTAACACAAAACACAAGCCAACAGAGGAAGCATGCACCGATGTATTGCGGTCGGGGTGCGACAAATGCGTTATCACCAAGGCGAAATACTTCAATGGTGTACCTGCAAATGAGATTAGGACTACTTCTCCTGTTGCTAGTATGACTGATGAACAGTGGAGGGCACTTGTTGCAAAGTGGTCTGATCCAAAGAACATGGTATGGGTATTGTTGTGGTTACAGACCAAACAGAGAGAGAGATGGTAGTGGAGAGTGAGGGAGATGAGTAATGGCCTGGCTTCTCCCCATGGCCTATATCCATATATATGTACACATGAGGAGTGCTTTTACAGTTATACCCTTACATCTGGTCATCCCCTCCAGGGGCACTTATGTCATTACACATGGCCTATTCTAGGCCTTATAACCTCCTACCAGCTCTTTGGGTTTAGGTGGGGCCACCCCTACAACAGAGCCTCTCATGGAGAAGGGCTTCACAGGGCCGAAGCCATGTTGCCGAGTCCTTTGGCCCCCTCCGTCCCTGCAGCCTGTGAACTTTTTCGAACGTGACCAGGGGCTGCGGCCGTAGCCGAAGTAGACGCGTGCGCTCCGTCCCCTACGCTGGCACCTAGGCAAAGTAGACGCGCGCACTTCGTTCCCTCGAATGGGTGGCAGCGGAGCTGGAGCCTAGCCGAAGTAGACGCGCGTGCTCCGTCCCCTACCCTTCGAACGGGTGGCAACGGAGCTGGTGCCTAGCCGAAGTAGACGTGCACGCGCTCCGATCCCTACCTTCAACGGGTGGCGCGAGCCGGCGCCTGGCCGGTAGACGCGCGCTCCGTTCCCTACCGCTCGAACGGGTGGCGGCGAGCCGGGCGCCTGCCGGCGGTGACACGCGCGCTCCGCCCCTACCCTTGAACGGGTGGCGCGAGCCGGCGTCTAGCCGGTAGATGCGCGCGCTCGCTCCCTCGAATGGGTGGCGCGAGCCGCGCCAGCCGGCAGACGCGCGCTCCGTTCCCTCGAATGGGTGGCGCGAGCCGGCGCCTAGCCGGCGTAGACGCGCCGCGCTCCGTTCCTTACCCTTCAACGGGTGGCGCGAGCCGGCGCCTGGTCGAAATGCGTGGGGCGTTGCGGCGCAGTGGCGTAGCGGGGCCCCTGAGCCGCCGCATATGCCTTAATTGATAAGGGACGCGCTGCGACGCTCGTTCTTCTGGCCGTCCACGTGGTGAAGCGTGCTTGGCACGGTGCGGGCCTTGAGGCGTCGTGACCATTAATGTAACGGCGGACTTCCGCCGGTTGGACTTCCGCCGGTTGGAGTCCTGCCGATTGGACTTCCGTCGGTTGGCTCCCCTGCTGATGGAGTATATATACAGCGCTGGTGCGGCGTTGTTCCTACATGTATTTTGATAGAAGCTGCTCCCTAAAATGGGCCCCTTCCGTGCATCAACATTCCTTGCGACGCTGAGCGGCTTGGGGAATGTTGATGTACAAATGGAGGTCCATTTTTCCTGGGAGCTTGGTCTGCACCGGTTATCGGTAGCCAGCCGTTCTTCCTGCCCTCACGCTGCGTTTCTGCAGACGACGGCAAGGTTTGCCCTGTTCTCCTTAACAGACCTACCTACAGTCGGTGTTCCTGATGGATCCCGCCCGCATCACTTTGAAAAATGCTAATGCACTGTAGGTGGCCTGTTAAGGAGAACGAGGCAAACTTTGCGGGTCATGACCCTCGCCTTTGCCGCTCGCGCGCGCGGGTCTGTTTCTCGAAATCAAGGTCCAAGCCGAGGCCGCGGCCAGGCTGGTATGGTGATCGAGAAAATGGCCTCCTCTGCGCGCGCGTGCGCTCTCAGATGAAGATGGCGGAGTTTGACTTGTTCTCGTGGCGATATGCTTGAGGTCATCTGCGTCCATTGATCGTGCCAATCGGGGCCATCGTCAAGCGACATTGATGTACCGCTTATCTCGCTCTCTGAGAACTGTCAAAACTCGCCGCACACCACCCGTTCGCTCGGAAAACATGGAAAACCTGCAGGCTGAGTCCCGATGGTTTAGGTCATGTCGAGGCCGCCGAGGTGGCATGGCCCGCACAACTTGCCGTTATTCCCGCCGCAGGTCGGCGCGCGGCGGCGTATCTCGGCTAAGCGAGGATCCGCCAAGATCAAGCCGCCGACGTCGACGCAGCGAAGTGGCGCCAAGTCGGAGTAGACGCGCGTGCGCCCGCTACCCTCGAACGGGTGGCGCGAGCCGGCGCCTAGCCGGCGAGTAGGCGCGCGCTCCGTTCCCTACCCTTCGAGCGGGTGGCGAGCGGGCGCCAGCCGACGTGACGCGCGCGCTCCGTTCCCTACCCTTCAAATGGGTGGCAGCGGAGCTGGCGCCTAGCCGAAGTAGACGCACGCGCTCTGTTCCCTCGAATGGGTGGCAGCGGAGCTGGCGCCTAGCCGAAGTAGACGCGCGCGCTCCGTCCCCTACCCTTCGAACGGGTGGCGCGAGCCGCGCCAGCCGGCAGACGCGCGCGCCCGTTCCTTACCCTTCGAACGGGTGGCAGCGGAGCTAGCGCCTAGTCGAAGTGCGTCGGGGGCGTTGCGCCGGCACAGGTGAGCATAGCGGGGCCCCTGAGCCGCCGCATATGGCTTAATTGATAAGGGACGCGCTGCGACGCTCGTTCTTCTGGCCATCCACGTGGTGAAGCATGCTTGGCGCGGTGCGGGCCTTGAGGCGTCGTTACCATTAATGTAACGGCGGACTTCCGGCGGTTGGACTTCCGCCGGTTGGAGTCCTGCCGATTGGACTTCCGCCGGTTGGCTCCCTGCGATGGAGTATATATACAGCACAGTGCGGCGTTGTTCCCGCATGTATTTTGATAGAAGTCGCTCCCTAAAATGGGCCCCTTCCGTGCATCAACATTCCCTAGCGACGGCGGCAGGGGAATGTTGATGTACGATGGAGGTCCATTTTTCTTGGGAGCTTGGTCACCGGTTATCGGTAGCCACCGCGCTTCCGCCTCGCGCTGCATTTACGTGAGACGGCGGCAGGTTTGCCTGCTCTCCTTAACAGACCTACCTACGATCGGTGTTCCTGATGGATCCCGCCCGCATCACTTTGAAAAATGCTAATGCACTGTAGGTGGCCTGTTAAGGAGAACGAGGCAGACTTTGCGGGACATGACCCTCGCCTTTGCCGCTCGCGCGCTCGGGTCTGTTTCTCGAAATCAAGGTCCAGGCCGAGACCGCGGCCAGGCTGGTATGGCAATCGAGAAAACGGCCTCCTACGCGCGTGCCGCGCTCTCGTATGAAGATGGAAGGGTTTGACTTGTTCTCGTAGGCAGATATGCTTGAGGTCATCTGCGTCCGCTGACTGTGCCAACTGGGGCCATCGTCAAGGACATTGATGTACCGAAGCTTATCTGTCTACGAGAACCTGTCAAAACCTGCCGCACACCAGCCGTTGCGCTCGGAAAACATGGAAAACCCAGAGGCCTGAGTCCCCAATGGTTTAGGTCATGTCGAGGCTGCCGCCGAGGTGGCATGGCCCGCAGTGACTTGCCGTTATTCCCGCGCAGGTCGAGCGCACGCGAAGTATCTCACTAAAGCGGATCCGCCAAGATCAAAGCCGACGTCGACGCAGCAGAAATGGCGCCAAGTCAGAGTAGACGCGCGTGCTACGTCCGCTACCCTCCGAACGAGTGGCAGCAGAGCTGGCGCCTAGCCGAAGTAGACGCGCGCGCTCCGTCCCCTACCCTTCGAACGGGTGGTAGCGGAGTTGGCGCTTAGCCGAAGTAGACGCGCGCGCTCCGTCCCCTATCCTTCTAACGGGTGGTAGCGGAGCTGGCGCCTAGCCGAAGTAGACGCGCATGCTCCGTCCCCGCACTCTTCGAATGGTGGCGCGAGCCGCGCCTAGCCGGGCGACGCGCGCTCTCGTTCTCTCGAATGGGTGGCGGCGAGCCGCGCTAATCGGTAGACGCGCGCGCTCCGCCCCCTACCCTTCGAGCGGGTGGCGCGAGCCGGGCGCCTAGCCGAAGTAGACGCGCGCACTCCGTCCCCTACCCTTCGAACGGGTGGTAGCGGAGCTGGCGCCTAGCCGAAGTAGACGCGCGCGCTCCGTCCCCTACCCTTCGAACGGGTGGCAGCGGAGCTGGCGACCTCGCATCACGAACACCGCCACACATGCGGTGATGGAGATCTCATGATGCGGTCCTGCACTGTAAAGATTCCTGGAATCCCGTTGGCCCCCGGTCTGCCAGGGTTAGGTTGCCATGCCGTGCGACCCGCCTCGGCGCGTACAGGGCACGCGGCGGCTTATAACTGGTGCGCGGCGGGATGTGGACGGTTGCGTGCTCGCAGCTGCTCGCCTCTTCCCTAGGGAAGGGGGACACGGGGCGGGCAAGGAATGGCGCAGCGTCGAAGCTGTTGTGGTCCCATGGCCCATTAGTGTGCTTTTAATGGCGGCTGGAGAGCATCGTGCTGTGACGGTCCTTGGTGCTGTGGTCGTGGCCCTTTGCCTTTGGTTATGGGGGATTGTGCTTTGGGCGCTTTTTACGCATCGCGCCGCGTCCGCACGCGACCGCCGTGACGCCGTATTGGGGCGAGGTGGCTTGAAGTAGCCCTCGTGACCGCGCTCCCGCAGTTGTACGTCCCCTTCTTGCTTGCATCGCTTTCCATACTCGCGTAGTATTCTTCGCTGCTATACTCCTTCCAGGAGAAGCAATGGCATCTGATGGCGAGCGTGGTCAGGCGGGTGGTGTCTGCGGCATCCGCCGATGGTCTTCGCTGTTAGAGGTGAAATACGTGCTCAAAGAACGCGACCCGGCGACGGCGGACAAGCAGTGGCTGGTGGCGGAGGAGGAAGGCGTGTTCTCCGGCGAGTTAGGCCCCTCGCTCGTGACCGAGAAGACGATACAAGTGCTTCTGCGCGCGGGGAAGCTGTTCGAGCGCCAGGCGGTACGATTGCCCACCGCCGATGAGACGGAACCGCACCCCGAGGGGTCGGAGGCGGTCGTATTCGTTGCCTTTTTCGACGCGGGGCTCCGCATCCCGGCGGCGGCGATCGTGGGCGACGTGCTGCGGACCTTCGGGCTGGAGCTGGCGTAACTGACTCTGAACGCTGTGGCCCAGCTCGCGGTGTACAGCTGGGCCTTGCGCTCGGGAGCGTGCTGGCCCAGCGCCTCGTTGTTCGCCTACCTTCACGAGGCACGGTGCCAGCCCAAGGATCGGAAGGATAGAACGCTATCGAGCTTCGGCAGCATCACCTTTATTCTTCGTTCGACTTGCAAGAAGCTCTTCCCTGCGAACTCCACTTGCGGGAAGTGGGAGTCTTACTGGATGAAGTGGTGGTTCTACCACCGTGTGGAGAGCGGGAGCGGTCTTGAGTGCACAGGCCGACCGATCACGTTCAAGCCCTCGCCCGGCCGGACGCTCGATGATGAGGACAGGCGGAGGGCCCGGCGGCTCGTAGGCTTGGCCGCCCGCTTCAACATGCGCGACCTCGCCGAAGAGTACGTGATGTACGGCGTGGCACCGCTTGCCCGCGACTGGCGTCTTGCCGCCGAGAAGCGTCGAGACGACAATATTTCGCCATCGATCTGCTTGCTGCCGGCGCCCTCCGGTCTTCGTAAGCCTCGACTGTGTCTCTCCTTTGTACACACGAAATACGTTATATGCTAATGTTATCTCCTTTGCTTCAGGGATTTGCTTGGAGGAGGTGGAGCAGGCCGCGCGCGTATTCCTGGGGTCGTACACCGGTAGGGAGCACGAGCAGCGCGCGTCTGCTATCGCCGAGGCGGGGCTGGGGCGAATAAACCGCGTGTGCGAGGCCCTGGGCCTTGCCGTGCTGGATCGTGCCGCTCCGGACGACAGTGCAGCGAAGAAGAAGAAGGCGCCGTCTCGGAAGAGGGGCCGGGCGTCGCCGTGCTTTGTCGCGGCGGCTTTCTTCTTCTTCTTCCGCCGTGCTCAAGCGCGCGTAGACGCGGAGTCGGATTCGGCGAAGTATGCCGATTCGGGCTTGGATGGCATGGACGCCGGAGGCGAGGGAACTTCGGCGAGTGCCCTGGACGGCGGGTTTGCCGCGAGCAGCCAGAGAGGAGAAATCTCGCCGCCCGCCGAAGTTGCCGAGACAGAATCCGTGCGGACCGGCGATGTTGAGGTGGAGCCTTCGACCGTGGCCGCTGTGGTGCTGGAGACACCCTCCGTGGGGGCGCACGGAGCCATGCTGCCCTCACCGACAAGACGCCAGAAACCGAGGTGCCTCGCGAAATCGCCACGCGAACCTTCGCCCCGGTGCTGCAGCGCGAGGCCTCTCGGCAGCGGCTGCTTTGGGCGGTGTCGCTCTTTTGCCTCAGCTAGCGGTGTGTGTACGGCCGGAGCTCCACCGGACGCCGCGGGGATTTATCGTGGTGACGGGCATCAGAAGCTTGTGGGACTCCGATGCAGATGCCGAAGACCCTACGGTGTCGCCCCCTCGCCCCGCCACGCCGCCGCCGTGCAGAACGGCCGCCGCCGGCCACGAACGCGAGGCTTCGCCATTGCGGGACCATGCTTTGCGGGGCTCACGCCACCGCAGCCCCGCTCTGGGAATAGGGCGGGCTCCCGAAGTCCTCCTTCCGCTACCAAGGTAGGGTGGCTTAGCTTACCACGTGTATTCTTTTATGCCTTGCGGTGTTCACCGCATCCTCGCTTGCGTGTCGCCATTCCGAGGAGGAGCGCTTGGCGGGACACGGGACCTCCGCGCGTGTGAGCCCCACGGACTTCGTGCCTCCCCCGGAGACGCTGAGGGCGCAAGGGCCTATGCCGTGCCCAAAGGGCGCTTGAGGATAGGCTGCGGGCCGCCGAGGAGGAGCTACGCGAAGCCTCGGAGCCCGCTCGCCAGATGCCCGCATCCGCCACCGGAAGCGAGTGCGCCAAGCAAAGGCGCACGCCGGCGACTTGCCGCGTCGGGCGCGGAGTCGGCCGCAGAGGCTGCGCAGCAGAGTTTGCGCGAGGCGGGATGACTTTCTGCAACAGGTCGCCTCGCTAGAGAGGGAAAAAGTCGAACTCGCCCTGACTCTAGCGGAGCGTGATCGGACGCTTGGCGAGGCTTTGTTGGTTGCATGGGATGCCAAGCAAGCGCTGGAAAGCCATCTCCAAGGGCTTGTGGCCAAAGTGCCGGACCACGCCTTCGGCCCGGAGGAGCTGTTGCGGACCCTCCGCTGGGTCGGAGATGCCGCCAACATCGAGCGCAGCGCTGCGACGACCTTCGGCAACCACTGCGCGTACACATCGGCATGCCTGGTGTGCGCGCTCCTGCAGCACCACGGTTGCACGCACGTCGTCGGGCTAGAGGACCCCCAGCTGGAGATGCCCGGCGGGGCCGGAGTAATGTCTGGCGCCGTCCGCTCCACTCGCCGTGCCATCAAGCCCTTCTATGAACGGATCTGGGATTACGTCGGAGCAGACGCTGCGCGGGTCGAACTCCGGAAGTCACTTTACGGGGAGGGGAGCCTCGGCCAATTCCTAGACGGGGTCCCTCGACGTGACGAGGGCGGCGCTGAGGCCTCTGAAGGCACCGGGAACTCGCAGGTGTGACGCCGTGGTGCCTAGGTGTAGGCGTGCGTTGTAATGCCCCCTCTTTTTGTGAATGAAGTACGCGCTTGCTTCATAAATTCTGACTTTCGCCTATGTCCCGGGCAGCTTCCTTGCTGGGGCCGACTTCTTGCGGCCGACCTTGCGACCCGGCGACGCCTTCGACGCTGGCGAAGAGCCGAAGGGTCGCTGGACTTTTGGGCGGGCCGACTTTCTTCCGGCGGAACCCGTCCTTATCGCGTGTTAAGGACGAGCTCGCCGAATAGCTACCGAGCGGCAGGATGCCGACGGACCTCTGATTTGAAAGATTTTCCGATATATAGATCTCCGATAATTAGGACATGCGCGGTGCGTCTTTGTGCGGAGCCGAGATCCCCACATCCCAAGTTCGCCGTTCTTTGGAACCGGCGAGCGCCGCCTCTGCCGCCGCCGGGTGCCAATGTGCCCGCGGGATTCGCGCGTTGAGTACTCAAGTGGAGCTAGCGCGTGCGGGGCGAACTGTTTATAGTCTGTAGATCGGCGCGCGCGGCGGACCTCCACACTACGACTGCGAGTCCGTAGATCGGCGCGCGCGGGCGGACCTCCGCACTACAACTCGCTTAGAGTCCGTGGCGGCGCATGCGGCGGACCTCCGCACTCGACTGTTTAGAGTCCGTGGATCGGCGCGACCAAGGCGGACTCCGCACTACGACTGCTTAGAGTCTCAGATCGCGCGCGCGGCGCGCACTCCGCACTGCGACCGCTTAGAGTCCGTGATCGGCGCGCGCGGCGACCGACCGTCCCCCACCCCGAGGTGGGGCAGCCTCGTGTACCGCATATTCCACGCGCGCCGATGCCGCCACCCTGCGCGCGCAACATCGGTACTCTGGAACTCCTGCACTGGTTTCCATAGTACCCCTGCGCACACCTCCCGTGATGTGCGGCGAGCCTCAACGCGCTAAGGTGCGTGATTGGCGGCCAGCGCAAGATTCGCGTGGGATCGGCATCCACGCTCGATTTATACTGGGAGTACGCACGAGGCGAAGTCCCGGCGTGCGCAAGGTTCGCGTCTTGTTTATACTCGTAGAGTGCGCAGGAGAACATCCGCGTTTTATTTATACTCCGTGAGTGCGTGGGGTCGACATCCACGCTATTTTTATACTCGAGAGTACGCACAAGGACGGTCTCGCGTCGGCGCGGGTTCGCGTCTTGTTTATACTCGGTAGAGTGCGCAGGGAAAACATCTGCGTCTTATTTATACTCCGTAGAGTGCGTGCAGAGGCGTCCCCCCACACGTCTTTGTTTATACTCATGCCCGTGTCTTCGACGGAGAGTGCACACGCGAACGTGCATCTTCGTTTATACTCATGCCCGTGTCTTTGACGGAGAGTGCACACGCGAACGTGCGTCTTTGTTTATACTCATGCCCGTGTCTTTGACGGAGAGTGCACACGCGAACGTGTGTCTTTGGTTTATACTCATACCCGTACCCCTGGCTACGGAGAGTGCACACGCGAACGTGCGTCTTTGGTTTATACTCATACCCGTACCCCTGGCTATGGAGAGTGCACACGCGAACGTGCGTCTTTGGTTTATACTCATACCCGTGCCCCTGGCTACGGAGAGTGCACACGCGAACGTGCGTCTTTGGTTTATACTCATACCCGTGCCCCTGGCTACGGAGAGTACACACGCGAACGTGCGTCTTTGGTTTATACTCATACCCGTACCCCTGGCTACGGAGAGTGCACACGCGAACGTGCGTCTTTGGTTCATACTGCGGGAGCACACGTGTAGGCAAGGCCTCCGCGTGTGCTCGCCGCGTATTTTTGCACAGCGGTAATATGTTGGCGACAAACGAAACTTTATTACATTCCCGTTTGCACGGGTAAGCGATTACATATGACGGGGGGTACTAACCGTTTGTGCTCAGCGCGGCCGGAGCCTCTAGTAGTTGCACTATCGGTAGGGCTTGCGGAGTCGCCCCCGGATGGCGCCGTGGGCCTTCGCACGGCGGTGCCGATCCTAGGTGTGCCGCTGCCCGCCGCGACGGGGACATCTGGTGCCGTGCTCGATGTGTCGCGCCATGTCCTGGTCGCCCCGAACGGTAATGATGGCTCACGGCCCCGGGAGCTTCATGCATAGATAGCTGTGATGCGGTACTGTCCCGAAGGAGTTGAGGATTGGACGCCCCAATATGGCATTGTATGGGTATGGGAGGTCGACGACGTCAAATGTGGTGTCTTCGACCCTTTCATAGTCGCCCTGGCCGAAGGAGACCTGCAGGCATATGTGGCCGAGCGCCCGTAGAGGTTGTCCTCCGAAGCCTTGTAGCGGGACTCCCGATGGGCCGAGGTGACTTCGGAGGATCCCCATTTGGTCGAAGGCTGCCGCGAACAGAATGTTCACGGAACTACCGCCATCAACCAGGGCACGTCCCACGTCGCATCTCGCTATAACGACCCGGACGACCAGGGGGTCGTGGTGGGGAAGCTCCACGCCTTCGGCATCGGCGGGGGTGAACCTGACCTCATGCTGTGCCCAGTCTGGCAGTGTCTGTGCTAGATATACCGCCACGTGGTGTAACCTCCGCACGTAGGCCTTCCGCTGCCGTGCCAAGGCAAACTCCACCGAGGAGCCTCCGGAGATGACGTTGATAACCCGTCGGTGGGTGGCCTCCGAGCTCAGAGCTCTGAAAGCCCTCCCGAGGCCGCCGCACGGGCCTAAATGCGCAGGGATCCTCATGGGGCTGCGTCCCTTGTGCCTGAATGTGCACGGGGGCTTCGTATAGGTGCTGTACGTGGGCCACCACGGGTAGGCGTGCTGCCAGGTTCCTGTCCCTGGTGACGCTGTCGCGGAGCGCCACGATAGAGGTGCACGTGCGGGTGTCGTGGTTGCCATGACCGTGGACTGCGCACCACAGCCCCTGGTGTTGGTCGTCGTGATCTCCACGGCCTTTATCGTCGCGGCCCCAGCCACGGCCGCGCCCGCCTCGGCGCCCCGACCGCCCGGCCGCGGAGCGCCGCCGTCGGAACCGCCGATGTCGAGGACGCACGCCCCGCCGCGACCTGCCGCCACGCTTGGACCTATCGGACGACTCCTTATGCGGGGCGCCCTTCGGTCGACGCATCCTCGACGCGACTCGCCACGCTTTCCTTCAAGAACCATCCTTCGGTGGATCTTCGGCTTTTGCCGACGTACCGGCCTGGTTGGTGTCGGAGTCATCACCTTGCCTTCGCCGCGCGTTCTCTTCCGCCCTGGCATATTCCTCCATTTTGTCAAAGAGCTTCACACCGCCTTAATTGGCTTCGTGCGTTGTACTCACCATCGGGCCCGCAAAGGCCCCGTATGGCTGCATTGACAACGGTGGTTTCATTAACATCTTTAACTTGACAACGATCTTCGCGGCGCTTGAAGTAGTCCCGAGCTTCTCGGGTTTCGCGACGGCGAAGAGCTGGTCTGCGTCGACCCGCCAACATAATTTCCTTGAAAGTTGTTGTGAAGGCGGTCGCGATCTGCTCCCAGCGTAGATGGAGTTCGGCTCTATGGTAAAATACCGAGAGCGCCACTCCTTGCAACGCGAGGGGAGTCCTTCACCTCGTGGTGTCATCTCCGCCGCGGCCTCGATCGCGGTTTCGTACACGCCGCACGAACTCGCGGGGTCCGTGTCGCCTTTGTAGGGCTCGGCGACACCGGGTATTTGAAGTCTTCGGGCCACACCGCTTGCTGTAGTCCCGCCAAAGCGGACTCGGATCGACGCGTCGTAGTGGGACGCGGCCGATGTGGGGCGCCGCGGCTGTCCGCCCTTTCCGCGTGGGCTCGCGCGATGACCGCGCGGCTGTTGGCTCCGAGCCTCTTGTATGTCTCGGACAGCCCGCGAAGATCCCAGCCCCGCTGAACGCTTTAAGGGCGCGCAGGCGCTTCACCGCTCGCGGGCGGGCGGCCGCGCCGCCTAATGATTTAATCGACGCGAGCACGACCGCGTCGCGAGCTCCCGAGCTGCCGGCCGCTCCGTTGTGGCTACCTCGAATCGCCGGTCCGCGCTACGGCGAGGGTTGCGCGAGGCGCGAGGTCGATCGCCGTCGCGTCGGCGGGTCGGGCGTCGCCGCCGCCGGCGTCGACGCCTTCGACCACGGGTTGGTCGCCGCAGCGCGGCGGATCGGGTGGGTCGTCGCAGCGCGGTGACGGGTTGGTCGTCGCGGTGCGGTGATGGGGTTGGTCGTCGCAGCGCGAACGCCGACGCCCTCGCCACCGCGCTGCGCCGCCACCCACGCCGCAGGCCGATGCCGGCCCCGTACCCATGCGACGCCCGACCCGCCGCCTTCTTTCCTTCGCCGCCGTTGACGGCTTTTTCGTGCCATCCTTTTTCGTGTTTCGGCTTACTCCCCTCCCCACGGACGGCGCCAATCGTTGTGGTTACAAACCAAACAGAGAGAGATGGTAGTGGAGAGTGAGGAGATGAGTAATGGCTCAGCTTCTCCCATGGCTCAGATCCATATATATGTACACATGAGGAGTGCTTTACGCTTATACCCTTACATCTGGTCATCCCCTCCAGGGGCACTTATGTCATTACACATGGCCTATTCTGGGCCTTATAACCTCCTACCAGGCCTGCTGGGTTTAGGTGGGGGCCACCCCTACAACAGGTATCTTATCATAGATTCTTCTTTCATATTCAGTTTGCAGAGGCTCTTCTCATTGTAAACATATGATCTTATCTAACAGAGAAGCTAACAGAGAAAAACAACCAGGCAATGGAGGAGAACAATGCGCTTCTTCGCCGTATCTTGGCCTTGAACAATGGTAACTCTTCTTAGGCATGTGAGCTGGTGGTGGTTGCTGGTCCTTGCTGGTGGTTGTTTTGTGGTCGAGAACTTAAGTTTATTCTGTGCTGTGAATTGGTTATGTGAACTGAGTTGGTTCAAGTCTGTGAACTGAGATAGTGAACTGAGTTGTTTCTGTGAACTAGTTGGAATGTGATGATGACTGAGTTGAGTATTGTTCATTGAGTTGTATGGTCACTGGAATACTGGATCTATTTAGTTATGGAATTGTGGGTCATTTGAATATTTGAAAATTGTGGTGTCTATGATGAAATAACCATATGGGCCTCTATGATGAAATTGATGGTCTTTCTGTGATGAATTTGCAAGTGCTTTCTGAATCAAACACGTGGCCCGACACGTGGACCAATCCTAGGGAGAAACGTGTATCGGTGCAAGGCCGACACGTGTACCAAACACAGTCCAACACGTGGACCAATCAGAGGAAGCCACGTGGTCCAATAAAAAGGAGGCACGTGGGCGAACCAAATCGCGCCACGCGGTCCAATAAAAATGCGCCACGTGGTCCAGCCACGTCAGCTGCCACGGTAGCAGCCACGTTAGCTACCACGTGGACCAGCCACGTCAGCTGCCACGTCCGTCGCCACGTCAGCTGCCACGCCATCCGCCATGTGGACCAGCCATGTCAGCCGCCACGCCGCCTACAAGAGCCGCTGCTTATGACAAAAACAGCCCTATCCATGACAAAAACCGATCGTCATAACACAGAGTGTGTTTTATGACGGGGACCTTTTCGTCATTGAACAAAAGCAGTTCTATGACGAAAAATAGAATTTCGTCACGGTACGACAAATGTGACGCGCGTTCCATGACGAAATGAATTTCGTCACAAATTATAATCTATGACGAATGTGGCATCTTCAGTGACGACACTGGTTCGTCATTACTGTTCACATCCCTAGTAGTGTATAGGTTCGACCACTTGATTAGAGTTAGTAGTAAGAACCTGATTAGAGAACTGCCAAGACTTAAGCATTCTAGAGACCTAGTGTACACAGCCTGTAAACATGGTATGATAGTTTCTGCTTCTCATCCACCTCTTACTTTAGTGATGACTGATGGATCTGGATAGCTTCCTCACTTAAACACAGTTGGTACTTCTAGAGTCCAGTCTACAGGAGGAAAATGGTATGTGTTTGTCATCGTAGATGACTTCTTTAGATATTTATGGGTGTATTTTCTGGTTTTTAAGGATGAGGCATTTGGCTACTTTAAGAAGTTGGCCCTTATACTAGTAGTTGACCTCCCAAGAACCTTAACAGCCATTACGAGCGACAATGACATAGAGTTGAAGAACTCATCATTCACCACTTTTTGCACTGAGAGAGAATTAGAGCACCAGTTCTCCTTACCTAAAGTTCCCCAGCAGAATGGGACTGTAGAAACAAAGAACAAAACCCTTGTAAAGATAGCCAGAACCATGCTAGATGGGCATAGCACACCTAGGAAGTTTTGGGCGAGGTGATGTCTACTGCTTGCTATATTTCCAATAGAGTTTTCTTGAGATCGGACATAGGCAAACTCCTTTTAAGCTTAGTTTTGGTCATGGGTCTAGCGTCTCTCATTTTAAGAATTTTGGTTGCAAGTGCTTCATTCTTAAATAAGGCAACTTAAATAAATTTGAATCTAAATGTTATGATGGTATTTTTCTTGGATATCCTACTCATTCTCATGGATACTTACAAAATTATTAAGATTTGTAAAGTCACTTTTGATGAGACTAGTCCTGGTACTAGACCCGACAGTGTAGATACACAGATACACGGTGATAGGAAGAGTATCTTCATCGATGACAACTCTGATATAGAGGATGGGGACCCAATCCATCATCTAGTCACTCTTGAGTTGGTTGAAGACCCTGCTTATACTTCTCTAACTTTAGCAGAGCAGTCTCCTTCCACTTTCACCAGCGCTTCGAGTGGCTCTGTTCCTACCTCCATAGCCCATGAGGTAGAGACCACGTCTGCACCAAGACCCCCTCTTTATATTCAACAATGACACCCTCAGGAGCAAATGATTGGGGATCTCCATGGGCGAGTTACTCACTCCAGGCTTGTTTCTCCATATTCTCATGCATATTCTGCTTTTGTTGCATCTTTTGAACCCCAAGATGTCACTCATGCTTTATCTGATTCCTCTGGGTCAATATCATGCATAAAGAGCTTAAAAACTTTGAAAAACACTAAGTCTGGACCTTAATTGAACCTCTACCTAATCATAATATGATTGGAACAAAATAGGTTTTTAAGAATAAGCAAAGTGAGGATGGGTTGGTAGTTTGCAACAAGGCTAGGTTTGTAGCTCAAGGTTATTCCCGTGTAGAAGGCTTAGACTTTCAAGAGATCATTATACCTATAGCTAGATTAAAAACCATTTGTATATTGCTAGCATTAGCGGCGTCTAAGGATTTTAAGCTTTTTCAAATTGATGTCAAGAGTGGTTTTCTTAATAGTTTCATAAAAGAAGAGATCTATGTCAAGTAACCACATGACTTTGAAAATCCTAAGTTCTCAAACCATGTTTGTAAGCTCTCCAAAACCTTGTTCACTCTTAGGCATAGTAGTAACTTCTTATTTGTTCAAGTTTATATGGATGACATCATATTTGATGGTTCTTCTCATGCTTTGGTATCCAGATTTTTAAACACTATGACCAGGAAATTTGAGATGAGTATGATAGGTGAGCTGATATTCTTTCTTAGTCTTCATGTCAAGTAATTAAAAGAAGGAACGTTCATTCATCAAAGCAAGTACATAAGGACCTTTAGTGCTTCGATATGGGAAGCATCAAACCAATGTCTATTCCCATTGCCACTTCTACCGTACTAGATCCTGATGAGGATAGAGAGCCTATGGACCAAAAGGAGTACCACAGCATGATCAACTCTCTCCTTTACCTCATGCCGTCAAGGTCAGACATACAGTTTGCTATGTCTCTACACGCTTGATTCCAGGTTTCCCCTCATGCCTCTCATCATCAAGCAGAGCGTCGCATCTTTATGTACCTTCAGGGCACTCTTGATTTTGGACTCTAGTATTCTTCTTATTCTGCACTCTCCATTCGGGATTTTTTTTCTGATGCTGATTTTGTCGGCTGTTGAGTAGATAAGAAGAGTACTTCTGCCACTTGTCATTTCTTAGGTACATCTCTTATCTCTTGGTTATCTAGGAAACAGTCCTCTGTTGCATAGTCCACTACTAAGGCAGGATATGTAGCTGTAATTAGTGGTTACTCTTAGGTTCTCTGGATCTTATCTACTCTACTCTGCGGGACTATGGGTTGACTTTACATAGTGTTGCTCTCTTCTATGATAACACTAGTGCCATAAACATTGTAAAAAACCCACAACACTTTAGGACCTAGCACATTGACATTAGATACTATTTTCTTAGAGATCATATAAAAAAAGGGGATGTTGTGCTTTACTTTGTAGAGTCCGAGCAGTAGGTTACAAATATTTTTACTAAGCCTCTTGATTCTTCTTGTTTTGCTTCTTTGCGGAGAGAGTTGAGGGTTATTTGTCATTTTGGCCTATTTTGAGGGAGAGTTTGACTCTTTTATATCCATTGTATCATATTGCATTTTAAATTCAACAACTTGCATTGTAATATAAATACGTGGAGTTTTGACTATTTTTTGTGTGACATGTTATCTTATTTTACATCTTTCCATATCTTGTGCTAGTTTGTTAGATTTAGCATGTCCTTCTGTATGTAACTTAGGTTTTGTCATACTCGCTTTATTAAATATGAGAAACTTGAACTAAATCATATCCTGTTAAATTTTGTGACTAGTTTTGCTCTAGTAATCATCTTATGGTTCATGTCATGTCAAATAGGCTAAGTTGAGTTTTGAACATAAATTGAGTTTTAGATTGAGTTATTCTAGTTCTTTATTGAAGCATCAGTTAGTATTAGCTCTTTGTTCTTGAACTAAGTCAAGAAAATACGAAATGATCTATTTTGTACCAAAAACTGATCTCACCAATTCTTTCTTAGAAGACAGATAGGTAGCCATTGCACTAGGCATTAAATCAAGGGAGTTTTGGATGATCTAAACCACTCGCTTAAGCTTATTGCTTGGGATGGTCGTAGCACGGTTAGCTTGAGATGTAGCACATGGCTAAGAAAACAAAAATTATGAAAAATGGTTGAAGTTTAGAAATCAGTTATGGATAGCTCTTAGTCCAAGACGTGCTTTGTTAAGATAAAACAAAAAATGAATTTTAGCAAGTGTTAAATGTGCTAAATTTACTTAATTCCAAGTGCTTGAACAAAATATTTTAATATTAAACTTGTAGAACTCTAAATTGACTCAATTGTAGTTTCTTAGTTCCATTTAGGTTATTGACATGGCTTGATTTATTTTTGGATACCTTTAGTTAAACTGTGATCTTAAGCAACTTAATTGACATGCTAAAAATTATTGCTATTTGGCTTTAGCTTTGCTATATAGTTTGCCATGATCAAGACTAGCTATTGCACTTAATATGGCTTGGTGTAATGCATGCCGAGTCATCATGAATAATTTTTATGGCTTCTAATGCTTAAAATGAATGAAATACTGCCACTTTATTTCATTCATGCTCTATCTTCTTCTATGAATCTTGATGATTTAATTGTTAAAGAGGAAGAAAGATTGGTAAAAATGCATATCTGGAGTATGATTTGGAGTTTTTATACAAAATCTCGCTAAATTGGAGCTTTAATGATTTGGTATGATTCTCTTGATCTTTTGATCTATTCTCACCATGACAGAGGTCAAATAGAACAATTGTTCTTTCATATAGACCTAGAGTGAGATTTCGCAACTCGTTTTGTGGATTTGAAGCTTTTTGCGAGAAACTAACCAAATTCAGTAGTTCCAATCCATTTCTACATCATATAGTCATTTTCAGCCTTCGCATACTTCTTGTGACCACTTTGAGCTCTATTTGCTAATTCTTCTCTGTATTGTCTAATCCCACTTCTAAATTGTATTTTATGAAATTATCAGTGGGTTCATTAAAGAAGAGATTGAAGGACTATATAAGAGGGTCTTAGATTTTGTTGGAGATTGGAGGATCGTATAAGAGGGTCTTAGATTTTGTTATGATAAATTATTGTAGTTTGAGAGAGTTGAAATCGGAAAGTGCATTTTGGTCTCTACTGTTTTCTTTATATGTTACGGTGATGAGCATGCATTACTTGAGTCAAGGCAGATCTTGGCGCATGAAGGCATTAATGAGGTTAGTGCATTGCCATGCATGTCTATTGATCTGATGAGGTCGATAGCTGTCCTTGCATATCTAATCTGCATGTTATTGTCACTTTAATGCGGCAGTGAAGTTTATATGCGCGCAATAAATTACAATATCTCAAATGCAATACAGTGGGTCGGTGCTCGCAGGCTTCTTATCCGAATCCTGTTAGGAATTGGAAAGAGATATCGGTAGTGGTGAAAAATGATACGAATTATTCGTATTATTTATTTATTATATTTAATAGAATATAAATATATTATAATTTTTTTATTCAATTAATAATATTTATCATATTAGTATTTGTATTCGAATTTGCATAAAAAAATATAGATACGAATATGGTATAGGTTTTTACCATCCGAAATATTACTTTATCTAGACTATCCGTATTCATATTCGACGAAGCAATGTGTATATTTTATCATAATACAATTAATTAGTTGGATAAGTTTTTTTAATCGAACGTGAATTCATGTTTCTTTAGGTGAAGTAAATGAATTAGAATGATTAAGCGTGATTGTATGAGAATAAAACATCATTAATATCATTATACTACATAAATTATGAGGATCTCTGGATTCAAACGAATTGAGTAGTTATTCGATTCGTATTCATATTCGAGAAAATTCGGATTCGTGTCAGTATTTGTTTACAAATACGAATACGAATATGGTTTGTGCATTATTCAATCCATATCCGATCCGTTTTCACCCCTAGATATCGGTCACAGTTCGTAACAGACTACACGAGAGCCTGAGAAACCGATCCACACAGCCTACAAATACAGGACTGCTTCCATAGATGTGATTCAAACTATGTATCCCCTTGGCTAGACAATGGTTCCTTTTTTTAGCTTACAACTTATGGCTTATAGCTTTTCACAAATAAATAAACGTGTTATCGATATGAGATCAGATAGTGAACTTGTAGGCACCTCAGATCGAATTTGTGGACCGCCGAGGATGCAAAGGGGGCTCAATGAGAATCACACACAAGAAGCCGTACAAATGTATTGCATATAGGTGCAAAATGTTACAAGTAGCCTCTCACTCTTCATTTACAAGGGGTTTTATTTATAGAGTGGGAGGGTGGCGGCGAGTGAAGTTAAGAGTCCGCCCCTGGAGCCTAGTTCATTTCTAAGGGTAGTTTCGTCCATTACATCTGGTGGGCCCTTGGGCCCAGGTTGAATTCCCACTGAGCTCCCACTTGACGCGGCTGATGCCCGAAGTATCACGCCTCACCGAGGTTCGTCTCTAGACTTCGTCTTGGGTTAGCCCCCTCGACCTTATCTGGGATGGACTCCAAACCTCGTCTAGGGTTAGCCCCCCGACCTTGTCTGGGATGGACTCCAAACCTTGTCTAGGGTTAGATCTCAAACCTTATCCAGGGTTGGTGCGGACCTCGTCTGGAGTGGATTCCCCGATGTATGACGCCATGCTGAAGTTGTCGTGGCACACTTTAGTGCGCCTTGCCTTGCCGAGTTATCGTCCGCCCTAGATAGCGCGATGACCCTCCCACAACAAAACGGGACGGTTTTTTGGCCGCCGTTTCAAAGTGGCTTATTGAGAAAGCTTTTTTGAAAGGGTTTATTAGCTTATCAATATTTTGTTCGTTCACATAAATATTCGTGCTAGAGCTAAAAGGTATAAGCCGTAGTCAAGGGTGAATCTAGGCCTATGGTAGGCTAAACTACAGTCCGTGGCGTAGAATATTTACCAGCACAGAGTCTATGTAAGTCTAGAGCACAATATTCCCTCTAGCTAGATAGTAGTGATGTCTAACCCTTCATAGTTTAGAGTGTGATAAAATTTTAAATCCGTAGCTGACCGTACTCATAAGCTATCCGTCGAAAAAAAGGAACGCACTCATGTATTGGATGGGGCAAGCTAGCTCGGCGCGCGCATCGAGTACTTTCCGAGCATATGCCTAGCAGGACTCGGCGGGCCGGGCGCGCGTTGCTACCTCGTCCCGCTGCATCGATCGCTTTATTTACCGGTTCGCCGCAGCGCGGTTTGCCCACGTCTCTCAACTGGTTGCCTCGTTGCATTCGCGCTTGCACCACGCCCCGGTCGATCCAATGACGTAGCTAGAAAACTTTTAATATAGATGCATATTTCATACACAAATCTTATTCAATAAATGTATACTTGATCTCAATATATATACTCGGTAGGTTTTCCAGGTTTTTGAGTGGGTCGGTGTATAGCAGCAGCACACCACCTAGCTCCGCCCCAGGGTCGATCGACGCCAACTTGCCAGCCGTCGCACTTAGCTCGCGGTGAGGCCTCGATCTTTGCACGCCAAGCCGCTGCGGTGTAGCCGAGATGTACGTTGCCGATGTGCGCTGCCCCGTTCCAACTGTCCCGTGATCCTGTCACAGCTTCAACGTCGTTCCATAACGTTGCTGATTTGTTGGGCAGATGGCGATCAGTCCGTCACTCGGCTCGACACATCACGCTGCCATGTGGTGCGGCGGCACACGGTAACGTCCAGTGCCGTCCCAGCCCAAGAGAGAAAACGAAGAGTGACAGCCCAATAGGACCTCGGCCCCCGGAAGCCAATGAGAAGGCCTTGCCCAGGCGGCATATAGAGAACAAATCCTTCTGGTCCAATGTACAATTCGATGGAAGAACGACTTGGGCTGGTAGCCCATTCGCACTTAAAGAATATCTTTTGTTATTTAACCTAACACTTTTCAGAATTTCTTTTGTTATTTAATCCTTGTTTAAACAATATTTAAAAAGACACCTCCCTAACTTATTGCACAAATTAACCCTGCCTATGACGCCACCATCAGTGGCTTTGCCACGACGAGTTCATTTGCCATGCCACGGACAATCTGTGTAGTACGCAATGTTTGTGGAGACAAGTTCGGTGTTTTCCGGCAAAGTTCACTTGCAGCACCACCGAATACAGGGGGTGTTCTTTCCACTACCGTAGTATTAATACTAGTTAGAGACACGTACGATGTAATAGAGTTATAAAAATAATGAGATGGAACTTACTGTTTGGTCAACTTCACACATTAATCCAAGGGAAGAACTCGACCGCCTGCAAATCAACGGAAGAGGCACATGACGAAGACTGCCGCGAGTACGAGGAAATGATCGATGCCTTGTCGATGGCCATTCCTGCAAAACACAAACCAAACAGAGCATGCAGCGTACCTGAATACTTAACTCGTTCAACTGCGCGCGGGACGGTGATCATAAGCAAATCGAGCGGTCAACTCTCTCGCATTTGCGTGCGTAAGGCGTAAATGCTCTATTCGTACTTCACGCAACTATTCAGAAATTTAGTTATAAACAAAAAAAACTAAACCTACTTACAAATATTTAAAAAATATTAACTTGATTGAAATAAGATCTAGCGGTCAAATTTAGTAACTTTAACGGGTGTCTAAACCCAAAACTTAACTCATATCAAAAAAATTGAAGAAAATCCTCACATGAACGCTAGAGTGTGGTCGTAACCTTAACACGAAAACTTGAAATACCCATATTCCTTCTCATATCTATTTTGGTAGAAATAAAGTAAGTTGGATACAACTAACACTACTGCAGAAAAGATCATTATAGGCGGTTCAAAAACGTTATCACAGACGGTTTCCTAAGCCATTTGAATATATAGGTCAGAATGACATGATGCCATCACAGACGGCTTTCGAACCGTTTGTGATGCAATCTATCATAGACGGCTATTAACTCTAACCATCTGTGATAGTCCACTATCACAGACGATTACAAGTTAATAACCACCTATGATACTCTTTTTTATTTTTAAATCTATTTCTGTTTGTTGGCTACCCTCAGAAAATGATAGTCATACCCTCTGAAACAAACAGATCAACACAGTATACATCCAATTCACATTCATTCATTTCACAAATCAATTAACTGAAATGAAGTAAATTATCCATCCATGAACACATACACACATGTATAATTAACATTAATCTTATCCCGTGAAATTCATTCTATATTGTAGAACTTCCCATCATCTTTTATAACTCTAGACAATAAGAAGTACGCACACTATTCTCGAATTTATTTGAAGTCAGCATGTTCCAATGGTGTTGTATCGATGTGCGCAACCTGCCGGTAGGAAAATCAATGTCGTGCATACATATATAAATTGATAAGTATGGAATAAATATTGCAAGATTGACAAACCTGAGGATCTTTGGTCTTCATGGAATAGAAGAGTAGTTGCATGTTGTGTCAAACATAGAATCAACAGTATTGCCCGATGGCTGTTGGTGGCACTGCAAAATTAGAATTAGTTAGTTGAAGAGGCATAACTACAAAGTGTTATATAGAATTAATGTGTACAAGCAAATACCCAAAAATCTAGATTGTTTTGCATGGTGTTGCTCCCTCCCATGAATTTTTGTACCTTTGCTATGTACGCCGCGAATGACCTTTGTGATTCTAAAAAATTAGCCTTAGTCATTGAGAAGGAAGAAAAGACTACAATAGAGTTATCTATGAAGGAAATGTGTTTACCTATCGATTAATTGTGTATCAACTGTGTAGTCGGTTTTGTTTTTCTTTAAGGAATTCTAAGTTCATGTTGCTTATAAAATACAATCAAAAAGTATCGAGTGTGAAGAAATCGAATAAGTCCTCAAAGGTCACCGTGAAGACATTCATGAATACCGTAATGAAGATGATGCGATTTGAACTTGACAGTGACATTCGAGCACCGTTGTTCCACCGGCTTCTTGGCCTGTTCCATGTAGTATGTATGCAATCTCTGGCAAGCCAGTTCGAGGATTAGAAGGTGCTCTATCGGGACGACTAACGGCTCGCCTAGTATGAATTTGCAGGCCAATGATAAATAGGGGATATCACATCGATCTTCTTCGGTTTGCCTTTGCCACCCTTGCCGCTTTGACTGTAGGTTGACTTCACGGTAATTGACTGGGCACGAGATGTAGATGCACCATGCCCTTGCCACGTGGGTGCAGGAAGCTCCGGTGTGGATAGCCCCCGTGGACTTGGCACCGGTGTAGGTACCTTTGGTGCAAATAACCCTTGTGGACTTGGCACCAGTGCAGATAGCCCCTGTGGACCTGGTACTGGTGCAAATAGCTCGAGTGGACTTAGCACCGGTGCAGGAGTCTCCAGGCAGGTATCTCTTTTGGGCCATTGGATGAATGATCCAATAGCTTACCTTAGAATCACGACCTCGTCGTTTGGTGGCATTTGCAGTGGGAAGACCTTGAAATTGGTATAAATACTACCCACATTCACTTTTGTGAAACTTGGCGCTAGAGTTACACCATGCACCAAGGCCCCAGGCCCGGATGGATACGCCTGGCCCCAAGCAGCGCACAGACCAATGGAGGTATATCTCACTTGGAGTTTGCATTTCGTAGCAACCTACATAACGATATAAAATTCTCAAGAGATGAGAATATAATTGTTTATTAAGATATTTATGGATGCAATTTTGTTTGTAATCATTTTAACATAAAATAACAAGGTAAAAACTTCTAAAGAGATCGGGGTTTCAAGAACTTGTTAACCAAGTTACAACATTACCAAATTTACTTATATCTTGCTATTGGAATCACCCATTAAACACAGCTTCATTTACCGCTAGCACGGCGTTTTTAAATACCATTTATAATTGACTTTGCAAAATTGCCCAGTTTTACCCACAAAATACCTGAGACTCATAATGTCAAGTTATAGATACGTAACATGTTAGCGAGCGACTGAGTTGAGATAACAAGGCCTTTCACTGCTCTCCTCTTTGTGTAGTCTCGCCCGATAGGGACTAGGCAACACATGCAATCGACATTCCACTGGCCAACGCGGAAAGTACTCCCCGATTTTGTGTAATTCTACCATTCTTAAGTATGGTTTTACCATTTCCATACCACCCCTTTATACATGGACCATTCCACTTTTGGAACGCCGACACCCTGTAGATTTTCAATAAATTTGAGTAGCTACTAGACCAGGTTTGACGAGTCAAAACTTATGGTTGAACGATCGCCTTGTTCTTTACTCAGTATAAGATTCTAGTCCTTGCTTTTCATCAATGAGATAGCCAACCACACACCAATAACCCAGTACACCACATTACTGCCACTACTTCAATCCATGCCTCCACCCTGGGGTAACGACATGGACTTCAACCATCTCGTGGCTATTCACTTTTCATCCTTCACCCTAGTACTATTTTGTAAATCTTCTGGCAAAATGTTGAATTACTTAGTAGTGTGAAACATTTGAATTCCTAATGCACCATGGTATATTATGTAGTAATATTTTATTACTAAGACTTGTCAAGGTGAATATGGCTATAAAATAAAACAAGACTTTTTTGGTGATAGGACATAGCTAATTATCATGTCATTCTAAATATTTATTTTAAATAAAGAATAGTGTATAAATAATAGTAATGAAAGTACTATAAATAAATAATTAAAATAGTGTAGATTCAATAGATAAAAAAAACATGTGACTTGCCTCCTTATCCATAGTCTCTGATTACTCTATTATTGTCTTCAAGTTAGATGTTGACTTCTTAAATTGCTCTTGTAGCTCTTCTGTTGACCAACTCACTGGGTCTGAATATTAGCACGGAAGATGAATGCAAATAAGTTCCTACTTTGCAGAATGCAAGTTGGGAACAAAATTCAATAAAATAACTAAAAAGATATAAAGAAAATAGGTTTAGGTAGATGGGCTTTAAACGGTGCTTTGTTTGGCTGAACGGAGTTAGGAGTAGGTTAGATAGGCTCAAGATAGTCGAAATGGCTATATATGTGTCATTGGACTTTTGGTGAACAACAGTATTGGGCCTAGGATTAAAATAATATCTAGGTTGGGTAGGGTTCATTGGAATTTATTTAGGTTGAAATGGACTTCGTAGGGTCAAAACAGTCAAAATGACTATATATACATTTTTCGGATTTTTGGGCGAACAACAAGGGTGTTTCTTGTTCATTGTGTGTTGTGGAACAGTAACGGATCCGTACTATTTATGGTAGGTCAAGGTGTGGAATAGTGTCGGGTTGCTATAGTACAGGATTCGGGTGAATAGTAGTTAATAGTAGTGGGCTCAGCCCCAAAGTGAATTAATGGACTGGTCCTATTTTGCGCCAGTCCTAGTGAAGAGTGCTTCATCTTCTACCTTTGATCGGTGCTGTAGCAACCGAAATAGAGAAATGATGTTTGGCGGCAATCGATGATTTTGCAGTGGCTTCTGAGGGCAGTCGATGGTATGGATGGGTTCAGGGGATCAAGAGGAACCCATTTTTGGGCTAGGTGAGCCTCGAGGGTCGTCGTAGATGGCCGATGGCGATAAGGACTTCTCTGGACAACCTCACGGCACAGGAGCTTCATTTGAGCTAATAGAGTGATAGCATATGGTGGTTAGAGTATCCTTGGGGTGTGGGGAGGTTGGTGGTAGAGTTGGTTCAGGCTCTAGAACGCCATGACAAGCTACCCATGGTGGGGTGGTTTCGGTTCGATGGAGGGAGGTGGTTGCTAGCAAGGTAGGAGGTGAGAGGGGTAAAGGTAACGCACTAGTTTGTGGGGCCTTGTAGGTGCTAGGGACAGAGGTAATTGGAAATTAACAAAGGCATTACTCATATTAGAAATTTTGGGGCTTACCGGCTTTCATGGCGGCAGTGATGATTTAGTAGCCGGAGGTGAAGAGGGGGGAGGTTGGGGACTTTACTGGGGCCAATGTGATTCATAGAGGGGTGGCTTACAGCTTTTATAGGTGGTTTAAGGCGGTTGGCACTGGGAGAGTGCCATTCGGGAGGCGGCGTGTGGCCGGGGTAAGGAGATATAGGAGGTTTCAGGGTGGTTTGGTAAAGGTGGTGGGTAGTCAGCATGTAGGGTGGCACCTCGAGCCTAGCGTTTCCTCAGGCGGTGAGTTGCAGCAGTCAAAGTGGCGGAGTGCCAGGTCGGCTGTGAGGGGTTGCGGCAGCAGCTTGAGGAGTTTCGGTTTGGCTTGTCCAGCAGTTGTTAGAGAGCATTAATGAGTGCTCAATGATTCTACAGACGAGGTGTACAACGGCTGACCAGCATTGCGGCGCTGACTGAACGGTGTGAATGACAGTGGAAATTGGCGGTGGCGAAGTTGGCAGACAGTGAACATTGTTTATGGTGGTTTGGGGGATTGAGACTTGAGAGAGATGGCAAGTCCAGGGAGGAAAGCGGAAGGGTTGGGGAATGCCAAATTAAGTAAAGATTCAAATAAAATTGAGATTCAGATAAATTAAAATCCATTTTGAATTCTGAGATGCTTCATAAGGCATGTAGTACTAACCGTCCGTGGCGAGCTTGCCAGCGATTGACGCGAGCTAGGCAGCGGTGACGGCGCCCTGGCACAGCAGCAGGTGCCGCAGCGCGGCGACCAGGAAGTAGGCGAGCACGAAAGCTTGTGGCTTCATGGTGGTATACTGGTATCGCCGCTTGTGTGCTCTCTAGTCGTAGGCTACAACACAAAAGGATGCAATATCGAGAACTAGGGGGCCTCATATACTTCGATGCGATGCAGTGGTAAGCTCGCGTCGATCGGGTTCATAAAGAGGGGATGAATTGTGCCACTGTCACATGTCACATCTGCGTTGGGCTTGTTAACCAACCTTTCGCTGATCGATCTTCACTTGGGTCGCCAGTCTCTTCTGGCTATCTTGTTAACTCTTTTTCCTACCACGTGTAGCGGTATTGGCCGCTCGATATGCCGTGACGGACAGGTGGACAGCGGTGTGATGTTCGTGAAACGGCGGTGTGGAGTGCTGAGTACGCCCAACAGGGTCGGCCAGCAACCGGATTTGAATCCCTGTCCGTGGACGGGAATTTTCTCCAAAGAACGCATGCCGTCCCGGCCGGCCGGGAAGCAGGTGTGTGTGCTTGCCGTCAGACTCAGTTGCCGTCCAAAATAATGGCAACGAGAGACCAGCACATTGGACTACTATGGGCTGCGTTCTACTTCAGCATTCAAGAAACGAACAGTAGTGCAGTCCACAGGACATGGAAGAGCCAGCTTAAGATGTATGTAATGTACGTCCAGGCCCCAGGCCCCGTCAATAAACTCTTCGGACTATAGCCCATGAGGCCGTTCTCCGGTCCATGGCCGGCACACCGAGGCCCAACTCACACAATCGTACATGCGAAGTGTGTGCCCCGTTGTTCCGCTCGGAGGAATCGCGAGATCAGGCGATGTGATAATCACGAGAACAAAACGCAGCCCAGGCGTAACGGGGCAGGTGGCGCAGGGACGGACGCACGTACACACACGGTCACAACTCACAGGGAGTATCAGTACCACACGGTGGTCACTCACCAATCGAAGGCGAAGCAGCCCCACTTGCCCTCGCCGTCATGGCATTCAAAGTGCAAACGAAGAGCCCCACGGTTACATTGCATGGGCTATTGGGCTAATAGTTGCCCCCGTCCCGTTCCCTATCCGACTCCCACGTGCGGAAGCCCCACACCGCCCCACGCACACGCGTACGTACAAAAGGGGCGTTAGAGTAAGAGGTTAGACAGCCGAATTTGGTACTGTTATATATGGTATTTATAAAATTAGTTGTATACGTACTGTATTTACAAAAATAGTATTTTTACCATCTGATAGGTGGACAGTAGTACCGGCGAGGTGACACGTGGCACCTACCGCCTCATAAGCAGACAGTAGGCACCTGCCACTCGCTTACCAAACAGCAGGCGCCTGTCACCAGCCAACGGGAAATCACTGCCTAAATTCATAATTTTATATTATAATTATTTGATATAGTAAATGAAATCAAAAAATTACAAAATTTTATGCCCAAACTAACGACACAACGTACTTTATTGTGTATTTTTTTACAATTTTATCTCCTTTGAATAATGCTTAAAAATTCGTACGATTTTGATATTTATATAAATTGTTACATATAGCAAACAAGCTCCAAAATTATAAAATTTTATGTGGAGCCGCCCAACGCAGTCAACCTAATTGTGTATTTCTTTTAGGAATTTTATGTGCTCCTAATTTGTCATATTAGTTCATGATAATTTAATCATAATTAACCCAAATAAACGTGATAAATTCGGACCACATAAAATTCAAAAAAATTACACAATAACTATGATTATGTCGGGAGGTTTCACATAAAATTTTATAATTTTAAGAGCTCGTTTGCTATGACTAAAAACTCATACAAATATAAAAATTGTATAAATTTTGAGCAATATTCACAATGGATAAAATTACCCAAAAATTATACTATCAAGTATGTTGTGTTGGAAGGTTGTACATAAATTTTTGTAAAATTTTAAGCTCATTTGTTATATTTAAAAATTCAAATAAACATTGAGTAAAAAACTTAATCCTCCCGACAGTCATATTTATTGTGTAATATTTTGAGAATCCCATGCACTCCTTAAAACCCTCCACTAGTTGTACCGACATAACCATTAAAATCGTCTCCTAAGAAAAACTGTATGACGCTTCCTAAGAAAAACCGTATGATGGCTATACTATACCACTAATATGGCAATCAAACTAATACGAAAGACTGACAGGTATATTACCCCAAAACAGTTAGATTTGGCGTAGTGATAGGAATTTCAGAGGACATGGACTGCAGTAACAAGGGAGGGAAAGCAGATTCCTGTCTTAAAGATGCATAGAGAACAATATCAACAAACATTAATAGGTTCCTAATATCATAAGTCATGTAGAAATGCTTTACAGAATCATCTGAAAAACCCACATGAGAGGCAAGTTCTGTACAACAAAAAATTAAGATGGTCAGTGGAGCAAAAGAGGATCAGGGATAACCAGTGGTCTCTCACATGTGAAAAGCATTCACTGCCTAGCATAAAATGTAGCACATATAACATGCCCTAGCACAAGCAACACGCGGGTTGATGAATTGATCACCAGAATGACATAATAACATGAGAACAACCAAGCCTCGGCCCTCACCTCACATGAGCCATATGTTGAAAATTTAAGGTTGTAGCAATGTAACCTGGAGTTTCTTTGCCAGCTCAACTATCTCATCCAAGTTTGCATGTGTTTCCTGCAATGTGAAACAAGAGAGCCTTAGAAAAATGCTGACGGTAGACCTTTCATGTTAGGGGCCTAGGTAGAGCCACATTACACAGATAACCAAATATTCCATTATTAAACAGAAGCCATCAACTGGAGTGAAGTTCATCTTAAAAAGTACCTAAAGCAATTATAGCAATTACCTTATCAAGAGCATTTATGTCCACATTATGTTTTAGAAGATTGTCCAATAGATAGAAGTCCCCTGATGCAGCAAGGGTGTGAAGTGGTAGCCACTTACTCTACAAGGAAAAAATATAAGATGTGTCAACTGTCCATGAACAGATATTAAAGAAGAAGCTAAAATGGAAGTAACAAACATTATCAACACGGGCAGAAGATGCACGGATGTTAAATTGTTAATATAAGAAGTACAATTTACTATTTCCATGACTCAAAGAATAGCTACTATGAGTCTATGACATGTTACAAATGCCTTGATAGAGAACTCTCCCGGGGTTTACTGGCTAGGGCACAAAGGTTGTACCTAGCTGCCCCAGGTTCGAGTCCTCATCCTGCTTAATGAGCAGCTGGGGGGATGTCTTCCCCTGCAATCTCGTTCATTTTTTAAAAATGACTTGACAACAATTGAATCATTGAACAAAGATCACTTACAGAAGTAGCAGCTTCCAGATCAGGTACTCTCTTGCTAAGAAGAACCTTTTCCTCATTTGTGAACAGCTTTTGACAACCTAAGTAAAGAACAGATTATTCAGGGCAGCAATAAAGAAATATACAATGTAAAGAAGTTGCACGGGTACTTAGCCAGGAACACATCAAAGTAATGTTTCGTCTGATAGACCAAACATATCTGGAAGTGATATAGATTCTGACACCAGTTGACATATTCTCTCTCAAAAAAGTAATACTATCATCTAATTACCGGTCATGGTTATAGAGCAGAATAGCAAGCATCACAGAAACCATATCAATAATATTTTTAATCCATATTTGTATTACACATTCGGGCATTAACGTAGGCTGAATTACTTTGTAATATTATCTGTCAAAGTCAATAACAACAATTTCATAACATAGCATTGGGAGTCAACACCGCCATGATGCATTAGCAATGCAAGGATGGATTTGCCGGATAATGATTCAAGCACATTGCACACTTCAACAATAAGTTCAGCAACTTCTCTGATTCTATTTATTATCGTGGCATTGGTGGAGTAGAATGAAATGGCAATCGACAAATAGCATCATTACTTTTACTTTATTCAGCTTTGTTTTTAGCACCGGCATAGTGTAGTTGGTGAACTATCATGAAAAGCTTTTGTATTTCAACTACAATTAAACCTTAGCCCGCATGTTCGGAAGTAGAAACCATTTCGACAACCTAACCACCTTACCAACAACAACAATGACTTGTCTAATGCAATATGATGAAGTCTGAATGATGATGTAGTGTATCAAAACAAAAGTTCCAGAACTCACTTCTGGCGCCCTTGCCATCCTCTATGTCGCCTGGCACATACTCCCGGCTGCTAAACAACTCCACAATGTCCTCAAGTTGCTCACACCAATCCCCATCCTCTGATTCCTAGGCGCCACACGTGTCCCAGGCTCGGGGGGTAGCGGAGCATCCACCTTCTCTGGTGCGCGGGGCATGTCGAGCGACTCCACGTGGTCGCGCGCGGCGCGTCCAAGTTCTGCATCCAGCCTCCCCTCGCAGTACACGAGGTATTCATCGGGGGCGGCCACGAAGGGAGGCGGCCGCCGCTCAAGGCAACTCCCGAAGCGCAGCCCGTGCGCGATTCAGTGCTTCTCCTTCTTCTTCAGGTTAATCTCCTCTGCCGCGTCCCTCCACCTCCCCAGCACCAGGCTCTCCTCGCCGCTGGCTTCCGGCTGGGGCGAGAGGTGGTCGGTGGTGGCGACGGCGAAGGCGACAGGAGGTCGAGGTCGGAGGGCTCGAAGGCGTCTTCCTCGAAGACGAGGCAGTCGCCGAGGACGACATCCTCTTCATCATCGTCGGAGGCGGCGACAGCGAACGAAGAGGAAGAGGAGACGAGTGGTCGGGGGAACAGGGATAGGGCAAGGGATTTGCTAGGTGGGTGGAGGTGAGCAGAGGCGGCGGGGAGAGGATTTAGGGCTTGGATTGGGGAAGGGAAGGGGAGGAGGAGGTGGTGGGGGAGGAGCGGGAGGAATCGTGTTTCTCGTCGTCAGGCGAGGAGGCGGCGGCGCGGGGCGGGGAGGAGGGGGGAAGCGGGCGGAGCGGAGGAGTGGGGGGAGGAGGCGGCGGCAGCGTGGGGCGGGAAGGGACGGAGGGGAGGCGTGCGAAGAGAGATGAACGGACAGGAGAGATGAGTTGATTTGGTGGATCTCGAAGCGTTTCTTTACGTGAGGGAGGGAAAGAAAGATCCTATCAATCATCAACTGGATTTTTAAGTAATAGATATTAGACTATTTTTTCCCCTCTAGAGTAAATATTCGAATGAATTAATCGAATTCTAATAAATTGATAAACTGTTTTAAAAATCATGTTCTAATAAATCGTTTCAAAAATACGACAGAGAAACCATCTTGTTGATATATTCGAAGAAAGTCATAAGCGATAAATTCTTTTTTTTGGTTTTTCAGTTAACTTTTAGTTTCTGTTTCTGTTGATCGATACTATTTATTAGAGCCTATCAACTGAATTAAAAATCATAACCAGAAACAGGACTGCCAGGCGGAGAGGATCTAACGGTAAAAACGGGACTGCTAAGCGGAGAGATCTAACGGTAGATTACCCGTACGCACCACCCCACCAGACGGCAGTGCTCGGCCACAGACGCGTGGGCCCCTGGTCTGGCCACGAGCGGGCGGGCGAGATCTACCGGAATCGAAATCCAACGGCCGCAGATGGCTCGCGCTAGTGGTCCAGGACTCCAGGGACAGGCGCACGTGCTGACAACTGTCATTATGGGGGCACCGCAGCGCCAAGCATTTCCCAGTGACTTGTCCAATCAGGCGTCCACCGCCACGCGCGTTCCACTGATGGTGGGCCCCGATGCCATGGGGCACGTACGTCAGTGAGGTCGATCGGTAGGGCGGGATCTGCTGTGGCATGAACGGTGGGGCCCACCGGCCACGCCGCACGGCGATGTTTCAGTCTTCATGGCTCAAATATGAGCCGCACGGGTGGTGCCGTAACCTCATCATCGCACCACTTCTAATAAAGCGGCTTTTCTGTTTTTTTTTTGTTTGACCGAATCCTTCCAACTTTGCGTTTGTTTGGTTAGTGACAGTTCTTGTTCGCTCGTTTTTTCCTTTAAAAATTAAAATAAGTTAGATAATTTTTAAAGCGGATTTTAAACTATTTTTTAAATTTAAAATCATATTCACTATTTATATTGACATTTTGATACCATTTTAAAAATACAGAAAAAAATTATCAGTCACAATAAAAAACCGTCACGGCTCAAAAGAACAACATCTTAAATCTTAAGCTCTTCTGCTCACAAAGCAGCAGCTGGACATGTATTTAGCATGCATTTCTAATTCTGTCTATCCTCTTCGTCTTCCCAATGGTATGGCTGGTGGTGTTAGTTTCTTTTTTTTTTCTTTCTGGTGGCAGTAGTTGTAGAGCGGTAGTTAGCCATGGATAATGGGGTCTCAAAAAGGATTACTATAATTTAAGCTACGCTAATAAAATTATAGTAGTCCACAACGAACATATTTTGGAAAATGGCACGCGTCAAACGACAACTATACTTTTGGGGAATTGCTTTCGTTTTATTAAAAAAATGAATAGCGAGCAGGTTCTTGTTCCTAATTCATCCGACGGATAGAAGTGACAACTTCTGCTCGTCGGATTAGAAATTGCATCGGCCAATATGGACATGCTTATCCTTTCACGAGGACAGCGAGCCTGGTATTGTTTCACGCCATTAGTTGTGCTTCCCGCCCTCGACACCGACTCTTGTTTGGGACTGTAGATGGCGCCTCAGCGCCGACCTTTCTCTCCCGCTAGCCACCTCATCCTCCTCTTGTGCCCCATAGGCAAGCACCATCGATAGTTTGTGCGCACGGTTGCCTTGGACTTGCATTGCTAAATGGAGTATAGGCTGCATCTTGTTAGATTTGCTTTAGGATCTCCTAGGGTTTAGATCTAACGGGGGTTTCTATTCGGGTTCGTGAGAGAAACAGAGAGGGAGAGAGTTAGGGGTACCAACCGTCCAATGTAGAGGAGGAGGGTTGGCCATCGCGTTCGTCGGTGAAGTCTGCGCAGACGGCAGCGACGGTCGGGAAGAAGGAGCGGCGTCGGCGCGCGTCTCTCTCCGCGAAGATCTCCCGGCGAGAGGTGGCGGTGGTCGCTCCGTCCGCCGAGCGCCTTCCGATCGGTCTAGGGTTTTGTCGGTGGGGTTTGTGGCGGCACGGTGAACCTCGTCGTACGTGCCGCCCCAGCCCCCACCTCTAGTTATGTGGCGCTGACGACAGGGGCCCACCAGCCAATTGGATCTGGCGCCCGATCGTATGCGGTCAAAGGGTTGGCATTTGGCCGTTGGGCCAAATGCCTGAGATCATCCTAACATTCTCCCCCTTGATCTCAATCTATGCTTTAACTTTAATTACTTTTGACTTTACTCATTCCATCACAGATTAGTGCACAGAACATGTCTCATCGTCACGGTCAATCGCGATAGATTTAATGACTACAATACACCTCTCTATTCTCAAATAGTTACTTTAATCTTTTGGGCCATCTTTTAGTCCAGAATCATAGGCTTTCCTTAAACCCATGCCGCTACATGTTCTCTGAACACGTTGGGTGGTAAGCCTTTAGTAAGTGGATCCGCTAACATCTTTGCGGTACTTATATGCTCAAGACTTATAATTTGATCCCGAACTTTGTCTTTCACAATATAGTACTTTATGTCAATGTATTTGGCAGCACCACTTGACTTATTGTTGTGGGCATACATTATCGGGTTCATTATCGCAGACAACTTAAGTGGTCTATTGATGTCGTCAACCACTTTTAAACCTGTATGAACTTCTTTAGCCGCCCACCGCCCGTAGCCTCATAACATGCTACAAACTCGGCATACATTGTGGACGATGTAGTGACGGTTTGCTTTGAGCTTTTCACGATATAGCTCCTCCAATGAGTGAACACATATCCGGATGTCGACTTTCTATCATCTCCGCATAATCGAATCAGATACCCCACTATATGGAGTGAATCGATCTTCAGATGTCATCATGAGGCCTTTTGTTCCTTGCAAATAACGCAAGACTTTCTTTATCAATTTCAATGTTCTATTCCGGATTGCTCGAATCGCCAAGTAACCCAAGAATAAACGCTAAGTCGTATGCGTACACACTTGAGCATACCGCAAGCTTCCGACACCAAAGCATATGGAACCGATTTTATTTGATCGAGCTCGATCGTTCCCGGGCATTGAAAATCCCCATATCTGTCGCCCTTGACTATAGGTGCAGGTGAAGGACTACATTTATGCATACCAAATTTCTTTAAGACTTTCTCTATGTATGCCTTTTGTGACAGTCCCAATGTCCCCTTGTTTCTATCCTGGTGAATTTCGATCCCTAGAACGAACGAAGCTTCACCAAGATCTTTCATATCAAAGTTTGAGGACAAAACTTCTTTGTCTCCATGAGTGCATCGACATCACTACTAGCTAGTAGGATATCATCCACATACAGGATTAGGAAGATAAACTTCCCATCTTTAAACTTTGCATAAACACAGTTGTCCTCTACATTCTTTTTAAACCCAAATTTTCTTATTGTACTGTCAAACTTCAAGTACCACTGTCTTGAAGCTTGCTTTAACCCATAAATCGATTTCTTTAGGCGGCATCACATTCTTTCATTTTCTTCCACGACAAAACCTTTCGGTTGTGCCATGTAAACATTTTCCTCCAAATCCCCATTAAGAAATGTCGTCTTTACATCCATCTGATGTAGCTCTAAATCATAATGTGCTACTAATGCCATTATGATTCTGAAGGAATCTTTACATGAGACTGGAGAAAAGGTCTCAGTGTAATCAATCCCTTCTCTTTGCGTAAAGCCTTTTGTCACAAGTCACGCTTTGTATCTTTCTACATTCCCTTGGGAGTCAAGCTTTGTCTTGTAGACCCATTTATAGCCTACTGTTTTGGCTCCTTTAGGAATAATTTCCAAGTCCCAGAGTTTATTAGCCTTCATGGACCTCATTTCCTCTTCCATGGCCTCAAACCATTTTGAAGAATTTTCGCTTCTCATGGCTTCTTCAAATGCGGTGGGATCATCCTCCATTTGAAATTCCTCTGTATGATAAATCTGATAATCATCAGAAATAGCTGATCTTCTTACTCTTTGAGACCTCCTCGGGGCCTCCTCATTTGGTACATCTTCTGCTTGAGGTCAGCTTGCTCCCCTCATCTGTGGCAATAGGTTCTATAGGATCCTCAAGAACAGGTTCATCATTATCATTCATTGTTGCCACAGAGGAACAATAACAGTCCGGCACCACGTTGTCTTGCACCGTCGGCAATGGCAAAGCAGTAGTGTGAAGAATGGCTCTTGAATCATCGGAGTGGGCGCATACACCCGCTTCTCTTCAAGGTCAATCTCTCGAGCTACCATGCTTCCTCTCATCATTTCATCCTCTAAGAAGACAGCGTGTCTCGTTTCTACAAACTTTGTATATTTGTCTGGACAGTAGAAACGAAAACCTTTTGACTTTTCAGGGTAGCCAATGAAATGGCAACTTCATCGCTTTGGGATCAAGCTTTCCAAGGTTTGGGTTAAATACTTTAGCCTCAGCAGACTCCCCACACACGTAAGTGGTTTAGTGAGGAACTCTTCCTGTCCACAACTCGCATTGTTTTGGGCACCGACTTACTAGGCACTCTGTTGAGAATATGAATGGCGGTTTTCAACGCCTCCATCCATAAACTCAATGGCAGTGTGGAATAGCTCATCATGCTTCGCACCATATCCATCAGGGTACAGTTGCGTCTTTCAGCTACTCCATTTTGCTGAGGTTCACCCGATGTAGAATACTGGGCCACTATGCTATTTTCCTGTAAAAACCATGCAAAAGGTCCAGGAACTTGTCCATATGGGGTATGTCGACCGTAATACTCCCCCACGATCAGATCGGACTATCTTAATCTTTAAATCGTGTTGGTTTTCAACTTCAGCCTTAAATATCTTGAATTTATCCAAGGCTTCATTTCTTTCTTTGATTGGATAAATATATCCATAACGAGAGTAATCATCCGTGAATGTTATGAACGAGTCGTATCCATCCACACTTTTCACAGGAAAAGGACCACAAATGTCTGTGTGAATAATTTGCAGAACTCCTGTGCTTCTTTTGGCGTCTTTCTTAATTTTCTTTACATATTTTCCTTTAATGCATTCTCTGCATTGTTCTAGGTCTGAGAACTCTAATAGAGGAAGAATTTCATTCTTAACTAGTCTTTCTATTCTCCTCCTCGAAATATAGCCTAAACGACAGTGCCATAATTTTGACGATGCATTATGAGTTCTCTTTCGTTTTCTGTTCGCATTCATAGGCGAGGATATACGCTCATTCACATCACATACGGAATTCACATTTGCACGAAGTGACAATAAATAAAGCTCGTCTTGTTTGATGGCAAGACCAATGCATTTATCATTAAACATTATTTCACATTTGCCATTTCCAAAATGACAATCATAACCATCATTGTCCAAATTTGAAACACTAATCAAATTCCTCTGTAAAGAGGGTACATAAAGAACATCTCTAAGTAAAAGAGTGAAGCCATCAGCTAGCTCTAATGAAAGATCGCCAACGGCTTCAACTTCAGCTTGGACTCCATTTGCGACTTTAACGCATCTTTCTTTTCTTTGCGTAGTCCTCGTCGAACGGAATCCCTACAAATTATTGGCAACATGAACAGTTGCACCTGAATCAATCCACCAAGTAGATTTTGAATATTGTACATACAGAGACTCATTTATAAAGGTAATAATGTTCTCACCTTTCTTTGCCATTATCATCTTTAAGTAATCGGACAGCTTCTTCTTGTAGTGTCCGTCGCCTTCTTGCAAAGAAGACACCGATCTTTGTCTCTTGCAAAATTATTCTGTTGAGGCCGATGGACAGGGGCTTTTCCTTGTTCTTTGAGGAGAAGTTATGTTGAAGTTCTTTTTCTTGTTGTCCTTTACATAGTTGATAGAACCACCATGTGAGGATTTAATTCTTTCCTCCTCTTGCACACACATAGCTATGCACTTTTCTAAGTCCCATTTCTCGGGCTGCATGTTGTAGTTGACAACAAAGGTGTCAAACTCTTTCGGCAAGGAAGCAAAAATCAAATGAATAAGGAACTCATCCTTGAGAGCCAAATCCATTGGTTTAAGCTTGGATGCCAAGTTGCTCATCCTTAGTATGTGCTCTCTTATGCCACTGCCATCACCAGAGTACCTTTCTGTCACAAGCTGTTTAATCAGCTGTGTAGCATAAGTCTTTGAAGAGCCAGTAAACTGACTCTTTATTCTCTCAAGGTACTCGTGACAAGAACACACTCTGCGATTGAGCCCACAATAGCGAGCTCAATCGTGTTCTTTATCACACCAAACATTTCTTGTTGGCAAGTGACCCACTTTATGATCAAGATCATATGACATTTTATGGGAGCATAGTCCCTCTGTCTGTCCGCTACAAAGACGCCTCATTTTCATCTCTCACCGATGCCACAGCTCTATGGGACACGGTGTGGTGACTACCACCCACCTCACCAAGATGAAGGCCAGTCAATCTTTTCTTCCATTCACCGTAGTTGTCTCCTTTGAGAACCGGATATCCTCGATGTAGCCCATCAAGGAGTATCCTCCTGAAAACACAATTCATATACAGTGAGAACATTTAAACATAATAACAGCAAAATTATATGCCTTATTCCAACGTTGGTCAAAATACGACATACAATTTTATTTATACATTAAATCTACATCACCGTTGGGCAGAAATAGAAATAATGCATAAAATCATCAATTAAAATTACAATACTGTTATTATCAACGTTGGTCAGAAAATAACAATATCATAATTCACAACAATTCTCAAAAAATTAAATTCTCCCGTTGGTTCGAATTTAATTGAAAGAGTAATCAACATTAACTTTTGCAGCGGAAACATGAAATTATTCTAAAATAATTCATACTTAGAAGCATTATTACTGTACTCATCTAATCTCTGGAAAAATAACACGTTGGTGCAAAAATTTACAGAGATTTTGGTGCAAATTTCATTCAAATACACTCAAAAATGCTTCTGAAATAATTAAATTTCATTTTTTCTGGAATTTACTGTGCAAAATGGCCATTTAGCCCATCCTGCGCAGCCGCGGCCCAAAACATGCCGGCCCAACTGGCCACCACGCGCGCTAGCCAGCGGTTGGGCTGGGCGCCCCCGATCAGGGCGCGGATCAAGGCCCGATTAGCCGTTGAGCCGTTGGGCTAATCGGCTGAGATCAATCCTAACACATCTGGTATCAATTTGGAGAATCCAAAAATTAATATATACATCTGCCTTCTAGAAGCGTTTTCTCCATTTCTCTCGCTTTCGTCTCACTTCGAAGATAAAACAGGGGTCGAACGTATCACACACTCCACTCCTCTCACTCCAGTCTCACACACGTATTTCTTATTCATTTCCCCACCGCTCGCCCCTCTTTCTGAAACCCACTTTTTCAATCACTACTATTTATTTTCAACCAAAATCTATTAGTCACAGTCAATACGAACACCTCCTATAAGCATAACTATCCGAATGACCCACGCAATTACACAGTTAGATAATATATTAAGGTTTATGTTGGAACACATAGTTGTATTTGTTATACAATTCTAATGCTTGTAATATAAATATAGTTACACCACTGTAAGAGCTCTTGTACATGTTAGATGAATACGCACCGTTATAACTTAGATTCACCAAAATCTACTAGGAAGATTTTTTTTCTCTTTTTTTCCTCAATTAACGTGGCAATTTCTAGCTTTGAGAGTGAACATGATGGTTTCTTTTGACTTTACTTTAATAATATAATATATTGTGATTTTTAAAGTTTTATTTGTTTGCACTGATTTTTTTTTTCAATTACAAGGGAGACACACACAACACGAACACACGTAAGTGCGCTCTCTTAGCACACGCCTAAACAGACAGAGGCCAAGAATAAATCCGCGATCTCACAAGCTTCCTACTGAAACGCACTTGTATGTGAATAACAGGTGGACACTAAGACTTGAACCCTACTAGGTGGAGTTGTATACCCACAACTCCGCTACTTCACTCAGAGATGGTTCCTCCTACGCTAATTTATTACATCTTCTCTCTTGCATTTTGTACATAACATTGTTAACTATTTTCTTCTATTTCTAATGTATTTATAGAAATGATAACACGGTGATTTCCCTTTTTCTATTAGGTTTCACAGTATTTTGACGCCCCATTTGAAACACGGAATTTCACAAAAAAATTACAAAATTTTCCACTAGAAGCCGTATAAATCTTATAAAAATCCTTTGGAATTTCTATAGTCCAAACGGACCTTAGTCTTTTCTCCCTCCTTCAAATACATCTTACTAGCTACAGAAGCACGGTACCACGCCACGCTAGCTACCACGCAGACCGAAGCAAAGAGCCAATAATTCATAAGGGGGCTTTTCTGAACAAATCAAGGATCCGTATGTATTTTCTGAGAAAGTGAATGGCTTTTTGGAAAAAACAGAGGATTCGTACATAATTTTGGGAAAATCGCGGGGCTTAATCACGTAAAATAAGGGTCTCTCTGAAAAATCGAGGACCTATACATAATTTCAGGAAAGCAGAGGGCCTTTCCATAAAATCGCTGAAATGGTGGGGGTTTTTTTCCAAAAAAAACAGAGGATCTGTACGCATTTTCAAAAACTAGAGGATTTTTCGATAAAAAAACGCCAATGTGGCAGTGCTCCGCTAGGGAGCAATCCCTGGGGAATAATAGTGAAGCATAATTACAGTACCAATGGTAAGAGTACTATAAAATTTTCAAAGCTAAGCAACAGCATTGTTGCGTGCAAATGTGTACCGTTAGTTAACACCATTACAAACTAAACATGCCATTAAATTGTACACATGTTTTTTTCCCGTGTAGTTAGAGCATTGCTAATGGTAGATGTTGTGATTACAGATCAAACAGAGAGAGATGATAGTGGAGAGTGAGGGAGATGAGTAATGGCCTGCTTCTCCCCATGGCCTGTATCCATATATATGTACACATGAGGAGTGCTTTTACAGTTATACCCTTACATCTGGTCATCCCCTCCAGGGGCACTTATGTCATTACACATGGCCTATTCTCGGCCTTATAACCTCCTACCAGTGCTCTTGGTTTAGGTGGGGCCACCCTACAACAGAGCCTCTCATGGAGAAGGGCTTCACAGGGTGAAGCCATGTTGCCGAGTCCTTTGGCCCTCCGTCCTCGTGGCTGTGAGCTTTTCCAAACTTGACCAGGGCTGCGGCCGTAGCCGGCGTAGACGCGCGCACTCCGCCCCGCACCCTTCGAATGGGTGGCGCGAGCCGCACCTAGGCCGGCAGACGCGCGCTCCGTCCCCTACCCTTCGAACGGGTGGCGCGGAGCCGGTGCCTAGGCCGGCAGACGCAGCGCTCTCGCCCCTACCCCTCGAACGGGTGGCGCGAGCCGGCGCCTAGTCGGCGCGCGCGGCGCCAGACCGCACAGTAGCGAAGCGGGCCCGAGCCGCCGCATATGCCTTAAGTGATAAGGGACGCGCCGCGACGCCATTCTTCCGCCGCCCACGTGGTGAAGCGTGCTTGGCGCGGTGCGGGCCTTGAGGCGCCGTGACAATTAATGTAACGACGACTTCCGCGGTGGACTTCCGCGGTTGGACTCTCGCCGATTGGACTTCGCGGTTGGCTCCCTGCGATGGGGTATATATACGGCCAGTGCGGCGTTGTTCTGCATGTATTTTGATAGAAGTTGCTCCTAAATGGGCCCCTTCAGGCATCAACATTCCCAGCGACGCGAGCGCTTGGGGAATGTTGATGTACCGATGGAGGTCCATTGTTCTGGGAGCTTGGTCGGCGTCGGTTATCGGTAGCGCCGCGCTTCCCCGCCTCGCGCTACGTTTACGCACACGACGGCAGGTTTGCCTGTTCTCCTTAATGCACTTACCTTCACGGTGTTCCCGATGGAGCCCGCCCGCATCACTTTGAAAATGCCGATACAATCGTAGGTGGCCTGTTAAGGAGAACGAGGCGACTTTGCGGGACATGACCCTCGCCTTTGCCGTTCGCGCGCTGGTCCGCTTTCGAAGTCAAGGTCGGTGCCGAGGCCGCGCCAGCCGGTGTGGCGATCGAGAAGACGGCCTCCTACGCGCGCGCGCGCGCTCGTATGAAGATGGCAAGGTTTGATTTGTTCTAGTAGACGATATGCTTGAGGTCATCTACGCCCACGATCGCGCAATCGGGCCATCGTCAAGGAACATTGATGTATCAAGCTTAATCGTCTCACGAACTTGTCAAAACTCGCCGACACCACCGCCGCACTCCCAAAACATGGAAAGCCCAGAGGCTGAATCCGATGGTTTAGGTCATGTCGAGATCGCCGCCGAGGTTGCTTGCCCGCGCGCTTGCCGTTATTCCTCGCGCAGGTCGAGGTGGGCGCAAAGTACCTCAGCAAAGCGGGATCCACCGGTATCAAGTCGCCGACGCCGACGCAGCAGTAAATGCCGCCAAGTCGAGCAGACGCGCGCCGCCCGTCCCCTACCCTTCGAACGAGTGGCGCGAAGCGGCGCCAGCCGGTAGACGCGCGCGCTCCGCCCCTACCTTCAACGGGTGGCAGCGGAGCCGCGCCAGCCGGTAGACGCGCGCGCCCGCCCCTACCTTCGAACGGTGGCGCGAGCCGGCGCCTGCCGGTAGACGCGCGCCCGCCCCATACCTTCGAACGGGTGGCGCGAGCCGGGCGCCAGCCGGTGAGACGCGCGCCCGCCCCTACCTTTGAACGGGTGGCGCGAGCCGGCGCCAGCCGGTAGACGCGCGCTCCCACCCTACCCTTCGAACGGGTGGCGCGAGCTAGCGCCAGCCGGCAGACGCGCGCACTCCGTCCCCTCGAACGGGTGGCAGCGGAGCTGGCGACCTCGCATCGCGAATGCCGCCACTATGCGGTGATTGAGATCTCACGATGCGGTCCTGCGCTGTAAAGGTTCCTGGAATCACGCCGGCCCTCGGTCTGCCAGGGTTAGGTTGCCATACCGTGCGACCCGCCTCGCGCGTCTGCAGTGGCACGCGCGCTTATAATCGTGCGCGGCGGATGTGGACGGTTGCGTGCTCGCGCTACTCGCCTCTTCCCTAGGGAAGGGGACACGGGCGGCGATGAATGGCGCAGCGGCCGGCCGTTGTGATCCCATGGCCCATTAGTGCACCTTTAATGGCGGCTGGAGAGCGTCGTGCTGTGACGGTCCTTGGCGCCGTGATCGTGGCCCTTCGCCTTTGGTTATGGGGAATTGTGCTGGACGGGCCTTTGCACGACTGCGGTCGCGTCCCGTACGTGGACCGTCGCGATGCTTCGGTATTGGGGCAGGTGGCTTGAAGTAGCCCTCGTGACCGCGCTCCCGCAGTTGTACGCCGCCTTCTTGCTTGCATCACTTTCCATACTCCCGTAGTATTCTTCGCTGCTATACTCCTTCCAGGAGAAGCAATGGCATCTGATGGCAAGCGTGGTCAGGCGGGTGGTGTCTGTGGCATCCGCCGGCGGTCTTCGCCGCTAGAGGTGAAATACGCGCTCAAAGAACGCGACCCGGCGACGGCGGACAAGCAGTGGCTGGTGGCGGAGAAGGAAGGCGCGTTCTCCGGCGAGTTAGGCCCCTCGCTCGTGACCGAGAAGACAATCCAAGCACTGCTGCACGCGGGGAAGCTGTCCGAGCGCCAGGCGGTACGATTGCCCACCGCCGATGAGACGGAACCGCGCCCCGAGCAATCGGAGGCGCCAGATTCGCGCCTTTTGGACGCAGGCTCGCATCCGCCGGCGATCGTGGGTGACGTGTTGCGACCTTCGGCCGAGCCGGCACAACTCCAACACCGTGGCTCGCTCGCGGTGTACGCTTGGGCCTTGCGCTCGGGGCGTCGCCGCGGTGCCGTTGTTCGCCTACCGCACGAGGCACGCACTGCGGCCAAGGAGCGAAGGATCGCACACTGTCCGAAGCCGGCAGCGCCACCTTCATTCTTCGGTCAACTTGCAACAAGCTCTTCCTCGCGAACTCCACTCGCGGAAGTGGGAGTCTCATCGATGAAGCGGTGGTTCTACCACCGTGTGGAGAGGGAGCGGTCTTGAATGCACGGCCGACCGATCGCGTTCAAGCCCTCGCCCGATCGACGCCGACGATGAGGACAGCGGAGGCCCGGCGGCTCGTGGCGTGGCGCCGCTTCAACATGCGCGACCTCGCCGAAGAGTACGTGATGTACGGCGTGGCGCCGCTTGCTCATGATCGCGCTCGCCGCCGAGAAGCGCCGAGACGACAACGCCGCCGTCGACCGCTTGCCGCCGACGCCCGGCCTTCGTAAGCTTTGACCGTGTTCTCCTTTGTTCGCGCGAAATGCGTTATATGCTAATGTTATCTCCTTTGCTTCAGGGATTCGCTTGGAGGAGGCGGAGCAGGCCGCGCGCGTATTCCTGGGGCCGTATACCGGCAGGGAGCACGAGCAGCGCGCATCTGCTACCGCCGAGGTGGGGCTGGGGCGAATAAACCGCGTGTGCGAGGCCCTGGGCCTTGTCGTGCCGGACCGTGCCGCTCCGGACGACGGTGCAACGAGGAAGAAGGCGCCATCTCGGAAGAGGGGCGGGCGGGCGCTCGCGTGCTTGGCGCGGCAGCCGCTACATCGCTACTAGCGCCCCGAGGGCGCGCAGACGCGAGTCGGATTCGGCGGCGCCGATTCGTGCTTGATGGCGCGACGCCGAGGCGAGGATCTTCGACGAGTGCCTCGACGGCGGGCTTGCCGCGAGCAAATGGAGGGGAAGTTCGCCACCCGCCGCGCCGCCGAGACGTAATCCGCGGACCGGCGATGCTTGAGGTGGAGCTTCGACCGTGGCGGCTGTGGTGCCGAGACGCCCGTGGGGCGCGCGAGCCGCGCCGCTTTCACCGACAGCGAAGCAGAAAGCCGAGGTGCCCCGCGGAAATCGCCACACGGAACCTTCGCCGGGTGCCGCAGCGCGGGGCTTCTCCGGCGGCGGCATCGCCGGGCGGTGTCGTTGCCGCTGCCGGCTAAGCGGCGTGTGTACGGTTGGAGCTCCACCGACGCCGCGATTCGCCGTGGCGACGGGCATCGGCTTGTGGGATTCCGGCGCAGATGCCGAAGACCCTACGGCGCACCCTCTACCCCTAGCCACGCCGCCGCCGAGCAGAACGGCCGCCGCCGGGCCCGAACGCGAGGCTTCGCCGCGCGGGACCATGCTTTCGCGGGGCTTACGCCACCGCAGCCCGCTGGGAATAGGGGCGGGTCCCCGGCCCTCCTTCGCTATCAAGGTAGGGTGGCTTAGCCTACCCGGTTTATTCTCTTATGCCTTGCGGTGCTCACCGCATCCTCGCTTGCGTGTCGCCATTCCGAGGAGGAGCGCTGGCGGGCACGGACCTTCGCGCGTGAGCCCCGCAGACTTTGTGCCTCCCGAGACGCCGAGGGCGTGGCGCGATTGTGGATGACGCGGCCGCCGCGTCGACCAAAGAAGCGCCGCAGCCTCACGGCGGGCGCCTCGGACGCCTTTGAGGTGTCCGGGGTGAGGTAAGTACTCATACGACAACGCTGGGCCGGCTGAGCTTGCTAAGTCTTTCCATTCTCGCAGACACTTGTGCCGGGCAGCCTTGCAAACGGCCTATGCTCGTGCCCAAAGGGCGCTTGAGGATAGGTGCGGGCGCGAGGAGGAGCTACGCGGCCTTGGGAGCCCATTCGCCTGTGATGCCCGCATTTGCCACCGAAGCGAGTGCGCCGGCGGGCGCACGCCGAGGACTTGCTACGCCAAGACGGAGTCGGCCGCGGAGGTCGCGCAGCAGAGTTTGCGGTGGAGCGGGGCGCTCTCGCAACAGTCGCCTTGCTAGAAAGGAAAAAGGCGAGCTCGCCTTGACTCTAGCGAGCGTAACGGCACGCTTAGCGACGCCGGTGATTGCGTGGGACGCCATGCAAGCGCTGGAGAGCCATCTCCAAGGGCTGGTAGCTAAGGTGCCGACCGCACCTTTGGCCCGAGGAGTGTCTCGGACCCTCCGCTGGTCGGAGATGCCGCCAACGCTGCGCGCGCGCGCGATTTACCGGCAACCATCGCGCATACACATCGGCATGCTCGTGTGCGCGCTGCTGCAGCATCGCGCACGCGTCGCCGCCGCTAGAGGACCCCACCGAGATGCCGGCGGGCCGAGTAATGTCCGGCGCCGTCCGCTCGCCTGTCGCGCCATCAAGCCCTTCTACGAACGGATGCGGGATTACGTCGGGCAGACGCTGCGCGGTCGAACTCCGGAAGTCACTTTACGGGAGGGAGCCTCGCCAATTCTCGGCGGGTCCTCGACGCGACGGCGCGGCGCTGAGGCCTCCGGCGCCGAACTCGCAGTGTGACACCGTGGTGCCTAGGTGTAGGCGTGCGTTGTAATGCCCCTCTTTTTGTGAATGAAGCACGCGCTGCTTCATAAATTCGACTTTCGCCTATGTCCCGGCAGCTTCCTTCATCGGGCCGACTTCTTGCGGCCGACCTTGCGACCCGGCGACGCCTTCGACGCTTGCGAAGGGCCGAAGAGTCGCTGGACTTTTGGGCGGGCCGACTTTCTTCCGGCGGAACCCCGTCCTTATCACGTGTTAAGGACGAGCCTGCCGAATAACTACTAGGAGTGGCAGGGATGTTGGCGAGCCTCTGTACCTGAAAAATTTTCCCGATATATAGATCTCCTGATAATTAGGACATGCGCGGTCGCGCTGTGCGGAGCCGAGATCCCCACATTCCAAGTTCGCCGTTAGTGTGAACCGTGGCGCGCGCCGCTCTTGCTCGCCGCCCGTGTGCAATGCGCCCGCAGGTTCGCGCGCATAAGTACTCGTGGAGCTAGCGCGCGCGAGGCGCTTGTTGACACTATGACCGCTGAAAGTCCAGATCGCGCGCGCGCGGCGGGCCTCGCACTCGACTGCTTAGAGTCCGTGATCGGCGCGCGTCTGGGCGGACCTCCGCACTACGACTGCTTTAGAGTCCGTGATCGGCGCGCGCGGCGCGACCTCCGCACGATGACCGCTTAAAGTCTCGTGGATCGCGTGTGTGAAGGCGGACCTCCGCACTACGCACTGTTTAGAGTCCGTAGATCGCGCGCGCGCGGCGGACCTCCGCACTACGACTGTTTAGAGTCTCGTGGATCGGCGTGTGCGGCGGACTCCGCACTACGCACTGCTTAGAGTCCAGATCGGCGCGCGCGGCGCGACCTCCGCATCACGACTGCTTAGAGTCGTGTGGATCGGCGCATGCGGCGGACGACCGCATCGCGACCGCTTAAAGTCCATAGATCGGCGCGTGTGAAGGCGCACCTCCACACGACGACTGCTTAAAGTCTCGTGGATCGCACGCGCGGCGGGCCTCCGCACTGCGACCGTTTAAAGTCTCGTGGATCGGCGCGTGCGGGCGACTTTCGCCCCCACCCCAGGTGGGGCAGCCGTGTATCGCATATTCCACGCGCGCGCGCCGACGCCAGCTGCGACCTCGCGCGCAACGCCGTACTCGGAACTCCCGGAATTGGTTTCCATAGTACCTCCCGTGTACACCTCCCGTGATGTGCGAAGGCGAGCCTCAACACGCTGAGGTGCGCGATTGGCAGCCGCGCAAGATGCGCGTGGGATCGGCGTCCACGCTCGATGATACTCGGGAGTACGCACAAAGACGAAGTCCCGGCGCGCGCGGGTTCGCGTCTTGTTTATACTCAGTAGAGTGTGCAGGGAGAACATCCGCGTCTTATTTATACTCCGTAGAGTGCGTGGGGTCGACATCCACGTCATTTTTATACTCCGGAGAGTACGCACAAGGATGAAGTCCCTGGCGTGCGTGGGGTTCGCGTCTTGTTTATACTCGATGAGAGTGCGCGGGAGAACATCCGCGTTTTATTTATACTCCGTAGAGTGCGTGCGAGGCGCCCCCACACGCCTTTGTTTATACTCATGCCCGTGTCTTTGACGGAGAGTGCACACGCGAACGCGCGTCTTCGCTTATACTCATGCCCGTGTCTTTGACGGAGAGTGCACACGCGAACGCGCGCTTTAGTTTATACTCATACCCGCACTTCGCTACGGAGAGTGCACACGCCAACGCGCGTCTTTGGTTTATACTCATACCCGCACTTCGCTCACGGAGAGTGCACACGCGAACGTGCGTCTTTGGTTTATACTCATACCCGTACCCCTGGCTATAGAGAGTGCACAAGCGAACGTGCGTCTTTGGTTTATACTGTGGGAGCACACGCGTAGGCGAGGCCTCCGCATGTGCTCGCCACGTATTTTTGCACAGCGGTAATATGTTGGCGACAAACGGAACTTTATTACATTCCTGTTTGCGCGGGTAAGCGATTACATACGACCGGGGGGGTACTAACCGTTTGTGCTCAGCGCGGCCGGAGCCTCTAGTAGTTGCACTATCGGCAGGGCTTGCGGAGTCGCCCCCGGATGGCGCCGTGGGCCTTCTCACGGCGGTGCCAATCCTAGGTGTGCCGCTGCCCGCCACGACGGGGACATCTGTTGCCGTGCTCGATGCGCCGGGCCATGTCCTGGTCGCCCCGAACGGTAATAATGGCTCGCGGCCCCGGGAGCTTCATGCATAAATAGCCGTGATGCGGTACCGCCCCGAAGGAGTTGAGGATTGGACGCCCCAATATGGCGTTGTATGGGTATGGGAGGTCGACGACGTCGAATGTGGCGTCTTCGACCCTTTCATTGTCGCCCGCCGAAGGAGACTGCAGCATATTTGGCCGAGCGCCGTGAGCTTGTCCTCCAAGCCTTGTAGCGGGACTCCCGATGGGCCGAGGCGACCGGGGGATCCCCATCCGTCGAAGGTCGCTGCGAATGTAGATGTTTGCGGAACCGCCGCCATCAACCAGGCACGCCCCACGCCGCATCCCGCTATAACGACTTCGGACGACCGCAGGGTCGTGGTGGGAAGCTCCACGCCGGCATCGGCGGGGTGAACATGGCCTCATCGCCGTGCCCACCGGTGGTGTCCGTGGCCGGATATGCCGCCACGTGGTGTAGCCTGCGCACGTAGGCCTTCCGCCGCCGCGCGAGGCAAACTCCAACGAGGAGCCTCCGGAGATGACGCGATAACCCTTCGGTGGGTGGCCTCCGAGCTCGTAGCCGCAGAAGCCCTCCCGGGCCGCCGACGGGCTCAATCCGCAGATGACCCTCATGGGGCTGCGTCCCTTGTGCCCGAATGTGCACGGGGCTTCAGATGGTGCTGTGACGGGCCACCACGAGCGGGCGTGCTTCGTGTTCCCGTCCTCGTGACGCTCGCGAGCGCCGCGATAGAGGTGCACGCGGGTGTCGTGGTTGCCACGACCGTGGATCGGCACCACAGCCCCGTGTTGGTCGTCGAATCTCCACGGCCTTTATCGCCGCAGCCCGCCACGGCCGCGCGCCCGCCTCGGCGCCCGACCGCCCGCCCGCGGAGGAGCTTCGTCGGAACCGCCGATGTCAGGATGTACCGCCTCGCCGCGACCTGCTGCCACGCTTGGGCCTATCGGACGACTCCTTGCGGGCGCCCTCGCGGTCGGGCGCATCCTCGACGACTCCTACTTACGTTTTCTTCAAGAACCGCCTTCGCGGATCTTCGCTTTGCCGAGGCACCGCCTGGTTGGTGTCGAGTCGCCACCTTGCCTCCGCCGCGCGTCCTCTTCCGCTCGGCGTATTCCTCCATTTTGTCAAAGAGCTTCGTCATCGTCTTAATTGGCTTCCGTGCGTTGTACTCGCCATCGGGCCCTGACGAAGGCCCCGTATGGCTGCATTGACAACGGTGGTTTCATTAACATATTTGACTTGACAACGATCTTCGCAGCGCTTGAAGTAGTCCCGAGCTTCCGGTTTCGCGCTTTGCGAAGAGCTGGTCCGCCAACCCGCCGACATAATTTCCTTGAAAGTTGTTGTGAAGGCGGTCGCAGATCCGCTCCCACGCGTAGATGGAGTTCGCTCTATGGTAAAAGCCGAGAGCGCCACTCTTGCAACGCGAGGGGAGTCCTTCGCTTTGTGGTGTCATCTCCGCCCGTGGCCTCGATTGCGGTTTCGCACACGCACGAACTCGCGGGGTCCGTGTCGCCTTTGTAAGGCTCGGCGACACCGGGAATTTGAAGTCTTCGCCACGCCGCTTGCTGTAGTCCCGCCAAAGCGGGGACTCGATCGACGCGCCAGAAGCGGACGCGGCCGATGTGGGGCGTCGCGGCTGTCCGCCCTTTCCGGCGTGGGCTCGGCGCGACCACCGGCGCGCTGTTGGCTCCGAGCCTCTTGTATGTCTCGGACAGCCCGCGAAGATCCCCAGCTCTGCTGGAACTTTTGAGGGCCGCCAGCAGGCGCTTCACCGCTGTGCGCGGCGGGCCGCCGGCACGCCTAACGGACGGATCGGCGCGGCACGATCGCGCCGCGAGCTCCCGAGCTGCCGGCGCTCCGCTGTGGCTACCTCGAACCGCCCGGTCGCGCGCTACGGCGAGGGCGGCGAGGTCGGCCGCCGCCGCGTCGGCGGTCGGGTCGTCGCCGCGCCGCGTCGACGTCTTCGACCACGGGTTGGTTGTCGCAGCGTCGGTGCCGGGTTGGTCGCCGCAGCGCGGTGACGGGTTGGTCGCCGCGTGCCGGGTTGGTCGTCGCGGTGCCGGTGCCGGGTTGGTCGTCGCAGCGCGAACGCCGACGCCTCGACCACCGCGACTGCCGCCACCGCGCCGCCGCAGCCGCCGATGCCGGCCCCGTACCCATGCGACGCCCGATCCGCCGCCTTCTTTCCCTTCGCGCCGTTGAAGCTTTTTCTGCCATCCTTTTTAAGTTTCGGCTTACTCTGCCCTCCCCACGGACGGCGCCAATCTGTGGTTACTGCATCAAACAGAGAGAGATGGTAGTGGAGAGTGAGGAGATGAGTAATGGCCTGCTTCTCCCATGGCCTGTATCCATATATATGTACACATGAGGAGTGCTTTTACTGTTATACCCTTACATCTGGTCATCCCCTCCAGGGGCACTTATGTCATTACACGTGGCCTATTCTGGGCCTTATAACCTCCTACCAGGCCTGCTGGGTTTAGGTGGGGGCCACCCATACAACAGTAGACATCTTAAGTTGTGTCTATACCACTCTATATCAGCAGAAAAACTATTGTAAACACTACTATTTCAGTGAGTAATATCTATATATAGACCTAAGCAATAAATGTCACCATTCTTTATTCTCCTTCTAGTCTCTCAAAAGTTGACATAAACACTGTAACTTCTCTCTATTACATGTTTTGGTGACTTCTTGCAGTTTTGATTTTGTATCCATACTTTCTTCATTAATTTTTCTTCATCTTATTTTAAATTCTATATAACACTTGGTAGATATTGGCTACGATCAGTCTATCCGAAGTGCAATTATCTGTCGTGCGCGATGATCTCACGTCCCGTCGTTGTAGGTTAGCGAGTGCTCTGGTCACTGATCACTTTATCCTGCCTGGCCTCAGTTATTGAAGCCGGATAGGGGATTTAACCGATCTAGCCAACGGTTCACCATTTAACGGTCCAACACCACCGGTTCATTGTCGAAACTCGGGTTTTGTAAATATAACAGTATATATTTCTGTAATATTTTTTACACACTATTTGGAGTTATGCATTGATATTAATGGGTGGGTTCTTTTAACCTATAATTTTAGCTTTTGGCTTATGATTTTTAAATTCTGACTGTTTGCGAGAGATAGTCATAGAGTGAAATAGTCACATGTGATTTTAGTCGGTATAGTTGAACTCGATATAGTGTCTACTATCATATACCTATAGACGTCACCTTAAAAAGAAGCACAATTTAAAAGCTAGTTACTATAATAGAAAGTAATAAGTCAAAGTTTGAGCAAAAAGAACCTAGCCATTATGGCCTAGTTGGTTCATGTACTAAGACGATCTAAATTTGCTTCGTCCTGGCTGGGTGGATCCGTATAATCTGAGAAAGAGCCTGTTTGGTTGCCTGTATGAGTGGATGCAGCCTGTATGAGCGGATGCAAAAATACGCCCTCATCCTCGGATGGGTGGATACGCCAAAATGAGCTTCACCGCCATCCCGGATGGGTTGATGCAGGTATCTTATGCGGTCCTACGTGTCGCCTCTCAAGTTTGGTAGATCGCATCCGCTCATACAGCAACCAAACAAAGATCTCGCTTTTTGCATCCGCCATGCAACCTCACCAAACATCTTCTTTTTCTGAAATACGATTCCATTCAGCCTGCATCCACTCAGTCAGGATATACGATATAACCTCTATCCACGAACCAAACACACCCTAATATTTTTACTAAACTTGGATGATGGTAGGCCATTAAAATTGGAGCCATACTTTGACTAACAAAAAAGATCTTGGCACACTTTTTTTAGTCACCGACGCGTTGGACGTAGGTGGAAACAAACGAATCTTGCCACATATTTGATTACGAACCAAAATGGACGTCTAACTCGGTTAAACTTCGCTTAACTTGAAGTGTGGTAAGATATAGTTACAAAACGAACAGGCCTTAGCATGTATGTATGTATATATCGATGTAAAAATAGGAAAGAAGTGCCAGAACTTCAAAATTGGTTCAAATATCAAAGACATGCACAAACAAAGTGTATAGAAAATAAATCTGTGCCTTTAGTACAATATAGTAGTGCTAGGATAGCTCCAAATTGCTACTTAGAGGATCGTTCGCAAATCCAAAAAGAATTTAATCCAGATCGTCCTCATATGTCAGATCCAAAAATCCAAAATGTCATCCCCGGCCAGCGTCGACCAGCAGAGCATGGAAGATTGCTGCTCCTCCCTAGTCTCCAACCTACCCCTCTCGCCGGCATGGACGTCAACCATTCTGCTGCTCGCACTTTGAGCACTCTGAGCTCGATGCCGTCATTACGCTCCACCTAAGCATATGGAACTGTGCCAAAGTCCGAGGATCGGTCGTTGACCCCGCTGATGCGCTATCCTGCTGTCATAATTGTTGCAGTCTTACCGACCGCTCCTAAGATCCCTATGACCATCTTTAAGTCGTTACGACCACCTCCTGTAGCTGTACGACCACGTTGAAGAGGCTACGGCCACCTTCTGAGTCGTTACGATATTGTAGTCGTAAACTTCAACTGAAGTTACGACCATGTTCACCGCTGATGCGCTGCACTTCCTTCGACTACAGTTGATCACCATAGTCGTAACCCGATTACGACCACGCTGTGATACTGTCGACCACGTTTGCGGCTCTATCGACTGCTATTGTCGTAACCCTTGTGACCACGTTAGCTGCTTCACGACCATGGTCGTAACTCCTTTATGACCATGTCTTCCTACTGTATGATCATGGTCGTAACTCGCTTACGCCTATGTCTTCAGTACCTGCGGACACCTCTGCTCGTCGCCGTGGTCATAAATCTGTTTACGACCATGTCTGCGATCCTCCGCTCGCCATGGTCGTAAGTCATTTATGACCACATCTTCGAACACACGATGAACTCGATAGACTTCCAGAGCCAAACCGCTCTTCTCTTCTTTATTTCTATCTCTCGATCACACTGATCGCTATGATCACCCTGATCATTCTCTCTCTTTCTCTTGCCTCTCGTTCACACCAATTGCATTGGCTTCTCTCTTACCCTCCCTCGTTACATGGCTCTGCTTTTTATACCTCGCTCTACGACTTTGTCTCAGAGGCAGCTACGACTCTGAGATAGACTTGAATACGACTATGACATGGACTTGTGCATGATCACGACCAAACTCGTACACGACTCCGACCACTCGTAAATGACTATGACTTCTAACTCTGTTACGACCACAACTTCTAAACTGAAAATAAGATTACCAATTCTAACAATCATCTCCTTAATCTTGTTTTTCCATCTTGACCATGCCGATCTTTTCGCTTGCTTCTATTTCTTCCTTGCATGCTTGCTTGGCTGGAGCACTTGCTCCCACAGCCGTCTCTTCGGCCTCGTTTCCATGTCTTTTTGTTTTCCACCTACAACACTTGCCCACTCTTTCTCTAGCGCGTGACCTTGTAATCGACCACCACTCCCGCTATGCTCCGCTGCCCTCCACGCTGTGCTTCCTCCCGCCTCCTCGGGACCCATGCACCAAAACAACAACTGCCTTCTATTGCACACATGAGAGCTCCTTCCGAGCTTCTTCTTGCTACGACTGCATACACTCTTATGCCTTCTGCATGTGGTCTATGCCGACCACCCAAGCCAATGCCGCCAGTGTCTACACACATTACTTCTACCCTATCTTGCTTCTTCGCTGACTTAGGCTCCCTACTCGCGTCGACTGCATGTGCGCCCCTGCACACCTTCGGAGCTGCATGCTGCTGCGTCTGTATGCGTGCCAGGCTTGCCTCCTGCTGCCTCTGCACCTCGTCCATCTGTGCCTCTCTCCATGCAAACCTGTCTACAAGTTTTCAAAGAAATCTTGTAAAACCGATTTGGAGATCCTTTCACCTTCATCAACCAATCTCTGTTCTTGTCATACACTTGCAAGAACTCATCCTGCAGCACCACCCTACATCATTTTTCTGTCATCTGTCCGAGACTAAGTATGTTGTTGCATAGACTTGGTATATAATAAATTCCTGTCAATAACTTCTTATCTCCGTTCTTGCATTGCAACATCATCGTCCCTTTGCCCTTTATCTCCACCGTGGAGCCGTCGCCAAACCTGACCTTACCCCAAACCTTCTCATCGTGCTTATGAAACATGGAGTGATCTCCTGTCATATGGTTGCTTACTCCATTATCCAAGTACCATTGATCCGTGTAATCGTGGCTTCCTTCCTTCATACGTAGTTTTGGAACTACGTTCTCCTCATTTAGTGTCACCATGACTGGCTCCTTTTCAACATATGAGGAGAAAAATACTAGCGCTTCGCCATCTTCTTCTTCGTCTTTGGTGAGGTTCACCTCCCCATCCTTCTTCTTGCTTCTGCAATCTGAAGCATAATGCCCAAATTGGTTACAACTAAAACACTTTATATGGTTATGACAACCTGACACATTGTGCCCATATTCGCCACATTCAAAGCACTTGACATGTGACTTATCTCGGGATCTCTCACCACCGCCTTGCCCAGCCTTGTCTCCACAGCCACCCCTGTCACCTCGACCACTCTGGCCGCTTCGACCGCGCCACCTCCCACGGTTGTTTGATGAGCCACAATCGTCTCTCGGATCTCCATTTACTAGCAACGCCTACTCATTATGAGATCCCTGCTCGTTACGTGATTGAAACCCCTTCAGTAACTCCTCATGTGCGTTGAGAGAGCCGGTGATCTCCTCTATCTTCCTCTTGTCCAGATCGACGGAGTACATAAGTGTTGTGATAATAGATATATACTTCTCCGCAAGCATGCGTAGGTATTTATTCACCACCACAGGTTCCTCCATCTTGTTGCCAAGTGAGTTAATCTGATTGTACATTGAACTCAGCTTGCTAGCGAACTCGTCCACCGACTGTGTCTCTCCCATTTTCAGGTTCTTGAACTCGCTCTGCAAATTCTAGAGGCGCACCTCCTTGACATGATCAATGCCCTCGTGCATTGTCTGAAGCGTCTCCCACGCCTCCCATGCCGTCTCCTTGCCGATGAGCTAATGCATCATCGCATCTGCACCACCTAGTAGATGAGGGCTAAAGCCGCCTGATCCACCTTGTCATCCACCTCCTTGTCCTTCCCCTTCAGATCCACTGCATCCCAGACTCCCTGGGCGCGCATGTTTGCCTTCATCTTCATTGCCCATATTGGGTAATTGTCGGTTGTCAGGAGAGGGTACTGGAGGGAGATTAGCCCATCCTAAGCCTTCGCCTTGTCTCCCATGTTCTTCAAAACTGAATTCAACTAGCTCTGATAGCACTTGTTGCAGTCTTACCGACCGCTCCCAGGATCTCTACGACCACCTTCAAGTCGCTACGACCACCTCCTGCAGTCGTACGACCATGTTGAAGAGGCTATGACCACCTCTTGAGTCGTTACGACCTCGTAGTCGTAAACTTTAGCTGAAGTTACGACTACATTCATCACCGCTACACTGCACTTCCTTTGACCACGGTCGATCACTGTAGTCGTAACCCGATTACGACCGCGCTGTGGTACTGTTGGCCACGTCTATGTCTCTGTCGACTACTGTTGTCATAACCCTTACAACCACGTTAGCTGCTTCATGACTGTGGTCATAACTCCTTTTATGACCATGTCTTCCTGCTGTGTGACCATGGTCATAACTCACTTATGAGTATATCTTCAGCACCTGCGGACGCCTCTGTTCGTTGCCGTAGTCATAAATCTGTTTATGACCACGTCTGTGATCCTCCGCTCACCATGATCGTAAGTCGTTTACGACCACGTCTGCGAACACACGATGAACTCCATAGATTTCCAGAGCCAAACCGCTCTTCTCTTCTTTATTTCTTTCTCTCGATCACATTGATCGCTACGATCACCCCGATCGTTCTCTCTCTTTCTCTTGCCTCTCGATCACACCGATTGCATTGGCTTCTCTCTTACCCTCCCTAGTTACATGGCTCTGCCTTTTATACCTCGCTCTACAACTTCATCTCGAAGGCAGCTACGACTCTAAGATGGACTTGAACACAACTATGACACGGAATTGTACACAACCATGACCAAACTCGTACATGACTCCAAGCACTCGTAAACGACTATGACTTCTGACTCTGTTATGACTACGACTTCTAAACTGAAAACAAGATTATCAATTCTAACAATAATCTACATCCTGAAATCTTTTAGCTTGTTGTAATCCCCCACCCCCATCCTCTACTATGTATCTCCGGGGAAGTACCCAGTTTGCCCCTACCTCCTCAAACCTTGTAGTGATAGTTTTGAATAGTCGATTGTTGTTCAGGAGGCCGTTTTAGCCCACCCCCTCTGAGACCTAAAAAATCCAAAATGAGATGAGTATGTTAGAAGAATGAACTGAATCTATGAATGCCTATCACTTCATTGCTTCCAAAAACCACATACCCAATGGCGGATCTAGGATTTTGTCGTGTCCTAGGCTAAACTCTAAAAGACTAATAGTCTAGAGGTAACACCAATTTATACCCATACAATGATGTAACAAAAGTATATCACAAATACATTATTGATATAAAACTTTAGCTTAATGCCTCTAATACTACATAATAAGAAAAGCATGGTAAAAACAAGGATATGACGATACCACTATAGGATATTTTGCAAAAATAAGGATACGACGATATAGCAAGTATATATGTATTTAAAAATTAAAAATGTAGATAAGCTATGAGAGAGCGAAATAATGGCATTACCTAGATAAATGCTATATATTCCACTATTCCTTGCCTCCATTAGTTGCTACTTTCAGTTATAGACTGTATAATTGACATTGTTCATGAATCCTAATTCACAAAATATGAACATCTACAGATAATTTGATATATGACAATACAAACACCTAGCACAAAAATCATTCATGATAAAATATCATCATTATGTTTTCACAAGATGGATCCTATATATCTACAGATAATTAGAATGCAATTTTGTAGGATGTCAATAAAATCTGTATATCCTTTTGCAAGGATTTGATGACTAGAAAGCAAATTAAAGTCAACTACTTCTATAAGGTACAGGAACAGAAGGAAATGTGATCTAAAGTGAGAATGAAGAAGATGCGGATTCAAATTCCTACATAAGATAAAAGTATTGATGTAGGTGGTCTTTAGAAGTGCCATCTAGACTATTGACAACTTCCAAACAAGAAATTAGGAAAGAAAGCGTGCATCTGGAGTACAATTTGCAACTGCACCATTGGTCTAGCAGACTAGCACCTTTATTGCCAATAAATTAACGCACAAACCTAGCAGTGCTGTGCTTGGCTGTTTGCCATGTCTTGGCTGTAGAAACATTGAGTAGCACTACAAGATTCAAAGCCACGGATATACCCCATGGACTGAAGATGACTGCTATATATGTTGGTGACAGAGCAAAGTGCCAAATTGTGTGGATGTAAGGTGATCTGCCAAAAGAAGACAATGGTGGACTGCAGAAGGCCCTTTTTATTTTCTTTTCCCCCTTATTTACATCCATTTATTTGAGGCATCTAAAGTGTCTTTGACAATCTATACATTTCTTGTGATTTGTTCCTGGAGGTGTACTTTCTTCTAATATTTCTTTCACTACTTTCTTCTAATTTAAGTTGTAGACTGTAGTAGAGATGGCCCCCACCTAAGCCCATCCGACCTGTTAGAGGCTAAAAGGCCCAGTGGGATATGTGCAAACACGTGCATGCCCCTTTGTATGGTACACAACTACGCAGGGTATTGCTGTAATCAGGCCTTATGGTCATATATATATGTACCCTAGCCGTGGAGGACGGCCAAGACCAGTTCATTTCTCATAATCGCTCTACTACTCTCATAGTTTACTGTTTGGCCTGTAGTCACAACAGTTGGCGCCGTCTGTGGGGATAACAACGAGCAAACCACGGGCCTAAGAAGCGATGGTGCCCAAGAAGGCATCGGAGATAGCAAAGAGGAAGCGGAGCATGACGATGGTGGTTGCGAACGCCAGGGCCTCAGGTGATGGGCAGTCTATGCCAGTACCCGGGGACAGCTCCAACGGCAACATCGGTGCGGCGAACGGCCCCGGCATAGACGTCCGCGTCGATTCGATTGACGACCACGAAGACTGCCATGGTGCAACGGTCGACCCCATCAGTGGCGCCCGTGTCGGCAAGACTATCGATGTCGATGCTCGCGCCGGCACGTCCAGCGACCCTGGAGCAAGCGCAGGGGTGACCAGTTGTCGGGACCCCGGATTTCCGAACCCGGACCCTCTGTGTAATACATCACTAGTCCCAGATCAAAACTAGTGCACACAGTCAAACAGTGATGATTACATAACCAACAATGATTATTACAATAATAGAGAGTATCGACCGAAAGGTCTCATTATTACAAAGGAGGTTTCAAGACATCACACACACAGAACACAGCGGAAGCAAAAGATAAATCCGGCGAAGACCCATCAATACGCCACAGGCAATTGACTGGGGAAACGCAACCTAGTACTCCGGGAAACCTTCGTCAAATCCGCACGCGAAGTAGTTGTAGTCTCCCTCTTGAGCTTCATATTCTTCTGAGATAATTTTTAGTGCAACATGTGAGTACATAAAGTACTCTGCAAGTCTTGGAAAATAATGCAGTAGATGCAAGGCTTAACAAAGGAAGGCTATATGGTTCTTTTGCACAAAGCAATATTTTATTTCAAATAACATTAAATATTTTCGAAGGCATTTACTTTGTAAAGTAATTGTTTTAACTGAAACTAATAAGCATATTATAGTGAAGGTTCTATCCACCAACACTAATTAACCAACTCTAACCGTTAAGTTTCAAAACATCGGGTTCCATCCACCCGCACTGGCTCCAACCGCCAGGATACCCTTCCGAGAGTTCCCTCCACTCTCGGAATACCAAAGTTTTGTTTTTAAAACGAAAACCAAAGTTCTACCATGTGAATGCATTCCTTGCCCGCCCTTAACTGTGGGCACGGCTATTCGAATAGTTTGACACCCTGCAGAGGTTGCACAACTTTACCCCCAAGAGATAGATTATCTTAATAGTCACCACGCTTTCTTTGGCATGAGACACAGATAAAATATCACAAAGCCTTTACCTCACTCTAGTCTAGCTAGACACCACCCGCTAAGGTTTCATCGCTGGAGGGTTAAATCCACCCAATCAGAAGCCCCCTCTTGCGCCATATGAGTACAGTAAATCCCTGTCCCTCACTGTGAATAACTAGTAAATCCCTGGCACCCACTTTCCACTGGTGGCACCTAAACTAGACTATCATAAGTTAATCAGCTAGGTCGTACCCATATAGACTTAGGGTTGCACGGTAATGCTCAGTCTAGATAATCACAAGCGTCTGTCCTTAATTGACTAGGGAGGAACATACACTTCACAAATCTTGTGCTTACCGCACCAATCCAAACCAACTATCCGCCCCGGTCTAAAACAACATTTACACTTTTATTTTATTTTAGAATAACTTTGGCAAGATCAATCGCCACTGAATTTCTGAATACAAAGGCTAGTGTAATGAAACATAATTTTCCATTTCAAGGTTACAAAAGGTAAATAGCATGACTAAGCATTTTACTACCGTTCTAATATTTATCAAAGATTTAATAATAATCTCATTATTGAGACAAAGGAAATCCTAAGGTTACAAAGGTACATGACATTCAACTTCAATCGATGGTATAACAAGATCGGATTACCTAATACCTTAAGATAGAAACTAATGTTCTATGTAAATAGCAATGCACATACTTTAAATTAATCAAAAGCATTTCTCAAACATAGGTCCAAAATGATCAAAGGAGACTTGCCTTCTTGTGCACTGTTTGGTTCCTCCTGCTGCGGCTCGACAAACTCTTCGGCGATGTCAGATTCTATGCGCAAAAGACAAACAAACAAAGCAAATAAATACAAAAAAATTCAAATAAAATTCAAATGAACTCCAAAAACTTTAAAACCAGAACCAAAAGGTAGAGCTCAATTTTAGATGAATTTAGGAAAAAGAATCGGGTTAATCGGAGTTCGGACGAAGGAGAATGAGCAATCTAAAGTTTGCCGGGGCGAGAAAATGCTGGAAATTAGCAAAAGTTACTGTTCATTCGAGAGCAGCACTTTTGGAGAAAAGGCTAGCGCTGGCGAGAGGAGGCATGGAAGATGAATCTAACTAGCAAAATGGGTTGTTAGGGACCTAAGGCATACATAGGAAGCGACGGCACGCCAAACGAAGCACGGTGTCAGCACGGGCGGCTACAACGACATGGGTAGGAGAGAGAAATAAAACTTGGGCATAGGACATGAAGAAGTAGGGTGAGCAAGGGCTAGAACGCGGCTTGGCGAAGCTAGGAAAATTGTGGGCTCGGCCAAAGACCTACCGGAGATGTCGCAAACGACGTTTGAACGACATCGGGAAGGAAAAGGAAAAACTTAATATCTTGGTGCTCGGTGAACAAAATCTAAAACCATTTGGAGGGTAGCTACCTGGGATGGTTTGGCACAATGTGATGCGAACGGATTGGGGAAAACACCACCGGATAGTTGGGGACACGAGATGCCATTGGCGGCCATGGCGAGGTTTGAAGGTGAAAATTTGTGGAGGCTTTTTGGGGAAAAGGAAGGAAGCACGGCGTATAACGCGGCGAGGCAAGTCTACGAAAAATTACGGCAAGGGCTAAAGCTTACCGGAGGCGACGAATCGACGTCGGGAAGCGCTCTTGACCTAGATTGGGGAAAACTCTATTCCGGGAGATTGGCTACACCAAAATCAAATTAATTTGGCCAGACGGTAGATGAGACATGAAGGCACAAAGTGACGCGAAAAGATCACGGAAAAACTCACCAGATAGCTCGAGACGCGACGAGCAATTTCGAGACCGCAGGGCCTCGGTGCCGACGACGTCCTGGGCTTTGAGGGGACTTGGCACGGCTTGGGATGGGTTTAAAGGGGTCAAGGGGTCGTATTTATAGTCTTGGAAGAGATAGAAACCGACTCCAATTCACGGATTTTGGTTTAGAGTCCGTTTCAGAAAATAGGAGATAAAAGGCAAATGGATGAACGAAACGGAAAGAGGCTAATTGGGATAGATTCCTTGCATGATTTGGCACAACTTTCCTTTCGGGAGGAGATTGAAATAAGGTCCGGATTGGAAGTTATGAAGAGAGAGAGAAAACAGAAGGAAACTGTACAGTACAGATCGAATCTCTGCCTGCGAGCACGCTAGGGAAGACGAGTGAACAGTGCCGCGGACACTGTTTATTCTCTCTCCTCTCTTTTTTTTGGAAATTTAAAATTGAGCTCAAACAAACTCCGAAAAATCCAAGAAAATACAGAAAAATTCCTTGTGACACAAGGAACACAAATAAAATATTTTTGGCAAATATTAATATTTAATTTTAATCATATTAAATATTTTTAATTAATGAAAATTCCAATTAAGCTTTAATTAATTCAAGAAAAATCCAAATGGTGAATTTTATTTTAAAAGCTTCAAAAAGGCTCTGAAAATCTGGATGTTACACCAGTGGTCCTAACGCTCGCGTCGGCCTCATCACCAACCGTGAGGCCAACCACACCAATGTACTAAGCGGCTCTAGCGAGCATGCTATCATCACCAGCAACCTCGCAGTGCGTACCTCTGCCCAAGTGGGTACGACCGCCTTGACGATAGAAGGCACTATGATGGTTGCCCTCAAAACATTGCAGCCTGAGCTGGCAGATCTTCGAGGAGCCATGCGGGAGATGCAAGAGGCTCAGAGCCTGCAAATGCCACCGACGACGGTGGCAGAGGTTGCAGTCGACCAAGCGGACAACCGCAAAGCCCCCACCTCTGGCCACAGCACGCTTTGATGCATAGATCCGGATCCTCCACTCTCCGCCAGCCTACAGCAGTCGGTGTGGCCGAAAGACTTCAAATTCCTAACCATCGAGCCGTACAAGGGTGATACAGACCCTAGGGAGTTCGTTCGAGTATATGAGATGGCTATCGAAGCCGTTGGTGGGGATGACTCCACCAAAGCAAAGGAATTGCCGCTCGCCCTCCATGGGATGGCGCTCTCCTGGTTCTCACCATTGAGCCAAACTCCATATATGCATGGGAGCAGATCCGAGACCACTTGTACAATAATTTCCAGGGTAACTACACCGAACGGGTCGATGCAGACCAATTCTTCACCATCAAGCAGAAGCCTCGGAGAAGCTCCAAGAATACTTGAAGTGCTTTGCCAAAGTTCATTGTCAAGTTAAAGACGTAAACAAGACCACAATCATCAATGCAGCGATTCGGGGTTTTTGTCTAGGGCCGCTGGCTGAGTACAATAAGTGCAAACCCACAAAAATGGTTGCCAAGCTCTTCGACAAGATAGAGGAATACGCAAGAGCAGAAGATGATGCGTAATGGCACAAAGGTGACACCTCCGACACAAAGCAAGCACAGGACCCATCAAAGGACAGCTCCGGCCGCAAGCAACGTAAAGGCCAGAGGCCCAAATACATCTTTAGCATCGACGGCGGGTCTGATGACAGCACTCCTATTAACTAGGGATGAGATCACAGAGGTCAAGGATGCGGACGAGGCCGGGGCCGCGAGGATGGAGCACACAACCACGAAAAGCACCAACAGCAGGGGCTTTGGTGTGAGGTACATGGGCATGGCGACCACCTCACTCGATGTTGCCCCACCATTGCAATGCTCCAGGAGAGCATCGCCAGGGAAAGAGCTCTGGAAGTGAGGACCCTGGTGGTGGCCCATGTGCAACAGCCTCCGGAAGACCTTTTATGGATACAACCCGCCGATGGAGGGTAGCGCCGCATCATAAATGTCATCTCAAGTGGTTCATCGCTAGAATTCTCGTCTGCGTAGCAGTAGAAGGCCTCCATTCGTCAGCTGCATCACGTGGCGACATATCCTACCCAGGTGCCCCTGACTTGGGCACAAAAAGACATCACCTTCACAATCGCCGACGTGGACGGGGTCAACTTCCCTCATCAAGATCCTTGGTGATCTAGGCCGCCATCGCTGGATATGATGTCAAATACGTCCTAGTCGATGGGGGTAGCTCTGCAGACATTCTATTTGTGAGTGCCTTTGACCATATGGGAATCGCTCGCAGCAGGCTAGAGCCTCCAGGGATCCCACTCCAGGGCTTCGGGGGTCAACCCCTACGAGCGCTGGGCCAAATATGATTACATGTGTCTTTTGGGCAAGGTGATCAAGTGAAAAGTGTGGATGTTACCTTTGACATCGTCGACCTTCCCTACCAATACAACGCCATCCTTGGATGCCCGACCCTTAATGCTTTTAGGGCGGTCCTGCATCATAATTTCCTATGCATGAAACTTTCAGGTCCACAGGGGATTGTCACCGTGTTTGGAGACCAGGATCTTGCCCATCGGATAGAACTCGGCATGTGAGGTCCCCTCTGAAAAGTGCACGCCGTCAGGGACACCCTCGATGTAAGTACACGATCAGCCCCGGGGTGGACATCCAAGCCTAAGTCAGACGGTGGGGTCAAAAGAATCTCCCTGTATACCATGGATGACCAACAAGTTTCCATTAGTGAGAGTTTCACCCCAAAGGTCGAGCAGGCCATACTCCAGGTTCTTCACAGCAACGTAGATGACTTCGCATGGTCGCTAACTAACATCACGGGGTAGACCGCCACATCATTGAGCATAGCCTCGCGGATCGCTCTGAACGCCAAACCAGTCAAACAAAGGCTCCGACGCATGTCCCTCGAGCGCCAGTAGGCTACCAAAACTAAGGTCACAAAATTACTCCAATTCAGAGTCATACACGAGGTGCACCATCCGGAATGGCTCGCTAATCTGGTGTTGGTCAAAAAAGCAAGTGGCGCATGGCGCATGTGCATCGATTTAACCACTCTCAAATCGACCAGTTGGTGGACACCACGACATGGTGCGAGCTAATGAGTTTCCTGGACGCATACTCTGGCTATCACCAGATCCATATGGCTAAAGAGGACGAAGTCAAGACAAGCTTTATAACCCCAGGAGGCACATATTGCTTTATCAAAATGCCCTTCGGCCTCAAGAATGAGGCAGCTACTTTCACGCGGCTGGTGGCCCTCGCCCTCGCCTCCCAGCTCAGAAGGAACGTTGAAGCCTATGTCGACGATGTGGTCATCAAGAGTAGGCAAGCCACGTCCCATGGCCAGGAACTTCAGGAAACCCTCGATAACCTCTGGTGGGCGGGCATCAAGCTGAATCTAGACAAATGTGTCTTCGGCATGCAAGCAGAAAAGTTGCTCGGCTTCTCGGTGTCAAGACCTTTTCTATTTGTCTAAACCAAGTAAACAATGCGGAAGCTTAAATCAATTTGGTTTAGCATAAATAATACATATATCAATTAAGTTCACCTATGTATACCAACGACTTTAGGCTATGTCAAGCAATCAATTTAATTATATGAAAGTAAATTTCTTGAAGGTAAATTGAGCGCAAGAAAACAAACCATAATAGACACATGAAGTCATCCCAAGTCATCCGTATTTGTGGCACCTAATCTATTCATCTAAGTCATGGAAAATGTTAGTCCACAAATCAATTTCCATCAATTACCAAACTTTACCATTAACTCATAATGGAGGGACTAGATTATATAATATTTCCTTTTTATGACAATCCTAAAAAAATATGAGATAAAGATTGTATTTGCAAGTATACAATATGTACACAACATTTGTGTACTCTAAGATAAGCTTTTTAAGCAAAACTTACTTATCCGGTTGTCATTAATCATCTGACCATTAACACATAATAGAGAAGTTAAATAACAACCCGATTGCAAATGAGTATATATAAATTACACAAGCTATATATATTCAAAGGATGTATTTTACAGTAAGGATTCTAAATATGCATATTAAAGGAAACATAGATCAATACTTAAGAAATCTCAAAGCATAGAGTGAACTCCCCCTAAATGTGTGCATAAGTATGTACAATGAAGACATATACACATATTCATTTTCAACTACCTGTGAAGTTCAATCTATATTTTGGATCTAAGGAATGTACTAATATATGAGAATGTGATTTTGAATGCATATCTCTTATGATTTTTACCTTTTCATCAAAGTGAGACTAAGTGGTATCATAATCAATAAACAAAGTTAGTCTCACAAATGCATTTATCATTATCACCAAAATCTCATAATAGTATTTGTCATTATCACCAAAACCAACTTAAATAGGGCTTGATCCTTCACGAGTGCGCGATGGCCTTCGATGACCTTAAAAAGCATCTCGCCAAGCTCCCTACTCTTGTGTCCCCGGCACCAGAGTCTCCACTGCTGCTGTACCTAGCGGCTACAATGACAGCAGTTAGCGCAGTCCTTGTCCTCGAGGAGGGGTCCCTTCAACAGCCGGTGTACTTTGTCTCGGAAACCCATCAGGGTGCCAAGACATGGTTTATACCAAACTACAAAAGTTGGCCTATGCCCTTGTCATGACCTCGCGAAAGCTCCGACACTACTTCTTGGCTCATCACATCACTATGCCCTCTTCATTCCACTTAGCGGAGATGCTACACAACAGGGAGTCAATAGGCCGCATCGGCTAGTAGGCAGCCAAGCTCGCACCCTTCTCCCTGACGTACGCTTCGCGTACAACCATAAAGGCTCAGGTTCTAGTAGACTTCTTTGCCTAATGGACCCCACCAACCCAGCCACAAGCTCAACTACTAGTTGACCCAGTGTGGAACTATACCGATGGAGCCTACATCGCTTCTGGCGCTGGTGTGGGTGTGGTAATCACTATGCCAGAAGTTCGTCGCCTACTCTACTCTGCACACCTCAAGTTCCCGGCAACAAATAACACAACCAAGTATGAGGCACTGCTCTTTGGCCTCGCCAAGCTCAAGGCCCTCGGTGCGCGGAGGGTACAAGTGCATACTGATTTGTGCTTGATTGTGGGGCATATAGACAAATCTTACCAGGCCAAGAACCCTGACTTAGCAAAATATTCAGCTATCATTAGGGCAAAAGAGTGTCACTTTTTGGGCATCACAGTGAAGGATGTCCCACGGGCAGACAATGAGGAGGCCAATATGCTTGCCAAAGCTGCCAGTTAGTAGATCCCACCGCCCGTAGGGGTGTTCATCGAAGTTCTAGCCACCACAGCCATCACACATGACAAGCATGACACTGCCCTCGTCCACCAAATCGCCCATCAAGGTGATTGGAGAGAGCCCATCTATGGCCTCCTGCATGGGATAGCCAAACCAGATGATCCTCTCGAGCTATAGCGGCTACAGCATCAAGCTAGGTCCTTCGAGGTCCTGAATGGCGTACTCTACAAGTGTGAGGTATGTGCCCCACTCTACGATGCCTCTTGCGCAGCGAGGGGCAACAGCTCTTGCCGAAGTGCATGTAGGGCTTTGTGGCTCACACATCATGCCAAGATCTCTAGTCAGAAAAGTGTTCCAGCAGAGCTTCTATTGGTAGATGACCATCGCCGATGCTCACGACCTTGTGCGCCAGTGTCAGGGATGCCAGTGGATGGGAAGGGTGACTCACAAACCTCCCACCAGTCTACAGCCCATCCCCTCGGTCTGGCCACTGGCACGATGGAGCACGACCTTGTGCGCCAGTGTCAGGGATGCCAGTGGATGGGAAGGGTGACTCACAAACCTCCCACCAGTCTACAGCCCATCCCCTCGGTTTGGCCACTGGCACGATGGAGCATTGACATCGTCGGACCGCTCCCACGTGCCTCGGGGGACCTGCGATTTGTTGTGGTCGCCCTCGAGTATTTTTCTAGATGACCCGAGGCAGTGGCCCTCGCCAAGGTCACCTCCACAGTGGTACAGCGGTTCCTCTGGTAGAACATCATTTACCTCTTTGGAGTGTCTAGGGAGGTCACTGTTGACAATGGTTTGCAATTCGACTTGACGCCTTTCAAGGCATTTTGTGAATGCATGGGCATCATGCTCCGATATGCCTCTGTCGGACATCCGCAGTCCAATGGAGCGGTCGAACGCGCTAACAGCACCATCTTCGCTGGTGTCAAAAAGCGCCTCGTAGGCCTCCCGAAAGGCAAATGGCTAGAAGAGCTTCCCAGCGTACTTTGGTCCCTCCGAACGATGGTCTCACGCCCGACAGGGTTTACGCCCTTCAAGCTTTTCTTTGGAGATGAAGCAGTCTCACTAGAGGAGATCAAGGCAAGGTCAAGGAGAGTCCTTAGGTAGGCTCCGCCCGAATAGCGAGTGCTGTCTCTGGACCTTCTTGATGGCGTATGGGTCAGTGCCACCAAGCACATCGCAAAATACGTGTGCTGCACGACACATGCATACGACCGCAGCGTCTACCCATAGGAGTTCAAGATGGGAGATCTTGTCCTCAGAATGGCATTACACGCGGCGACTGTGGGCAAGCTCGAGTCCAACTGGGAGGGCCCTTACATCATCACAACAGCTCTACAGCACGGGATGTATTGCCTCGCAACCCTCGAGGGGAGAAATCTCTAGCACACATGGAATGCAGATCGTCTACGATGATACTATGCATAGGAGCAAAGGGTTGTCCAGCTTCCATGTAGCGTGCTACCACGTGTAACAACTCACCCGTGCAAATGGGAGAAAAGATAACACCCAGTGTTCATGAAACAAGTTGTCACCCACATTCATGCACACTGCGTGGAGACTATACTCTTCGTGCGAACTCTGAGCAGTATAAAAAAGACGCGTGGAGACTACATTCTTCGTGTGCACTCTACGGAGTCTAAATCGATGCATGGACACTACACTCTGCACTCACTCTACAGAGTATAGATAAGACACGTGGAGACTATAGCCTCCATGCACAATCTACGGAGTGTAAATTGATGCGCGGAGACTATGATCTCCGTGTGAACTCTACGGAGTATAAATAAGACGCGTGAAGACTATACCCTTTATGCACACTCTACGGAGTCTAAATCAACACACAGACACTACACTCTCCAGGCGCACTCTATGGAGTATAAATAAGACGTGCGGATACTACACCCTCCGCGTGCACTCTACGGAGTCTAAATCAACGCACGAAGACTACGGCCTCCACACGAACTCTGTGAACCATAAATAAGACGCACAATACGGAGTCTAAATCGACGCACGGAAACTACGGCCTTCGCGTGAACTCTACGGAGTATAAATAAGACACGCGGAGACTATACCCTCCGTGCACACTCTACGGAGTCTAAATCGAGGCGCAAAGACTATGGCCTCCGCACGAACTCTGTGGAGTATAAATTAGATGCATGTAGACTACCCTCCACACTCACTCTACGAAATCTAAATCACCGCGCAAAGACTACGGCCTCCGTGCGAACTACCCTTCGCACGCACTTTATGGAGTCTAAATCGATGCACATAGACTACAACCTCCGCATGAACTCTACGGAGTATAAATAAGATGAGCGGAGACTACACCCTCCGCGCGCACTCTACAAAATTAAATCAATGTGTGGAGACTATACTCTCCATGCGGACTCCATGGAGTATAAATAAGACACACGGAGACTACTCTCCACGCGTACTCCATGGAGTCTAAATCCAGGCGCAGAGACTATGGCCTTCGTTCGAAGGGCGGGGAATGAAGCGCATGCTCCAAGTTTTCGTCCCACCGCCAACTTCATTGACGCCAGTCCGAAGGGTGAGGGACAGTGCACGCATTACAGGTCTTCATCCCCAGCCGACTTCATTGATACTGAGTCCGAACAGTGGGGAACGGACCGCATGTGTCCACTTTGTTCTACCAACTTTGTTGATGCCAGTCCAAAGGGTGGGGGATGGAAAGTGCGCTCTAGGTCTTCGTCCCCAGCCGACTTCATCAATACTGAGTCCAAATGGTGGGGGACAGACCACACACGTTGACTTCATTCTACCTCCAACTTCATTGCTGCTAGTCCGAATGGTTGGGGATGGAGCGCGTGCTCCAGGTCTTCATCCCCAGTCAACTTTGTCGATATTGAGTCCAAACGGTAGGGACGGAACACGCGTGTCGACTTCGTTCCTATCGCCAACTTGCGCATGCTTCAAGTCTTCGTTGCTCCATTGACTTTGTCGATACTAAGTCCGAATGGCGGGGGATGGACCGCGCGCATCGACTTTGTCCTACCGCCAACTTCATTGACGCCAGTCCAAAGGGTGGTGGACAGAGTGTGCACTCCATGTCTTCATCCCTAGCCAACTTCATTGATGCTAAGTCCGAACGGTGGGGGATAGACTGTGCACGTTGACTTCGTCCCACCACCAAATTCGTTGATACCAATCTGAAGGGTGGGGACGGAGCGTGCGCTTCAAGTCTTTGTCGCTCCGCTGACTTCATGATATTGAGTCTGAATAGCAGGGAATAGACCATGCGCGTCGACTTCATCCTACTGCCAACATCGTTGATGCCAGTTCGAAGGGTGGGGGATGGAGCGCGTGCTCCAGGTCTTCGTCCCCAGTTGACTTCATCGATACTGAGTTCGAACAGTGGGGGACGAACTGCGCGCGTCGACTTTGTCCTACCACCAACTTCGTTGATGCCAGTCCAAAGGGTGGAGGATGGAACACATGCTCTAGGTCTTTGTCCTCAGCCATCTTTGTTGATACTGAGTTCAAACGGTGGGGGACAGACCGTGCACATTGACTTCATCCTACCGCCAACTTCGTTGACACCAATTCCAAGGGTGGCTTCAAGCCTTCGTCCCCAGCCAGCTTCATCGATACTAAGTCCGAATGGTGGGGGGCAGACCGCATGCGTCGACTTTGTCCTACCACCAACTTGTTGTTGCCGGTTCGAAGGGTGCCAGCCAACTTCATCGGTACTGAGTCTGAATGATGGGGAACGGACTGCTCATTGATTTCATCTCAACGCTGATTTCGTTGATCCTGAGTCTTATGAACTGCCGCGGGTCTAAACAACTCATCATCATTACAGAACACTGCCGAGAGGGCACTACTGTTCTGAAATGGACACGCAAGGGAAGTCGTCGCCTTGAGCAATACTTTGATAATACTTCAATTAATGTTTCCAAGGGAACAACGCTCTAAGTATGCAATCATTGAGGCGAAGCTAATCTTCTACACTATTCGTCGGCTAGATCTTTTATTTTTATGTACTCTCGGATGGAGGCACCCCTCGTGGAACGTCGCTCCTCCCAGAACTACACAGAATCCTCCTCCCACCTCAATGTCATAGACGACACCAAACGAGAAGATCCGAAGCTAGCAAACGGTCTTTCTCAAGCACCTGCTTGTCTGACGAAAATCAACATAAGGTCATGATTCATGACACATTTCCATTACAAGATTTATTGCCAAGTTTGGTAGGTGTGCGGTGCCATTTACACAGGAGTAAAGGGCCTTACATATTCGGCTACATGTGCAAGCGTAGGGCCTTGGCATCACACCTGCGAATCGACGACGGCGTCGAAGCTGGCCACGCCACCTTCGTCTCGTTGGGGCATGCCATCAAGCCAAGTGCTGAGGTCACCGCCGCCCTGCAAGCTGCGCCTCATAGCAACCTTCAACGTAGCCTCGCTGATGTACTCCCATATTTGCTGATGAAATGCATGGGCAGAGTGGCGTATCGCATGCACTGCCCTGGACATGACCCCGTTCCCTGCAGGCAACTCCTGGTGCAAATTGGCCAGCTCACCCACGTGTAGGCAGCCCCGATGATGAAGAAGTCCAAGAACCATCTGGATCATCATGAGCGAGCAGTGGTTGCCATATGATCGCACAAGAGGTCCTCGGTCCCAAAGGATAGTGCATTCTCCAGGGCTTCCATCGAACTCCACGCAGTCAACGAGGCTTCACCTAGCGCACAGTCCCTAAATGCATCTAGGACCCTAAAACTAGTTTTTGGTAATTAATGAATTTATGTGAATATGGGACAAACATATTTATTGAGTTTTTAAAAGGTTTAGTCTCTAAAATGATGATGAGACGCATGCTAAGGGTCAACATGAAGATAAAAGTAGCTCAAGACAAAGGTATATGTAGAATAGGATTCCTTTTTGTTTTTATCGGTCGTAGAAGAAAGGGTGGAAGACCGGATTGTAGGGTAAATACCGTACCATTAAGATGGATCATGGTTAGTAACTTAATAGTATATTCTCGTGCAATTTGGATCAATTTAGGATCATGCATTGTCTTAAAACTAAAATTGATAGTCAATCTGTGCTTTATTTGGACAATCAAAAGTACTAGCATGTAAAGGGTGGTACTTCCACTTTCCAAAAGTTCTGTCAAATCGAGCAAAACATTTTTCCAGAGAGCACACTCAGAATTACTCTGTCTCTGCAGAAAATGGAAGTATCAGAGCTTCAATGGCGGAACTACCGTAGAGCGGTAGTACCGCAACCTTAAACGGTACCACCGAAGCATGAAAGCTTTGAAAATTCGGGTGGAACATTTTTTCCTGAGAGCACCAACTCTTGGCCTCAAAACAAACGGAAGTACTGCACTGAAATTTCAGAACTTCTGAATATCGGAACCATCGAGATTATAACGGCGGTAGTTCCACATTAACTTCCAACGGCTAGTTCAGAAGCTTTAAAATAGCCGTTACTGCTGTATCAGAACAGGAGCGGTAGTACCAGCCAATGAACGACGGTACTTCCGCTCGCCCTGATTTTTTCAAGGATTGCCATATAGTGGCTAGTTTTGGTTGGTGGGGGTATAAATACTCTCCCACCTGCTCAAGGACAAATGCATGAGACTCCGTTGAACACCCTTGAGTATCGAGCATTCAGTCCACACCTCAATTTCATATTGTGCATTCATTTGAGGTGGTTGAGCTAAAATAAGTGCATTTCATCTCTAGATTAATCCTTTTGGCACTTGTTTGACATCAAGGGAAGCTATGATTTTTTACTCTTGGTGCTTGTCGACACCTGGACAACTTGGCAGGAGCTTGTGCAGTGACTTCTCCAAGAAGATTGTGAAGATGTCTGGTGCCGACCGCTGAGTGATTTGGTGTCTACCATCTTTAGAGCAGAGAAAAGACAACCATTAGTGGATTGAGGAGCTGAGGATTATTTAGTGGAGTTGATCCAAGTCACTTGGGCCTTCCTCAATGTGGATTAGTGGAAACCAGCAAGTTTTCGATCACCACGCTAAAACGTCATGTGTAAATTGGTTATTTCTTTGTCTCTTCTTTTTGATCTTGTATTTCTAGTATATTGTGATTGTCATATTTATTTGTGCTAAATTATTTGTGTAAAGTCTTGTGCTTGTAGTGCCTTAGACATACTAGAATTGTGTAGGTTCCAATTGCTTTAAAATCATACTATACTAAAATTGTCGTAATTGTTTTGAGAAGGCAAGATAATTTTTTAACATCTTATTCACCCCCTCTAATCGGTTATCTTTGATCCTACAAGTGGTATGAGAGCTTGGACTTTCATTTGTTAGATTTAACTATCTAGAGAGAAAGGATAGCTAATGAGGGGATTGCTATAGGAAAGGCATCTCTTTTTGATAGCTGAAACTATTCATATTGGAAAATTAGAATGTCCATTTATCTTAAGACTATGAGTCTGAGCATATGAAAAATTCTAGATGAGGGTTATGTCATGCCTCTTGATCCACTACATCCCATGGAACAAGATGGATGTAATACTCATTTAGATGCTATGAATGCTCTATTGGAGCTGGAACACAGATGAGTTCAATAGAGTGAGCAATTTAGAAACCGTACCATTCTTCCCAAGTGCGGATGAGTAAAAATGAAGCCCACATTGGAGAGTGGGATTCTGATGAGGAGTGCACCGACTCCTACTCAAGTGAGGATGAGTCTCCTAAGAAGAAGGGATTTGTCAGTATTGCCATTAAAGAAGCACTATCACTCTTCTCATCTCCAACATGCCATATAGAAAAAGGAGAAAAGGTAAAATCTCTCGATGATAATGAGCCTTCTTATGATAAGTTTATGGATTTGCTAATTGAATTGAATTTCTTTCTTGGAAAAGAAAAAATCAAAATTTAAGGTTTTAAAGAGAGGGAATATCACCCACCCTCTAGTCGGTTATCCTTGATCCTGCAGTCCCTCGCTCCAATCTCGGACACCAGCCAAACCTTCTCCTTTTCCAGCCTAGCTATCTGCTACAGCAACCCCTCATGCTCTTCGAAGGCCACATGCTGAGTTCGCTCCACCAAGGCACACGCGTCGGCAATGACCTTCGCACCTTCAGTTTCGAGACAGCGAATGTGTTCATCCTTGACCGCACAGGCTACAACGGCATCCTCGGCAGATTGCAGGGGCGACGGTGGCCTCTGCCTCCGCAACATTAAGCCACCGTTCGCAGTACCTTGCCACCGCATGGCACGGGTAAGGGCGAGAGCCTACACGATGCAACGCGGTCAACAGCGTTCCTACACACAATCAGCATACGCTAGTACAAGTACCTTCATCTCCGTCTCTTCGAGAGCACTTTCCAGGAGTTCCGATCGAGACAACAATAGTGTCCAGCGGTCCAGACCCATGTCCGCGTAGTCTGCGGCCCCCTGGAACACCTGTAGCGCCCTGGGCCGAGAGACGATCAGCCATCGGGTTCCAAGTTGGTGGCCTTGACAGGGGCGGACATTGAAGACACATCCATAGTGGGAGCGCTAGTTAGCCCACGACCAGTTCCGTCACTGGAGCCTTGTGCGTGCCCTGGAGACCAAGAGCCCGCTGAAGCCGATGACGGTGTCAGCGAGTAAATCGGGGAAAGCCTTGCAAATTTGTGACGAGAGAAGGAATTGTTCGTACCTACATCACGGTTAGGAGAAGAGGGTCGGGAATTGGCAGCACCTGTGGCCGCCGAATGTGTGCTCGCGGAAGCATCACTGGCAGCTCTAGCTCCGGAGCCCGCACCAAGGCCGACATCGTTCGCATCGGAGTCTGAGCCCTCCAAGAGCATGGCCACCGCCACTTGTAAACGGTCGCTTGTGCCCACAGGTGGAGACACACGAGCACGCTTCACTGCAGGTGCCTTGGACATGCCCATTAGGCGCCACACTGCCTACAGACGCAGTAGTGTCAAACTCCTGACCGTGTGCAGCTACTGCAGCCGCAAGGGAGGCTTCGCACACCACCACTGATACAGCGACATGCTTCGAGGTGCCTTTACCTTCACCTCCTGCGTCAACATCAGGGCCGCTCCCGCCACCGGCCCTGTCACTGGCATCATTTGTGGGCCCCATGCCTTACATGTAGTGGGCGCCACCAACAACGCGGTCCGCCTCGGCCTCCAGGTATGAGTTCGCATACTGAGCCAACTCAGAGTCGGTACCCACGGTAGCCTCCTCAACATCGGTGGATTCCTCTGGGGGGTCACGCTACGGGAAGAGAATGGACCCTTCAGAGAGTAGGGGGCCTCCCCCTACCGTCGCCTTCACGGGTGTGAGGCCAGCCACCACTAGGCGTAGCATGCTATGGCACGGGGATACTGAGGGCTTTGCATACTCGGTTCACTCTCCCGATGTTCGCTGTCACCATTTCCTGAAGGCTATGCTCCTTGGCCACATACGGCCCCTGCACGCTTCGCATCCTCGAGGGTGAGTTCTGTCATGAAACCAAAACACACTTACGACTTCCTGCACAACCGGACTAAGTACAATGCTTACGGCGGAGTACTTACTCGGCTTGGTGGGCCACGGCAATGATGCGATGGTAGGGCGTAGGCTGTCATTGCGGGCAGGATTGGACTGTACATGCCACGGATGTTCTAGTGGAGCCACGTCATACATGCAGTACTCCTTCGCAAGTTCCCGCATGTTGAATCAAAGAGCCACACCTACCAGCCTCCGCACCCAATGCTCATCGTCGCGATCGAGGGTCACCAACGGGGACATGTTGAAGTCCATCAGGCACCCCAACCACCTCAAACTGTTGTTGCTCTCCATGCGGTGGTAGAACCACCGTTGCATCTAGTTCGACTCCCATTTCATCCGGGTCGCGTTCGCCAGAAATAGCTTCGTGCATGCGGACCATAGCACGAAGTTCACATTCCCGAAGTTGGAGTATTCCTACCCATTGAGCTTCTTCGGCTGGCAACGTGCATCATGAAGAAAGGCAAAAAGGGCCAGGCTTGGCCAAATTGTCTCTGTCTGTGATGCCCAACAATACACCACCAGACGGAAATGGCATGGGAGTCATCTGCGATAGCTCTAACCTATACAGCCTCAGTACCTCACCAACGAACATCGTCGTAGGAAATCTGAGCCCAGCCTCCAAGTAGGCGACGAATACCACCATCTTCGACTCCATCACATGGGGCTCCGTCTCGTCAATGGAGGGCAGCCGGACCGTGTCACGATCCAAGATCTTCTCTTCATGGACCAGTGACCATATCGTCTCTTCGGTCGCCAGACTCTGCCCCAGCAGATTCGTACACACGCCGTTCAGCTTCCTCGTCGTGCTCCATTGCTTGTTGTCCGTCGACGGATCGTGCCCAATCAGCTCATATTCTGCCTTGGTCTTCGATGACCCTCGGCGACCGGAAGTGCCTCTGCGCCTCGACGAGGCGACAGCGGCTGACCAGAGGGAACGCTCCTCACCACAGGTCATTCAGCTGGAGTGGCCGGTGGTGACGAACGTTGCACTTGCGGCCGAGTTGTTCACGAGACAGCGTACCGAGCGGTGCCGGCACATAAGGGAGCTATAACAAAAATGGATGGTGGCACCTACTAGCGTATATGAGAAGAGCACGCGATGGAGCAACGACAAAATGGCAGCGCTATGACAGGAAGACAAGCATACGGGGCAGCGAATCGAGGAGCACGATGGCTTTAAAGCTTGTTGTCCTCTTCGGCCGTGCCTCGGGAACCCAATCGATTAAAAAAGGGCAGCGCACAACACAGCAATCACGCACGGCCGCATGCCCCACTATGCAAAAACGGCCGCATGACCCCGATCAAACTTCATATCTGTTAAACATCAACTGGCCTACGATCAATTGCACCACAGTCCGTAGGGACGGAGGGGGCTAAAAGGCTCAGCAATATGGTTCTAGCCTGCGGAAAGCCCTTTACCATGAAAGGCTCCTGTAGTAGGGATGGCCTCACCTAAGCCCATCCGACCTGTACTTGTTAGGAGCTAAAAGGCCAAGTGGGATATGTACAAGGATGTGTATGCTCTTTTGCATGGTACACAACTGTGCAGGGTATTATCGTAATCATAACTTATGTATGTATGTATGTATGTATGTATGTATGTATGTATGTATGTATGTATGTATGTATGTATGTATGTATGTATGTATGTATGTATGTATGTATGTATGTATGTATGTATGTATGTATGTATGTATGTATGTATGTATGTATGTATGTATGTATGTATGTATGTATGTATGTATGTATGTATGTATGTCCTGGCTGTGGAGGACGGCCAATATTAGTTCATTCTTTATAATCACTCTACTACTATTCTAATTTACTGTTTGGTCCATAGCCACAACATAGACATTGAACATTGCAAAACAATTTCTACTTGGCTGCGTTGTGTAACATCCGTGATAAATACAATATGCCAAATCAGTAAACATTTACATTGTGAGTAAGAGTAATGTAACTTGAAAGGGAAAAAAAGATAGTTGAGTCATACCATGAATATGACCAAAAACGAATATATGAACATATATAACTACGACTACCTATCAATTCAACTTAGGACATCTGTTGAACCTAGCAGGCAATAAATTGAAGTAATAATACATAACAGGAGATCCTACTTGTCTCTTCAGGTTAATAAACAACGCAGGAACTATGCTAAGCTACAAATACAGAAAGGTTTTTGATATCTACAGAGCTCTATCTGAACTTCTAGGTACAATCATAGGAGACTAGATGTTTTAGCAGATTTAACGCCAACTAAAACAGCCATAGACAAATTAGCACATTCAGATTAGTTGTCCCAGCAAAAAAGAAAATAAACATTCAATAGATTCAAGAAAAATGTCTAATAGTACTTAGAGGGGAGCGGCGCAGGGAGGGAGGGGGCGGCACGTGCAAGGACTGGGTAAGGTTAAGAGTTTGGCTTGCTTTGGTTGGCTGGCTCTACGCCTCTGCACGAGATAGTTTCCGTGAGGCTGAATCAGACATGTACCGAATGGGCCTAGACGCGATTCATTTCGCGAGACCACGAGGCCGAGGCAGGGAGGCAGTGAATGGGCTGAGACGTGAGTGGCTACCAGGGCTGACGAGTACATTGCTACCCGGGTTGGACTGAAATTAGCTAGGCTATACACTAGCAAATTTTTTACACCCCGAACTAAAGTTTATGTTGCCATGAGCCTAATTCCACCCCTGCACGTACCCAGGGGCGGATCTACAGTAATTCATGGGTATTCAGCTGAATACCCAAAATTTTTTGCAAAAAATCTGCTATATATAAGGTATAGTATATATATGTATATGTAATTGGGTATTTGGAATATATTAAACCTCCGGCCGGCGGTCCGCTGCGCCCTGCGGGCTCCCGACTCCCGTCTCCGTCTCCCATTCCCACGCCGAAAACGGCCCACGGCCCATTCGCAACCCCACATGCCTGTCGCCTGCGACACACACCACAAATGACAAATGAGCGAGCCTCACAATGACAATCTCCACTCTCAACCCTAGCTCGGTCCTCGATCCGGCGGCGGTGCGGCGGCGGCGGCGGCGGCGGCGCGCTCGGCACCTCGGCGGCGGCGCCTCGGCGCTCCTTCCTCGCACTCGCCTCTCGCCGGCGGCCGCGATGGCGCAGCGCAGCGCGCATCCTGTCCTCTCTCGAGCTCCGCGCTCCGGTGGCCGGCGTGGCGGTGTCTCCGCCTCTCGGCCTCGGCTCTCCACTCTCTGCTCTCGATCCGCGCCTCTTTGCTCGGGATCAGCGCGGTGGCGCTGTCGTCTCTCTCGCTCTTAGATCCGACGCGGCGCCGGGTGCCGCCGCGGCGGCGCGCGCGCGCTCCTTCACAGCTTCCAGCTCGGCGCTCCCGGCCGGCCTGCTCGCCTTGGCTCAGCGCTGCCTCCGCCGCCCAGTGCCAGCCCTGCCCTGGTCGATCTTGGCGGCAAGGCCGAGCAGAGCAAATGAGGACCCGAGGTATTGAGGTAATCCATCCCTATTCCTCCCCTTCCTTCGATTTGTCATCGATTACGTGTGTTGGATAACTTTGTAAACCTGAGAGGCTGAGAAACAGAGAAACCTGTCATCTCTACTTTGAATTTCCAAATGCATGTGCACTACATTCTGTGGCAATATTTGTGTATATGAGTCTGAGATGTGTAGGTATATATGGCAATATTTGTGTATGAGTATATGGCATAATGGCAATACTTGGAAGTTGGAAATGGAGTAATGGATTATGGACGTTTGGTACTTTGATTATGCAATTGTGAATTGGCCAATTGTGAATTGACAATATATTTCTCATTTACAGCCTTGAGTAGTTGAGCCTTCTATTCATCTATTGACTTAGACATAAGAACACACACTTCTGTTCTCCCTAAATCTGAGAATGATATCTATATGTTTGATTTTGTAGATCTTTAAGCTTTGAAAAATGAAGAAATCTGCAAATTTAAAATCTTTATGGGAGAGAGCTGGAAAGACGCAAAAGGTTGCTTCCACCTCGATGCCAATACCAATTTCTAATGAAAGCCAAGTTCATAATCAAACCAATGACAATGAAGTCTGCGATTGGTAGTGCACACACATGATGACAATGGCACGTAACCCGAGGTAGGCACAAGCACGGAACCTAACATGGATTGCCCATTGTCCCGATGAATGAAGATGATGGATCGAATCATCGATGATGAGGCCATCTATGATATGGATTTGCTTTCACATGATCCTCGAAAGAGAATTCCCATCACAAAGTTATGATGTCAACGATCAAGATGCAAGTGAGAAAGGGATACATTGCTTTGGGACCATGTCAACCACGGACACATGATTTTCCAAAGAGAAATATTGGAGGTATCGTCGCTTCTTAGCTAGTTGGTTTGACGAATACAATTGGCTTGAGTATAGTGTGGAACGAGATGTCGCTTTACTGCTTTGTTTGTTATCTGCTTAAGGATAAAACTAATTATGCTGGTGGAGATACTTTTGTAAATGGGGGATTTAGAAACTGGAATATGAAAAATAGATTTGACAAACATGTTGGAGCAATTAATAGTGCCCACAATGAAGCTCAAGCAAAATATGATTTATTCATTAAACCGAAAGCATCAATTGAGGAGTCTTTTGGTTCAAACTCAAAACAACAAAGAGTTATGTATTAAGTGCTTGAGATTTCTTTTGCGTCAAGGGTTGGCTTTTCGTGGACATGATGAAAGTGAACACTCACTAAATAAAGGAAATTTCCTTGAGCTTTTAAATTGGCTAGCAGAAAATTTTGAAGAAGTCGACAAGGTCATTCTAAAAAATGCTCCAAAGAATAGCCAAATGACTTCTCATATGATACAGAAAGATCTCATCAACTCTTGTGCTAAAGAAACTACTAAGCTTATTATGGATGACCTTGGTGATGATTATTTTGCAATACTCGCTGATGAATCCAGTGATGTGTACCAACAAGAACAATTGGCTCTTTGCTTGCGTTATGTTGACAAAAAAGGAAGGGTAGTTGAGAGATTCCTCGGTGTTGTCCATGTTGAAAACACTACTGCTTTGACACTTAAAGCAGCAATTGAGTCTTTGCTTATGGATCATTCATTGAGTTTGTCTATGGTCCGTGGACAAGGGTATGATGGAGCTAGTAACATGAAGGGTCAAGTGAACGGTCTAAAGAAACTAGTTTTGGATGAGTCTCCTTCTGCATATTATGTTCATTGTTTTGCCCATCAACTCCAATTAACTCTTGTTGCTGTTGCTAAGGAGAATGGTGATTGTGCTTGGTTCTTTCAGCAACTTGCATATTTGTTGAGTGTTCTTGGAATGTCTTGTAAAAAAATACAAATGCTTCAAGTAGCTCAAGCTCAACAGATTGTGGAAGAATTACAATTGGGTAACATTGAAACCGGCCAAGGTTTGAATCAAGAGATGGGCTTGGGTAGACCGGGTGATACTCGTTGGGGATCTCACTATAAAACTGTTATGCATGTTATCTCTTTGTATCCTTCAATCCGACGAGTTCTTATAAAGATTGGAGAAGATCACTCTTCAAGCACGGAGGCTATACATGCTCAAACTATGTTGATATCATTTGAGTCATTTGAGTTTGTTTTCATGGCACACTTGTTGCTAACCATATTTGGGTACACAGATGACTTAAGCAATGCTTTGCAAAAGAGGGATCAAGACATTGTTAATGCTATTGATCTCATTTATTTGACAAAGACTCAATTGCAGTTACTGCGGGAGGATGATGGATGGGATTCTTTTCTTAAAGATGTCACTTCCTTTTGTGTGAAGTATGGCATCAAAGTTTCTCAAATGGATGGTTTCTATAAACCAGTTGCAAGATCCAAAAGGTTCTTTAAAAAAGTTAAGAATCTTCATCGTTTCCATGTTGAAATGTTCTTAAGTGTTATTGACAGGCAGCTTCGAGAGCTTAATGACAGATTTGATGAGGTAAACACAGAATTGCTTCTTTGCATGGCGTCATTTAATCCTACTGATTCATTCGCTGCTTATGACAAGGACAACTTGGTTAGACTTGCTCGATTTTATCCTAAAGATTTCTCAAATCAATTGATGCATCTTCCATTTCAACTTGCACACTTCATTACTGATATGCGCAGAGATGAAAGGTTTAGAGAAGTGAAGAACCTTTCGGAGCTTTCCATTATGCTTGTTCAAACAAAGAAGAGTATCAATTATGCAATTGTTTACAAGCTTCTCAAATTGGTGCTAATTCTTCCCGTAGCAACTGCTAGTGTTGAGAGAGTGTTTTCTTCAATGAATTACGTGAAAAATAAGTTGAGAAATAGAATGGGAGAGCAGTACTTGAATGATTGCTTGGTTACATTTCTTGAGCAAGAGTTTTTTATGCAAGTTAAGGATGATGAGATTATATCTCACTTTCAAGGCATGAAGCGTCGTCGCGTTAATATTTAGTTCTTAATTATTTTATAATTTCTTTGTATTATTTCAGTTGTTGTCTGTAGTACGAACAATTGTACTTTAATTTTCGCTATTATGGACCTTTACATTTTTTATTGAACAATATTTTTGTAACTTCGAATACCCATTCCGAAATTCCTGGATCCGCCCCTGCACTTACCTCTCATCACCAGCCAAATGCTTGTTAGGGCGCCGTCACATCCGGCAACGTCACGCTGCTACTCCCAAGGTTGTTGAAAATAATCTTGACTTAGAATTTAAATCGAGTCCGAAATGCAGTAGAGTCCGTCTCCATGTGTTACTTAAATTGAAGTTGTAACCAAATTAAAATCTGAGTATACATGTTAGTATGAGAGTATTAGCCTATATAATGAGGAGATTTGTAATCAATTTTATAAAAAATGAGCGAGTAAAAGAATAGAGAAATTTAGAAAACTCGTCTACACAGTCCGGTTCAATCGGCAGTCCTGATCGTTTTAACAACTATGGGCCTGTTTGGTTGCTTGCATGAGCTGATGCAGCTGCATGAGCGTGGCCAGGCTAAGTAGAGAAGGTCATCAGCTGCGTTTCTCTTCAGCCTGGCTCCAGTTGATTTTTTGCATCCGCTCGTACAGGTTCTCACCCCGATGCAGGCAACCAAATACCATCTCCCTACATGCGCTGGTGTGAGCCACCTTGATGCAGGTAACCAAACAGCCCCTATGTTCCCCGGCCGGTAGGGTTCCGCACGCTCGGACCGACTTTTGGACGTTTCTAGCACTGTTGATACCCAAAATTCCAAAAATAGCCGTGTTGAAAACACAATTCCAAAAATAGCCCCCAAACGACCGCACGATTAACGGGAACGCGACATGTGTCCAGTGGTGCGGCCGGGGAGCGCACCACACCTGAGTGGTGCGGTCCCCGACCGCACCACACTCCCGGCGTCACATCAAGGGGCAGTGGTGCGCTCCCAGGGCGCACGACACCGCGAATGGTGCGGCCCCTGGGCGCACCACTCGGCTGTTTCCCCCGCCCCGCCATTTTTGCGTCCAGTCCCATCCGAACCACCGAAAGCCAGCGTTTCGGCCGCCCGTGCTGCATGCAGCCAGATTCCCTCGCATTTCTTTATTTCTTGCATGCGATGTGTCGAAGCTGGAGAGCCGGCCCCTACTCCGAACGCAGTGTATCTCGCGATACAAAGGGAGAGCCTGCGTTGGAAGGCTTCAATATTTCTGCATTTGTGCTAGACAGAGAAGCAGCAAGCAAGAGAGAGCGGAAGAGAGGGAGCTGATAGTGAAAGCAAGAAGAGCGGAAAACACAGGATTTGGAGTAATTTTGGAAGGGATCTGAATTTTTCGCAAGTGAGAAAGTTGTAGATCGTCTCGTGAGCTTCAAGAAGAGGTAAATATCATCTCAATGCATCTGTAAGTTAATCATAGTGATTAGTCTGTAATTAGCGTAAATGTTCTGTAAACGTTCTCCATATGTCTATATTTTATGTAATTATCGTGTTGTATTTTATAATTTATGTGAAGAAATTATGCGTTGTTATTGTCCACTGTAATGTTAAAAGTTGTTTGTGGTTGTAGTGTATTCGATTTATTTGAAAAAATGTTTGTAGTTGTAGCATATTGTATTTTATATTTTATGTAAAGAATTTTTGTCTTCTTGTTGTGAATCAGAACCTAAAAATACGCTAACTGGATTTTAGCTAGATTTCATTGATGTCATTGTGAAGCGATCAGTAGGCGGAAGGGCTACTTGCGTAGGTTTTATTTGTATTAATATTTAGTCATTCTTGTAGCAAAATCACTCAAGGATAGTAGATCTTGGTATGCATGCATATTTGTGAGAGCTTGCTTCCATGAATGAGAGATTATGGAAAAAATACGGAAAGCACACCGCTAGTCGGAAAGGCCATTGCGTGAGGTACTGCTTTTTATTGTCATGTACTCATTCTTGTAGCCAAATTCATTTGAATAATATTAGATCTTGTTGTGCATGTTCGAGAGAGCGTGCTTCCATAAATGAAAGATTAGAGAAAAATGTAGATGTTTAATTTACAAAGAATTAAGAAGTTAAAAATGATGAGAATTGAGTGGTTGGTTGGTTAATTAAGTAGAACAATAATAATAGAAATTAGGAGAGAAATTTGGAGAAATTGTAATTTATGTATCGCATAAATTAGGAGTAAATTTGATTTATGTAGGCACTCCGTAAGGCACTCCGTAAATTAATTAAAAATTACATTTGCAAATAAAAAAGAACCATTCATATTTGTATGGGATAGTTAGAACAACGAAATTCAGATGAAAATATTACGGTTGTATCTGGTAGGCGGTAGCTACGTGCTGTGTGATGGTACAATTGTTGCCTGTGATATATACTAAGAGGGTTCAGTTTGGGCTTATGTTAGGTACGCCATGGGTGACATCCAAGACTTGTTCGTGTTCTATGGAAGTGGTCTCGACGGACGGGCCGTGCGGGCGACACTGAATAATTGTGACCGGTCGTGATCCGCACGCAATCTGAACACCATGAGCCCGTTGGAGCTACGGAGATGCGTGCGTTCGGATTCGATCGGACACCGCAAGGAACAAATTACGGATCGAGGCAGTGTATGCCACAGTTGAAGGTGCTGCAGGGGATACAATGTGGCAACTTATAAAGGTGACGAGCGACGCTTCATGGGCGAACTACATGGAGGTCGTGTGCAACCCAGACGCATTGATATATGGCAAGCCAATGGTGTATGTTCAATTCGTGGAGAGGACAGAATCATCCGCCATGGGTGGCTCTGGTGGTGCTGGCGGAGATGTAGAGCGTGCATTACTCTCCGGCGGTCATGAAGATGCTGGTGAAGGAGAAGGAGGCTATGAGTCAATGGGAGATGGGGACCTGCGGAGGCGCGCGGAGAATTTTCAGCCGAACGAAGGTGCCAAGAGGTGGTGGGCCGCGCGTGTTGACTGTCACGAGTACCTTGAGAACCAGGTGCAGGAAAGTGAGGAGGAGGACGATATGGAAACAGAGAGTTCGGAGAGGAGGAAGAAGGGGAACCTACAATGGGAGGTGTGGTAGGTGGTGTTGTAACCACGGAGGGTGCGTGACGTGCCGTCCGTTGGACGACATCGCAGCGGAATCCCTAGTTCGCCACGGGCGGAGGAGGCAGTGGGGATTCAATGAAGGCGCACTCGTTGTAGGCGAGCTTCCGTAACAAGAGTGCCGCACACAAGCTATTGCCACATACGCCGTCAACATCACCGGACATATCGGGTGCACAGTCCAACCCCGACACCTACATTGTGAAGTGTGTGGACGGCTCACCTTACTGGCAAGGTCCGTGCGCAGCGGTTCGAGGCGCCGCCACGGACTTCCGGATAACGGTGCTGAACGATCACACTTGTGAGCTTGCGCGCCGCTACCTAGGCACCGCAACATGACGTCGTCATATGTTGCAGAGGTGATAAGGCATCTTGTGGCTGCAAATGTATCCATTACTCCCAAGGTTCTCATGGCGGAGGTAGCGAACACGGTGGGGTTTGCTGTGAGCTACAAGAAGGTGTGGCGGGGGAAACAGAAGGTACTGCGGAGTATGTTCGGGACATATGAGGAGGCATACGATCTGGTCCCGAGATTGTTGTGTCAGATTGCAGCAGCAAACCCAGGCACGTTCATTAACAAGTACGAGCGGGTTCATGAGACGGAAGGGCCGAATTGTTTTGTGCTTGAAAGAGTGTTCTGGGCCTTCCATCAGGCAATAGAAGGCTTCAAGTGGTGCCGTCCAGTGCTAACGATGGACGGCACATTCCTATCTGGCAAATACAAGGGTACAATCGACCGCGGTTGCGCAGACGCAAATGACCGCCATACTCCGGTGGCATTTGCAATAGTAGAGAATGAGAGTACGGAAAGTCGGCCGTGGTTCCTTGTCAATGTGAAGCGTGCCGTTGTACAAGATCGCCCGATGTGTGTGTTATCTCGCATCGCAATGCGAGCTTGTTGTCCGCAATGCGAACGATGCGAAACGGGACACGACCTCCGTACGGTGGAATGACATGAAGAACCGGTGGTGCATGAGGCATCTTGCGCAAACTTCCGCCGAAGGTTCCATAGCAAGGAACTAATGAAGATGTTTAAAAACTTTGTATGCGTAACCGTAAGACGGTTCAATGCCCCGTGGAGCCGCCTTGATCGGAGACCACAGGCATGTCGCGCCTTGAGCAGTGAAGCGGGGCCGTGGAGGGAGGCTCCACGAGACTTGGGAGTTCACACAATGGGTGCACCCAATGCACATGACCTCGAGATGTGGTCTCTCTTGCATGACACCGCGGAGCAAGGTACGGAATCATGACGACAAACATGTCCGAGGTGTACAATGGTGTTCTAAAGGGCGTGAGATCCCTACCTATCACCGCAATCGTTGAAGAGACACGAACTGCTCAATAGGATACTTCGTCAATAGAGCCATGATGGCGGCGGATATGGACGAAGGCAAAGAATTCTCCGAGGTAGCGCGGGCCTACATGGACAAGAAGATGGAGAAGGCTCGTTCGCATATTGCTCAGACCATGGATGGCTTACAGAGGAAGTTTGAGGTTCGCCTCAGACAGAAGTACATGATGGGGCACGCTAGAGGGGATCGTAAGCAGGTGTGCACGATTGCTGACAGAGCATCTTGCACATGCAACAAGCCGGAGCTTCTACACAAGCCATGCTCCCACGTGTACGCGGCATGCGCGTTATGGAACCAGGCGCCCACGCATTACATCTCAAGGTACTATAACATGAAGCACCTGTTTGAAACCTGGAGCACGGAGTTCCATTCGTACGGGGTGGACATGCATTATAGGGAGCTCTGGCCAGGGCAGATCAAGTGGGTGCCGAACGATGCATCAAGCACGCCGCCGTGGGCGAAGACAGAGCCGTCGCATTCGTAACGACATGGATGATAGCCGCGTGGGGATCGGGTTCGGCGCCCGGCGTGCGAACTATGCAAGACGGTTGGCCATTCATTTAGGCGGTGCCCAAATAGGCCGACATCAAGTAACGCTCCATAGTATGCAGCACATGGATCGCCATTGTGCAATGTTGGTTCCGTGTTTTGTAACTATAGCGGCCTTTGTTGTGATGCGAGCACGAGATCGTGCATTCGTAACCTATGCTGAATGATCTGACCAAATTATTTCCGTGTACAATTTGTTTGAGTCATTTCTTGCAGATTATGTTATGTTGTGACTTATTCGATATTTCATTATCATATGTCACCTGTTCGATGCAAATTACGTTTGTTGAAGTTTTGTTGTCATTTATTTCACGATGTATTATCATTACGTACAAATTATGTATGTTGCATATTCTCATGACACTGCGTACTGACTTGTTTTTAATCATCGGCAGGAGATGGCGTACGAGCTGCTTGAGGCCCGTTGGGATGACCACCACCGATGCACCGCGTGGGCATCAATGCCTGATGGCCCTCCGTGTTTCGTCCTTAGGGGCCCCCGAGAGCACTGGCCTCTAGACGAGCGGTACATCCCGCTGCTGCGAGACACCGGTCTTTTGCCCCTTGCTCGCATGCTGGATGTTGGACATTCGTTGCAGTTCGATGCGGCGTTGCTGTCCGCACTCGTGGATCGTTGGAGACCGGAGACTCACACCTTCCACTTCCGGTGGGGCGAGATGACCATTACACTTCAGGACGTGTCCATGCCGTGAGTCTACCCATCCGTGGTGCAGCGAGAGTGCCACCCCGAGTGGCGCGAATGGAAGGACGCCCAGGTGCCCGATTCGGTCTCCGATCGCAGACAACATGTCTGGTGTGCCACACTCGTGGCTACGAGAGTTCATGACCTGCCCTGAGGACGCTCATGAGGGGGTCGTGCGGACGCACCTCATGGCATACATCCTTTTTTTGTTCGGATGGGTCTTGTTTCCTACGACCACTGGAGTCTCCGTGCATCCGACGTACATACACCTTGCGGAGTCCTTGGCGGATGCCTTGCCCGGAGAGGTGCCGCAGTACAGCTGGGGATCTGCAGTCGTTAGTGCCACGTACCGAGGCTTGTGTGATGCCTGTCATCGTACTGAGGCCAGCGAGCCGGTCTTGGCGGTGTGCTATGTGCTCCTACAGTACTGGTCTTGGGAGCACTTCACGGTTGGGAGGCCTAAGATCGAGAGGCCCGTGCACCCTTACGACCTCCTCCCGGAGTTGTACGGTCAGGCTGGTGGCGATGACCCCATAGATGGGCCGACTATGGGGACTCGTTGGACACATGGTTAGCTGCGGTGGGCTAAGGAGAGAGCGAGGCGTGTGTACCCAGATTTCCATGACGATTTCGAGCAGCTTCCTAACAAAGACATAGTCTGGTTCCCATGGGATGCTGGGTTCATTCAGCTCACTGCCCCCTACGGGTTGTCATCTCAGTGCCACCAAGACCACATGTACTGGTTGACGACCTGTCACCTCGTCTTCGCGCACTTCGTCGAACCGTACAACCCACAGAGAGTGCTGAGGCAGTTTCACCTCCACCAGCACGTGCCACCCCTCCCAGGACGGGCACTACCACCGAAGGCCCACCGGTAAGCCATTGCACGGTAACTCTACGCAAGGTAGTAATGTGTTGATAATACTAATTGTACAATATGTGCACTAACTTGCGAGCAAACAAGAAGAGGGCACCATGGTGACGATCGATAGCCACACAATGCGTGGGATGCACTGTGGCGTGACTCAGCGAGCACAGATGTTGTGCACGAGGCTAGGCCACACGACAAAGCCACATACGGTGCGTACCTAGAGTGGTACATTCCACGCACCCGCAGCAAGATTACTAGGCTTGCCCCACCCCGCCCTTCGTGAGGTCGCCACGAAGATGCCATACAGCCGGCCTGCACCGTCATCGAGCGGCACGTATTGACGAGGCGATGCGTGCACTGCGCAGCGCTTGTACTCATTGTTTCTTTACGCATGCGCGTTTTAACTCGTTTGTTGTTTATGTGCGGTGCGAGCATATGCGTCGTCTTGAGCACGAGGCTTTTCGGATGATGCAGCGGGGAGGGCGGCAACGGGTTCTTGCTTCAGCGCGTAGCATCTTCGATGACCTCGTGAATGCGTTCAAGGCCTTGAGCAGTAGTCGCGACGGGGATGATGTGGATGCACGACGCGCCCGCAGAGCGACCTTCGCCGCCGCCATCGGGACCACCTTCAGCGTCCGTCGATGTACGGTGGTCGTCCGTCGCAGTCCGGCGGCGTCCGTCGCTGTCCGGCGGCGTCCATCGCTGTCCGGCGGCGTCCCGCCGCTGTCCGGCGATCGTCCGTCGCTGTCCGGCGGCCGTCGTCGCTGTCCAGCGGTCATCCTACCTGCGCTCCTCGTCCTCACAGCATTTTGGACCAGCGGTACGATATTTGCCATCGCTTCGTTCAGAAACACGCTTATTTGTAACACACGTTGCCATCCACTCGATTGCCATTTATTCGTAACACACGTTTTCCTGCGCAGCGATTGCGAAGGATAGCACGCTGTTACAGCCGCCGTCATCCCGAGGGCGGGCGAGCCTTCGATAGCGACCACGAGTCACCCCATCGAGATAGCGACATATGCGCTGGCGGTCGATCCCACCCGGCGGACACACAAGGGGCGATGCAGTGGTTCGGCGAGCGTACCAAGGTTACACGTCGCGAGTACATGGGTGATTACGAACGTCATCGTCATTCCAACGGCCGTATGCACCGGTATGTACGCATGTAGTAAACATAACACATGATATAAATAATGATTATAAACTTTTTGTATTTTCCATTGCGGGGCGTAGACCCTCCTCCGATTGGTCGAGCTCTATTATAGGCCAAAGTGGAACTCCCACGAGATGTACCCACCACCGCCTCCGACGCACCTCGCACTACGACCTTCGAGATGCACCGCGCTCTCCTAGCAGTTCACCTTCTCGGAGGATCGACACGTCGTCCGAGGCGGCACACGAGATGATAAATGAATTTTGGTAATTGTTCGTTGTAATTTTTCTAAGGCATAAATATATATACAACTTAATTAGACTGGTCATTTCTCGAAGTGCTTGATGGTTTGATGTTCACAGATAGTTTCCTGTATAAAAAGGGTTGCTCTTAGTTCTTTGATTTACTAGGGCATACAACCAACAGAGAGATGACAACACGGGACAACCCACATAATACGAAGGCCTCAGGCAATGACAACACGAAACAACACATACATTGCACGTACATGAAATGTAGCAAGTAGTACAACCACCAACACACCAACGAACACAACAACTAAAATACAACACAACCGTACTTAACACATTACCAAAATAGCTTGACGACAACATAGCATAAAACATTACCAACATACACGGGGAACCTCCAAAGACTACAACTTTAGGATAACAATAATCACAAGAAACAAAATAGCACACAACATTAAATTTATCTTCCACTCTAGTCTGTCAAACGATGCGCATCCCGACGGGTCGCAACCCCCACGACAACTCTCTCATGGCGAACATTCGTCCTATTGCCCATTTCATCCTCCCACACCTGAATTTGCAACCACCATGAGCTTCCTGCGATTCCATGACAAGAAGTTTTTAAACATACCACCATGATTTAAACAAACCGAAACAATCGACTCACCGAGTGATTTGGGCACTTGTAGTAGTGTCGCCGAGATTCGCGGTATGCGTGATGTCCTACGTCTAACCAAGATGTTGCAATTTGGGCACATCACCGTGGTGCCCATGAAGACGTCTTGGTGACTCATTGCCTAGTCTCAAGGAGTGAGCACGAAAGAAAACTACACGATTGTGAACAACTAACTCGGAGGTGACTGATAAAATGGCAAGGGAGTATGTGAGGATGGCTCCGCTTTATAGGTCAGTGGGGGGCAGCCTCACGCACAAACAACACAAATCATACACGCACGTAAAGGGCGGTGAGTGACAAAAAGGGCACCTTTATTACCGACATGACAAAAGAGGGCAGCTTTGCCCGTGATTTGACAAAGCGGGCAGCTTTCGCGGTGACATGACAAAAGAGGCCACCTTTCCGTAGTGACATGACAAAACATGCCACCTTTGCCCAAAGTGGGATGACAAACGGGCATCTTTGCTCGATTGCATGTTTTGTGGGTTGTCATAACAACTCCACGAAGATAACAACCAATCCATCACATGCTTAACAACGTTGCACATTACATCGTTAAAGAAAGAGGCCGCAGAACATGAAGGCGTCACACACTTACATTGCACATATATAATTTATGGAAAGCAAGACACCCAACAATTTATGGAAAGTAGTACACCCAACACATACATGAACTAAAATACGACACAACCATAACCCTCGTTACCTACATGCCGAACGAGCCTCGTGGCACCCACATGGAGAATTGCTGCGAGGGCCGCCTCGACGTGGTGGCCGTCGTGGTAGTGGCATGCACATATGCAGCTCGGGTTCGCACAAAGCAACATGTGGGATCATAGGAGTTTCAATATTCACGACCTCCTCGTTGCCTCTCGCGTTGCATCTGCTCGCGGAGGTCGTTGTTCTCCTCGGTGAGACTCTCCATTCGGTACTCCAAGTCCCATATTCGAGCACACAATGTATCCACATAACGATCAACATACCGTTCATGAGGAGGGTCGATCCAATGGAGAAGTCGCATTTGCCATCTGCAAAAAAAGGACGGTAAACTTTGCGGGTCCATAAGCAATACAAAAATGCAATATTACTAAATTGTACCCCGGAGCGTGAGCATCGGAAGAAACGTCGCCCGCCATCGTTCGGGGAATCCAAGATCTGGACGACCGCGTACTCATTGTGTCTGCATTTCGGCCACGCTGGTTGAGCACGCCGAGTTGGTATCAATCGGTACTGTGGACCGAACATATCCCTCCTTTCTAAGGGAATGTCGTCCTTCGGTGACCCAAATCCCACCGCCCTCGGCTCCGACATGGTTTGTTCAAGCACGAAAGACAGGTACTTCTTTGTTGGATGAACAATTCTTTGGGACCCCAACCGTGCTACTTATACCAAACGAGACATCTTGCTACATCTTTGCTCTGAGAGATGACAGCACAAGTCTGCTTTCGCATTGAAATGACAAAAGAGGTCATCTTTGCTCAGAGACATGACAACACGGGGCAGCTTTGTTCAGTGAGATGACAAAAGATGCCAGCTTTGCGCAGAGACAAGACATAACGTGCCAGCTTTGGGCAGAGACATGACATAACGGGGCAGCTTTGCTCAGTGAGATGACAAAAGATGCCAGCTTTGCGTAGAGACAAGACATAACGGGGCAGCTTTGCTCAGTGAGATGACAAAAGATGCCAGCTTTGCGCAGTGACATGATAAAACGGGGCATCTTTGCTCAGTGGGATGACAGCAGCTTTCCTCAGCTTTGCTCAGTGAGATGACAATTCAGGGCGCTTTTTCGGTGATACTGCAAAGACTCCCATCTTTACTCACTTGCTACCACCACGCGGACCAGCTTTAGACGCATTTAGTAGAGACAAAACATCCCTATAAATTCGTATGCATTCCTTTTCCCAATGAACATTGCCCATCCAAACCCCATACTACATCGCGCTTCCTCACCCTCACCCAACCGGGATGGACAAAGGCAAGAAGAAGCAATGGGACAAGATGGTGAAGGATTGGGAGGAGACCCGTGACATAGCACGGTCACCGCGCCGCGATGCCGCAAGCGATGAGAAAATAAGGGCGATCTGAGCCCGGGTAGAACAAGCCCATCGTGCTACGATGAAAGGTCCCCAGAGCGCCCACGTAGCAACAACCCCATCCCGACGCCCCCACCGAGCGTTCGCCACAACTACCACCTGAGGGGGAGACACCTCCCCTTTGTTGGTGCGGGGACGTGTGCAAGTTCTTCAAGTCTAAGCACCGCATCAGTCTAGGTATGCGTTACTGGGGTTGCGCAAACTACTCCAGTGACTACCCCAACCGCCGCTTTGACACCGCAACCTATCGGCGGCCGTGCGACCACATGCACCATTTTCCCTACCTTTTCTCCTTCACAAGACGCACTAACAATATCTCCCATGTATTTACAGTCTCCGGAGCCCCTGTGTGGCTACCGCAAATGGATCGATCTTGAGATCCACCCTGAGGACCAATGGACCCTTGACTTCGAGGAGTGGAATGTCACAAAGGAGAAGGAGTTGCTGGAGGAGGAGCGCCGCAAGCACGAGCACACCTGCGTATCTGGCGCGAGACGCAAGCTCATCTTGAAGCGTGCACGCGTAGAGAGCGGGAGGCTCGCGAGATGGAGCGCGAGAGAAAGAGGGAAATTGCGGCTAAGGCAAAAGAGGCCGAGAGGAGTTCAATGCCGAGCGGGCAAGGAAGGGAAAGTGGCCCCGTCCACACAAGAGGTCGTCTGGCGCTTGGGTGGGTTAGTCGCATATCATGCTATATGTTATGCATGTAATAAAAATCTACGCGGCATGTTACTCCCAACTGTATTATGAAGTTTAATATCTCGTATTTTCGCATTCCATGATGTAATAGACCTAGCAAGTTATTTCCCCTAAGGCATGCATGTTAGGACTAGTGGTGGAATTCTGAACATTAGAAGTACAGAGTTCCACACATGCCACATGCCACTGGTCACATCACTTACCGCTTTATGTATCGAATCGTTCCTAAAAAAATGTACCCAAATCTTTTATGCATCTACAACTTACATTGAACATAAACTTCTATTACAACTTTATCTTATTTTTACGCGGTTTATAACTACAAAATTGACAAAACATACAAACATCACGCGGATTGCAAACCCTTAAAACATACCAAACCCTAAAAGTCACTTACCACTTTATATATCGATCGTTGTACGCACAATCGTTCCTAAAAAAATTTTACCCAAATTTTTTATGCATCTACAACATATAATCAACATAAACTTGTTTTACAATTTTTTCAAATTTTTTTCTGATTCACAACTACAAAATTAACAAAACTTATAATCATACATGTTCAATATCACTTTCCTTCATTTCCTCCAATTGTTCATATCACATTTGTGCTCGAAAAATTTTTCTTTAAATTGCTTCCAATAAAACAATATACCATGATCGAAATTTGTTATTGTCACTTGAACACATTTTCACGATCAAGAATATAGGAAAATCACAAAAACACTAATCGTTACTTCACACAAATTTCGTTCAGTACTCTACCAACCAATATTTTTAATTTTCAAAATTGCACAACTAATTACACAAGCATAAAGTGGACTCGACTTCAAATTCATATTTTTCACACATCATTTCATATATACACATAAATTTTTATTTTAAAATTATCTTTACAAATACATACAAAAATAACTTGAATTAAAATCCTACCCGCAAACCCGGTTGGTGGGACCCACGGCGGAGTGGTGCGGTGTGGTGCCGCACCATTAGGGAGTGGTGCGGTGCGGCACGCACGCGCCATCTATGTGGCACGTCGGCGGGGGGGTGTGGTGCGGTCGGGGACCGCACCACTCGTGTGTGGTGCGCTCGGCCGCACCACCGACACGCGTCGTGTTCCCGTTAATCGTGCGGTCGTTTGGGGGCTATTTTTGGAATTGTGTTTTCAACGCGGCTATTTTTGAAATTTTGGGTGTCAACAGTGCTAGAAACGTCCAAAATTCGCTCGGACCGCGACCCACTTCTTCCCGCGGGGAATCTCCGGACTGCCCACGAGCCCGACGCCCGCCAAGCCGCTCAGCGCGAGGCCAAAGCAGTCATTTCCGGGCGCGGATAAACAAGAAGCCGGCGGCACGTGACCGCGCCCTCAAGCGGAGCGGTGCCTGTCCGGCTGTCCCCGCTTGGGGGCAGCCACGGCCGTCCGATCATATCGGGATTAACCTCGCCGTAAGCAGCAGATAAGCACAGTGATTAGAATACTAATCTCTCCCGGCTTAGGCGCGCGCGGACTACGATTCGCGTATGGGGCACATGCCATGTGAACCACCCCCCCTCCCTCCTCTGTTGCTTCTTTCTTCTTCGCCTCTCTCCATCTCCCATCTGCTCCACTTCCCACTTCTCTCTCCCTCTCTTCCCACTTCTACAGACCCGCTTCTTTAATGGTCTTGAGGTAGGGTGCTCGTACATGGATTCATTGTGGCTGGCTATAGCTGCGGCGCTGTTTGTGGCGGCTGCCGCCGACGACGCCCAGCTACTGGACGAGTTCAAGGCGGCGGTGAAGAACCAGGGGGCGTTTAACGGGTGGAGCGCAGGCGACGGGGCGTGCAGGTTCCCCGGCGCGGGGTGCAGGGGTGGGAGGCTCACGTCGCTGTCGCTCGCCGGCGTGCCACTCAATGCCGACTTCCGGGCCGTCACGGCCACCCTGCTGCAACTGAGCGCCGTCGAGGCGCTCAGCTTCCGCGGCGCCAATGTCAGCGGCTCGCTCGCGGCGGCCGCCGGCGCGAGGTGCGGGAGCAAGCTGCAGGCGCTGGATCTGTCGGGGAATGCTGCGCTGCGCGGCTCCGTGGCCGACGTGGCGGCGCTCGCCGGCGCGTGCGGCGGCCTAAAGACGTTGAATCTTTCCGGTGATACAGTTGGTGAGGCGAAGGCCGGTAGCGGTGGCTGCTCGGGGTTTGGTGCGCTGGACGCTCTTGACTTGTCCAACAACAAGATCACCGACGACGCCGACCTCCGGTGGATGGTGGGTGCCGGCGTCGGGGCAGTCCGGTGGTTGGACCTCGCCCGGAACAATATCTCCGGCGCACTTCCGGAGTTCACCAACTGCTCCGGGCTGCAGTACCTTGACCTCTCCGGCAACCTCATCGTCGGCGAGGTGGCCAGGGGGGCCCTCTCCAGTTGCCGTGGTCTGAGAGCGCTCAACCTCTCCGGCAACCACCTCGCCGGCGCTTTCCCCACGGACGTCACCGGCCTGACGTCGCTCACCGCCCTCAACCTGTCGAACAACAACTTCTCCGGCGAGCTCCCCGGTGACTCTTTCACCGGGCTGCAGCAGCTCAAGGCACTTTACCTCTCCTTCAACCACTTCAACGGTTCCATCCCGGATTCCGTTGCTGCGCTGCCGGAGCTCGAGGTGCTCGACCTCAGCTCCAACACCTTCTCCAGCACCATCCCCTCGTCCCTCTGCCAGGAGCCCAACTCCAGGCTCCGCGTGCTGTACCTTCAGAACAACTACCTCGCCGGCAGCATCCCAGAGGGCATCTCCAACTGCAGCAACCTTGTCTCCCTCGACCTCAGCCTGAACTACATCAATGGGTCCATCCCTGCGTCCCTCGGCGAGCTTGGCCGCCTCCAAGACCTCATCCTGTGGCAGAACGCGCTGGAGGGCGAGATACCGGCGTCCCTGTCAGGCATTCGCGGTCTCGAGCATCTCATCCTTGACTACAACGGGCTAACCGGCCGCATCCCGCAGGAATTGGCTGACTGCACGCAGCTGAACTGGATATCCTTGGCAAGCAACCGGCTGTCCGGGCCGGTCCCGTCATGGCTAGGAAAGCTCAGCAACCTGGCAATCTTGAAGCTGAGCAATAATTCCTTCTCTGGACCGATCCCGCCGGAGCTTGGCGACTGCAAGAGCTTGGTATGGCTGGACCTGAACAGCAACCAGCTCAATGGGTCGATACCGCCGGAGCTGGCAAAGCAGTCCGGGAAGATGACCGTTGGCCTCATTGTTGGGCGGCCATACGTGTATCTTCGCAACGACGAGCTGAGCAGCGAGTGCCGCGGCACGGGGAGCTTGTTGGAGTTCACCAGCATCCGATCCGACGACCTCACTCGGATGCCGAGCAAGAAGCTGTGCAACTTCACTCGGATGTACATGGGGAGCACAGAGTATACCTTCAACAAGAATGGCTCGATGATATTTCTGGACTTGTCATTTAATCAGCTTGACTCAGATATCCCCAAGGAGCTCGGGAGCATGTACTACCTCATGATCATGAATCTTGGGCACAACCTACTTTCCGGCGCCATCCCACCGGAGCTAGCAGGAGCCAAGAAGCTCGCAGTACTCGACCTATCGCACAACCAGTTGGAAGGGCCAATACCCAACTCGTTCTCGACATTGTCCTTGTCGGAGATCAACCTGTCGAATAATCAGCTGAACGGGTCAATTCCAGAGCTGGGTTCCCTTGCAACATTCCCAAAGAGCCAATACGAGAATAACTCTGGTCTGTGCGGCTTCCCGCTGCTGGTTTGCGAGCACAATGCTGGGCAAAGTGCTTCCGACGACCACCAATCCCACCGGAGGCAAGCGTCTCTTGCGGGCAGTGTCGCTATGGGACTCTTGTTCTCGCTGTTCTGTATATTTGGATTGGTCCTCATAGCCATCGAGATCAAGAAGCGGAGGCAAACGAATGAAGAGGCAAATAGCACCCGTGATATATACATTGATAGCCGGTCACATTCTGGGACTATGAATTCCAATTGGAGGCTCTCCGGTACAAATGCCCGCAGCATGAACCTCACCGCATTCGAGAAGCCACTGCAGAAGCTCACCTTGGCTGATCTTGTTGAGTCCACGAATGGCTTCCACAAGGATAGCCTGATTGGGTCTGGTGGGTTTGGGCATGTCTACAAGGCGCAGCTCGAGGATGGGAGAATTGTCGCAATCAAGAAGCTAATACAAGTGAGTGGCCAGGGTGACCGGGAGTTCACAGCGGAGATGGAGACCATTGGCAGGATCAAACACCGCAACCTTGTCCCGCTCCTCGGCTACTGCAAGGTCGGTGAGGAGCGTTTGTTGATGTATGATTACATGAAGTTTGGCAGCCTGGAGGATGTGCTGCATGACCGCAAAAAGATCGGAGTAAAGCTGAATTGGGAAGCAAGGCGAAAGATCGCCGTTGGGGCAGCGAGGGGATTGGCATTCCTCCACCACAACTGCATTCCACACATCATCCACCGGGACATGAAGTCGAGCAATGTGCTCATTGATGAGCACTTGGAAGCAAGAGTATCTGATTTTGGTATGGCGAGGCTGATGAGTGTGGTGGACACACACCTGAGCGTGTCCACTCTTGCCGGCACGCCGGGGTATGTGCCGCCGGAGTACTACCAGAGCTTCCGATGCACCACCAAGGGTGACGTGTATAGCTACGGTGTTGTATTGCTGGAGCTGCTCACAGGGAAACCGTCGACGGATTCAACAGACTTTGGCGAGGACAATAATCTTGTAGGATGGGTCAAGCAGCACACAAAATTGAAGATCACCGATGTGTTTGATCCTGAGCTGCTGAAGGACAATCCTACCCTGGAGCTTGAGCTGCTGGATCATTTGAAAATCGCTTGTTTATGCTTGGATGACAAGCCGTCGAGGCGGCCGACGATGCTGAAGGTGATGGCGATGTTCAAGGATATCCAGGCTGGGTCGACGGTCGACTCAAAGACCTCCTCGGTGGCCACGGGCTCGATAGACGACGGAGGTTTTGGGGTCGTGGACATGACCCTAAAGGAAGGCAAGGAGGAGAAGGATTAGAAGAAAACTGCCGACGACACACATGGAACAACCACCGGTGAGTGGCAGCAACACGGCCGGTCGGCGGTGAAATGCCCGCAGAAGCCAGTTCAGATGATGCCATTTCGAAGTTTCCACGCAAGCTTACCATTCGCTTCTGATGGTACAAGATAAGAAATTTTCCCTTGTAGCTTGGTCTGTTGAAGTTTTCATGTACCTATAGGAGTAGCTCACTTTTCTTTTTTTCCCAGCTTTCTTCATCTCCTCTTTTCTCGTCGCACTTCAGTAAGAGCTTTGTATGTACATATATAAATGGTGATTTTTCTTCGGTGCAAATTCCACCTACATTGCTCCCCGTCAAATTTACTGTTCCTGTCTTTTAACAATGGTTTAAATTGTACAGTGCGCGGCAGTTCATCAAACATGCACATTATGGCAGTATGGTTATGGGAGATGCAACACAGAAATTTGAGAACCATTGTTTCTGTGTTGCAAGTAAATGGCATCTAAACCTGAGATTTTTTTATAGTACATTATACTGATAGTATAAATATAACAGTAGAAATAAGATCTGGTCATTGATCAACATGAGCTTGTAATCGTCTAAAACAAACTCTAAATCTTTCTACAAACTATGCATCTCATTCTTGTGTAAATGCACAAGAACGTGCATGCATTGAGGCGTATGTACAACATGTATGTCCATGCATTTGCGCCAATAGCGTCGTACATATAGCTAGTTACAAGCCGGGGGCGACGGCACTCGGAGGTCACTTGGTGCCACACCGCAGCTCAAACTCGCCGACACAAGGTGCCGGTAGGCCCTGGTTCACGAGCGGCCGTGGTGGTCGTGTCGTCGCCGCCGCACGAGAGGAGGCAGCTGTCGGTCGCGATGCAGCTGATGCAGGTGACGATGACGTAGCGGTTTCTGTTGTACTACTTCATATCGTAGCATCCGTTATCATCGTTCTCATCGGAGTACAAGTGTACAACCGTGCGGCGTAGGTGGTGTAGGTGGTGGCCTCTAGCATGTAGCAGACGAGGTGGCACTCTTCCCAGCAGACGGGTACAATCTCATCAGAATCGTTCAGCCACGGCCCCGCCCATTTATAATTTTATCTCCTTTAAAAAATTTACTTCTAATAACATGGGTGATAGTATAACTAAATACTAGCTAATCTGAAAAGTTTAGATAGCTCATATTTATTTTAAAAAAACTAAAAAAAAGCTCACAAACCAAGTGAGGCACCATTGGAGGGGAGGCAGTGAGGACGCAGGCCTAGTTGAACAGCAAATGGCCAGTCAAGAGGCTGACACAGCTTCCATGTGAGGTAACGCGTGGCTTTGCTTGTTGTGGGGTCACACACACACACAAGAAGACGCACTCACGCAGGTCAAGCACCTCTCTTTTATTTCTGGGGCTTTTTTTTGTCTTCAAATCATCAGTTAAGAGAACTTAGCTTAGCCTTTAGTTGGTCAAAGGTTCCCTTAAGCATTTTTTGTCCTTTCTGATTATCTTAATCACCTAGGTAACATGGCTCGTGATCTTATTATAAACATCTTCTCTATTATAGTTGCATGGTGCTGTGTGCAATGTTTAGGCATTGTTAAACTAATGATCTGTGTCCAGAAAGTAAGTGGCATACTGGCGTGCATGCAGATTCCCTCAGATTTCAAGAGGGTTTTTCAAACGTATGGTTGCTCTCAAGTTCAGGATTTGAGCCTGCAGTGTGTTCCTTGTTTTGGTTTGTTTATTCCTTTATTGTGTGGGAGTTTAGAGCACAGCAGTAGTCACATATGGTAAAAGTTCATGAAGTCGCTGAAAGGCATCTCTAATTTTGATAATTGTATCTTCACAGGTCAGTAAGTAGCTTCTCCACAGGCTAGGCATGTCATTTTCTCTAGGTCAGGAGTTTTTCTTTTTCAGGAGCTCCACAAGTTCCATGTAGTTGGTCCATCACTCCATGAACAACAGTGGAACACACAACACAGTCTGGAAAAGCTACAGGGGCCACGGTGACATTGACAAACTGTGCCTCAGAATGGAGTCTCTGGCATCACCACAAGGGCGTGGGCCCTCTGCCTGCATCCATAGTTTTTAGCTCACCCAGTGCTATCATTATTCCTCCTTGGAATAGTTGCATACTTGCATCACTACCACCATCTGGCCTGATGGCTTCCCAGTCCATCAAGTATTGGACACCAGCTCGCCAGCTCGGTGAGAGTAGAACTCAACTGTTGATATTTGGAAGTACTTTGCAAAATGACAATTCTTCTGTTGATTTTGAGTACATACATGCCAGTTAATACTGCAAAGTTTCAGAAATATGCTCGTAGCAACTTTCTATATAACATAAAAAATTGCATGAAAATTCAATCGGCCACGAGACTACTCAACCTTTAGAAAAGAGAACGCCTTCAGAAAAGACAAGGAAAAGACAACCAGTTTTTTTTTTCTTTTGCTTAATTCTAGTCATCCTCACCATTAATGGCCAGGAGCCCAAAATGCTCCATGTTCCTTGGCCTATTTCTTACACACCTACGCCATCTATAAGGGTATCTGTAGTGTATGAAAAGAGGAGGTCTTAAGTCACCTTAAGGTAACCTTATACATTACAGGAGTGACTTTAAGCAGACCCTAAGCAAAAAAAGCTTAAGGCTGGTCCTTAAGCTAAAGATCTGGCTACAAGCATTAAAATACAATTTTTCTTTATCTGCCAAGTGGGACCATCTTAATGCCCCTTGGGTTATATACACTATAGAGTTGGTCTTAATGTTTAGATGGGATCCACCTTAAAGCCCTTTGGGTTATATACACTACAGATGCCCTAACGTGAGAGGTGACAGATTAGCCAACTCACTGACATCATATAGATGCCAGAACTGCTTTCTTCGTATAGCGTGTAGCACCTCCTCCTCTCTCCTGACGCGACTAACCATGTACTATAAACCCTGGTTCCCCTCCTCTCCTTCCTCTGACTTGCAACGGTGTCGCTCGCTCCCATCACCGGCACTGCCACTCGATCTAGATCCACCACCTCCGCTCGCTCCGGCTATCGACACTCGAACACTCCATCGCCGTTGCCGCTCGCTCCAGATCCACCACCGTCGCTCGCTCCGGCCACCGGCACTCGCTCTCGCCATCGCCACAGCCGCTGACGCTCGCTCCAGCGGAGAGGACCCGAGCAATGACGGATCTGGAGGCTATGACTGAGGGCGAAAAGCCGAAAACCACTCGATGGAGGCGGCAAAGGCGGCATCACGGCTAACATGTGGGCCACCACAGTTTTTTTTTGTTTGTAAGCATCGGCGTAGCTACTTGCTCCAATTCCAGGAAATTTACTGCTAGCACTGCCCTCCACAGTGGGCAGCACCGGTGCTTCCTCTCTCTCTCTCTCTCATGTTCTGGCACCGGTTCATGACCCCATTGTATATAGCCTTAGGGCTTCTTTGAAATACACGAATCTAAAAATACAGAAATAGAAAAAACACAAGATTAATCAAGACTTGTTGAATCCTGCAGGAAACAAAAACCATATTGTACATAGCTTTAGCCTTAGAGCCTCTTTGGAATGCACGAATCTAAAAACATAGAAATAGAAAAAACACAGGATTAGTCCAGACTTGTTGAATCCTACATGAAACAAAACCACATGAATAGTTCAAAATATGTATTTGGTTGCCTCGCAGGAAAATTGTAGGAATTTTAAGATTAAATGTTAATTGATTAGATAGAGAACGAAGAGAAAGAGAGGAAGAGGGAATATGTATTGGATCTCTAAATGGAATTGGTAGCGTGAGGTTGACCTCATGCTAGAATTCTTCTAAAATTGCTCCGCTCCTGTTGAGCCCCCATTGCTGGGTAGGTGGCCCGAATTTTTTCTATTTTAGCCTTTTTTGAAAAACATTCACATTTAGACTCCTGGTAGTTTAATTCCGTTTTTGGACCCAGAGGTCGGCGCCGTGGGACATGGCGCCGAGGTAACACGTCTCGGCGCCGTGGTCCATGGCGCCAAGGTCGCAGGCCCACTCCAGCGTGCCGGCCTGCGTGGCGCCGACATGGCAGGCACCTCGGCGCCGTGGATCGTGGCTTCGAGCTCGGCGCTGTGGATCGTGGCACCGAGCTCGGAGCCAAGAGTAGTGGCGCTGAGCTCGGAGCTAAGAGTAGTGGCGCCGAGCTCGGCGCCGTGACTGGTGGCGCCGAGGTATGCACCATTCAGAAAAAGCGCCGTGACTGGTGGCGCTCCAGCTCGGCGCCTTCAAAATAATCCCTAGCTTTTGGAAACATTCAGAAAATTGATCAACTGTGTGAAACACAATTTTCTAGTAATTTTTTGATGTTGTCGTGTTCAATCTGAAATTTTCGGGTGCTAGTATGGTAATAATGTTGGTAACTTTTTCCTAAGCAGGGAACTCCGATGGTCAAACACTAATTGTTAGGATAATGGTGTTGCTTATTCATGGAATTCAAAAGAGCTAAAATGAGACAAGGTAAGAACCTATGTGCGAAGTTGAGGATATAGTTTAATATCTTGTTGTTCTTTTGCAAACATTTATGTGCTTGAAAATGTGAATTTTCCATGTAATAATTTACAATTTTGAACTGAGTAGTCATGATTTCCCTGTTTCAGACTAATCCATTCGACCTGTTTGAGACATTCTTTGGAGCAAGCATGGGTGGGCAACATTATGCACTCTATTAAATTGTAGTTTTGTGAAGCACCGATACGCAATACCGTCATACCGGTAGTCTCAAGTGCAGTCGATACAGCTAGGCAAACACAATAGAGTGCATAATAATAGGATTACATAGACCGTAGATAACATAAAGAAATGTAATGTGGGTGTCTAATTCTCGACTTCCATGGCTTCCCCCTAATTCAGCAGAACGTTCTGAGCACATTTTGTCTACTGGGTGTAGCGTGGTTGTTTCCCCTTTTTATTGCGCCCTGAAGATGGCTCCGCTCATCATTCTTCCTGTCACTCTTGGTCTTGAGAGCTGCCTCACGAGCTTGAAGCTCTTCCTCCTGGCGCTTGATGGCTGCTTCACGCAGACGTAACTGCTCCCGCCTCCTTTGCAGCTCATCCTCCTTGCCCTTCAGACGGATTTGGTCCACCCTCACGTGGCGCTCTTGCTCAAGCCGCATATGTCGTTCCACCTCGCGAGCCTGAGTCATCTTGACAAAGTATTGTCCTTTGTTCTCCACCTCCATTGGCCGGTTCCGTGGCCATGCCGGCGGCACCCGATCCACCCATTCGATGAACTCGCAAGGCTATGTGTGGCGTGGTAGATGTCACGGATCAAGTTGAAAAACGATAACGAGAAACAAAGAATTTAGTTGTCGTCATTACCATAAAGTCGTCATCCAGGTCAGGACACTTGAAGAACCTACGGCTGTAGTTGGCTCGTCGTACTGGATCCGTACATACGCACAACCTCGTCCTAAAGCCGCAACAGCACTTCGGGCGCTCATGCCACTCCGGCACTCCAAATGGGTCGGACCTCCAGGAAGACATTGTTGTGTAGTAGTATTGTGATGGCTGGTAACGGAGATGTGGTATGGAAGACATAGGAGGCATTTATGTAGGCTGATTATCTGGTGCAGTGGGCATAGTCCATGGAGAGAAGGACATACGAATCTTTTCGCTTTTTCAGGATTCCAGTGTAGCAATAAATGTTCCTATATAGGCTTTTCAGAGCCTGTAGTCTCGTAATAAATTCATAGTTCGTAGCCTTTTCAGTCGTTTGCAGGAAACAGTACGTTCCACCAAATAAGTGCTACAACATTGCCTTCTCAGAGGCCAGTAATCATAATTTCTGAAACAACAAGCTACGGTACATTGCAGGAATTATAGAACCACAAAGTACAGACTACGGGTTCGAACACAAATATCACATGAATATAACATATACATATATATACAACAAGTAGCTCATTACAAACACATCTCAGTACAACCACTTACCAAGTGCCTCCTAACTCATTACAACATATATACAACGACTTTTAAGCCCAACCACAAGCCTACACATAAGTATCACTGCCTCCTAGCCTTACCCTTACCCTTACCAAGGGCGTCGGTGCCTGGAGTGTAACGGCTAGGCTCGCGGCGGCGTCTGCGTGGTAGAGGCTATGAAGGCTGAGTCGAAGGAGCGTCTACGAGCTGAGACGGGCCTATCTCATCGTAAGTCAGTTGCTCCACCTCGTCCTCGTCGTCGTCCTCACCGCCCTGGGCCGGGAAAGTGTCGCTCCTCGTGGGGGACGAGCTCTGTCCCGTGTACGACCCTCGCCGCGTCGGGTCTGCAAGTCGTGTCGAAGGCACGTCTACGTCCCTCGCCGCGCCTGTGCTGCAACCACAACGACCAGCCGCACGACGTAGCCGACTTGCTAGCCTCTGTCATCCAACATTTTGTTAACCAACAAGATACGAAGATATTAGGTACTAATTTTATGAGTGGCTTTGTCGAAGCTTACCTATAGGAAGCTACGCGTCCTGACGTCGCCGACTGTCCTAGAGAAACGCTCTATGTCCTGTACGGACTGCTTCAGGGTGTTGCCCTGCAAACAAGCAAAAGAATGGATAATTTGCTATATGTAGTGGTATTTATGTCTATTGGAAAATAAGCAATGAGATTGAACATTACCACACGGTCCAGAACTGGTGCTATCTCCACCTGCGTCCCAAGTCGAGTAGACTGGTCGTAGGGCGTGTCTTCGTCGTCGGAGGACTCAATGTCGGCATAGTCATCTTGAGTCCATTGTCCCTTAAGCTTGGACGCGTCCGCACGCCGGTACCAAACTTGGTACCGCGGAAGTGCTCGTTGCTGTGCAGCTCGTCGTTGTCGTCCACGTGGTCCTGAAAGTGTCCCCACTCCTCAACGTACACGTGGTGGTGGTGCTCGAAGTCTGTGACCTTCTTTTGTCGCTGACGATCAAATCTGCATGTCACGTAAACCAAACGTTAAAATTAGAAAAAGCTCTGTGCAATTGGAATCCAAGGTCAGAATTGAAATTGCATGGCACTTACTTGTGCAAGGCCACAGACGTGGAGAACGGCGCTACTGGCCACAGTTGCCTCATACCAAACTGGCGTGCAACTCTATGTGGCGGTGATACTCAACAAAGATAGAAACAGTTAGGGGCACCTCATCCTGTAGAGGGCCTTGTCTATGCCGCATGCTGGCGCTGAATCAATGGCCTCCACCTCTTGCTCGGCACGGCTCCCACTTAACTCGCATAGCAACAATTTACTTGTAAGGTCATATACTAACAAATGAAAATCACGATACCAAATAGAATTAACTTACATTGGAGGCCGTGGCGCGCATCGAGCTCGTTCGTGTACTCTAGGTAGGCCCGCCGTCCTAGCGTAGGAATCGAGACTGGTCCCAAAGATATGCAAGTGTCGGACGTCGACGAAGAGGAACCTCTGCGAACCATGGACGAGGAGGCAAAACCGTGGGACGACCAACGGTAGACGACACCACATCCACACCGGAGGAGGTAGAGGCAACCACCTCGACGAGTTCGCGAAGTCCGACAACACGCCTCGAGGTGGCGTAAAGGAACGCCAACACCCGAAGCCCACCGCATCGCCCGCCGTGTCCTGGTCGGTGAGGCGGTGGATGTACATCCACGACGCTTGCGTCCCCGTTCCGTCGGAGAAGAGAACGCGGCCAAACAAGTGAATGATCCATGCTCTGCAATTATATGTAAAATGATATTAAATCAAACTATGTCAATTTTAGAAAAGCTCGATAAGATGACGAGTTGGCTCGATATCCACCCCTACCTGCAGTAGTAGGCAACTGTCTGCTCGTCCGCACCTTCAGGACACACTCCGAAAGTCTGCCGGAGCCAGGTGATTGGAACTCCAGAAGTGCGATGGCCTGCCTCAGGAGGAAGCTCTCTCCCGAGGAAGGCCTCTACTCGGGCTCTCCAACCAGCAGCCACGCACGGTCCGATCACTGGACGGCCGTGAATGGCGACACCAAGTATCTTCTGAGTGTCCTCGAGCGTAATAGTCATCTCCCTGAAAGGGAGGTGGAAGCTGTGAGTCTCCGGCCTCCACCTACATGATACAAAAAAGAGGACTACATGTCAGGGAATTTGAGGCGCACATAGCCGATAAACAATGAACATGCAAGTGGAGCAATGGTTTAGGAGAATAGCCACAACTTGATGCGGTGATGGCCGAGGGGTTGAAGGTGGGCAACCCACGGCGAACCTGGTAAGAGATGGCGTCTCGGCCAGCCCTCTCCAGGAAGGGAGTGTACCTCTCATCGTACCGCATGTCCAGGAACCCGTCATGGGTTCGAGGACGAAGGATGGGCAACTCCTGTATAGAATACACCAATTTTTTAGTTAATGCATCAACATAAATAATTAATTGTACAAGAAGTGATGAAGGCAGTACCCTCCCCTCCGCGGTGAGCCGTCCTCGGTGGTTCTCCTCGTAGTACGGGTCTAGCAGGTGCAATTGTGCCATCCTACAAAAAAATTGAATTTGTCAGTCCAACATAGAAGTAAACAAAAAATTGAACATGCATAAAATATGGAAATAATAAGAAATTAAACAAGAAACATAGCAAATTGCATATGGGAAAACAACTAGACGAACTATGAAACATAACGAACAACAAGCACTCGCACCTGACTAAATGGCCAAGGGCATGTGCGTGAATTGTGGCCAAGTCTACCACATCTGCTACATTGGTTCTCGCTCGGTCGATGAAAGGGGTTGCTCTCCCTCGCCTCGTTCTTCCTGGAATCTGATCCATAACCATCTTGTGTCTCGTCCTCTTCCTGGTTCCACGTTTGTTCCAACGGCTACCCGAATCCGCAATGTATTTGGGCCCGGTGTATGGTGGCCACTCTCCCTCATCCCGGTAAGGCTCGAAACGGGGAGACAACGTAAGCACAAGGTTGTCAACACTGAATTCCCGAGGTATCTTGCGCTCGTAGTCAAAGTTGCAATGCCTTGCTGCTACCACATAATGAGAACATGGAAAGTGGTACTGCCTCAGTTTACCACATGTGCATGAGAAAGTAATAAGGACAACCTTATGCCTCCTCGTCGGCCGGAGCTCTCCATCGGTCGTTGTACCACCCCTTTCTACAACCTCGTAACTGCCCGTGGCGTTGTCAAAACAATGTACCTCATGTGCCTCAACCCTCGCCTTTGCCTTTTCAAGGTGGCGCTTCGGTTTTGGCGCCCATCTCACTTGTTTACTCTGTAGCGCCATTGCATGTGCGTGTCTTTCGTTGAACCAGGCAACAAGCTTGTAAAAGGTGAAGGATACGATAGCATTGACGGGCATACCACGTATACCCCTAAGCAAATTATTGAAGGATTTGGCCATGTTGCTTGTCTGAAACTCGTACCTCCAGTCACCATCGTCATGAGCCCTTGTCCATTTCTCGACATCTCTCATCAATCCCGTCAACCACTGTCTACCTTCTGAGTTTGTTGCAGTATTAAGCTGCTCCAACTTCTCCTGGAAGAACTTGACCTCAAGCATTCGAGCGACCTCCTCGAACAGATGAAAGTTATCCTTCGTACCATCCTTACGGAGTAGATTCTCGGCAAGATGCCGAGTGCACCAACGGTGGTGCAAAGCTGGATACCCCGGTATCTGCTCCTGTACGGCAGCAAGTATGCCCTGGTGTCTATCAGATATGACACGAACCTCCCTATCAGGGCCGACCACGTGCCTTCGAACGAGCCGAAAGAACCATCCCCAGCTGTCTTTGTTCTCCCTCTCAACCAAAGCAAACGCCAAAGGAACCAACGCGTTGTCTGCGTCACAGGAAATGGCTATCAGAAGTGTGCCCTGGTACTTACCAAGAAGAAACATACCGTCAATGGAGAAGACGGGACGACAATGCCGAAAGGCCTCGATGGATTGAGCAAAGCACCAGAAAGCACGGAAGAATATCTGCATCCCATCTTGAGTCCATTCGTTCGGTTTCGGGACGTACTCATAATGCATGCATGGATTAACCGCTTTGATTGCATTGAAGAGTGATGGCAATTGCAAGTACCCATCTTCCCAGTCCCCATATATCATCTTCCAGATGCGTTGCTTTGCTCTCCATGCTTTCCCATACCTTATCTCGTATTCAAATTTCTCCTTAACAATCACAGCAAGTGTCTTCACCTTCATATTGGGTTCTCCCTTTACTATGTGCCACAATGACTTGGCAATAATGGTAGAGGTCAACTGCCGATGCTTCGCTTGAGCTCGCCCGGCACAAGTGTGTGGGCCAACGATTCTTGTGATCTTGAACTTTCCGTGTCCTTCATTTCCTAGCACAAACCCTCCATTCACATGTTTCCTTCTCGCACACAACTGTGTACCTCCGCTCCACATAAGAATGCCTCACCTTGAATGGCCTTTTACGAATCATTGAATACTCCTGCAGCCACCTTTTCAATGCAGACAAGTCCTCAAACACCATGCCCTTCTCAATTGTCATGCTTGACCCGGCCTCAGGAGCATCTAGTAACTCGTCATCCCTTCCTTCTGCATAAGCCTCATGAGAATGCCTAAGATCGCTGAATTCATGAACTGATGGATCCCGGCCAGGGCAATAACGCCTGATCAGCTCGATATCGCTTTCGGTCAGCTCTCCAAAAGGGCGGTCATCATCAGAATCAACGGCCCATGTGATCTCGTAAGGCTCCAGATCATCCACAATTTGAACATCTACACTGTTGGAGTCCCTACAGACTTCTTCAACGTTGCTAGATGGAGCAACGGGAGGAACACCCACATTATCAGGAATGTCTTGTGCAACATAAGCACGAAAACGATGGGATTGAGACAAAAGAATGGAATGACGGAAAAGGCTAAAGTGTTGCTCGACACTTACTGGGATGATCCTGAGGGGCCACCACGACATCATCAGTCCGACATTCAACTCGAACTGGTTGAGAAATTTGAACCTCGTTCGGGGCAGATAGAGCATCGGGCACCTCAGGCACTTCTTCCACATCCACCGCAAGGTCCGGTAACGGAGGGTCAAAGGGTGCCTGATCACCTAGTTCTGGTGAATAACCATGAGGAGTGGGATCAATGGACACCTTCCGCACAACAAGGTCCAAACATTGGAACTCATTCCTCATAACCAATTTGACATATTTGTCCCACTGATCCTCACAACCAATTAAGATCAACCGCCTTAGAATTGTGTCTTTCGAACCGAAGTGAAGTAACCCCTCAACTGTGATGCTCTCCTCGTTTGCATGACAATGTAGCTCCTCCCGGGCCCTAGCAACCAACTCACTATACGACAACCGATCACTGAATATCAGAGGCACCCTTTGCATTTCAACAAATCGAACATTTCCATAATCATCACTTGGCACACTGCCTCCATGATATAGGGTGACTAGGTTGTCCATCTAGTTCATACAGAAAACCAAACTTAATACCTTTAATCGAAATTGGATACTAGATAGTAACTAATAAGTACCTAGTCACTAACTAAATGCTACCTAACTTCAAGCCAACAAGTTAATGTCAACATGGTAAAAAGCAAATTACCAACAAGTTAACGTCAACATGGTAAAAATTCAATTAGTATGATGGTATAGTATCTGACTTTGCATCCAGAGCAAGTAGGAATTATATTGTTTCCTTCAAAATTCCTGCATTCCAAACATGCCCTAAGTTCCTCACTACTCATTCTAGGAAAATGCATGCTCACGAAAAACTTACAAAATAGGAAAATGAATAATTTAATATAATTATAGGTTTGCCAGGTTTTCTATTGCGGTATCGCCTTAGGATATTAGTACCATACTCACAGTCTCCCACCCCCGTTGACATTTGACTTCAACACTACACTAAGACTTGAACACAGTGATTTCTCTATCACACTGGCCCATCCTACAGGCCACAGCATCGTTTCCTCTGTCCCATTTCAACGACCAAACACACTATCTAACCATGAACACATAGCACGCACAAGCAAGGGCATCAAGCAAAACCTAATGCAAGCCCATCATAATCCAAATCAAGGCTGCAAAGATCACATTTCCCACAATTGTAAACCTCCTCATCAGCAACACATATCATACACAATGCTACTCCTACGTAAGAAGTAAGCATCTACTTCATATATTATTGACTAAGAAGCAACCAACTGTGAAAATATACCTGATCAAAATCAACAAGGAGCAACTCGCCGTGCGGCGGCGGGACGCGCGTGGCACCGGGGCGGCGGCGGGAGGCGGGCGGCGGGGCGCGGCGGGAGGGGAGGCGCGGCACCGGGGGCGGCGGTGGGGAGGCCGGCGGCCGGGGCGCATGCGGGAGGGGAGGCGCGCACCAGGGGGCGGCGGGGGAGGGAGGCGACGGCACCGGGGCGGGCGGCCGAGGATGCGGGCGGGAGGAGGCGGCGGCACGGGGCGGCGGCGGGGAGGCACCGAGGGAGAAATGAACGCGAATGATCGAAAGAGACAGAGGGAGAAAGGAGAAGGCCGCGTGCGGCCTGGTGGCCACCGCTCGGCGCCAAGATCCACAGCACCGAGCTCGGCGCCGAGCTCGGCGCCATGAGTAGTGGCGCCGAGGTGCTTGCCACGTCAGCGCCACGCTGGTTCGGGCCTGCGACCTCGGCGCCGTGGGTCACGGCGCTGACCCCCTGGGTCCAAAAACGGAATTAAAACGTCCAGGGGTCTAAATGTGAATATTTTTCAAAAAAAAGGGCTAAAATAGAAAAAATTCGGGGTAGGTGGCCTACTGAGCTCCTATTGCTCGGCAAGTAGCTGATCACGACACAACGCGATGGCACTCAATAGTGCTTTCCATGGCCTTTAGCAGTGTTTGGCACGACCCCCTGCGCTCGTGTGCACCTGCGTGACCTTGTCAGTCGCCAATGTCTCTCCGCGTATATAAAATGGCTCGCATCGCTCTTTGCTCTCTCATTTGAAGCTCCGTAGTTGAGTTTCTTCCCTGCCGAGCGAGAGAGAGCCGAGGGAGTAGAAGGAAGTTTAAATTAGTTTTTTGAGGTAGTTTTGCTACGATATATGAGATTTCCTAGTTGGAAATAGTGTAGATCTGATGAAGACCTTGAAAAGGAGGTATATTTCATTCGCATGCGATTAATGCTCTTAATATGTCATTAGCATAATGGTGGTTTGGTAGTATAGAATGCGCTTGGTAACCGTTTAGTTGATGTATGTATGTAGTTCACGTCGATAATATTTTGTAATTAGCTATGTTAGTGATGTATTAGTGGAGATAACGATGATTCTTTGTAAATAGTTGAAGAAATTCACACTTATTTTTAGTATTCTTGGTGCCTTCGTAATTTAGGAAATATGTATGTACATATGCATATATGTATGTACTCTGGTGCGATTAAAAAATTGTAAAAAGTGATGATAAGATTGTAAAATTGTACATTGTTAGTTGTAATACCTGTTTGTATATATGTATGTACCTGTATACATGCATATAAGCACATGGCCATAGGCATAATTGGTAGCTCAGCTATGTATATGTGCATAGTTATTTTGTATTATGTTTAGTTGCATTTAACACCATCAAAAATAAGTGGTTTCATCCGCAATATGCTAGGTATGTGATGTCGAATATGGAATATTTGTTCATGTTTTATGGGGTGGGTGTCGTATAGGATGGGCTGTACAAGGTGGACCTATAAAATTTTGAATGTACCGTGATCCAGGCTTTGGGGCTGAAGAGATGAGTCTTCATGAGCTTAGGAGGTACGTATAGTGTGCATTTGATAGGGAGATAGACAAGAAGCTTTTCATCGATGCGGTGACAGCCACAGTGGTTGGAGCTTTGGGAGAATGATTCTGGGAGCTGAAGATGATTGGCAATGTCGCTTGGGGCAAGACATGGAGATTGCAAGCAATCCTAGCGTGGTGATATATGGGAGGTCGACTGTGTATGTGCAGTTTGTGGAGAGGGCAAAACCGTCGAGTAGGGGCAAGGCTAGTGGGAGTGGTGGCAGTATGGAGCGTAATGTTGATGGGGATAGTGGTGGCGAAGTGAAAACTGTTGTTGCAGCCCATGGTGGTGGTGTGGTGGAACATGGTGCCAGTTGGGATGATGGAGGGCTAACGAGGTTGGCTCATAACTTTGAGCCAACCAAAGCTACAGAGAGATGGTGGGCAACGTGTATTGATTACCATGAATACTTAGATGGCCTGTTGGATGGAAACCATTCTGACAACGAGGAGGATGCCAATATAGTCAGCAGTGGAGATGAGGCTGATGTAGGCTAGTAGGGTGATGCATCTAGTGGCATTGTGTGCATCGATGTTGAGTACTCACCTCTAGATTAGATGCTATTGCATTGGCCTCCCTAGTTTTGTCATCTAAAGATGGGTCAAAATAGTCTTTCGATGAAGACACTCTAGTGGAAGGGCAACACTTCCAAAACAAGGGTGCTGCGCAACAAGTCATTGCAAGATATATCAACTGCACAAGCTGCATGTACCGGGTGCATAGGTCGAACGCTGACATGTATGTGGTGATGTGTGTGGACGGTTTTTGTCCCGGGAAGGTCAGTATGCAGAGATTCAATGGCGGTGCAACATACTTTTGGATAATGGTGGTGAAGAATCATGCCTGTGAGATTGCGGAGCTGCTGCATAGGCATAGGAATATGACCTCACCAATCATCACTAGCCTGGTTAGTCACCTTATAGTTATGGATGTCATAGTTTCACTGAAGCTATTGATTACCGATGTCGTGAACCTGGTTGGTTTCCCGATGAGCTTCGGTAAGGCATGACTGGTGAGGAGACAAGACATACATGGAATATATGGCTTGTACGAGGAGGCCTACGATTTTGTGCCAAGAATGCATTAGATTGCGGAAGCTAATCCTGAGACACATGCAAACAAGATGAAGAGGGTGCACCCTTCGCAAGGGGGTCCAATTGTTTTATCTTTGATTGAGTGTTCTAGGCATTTTGCTAGGCAAAGGACGTAACTATCCTTCTAGTGGAATGATGTGAGGACTTGTTGGTGCATATGACATCTGGCGGTGAACTTCCACACCGTTTTCTAAACTAAAGAGTTGATGAAGAAGACCAGGAAGCTTTGCATATAGAACTAGAGGTGCAAGTTCAATGCAACATGGAGAGAGCTCGAGAGGAGACCTCGAGGACTGTGAGGGAGTCACAGGCAACAAAACTGGGTGTAGCTCAAGGTGCTTTGGCAGTAGTGGGTGAGTTCACCAAATAGATCAACTTGCAAGCCCCTGAGCTGAAGAAATTGTCCATGCTTCAAGACACCAATGATACGAGATATGGAATTATAATGACCAACATGTCTAAGATGTACAATAATGTGCTGAAGGGTGTGTGCTCCCTCTCAATTACTGTAATTTTGGATGAGAGTTGGAACCACACTGTTAGTTATTTCGTTAACACTACCATGATTGTGGAGAAGCAGCTGGATGAAGAGAAGCAACTATCAAAAGTGATGTAAGTGTACATGGCACAGAAAATGAGGAAAGCTCATTCACATGTCACTCAGACTATGGATGGGGTGAGAAAGAAGTTCGAGATCCGTTTAAGGGAGAAGTGCATCATGGACCACACCAGAGGAGATTGCAAGCATACATGCACCTTCGACAAAGTAGCAACCTGTACGTGTAACAAGCCAAAGCTCCTGCACAAGCCTTGCTCGCATATCTACACTACATGTACTACGTGGCAGCAATCCTCCATGCAATACATTTTGGATTACTATGAAATCCATTATTTGTGTGGGACTTGGAGTGCTGAGTTCAACTCCTACGAGGTAGAAATGTATTACAGAGACCTTTAATCGGGGAAATTAAGTGGGTGTTGAATGACGCACTGGAGTAGCCCGATCGTGAAAGACGTCAGTCTTGCCACATCCTTAACGACATGGATGACAATCAACGTGGCCAATAGGCGAGACCATGGAAGTGCAGGCTATGCAAAACAACACGGCACTCTATAAGGAACTACTCAAATATGCCCAATTTGTTGATCGTCCCATAGACGTGGTGATTTGTATCTCCTTCACCTATGTTCTCGTTCATGCTTTCTTCTCGTTTGACTGCTATGATCTAAAATGTAGTGTTGTGCCTTGAGACATTTTTTAGTAGTTGCCAGTGAACCCACATTTGTAAGGCACACATGTCATGCAATGTAACTCTCAATGAAGTAATGTTCTACAATGCACATTTTCATGCGTTATAAATTAAGTTGAGTCTTAATATTGCCATGTTCTTTTTCATAACTTTTATTCTTAAAATTGCCATGTTCTTGTTCGTAACTTTTAATGTAAATTTTGTATTGACACCGACACATTCTTTTCTGCATTGTAGGAAATGGCCGCTAGTGATAATCACGAGGGTGCTATGTTGTTGGAGCCATATTGGGATGGCCAGCATCATTGTCAGGCATAGTTGAGCAGTGATGGGCTGCCAAATTTGTTCTTCGATGTCCTTGAGAGTACTGGCTTCTTAACGATAGTTACATTCTAGTTCTGTGGCAGGCTGAGTTGCTGCTCATAATGAGGATGATGCACACAGACAATCGTTCGTGTTGGACTCACTGCTTCTGTTGGTGCTCATTGACCGGTGGAGGCTGGAGACCCACACATTTCACTTTTGATGGGGGAGATGACTATCACCCGGATGTTTCTTACCTTATTGGCTTACCACTATGAAGACGCATCGTGGTTCCACCCCTAGGTTAGCTGATTGGAAGGCACATATGCTACATAGGGTTGGTCATTCTATTCCAAACAGGATCCTAGGAGTGCCACATTTGTGGCTGCGATAGTACATGCACTACCCAAGAGACACACTTCCGAAAGTTGTGATGCTCCATCTAGTTGCTTACTTGTTCTTCATGTTTGGGTGGGTCCTATTTTCTATGACTCAGAGAGATTGGGTGTACCCTACTTATATCCACCTCACTGAGTTCTTAGTCGACGTCAAGCCTGGTGAGGCCCTGCTATACAGTTAGAGATCGACTGTACTATGCACGACCTATAGAGGTTTGTGCGACGGTTTGCAATGTGCTACTGGCGAGTCGAACCTCACCGTCTACTATACGTTATTGTGGTTATGGTCATGGGAGCACTTCCCTTTTGGGTGCCTGTACTTTCAAGTGCACGTGCACCCGTACCATTGGAGGTATGGTTATATGGTCACAACGGTGGCGAGGACCCAGTGGATGGACCCACCATGGGTACTCGTTGGACTGTTAGCGAGCTAGGGCGGTCTAGGAAGAGACCATGGTGAGCGTACCAGGAGTTCCACAACGCATTTGAGACGTTGGATGAGGATTAGGGGTGCAAACGGGTCGGATTCGGACGGATATTGCTGTTACCATATCCTAACCCATATTTTTTTCTCCAGATTCGGTACCAATCGGATTTGGTGCCGGATCGGTCGGGATTAACCCGACCCATTTGCACCCCTACTTGTTTGTAAGGAATGCATGTAGTACAGCAAATGGAGCAGGAGGATGTACTGTCAAGAACTTGATGTTACTACTTAATAGCTGATGTGAAAGATTTTATTTTACCATTGCAAAAGAAAATGAAACGTCGAATAGTAGCACTAACCTGAAATCAAACTTGAAAACGTATCGGATTCAGACGGATATTGCTGTTACCATATCCTAACCCATATTTTTTCTCCGGATTCGGTACCAATCGAATTCGGTACCAATCGGATTCGGTGCCGGATCGGTCGGGATTAACCCGACCCGTTTGCACCCCTAATGAGGATGACATCATGCAGATAGTGTGGACCGCACAGTTCATCTTGAAGATTGCGCCTTTTGGCTTATCAGTGCAATGCGACCAGGACCAGGAGTATTGGCTTACGACTTGCCACCTCGTCTTCTCCTACATGGTGGAGCCCTACGCTCCCCAAAGAGTCATGGATAGTTTGGACTTCACCAGCAGGTGTCACCAACATTGGGTCGATCACTTCCAAAACCCATTCACTTGTAAGTGGAATTATTTGTTATGCCTTTTTGTATAGTCATTGCTTTAACTTTTAAGTTGCATACAATTCATTTCTTTGTTATATCCATAATCAATTAACTATTGTATGCCACATCTTTTTTCTTGGCATTCGTCCACAACATGAATGACGATGCCCAACACGCACTAGGGGCCATCAACTGCGGTTGTCCTAGCCACATGTTTATCCCAGGGGTGATGGGGCACACCATCATCCATTCGCAGCTTCGTCCGCACATCCTAGCAACTCGACATATCTCCCTAGCCTCAGCCATTCCTCGTCTTCACAGTGCACTACTCTGATTTGCCAATTTCATATTTTTCCTGTAATCAACATGAAACCTTAGTTTCATTATTCTTCATATATGTCATCCTCATGTAGGGTGTTTGCATTGACACCACTCTATTTTCATCTTCATTACAGAGGCAACCTAACAACGGACCCTCTTCACTGGGGGGAGGGGACGACGGAGCACTACATGTCTGTCCTCGTCATAGAGATAGCCTGAGGCACATGCCACCCCAGGCAGCGACGTTGTCTCGCCTGTTCGAGACTGCAAGATTCAACACAGTATGTACACACCAGTGGACCACTCGCACCTCTAGCAGCGTGATCAGTTTTTTGATCGGATGTACGACAGCTACACAGTCCACCAGTACGGCACTCCCTAGACAGGCAGACTTTCCCTGAGGACTAGCTTTGCTGCCAGAGAGTAGCCAACGGATCATCCTGACACGGTCTGCTCCCAGTTTCAGCACTTTGGACCAATCGTGTCGAAATGTTGTTCCCTTGACCCTACATTCGAGCTCTACCTGTCGAACCTAACTATATACTCGTTAATGCTTTGTCCTCATTGTACTGCTATGATCTGGAATTTATTGATGTGCTAACCAAAGCATGGAGGATAGGCCTGGAAGCTCAAGGCGTGGGAGGGGACGATAGGCACAGGTTGGGTTTTGAGGCCGTAACCCTTACATTGAAGACACGAGCATCTACGGTCCCCTGGACTCCGACCCCCTAAGCGTTGATCTACTACTTGAAACTAGAGAGTTGTACACCCCTAGAAATTCTCTCCATAACTACCCACACATCCCTGAGCCTTTGCTACAATGCAAGTACAAACTTGACGCGGTGGTGCTGGTTTGTGATGACGACATGCATCCAGGACGTCGATTCTTTATACCCTTTGTTCACGGTATGTGGTCCGTTTTCTACCTATACTTTCATACATGGATTGCTTGTACTCAACTCATCTTCCTTGTAGACCATGGATTGCATGTTCGCCGAGTAGATGGATCCATTGTATCCAAAATCTGCATAGGTCTACATCCACACTCTCCAAATCCACCTGCAAGAGTTGCGGGAGGAGCTCCACATCAAGAGAACTAGCAATGACGAGCTCCATAGGCAAATAATTAGGGAGAGGAACAACGAGAAGATGGTCCACCTCGGCAGCGAATACAACCTGTATTGCTGCTGCGTTAACCCGAGTTGCAATTATGCCTGCCACTGTCATAACAACAAGCCACGCCCATATTGCCTTGATGACCGCCATGCCATATGGGTGCCTTGTAGTTTTATTATAGTAGGGGAGCTATCAATGTACATATCACAGCCACCTGATGGTGAATTGGTGATATTGCTAGCAAGGTGTGGTATACAACAATTTGGTTGTCTTGTCTTGACGGAAATTTACGGAACAGCCTCCGTACGGCGAGACTTTTATAGAGCTGTTCTACATTAGTGCTGAGTTCTCCGAGTGATTGCTCGTGGGTTTAAGGAAAATGATACAAAACGTTGCATTGCAAAGCAGGGTAAGCATACAGAACAGAATGGCGACCCTCTCTCTGTGTGTGACCATGGCGAGTCTCAAATGGCTGCGGGGGTGATAGAACGGCTACACAGCTTTTTCACTCAACTTCTAGAAGTGCAAGTCAGCAAGTGTACTATTCGCATGGGACATTTACCCACCGAACGACGTGCCGTTCCACCTTTAAGCAGCTGCAATCATGCATCTCCATACAATCTTGCTTTCTGATGCCGCTATTTGTGCGAGGAGCACTTCATGTGTTACTAGTCTTTTTTGTCTTCTACTCTTTCTTCATCTTCCCTTTCCAATAGATTTGGACATGATTGCAGATCTCAAAACACTAAGAAGCTACTGTAAAACACTGTTTGAGCGCCCATGAAATTACCTTTTTGCTTACCGTTTTGGACATCGACACAGTTTGCAATACACACCTCTCGTCATTACCCTTTCTAATTATATGTTAATAAAAATTATTTAAAAATATAATAACATGAAAGTATTTTATATGAAAATTCTAGTGATACCATTTTCACGTAAAGAATTTAAGTACTTTTGTGTATATTAGCTGTCAAAATTTGAAAAGATTGACTGCACGTATTCTAAAACGATATTAAAAAATAACGGAAGGAATACAACTAAAAGGTGTTTAGTGTTCTTGAATTCCATAGTAGTAGTGCAATCCTTCCAAAGTTAGTATTACAAAGTCAAACTTCAGCTTCTGTGTGTAAGTCAACACTCCAAAATAACTAAATGCACCAGAATTGTCATCCCGTGAACTCAGACTGAAATTGAAGTGCTGAATTATGTATTTTCCCTATATTCCAACTCTGCCTTTGATTTTTTTTCGATTGGCTTGCACCAAGGATAAAATATCGGCAGTACCGGCCAGACTGGTAAAATAATATCGGCCAAAACAATTTTAAATTTTAGTTTATTATTTTTGAATTGATGTATAGTATTTCCGGACGATAGCCAGCCAGAAGCTAGTAAGCTACTCAAACAGGGTGGTAGCTAGCCGAAAATCAACCAAATTAATACTTTAAGTTTAAATTTGATAATTGAAATCGACCAATAGAAACCCGGTTAATCAGTATCGCTAAGGGTCAGTTTTTTTTTCTGTGACCTGTTTTTGAATCCTTGGTTGACAAAATTCTAAACGGACAAATAACTGCGACAGTCCAAGGGGACGGTGAGACCTCTCATCTCAACACGGAAATATATTCCGTTTACGCACAAGGAAAAAATGCTATGCAGCAAATAAATTTTTTCTTTAGTCACATACAAAAGATATATACGTTATACATACTGTTGAGCCTAAAACCTTGGTTTATGGTAGACACCTCACCAATAGGCTATATATATATAGAGGGTCATATTAACTATTTTGTATACACGTAAAAGAGAAAGTAATAAAGAAAAGAATATGAGTTTTTTTCCCTACCTCTTCTGTTTCTAATCTATGATTTACATCATTTTTGTTTGGTCATCTTTTTTACATAGAAAAAATTGATTGGACTGAATTCATCAGCGACGATTCCTCATCATATACATCATATACATGGAGTTCATGGCCCTCATGGAGATTGGAAAGCTGCGCTGCACCACAGTACCGAAAACTCCACAGATTTCACTCCCCTTCTAGTCTCAGTAGTGTCCGTGACCGATCGGCACGGTTCCTCGTTGCGCTCGCGCGCGCTGCAGGGGCGGACGTGCGTGTTTGCTTGCTCGATCGCTACGGCCAGGCTCCCGTACGCGTACGCCATGCATGGCACGTCGTTCGGCGACGATCCTCATGCCGCGACGGACGGCACCGTGGCCGTGAGGCCGTAGCTTTCGGCGCGCTGGATCCATCGATCGGCACATGGGGCCCCCGATGGCCTCCGCTGCGCCGTGGCCACCCCGCACGGTCGCCGTCCGAGCCCTTGATTAGTTGCCCCCTGCTTTTATCACGGAGCTGGCTGCCTATAGCCGGTGGTTGCTTTGCGCATTGGCGCACCGCGCACGTACCAGTCCCTCTCACCAACTGTCCTACTACGTACTAGGCCCCAACCACGCCCTGCAGCCACACTTGTTATACTAGTGGCAAAAGTGAATTACGCGTACGAACGGGCTACTATCAGATGGGTTGGGAGACAATTTGCCGCAAAATTCAAAGGAAACTATTGGTATAGCATCGATCTCTTCGAATGATGCCTAGTTAGTTTGTGGATATAAGATGCCGCGTCACAGTGTCGATCAGTGCTGTCACCGTTTAGCTCGCCATATGTTACAGGCGTTCCGTATTAGATCCTTCTGTCTTCAACAACTGGATTGGAATTAGAGTAGGCGGCCCTTGAAGGCTTGAATGGGTGAAGTTAACGCGTCCAGAATACATATAGCCTGAGCATCATCATGCAATCAATCATTGGCAATTTGGCATATCCTAAGCTTCTATTGACCTTCAATCACAGTACTACGATCGAGGCCCACATTTTATGGACGCGTTAAGATGGTGAGGATGTGTGCTTAACAGCTTAAGCTAGCGGAAGTAAATAAAAGAACTAATCTTGAAATAATAAATTTGTTCATAAGGTCTGTTCCAACTGATTGATCACTTGGAAGAGCCTACGGAGCCGATCAGATCCTATTTCTTTTTTCCTTACTCCGATGTCCGATCAAGGTTCCTCAATTTGATTAATGTACCCCTATTATTGAAAGGAGCAACTTTTGAGCATACTATAGTACAAGAGCGATCAACTAAATTAATACCAACTAAACCACCATCCACATGCTATGCCAAATTTATTATTTTGGTCAACATACAAGTGCCCTTTATTAAAGGGCCAATTGCACCGTGACAGATTTGCGGACTTCCAAATCTCCTCCAAGATTAGAGAAAAATCCTCATACTTCCTTTTGACAAATTGGATCTTGAAGTGACAGGAGGCATGCACCCTTACAACTGGTGTTACCCACATTAATTATTGCCTCAAGTAGTGGAGGAAAACCTATCGCAACGCTTTACTTTAGCAGCTGATTCATCTCCTACATAAGTTCCAGCTAAGTCTCAGGCCAGCTACATCCAGTTTTTCTTGTCGTACGGCTGCTAATATAAGGGACTGCTCAATGACTGTGGTTGATGGCTCTTGAGTGCGACTGATATCTTTTACTGAAAATGAATAGTAATAGTTGAAAAAAGAATCTTTTAGAAGGAGGAGGTGAGCGGTGGGAAAAGTGAGGGAGAGATGCGTGTACGAGACAAGAGCAAGATGAGTAGGGTGCGTGATGCACTCATGACACTCGCCTTCTCCCTGGAGTGAGACAGGAGCGAGAGGAGTAGGGAAGCCGCTTTGAGAAATCGGTTTTTTATATTGACTTATAGCTTTTCTAAGCAAAAGTCAGCAGTAGAAGTCAATATAAACACATTCTAAGACTTCTAGACTTGTGTTTGATCTTCATGGAGTTGCCTTGAATCTGGATTGCTTATAGCAGGCTCATATCTCCAAAGGGCGAAAGCTCTGTCTGTTAGCTTTTTGTGTGGCAATTGTACTATAGCGGTTATTAATTTTTCTAAGTAAAAAAATAAGAAATAATAATAATATGAGAAAAAACACTGCTATATCGTTTGAGATAATGCAAAAGAATAAGTGAAAAAACTAAATAATCCAAAATTAAGAAGTCTGAAACTGAAAGCCATTTGAAGAGGGGCTAACTCAATGAAAGCTACTTCTCTATATGGTCTGTCTTTGGTCGGAGAAGAAGATAAATCCGGTGTCAAAATTATGTGTTCCACATTTTCCTTGGCAGGTCCATGAATTCGAGTTACATCAGAAGGCAATTTGCTGAGCTGGTATTATGTAATTTATACTGATAAATGGAATACATTATGTCCTAGATACGGCGGTGAATTAGCAGAAGTGAAAAAAAAAGAGAGGTAAGGATAGTTTGAAAAGCTTTAGATCAAGTGGTAGGTTTTTGGCAAATTTTGGATGTGAAATGAGTGTAAGAAAATGTGGCACATGACAATTATAGCTATGAGCCTGTGAAGGAAACATTAACCACCAAAAAAATCAAACATGCCTAACTTGTGTATAGCGAATTATGTGGTTTTCAAACATCAAGAGTACACTCAGCACTAACTTCAAAGATCAAGAGGAAGATGTGAAGTTTGTTATATGACACACTGGTATTAAGGTACAGACCTTTGTTTTTTTGAGACGAGGTCTCTACTTGTTGGTGCATCACAATTCACAACTTCTCCGGTCTCCAACTGCGAGCAAAGCTCGATTCAAGAGAACGAGTCATTAACCCCCAATCAATCCGTACTCGCGGAAAAAAAGAAGAAGAAAAGAATCGCACATCGACAGAACGGTGCGACGTTGCCATCAAATCCAACCGTGCGGGTAAGGCGGGCGGGCCACCCCACCCACATGCGCCGCGCTCGGTTGGTGCCAATTTGCCATGCGGCTGGCGAGCGGACGGGCGCCCGGCGCGCGCCGGATCCCCATCGTGCCGCGCGCGCTGCGCCACGCCGCCTGCGTATACGAAACCTACGCGGTGTAGCGCGACCACCAACCGTAGCACGTAACGTCGCGTCGCGTCCGTCCGGCCGACCGGCGCGCGCGCGTGCGTGCGTGGCTGTTTCGCTTGTTTGCAGCGCCACTGCTGCTCGAGAGCGGTGTGTGTTTTGGCCGCTTGTTCGAGCTCGTTTTGGGGGAGGCTCACGTGGGCACGGGCCGTAGTCGCGATCCGCGGGCTCTACCTTGCCAGCTTTTCCGTCGCGGGCAACGGGATTTGGGGACGCAAGATGCCAACGGGGTTTCAATGCTGCCCCCGTGCGAACCAATTCGTGGCCCTCCCAGACAAGCCGTTCCGTCCAACAGCCGGTGGCCACCTGCGGTATGCAGTGAAACTTGGATTCTTGGTGTTCTTCTGCGCCATAGCCTCCTATGCGCCATGTTGTGCAATTGCGTTTGACTATTCGCCACCGTGGCTAGCTATAGTTCAGTAGTTGTTTTCGTTTTAAACAAAATTACACCAATACGTTATGATAGCTGCATTACAAAGATTGAGCTAGCTAGCCCAAATGTCTAAAGCAGTGTGCATTTGTGAATGGTTGTGACAGAGCTTCAATACGAAATAGAGTGTCACATCTTCGAGGAAGCAAAATGTAAAAGAAAATTTACGCCAGAGGGTGCCATTTGAAAGGAACCATCGGGTTCTTAAGGAAAACTTCGCAACAAGCAGCAGTAAACCTATTTGACCCTTTTGAAATGTCACGTCTGCCTAAAATTGAACTTCCAACTACAAAATCAAGTAACCAATCCCGCTCACTATCAATACCAGGTATTTTACCCTCTAAGATAATCTAAAATCAATTTTAGCTGACGTGGAACACACGTGGCAGCCCAAATTAAGAGAAAAGATTATTGGTCCCACACATCAGCCCCTGTACTTTTCCTCTTCTTCCTTCTCCTCTCCGTCCTTCTCCTCCTCCTTAGATTTGGCAATGACAACCTCTGACTTCCCGCTTCTTTCCTTCTGACCACTCACTTTGTTAGATATTGCTAGGGGCGGTGCCCTACTCTTCTCTTCCGTCCATGTTGTCACCGCCCTCAATCTCTCCACATATCAAAACTTGGGGAGGTGATGAAGCTATTGCCATGAAGCTCCGTCGTGGCCACCACGTTCGATCCCCCTCTCTAGTGAGTTTTGGTCAATTTCGTTCGCGTCAAAACGTGTTCCACTACTTTCTCATCCAATCCCCAATGTTAATTGGATTTGTTTTTGCTCGCAGCCAATGAATTAAGTGTTTTCCTCTCCACTTGCGACTGGGATTCACAGTCGTTGCTCATCATTGCCTGCAAGAATCTACCAATTATTTTGCATTAGTGCACCCTCTCCTTTCCCTCTTCACTTTGACATGCTCAATTTGAGATCCCATCCACTGTGCCACCGTCCCTACGAGCGTCGCGAACCTCGACGGTCATGTACCTATGGGGCATCCAACGGTCGACCATGACATGCAGTACGCCGGCCTCGGCCTCCTCAACCATGGTGCATGGCGTGCTGGCCTCGGCTTTCTCTCCTCTTCCTATAGGATTTTCTTGGGATGATTGGTACTGGCACAACTGTTGATGATCGAATTGTCAATCTTGCAAATAATACGAGAAAGGAGGCTGGATTCCTTAGAAGTATTTAGGAAGAGAAAGAAGATGATCTTTATTACAATGAACTGGTTACAAAGGGGCCTACAAAAGGGAATTAACTAGTCCTGGTCTACAATCTTCCTACTACTCGGAGGATCTTGATTGCTTTGACTTGTTCTTTTGATTCTCCTCTGGATTTAGGATCGATTGTTCTTCTGTCTTTTCTTATCAACCTTTAAATACCGTTGAAGAGGAGCCAATTATCCATCTGAGGAGACGTCTCATGGATCATCACATCCGATCGGATGGGTGGTTGCTTTTAGAGAGAGATATCTGAAGATAATTGATCTTCGATTATTGTCAATGGGAGATAATCATGGAAATAACTGTATGGTTATTGTTGTTAGAGATACATGGTCAAAACATTGTGTTGTTTGAGATAGATAAAGCACGTGCTTCATCTATTGCACGGGAGGAGTTCCCTGGAAGCGGGACCTCATACCAATTCATGAACTCTCCGAGTGATCTACTGGTCAGGCAAAGTGCGCAGTAATCCTCCAGCCAGGGTACTCAAGAAATAGCTTTAGAAAGCTTATGACCACATGGGTCTTATGGCCTTAATTAAGTGTTAAAGCCATATTTAATGGATAGTTTAATCACTACCTTAGTGCATTCGATGCAAGTCATCCTCCTTCCCAGGGCGGTTGTACGTACCCTGGAAGTTGGCCATCAGAAGATCGCAAAGGTGCTTCCACGAGTAGATTTACTCGAATGGCTAGTTCAGCAACCAAGACTGAGTAGATCCTTCGAGCATAGTCGGTAAATAGTTTGCCATGACATGCTCGCCTCCTCCTGCTGCCCGAACCACAGCCGTGTAAATTTGGAGGAACTCGACGAGATTCTAGGACCCATCCAATTTCTCCATATTCGCCAGTCAAAACCGTGGTGTCCAGCGCACTGCTCAGAGTTCGGGCACAAATGCCCAGCATCCTATGACGATTTCTTGTCGTCTCCTTTGCGGGAAAGGGTAGTTGACATCACCAGGTGATCGTACTTGACGATGCCCAGCAGTCAATGGACTCGACCGATAGTGAGTCTGGTCTATACGGGTAGTACTCCTCGTACTCCATCTACTGGTGCAGATTCCTTGCTTGAAGCGGGGACCGAGCATCAACTTGCCGTTCCAGAGCCTTTCAAAGTACTCTCCTCTGACTTGTATTGCGATCGGGAGTCCAACACACCCTGTCATCATGCCGAACCCAACTAAGTGAGTTTTGTGATCGACTAGATGTGGTCATACCTTGCCCGCAGCATATGAATTATCGGTGTTTTAATACCAATCTTACATATGATTTGTTTGGATTCAGAAATTCTCTTAAAAGACTAAGCTATGGTCTTGCAAAACAAGGACATGGGAATCTTTATCCAGGTTCGGGCCTTCTCCAAGGAGAATAATAACCCTATGTCCTGTGTGATTACTAATCAAAGGAAACAATTACAAAGAGTGTAATGTGGAAAAGAGTCTGCACTATCTCTAATCTGGCTTCGGTCCCCCTTTCTTCCCCTGATGTTAACTGTCAGACCCAGATTTTGCAATCCAGAATCTACTGTGTTTAACTGTACTATTCCCTGGATCAGTAGATAGTACACACGATTCTGATTCGAATATCAAAGTACATATCATACGGAAACGTAAATGTAATAGTAGACTTACACATGGGCCGATGAGGCCGAAATCAATAAATTGCAGCAGCGGAAGAACGAAGCACACAGGTGGGACCTTCAGGACATGCCCACAGGCAGCCAACTGGAGGTTCGCGGCCTAGTTCTCGACATCTTCATCTTCTTTGCCATCATGATCCAAAAGTATTGTTGAAGCGCAGTGATCTGATTCCCGCTTCTGAATTTGTCGCAAAAGCAAGCGTGAGCACTCCGACCCCGTGCTCCGCGAGCCAATATACAGAATGCAAATAAATAGTATGCATGGCATACAAAGGAAAGGCTCGGGTTATTTTATTTGCCAAAAATTTGCTTTTAGCGGCATTATTATTCTTAATTAATCAAAGTTTTATTATTACTACCTAACTCCATACTACAATTACCAAAATCGACTTAATCCACCGAAAATGCACTCTATTTATTGACTGTTGTCTAAAACTCCAAACAGCAAGTATCATCATTTATTTAATCTACCGATCATACTTTGTATTTTGAATTATTAATAATCCAATCTCACATTACTATTCATCAGCCCCTTACCTCTGAACTCTAATAATTTTCTAGAATAATTACTTTCAATCCACTGATATCATTTGTATTCAATCCTTTTTGTCATTGATTCCAACCCATAATCCATCTCATTTTCTTCTATCTATCACTAGCTAATCCTCAAATACACTTCCACCGAAAATTCAATTTACCAAGATTATAATCCATTGATTGTTATGCATCCTCCAATCTTCTCATAAATTCAATTCATCCCTCTAGTACTTGATCACTCCTATTAATTCCCATTATCGCCAATATCTTCCAAGAATTTATATTAATCATTAGTGTAGTAATCCGGCGATTTACCTTTGCACCCCATAATTCTCCAAAATCGATTCATTACTATATATCCATCAAGAATATCACTAATCAAGAATTATACTCCAATGCTTGTATTATTTCTCCTAATTCCTGAAAATTCGATTGGATCATTTATCATTTAAATCATCTATGTAGCTTATCTATTCAGCTAGACTTTACCCATTTATCTCCCTTAGAACCCACGCTATCATTTCCTATTCAAGATCGACATGAATCCACCAATACCTTCGTGTGTACTCTACAAACATTCCTCTCTTTTACTCGCGACCCTGTTTATTCCACCCATATTTTATTTTGTAAGAATAGGAATGCCACTATTTGAAATATAATACATAAAATTTCCTGAGACCTAACAGTTTTGAGCAAAAACATAATGTTCAAGGAATATTAATATGAATTTCCATATATATGGCATCACACCATATGCCTAATATCACCATAATTTCTCCATACATACGGCATCACACCATATGACATTTTTCAGCGTTATAACCGCTTAACTTACCACTGGGACGACACCCGGGACAACTCAAATCAGGGCTTTCCTCTGCCCTTCCACTTTTCCATTCCCATTTTTCAAACATTTTTAAATAGAACTATATCTAGCTAAGTTTCCATTCCCATTTACTTTTGAAATTCCTTTATATTTACAAAAAGCCAATAAACTCCAAATTCAAATGTAAAGCAAATAAAATAATCCAAAAACTTCATAATTTAATATTTATATTTTCCAGGATGTTACATTAACCTTTAAATAGCTAACGAAGCGATGGCCATTGTCCCACGCTAGAAGATGCCTTAACGCTTCAGGTGACAACCGTCCGGAAGAAGTTATTGTCAGAGAGATAGTGGTCTGTTCGTCATGCAGCAGTTGTTGTCAAAGAGAGATCGTGTGTGGTTATTAGATAAACGCATGTTCTAACTGCCTTATCAGACGCTCCACGATGTAGTAAGACATCGTTTGACAAGTTGATTAGGGATATAGAAACCACAGAATAGTCTACGATCACAAGGTGATCACAGGACTGCTTACGACTATGAGGTCGTAAAAGAGCTTACGACTTGATGGTCGTAGAAGAGCTTACGACCATAGAGTAGTCATAGGAGAACTTACGACTTCATGGTCGTAGAAGAGCTTATGACCACAGAGTAGTAGTAGAAGGACTTACGACTTCATGGTCGTAGAAAAGCTTGCAACCATGGAGTAGTCGCAAAAGGACTTACGACTTGATGGTCGTAGAAGTCGTAAAAGAGCTTGCGACCATAGAATAGTCTAGAAGGACTTACGACTTCATGGTAATAGAAGAGCTTACGACCATAGAGTAGTCAGAAGAGGACTTATGACTACTTTGTGAATCTTCTCCCTTATCCATAAAGTGTATATCTGGTGGATATAGTGATGTAATAACTTGAGAATTATTCTATCCTCATCAAATGTAATATGAAATATTCTATGTAAAGTCTTACCTTTATCAACAAAGTTATTTCATTTCTTCAAACTTGTGAAGAGTACTTGTATCTTCCCAAACCACCGACTGCTTGTTTAGTAGTAAAACTTACTAAGTAAATAGTCGACCAAGTAAAAGATGCAGTTTATACCGATCAGTTGACTAAGTTTATCAATGCACTATGATTATGTTGTAAAAAGGATTGAGCAGTTTCTCGAAAATCATTTTGGACAAAGCCAGTGAAAGATTTTGACCAGTTTTAGATGCCTCTTCCATAATCATGATATATTGTAGTCCAAAACTCGATAAAAATACTATGACAAAAACTTATTGAATGATAAGAAAATATGCAAGAATGTATGCAAAAAGACAAGTATTTTTATTTGTAGTCTCTATCCAAACTAGTCATAAGATAGCTGAGGACTAAAGGTATGAACAAAACTTCCCAAAATGTATTCACTCTCGAATTTCAACTGGAAGCAAAGATGCTAGGAAAAATGCCATCGCTAGAAAACTCCTTCCAGTAGATGTGACCACATGTAGAGGGGAAAGATTTTGACTAGGAGGTTTTCCGTATGTCGACCAGGTTAAACAAGAGAAGAATAGAATGTAGAAGTAAGAAATAAAGCTTTCGAGCTCTCGAGCTATTTAGTGACTATGTTAGTTGTTTGTTTGCTTTTTTACTAGTTTTCCTTTGAGGAAAGAGTGCAAATTATCGTAAGAACCATCAATGTGAATGTTACGATAATAATCTGTATGGCATTTAACTAGAATGCAAAGCCAATGAAGTAAAAAAAATCCCTTATGAAGTAAAAAATCCTTTAGAAGGGATTTAGAGAAACATATATATATATATATATATATATATATATATATATATATATATATATATATATATATATATATATATATTTCTTCTGTTAGTTCAAACAACAATGATAGTGTGTGACCAAGCTTGGGATAATGAAGTACAAATAAAATTACTTATCAGAAAAAAGGATAACAATGTAACTTTATTGAAATATGAAAAAGAAGTACATTACATATAGAACTTATGCAACTAATCGATGTTCCAAGAATTAGAAATGGCACGCCCATCTAACATCGCTAGTCGTACTGAGCCTAGTCTGGTGTCTTCGACCATAGTGCAGGGAACTTCCCATTTAGACAAAAGTTTATTGTGATTTGCCTGGCTCTCAATTTTTCTGAGAACCAGATCTCCCATAGCTAGGCTACGAGGTTGCACTATACAATTGTGGTACCTTCGCATGGCTTGTTGGTAAACTACCAATCGTATTAGGGTTACATTTCTTCGTTCTTCAAGGAAGTTAATGTCATCGACCCAATGTTCTTTTGATCATTATCATTATAATGATTTGTCTGAGTAGATGTAATCTTTAATTCTGGAGGAAGCATTAGTCGCACGACTGGTCGTGGTCTAATAGCTCATAACATAGAAGGAAGTTCTTGTACCCAAGCTCCTAACCATTGTGTTAACTAGTAGAGCACTCAGTATTTAATTTTTCATTAGTATATAATTGGCTCTTTCTAATGCCTTGCTACTCTGTGGATGAGCCATTAAGGTATAGCATACCTTGATACCTAGATCTTAGCAGAATTTCTAAAAAATTTTGCTTGAAAATCAGGTTTCGTTGTCTGTGATTATATGACTGGGAACACCAAATCGTGTAATCATATTTTTTCATATGAATTTCTTGGTAGCTTCATCTGTTTATTTTAATAACTATCTTAGCTTTGGTCCATTTTGTGAATGTATCAATCATTGCAAAAAGAAATTCAAAGTCTTTGGGTGCTCTTGGGAAAAGTCCTAGAATAACTAAACCCTAGGTTGTGAAAGCCTAAGAAAGTGAAATTGTTTGCAGAGTTATGCAGGTTGATGTACGTGTCAGCTATAGAACTGACATTGTACACACTTTGAGACAAATTCTTTGGCATCATAGAGGCGGTCGGCCAATAATATCCTCATCGAAAGGCATTATCGACCAGTGTTCTGTAGGAATCATGTACTCAAGAGACTCCTCCATTTATTTTGGATGTTAAGTGCAAACCATTTGTTTGAGATATAAATCTCGTAAACACTCGGTGGGTTCCTTGTTTATATATGATACATTCGATCTGAGTGTATGATTTGACATTTTGAGCTGTACGATCAACCTCTACGTCATCTTCAGGAGGTGTGCTATGCTGAAGATATTCATATATTGATGTCATCCAATCATTATTGGGGTCGCTCTGAGAAATATTCATTGGAGCATCTTCAAAATGATCGACTACCAAGGGTTTGTCAAGTTGCTCAAGAAATACTCCGAGCGGGACGGGTGATCTTGAGGAAGCCATCCATGCCAACTAGTCTACTAAAAAGTTTTTCTTTCTAGGAATATGTTAGACCTCAAAACCAAAGAATGATTTTATAGCCTCCTTACTTCCACAAGACAAGATGACATCATGGTACTTGTGCATTTATACTCTTTTCCTATTTGATTCCTTACTAGTTAAGAATTGTCTTTCACTAGTAATCTACGAATTTGGAGTGCTTTGGCTGCTTGGAGCCTTGCTAGCAAACCTTCGTACTCTGCCACATTGTTTGTAGTGGGAAAGTTTATCTGGATGGTGTATTTAATATTTTCTCCAGTAGGAGAAATCAGGACTACTCCAACCCCCAAGCCCTTTATCGCCAAGGACCCATCAAAGAACATAGTACAATGGTCATAGTTTTTGTACTCGGGTCCTTGGATAGGTTCAGGGTTTGTCCACTCAGCAATGCATTCTGCTAAATCCTGGGACATAATGGCTATTCATGAAATGAAATGGAGATCAAACTCCCGAAGTTTGATAGCCCATTTTGCAATTCATTATGATGATTCCTTATTTTGGAGAACTTAACTTAGAGGATATCTGGTCGGTATCATAATTTTGTTGGCCTGAAAGTAATGTCTATCTCCCTTGAAGTCATGAGGAGGGCATATAATGACTTTTGTATTTCTGGATAGCTTTCTTTTGGTCCGTGTAAGACTTCACTTACGAAATTACTGGTCATTGGAAATTGTCACGTTCAATGACAATATCGAAGTACTGAATGCTTGTAGTGTAGCAGCCAAGTACAAGAGCAAAGAATCTTTCGGTTTTAGAGAGACTAAACTTGGGGTATTTATCAAGTATTTCTTGGCTTTTTCAAATGCATTATTGGCTTTTTAGTCCACTCAAAATTTTCATGTTTCCGAAGAAATTTAAAGAAAGGCAACCCTTTTTCTCCTACATATGCTATGAAACAACCTAGCGCTGCCGTACAGTCGGTCAGTTTTTGTACATCTTTCTTGGTGGTCGAAGGACGCATTTGTTCGATAGCTGCTATATTTTCTAGATTAGCTTCTATTCCTCTTACCTAAACTAGGAAATTAAGAAGCTTCCCGGAGAAGACTCCAAATACGTACTTCTCTGGATGTAACTTAAAGTTATTTTCTTCTTAAGTTAGAGAAAGTTTCTTGCATGTCAGAGATATAATCTCCAATGTTGACGCATTTTACAACCAAATCATCAACATAGGCTTCTAAGATCCTACCAATTTGTGAACTAAAGGTTTTTTTTGCATTAACATTTGAAAAGTGGCACCAGCAATTTTGAGACCAAACAATATTTTCACATAGCAAAAAGTTCTGTATGAAGTGATGAAGGAAGTTTCTCTTTATTTTCATTACTCATGCTAATCTGGTGATACTCAAAATATGCATCTAAAAAGCTTAATATCTCATTACCGAAAGTAAAGTCAACAAGCTAATGCATGCGTGGAAAGTGAAACTCATAATTCGAACAAGCTTTATTAAGATCTATGAAATCTACACATATTCAACATTTTCCATTACTTTTCTTAACCATTACAGGGTTGGTAAGCCACTCTAGATGGTCAACTTTGTGAATAAACCCAGGTTTGAGAAGCTTGTTAACCTTAGACTGGATTGCTTTCTTCCGGTTAGGTGCAAAACGATGTAGTTTTTTCTTGACTAATTTCTTATCAAGCTGAAGTGCTAGCCTGTGCTCGATCACCTCCATGGGGACTCCAGGCATGTCGGATGCCTACCACACAAATACATCCGAGTTTGCTCAGAGAAGGAGACAAGTGATGCTTCCAATTTAGGATCAAGTTTTGCCTCGACCAACAACTTTTGACTAGTTGTACTGGTACTCTCAAGTCTAAATGGCGCTTTGATGATTCCTGACAAATTATTCCTGTCGAGATGTACATCGTTGATCTGGTCGGAGGTTTTTGGACCCAACTTTGTCCTTGAGTGCCTTACCTATACAGGAGGTGGGTTAGTAGTCCTGGTCGGCAATTCATTGAATAGTTCGAGGGACTTACGATCGCAAACGTAAGCCATTTTTCTATCTCCTCAAACTATAATGACTCCTTTTAGTCTAAGCATTTTGAGGCTTTGATAACCGTAATGCGTGACTATCATAAATTTGGCTAAAGTCGGCCGACCAAGGATCCCGTTGTATGCAGTTTCAAAATCTACTACATCAAATGAGATTCTTTTCGTTAGGATGTTATCTAGACTTTCAAATGTAACTAGTAGGGACACTTAGCCTAATGGTTTGCCCGAAGATCCTAGGACTATGCTATGAAAGGCATACTTCATAGGCTTCACTTTTGACTTAGGAACTTACATTTCTTCTAAAGTTCCTACAAATAAAATGTTTAGAGAACTACCTCTATCTACAAGAACTTGATTAACTTTACAATTATTTATAGTAGGGTTTACAACGATAGGGACACTACCTAGCTGAGTAGATAGTCTTCTCAGCTGAAGAAGATGGTTGTCTCCGATCACCTAAATGGCAACATAGTGACCTAGGGTTGTGCAGTTTCAAATCGAACCGAAAAAACCGTACCGAAAGAACTGAACTGGTCAACTCGGTTTGACCGATTTTCGGTATTCGGTTCGGTAGCTAGAAAACTGGTATTTCTCTGATTCGATTTTTTTGGTACAAACTGAGGAAAAACCGAATTTCCCGGAAAAACCAAACAGCCCGTCTCACGCTGCGGCTCAGCTCTGCAGCCTGCGCCTCAGCGCTGCGGTCTCGGTCTCGGCCCACCAGCAGTCAGGCACCGACAGCCCGACGGGCCACACATGCAGCAAACGGCTACGTCAAGTGAACCCTAGCCGCAGAGCGCATCAGTGCAGACCGACGCCCCTCGGCCCTCGCCTCGGCTCACCAGATCCGCTCGAGACCTCGAGTCTCGTAACCCTAAAGCTCGTCAGCTCGCTGCTCGGCTTGCCAGATCCGCTACCAGTGTCCGTGTTCCCCCAGTCGCCAGTCCCAGGCTCCGCCTCTGCCTCCTTCGGTGCTCCACTGCTCCGCACCTCCGCGGCTCCGCCTCCTTCGGTGCTTCACACCTCTGAAACCTCCGGTACTCCACGCCTCCGCCACCTCCGGTGCTCCGCACCACCTCCACCAGGTCTTCTCCTCTCCATTCACTAGATGTCTAGATCTAAAATTTGAAATGCTCTAGAGTAATCCGAGTATCCGACCTCCGGTGCGTTGCGCCCCCAGTCCCAGGCTCGGCCAGCAGCCGCTCCCCGCTCGGGCTCCGGTGCTCCGTCTCCGTCGGTGCTCTCCCCAATTCCACTCCAGTCCGAGACGGCGAGACTGAGACCCAGCCTCCCAGGCCCGGACACCGGCCTCCTCCCTCTCCCAAGACGCTGGAGTTACGGAGTCAATAGGATCTTGCGAAGTAAGTCCTTTCTCTCTATTTCATTTGGCAAATATTAATTGGTAGAATGCTATTGCCAGATTGCTAGTTGGCTATCTGCTGCCTATGCCTAGTCTGTTGTGACTTGTGAACTTGTAAGTTGTAATGTTGTTGGCAACTTGTTGTGTAGTAGACAACTTGCCAGATTATTTAGCTTATCACAACTTGTTGCATACTTACCAGATTGCTAGAATGCTAGTTGCCTGCCTAGTTTGTTGTAATGTTACTTGCCAGATCCAATGATCCATGCATGTCAGCATGTGCAAGATTGCTAGAAGGCACGGTTAATATGTAATGTTGTTGCATACTTGCATTGGTTAATGGTTAATCGGTTATCTATCTTTGCATTTTTGGATTATTAGATGTCTGAGTCAGATGATATTGCAAATATTGATGTTGCTGCTGCTGGGTCAGTGGGTATGGGTATGAATGTGAATGTGGGCAGTGATGAAGCTATTGGTCCCAATGAAGCTCAAGATGGAAAGAAACAAATGAATCCCAGATCAGAGATATGGAACCATTACACGCAACTACCAAATGACCGGAATAAGGCTAAATGCAAGTATTGTTCTCGGATCCTTGCCTGCGATTCACAAAAAATGGTACCTCCTCACTAGTCTCTCATGCAAAATGTGTAAGAAGCATCCTGCCAAGATCAACAGTCAAACTGAACTAAGCTTCCAACGTAGTGTAGATGGCCAAAGTAGTTGCATAGTACCTTGGCAATACAATGCAGAAGAGAATCTTTTAAAGGATTCTCGTCAAACAATTAGCCTCACAACCGACACATGGGCTTCTTCAACCCTTCAAAACTACATGGTTCTCACTGCGCATTACATTGATAGCAATTGGCGACTTAACAAAAAAATCCTTAACTTTTGTTTGGTAGACAGTCATAAAGAGGAAGATATTGGAAAAACACTAGATAAATGCTTGCTTGAGTGGGGCATTGAGAATGTGTGCACTATTACGGTAGATAATGCTAGTTCAAATGATAGAGCTATAGGCTACATGAGGAGTGCTTTGAAAAATCGTGGTGGTACATTTGCGAAAGGTAACCATCTTCACATGAGATGCGTAGCTCATATTATTAATCTTGTGGTTCAAGATGGGTTAAAGACAATGGCTTCTGCTATTTCCCGTATTCGTAATGCTATCAAATATGTGAGAAGCTCCAATTCAAGAATGAATACCTTTAAAAAGTGTGTGCAAATAAGCAAGGTTGAAGAAAAAGGTTTGGTGTCTCTCGATGTGTGCACTAGATGAAACTCGACTTATCTTATGTTAGAGACTGCCGTGGGTTTTGAGAAGGCATTTGAGCGGCTTGAACTTCAGGACCCTTCCTATAAGGCTGAGTTGGGTGTGGATGGGGTTCCAACATATGATGATTGGGTGTATGCGAAAGATTTCAAAGCCTTCTTGAAACATTTCTTTGACCTCACGAAAAAAGTTTCAGGCACTCAGTATATTACTTCCAACATTTTCTTCGAAGATATTGCTGGTATAAATTATTTGTTGTTTGATTGGAGTCAACGTGATGACGGTGATGATACTACCTTCAAACACATGGCTATTAAGATGAAGGAAAATTTTGATAAATATTGGGGGGATCCTGAGAAGATGAACAACTTAATTTTATTACTGCAATTCTTGATTCTTGTCGGGACCCCGGATTTCTGAACCCGGACCCTCTGTGTATTACTGCACTAGTCCCAGATCAAAGCTAGTGCACACAGTTAAACAGAAATGAATACATAACCAGCAACGCTTTATTACAATATTAAAGAGTACAGACCGAAAAGTCTCATTATTACAATTGAGGTTTCAAGACCTCGCACACACGAAACACAGCGGAAGCAAAAGATAAACTCGGTGAAGACCCATCAATACGCCACAGGCAATTGACTGGGGAAGCGCGACCTAGAACTCCTGGAATCCTTCGTCGAATCCACCCGCGAAGAAGTCGTAGTCGCCTTCTTGAGGTTCGTACTCCTCTGGTTATTATTTTTGAGTGTAGCATGTGAGTACATAAAGTACTCTGCAAGTCTTGGGAAAAATACAATAGATGCAAGGCTTGACAAAGGAAGGCTATATGGTTCTTTTGCACAAAGCAACATTTTCATTTATTTACTTCTAATTATTTTCGAAGGCATCATTTTAATAAAGTAATTGTTTTAACAGAACTAACATTAACTTTCTAGTGAAGGTTCCAACTACCAACACTAGTTAACCAATTACAATTGGTCAAGTTTAAACTGCGGGTTCCATCCACCCTCTCTGACTCCAATCGCCAGGATACCCTTCCGAGAGTTCCCTCCACTCTCGGAATACAAAACTTTGATTTTTAAAACCAAAAACCAGAAATCTACCATGTGAATGCATTCCTTGCCCGCTCTTGACCGTGGGCACGGCTATTCGAATAGTTTTACACTCTGCAGAGGTTGTACAACTTTACCCACAAGAGATAAATTATCCTAGAAGTCAACACGCTTCCTTTGGCATGAGACGCAGATAAAATATCACAAAGCCTTTACCTTACTCTAATCTAGCTAGATACCACCCGCTGAGGTTTCACCGCAGGTAGGCTAACTGCCCGAACCGAAGCCCCCTCTTGCGCCATATGAGTACAGTAAATCTCTGTCCCTCACTTGTGAATAACCACCCATCCTCGGCACCCACTTTCCACTCGTGGCACCTAAACTAGACTATCATAAGTTAGTCGACTAGATCGTACCCATATAGACTTGTGGTTGTACGGTTAATGCTCAGTCTGGACAAACACAAGCGTCGGTCCTTAGTTGACTAGGGTGGAACATACACTTTACAAGATCTCGTGCTTCCTGCACCAATCCAAACCAACCATCCACCCTAATCTAAACCAACTTTCACATTTTAGTTTATTTTAAAAGAACAGTGGTAACTCCAATTACCACTAAACTTATAAACACAAAGGTATTACAATAATTCATAATTTCCCATTTGCAAGATTTATGAGGTATTCATTAGCATGGCTAAGCATTGTTCTACCATTCTAATATCAACAATTAACTATATTACTCTCATTAATGAGTCAAAGGAATTTCTAGGGTTGCAAAGGTACATGGCAATCAACTTCAAGTGAGGGCATAACAAAGTTGGGGTAACTAATATCTTAAGATTTGAACTAATATTTTATATAAATAGCAATGCACATAATTTAAAATAATTAAAACATTTCAAAATCATAGGTTCAAGATGATCAAAGGAGACTTGCCTTGCTCGGAGACTTGATGTTGCGAATCGTCAAAATCGAACTCTCCAGATTAGTCGTAGTCTACACGCGAAGAACCAAACAAAATAAAATCAAATAAAACCCAATTAAAATCCAAAAATTATAAAATATATAATGATGGATAGAATATGATTTTAGATGAATTTAGGATAAAGAATCAACGGATTCGGAGTTCGTATGAGGGAGATCGAATATCTAGAAGTTTTGGACATCACATGAAATGATAACAAAATACGAGGATTACTTTTTGAATAGTACGGTGTCGATTGGCTACAAGGTGGCTGGCGAATGGGCAAAATGGAATGCTAGCAATGAGGCGAAGGTGGTGACATGGGTACAGCGACGAGGAACGGCGGCAATCACCGGCAGTGAGTGAAAAACGGCACCGACTGCACGGTAGCGACAACAACAGGTTGGAGAGAGATAGTACCGGGTATGGAACGTGGAGATGTAAGATGAGCGTGGGGTAGTACACGGTATGGTGAGGCTAGGAAAATTATTGGCTAAGCTGAAAATTAATCGGAGACGATACAATCGACGTTTGAATGACGACAGTGGAGAAACAGGAAAAATTTGATATCTTGGTGCTCGGTGGAGCGAATGCAAAACCATTTGAAAGGTAACTACCTGGGATGGTTTGGCATGATATGACGCGATTGGATTGGGGAAAACACCACCGGATAGATGGGGACACGAGATGCCATGGGCGGCCATGGCGAGGTGTCGGAGGCGAAATTTTGTGGAGGCTTTTTGGGGAAAAGGAAGGAAGCACGGTGTAGAACGCAGTGAAGTAAGTCTAAGAAAAATTACGACATGGGCTAAGGCTTAGCAGAGGCGACGAATCGACGTCGGGAGTCACAAACTGCCATTTTCGCGGAAAGCTCAATTCCTGACAATTGGCTCTACGAAAAATTAAACAAAATGGTAGAAAAATTTCTTAGAGGCTAAGACACAATATGACGCGACCAAAAATTGAAGCGCTTACCAAAAAGGGGTGTACGCGCGAAGGTACAGTTTTAGTGTTTGGGCCTGACAAGGTCGACGAGGACTCGGGGGATCTTCAGGTGATGGCGATGGAAGCACGATGTAGAACGCGTCGGATGGTGGTGGAACACGGTGGAGAAGACATTCAACGACCGACGGGTTGACATCGGCGTTCCGGGCAAACGGAGAGGAGTTAGTGGGTGAGGTTTGTGGCGAAACGAAGAGGAGAACATGAGGAACGCAATGCTCACCTTGGTTGTGGTGGAAGATGCACGGTCGGCCTGCAGCGAGGAGAGAAGCGGCAGCGCGATTTGGCCACGCAGTACTCGGCGATGCTCGCGAAACTCCGCGGCGAGGAAGCACCACGTAGAACGCGCAAAGGCGAAGCCAATGGTGTGGCTAAATGTGGCGGAGCTCCACTGTAGGCGGCGCAAATGGCTGAAGAACGTCGTTTTGTTGGTGAGAGAAAAATGCCGTTGCGGCGAGGAGAAAGGGAGAGAGGCCTTGAGATTTCAGAGACTTGGTGAGGAGGAGGAGAGGCACCCGGTGCTCCCTTTTATAGGCGTGGAGGTGGACGGGAGAGGGAGATCAACCAACGATGTCATTTAGAGCAACAGTTTCATTTTTGTGTAAATGCACATAAAGGAGGAGAGGAACGGTCGGGAATGGAGGAGTCATGAAGAGAGCAAGTGAATGCACTTGATTGCACGAAAAATCGTTGAGAAAATCTTGAGGAATGAGAGCTTTAATATCTTGTTCATGGCGGCCACGTTCGGGAAGAAACGAACGGACACATTGGAGAAGAAGGCAGGAGAGAGAAAACGGGAATAAAAAATAATATACTTTTTTCCGAGAAAAAAATAATAAATTCGAAACAAAATCACGAAAATTCCACAAAAATCCTTGGAAAAACTAAAATACCAAATAAAATAATTTCGGATTTAATTGAAGCATATTTTAACCATTTAAAATATTTTTACTTTCTAAGCTTTAATTTAATTCAAATAAATTTGAAAATTCCAAAAATTTAAAAAGAGGATAGAAATGGATAGATTGGGATTTTAGATGAATTTAGAAATTTTAATGGACTTAATCGGAGTTAAAATGAAGAAATACGATCTTTTGGAAATTTAAAAGGAGAGAAAAAGAATAAACTGATTTTCTGGAATTATTTTTAAACTGAAATGACATCATCAAGGGAAATGATTTTCAGAGGATTTATATTTCTATGGAAAAAGGAATTTATGATGTTAGGGTGACGTTAGCAGAGATTTTGATTTTCTGGCCGGATTATTTTTCAACAGGAAAAGGGTTTTATTCACTTGACAGGTGGGACCGGCTTTTGTGGACTGGGTCCGTAAACCGGGGAGAAGGCTGAGGTGGCACGCAGTTGGCGTAGCGCTTGCGTAGCTCACGACTGCTGAGGTGGCGCACGGGGACTGAGGGCATCAGCGGATGACGACGCTGCTGGGGTCGGCGAGGGGTGTGCGAGAGGGAGGAGGACATGGGGAGTTACATGCACCTTGGCACGACACTCAGAAATTCTCGATGGTAGCCAGCGACGAGGATGCAGGGGTGGCGAAGTGAGGGCGACGAACGGTTATCGGTTACACCAAAGTTAAGGACGACGCAAAGACGAGTAAAGAGGGAGATAAGCGGGCTTTAAAGTGGGGAAATGGTGGAGGTTGAATGCGGGAGTGATTAGGCTTTCAACTGTAGCAAATGCTCTGGCTAACGAGAAGAAACAGCCACATTCAAGAGCTCAGGCGGGGCATTAATGGTGGCGGTGGAAGGTTGAAGAAGGCAAGAAGAAAGAAGAAGTCGATCATGGGGTTGGGTGTCAATGAGAGAGGAAGAGAGAGGAGGAAGGAGTGGACGGTCGGATGAATGCCACGAGGCGAAAGAGAAATTAGGGCCATCGAATTAAAACGAAGGGGTAAGTGAAGGTGGGTGGCTGAGATTAAACCGGGCGGGGATGGATTGAATCAGGGAGCGACACGTGATGGCCGAGTAGAGAGGTTGAGGATTACATTTGATTTAGATTTAGAAATAAAATTTAGATAACTCCAAATAAAACTCAGAAAATCACAGAAAATCCAAATAAAATTCAAATACTTTAAAATAATTAATTTGAAATTAAATTTTTCAGGAAGAGGATTTTTGGGATGTTACAATTCTAGGTACAAGTAATTATTAATCTGAGTCAATGTATGGATGTTTTTATTAACCAATGTTCACTAACTTTGTTTTTTAATGTTTGTGTAAGGACTAAGCAATCTGATTTCTTCAAGTACGCGATTACCTCGACTTATGGGCATATTAAAGGTGCAAAGATCTGGGATAAAGTAAATAGGGCATTGTTAGATCATTTTGAAGAATTCAAGAAGATGTACTCTCCGAATAAAAACCAAAGTGATAGACAAGTAACATTAGATACACAAAATACTAGTGGCACTGAGCATTCAAGTGCATCTACAAATTTTATGAGGTCTTTATATAATGAGAGAATGAAAGTTTCTAGTGGAGGTGGTGGCAAATCTGAATTAGATAAGTACCTTGCTGAAGATATAGAGGATGATGATCATGGCTTTAATATTCTCTCTTGGTGGAAGTACAACTCACCTCGTTTTCCAATCCTCTCATGGATGGCCCGTGATATATTAGCAATCCCTATATCAAATGTTGCTTCTGAATCAGCTTTTAGTACTAGTGGTCATGTTCTTGATGATTTTAGAAGCTCCTTGACTCCATTCACACTCCAATGCTTGATATGTGCACAAGATTGGTTGTGTTCTTCAAAGCGCATTAATGTGGAAGACGATTTAGCGGATTTGTCTAAATTTGAAGAAGGTACTATAATATATGCAATATATTTCTATTTATAAGTGATAGCAAATTGGACATTGACAGCTGCTTCAACTAAATAGCTTATTTTTCATGTTTTGAAGGCATTGAAATGTCAGGCCTAGATCCAACTCCAACAGCAAGTGTGTACTCCTCGGATTGAGTTTGATGCTTTTGTTATTATTTCAAAATTAGACTATCTAATGTATGTGTTTGCCGGCCACAAACTCTAATGAATATTCTGTTTGCAAGAACTAACCAATATCGTGCTTATATGTTCTGTGATGGTTTTGATGCAGACTCTGCTTGAGTCTTTGTCTTTGGTTTATGTCTTCTTTGCTGAGTGCTCTTTGTGTCTTGTCTTTGTCTTTATGTCTTCTTTCTTTGACTTTATGTCTTTGCTAGTCGCCGCTAGTTTCATTTGTTTTGTTTGCCAGACTGCTACTGCTGCTGTCCAGTTGTGCTGCTGTAATATGTAATGTGCTGCTGGTTTATGACTTTACTCTTTATTTGCTGCTCTCGCTAATCTGCTTCTGGAGCTCGAGTCTTTGCCGTTGCATTGCTCGCCGCATGTTTGCTTGACTGTTTGTCTGCTTGAGAGTTGAGACTGAGTGATATACTGAATACTGATATGTGCTGTCAGTGATGTGCGGGCGTGCTACTGCTGGTCAGCTGGTTTATGAATTATGGCTTTAGTCTTTAACTCTATGTGTGCTGCTGGGTGCTAGTTTAGTTGCTGCTGGTTGCCTAGTTTTGTCTGCTAACTGCTATATACATATACTGCTACTGCTGTTGCCTGCTGTGTCCGGCTGTGAGCCTATGACCGTCACTTTGTGTCTCTGTGACTGTGAGGCGTGTGCTGTTTTGAGTTTTGTTATGCTTTAGTCTGTAGATCTATATTCTGTAGTGCTGTGTTGTCCAAGTGTCCGACTGCCACTGCTGTCTGCTAATGCTATTATGAAATCTGAATTTCTAATTCTAGAATGGAGAATTGGAGTCTTAGGGATGAGATTAACATTTAGCAATTCGTGCAAACTTTGGTAAAATTGGTATTAATCGATACCGTGCCGAAATAAGATGGTATTTACCGATACCACACCATATTCTGGTATTTACCGATATTTACCGAAATACTAAAACCGCATTTACCGATCAAACCGTATTTACCGAACCGTATAAATAAAAAAACGAACGAACAGTCCTATAGTGATCGGTGCTTCGATAAGGTTCACCTCTTGTTCCATAGTTTTCTATTGCCATCTAGACTAGTAGGAGGAGGACCTGCCGAAGATCATGTTGACGGTGTGTTGTAGCTCCTGGTAGTCCATTTCTTTGTGATCATCCTTGTCCTTTTTGGAGCTTGGTTCGTCGGTCTCCTGTATGGAGTGGAGAGGACCGTTACCCAGGTAGTAATCTTTTAGCTTCTTTTGCCAGGCACAGTAGTTGCACAAATCATGCTCTATCGTTTGGTGGAGTGGACACCACATTTTGCTCTCCTTCAATTTATTAGCCGAGCTTTTGCTTTATTCTGACTGAACAATTCTTTTTTTACTTTTGGTGTACTTCTCTGGAATCACGAGGATTTCTTTGGTGTTGGGATTACGATTCTTCTTACCCTTTAGAGACCTTTTGACCTTCTTTTCTTTATTTTCTAGCCAGATTGAGAAATCTTCTCTATCCAATCAATGTCCTTATTCCATTCAACCAGTTCGTTAGTGGTTGCATACTTATCAACCATATCGAACAGTTCGATGATTGTCGTGGAGGGTTCATTGCAACATCCTCCGTAAATTGCATGTTCCTTAATCCGGTCTTGAAAGCCTAGATAATAGAAGAACCTGCGACCTTAGGATTTAGCTACAAACCTAACTGAACCTTTTGATGTATTATCGCAGGGTCTAATTGGGATCTTGTTGGATTCGATAAAGGTCATCCTGCATCCAAGGACAGTCGTACATTCCTTGGAAGTTAGCGATCAGCAAGTCGCAAAGTTGCTCTCAAGTATAGATTGATCCTACCGATTGGTTAAGTAACCAAGATCGGGCAGAACCCTTGAGAACTATCGGCAAATAGTTTGCCATTACGTTGTCATCACCTCCTGTAGTCCTGATGTAGTGGTATAAATCTGTATAAATTCTAATGGATTTTTCTTTCCATCGAATTTATTAAGATTTACTGGTCGGAACCTTTCTGGCCAGTGCATAGCTTGAAGGCCTACCGAGAAAGGCTGACAACCCTTGATTAGGTCATCGCACCTTCTCTGGAAAGGAGCTAGATTGTTATCAATTGGAGACCTATTCCTCTAATAATCATCATAGGGAGTTGGTGCTCCTATCCGGTCGTGGATACTCAAATTGTGTCTCTTGCCAAATACATGGTTCAGATGATGATGTAGATCATCTGAACTGTATCCTTGATGTCATCTTTCGTGTCAAGGGGGCAGAGTTGCTTCATTCCCAAATAGCCTTCTTCCCTTGTAACCTCCTTGATGAAATCTTTGAGTGGATCTTTGGCCTGCTAATGGATTATTGTCAGCCTGGCCACATTGGCTTCTACAATGCAAAGAATCCACGGAAGATGTTAGCATTTACCTCTGAGAGTGCCTTTACTCTAGGTACATCTCTATTCGTCACATAGTTTGCTACAAAATCTCCAATACCTAGCCTACAATGTGAGCATATCCCGGGATTCCTACAAATGTAGGGTTCGGGTTGTACAAAATATCATGCACTCGTTGTAGGTTCTGGATAGTTACTGAAGGCCTTAGAGCGTTCCTATTAGAAGAAGGGACCTTAGAGCCTTGCACAGGATTTGCAGCGAGTATATCCGATTGTGTTAACTTTGTGCTTCTAAACAGAATCTCCCGGCAAACTCCCATCATAACTGAGGGAAAGACTTTCAACACTTCAGCCAATAGCCTTCATGGTAGGGAATGATTTTTAGGCCACCACCTCCGGAAGTCTATGCAGTGGACTCAATCTGATCCGACGGATTGTGGATCGAATGATGAATGTTATTATCTTCTCCTGGCTTTCTACCAGAGGCAACCTCATCGACACCGTGACTAGGTGCCAACCAGCTTCTACTATACGTAGGAGATGTTGGCGTGTAGCGATCGCCCATGACCACATTAAGAGTACTCTGACCCTCGGATCGTGCTTTTGCACTCTTATCGCCATATTTGCCGATCAAAAATACCAGGCTTGCCATGTTGTTTAGGCATTTTGATAAGATCAAAGCGACTGGTTCCCCTAGCAATGCTGATCATAGGGGCATCGTGTCTTCTTCCATCCTATCAATCTCGCTGGTCTCAAGGACAGGTGAGCCTGGGATGAAGATTGATGATGAAGAACTGTCATGTTCTATGGTGTGGATGCATGTGTCCATATTAAGGTCGGCGTAGTCGATCAGATCAAACCAGTTCTCCTTATTCCAAGTTCCCGCCATGATCAGATGGACAATGTTGACAGAAAACAGGAGAGGATGATGCTTGCTAATGAAGAAACTTCAAGGATTCGACACCTTCTTCCCCACAGACGGCACTAGCTGTCGACGATTGAGTCGCTGATCTTACGAATAATATGAGAAAGGAGAATACATTCCTTGGAAGTATTCGGCAAGAGAAAGAGGATGATTTTTATTGCTATGAACTAGTTACAAAGGGGTCTACAAAAGAGAATTAACTAGCCTTGATCTACAATCTTCCCGCTACTTAAAAGATCTTGATTGCTTTGACTTGTTCTCTCGATTCTCCTCTGGATTTGGGATTGATTGTCCTTTTGTTTTCTCTTGTCAACCTTTAAATGCCATTGAAGAGGCGTCAATTATCCGTTTGAGGAGACGTCTCGTAGAATCAACGCATCCAATCGGAGGGGTTGTTGTTGTCAGAGAGATATTTTATGATAATTGATCTTTGGCCGTTGTCAGTGATACAGGGCCAAAAAGTCGTGCTGTTTGGGATAGAGAAAGCATGTGCTTCATCTATTGCACGGGAGGAGTTCCCTAGAAGCAGGCCCTCATACCAGTTCACGAACTCTCCGAGTGACCTACTGGCCAAGTAAAGTGTACAGTAATCCTCTAACCTGGGTACTCACGAAATAGTTTTAGAAAGCTTACGACCACATAGGTCTTATGGCCTTAATTAAGTATTGAAATTGTATTTAATGGATAGTTTAATCCTCGTCAATAGCCATGGCTACAGACACCTCAAGCTTGTCTTCGCTAAACGGGCGAGGCATTCTAAGCATGGTGCACGCGGTGGTAGCCGATGAACTTGATGCGGCTCGTGACACCCATGTCGAAATGGTTATGTTGTAAGGTGAAGACGCATAAGCCGCATGGCACCGGTGTCGCGGACGCTGACGAAGGCAGCAGAGCGATGGGGGATAGTGGGGACTACTGTTGCTGCTGGGAGAGACGGGATGCGACGACCTAGTTGTCGTCATTGTGGTCCTATCCAGCGGCGCGACTGCACGGTGGCACAGGAAGTGCGAGGCGTGGGTGTCGGCAAAGCACAGTAAAACTAAACGAGTGGGAAGAGGGAGGGAGAGAGAGATGGTGTCATGTGGGCCAAACCTTGACGTAAAGCTTGGAGGAAGAGGTGGGAGACATGGACCTTGAAGTGGTTGCACATATGGACACTATGTTAGTGAAACTTGTCTATGTAGATGCCACACTAGCAAAACTAGGGCTGTTTTAGTCTTATGGGTATAAACTCGGTTTTGACAGTTTAAGGTGTCAGTTACAAGGTTTCATAGTTGGGGGATAAAATTTAGACAAAACGATAGTTTAAGCGGTAAAATAGATTTATTTCTAACAAATATTTCTGTTTGATTATTTCGGCAAAAAAATAGCCCTCTTATATCCCTTGAAATGATCAGCCATTTCCCACTTGTGAATATAGAGACGGAGTCGTTGAAAGAACTAAGCGAGTAAGTGCATTCCTAATGGTCAGTACAGACAATCGTAGGATCTCGCGCGAGGAGAGCATCGAGTTAGCTGTGATGGGGAACTGAACGACGGAGACCCAGAGCGCACGATGAATAGTGGTCGTAGATTCTCGGCTTCAGGTGCTTTCTGGCTGGCTACGTGGGGTCGCATCGAAACATTGCCTGGGCTGGGCACCACTTTTTTTGTGGAACCATATCATCCCATTCCCATCCCATCCCATCCCACTCCATTTAGCAACCAAACACACTCTAAGACAACAAGCCTAGTACACAACGGAACCACTTCAGTTTACCCTTTTTTTCCGAAGACTCGCTTCATTTTACCTTCAATGATATCATCTTCAAAAAAAGGAACGAAAGAACGAAGGAACTAATATCATCTTAAAAAAAAGAACTAATATCGTACATTTGTCAGAGGCTTCATCTTGAAGACCTGAACATCGGTTTTAATCACGTATGCGTACTGCATAGCGTACAATGCTACGACTGAATCATATCTCTCAAACAAAGTCATCAAAACTCATTTATGTCCTGATCAACTCGGCTTCGACTTTTAGTTTCTGGCTTATTTTTTACTATTCATAAATTTTGTCTTTTTCTGAACTTTTGGCTTTTTGTTGAACTTTTTTGCCGATTCTTTTTTCCCGTATTTGTTTGTATTATACGTAATGGGCTAACATATTTTTTATATTTTAAATTTTTTTAAATTTAATTATGCTAAATAAGTCTCTGTCAACTACAGTGCTTTTTTTCAGTCAGTTACAGTGTTTTCAGTCATAAGTCATGAGCTTTTCAGCCGAACTGATCACCACCTTAACAAGTGTCACGCGTGCTTTTTTTTTCGACGAAAAGCAACATGAGTAGCTTAATTTATTCATGGCTAGTGGCAAACTCGGCGCCGTTCGTCTAGAATCTTTTGAGGCATTAACATTCAACGATTTCTATGCTGAATAGTACTAGTAGAGACATCATCTTTTGGGGCTGTGTTTGTAAGGGAAAAGCCAGTGAGAGGAAGATTCGTACAAAGTATGATACTGTACATGTGATTCCATTGATCCATAAATCATGCATGCATGTACTTCAAAAGCAAGACCGGCCCGGTAAGGTGTTGCTACAAACAGCCGTTAGCTTTTAGTTACAAATATATTGTAGTGGCTATTAATTTTTTCTGAGTTAAAAATAAGAAAAATAGTTAACAAAAAGAAAAACTGAAAAACACCACTATATCTTTTAAGACAATACAAAGCAATAAAGGAAAAAAAGAAAAATAAAAAAAACCAAAAACCAAAATTAAGAAATCTGACTGTTCCAAGTGATTTATAGCTTCTATAAGCTAGAAGTAAGAAGCCGGCCGGCGGCTTTAAGCCGTTTGAAGCAGCCTCTAATATGATCGATGTGCATGATTAGTTGGTGGCCCTAAGAATAATTAAGTATTGCCGCTTCTTACTCAATTATATCTTTTTTGGAAATCATTTTTTAATTGTATCATGTCATTAGCTCTAGTTTTTGTGAGCGGGGAGTTGTGGATTTGAAATCAATCAGAAGAGACAAAGGGCAATAGATTACACACAAGAAGACAAGAGCCAATATTTAAGCACCAATCTCTAGCTTTTAGTGCGTATGGAACTTTTCGATATCATAATGACATAATTCGGTGGTGTAGCAAAAAAGGGAAACATATATGGACTCAAAACAAGTTAATTAATTAAGTTCTAATTACTATCTTGCGCGATTTTTTTACTTTTTCCCTATCTGTAGGGCCTAATTGGTTAGGGTTCCAGCCAAATTATTCTCCTAATCCAAAATTCCAAATAGTCACTTATTAATGGAATAATTTTATCCCCTGAGCTCTTCACAGTTTGCTTGATTAATTATCCGGAAGAACAAACTGAAAGCTCAAAAGGTTTGCACTTCCTGAGATCTATAACTCAGATGTACGACAGTACGAAGCTCTTATTTCCCTAGCACGAAGGTGCTATTAGCTATTGAGTGGGTTTTTTGAGTTTATGATTTGATTTTTTATAACAACTAATTTTTAAATAAAATATCTTTTTAAAATAAGGTCTACAAATCGATTATAGTAGATATTATCTTGACTTTATCTATATTAATCAAAATCGGACATGAGTATCTGTCTATATTTTTTTTCTCGAATAGATAGAATTTAAAAATTTTAAGTGAAAAATTATAAAGTATAGTCTAAAAGAATCCGACACGCCTCCATGAGTAACATGACGAGGAAGAAAATCTCGTTCGATATACACATCAATCCACACGAGTGATCAAGCATGCGCGCGCATGCAGCCTTAAAGAAATATCAAGCAACGGCACGCACACACATAGCTAGGTAGCTAGGCAGAATGAACGCACATATATAGGCTATCTCCATGGCACTTCACAGAAGATTGATGCGTGCTGCATACCAGACTGGTCACCCCTAGCTGCCTTGCTTTACACCGCGGTCATGTATAGTTGGGACGCAGCCATCCACGCGCGTCGCCGTCGAGGCCGGCCGGGCTTGGGAGGTGCGAGTTCTCGTGGAGGTCATTTCATAGTTACGGTCAGTAATTGATTTTTTTTGTTTAGAGTGATTGTAAAATTTAAATTTGGTTTTGAGAGTTTACAAAGTTGTTACATTTTTAGTATCTTTATAGATCAACCGGCAGTCAGGCCAGTCTGACAAGCCAAGTGATGGCAATCAGACCAGAGGTTCCGAGAGGTCAAACTAGTGATGAATTTTGATCTAACCAATCAGTGGCAGCGGTCTGATTGGTGGTGTGGTCCGGTCAGATTGGCTGAGCAGGGTTGCCTCGACCAGGGTTTCTATTTTGGGATTTTGAGTTATGGTGAAGTATGGTCTGATTTAAGTTGTTGTTTGTGTACACATGGGTTATTGTTTGGTCCTAAATTTAGGATCAGTGATTTGGTTGTATATATTTTGTATGGTGTATTGTATAGATTAATTGTGTCAATTGATGACTATGTGTATTGTGCGGTGCTACATAACTGTTTGTTTGTGTTGGTTGTATGACTTCGGAGCTACGTCATGGTAAGGTGAACGAGACTCAGACTAAGCTTGGAGAGTTTAGATCCAAAGCGGTCAAGGGATCGAGACTACGCTCAGGAAGAGCCGAGGTACAAACGATTAAGGAAACTCCGAACATGACGAAACTTGTGGGGTGGTTACAAGCCACGATGACGAGTAATCAGAGTAGTAGCTACCAGTAGTGGATATGACGGGCAATGACAAGTTGGATCGAGACTAAGCTCAAGGAGGAGTTGAGGTCCAGAGTGGTCAAAGAAGCCAGGTACCGTCATATGCGAGGAGAAGTATGTGATTCACCAAGTGACTTAGGTCATTTACAAGCGAGAATGGTTTGGTGGGATTCAGACGCGTGAGAGGCTTGATGGAAAATATTGGAGTTACATGGAAGATGGCGAGGCATGGGTGATACTTTGTGGCAAAGAAAATGAGAAACTTTGTAGAAGACGGCAGAAGAGCACTTTGGTAAATTGCCTAATACCGAAAAAGTAACAGTGTGTGAAACCACGGTATTGGCTTAAGTGGTTTAGATCTTGTATGTGTTAAAAAATGTGAAGTAAATCAAGTGTCGATTCACTTATGGATTAATGGGTGTGAGCGCTTTAAGAAGCGTACATGTGTAAGTGTAAAACCCGATATGGTGTTTGATTAACTAATTAGCCTATGTAAGTGGACAAAACCCGACTAAAGGTGTTGATTAGGGTTTTCTTTGTAAGCCTCCTATATAATAAGGGAGAGATGTTGCTAGGTTAAGCTTTTAGAGAGTTTAGTCTAAGTCTTTGATATGAGAGGGTTCTTGGAGATAACTTTGTGGAAGATGTGAGAAACTCTTATGGCTGAGTTTTTTTTGTCATCCTTAGGTCTTGTGTATGGCTAGGGAGTGGTTGTAAACATTCATATCCTAATATCTATAGAGATCAAAGTTCATCCAAATATTTCCCTATTTTGTTTTTGTATTGAAATCTTGATTTAGCTTGGTTTTTGGTGTTTTCTCTACTCCCCTTGATCTTTTTATGTCCCAAGAATGTATAAGTGATGAATATATGTCTTAGAGACCAGATCTTATTTATCTAGTCACTTTGTATTTGTTAATTTTTGTGCTTGTCTAGTTTGGACTTAAGAATGGGTGATTTTAGGGTTTTGGTGTTGTGGGTGTTTTAGGTTGAGTTCGTGCTGTGATCTAACTTGTTATGATATGTGAGAGCACATCTAAGATCATCTAGCTCATCAATAACTCATGAGTAAGAGCAGATCGAGATTTCCCTCTTTTGCCTGGTTTTGGTGTAACTTTCCTTCAAACAGAGAAATGTCAAAATTTTAGCAATAATTTTCTTGATCATTGATTGGAATAAGTTTATGACATTCTAGAGAAGGTACATGCCAAATTTTAAGTGATTTAGAGTTTTGGTTTGAGAGTTGGATCAATTTTAGCCCGGTTTTGATGCGATAGAGGTTCAAGGGTCAATAGATCCTAATTTTCTTAAATTCTTTCTTGATCTTTAGTTAAAATAGGTTCTTAAGGTTATGATTTAGTCTTGGTTTAAGTTTCAAGTCATTTAAAATTATGGATCAAAAGTTTCGTTGATTTTCGAATTTGAAATAGTGTTAAAAATCTACTATGTTCTTGATTTACTGTTCACCTAGTCTTATCGCACTGTTCTGTTCATAGCGGTCTGGCTACTATTCATCCGCCTTTTTAGCTGTTCGTAACGGTTTGTCCGCCACCATTGTAGTGGTCAGACCGCCGGGGCTATCAAGGCTCCTTTTGCTCGATTGTTTTATTGTGTGTAATCGGTTTCTAATTTTTATAGGTTTTTTTGTAGCTAATGGAATGAAGTGTTTTGACCCTCTTTAAAAATGATTTTGAAAAGTTTTTAAATAGGTTGGCTTCTCTGTGCTGCAGTAAGGGGGACGCAGCCCCAACGGAAAGCGCTGTTGCCGACGTATCCCCGCGCAGCGGTCTCCGTGTGCGGACAGCGGCGTGCCCGGCGCGGCGCCAATCACTGCTTATACCTTGCCCCCCTGCCCTGCTACGTACTGCCGCGAGCGACCTGTGGCCAGCCGTGCCCGTGGATGGACCGACGGCGACCGGATTAGCAAATGATTCCTCCTTGAGCTAGCTACGTACGTACGTGTCTGCAGTTTTATTGTGATTAGCGCTTGTGCTGCTAAGAATTAGGATGCTTTGGATGCTGCATGCGCCCCTTCTGATGGCACTCGCTGGCTACATGGATGCCTATCTCCTGTGCTTGCTCGTGCGCCCGTGTGGTTAGTTGTCCCTGTCGTGGCGCGGTACGAGACAAGAAAGGAACAAGGCAGGTGCATGATGGGGTCGTGCGCGCGCGAAGTGTGCTTTCCACAGGCAGCCGTGGGGTATCAATGGGTGAGCTTTCTTACCGTAGTTTTGTTTTATGGTTTTTAAATTTGATTATTCATAAGAAATAATCTAAAGAGAAAAAGGTTACATGTGATTTTGATCGATATAACTGAACTCGGTACAGTATCTACTTCAATCGATTTGTAGACCGATTTTAAAAAATATACCGTTTAAAAGTTAGTTACTGTAGCAGAAAGTAAAAACCTAAGTCAAAACCCAGCCGAACCCACCCCTTGATTGGCCACTAATTGATGTGCAGGGCAAGAGACAGACTTTTTTTTTGAGAGGGTATAAGGGCGCGATCAACATGGCTGCGCTACAGTGCTGCGGGCTTATTTGGCACTATTCATAAGTTTCGTCTTTTCTGAATTTTTGGCTTTTTGTTGAGCTTTTTTGCCGGTTCTTTTTTTTACCGTATTTGTTTGTATTATACGTAATGGGCTAACATATTTTTTATATTTTTAAATTTTTTTAAATTTAATTATGCTAAATAAGGCTCTATCAGCTACAGTTTTTTTCAGTCAGCTACAGTGTTTTCAGCCATAAACCATGAGCTTTTCAGCCGAACCGATCGCCCCCTAAAGCGAACGCACGCTTAACTCACACTCTACTTATATCACCCACATGTATATATGTGTGTATTCAACTCACATCCTACTCATACCACTCATATGTGTACATATGTGTACGTATCTTCTATGCGTGCTAAAATTTTTTGTGGAGAAATGAAGCCTCACGAAATGTAGATACTGATTTTTTTTTACTAAACATCGTACGCATATATGCACTTTAATCTAATTATTCAGTGAGCCAGAGAGTTTCCACCGCGAGGATCAAACCCTGATGGAAGGTACGATGACTCTCTTGCCATATGCGCCACCCTCGGTCCTCTGCAGGAGACGAACTTGCCAAGCACTGATACTCGCCGTCTCCTATCTGCCAAGCGGGATGGATAGGACGAGGACGTGGACGAGCGAATGGCTCCACATAGGGGTGGAAAAAAAGCTCGTTAGTGGGCTCGTTGGCTCGGTTCAAAATTGTTTCAATTATACTTGCTAATTGGTTAAACATTAAAATGAGTTGATTTCAAATGAATTTGAATTTTGCTCAAGCTCGGCTCGGCTCGGCTCGTTAGCTCGTTTCTAAAAATACTTTTAAATTATCCGTAAAATGATATTAAATCAAAATATACCAATTTTAGAAAAAGCTCGATAAGACGAGCAGTTGGCTCGATATCCACCCCTAGCTCCACAGGTATCTGAATAAATGCTAGATGTGGGGTCAAATCAAATCTTTATGATCTGTGCCTCTCATGACACCCAAGAATGTTTCGCTACCACCTTCCTCCGAGATTAAGGAACATTTTGGAACGCAGAAATTTCATACCAAACAAATTTCACACGAAACAGTTCAGCTCTTGTTGGAATCGGATAAAATTCTCACGTTACAAAAGTCTAAAAGAGATGGGCGCAAGCAATTGCCAATCGGAATACTTTGCCTTGCTTATCAAGCATGTCTAACTATTTCCCAAAGTTATCGAAATTTGTATAGATACTATGAAATCATATGGTGGTCACTCTATAACTATGATGAGTAATTGACTTTTGGTTTGAGAGAGCTTGCAGAGTTTGAGTTTAGTTTTTGAGAAATTGCAATTGCGGAGTTGTTGTCAGGGCTGACTGTCAGACTGGCCAGGGGCTGTTTGACTGACATTTCAATAGCGGTCAGATCAGTAATGCACCTTTTGGTCTATAAACACCCAACACTTGTATAGGTGTGTTTGAGGATGCCTTTGTACTAAGTATCACTTAATTTGGAGTTCTAAGCTAAAATTACATAGAGTTTAACCAAATTCCAGAAAATATCTTTTCTGGTGCTTTTAAGCGGTTAAACTGATGCCGACGGTATGACCGACAAGGTAATGACGGTTAGACAAGCTTTTGGTGAATTGGTGCTAAATTAAAATTTTCTTTGTGGCCCTATGGAAACAGTTTTTTTTTTTGTGAAAATGGCCTCATGGATTTTTTTGCGGAAATATCCCCCTTGCATGGCAGGGTTGCGCGCCAGGCACCTGGCATGGCCGACAAGCGCGCGAGGTGCCCTGACGTTGTCGGGAGGCGCGTCAAGCTAGCTGGGCTCCATTTTTTCCTGATAATTTCGATTGTTTCACACTTTTGGCGTTATTTGAACCCGTATTTACAAGAATGGCAGTCACCACGCTGAAATGGAAAAAATATCGCTTCTGATGTGCCGTGTGGCAGAGGCACAGTAGAAGAACCAAGTAAACAAGAGAAGCAATGCAATAAAAAGAATAAAACTTAAGATAGTTTCATTACAAAAAGGGGTTAGACATTACATGATTTTAGACATAGCATATAAGCTTTATCAAGTCATGACATCAGATACACAATGTCTAAGGGATCTGGGTACAAAAGGAGGTACAACTGGAGAGAGTAAGTGCTTGAAACCCAAAAGACTGCCTAGCAAGCATAGCTAACTAACCTAACTACAACTGACTACTCATCCGTGCGGTGACTCCTACCGCAATTAGCGTAGTTCCCTGAGGAGTGGGAGTGGGAACGGCTCTAACTGAAGCTAGGGTACCGGGAGTGAGAGTGAGAGTGACTCAAGCTGTAGCTGCGTGACCGAGAGTAGGAGCAGGAGCAAGAGAGACTACATCTTTCGTTGGATCCTTTGACATCGATGTCGGGCGATGGATTGTGGCGGCACACGTTCTTGCGTGCCGTGAGGCTGGTACGATGCCCCTAGGGTCGGGTCAGTGCAGGGCCGTAGGGGACGACGACAGGTGCTGGTGCTGGCACTAATGAGGACGGGGTATAGGTAGCCAAAGACCGGAGGCGCTCGAGCTCTGCCTCGACGGCAATCCTCTTGCACTCCACCACCTAGAGGGTGGCCTCACAGCGGGTGAGCTAGGTGTGGAGGACGTCCGAGTGCTTGCAGCTAGAGGTCAGAAGCATTCGCAGCTGTCCAATCTCCTACAGGGCATTGGCGTAGGTGACTACCATAGCGTGAGTTAACTGGACATGGTGCGACAACTAGGGTTCATCCACATTGGCGTTGGGGCGCTCTGGGAAATGCTCCCCCTCGCGGAGGCATGGGAATATGGAGAAAGGAGACTGCAGCAACTTCTCCTTGTGCGACTAGCACAAGTGAGCTGTAGCCAAGCACGCTGCATCCTGGACGGCGTCAAAGCAGTGTGTCTAAGGGTGCTTAGTTGGGAAGGTGTGGGACTAGAATTCCCCATCCTGCACATGCAAGAATATTTCTGGGGTCCTTGAGTCTCAGTCTAGGATCCGTGTCCTCCTGCCCCTGAAGATGGGTGGATTGCGGTATCGTAGGTATTGTATGAGTTGTCTGCAGGAGGCTGACAAACGCCCTGTCATCCCCTCCATGGGAGAAATGATCCTACGGACATATGGACGATGTTTTGACCATCTACAATTTTGAACAATAAGATGTTAGAACATGTGAAAATATAAATAAAGTGTGGATAAGTAAAGATCTAAGAGTGATAAGTAAAGCAAATAGTACAAATTAAATGAGCAACGCATGTCGCTAATTATGATTAAATTAATATGAATTAACATGGCAAATTTGGAGCACGTAAAATTCTCAAAAAATTACATAATTAGGTCGATTATGTCGGAAGGCTCCACAAAAATTATAATTTTTTAAGCTCATTTGCTATATGTAATAATTCCTACAAACAAGTACACTGTATCAGAAGGCCCCACAAAAAAATTAGATCCCATGCGCCAGGCCATCTCCGTCGGCAGCGAATCTAGTACGTCGGGAACATCAGGCAATCAAACACCTGTCGTTCATGATGTAGGTCATACCGTGGGTCTTCAGCGGGTGTGTGGCCATACGCGAGAGGTGTAATTGTGGCAGGTAGCCCCGAGAAAAAACCTTCCAACCAATCATCTGCCTGTAAAGATTGTCCATGCGACGGGATCCACTATGCTTGACCTGGGTACTAGCCCCCGGCAGGACCAGTTGTATAGCCCTGTGGTGCCTGAGGTTGAGAGGTGGATGGTCTTGGATGCCCGTAGTTGTACGAGGCGGGGTGTACGGTGCATCACCCGAAAGAGCCCATTGGTCCAGCAATGTACTGTATCGACCTTCGACCCGTTGATAGTCCTGTGACGAAGAATCTTCGCCAGTTGCCAGCATTGTGGCCTGTGCCTCCATGGCCTCCAGTATTACATCCTCGTGCCTACGTGATGCCGACAGCAATAATCTCGAGTCTCTGCGGTGAGCCTGCATGCAACACCATGATTAATGATGAGTGAGGTACTTCAACATAGCACACCTATAACTGTGTGATGACTCACAGAGGTGCTGCGTGGTACGCCCAGCCAGTCACCGACGCTGGGTCGGTTCGTGGATGCGTTAGGCCACAATGATGGCGGTGGCAATGGTGCATGATGGAACCCTGTTCAATGCGTTGCGTCGACATCGTTAGGTCTACCACAGCTCAAGTTATGAATGACTTACCTGACGTCCTTGCGTATAGACTTTGCCATCCCCTTGAAACCTTCCATTGTGGCTGACCATCCAAGTTGGGACACATGTTTAGTCCATTCTAGAATGCCGTACATGCGGTCCAGCTGCATGGGGTAGCAAGGAAAAGATTCCTTAGTTCACCAATTTTTCAAGGTTGCAAAATGCGGACCTTTATGAATGTACCAACTCATCACGCCACAATGCTTGGTGTATGCTCACCCCCAACGCGGTCGGCGTGACTAGGGTTTAGATGTTGTGGCGATGGTGTTCCTATCAATCTTGGCCGCGTGTTCTGCATGTACCAATCCAAGGACGTGCCATATGTCTCCTTGTCATACGGCCATGTCTCATTCAGGGTCGATGCAAGTGTGATTGACTCCCACTCATCTATCCAATGTTGTTGTGTCGGCTGCCAGTCATCGCTTTTTTGACCCTTCTTCATTTTCCTGCAACTCCAACATAAAAAATCAAGTTAGAATTAACACAACAAAGGTGTATGGAAACCCGCCAGCACGGGCTCAACTCTCGTGCGATGTTGAGATGCGTCGCACAGGCCACGATACGTTGCACACAACATAGCTGAACCTTAGCTGTACTGCGGCACGTCATCCGAGTCCGAGTCTGCGATGGACTCTGCGAGGTGAAGGTAGCTTTGGGTACACTACGTCCCCCTTAGTGGTCGGAAATATGATCCACCTGAATAGGGACATCAAGTACGCAATGAGGTGGCACTAGACCACCTTCATCGTGGTGTCCTCAGGGCAATACATGTACCTCAAAGCCACACATGCAACACCCCTTTGCTCTTCTCCGGGATAGCCGTCCCAAAGTGTTGATCAAGATGCACCTTCCAGTCAGGTGATCTTGCCAAAGGGATGGCTGCAAGGTCTCACAAGGGAAGGCCTATAATGAAGCTGACATCCTACAATGTCACCGTCATCTCCCCCCACGCAAAGTGAAAGGTGCGTGTCTCAGGACATCATCGATTAGTGAAGGCGGAAAGAAGAGATGCGTCCGTCAAGAAGTTTTGGCCTATGTTCATCATGCGAGCAAACACAATCAGCCCGGATGCACGTAGCTTATCAACGTAGCGGTTGTCCAATGGCTAGGTTTCCCTTGGTCCCCGTGTGATAAATGTTGGTGACTCATCACCACTGATCCAACCGTGGCATCGATGGTGGGCGTCCCACGCCTCCTCCAGCACGGGTAGTACATTAGTTGCATTCCTAACCATATAACGAACAATACGACAAAGGACATAACAAATGCCACTTGATTGAAATGTAGTTACTACGGATGACAATATGTAGTGACGACAGTACGAATATGACAGTAATGCACGAAAAAAATCATGCTTGCATTCAGATATGTATGTACAATACAAAGCTCAACCGTAATGGCCGCAAAAAAACTCCATATGTAAATATTATATTTCTACAGATGACAATATTCCACATGCGATAATAAAATAAACGACATACGATAATAACAAATGGCACTTCATTAAAATATATTTACTACAGACGGTAATAATCTGTATGCGATAAAAAATATGTAATGATGACAGTACGGATATAACATTAATGCGCACAAAGTAACGTACGAATATAATAAATTACACTTCCAAAATATATATAAAAGCTTGAAATGTATTAAACAGGAATGCATAAAAAATATACCGTTACTTATAACGTGTTTGTCCAATTGCGAGCATGAGACACTGCAAATTAAAAAATACACCATATTAGCGACTAATTACGTAATTAACACTAACAAAATGATTAACATCACAATTAAACACATACCAACCGTGAACGAATGCATCTGGAGCTGTGCGCTCACGTGTTATATAGCCGCGGGAAAGAGGTAACGAATGACATTAATGAGACGTGACACGACGTAAAGTTTGAATACTCACAAAATGACAAAAAACACATGTGCCCCGCACGACTAGAACTCTTGGTTGAAAGTACCGAAAGGTGCATGCACGCACATGGCGCGGTCGACGGGTGCGGCACCTTCCTAGCGTGGTTGGTGGCCGTGCCACCTCCTCTTGGCGCGTTCGGTGGCCACGCCAGGTCGCTGGCGCACCGGACAACTGCGCCACCTTGTTGCCCAGGGCCATTTTCGCAAAAAATGTCCATGGGGACCGCAAAGTTTAAAATCATTTGGAACTACGGTTTGAAAGTTGTGCAAATTTCTCTCTCATGGTGTTGTGTTGATTTTCAGTTTTGTCCTGGATGAGAGGTCAGGCCACCTATCGCACTTGCGGTCAGACCACCTGGATATGTCTAGAGTCATTTTGCTCGATTTTTCTTGGATCTTTCCTTATGAGTGCTCGGTCTACGATTTTTATGGCTTCATATAGTTATTATAGTGAAGAGTTTTATTTTTATTATGAAAAAGATTTTAAAAAGACGTTTGATAGTATTGCCTCAATTACCTTGTCACCAGCTCTGCCATTTCCGATCGCACGTACCAGCAGGGCATGCAGCACAGAGGCAGGTGCTTGCGCGCCTTCCTGTTTATGCAGCATACGGAAGCTAGATCCTACTCCGGCAGAAGACTTATTAATGTTACGCATCCGATTCCCATGAATGAACAACCCATGTGTCGTGTACGTATAAAATGCTCCTACTAGTACTCCGCTAGCTACTCACGTTACAGACAAGGCTGAGGAGGAGAGGCTAGATGAGAAATTGTACAGTTCCAAGAAGGTAACGTCAGTAGCATATACTGAAAACGAAAGAACAAGCTGGAAGCTCATCCCAGGTAACGCCTGGACTAGACGATTCAGACTCCGCACTGTCACATGACCTGTCTCACCTCTCGAGTCTCGACCAGTCGGTCTGCTATTCCCCATGGCTTCCAATACCTGCAGTGCAGCAGCTTGTTAATTCGTACCAGTGTCAGGGACGAGCATGCAGCAGTAGGATAATGCTTCTTCACGTGACACGCTCACAGATTTGAGATTTTTTTAGTAGTATTCCGTACTCCAGCTTTTGTCTAGATGATAGGTCGTTGTTGGTCTTTCACGATGCCTCGGCGAGTACCGAAACCAGAATTTTAATAATTCCACCGACGGAGTGCAATGCATGCTTGGAGGTGAACAGGGCTGATCGATCTCTTGGAGGTTCCTGTGTCGTTTCGCAATGCAATAACAGAGGACTGCATGTATGGAGCAGTGTTATTAGGCCTGGACTGATCATTGATCTGACCGAGATCTCGGGTGACTGGTACAGTGGCTAGACCAATAGGCCATCAATTAGATCACATATTTTTAAATTAAATTTTATAAATATATATCTCTCAAAAATAGAAAAAAAATGATCAACAATATAATAATAGAAATAGTAATTAAATAAACTAAAAACTAAATGACAAATAGCCAGTGATATTTACAGAGACAACCATGAGGTCTATGACCAATGAGTAATAAAGTCGCGCATAAGTCACTAAGATAAAATTAAGCAACAATGTAGTGCAATCATAGGCTCATAGCAACCTAATATCTTTAATACATTGTTCTAACTAACAATTTGTAGGCAAATAACAGCTTTCTAGTTTCAATCAAGGGTACCATTTCCATGGCTCACAGTCATCAGACTGCAGATGTTGAGATGGATCCCATAGCAGGCCTATCATCGCTATCAATAATTCTTAACACTCTAACCAAAGGCTTACACAACAAGCAGATAGTGACATATTCCTTCTAAAAATCTGCGTTTAATACAAGCTCAACTTCTTGGCTTTGACTTCTCTTGCATAAGCAGAAGACAGTCACTCCCTTGACGTGACCATACCACGTAAGGCTTCTTTTTTATGATAGATGCTTTGCAGCGCAATGAAGTTGGTAGCAAAGCGAGTTGGAGCAGGGCGCAATATCTTTCTTTCCACCGATGAACTTTCTCATAAGGTACAATAAAAACAGTGGTTATATAGATACTTGGTTATCTTGGAAGTATGTTCCACAACCTCATTGACTTCATCGAGCTTACCGATATCCAACCACATCAAGTTCAAATAATGAGCTGCACAAGGTAACCAATAAAGATTTGGAAACTCTTGTTCCAATTTCCTTCCTGTTGCCTTATAATTATAAGCATTGCCTGTCACATGTTTTTGGGGCCAACATGTAGAACCACTTTGAATAACTTGAATAATGTATCAGTTATTTTGGAAACACTAGTAGCATCTACTAATTTAAGAAAATTGTACCCTTAGAGTAATAAACAAGAAAATTGATGAGCGTTCACCTCTTCATGTCTGACCAACCATCATCCATAACAGTGCACCCAGTTTCTTTCTAAATTGGACAAAATTCCCACACAAACATTTTAGCTTCATCAACATTTTTCAAAAGCAAAAAACTACGCAAGCTATGAAACTTTGGCATTTTAAAATCAGAACCATAACTAGCAATAGCATCTATAATTGTTTGATAGTAAGTAGAATCAACAGAATTAAATAGAATGCAAGCATCAATCATCCACTTTGAAATATCCATTTTAACTTGTTCTTTGACATGTTTACCTTGCATCACACTCTTGACCGTTGTTGGCTGAGCTCCTAGAGTGGCTCTAGGCATGAAGAAAAAACTAACGCCTTTTCCTTTACCTGCATTCACACGAGCTCTAACAGTTGCATTTTCTTCGGATTTGGATGGGCCAGCAGGAATTTCTTGAACTTCATCACTGCCATGATCTTCATCATCTCTGTTTTGACTAGATCCATATGGATTCCATACATCATATGCTTCATGCACTTTCCTCTTTGTTGGGTTTTCTTTAAATCTTTATTCATATCTGATTACTAATTAGAAATTAAAATGGTAAAACATAACGCTTGCATCTTAACTAGCAAAGGAGATACAACAGTAGAGGAAAGCACCAAGTTTTTAGCTTACATTAGCACCTATAGACTGTTGTCGGCTGTCGGCCAAGTCCGGAGGAGGCAAAGCCGCAAAGGTAAGGAGGAGAGAAACTAAGAGAGCAGTGCGCGTGGGGAAGGAGATGCAGCAACGGTAGATTAGGACAGGCGACGACGGAGAAGGGGAAGGAGTTGGAGCTTTGGAAGGTGGCGGCGGCCGGTGAAGGAGCGGACGTCAGTGGTGCTGGTGCGGGAGGAGAGGTGCTAGAGGAGGAGCATCTACGGCGCACAGTGGTGTAAGAGAAGTGGTGGCGCCTCAATAGCTTGTTACCAAGTTCGATCTTGGTAAGGCCCCAAAACGTCAAAAACCCTAGTTGCTCCCAAAAGACAAGCATGCCCATCAGTTTTCTCTTGAGAAGTTCTTTAATTTGGGGGTGCTTTTGTCTTTTGGACTTGTGAATAAAATCCGTTCGAGTCGGTAAAAACTGAGCGGGTCAGAGCATCTCCAGCAGGGCCCCTACTTGAGCCCTCAAAACCAAATTTGAGGGCTTGAGGCAAAAATAGAGGTCCAACAGGGCCCCTACTAGAGCCCTCAAATTTGAGGGGCCCCTTAAATCCCCCCTTCAGCCCTCATTCCTAGGGGGTCCCTACTCCGGCCCTCATTTTTCAGCTTTCCTCGTTTTTCCCCGTACGAGTGAAACAAATTTAAATTCGGAACAAATTTGAATTTAAATTTGAATATTCGAAACAAATTTGAATATTCGGAATAAATTTGAATTTAAATTTGAATATTCGGAACAAATTTAAAATTCAAATTTGGATATTCGGAACAAATTTGAATTTAAATTTGAATATTCAGAACAAATTTGAATTTAAATTTGAATATTCGGAACAAATTTGAATTTAAATTTGAATATTCGGAACAAATTTAAATTCAAATTTGGATATTCGAAACAAATTTGAATTAAAATTTGAATATTCGGAACAAATTTGAATTAAAATTTGAATATTCGGAACAAATTTGAATTTAAATTTGGAACAATAAAATTCGAAACAAATTTGAATTTAAATTTGAATATTCGTATTTGAATTCATAAATTTAAATATTGTCCCTCATTTTGAAATCATAAATATTTTATTGTGTATTGTGCTTTTGTCTCATACATATGCATATAGTGTGTGAGGAAATAGAGGGAATTGAGAAGTAGGGGCCTGCTTTGAGGGCTCTGTGAGTGCAAATTGAAAAACAGGCCCTTAAAAGTAGAGGGAGCCCTCAAATTAAAAGTAGGGGGCCTGTTTTGAGGGCTCCTGCTGGAGATGCCCTCAGTCGCATCAATTAAAAACCTTATGGGTTGACCTTTTTTTTAGTCAATTGGATTGTCAGTTCTGTGAATGTGATCAGCCCAACATAGCTACTAGGTTTAGATTTTTCCAATTCAATCGCCAGATCGGTCTGGATTCAATTCCAATTCAACAGACCGAAGCTGTTCTACCTAGAAGACCATTGCCGAACTCAGAAGAAACGGAGAGAAACAAGAAAAAAAAAGCGACGCGCTAGGTGTGGGACACGTACCTGCACCGGGCCACGCTCGCGCAACCTGAAAACGATCGACGCGCGCAGACGAATGACACTCGATCGAGGACCGACCGGCACGCACGCACGCACGCACGCATAGCGAGCGATCGTGTGAAGTGGTACGTAGTGCACGTCTGGTCAGTAACGAGCCGCCCGTGTCTGCATGGGTGCACACACGTGTAACGAACGATGCATCTCGCTACAACGCATACGTAGGATCAGTACGAACGCCCGCAAGGCCGCAAGACATACGTTGATGCTAGGTCGCATTGGCGATCGACGAGTGCTACGGGGTGCTGATAGCCTGGTACCTATGTGTAATCGTCGGTCGTTAGTGGAAGACACGGATCGAAAGAGACGTGTCTACATTGATGTCTTGAGATTTTTCTATGCACTTGCTCGAGCTTGAATTGGGACTGCAGAGAGGCAATTCCTATCGTTTTGAGGTTCAGTTACAATGGCGCCAGTGATATATACTCACATTTATTTGTGCTGTCCGGATCATGCGGATCTACATACGAATACAATTAAGCAAATGAGGCACTCGATCGACACTCCTCACGACTGAAAAGCTAGCTAAAGCCGCCTATAATCTCATGGATCGCAACGAGTTCCCCATTTACGCTAGGCCGGAGTAGTTAGGAGAGAAGACATATTAATTCAACACTGTGCCGTTTTAAATACTGAAACGACCGAATCCGTTCGAGGGGTAATTAGTGGACGCAACAACAGGAAGTTGATTAGCAGCTTCCCCATAGAAGCTGCAGAAACAGCTAGCTAGCTCCCTCATCACTAAACCAACCATCATCCGCACATGCACCTCCTCTGCCGCTCTGCGAACCTTAATTTGTCTAATAGTCAAATCCATCAACTACTCCATCATATCACAGCCTGGCCGCTAGCCAGTACAAGGAGGAGAAAGGTGCCATTGCTTAACTGAAGCTATTTTATTACTGAAAATACACTATAACTGGTTGAAATTATACTGTGATTGATGATATCTTATTTAGCATAATTAAATTCAAAAAATTAAAAATAGAAAACAGATTAACCCATCACGGATAATGCAAATGATTACGAGAAAAAACAACCAGTAAAAAAGTTCAAAAAACCAAAATACTAAAAAAAGACAAAAATAAGAAGAAACTCAAGCCGAAATAAAACAGAACCAAAACCCCAACGCATCACACGTGAAAGTATGCTATGGCAGTACCTTGTACGTTTCCTTGGTCAAAAGGAAACACAGCTTCGTTAAAGTAATCCTACAGACGCACGATATTTGTCATCTCGGAATAATACAAGAGGGGAGATTAATAGATTATAGATTGCTTTGTACAACAAGATCAGCACCAATTAACAAAGAAACTAAAAAGGGTGCCCTCCTCGGCTCCTCCTTGATCCATTCGATCCGCTCGCTACACTGCAGTCTCTTCTTACACCGGGCTTTGATGAGACATACACGGGGGACCACCAGCTGAGCCTCCTCCCACCGACACCTAGCCTGGCCTCGCACGTGCACGCGTGCCACTGCTACCGGGTGGTGACGATGCATGCATTGCACGCACGCCAACTGATTGCCTGATCGATTGGAATCTTGCGGCGGGTGGTGGTGGCGTGCTGCGTGCATCGCATCGCGTGGCCTTGCATGCATCCCCTGCCTCGAACCGATGGACACAAGCTGGCCTGGCCTGACTGGATTGGACCAAGTTTTTTTGGAAATAATTTACAGGTTACATTAATCCATCCGTCACGCATGGCCAGTGTCTGCGCGTACGACGACGTCCCAGGCTTGGTTAGTTTAGAGCAAGTACAATAAGGCTTAGTCAGCAGGCTATAGCAAATATAATATCAACCAAATCTTACGTGGCAGAGAGAGAAAGAAAGAGAGAGAAGGAAGTTCGCTACTAAATTACAAATAGTCAGAGTACGTAAAATATGCATTTCACTCTCTTACACGTGGGGCTAAATAGTTATTGTAATAGCTACCTTATTGTATGAACTATTTTTTTGAAAGCTATAGATAAAATGGACAAGTGTTATAGCCACTAGTTAGCTATACTATTGTACTTGAGCTCGTGCACAGCGACCTCGCTCATCGATAACAACTGGTCTAGGACGTGTAAAAAATAGCACAGGGCAGTAGTAACACGAGGTGGATTGGATCATTCATGTCATGGGTGTCCATGCGTGCTCGGCCTCGACGCGCATCTGCGCATGCATCATGAGTTTTCGCGTGCCTGCGACAAGAAGACCAGAACATTGTTGAACGGCCAAGTGGCCAAATCTGACGGTGAACAGGACTCGTCTCAGGCACGCGCAGCAGGAAAAAGAGGAAAGTGGCGTGACGTACCATACACTATACATATTTATTTGGTCTCGTACGAAACGCAGTATAGCAACTTCTGCCCAGAAAATGACAACAGGCGCCCCTAGGTCCGAGAACACGCTCGCACTAACCCAAGCAGGCGACGGCGTATATAATACGAACAACAGATCGTCGTGCAGTGCTATTTAAGGGTGGCCCAGAAAGAGAGATTCTACTCATAACAAATAAGAGAAACTCGACAAGTTAAACCGCTACGAACTCTTTGGGCCTGGAAGCCCAAAGGGTACTAGCTTTCCTCTGATCGGATCCGTCGCCGCAGGGGCCCGTGGCGCGATGCCATCGCCCGGGCCAACCCCGTCGTCAGGGCCAGGGGCGGAACCAGTCTGAGACCTAATCTCAGATCTAGTCCACTGTAAAAAAAATATATCAAAACATTTATATTAAAAATTATAATAAAATATATAGACTTTCTTAGTTGGAACCTCGGGCCATCGCCCCGCTCCGTCTCTGGTCAGGGCCGACAAGGTCGACAAGCTCTGAATCCCGCGCGCTTAGCAAGATTGGCTTGCTCGAATCATCGGTCATGTATTCGTGTGGTATGTATGATGGGTTCGGGTAACTGATTTTATATTTGACGATATGAATAGAATAGAACTGATGATTCTGTGTGGCTTCTTTTTCTAGTACATGTGTAGCACCCTGTTGCGTTTTCCTTGCCTCTGCTTTACACGTTTGTACAGTCGATGCGCGCAGCGTGTAGCATTTCAAGACTAGAAGTAGTGGCTGGGCAGATGTGTTTACCTACAGGCTACAGAGCCAAACGAGCTATGGTCAGTGCCAAGTAGCACGTGTTGCCGTGCACAGTTACTTCACGCATCGTGTTAACATGTACACATTCTCGCCAACACTGATTGACACTGTATGCGATCCTTTCCATTAGATGCTGCGCGCTTAGCAGAATACCATCACCGAAGATGGTTCTTGAATCGTATCTGAATGACTGAATCCTGAGTTGGGAAAAAGATTAATATTGCATAATATGTACTGACTCGAACTCTTACATGACTAATCCTTTATTTTTTTTCATGTTTTATAGCCCAACTGTATGTAGTTTGTATCATTTTAGTCGTAAGCGGTAATAATAATCTTTTGTTGAAGACCATACCGAGTTCATCCTTCTTGTGCCTCTCGGTTGAACCTCAAGCATGTCTTTACACCTTGCTCTATACTGATTTTGTTCTTTTTTTACTTGATATTTTTTAATTTTTTATTATTTTAAAATACAATTTTGACCGTTACTTTTTTATAACTTCAAACTAAGATATACTAATAAAATTATAATATTATAAAAGTATTTTTACAAAAAATCAAATGATATAATTTTCGTATAGCCAATCTAGATAGTTTTAAATATATTGGTGCTCAATCTTTAAAAAGTTTGACCATACAGATTCTAGGAAATCAAATGAAAAAGAACGAAGGTAGTATCACTTAAAGAGTTATCTTCTTGAAGAAGAAGCGTCAAGCGCATCTAGTGTAGTGGCATCATAGTACTCCTGATTCCCTGAATGCAGCAACTTTGTCTTGGCAAATGATCACAAACTGGCCGGCATTTAGCCAGTTTCAGCGTTTGTACGTGCTCCTTAATGCTCCAAGGGAAGAAAAAAAGGGGGGAAGGACAATGGATGCATATGTACTTTGTAAGAACTCTCAACGGGTGTTCCGTTTCAATACTCGTAGCTTGGTACATATTCAATCTTCATTTACATATTTGTCCATTCAATTGCTTACAGACACCAGGATACCACTCATTTACATATTCATCCATTCAATTGTTGCTTTTTGTATCAACTCATGTGAGACTCAGGACAATCAACGCATAGCTGATCATTCCAGCATTCCAGTATTGTTCCCTGTTCATCCACAACGTATTACTTCATAAGCTTACCTGGGATCAATCAACTCGTAGCTGAACATTCCATTACATTTGGAGAGCAATTTTTCTACGACTACTAGTTCCATGCCTATGTTTTGCTACGAATTAAAAAATCATATTAAATCAACACATCAAAGCCGCTGTCATTAGCCATTGTCATCTAACACAAAATGCATGCCCCGCCGAAAAATGATAGCATGATTTATCATGAAAGATGCAAGCAGGGCAGAGTTTAATTCATGCAGGCTAGGTAAAATGAACTCCAACCTAGCATTAGAAAGATATATTATATTTCGAAGAAAGCCCAAAAAGAAAAACAAAAAGTTCTTCTAAAGCCCAAAAAAAATCTTCTAGAGATTAGAAGTCTTGACAATAATGACTGTTGAAGTTCATTAGAAGAGAAAATGCTGAAGAGAATAACAGCAGGAGAAAACAGTGTCTAGATTTTTTTTCTTGAAAGATAATAATAAACAACAGTCAAGTTCTAACTATTGCTTTCAAAGTCCTGTGTTCAGGAAAGCAACCAATGAACCGATAACAGAAATAAAGGTCTCCATTTGCACATTATAAAAACAATAGGGTTGTTATTTATTACAAAAGTTGGAAATAATGCAAGAAAGACGTTCGAAATATTTATATCTATCGTGGATCCTGAAATTGATTTTCAGTTATAATATAAGTAGAAATTTTCTAGAAATATTTATTGTTTAATGCCATCGTTAATTTGTAGCAACCAAATGAACATCATTAATTTGTAGAAAACAAACGATAAGAACATATCTGCCAATTAAAATCAATTGTCCTTCAAAAAAAGGTAGCCATATTTCTAAGACCCGGCGAACAAATTAACTAATAATTATTTCCATGTTAGGAATAGTCCCACATGGATTGTGAGAGAGGAGAAAACACAATTTATAAGTGTGAGGGAGTCTCCACCCATTGGACTAGTCTTTTAGGGGGAGAAGGTCCAATACCACTTATGTTACTTTGTTGCTCCGTGGGCTTAATTATGTTCAGCCCATTTAAGACCTGGGGACAAGGGAGTGAACCTGGTTGAATTTGGCGGGGTGCCAGGGTCTGGATCCAACAAGATCATCCATATTGCAACGAGATCGAGTATTTTGGCGGTGCTTGGCTCCCATTATGTGTGCATGCACGGGAGTTATGTCTTGGGTGTGCATGCATGAGTTAATGCATGCAAGTAGTGGCCATAATACTTGGCTCCCATTATGTGTGTATGCACGGGAGTTATGTTTTGGGTATATGCATGGGCTGCTAGCTGGCCTATATAATCATGTACTTAGCATTTTGAGAAGTGTGAAAAAAAAAAGAAAAGCTGCGGTTGTGTAGCACCAAAAATACTTTGTATCTTTCTCTCTTTTCCGTGCGTGTGTGTTCACCACCAGGAGTGTGTGCGTTGCTCCTCTGATTTCCAACAAGTGGTATTAGAGCCCATGCACCTAACATCTCCCAGGAGTGCGGTGTGCACAATCCATGTGTGAGGGGGAAATTGTTAGGAATAGTCCCACATGGATTGTGGGAGAGGAGAAATCACAACTTATAAGTGTGAGGGAGCCTCCACCCATTGGACTAGTCTTTTAGGGGGAGAAGGCCCAATACCACTTATAAGTATGTTGCTTCGTTGCTCCGTGAGTTTAATTGTGTTCAGCCCATTTAAGACATGGGGACCAGGGAGTGAACCTGGTTGAATCTGACGGGGTGCCAGGGTTCGGATCCAACAGTCCAAGCAGCGCCAAAGGGCAACCTAAGCAGTCTTACAAGACCATCTAGTATGTTACAAATCTAGCCCTTGAATTCTAATATTTATTTCTCGTAAATATTGCAATGCATAAACTGGTTACAAGCATCTCAATTTATATGCCTATAACTCCTAATAGCACACAACTAGGACTTCGAATTGGACACTACTTCAACTCGAATTACAGATAAAATCGAACTCAATTACGACTAGGACTCTTAAGTCAAGATTAAATCTAACAATCTCCCCCTTAATCTTGACTTTCTAACTTCTTTCCATCTTGTTTGAGTTTGGACGGCGACACATCTCAAACGTCCCTGACTCAGCTCATCTTCAGAGCACTTCATCTTCGCTGAGCGCTTCGGCAACAAACGCTTTCTTCGTCTTCGGCTTTTGGCATTCTGAAGCAAAGTGTCCATAATCATTACAGTTATAACACCTCACTTTTGCCTTATCAAACCTCCGAACTTTACGGCCTTGGCCATCACCCCTGGAAGTGTTCTTGCCTTCATGCTTCGATGATTGAGCCTCCCACTCGGCGCGAGTCAACAAGAGCTGTCCTTCACCTTTGTTGCTAGTGTCATGGATGCGTTCCTCATACGCCTTAAGACGACCGATGACCTCCTCCATGGTCATTGCCTTTAGGTCTCCAAATTGCTCTATGACTGAAGCAATCGAGAGAAACTGTGAGGGAATAGCACGACGGAATTTCTTCACCACGTACAACTCTTCCACCTTCTCGCCAAGGGCCCGTATCTTGTTGACGATGACCGTCAACCGGACGGCGAAGTCATTGATCGACTCCGTTTCCTTCATACGCAGCAACTCGAACTCGGTTTTGAGAGTTTGTACCTTTGCTTCCTTCACACGATCTGCGCCAAGATGCATCGCTTTCAACGCCTCCCACGCGGCTTTGGCCGTCTCCTTTTCGGCCAGTAGGAAGAGCGTCTCTTCTGGGATGCCCTGGTAGATGGCCGCCAATGCCATCTGATCTTTGCGCATATCGACGTTGCTGTTCTCGATCGCATCCCAGACACCTTGAGCCTTCATGTACACCTTCATCTTGATTGACCATGCTGCATAATTGCTCTCCGTGAGCATCGGATAATGCAGCGAGATAGCGGAACTCTCCTTCGCCATCGCACCGGATGATGCCTCGTTGCCGTCGAGACCGCTACCCGAATCACGCGACATGATCTAGGGCACGAATCAAAAAAACTCCGGCTACTTTGAAGGTTCATGGACGGAGAGAAAACGGAGGAAAAATTGTTGTTTTCCTTTTTCTCTTTTTTTTCTTTGAAAATTTGCTCTCTTGCTCTTGCTGCTCTGTGTTTGGGTCTCCTTTTATGAGGTGGTGGAAGCATCCGACTCCGAAGTCGACTCCACTGGACCGGTTCCGACACGGACATGATTCTCGGAGATTAAAAATCGCAAGCAGTTCGGCTCGACTACTTCTTGGGCTTTGCACGGGTTTCAGATTAACACCGACAGGTGCTGCTCGAAACTTCTCCATCATTGGATTTACTTTTCCTTTGGCTTTGCTTTGACCAAAGAATACTTATTACGTTGCTGCACCTCTGGTGATTGTGGATGGCACGGAAATCGAGACTCAATGGAAAAGCAAAAAACTTGCAACCCGTAGAAGAACAAAACGTGCTCCTTTTTCCTGCGCAGAAAGGCATAGAAGTACCAGTTGTTTCTTGTTCATGGCCAGTGCGCGCCTCAGTTCCGAGTCCTTGTCGAAGAGGCTCGCCTTCCGGAAGATGACTTCTCTGATCTTGCTGTCTTGCACGAAGACGGAAAGCGACCCTCGCCTAGGCTCTTCGGCAGCCGCAGCGGTGGCCGCCCCCGGGAGCTACGATTGCTCCTCCCGGGGGCAACAGCAGCACGAGAAATTGAGGTTGGCTCTGATACCAATTGTTACAAATCTAGCCCTTGAATTCTAATATTTATTTCTCGTAAATATTGCAATGCATAAACTGGTTACAAGCATCTCAATTTATATGCCTATAACTCCTAATAGCACACAACTAGGACTTCGAATTGGACACTACTTCAACTCGAATTACAGATAAAATCGAACTCAATTACGACTAGGACTCTTAAGTCAAGATTAAATCTAACATAGTACAAAGTGATCTTTGCGAACAACATGAGAAGGAAAGAGAAGTTGCAAATTTATCACACTTTTTACACAATAACGCATCAGCAGAGGCTATAAACTCCTCTGCATATTACCTTACAACTAGCCTCGTAGGCGCGGCGCCACGCCGCGCCAGCCACCATGTGTACCGAAGTAAAAGAGGCGATAATCCGTGAGGAGTTTGTAAAAAAAAATTTAAAAAAAATTGAGGGCACATGTGTATTTTCGAAAAAGTCAAAGGTCTTTTTCGTAAAAAACCGAGGGCCTGTACGTAATAAATGAGAAAGTCAAAGGTCTTTTTTGTAAAAAACCGAGGGCCTGTACGTAATAAACAAGGACCCGTACGTAATTTAGAAAACATGGGGCGCTATCCTGCAAAGTGGAGGGGTTTAAAAAAACTGGCAGGGACCTTTTCGCGAGTAAAAAGGACCTTTACGTAATTTTAGAAAAATACAGGGGCTTTTTCGCAAAAAACGGCTCCCGCCCGTACGCAAAACCCGGCGCCACGCGCCGGCCGGACGGAGCGCAGGGGCGACGTGGCCGCTCTCGCTGGCCGGGAACCCCGCGGGCTTTGTTTAGGGTACAATTTGCATTACTACACATTAGTTTCCTCGTGAAATAGCAAAAGGCACCCTCCCTCTTCGCTTCATTCATCTCTTGCAAACAAAATGCAAAGATCAAAAGAAAATGTGCTTCTTGCAGAAGATCTCATTGATCATTGTTTACAAAGTGTCAATTTATAATACTTTACATACAAAAGTTTCAGACTTGAAACTGGTGTACCCAATGAAAGTCAATAGACCAGACCTTACGATGCAAGTGGATTAGATCTGCACACCATATAATGTAGGTGGATTAGATTGTGACCAGATGTTTGAGAAAGAGCTAACCCTGCAATGAAATAGTAGCTAGCATGGAATATAAGGAGAAATATTATCCCCTTGATTCTGCATGCATGCCTGCTAAAGAACACCATCAGTTGTCGCCAGATACCAAGAAGATTGAGATACTTCATGTCCAGTGGACACCTCACCTAGGAAGACATGTGAAACAAACCGAAAATTGAAAACGAATTTGATTTCCTTTTGAACTCCTGGGCTGTTGCGGGTGGTGAGACGTCCCTGTTCCCAAAAACGGGGACGTTACAACATGCACTTCCATTGATTCATGCTGAAAATTGGCATCCGCAGAAAACCCAGAAAAATGGTTTAAGCTCAGTTAAAAAGGCCACGATCTCCTATTCTCCCTTGTTCTTTCATCTGTTGCTCCTCAAGAGGATCAGGGCTCTTCATATACTTTTTGATATGCCTACATGTTTTTAAAAAATGCATGTAAATACAACAATATTAATCAGAAATATTTTCAGATTAGGCTGATAAATTAAAAATTAAAAGCAAAATAGCCAGTACATGTCTTGTTCATTTAGAGCAGGAAATGTTGGCATGAAATCCTTCGATCTAGGAAGAGGTACTTCGCGGAACCTTTCATGCTTCAAGGCAGCAGCTGCTATTATGAGCTGTATAAAAGAAACAAGTATGTTTAGTTTTCAAGAGATGCAAAATGAGGATAGGAATGTTTAGTTTCAAGAGATGCAAAATGGGGATAGGAGAATCAGATGGTTCACTATAGCCGGTATGTTACCTTCTTATGGTCATACGTCAACAATCTATTTAGCAGGTCAAGTCCAGGTTCTGACAAGATCAGCCCACCGGTGAAGGATGCAGCTGAAAACCTGCCTCTTAATGTATGGTTTAACAAGTTTATTGATCTAAATACATGGTTTTATAGTTTAGTGACCTAGATACATCTACCTCACAAGTTTATATACCTGTGATATAATTCACTCAATAAAGAGCATAGAAACGATAGCCGGGTCTGCTCCTTTCGGACGGCGTGGTGGCCGGCCATGTCGACGCCCAAGCCGGGAAAAGGCTTGACCTATGCCAGATTGTAGCTTCGTTGGAGAACAGTTGCCCAGCCCAGCAACTCTGTCTTCGACGTGATCAGCAACCGCAAGGGCAACCACACGATTCCTACTTAACCCATTTGATCCGTCCCAAGCCCATCTTTCGGCCCGGCCAACAGAATTATCACGGCCCTTCGCCCGGCACGTCCGTAAGGCTATCAAGTTTCTCTCGAAGAGGTGAAATGCGCCAAATATTTTTCAGCATTTTTTCCGTCTCCATAAATACATATATTTTACCCACGAAAGCTACTACGTTGATGAGACAGAGTAGATGACATTTAAGTAAATTGCACTTTGCACCAGGTAGATTACTTCTTATTTCACTTTGCATCAAGTTTAAATCATAGTTTTACTTTGCACTAAGGTGATCCAAAATTAGTTGCAGTTTACATTATCTAGGCATGGTTTAGCCCAACTGGCTCATCTCCCCAAGCTTTCAACCAATCGCCCGGCAACGACAATCACAAGATGCACATTCTTGTCTCCAAAATCCGAATTGGTCAATTGCAACTCTAATATTTGTGCCTTTTCATGGAAAAAAACATAAATGATCTCCATCACGGTTTATTTTACACAAACACTGGATGAGCTTCGCATCCATATTTTGTATGCTCTAATCATGAGAGTATTATATGTAGTACATAGAGCTTAACTGTTTCCTAGCTTAGGTATACGGTCTCTCGTACTGTGTTATGTACAAGTCGGTCGACATAGAATGGGTCTATTCTTTAGCGGTTTTTAAAAGCGACTTTTTTTGTTTTTGCTATAATACATAAATTTCAAACAGAGTATTTTCTTAAGACGGGGTCTACAAGTTAATTATAATACACGTTAAAAGCTCAACATCTGTATCAACCAAAATCACAAGCGAGTATCTCTCTTTCCGTAATCTCTGTCGCAAACAGCTAAAATTCAAAAATTTCAGCGAAGCCATAAGTCGCAGCCATATCAAACAGACCCATTATAACTTGTGGTGCTAAAAGGTCAACTCGGTGAATGGTTGAAAGCTTGGACCTGTCACCTGCGCCCAATCACCGCTCACAGCTCGCCTGGAGTTCCATGTGTCTGATTTGCAGCTCAGGAGATGCATTGGTTAGGACCCAAAGATGTTGAGCTAGTGCAAAGTGAAAGTTTTTTGGGACTGTTCTTTTTGGCTGAGGCTTATGGCTTTTGGCTGCGGCCTTTCGCTTTTAGGCTGTTCGTACGAGACATTACTGAGTAACAAAAACTCACATGTAGTTTTTGTCGATATAAATGAAGTCGGTACAATATGTACTACAACTAACTAGTAAACCCCATCTTGAAAAGATACTCCGTTTAAAAGTTAGTTACTGTAGAAAAGCCAAAAGCTGAAAAAGAATAGGGCCTTTATTTGAAACACCCCAATGTAAAGTGAAAATACTAGACAAACCTAGTGCAAACTGAAAACAAAAGATAATGAAGGACTATGTGAGGAGATCTAGGATACTGTTGTGATAAACCATTGCAAGTTTTGTGAAGTGGTGAAATGGTTTTGCAAAGATTATATTTGATTTGGGCTGTTTTCTTGAAGTGTCAGGAAAATCAGAAGTACCACATGCATTAATGCAGTAGTTCCGCTTTGCAGAAGTACCGCAGGCATAAGTGCGGTAGTACTGTGGTGTGGAAATACCGGGTTGAGTTGCGGTACGTTTTTTTCCAGAGAGCTGCAAGTGAGGTTTTCAGCGTGCGGGAGTACTGTTTTGGAAGGCGGTAGTACCACAGTGTGGAATAATCGGCGTGTTAGGCGCAATATTTCTGATCTTGCCAGAAAAAACATGGTTTTGGAAATTGAGTCATGGATTGAGTTGGGATGACTTGAATCAATGGATTAAGGTTAAATGATGCATGTCTTGACTAATGTAGGTCAAGTTGTGAAGAACTTGTGCCTGAAAATGATTTCTTTGTCTTTGGATGTGTATGGTCACTTAGAGTCAACCGTGGTCAATGGTGAGGATCAGGGCTAGACTCATGGAGGAGTTGAGATCCAGAATGATAGAGGATGCTGGGTGAGACGGTGAGATCAACTATGGCATGAGAAAGGCGGGAATGTTGAAGATGAGTTTGAACAGCAGGATGGCGTCATGTAGCTTGCATGGCCTAAGTGAGCCATGGTTCGGTGAAACCGGGACATGAGAGACTTGGTGACGTATGGCAGGCTAGTGGTGCATCTACATGTGGCAAGCATGACGATTGTTTATAATGATTGGTGATGACCGGATCAAGAAAGAATATTTTGGTGTTTTGACAAAAATACCGGAAACCATCTTAGATCAAAATCGCGATGTATGGGTGATGTGTTGGAGAGCAATTTAGTTCAAGGTGGAGCTTGTTGGATCAAGACTAAGGATTTAGCGGATGTACACTTATACGCTTTGAAAAGCATGTATAAGTGTACTTGTGAGAGTAAAACCTATATGTTGGGGTTAACGGGTTCGCCATTGTAATAGTGGATAAGATCCATTAAGGGGTGTAGGTAGCTGGTTGCTTATCTATAAAAGGGGTTAGGATGGAGACATGTATGATTAACTATCCAATCTATATCATGTGCTTTCATCTCTAGGGTTAGGGTTTGAGACTTTTGGTTGGTTTTTTATCTCTTTTTTTCCTTTTGTGATCTTGCTATGCTAAGAACGTATAAGGGATGGAGATAATTTTTGAAAATACATCTCCACTCATCTAGACACTTTGATAACAAGATTGACAAGAAAACTCGGTTTTGCTTGATTTTGGCCTCTTTGGTCCATCTCTTGATCCGATGGTTTTTTACTACGATTCTTCTGTGTTTTATCTTGCTGTGATACATAAAAATACATCTAGAGCCATCTTGGCCATGTTCTACCCACGAGCATGTTGTATTCACCGTTTGGGGCTTTAGTACAACCTTCCAACAAATTGAAAAAGGTTACAATTTTGACCATGATTTTCAAAATCGTCTGTTAATAGGTTCATATACCCTAGAGAAGGTTTCTGCAAAATTTCATATCATTTGGGTTTACGGATCAAAAGTTCTCGCGATTTTCGTTTTTAAAAACCATGCTGAAAACACCATTTACCCTGATTTTACTGTAGTAGCGGAAGTACCGCGATGGTAGCGGTAGTACGTGGTTACTGTAGCAAGCGGTAATACCGCAATTTCAACAACGCTAGTTCCATTTTTATTGATTTTTCGTGGGTTTTCAGTATCTCGAATTGCTAGTTCTTTTGGTGGTTTATCATCTTAATATTTATAACTCTGTAGCTATTGGAGTAAAGGATAGTTAAATATTTGGAAGAAAATTAGAAGGTAGTATACTTGGAAGAAAATTAGAAGGTAGTATTCACTCCTTTGTTACCATATTCGGTCTTCAGGTAATCTGCCTAATGCAAAGCGCAATTTACTTATGATATTTGGTCTTGTCACTTCACTTTTCTAGAAAGACGGCATTACTATGTTCGTCTGTTTTATGGTCCCTGCTCCAATTCTTGATTTGTGTTCTTCGGTCCCTGCCCCAATTGCTGCGCTGTTCTTTGGTCCTGTTCCAAAATTAATTCTCTCTTTTCTCTAACAACATCTCTAGAAAAGCTTGGCACGCAGATGCTACGAGCCTACGAGGAGGATGCCACTCTTAACGCATTGTGCTGTCCAGGTCTCGTGTTTGGTGGATAAAGGTAAACTTGCCATGATCTGCAAAAGATCGCACATCTCGCTGTGGCGCTGTCACTACCAGGGCCAGGAAGAATAGAAGATAGTGCTTCACCGCAAATCGGCAGGAGAATGTTTCTGCAGGTACAGAAAAGATAGGCCGCGAATTTCTTATCACTTCTCCGCTTTAGCAGGAGCTGTTTTAACCACTGGGAGTAGATGTGGTGTAATTCCGGCAGATCTTGCGAGCATGATCGATCCGATGCCATGATGCCGTTGCCATTTAGTGATCTTCAACTCGCATATTAAGGCCCAACAACAGTAGATTCTCTGACCAAAAGAAGCTACTAGTACTTAAGCAACTTTCTTTCAGCTAATTCATTAATCCCGCAAGAAATCTTCCAAAAATGCTTTCCGAATCCGAATGCTACCGCTCGATGTTGAAACAACCCTCACTTCTACTAGACTTAAACACTGTGATTAAGATCTAACCCAGAATTAATTAAGAAACCAACAACGCAACTATAGCAAAGTCAATTAACGTAATGATTAAAAAATACTACAGCATTCAATTACACACAGCACAAAGTAATAGGAATAAACTCTAATATAATGGCATCAGTCACATCGTCATAATAATTAAAATAGAAGAGTATAACATTCATCATCATACATCATGCATCCTTAATTACATACATTACACATTTAATTACAAGAGTAATAAGCAGAGTAAGCCGTAGGTGTCGCTAGGAGGGAGTCGATGCCGAAACCCTAAATTGGTTAGATAGACCAAAAACATGTAGAAACTGCAATCTGAAAAGAGAACAAGAGAAGGAGGAGAAGATTGACGTCAAAACTTGGCTGGTATAGAAGTAGCACTCATCGAGATACCAGGACCATTAGGGGCTGGCCGACATGTCTCGTTTTAGTTAGCTTCATTATCCAACAAAAAACCATACCATCACCCACTTAAATTTCACCGCCTTTACCTTCAAAAGAGGGAAGACCAAACCATAGTGCCAAAAACACCCAGGGACCTTTGGTCCATAAGGATATAACCCTTATTTTCCACGCACACAAAGGAATGTAAGAGGGGGAGCGATAAGAAGGAAGCCAGCGAGTGAGCGAGCGAGAGCATTCTATCACTCTCCAAAGCCACCAGAGAGTGACAAGGTCAAACCGATGCCTCAAACCTCACCACCTCCCCTCCCAGATCCACTCGAGTAGAGGAGAGAGAGCACGACAAGCGGCGTCTTGAAACTTTACTAGCGGCGTCGGAGAAGGAGATGACTTAAGAGGAGTCAGGGAAGAACAGAAGGAGCATACCGCGTCCTTGATGGCTCTGAAGCAAGTAACCAGCCAGGACCAGAGGGCACTAGAGGAGAAGGAGGTCAACCATTGAGAGAGCACGTGGGGGAGGACCACTGCCAACACTGTCACTAACCCATTCTTGACTCGACCAAATCTAGTAGGTCAAAACACCCTTGTCCCTTTCCTTGTCCCAAATATCCTCTCAAAAAGCACCGCACATTGTGGATGACCTCAGCATTCAGTAGAAGCATAGCATGGAGCAAAGGGGGAGCTAACTATCAGCTCAGTCGGGTATAGCCACGACAATTGGCATTGTTAGTTCACGGCAATGACAACCAACCCACGGATGGCTATCAGTGTGCACTTGGTAGGCCTTATCATTCTCCCCGACACATGCAGACCTTTGAGCCATGTCATGGCTTGTCCAATTGCGAGGCTTCATTAGGACCACCGCATCCATCCAAGCATGAGAAATCAAAATTTAATAACCACAATAAGGCAAAGAACACAAAAATAGAATACGTTTAGCTAGGGATTAGAGGAGGAAGCCTTGATCTAGTGAAGCCGTGTCTAGATCCACCATCACCGGTGCCGGCTCTGGTTAGAGGGGGGAAAACTGGCATGGGAACCGCAAAGGGAACTGGGGTGGAAGAGGTCGACGACACCGTGGTAGGAAGGGCGCCCCGTTGGTGTTGCGCCCAGATCTACCACCACCAGCATCGTCGAGCTCTAGTGGTGGGAAGGTGATGCAAGGACCACAATGGAAGGATCAGCATCGATGGTGAATTGAGGCTAGAAAGGAGTGGCCGAGAGAGAGGACCCGAGCAAGAGAGAGTGAGCTGAGATGTGTGTTCGTGCATCTGTGCCATTGGGTGTGTGTGCAGGCATGAGGGCATGCGAGTGTGTGCTTGTGTGTTGGGCTAGCACGACAATGTGTTCATGTGTGGGCCGCGTGTGTGGGCTAGCGCAACAGTGCGTGCATGTATGGGCTGGCGTGTGTGTAGGTGGGCCGACAGGAGGCAGGCAAGGCATGGTCCGTGTAGTAAGGTTGGGCTGGCCAGATAGAGGGTAAGGTTGGGATGAGAGCGATAATGGGCTAGAGTGGTAGGAAATCAACTAAAGGGTAAGTAAATTACCAAGGAAAATATATTCCAACAAATATGAAATCGCAACCGAGAACGCAACACAATAAAACAACCCAACTATGTCTTTAATCAGCTTCCTAAAACCATAAAATGCGATCTGTAATGCAGAAGATGAAACAGGGCAGGAAGAGGGAATTGAATAAACCATGGTTGAGACCGAGGCATTCTATGAGTACTAAGGCAATATTACCCTTGATCACTCCGATAGTTATGTCACTTATGCAAACTAATTTTTGTACAATATCTATTATCAAATGTTGCATTAAAATACCTTTTAAAAAAATTGAGGATAAATGAAGTAGGAAAAGACATATGATAAAGATAGTTCCAGCTGAAGGAGAAGTTGGACTGTAAGTGTATAATATGAGGGTAGAGGGTGCCCTGATCAGGAATAGAAAGTGGTAGGTTTTGGGATCCTCTCCATATGATTATAATATAAGGACTAAAACAACTTTCACTGAAGTAGGGAGTCATATATCTAGTATCAACCATATTCTCGTTTTGACGAGCAGAAAATACTACCTATAAAGTTATTATCATCTCCACGTGGGTAAGTATTATAACTAGGTGGAGGAAACTAGGACTGGTATAGAGCTTAGAAGTGGTGGATCCAAAACAGATAGAGCTATAACTGGTATATAGCATAGAAGTGGTGAGCCTAGGCACATTTATTAGCGCAGTGAAGTGTTGGGTGAGGGTTAGATTGCTCCAACCAACAACTACTTTACGGTCGGGTGAGGGTATGAAATCGCTCTGGGCCACCGACTATGAATAGTTGAATGGAAATATGATAACAAAACTAGGAAAAATATTTTGTGCTTTAACTCGGCACCGCATCTAAGGAAGTGCGGATGACCCCGTTGCAAAGCGTTTGGAGTAGCTATGGGTAAAGTGATACAAGCTTGCATCGATGCTAATAAAATCATGAGTCCATACATGTCTCCAGGATTGGAGGCTACAGAGAACAACTGTGGGTTCCTTCTCTTCACCGGGGTGATTAGTAGTATTTGAAATACTAAAATATGCAGATATTTCTTTAACTTAATAGCCTATTTTTATGGATAAAAAAGAGATACAATATAAGAATTGATCATGAAGAGATGAACAATATCATTGCATATTTGCCATTAACGCTTGCTGAGTATTTTGCACTCACTCTTGCTATTAAATTCTTTTGTTAGATCCCAGTCCAATAGAGAAATACCTCAAGTGGGACATGAGGTTTACAGGCCTAGAGGATGCCACGTAGGACGAGAGTGCTTGTATCGAGGACGAGGGTGATGTGGATATCCTATTCAGCAATTGGGATGAGTAGGCGACCCGTAGTGCCTCATTTTCGAGACATAGGGTATATAAATATTATGTATCTCCTTTTGTATCTCTTATATGCACTTAAAACCTTAGCTCTGCATGGCTAATTGTTATGATAACTAGCTGCATAAGCGCGGCGCACGCCGCGCTAGCTAACGTGTGGAACAAAGTAAAAGAGACGACAATTCGCAGGAAGTTTCATAAAAAAATCGAGGACACATGCGTAATTTCGGAAAAAGCAAAGGGTTTTTTTTGTAAAAAACCGAGGACTTGTAAGGACTTGGACGTAAGTAAATAAGGACCTATATGTAATTTTAGAAACCCGCGGGGCACTGTCAAAAATTTGGGCGCTGTCAAAAACTTTTTTTAAAAAACTGACATGGATCTTTTCGCGAGGAAAAAGGACCTTTACGTAATTTCCAGAAAATAGAAGGGAAATGGGTCTCCCGACCGTACGCAAAAGGACGGCGGCACGCGTCGGGCGGAGGGAGCGGCGGGGCGACGTGGCCACGCTGAGAACGCCGGAACTCCCCCGCTAATGTTATGGTTATGATATAAAGTCTCTGGTTATTATTCTATTGTGTAATTCTGGTATAATTTATTATTCTATAATGCTATGATCTTAGTGAGTTATAATCAGTTGCCTGGTGTTATGTTCGTGTCACAATCGTGCGTTCCGTTTTGATTACTGGAAAAGCAGGATCGAACAAAAGTTGGGGGACCATCTCAATCTCGGAAATATCATCATACACGCTTGAACTGCTAAAAAGCAGAGGTCCGAAGCACCGCTGCGACGGAATCCGGTGGGGATGGCAACATGGTTGGCGCAGAAACGGTCAAATGATCATCTACGCTGCTAGTATGCTAAGTGCATATGTCTCCCAGGAATTCGATCTCTCTCTCTCTCTCTCTCTCTTTTTCAAAGTGGATGGTGCACGAGATGCCGCAGATTTAAAAGCTGGCATATTGCACACCAGTAGGACTGTAGGAGCCTAGTCGAAGAAGGCGCGAACAATCCGTAGGCTTATTTTAGCTAGGCATGTACGTGCTAGCTGTAGGCCTTGGGCTCCATACTCCATTGCTTTTCTTTTCACTTAGAGAAGAATAGAAGATGCTCATCGGGTCGATGATGAGAGTCGTCGGAGGGATCGAAGGCTCAGTTAAAGTAAACTAAATAATGTGTCGGTTAATTAACGGCCATGACTTTTTATCTTAACGGCAGCAATTCGGTGCATTCATTTTCCCACTATTGCACAGTTTGGAGCCTTCGTTGAGGGCATGTTGGCTGCGGCTTATGGGGCTACGACTTATGGCATTGACTGTTTATGTGAGAGATTACAGAGTAACTAAAATTTATGTGCGGCTTTTGTCGATATAAATAAAGTTGGTGCAGTATGCACTATAATTAACTAGTAGACTCTATCTAAAAAGACACTCCGTTTAAAAGCTAGTTAATGTAGAAAAGCCAAAAACTGAAACCAAAAGTAAAAAAAAAAACCCTAAGTTCGGTCAGAGACGGCCCCCATGAATTGTAAGCCGGTCACGGCTACACCAACACGAATATATGCCTGAACTGCGTATACATTTTGTCTTTAGGTTCGCGTTCGTACTTATCCGTCGCTCATCTGTTCGTCACGTCTAACTTTTGTAGCATGCATATATGCACCAACTGTCAGACGTTGGACGTAAGGTTTTGTAGCCTAGCGTTGCAGCCAAAAGGGTCACGCGTACTCCGGATACGCATGCATGCAAGTCAGCAAGGGGTTGAGACTTGGGAAACTGCTACATACATACAAAACCAAAGTTTATGCCTTGGCGCCTTGCTCCTGCACGGCGAAAATGCTAGTAATGACTCTAAAAAAAATGTTACCGTAAGTAATCCGTTCCTAGACATGGAGTACCTAAACCTTCTCTTGATTTTTTTAGCTACATTTGCAATTTTGACCATCCATAGTAAGTTCTACGCTTTCCTTGTACACTCGGATGCTAGCAGGGACTTGGCCCCCAGAGCCCAGAGGGCTTCGTTGGGCTCGGCTCATCCTCCGGCGGCGCTGGTAACCGTGCACGAGATAATTTTATTGTATTTTTTCTTTTGATTTTGTTTTATTTCTATTCATATATAAATTTAAATTGTGTAAGACTATATTTGTTATATTTATTTCAATTTAATTTAGTCCTCTTTAATTTTTGTTAAAATAAGTAGCTTAATCTTTTAGACCCCGCTCAATTGGGCTGAAAAGCTGTGGTTTATAGCTGAAATAACGCTGTAGCGGCGGAAATCTCACTATAGCTGAAGGTGGCTTATTTGGCGTAATTAAATTTAAAAAATTTAAAATAGAAAAAAATGCTAGCTTGTCACGGACAACGCAAACGATACAGGAAAAAACCGACAAAAAAGCTCAAAAAGAGTTAAAAGTTCAGAAAAAGACAAAATTTATAAATAGTGAAAAATAAGTCAACAACCAGAAGTTGAAACTGAAATAAACGGAGCCTTAAATCCCCTCCAATTTCATCTTGTGTTTGCCACTGGATGCTAGCTACCTATCAAAGTGGCAGCGTTTCTGTGTGTGTTGACCCGACGCCGACATGGTCAACGTACAAAACGGTGGACGAGCAGCGTGACGACCCCCACGCTGATCTTTTTGGAACACAAGTAGCGGCCCTGAACGCCCAGCCAGGCTCGAAAAGTTGTCGAAAGGTCTCTGTGCTCTACAGTTTCCGCGAAAGCTTTTCCATCTGGAAAGTGATTGCGTATATTGCTCTCTCCCTTTTCTGAAGAACTCCTGTAATAATAAGTGGACTTTGGGCCCGAATTTCTAGCCTTTTTCGGTCTTCGTCACTGACAGGTGTGCGGTAGCTATTAATCACGTACATAAAAAACGAGAATGCCTAGGAGGAATCAGGTAAGCCTTTGTCACTAACAGGTGTGCCGTAGCTAATACTTTGTCCTTAATCATGTACACAAAAAAAAGAAAATACCTAAGATGAACAATGTATTTTTTTAGTTGAGATGAAAATAGACACCTAAATTCGAGTCGAAAAGAATTTAAACTTAGGAGGTGGAAGTGTACATCCACAGCGACTATGAGCTGACCGAAGGCAACATTTTCGACAACGACAAGGGAACGCCATCTACGTCTTCATCCATATGAGGACCACACCGAGATCACCGCTAATAATCTTACCACTTACAGTCCAACACAAGTAAGCCCACCTTCCCTCCCACATCCATTTTTCCATTTCTTTTTGGATTCCAAATAAAAAAGACACTAATAGATATGGATGGATGTAACACTCATGAGATAAAAAGTGGGATTTGAGATCCATACCTTGAGGAGGAGAGGCGACAGGAGGAGAGAACTCATAAACACACATTAACAGATATGAACGGATCTATCACACATGAGGTGAAGTAGGATTTGGGGTCCATACCTTCGGGAGGAGAGGTGGCGTCAGGATGGGAGGTGTCAAGAAGGAGAGGCGGCGTTGGGAGGAAAAGCAATACGGCCACCACACCAGGTAAGGAAGGAGAGGATGGAGGTGTTGGGTTCTCCGACGGCAGTGGTGACGGTGGGGGGACGAGGAGACGGAGGGGTGCGCAAGTGAGGAGTAAGAGCACAAAACCTAACAAGGGCCGTACTTATAGAAAGAACTATTATGGACGGTTCTATTAAATAACTGTCTGTGATGTTTAACATGTCACAGACGGTTCTAGTCTGGAACCGTCTATAATGTTATACCTTATCACACATGGTTCTATTATGAAACTGTCTGTGATGTTATATGTTATCACAAATGGTTCTATTATGGAACCGTCTGTGATACATATATCACACATGGTTTGTGCTACTAAATCGCCTGTGATAATTCCTTCTGTATATGACATATAAGGTTTTTCGGCTAGCCTCAGGAAATGTTAGCCATGCCCTCTTCAAACAAGCAAGTAGATACAATCGCAGATGTAATTCTTTCTAAATTACTACATCAATTACAATGGAATAATTGCTTAATTACATGCCAAGTTTCTTAATTATATTGGAATAATTTTTAAATAGGTGTTCGCTATGTGGGAGCATTCCACTTGGCTATTTTCCTTTTAAATAAATGATCATCACACATAAAGCTTGCTTCATTCCTTGGTGCTTCCTCGAGCCTGATGTCGTGTCCGAGTGGGGGCAACTCATCAAATTGATTGTACTCTTCCTCATCCACGACATTCTCAACTCTAACAATTCTTCTTTTTCCATGAAAAACTACGTGGTGCTCCTTCTAATTATCCTGATACCCTCTAGTCTCCCCTCATGATGAGATAGAGGTATACCTATCGGTTCGACCTGAGCCATGTATCTAACAGTCTATGTCTTACTTGATCATTAGCCATTGAGAGGTCAAAGATATATCTTCCATCAACAAAAAAAAGAATAAGTATTCATTTGATCTTGATTCCTGTGGAGTGAAAAAGATGCTATACTGGATCTGCACATACTTACTGAGGGCAAAATCGTTGTTTTGACGATCCCTATGTAGAAAGCCCTTTTTCTAGTATTTACTAGAAAATTGGATCATTTCTTTTTTATTTCTTTCTATAGTGGAGATAGTCGCACGTAATGACAGATCACGACCATATTATTAAAAGCTTGTGGTAAGAAGGGTTTTTGTTCTAGTGCCTGGAAATAATATTCCAAAGCCTTTGTATGCTCTCCATTGCTTGTGTGTATGGGAAAGAATCAATGAAAAAATATTAGGAATCGCAATGCTACTATACGCGTCCAGAGGAGTATTCGGAATAATATTCTTCTATAATCCATTCTTGCGTCTTGCACAGGGTCTTACTAATAGGACTTCGCTGCACGGGACGATGAGGAGGAAGGGTTAAGGATTTACCCAGTGTGAGATATCGCATTATTTGAGGAACCCTAGATGTTGTCGCAGTAAAGAATCGTCAACAAGGGCATTCTAGTGCGTTGTAGATTCTTATCCAAGACTTGTATCACTCAAACTTTTTGTTTATATAGTAGTGATATTCTTTGTTTCCCTCTTTATCTTTGGATTCTTATCTAATGACCCAGGATGTAATCCTAGGCGTGAGGAGTAAAAATCCAATTTTTATGGAATTTTTTCTTAATCTTATAGACACCCTAACATTCTTGCAGAATATATATCTTTCCAATTAAAAAATAGAGTTTCATTCCAAAAGGCAATGAGATTTTGAGTCTCGCATGTCTACCATTTCACCATCAAGGCATCTTGAAAGTGAATCGTATTCCACGGATATGATATTTATCTAATGTGATATATTCCATATATGACAAAGGTGGAGTCTCCATATCTTTTTTTATGTAATGAGCCTATCTTCTATCTTCTCTTTTCTGTTTATCTTTCAATATACTGAAACCCATATAAGAATATAAGACTATTTTTCTTTGTTCTGTCCCCTTATCTTTCTTTCATAAAAAGGAATGAATGGCTCGGCTAGATGGAATAACCGAGCCAGGACAGAAAAAAACAATAGAACAGGTATAAATAAGAAAATCTTAGTTAAGTGAATTCATGTAAAGAATACAATTTCTTTCAAATTTAGTAAAATTTCTTGTATGGATTCTTCAATACCTGCTATTGTAGAATATTTGTGTGGCACGCTCCCAAATTTTGCACATGTTATAATCCTTTTGGGACGAATAGTTTATCGGTATGGGCGTGGAAGTTCTTATTTGGACATCTTGTTTGGGCTACTGGATTTATGTTCGTAATTTCCCAGCATGGATATTATTCTTTCAGAAGAGATAAGAATTGGTTTGGTGAATCGGAAACAATTTTATTTTATAAAAAATTGAAGTAAAAATTTCAATTTCTTTTATCTTGGAACATACATATCAATATGCATGGGTAATCCCTCTTCTCCCACTTCCAGTTATTATATCAATGGGGTTTGGACGTATTCTTATTCCGATAGCAACAAACATCTTCGTCGCATATGTGCTTTTCCTAATGTTGTGATATATTCCATATATGACAAAGGTGGAGTCTTAGAGTATTTCGATCGATCGGTCATATAGGCCTGAGTCAGACATCAAATAGCTTCGATTTGCATTATCCGTAGGACACCTTATATGTATTAATAAAGAAAAGAAGAAATAGTAATCTTTGATGAATAAGAAGAAAAATGATTCTTATTTCAATACAAGAAGAATTGACACAAGAAAAAGGCTTTTTTTTTGCCTTTTTCTTGTGCCCAATAGAGGATTAAGAAGACCATCAATCCCTCCTAAAAGGAAGAAATCCTTTTATTGTTCCGCCCTTTGCCTTGAATTCTCTTCTTTTGCATGAGATAGAAAGAAGGAATTCTAGACACCTCGCAAACGAAAAATAGTTTACACAAAAAAGGATTTCCAAAATAGATCATATATAATTCTAGCGATCACCAATAAATCCCTCAACAAGGGAAGCATGAGCCTCCTTTTTTTCTTCTTGTTACCAATTCACTACTAAGCAAGTTCGAAAAAATTGACTATTCGTGTGATAAATCGACGTAGAACTCAATGAGATCTTCAATTGCATAACCTTCGATGATACCACCCTCTGGCCAAGATCGATTGCATACATAAGACTTGATAATTCCCATGTACCTCTCGAATGGGTATATATGACGTAGAAACATAGGGCCACATATCTTTATCTCTTTCACAAGATGGACATTGAAATGGACCATGATATCAAAAAATGACAAAGGAAAATACATCTCAAGATGACATAGAGTTGTCACCACCTCGGTTTGCAGAGTATCTAGTCCATCGAGATCGATGACCTTCTAAGCAATTGCGTTAAAGAAATAATACAGCCTCATGACTATCACTCGAACTTTGTTCGATAAAATACTTCTAATTGCAATAGGAATCAATAGTGTCATTAGCACATGACAATCATGAGACTTCATTCTAATTAATTTTAAATGTTCTATAGAAACAATTTTCATCATGCTGGCGGAGTGGCTGGATGAAACTTTCACACCATGCAAGTATTGACATAGTTCAGTTCTCTCGGATTTAAATAGAGTGTAGCAACCTAGAGGAAGGTACGTCTGACCTTTATCGGTCTCTATCGATGCTAACTCAGTCCTGATGTTCATAGCGACCATGTCATGCCGTGCGTTGACACCATCCTTTGTTTTGTCATGAATGTTTAGTAAAAGACCAATCAAACTATCACATACATTCTTCTCTACGTGCATGACATCGATGCAATTATGAACTTCTAAGTGCTCCCAATAAGGCAAGTCCCAAAATACTGACATCTTCTTTCGCATGTTCTTTTGACAGATCCTCAACTTACATCCCTTTTCAAGAACAACATCGATATCTTTAACCATATCGTAGATGTCTTTCCCGCTAAAAGGTCTTGGTGCTGAGTCATCATCTTTTTTTGTCAAAATATTTCTTTATCTTACGGTATGGGTGATACCTTGGAAGGAACCTACGGTGACGCATGTACACAGTTCTGCACGAGTTGTTCAACCACACACTCTCGGTATAATCTAAGCAGTGTGGACATATTTTGGCTCCTGTAGGACTCAACCCTGATAGGTTACCAAGGCAAAAAAATCATTGATTGTGTAGAACAACATGGCGTACAGAGTGAAGTTCTCTTGTTTGTCTGCATCCCATATATGTACCTCTTCGTTCCATAGTGTCACAAGATCTTCCACCAATGGTGCTAGATATACATCAATATCGTTCCCAGATTGTTTCGGCCCTTGGAAAAGTAATGACATCAAAATGTACTTCCACTTCATACACAGCCAAGGAGGAAGGTTGTACATGCATACATTCACAGACTAGGTGCTATGTCAGCTGCTCATGTTACTGATAGGATTCATTCCATATGTACTCAACCCAAACCTTATATTCCTTAGTTCCACACTGAAGTCTACATATATTCTATCGATGTTCCTCTACTGGGCAGAATCAACAATGTGTCTTATCATTCCATTTTTCTTACATTCCTCCGAGTGCCAACGCGGTAATCTTGCATCCTTTCGGTTCACAAATAAATACTTCAAATGGAGAATTACAGGCATATACCACAGCATATTAGTAGGAGGTCCGTGCCTCACCTCGATGCCCTTGTTGTCATCGGAGTCATTCTTACACTTCTATCGGGATGTTTTGCACACTGGACAAACATGTAATTTTGTATAATCTTTATGATAGAGGATACAATCATTCGGGCATACATCTATTCTTTCTACTTCCATTTTCAATGGACAAAGAACCTTCTTGGCTTGGTAGGTGGTTCTCGGTAACACATTTTCCTCTGAAAAGATGTTCGCTAGGAGACATAACGATATCGTGAAACTCTTGTCAGACCAACCATTACTTGCCTTTAATTTCAACAGTTCAAGAATGGATAGCAACCTTGTGTATTGCAGCTTGCAACCTGGGAACAGAGGTTTCTTCGAGTCATCCATCAAGCCCTCAAATTTATCAAACTCTCTCTCACTATAGTTCCCTTCTACATCATGTAGCATCTAACCCAGATTGTCCTCGTGTGACTATCCTCATCGAAAACACAATCCACAACCGACATATCGTTGTCTCTCTCGACGTTGTTATAACTACCTTCCTGTGTAATCTTCTATTTATCGTGATTGGTCCAACAGGTATACCCCTTTTTGAAACCCTTTCGAATCAAGTGAACTTCGATCTGTGCTGAGTTAGTAAACATCTTCAGATTATCGCAATCAATGCATGCACAATACATATATTCCATCCCATTCTTCAACATATCCTGTTCGGTCGTTCTTCTAAAAGCAGACATGCCATTAATATACTCTTCACTCACATAGTTCTTAACGTACATCTAGCGTCGGTCCATCTACGCTATGCATGTAACAAATTAGTGTCAAATATGATTTTTTTAATGCTACTATAGCTAGCTATAGCCTAATACTTACATATAATTATGATTCACCTTATAATAAATTATTCATATCTAAATTAAGTAGCCAGCTATGTACTATTTATGAAGCAATATATATATCAAGCAAAAATATATTGAAATAAACTAGGAGTTGTAATCCATTCTTAAATTAGAGCAAACTACCAATTAAACTAGATCTAAACCTAACTATCATATCTCTTTAGTACTTTTGAATGAACAGTTTGAGATCATGCAATTTTGTATTCCGATATGGTGTAAGCTGGTCCTTCCAAGGGCTAGGACTTAGATGTTTTTCCAATAAAGATAGCAAGTTTGTGTGCTCATCTATCCTGAAAAAAAAGAAGACATGAGATGAGCATAGAAAGGAAAACAGACATATTCTAGATACACCAAGATTCTGCCGCCATCATATGCTTACATGCGACTCAAAGAAGTAACTCTTGCAACATATAAAAAACTTTGATGAATGTTTAGGCCGGTTTCCAAATGTTTCGTAGAACCAAGTAAATGTAGAATTACAAAATATGTGATAATAAGAAGTTTGAGAATGAAAGATATATCATACATATTAGTTAGTAGCAAACAGAGCAACTATTTCAAAATTTTAAAATAGTTCAATGTAGATATCTTGCCATCTTGAAATAGCTCCAAACTCACAAAGTATGTAAACTGGAAAAAAACAGAAGCTACTACATCATATTGGTAGGTTAGCGTAAACTTACTTATGGTCAGTTAGGACAACATCGGTCGAAGTAAATCTCCACTCAAGTGTCCAGTATATGCAACCTTTCTGCAAAGAGATATTTAGATGTAAAGCAGCTTTCATAAATTTGCTGGAATGTATTGACAGTTTTAGCATAGCATGACCGAGAGAGTGGACTACAATGTAAGAATTTTTGCAGTAGATAGAGATAGTGTTAGACAATGTGGTTGGTCTAGGATTTTTGTGATGATGAATAATTGACAACATTGCTTAGTATTGTTATTTGAGGTATGTGGCGCGTGTGCGCAGACTAATATCAGTCAAGTTGGAGAGAACTTGTGCCCAAAAAAATGTTCTTTGGACTTTGCATGTGCAGGTTGGGCGTAGAGACAGTCATGGTCAGTGAAGAGGAGGACCGAGACTAAGGGAGGAAAATCTGAGGTCCAGGCGGTCGAGAATGTCAGGAGGTGGTCGGGTTCATGCAGGAGCATGTGGAGATCAAAGGTAGTTGATGTGTGAAGAAGATACAGGAGGTGTGATCCTAAAGGTTTTGACACATGATGAGTTGAAAAAGTTGAAATTGGATTAGAACTCGTGGGCTTAGGATAAGCCCAGATTTTAGACCCTAGACTATAAATAGAAATGGAGTTGGAGACTAACCTTGTGGCTTTTTAATTGCTAATTTTGTACTAGGGTTTAGAGGTGCCAAAAGGGCACTTTGTAGCCACCATGATTCAGAAATAAACTTTAGATCTATTCCAAGAAAAAATTCTGGCAGTGCTTTTAGCTTCGTGTCGTTCGTCGGCGTCATCTTGTTCCGCACGTGAGAGGCAGCAGCACCAGCGTCCTCGGGCCGTGTGCGGGAATTGGCGTTCGCTCCGTCGGTGTGCTTTGTCACGCGGGTCGCGCGGCAAAATCACAACGCACGCAACGTCGTGTTTTCATCCGTCCAGTGAAACGACACCAGCACTTCAGCGAGTGGTTGGTTCGCGCGTGGCGCCAGGAGAAGTAGCACCACTTCCGTTCCTTGGTCCATGTCTTCCTTGGTTCTTCTGTTGCCATGCAGCAGCTCATTAGCGTCACAAGTCATCGCGCTACGCAAATTTCGAGTAGCAACGACTAAAGTCTGGGTTTTGTGCGCCAGTAGAAAGATCAAAGCGTCATTTCTTTTCTTTGGGCTGGTTGCTGTTCTACTTGCACAGGAGATTGGCTTGATTCGGTGTATGCATGTGCTAATAATTGTTGGTCACAGTGATACATAGTAGATTGGAAAGTGACATATTTCTTTGCAGCTTTGGCACAGGGAATACACAAAGAACAGAGAGCAACTATTAAAGGAGAGAAACAAATTAATATTTCCTTTTTCTTTTCTTTTTCCTAGTTGTTTTTGTTTTATTACCATATTGCATGTTTGGATGACTAGGGACTAGCAAGATTGTGAGAAAAGTTTTCACTGCGTACTGTAATTATTCACCCTTATTTGATTGCCATCGATGTTCCAATAAGTGGTATCAGAGCAGGTTGCTATGGCATCAGAGAGGTATGTGAACCATCCCCTATGCTTAATGGTACTGATTTTGCCTTTTGAAAATGTCATATGCAAGCTTACATTAGGACTCAAGATAGTAATGTTTGGAATAAAGTTTCTACACCTTATGTGGTTCCTGCTACTGTTACTAATTTAAATAAAGTAAATGTTGATTTAAATGCTCAAGCTTGTAACTTGCTATTTTAGGGAATTTGTTGCAAAGAATTTGATCGTGTAGCTCATATTAATTCTGTCACTCAATATGGAAAACTCTTCGTGATTATCATAAAGGGACCACTGAAATCAAGAAAATGTGTTAAAATCTTTATCAAAAGGAATATTCTAATTTTGCTACGAAGCCGGGTGAATCCATTGATGATCTCTTTGTTCGTTTTGAGAAAATATTGAGTAATTTGCGTGGTGTTAATGTTATTCCTGCTGATGAAAATAATGCAACTAAAATTTTGGAATCTTTAGGTTTTGAGTGGTTGATGGTTGTCACAACTATTAATCAAACTGTCCAGCTAGATATTTTAACTATGGATGATCTTTATTCTAGATTGAAAACCTATGAGATGGAAGCTTTACTATCTAAGATTGATAAATCTTTATCTTTAACACTTGTGACTAACCCCGTGCAGGCTTCTTCATCGAGTGTTTTATCTTGTGTTTTTTCTCTACTTTGTCTTCTTTTTCAGAGGAACACTTTGAGCAACTTCCTGAAGAGGACTTGGTGTTGATCTCCTGATGGGCATACAAGACACTCAACAACGCAAGGATGAGGAAGCAAGGTGGCATGTCAAGTTCGATCAGGTGCTATGAGTTTGACGAGCGAGGCCACATTAAGATAGATTGTCCTAAACTCAAGGGGAAGGTGATCAAAGAAGATAAGAACTATCATCGCCGCCCATCCAAGAACAACAACACACAACACCAAGGGTGGTAATTTCTGTCGCAAGTTTGCTGAAAAGATCATATCGGCTATTGAGCGTCTTGATTTGAGCGATGTGGAATATGAAAATTGCCACGACGACAACCAAGACGACAATGATGATAAAGGTAAGAAGAAAAATAATGATGACTTCACGAGCATGTGCTTCATGACATACAACAACAATGGTGACGACAACAATGATCCTGATGAGGTAAGACCATCACATGATGAGCTTGAAGATGGTTTGATTAAACTTACTATTGAATTAAAAAAGACAAAACATAAGTTGAAAGAAAATAATTGTGTTGTTGAAAGCCTAAATTCTAAAATTAATAGACTTAGAACCTTAATTCCTGATGATGAATCATATGAGTCTTACTAAGTTTTATATTTTGAGTTGGAGGCTGCTAGATCTATTAATGTATCAAACCTGGTTCAACTTTGGGATGTAATTGATAAATTTGATAAATTAAAATTGACACATGACTCTTGTGATGAAAAATTAAAATTTGCGAATGATGAAATTGAAAAGCTCAAGTTTAATTATTCTAAAGCTTATGCTAAGTGTGAATTGCTACAAGCTAGACTTAATTCATCTCAAGAATCTGTTCAACAAATGTTTTATCATGAAAGCATGTCTTGCTCAAATTGTCCTAAGTTAAATATTGAAATTGATGCTTTAACTTGGCAATTAAATGATTTTGCTAAAAAAAGATTGGCTCAATCTAGTACTTTCAAGAATTTAGTGAAAGAACATGTTCAGTTTACATCTTGTTCCTCATTGATTAAAGAGAATGAATTTCTTGAGGACACTTTAGAAAGATTTTCTTTTAGCAAGAAAAATCTGAATATAATTCTAGACAAGCCAAAAACAAGTGTGAAAAATCGAGGTCTAGGATTTAATTTTATTGAGCATGCCATGAATAATTCTTCTAAGGTTGTTAAGTTTCTTGAACCTAAAAAAATTGAAGTAAACTTGAACCAAAACAAACTATGTTTAAATTTACTGGCTTTGTGCAAAGTTCATCGAATAATAATGTAGGTGGTAGCTCATCATTTCAAAAGAATTTTGGTTATGTTAAATTTTATTGCATGTACTGTGGAAGAGATGGACACTTGTATGAATTTTGCTTTAGGCGTGCTAAGAAAGAGAAGAAGGAAAAATTGAGTGCTTTAAGACAAAAAAAATGTGCAATCTCTTTTGTTCCTAGAACTAATATGAAAACTAAGTTTTTAGAGAACTTTTATGATGATTTTAAATCTGCTTCACATGCTGGTTTGGGATATAATTCAAATAAGTCACATTCTTTTTGGCATTTTGATCGCCCACATGTACATAATTTTGGTTCTAGATTTGTTGCTATTTCTCAACGTCATGTATCATAGTACTGGATTCCTAAATCTTATTTCACTAACCCCAATGCTGTGAGATCGATGCTTTCTGCGATGTAAGAACAACTTATAAGGATAGAGAACATGAGCTTGAATGGGTTCTGATCTTTTACATCATTGCTTGATTGGAACACTTGATGATTCTCTATTTTCTTTGATGACTTTCAAGAGATTTCACTTTCTGAGAGGACATGTGGAAAATGTGATGCTGTCCTACACCTTATTGAGTTAGATTATCAGGTTGCTGGTATTCTTTCAAAACCACTTGATTCTTCTTATTTTGCTCATTTGTGAAGTGAGTTGGGTGTGCTGCATCTTATGAGATTATTCTGAGGGGGAGCATATTGTTTAAAAATATCAAAAGATTTGTTTATTATATTTATCAAATAATTCATTAAGTCCAAGCCATTAAAATCAAATGAGTTGTAGAGCTCTCTTCATCATATTTACTCATATGCTGTGTAGCTTTGTTCAGGACTGGTTATAATTAATTTTGTTGCACTTGAACTAAAGTTTGACATGGCAGAATATTTTGACTAGATTGATTACAAATAATACTTTGCGATGTTCATCGAGAAGGATTAGCTTGATTGTCAGTCTTTTTTTAAATCTTGCCTATGAGGCTCATATGTTTCATATTACAATCTTTTTATGATCATTCAATTTGGTATGTTATAAAAAATGAATAAGAAATAGACAATTAAAAGATGTATGCTTCAAGCATGCCATGGTAAAATAAAAAAGACATAAAAAGTGCATAAAATGAAAAGAAGTATGTTTCAAGCATGCCACCATTTAAAAGAAGTGAGCTATCATGAAAAGAAGTATACTACAAGCATGCCACATGCGTAAGAATTGAATGTGGAGCAATAGATTGTTATATGAGATTGCTAGCTCATCTAGATTAAAAGTTTGCTTCACTTTTATACTTTGACTTTTTGTTATGATATTTTATTATGCTCTCTATAATTGATTTGATCATTGTTGGGATGTCTGTCATTGATATAAATTGCTTAATCATATTGAAAATTTTGTTTTGATATTGTTTTATGATATATCACTTTATACGATCTAGATAGATATACACAAAAACATAACTTGGTTACTTTATTAAAACAATACACAGTGATTTATATAATCTACAAAACTTCTAGATTTTTATTCTCATTGTTTTTTCTTAGAATAATTCTTCTTTGAAGTTCCTTGATGATTACATTGCCAAAGGGGGAGAAATTGAAGAGAATGGAGAGATATTGGAGAAATTGAATTTGTGGCTTAAACTGCTTTTTCGACTTCAGTTCTTCACTTATATCTATTTGAAGCTAATTCATCATGCAATCTTAAGGTGTTGTCAATGTATTCATCAAGAAGGAGATTGTTAGACCATGTGGCTAGGTCTAGAATTTTTGTGATGATAAATAATTGACAACATTACTTAGTATTATTATTTGATGTGTGTGGCATGTGTGCGTGGACTAATGTTGGTCAAGTTGGAGAGAACTTATGCAAGAAAAAATGTTCTTTAGTCTTTGCATGTGCAGGTTGGGCGTGAAGACGATCATGGTCGATGACGAGGAGGACCAGGACTAGGAGGGGAAATCTGAGGTCCAGGCGGTCGAGGATGTCACGAGGTGTTCGGGCTCACACTGGAGTACGTGGTGGTCAATGCGTGGAGAAGATACAGGAGGTGTGGTCATGGGCTTAGGATAAGCCCAAGTTTTGAGTCCTAGACTATAAATAGAGATGGGGTTGGAGGCTAACTTTGTGGATTTTCATATGCTAATTTTGTGCTAGGATTTAGGGGTACTGGAGGGCACTTTGTAGCCACCATGATTCAGAAATAAACTTGATCTATTTTGAGAAAAAATTATGGCGGCGCTTTTAGCTTCGCATTGTTCGTCGGCGTCGTCTCGTTCCGCTTGTGAGAGACAGCAGCACCATCATCCTCGGGCCATGTGCGAGAATTGGCCTTCGCTCCATGTTGTGCTTTGTCACGTGGGTCACAAGGCAAAATCACAACACATGCAACGTCGCATTTTCATTTGTCCAGTGAAACGACACCAGCACTTTGGCGAGCGGTTGGTTCGTGCATGGTGCCAGGAGAAGCAGCGCCACTTCCGTTCATTGGTCCACGTCTTCCTTGGTTCTTTTGTTGGCGTGCAGATGCTCGTTAGCATCGCAAGTCATCGCGCTACGCAAATTCCGAAGAACAGCGACTAAAGCCTGGGTTTCGTATGTCACCAGCGGATAGATCAAAGCGTCATCTCTTTTCTTTGGGCTAGTTGCTGTTCTACTTGCATAGGAGATTGGCTTGATTTGGTGCATGCATGTGCTAATAATTGTTGGTCACAATGATACACAATAGATTGAAAAGTGATATCTTTCTTTGCTGCTTTGGCACAGGGAATACAGAAAGAACAGAAAGCAACTATTAAAGGAGAGAAACAAATTAATATTTCCTTTTTCTTTTCTTTTTCCTAGTTGTTTTTGTTTTTTTACCGTATTGCAGTTTGAATGACTAGGAAATAGCAGGGTTGTGAGAAAAGTTTTCACTGCGCACTGCAATCATTCACCTCCCTCTGATTATCATCGACAATCCTACAGATAGTGGCACATTACAATCTTAATTGATGAATTCATTTGGTTGCAAATGTTAGGGCCTGTTAGTTCATTCGGGGGATCTGTGCAGATGCTCAGCAAATAGACAGATTACTAACAGAACCCTTCCAAGTGCCAAAAGGTGGAGTAATGCAGAGGCCTAACTGAATCATGACCCTTTTATAATGTACAAATGAACTACACCATCAAGGATTCTAATTTATAATATAAACCTGCTGAATTCCTAGGCAGTAAGAATTACATAGGCAAAGCAACAATGTAGAACAGATCAGAAACATTCAACTTATTTACAGCATGCAAACACGAAATGGAACTTAATAAATTCCATATGATGTCATCATATGCCAATAACTCTAATTAAGCACCTAAATGCTAATCATATCACAAGATCAACCCAAACATGCAACCAATAGGGAAAAACTAATGAAACAAGCATGTAGACCTGTAGTTGTGCCATGAACAGTTTTGCTCTCTCCTAGTCATGCCCCTGGGGAGGAAGTGGAGCCTGATTCCCTGGCAATGCATCGCCTTGCGGAGGAAAAACAACCACTTTGGCAGCTGGACCCCTTCGACTCCTCTGAAGTTGCTTGTACTACTGAAAAAGATATAACAAACATCGAATTAGCATTACACTTATTCAGAAGTAGTAAACCATTTAAATTTTCTTTTAATGAATCATCAAACTAAAATATTGCATTTTGGCTTCCATGAAGCTGCAAAAAAAAGGTTGGTAGCTTCTCAATCAATGGAACATTTCAGTCAACCAAAGCATGCTGTACAGTTTTGAAACTTGGACGTCAGAACATTGAATCAATAATCTAGCTAAATCTCTACCCCACTATAATACACCAAAATTTTCTTTACTAAATCCAACCTCCTCAACCACCCCCACAGTCATGCCTAATCTAAGTTCACCCAGATTTGTGTACCAAAGTAATCCAACTTCATACAAATGAATGGCCTGGATCTCTCCTCAAGCCTTCTTCTCTTACTCATTGAAGATCCTAAGGTCAAAATCATCCGGATCATGCACATCATTGAACCCAGAACCCACCCTGCGCCCACGCACACGCCCCCGACGCCCCCACCCTCCTCCCTAAACGCGTGCGGCTCTGCCTCCACCCCCCCGAATCTTCTGCCGACGCCTCCCTCCCACCCCGCTCCCACCTCGCCCCGCCGCCTCCTCCCCCTCCTCCCCACCCCGCGCCGCCGTCGCCTCCTCCCCTCCCTCCCACCCCGCGCCGTCGCCTCCTCCTCTGCTCCATCGCCGCCTCCTCCTCCCCCCACCCCGCACCGCCGCCGCCACCTCCTCCCTCCCACCTGCGCCGCCACCTCCTCCCCTCCCTCCCACCCCGCGCCGCCGCCTCCTCCTTCCTCCCACCTTTAGCTGCTAGATCCACACTGTTTTCCTCTCAACTCGGGGAAGGAGCGAAACTCACGCCCAAAGTCTTCAAAGTGGAGCGCGAGGGAGCGTGCGTGGCGGCGCCCGAGAGAGAAATGAATTGACCCGGCGAGGTGACAGCACACGCCCCCGCAAGTGACGAGTCTGGCAGTCTCCCAGAGAGAGAGACAGCGCGTAGCCCTAATATAGGGCCCCGACGTCGGCAACGGCGATGAGGTCCGGCGGCAGCGACGCCGAGGTGATTGAGCTCTCCAGCGACGACGACGAGGAACCCGTCCCTAGCACCAGCGCCAGCCGCATCCCCATCTCCTCCCCCCCGCGACGTCAAGCTGTACGCGCTCGCCGATGTGAAGCCCCTGCTCTTCCCGCCGCTCCATCTCCCGGGCTGCCGCGCGCTCGTGCCCGTCAAGGACGAGGAGCCCGTGCCCGTCCCTGCTGCCACCTCTTCTCCGCCCAGGGCCCTACCGCCGCCGCTGCCGCCAGTTCTGGAAGTCCGGCAACTACGTCGTCGCGCGCCGCAACCCGGACGCTGACACCCCCGGTAGGCTGGCTCTAGAAATCTCGCGGGGGATATCCCCCATTTCGGTTACTCCTTAGCTTTCCTTTGATTTTGGTGGAGGCGGGGTGGTGAGGAGGCTGAGAGAGCTGCGATTTGGTGGTGTCTGCTGGTGGGCGGAACTAGGACTGTGCGTTCGGTTTTTTCGGTTTATACGGTTCGGTAAATACGGTTTGATCGGTAAATACGGTTTTAGTATTTCGGGAAATACGGTATTTTTCAAAATACGGTGTGGTATCGGTAAATACCATTTTATTTCGGTACGGTATCGGTTAATACCAATTTTACCAAACTTTGCGCGAATTGCTAAACATTAATTCTCCATTCAGATTTCAGACCATTCTACAATCAAAAATTCAGAATATGCTAAATTGCTAATAGCTAATAGCAGTGGCAGACGGCAGTGAATGGCTGAAAATAAAATGCTGAATGCAATGCACTGATTACAGGCAGCCGAGCCGACAGCAATCAACCAATGAGGCAATGAGCCAAATCCGGAGTTGAGTTCAGGAGTCAGGACAGCAGCACAGCAAGCACATAAAAATTAAAATCATCCATACATAATACACTGACAGATTACAGATAACAGATTAAGAATTACTGCTGTCCAGACAGCGAAGACAGCACAGAGAGCAGCAATGAGCGAGACACGATATCGGACTCACAAATGACAAAACCAGCAGCAAGTGTAGCACCTAACAGCAAATAAACTGATAAAAGACAGCAGTCCAGCAATTCATAAACCAAGAAACTAGTCCGATCAAGCAAGAATAGCGGTAGCGGCAATTCAAAGAAATAAAGACAGAAGAGCATAAACTAGGCAGCGGCAAAGCGGCAAATAAGTACAAAATACATATTACAAAGAGTCAAGCGAGACAGCAAAAATAAATACACAATACATATTACAGCAGCGACGAACAGCAGAGCACATAAACCAAAGAAGACAAAATATAACTCCAGTAGTAAAGAAGACATAAAACCAACACAGACTCCAACAGGCAGCAGCATAAATGAAACCAGCAGCTGCAGCACATAAATAATATTGGTTAGTTTTTTAAACATAATATTCATTGGAGTTTTGTGGCCGGCAAACACATACATTAGACAATCTAATTTTGAAATAATAGCAAAAGCATCAAACTCGATCCGAGGAGTAGACACTTGCTGTTGGAGTTGGATCTAGGCCTGACATTTCAATGCCTTCATAACATGAAAAATAAGCTAATTAGTTGAAGTAGCTATCAATGTCCAATTTGCTATCACTTATAAATAGAAATATATAGCATTATATTATAGTACCTTCTTCAAATTTAGACAAATCTGCTAAATCGGCTTCCACATTGATGCGCTTTGAAGAACGCAACCAATCTTGTGCACATATCAAGCATTGGAGTGTGAATGGAGTCAAGGAGCTTCTAAAATCATCAAGAACACGACCACTAGTACTAAAAGCTGATTCAGAAGCAACAGTTGATATAGGGATTGCTAATATATCCCGGGCCATTCGTGAGAGGATTGGAAAACGAGGTGAGTTGTACTTCCACCAAGAGAGAATATTAAAGCTATGATCATCATCTTCTATATCTTCAGCAAGATACTTATCTAATTCAGATTTGCCACCACCTCCACTAGAAACTTTCATTCTCTTATTATATAAAGACCTCATAAAATTTGTAGATGCACTTGAATGCTCAGTGCCACTAGTATTTTGTGTATCTAATGTTATTTGTCTATCACCTTGATTTTCATCCGGAGAGTACGTCTTCTTGAATTCTTCAAAAAGATCTAACAATGCCCGGTTTACTTTATCCCATATCTTTGCACCTTTAATATGCCCATAAGTCGAGGTAATCGCATACTTGAAGAAATCAGATTGCTTAGTCCTTGCACAAACATTAAAAAAACAAAGTGAGTGATCATTGGTTAATAAAAACATCCATACTTTGACTCAGATTAACTGATTAAGAATTATTTGTACCTAGGATCAAGAATTGCAGCAATAAAAATTAAGTTGTTCATCTTCTCAGGATCCCCCCAATATTTATCAAACTTTTCCTTCATCTTAATAGCCATGTGTTTGAAGGTAGTATCATCACCATCATCACGTTGACTCCAATCAGACAACAAATAATTTATCCCAGCAATGTCTTCAAAGAAAGTGTTGGAAGTAATATACTGAGTGCCAGAAACTTTTTTTGTGAGGTCAAAGAAATGCTTTAAGAAGGCTTTGAAATCTTTCGCATACACCCAATCATCATATGTTGGAACCCCATCCACACCCAACTCAGCCTTATAGGAAGGGTCTTGAAGTTCAAGCCGCTCAAATGCCTTCTCAAAACCCACGGCAGTCTCTAACATAAGATAAGTTGAATTCCATCTAGTGCACACATCAAGAGACACCAAACCTTTTTCTTCAACCTTGCTTATTTGCACACACTTTTTAAAGGTATTCATTCTTGAAGGGGAGCTTCTCACATATTTGATAGCTTTACGAATACGGGAAATAGCAGGAGCCATTGTCTTTAACCCATCTTGAACTACAAGATTAATAATGTGAGCTACGCATCTCATGTGAAGATGGTTACCTTTCGCAAATGTACCACCGCGATTTTTCAAAGCACTCCTCATATAGTTTATAGCTCCATCATTTGAACTAGCATTATCTACCGTAATAGTGCACACATTCTCAATACCCCACTCAAGCAAGCATTTATCTAGTGCTTTTCCAATATCTTCCCCTTTATGACCGTCTACCAAACAAAAGTTAAGGATTTTTTTGTTAAGTCGCCAATTGCTATCAATGTAATGTGCAGTGAGAACCATGTAGTTTTGAAGGGTTGAAGAAGTCCATGTGTCGGTTGTGAGGCTAACTGTTTGACGAGAATCCTTCAAAAGAATTTTTAGCTTTCTTTTCTCATCTTCATAAAGGCGAAGAATGTCTCTATACATTGTTGTCCTAGATGGTGGATGGAACCGAGGACAAGCTTTCGACATAAAGTCTCTAAAACCTTCATGTTCTGAGAAGATAAAAGGTAACTCATCAACTATTATCATGCGAGTAAATGATGCCTAACCTCTTCGCATTGTATTGCCAAGGTACTATGCAACTACTTTGGCCATCTATACTACGTTGGAAGCTTAGTTCGGTTTGATGTCGATCTTGGCGGGATGCTTCTTACAACATTTTGCATGTGAGACCGGTGAGGAGGTACCATTTTTTTGTGGATCACAGGCAAGGATCCGAGAACAATACTTGCATTTAGCCTTATTCCGGTCATTTGGTAGTCTTGTGTAATGGTTCCATATCTCTGATCTGGGATTCATATGTTTCTTTCCATCTTGAGCTTCATTGGGACCAACAGCTTCATCGCTACCCACATTCACATTCATACCCATACCCACTGACCCAGCAGCATCAACATCAATATTTGCAATATCATCTGACTCAGACATCTAATAATCCAAAAATGCAAAGATAGATAAGTAGATAACCAATTAACCATTAACCAAAAATGCAAGATATTCTTTTGATTTTTAGCTGCTTTTATTTGTGTTAATACTATTTTATCTTTCTCATCAAATATAATTATATTGTATAGTTTATTGGCCTCTGCAATCTAAATTTCTGGCGCTGCCCTGGTTAGGAGCGTCCAATAATTTTAGGCTTAAGTTGGTGTCGAGTGAGCCTAACTTGGATAAATCCATCAAGCCTCCGGACTATTCCATGGCCACGCACTATAGGGAAAAAGACAATGACATTGGTGTGGCAATTTAAGGTGCCGTGAGCTCTCAAAGAGCCCTACACCTCTTAAGTCCTCTACCAAACCAGTGTAGCAGTCTAGCAAGTAGCGATCTGGCAGTGGCAACTGGCAAGTATGCAAATGCAACAACAACATTTCAACTTAGTGCTTACAAGTTCTTACAACTTGGCAAGATCCTACTTATCAAACCACAACTCACAATAGAGTACAACTACAGACTAGCAATATTAGGCAATTAATGAAACAGAGAGAAAGCTACAGCCTACAAAGGACTTACTTCGCAAGATCCAGTTGACTCCGTAGAAAGCTAGAGGGGGGCTTGGCGCCGCCGCGCCGGCGTCTTGGGAGAGGGAGGCGGAGGCGGAGGCGCGGACCGTGGAGCACTGAAGGAGGTGGAGGCGCGGAAGGAGGCGGAGGCGCGGACGCGGAGCACCGAAGGGCGACGGACGCGGAGCACCGGAGCCCGAAGGAGGCGGAGGCGCGGAGCACTGGGGCCTGGGGGGCCAGGGGGAGCACCGGCAGCGGATCCGGTGAGGCGGCGAGCCGACCAACGAGGCGACGAGGAGATCAGATCTGGGATCTGGCTAGGGTTCGAGGAACTGAGGAAGCGGATCTGGCGAGAGGGCGTCGCCGCGTCGGTCACTCACTCGGTCGGGTCGGGTCTGGGCGTCTAGCGCTAGGGTTAGGGACTTAGGGTTAGGTTATGCGTTGCCGTCTGCCACGCCCGCGCGTGCGTTCGCCGGCCGTCGCCTCTTTGGATCTTGGTGGGCGCGAGCCCGAGACGGCGAGACCGAGAGCCGAGAGGTGCTTTGGGTCTGCTGGCGAGTGGCGATCGGCGCGTGCGGCGCGTCTTCTTTGGCTTTCGGTATTTTCGGGAATTTCGGGTTTTCCTCGGTTTTTACCGAAAAAACCGAATCATACAAATACCCATTTTCTATCTACTGAACCGTAAACCGAAAACGGTCAAACCGATTTGACCGGTTCGGTTCGGTTTTAATCTGATTTTTCGGTTCGGTTTTTATGCACGTCCTAGGCGGAACCGCCATGGGATAAATCCCAAGTTCCTGCACTCAAATGCTACTTCCACAAGTGGGCGTTTGGCGATGCGAGAATTGGCTAATCTTATTATCTGAAACAACTTCATTTTAGGAAATTGGTGAGTTTTTAGGATCACGAATTCATTCATACACATAATTGCACCTCGCTTTCTTACCAATCTGCGGTTCTTTTACTAAGAATTTGTGATCTATGTACTTAATTGTCATGGGTCAACTCTCTTCCTTGCTGACATTGATTTACAGTGGTAAACTTGTAATTTGGAACATTGCATGTTTGCTAAACTAAATAGAACTTTCACCTTTAAATGAACTATCCACTTCAGTAAAAAAAAAGATGTGTTTTCAAGATTGTCGATGATTAAGGCTAAAATTTGTCTTTGCCATATAAAAGGCAGCCTAGCCCATTTGTAATTATAATGTTGCGCATGAATCTACCTTTTGAGCTCAGGAATTGGTACTGTCACAGGTGATCCACTGTTTACAAAACCTTTATAGGTAGAAACTTAAATCATTGTGTACTTATGAGAAAATATTATCCCTTTAAAAATGTAGCACATTTCTATTCTAGGTTTCTACAATTTCATTATATGATTCTGTTTGGGCAAAGTCAATCATAGCTAGATGCTAACACGCATGTTGCATATATATATATATATATATATATATATATATATATATATATATATATATATATATATATATATATATATATATATATATATATATATATATATATATATATATATATATATATATATATATATATATATATATATATATATATATGCACTATCGCTCCAATCGATTCATGTTCCATGTTGGTTTTGTCATTTTTGCAGCCATTGCAGAGCTTCTTGATAATGCAATTGATGAGGTAATTAACAAGGCGCACTTAGCTCAAATGCTAAAAGCAATTGAGGTTGAACATAAATGCTATGTATGGTTTGTTTTGTTGCATCTTCTCTGTCAGTGAACAATGGGGCAACGTTTGTTCGTGTTAATAAATTTACAAATCCACGGGATGGGAGCCCTCATTGTTGATTCAAGGTTGGCGATTCATAATATAAATAGATGTGAATCTGCTCAGTTCATATAAAATTTTATCTTTATAATGATCTTATGGTGTTTCACATGGACAAGATGATGGAGGAGGAATGGATCCAGAGGCGCTGAGATGTTGCATGAGCTTTGGATTTTCAGATAAGTAGTCTGATGCTTTCATTGGGCAATGTATGACCTTTGTGTTGTTTTCTCTAATTCCTTGTCATATTGATGTCTTGAACCCCTACCATTGGATTTACTGCTGCTTGTTGTATCAGATGAAAATGGTTTCAAAACTAGCACAATGAGGCTTGGAGCAGATGTGATAGTTTTTACACAAAACCAAAAGAACTGGTATTTCTCCTTTGCATTCAATAGTCATTCTGGAAGTCTGGAGCTAATTTTGGAACAATGGCAACAAAATGATTAGGCAATGTCATTTCTCCATTCAAATTCTCAAGTTGATTGCCTTGTTGAAGACAGAAAATGATACAGTAAAATCTAATGATGGTGCTACGGATGGTCATTCCAATTCTATTTTTAAAGGTAGAAATGGGAGGCCATAGTGAGAATAAATCTTCCTCCTATATTGTGTATAAATATATCGATTGTTTTATTTCGTTATCAGCAAAACTAAGAAAGCTTTCTCTGGCATTGAATAGGGTTGGTTTGCTGTCTCTTCTGGAACATCATTGCAGTTACTTCAGCTTGGATCAAGGGGGAAGGTAATACTCAAGCCCTTTTGGTGTTGCCTGTGCAATGTGCATCTAGAAAATTAATTAACACTTATTTATGAATGGTCTATCCATTTTCAGGTGTGAAGATCTGGTTTCTGGCAATCATCTACTTCATCTCTGGGGTTCTTGGTGCAGATGTGTTATGGTATCGCCCTCTTTATAATGCTATGAGGTATATATATACTTGCATTTGATACATGGCTTTTTCTATGATAATTTCAATGAGACAGTGGCATGAATTGTATGTTGTTGCGCATTTTGCGCATTTTGTTGCGCATTTTGAATTGTATGTCGGGAAGGTGTTTAAATCACGCGATAAACTGTCGTAGCTTCTGTTAACCGGTCGTATGGTCTCGCGAAGCGGTCGCAAGACCTGGGAATCGGTCGTAGGCTTTTGAGCATTGCGTGTTGGGTGGTTCCGACTGGTCACGTATTTATGTGACATTCATTATGTGACAAAAATATTTGGTTATACAATATATGAGACGTGAATCTTAATGAATCTGATTGTTCATTTTATTTTTTACAAATTTTATCTTGTTTTGTATTTTACCGTAGCGTTAGCACGGGCACACTACTAGTATGTATAACTCAATATCCTCATCTGGGTTTTGCATAGGAAAACCTGCAGTTCCAAAAGGGCAAGCTCAAAGAACTATTGCACGAAACTTATTGTACTACATGACTACATTAGATCCTTACTCTTAAAAGAGGCACACGTTCTTTCTCAGATCAAGAATGAGTGGAGCATACATAGCTTGCACTGTGATGGAGCTTCAATGCTGCCTTGTCCTGCGATTATGACCATCACTGTATGATAGAGACACAACAGCTTCTCCTACAGTAGGCACAATTGCAGGGGGCTGACCTGATTGAATTTGGCAACAGTTCCATTATCTTTGATATACCCAATTGTCCAATTAAAAGAACCAAAAGAAAGAAAGTAGAAAGAAGACCTGGTAAGTAAACAAGGAAGGCATGGGCTCACTAGACTCGCCGTGGAGCAACTTCGATGTTAGAGTTAGTAATCTTATTTTTTTTATTATTATTGCTTATCGTGTCTGAGTGTCAGTTATATACGTATCCGTGTGCAAGTCTAGACCGTATACGAGTCAATTTTGCCGAGTGAGTTCGTTTCCATGTGAAGTTCTAGTTTTCTAGTCGTGTCCGCGTCAGTCAAGAGTATATGGGCATATATACATGGGTCTTGTACTCTTTTGGGACAGGCCAACGAGTGAGAGAGAAAGAGAAATAAGAAGGAAAAAGAGGGAGAGTTGGTGCTCCAAAAGAAGTATACGAGCTCTCGTGTTTCTTTGTTTCATTGCTTTTCTAACCTTGTGCATGCATTGCTTTCATGTGATGACAACAGAGGCCTACACGAAGCAAGGCAGCTAGGAAGGCAGTCACGTAGGGTGTGTTTGGTTGCCTGAATCTCCTTCGTCCTGGCTAGGTGGATCTGTATAATCTGAGAAAAAACATGTTTGGTTACCTATATGAGTGGATGCAGCCTGCATGAGCGAATGCAAAAATACGCCATCATCCTGGATGGGTGGATACGCTCAAAATGAGCTTCACTGGCCATCCTGGATAGGTTGATGCAGTGTATCTTATGCGGTTCTACGTGTCAGCCTCTCAGGTTTGGTAGACTGCATCCGCTCATACAGGCAACCAAACAGCATCTCAGTTTTTTTGCATCCGCTCATGCAACCTCACCAAATATCTTCTTTTTCTGAAATACGATTCCACTCAGCCTGCATCCATTTAGTCAGGATATATGATACAACCTCCATTCACGAACCAAACACACCCACGGCACTCTCCGTGTACGTCTACAGGAGTTGTTCCATCAGGAACCAGCAGGCGACGCGCTGCTTCAGGCGGGTTGCGTTGTGAATCGCGAAGCAGCAGGAGCCTCCGGAGTCCCAACAACACGCAGGTGCATGGGCTTGCCGAAGCGCTTTTGTTGGGAAACACGAGAGATCTAGTTCGGTTTTAACTTTTAAACATATCTCAGTTTTGAATTTTTTTTTGGGCGAATAAAAAAGAGAAGCGCGGCGCGCGCTTTGTCAAATCCACGTCAGAATTGCCAAATCTTATCGCATCTGAAGATATATATAGAAAAAAATAAACGGATGGGCGATATTGACCTATCTGCCTCTCGGTTAGCAACATTTGGACCACAAACAGGCACGGTTTGATTTTTCCGCGCATACGCTTGACTTTTGAGACCGCGTGCAATTGCAAATGACGTGGTTTGGTGTTAAGGAATCACTCCGATTATGTTCCAATATTTTCATGCACGACTCCATGGCCGATCTACTGAGCCGATGAGATCATGACATGCACAAGTGGTATGGTCCTTAATTAATTACGCAGCATGCATACCATGAGCTTTACCAGCCAAACATTCTACTACATATAATATGCACCCGACTCGAGTGTACGTCAAATCAAATACGTGCTCCTCGTGTTTCTCGATGGGAAGATCGTTTTATTTGTAGTACTACAATAATGTAGAACTGTGGATAAATGTCAAAAGTAACGCAACAGTACTTACATTTTTGTGCTGGGTCAGATCTAGGACATTAAGGGCAGAGTAAAGAAGTAAAGAGCCCATCGTTTGTGCATGTTTATCTACGTGATTAAGGAACATGTCGTCCTCACGTCGTCTTTTGGGTTCCCGGAGGTCCACGCTCTCATTCAATTTTCGCTACGATCTATCTCTTCTTCTTTGATTTTTCTTTTCTTACTTTCACGAGTGGACTGCTGGTTTAAGTAAAAAGAAGATATAAAGCACTGTGTTCGTCTTGTAGTTGAGAAATACATATCACATTACCCAAAAGAAGAATCGCATGCTTTTCACGAGGTATCTTTTCATATCGCTGAAAATATAGGAGGCCTTTGTGCCGATATAGATGATGACCGAATTTCAACAGAAAAGTGTGGCACACAAGGCTCTTCAGGCACAAAACACTCATCCCACAGACTTGGCACCACTGGGTACACAGGTAAAATCCCACAATCGATGATACAGGACGAGGTCACAACCCAATCAGAGGCCTTCTCACCATTTGCCGAGATCACAAACAAGTGTGCCTGAAACTAGTTAAGAGCGAGGTCATCAATCATGTCTTCAGGCGTCGCCTCTTTCAAAAATCCGGCAGACGAGGAAGTGTCTCAACACTAAGATATGTTAAACTACCTAGTCATTAATAAGTCCATAACTTCATGGGATCTAAAATAACATGTTCACCTCTTGCAGCAAACATTGACTACCGAATCTGCCGAAGGCTCCTTTGAAGCAGTCAAGAAGAGGGATATACTATCCACGGCTTTAGGAAATAAGGAGCACCTAGGTCGCTTGTGAGGTTTAGGGGTTTATGTATCTTGGAGGCATGGATTCCTAAACAACTCTGAGGCGCATAGGAGTAGGAAGATATCCAAAGCCTAGCTTGAGAGATGTATAAAATGGGATTTTGATGCAAAATTTGAAGAGATAATTACCTCACTTTGAGGAGATATAGATTCATTGAGGGAAGAACTAAGAGAAGTCTGCAACCACTCGCAGGCCATTCCCGTTATTACGGTACCCAGTCCTCCCTCAGTGTTGAAGTAGCCACGCGTCCGTGTCACTTTCTGAATATAGTGACGCCCACTTACCTATCGACAACATTCAGATAATGTACATCTCCATAATGCTACATAGATAGACTCGGTGGATGCCTTAGATCATCGTGTATCATTATGTAGGAGCCTACGCTGTGCATCCTTAGAGTCAGGCTTGTTGGCTTCATTTCTGTTGACGCTAGGTGGGGGATGGCGTATCCATGCCTGCCAGGGATGTTGCTGCATGATGCCCAGCTAGGGACCAGTTTTGTGAAGGTCTAGGTGGACATGATTAATGACGTTTTCAGGGACATTCCACTGGAGAGGCCCCTAAATAGACAAATCATGACACTAGAAGATGCCGTTCACATATTTGTCCAGTGGCCCAAGAGGGACATCACACTGGACTCTTCCATGCCACGATCTCCACATGACTATGTCTGTCAAACAGAACTCTCTATGACTCCACCTCAAGCTCTGTTTCAGAAGGCCATCGCATTAACTCCCGTGGAGACGACGTCGAAGATGTATCACAAATGAGGTGCTAAGGCCTAACCAAAGAAGATTAAGGTGCCTCTCAGGCCCTAGAAGTACAAGCTCGAAGTGTCATTGGTCCTCGAGTCATAATTACCTAGCCTTGGACTGGTTCGCAGGGCTTTGCATAGCTGGTACATACAAAGGTCCAACAGGAAGCCAAACCGATAAAGTGGATTCACCTTGAGATACAAGGAGACGCATTTCCTCCATGACTCGGGCTATTTTGTCGTGACCTTCAAATACTTATTCTTACTATTCAATCTCAACGAACTCGACAGCTCACTTTTATAATGCTGGACACTGTAAGTATACTATACAATCAAGTTTTACATTTACGTAATACCAATAAATGTCATAACCCATTGCTTATATATAGATTCATGATCCAACAAGTCCAACAACGGTAACAACCGGTGGGTTTCCTCGACCCACACTTGGTCTCTAAGCAATCCATCAACAAAAATGCATCATTCGTTTAAGATTATATAACGACGGGATTGCTTGCTCACAGTAATAAGGACTACATCCTGGTACCCTTCAACCAAGAGTAAGTGCTTCACTAGTTGCCATACAAGTTTTATTTGTACTTCATATGTAACATGAACTTTGATTAATCATTATGGTAACATACATGACTAAGTATCACTGGATTCTGATTGTGATTGTACCAAAGTGGAGCAAGGTAGTATACCTTGATTCCCTACTTAGGAGCAACCACGACTTCACTCGTGTGCAACAAGCAATTGATAGGTAAACTTATTTCATTCATACATAACTCTATTGTAGTCTTCTCTTCATTTGCAATGGCCGAGGCTAACATTTTGGAATCACGTAGGTCGTTCAGCACTTACGTTGCCCAGGAAGGGAGGCACAAGGAATCCATCGCCACATTGCGACACAAGACGCGATTTCTAGAACCCGTTACAACACAACAATCCTATATCACACTTTATAATATTGCTCTAGAACTGACAATATATACCTATGCATATAATTCTATTTTTGCAGTGCCACCAATAGTTACAGGGCAACGAATGTGGATTTTATGTTTGTGCCATATGCAGGAAATCATGGCTACTAAGACGAATGATTCAGAGGTTTGTCAACCTGTCAATAATTATTTTGTGATTATCAATTTATATATACTAATGACTTTAACACTCCTAGTGACAGTGCGTGGAATTCGACGAAAGTGCATTTGATCTTGACAAACTCATCGAAATTCGAGGAAAACTCTCTGAATTCTTGATGGCGGAGGTCATAAACCAAAATGGAGAGTTCAACCCTGATGATGATGATTAGATGTTCAAATATGTAATACAATTGTAATCACTCCATTGTGTTTAATCAAACAATTCATTCAATTGTATTTCATTCAGTTGTTTAATTCATTTGTGAGATCTGTGTAATGATTATCGTGTGCTATATCTGTGATTTGTTTGCTTGTTTTTAGATGACATGGCTAGCATTTCCTGAGACTAGCTGAAAAAAGAAAATAATTTAGTTATCCAAATAGCTATCACAGACGGTTTGTAATACCAAACCGTCTGTGATATATGACATATTATAGATGGTTCCAAAATAGAAACGTATGTGATATGTAAGATATCACAAACGGCTATTCTTAGGAACCGTCTGTGATATATGACATATCATAGATGGTTCTTGAGAATAGCCATCTGTGATGTTCAGATATCACAGACGACTCTGTTTAAGGATTGTCAATAATATCTGACATATCACAAACGGTTTTTGGTATTAGCCATCTGTGATATGTCAGATATCACAGGCGGCTACGTTTAAGAACCATCTGTGGTATCTAATATATCAGATGGTTTTTAAAAAAAACTGTCTGTGTTGTAATTTATCATAGACGGTTTGAGAGTCGTCTGTGATAATCACCTATTATCACAGACATATAAATTCAAACGGTTCAGAAACTACCTATAATGATGGTTTTGAATCGCCTGTGATAATCCTTTCTATTACTTCTTTGAGTCGCATGTAAGCATATGATGACAGCAGAAGCTTGGTGTATCTAGAGTAAGCGTATGATGACATCAGAAGCTTGGTGTATCTAGAATATCTCTGTTTGCCTTTCTATGCCCATCTCATGCCTTCTTTTTTTCGGGATAGATGAGCACACAAACTTGCTATCTTTATTGGAAAAACATCTGAGTCCTAGCCCTTGGAAGGACCAGCTTAACCATATTGGAATATAGAATTGCATGTGTTAAAAATAATCTTGACTTAGAGTTCAACATCAATCTTGAGGCGCTATAGAAGCCGGCCTCCGAGGCCATGGACGCCGATGCCTCGGGAAGCAGGGAGCTGCAAGGTGAGGTTTCAAATTCGAGATAAGCAAAGGGTTTGATCTGTGACAGCTTCTGAGTGTTGAGGAGGGTGTATGATTGGGGTGTGTTCAGTTCTGGCAGAGATGGTTTTGCCGGAAGTGAACAAGGAGATGCTCATGGACCTCGAGGCAATGGGATTTGCAATGGCGTGTGCCACTAGGGCAATTCACTTCTCCGGTATGTATAGCCATAGCATTGACACTGTTATGGTTTTGTAATCTTAGTGGTTGATGCTAATGCAGGCATTGTACATAACATTGCTGATGATAAGAACACTTTACTGTGGTTCTTTTTGAGGATGCATGCTTTGGCTTCCTTTGGAAATTGGTGGATAAGGGTTCGATTTCCTCAGTAGAAAAGGACTTGTACTTATTTTAGAAGCCCTTTTAGCTGCATCCTGTTTGGGATGGCTTCTTATTAGCTGACGATCTCCTAAACAGGGTTAATGTTTATTTTTTGCATTGTCACAAGTAGGTGATGTGAATCATGGAATGACATAACTTAGTTTACTTGATAATCTATACACAGCTTAGAACTCAGCTTTGGAAGCAATCAACATGCCAAATCAGAAATCTTAAGTATTTTAGTACTTATGATTTTATTGATTTGGTCGACAAGTTTTCATCATTTAGTATAAGCATAGATACATGTATTTTCCATGAGAATCATCCAAGATTGAGCTATTATGTAAGTCATGTTAACTGCATAATGTGAAACCAGACATATTTTCCGCCCATTTGTAGAATCCAAATTATTTACTTCATAGTTGTTACTCAGCACTTTGGTAAGCTAGAAGATCTACTATAAGTGCAATTGGACATATTTTCGAAACTGTGATGTTGTGAACCAAAATGTACAATATGAAACAAAAGGAAGGCATTATATATGCATTGGAAGCCAAAATGTTTGCTATGCTTTTGAGGGCTCTCATTAATGTTGAGTTCTATTCTTAACTAGGTAAATTTCGTTGAAGATGATAATGGCATCAAATCACTAAAGTATCTTAATGGACCAGCATAAGAATGTCTAGGCAATAAACTTTGACCTCTTGCAGTTGTACTTTTTTTTTAGATAATGGAACTAAGTTCCAGCCTCTACCATCCGAAGATGGTACACAGCTGAGAGTTAAGTACAAACCAAAGCCATAAGGCTCAAACTCTTACAACCAATAACGAGGAAGTAAAAGCAACAAAGTTCAGCCCAACCAGGACGAACAGCTACTAAAAAAAGGAAAAGAAACCGAGCTAGGCTTCAATTCGATTCCAAAAGCTCCACCCAAACTTTTTGAAGACCGCCATAATCAATGTCTCCAAGTTTCTGCATCCGCGTTTGAATGATGGTCTCTCCTCTTCTTTATGCATTAGAGACCACTGTCGGATCCAGTACGTCGCCCTGAAAATTACCTGAAGATATGTAGGAGACTTAGCCTTGTTAAAAACCATGTCATTTCTATTCAACCATAAAGCCCAACAAAGCGCGGCCGCGCCTAATAAAATTTGGTTTCTACGCTGAAGACACAAGCCGTTTAGCCAAGAACCAAACATATTAGAAAAGCTAGTCGGTGGTTGAATTCCAAAAGTAAAAAGCACAGCGTTCCAGACAAATCTCACAAAATGGCAATCAAAAAACAAATGTTGAATAGTCTCTAAAGAACTACAAAAACAACATTTGATACTTCCTTGCCAATTTCTTTTAGCCAAGTTGTCTTTAGTGAGAGTGACTCCCTTTTTTAAATACCATAGGAAAACCTTAATTTTCAATGGTATTTTTAATTTCCAAAGAGGATTTTTTTCAGGTATAATTCCTTGATGAATCATGATCCTGTACATGGACCGAACTGTGAACATGCCTTTTTTGCTGTGATTCCAAATAAACACATCCCTCAAATTTGTGAGGTTAACCGAGACCACTTTCGAAACTAGCTCATACCAGGACGCCAAATTTTCGTTAACTAAACCTCTCCTAAATGACACATTGAGTGGTACAGTCCGTAAGACATTAGCCACTGTATCGTCTTTCCTCCTTATTATTCTATAAAGATTGGGATATACCTCCTTGAAAGGCCTGTCTCCTAACCATACATCCTCCCAAAATCTAGCTTGATCCCCATTTTGCACTTTGAATTTTCCACCGACCAAAAAAACATTCTTAACGTTCAAAAGGCCACTCCAAAAATGAGAGTCTCCTTGCCTGTATTGCACTTGTGTCAGGGACTTATTAAACAAGTATTTCTTTCTTAGAAGATTTTGCCACACCCCGTCCTCGTTAATGAGCTTAAACAGCCATTTGCTCAACAGACATTTATTTTGGATGTCTAGATTTTGAATTCCGAGGCCACCTAAGTCTTTAGGTGTGCCTTACATCGAATTTCTCTAAGCCTAGAAAAAATAGACAACGTTTAACTATTCTACTTTGGGAAATTGCAGTCAGTTATTTGATAGTTATATACGGTTTAAAAAGCTAATTGGTACTTGGTTGTTGAAGAAGATACTGTAGTGTTTATCTGCTGGAGTTTGGACCACGAGCTTGCTGCTTGTTGTCCATTATAATTTTACACACAGTTATTGCACATATGTAATTCTAACCAAAATCTATTATGAGTTATCTATTATCCTTATTTTAAAACAATAATTTGATTTACTATCTGTTATGTGCTGATACTAGGAAACCATACATTGATGTGAGTTCTTTGTTGGCAGCTGTAATATCCTGTGATATGTCACACCATTCATATAAGCTTGACTGTTCATATGGTTAACTCTTGCCCTATTGCATGGTGCATTTTTTTGTACCCTTTGAATTTTGGTTTATGTTGCATAGAAGGTTCTTTCATAAACAATTTTCATGTTCTATTTTACACATGCCCATTTTTGTTTTGGAACTAATTTAAAAAATGTAGAAAACTAATTTAAAAAATGCAGAAGAATCAAGGGCAAATTATCTAGATAAGAGTATATTAATAGGTGTGAGAACCAGTCCAGTCTATAGAGACAATAAGATACCCACAAATTGGGCAGAACATGCATAATATTTGCTATAAATTTTATTTTTCATTGCAACGCACGGACATTTAGCTAGTCTCATCAGAGATGCAGCTTTGCTTCTACTAAACCATAAATAAAAGTAGTAGGCTCTATATGAACTATGAAGTTGCTTATGCTGATTATAACTAAGCTGCGTTAGCAACACGATGACGACTTGGCCCACGCAGATTCCATGGCGCTGCGTGGAAGTTACACATAAACTCGTACTCTGATGGTATGCATAGTGAAATATACTATGGTTGTCTTAATACATCTCCATATCATCTATACATAAGACTAAACATAACTCATACAATGAATTTTTTGTATAATTATCAGTAATAGTCTCATACAATTAATAGATAGGATCTCGGTTAATCCGGCACGTCATGTTTATGGATTTTTTTTGCTGGAATCAAGGCTATTGATTTGTTACGTGGGATCTTGCAGACTTGGAACACTGCAGATAATAGAATCAAAATAACAAAAGGCAAGTCATTTGTATTTGAGTTCATAAATTCTCTTTTCGCTAAGAGATATTTACTCTCAAATTGCAAATATATGAGGTTGCCCAACAATTGAGAGAGGGCCATCCATAGAGATAAAACAACATCATTATATAAAACTAAGCTTTAAGCTTAAAAAGAATCGATAGATTGGTGAGGGCTACGCTATTGGTTTTTCATCTTAATATGTAGTATTCCCTCTGGTCACAAATATATGTCGTTTTGAAATACACGATCTCTAAAATGCAATTTTGATCACTAATTTATATTTATATTGTAATATATTTATAAAATCTAATAAAATTATAATATTACAAAAGTACTTTTCGAGACATATATGTGTGTGTGTGTAGAAGCCCCCTTTTCTACTCCCGGGTGTAATGACACCTTATATCATATCTCACAACGTAGGGAGTATCTCGCGTAATGGAGAGTATGTACGCATAGTATACAAGTATTTAAGATCATCTAGATGGTATGAACAATGTTTTAGAGGTGATACGTATATTTTTTTACATACTCCTTTTTATGTGCGTACATGAAGGTATTTACAAAATGTGCTAAAAACTATGGACTTCATTACAATTTTTTCGTGTGGTTCATATTGGATTATCTTATAATTAGTATACGAGTATACCTAAAGTAATAAAAAAGTATTTCAAGTTTGTTTAGGTGGTATATTAGAGGTGGGTATAATAGGAAGCCTTTTCTATACTCTCGTAGTACATACTCTCAATTCCAATATACCACTTAAATGACTATTTTATACTTCTTTATCACTTTTAGTATAATTAAATACTAATTCTAAGATACTGCAATATGACTTGGTCGAAAAATTTTCATTTGAGTCCTTTGTTATTACTATGTACATTTTTCATGTATAAAAGGAGCATATACACAAATTATACTATAAAAAGTGTATTTTTATGAAATTTTTCATGGAACTCATTTTGGAGTATATTACACTCATTATTAGAGTATGCTCAAATAAATAAAGAGGTATAACAACACCATTAAAGGGGTATATTAGAAGTGTAAGTACATACTCCCAAGAGTATATAACTATTTTCTTTTATATATATATATATATATATATATATATATATATATATATATATATATATATATATATATATATATATATATATATACACACATGATAGCACTATTCTACATGCAGTTTTGCACCCCGGCAAGTTATCACCAGTTGTACGAAAAATAATTATTGGCTGTGAAGAAAGTTATCACCGGCTGTATTATTTGCGTTTGGCAGTAACTTCACTTGCTACCGATGGTAACTTCATGTAGAATCGATGATAATTTTTTGGCACTGTGAAGGTTTAGTAATAACCTAATTCAGAACTGGTGGTAAATTCATTCAAAAATGTCAGTAACTTTCCCGAGTATTTTACACCTGCGCACTGGTTATTGTGTGTGTGTGTATGTATGATTTTCATGTATCCAATCGAAATATTTAGGAAGATAGCGATAGTCAAAGTTTCAAAAGTTTGACTGCACGTATCTTAAAACGATATATATTTGTGACTGGAGGGCATATAAGCCACTAGCTTCTTAATTGCATATGGAGTGCCCCGCCCTAGGAATATAAATCATCTTAAAACCCATGCAGTCAAACTTTTTTAGGTTTTATAATCAGTATAGACAAAAATAATATAAATTGATCTCATGAAATTGATATTATCGAATTTAACATAAAATATCTACTGAAAGCACTTCATAACATATCTTGGCGCTAACCGATCCTACCGCAAGCTTGTTTGCTACACGTAGCTCGTGGCTTCTTCCCTTTGGAATTTCATTTGAGCTCACAAACCCTCCCCACTAAGGGCATGTACAGTGATACAGATAGCTGCTGGCTATAATATCTTTTTATATTATCTGTAGACAATATTAAAGACACCTTCTAGTTGTCTATAAAATATAGACATCATTGATACAATAGTACAAGACCCGTCTATAGCAGACTATTTGTAGACAACATTGATACAATGGCATGAAAGTTGTCTATAGCAGATTATTTTATCGTGTTTCGACCGTCTATAAAATTATAGTCGACCCCCTTCTCTTTCTCTTTCATTCACCTAAGTAAAATTCTTATATGACACCTCTTATAGATAGTTTATATCATCAAATTGTACATATCCTAAGCAACAGCGAACCCGGTAGGGAAAGAACCAATATAGGTTCTTCCAAAGAATGGAGAGAAACTTAGAGGGGGCATCTGCAAAAACCCGCGCAACGGACTCTATTTATACGCGCCCCCTCCTGGACTCCAGAGGGAGAAAAACGGAGCAGATCGGATACAGAAAAACTCGCTGTTGCAACACTTTCTCTAATCTCGCTTCAACGGGAAAAAAAACTCGAAATCGAAAAAACTACAGGGAAAAAAAAGAGAAGAAGAAAGCGCCAAATCCTCCGTTTCTAGTTCACCCCTCTCCGCCTTTCTCCGGGCTTAATCGCGGGCAAAAGAAAAGAAAACGTGATTGCCGACGATGGTGGCGATCGAGAACCAGAGCCAGGGCCCGAGGGCGGCGGAGGTGGCGCGGATCCCCAAGGAGGCGCGGCGGCTGCTGCACGAGCTGGCGGCGGCGTGGGCGGACGTGGCGGACTGCCGGGCGCTGGATGTGGTGCCGCTCAAGGGCGCCATGACCAACGAGGTCTACCAGGTGCGCTGGCTCACCGCCCCCGCCGGCGGCGAGCCGGAGGCCAAGGAGAGGGAGGTCAGGAAGGTTCTCGTGCGGATATACGGCGACGGCGTCGAGCTCTTCTTCGACCGCGAGGACGAGGTGCGCACCTTCGAGTGCATGTCCCGCCACGGCCAGGGACCCCGTCTCCTCGGCCGCTTCCCCAACGGCCGCGTCGAGGAGTTCATCCACGCACGGGTAGGTGCACATGCATACTGATTCCGCGTCTAATCGAACCATCCAGCCTTTCACGGGTAGGTGCACATGCATACTGATTCCGCGTCTAATCGAACTATCCAGCCCTTCTTGGACGAGCTCTGCAACTTGTATTTCTCTTTGCAATTTTGGTAAAGTTAGTGCTAAAATTAGGCGGGGGATGGAATTTGTTCTTGTGTAGTTAATTGTTGAGCTGATCTCCTGGTAGTGTAGGCTTGAACTACTGTTTTCTTGATGCTTTTATGAGATTCTGAAATTGAGACCTTTCTTAAGCTTCAAGTCTTATCCATCAATTCAGAAAATGTTTCTTGAAGTCAATAGTCAATGAACTACCCTATCTAACATGAATTGTTTATGTCCCATGCGAGTTAGCCGAAAGCTATTCTTTTGCTTGCTTTCGTGTTATCTCAAAAAAAAATATTTGTAATCGTGGAGTGAAGAATATAATACAAAGGAAGTTTCTACCGTTCTTGGAAAGTACCAGAGGTACCGGTACCTCGCCACCAATAAAACAGTGATGCAAAGCCTATAGTTTATGACGTAATTAGTACTTATTTTTAAAAGTAAATTCGAAAATAGAACATGGGCTGTTGAATTAGCCAACGATAGTACATGATAATTGTCCATACGACAACAGGAAACGTCTCTCTCAGAAAAGAAATCAGTTGAAATCAATTGATTGGACTTGGGAAAGTAGGATAGATGACTAAGTTGGCAAAACTAGCAGAATTGTGGCAAAGAAAGTTGAGAACGAAGTAGCTTTAGGCAATATGCATGGTCTAATGCACTTTCTAGGTCTCTTTATAATGTGAATTTTGCTGTAGCTAAAACTTTGGAAGGCGCCGGAGCACTTTTTGGATTCTTCGTTTCTTTATTATTTGTGTCGCTCTCATGAAAGGGAGAATCTTATGCTGTTTTCTTGGGTGAACAAAAAAGGATTAAAATTAAAATATGGTGCAATATTGTCAGATTTTTCTGTGCAAGTTTTCCAGTACAAAGATATGTTATCAGGATGGACAAACTATCCATCTATTATGTCAGTAAACAAGACAATGCAATTGTTTGTTTCAGACACTGTCAGCTGTCGACCTTCGTGATCCTGAAATTTCAGCTCTGGTGGCTTCAAAACTGAGGGAATTCCATAACCTTGACATGCCTGGTCCGAAATCTGTGCTCATTTGGGACAGACTGAAGTAAGGACACTTTTTTTTGGCTAAATGATTGCTCTACTAAGCACTGCTTTTAACTTCTAAGTGTACTATTGAACCTGGTCACATTTTATCTAGGAACTGGCTCAAAACTGCCAAGAACCTTTGCTCATCTGATGAAGCCAAGGAATTTCGCTTGGGTAGCCTGGAGAACGAGATTACTGCATTGGAGAAAGAATGTTCAGGGGATTACCACTGGGTTGGTTTTTGCCACAACGATCTTCAGTATGGCAATATCATGATAGATGAAGAGACCAACATGCTGACCATCATTGTGAGTTATATGCATTCACAATAGACCCTTCTAATCTTATTTATTTATGTAGTGGCAGAAATATCTTGTTTGGTGTGCATCAATTATGTGCTTATAATGCGAATAGTGGCAGAAATATCTTGTTTGGTGTGCATCAATTATGTGCTTATAATGCGAATACATAAATGAAATGGTAGGTAGGTATAACTTTCAAGTTTCTTCTCTCATGCTACCTTCTCTTCTGTTGAGCAACACGCCTTGATTTTTGCGAAGTGGGGATGGTTGGAGTAACATTTTCACTAGTTAGAATAGGGCCGGGTTTTTTTTTCCTGTCATACAAGTTAGCGCTTGTTTGTTTTGTCCCCTTTCCCCTCGACATTCTAAGTTGTCACGCCTATACTAAAAACAGATTTTTTAGTTTTGGAGACTACGCACTATATGAAGGTTTGATGCTTGCTTTTCTTCTTGTTTCTGCTGTGTACGAACATGCCACCACAGTCTCTTAAGGAAAACTGAAGTTTGATTCTACCTTGTAAATAAGTGTCCCGAATCCCAATTATAGTGGGCAAAGTTGGCAAAAGTAGGTTTTATCTTATTTTGTCTCTTCTCGTGTGGTTACAGGATTATGAGTATGCAAGCTTCAATCCAGTTGCATCTGACATTGCTAACCATTTCTGCGAGATGGCAGCAGACTACCATTCAGCAGAGCCTCATATACTGGACTACAGTAAATATCCAGGTATTGCATTTCTTACAGAACTACCGATGCATGCAATTTTGCTTTTATTTTGCTTCAGCCTGCAGCCTAGCTTATTTGCTATTTTCTACTCTATGACAGATATTGATGAGCAGAAACGTTTCGTGAAGACCTACCTGAGCATTTCTGGTAAGTACAAATTCATTCTTTGGGTTGATTGATTGACGAATTCTTTGGTACTACTATGATTTTCTTGAGCAGTTGCTGTTCTGATGCAAATATTCATGCGTGATGACCATTGAATACTCTTGTTCCCTATGACTGCTAAAATATACTTATAATTTTCCTGAGCAGGCGAGGAACCTGATGCGGAAGAGATGGAGAATCTGCTCCAAAGCATTGAGAAGTACACACTCGCCAGTCATCTGGTTTGGGGCCTCTGGGGAATAATATCGGTGAGTTTATATCTCCGGTTATCCATTTTTGTCGGTGTAAACATTTGTGCTAATTTCGAACTTCCATTTTTTATAGGATCATGTCAACGATATCGACTTCGACTACAAGGAGTATGCTAGGCAGAGATTCGAGCAGTACTGGCAGAAGAAGCCCGCAATCTTAACTTCATGAATTGATGAAAAAAATCCATGGCTTCAGGAACTCCCTGAGGCCCTGTGCTGCACATAACCTGTGCAATGTTACTGACACGTCCCCTGGCTGGGAGCCTCGGACAGAAAGGTTGTGAAAGAAGAAGATGATAAGGAAGAAGAAACCTGTTTTGGGTTCAGGAGTTCTCATTCCGAAATTTTATAAGGTTCAACTTCAGGAAGGAAGCTACGGGGCTTTGGTTGCTTATTTATAGCCTGAACGCAACGAAGATAAAGCCCCGGGGTTTTGTATGTTCGGTTTGCTAAGCACAGCTGTGTTGCTAGTGCTGTTGTGTTTCTAGTTTATGTATACTTAATGGAGATAATTGACTTCCTGCATGGAGTGTCCTAGCTTTGGGACAGTGCATCCATTGTATTATATACATGACTGTACTGCTGAAACAATCTATACTGTTTCTTGGTTGTTAATAATAAGACGATGTTGCTAGTACATAGTACCGAAACTCATACTTTTGTCCAGGTCATGTGTGTGGTACAGTGGTGCATACGAACTATGAGCAGGTGACATATAGTTTTGTACTTTTCTTGATCCCGGTAATATCTGATGATACATCTCCATCTGAACAGCTCTGCTAGAGATCAATGGTAAAGCTGAACACTTCCTTTTCTGCAGTTCTAGACTTATTCCAAAATACAATTAGACTTCGGAAGACTTTTAAGACTGGAAGTGTGACATTACATGCATCATGCATGTAAAGATAGTAATATGACTATACGAAACTTGGATGAAATCTGTACGACATTAAGTTATGATTGGGTTAACTTTGCTGGAAAAGTTTTAAGGGTTGTAACCCAAGAACCACGATCAATTTTGTTGCCGGTACCTGCTGAATGCTGATTACCGCCTCTACTAACCTCGCCATAACGGCGAATTCGTTGTCTCCATCGGTCTCCTCAGGCCCGGGAATTCGGTTTGCAATTTTGAAACCGAAAATTGATATCCCAGTAACACACAACCCCCCCCCCCCCCTCCTCCTCCTCCCACACACACACGAGCACAAAGCAAAATAGGAAAAAGAGAGCAATTCTAAGGCTGTCTCCGGCTGACGGCAAAACAGAGCCTCGGGCCCGAGTAGCGTAGTTCAGCCAGGCAGGTCGCGTCCTGAAGGCCTGACCAGTCGATATGGCTGTGCCTTTCGAGCTGAGCATTAGGGGTGGAAAACGGTAACGGATAATTCGTTTTATCTGGTATTCGTATCCAAGAAAACATAAATGTGGTAAGCAAAAATCCGTATTCGAAAATATTCGTATTCGTATTCGAGAATATTCGTATCCGTATTTGAGAGTATTCGTATTCGCATTCGTATTCGAGAATATTCGTATCCGTATTCGTATTCGAGACTATTCGATTCGTATTCGATCCGTTTCTAGAACATATGAAAAATTCGTACAAATTTTGTGATTCAAAATTTGAATTTAGGCGATTTAAAACTGGTAACCGGTCAAAAACCGGTGAAAAATCGGTAAAACCGCTAGGAATCTGTTTTATCCGATATTCGTATCCGAGAAAATCCGTATTCGAAAATATCCGTATTCGTATTTGAGAATATCCGTATCCGTATTTGAGAATATTCGAATTCGTATCCGTATTCGTTTGAAAAATATGGATTCGTATTCGTATTTGAGACTATTCGACCGTATCCGATCCGTTTCCACCCCTACTGAGCATACAGAATAAACTGGACCGGGCCGCATGGCGGGACGTGGTGCCGACCCGGCCGAGCCAGATTTGCAATCGGCAGGTCTGCCCGCCCGCGCCTCTCGTTTTCTCGAGCACTCCGAATCTCCCATGGGCCGCTTGCCCGCACCTTCGGCATTGGCATGAGGCAGGTAGGCGACATGCACGGCCCGAATAGCCCGCGCGGCGCCCCAACGGTCGCCGCGACCCTCGTCACTTTTTGGTTGGGCTTCGGCTGGCCCCACCAAAAAAGCATCACCGAGCCCGTGCGATCGCGCAAGAGCGCACGCGCGGCGAGACCCTCCCCCGTCCACTAGGGTGAAAACGAGTCGGATTCGGACGGATATTGCTGTTACCATATCCTAACCCATATTTTTTCTCCGGATTCGGTACCAATCGGATTCGGTGCCGGATCGGTCGGGATTAACCCAATTCATTTGGACCCCTACTTGTTTGTAAGGAATGCATACAGTGCAGTAAATGGAGTAGGACGCACTGACTTAATGTTACTATTTAATAGCTGATGTGGAAGATTTTATTTTACCATTGCAAAAGAAAATAAAACGTCAAATAGTAGCACTAACCTGAAATCAAACTTGAAGACGTATCGGATTCGGACGGATATTCGGATTCGGACGGATATTGCTGTTACCATATCCTAACCCATATTTTTTTCTCCGGATTCGGTACTAGTCGGATTCGGTACCAATCGGATTCGGTGCCGGATCGGTCGGGATTAACCCGACCCGTTTTCACCCCTACCGTCCACGATGCAGTCCATCCTCGGCCACGATCCATACGGACCATACCTGCCCTGGCCACCACCCTGCGGCCGTTGCTTGCGGTGGGCGGTCTCGCTCGCGCTCGGCGTGGGAGTTTTTGCCTATTTCAGGGCGCATACAGCGTGGCGGGAATGGGAATGCGGGATGGCGATCGAGTAACCAACGAAGCATTGGGCACGTCAAGACGTGCTTCGACTCCGGCTCGCATTCCGCCGTCCGACAGTCGTTGGCTTGTCACCCGCATCGACGTACGGCTGCCACTTACAACCGGTAAGCTCACAAAAAATTATGTCTTCCACACACACATACACATAACACACACATAGGGATGAAAACGGAACGGAAATATCCCGTACCGAACCGCATCGTTTTCTACATTTGACCCGATCGAATTCGTATTTTCAGACAAATTCGAATTCAGTTCGAAATACGGAAAACCAAATTCGAAAACGGAGCGGAAACGGTTTAGGTGTTTTCCGACCGTTTTCTACTTTTCTACATTTTATTCGGAATATACCGTATTGTAAATACGGTTTAAACCGAATTTGGCCCACTTACAGCCCAACCCGCACACGGCCACACGGATCACACGCCCACAGTGGGCGGCCCACTAGCCCAGCGCCCCAGCCGGTTTAGGCTCTGGCCGTCTGCTCCCCTCCCCTTGATCCCTGATTCCCTTCCTATCCGCCACGGCGCCGCACGGCAGCACCCCACACCCGCAGTCTCCCGCACCCCGAACTCCCCGCCCCGGCAGCTCCGCTGCCCCGGAAGCGCCGCCAGCCAGGCAGCTAAGGCCTAGGGCGCGGCTGCCCCACCCGCGTCAGACCTCCGCGCCGTGCTTCAGCCGCCAGCCCGGCACGCCCGTGCAGCCGCCGACGCCCATCAATGGCGCCCCCACTTGAGAAGGTGGATCTGGTCCTGCTCCTGCAGCAATGAGGAAGGGCAAGACCAAGAGCAAATCCGTGCGCCACCTTCTAGCGCCGCCAGCAGCATCGGCAGTGGCAACAACGGCTTCTCCAGCAGCAGGTACTCCTGGAGATTGCTCTGGTTAGAGCCTCGTTTCTTGCTTCTCTGCATAAATCTGCTCCATGCAATGGAGATTGGATCGAGTTTGATTCTAGTGGGGTTTCTTTTGGGTTTGCGTAGATATTTTGTCCAATTCTGGGTTGGCTCTAGTGCCGCTGAGACAAGTGAGAGAGTATTGTTTCTTGGATTGACCTTGGATGCACGGTTTCTTGGATCGAAACCAAGAATCCTTTTTTTTTGGAAGCTAAAGATAGCTTTTTTAGCTGTGATTTATGGTTTGAGATATTTTTTTATCAGTATGCGGTTGTTGTGGTTACTGACCAAACAGAGAGAGAGATGGTAGTGGAGAGGTGGGAGTGTTCTGCCTCACCCTCCCCCTCATCCTGATATATATATTCACATGGAGTATGCTTTTACAGATGTGCCCTTACATCCGTACATCCCCATTAGGGGCACTTATGTCATTACACACGTTACTCTGGTTCTTATAACCTCCTAACAGCTCTTTGGCTTAGGTGGGGCCACCCCTACAACAGAGCCTCTCATGGTGAAGGGCTTCACAGTGGTCGGGCCATGTCGCCGAGTCCTTTGGCCCTCCGTCCCTGCGACTGTGAATTTCTCCAAACTTGCGGTTGGGGAGCTCGAGGTGTGGGATGGAAGGTGATGTCGAAGCACAATGAGGTGGCACCTAAGTCGGAGCCAAGGCGCGCTCGCTCCGTCCCTACCCTTCGAGCGGGTGGCGCGGAGGTCGCGCTAAGTCGGAGCAAGCGCGCGCTCCGTCCCCTACCCATCGAACGGGTGGCGCGAGGCGGCGCCTGGTCGGCGAGACGCGCGCGCGCTCCGCCCCTACCCTTCGAGCGGGTGGCGGCAGAGGTTGGCGCCTGGTCGGCGAGACGCGCGCTCCGTCCCCTACCCTTCGGCGGGTGGCGCGAGGCCGACGCCTGGTCGGGCGAGACGCGCGCGCGTTCCGCCCCTACCTTCGATCGGGTGGCGGAGGTCGGCGCCTGGTCGGCGAGACGCGCACGCGCTCCGTCCCCAACCCTTCGAGCGGTGGCGCGAGGCCGACGCCTGGTCGGCAGACGCGCGCGCTCCGTCCCCTACCCTTCGAGCGGGTGGCGGCGAGGTTGGCGCCTAGTCGGCGAGCGCGCGCTCCGTCCCCTACCCTTCGAGCGGTGGCGCGAGGCCGGCGCCTGGTCGGCGAGACGCGCGCTTAACGGGTGGCGCGAGGCCGACGCCTGGTTGAAGTAGACGCGCGCGCTCCGTCCCCTACCCTTCGAGCGGGTGGCGGCGAGGTCGGGCGCCTGGTCGAAGTAGACGCGCACGCGCTCCCGTCCCCTACCCTTCGACCGGGTGGCAACGGAGGCTGGCGCCTAAGTCAGAGTAGACGCGCGCGCTCCGTCCCCTATCCTTCGAGCGGGTGGCAGCGGAGGCTGCTGCCTAGTCGAAGTAGACGCGCGCGCGCTCCGTCTCCTACCCTTCGAGCGGGTGGCAGCGGAGGCTGGCGCCTAAGTCGAATCAGACGCGCGCACTTGCTGGAGCCGGAGGCGGAATTGGAGTTTGTCCCTTTCGGTCCGGTAGGGCGCCTTTAATGGCGGCTAGGACCATACCGACGCCTAGCCTACCAAAAGGCGGGTTATTGCGTCGTGCAGTGTCCTTTCATGTGGTTAGGGCACGCGGCGGCTTGTAACTGGAGCGCCGCAGTGGGTCAGGAATTGCGTGACCGTGACCGCTTGCATTGACGGTCCTTGGTTCTGCGGTTGCGTGTAGCGTGTATCGCCACGACGCCTCGTTTTCGGTTACGGGGAATCGTGCGGGGCGGACCTTTGCGCCGCTGCGGTTTTATCCGGCACGCGGATCGTTGCGACGCTTCGGTAGCAGCGATATGGGCGAGGTGGCTTGAAATAGCCCCCCGTAACAGCGTCCCCGAACCTTTACGCCCTCTTTCCTGTCTACTCCGCCCTCTACACTTTCGCGATATTTTCACCGCTTCAATCTCTTTGTGGGAAGCGATGGCCTCCGGTGGTAAGCGCGGCCAGGCGGTTGGTGGCTCTGGCATTCGCCGATGACCGTCGCTGCTGGTGGTGAAGTACTCGCTGAGCGAGCGCGACCCGGCGGCGGCAGACAAGTGGTGGCTGGCGACGGAGAAGGAATGCTCGTTCTCCGACGAGTTGGGCCGTTCGCTTGTGACCGAGAAGGCCATCCGGCGGCGCCGCGCGAGGAAGCTTTCGATCGCCAGCAAGACGATCGCCCGCCCGACGAGACCGAGCCGTACCCCGAGCCGTTCGAGGCGATCGTTTTCGTCGCCTTCTTGGATGCAGGGCTCCGCATCCCGGCGGCGGCTATTGTGGGTGATGTGCTACGGACTTTGGTGAATCGCGCGGTGACTCCAACGCCGCGGCGGCTTGCCGTATACAGTTGGGCTTTGCGTTCGGGAGCGTGCTAGCCCAGCTCTTCTTTGTTTGCCTATCTGCATGAGACACGGTGCCAGCCCAAAGACCGGAAGGGCGGGACACTGTCGAACTTTGGCAGTGTTAGCTTCCTTCTCCGGCCGTCCTGCACCAAGCTTTTCCCCGCGAATTTGACTCGCGGGAATTGGGAGTCCCAGTGGATGAAGCGGTGGTTCTACCACCGTGTAGAGAGCGGGAGCGGCCTCGAGTGTACGGGCCGGCCGATCACGTTCGAGACTTCGCGTGGGACATCGGGCGACGAAGACAGCGATCGTTCGACGACTCGTGGGCTTGGCGCCCACTTCAATATCGCGCGACCTCACCGAAGAGTTCGTGATGTACGGCGTGGCGCCGCTGCGGCGGCCGCGCTTTGCCGCTGAGAGTCGCCGAGATGACAACGTTGAGCCGTCGATGCGCGTCGCGCACGCGCCCCCAACCCTCGTAAGTGCCGACCGCCTTGCTCCCTTTGTCCGCACGTAGCGTGTTACGTATTCACCCCCTTTTCTTCTGCTTTAATTTAGAGATTAGCTTGGATGACGTGGAGCAACTCGTGCGCGTGTTCCTCAGGCCGTATACCGGCAGGGAACACGAGCAGCGCTCGTCCGCAACTGCGTTCTTCGGGGCTGGGGCGGATAAATCGTGTATGCGAGGCCTTGGGCCTTGCCGTGCCGGACCGCCCTTGTCCGTCTTTGCAACCTCAAGACGCCGGTCTTTGCGAAGACGGCGCGCGTCTCACAAAAGGGGCCGAGGCGAGCGTCGTCGTTCTTGGCATGGCGCGCGCGCTGCTGCCGCCGCGCGCCGACGCGGTCGGTCGATGAGATATGCCGACTCGAGCTTGGAGGCCGGGACGGGGCGGCGTGTCCTCGGGCGTCGGACGACGGCTCACGGCAGCCCGCCAGAGGGAGGAAGTCTCGCATCCCCTGCGGTCGTCGAGACGGACCCGAGCCGCCGCCATGTTGAAGTGGGCGCCGGTTGTGGCGGCTACGATGTCGAGGCGCAACCTTGGTGGCGACCATCTCGACGCCGAGACGCAGCCGGCCATGGCGCCGCGATGCCGAGAGGCAATCTTGGTCGTGGTCGCCGCGGGCGTCGGAGCTGAGCCGTCGCTGCAGAGGTTGCCGTCGAGGGCTTTGCCCCCGGGTGTTGCAGCCGCGGGGCCTGTTCCCCGATGGTTCTTGAGGCGGCGCTGCCCCATTCCGCCAAGCGGCCATGCTCGCGCCGTGGCTCCACCAAACGTCGAGGGGGTTCACTGTGGTGACGGGCGTCGGGAGTTTGTGGGACTCCGACACCCATGCCGAGGTCCCTACGGCGCGTGTTCCTCCTACGCCTCGGACCACACCGTCCACCTTGCCGGAGCGATCTGCGGCGACGGTAAACGCGGAAGCCTCTGTTCCTTGCGGAACCGCACCTCCGGAAGGGGCTTGCTCCACTGTTCCCATTCCTGGGACTAGGGGGAAGGCTCCCAAACTCCGCCGGCTGCCACCGAGGGTAAATTGGCGTGGGTTATCCTAGAACGTTTTTGTTGCTCCTTGTGGTGTGCTCACACGCACTTTTGCCTGTAGCGTCGCTTATCCCGGAGGAGGAGCCTTTGTCGGAACGCGAGGGTTCCGGCGCTGTTGGCACGAGCGTTCCGCGTTCCGGCCCCGCGGACTTCGTCCCCCCGCCGGAGACGCTGAGGGCATGGCATGGCATTGTGGATGACGCGGCTGCCAGCGTCAGGCAGCAGGCGCTACCAACGTACGGGGTGGACCGTCTGAGGGACAACTTCGAGGTGTCGGGGGTGCGGGTAAGTTCGTAGTTATATGATAACACCCGGCCATGTTGCGCTTGCTGAATCGCTTTTTGCCCTATAGACCCTGGTGCTGGGGCAGGCCCTGCAAACGGCTTATGTTCATGCGCAAAGGGCGCTGGAAGATAGGCTGCAGGCCGCCGAGGAGCAATTGCGCGCGACCGCTGAGGTTCGGTCCGCCCAGGATTCCCGAATCCGCCAGCTTGAGGCGGAATGCGCCGAGGGGAAGGCACACACCGAGGGGGCTGCCGCGTCGGTGCGGGAGTCGGCCACTGAGAAGGCGCGGATAAAGTTCGCAGCGGAGCGGGACGGCCTTCTGCAGCAAGTCGCCTTGCTGGAGAAGGAAAAGGGCGAGCTTGCCTCGACTCTAGCAGAGCGCAACGGGCGCTGGCGAGGCTTGGTCATTGCGTGGGACGCCCTGCAAATGCTGGAAGTCCACCTCCAAAGACTTGTGGGTGCGGTGCCGGACCACGCCTTCGGCCCGGAGGAGTTGCTGCGGGCCCTTCGCTGCATCCATGATGCCGCCGACGTTGCGCGCGGGGCTGCGACGAACTTTGGTGACCACTGTGCCTATGTGGCTGCGTGCCTGGTGTGCGCCCTCCTTCGGCACCATGGTTGCACGCACATCGCCGGGCTAGAGAACCCTCAGCTGGAGATGCCCGGCGGGGCCGGAGTGATGTCCGGTGAAATCCGTGCCGCTCGCCACCCCGTCAAATTCTTCTACGAGCGGATCTGGGACTACGTCGGGATAGCCGCCGCGCAGGTCGAGCTTCGGAAGTCCCTTCATGGGGAGGGGAGCCTCGGCCAATTTCTAGACGAAGTCCCGCGGCGCAACGAGGGTGGCGCCGAGGCCTCCGGAGATGCCGAAGGCTCACAGGTGCAGCGCGAACGTGGCTAGGTGTGGGCGTGCGTTGTAACGTCTGCCCCTTAATTGAATGAATAAAGTGCGTGCTTGCTTCACGAACTGATTACTTGCCTTTATCCCGGGCAGCTTCCTTGCTGGGGGCGACTACTCGCGTCTGGCCTTGCGACCCGGCGGCGCCTTCGACGCTGGCAAAGGTCCGAGGAGTCGTTGAACTTTTGGGCAGGCCGACCTTCTTCGAGCGAGGCCCCAGCTTTAGCGCGTGTTAAGGATGAGCCCGCAGGATAGCGGCTTAGAACGGCAAGGATGTTGTCGGACCTTTGTACTTGTGTGATTTTTCTAGTATGCAGATTTTTTGGCAGTTTAGGATATGCGCTGTGAGTTGATGCCACTTCGGGTTCACCGGTACGCCTCATGCTGCGCGGGGACGGGATCTCCGCGTTCGACGCGCACCGTTGGCGAAGTAGTTGCGCAAGGGTTCCTTAGAACGGCGCTTGCGGGGGCAGTCCTTGGCGCCTCTCCTTTTTACAGTCCGTAGACGGGTGGGCGCGGAGGCGGACCTCGATGCTTCGCCTTTTTATAGTCCGTAGACTGGCGGGTGCGGAGGCGGACCTCGACGCTTCGCCTTTTTATAGTCCGTAGACTGGCGGGTGCGGAGGCGGACCTCGGCCCTTTGCCTTTTTATAGTCCGTGGCGGCGGGTGCGGAGGCGGACCTCGACGCTTCGCCTTTTATAGTCCGTAGACTGGCGGGTGCGGAGGCGGACCTCGACGCTTCGCCTTTTTATAGTCCATAGACTGGCACGGGCGAGGGTGGAAGTGCGCGCACATTCCGTTCCTCTTGCTCCTCATGGCGGGGGTAGCCTCTGGCGTGCTGTGTCTTTGGCAACGCGCGCTGCGCTCACCTCCCGCAGTACGCGAGGGTGAGCCTCGCTCCGCTGCGATTAATATTCGTGTCCTCCGCCCGCGTTGCGAAACGTGTGGGGGCCTCCGTAGTTTTATTTATACTCCGTAGAGTGCGTGGGATCAACATCCACGTCCTATTTATACTCCGCAGAGTATGCACAGGGACGAGGTCCCTGGCATGCGCGGAGTTCGCGTCTTGTTTAGACTCCGTAGAGTGCGTAGGGAGAACATCCGCGTCTTATTTATACTCCGTACAGTGCGTGCGAGGGCGTCCCCTCACACATCTTTTGTTTATACTCAGACCCGTCACCTTTGGCTACGACGAGTGCACACGCGGACGTGCGACTTCGATTTATACTCAGCCCCGTACCCTTGCTACGGCAAGTGCACACGCGAACGTGCGTCTTTGTTTATACTCAGGCCCGTCACCTTTGGCTACGGCGAGTGCACCGCGAACGCGCGACTTGATTTATACTCGATCCGTACCCACAGCTCGGCGAGTGCACACGCCGAACGTCGTCTTTGTTTATACTCGGGCCCGTCACCTTTGGCTACGGCGAGTGCACACGCGAACGCGACGATTTATACTACGATCCGTACCCACAGCTACGGCGAGTGCACTGCCGAACGTCGTCTTTGTTTATACTCGGGCCCGTCACCTTTGGCTACTGGCGAGTGCACACGCGAACGTCGACTTCGATTTATACTCGACCCGTACCCACAGCTCGGCGAGTGCACTGCGAACGAACGTCGCGTCTTTGTTTATACTCGTGCCCGTCACCTTTGGCTACGGCGAGTGCACACGCGAACGTGCGTCTTTGTTTATACTCGAGCCCGTCACCTTTGGCTACGGGCGAGTGCACACGCGAACGTCGCGACTTTGATTTATACTCATCCCGCACTGCTCACGGCGAGTGCACACGCGAACGTGCGTCTTTGTTTATACTCAGGCCCGTCACCTTTGGCTATGGCGAGTGCACACGCGAACGTGCGACTTCGATTTATACTCAGTCCCGTACCCCTGGCTACGGCGAGTGCACACGCGAACGTGCGTCTTTGGTTATACTGCGGGAATGCGCGCGTTGGCTAGGCCTGCGCGCGCCTATGCCGCGTACTTGCGCGTGATGAAGAAAGATTGGCGACAAACGGCGATCTTCATTACATCCCCGTTTGCGCGGGCAAGCAATTACAGGGGATGGATATACTAACCATTTGTCCTTGGTACGGCGGAAGCCTCTAGTCGCTAAACATCTGCAGGGCCCGCCAAGGCGCCTCCGAATGGCCCCGTGTACTCCCACGCTGCGACGCCAGCTCTAAGAGCGCCATTGGGCTTCGCGACGCGGATACCTGGTACCTGACTCGATGCGTCGGGCCATATCCTGATCGCCTCGGACGGTGATGATGGTCCGGGGACTCGGGATCTTCATGCATAGATAGCCGTGATGTGGTACCGCGCCGAAGGAGTTGAGGATTGGGCGCCCTAGTATGGCATTGTAGGGGTACAGAAGGTCGACCACATCGAAGGTGGCATCTTCGGCCCGCACATTGTCATCTTGGCCGAACGAGACTTGGAGACCTATTTGGCCCAGCGCCCGCAGGGGCTGTCCCCCGAAGCCCTACAGTGGGATTCCCGAGGGCCCTAGGCGGCTTCGAGGGATCCCCATCTGGTCGAAGGCCACCGCAAACAATATATTCACGGAGCTACCGCCGTCCACCAAAGCACGCCCCACGTCGCATCCCGCGATAGTGACCCGGATGACCAGGGGGTCCTGATGAGGGAAGTCCACGCCTTGAGCGTCGTCGGGTGTGAATGTAACTTCGTGCTGCGCCCAGTCCGGCGGTGCTTGCGCTGGGTATGCCGCCACGTGATGTAGTCTTTGCGCATAGGCCTTCTGCTGCCGTGCTGAGGTGAATTCCAGCGCAGAGCCTCCGGATATGACGTTAATGACCCTGCGGTGGGTTGCCTCCAGGGCCTGCAGCGACAGGAGGCCCTCCCGAGGCTGCTGTACATGAGCTTGGATCCGTAGGGGGCCTTCCTGAGGCTGCATCCCTTGCGTCTGTACCTGCGTGGGGGCCTCGTACGGGAACTGGACGTGGGCCACCGCAGGCAGACGCGTCTCCGGGTTCCTGTCCCTAGCGGCGCTTTGGCGGAGCGCCGCGATGGAGACACACGAGCGTGTGTCGTGGGTGCCTCGGCCGTGGACTTCGCCCCACAGTCCCTGGTGCTGGTCGTCGTAATCTCCACGGCTTTTATCATCGCGGCCGCGGCCACGGCCGCGTCCTCGACCTCGGCGCCCCCGACCGCCACGACCAGCGAAAGCGCTTTCTTCGGAAGTGCCTTCGATGTCGAGGACGAACCGGCCTCGGCGCGACTTCTGTTGGCCACGCTTAGGCCCATTGGACGGCTCCTTGTGCGGGGCTTCTCCGCGTTCGGGCGCGTCTTTAGACGACTCCAGCTTGCGTTTGCCCCTCGAGGGGCCGTCCTGTGATGGATCTTCGGTTTTTGTCGAGCCACCGACCTGGTTGGCGTCGGAGTCATCTCCTTGCCTTCGCGCGTGCGCTTCCGCTCGCGTACTCCTCCATTTTGTCAAAGAGCCGCCACCGTCTTGATCGGCTTTGGCGATTGTACTCACCATCGGGCGGACGAAGGCCACAGTATGGCTGCATTAACGACGGTGGTTTCATTGGCGTCTTTCACTTGGCATCGAATCTTGGCGAAGCACTTGAAGTAGTCCCGAGCTTCTCAGGGCTTTGCTTCACCGCGAAGAGTTGGTCGCGTCGACTCGCTCGACATAGTTTCCCTGGAAGTTGTTGTGAAGGCGGTCGCGGAGCTGCTCCCACGCGTAGATGGAGCCCGGCTCTATGGTAAAAAACCAAGAGAGCGCCACTCCTTGCAGCGCGAGGGGGAGTCCCTTCGCCTTCGTGGTGTCGTCTCCGCCCGCGGCCTTGATCGCGGTTTCGTACACGCACACGAACTCGCGGGGATCCGTGTCGCCTTTGTACGGGTCGATGACAATAGGGAACTTGAAGTCTTCGGGGGCACGCCGCCTGCTGCAGCCCGCCGGCGGGATTCGGATCACGGCGTCGTGGCGGCACGCGCCAGACGCGTGGGGCTTTGCGGCTGTCCGCCCTCTCGGCGTGGGCTCGGCGCGATGCGGCGCGGCCGCGGCTCCGAGCCTCTTGTATATCTCGGACGGCCGCGAAGGTCCCTAGTTCCGCCGGTGCTTGCCGGGCCGCGGAACACCCAGCGGGCGGGTCGACGCGAGGACCATCGCCTCGATCTCGGATCCGTCGGATGCCGTTGCGGCTACCCCGCCGTCCCGATCCGTCTTTGCCGGCGAGGGTGGCGGGGTTGTCGTTGCAGCGCCAGCCGACGGGTTGGATGTCGCGTAGCGCGCGGGCGGGTCGATCGTTGTAGCGCGAGCGCCGGGTTGATGTCGTTGTAGCGGCGCTGCCGGGTCGATCGTTGTAGCGCGAGCGTCGACGCCGCGACCATCGCGCCACGCCGCCGCCGGCTTCTTGGCGGCCGATGCCGGCTCGTATTCACGCCGCTCCGACCCACCGTCTTCTTTCCCTTCGCGCGTGATGAAGCTTTTTCGGTGCCATCCTTCTTCGGTCTTCAGGCTTGTCCTTGTCCTCCCCACGAACGGCGCCAACTGTTGTGGTTACTGACCAAACAGAGAGAGAGATGGTAGTGGAGAGGTGGGAGTGTTCTGCCTCACCCTCTCGCTTATCCTGATATATATATTCACATGGAGTATGCTTTTACAGATATGCCCTTACATCCGTACATCCCCATTAGGGGCACTTATGTCATTACACACGTTACTCTGGTTCTTATAACCTCCTAACAGGCCTGCTGGGCTTAGGTGGGGGCCACCCCTACAACAGCGGTAAAACCCACAGGGAAAAAAGTACCAAGAAAGTAGTGATGCCAATCGAGCTAGCGTAAGCGATTTAAGGATTGTACCGTTCCGTCTGAACTTAGTGTACCTTCGATCGAAATTTAGCTATGTGGTGATCTTGGGTGGTGATATAAACATAATTTAGCGCTTTAGTGACACAATCGCACTATGATGAAACGGTTAGTCCATCTTAAGAGCACAGATATTTTTCTCGATATGGGTTCACAATGGAATCCATATTTGTTTCTTTATTGATATGAATAGCTTGAATGGTCCATGATGAAGCGCTATGTACATAATTGCTTATAGCCTCTATTAGAGATTAACTGAATTGTTGTGAGGATTGAAATATCCATACTTCGCCACTGTTTGGGAACACTTGCTTTGGACCTGATTTGTAGCTATTAGTGCCATCTCTGACGTTGATATGGAAGACTTGAGGTTATTTGTTTCTGAGTTGTTACATGTATTACGTGCAATTCGTTGCTTCATTCAGACGCAGGGTGTCAGGTTTCTTAAGGAATTATTCTTTTTTAGGAGAATTCTTAAGGATGCATGGTTTTTTGCTTGATTATTTGGGACCGGCATGCACTGATTTAGCAATGTTTCACTTGGCTCTTGGCAGGATCAAGGAGTAAAAGGCCTTCATCTCAAAGTGTTAGCTCTAGTGCAACTTGTGAAAGTCCAGCTACAGCAGCATCAGTGATGGCTTCTTCTGTTGCAAGTCAAGCTCCAAATGTTGACACGATGGCGGTGGAGATGGCGCACCAAAGAACAACCACAAAGATCGACCTCGCAGATTAATATCGAAGATGATGACCAAGAGGATGACGAGGATGAAGAGCAGGTTCACCTTTCTGGCAAGAGGTTTAAGAAATGCACATCGATTGTTTGGAATTATTTCACCAAGAAATTGGAGATTTTAGAGGTGAATGGAAAGCAGTTTGAGCAGCTGTGGGGATATTGCAATTTCCCCAATTGCAAGCAGAGGTACAGAGCTGAGGGCGCTTGTGGGACAACTGCATTCAAGAACCATTTGAAGTCAAAGCACGTGTTGTGGAGGGACAACAACGACTTAATGTTGGTAAGAACCCTGTACTGAAATTGCTCATGTTAAGCCTTACAAATATGACCAAGAAGCTAGCTTGAAGAAATTGAATTTGGCAATAACCATGCATGAATATCCTTTCAATATAGTTGAGCATGAGTATCTTGTTGATTTCATAAAATCTCTTCGTCCTAGCTTTCCGATAAAGTCCCGTGTCAACATTAGGAAAGAAATAATGGACAAATATCTTGAAGAAAAGGAAACTTTGTATGCACACTTGAAAACTTTCGGTGCGCTTTAGTGCAACAATGGATATGTGGACCTCATGCCAAAATAAAGGATACATGTGTGTTACTATTCATTGGATAGATGATAATTGGCGTATGCAAAAGAGAATTATTGGTTTTTCAATGTAAAAGGAAGGCATACTGGTGCAAAGTTGTCCGAGACATTCATCAAGTTATGGTTAAATGGTACATTGAAAATAGACTGCTTGCTTTGACTTTGGATAATGCTAGTTCAAATGAAGTGGTCATCAATGATATAATTTCAGATCTGAAAGAGAATGGTAACGGTTCCCTAGTTTGTGATGGGATGTTTTTCATGTTAGATGTGCCTGCCATATTCTCAATTTGGTTGCTAGAGATGGGTTGAAAGTCATTTCAGAACAATCAAGAAGGTCAAATCACTTGTACTAGCTGTGAAAGGGTCTCCATTGCGAGTGGGAAGAGCCTATGAAGTGTGCCACCGAAGCTAGGTTAGATACAAAGAGGGGTATCTCGATGGATGTTTCAACCGGTGGAATTCTACCTACTTAATCTTTGAGAGATGCCTTGTACTACAAGGATGCATTTATTAGGTGAAGTCTTCAAATCGTAAAAGGTATGCCAAGATTTCTCCATCTTCGCTGAATGGGACAATGCATTGACAATTTATGGTCTGCTTGAAGAAATTTTATGATCTCACTGAAATTCTCTCCGGCACTTCATATCCTCTTGCAAACTTATTTTATAGAGGTTTCGTGATATAAAGCTCTTGCTTGATGATTGGTGCTTTAGTGGAGATGGTACAATTAGAGATATGGCAATTGCTATGAATGAGAAATTTGAGAAATATTGGCAAAGATTCAACATTGCTCTAGTAGCCTGCTTTTTCTTGATCCTAGGTATAAGAAAAGGTGCTAGAGTACTATATGAAGAAGTTCTATGGTGATCATTATCAATTTGAACTTGATGAGTTTGTTAGTGTGGTAAAGAAATTGTACAACTTTTATGTTAGTTCTGCTCTGCATCATCAAAGAAAAATAGTAAAGGGGCTGCACTGACCTAGTAACACAAATGATATATTAATGGGAAATGTAGACCATGACCTAGAAGAATTCTTCTATGATGCAAGCGAACTTGCTATGGTTGAGTCAAATGAGTTGGAGAGGTATATTGCAGAACCACTTCTAAAAATTGTTGGTGAGTTTGATATCTTAGCATGGTGGAAAAACAAGAGAGAAGACTATCCTATCCTTTCGCAAATTGTTCGGGATGTAATGGCCATACAGGTATCAACAGTAGCATTCGAGTCCGCTTTTAGTGCTGCTGGTCGTGTTGTTGATCCTTATCGTAGTCGTCTTGATCCCGAGATGGTACAGGCATTAATTTGCACAAAGGATTGGGTTGCTGCAGCAAGAAAAGGTGCTCATTTTATCTGTTTTTTTTTCAGTTAGACACTTATAATTGCAGCAGAATAATGCATTGATTATTTTCCTTTCTTTCTCATTTTTTGTTCAGATTCTAAAACGGTTGGATCAATTGTGAGTGATCTTGAGGTTGAGGCTTTGGCTAATGTTGTGGCTAATCTGAAAATTGAGGTATGTGTATGTTTATTGACTGCTTGCCTAATTGTTCTTCTATTTTTTTAGAACAGATTGTTCTATTCACTTAAAACATCGGTAACATGATTTCTGCTGTCGAGTGTAGAAACTAGAGAGAAGGTGATTCTGGTAACTGTTAATTATTGTTCAGGAAAGATATGTTGGGAACTGCTAATCCCAACCATTATTTCAGTGAGATCCTTGTGTTCCAGTTTGCCATAAGAACTGTATTTATGTTTGCCATGTTACTAGTGTACGTGGCTTGCAGCCTTGCAGCAATGCTAGCCGATGCATGTCGCAATTAGGCAAACATTGCCAACGTGCACATCGTCAATTCGTCAGTGATGTGCACCTTGCTGCCGCCCTGCATCTCCCCTGTGCACCTCTTCATCTTTGCTGCTGACGAGTGCATCTTGTATTTGGGTTGTGTATTTCTCCATTTCTTTGCATGCAAAATTTTATTTGCATGGTATTGTGTAGTATTTTTTATACACATGTGTAAACGTGTTTCTGCAATTTTTTTGTATGCAAAAATTTGTATGCTAGTGTAAAGAGGACATGCTTATGTATTGTATACAATACAATACAGATTGTGGTGTGTTGTAGTATGTATAGGGGTGAAAAGTGAAATATGTTATTGCTACATCTAATTTTAATTCACTTTGCAAACTTGTAGGAAAAGGACAAGGAGGGGGATGAGGACTCTGAGGAGGACAATGAGGAAGCAAAAGATATGGAAAGCGATCCTGACCTCATGGATGATGCTGATGAACTGTAGATGTTCTGCTAGCTGTTAATTGCTTGTTCTAGACTTGTATTGTATTTGTATTTGTGTCGGCTATTGTGTTAATACTTAAGAGTTAAGAGTTAAGACCAAGGGTCATGCACTTGTTAATTATTATATGCACTTGAACTTAATCATGCACTTGGTAATTGTTATGTACTTGGTCACTTGTTAATTGTTATGCACTTGGTCCTACAGGTCGGTATTCTGTATTGAATTTTCGTATACCGGCCGTGTTCGACATAATTCCGCTCGAATTGGTTCGTTTTTGAAATTCTTGATATTCCGTAAGTTCGCGTTCGTTTTCGTGTCCAGCTTTACCGCTTTCGCTTTCGTTTTCGTATTCAAATGTAGAAGTAGAAAACGGTTGAGGAGTTTTCCGACCATTTCCGACCGTTTTCATCCCTACACACACATATACTACTTGAATGCATGTGCGTTGTTACGAATTTTTAAAATTTATCATACTACATGTTTTAAAACTTACAGGTAGTAAAATTTTTTAGATTATACATACAAACATATTCTAAAAGTTTTTTAAATCCGTCAAGTAAATCGAAAGCCGTCGCTCACACTTATGGTCATAAGTCGGAAGACATCAACCACACCTCGCGGTCGTAGGTCGGGAGCCCTCGAGTACACCTCGTCATCGTAAGTCAGAAGTCGTCGACTATCGCACATGATCGTAGGGCGGGAGCGACCATCGTTGGTGGTTATAAGTTGGTAGCGGTCAAAGATCGATCGTGATCCTAAATTGGGAGCCTTCTATAATGGCTCATAGTCGTACATCAGAAGCCGACAACCATCGTTCGTGGTCGTAAGTCGGAAGTCATCGAGGATACCTCATGGTCGTAAGCTGGAACACATCAATCAGCGCTCATGGTTGTAAGTTAGAAAACATCGAGCACACCTTGTGGTCGTAAGTCGAAGCACATCGACCAATACTTATGGTTATAAATTAAAAGCCGTCGATCACACCTCGTGGTCATAAGTTAGAAGCCATCAACCATCGCACGTGATTATTGGTCGGAAGCGGTTGACCATCGCTGGCGGTTGTACGTTGGTAGGCCTCCAGTACGCTTGTGCCCTATCGACCGACTGCCGGTGCCAGCCTGCTCGGCACCGACTTCGACCACAGCCCTTCGACATCGACCATGGCTCCCTTGGACCACGGCCCCGACTTCGACCACAACGTCAACTTCGACCATGGCCTCAACTTCGACCACGACCCCGACTTTGACCATTGCCCCCTTCAACTTCGACCACTGTCCCCTTCGACACACTGCCTCCTTCAACCACTGTCTCTTTCGACCATGACCCTTCGATGTTGACCACTTCCCCCTTCGACCATGACCCCCTTCGACCATGGCTTCGAATTCGACCAGCACTCGTGGTCGTAAGTTGAAAGACAACGATCACACCTCGTGGTCGTAAGTCGGAACACATCGACCAGCGCTTGTGGTCATAAATCAGAAGCCGTCGATCATATCTCGTGGTCTAAAACATGTTACAATCCATGGAGAGTACAAGACCTTGTGGGTCTTACCATCGACCTTGTAGCCCCCTTCAACTTCGACCACTGTCCTCTTCGACCACGACCGTTCGACGACCATAGCCCTTCGACGCCGACCACTTCCCCTTTTGACCACGGCTTTGACTTCGACTTCAACCATGGCTGACATTGACCACAACCCTTTGACTTTGACTATGGACCGACTTCATCCATGGCCCTTCGACTTCGATCATTACCACCTTCGACCACTATCCCCTTCAACCACGGCTTGGACTTCGACCACGACCCTTCAACTTCAACCACGGCTTAACTTCGACCATGGCCCTTCGACTCCAACCACCGCCCCTTCGACCACGGCTTCGACCACAGATCTTTGACTTCGGCCACGGCCCCCCTTCAACCATAGTTTCGACTTCGACCACGGCCCCTCGACTTCGGCCATGACCCCTTGACCACAACCCCATTTGACCATGGCACTAAGGTCAACGACCATCTTTGGAGACCAAAATTGCCATAAAGCGCGACGGGCTCCAAGCAAAGACTAGGAGGAGGTAGAGAGGCTCACCGGGCGAGCAACCGCTGGGCGGCAGCGGTAGGGGGAGAGCCATGTGGGCGGGCATAGTAAGAGGAAGCCGTTGAGCGTTGTACCGCTAGTTGGAGGGGCGATGGGAAATGGAATTGGTGGCAGTGCCCTGGGAAAAGTTGGGGAACAGTGACCAGACACTGTCGCATGGGGAAAAAATTGGTGGCGGCGCCGAGGAGGAGGCACGGCACAAGGGTCCACGGGAGAAGAAGGAAGTGATTGCGGGAGGTGGAGGTGGGGAGGCGGCGGCGGGCTGATAGGGAGAGGAGGTGGCGGGGGGATGCGACGCTGCTGGGGAAGTTGGGGGACTGCGACCAGACACTGCCGCACGGGGAAAGAATTGGTGGCGGCACTGAGGAGGAGGAGGTGCTGCACAAGGGTTCAGGGGAGAGGAGACGATGGTTGCGGGAGATGGAGTGGTTGTGGGAGGCGGAGAATGCGGGGAAGAGAAGAGGAGGAGCGCATCCCACATGTCGGCCTGACCTTTTTTATAAGGAGTGGAAGAACTACCTACATGCAAATCTAAACGACTGAGAAAAGAGGAGAGAGAACGGACCGACGACTACCAACTCATATTTTTATAATAGTAAAGATAAGAGTACTATTTAGTAGCTACATGCAGAATAAGCACACGACCTTGATAGATCCAATCAACCAATCGCTCCACCATTCCACCTCACGGAGGTTACTAGCAAAGCGGCAGCGTTTGTTAACTATAATAAACGACCAAACGACCAAAAGCTACCCCTGAAACAATGGCTAAACAAATGAGAAAAATGAACAGCCATTTGCACTGGCCATCTTTTCCATTGGATACTAAACATCTTTCGGGGCAAAACCATCTTTCTTCAAGACATCAATCTCAACCGCGATGAGTTTATGTGATGTAGGCTTCCCATTGAACATGTCCTTCTCAGAGTTAATTTTAATAAGCAGCTTCTCATCCATAACCTACAAGACCAATGAATAGTACCAACTAAATTAGTGACCAAGGAAATCGTAACAAATCAAGGCTTTCTAAGTGAGAATTATGAATTAACTAGTAAACATGAGCTAAACTAAATTCATATAAATCACAAAAAGACATCATGCGAAGATGTTATTATTTTCTAATTTGCAATCTAAAAAGGCCTTCGTACTATTGCAAAACTAAGGATGCAAATGGAATGTTGTTTGCACAAGAAAACTACAATACCTTAATGTTTTTGTTAAGGAGAGGGGCGGTGGCGGCGCTGCCACCGGTTGAGGGGGGCGGCAGCACTTGGGGAGGCAATCTGGTAGGAGGCGGCGATGCTCGGGGAGGAGGCCGGGAGGCAGGCGACGACGCTCTGTGGATGGTGTCGTGGTCGTTGATGGGGTCGGCGATGCTCGAGATGAGGCCGGGAGGTCAGCAGTAGTGCTTGGGGATGAACTTGGGAGGGACGCGGTGACACTCGGACAGGTGGGGGGCAACGACGCCTGACAAGGGGATGGGGATGAGGAGGGTAGAGGAACAACGCGAATGAGAGATAGAGACTCGGGGGAAGCAAGGGGTTATCCAAAAATTGATGAGCTGGGTGGGAGGATAAACGCTAAAGTGCATAAGTGAGTTGGAGGTGGGACCCTGCCTCAATCTTGCTTGGCTGCCTGATCTTGATCCGATCACATTGGTTGCCTTTCACACTTTATCACTGAAACCATCATTCACACTAGATATGCTCCACACACACACATAGAGAGAGAGAAAGCCTTTTTCTGTATCCCTTGAAGTATATACCCTCACTTTCAATATATCACTTAAATGAATATGTTATGCCTCTTCATCACTTTTGGTATGCTTAAATACTAATTCTAAGATACTTCAATATGACTTGGTTGAAAAATTTTCATCCGAGCCATTTATTTTTGCTATATACACTTTTCCATATATATATATGTATATATAAAGGAAATATAGACGCATATTATGCTATAAAAAGTGGAGTTTGATGAAATTTTTCATGAAACTCACTTTAGAGTATCGTATAATCATTATTAGATTATACTCAAAAGGATAAATAGATATAACAACATTCTTTAGGTAGTATATGACAAGTGGGAGTAGGAGTACGGACTCCCAAGAGTATAGAATTATTTTCATATATATATGAAGCCTCTTTTCTACTCTCGGGTGCAGCTATTCGCTATGTCGTATCTATATATACGTATATATGTATGTATACATATATACATATACATACATACACATATACATACATATATAGATATAGGGAGCATATCTAGTGTAAATGAACTATTCAGTGGAAACATGCAAACGCGAATGTTGGCTGTTCGATCTGTCCCGAACGGGTTAGATTTGGGCGGGTTGGATGCACTACCTCACTTATGCATTTTGCACTGAACCCCCGCCGCCTTCCCTTTAGTTTTTTGTGCCGCGTCCCTCCTCGCTGCCCCCTTCTCGCCACTCCCTCCTCCCGGTCTAGCACCTCCCCCTTTCGCCTCCTCCTTTGCTCTTTCCCATCCAGCGCCTCTCCCTTCTGACGGCTCACCTCCCCCTCCCCTCCAGTGGCTCACCCTCCTCCATCTGCGCCTCCCCCTCCACTCTAGCAACTACCCACCCCTCCCTTCTCGTGGCTCCCCCTCTATCCTTGGTCGACGCCTCCCCTCCTACAGCTCCCCCTCCTCCATCGGCGCCTCCCTGTACCCCTCCCCTCTGGTGGCTCCCCCTCCTCCATTAGCGCCTCTCCCTCCCCCTCCTCCAGCAGCGCCTCTGTGAGTCAATAATCTAGTTGCAGTCAAAACCCTGTGGTCGAAGTGCCATGGTCAAAGCATCATGGTCGAAGTGTCATGGTCGAAGGGCCATGGTCGAAGCCATGGTCAAAGTGTCGTGGTCGAAGCAGTGCGTGGTCGGGGTAGGGAGGTTCTAACCACAGGAGGGAAGGGGAGGCGCGAATGGAGGGGGGAGACACCGGGGGAGGCCAGAGGGGGCAGCGCCAGGGGAGGCCGGGGGCGGCATTAGGGGAGGCCAGGGGAAGCGACGCTAAGGAAGGCCGGACGGGGCGGCATCAAGGAAGTCAAGGGGAGGCACCAGGGGAGGCTGGGGTAGGGGGCTGAGTTGAGGGAGGCTGGAGGGGGCGACGCAAGGCTGGAGGAGGGGGAGGCGACGAAGGGAGCGGAGAGGAGGGGCACAGTGCAAAACACTAAAGGGGATACAGAGGGTTAAGTGCAAAATGCATAAGTGAGACGATGCATCCCACTTGCCCAGATCTGAGCCGTTCCGGATAGATCGGATGACCAACGTCACATGTGCATGTTACCACTGAATAGTCCATTTGTACTAGATATCCTCCCATAGATATATATACATATAGATACATATATAGATATACATATATAGATATAGATATATATATATATATACACACACACACACACACACATATACATATATACGGATGCGCTAATGAGCGTGTGCGCGCACGCTACACATGAGTCGCTGGCCGTGCGCGCGACATGGCCAACTGGTGCAGTTCATGCTAACTCGGTTGGATAGTAACTTCAAAAATTACATATGATAATTTTTTATACATGAGATAGTAACTTTGCAAATGTAAGTAACTTGACGAATTATAGATGATAATTTTATATTTAGGAGATAGTAACTTTTTCATAACTAACAACATGCATGCATACAACAGGAGAGAGAAGAGAATAAGTGCACTTCACTTGTGATTTTTTATCTTGTTTACAAGCTAAAAAAAATAACTTTTTCATGAAAAGTCTGATTTGCGATCCATTTGCACCATTGTGTTCGAAATTACATGCTTAACAAAATAAGATTTATGTTGAATATGTTTCGACGCTGCGAAATTACTACACGTATAGGTGATAGTAACTTCATAAATTATAGATGATAATTTTATATGTAGGCGATAGTAACTTTTTCTATAATTAAAAACTCACTAGTAACCGTCCGTGTGGTGGGTTGGTGGGGGCAATTGGCTGATTGGGGTCGATCAGGGACACGCGCTTATTTTACGTGTAGCTACTAAATAGTACTTCTATATATATGTATACATATCATGTGTGTGTGTATGTATACATATACATATACATACATACATACATACATACATACATACATACATATATATATATATATATATATATATATATATATATATATATATATATATATATATATATATATATATATATATATATATATATATATGTGTGTGTGTGTGTGTGTGTGTGTGTGTGTGTGTGTGTGTGTGTGTGTGTGTGTGTGTGTGTGTGTGTGTGTGTGTGTGTGTATGTATGTATGTGTGTGTATGTCTATATATATGTGTGTATATATGTATATGTACATACATACATATACATATATATGTATGTGTATACATACATATATATATACATATATAAATAAATACATATGTATATATGTTGTGTATATATATACACATACATATATACATATATATATGGAACATATTTAGTGTTAATGGCTATTTGATTGCTAAGGTGCTAATGGCGATGTGGACCGTTCGATCTAGATGTTGCTCGGATGACGGTGGGTGGGAACCCCATCCTACTTGATGGGTTTTTGTAAAAAGCATAGGTGGTTTTCTATAACAATGCTTAAGTGGGATGGGTTCCCACCATCTCTATCCAAGTCACGCAATCTAGATCGGATGGTCCAGATGTGTCGAGTCAAGACCATGTCTATCGAATGGGGCCTAGTGTTTCTTGCAAAAAAAAAAAAGAATGGGGCTCAGTGCGCCTCCTAATCAAAATTGGTTTTAAGGAACTTACATCTGATTTACCGTAGAGATAAAAATCAATCATAGGAATAAAAACAAAGAAACTGAATTACATAATCAGCCTGCCTTGAAATTGCATGTGCTGGGAGAATGTTTCTTTAGTTGTTGCATGTGCAGGTGAGCATGGAGATGATCATAGTCGGTGACAAAGAGGACCAGGACTAGGAGGGATAATCTGAGGTCCAGGCGGTCGGGATGTCACGCGAGGTGGTCGGACTCATGATGGAGCACATGGAAATCGAATGTGGATGATGAGTGGAGATGGTTACAGTCTGTGACGAGGAGGACTAGGACTAGGAAGGGGGAAATCTGAGGTCCAAGCGGTCGAGATGTCACGCGAAGTGATTGGGCTCATGCTAGAGCACATGATGATGCGTGGAGAAGCTACAGGAGGTGCGGCCTTAGAGGCTTCGACATGGGAGTTGGTGATGCGTGATGGAGATACAGGAGGTGTGTCCTGGAGGCTTTGTCACGTGGTGAGATTGGAGATGTTATGGAAGGAGTCCGTAATTTAAAACTCGTATTAGGAAGGGTTTCAGATCTCTTGATTTGAGGAAGAGATAGAGTTATGTGTTCGTGTTTAAGACGGACATAGCTTGGACATTAGCCTATAAAATTAGGGAGAGGCTAAGAACTAACATGTGGTTTTTGGTAGGGCTTTCAAAGAGAAAGCTTATGTGGGTTTTTAGAGGACTTTTATCGAGAGAGCTTTTATGGGTGTCGTGAGGGTACCTTGTAACACGTTCATGATATAGAAATAATAGATGAGATCTATTCTAAGAAAAGTTTGCTGACATTGGCGACGTGTTTTCTGAGCATCGTTTTTCTTCTGTCTCCGGCGTGTACTCGTTTGAGCGATCGAAGCATTTGAACGGCTAAAGACTTCGAGCAGAGGGAGATTATGATTACGTGCGTTAATGGTTGTAGCGAGCAATTGAAGGGAGCGGTCGGACGATCAAAGCGTTCATCGAGCACGGGCGAGTGAACCAGCGTCTTGCTGTCGTAATCTACATCCGGTAATTTAGATTGTTTTCTTATACTTTTAGTTTTGATTTTAGGTTCCAAAAAATGGAGATAATCATTCACCCCTTCTGATTGTGCCATACGATTTTACAGGATCAAAAGTTACATGGGTTTTAAGTTTCGCAATAGTGTTGATTGTACTGTAACTTTACTTGAAATCACTGTTCATAGCGATCACTTAGCCGGAACAGAGGTAAGACCGTCAAGAGAGGTCAGACCACCCCTTGCGTGGAGGTTAGACCCTTAGGTTTTGGATTTTCTCCTAGTTTGATTTCTTGGTCAATTTGATTTGGGATTTTAGTTGTAGATTTAATTCTCAGTAACTCTATAGTTATTTGAGAAGATGGTATAGAATATTGGGGGAAAATTTTAGATAGCATCATTCACCTCCTCTCTGTTGCCTTTCAGTTCTACATTTACAAATATATTACAGTAGTGATTAGTGGTCAAAGTTATATTTTAAAGACGTGTCGATATACAAAACGATTTGTTTTTGTAGAGGGAGGACGTGACACACCCTGGTTTCAAATATGGTCAGAGCATGCAAGACATGTACATGACGACTGCCTACTCCCAACTGATGATCTCAGAAAATACCGAAGAGGCCATGGCTGGACAGGATTAAGCGGCAGAGTTCGAATCTTGGCCTCGGAGACTTTACAAAAGCACCAATTTCACTGCATATATGTCCCAATATTAACCTAGGACTCATCATAGTCCAAAGCTGTAGACTCCAGAAGCGCTCTCTTCCTCAAAGGAGAGTTGATCCTCAACCTCTGCATCAGTGAAGGTAAGAGCTCTCTGCAACTTTTTGGGACAGAAAACCTCAACATCCGCCATGTACACAGCTTTAACAGGGCGGTGATCAGATAGCCTGAGATCAACTGTCTTGTAGGACAATAACCTCATTCCCTTACCATATGAAAGAATTCGGTCACACCTACAAAGGTAGATGAGAAAGTTTGCTGTTAGCACACGTCACAGCAACTTTGAGATTTATGGACATAACCTCAATTTTGATATCTTCATGAATAAAGAATCTATGAGGTGAATCATGTAAAAACAACAAGGAGAATTATCTCTTTCAGGACTAACAAGGAGAATATTTTGAAAAAAGAAAGGAAGAAAGAAAAACGAGGGGCTTATGAAGATGCAGTTATGCTTATGAGACTACAGCATACCATGCAGGTGACCTCCTTCCTGATCTTGGCTCATCACTTGTGTATTTCTCTGAGTTGAACTTGTACTTATATGTTGGGGGAAAGTTGATAACTCCTTCAGTCCACCCATCAAATAGACGGCCTTTCCTCAGTTCTCCTTTTAGCTGTCATAGGGGGAAAAAGGTGAGCTACAACTTATGAAGGAGTATATCACAATATGCTGCTAAAAGTTTACCTGATCTTTCTCAAACAATCGATTCCAGTCCTGCTTGGAGATGAATTCATGTATTTTTTCATATGATAAGTTGATCCTATAATTGAGATCCCCTAACCATACAATCCTTCTGAATATTCAAGAAAATACAAAATATTAGGTACCAGTAAAGATAGATATGTAAGGTAGTCTCCTGTAAACCTTAATCACATTAAACTTGAATGAACTAGAGAAGTAAATTTTGATTCTGTGCAACCACGTGCTTCATCATGATACTCATATGCTGTTCGTCAGTTGACAACTTTTTGCCTCAAAATATTTACATAACATTGACTGCCAAACGTAAGAGGCAAATAGAGACAGAGAAACATCTATCTAAGAAAACATCTTGATCAGTATCTAAGAAATCATCCAAAAAATCACCATGATGCCATACTGCCATGGATAAACACTTGTTTAATTTAGGTTGAAAAGGAGCTTTGGTAATTCGGAGGGTAACATATAATTCTTGAAAGTTGCAAATTTGCTAACTTACTCATGGTCATATATTGTCTTAGGCATGCTAACTCTGGAAACTGGATTAAATATTGTCCTCCGATGGATTTCTTGCACATCAGCGTTCCTTTTTAGTTCATCTCCATCCTTTTCTCCAGAGGTCAGGTGACAACATATAAAACAAAAATGTGTCTGATATATTGACATGCTTACTGCTATTGATCCCTGGAGCATGTTGAAGAAAGAAAAGTTGAGCACATTATTTTCTAAACAATACGTTGGCGTACTGATGTGGTATAGTAAATGCAAGTGATATGATAGCTGGCCAAAGTTGAAGACATTAGGTGTTAAACAAATATATAATATAAAAGAATGTCAGTTGTCCCTCCTCATATTTGGGATAGGTGGTAGCAACATTACAATTAGTGAAGAAATAAATACCTAGAGATAGAACTGTCCTAAGTGCATGCATTTCTCAGTTTATGCAACAACAAAGTGAGAATGATGTGAATGTGATTCATAGAAACTTGCCTTATTACCAATGTAGCCCATAGCACCCACACCTACAGTTGACACTTTCAAATTCTGAATGTGCTTCCGCAGGCTTCTTCGTACCCATATTGAAAGAAATACTCCAACCATCTGCTTGCTTATTATCCTTACAAAATATGGTCTTTTCCTTTTGACTACCGCACTGTTAATGTTTAAATCATGAAGTAAACTATCCTCTGGAAAAGCACTGGAATCTCTATTTACTGATTTGAAAGACAAATATGTTCTTAGTGCCTTCCCTGAAGTAAATGATTTTGTGCTGTCTGGAAGACGCTGAGCCAACATGTCCAATGGCTGTTCAGGCCAAATCATTCCAAGCCTCTCTGAGTGACTGAGTGTTTTAGTTAACATCTTTTGATTGATCGGCTCGTCTAAATTAGATCCATAGTCTTTGAAACTTAAGTTTTGGGATCGATCAAAAGTCTTCATTGAAGGCACCCTGCTGAAGTTGTTGCCTTGTAGAATAGTTTCATCAGGACCAGAAGTGGAGTGTTCATATGTGTTGCTATGAATGCCATCATTATCAACAACAGAATCTTGTTCGTTCCATGGGTGCACTTCCGCGCCACTTTCACTGTCAGACTCACTAATAAGTTCATCTTTCATCGCAAGAGCATCATTGGATGGCTTGAACCTTGATGGAGAAGGAGGGTCACTATGACATTTATATTTTGGTTTATCTGGACTAATCTTATTCAATGTTTCACGAACGATATGTTCCCACATTGCAACAGGACGGTTGTCCTCAGCACCAAATATATTCCCGGCATTCAATGGAACAATTTCTTGAAATCTGAAATATAATAAAATCCTCTTATTAAATGAAACAAAAAAAGAGGAATAGCAGTAATATTAATAAAGAACAAGTGATAAAAAAAATCGTGTATCAGATCAGACGCAACATTCGGAGGTGAAAGAGAATAGGTGACAACTGATTGATGTAATGATGTTCTTTGTAGCATTCAATAAGATGGGAGATTCAGTTCCCAAAAAATAAGGTGGGAGGTTCAACAATTTACCCAAGAACATATATATCAGCTGGCTCCTCCATATCCAACCATTCTTGAATATCGAAATCATCGGGTGGAAGTCTGCCGGCAACATTCCATGTTCCTACGCAAACCCTGCATATTGAACCAACATTTTATCTAAAAGGACAGTAACAGAAAGAGTAGCTTTTATTAATTTTAGATTTTTTTGTCCTGCTGCAAATAGTTATTATTTCTTATACTCCCTCTAGTCATAAAAGGAAGTTGTTTTGGACATTAACAATATCCCCAAAATGCAACTTTGACTAATTTATATTGCAATATGTTTATAGAACCTAACAAAACTATAATACTATGATAATACTTTGAGTCAAATATTTACGTATTATTTCCATGTGTCCAATTTAAATATTTTAAAAGATATTAATAGCCAAAGTTTATAATGTTTGACTGCACTTAACCCAAAACGACTTCAGAGTAATAATTTTAGTCCTGCTGCAATTAGGTTTTGGATTAGCCTGTACAAGGCAAGACATATATCTGAAGGAACAATCAGTAATCATTTAACTTATTTAATTAATTGCGTAAGAAAAAAACTGTCAACAAGCAGTTATGTAGGGAAAAAATGTTAGAAGGAGAACAGATCCATGCCTGAGTTCCTTGACATCGATATATTGAGAACGAAGAGTCTCTGACTTGCGCCTTCTATTAAGCCTGTATGGAACACCTTCCATTTGGCTATCTGCAATGTTTGATACATTGTGTCAGTGACTCAGTGCATAAGGAAAGCTATCTGTGCCTTCTCTGACAAAGAGTGTGTTCCACCAAAAGTGCTTCGGACCTCAGAGATACTTCTCATCCAAAACTAGTGAAAGACCATACTAGTATCTCTTAGTTTGTTCAGCAGTGGTACCTAAATTCACATTAAGTGTGTAGGGCCCCAGATTTGCAATCTGGAACCTTTTGTGTTTCCACAGCACTTATTCCCTATATTAGTAGTTAGTACACACAGATACATTGCTAGAACATACACATACATTGCATGTACCATATCAAACATTCATATTATATATCAGAGTTTAAATAACCCATATCAAGTAGAATCTTACATAACAGACCGATCAAGCCAAATGATACATTACAAATACCAAAAGCGGAAGTGAAAACAGAAAGCAAAAGGTGAGGTGAAAGTAGAAAGTAAAAGGTGAGGCCACACCTTGCCATAGACAAGCGACTGGGGTTAAAGCATGTACGACAAATACTATCCAAAGTTTGGATAACAGATATGCACACAATCACTATTAAAGTCTACCAAGCAAGGGTAAGAATAAGAGACAGCAAGAACGGCCTAGACTTCTCCATCTTTGTCTTCATCTAGTCCAGACGTGATGTAGTAAGTTTAGGGATATTGATTCGAAGGCTCTGAATTATTTTAGTGAGCGAGGGTGCGCAAAATAACCGTGCTATATGAGTCAACACACAGAATGTAATAATATAGATGCAAGTCTTAACAAAGGAAGGCTCAGGTTCATTTATTTGCAAAATACCATAATCAAATTATAGTAAATAGAAATCCTAAGACTTATCATTTTTAACCAAACCATGTTTCCAAAGATTGTCAAAGTGTGCAATAATAATTGAGGTGTAGGTTCCATCCACCTGTTACATGGTTCTATCCATCATATACTATTTTTATTACTAGGGTTCTATCCATCTATTATAATCACTAGGTCCAATCCACCTAGGGGAAATTAACTCAGGGTTCTATTCATCATTCGTGCTTTTTCATCTCACCCTCAAAGATTATTTTGTAAATAGACACTAACTCAAATAAATTCATATGCTCGCCCATAACCGTAGACATGGCTGTTTAAACAGTTTTCACTCTGCAGAGGTTACACACTTTACCTATAAGAGATGGTCAACTTGTTGTATTTCACATGCTTCCTTAGACATGCAGATTGAGAAGACCATCACAAGGTCTTTACAATGCACCTTGCCAACATGGCTACACCCGCTAAGGTTTTCACCACCGCGAGATTCTATCCACCAGCTTCAAAGCCCCCCCCCCCTTGTGCCACACAGAGGCTTTCATTCAACCCTCATCCTGTGTTCAATTGAATGGCGCATCCAACGTTGGGTCAATGCAAATTAATTGGCCAGATGGCACCCATTGGGAGGTCATCACAAAAGTCAATCCTTAATGTTATCTGGACGGTTCTACCATGTACTACTCTCTTGTGATCCATCCGCACCAGCCCCACTTACCATCCGCTCAGATATAAAACAAGTTTAAAGTTTTAGGATTCCAAAATAACATTTTTCTAGTTTAATATACCAACCATTTCCATCCAATGATTGCTCAAATCTAAGTGTTTATGTTTGAGATGATGTCTGGGCAAATTAATGCCTACATGTATCTAAGCAAGACTAAACATGGCACTTAGATACAGACTTACCATCTAATATGTATACCATTGATTATAGGGTGACAAGGATATATGTCAGGGTGTAATTAAGTAATTACCTATAGAGAATTAACTATGAGCTAATACAAATATAATTTGCATAATAAAGTAAAACATGTAATTTGATAATTTAAAAGAATATAATTTTCATTAAAAAAGTATGTACGAAACGACCAAAGTATTAACTCACCTTGCTCACAGTCTCCATGGTCTTTGTTGGGCTCGAACTGCTGCTCTTCCCGGTCTTCGTAATCTATTCGAGCGATCGCATGAGATTTGAATAAATACATGAGAAGGCAAATAAATCCAAATGAACTACAAAATTCATGATTTTACTTTTGTTAGAAATAAAATCCAAGATCTTGAATTTAGATGAATTTAAAAATAAGTTTCATTTGATTTGGATTTAAACTGAGTGAGAATGGGTTCTCCGAAGTTTAAATCCAGGAAAAATCCTAAAAATAAATAGAGGAGAGATAATGTGTCTCACTGACAGCCAGGACCCTGATTATTAATTTCTATTCCAATTTTCTTATTGGAAATTATGTCAGAGGCTAACATGTTGGACTAGGTAGGTTTTAAATTTGTTTCCGAATTATTTTTCAAAAGGAAATAATGTGAATAACAAACAGGTGAGGCCCTTAGGGTTTTTAATTTCTTTATGAATTATTTTATTTAAAGAAAAGGATCGAGAGACTAACAAGTGGAGCTAGCACAGTAAGGTTGGCCCACATGTTAGTGACTTGGAATTAAAATCCAATTTTAATTAGATTCCTTAATGAGTTGGGCCCACATGCTGTGACTAATTAACTCTAATTAATGATTATCATTAACTTAATTATGTCTTAACAATATCTTGAAGGCTAACCAATTTGCTACAGTGAATCTCCTATCCGAAACAGAGTAGAGGCAGCTGCGGCGTTGTCGTGCTCGGTGCCTGCCAAGGGAGCGACGTTGAGCGTCGAGAACCCCAAAATAGGTTGCCGAGACCACGGTAGACCTATGCATAGGACGATGTGGCTAGTAGTGAATCACGGTGGCGGCGCGACAACGCATGGCAGCGACAGACCTTGGCCACCACGGCACCTGAGCTTCTGGAGGCACGACGAGCTAATTCAAGGTACGGTGAGCATCTATGGGGCACGAGGAACTCACCGGAGAGGTCAGCGAGGTCCGAGGAGGTTCAATGTGGTCCGGCGGTGTTGACCCGAGGCAGTGCAACAGCTCTAACGGCGATGGTGAGCTGGAGATGACAACTGCCAAAATTGGGTGAGGGAAACGTGAGAGGAAGGTGAGAGGATGCTCAAATTGCAAGGAACTGGACGATAGCTCACCAGACAGGAAATGGCGACAAAGGAGGCGGTTTCGGCCGAAGGGGAAGACGACGACAGCGTAGGCGAGTCTCTGCGGATGAAAGCACGATTGAATGAGGGAAAGTGAAGAGGAAGATGTGAGGAGGCAAGGGAAGGCTTCGGGCAGCTTTTATAGCTGAGCAAAGGCGAGCTCGGGCTTGCGCACGAGACACGGTGCGGTGATCAATAGGGTGGAATGGGCATCACAGGCATGGCATATGGGTGACGCGGGAGCAAGTGCGGGCGTGAGCGACGAGGCGACGAGATAAGCGCGGTACGTGCTCGGCTGGTCATTGGCACGGCCGATCAAGGTGACGCGACGAGGCAGAGCGTGACGCGAGTGATGTGACGACATGACATGGACGTGGCAGTGTGACAAGATGGCATAGGAGCTGGCGCATGCATGGGCAACGATGTGGGGGCGATAAGCGCGGAGCGAGCACAGCAAGAGTGCGCTCTTGGCTGGTTGTCGACATGGCTGATCATGGCGACGCAATTGGGCATGATAGTGTGGCGTGCGTGGGCATGGCAGAGGAGTGGCAGTGCGGTGCACATAGGGCGTCAATGTGGCAAGTGGCGATGTGACTGGCGACACGCATGGGCGCTGACGTGAGGGAGACGTGGCGCGGTCGGGCTAGCCAGAGCAGGGCAAGCGAGAGAGTGAAGGAGGGAGGCAAGACGAGTGAGCGACGCTAGGCCAGGAGGGACAAAACGGAGAGAGGGGGAAGGGTGGGCCAACGAGAGGGAATGGGCTGAGGAAGGGAAGGAAAAGAAGAAAGTGAAAAGGGCCGACCCTAAACAATTTTCTGAATTTTGATTTCATTTTCTTTTTGGTTTGGATTTGGATTTTAGTTTTGGACTTGAATTTGAATTCAATTTTGAATTTTGCTTTGCTAAAATTTTAAATTGCGCTAAAACATCAACTCTATTCCACAATTTTTTAAAATCCCTTAAAATGGGGTGTTACAAAGTGCATGACTGATCTAACAGCTACAGGCAGTTTGAAAATGCACAGCAAGGGAAAACTTTGTAGAAACAAAAAATGGAGGTTAGTGTACAAACAAAATTAAGTTTGCAACTATGATTAATATATTAAATTATCTGATAGGAAGTTCTTTCCATGTGCTGCAATTAACATCTCTGTGGTATAGCCAAAGTAGCATGGTTCTTCTGTAGGTCAAACTTTTCATGTGCACTGACTTATCAATTCCTAGCTCATACTTTCGAAATAGTCCATTTGATAATGAAGCACATATGTTGACAGATGTAATAATTATTGTCAAACACATCAACTTACCAATTGTCTCAACGCCCACTCCACGCAGTCTCCTCTTCTCATTATATAGCTGGCGCTCCCATCCGCACATCTCTGCACAAATGCCATTACAAGGGCAACTATTAGACTTTGGTTGATCATTGATATGAGCCATACATCTGAAAGTGGGAGCTCGTATCGGATGCCCAAACACCCAACTACTACTCTGTGTTGTCCACCCCAAGATCCAACTACTACTATGTGCTGCCCACCCCAACACCCATCTACTACTCTATCGTTGCTTCAATGCTTCATCCTCACAGTAGAGCCTAGCACTATTTCTCCCTCCTACCAATCGTAGCCACCACCTCCCCACTCCCTTCTCGTCCCCCACCCATCAAGCCCATCACCACTACTGCTCTTCACGTCCTCCACCCATCCATTTGATCCTCTCTCATCCACTTCCCAGCGAGGAGGCATCACGCCATCTGTTTCCACGTGTATGTGGACTACAGCTCCTCTGACGCATGGCCACAAGGGGCGCAACGGCTTGGTCCGCTTCACAGTGGAGCCACGCCATCCTCATGCCCTCATGCCTTGCTAGTTGCTACTACTACGTGCTCTCGCGACAATCTCTAATGAGCACCCTGCTACAATAGGTTGTTGCAGTCTGATGGCCGTTTGTGCACCTCCCCTGCATAAGCTTGTTGCAAGCGTATTCTTACATTGTTACAACACCAATTTTGTAGCAAGAGCTATGTGTTACTACAAGTGATTTAAGATGTTGGTACTATATGATTTTATTGTTGCAGTATAGATTTTTTAAGATACTACCCAGTGCTATCCAAAATGTTGTGTATTCCTTCTCATCTAAATGTTGATATTGTTTTTTTATGTCGCATTTTTTCTGTTGCGAGAATGGAATTTATTCAATTGTTTTTGCCAATGTTGCAAACAGTTGTTGTGTAATGTTACATACGCAAAATCAAAATGTTTCATCAATTAGTTTCAATTGTTACATGGATTTGTTGCACATGTGATGCCATTTTGTTGCATCATTTGATTTTGTTTTGCTTGTTGCATTGATGGGAGCTTCTTTTGAACTACATGAGCTATGAAAAATATTTATTATTGATAATATTTTTGTTGCAGTGATTGATCACATCTGTTGCACATAGTATTATCAAATGTTACGCCATCTAAGAGGAGACCGTACAATGGGTGAGTTTCTATCAGACGCATAGGCGCTAACAAAGCCCCAATCAATATACAAACTTCAACTCAAGAAATAAGAGGCAATCTAATGCAATGCAGCTTTTGCTAAAAGGAATCATTTTTTAAAAAGATAAACAACCATAGCCAATAATATAAAGTGTGATTCCATACTCCTTGTATTTCTTTTTAAAAAGTTGCCTGCTTTTTGTTGTAATCAGATTCAGGCCTTCATTTTCCTCCTTCTTCTTCTTCTTTTCACTTCCTTTTAAAAGGTGGAATATACTGGCTTAGGAATAGAATGGGAGAGCTTATCATTTTGACATGCACTAAGAAGAAACACTGCAATTTGTGTTCTTCGAATTCGACGCCCAATTTTGTTTTGTTGTAAGAAGGGGGAAATATACCAAATCAAAACGAATGGCTTAGGAACAGAACACCACAAGGAACAAAACAAGGGTTTTGTTAAATATCATCCGGATGTTTTCTTCCTAACTATCATCCAGATGTGTTTCGCTGGTCCTTGCACCCAAATGGGCAGTTCTCGGTGAAATCATTCTATCAAGCCATGTTCCTTACAGATGTGCCTAATTTGAATAAGAGACTATGGAAACTAAAGGCACCACTGAAAATGAAGGTTTTTCTGTGGTATTTACGGAGAGGTGTTGTGTTGACTAAAGATAATCTAGCTAAGCGTAACTGGAAAGGAAGCAAAACATGTTGCTTTTGTCATGAAGACGAGACAATTAGACACTTGTTCTTTGATTGTCGTTTTGCTAGAGCGGTCTGGAGTATCCCTCAAATATCCTTCAACATAACGAAACCCCAAAAAGTATCACATATGTTTGGAAGTTGGCTAACGGGTGTAACCAAAAACTTGAAACCGCTAGTTCGCTTGGGGCAAAGACTATCTGTTGGTCAATTTGGTTACACAGAAATGACATTATTTTTGAAAAGAAACAAACTTTTTCTCCTTGCAGTTATCTTCGCAGCTTCTCATCGACTCCGTTCATGGGCTATCCTTCACAAAACGGATTTGCAGGGTTTAGTTGTGGCAGCCTCACAACATTTGGACCGTGTGGCCAAGGATATCTACTCCCGGGCATATGGGTGGCGATCTAGTCTACGGATTGATAATCATTAGATTATGCTTGATTTTGTTTGGTGTAGCTGTGTGTCTCCGCGCGAGGCAGAGGCTGGAAGTTTTATTCCAAGGCTGTGTATCACCTTGATGTACTGTTCTTGGTTTATTAATAAAGACTTCCGTTATAAAAAAAAAAAGAGATCTAATGGCCATGAATGCTCCCCCTCCCCCTTGAAAAAAATCTCCCCTTCAAAAACAAGGGGCCACTTGATCTCTAATCCAAATGTCACAAATTTAGATGATAATTAGGAAGAAAACATCCGGATGATGTCTAGACACTCCCACAAAACAAACAATACAATTCGTAAGAATCATTCACTTGAATTTCTCACAAAAAGAAAATAAAAGAAGAGAAGAGGAGACGAATGGCATTTGCCAATTCCTCGAATTCGGCTTCCACTTCTATCTTCTTTTTTTTTTTTTGCCTGAAAAATAGGAAACCTATCTCTGAACAAATAAATGAACCAGCTCGTGCTGAAAGAAGCAGCCATCCACATACAAACAAACACCAAAAAAGACTCGTCTGTATTGGTTGGAAGCAAAAATAGCATCCACCAATATATTCTTCAGGTCCAAGTCTTCTTTTTCCGAAAGAAAATTATGTTAGAAAAAAGAGCAATACCGGAGATAAGCAATCTGGAATAGAATTAAACCCGAATGCATTCACCGATTCGTTGAACTCGACACCAAATTTTGCTTCGTTTTTCTTAATAATGGGAACATGCTAACTTAGCAACAGGACTAAGCAGCTCATGTGCAAGAGGAAGAAAGAAAGAAGGATCACCTTCATACTCGAACTCGCTGTCGGCGTCGTCGGTGGTGTCGCCCTCGTCGGCGCTGAAGTCGGACTCCGGCGACCTGATGTTGAGCCACTTCCGCAGCACCGTCTTCGGCCACAGCTGCGCACCCGCGTCCGAACAGCACATCATCGCCACAGGCCTCAGCGCACGAAAACAAAACCAACCAAAAGGAACCGAAGAAACTCGCGCGGATCCGATAAGGAAACAGCGCGCACGTTCCGCTCACCTGCTTCTGCTTCCTGGCCTTGCGCCGCATCCAGGAGGCGCCCGCGGGGTGGCTCGCCATGTCGGGTGCACCGAGCGGAGGCAATGGGCGAGCAAGCGACGGCGGCGGTGTGGTCCGTATGGACGGCGAGGAGGAGGCGGCCATTCGCGCTGCGACTCGGCGGTTGCTTAGCCTAAGAACACAACACAACTGTAGCCTTTTTCCGGCCTCCTTTTCCTTTCCTCTTTTAAAAGGAGCAAAGGTAGAAAACGGCAAAAATTATTGGCGCCTGGACTGAACAGTGAACGGGCAGTGAAGCGGCACTTGCACTCTCGCCGGACACCAGCACACCACTAGTAGATCTCGGCCGCGACCTGCGAACGGGGAGACCTCGTGGGCCCCGCAAGTTGCACGCGCGACCAATCGGCGGCGGCGGCCGTGCTCCGCTGTGCGTGCGATGGCCAGGGTCCCGGGCTCCCGGCTGCGAGTCTGTGATAGAAGAAGAGTTCCTCGCGTTCTTTGTGCCGACCTCATGTGCTAGCTACAGCCATCCATCTACTTGACCGGAGTCTTATCTGTTTAAGGCGCGAACGGGCATCTAGCGTAATGGCTAAGGGCTCTAGTAGCACCCTTAGGTCCTGAGTTTGACTCTCAATGGGAGCGAATTTCAGGCTGGGAAAAAAATCCCCTCGCCACACCAAAGCATAGGTCTAAGACCTGCCCAGGTCGTTGGTCGTTCTCTCACGGGCGATGATGCCGCTGTGTAAGGGTGGAGCAGGGGTTCAGGGGTTTTCTCGATCTGCGTGAGAGAATCTTCTTCTTAAACAAAATGCCCGGGGGCCGTCTTACCCCCCGCAGGTCGAGTTTTTTTATCTGTTTAAAGCAATCCTACTGCTACTTGCAGTTGCAACTAGAGATGGAAACAAATGGGATACGATCAAATAGTCCTAAATACAAATATAAATTTATATTTTAAAATAAATATAAATATGAATTCGAATATTTTTTAATACGAATCGAATGCCGTAACAGATATGAATTCGAATCGAATATGTACTTAATTCGGTTGAATGCAAATATCCATACTTCTGTAACAAATCTCGGTAGAACAAATTTTTAGCGGTTTCACAGGTTTTGACCGGTTATCAGAACGGTTACCGGTTTTAAACCACCCAAATTCAAATTTCGAATCACAAGATTCGTCCGGGCTTTTTCTGGGTTCTGGAAACGGATTGAATACGAATCGAATAGTCTCGAATACGAATACAAATATTCTCGAATACTAATATTCTTAAGGGTTTTGTTCACGGATACAAATATTTTCAAATACGAACATTTTTCAATACGAATCTTATTTACAATATTTATATTTTCTCAAATACAAATATAGAATAAAATAGATTATCTATTATCGGTTTTCTCCCTTAGTCGCAGGTAAGCTGCTTGCTACGCGAAACTGTAGCTTTCCTCGTCGCTCTTGTAGGCAGCTAGGTGCCTGTAGAGCACGGGTTCGTCTGATTTGATTTTTGGTCTTGGATGTATGTGTGTTGCCGACAAGTGAGTTATTCGTCTACTACTACCATCTTGACGTGATTTTGTAGCGACTAGCGAGCATGGGTCCTAACGATCGTTGCATTGTCGTTTTATCAGAGAATTTACTGTGGAGTCGGAGTTAACACTCTCGGGTAGAGGTGGGACTTGGGCCGTGCTTTTTTGGGCCAGCCCGAAGCACGGCCGGCCCGGCACGGCCCAAACACGGCACGGCACGACACGTGGCGGGCGTCGCCGCCGGCGCGACGAACGGCGGCGCGCCGCCCTGAAAACCGCACGACGGCGGCGGCGCGCGACGCCGGCGCGGCGTGCGTGCTTGGGCCGCCGCCCGGTGAGCACGGCCGGCACGGTGGCACGCCCGCACGGTGAGCACACCCGCCGGGCACGGCCACGCCGGTGGCGGCCACGACCTCCCGTCGCTTCTCCCAGTCCCACCGTCCCCATTCTCCCAATCCCATTCGGCCATTCCCACAACCACAAGCGCACACACCACACAGAGCGTGCAGAGGAGGAGCAAAGAGAGGGAAGGACCGAACTCACCGAAGGTGGCCACTGGGAGCCGGACGCCCGGCGACGCAGCGCCGCCGCCGCCGCCGCAGGGTGATGTAGTCGGCGGGCGATGGCGCGCGAGCGTGCCGTGCGCGGAGTCGAGCGCTGGCAGCCTCCGCCGCGGGCGCGCGATCACCCGTGGCCGTGGTGCTGCCGCAGTGCGGCGCCAGCGATGAAGCCGGCCGGCGTCGGAGTTCGGACGCCGGCGAGCCGGAGTCGGCGCCGAGGAGCCGGCGTCGGAGTTTGGGCGCCGAGAGGGAGGAGCGGCGGGGAGGAGCCGCGGGGGGAGCGCGGCGGGGAGGAGGTGGAGCCGGAGGCGGCGGGGAAGCGGCGGGGGGGCCGGGGGGGCGGCGGGGAGGAGCCGGCGGGGAGGAGGCGCGGCGGGGGGGGCGGAGGGGGGAGGCGGCGGGGTAGTGGCGGGGAGGGTGGCGGGGAGGCGAGGCGGGGGGCGGGAGGGGAGGGGAGGCGGCGGGGCGGGGAAGCGTGGGAGGGGAGCGGGCGGGGAGGGAGCGGCGGGAGGGAGCGGCGGGGAGGAGGAGAGCGCGCGGGGGAGGCGAGCCGGGAGGCGGCGGGGAAGCGGCGGGAGGGCCGGAGGGGGGGCCGAGGAGGAGGGGCCGAGGAGGCGCGAGAGCCGAGAGAGAGAGGGAGGCCGCTGGCGCTGGCGGAGTGACCGAGTGAGGGAGAGGGAGCCAGGGAGGGCGTCGGGCGCGGTGTGCACGCAGTGCCGCTGCCGCCCGTTGCCGTGTGGGCCTGTGGGAAAAGAAGAGAAAAAGAAGATTTGACGCGGGGAGGACAGAGGGAGCGGTCGCCAGGCGACGTGGCAAAGCCGGAATGGCTGGACGGTGGAAAAAAAAGTAATATTGTCTGGGAGACTGGGTAGAAAAGAGAGAACGGTCCGATATCTACAGGAAAAAAAAGCTGAAAAAAGAGAGGAACGTTGGCAGGAAAGAAAAAGAGAGAACGGTCAAATATGAAAAAGCTGAAAAAGAGAGGAATATTGGCGCACGCAACGTTGATATAACGCTCGAATTCACGATATAAATTCATTCCTCCGTTGTGTTTTCCGAATCACGATTCATTCATTTCTTCACTTCCTCCGCTTGGCTTCCCGAATCACGATTCATTTCATTTATTCACTCCTCCGCTCGCTTCCCGAATCACGATTTATTCCATTTCTTCACTCCGCATCGAGCTCCTATATTTTCTCGCATTTGTACTCTTTGTTTATTTATTTATTACTTCTAATTTCACAAGCGTATTTATTGTATTTATATTTCTTATTTATTAACTAATCACCATGCTACCAAGAAGCCGCAGCACAGTGGAGCAATCAAGCGGTGCAGAGGAATCGAAGCTCGAAAAGACGGCGGGACGACTTAGTGTAAGCTCGCCGTCGCTCTCCTAGTCCTCCTCCGACCCCATTGATGCTCGTCGCCACTCGCCAAGCATGGGAGACTACGGCATGGATGACCGCCATATGGATCGGTGACAGAGGGCTATGAGGATTACCGTGGCACAACGGGGACACTGCATTCTCTACCCGTCCACGACGCCAACATTGGCGGTCCGCACGAAGGCGGAATGCCGAAGCACATGACCGGAGCCAGAAATCCGAGACGGTGAAACGGTAGATATCGCAACTGTAATTATTGTAATGCTAAATTAAGTGCTCGTCAGTACTGTAGGGACAGGACACTTGAACCGCCACTACAAAGCATGCTTACGCAAGATGGCGCACAGGGCCGAGGAGGAGGAGGAGTACAAACACAGCTGAACTTCGAGGCCGATGGCTCTGTAAGTACTTGGGTGTACAATCCGCTTAATGCACGTGAGGAAATTGCTAGATATATAGTTTCAGAAGATCAGCCGATTAGGATGGGTGAAAGCCGCGCGTTCGAAAGAATGATCCAACGCGTTTTTGCCCACAAGTATCAACATGTTAGTAGGAGGACTACTACATCCGATATTTTACTGGATGTATCAAAAGAATTGGTAGAGTTAAAACAACAATTCCAACAAGTTCAATATTCTTTTGCCATAACCTCCGATATTTGGACATCATCTCACCAAAGAAGTGCATATCTTAGTGTTGTAGCTCATTATTTAGATGATAATTATAAACTAAACAAAAGAGTCATAGGATTTAAACTAATAAATGAATCACACACGGAGAGGCAATTATGAGCGTATATTATATGTACTTGATGATTTTAAGATAGATGATAAAATTGCTTCTATAACTCTAGATAACGATCGGCAAACACAACGGCTATGAACATCCTCACCCCAAGATTACAAACATATATTGGTGGTTATGTCCTCCACTGAGATGTGTATGCCATATCTTGAATCTTGTTGTTCAAGATGGCATGCAAGTAATTGGTCCATATCTCAACAAGATCCGTGATGCTATTCGTTACCTCGCAAGTTCTCCACAAGTGGTAGCTAGGTTTATGAGTCTTGCATACTAATGGGAAAGAGCCAAGAAAATTTGGCCTTGACATGAAGGTGAGGTGGAATTCGACATATATCATGCTAAAAAGATACAAGGTTACGAAACATCATATCCGTTTTTGTCAATGCTAATCACAAAATAATGAAATGCTAATTACTAATTCAGATTGGCGGGTTGCTAAGCATTTTCGAGAGTTTTTAAAACCTTTTATAAAGCAACAAAGGTTTTATCTGGTATTTATTATCCTACCTCTTGCTTAGTTATAGAGTTTATTTGGTTAATTGCAGATAAAATTGCTAAATCTAGGGACGATGATATTTTAGGCCATGCCGTCATAGCAATGGAAGAAAAATTTGTTAAATATTTTGGTTCCCTTTCACACCTGTATTGTTTTGCTATTATTTTTGATCCTACAAAAAAGTTGGCAGGTTTACAGGAAGCTATGGAGGGGATAGGTGAATGTCTTAGCTTAGATTTTTCAGAAGCTTTCGAACATGTCAAACAGGAGCTTTTTCGTGTTTTTCGTTTGTATCATGATAAGTTTGCCAGCAGCGGAAGATCGGAGGCCTCACAGCAGACGCAACAGGGGAAGACAAGCTTCGGACACTTGTGGAAGAAACTGAAATCAAAGGGCAAGTCTACTTCTTCGTCCTCTCAGTCTCAGGCATCCTCCAATTGGAATTCTATCTCGGAGTTGAACCACTATTTGGAGCATGATTTTGCAAACATTGATCCTGATCTTACTGATGGAAGCAAGATAGACTTGCTCGAGTGGTGGAAGAACAACAAGCGAATCTTTCTGTCTTTGTCACATTTCGCGGGATGTTCTCCTCGTGCCGTGTCCACTGCCTCTTGAGCGGCGTTCATGCGGTAGGGAGAATAATAGAAGAGAGAAGATCGCCCTTACGCCCGTGATGGTGGAGGCAATCACATGTGCCAAAGATCGGAATTAGCCAAAGAGCGGGAACAACATCAATCGGAGGATCCCAAATCGCATGCAGCGTATGCCGACCTAGACATTGCCGAGTAGATATTATCTACGTATGTTGTAATATTTTGTATATACATATATTGTTACTGTACTCTTTTCCTTACTGGAAACCCCACTGGGTGTAAGGTTTTAACGAGGCAAGAATATTGTATTTCTAAAATATTAAAGAAATTTCACTTTTCCGAAATATTTATATTGTTGCGTGCCTATGTTTTTATGCAATTAATTTAATTTCAACTAGTTTTAAACGAGGCGTACGTGAGAAAGGAAGATGACGACCGCCGCCACCGCCGCGTTCGCGTATAGTATTTTCGGCCGGGCTTGGGCCGCACGCACGAACGCGCACGGTGGGCTTTGGGCGGGCTTGGGCCTGGCCGAGGACGTGGGCGGCACGGCACGGCACGACGAGATGACTGGGCCGAGCCGGCACGGCACGAAACGGCACGAAGCACGATGGGCCTGGGCCGTGCCGGCACGGCACGGCCCAAGTCCCAGCTCTACTCTCGGGTCGCAGCAACCTTCAAGGACGTGCTCAAAAATCTTTCTGACTTATAAGGAAAAAGCAATATATCAAAATAAATTGAAATTAGAAACCGACATATTTCACATAACTTATAATTTAAATAAGTTAAAAATACAAGAACCTAAAACTGAATCCGTTCACAGCGAGTCCGTTGTCCAGGATTGAAATTGGTCGGTGCGACTTTTGGGATGGACATGGACGGGCGCATTTTCCTGAGCAAATCTGCATGCACGAGTTTGCACGCAAAGTAACAGTTTGATTTGTGGCTCTTTGCCCTGTAGCTAGACAGCGAGCCCTGATTTGAGCGAGATAAGCCAATGGGATCTGAGTGTAAACTGTTGTTGCCTGTTTGGATACGCCTGTAGCTTGAGTAGTTGAGTGCCGGATTTTTCTCTTCGCTCTCTTTTGGATGCTGAGGTCTTGATCCGGGCACAGAGCCATTAGAGGCTACTGCTAGCGACAGTTTCTCTCCCTTCTCTTTCTTTGACAAAACTGTTCTAGTTCACAGATTTCTTGAGAATTCCCACTCTTCTAGTACTTCACGTGCAAGTTCGGCAATTCTACAGGGCTGGGGCCTGTGCAAATATTAATACTGCATCACGCTGAACTTGTGATCGATATCTTATTATTACTTTGCCTACTAGTGGTGTAAAAAGTGTTAATTGCACTTTGCCTACTAGTGATGTAAAAAGTGTTACTTGTCTGGTCCGTTGAGCAGAAGAATCCTCTCGAAGGTCGTAAACAACAGGCAAGGCAGCCAACCCAGAATGATTCACTCTACCAAGATTGACCTGTAAAAGTATCAGGAGCTCAACCATCGTCTTAGACTGAGTTGTGTAGTAAAATTTTTGCTTTTTAGCCCAAAAATTTAAAGTTTTTTACATATAGACCCCTGGAGAAAAGATTTGCAAAAATGGACCCCTAGCACGGCGCCAACTCACATGGCGCCCATGGTACACGTGATGGCGCCACATTCTATGGCGCCGTGCGTGGACACGTAGGACCCACGGTGGCACAGCACGGCGCCAACGAACATGGCGCCGTCACATGTAAACACGACGCTAACGGTAGTGGCGCCGTTTCATGGGACTTAAACCCGAGCGCAGCCCCGGCCAACCCCTCAGTTGCTCGAACAGACCGAGCAGAGAACAGGCGCCGCCGCCGCCGCCGCCGCCGCCCGTCTCTCCCCTCCCCAAATCCATCCCAAATCATCGATTTTTTTCGCGATTTTGGTTCCAAACCGAGCAAGCAAGGTGAGCTCCCCCTCCTCTTTTGATTTGTTGCAGTAGATATGGATAATTTGAGGTACATTTCGTAGGGCAAAATTTGAAACCCTAGATGAAATTAGTTGGATTTGGTTCGATTTTAGGTTCGATTCGCAATAGATATGCGTAATGTATTAGTAATAATGTGTATAGATCCGTTTCTAGGGTTGAAATTAGTTGGATTAGGGTTTGATTTGGGTAACTAGCTAACCTAGGGTTAGAAACGAGAAAAATTATAAATCTTATTCATTTCGCATTTTAGGTTGTCATGGGCTTCACTCGTTTGCCACCTCCATCCGGTGTTCCCGTGCCGATGTGTTATTGCGCGATCCTTGCAAAGTGGAAAGGTCGGATGATCCGGATACATATAGGCGAGGTACCGATGTGCACCAATCTGGCGTTCGATCCACCACGTGCGCCGTTGTCCTCGGCAAGATGGTATGTTGTATTGTCGATTCATCGAATTGGTATTAATTCGTTGGTTTAACGAATGCGTACATTTGCAGGAGCCTCCACCGCTTTGTGATTTTGAGCAGTGGATCGACACTGCGATCGCTGAGGATGACAAACAATATCTTGACGCCAATAAGAAGTGGGATGAAGAACGAAAGGAGAGTGGGAAAGGGAGAAGAAACAGGAGGAGGCCGCGAGGAACACCGTGAAGAGGAGCGTAGGAGGGCTGCGCAAAGCGCAAGGGAGAAAGGCAGAAGAAGCTAGAGAGAGCGCGGCGTGCCAAGGCAGCCCTTGAGCAGTACCCTGATGCTCAGAGGAAGCGGAAGTGGCCTCGATGCACTCAGTAGGTTATTTTAATGTTTGATGTATGCGGACGTATGTATTTTCTGAAAATTTATAAACTATGTATGTGGACTATGTATGTATGTGGGTGTATGCACTCAGTATGTTATTTTGGGCTGTGCTTATTCATTTGGTGAATGTCAATTAGATTGTATGTGCGGATGGAACGAAACAACTAGGCCGAGCTTGCATATAAAGCAAGTGCAGTAATAACGGCGCCAAACAACCTGGCGCCGTATAAAAGTGTCACGGCGCCAACCACTATGGCGTCGATATGTTGGAGTTCGGCGCACAAAAGTTTGGCGCCAGACTTTGGCGCCAAAGGTACAGGCGCCGTTCTTAAGTATCATGGGGCCAGAGTCTTTGGCGCCGTAATACGGAAACCTACAGAAAACAGCAAAGAGCTGTCTGTTTCTGCACATGCACACATATACATACATTCACATATGAAACACATACGCATAACTCTCAATAAAGTCTCAAATCATACATACATACATCTATTGACGCCAATACACATACACATACATATATACACACATACATCGTCACGCACACATATAAAATACACATACACATTCACACAACTCTTATCATCATGGGTTGGAGGACGCAGTATGGGAATCATCGTGAGCTTGCCGCGGGGCTCTCTGTCGTAGAACTCGTCCACCAGCCGGTACCTCGCCATCATGTGCAATCAAAATTACGTTAGTGATAAAAATAACAAAATATCTAAAAATTATGCTCTCTAGACCTAACGCTGCTAACCTGAGTGGAACGACGTTGACACGTCCGTGAATTGTGACCCATTAGACCACACATACCGCAGTGTGTCTCCTGTGGGTCCTCAACGAAGGGATTTGTCCTATCCCTCTTGTTGCGACCAGGTATCCGATCCATATCCATCTTGTACCTTGACCGCTTCCTGCTGCCCCTCTTGTGCCAACGTAACCCCGCGTCCGCTATGTACCTGGGACCCGAGTAAAGTGGCCACTTGCTTTCATCACGATATGGCTCGAACCGTGGGGCCCATGTCCTCACCAACGCATCCACGCTGAATAGTCTCGGGATTTTGGTCTCAACATCGACATTCCGGGCCCTACATGCGGTCACCATGTGGGAGCATGGAAAATGGAACTTGTCGGGAACACCGCATGTGCATGTGAAGGATGTAATCACGACCTTATGCTTTCGGGCCTCTCGGAGCTCTCCATTCTCGGTTTTCCCTCCACCCTCAACAACCTCATACGTGCCCGTCACATGGTCAAAACAGTGGTACTCTTGTTCATTGGCTTGCATATTCGCTTTGGTAATGAAGCCGTGAGGACGAGGTGGCCAACGTGCATGTGCCCTTAACATGTCTGAGGCTTCCCGGTGCCGGTTGACAAACCATGCAACACATTTGTAGAAAGTGAACGCCGCAATTGCGGTAACTGGCAATCCGCGTGCCCCCTTAAGCAGCCCGTTGAAGCATTCTGCCATGTTGCTAGTCATAAACCCATACCTCCTTCCCAATGGGTCATGAGCCCTTGACCATTTGTACACATCTCTCATTAAACCCCTTATCCAATCACGACCCTCGGCATTGGTTTTCGTTTTCAACTCCTCTAACTTCTCATCAAACAGCTTTACCTCCCTCTGGCGACATACCTCCTCGAAAAGTGCAAAGTTGGCCTTCACCCCATCTTTTTTGAACAAGTTCTCTGCAAGGTGCCTTGTGCACCAACGATGATACACAGTGAATGTCTGGTATCACTTCATAACGGCGCTCAAGATCCCAGCGTGCTGTCGGACAACACACATACCTCCCTCCCCGGGCCAACCACATGGATCCGTACAAGCCGTAGAAACCAAGCCCAGCTAGATTTGTCCTCCTTCTCCACCAAAGCAAAAGCCAACGGCACAAGCGAGTTGTCCGCATCACAGCCAATAGAAATCAACAACGTTCCCTCATACTTGCCCAACAGGAACGTGCCATCAATTGACAGAACAGGCCTACAATGTTTGAAAGCCTCGACACACTGACCAAAGCACCAGAATGCTCGAAAAAATCTGTCTTCCATTAATCCATACATCGGGCTTAGGCACGTACTCATATTGCATTCCTGCATTGGCCGCTTTAATTGCGTTCAACATGGCCGGCAAACGCTCATACGCCTCCTCCCAATCACCATAAATCAACTTTAAAGCACGTTGTTGCGCCCTCCATGCTTTCCCATACTTGATTGTGTAGTGCCACTTCAGTTTAACGGCCTCTATCACTGCTGCCACGCGCATCGTCGGCATGTGCTTTATCATGGGGTACAGGCGGGTTGCAATGAACCGAGAAGTCAACTGACGATGTTTCGGTGGGCTCGAAGACCCACACCATGCGGTCCATCCACAGTTGTAATCTTAAACCTCTCCGTACCCTTCACCTTCCTGGCACAGACTTTCCATGCACACCCTGTGCTCTCACATTTGATGGTGTACCGACGTTTGGCGTATGAGTTCTTAACCCGGTATGGACGGTTGTGCACGATCGAGTACTCTTTCAGCCACATCTTCAATGCCGACATATCCTCAAAGACATGACCCTTCTGAATTATGATACTAGCCCCAGGCCTAGGTACGTCCCTCTGCATTTGCCCTCCATCCGCGACAGCCCTATGTGCGTTGCTTAGGTCATTATAATCGGACACTAGTGGATCACGGCCAGGAAACATTCTTCTCAACATCTCAATTTCGCTAGACGTCAAACCTGTGACTGGTCTGTCATCATCTGAGTCCACAGCCCTCGCATCCTCATAACCAGCCTCGTCTCCTGCAAGCTGTACATCCACCCTGTTAGATGCTACACGAACCATGGGTTCCTCAAACACTGTCTCCTCGTCGAATCCACCAACAAAGCGGTCATCGACATCCTCAGACTCAGCTTCTACCTGAGTCAATGGGACCTCACATACTTGAGCCGAGGATACAACTTGCACCTCGACCTCTTCATGATCCGGTGACCCAACCAACGGTTAGTCATTGGGATCCAATGCAGCCCTAGGAGGTGATTGATCTCTCACCACCCTCTGCACAAACAAGTCGTGCTCGACCTCGAGTCCAAAACAATGGCCACATAGTTATCCCATTCACCGTCGCGCCAATCGAAACCAATCTCTTTATACGCGACCCCTTTGACGACCCAACATCAATCAATCCTTGCATAACGACATCACCATGCTCATCTGTCCATCCCAACCTCTCTTTCAAGCGATAAATGACCTCACCATACGACGGACGTGAACTAAATAGCAACGTGGTCTCTTCCATGCCTTCCAAATCAACACCTCCATTGTCATTTCTCTTCACAGTACCACCATGGTGCAAAGTCACAACCTTATCCATCTATAGCACAACAAACAAACATACATCAGTCATTACGTACAATAATCAAACCATAGAAACAGATCTATACACATTATTACTAATACATTACGCATATCTATTGCGAATCGAACCTAAAACCGAACCAAATCCAACTAATTTCATCTAGGGTTTCAAATTTTGCCCTACGAAATGTACCTCAAATTATCCATATCTACTGCAACAAATCAAAAGAGGAGGGGGAGCTCACCTTGCTTGCTCGGTTTGGAACCAAAATCGCGAAAAAAATCGATGATTTGGGATGGATTTGGGGAGGGGAGAGACGGGCGGCGGCGGCGCCTGTTCTCTGCTCGGTCTGTTCGAGCAACTGAGGGGTTGGCCGGGGCTGCGCTCGGGTTTAAGTCCCATGAAACGGCGCCACTACCGTTAGCGCCGTGTTTACACGTGACGGCGCCATGTTCGTTGGCGCCGTGCTGTGCCACCGTGGATCCTACGTGTCCACGCACGGCGCCATAGAATGTGGCGCCGTCACGTGTACCATGGGCGCCATGTGAGTTGGCGCCGTGCTAGGGGTCCATTTTTGCAAATCTTTTCTCCAGGGGTCCATATGTAAAAAACTTTAAATTTTTGAGCTAAAAAGCAAAAATTTTACAGTTGTGTACGATTAGTGAGTTGTTATAGCTGCATCAGGATTAGTTCTCACCTACCAATAGCTATGATTGGCATTGGTACGAAGACAGTTTATTTGAATTGTTTCTAGATTCTTCCATGTGCAATGATCTAAGATCGTATATAATATTATGATGTTACCTATTTATCGTGTAGAATACGAGATGACATGTAAGAGAGATAGAAATTTATGCAATAGTCAATTGTAACCCAATATATAGGACATATTGTGTTATGAAAAAGCTATGAAACATGTATACATGCTGTCTTTAATGCCATTACGTAGTACTCCTGTCTTAGATAAATTTTGTCAAGTTTTTGTTGGTATTAGGTGTACTTTGACTACTTTCTCAAGTATAATATAGGGCCTGTTCTTTAATGGTTTTTAAAAGCGATTTTTGTCTTTTGTTATAGTATCTAACTTTCAAACAGAGTATTTTCTCAAGACGGAATCTACAAGTTAATTGTAATATATGTTAAAAGCCCAACATCTGTATCAACCAAAATCGTAAGCGAGTATCTCTCTCCGTAATATCTATCGTAAACAGTTAAAATTCAAAATTTTCAGCCAAAATCTATAAACCGCAACCATGTCAAACGGGTCCTATACTAGAACACAGTTCAGGGGAAAATAAGAAAAATATTCATGACATGGTGGATCGCATTGGGATGATTTTAGATTTGTTTTTTTAAATCTCGTTATCATTTCGTGATCCAAGTCAATGTCGCTGTCTTCCATCAAACAAGGAGTAAAATATATGAAATTTAGTAGAATACACATTTGCTTGCGCTCAGTTTGACTAAAATAAGCTGGCTTATTTTGTATTGTAGCTGGTTTATTTTTTATTGTATCTTCTGATGGCGTTTTTTTGCGTGATTAAATTTAAAATAGAAAAAATAGGTTAGCCTACCACGGATAATACAAACGAATACAAAAAACAAAAAAAAATCTAAAAAGCCAAAAAATTAGAAAAAGGCGAAATTAAGAAATAGTGAACTAGTAGTCAGAAGTCAGAAGCTGAAGCCGAAACGAGCGGAGACATTGTTCCTAACAACGGTCATATGCTTTCTTCGAGCATAAAAGACGGTGGTTATATCATGCCTACTACTACTACAGTACTATTATCACCGCAGTTTTATTTTTGTTGTATATGGTCTATGGAGAATATTAGGCTTTGGTCTTGTAATTTCAAACCATATTTAAAGCAGACATAATTTTTTTTCTAGGTTGGCCAGTCCAAGACAACAGAACCCAAATAAATACGCTGATAGGAGAATCTAAGCCGTCATGCCATCCTTTTTCTCTCTCTTTTCTGAAAGGAGACAAACCATGTTATGATTAGCAGGCACCTTAATACAATGTGCCTGTGCAATTTATGCAACCGAATCCGTCGTCCTCTTCAGTGCACCGGCCACTCATCCTCTCCAGAGTGCTTGCACATGAAAGCGAAGCAGGAACAGATCAGGCCTTGTTGGTCGTCTGGGTATGTCCCATACGTCCATGAGCAGCATTATTGGGAACTTGACATGTTTTTTAGCTCTCATGACATGTCGACTGCCACGCCTTATATGTTTTGGCTTTAGTTTCTGACTTTTAGTTTCTAGTTCACTATTTGTTAATTTCGTTTTTTTTCTGTTTTTTAGTTTTTAGATTTTTTTTACTTTTTTTATTGTATTCATTTGTATTATCTGTGATGAATTAACCTATTTTTTATTTTTTTTAAAATTTAATTATGCGGAATAAATTACCACAACTACAATGTAAAATAAGCCAATTACAATGAAAAAAGTCATAAAACACAAAAAAAAGCGAAACTAAGCAGAGCAAAAGCAACAAAACCCTTGCAACTTTCATGTTTTGCGTCCATGATGATGCAGCTGCAACCAGCAAACTTAGAATCAAAGCCAGTTTTGGTACTATTTCGCACCGTATTTACAAAAATGACAGCATGCGAGATGAATTGACAAAAATATCATTTTTGCCGTTGGCGGGCCGGGCGGCAACGCCTGTGAGGCAACGCGTGGCGCTACGCCCGGCGGCAGGCGCCTGTCACCCGGGGGCTAGGCGGCACGCGGCCTAGCGCCCAGGTCGCAGGAGGTAGGTAATTGGGGCGGTTAATTAGCCGGCCTAATTACCTGCCTAATTTTTTTTCTGGTTTGGTATTTGTTTGAATTTTTAAATATATCAAGTGAGCTCAAAAAATATCGAAAATTTACGTACAATCTCCCGACACAACATTCCTCGTAGTGTAATTTTTGGGAAATTTTATACATGGTGAATGTTACTCAAAAATTCATACAATTTTGATATTTTTACAAGTTTTTACATATAGCAAACGAGCTCCAAAAATTACAAAATTTTATGTGAAGCCTCCCAATATAGTAATAGTTATTATGTAATTTTTTGGTAATTTTATATAGTCTGAATTAGCCACGTTTGGTTGGACTAACTTAACATAAATTTAACCAATATTAGTACGAAGAACTGTTGGCTGTGTGAGGCCTGTCGCCAGCCCCCTAGGCAGCAGGTAATTAGCCTTACCTGCTTAATTTTTTCTGTTTAGTATTTATTTGAATTTTTAAATATATCAATGAGGTCAAAAAATTACGAAAATTTATTTATAGCCTCCTAACACAACGTTTCTTGCGGTGTAATTTTTGGGGAATTTTATCCATGGCGAATGTTGCTCAAAAATTCATAAAATTTTGATATTTTTATGAGTTTTTACATATAGCAAATGAGCTCCAAAAATTATGAAATTTTATATGAAGCCTCCGATGCAGTAGTAGTTATTATGTAATTTGTTTGGTAATTTTATGTGGTACGAATTAACTATGTTTGTTCGGATTAACTTAGCCATGAATTTAACGATCATAACACTTATTGCAAAGTGCCATGTGTCGGGCAATCATGGTATATATTATTGCGTCTATCCGGTTCACACAATTGTCACTCTCTCTATATGTGCCCCTCTTGCGTGCTCTCTTGTTCGCACTAATGTCATTATTTGAGTGTCATCTCCCCTCGTCCTCTCCCTCGTTTGCACATTTGTCATTCTTACGATGCCATCCCCCCTCACCCGAAGCGCTGGTAATGATAATGGTTTCTTTCGCTCGTGCATAAATATGCACCTCTGGCGAGTGCGTAGCTCATTAGATCGAGAAGGCAGTGTCCCAATCGCTCATCGCAGAAAGTTATTGTTGCGGTCATTCCTCATTAGTTCGAGAAGGCAGTGTGTAGCTTAAAATTGGCAGTGTTAATTTCTTCTCTGCAAAGACAGGTAATTTTTTATCGTATTCTTTTGATGTTATTCCCGTAACGTAGTTAATTAATGTTATTTAGTTAGTCGTGATTAATGTAGTTTATATTACGAAGTAAGTATGTCGTAGTAATTTAGACATAGTTTATACTGTTATTGTGTGCATACGGTACCCATAATTTGTTAGTTCGGGGTAAATAATGAGTTAGTGCTAAGGACGATCGTAATGAATGGCTCGTCTTTTTTTGGATCAGTAATCAAATTATTGGTAAATAGTGAAGTATTGATGCACGCATGTAATCACTGACTTGTAGTATGCTGCTATCATTACAAATATTCGCAAATATTTCATCTGTCCCATTTGTTGCAAGGTACTATCAAAAGTAATAGTGCGTATCTAAATATTTGGAGAAGGCGGTGCGTAAGCCATTGAGGATGCGACAGTGCTGATTAGTTTCCCCGAAAGACAGGTAATTTTTTATAGCATGCTTTCGACGTTATTCCCATAATCATATTTACTGTTATTTAATTAGTTATAATCAATGTAAATTGTATTATGAAGTAATTATTAATGTTCACACTAATATTTTGTCTGTCGTATGTAGTGGTAGGTATGGCTCTACCAGAGCTTCTGGAACACGTGTACGATGAGAAACACCGTTGCCACGCATGGATGACGGATGACGCAGCTAGCCCTTTACCATTCAGGCTGCAGGGGGAGGGATCCATGGCCGCTGGACGAGCGCTACGTCCTAACCCTGTGGGCCACGGGCTTGTTGCCCTTTGCGAGGCTGGTCTCCACTAAGCATGAGTTCACCATCGACGGCAGCCTACTTGTAGCACTGGTGGATAGGTGGAGGCCAGAGACGCATACATTTCACTTTCGTTGGGGTGAGATGACGGTCACACTGAAGGACGTCATGTTCTTGACGGGTCTCCTTCTCGGAGGCGACGCACTTGTTCCAGCCCCTGCAACAGCCGACTGGAAGGAGTGGCTAGCGGACCGGTTCAGCCGGCCTATCTCGGAGAGTGCACGTGGTGTCCCTCACATGTGGCTTAATAATTTCATGTGTGTGCCCACAGGTTACAATGCTGGAGGTCATCAGGACGCACCTCGTCGCGTTCTTTATCCAGCTTATTGGTCGGAGCATGTTTCTAGCCAGACACGATATTTGCAATGCCAAATTAATTGGCCTCGCAGAGTCTTTAGTGGACATAGAGTTCAGGGAGATGACTCGGTACAGTTGGGGATGAGCGGTTTTGTGCGCCACATATCGGGGGTTATGTGACGCTTGCCAGTGCGCTACTGGTGATACCCTCAATCTGGCCATCTGCTACGTGCTCTTGCAGCTGTGGATTTAGGAGCACTTCCCTGTCGGATGTCCGACGATCGTGAAGTCAGTGCACCCGTTCAGCGAGTTCGCCGATGACCTGATATACGGGCTCACTATGGACATGCGGTGGACTGCTGCCCGTCTACGGTAGACGAAGGGCAAACCGTAGAGGTGCTACTTGCTATGGCACAATGAGTTCGAGTTGTTGCATGACAGCGACGTCATATGGACTCCCAGGATGGTAGATTTCATGCTTCGTGTATCGCTGCACGGGCTGTCCCTACATTGCCTAGAGGACGGGGAGCTATGGATGACGACACACCATCTGGTATTCTCGTACATGGTGGAGGCTTACACGCCACAATACGTGATGTGACAGCCGGGTTTGCACCATGCCATGCCCCCTCTAGATGGCAGGTTCCTACCGCATGCCGTGCACCGGTAAGTCAAACTCCATCCGACTATTGTGTACACTTTCATATGTCTTGCTATGTAACGTCGATGATTCTGAAAATGCAGGCAATCAAGGACCAGTCGCCATGGTACGGACAGGCGACCAATGTAGTAGTAGTGGACAATGGCATGGGCGGAAAGGGCGCACGTTGATGTCATCATGGAGTAGAGTCCATACAACGTCCAGACGTACGACGACTACGTGGCGTGGTATGTACCGCGGTCATACAACAGACTAACCATTCCTCCACCAGATCGCCCCGAGCACATCATGCATGAGGAACATTTGGACCGCTCCATCGATCCCCACAGCACTTCGCGGCAACATTACAGCGTCAGACAGTTCAAATATCTTATCGTTCCATTCAATAAATTCGTACTGCTCATTACTGAACCTGTCTCATATGTCACTTCAGTTGAAGCGGCACAGCACATCGCAAGCGCGTCGGAGGCCGCCATTAGTAGTCCGGAAACACCACTGGCCCTACAGAAGACTATGAAGTTCATCCTAAAGTAAGCCAAAAAATAGTGCACAACCTTACCTGCTGCCGTTCCTCGGATCACAGTGCACACATGAGCCACCCAGTGGGGGCACCATGCTCACCTGCCAGGTCATCATGACTTAGCGAGTCCAGCCGGCCATCGTAATCTATTGAGTCTGTATGGCAACGTAGTACTAGCCGCTGATCATCTGTGTGCCGTTCTGACGAGGAGGTAACTTACGTACAAACCTACATGTTTTTTCCTATTTCGCTTTGTGTTCCACTAACATCATGGTGTTCTCCTGCCGCAGGTTCGTCATCGAGATGCATCCCTTTTGCCATCCGCACCACCTGCACAGACTATCGCTCCCCTTCGTTCATCTTCGCTGCACATTCGGGGGGTATGAGATTTGTATTGTACATCCGGAATATTTGTTGTGAATAATATCATTTCATCTTGCAGCCTCCAATTCAACATGGGGGTGACGATGAATCCACTGATGGTGACACGGGCCTCCCAGCTGCTGCTAGAGAGCAGTACACGGCGCCAGGATTTGCAACGTACGTAGGGCAAGGGTCAGTGTTCTCGGCATACCCAGGGTTTGGACACTTCAGTGGGCAGAGCTCCTCCGGCTTCGCTGCCACGTTGTATGATCAGAGCGAGAGCTCGTTCGCACCATAAGGGGAATTTCTAGAGTCCTTCGTATATGATATTATTGCGGGCGGCTCACAGTTTGGCACGTCTCAGTTGGAGGACTTCGACCCTTACCGGACCCAGTGTATTGTACCTCAACCTACTGAACCACCGCCGGCCACTGAGCAGATAAAACGGTCTCCATATCTCTTCCGACCCGATACACAACCTCCGGACTGACTGACGTACTCAACGGGATATGCTCGTGCACGACGGAAGACAAGACCACATACGGGCAGGCAAGCGCGGCGAGAATATAGTAATGGCTCAGAAGAGTAAGCCATATCACATCCTGTGATGCATTTTTTGTATTACTGTAATTACTTTTAATTATACAAATTCATAATGTATCAAATTATCAAAAAATGTGAAATATTTGTTAAATTCATGATTAAGTTAATCAGAACAAACATGCTAATTCGAACTGCATAAAATTTTCAAAATATTACATAATAACTATTATTGTATCGGAAGGTTTCACATAAAATTTTCTAATTTTTGGAGCTCATTTTCTATATATAAAAACTCGTAAAACTATCGAATTTGTATGAATTTTTTAGCAACATTCACCATAGATAAAATTCCCCAAAAATTACACTACAAGGAATGTTGTGTTGGGAGGTTGTGCATAAATTTTCATACTTTTTGAGCTCATTTGATATATTTAAAAATTCAAACAAACACTAAATTGGGAAAAAATTAGGTAAGTAATTAGGCCGGTCTAATTACCTACCGCCTAGGGGTTGAGCTTGCCTGCCGCCCAGCCCCCGGGCAACAGGGGCCTACCGTCGGTGACAGCGCCAAGCGTTGCCTTGTGGGTGTTGCCGCCTGGCCCGCCGATAGCAAAAATGATATTTTTGTCAATACGTCTCGCATACCGCTATTTTTGTAAATACGGTGTGAAACAGTGCCAAAACTGGCTTTGATTCGCAAACTTGCTCATCCCATCAGCATTTATATTTTGTGCAATACAGGTCAGTAACACCACACTTGTACAGGACCAATCATATATTTTTTAAGGAAAAGACAAACACAACACCAATGACGCGTCGCGTTGTGAGCGGTGAATGTGGAGGAGTTCGTCGCTGCTCCGCATATTTTTGAAGCGCAGCTAACGGAAGCACGCACGTGTTAGTCTTCCACCTCGCAGACGCGCGCACTCCGTTGATTTTTTGCTACTTTTTACCCGGCGCTGCCGCTCACCGGTCGCGACCTGTGCGTGGGTGGCCACGGTGCGTTAGGCCGGCCGGTGCGTCCAATGAAGCCGTTGCGCCGGAAACGCGTGATTTGGCGACGATTCAACACGCGCGGTGCGTCAATTCCAACTAAACAAAATGTAACCCGCTAGTGATCATCTGGCACGCTTTTTTTTCCTTTTTGCGTTCGGTAGAATTGTAGAAGCGTCGCATTTGAGCCTGTACGGTACGGCAGCTGGTCTACGCATCACTGTCGCGTATCTGCTCAGTACACGGCTGGTATTTGACAATTGCTGCTACGATGGTACTTGTGGTGGAGACGTCGACACGAGGCTACCAACTAACCTAAGTGACTCGGGTGACTTCGTTTTTCTACTGATCGATGCATGCAGTATAATTTGTCCCCCTCTTCGGTGATATGTACGCGAGTTAGATTATGTTATCTTCAGATGGTACGTCACAAAAAGGCCGAGATCGAAATGGATGGGAGCCAGTCATATTATGCCAGCATGTGGCCAACCCTCTAACAACGCACCAATGTTTCCACGCGCTACTGTTTCATACGCTGATCACCATGCGTATCCTTTTCTCCCTTCCGACCATAACTTCCATACCCCACATGTGCTCCAACTCCTCTATTTTGTTCGATCTTCTTTTCGTTTCTCAAAACAGCGTCAAATATATATATATATATATATATATATATATATATATATATATATATATATATATATATATATATATATATATATATATAGTATAGACGCTGAAATGGGACACCTAGGTGCCTGCACACCTAGGCTCCTGCCGTTAGATTGCTTTTAGATACGTGCTAGAGCAATGGTATGTATGGTATGTAATATATTAGGCATGCTAAATCAATCATGGAAGGAAAGTCTTAATCATGGATGGAAAGTCTCAATCACGCTAGCACGCATCTAAAAGCAATCCAAAGGTAGGGAGACTAGGTGTCCGGACACCTAGGTGCCCTCGTTATTTATACTATATATATATATATATATATATATATATATATATATATATATATATATATATATATATATATATATATATATATATATCTCTTTTAGTTTTTTTCTCCCTACTTCCGAAATCCAATAGGACATTACTTTTCCATCAGCTATCTTGACTTGCCTTGTTTTGACTGTTGATACAACATAGCCCTCCCCTCGCCCCTAGTTCCCACGCCATCCCCTCACCCTCCTCTATCCCCATCTCCTCCCGCGCCAGCGTCGTCGCTCCCTCCTGTCGCCTCGCCAATCCTCCTCTCCATCTTCTCCAACGTCGTTTGGAATTGTTTGCTGCCTTCTCAAGCTGCCCTTTTGCCTCTAGGAGTTCCTTCGAGCTCGCCCTTGGCTTCGAGTTCATGAGAGACGGCTGGATCCAGATAGTCTCTCTTAGATTCGGCTAGATCCAAGACTTCTATGCCGGGGAGTTGCCGATGAGACCCACGGGAGCCACCACCCGAAGAGGAGATGGGTAGTGCTGCGCAGGGAGGCACGTGCAGCCGGAGGGTGCCATCGTGCGGCGGCTCTTCCAAGGGGGCTCGGTACGTCTCTACTTTTTGTACCTTTCCGGGCCATGCTTTTGGTCTGGTTCTCTCTTCATTCTCAATTTCGTCTTGGCTGTTTTGGATTTCTGCTCTACACTTCCGGCCTGTGCTTTCTATCCATTTTTTGGGGGTTTTCGCTTGGCAGGTTTGCCCATCGAAGAGGGGAGAACACGGATGCCACTCCGGCGACCATCGTGTTCTATAGCACGAAGCCCACAGCTGGTTGTGTAGGCCGATCGACGGTGCTGACTGATGAAACACCTCACCGTCGCCGTCACTCCACCGGCTGGTATCCCCCTTCCTTTCTCTTCAGCCCCACCATCTTCAACCACAGCCCTTCGACCACGGCCCCGACCTCGGCACCTCAACCATGGCGTTGACCCACAACGCCTCGACCACAGCTTCGACCACTGCGCCTCGATGCCTCGACCATGGCCCCGACCACATTGCCTTGACCACGGCGTTGACCTATGGTGCCGACCCTAGCACCTCGACCCCAGCGCCGACCACTGTGCCTCAACACCTTCGACTTTGACTATGGCTTCGACCACGCCTTCGACTCCGACCACGCCTTCGACTTCGACCATGCCACTTTGACCACGACCAGCCCTTCAACCACAACCCTTCTTCGGCCACGCTTCGACCACGACTGGCCTTTCGACCACTTTTCGACCATGGTCGGCACTTTGACCACGGCCCTCCTTTGACCACGCTTCAACCACGACCCTCCTTTGACCACGTTTCGACCATGGACCTCCTTCGACCACGGCCGGCACTTTGACCACGACACTTCGACCACAACCGACACTTCAACCTTGACCGTATGTGGTAATATCATAGAGGGTTCTAATTAAAAACCATCTGTGATGTTTGTAATTATCACAGATGGTTATTAACAAAAACCGTCTGTAATAATTCTATATCACAGATAGTTCTAAATATCGCTAGTAACACAGACGCTCACGCCTGTAAAACTGTCTGTGATAATTACAACATAGATGATTCCCCATGAGCCATCTATGATGAGGCATCTAGTATAGCTAGTTTTGTACTAGTGTATATATTCAATAACTTGAGGTATTAGAGAAATCACTTGATATTCTTGCAGGTATAGCTTATTAACGTACATCCTTACATTCACTTTTTAAGTTGTTTGCAGTATTGATAGTTTATAGATAGTGCTATTTGGCTGGATACTAGTATTTGTTGTCTTTATTTAGCCAAAATTTGGTGACTAACCAATACGATAAAATAATATTCACCTTAATATGATGCACTAAATTACGTGCAACAACACTTAGCTTGTACTTGAAGTGGTGAGCTATCTTCATTTGATTGTTTTATTATAATGGTAGCTAGAAAATTTGGTTATCATTTTTGTGAAAGCTAATGCAGAATAGGACTACAGGTTTTGATTTCCCTATTTAGTGCCTTCTTAGACTATGCAACTATTCAAGATGCCACACGCCAAAGGGTAGGTTTCATTTACATTCTTGAGAAAATCATTTCAAGTTGGATCCAATAAAAAGAACATGTTCTATTAATTTTCTGATTATAAGTTGTAGAATTTCAACAATTATAAATATGTTATGCCTGATGTCACTTTGCCTCCTCTATGGTGTTGCCATGAGTTGGAGACTTCATCCCTTCTTTTTTTTTCATGGGGTGTGTTCTTGCAGTTTGTCTAGGAAAGGTTGTTATCTTGGTTCTCCTCTAATAGGGCTCAGTTTGTTCCTTAAAAAAATAGGGCTCAGTTTGTGATGTCTACTTTGTAGATGCAGTAAAAGAGGCTTGTTGGGGGGTTTCCATTTTCAAGGAGTTTGTGGAAGTTGCTTAACATATATTTGGTTAGAACCAAATGTGGAGAATAGTTTAACATATATTTTGTCACAACCAAATTGCATAAATTATAGTTTCTATTTTCAATATGTCATATACCAAAGTTACTTAAAAGAATGAGTTGGTCGTTGTCTATTCTCCCCCCCCCCCTCTCCACAGTTGTCTAATCTGACTGCAAGATAGGATCTAGGACATCCATCTTGTGCCCCCTCCTCTCTCTCTCTCTCTCTCTCTCTCTCTCTCTCATGGTTGAACCGCCTCTCCCCTCCACTTTCCTCTTCAGTTTTTTCCTCATTCCTCCTACCCCAATCAACCAGAACACATCTACTTCCTCATCTTTCACGAGTGTAGGGTTAGGACCAGCAACCAACGCCAGCGACCAAGGCTCCCATCGCCACCATCTTTCTCCCCCCACACCTCTATCCCCCCTGAGTCCGACGCGTCGCCGGCATCCTCCCTGTGCCCGTCGCTGATGTCATCCCCCCATGGCCATCGATGTCATCTGTGCTGCGATAGATCCAACTGCCTCCAGCAGCTCATCTTGGGCTAATCCAATGTGTAAGGAAGGCTCATCTGAATTCAATGCCTTGCATTTTCCAATTAGAACATGCCATGGGGGAAAATGTTAAGACACATGGGCCCACTCAAATATGTTTCGATCGATATAGATGCAGTTTACAATTTAAACTACCGATGCAAACCACATTTATGATATGTGTGTGTGTGTAGTTTACAATTTGAACTATTGATGCAAACCACATTTCTTACCAAGTTTCTGGTTGAACAAATTTGATTTCATGAACTTGGATTTGAGATGCAAGGCTGAAATTAATTAGTTTTGATCATAGTTTTATTGATATATAATTTTATCCTTTTGACCTTGAATTTACTAATGTATAATTTTATCCTATTGATCTTGAATTTATTGTTTGTCATTTCAAGTTTGTGTTGACATTTGGGGCTATAGTTAAATCATTTTATGTAGCCACTGGAAACAATATTAGGTTCAACCCTATGCATCATCTATCATTTTGCTATGTTTTTCTCTTTCTACTACAGTTGATGCTCTAACATTATCTATTTGGACAGGTACCAATGGTAGCTTGGAGAAGAGTATCCCTGTAGGGTGCACATGATGGACAGGTAGCGCAATTCTTTCAGGTTTCAGTTAGTTTTTTTTTGGCTTGTGATAATATTAGGTTGTTTTTTATTTGAATTTTTTGTTCCCAATATTCATTTTATAGAGTATAGCATGTAGTACAGCCAACAATACTTCCTCTATAACTCACATTTGGCAAGCCCGCCACCACCGCCTGCGCCTAAGCGGACGTCGCCGCTGCCGAGCTTCGGACCCACCACTCGAGGCATGATTCATGTTGAGCATATTGAAATATTTATTCATCTAAATGTTAATGATATAAATGACTATTTATATGTTTTTGGGCATGAGATCCCAAATGTGTTCGTGCAATGTTTAGATGGTTTATATGCATGCAAGTTATAGTTGTATAGAAACAAGTAAATTGCCTAGGAGCAAGAAATATGCATACACTTGTTCTTGTCAACAATAGAATAATAACATTTAGTAATTAGTGTTCTTGCCAACAATAGAATAACAATATTTAGTAATTAGTGTTCTGTAAGTTCGACCACCACGGCACAACACAAGAATAGTGATGCAAGCTAGATATGGCAGTAGGGTTGATGCTGCAGCATAGGTTGAGCATAGCAGTGGAGGCCGCCGTGGGGCATAGCAAAGCTTGACCAATAGTGGTGTTGGAGCTAAGGGTGTGGTGTAGACTAAGCACAATGATAGAGGTAGAAGCGTGATATGGACCAGTGCAGTGCTTGACAACAGCGACTCGACTTGCGAGGGTAATACAAAAAAATTATAAAAAGCAAAACACAGGCATTCAACTAGTAATGAATAAAAACAAAAGAAATATAATGGGGAAAGTTTCTTAATTTCCTCTCTCCCTACTTTTTTTTTCCATTTCCTCCTCTCCATTTATAGGATGAATAGTGTTAATGATAGAAAAAATATAACTAAAGTGCATGAAATATAAGCAAATATGCTACAAATATTCTCTTTGCATTATAGATAGCAGATATTTTCACCAGCACTAATATCTATTCAACAAACACTACAAACATTCTCAAGTGACTATCAATAAAAAATTGTTGAAGGTGACAATAGATTAGAGAAACAACTATCATAGTTTCTTGTTTGATTCATTTATAGCCATGTCATATATTAGGAAAGAACAATCAGAGGCGTCGTTGCCTTGAGGCCTCAAGGATAAATAGAACAATGAAAGCCTTATTTGCTTAATTGCTTGGTGGTGGTAATGCTGCTCATATAATTACTACCAATGCTATGCAATCCATCTTGCAATATGAGTCCAAACCCACTATATACATAGACCAAAAGAGACACTAAATCTAATAAAAAATTAGTATAATTGGATCATACATACCCCTACTAAATGTTGACTATAATTGTACATACACTTTTTATAATTAAAAAAGAGGTATATAGAGAAAATATTACAATAATTACACTCTTGATTTCATCCACCAACTTATATTTTAATACTATGTTTATCGTAACAATGGACTACTTGTTATATTTTGGGTTGGAGATAGTAATAGTGGTTAGGTTGGGTTCGATTTCCACTTTTGGCTTTTGTTCTTTGTGTGAGACCATGTGATGGTCGTGCATGCTGTTGATGATGAATAATTGATATTTGGTTTTATTAGAATTTGCATTTGAGAAAGTTTCGGTCGATGCGTACTTGGAAAAACTGAATCTCAAGTTTAACGGTCTAACCACTTTGTATTGGGCACTTTGACCGGCTAGCTTCGACCACGCACAGAAGTCAATGGTTTGAATGGCTTTGTATCGTTGGTTCGAACAGCTCTGTGCGGAGTGGTCCAAATGGCTTTGTCTGATCAGCAGACTTCGACCATGTCTGACTACGACCATGTCCGACTTTGACCACGTTGACTTCGACTACGTCCGGTTTTCGACCACGGTAGCCTTCGACTATGGCATTTTTTACTACAGCAGAACGACCACACCAAGTAATTGGTAAGTTTCGATCTCGACCAGCGAACTGGTCATAGCTATAGTACCTTTTCATGGTCATAGCTACAATGGCTGATCGATACTCAATAGTCGTAGACTTTACTAGTTGGTACTCAATAGTCATGAACTTTAATGGTCAATACTCGGTACTCGTAGAATTTACTGGTCGGTACTTGATATCGACGACTTTGTGATATACTCGTAGACTTTACAGTCTGCTATTGTTGTCTTAGGCTTTGCGGTCGGTTATCATAGACCTCACGATCGGTAGTCTTAGACTTTTGCGATCGGTTGCCGTAAGCTTCATAATTGGTACTCGTAGACTTCATGGTTGGTACAAGTGCTTCAATTCTTGCTATCTTCAAGTACTTCGAGTACTCATGTTGGGCCAGTGGTATGACTGGCTGGTGCATGGTGGTCGGTGATCAGTGAACGATACTTGGTAGTCGGAAGGACTCGATACTCGATAGTCGTAAAATTTTGCTGGTTGGTTGTCGAAGGCGTAACGATTGGTAGTTGGTACTCGATGGTTCTATGGTCGGTAGCGATACTTGTTATTCCCAAGTGTTTTCAGCAAAGCTATGGTAATTCATAAGTACTTGTTGTTTTTCGAGTACTTGTTGAGCTAGCGGTCGCAATAAGTGGTTTAAGGTTGATTTCTGGATAGCGATAGGATGTGTGGTCGTGGATGACCCGGTTGATGATCATAGATGACCTGGTTGATGGCCGTGGAAGGTTTGGTTCTTGTCGATGAGTAGGCGAGGGTTGTGTGTTTCGAGTGTGTATGTGTGTGCTGATATCGGTCAAGTTATGAAGAATTTGTACCAGTGGAAAATGTTTCTTTGGTCTTTGAATGTGTAGGTTGGCGTGGAGACGATCATGGTGGGAGACGAGGAGGATCGGGACTAGGATGGGGAAGTCTGAGCTCCATGCGATCGAGGATGTTACGCAAGGTGGTCAGGCTCACGCTGGGACACGTGAAGATCAAAGGTGTTGATTTGTGGAGAAGCTATGAGCACTGTAGTCTAGGAGGCTTCGACACGAGCGATGATGGTGCGTGATGAAGATTCAGGAGGTGCTGTTTTGAAGACTTCGTCATATGTTGGGTTAGAAGTTGTGGATAGAGTCCATAACTGAGAAGATTGATAGTTTGAATAAAACTTATCTTCATAAGGGTTACGAGTCCTTTGATTTGAGGAAAAGATAGAGTTTTGTGTTCATGTTTGAGGCAGACATGGTTGGTACGTTAGCTTATAAAAGCGGTGAGAGGCTCAGAGCTAACGTGTGGCTTTTGAGAGAGTTCTAATGCGATCCTGAGAGGGCTTTCATCGGGAAGATTTTTAGGATGTTTGTGAGGGCACTATGTAAATCCACAAAATTCCAGCAATAGTTAGCCTTGAATCCATCTGGTTCTTGATTTGCGTAAAGTGCGCTGATGATTACTGGTGGTTTGGATCATCTGACGACAAGCAAAGCGATCGGGTGAAGTGATCGAACAGATCGATCGATTGAGCAAAGTGGTCGAATAGATCGGTTGATCAAGTGGTCGTACGTTGGGCATCTAATCAGGCGATTGGTTTACGAGTAGTCGAAAGCATCATTAATCGTCTGAAAATTTTGAAAAGACGGCAACAATCATTCACCCCTCTGATTGCAGTAATCAATCCTACATTTTGCTACAGTAACTAGCTTTCAAATAATGCATTTTTTAAATCGGGGTTTACTAGTCGGTTGTAGTACACACTATACCGACTTCAGCTGTACCAACTAAAACCGTATGTAACTATCTCTATTTGTACTCTTTCGTGAACAGCTAAAATTCAAAAATCATAAACCAAAAACCTTGACCTCATTTGCGCCGGCAAACTTGCGGTCGAGCCACCGCCGTTGCGAGCAGTCCGGCTGCTTCTAAAGTTACACTACACAGCGTCGTTGCCGCAAATACTACGATGCAAATACGGTGGAATACGGGACGGCTGAGTTTGCATGTTTCTTGGGTCAGGCCTGATCACCTGAGGACTTTTTGGGCCAAACTGGTGGCCTCCTTCACAGGCTTCCCGTGGAGGATTCTCTGGCTTGTTTGGAAGCTAGGGAGGAAAAAACCAAGGAAATAAATCCCAGGGGATTTTGTGGGCACATGAAATCCCTCCACTTAAGAGGGTTAATATTCTCACCCGAAAAAATATTCCTTGCCACTGTTTGGAAGCCATAGGGGTAAAAATCCCAGGCACAACAAAATTCAAAAAAGGGAAAAATAGAAAAAAAAATAAAAACAGAAATATTTAAAAACCTAGAACTCATAAATACAAATAAGAATACCAAAAATCATTAAAAATATAAAATTTTGAGCAAACTTTGCTAAAATCCCCACCAACATTCAAATCAGATCTATACATCCACATGCAAATCACATTCATACAAGAATTATGGTAAAGACATATGCATATTCATCAAAATGATAGCAGTTCCTTAAAATGAATCATTCGCATTTCTCTACTATTATATAAAGAGAAGTTGGTGGTTGTCGGTGCGTTCTCCTCTTCCCTCTCTATAGCCATCTGATTTGATCTGGACCATTCGTCTCTCTCCTCCTCCTCCTCCTCCTCTCTCTCAGGATACAATCGCCTACCCCTCCATTTTCCCCATCTCCTCGCGTATTCTGGCCACCATTTTCTCTCTGTCATTTGCTCTCCAATGTTTGATGTGTGAAGTTGGCCAGGCAGTAAGTTCCGTATTACCATTTTTATAACTCCGTTACAACGCACGGATCTCTTACTAGTTACAATTAAAATACAAAAAGTCCAGATAACTACTGCAATTCAAACTGAGTGGTAGAACTCAAACAAGAATGCAAGTGTGCTTTTTTTAATTGATTGGTATTTACTGATTACAAAATAGGGCTGAGATCAATTGTCCATATCAATCAGCCAACACAAATAGTAATACTCCTGCAGCAAGAAATAAAAAAATCCAGCACGATCGGCAAGACAAAAAAAACTCCATCAGCTACAAATAGCAACAAGATTAAAATTCAAATGTCAGACTGTATCCTGTATACGTTTGCAATTTTAAGAGAAAACTGGAACTATAATGCAAATCTAAAAAGTAAAGGCTAACAATACATATGCCAAAGCTTCCATTGGTCCAGAAGATCAATCAAGTTTGTTGGGAGATTCAAGCTTACTGAAATTGATCCAGAATTACAATGCTAAACAAGAAATTAGAAACATTGTCCTGTATTGAATAAAGTATACACAAGAACGCGTTGCCTCCTGGTATGTGCATACAGAATTAAATATGTAGCAACTAACTTTATACACATGGAAAGGGGGTGAGGTGGGAGAGAAACCTGGAGGTGAAGGCGACGCCTGCCAATGACGGCCGGAAGGACGAAGCCGACGGGGCTGCAACTTCTATAATGGAGCGAATCAAAAGGACAGAGCCAAGAACTAGATGGCGGTGCTAATCAATTGATTCGTGCTTGCTAGGGTTTGAGTGCCCTAGTGGGAGGAGGACGAGAACGAGGAAACTAACTTCACTGGTGAAATGCCATAGTTGGAGTGGGAGGACCGGAGGGGGAAGCACGCGGCGGTGGCTATGGCGAGCAAGGAAGACAGAGGCGGTGGCGAGCAAAAAAGGCGGAGGCGGTGGTGAGCGAGGAAGGCAGAGGTAGTTGTGTGGGAGCGAGATGACGTGACGCGATGGGGAGAATTTTGTAGCATCGAATACTGCAATCAGAGGGGGTGAATAATTGTCGCTGCTTTTTAGAGTCTCTTGGTGGTCGATGAAGATTTCAACCGCTCGGTGCTCAACCATCCGATCGATCACTCAGTGCATGACCGCTTGATTGATCGCTCTGTTCAACCGCTCGTGCAACTTTGCCCATTGTTGTAAGATCCAATCCACCTGTGATCACCAGCGCTCTTTAAGCAAATCACGAACCAGATTGGTTCAAGATAATCTTTATTGCTGGTTTTCCATGGATTTACAAAGTGCCTCATAAGCACCCTTAAAGCCCTAGCCAGAAACTAAATCCTTTCCAATCTCTCCGCCAAAAACCTTTTGAAGCCTTGCATTAACCCTTACCCTCTCCCCACTTTTGTAGACTAACACCCCAAATGTGTACTCATCAACACAAACACAAAATCCTATCTTTTTTGAAAATCAAGAGATCCGAAACCTTTCCAAACACGGGTTTTTTAATATCTCTAAACCAAACTCTATTCGATCCAAAAATCAAGAGACTCGAAACCCTTCCAAACACGGATTTTTCAATATCTCTAAACCTTTCAAGTTATGGACTTCTTTCATAACTTCTCCAATCTCATCGCGTGAAGAAGCCTCCAGAACCGCACCTCCTGTATCTTCATCGTGCATCTTCAACCTCATATGTCGAAGCCTCTAGGACCGCATCTCCTGTAGCTTTTTCACACATCACCACTTTTGATCTCCACGTGCTCCAGCATGAGCCCAACCACCTCGTGACATCCTCGACCACCTAGACCTCAGATTTTTTCCATTCTAGTCCCGATCCTCCTCGTTACCGACCATGACTATCTCGACGCCAACCTGCACATGCAAAGACCAAGAACTTTTTTCCTAGCACAAGTTCTTTCCAACTTGATCGACATTAGTCCACACATGCAAACCACACTCTTAACCATCCATCAACACAAACAAGTCATCCACGACCACACTTTCCAGAACTCAACCTTAGAGCACTCAGTACGACCAGTATGACCGCCATGCACAGGCCGATCGGACCGCTGACTCAGAACACTCACAAACCACAAGCATCATAGCACTCCTAGTCTACAACTACCGACCATCAACCAATCACTGTACCATCGACTATCAAGTACCGACCAGGTACTATAGCACAGACTACCATCAACAAGTACTATAGAATTAATCACGAGTACCAATCGGATACTGTAGCAATGACCACCGAATACCTATCTGGTACTAAAGCAATGACCACCAACTAGTTACTGTCACATCCTACTGGTTCACTGAAGCTCACGACCCCAACCATCCTAGTCAAAACCTGCCGACTACCGACCGTTGTCCATTGTATCTTGTGACCAATTCACTATATCATATGACCGGTTCACTATTCAGTACGACCGATTCACCGTAGCATACGATCGATTCACTATAGCTATGACCAGCTACGTTGTAGCATACAACTAGTTCCTTGTAGCTTATGACCATCGACCGGTTCATTGTAGTTACGACCGGTTCACTATAGCTACGACTAGTTTACTGTAGCTACGACCAGTTTATCCAAAGTCTCCGACTCCGAGGTCTTCGACCTCTCCGACTACTCTCTAACTCTGGGGTCTTTGACTCCTCTAAAAACTCCAGATCAAGGTCGTTCTGCCATGGTTGTTCACCTGTGGTCATTCTGTCGTGATCGAAATGCCCTGGTCGAAATGCCATGTTTGAAATGTCGTGGTCAAAGCCTTTTGTGGTCGACATGCCGTGGTCATTCAGTCTTGGTTGTTTGCCATGGTCGACCAACCTTGATCATATGCCGTAGTCGACTGCCGTTCCCAACCTACCGTGGTCATTGGCCTTGGTCATCTACTATGGTCGTCTTGCTGTGGTCGACTACTGTGGTCGATCTGTCGTGATCAAAGCTTGTTGACCAGACCTACTATCTTGAAAACTCCAGCAACAATAGCGTATCGACCAGAACTTTCACAAACGCAAATTTTAATGAAATCCAAATGTCAATTATTCATCATCACTTATTGCACGACCACTACATGGCCATATAGCATGACAAAATATTTGGGTGTCCACTTTATATGATCTAGAAGTCTTTAGCATATGGCCTAACAATCTCCTAAAAGTCATATACCATATAGCAAGACAAAACAAGTCATTAGCATGATTAAGCAAATTGGATTAATGGCAAGCATCTCAACCATGACTAAACCGATCTATAAAGAGCACAAAGGGATATCACACCGAAAAGAGTAAGCCTAAAAGTGAAGCAAAATTTAAATTTAGGCAAACTAGCAATCTCATATAGTAACCTATTCCTCCACACTCAATTCTTAAGCGTGTAGCATACTTGTAGCATACTTCTTTTCATGATGTCATCTTTATAGCAAACTTCTTTTAAATGGTGGCATGCTTGAAGCATATTTCTTTGCATTCGAGCATGTTTTGTGCATTTTGTTTTGTTTAACCATGGAATACTTGAAACATACATCTTTTCAACCTTCTCTTTCTCATTTTCTTATTATTATAACATGTAAACTAGAGTGAACATAAAAAGATTGCAATATGAAACATACGAGGCTCATAACCAAGATTTAAAATAAGACTCACAATGAAGCTAATCTTTTTAGATGAACATCATAAAGTACTATCTATAATCAATGTAGTCAAAGTATTCTACCATGTTATGATTTAGTTCAAATGAAGCAAATTAATTATAACTAGTGATGAACAAAGCTACACAGTAGATAAATACATCTCTACTATAATTGATCAATTGAAATTACACTCAGTCCACCCAAGAATACGTCCCCCGCTGAGAGCACCAACCTTCGTGCACCCATAAAAATGCACCCAGCAAATTGTCTTTATTAAAATCAAGGGCTAAAAAAATTCTCCCTGGCTTCAACCCAATCGTGCGGCCTGGATGGAACGTACGCTTCAACGCGAGGCTTCAACACGAGGCGCCCGCCCGCGATTTATGCTAGAATTAGATAGTTAGGATCCCACGAGGCGTCCTCTCCCCCTCCCACCGTCCCGATCGGCAACGCCACTGCTCTCCCCTCCATCCCGCACCGCGCCTCCTCGGAATCCCCCGTTCTCCGCGCCGCTCCACGCCATGTCTCCCCCTCCCACCGTCCGGCTCGGCGACGTCGCCGCTCTCCAAGCCAGGGATCAACCGCGTGGCCCCACCGCTCTCTCTGATCCCCCCAGCTCGCGACCCCGCCCCCAACCCCCCACACCGCGCCGCCGCCTCCCACCTCCCACTCCACTGCACTCCGCCCTCGCTCCTCCTCCCCCCCTCCGCCGTCTCCTCCTCCCCACCCGTCCCGCCGCCGCCGCCGCCTCCTCCTCCCCACCCGCGCGCCGCCTCCGCCTCCCGAAACCCTAGCCAACCGCCGCCATGGCCGCGCCGCCTCCGCCGCCTCCCCGCCGCACGCGCCCCGGCCACGGCGCTCATCACCGCACGCCCGATCTCCGACTCCACGGCCGCGCTCACCATCGAGACCTCCGTGCCCTTCACCTCCCACACCGTCGACCCGCGGCGAGAGGGTTTGCGGCGGCGCTCCGCTAGCGCGTGCGGCGTTCACCCGCGGCTTCCTGAATCTCCATAAGGTAGGAGCTTCGGCTCCCTCCCTCCTACTCCTCTTCCTCCTCCTCTCTGCAACGGATGAACGGATTACTGTGTTAACTCACTTGCGTGTTCTTGTGGTGCTGGGGTGAACGGATGGTCAGATGGCGAACAAGGAGGCCATCGAGAAGGAGAAGGCCAGGCTGTAAGCCTCTTCCCTCTCACTCCTCTCTTACTAGCTATTGCTTTACTGTATGGATGTAATGCTAACGTATGATGGTCTGGTTCTGATTGATTGGTCTTGTTCAGTACGGATGAGATGAGCAGGGGGTACTTCGCAGACATTTCCGAGATCCGCAAGAACGCCGGCAAGGTATATGTCACAGTAATTTGGTACTCGTGTGTTAATTGTTGATGCGGTTGGGTGATGTGTGCTCACATTGTTGTAATGGAAATGGTGTAGATTGCGATGGCGAATAAGATCATCATCCCGGAGATCGCTGCCATGCGGTTCCTCGATCTTGCTGTGGAGTCCCCGATGGCGAGGCATTGCAATCGCCACTTGTTGCGCCTACTCCGCAGGATGATGATCGTGAGGCTGGTGATGCAGTTGTTCCTGATGCGTCACTCGTGTGCCTTTCCTTTCGTGCAAGCTCGCTGGTATGAGGAGCAGCACTTTTTATTTGATAATTGGTGTAGTAGTATACATATCTGCTTATCGTTTGTAATACATATTTACATGGGAAAACATGCAGGGCTGCACTTTTTTGTTATTCAGCAGTTGCTAGATACACATGATACAGTCATATATATTCTGACCTGATGAACTTGGATGATGTTTGTCTCTTTGGTGAATTCAGTAGTTAACAAACAACTGGTCATGTTTAATGATAAATTCTTGTCCAAGAAGCTTTGGTTGGTTCTTGTGTTACAATATAAGTTGCATGCAAAAAACTTTCCTGGTTTTGCAGTGTTGTCAATACAAGCTCATATACTGGTGCTTTTGTGTCTTGAATGACCACGGCTTCAGTTTAAACAAAAATAACCTTATTTCACCACTTCATCTATTTTCCACTTCTTATCGGGCTTTTACGTGATTTAGATGTTCACACTGCCTTAAAGCTGCAATCAAGCTCCTAAAAAGTTAAAAATAAAAAGAGCCTCATATTTAGTAAATGATGCCCTTTGGCATGCCAAGTGCATAATCGTAGTTTCACTTTTCAGTTGCTAGATGCTAATTGGATTATACATCTAGCGTGGTATTTGGATAATAAGAGCAACTGAGTGCTGTCGTTTGTGGCTGCTTGAGTTTTGACAAGGTAGGCGGTAGATTTGGAGCCCATGTTGTGTATAGGATAGGATTGAGGAGGCTGTGCTGAAAGTTGTCAGGATAGGATCCTAGGTAGGATCATTCTTCATTTGACTGGAAGTATTGTACGATCATGATCCTACTGAATTTATAAGTTACATATATTCAATATATAATGTGAAGTATATACTGAGATGTTTATGTCTGTATAATTTTTTGATGTCTTTAACTTGATTTTTAGTGGAGCTATTTGTACAAGCCTACTTAATTCAATTTTAGTCAAATTAAACTTATTTAATTCAGTATTCTAAATGTTACTCGGTTTATATATCCAATATAGTAAGGAATTAAGGATAACATTTGTTCAACTTAAAACAACATGTAACGAGATAAAAGGAAGTTAATTGAGCTAACAAAGTTAAAAACTTTAATTAACTAAAAGTTACCTCATTTCTCCACTCCAATGACTACCAAGAGTCCACATAATTTTTTTAATGCTGGGTACTGATTGTAGGCATAGCTGAACTTGGTGTCATGATGACAACTACTATCTTGGTGACCATCATAATGCTTCTGATATGGCAGGTCAACATTATTGTAGTTTTATGCTTTCTCACCCTCTTCCTGGGGCTTGAGTTATTTTTCTTTTCTTCAGTATTGGGTAGTGTAGCAGATGGAAGTTGGGTTCTTTTAGTTCATCCGAGCCATCTTCAACCACGGCCATGTATAGATTATCAAAATTAATTCCAACACCCACAACGTGCTCGAGGACGGCTTACGACCACGCTTACGACTACGATTACACGACCACGAGCATCGTCGACCAGGGGCATCCTTCGACCACGCCCATCTTCGACCACGGCAAAGCTTCGGCGAAGGTGATCGAAGGTGTTCAAGAGGCGCTACGACAACAGCTCCGAGCACGCCCATCTCTAACCATGCCCATCTGAGCACGTCCATCTTCGACCACATTCAGGTACTCACAACATGGTCGTAACCACCATGCAACTAAACCAGCCCTCGACCACGGCCAATGTGGTCGTAACACTTCCAGACTCCTTCCAACCACGGCCAATGTGGTCGAAGGTGATCTCTCGACCACTCAAAAGGACTTTCGACTTTGCAGGGACTTCACAAAGTGGTCGTAAACGGCACAACATAGTCGTAAGATAGACCATCTGTGACAGAGGGATCGAACGCCAACTCGTGGTCGATCCAGCTCCTTCTGACCACATTGATTAGGCATGTAATCAAGACTTCTCAGACAAAACATAAGTAATCAAGACATCTCAGACAAAATACTTCTCAGATAGAAGATACAGAGAGATGAATGATTACAAAGGAGGTTTCTACAGCCACTCCCAACATGCACTCCCCTCGGGAGGAGTCCCATGGGAGGGAGAGGTGGCTGCCTCCAAGGCCCAGCCGACCAACTTTCGATCTCCTACGACTACCGACCGCAGGCTACGACTACCAAAGTCATACCAGTTCCTTCCGACCACATGGTCGTAAGACTGCCTTCCGACGCGGGGTGGATGGTCGAAGGATGCCGACTTCGCAACGTGGTCGACCGCCTGACTTCGACTACCGACCGAGAACAGCGTCCGTCTTCGACTGTAGATAACATGGTCGTAAACACTTTCGACCACGTTCAAATTGCTCTGCAGTGGTCGTAACTCCTTCGGCAGGCTTCCGACTTTCAACATTGTGGTCGTAAATGGTCCAGCTGGCTTCCGACCAGTGATGACGTGGTTGTAAACGCCGCAACGTGGTCGTAAAGCTATCTGGCGACCTCCGACCACGGCCAATGTGGTCGTAGTGGCTTTCGACCACGGCCAAAGTGGTCGTAATTGCTTCCGACCTCACAAAGAATGCTCTGTAGTGGTCGTAAACTCTCCTGGTGCCTTCCGACCACTTTGGAAGACGAATTCGTAAACTACTTCTTCCAGCCCTCGACCACGGCCAATGTGGTCGTAACACTTCCAGACTCCTTCCGACCACGGCCAATGTGGTCGAAGGTGATCTCTCGACCACTCAAAAGGACTTTCGACTTTGCAGGGACTTCACAAAGTGGTCGTAAACGGTACAACATAGTCGTAAGACTCCCAACCGATAACAACATGGTCGAAAGGCTATTTTCGAGCAAGTCGCAAGGGCTGAGGACCCAACAGAGAAACCCATTCTCCTCTCAAACCTCAAAAACGTCCTAGCATGGTGATGTGGTAAGTAAATAGTCCACAAACACCTATTTCCTTACTGTGATTCATATTTCTTTATGTGACAAAAAGGTTTGATTTCTTTGTAGCCTCAAGTTTAAGCAATGTGGGGATGGAGAAAGTCGTTAGTGGGTGAGTCCAATGATGTTGTCGCCTTCTCAAAGGATCAGTCATTATGTGACATTCATTATGGGACAAACATATTTGGTTATACAATATATGAGACGTGAATCTTAATGAATCTGATTGTTCGTTATGTGCATCCCTCAAATGCCGCCGTAGCGTTAGCACGGGCACTATACTACCACGGCCAAGGACAATGTTTTTACGACCACGGCAAACCTACAGTAGACGTGGTCGAAAGGTTTTCGACCATGGCAAAACCAGAAGACGGTGAGGTCGGCAAGTGATACGACCACATTAGAGAAAGATCGAAGGTGATCCGAAGGCGTACGACCACATTTGAGCATTGCGTGTTGGGTGGTTCCGACCGGTCACGTATTTATGTGACATTCATTGTGACAAAAATATTTGGTTATACAATATATGAGACGTGAATCTTAATGAATCTGATTGCTTGTTTTATTTTTTACAAATTTTATCTTCTTTTGTATTTTACCGTAGCGTTAGCACGGGCACTATACTAGTATGATAAAGACAACTCTACTAATCATTTGCTCTTCGATTTGAGCCTCAATTGGATCATTGATGAAGTCCCAATAAAAAGGTTAAAAGGGATAATATCAACACCACAATCTTCGGAATGGTCCTGCTAGGAGTTTGATTTTGTGAACATTTTTGGAAAGAAGACTTGTTTCCTACTGAAAATGGTGCAAGTAGAAGCTATGGTATGAGTGAAGGTTGGGGTCTGGTGGAGTGAACCTTCTTCCTCTATTTGTACATGGTTCTTCACAAAGTCTAGTTGGCTTATTAAATGAGATGGTACCGTTGGTTATTTCTATTTTGTGGATCTGAACGTGAGTTTGAGGAGGTCAGCAAATTTGTAAAATTGGTTGAAGCTGAGTTCTCGATTTTTGGATGTTGATGTTGTGTTTGAGCTTGTATGAATGAATGCATGAGCTGATATATAGTGCATTGTGTAGCGGTTATATTGTGGGCAATGGCCATACGTGTGTTAGATAGGGAAATAATTTTCTACTAGCCATGCACCGAACCAAAATATTGCGTCGACCCACAGCTCTGAAGCCTTGCGTCGCTGCCTCCAGTGGGATGAGCCAACTCTCAAGGGAGCCCTTGAGGTCGGTTTGGGCCCACACACTGTGCATACCAAGAGCGGAAAAACATGGGGTAAAAACAGGAAATGCATCGCATCAACCTGTAGATTGTAGAAAGATGGGTTAGAAGCAGGAAATGGAAATATGAAAAAAAAAAAACTCGACCTGCGGGGGGACCTGCTCCACCCTTACACAGCAGCACCATCGCCCGACCTTGTGAGACTACCGGCGGATCCTTTGGATCAACGCCTTGGCGGGGCCTTAGACCTGTGCTTTGGTGTGGTAGCCGGCGAGGGGATTTTTTTCCCCTATACCTGAAATTCGCTCCCACTGGGAGTCGAACCCAGGACCTGAAGGGTGCTACTCAAGTCTCTAACCATTGGGCTAGAGACCCTTTCGCAAAATGGAAATATGAAACCTGTAGATTGTATAATAAACTCAATTACACAATAAAAGCAAGTCAACCAGACGCGACTGAGTGGCTTATTACACTGGTCTGACCAGGTGGCCACTTTTGACTGGCTGTTGACCAAGGTGGCCCCCCAGCAATTCCTCATGCACCGATACTGCACTGAACTGTCTGAACATCAGAAGATGCTTTGGCAAGCATATATGGGAACATTACAAGAATACAAGATGCTTAACATGTATGTATGAGACATGGAATCATCTACAATATACTCAAAGCCTTGTGCCTCTTGATTGCAAATCTACAATAAGCAGTGAACTCTGGTTTTCATCAACAACGGTATGAACATAACTGTATCAGGTGCCACTGCCATGTCGCTCTCTACTGTAATACAACTTAGGTCTTTTACAAGCGGAGGCTACTAAACACCAAGATAATTGTACATCAACAAAATGAGAACTCCGAAATCTATTATTGGGGATTTCGGACTGGCATAGCAAATGCAGCGAGGCAGGCCTCTGTCCTACCAAGTATTAGCATCGAAGGTTCATATAAGGGATGATATATCCCTTGATCATTTCGTGCGGAGTCACCTGTTGTTGTAAAGATAGGTAAGGCCTGCAGAAAAGCAGAAAAAATTGCAATTAATAGCTTAGACACAAAAGAGTGCTTCACAGAACAATCTTGTATCTAACTCAGTTTTCAAGCATTGGAAACCCTGTTGGGGGGCTCCTACAGTGATACCTATCCGAATGTCATTCTTTCATCTTTGTACCTTGCTGCTTGACTAATAGGTCACACTAGAGGTGCATGAGCACATCATTTGGGAATGTAATTACTCCTTTCATGCCACTTGAACACATCATCATCTTCTCTGCAAAATACCGGCTTCTTTTCCTGGAGCAATCTGGTAGTGCAACTGTGAACCTTCAGGAATTCCCAAAGGTGCACCCAAGCAGGAACAGTTATCAACCGTATAAAGCTCCCATTTCTTGATAGCGCACTTCTCTAAAGCAGAGGCCAATCTTAGGTTGTCCACATCAGGATAAGACCCATCCGGGGTAACAAGCACTGCTCCAGTGTACGCTAGCCCGGCAGCCTGAGCCGCCCCATGATAATGGAACAGACCCCAGCTGAAATCATCTGAAACGTCAACAATTGTCCAAAATTCTTTCGAAACCACACCATTATCCAGCACACTGAAGTAAAATGTACCAGGGCTGCTCGCTCTTCTCACACGGTACTTTCTGCGCCTCCAAACCAGATCCCCTTCCAGGGATCTGACTTGAAAAATCGGCTCATACCAAAACGAACCTTTAGCTCTCCCCCTGTAGAATAATTGGTACTGACATGGGAATTGATCATACGCTGGATTTTGTCCAGCCACAACTCTCCAACTCCATTCTAAGTTGTCCAGCCAACCAACAAACAGGTCTTCTGCAACTTCATGACTTAGCTTTTGTTCTCTGAACATGGTTAGCGGGGTTACAGCAGGCTTACAGGGGATCTCAGCATTTAGCTCAAGGCAATTGTTCTTCTGCAAAACACAGAGAGAAAAGGACTCCAGATGTGGGCTCTCATAAGATGCAATGCAGCGATAGTTGCAGACTTGATCAGTTGGAGAGCAGGAATTTAAACACTGAAGGGCTTTCCTACAGTTAGGATCAAACAAGCAATTCAGTATTTGAGGACCACAGTTTCTTATCATACAGCTTAGGGTAGATAGACCTTTTGCCCTAAGGTTTTTCAGCATAGGAACTGGTCTTATGTATGCATTAACCACAACAAGCAAGCAAAATCTAATGTCATCTGAATTGTGCCTTTCCCAGGCATTAGATATGGTCTTAAGGACTTCAGCCGATGCCTTTATGCTGCTCGGTTTTCCAATATTTGCTAGCTTGCCAAACATGTCCTGCTGTCCGGTGTATTGAACATATCTGCCGCCTAGCTTGTTTACTAAGGACGGAGATGACTGAAAGCAGATTACATTGGAAATGTTCTTACTGTTATTTAAAAGCCACTGAACAACCTCCTCATTTGTTATTCCAACATTGACTAGCATATCACAGTGTGACAACTCTTTCCTTAGATCATCATGGTCAATCGACTTGTCTGTGAAGACAAGCATTTCAAATCCTTCATCAACCCACTTCAGCTTATTAGCCTAAAAGAGACAAAACGGTGGGATGAACGGTTATAGGCAGTAAACTCATACAATGAGATTCTAGATATCCATAAAAAGGTACAAAAAGAATTCCGAGGATCTGTTTCTTCCTTTAGGACAAAAAATGTTTTCTGTTTGTAATTTACATATGCATATCGCAAATAAAGTTTTGGAATCATACATGATAAACAAACGAAATTGACTTACACATTATAAGTAACCATCCAACAACAGAACTCAAAAGAAAAGATAACATTCACTTACTACCAAACCATCCACATATCCATGAAAGAAATATCCAGAAATGCAATAAGAAAAGAGCGAAAGCTTGTTTTAAACATATTGCCCAAGAAACATTAACCATATATTGCTCTGCCAGTGTTCTACCCTATCATTAAACAGCTGGTGACCAAAAAAAGACTGAAACCTATATGTGGATTTTTAGTGATTACAAGCACACAAGACCTTTTTCAGAAGCATAAAGATATTGCACTTAATCGTATTACTGGAAACATGTAAACACTGCACAGACCGTGGTGTGAGATACAGAAATGTATCAATCCGCACAGCTTAACAACAGTTGCACACTTGAACTCCACAATGACACCGATATTCACGGGTTTATGAAGCCATATGCTTGAGAAAACAAGAGCTAATAAATGGGCAATAACAACTACTCATACATTAGCAGTACCAAAAGCAACTAACGCAAAACTGTCAAGTATGTGTAGCAGGTAGCACCATCCTATAAGCAAAGATCATCACTTATCGGGCACTGACGGGTTCCAACTTCCAACTTCAGAGCAGCCGAGCGGGGGCTTACCGTGTGGAGCATGACCTCCTCCCAGGACGTGTCCTTCAGCGGGCTTATGCTACCGTGTCCGACGACAGCGACGATGCGGACTGTATTCTCGCGGGACGTGGCTTGGCTGGCGCCGCCGCGTCTCTCCTCGGGGGCGGCGGGCGGTGGCTCGAGAGAGCAGGCGACGCCGGAGAAGCGGCGAGTGATGGCGCGCGACGGGGAGAACACGGGAGAAGTTTTAGGGAGGTGGCAGCGAGAGGGTTGGAAGAGACGAGCGGCGGTGGCGATGGAAGCGGAGGTGGGGAGAGTGGCCGCCATGGGAGGACCGGGTACTTCGGAGCTGGAGCAAGCGGCTGGACCTCGAGCCTTCGAGGATTTTTCCTTACGACTGGGCCGAAGGCCAGTTTATATAATTTTTTTTGTCTTAATTTATAAATAGTAACAAAGAAGTAGAGTTGTTTTTGTGCGATTTTAACTAATATAAATAAAGTTATCATAGTACGTACTATAATTAACTAGTAAATTCTACCTTAAAAAGATATTTTATTTAAAAACTAGATATTATAAAAAAGATGTTTACTATAAAAACTGCATTTTAGAAGCTAATACGAATAGGCGTTAAGGTGGCTTTTGGATAATAGGTATGGGGGTTGGGTTAACATATGAGTTCAATATGAAGATTTTTGTTTGGGCTAGGATACGAGTTTTTAATCTTTATTTTCTTGTTTGAATAATGGGTATAGGATGAATTGGGATAGATTTAATTTGACGAAAATACCTTTCTCTCTTTCTTCTCCCCAGTCCCCACATCTCTCTCTTGCCTCCTCCTCTCCTCTCCCAGCTTTGACACCAACGAGGGCTAGCCCTGACCTCGCCAAACACCTTAGACGTTTCACTCACCACCGTGCCACCTAAGCTCTACCTCACCACCACTCCTCACGGGCGCCCTACACCGCACCACTCACCTAAGCTCTATTTCCCCAAATCCACCGCTGCGACCAAGCACCATCTCTGTCTACTAGTGCCGCCGCAAAAATCCACTGTCTCCATCAACTAGGCGCCCCCTCTCCATCCATTAGTGTCGCCACATATATTCACCGTCTCCATCAACTAGATCCCCTTCCTCTCCACCGCCACCCAAACAGCGCTGCTCTCCATCTTTTCCACCACAATCTCCTCAGCGCTACCCCAACCTTCACCTAACCTCATCGTTTAGCCCTCTTCACCTTCGTCTCTGGTAGTGTTCGTGTCGACTTCGGCGAGCTCCCTCACGCAGATCCGCCATTAAGTGCTGCAGGCTGATGACGAGGGAGATGACGACTGCTTAGGCGAGCAAACACGGGCCGAGGTCCCGATGACATGTCCAAGGACATAGGCATGCGGCGACCAATGACGATGACCACTGCGCCATGGTTGCCATGAAGACGAGCAGTAAGGCTATTTTTGCTCCCCACATATTTCCTTGCCAAAACCCACCCCTCTCCCCTTGGGCTTGGATTGGTGACAACAAGCTGCTCTTATCCCAATCCCTATCCCACCTTATTTCTTATCCCCCCAACTAAACAAGGTTAAAGATATCTTTCTCTTCTTGTTTCCCATTCCTACCTATTAAAACCCACGAACCAAACGCCACCAAAGAGGAGCAACTTTTTGGATAACCGATTATTTGCCCCAAAGTTAATGTGACCTTGCTAAAATACGTTCCATTACATTATAATAGAGGTTTTGCCTCCAACTTCATGTGCCGTTTGTTAGTTTGTCCTTTTTTGAATTTTTAACCGTATTTGGAGAGGAAATGACCGGATTGCCCTTACCATCGCCGCGCTTCGACTAGGCTGGTGGTGTCCAATGGTCCGTGCCGGGCCGGTATGGCACGGGCCCGGCGACGGCATGGCCCGTTTAGGCACGGCTCGTTAAGGCTCGCTTAATAAACGGGCCGTATCGTGCTAGCTTATGGGCCGCGGTCTGAGCCTAGGCATGACCCGCGACTGTGCCGTGCTAACATGGGCATGTTTACGGTTTAACGGGCATTGTGCCGCATGCGTTCTTTGAAGAGATGAAGAGAAAACACCATGTTTGCCCTCAAGGGGAGCATTGCGCATGCATAGTGGACCTCTTCTGCAAATCCGGCAGACTGTGGGAAGCGTACAAGTTCATCTGCGACATGGAAGTCGAACCAAATGCAGTGATCTGGAGCACGCTGCTCAGTTGCCTGCAGAGCTCACGCGGACGTCGATCGAGCTCGCCAAGCTCGCGGCGAGCAAGCTCCTGGTTCTGGAGCCCGACAACTCCTCGATCTACGTTCTCCTGTCCAATCACTACTACAGAAAGCCTCATAGGAGACGCCTCATCACAGACGGTTTTGTGAAACCGTCTCTGATGAACACTATTACAGACGGTTATAATTAGGAGGCCGTCGTGGTATTTGTGGCGGAAAATGGATTATCACAAAGTGTTATTACCTAAGTATCACGACGGTCAGTATTAAAAACCGTGCGTGATAATCCCAGATATCACGCACGGTTTTAATAAAAACCGCTCGTGATAAGCTTAGTTATCACGCACGGTTTATTATTAAAACCGTCAGTGATAATTCCTGACGGTTTTAGTTAAAACCGCTCGTGATAATGGCTAAGGCATTTATTGCGCCGCTCGCATCGCATCTGTCTTCATTTCGATCCACAGATCTAGTTGGTTGCTTTACTCTTTCGCTCTGGAGGCAAGCTTGGCGATTTCAGGCCACTTAATTTGGTGGGAGGAGGCAGATATTGAGCTTTGAAGCTACTTATATTTTCCCGGTTGCTCTAGATATGGTTAGTAATGAATTTCATTTTTTCTTTGCATGCATTACAAATTTGCTCTAGATTTGGTTAGTAATGAATTTCATGCTCTAGATATAAGTAATTGGTGAGTGTTATTAATTGAAGATAGTTTGCAATAATAGTTGTTGTGTTTATAATATGAATTGAGCTAGCAAATTAATAAGCCTCAATATAATACATGTGGCCGATATATATGTAGTAATAATTAGTTAATTTAATTTGTAATACTAAGTTGTTATATATGTACGTAACGTAGGACCGAAGTCGGATGTATGCCGCTAGCCGTGTGAGTGAAGAGTACATTAATGGCGTGTCTCGATTTTACAAGAGCCGCCGAGGAGGATATGTTGAATAAGGGGTGGAATATATGTACTGTCCATGCATCGATCGAGAATTTAAAGATGTTTAAGAACCGAGGCAAATTGAAGCGCACTTGATTCGGAGGGGTTTCAAAAAGGGTTATACGTGTTGGACCGATCATGGCGAAGTCAACGATCATATGCCGCGGATGATATTGCCGGTGAAGTTAATGAAATGCCGCGGATGACATCGCCGGTGAAGTGAATGAAATGCCGCGGACGACATCGCGGTGAAGTGAATGATATGTCACGGATGATGTCGATTGTTGTGCGATTCAGATAGGTTGCACGACGACAATGCTGATCGATGCTTGCGATGTAGAAGAGAACTATGATGAGAGAGAGTATGTTAAATTCGGGCTTGATGGAGGACTCGGAGAAACCTTTGTTCACGTGCTGCAGTCAAAGTACACGCGGTTGTCGGCCGTGCTTGAACTGTTGAAATTGAAGGCAAGCAACGGTTGGTCCGACAAGAGTTTCACAGCACTGCTAGGTCTTTTAGCCGACATGCTTCCGGAGGGAAATGAGTTGCCTAAAACCACGTATAAAGCCAAGAAGGTTCTTTGTCCATTGGGAATGGAAATAGAAAGAATGCATGCATGTCCGAACGATCGTATCCTCTACCGTAAAGAGTATGCAGACATGCATGTATGTCCGTGTGCAACGATCCCGATACAAACGTAACAATCAATCAGATGACGGCGAGGGAACAGAGGCGAAGAAAGGACCGCCTGCTAAGGTGGCATGGTATTTTCCTATAATTCCCCGTTTGAAAAGGTTTTTTGCAAATCCAAAGGAGGCAAAACTGTTGCGTTGGCACTCGGAGGAGCGGAAGAAGGATGGAATGCTAAGACACCTTGCGGATTCTGCCCAGTGGAGAAACATCGATAGGAGTTTTGCAGACTTCGGTGCAGAACCAAGGAATATTAGGTTTGAACTGAGTACAGATGGAATGAATCCTTTCAGTAGCATGAGCAGCAGACATAGCACATGGCCCGTGACTCTCTGCATGTATAACCTTCCTCCTTGGTTGTGTATGAAGCGAAAGTATATCTTGTTGTCGATACTTATCCAAGGGCCGAAGCAACCTGGGAATGATATCGATGTGTACCTAGCACCATTGGTGGAAGATCTAAAAGTACTGTGGAACGAAGGGTGCAGGTATGGGATGCATACAAACGAGAGAACTTCACTTTGCGCACCTTATTGTTCTCGCACCATAAATGATTATCCCGCCTTGGTAACCTATCGTGCGAGTACTAAAGGTGCAAAGCTTGTACCCACTGTTTAGATGGTACCGAGAGTGTGTGGTGAGACACTCACGCAAAACTGTCTACATGCGCCACCGTCGGTTCCTTCGGAGGGCTCACCCATACCGCAAGATGAAGAAACAATTTGATGGAGAGAAGGAAGACGGTTCAGCTCCAAGGCATTTAAGGGGAAACGAGGTTTATGATATGGTTAAGGATTTAGATGTTATCCTCGGAAAGGGACGTAAATTGAGGGCTCATGAGAAGAACACTAGTGGAAGAAGAGATCAATATTTTGGGACTTACCTTATTGGAAGTACCTAGATGTTCGACACTGCATCGACGTCATGCACGTAGAAAAGAATGTATGTGACAGCTTGATTGGTCTCTTACTGAACATTCGTGATAAAACAAAGGACAGCGTCAACGCGACGGCTTGACTTGGCCGATATGGACATCGGGCCCGAGTTAGCACCGACAACAGATAATGGACGAACGTACCTTCCCCTGCGTGTTACACTCTGTCCAAGGCCGAAAACAGAATCGTGCGGTGCTTGCATGGTGTCAAAGTTCCGTCTGGTTACTCCGGCAACGTGAGGAAACTTGTTTCGATGCAAGATTTGAAGTTAAATGGCATGAAGTCTCATGATTGTCATGTGCTGATGACACAGATGCTCCCTATTGCAATTAGAAATATTTTGCCGATCAAAGTTCGAGAGACAGTCATGAGGCTATGTTCATAGATGCGTTCAGTACCGATGGGTCGAGAAACTCGTACTATGGGTTCATAGAAGAGATTTGGGAGCTCGACTACGTGTTGTTCAAGATCCCCTTATTTCGCTGCCGTTGGGTGCATCTCCCACAGGTGAAGGTTGACAAGTGCGGTGTCACTACCGTGGACCCGCAACGTGTCGGGTACAAAGACGAACCATTCGCACTCGCCAACCAAGTTGTTCAAGTTTTCTATGTAACCGACCCGGCAAATAAGAGACGTCATGTAGTTCTTTATGGAAAAAGGAGAATTGTCGGAGTAGAGAATGTAGTGGAAATAAGCAAGTAGAATGATGTATATGTGTTATGTATATGTGAATTGGCATATTTGTATACAATAATGCATGTGTGTGATGTATGTGGCAAATGTGTCAAGAAATACATTGTGTTATATGTTGCCAAGGAAATAAGCAAGTAGAATGATGTATATGTGTTATGTATATGTGAATTGGCATATTTGTATACAACAATGCATGTGTGTGATGTATGTGGCAAATGTGTGAAGAAATATATTGTGTTGTATGTTGGCATTTAAGCTGGTTGGTGTTGTAATGCAGCCGGTAGGTGCGGGTGTAAATGATTATCACAGACGGTTCCACACTTTAGAACTGTCGTGATATTATTATCCTGACACGTTCCACATTTAGAACCGTCTGTGATAATAATTTCACAGACGGTTCTAAATGTGGAACCGTCTGTGCTAATCCCGCTATATATTCCCTCTGGCTAGGGTTTTCCGCTGCAGTGATATACATCTAATTAAACTCGCGGCTCTCCCGCTCCTCCTCCTCCGTCGCCGTAGGCCTCCTCCTCCGTCGCCGCCGGCCTCATCCCCGAGCCTCCTACTGTGAGTACATTCAATCCTCCGTCGCCGCCGCCATCCCCGAGCCCCCGAGCCCGTCGACGCCGCCATCCCCGAGCCCGTCGACGCCGCCATCCCCGAGCCCCCGAGCCCGTCGCCGCCGCCTCCTCTCCTCCTCCGTCGTCGCCTCCTCGGACGAAGACGTCGCCGCAGCCTCCTCCTCCTCCGTTGCCGCCTCCTCCTCCTCCGCCTCCTACTGTGAGTGCATTCAATCCTCCGTCGCCGCCTCCTCCTGCTCTGTGATGATAATATCAAAATGAAATAATCTGTTGAGTTAGATTTGAGCTCCTTGGTATTTCGGCTATACTGTTAGACCTTATTTCGGCTAGGCATATAAGTTTACATCTTTTGAGATCTGTTTGTGATGCAAGATATTATATTAATCTTGTGATGCAAGATAATCTTGTGTAGAATGATCCTTTTATTCAATTGATCTATTTGTGATGCAAGATTAATCTTGTCTAGACATGTATTTTTGTGAGCTCAAATCTTTAATAATCAGATTATTGATGATGAGTGTCGATATTAGCATGAGATGGCCAAGATTTTCAATCTTGCGCAACTCAGATCGAGAGCAAATCTAAAACAATTAATTTGTGTAATGATGGATTTAATTGTTTATTTGCTTAGAAGACAGATTGTCATGTTATTTCAGATGTTGGTGTTTATATTCATTGAATATTTACATGGTTATGAATGGCAAGATAGAATTATATGTTTACATGCAATTTATGTCATTCATGTTATGTTGGAAATATAAATTGAATTTAGTTGGAATTAAATATGGAACTAAGATAGGCACATTACCTCCTCTCTCTGTCCACATCACCCCCTCCCTTCTCCCCCTCCCTTCTCCCCTCCCCTCTACTCCTCTCCTCTCTTCATATCATTGAGCATCATGTTTCCTCATCCTGTCCTAATAGACGCACAAATTGAGCAACATGTCTTCCACTCATTCTTCACCATCTTCGCCGGAGGAGTCCGCTCCAAAAGCAAAACGCCAAGGAAGAGGGCTATCGAAGAAGCTCGAGGCCGATTTATCATCACACAGTCAATGTATCCGGGGTGCCTCTCATTCCTAAGAAAACAGTAAGCGCATGGAGAAGAATGATCGGCATAGTTGCACGAGAACGAATTGAGATCACATTCAATTCGTGGAAGGACGTGCCTCCGACTTCGAAAAGCGAGCCGTGGACGAAATTTTGGCGTCGTTTGAGATCCCAGAAGAACATCAAGACGCCGTGCAACGACAAACCTTACTAGCGGCGTGCAAAGCATGGAAGAACTTCAAGAGCACGCTTGTCAAGAAATATGTGGAGACAGACGAAACGCCTTATCATAAATACCCATTCTTGGAATCACAATGGGAACAGTTCAAGGCGATGAAGATTACCGACGAGTTCAAAAGTACAAGTGCGGCGCACAAGGCCCTCCAGGCAAAAAACACCCACCCCCACAGACTTGGCACAGCTGGGTATGCGGGTAAAATCCTGCAGTGGACGAGGGAGGATGAACTGGCAGCCCAGCAGGACATCGCCCCGCCATTTTCAAATATCCCGGATGACCGCGCTCGAAATTGGATTAGAGCAAGGTCATCTACAACGACATCGGGGACGTCTCCTTTGAAACCCCGCAGACCGCCAAGTGTCCCAAATACCGTAAGATATCGAACGAACTACGTAGCTTGTAATTACTCCACAACCTCCTACGAAGTAAAATGACATGTCGTGTTCTTGCAGGAAGAGCCGAGTTTTGAATCTACGCTGGATCATTCCAGGACGAAGGAGAATGATATGCTCTCCGCGCCTGAAACAAGGAGCACCAGTGCCGCACGAGAGGCCTTGGGCTTTATGTTCCTTGGAAACATGGTTTCAAGATGACTCACCAATGATCGGCGTAGGAAGAGAAGCAAAGCCGATCGCGAGGCACAGCTACGAGAAGAGATCAAGGCATCTCTTAGAGAGGAGCTTGCTGATTATGTTAGAGATGAGGTGCGGAGAATTACAGAAAATCAGCAGCAACCGCCGCGCATCGGGTCTAGCTAGCCCGCGCAACCATTCGAGTAGTTGTGCGTCCAATCCGGCGCAAAGCGAGGCGATTTCCGTGGGCGACATCCCGGTAATAATTATTATCTCTCGAATGCTTGCTCCATTGATATGCCTATTAATTGGGTAGCTAATTTTGTATCGTTATGTAGGAGCCTACGGCGCACGCCCAAGTAAGATATGCCTCCGTTGCGTTGAGCGCCGCGTGGGGCATGGCATATCCGTCTGTATCGAGGCGGGGTGCACAACAACCTTTAGCAACAAAGCCGCAAAAGTGTCGATAGATGGGGTAAACACCAATTTTGAGGTCGTCCCACTACCGAAGCCCACCAACGACGAGCTCGTGACTTTAGGGCAAGCCATTGGATCCTTCATCCAATGGCCCAAAAGTGATATCTGCTCGAGGCTTATTCACGGTGGCGGATCGACAACGCGTGCTGCGTGCCTTCTCCACAAGGGCAACCGGAACCGGACCCACTACCTCGAACAAGTGCAACCTCCACCACCGGTGCTACTCGTAAAGTCGACCAACGATCGGGCGGCAAGGGCAGCAAGGGCAAAAGCAAAGCAAAGACCAATGATGAAATCTCGTACAAGCCATTAGCTCGCAAATTGCGTGCTTGGCGAGCCGTTGCTCGAGGAAAAGGCCCTCCAACGCCTAGCATATAGTTGCGTGCAATTGCACATGTGGTACATGCAACATCCAATAAACGAGCAAGAGCGGATCTCAAGTATCTCTATCAAATTCTTGCCGAGTGATTTACATCACAATATGCAAAACGGTGTCTTCGTAGTCACCTTTGATGATTTATTCGATCTTTACACGCTCAACACTCGGGGCGTCTCTCTCATGCGATCTTTGACGCCGTAAGTGTGTACAATCACGCCTCGATTCATGTCATACCGATAAATTTCGTATAATTTGTTGATTTCTTGTGTATATATGTAGCCACATGCTGAGTAAAGCTAGGGCATCCAAAGCATCGGTTGGTTTATTGGACCCACACATGGTCGCCAAGTATACCATCGACGAGGATAGACCCTTCGTCCAGAGGTACATTGCACTGGATCGCTGGATTACCGCACCGATGAATACGTATTTATGCCCTACAACCAGAGTTATCATTGGATTTTAATAGTGATTGTACCAAAATGGAACATGGTATATTACCTTGATTCCTAAGTAAGAATAAAATGGACTTCACACTTATCAGCCAAGTAATCGATGCGTAAGTACATTTTCTCCATACATACCTATATTGTACTCTTTCTTTCCTTCCGAATGACTAAGGTTAATCTTTTCGAATCACGTAGGGCGTTCGAGATGTACGTTGCAAAGGAGGTGACTCCAAGCCGAGGGCCAAAGGCACGACACATGCTCGAGATTTTAAAGTATTCGCTATTACACATTAATTAATCCTATGCAACAGTTTGTAGTAATTAATGCCTCTTGAATTGACACATTCTATTTTTTGCAGTGCCACCAGCAGCCGCCGGGCAACACATGTGTCTACTACGTTTGCCACCATATGGAACTACTCCTCGATTCCTCGAGGATTACCAATCCCAAGGTTTGTCAATCTTCCCATAATTACTTCATACTTATCATGTTATATATACGCACATTGATATTCCTATCGACAGGCTGCATTTATCCCGTCATCTGCATTGAAACAGCCTGACCTTGCCCGAATTCGATCAGAGTTAGCGTACTTTTTGCTGACTCAAGTTATAAAGCCAGAAGGACGGTTCCACTGCGCACCATGAGTTTTTATTGCTCTTATCACTCCGGATTTGTAATTGTATATTTCTAAATGGATATTTTATTTCATTTCAATTATTTGCTTTGTGAAATGGATGTTTTATGTTTGTCAAATGAGTGAGATGTGAAGTGCATGTTTTATGTTTGTGAAATGCATTGAGATGTGAATTGGATGTTTTATGTATGTGAAATGATTTCCCATGTGAATTGTATGTATATATCGCTTGTTTGAGAGGGCATGGCTAGCATTTCTGAGGCTAGCCATTTAAACGTAAATAGATTTAGGGTAGAAATCAATATCACGACGGTTTTTAAGTAAAAACCGTCTTCGATATATCAATATCACGACGGTTTGGAATCAAAACCGTCATGATGTATCAATATCACGAGCGGTTTGGAATAAAACCGTCATGATATATTAATATCACGACGGTTTTTATTAAAACCGCTCGTGATATCGATACATCGCAGACGGTTTTGATTCCAAACCGTCTGTGATATGTACACCACAGACGGTTCAAAAACCGTCTGTGATAACCTTCGACTATCACTGACCCATAAATTCAGACGGTTCATATAACCGTCTGTGATGACGTTTTTCAACCGTTTGTGATGATGATTTCTGTAGTAGTGAATATCTATGCCGATGCCGGCCTCTGGGGGCGATGTGAGAGATCAGGGACCTGACAAGGGGCAAGAACGTGCAGAAGCTGTCTGCCTACAGTTGGATAGAGCTGGACGGTGAAGTGCCCAAGTTCCTGGTGCAAGATACGAATCACCCGAAATCAGCTGAGATTTACGACGTCGTCGACGGCTTGGGATTGCAGCTGGACCGAGTTGATTCTGATCCCGAGTTAGTTCCAGAGCTCTGTTGATCGTCGAACATATTACCATGAATCACAAGGCTTCCTTCGCTCAGTGCACAATATTTTGTAATTTGCACAGCTCTACAAACACAGTTGCTGAAGCCAGGTGAAAGCTTCGTGTCTCAGATTCGATTGTAGTAGAACTCCATGTTTTCCGAGTCTTGGGCCTTGTTTTAGGCTCGGCCCAGTAAAGAACTTTGCCAAGCACCTGGCCTCTTAAGGAGTCCAGTTCCTTCGGTGGAGCACGAGACGACCGGAATACCAGATTGGCAGATTCTTCTGCCCTCTTCCCCTGAACCCGATCGAACAAACCAATGGAGCCGGAACCCGATACGGCCGCGGCGCCTGCAGCAGCCGCGGAGGCCAACGACGATGCCATCCAAGAGGAGTCCCCTGCCCAGAACGGGAAGCCCGGATCGGAAGCGCCGGCCTCGCCGGAGGTGGAGGTGCAGCTGTTCCGGCAGGGCCGGGGGCCGGTGGCCGTGTTCCGGTCACGCCTGGGCGGGTGGACGCAGGACCAGCTGGAGGTGGGTGACATCCTGGAGCAGCACGGCCTCAAGTCCGTCTTCGTCTTCGACCCCGCCTCCCGCACCCGGGGCGTCGCCATCCGCTTCCACCCCCGCAACGGCCGCTCTCTCCTCACCTACGCCCCAGGCTCCACCATCTTCCTCGACGGCGAGCCCAAGGTAGTCGTAGTACCCCAAATCCCCATCGAACACAATTTCCCTCCTCATACTTCTTAATTTAGCAATTGTTTAGCATATCATGATATCTGCAAGGTTAATAGTAGAAAGTCTTATGTGAAGAATTCGCCTTTTTGGTGGTTTAGGATTCTTTGCTGAAGCCCATCACCAAGGTGATGATTGGCGTCGCCGCTATGACGGCTGTAGCTGCGGTGTTATTAAAGGAGGCGAAGATGCCAGAGTGGCTTAAGTCGTCCAGGCTCGGCGACGTGAACTTCCCACCATGGGTGCTGGCTTGCATGGTCATTGTGTTCATGAGGCTCCGGAAGAGAACCAAGGATGTCATGAAGAAATTTGGCTGGGCCTCATGAGGTAGCAACAGCTTTATCTCTTCTTTCCTGTTTTGTGATTGAAACAGTTTTCTGTGTGGTTTTATCTCGAATGGTTGCTGTCAAAACTCAATGCTACTCAAGAAGTGAATGGTAACACGTGAAACTCGTACTCAGATAGACAGTGGCAAGTTAGTTCTAGAATGCTAAGTTTGATGTAAAGTTATGTTCTAAATTATCATCTTAGTTATCAACTGTGGTGTTGTACTTGTCGCGTTGTTTAATATCCGGTGCAAAGCAAATATACTCAATACTTATGATTAAAAAGCAAAATGGACTATAACTCAAAATCTTGATGTTAATACTAGTTTGAACATTCATGGTGCTGAGATTTTCTGCTAAAAAACTTTGTTGTTCCTAAAATTAGTATGTTATGCTATGTGCTTCAGCCTCACATCTCCATATTTGGATATGGGAAAAATTGTATCTCTGAGTTCTTTCACTGAAATTTAACTTAAGCTGTACTCAAATTTTTCACAGGCTGATAATGGTAAGCACAAAGCTTAGTTGCTCCTTCCCGTTCTTCGTTAATGCTGGAGACCAGGCAGTGACATGCTACGTGTTAAAAGGGCACTTGTTTTTAGCCTTATGTTTTGCATATACGAACGCAGTTTAACCGATGTCATTTTGCTTGTATTAAGTGTGCATGAATAAGAATAGCACAACAAACCGGTGTTATCCCTGTTCCTGTTCCTCGCTGATGATTAATTGTCCTGGTTTTTTTGTTGAAGGTTGTCGAGTTATTCCTTAGCTGCTGGTAGCTTCGTAGTTCATGTCCTATAACAAATGTGGAGTTTCAGTTTACAAGATAACGATCCTTATGCGTTCTTGATGCATTTCTAGCAAAATAAAATATTACTAAAATTCTGTTTTCATCTATGCGTCCATGCACTTGAATGTATATATAGAGTTACAAATGTAAGAATCTTTCTCTCGCACGCATACATACATTGAATCCCTCCTTCATTTTCTCTCTGCTTATTAATGCTAAATTACTAAGGGGGTGTTTGGTTGCCAGCCACAGTTTACTATGCTTAAGGTTAGGCAAGTTTGATCAACTTGGGAGTTGTTAGACAAGTTTGATCAACTTGGAAGTTGTTTGGTTGCAGCCACAGTTGTGGCAAGATTCTCTTCCAGCAAACTAGGTCTCACACGTCAATGACTCAAAAAAGTGTGATAAGATTCTCTTAGGCTTACTAAGGTGTGGCAAAGAATTTGAGCACCTCAACTTAGAGCAAGTATAATAAGAGGCTGTTAGTAGGCTGTATGCTGAGGTGGAGGAGAGAGAGGAGGAGAGAGAAGAGAGGTGGACTGTAAGTTTACAGCCAGCTGAAGCACAAGAACCAAGAAACTTTGTGAGAGAAAGGGGTGGGTCATACAGCCTTCAGCTGGCTGTAAACTACTATATGAATGGGTTGATAAGTGGGCTGTAAGTGTCCATATAGCCAGCTAAAGGCTGTATTATTAGCCTTGCTCTTAGGCAAGTGTGGCAATTTTTGTTGGCAAAGTGTGGCTAGCAACCAAATAGCCCCTAAGAGCAACTCCATCCCATTAGTCATTTCTCCCTCTCTATTTCCTAGGATGAAGAGGCTAGTTATTATTTTCAGCTATCTATTTGAGTTAGCATTCCAATGGCCTAGCTATTTGAGAAGCGAGTGAGGAGGCGCTCGCCAAATCTAGCTAGCGGTCGGGAGAAAATAACGACTCGATAAAAATGAAGAGGAGGATAAAGAACCGGTTGGAGTCCATTTCTTGAGTCATATTAGGTAAATATACAATGAAGAGCTGGATAAAGAACCGGTTGGAGTTGCTCTAAGAGCAAGTATAATAAGGCCCCGTTTGGCAGAGCTGGTCATCTGTAGCTCTAGGAAATCTTGGATCTAGAGTTGCAGGTATGTTAAGTGCATTTACATGACTCATTTCATTTATATTATATATTAAATAAAAATATTTAAATCACTTTAATTTAGTCAACAAACTACAGATCCAAAGATAGATCTCGGAGCTAGAGTCAGTGTCAAGCGGGCCTAAGAGGTCAGATCTTTGAGGTGGAGGAGAGAGAGGAGGAGAGAGAAAAGAGATGGACTGTAAGTTTACAGCCAGCTGAAGCACAAGAACCAAGAAACTTTTTGAGAGAAAGGGGTGGGTCATACAGCTTTTAGCTGACTGTAAACTACTATATAAATGGGCTGATAAGTGGGCTGTAAGTGTCTATACAGCCAGCTGAAGACTGTATTATTAGCCTTGCTCTAATATGTCATAAAAAATTGTAAGGGTTCCAATTATGTAACAACGAAATCGACAGGGAATTCCTACGGGAGTGAATCGGTGACATCGGAATTCCTACGGGAGTGAATCTTGAATCCCTCCTTTATCTTCTCGCTGCTTATTAATGCTAAATTGCTAATATGTCATAAATTTTTTTTAAGGGTTCCAATTATGGAACAACGAAATCGATAGGGAATTCCTGCGGGAGTGAATTGGTGCATCGGAATTCCCGCGGGAGTGAATCGGTGACATCGCTTGTATCTGCTACTTTTTGATTGGGCGCGTGTTTATTGAGATGTTGCAAATTCAAAGCATCAGGCAGGTCTGTGGACCTGTGGTTGCTACCGCTTTACATCTCCAATTGTGGCATCTATGCAGCTGTTTTGGGCTTCTGGCTAGTTGTGTGTTACATGTAAGAATTTCTTTCTGCCGCTCACCCTGGTGGCCGTGAAGCAAACGTCCCTACTGGCTTATTGCTTGTTCTTGGTGTGGAATGTTCGTAGGTACCGTCTGGTAGACCTTGCCTAAAAGTCCTGTAATTCAGCCACTTTGGAGCCTTCAATTCAACAAGTTTGTGTTGCTTTATATGCTCTTTTTTATTTAACTTCCAGTGGTTGGTATGACTTCTTAAGTATTAATTTATACTTAAAATACAGTGATGGGTCCTAGAATAAAATTTAGGTTGGACGGCATGAACCGACAGGGATGTTTCTATCACTAGGGTTAATTGGAACCCTCATTCACAGATACTAAAATAACTTTTACTTGTAAATATATATTTTGCACCAATTGATCTATAGATTTTTCAATTCAAAATGAATTAATAGTTTGTAGTTTTCATTTACATTTAATCATTTGCATATTCTATAGTATGAAGATGACAAAGTTACATCTATAGATATCGTAGTATTACAACTTAATGATTTTTATTAATCTGTTGCTAAGCCTGGTTCCGTCCCTAGGCGTAGGAGAGGTTAGAGGTGGTTGGAGACTCAGAGGTAAGGGTGGAAAATGGTAACGGATAATTAGTTTTATCCGATATTTTTATCCGAGAAAACGCGAATATGGTAAGTAAAATTCGTATTCGTATTCAAGAATATTCGTATCCAAGAATATTTGTATCCGTATTTGAAAATATTCATATTCGCATTCGTATTCGAGAATATTCGTATCCGTATTCGTAATCGAGACAATTCGATTCATTTCTAGAACCCATGAAAAATCCGTATAAATTTTGTGATTCAAAATTTGAATTTAGGCGGTTTAAAACTGGTAACCAGTCAAAAACTGGTGAAACATCGGCAAAACCGCTAGGAATCTGTTTTATCCGAGAAAATCCGTATTCGAAAATATCCGTATTCGTATTCGAGAATATTCATATCCGTATTTGAGAATATTCAAATTCGTATTCGTATTTATTTTGAAAAAATAGATTTATATTTGTATTTGAGACTATTCAATGGTATGCGATTTGTTTCCACCTACTCCTAGGCGACGAAAGCATTGAAACCTGGGCGGGACGCGGGAGCGGCGGTATTTTGGTCCAGTCGGCTTGAGATTTGGAGCGCGGGGTACGCGACGTTTTCGTCTCGTGGGTATCCGGCTCTTGGGGTGTGGTGGGATTGTGGGAAGGACGCCCGGCCCAGGGTACATCCGAGCTTTGCCCGTGCCTGGCTGGTGACTGTGGCTGTACAGAAGTTAGTTCCGTGTACAGTACACTGGCTGCTGCATGTTGGCGCGTGGCGCGTGCTTTGCTGCGTGCGAGGGCACCCGGCTCCCTGCATCGCCTGCCCGTTGTGACCAATGGACGATGGCCGTCTCAGTCCTCGTGCTTTGCATGGCGTTCTCCTTTGCTGTGCTGGGCGTCGCCGTGCCTTCCTCGACCCATCGATCAGACACGTTGTCCCGTGGTAGCCACCCTTGTCCATCTCGTGGACCGGCTGCATGTTGCTACTCGTGCTGATCCTATCGGCTGTCCTCAGCTGTCATCACCTGAACTTGCGCTGGCACCGCTGCCTTTGTCGCTGGCATCCCGTATTATGCGCGTGCCTTGTTCACGAGTACCGTTACCGTGAGGTCGACGAGCTAGGCTCAGTTTATCACATAGTAGGAGCCTATGATGACATCGTGTAGCAAAGTTCGCCCATGAGTAATTATTTAGCTCTGTTGGTCTCGAGCAGTCGAATTGGATGATGCAACCCTTGCGTCTATAGTAGATGTGTTTGTCAGGTCCTGCTTTGTTGTTGTTGGTTCCAGAAAGATGTAACGGGTTTCACGCTCAATTGTGTAAATTTCGCTAAATGAACAACCATGTTTCACTTTAGTCGATGTCAAACTTGTGGGTTCAAATGTGTAATGAAGTTCATGCATTGACAAGTGCAGTGGCGGATCCAGGAAAATTTTTTGGAGGGGCTGAAGTACCTTCAGCTCGACCTCAGTCCCTTCTACATTATACATCCATGGCTAAAAATTTAGGGGGGGCTCCAAGGGTCCGTTAGCAGTAGGGGGGCTCGACCCCCCACCCCACCGCTGGATCCGCCGCTGGACAAGTGTTAAAATGTCATGAATGTTTTTTTGACAACCTCGGGTCAGTGTATATGAACTTGGTGCATGAGCATGCCTTTCCTGTGTTTTCCCGACGAAAGAACGGTGAAATCAGATGCATTCCAGAAACAAGCACAAAATAGCAACCCAACAAATTAGGAGAACAAAAAAAAAAGCAACGGACGAGTTAGAACATCAAGTGGCTGGTCTGACTGCAGTCATCACACTAATCTGACGACGCTTAGACGGTCTAACCGCTTGGGTTACGGCGATCTGACTGCTCGTTGTTCTAGTGCAAAAAAATTGCCCGCCATGAAGAACTAAAAAAGGCCTAACTTCTAATCTACTCAACCAAATGATTTGAAACTTGAAACGTAACTTTCTCAAAGTCCTACAAACCTACTCCATCAATGGATCAACAAACTACTTAACAAAGTTTTGACCTTTACCTAAAATAAGGCAAATTATAGCAAAACCGGACAAACCGAGGCAAATACTAAGAGCTCGCTATAGGGTTGCCTAGATCGATGGGATCCAACCTCCAGGAGGTTCTTCCATAATCCACACATTGTTGGGAACTAGCAAGATCAAGGGGGAAGGAAATCCAAACAAGAAAATCAAGCAAATCAAAAGTACAAGGAGAAATCCATAGCAAAACTCATTTGGACAAAAATTGGATCTTTATTTCACTTAGAGATGAATGTTTAAAATCAATCCACTCTTAGAGGAAAGAGCTCCCTCTTTATGGAACGCACACACAAAGTTTCCCTCTTGGAAATGCTAACCCTAACTCTCTCAAAAGCTTCTCCAAAGCCTCAAATCGTAAATCACCTCTACCTTTTCTTCTAGAGTGGTGGCTTACAGGAAACCCTAACCAGCACATCTAGTTGGGTTTCATCCACTTACATGGGCTAAACCATTAACTCAACACCATCTTGGGTTTTACACAAACATATGATTTTCATAATGGCTCATTCAAAGGGCTCTGATAGCCTGAAAAGCCAATCAAATCCACTAAAGCATCTCCACATGCTTTGACACACAACTCGTAGTGCCCAATGACTACCCGTCAAGTCTTCACGCATTCGGATTTCCCCGAAGCATCTCTATGTGTATCGGTCTCATCACTTGTACACCACATACACTAATGACGATTAGACCATTAGCGGTTTGACCGTTGACCACAAGTCGATCAAACTGCCCAAGATCATTGTTCACCATCCATGTCACACAAAGCCTCCGCATACACTTCACAGCATGTAGGCACAACCATATTGGCATCACACTCCTCAAACATGCTCATCTCAAATCTCAACAACCCAAGATATGTCTTGTCTCTCAGAACCTCTCTGAACACCCCGAACATATCTAGGATACCCCCAGACATGTCTACCCTTAGGCCATCGGTTTGATCGCACTCCTCATGGTGGTCAGATCGCCCACCATAGATTGTTTGACTGCTCCATAGTTGTCGAGCAAACCGCTCTTCACAAAGGTCTAAAGAAATGCCCAGGGCTGGTTTGACTACCGTTGCGAGGCCGATTAAAACCTAACTACAACTATGAAAACTGAAAAGCTTCAAAATCAAATTCAAACTACAACAATACTTGCAAATCAAAGTCAAATATTCATCACACACCATGGAGTGACCTCCACGTAATCTCACAATCTCCCACTTCATGAGTAATTTGACAAACACCTAAAAAGGCAAGAATTTGAGTTAGTGTTTTGACAAAAGAAGCTCACAATTGCAAAAACCACACATGATCCCTTTTCAAGAGAAAGAAAGGAACACGATCATGTTGGCAGGAAATAGAGAAGAGCTAACACAAGAAAGAGCAAGTTTTCGAAGAGAAGCTCCAAAACACTTCAAAGACTTTTCAAGGGCAAAGTCTTGCTCATGGTCCCAAGAAAAGAGCAATTGCTCAACATGACCACTTCATAGCAAGAAAAGGAGTTAAAAATGCAAATGCAATGTACATGAGCTACCCCTCACTTCATGCTTAAATTTAAAGCTAACTTTGTATTTTTACCACTCTCTAGCTCATTTTTCTCAAAATGCTCTCTAATTCTCTTATTTTTCGATTTTAACCTTCTCATTCTACCACTTTTTCTCATTTTCAAAATTTTCCTCTCTATTTCTCCCCCTTTTGGCAAATTATCATCAAGGACCAAAAGAAGATGCAAGCTCCCCCTCAAATGATGCAATGACCACTTGGAGCAAACAAGTACATAAAAAGAGCATGTATGCGTAAATACAAATGCAAAGCCTACAAAAACTCCCCCTCACTTGATTTTATCATTTTAGCTCAATTTAGCACAAGAGTAGCATTTTTCACAATTTCAATTTCCTTTTGTTTTTTTTAATTTGGGTTTCATTCCATGAAAAGATGGCATGATTTTTAAGTTGGCTTGCCAAGCCTATCACAACCCTTCTTCTTTTTCCTGGCTTGGGACAGGCTACGTAGAAAACTACATAAGCTTGTCCAACATCGCTTGAGATGGTTCGGACATCTCCAACGACAGCCTCCTGAGGCACCGGTACATAGTGGAATTTTAAGACATACTAAAAATGTAAGAAGAGGCAAAGGTCGACCAAAACTGGCGTGGGAGGAAGCAGTTAAAGGAGACTTGAGGGATTGGAATGTATCTAAAGAATTAGCTTTGGATAGGAGTGCATGGAAGTTAGCGATCCACGTACTGGAACCATAAGAAAGTTAGGGGCAGTGTTTTAGGCCCTTGGCTCAGATAGCATGTTGTACAGCTTAGTGTTTTAGCATTATAGGTTTTATTTCAAGGCTCTTATCTCTTTGATCTTGAGAAGGTTTCATTCCTAGCCTATCCCAACTTGTTTGGGACAAAAGGCTTTGTTGTTGTTTGTTGTTATCAATTTTCTTTTGCTACAAACCTCACCTACATGCATGCTAAGGACAAAAGAAAGTATGTCTGCATGTATGAAAAAGAAAACCTAAAGAGCTTTAAAAATTAACCAAAGTGTGGTAGAAATGAAGTGAGATCACTCAAGGACATGAAATAGGCATACAAAGCTATCAACATCATGACTAAGCATGGGTATGCAATCTCAAGCAAGATAGCGAGTTAAGTGCGTTACAATTTGTGGAATACTTAAAAAATGGCAAGTTTATCAAAGGTATCCTACTAGGAGTTATGCCAAGTCAAAAAAGAACTAAATGAAGTCTAGAAGCTAAAGTTGAGACATTAGGAGTGCTAGAAGTTCTAGAAAGAATCAATTATGCTCAAGTAATTGATTAAAGCCAAGTTTGAACATTATTTATCATATTTAGGTCTTACCTTAGTAAAGCATGTCCTATTCACAATTCTAATTTGACCAGATTAGAAGATCTCAAGCCTTAGTCGACTATCTCAAGAATGGAGCTTAAAAGAGTAGTCTTGGTCATACAAAACTCCCTTGAGTTTATGCCAACTGTAATGGCAAGCAGTCTCATGAGAAAGCATTGCTGAGGTCAGAATTCAGCACATTAGAAATCATTTCATTAAGTTAGGCACTAGTTCATGAGCAAATGACATGATTAACTAAAAGAACTAGCAAATCTCTCACTAAAGCTCTGTAGGACTGGACAGGCAACAGAGGGGGGGGTGAATGGTGCCTGAAAATTCTCCCCAAGTATCCACTTAACTCTTTTCTCCAATAGCTATTGAGCTATGAAGGCTAGAGTTGAAAGCTCACAGAAAACTCGAGAAGACAGACCGAACAGAGCAAGGAAAACTGAGGTGGTCAGAATCTGATAGCGTGGTCGAACCTTACCACATTGTCGAACATCTTGACTATGTGGTTGATGGCAGACCGAGAGAGGGATATCCGACTACTTGACAAATACGCAATGTGGTCGGTAGTCGAAGATACCCGAGACCAGACAGCAGTGAAAGGCAACAGAGAACAGACTGTGGTCAAGAAGGGAACTTGTGGTCTTAAGCCTGACAATGTGGTCAATACTCGACACCGAGGATGTAAATCGCCCTAGTCAACAGCCACTGAGACCAGAACCAATTGTAGTCGTAAACCAATAGGTGATCGAATGACTACCGTGATCGTAAGGCTCTTCTAGTTGTCAACCACAAAAATCAGAACCGATGTAGTCGTAAGCCAATGAGTGGTAGAACGATCAACGTGGTCGAAGAAGAGAACGTGGTCGTAAATGAAACAGAGGAAGACAGGAAAGCGCACGACCGCAAGATTCAATTTCCAAATAACTTTTGATTCTAGGATCAATTGGTCATGAACCTTTGAACATAGCAAGAATAAAATCTCATGAGGCTCCTCTGAACTTGAATTGAAAACTTAACACAAGAATAGAGATTTTCACCATATTTCATCAAATGCGCTCAAAACTGAGACTGAGAAGAAGAGAGGATAATCTGACCATGCAAGTGGGAATAGGAGGGTCACGAAGGCTTCGAGTATGATTTCCCAACACCAGACAAGACAGATTATTTCCAGAACAACTGAAAGCACAATCTCAGATCAAGAATCGATAGAGCAAAACTGAAAACCAGAGAGCAAACATACAAACGAACAGAACCAACTCTACTCCACACAAATGAGCAAACACAGATAGACCAACTTCTAATATACTCAACTAAATAATTTAAAACTTGAAATGTAGCTTCCTCAGGGTCCTATGAACCTATTCCATCAATGGATCGACAAGATACTCAACAAAATTTTGATCTTTGCCCAAAACAAGGTAGATACATCAAAACCAGGCAAACCAAGGCGAACAACAATAACTTGCTATAGGATTGCCTAGATGGATAGGATTTAGCTTCTAGGAGATTCTTCTATCGTCCACACATTCTTAAGAACCAGCAAGATCAAGGAGGGAGGAAATTCAAATAAGAAAACTAAGCAAATCAAAAGCACAAAAAGAAATCTATGGCAAAATTCACGTATTTCACTTAGAGATGAATGTTTAAAGCCACTCCACTCTTAGAAGACAGAGCCCCTTCTCTATGGAGCACGCACACAAAGTACCCCTCTTGGAAACTCTAACCCTAACTCTCCAAAAAGCTTCTCTAAAGCCTTATACCCTAAGTCACCTCTACCCCTTCTTTTGTAGTGGTGGCTTACAAGAAACCATAACCGGCACCTCTAATTGGGTTTTATCCACTTATATGTGGACGAACCCGTTACCCAACATCATACCGGGTTTTACACACGTATGCATGCTTTTCAAAGCAGATCATCCAAAGGGTCATCCAAAGGGCTCCTATAGCCCAAAACACCAATCCAATCCATCAAAGTATCTTCGTATGCTTTGACACATAAACGGTGGTGCCTAATAACTAGCTGTCACGTTTTCACATATTCAGATTTCCTCAAGCCATCTTTACATGCATCGGCCTCATCACTTGATGCACCAACGTAAACTATAGTGCCTAATAACTAGCTATCACGATTTCACATATTCAGACTTCCTCGAGCCATCTCTACATGCATCGGTCTCATCACTTGACGCACCACATGCACCAACTCGCCTCAACGCGATCCTCATCTCTTCTATGCTTCCCGCTTGAGCCACATAGCCTCACTTGGACTTACCCAACCGCATGGAGTTTAGCTCTCCCGTCTAGTCTCAGTCCATTGCCATTGACAACCATCGCTCTCCAAGCAACCTACACATCCAAAGACAAAGTAATCCGATTTCGAATACGAGTTCAATGCACTTGACTCACATTAGACAAATCATGCATCATGCAACACAATTAACGGCTTTCATGCTGCCACATACTCAAACCAACTCAACTCAACTCAACTCACATCACGCTGTAAACCTAAAAGGCCAGTTTGACCACCAAACACAGGCCAATGAGGCCGTCCAACATCCCTCAAACTCATCTCGGTAATAGGGAACCGGTCTGATTGTCGACCACAGACCGATCAAACCGCCCAAGATCATGGTTCGCTCATCCATGTCACACAAAGCCTCCACATGCATTTCACAACATGTAGGCACAAACCTCTTAGCATCACACTCCTCAAACAGGCTATCTCAAATCTCATCAACAACCCGAGACATATTTGGGTACCCCAGACATCTGACCTCTTCAGAGCCTCTTTGGACACCCTAGATATATCTATAGTACCCCTAGACTTGTCTGTCCTCGATACTCCACATGATGGTCAGACCGCTATCTATAGACTGGTCTAACCGCTCCATAGCTGCCGGTCAAACCACTCTTCACAAAGGTATGAGGAAATATCGATGCTAGGCTGATCAGACTGGTTAAAACCTAATAGCAACTCTGAAAACTGAAAAGCTTCAAAACCAAACTTAAAATACAATAAAACTTACAAATCAAAGTCAAATACTCATCACATATCATGAAGTCATCTCCATATTGTCTCACAGATGTTCTTTTGTCGGGTTAATCTACCTGAAGCGCATCTCTGAACCGAACAGAATATAGTACACAACTACACACTAACACACCACTATAGTAAAAATACAAATATACTATGCTCTAATCCAAATAGCGATCATAAAATCACAGAAAAACAGAATCCTGGAAAACTGTCGTATTTCATAACTGGCCCTCAGTCCTTAGCCTTTCCCGAATACTGTAAACAATGAGGTACTGTACAAACTATATTGCGCCCTTTTACAAGTATCTTTCTTTTGAGAGAACCCCTTTTACAAGCATCTTAACCTGAAGAATCTAGTTTGATCCATGCAAAGAAAAGATAAGATGAGCGGTGGTAAAGATAAAAGGAGGCAACCTGGGGCACTCTGCAAGATCAACATCAGAATGGCCACCTGCTAGCTTGCAAATGTTGCCAACCACAATTTCTTCACAGAGAACAGTTGATGAAGAGCATAAAGAGAAGCTGTAGACGGAAAGCCTTTAGCAAAGAAGATGCAATGTTGCTATTTATGGGGAAAATGACACGGTCTCAAAGCAAGTTTCACTGAAGCACTCATTCCGGCCTTTCGCTACAAATGGCGAAACATGGCAAATCTGGTGAACTGTACATGTACATCTCTTCGTTGCTTCCTCCACAATTAACTTCTTTATTCTTGCCTTCTACCTATCAGCTTTGTAGGAATGGTACATTGCAGGAAGCTGGAGCAAATTTTTTCCCCCAGAAAATGACAGTAAGCCTGAAAGGACAAAAACACACGCTCATATTTTGAGCAGCGTACTTTCAAGAATAAGCCCATCATTGCACTCTGAATGATAATGCATCGTATTAGGACAGTAGGATGTCCAAATAACTGATGTGCAAGATCAGTGAAAGCAAACAGTAGGTAATTACCAGCAGAAAGATCGCCATTTTTAACTGTGGTGTAAACAGACCAGACCATACAGTCTGGAAAGAAATGAACAGATGAGTAAAAATGTAAAATATTATCATGTGTTAAAACATAGATTCAAATTAGTGCTGTTCTTGGCCAAGGGTGGACCACCATGCTGCTAGAAGAATTGAACGCTGATGTCAGTGAAACACCAAACCAACAAGCTATGCCAAAACTTCTGTATCATTTGCTGGAATTATCAAATTATCACCCACTTTCTTTTTCCAAAGTCCTGTTCTGCTGACCAGAAACAAAAAGAGACGAGAAAGAAATGCTATTCTGCTGCCTTTAAGCTGTTGGAGCACATGCTTTGGTCATTTTACTGCTTAGCATGTTGTGTAATGTCTCATACTAACAAATCACAGGTAGACTAACTGGCTGTAGAAGAGAAACACAACCCATTAAACACGGTCTGATTTCGCACTACATTTAAGACATCTTTGAGAGTGATATCTGAGTTTAGACCAACAGTGCGACATATACCTTTATGAAAAAGTCAGATAAAACAGTTTCTTTGCCCTAAAAAAACCTTAAGGAGAGCAACCAAAACATTGCAGAGCCTCTTTTATGCAGTTCTAGCTCAAGATCACTAGAAAGACTAAAAGGTTCATCGAGTATAAGTCTGATTTTTCGTTTGAGTCATTAGCGTGACAAATGTAGAGGCCCACTGAGTCAACAAGATAAAGGGAAGAATATCAAAAGGCTGTACACTTAGCAAATATTCTGGATTGCTCTTTCACTATTATTATAGTTAAGCAGATAAACAAAACACTAAGGGACTTTTAGCAGGTTGAAAAAGATGAATTGGGATGATGAAAGAATTTAGTCCAAGTAATCATTTTACTTCTTTAGAATTCGATATAAACATGGTCAATTTGTTATCATTACTCACAAAGAGGAGTCCTGCACACATATGTTCGGATGTTCACTATATAAGAATGGCAGTGCAACTGGCATTTATCCAGCAAGGGCAATTTGGACAATTTCAAAGAGTCTGCTAAAGCTAAAACCTGCATGGAAAAGTTTGCACAAATCCTGGCTTCTGCCTATGGTCTATATAAGACAGCTACAGTGCGCTCAAAACCTTTCCAGAGATCCCAATTGGGCAGGAGATTTGGGGTGCTCTTCAGGTTCCTCCATTATGATCTCTTGGACAACCATCTACCATGTTCTTGAAGCAACAGTGCCATTGTATGTAGCTATGATACTGGCCTACCTATCCATAAAATGGTGGAAGCTATTCACGCCAGAGCAGTGCTCTGGGATCAACAAGTTCGTGGCAAAGTTTTCCATCCCTCTGCTCTCTTTGCAGGTCATTTCTACAAACAATCCTTACAACATGAATCTCAAGCTCATATTCTCAGACATCCTACAGAAGTCACTCGCCTTGCTGGGATTTGCAGTTGTTTCTAAAGCATGTTGTGCAGAGAAGTTTGATTGGCTGATTACAGGTTTTTCTTTATCAACACTGCCCAACACACTGATTATTGGTATCCCATTGCTGAAAGGAATGTATGGCGATGAAGCTGTCAAGCTGATAAGTCAGATAGTTGTCCTCCAGAGCCTAATTTGGTACACACTTCTTCTGTTTCTGTTTGAATTTCGGGCTGCTAAAGGAATCGCTACCACAACATCATCAGAAATTGCAGGTAAGAACCTGAACTCACTGAATATATTAAGAAGGAGATTTGAAGTTGTTTCTTATGTACAGCATCAATTGCTTAAAAAAAATTACTTTTTTATTCAAGATTAAAATGCAAGATATCCTGACTACAGTATGAAATAAAATAATGCAACTGGTGAACAAGTACTTGAGCATCCTTTCATAGTTTCATCCATATTTCTTCCGATATTCCTTTCCTTGTGTGCATGTTTAATAATCTTCATATAGTTGATAAAATTAAACAAATTACTCAATATTTTCCCCTATGGATGTTATAGATCTTAATATTCCAAAGGAAGGAAGCCAAGTAGCCAACCAAAGTGGTGTTGCTAAGTGCCATGTGAATGAAATTAACCATGCTACGATGGTAGCCCAATCCAATTTAATGGATGTTCTATTAGGTGATTGTATTCTTCTAAGACACTATCACTAAGCAAAGAGAACGCAGCTAGTATTCTCCGTCTTGTACAAAAATAAATGTTTACCAGTAAAGTGAAATATTGTTTACATGCATCACTTCTCTCTTCACCATAATACAATACAACACAGGAACCGGCCCGTCCTTCATAAAAGTACACTGTTAATGTTGCAGTTATTTTCTAGGGACCTCTAGTAACATTTACATTTCAGAAATAAAAAGCATAATTTAAGTAATACAGCTCATTAAAAAAGTGATTCTCCAGTGGTTTATTAGGAGAGCTTACTTGAGGTTTGTCTATTGTAATGCAACACATCTTTTATGCAATAGATTTGTCTGAACAATGCACATGAACTTTTCTGAATTATCCCACGTTTAAAGTATATTTTGAACCTTTCATATGCACATCCACAGGAAGCAACTTGAACTTCTCTTCTGAGTTTTTAACTTGTTGATGGAATTACTTGAACAGTTTTTATCCCATGTCATGTTTCAAAGTAGAGGTAGAATCAGGTACTCGAGGACCTACACAGCAAAGATATGAAGAGGGCTGGGCAAAAGGTGTATCAGCAAGATGTTCTAGCGCTTTTCGATTTTTGTTGGTGGTTGGTAAGAAGCTAGTGATGAATCCAAACATGTATGCATGCCTGATCAGTCTAATTTGGGCACTGATTAGCTTCAGGTCTGAACATGGGTTTATAGGAAACGAATTTACAGTTTCAAGCTGGAATGCAGCACTTATCTCATGCAACTGTGTAATATATTCCACAGGTGGAAAATACAGTTACCGTTGATTGTCAGCAACTCCATAAGAATACTCTCAGATGGAGGGCTGGGGATGGCAATGTTCAGCCTAGGTGTGCGACAAGGCTAAAATTAGCATATGTAGATATACTTTGCAAAAACCAATTATGTAATCGTAACTTCTAACTACTTCTATTGCAGGCCTTTTCACTGCTCTACAAACTAAAATTATAGCCTGTGGAACTAAAAGGATGCTACTATCACTAGGGATAAGGTTCTTTCTAGGACCAGTCCTAATGGCGATCTCTTCCTATGCTATTGGGATGCGTGGAATTTTGCTGGAGGTGACCATTGTACAGGTATATTTTACTCCGTTCTTTCCTTTGTACATGTTTTTTTTAAAAAAAATTTGTACATGTTACCATCTTCATAATTGTGTGCAATTCGAAGACAAAAATTATGCTTGACCGCTGAACATTCCGCACAGGCAGCTCTACCTCAAGGAATAGTGCCATTTGTGTTCGCGAAGGAGTATAATGTGCATGCAGATATTCTGAGCACTTCGTAAGTCAATCTTCTACCATCCTAAGCTAATTAGAAGCAGCTTATGGTGGAAGTGGAAGAACAAACTGAGACCATGTGCTTATTATCCTCTTCTCTTGCAGGATAATTGTCGGCATGATGGTTGCAGTTCCTGCGGCACTGGCTTGCTACTCTGTTATCGATCATCCCAGATTCTAACCTATGGCTATTTGCAAACAAATTAATTTATATATGTTCATTTGAGAAAACAACAACAGTGCAATGTAATGAGTGTGAATATTTTGCCGGGGTTGGATTTGTGGTGGCCCAATCCAAAGATAGCTATTTTGTATTTGCTGATCATATATTTTAACTATCATTTCGATTCTAAGAACAGTACTAAATGAACGGAAGATGTACAGAAAATCCACCCTTGCTCACCCGGGCATTGTGGCGCGCTTTGTTCCTCGCAGGCATTCTATCGAACAGATGGTGCGCCTGCCGTAGAACTGCTTGCACCCTGTAGAGCATTCTGCCGAACACCTTGCGAGGCGGGCATGGGCTGATAGATGTGAAGAAGAACAGGCAGTTGGATCAGCTTGATATACTCACACAGCAACCAAGAGCATCATGCATACGAGGCCATCTGTTAGTCTTTTCTCTCCAGGAAACAATTCCTGTACAAGTACCATCTGGATGTGGGCAATGCGTCGACCTTTTTTAGGCAATCCCAATGTCAGGCTCTCAGCTAACCTTTTTGAGAGGCAATGTGGCAAATCTAGGAACCGCCCAATGAGGTCCTTGCCCAGTTGTATCCAGGCCCACTGTGATAGGCCTGTTTGTCGAGGACCAGGTGTTACGTTGCATTTCGTTTGATTTTATTTCTTTTATTTTTCGTGAAACGTTTGATTTTTTTTGCTAAAATGCGTATATTGAGACCATCAGATAACCTATACTATAATCCATCCTAAAGAAACAAATCAAAGATAAACAACAGATATGGATCAAATTCAGATCCCACTCATTTCGACTTAGCTTCTACCTTATTTTTACTATTCCTAAATATAATTTTTTTCCTGGTCTTTTGGCTTTTTTGATTTTTTTTTACCGGTTATTTTTTCCGTATTCGTTTACGTTGTCCGTCATTGGCTAACCTGTTTTTTAATTTTTTAAAATTTAATTACACAAAAAAACCACCATCAGCTATAGTGTAATTTCAGCCAGCTACAGTGCAATTTCAGCTGTAAGCACTTTTTTCAACCCAACTGAGCGGGTTGTAAGTTAACAAAACAAATGCAGATCAAATTTTGTTCTCTCCATAAGAAAATTTGCAAGTTTGTTTAGAAAAGAGAGAATTCAAATATGGATCTACTCAAAGCTCATGGCCTGTCCTTACCAACCCTTTTTCCAAGAAAACGTAAACCCGCGCCTCGAGGCTCCACCGCTCCAGGCCTAGCTTCTTTCTCTCGAAGAAAAAGACCAAAACATCGCTCATATGGAGATCCGGGCCATCCATCTCGCAACCGGCGCCAACGCTTCCCCCTCCACGCCGCTATAAATAAATTCTTCCTCTCCCCCTCCCCTCCACTCCCTTCCACTCCCTACCCCAAAACCCACAACACTAACGCATTTTCTCCCCTGTTCCTGTGCCCCCACCACCGTCGTCGTCTAGTCCTCGAGCAAAACCGTTCCTCCTGCCATGGTGATCACGAGTCCCAGCCTCTACTCTAAGATCAACAAGAAGGCCAGAGGTCGGGATGAGCTCTTCCTTGTCGGTTTACTTTTGGGTGGGTTCTGGACTTCGGGGGCGCGGGGGGAGGGGGTTGGTGGTGTATGTTGGAATAAACCAAGCCAAGCTTCTACGCGTGCGCGTTGAGTACGTTGAGTGCGCGTGTGTGGCGTGAGCTGCCGTTCGTCGAGGCGTGCGTCTGTGCGGCTAGCTGCGGGCGTTAGTTGCAGCGACCGGTTCATGCGCGTGAGGGAGTGGCTCACGTTACACTGACGCCAGATCGCGAGGGTCTCGTGCGGACGTGTGCGCAAAGGCCGCATGAGTTAGTTGCTCAGGTGCTAAATAAAACACATGTAAGCTGTGTGTTCTGGGAGTGTTGGAAATACAGAAAAAAAACCCCGGCGTTGTGTCGCCGTTTCCGATGTTCTGTCGTCCGGCAAAAATCCTCGCGTTCTAGTGTTTGATCTTGGGCAAGTTCCTTCATTTGGTAGCAGAGCCGGTGAAGTTCGACAGCAAGCTGATGGCCGGTGACGAGCGTACGCCGCCATCGTCTCCGAAGGCTCGCATCGGCGACCCGAAGTCCGGCGGTGTACACCACGTGAGGTCATGGTGGAACGCGTCGTCAAGGAGTCCGACGGGTCGGTGGAGTTCCCGGTGTTGACGCGGGCCAATTACCACGAGTGGGCGTTGGTGATGCAGGTGAACTTGGAGGCGCTCGGGCTCTGGCATGCCGTGGAGACGAGCGACGTCGAGCGTCGCGAGGATCGGCTGGCGTTGGCCACCATCCTACGCGCGGTGCCGACGGAGATGCGCTCAGGTCTCGCCGTGAAGAAAAGCGCCAAGAAGGCATGGGCGACTGTGAAGGCGATGCGGATGGGCGACAAGCGCGTGCAGGAGGCGAACGCGCAGAGGCTCCTCAAGCAATTCGAGAATGTGGCATTCAACGTTGGTGAGTCCATCGACAAATTCGCCATGCGCCTTGGCTCCCTCGTTGCAGAACTGCGCGAGCTAGGGGAGAACATTGAGGAGGTGCGTGTCATCAAGAAGCTGCTTCGCGTGGTGCCGGCGAAGTACAATCAAGTCACCTTGTCCATCGAGATGCTCATGGACTTGAGTACGATGTCGCTCGAGGAGCTAGTTGGACGACTCCGAGTGGCTGAAGATCGATGCGGCGTCGAGGCGATTGCGGACGGCGTCGGGCAGTTGCTGCTCACTGAGGAGCAGTGGGAGGTGCGCCGGCGTCAGTGCAACGGCAAGCAACGAGCGCGCATGGACAACATCAAGAACAGCGGCCGTGCTAAGGGTGGTGGCCGGAGTGACGACGACAACGACGACGCGAGCAGCATGAGCTCGGTGGCAAGTAGACATTCGCGCCGTGCCAGGCGAGGAAGGTGCTACAACTGTGGTGTACGCGGCCACCTCTCCAGGGATTGCCGTGAGCCGAGGAAGGAGAAAGCACTGCTCGCTGAAGCCGACGATGAGCCAACTCTTCTGTAGGTCGAACGCGTGGGGGTGTCGTGGTTTAGGGGGTGATTGTTGGAATAAACCACGCCAAGCTTCTGCGCGTGCGCGTTGAGTGCGTTGAGTGCGCGTGTGTGGTGTGCGCTGCCGTTCGTCGAGGCGTGCGTCTGTGCGGCCAGCTGCAGGCGTTAATTGCAGCGACCAGTTCATGCGCGTGAGGGAGTGGCTCACGTTGCACTGATTCCGGATCGCGAGAGTCTCGTGCGGACGTGCGCGCGAAGGTCGCATGAGTTAGTTGCTCAGGTGCTAAATAAAACGCATGTAAGCTGTGTGTTCTGGGGTGTTGGAAATACAGAAAAAACTCGGCGTTGTGTCGCCGTTGCCGGCGTTCTGTCGTCCGGCAAAAATCCTCGCGTTCTAGTGTTTGATCTTGGGCAAGTTCCTTCAGTGTAATGGTGATGGTTCTTTATTTGAACTTTGCAGGGGACTAATTTCTGGTTGTTGCTGCTGTTCTTGGTGTTTTTGCAGATCTCCAGTACAAGGACTTCCACACGGACCAGAAGTTTACCCTCACCACTTATGCCATCAATGGAGCTGTGAGTGTTACTGGCGTCTGATTGCTTTTACTGGGTTTCTTCTTGAGGTATTGGTGTTAGTGTTATGCCCTAAAGGCAATCATGTAGATCATTGTATTACTTCTATCACTTTTATGTTTATAATATTTTGAATAATATGTTATTTTGTCTCTTAAATAAATATCTTTCGTATTGATCAACAATTATATTACTTATTTGTGGAACTCTTTATTCATGTTTTGATGTTATTCTAAATTATATATGATTTTATATTATTATGTGAGATAATTATGATTTATAGATAAGTACAAGTATTGATTGATGATCAAATTTCACGGATCAACGAATTATGATATAGGGATATCAAATCAATAATTTGGATACATATTAGAGAACATGGTGTTAGATTGACCCCATCTTGAGATATTGTTGAAATTGTTATGTTTTTATGTGTCATTAGTTGGTCTCAAACAACCAACAAGCAATGATGATGTATAATCTTTGTACCTAAGATCAGCATAGTTTACTACATATATAATAGTATATTTAGAGATTGCCAAATGCTACTTCGTAACAGGTTAGTTATAAAGGTAGCTTTTAGGTATGCTATGAAACATGAGGAGGAATGTGATTGGTCGGACATATGATTTTCCCTTCCTACATAACATGAGAGATATCGCTTGGCCCCTCGATGTTGTTAGATAAAGGAAGTGTATGGCATAAGAGAGATATCTTTTTGCCCCTCGATGTGGTCGAATAAAGGAAGTGCATGGCCATACCACGAGTGGCCAAAGAGTCGACCATATGAAGTTATCCATCATTAGATCAGAAAAAAATTGAACAGTCTATGGATGACACGTTTCTCACCTGGATTTCGATCGAGTAGCGTGAGGCAAAAGGAGAATACGTAAATAGATCGTTTATTGCGACCATATACGAAGTGGATATGTGGGTATAGTAACTGTTCGTGAGCTAGTCAGATATATCACAAACTGGTCGTATGGGGATACAGTCTAGTCATAACCAGATACGAGCTGATCGTAAGGAGTTACGAACTGATCGTGAGTGACTAAGACCTAGTTGCAGGTCATATTACATAAAGTTCGTCCAATTTGATCTTTATGTATATTTGGGGGATCAATATGTTCTGCTATGGACCGCTACCGACCAATGAGTGGAAAGATGTTTCCAGGTTACAACCAAGTATACATGAACCTATAGTATCACACACTTAACGGATTGGAACAATAAGGATCCAGATGATAAAATTTCAAGTGGGGATACGATCTTTACTCGTATTAGATAAGGATATGGTCAGGGGCTCTATAAAAAGGGTGCACTGGGTTATGAAAAGAGAGAGACATCGCACCACCCACTGAAACCCTAGCTGTCTCCTTTCGAAGGCCCTGTTGTGTGCGCTGATGCTAGCACAACGTTCCATCCTTAGACATGCCGATTTCGGTGGAGGTGCTGCTGCGACTAAGGCGCTGATTGAGACGATCTGAGAAGAAAACAATCGGCTCATGAAGATTGACTACTATTAGAGGACGCTCGGCTTTTGAAGATCGTTTTTCAAAGACGTTGAACGATCGTCCACTTCCATTACACTGACACGCGCTACATTGAACCGGGCTGCTACAACTCATCTTTCGCTGCACTATGCATCTAGAGGTAACAATCCATAACTTCTTACTCATATGTCTTTCTGGTTCACGCGGTAGCAATTTTAATTTGCGTTAGTGTAGCCTACTCATGATCCCAACAATTGGTTGGCATGCTTTGATTGTTAGTATTGGTAGTTTCAAATGGTTTGAGTAGGATTTAGGTTTGTTAGTGTGTTAGTGGGGTTTTAGGTTTGTGGATGTGGTGGTTAGTGGTGGCTCAAGAGGGTTGGAACTCCTTTGTGTGGGCAAATTGGGGTGTGTTTGTGGCATTGTACCGTGGGTTTACTGGTGTGCTAGGGTTTTGAGGGTTGGTTAGATTTTGGGTTGTGTAACTTGCGTTGGAGAGCACGAAGATTTAGGACTGCCTTGGAATAGTTGGTGAATGAGAAGAGGAATTTAGCTGATTTTGGCTTGGATTTAGATGTTTTTGTTGGGTGTAGTTGAGTTTTTGTAGTTCAATCAATGGGTGATTGTGTCAGGTTTCTGTTTTGTTACACTTACATATATGACGTTTCTATGTTGGTGCTAGTTTTCTGGTTTTGGATTGAGCTGGGAGTATATTTGTAAATAACTTAGGGATTCAGTTGACAGATTCACAGTGATAGTTTTGAAGGTTTTAGCTTGCCTACTTCTTTGGTCTTGGCATTTGTAGCCGCTGCGAGTCTCTGCAGTTGCATGGATATCTTTTGGATTGTTGTTAAGGGATCCAAAATTTGTGCGTGAAGTATGTTTTAATTTGTTTAAGTTTCAAGGTGGTGTGTGTGTAGTCACCGTTAGGTTAGAATTATTGTTGTTTGGGATATAGAACTTGGGATGTTGATTGCAATTTGGGATGAACATCCAATTATTTATGCATGATTCAGATTGCAAGTGAAGATTTATGAAAGTATGAGGTGTCCATGTATTGTTACTTGTTAGATTCTATGTTTTATTGATGGTTTTTGTGGATTCTGGCTTGATCAAAGTGACATTTGGGGTAGGAACAAACTGGGTGCTCTAATGGACGATGAATAATATGATGCTTTAGTATTGCAGTTTCCACCAAGTGAGTGAACTGAATTTTAGAATGAAAGAAATACCAATCTGTTATTCATCAGGTGTCATACCCTGCGGTTTGTGCCTTTGTGGATCATTTCTTTACCTCCTATAGTTTAGCATCTGCGAGCGCAGTGTTAATACATTAAGATAAAGTGTTTTTGGATGTTTTGAATTTGATGTTTTGGTATCAACATTTTAGTTTTAGAGCTACTGTCACTCTGCCAAGTTTTCTATATTTTTTGGATTCAGATATTGTGTTTGCACCAGGGAAAAATCTTTCGGCGCAGGAAAATTTTCGTTGCCCAGCGAAAGGACCGAAAGCAACAAAATTTCGGAATTTCGTTGAAGATTTCGTCCGAAATTTTCAAATAGAATTTGAATTTTGATGAAATTTAACCAAATTTTGAATGAAATTTACATAAATTTCAAATATAACAAAATTCGGCCAAAATTTGGCCGAATTGTTTTTCTTTCGTTGCCTGACGAAAGGGCCGAAATTTTGGACCCTTTCGGACGAATTGTGAACCCTGGTTTGCACACAGACAAAGTCATGATGTTATGTTCAGATCTTGTAGTCTGACCTTTAGAAGCAAAACAAACCAAAATTGGCGGGCAACCACACATGAGATCAAGAGGTGGTTGATGGTTTCCTCCTCTTGGTCACAAAGCAGGCAGCAGGGGGGTGTTGCAATCCTCGGCGCGCCAGACGGTCCGCAGTCCAGCATTTATTATGTGCAGCCAGCCACATAAAGAAACGACATTTATTTGGGGCCCAAGCTCTCCAAATTCGCTCCCAGGGTCTAAATTCAATGCCTCCCTGAAAAAAGCCTTCATAAGCTGATTTTGCTGAATAAATTCCATTGGCAGTGAAACGCCAAATGTGTTTATCTTCTAAAGCGGGTTGCAGCTCCACCTGAGAGAGGAGATCCCAGAGATCCAAAAAAATCAACAATGGCTCCAACCGTCATTGCTCCTATCAAATCCGCAGTCCAGTTGTGACCCGTGAGTGCCTCCCTCACCGTGCGCTTATTGGCATGTCTCTTGGGAACCAAAGCAAAAATACGAGGTGCCAGATCAGCGATCCTTTTCCCATGGATCCATCTATCTGTCCAGAAGAGGGTGCGAACGCCATTACCGACCTCAGTGTAAATTGCAATGGAGAAGAAGGACCGGACACAGTGGTGAACTTGGATCGGAAAGGAGGCCCAAGACCTGTCAGGATCAACCTTCTGAAGCCAAAGCCATCTCATTCTAAGGGCCCATCCCATCCGCTGGAGGTCAGAGATACCAAGACCCCCGAGCTGAAAAGGCCAGCAAGTTTTGTCCCACGCCACAAGACAATGTCCTCCCTTAGTTTCTTTTCTTCCTCTCCACAGAAAACTTCTACGGATTTTGTCTATTTCTTTAATAGCCCACTGGGGGAGATCAACTGCCATGGCCAAGTAGACCACCATAGAGGTTAACACAAATTGCACCAAAGTTTTTCTGCCCATCCTTGTTAGCAGCTCTGCTTTCCAACCCGGAAGACGATCAGCGATCTTATCAATAATAGGCTGCACATCAGCCCTTGTTAGCTTCCGAAGGGAGAGGGGCACACTAAGGTATTTGCAAGGGAAATTCAAAACTTCGCAGGGAAGATGCTCATTGACTATAGCAATCTCTGTCTCAGAACAATGAATGGGGAATATGTTGCTCTTTTGCATATTGGATTTGAGACCGGAAGCTTCACCAAATAAATGAAGAATACCCATAGTGACCTCCAAATCCATGGTATCTGGCCTAAGAAAGATGACCACATATCAGCATAAAGGGAGATCCGGTGTTGCAAGGCTCGAGTAGAGAGGGGTTGGAGGAACCCTTCTCTAGCGGCCTTAGAGAACATGTGGCTTAAGATGTTCATAACAAGAATGAAAAGCATTGGGGAGAGGGGATCTCCTTGCCTCAACCCACGCTTATGAAGGATGACCTCCCCGGGAATCCCATTGAGAAGGACTTGCGAAGAAGAAGTGCCCAGTAGCCCACATACCATGTCGCACCAAATGGAGCCAAAACCCATGTTTCTCAAAACCTCAAGGATGAACAACCAGGAAACAGAATCAAAAGCTTTTGTTATATCTAGCTTGAGAAGGATACGAGGCTGCCCTTGATGATGAAGAAATCTTTCCCCTCAGCTGGGTGAGCTCTCCTTTGAAGATTGGTGGTCCAGATCACACAACGCAGTTCATGGTCAGGTCCGGCAAGGCCTTAACTCCATCATCATTTTGGGGGCTTGGTCTCTTTGGAATCTTCGCAATCGCTGCATCTTTGATGGGGTTGTGCCAGACGTTAGGACCCTCTTGTCTTTTGTCATTGAGGAGATGAGGATTTGGGGTCTGGTCGGAGCAAAGGGTATCTCATACTTAACTGCCCCGCCACAGATCTTGGGTTAGATCCCCTCTGGTCGAGGTCGATCTTGCTTCTGTATCATAGGCTAGTTTCCTAGAGCAGGTGTGGTGTGTGTTTTTGGGTTTGTAAGGTTTATGTAAGCTTTTTTCCCTTCTTAATGCAAAAGATACGCAGTTCTCCTGCGTGTTCGAGAAAAAAATGATGTTATGTTCATTAATTGGAGTTATGTTCATTTGATTCAGCAATGTAGGATTCCTAGCGTGCTTTTATGCGACATGTTTTTTTATAGTTATTACATTGAGGAAATAGGTAGATGAAGCCGTGCAAAGGGCTTAGCTTTTAGAATGTAACCATTGCAAGACTAGATTCTAGAATGTGTATTGGTTTCTTTGTGCAGGACTGTTGTCGATATGCTAGCTCACTTTGTCCACTGCTTTATAGAGATGGTTCCTACTCTCTGGGGGTCAGATCGTTTTTAGAGTATAAATAGATACATATGTTTGCTTATGTCAAAGCAGCCTGACAAACAATGATCCAATCACACTTATTTTTTCAGCCATTGTCGAACTTACACTGTCCAAATTCCAAAACCTTACAATGAGTATATTTATTTTATTTTGTAATGGAGTGATGCACGTTTTGATGATATTAGTGGTCATAGATGGGTATATATTTTCATTGTTGAGCCTTAATGGCCCTGGGAATCCAGCATAATAATATAGAACAGATTATGAATGAGCGATAACATCTTTTTTCCTAAGCCTATTTTTTTCCCATGACATGTGTATTGCCTTTGTATTTGCCAGTCCACTGACAAATGTCTAAAATTCATGATGTTGTCGTGCATATCTCTTATCCACATCATTATATGGATTGTCAGTTACAAATGCCATGAACTCTTGCGTTCACAAGTGATGTGCTGGAAACTAGTGTGTAGATTTTTTTTTCTACTATTGATTGATTTGATTTGTGTTTATTCTTTTTTTTCCAGCTGTTAGCTACAAGCACCACTGAAAATCTTGGTGCACCAGGCTTGAAGAAAATTGTAACCATTCCTATTCCATATCAGACTGCTGGAAAGGTACACAGCTTCATATTTTTCCAGACTTGTTGGGTCTTTCTTTGTTCAAATTGATTTTTGTTTTGACTCTCTCTACCTTGTGGTTGCAGGCTGAACTCCAGTACTTGCATGCTTACGCTGGTATCTCACAAATGCAGATCTTGTTGCTGCTGTGACGCTGTAAGTGTTTTTCTTCTAACCAGTCCACTGTAAACTACTTACCAATTTGCAACGAGTGTCTTAAATGTTTCCGGTGTTTACCCGTCTGTTACCTTCTGTGAGGATGCATTTCTCTCTACCTGGCTTCTTTGAAACTCCTAAAGGCAAAGTGATTTTGGAAGGGTTTAAGCTCCTTTGTTTAGTAATTTATTACTATTATTTGCTTTTGATATTCCATGCATGATCTCCATGCCTTTTTGGTATGAATGACGGTGAATGATTTCGCATTCCAGGAACAACAAAGGGGATAGCCTCACTGCGTCGTACGACCATTTGGTGAAAGAGACAAACACAGCTTTTGGACGGGAGATCAACCACAGCTTCTCGAGCAATGAGAACACCGTCACCTTCGGGGCGCAGCATGCCGTGGACCCTCTCACCAGTGTGAAGTTGCGTTACAACAACTACGGCAATATCATGTTCAGTGCCCTCATGCAGCACGAGTGGAGGCCCAAGTCATTCTTCACCCTCTCCACTGAGGTCGACACCATAAGGCGATCGACAAGATCTCCAAGGTCGGGCTGTCGCTGGTTCTTAAGCCTTGATGATGATGCCGATCCCTTCTTAGTCATAGGATGGTAGCTCTCCATATCAGCGCCTGAGGTCGAGTGAAGTAAGTCTCGCCTGAGGTCGAGTGAAATAAGTCTAGTAAACCTTTTGGATCAACTTCGGTGCCATGGCTTCTCGATTCTGCAAACTTGCCCTTTCGTAGTACCATTTGTATAATATAGGATAGATTGAAGAAGAGTATTGCGGTCAATGCAGCACGCAATCAACCGATTGCCGCAGCTTTGTATTTATACGCTGTTGTTGGATGATAAACAACACCTTATCCGTAGCATTAACAAACTACAGATTACTACAGCTAGCAGATATTCTGCTGCTCTTATCTGCTCGGTTACAACAAGAGATTCTACTCTTATGATCTCTAGATAGAGATAAGTACAATTACTTGGAACGGGGCCTCCAGGATGGCCGTGTGAAGGCTTCCACATGAGTTGCAGGTTCAACTATAGCGGAAAAGGCTCGTTTCCGTGGATCATATCTCACAGTGCCACGGAAAAGGCTACTGAAGATGGTGGTACTGAAGAGGCAGATTTCACAGGAGAGTTTGCAAAGGGAAAAAAATACTTACTAAAAACATCTCTAAAAATATAGACACGACGAGTCAGCACATGTAAGCACTTATATCCCTTATGTATGCTATTGTAGCCCAAGAACACACATTGTTGTGGTCAAAATTGTAGCTTACGTGCATGTATGGTCACAACTTGGGCCAACAAGCACACCCAAAGATTTTGAGAAGGGAATAATCTGTTGGTTTTGCAAGGGCATTCCGGTAATTTCCCAATTGAAAAAAAGAAAATGCGAGAGAGAGAGAGGTGGGGCCCACCTGTTAGTGGGCCAGTCGAGGTGATAAGGGGAGGAGACTGCGTCTTCTCCCATGACGGTTCGCGTGCGCGTGTGCTTTGTCTTCTCGCGTGCGGCACGGAGCTGCTTTGACCGCGTCTTTCGGGGCGACCGAGTCGGGCGGTGGCGACGATGAAGGAGGCACCACCGGCGTGGGTGCTTCAGCGCCAGCCGTGACGGTAGCCCGCGGGCCTCCGCCCCACTCCCCTTTAAATGGCGCCTCTCCTCTCTGTGTTGGCCGAAAGCAGTAGTAAGTCCTCCCCTCTCTGATCTCAAATCTCTCTCAGTGGTTCTTCGATCTTGAGTTTTGAGAGCCGCCGGCTGGGTTTCCTCCTGTCGCCATCAGTTGAGGAGCGCAAATCGCCGTTCTAGGGTTTCCCCGTATAGTTTCCTTGAGCCTCTTCTTCGATTTGGCCGAGAGGAAAGGTTTGGGTTAACCTCTAGAGGCTGATTTTGGCTCGGACTTGTGCTGTGATTTGTGACCTGTTCTTGGTGTTCACGAGCGTTCTCGGCTGGAGCTCTCGTTGATCTTGTGCGGCGTCAACCCTAACCTTCGTCTCCGGCGTCGGCTACCCGAGGTTGGAGTGGGCATTGTATATCCGTCAGCCACTCTCCTCTTTTGCGGCAGCATAGAGGGGTGCTAGGTTTATTGGGACAGCGTTGCATGCGTGCCTTGCTTCATTCAGTTTCTTCACGTTGATTTCGAGTATCACCACTGTTGTGAGTACATTAGCTGCTGGTTCTTTGCAATTTTGATATCTACTTCACTGGCTTGAAAATTGCAAAGATCTGTCTTTGGACTACTTGCTCTGTGATGAAGTGACACAATACTGAGATTATATATGAATGTGATGGTAGATTAGTCTTGAGCCTCAGTTGACGTGTTTTTTACTTTCACTGATCATTGCAATTGTTGTTCTGTTCTTGCTTATCCCTGTGCTAGATCTATTCAGTGGTTAATATTGGTCTCTTCTGACCTTTGCTGAACCCTGTTATCCTGTTAATTAAATAGTAGTCTCTGTGATTGAATGAAAGATTGTTTTTAGGGGTTTTTCAGCTCTGTCCAGAAAGCTATTTTCGTGATTTGTTAGTGTTTGTTAAATAGAAAGGTTTAATTTGAGTTCAAGATCTAATCTATAACTGTCATATATAATCAAGATTAGATTTTATCATGGCAAAGATGGCCAAGATTAAATCTTGTGCAACTAGCCTTCTGAGAGCACTTAAGAGAACTCAATTTATTGATCATATACTGAATCTGGTCATATATGTTAAGTTTTTATTGAGATTAGCATTTAAATGTACTAGTATACTTGAGGCCATGCTAGTCTTGAACTCTTATATGACTTTTATGTTGAATATATGTTTCTTTTGCAATGACTTAAATGATTCATATGTTAATACGTTGGTTAAGTCATTTCTATGCCATGTTTGTCATGCTTGTCTATTTATTATTATTGCTGGAATTAAATTAAAAATTATGCTTATACCACATATTTTACAACATAATCAAGCTCAGAACCAACTAATCGCTCTAGAGGAGTAGAATCATTGATTACTTTGCTAGGCAACCGATTGATCAGATAGCATGTTGTAAGGAAGGACTCATCCCTAAAACCAACAGGAACGAAAGAGTGGGCAAGAAGAGCTAAGCCGACTTCAACAATGTATCGATATTTCTCTTTGTGGTGCTATTTTGTTGATGAGTTTGAGGGCACGAAACTCAACGTTGAATGCCTATTCTCTCAAAGAAAGCATGTAATTTTGGTATTAACGCCCCCAAATCTCTGCAGCTATTTTGTTGATGTGTTTGAGGGCACGAAACTCAATGTTGAATGCCTATTCTGTTATGGCTGGGAACTTGACTTTATTGATCTGGAAACCCTAAGGCTGGTACGAGATGAGTCCGATCTCCTCCCTTGGAGGTTAGATCTAATAAACTCTTCTCCCCCCCTCTAATTCCCCAAAGGGTTACATATATATAGCCATAGAGGCTAACTAATCCCTATAATTTTGCTTATCTTTCCTTTTATTCCTCTTATCTGCCAAACAAAGCTACCAGCGGAAAAACTATTAAGAGATATAACAAACTTGCCAACTCATGTTGTGGGCGCTGGATTGGACTTCTTGCGGCGAGTATAAGTTTTGCCGACAAAAGCGTCCACAACACTACCTCCGTCCTGGAGAAACAGCTCGTCCTCGAGCTGGAAAGTGGGGTGGTTTTCTCTGAAGACTCGGGGCTTCCCGTGTTACTTCAGTGGTGGCGGCCGACCCAACGGACAAGCAACTCCCATTGGCCACGGTTGAGACGGGCGCGGATGATGGACTCCGGCGTTGGAATTACATGGCCACGGGAGATTGGTGGAAGAGGCACCATTGCAGAAGGAGGAGTGCCAACAAATTGCTTGAGGAATGCAACATGGAAAACATCATGGATCTTAGCCTTGGGTGGTAGCTGGAGCCGATAAGCTACGGGACCCACGCGCTCCACAATCTGATATGGTCCATAGTAGCGTGGTGAAAGTTTGCCGCCGGATTTGGAGGTGATCCCTGCTGCCGTGCGGTGATGAAGACGAAGCCATACCCAGTCGCCGGCGCTGAACTGGATGTCACGATGAGCCGCGTCATAGGACAACTTCATGTGAGTCTGAGCCTGGAGCAGCCTCTCGCGTATGTCTGCCAGGAACGCGTCCCGCTCAGTGAGTTGTTTGTCCAGAGCGGCGACGCGCGCCACGCCAGGTTGATAGCTCGCCATTGTCGGTGGTGCCCGGCCATAGACCACCTGAAATGGAGTGGTTTGGAGCGCCGTTTGGTAGGACGTGTTGTAGCAGAACTCGGCCCAAGGCAGCCAACGCAGCCAACTGCGAGGTCTGTCGCCAGCAAGACAGCGGAGGTAGACGCCCAACACCCTGTTTGTTACCTCGGACTGGCCGTCGGTCTGCGGATGAAAAGCAGAACTGAGGCGTAGTTCCACGCCGGTCAAAGCGAATAATTCCTTCCAGAATGTGCTGGTGAAGACGGGGTCGCGGTCGCTGACAATAGAGCAAGGTATGCCATGAAGCCGGACGATGTGGTCGAAGAAGACGCGTGCCACTGAAGTCGCCGTATAGGGGTGTCCGAGGGCGATGAAGTGGGCGTATTTGGAGAAGCGGTCCACCACTGTGAGCACGACGGATTTGCCCCCCACCTTGGGAAAACCTTCGACGAAGTCCATGGCGATGTCTGCCCAAACCGAGCGTGGGACTTCAAGCGGTTGAAGGAGCCCAGCTGGATGAAGATGCTCGGTTTTGTTCTGTTGGCAGACATTACAGCCCTGCACAAATTCACGGACAAGCCGATTGGCGTGAGGGTTATAGAAAGACGCCCGCAGACGATGAAGTGTCTTCTGAACGCCTTCGTGTCCGGCGCCGTGGGCCGTAGCAAGGATCTGTGGCCAACAAGCTGAAGACTCGGGAATGTATATTCGGCCCCGGTGAAGAACGAAACCGTCGACCATGGTCCAGGATGCGCCGGCGACGCCTTGTTCCACTTCGGTGCGTTTGGCCATGATGTCCGGTAAGTGTTCGGCCTCCCGCCGGAAATCGTCGAACAACGCCAAATCAGGTTGAGAGATGGCGCAGGTAGAGACAGCTATGGTCTCCTCGTCACGGCGAGACAGCGCGTCGGCGGCCGTGTTCAATCGCCCAGGCCTGAATTCAACCGAAAAATCATACCCGAAAAGGCGACTCACCCACGTGTGCTGAGGGATGGTGGAAAGCCGCTGGTCGAGGAGGTATTTGAGGGCGAAATGATCCGTGCGCACGGTGAAGGAGCGCCCCCACAAGTATGGACGCCAGTGGCGAACGGCTTTGACCAAACCTATGAGCTCACGCTCATAAGCTGCCAATTTGGCATGTTGCGGTGCGATGGCCCGGCTGAAGAACGCGATGGGACCGGCGCCTTGGTGGAGGACGGCGCCGAACCCAGAGCCGGAGGCGTCGCAGTCGACTGTAAATCCCTTGGAGAAATCGGGAAGCTGGAGAGCAGGGCCGGATGTCAAGGCTGCTTTCAATTGCAAGAAGGCGTCGGAGGCCGCCTGTGACCAGCCAAACGCGTCCTTCTTCAGTAGCGCCGTCAAAGGAGCGGCGATTGCGCCATAGTTGCTGATGAAACGGCGATAGTAGCCCGTGAGGCCGAGGAAGCCGCGAAGCGCCTTGATAGTCCGGGGCTGAGGCCATTGTTGGACGGCCTCTACCTTGGTTGGGTCCATGGCTACTCCGGCCGCCGAAATAACGTGACCCAAGTATGCCACTGAACGCTCGGCGAAGGAGCATTTGGAGCGTTTGAGGACAAGTTTGTGGGCGCGGAGGGTGGAAAGGACCGCGCGCACATGACGCAAATGGTCCGACCAGGTTGAGCTGTAAATCAAGATGTCGTCGAAGAAGACGAGTACCGAGCGGCGGAGGAAAGGCCGAAGGACCTCGTTCATCAAAGCCTGGAAGGTGGAGGGCGCGTTGGAGAGACCAAAAGGCATCACGACGAACTCGAAGTGGCCATGATGTGTGCGAAACGCCGTCTTGTCGATGTCCGCTGGGTGCATGCGGACCTGATGGTACCCACTGCGGAGGTCCAACTTGGTGAAGAAGGTGGCGCCTTTAAGCTCGTCGAGAAGCTCGTCGACCACCGGTATGGGAAAAACGTCGCGCACAGTCTTGGCATTGAGGGCGCGGTAGTCGACGCAGAAGCGCCAGCTCTCATCTTTCTTGCGCACCAGGAGGACGGGAGAGGAGAACGCCGAAGTAGTAGGCCTGATGATGCCTTGGGTCAGCATCTCGGCGCATTGATTCTCGATCTCGTCCTTGAGTAGCTGAGGGTAACGATAGGGCCGCACGGCGATTGGCGGAGTCCCTGGTAGCAGCGTGATGCGATGATCCAAGTGGCGTGGAGGTGGCAGCCCGGTTGGTTCGGCGAAAATGTCGGCGAACTCGGCCAGGAGCAGGGACAGTAAGTCCAATCGCTCCATAGCGTGGAGCTGGGGCGGTGTCGGAGCATCCAGTCCCTGCCACTTCACGCGGTAAGCGCCACGCCAAAAAGCCATGGATTGGCGCTCAAAATCCCAGAGGATGGGTCCCAATGTCCTGAGCCACTGGCATCCGAGGACCAGATCGTAGTCATCGAGGGGCAGGACATACAGGTCGATGCAGAACTCCTCCTCTACGATGGTCACCGCCACCTGCTTGCATATTCCATCGGATGGGACGCGGTCACCGTTGGCGACGCCTACTGTCAGGCCGGGTCGCGGCTCCGGTTTCAGGCCAAGGCGGCGCGCTGTAGAGGATGCCACAAAGGAATGAGTGGAGCCGGAGTCCACCAGGGCACACAGCCGCGCTGGCCCGAGCGTGACCGGCAGATGCATGGTGGCCGGTGTTGCGATGCCAGTAAGGGCGTGAAGGGAAATCTCGATGTCGGTGTCGGACGATGAGTCCTCCGCCCCCGTGCCGTCGACCGGAGCATCATCAGTCAATTCCATCAAGTACAAGCCCTTCATGGAGCAAGACTTATGGTGGTCTCTGGTGAATTTCTCCGGGCAGTTGAAGCAGAGGCCGTCCGCCCGGCGCTGGGCCATCTCTTGTGGTGTGAGTCGCTTGAAGCGAGTACCCGCCGGTGGTGCGGCCTTCGTTGGGGCCGGCGGAGTGTAAAGCGGCGCCCTGGCGGCCGGAAGCGGTGTACGCGGTGTAGCCGCCGCCGTTGATGCCGGGCGCTGTGCCGGTGTAGGACGCGGAGGCACGCGGGCGGCGCTGATATCCTCGTCATCCTCATCCATGTCCAGGCGACGTTCGAAGGCACGCGCGAGCCCCATAGCGTCGTCGAGGGTCGCCGGACATTGAAGCTCGACATCAGTCTGAAGAGGGTTGCGGAGGCCAGCGGTGAATATATCAATCTGTTGCTCCTCCGTGATATTCTTGCACCGGGCCAACAAGGGTAAGAATTTGGCCTGGTATTCCTCCACGGTGCCGGTACGGCGGAGCTTCATGAGAGCGCCGAGAGCGTTGCTGCGCAGGGGAGGGCCGAAACGACGCTGTACGCGCTCGACGAATTCCGGCCAGGTTGGTGCGCCGCGGTTCTGCTCCAGGCGGTAGTACCAATCTTGGGCGGCATCTTCCAGGTAGAAAGAAGCGATCCAAACCTTCTCCTCCGATGGTGTGCGTTGTTGACGAAAAAATTGTTCCGCCTTGTGGAGCCAGACCACCGGGTCCGTCGCGCCATCATAGCGGGGGAAACGGAGTTTGTGAGCGGCCTGGTGGGACACAGGCGGCGGCTCCATGGGAAGGGCCTCCTTCTTGCCGCCGCGATCGGAGTCCTCCGCTTCTAGCCTGTCAGACTGCAGGCGGTTGACGGCGACGGAAAGACGGCTCTGGTCGCCCTTGAGGGTGGTGATTTCCGACTTGATGGAGGTGAACTCGGCGAAGATCTTCTCCATGGAATCCCGAAAATCGGCGGAGGTGAGGGCGTCGCCCATGATTAGGCGCAAGAGCCGAAGGCAGGCGCAGGATCAGCAGGCTGATACCAAAGATGTTATGGCTGGGAACTTGACTTTATTGATCTGGAAACCCTAAGGCTGGTACGAGATGAGTCCGATCTCCTCCCTTGGAGGTTAGATCTAATAAACTCTTCTCCCCCCTCTAATTCCCCAAAGGGTTACATATATATAGCCATAGAGGCTAACTAATCCCTATAATTTTGCTTATCTTTCCTTTTATTCCTCTTATCTGCCAAACAAAGCTACCAGCGGAAAAACTATTAAGAGATATAACAAACTTGCCAACTCATGTTGTGGGCGCTGGATTGGACTTCTTGCGGCGAGTATAAGTTTTGCCGACAAAAGCGTCGACAACATATTCTCTCAATGAAAGCATGCAATTTTTGGTATTAATGCCCCCCCCCCCCCCCAACTGTTTTGAATGGAAAGGATCTTTTTATCTAACAAGTGTTCAATATGAGATTGAAATTTAAGAAAGACAGTGGCGACATCGGATATGTACTTCGATAAATAAATCAAAGTAAACGACTATAGTTTTGATAGCCATTGATAGATTTAATGGTTGGCCCCAGACATCTGAGTACAGAAGCTCTAAAGGACTAAAACAAGAACTAGTAGATGTGGGAAAAGGTAATTGGTGGCTCTTGTGACAGCTTGGCTGCAAGGAGGGCTCTCTTAAACAAGGCAATAGCATCGGGCGCAATGGGATACAATCCCCCTCACATGTGCCTTGCAGAAGAAGATTCTTTGTAACCCAATCATTTACAAAGAAATAGTTTGGATAAAATTCAAAGAATATATTGTTATTGGTAGCAGGACGATGGACAGAAAGGAGATTTTTAGTTATGTTGGGAACGTGCATGGTAACCGAGGTCAGCAAGGAGTCCTAGTCAGAGTCCAAACCAGCCAAAAGCTAGATCACGATTTCTTCTCCATTGAGGGGCTGCCCGATGGCAACCAAGGTGTCGGTCAATCCCTTCACCTTGTTGAAGTACTCAATTGCAGAGAGCTCATTCTTCAGGTTTTCTAGCTGCATTTTGATCTGCATAACACGAGCCCATGATTGAGGCAAAGAGCTGCTCAAGTGTGATCCAGATTTCACGGTAAGTATTGAGAAAGAACTTCCTCCGAGAGAGAAGAAAGGAGGGCACTGAGAACTGTTGGATCTTTTTGCAACCATTGGGCACCTGAGATGCTCTGCACTAGTGGTTTTAGTCACCATCTTCTCAGGGCAGGGATTAGATCCGTCGATAAAACCAAGAAGCTGCTGACTTCTCAGGTAGGGCTAAAGGAGGGAGTAGGAAGCAAATCGACCTAAGAGGAAGTTAGGATGCCGGCGGAGGTGTTGGAAGCAGCACTGGATGTCAACATTACTATGGATTAGATTGGCCCTGATACCATGTAAAATATAGGATAAACTAAAGAAGAGTATTGTGATCAGTGGCGCACACAATCAACCCATTGCCACAGGTCTGTATTTATATGCTGTTGTTGGATGGTGAACAACACCTTATCAGCAACATTAACAAACTACATATTACAGCTAGCAGATATTCTGCTTATCTGCTCGGTTACAACAACAGATTCTACCCTCTCTCTATAGGGATAAGTACAATTACTTTTAAAACCATTTTGAGTACAGTACTTTCCCCCAGCTTGTTTTAGATGTTCAAACTAAATCAGCGATTCGGGTAATTTGTCAATTCATACTTCTGATTTGATCGCTAGTTGCTGGCATCTTGCTTAATGCTTTTGGTTTTGATATGCTTGTACCCGCAAAAGGCTCGTATTATTCAGTTCCGCCTACCTGCCATCCTAAACTAGGCAAAATTGGCCTTGTTAACATCCACGCACTATTCACCAGTCGTTCCCTTGCGAAGCCATCGCTTCTAGCTGTTGTCCGTTTGAATTATCTGCCTTCGGGGGAAAATGAAATGCTATGTCGGGGATACAAAACTGCACGGGCAATTGGTATTTTTTTTTTTAGTTGTTGTCCGTTTGAATTATCTGCCTTCGGGGGAAAAATGAAATGCTATGTGGGGATACAAAACTGCACGGGCAATTGGTACTTTTTTTTTTGGAGAGTTACAAGGCGACGCACACCCACTCACACCACACACACGCACACATACATACATATCCCTTACACACGTAAGGCTAAGCAGAGGTTCGACAGCTTCGAGGCGCGGGCACACGTGTGTACCAAATAGACTGGTGTGTTTGGTTCGTGGATGGAGGTTGCATCGTATATCCTGACTCAGTGGATGCAGGCTGAGTGGAATCGTATTTCAGAAAAAGAAGATGTTTGGTGAGGCTGTATGAGCGGATACAAAAAAACTGAGATGTTGTTTGGTTGCCTGTATGAGCGGATGCAGTCTACCAAACCTGAGAGGCTGACACGTGGGACCGCATAAGATACACTGCATCCACTCATCCAGGATGACTAGTGAAGCTCATTTTGAGCGTATCCACCCATCTAGGATGAGGGTGTATTTTTGCATCCGCTCATACAGGCTGTATCCGCTCATACAGGCAACCAAACAGGCTCTTTCTCAGATTATACGGATCCACCCATCCAGGATGAAGAAGATACAGGTAACCAAACACACCCTAGGAGGCCCGAGCGAGCATGCACATCGAGCAGGACTGGGCATGCAGAGCAACCACGCGCTCAGCCAACTGAGCTGATCTCCGCAATTGGTACTTGGTACTTGAATATATGTACTTTATTGCAAATGTATGGTCTTACATAAGTCTTACATAGCTCCAGCATAGTGGAGGTATCTCCGCACGGGCAATTGATACTTGAATATATGTACTTTATTGCAAATGTATGGTCTTACATAAGTCTTACATAGCTCCAGCATAGTGGAGGTATCTCCGCAAATATGCAGAACACAAAGATAAATGAGCAGGCAATTTGCCTGCAGGCAAATAATGCACAACCGGTGGGTTCTGCATAGATCAAATGTGAACATACTTACAGATTTGCTTCAGTAAAATCCTTGCTGTAGGACAAATGCATCCATTGCCCTCGCTATCGCCTTTATTTGCACAAGCAGCAGTATCAGGTCCGCCACTTCAGCATTCTGATGCTGTTTCCTAGCTTTATGCTATTCAGATTTCCTCCTAAGAGCTAAGCTGAATAGTTTGTCTAGACGAGAGGCTATGCAAGTAGCGGCGCAACAAGTCTACGATGACACCTCCCAGACCTTGTAATCCTGTCCCTCGGCAGCAACAATCCAATCTATGGGACCGCTTGGCTCAAAGTGTCCTGAGCCAATCTTCATTGTTATCTTCTCATCAATCTCTGCCGCATATAAACTCCCTTCTGCCTTGAGTATCTTGATCTGTAAATGATGCATACCGCCATCAATTTAAGAAAGTATTGTCACTGCATATACGAAAATGACATATATGGAAGGAACAGTAGGAATTTGTTTAGCCACTTCTTTTTAGATCATTTGTTTAGCCACTTTCCTGTACATGTTTTGTACCTTGCTGCGGCAATGGATCTTTTGGCGATGTCTGACAGAGATAAATTTAGCAATCTCTGGTTGCAAGTGTGAAAAGATGTGATCATAGAAGACTGCTGGAGTGCCAGGATGCGTCAAAATGTATGCATATCCTTGCAACTCCATACCAAAGGGGAATCTCCAATGACCCTACAGATACACCAAGAACAATATTAGGAGGATCATGTAAAATAGGCAGTAGAAAAACTTGCACGAGCTTGAAGACCCCAATTTGGAGGTCGATGGATATCAAGCAAGATTTTCTCAGCATATAACTGAGCTTCATATATCTAGAGGATATTGTATTGTACCTGAGTAGAACCGGTGTCGTGATTTTCTATAAATGTGACTGCACGTGAAGGCCACCAACCTAATACTCCAGGAGGTTTTCCTTTTTCATCAGACAAGCGCCAATACTCAGATCTTTCCAGTGCCTGTATTGAAAATTCCATATTACAAATGCAGAACAAAAAAATAGGGAAACAGCAAATGTAGGAAAGGAGTACACAAGGTCGCAGCACTAGATTACAACAGCATCCTTCCCAAACGATGGGGAGGACTGGTCATTGCAATCTTAGATGAGTTAACTCTAATCAGGAAACCACTTTATAACAGATCAATCGACATTTAATGATTTGTCATAGAAGGGGAATAGTGAATACTATGCAAGATGCAAGTTTAATTAATTGACATTGTGATAGTTTTGCATTTTGCATCTCGCATAACAGTTGATAAAGCATTAACTACTTGTAGAGAAAATACTGAAGTATCAATTAGTAAAATTATATGATCCTCCTCTCAAAAGAAAAAAGATATATGATCCAACCATGGCCAAGAAATCTAGAGTTACCAAGTCACCCATAAGCACTATAGTAAATCTTTTAAAAAAAATGTTAGCTGAAATCTTACAGTATGAAGTATTCCTTTAGTGGTGACATCAAATGCACCAGCAGTTCCATTTGTAGCATTTATCCAGTCAACGATTCTCTGCCTGTGGGCATCTTGATTATAATCCATTTCACCATAAGTGTAGCTGAGAGAGTCCCAGTACTCTCCTACTGCAAAGTATGGTTCACTTGCTTCCAAGTAGTCTTTGACGTATCCACCCCAAAAACCACGAACAAAATCAAGTCTCCATCCATCATATCCGACTTCATTTCTGCAAGTCAAGCAGAACAACTATGAAAGAAACATGTGGTGTTGACATTTTGTGTAACACTCAGGTCTAATGTTCTACAATCCAATTTATCTCGTCCATCTAACGAAATATACCACATTAGGACTTGTAAGCTACCGTCCCCATATCGGAGTAGGGGGAAAATCACATATTCTGTCTCCAAAGGAAGGAAAGATAGTATTTCCTAGAAATTATCTGCTGATCCAAGAAACAGTTTCAGTATTAGTATAGGAAAGGCTCCTGCAATAACTTGGTTTCTTTGCCTCTTTCCACTTAATCTCAAAATCTACATTTTGTTGTAGGAGCTAAGGAGACTACAGTGTATATCCTTTTCCAAAGTGTGTAAAATATCTGGTGGTAGAGTGATGAGAATTTGTAGTTTCCAGTGCACCATTGTTCATTCCAATTTGTTGTAGAGCTAAGAAGACTACAGTATATATCTTATGCTTAAAAGTATTAGAAATTATAAGCAAATTCAGCTTTCGAAAGAATATGTGATGTGAGGCGAGAATACTAACACTCAACTGCAAATTAGGTTCAGAAATCATGCATGTACATGGAGCCTATTTACTTTGTTCTATGGCAATGCTGCAGCATAGGACCATTTGCACAGGTAATGTACATACAGTAACAAACAGTTAAGCATGAGAAGGCAGGAACTTTGGGCTTTGGCCAAGAAATGGCAGGATAACTGACCTCATCCAGCAAAGCCATTCTTTAAGATCATTCCTCACAAACTCTTGTGAGTGATCAATGTTTGGTGCTGCATGGAAGTTATCTCCACTGCTCTTGTTTCCTCTTCCCTAAAAGGACAAGAGTTTTACCCCCAACATACAACGGGAGTAGAATTTCACATGCTGCGTAATTTTAAGTGAACTAAAATGGTAAAAAGATGTAGAACAACATTATACTTTTCAATGACTGCTGAAGTTGAAGATATTTTTCCTTTTGGAACTCAGGTCAAGTTCCCTGAAGTTCTTTAAGCAACTTAAGTACCCATGCGACTGCATTTTTACTATCAATACTGAATATATGCAAATAAAAAATGTGAAGAGTTAATCAGGGTCTGTAAGTCATTCAGTGAGACTACCTTCAAGCATAATTTTGTTGGTTGAGTTAAGCCTATGTGTGCAGAACTTCAATAAGTCCATTGGAGTTAAATACTGGTGAAATGAAATTACTAATTCATGCGGAGGAACAATGTGATCCATTTTATGTATACATTTTTGCTATAAATTATAGCGGGGAAATGGAGGACACAAATAACCACAATAGGTGTTGATATTAGAGAATCATAATGATAGTCCCCGGAACCAGCTCTTAATTGGTGTAGTCAACGTGTAGGAGAAATAACTTATATTGTAAATCCTCCCTCTCCGTGTAATCAAACCAGTTTTGCAATACTAGTGGAGTTCAGGAGGGCTTAATCCCTCCGTTGATTCTTCAAAAAATAATAATGAACTTTGAAGAATGCCATATTCTAAGTCTTCTAATTAAATATAATTTAAAAATTAAAAGGAAATGCCTCACCTGGAAATGTGGATCATCAGCAACAACCGCTCGATCATCCCAGTTAAGACGCCCACCAAAAATATTCCAGACACCATTTTGGTTCTGAAACTGAGCACACCTGTGATTTAGAACAGCATCACCAAGAACCTTCATACCAGCTTCATGAAAAATTTTCACAAGCTGCTTCAACTCTTCCATGGTCCCATATCTGAAACATTAATGTTGCCATTATAATGCATGACATCAGCTCACATGATGTGTTCATAACATACTGTTTAAAAAGACAGATTTTTAAAGTCTCATATTTTTCCCTTTGAAGATCATCGACTTTTATGCAAGGAAGACAAAAAAACTAAGCAGCTTTCTAAGGTCAGGCGAAGTCAAGTGGACTGAGCTATTCTAGACCAGGGAAACTTTAGACGGCATAAGTAACACTGAGGGTTGAGACTAACACTAACTACAGAAGGAAAAGCAAGCTCGCACAATTTTGCAACAAGATTAGTGTCCTTGTCATTTTTTACCCCAACTGCAAATGTTAGCCTGGTGATGTTTCTACACAGAAAATTTAGTAGCAAAATCTTCTGAACCCTAAGTAGACACCATAGAGAGAGAGAGAGAGAGAGAGAGAGAGAGAGAGAGAAATGTCAGAATGTTCCCTACATAACTTATCAGTTATCTAGAACAGAACATGCAGCACCTGCCTCATTCATACATCAGAAGGAATGTTCCTCATAAGTTCATCACTTACTCATCACTCACCATGTTTCTCTTTTGGGTAAGTGCAGTTTTCACATTGCCAATAACAGGCACAACTTTCTGCTGAAAGAAACCTTGAAGCACAAATCTATTGCAATAACCCATATGACTTATATAATACAATGGACACAAACTCTAGAAAATAGGAAAAAACCTAAATACCCTTAACACCTCAAATGTAAGGCGTATGCAATATAGCATTACATTTGAAAAGGGTTGACACTAAAATAGAAAAAAATCTAAAATCCATGTGTTGAAGATATCGTCAAAGCGTGCAGCTCTTGGAAAATTGTATCGGAAAGATCGCCTCTCATCCGAAATCGTGCAGCAACCCCATAAAGCACAAAGTGGGGGCCGACAAGATAGAGGTAAGCGGAAACAAAGTCGACCGTGGTAACACGATGAAGAGGATGGGGAGGTGACATAAGTAGAGAGCTATCAAATCAAACTGAAGGGGAAGATAAAAGTATAGCAGCACATATCAAAGCCAAGACAACGGCAGCGCTGTGCACAAGAAGCGCAACGGAGGTGCAGTGCAGAAGAAGCGCGGCGGCTCAAAGAGAAGCGGTAGCATCATAAAAACTTCTACGATCTGCGGCGACTCAAGGAGAAGAACAACGGCTATGGCTATGCAAAAGGAAAAAGAGGACCACATTCGATCCAAGAGGATGAATCGTGGCTAACAAAGCAATCGGCTGACTGACAAAGATTTTATAGATTCGTACGACTTTGACCACCACTTTTATTCAAAGGCAGCAGATTCTAACATCCTCAGCTCCACCACCACTTTTATTCATCCTTTCTCTCTCCCCTTTTTCTCCAATTGGCCAAACGGCCTGGCCACCCATCTCCTCAGCATCCTCCTAATGGCAAGCGAGCAAGGAAGCACCAGTGGGGCGCCCGTTCAGCAGTCAGTGATAGAGAAGAAGGCGGCATCCCCAAGAACACCATCGCATCCAGAAGGGAGGAAGCCTCGCCCTACCCTCGACGGCACCATTGGCGCCCTTCTCTCCATCGCCACCTGCCGTGGCAGCAAGCAGAGGAGTGGGGGAGCGGCTGCAGCTGGGTGGCCAGGAGCGCTTGGCGGCAGCGCGGGCGTGACAGGGATCCAGCCGGATCCGACAGCGGGAAAGATCCCGCCACTCGGATCCAGGGCATGGCGGCGATCGGGAGGGGTGCGAGCATGTCTGGGGCGGCGCGCGTGCGCGGCGGCCCACGTCCGAGAGATGTAGGGGCGCGCAAGCGACCAAGCGCGTGCGCCTCAAGGGCGCAATGCGTGGCCGGGAGGCGGAGATGCGGCGGTGGCAATAGAATCTGGCGAGAGACGACGACAAAGAGGTCAGCAAGCCTGGATCCACGCGCGGCGGCCCACGTCCGAGAGATGTAGGGGCGCGCAAGCGACCAAGCGCGTGCGCCTCAAGGGCGCAATGCGTGGCCGGGAGGCGGAGATGCGGCGGTGGCAGTAGAATCTGGCGAGAGACGACGACAAGGAGGTCAGCAAGCCTGGATCCGAGTGGATGTGGGGGAGAAGATGACGGTGGCCACTGGTGAGGCTAGCGGCGACTAGAGAGGAAAAGTTGCGCGCGCTGAAGCCTGATCCGGCACTGCAGCGGCCGGATCCTTGCAGTGCCATGCCGGGGATGGCCGGATTTGGGCGGGCCGATGCAGATCCAGAGAGGAGACGGTTGGATCCAGAGAGTGCAGGTTCGGGGACGACGACGGCTGCGGATGACAGCGTAGGCACGAGAGCGGGCGCACCTGGGCGGAGGCGCGGGTGCACCTGGGTGGAAGCGCAGGCGCGCGGGCAGGATGACGACGCGTCAGGTGGCCAACGGCAGCGAGCGTGAGGCATTGCGGAGAACGGGGATGCAGATGGCGACACAAGCATGGGCAGCCAGCAGCAGGTGGTGACCGCCCCGGAAGGGGAGATTGATCCTCCCGAGGGCAGCAACTGCTGAAGAGGATGGAGGTTAGGCTTAAAACCTAGGCTTCGATACCATGTAAGAAATCTTGAAGCACAAATCTATTGCAATAGTCCATAGGGTGTATATAGTACAATGGATACAAGCAAAGACCTAAATACCCTTAACATCTGCAAGCAAATTTGTAAATAACTCGGCTATATGATGAGACATAGGCTAGCCAAACTTCTAGTTCATAACTAGGGAAGCAGAATACATAATTCAAGCAGAAAACAACATCATGGAAGTGCTTGCACTTATCTAGGAAGGAAAAAAAGGTATCACATATTTAGTGCTTGCATCAACATTTTGCATCTTGCAAAAAATTATACACGTCCAGCATGTGAACTTTGTTAATCAAATTTACTTATTCTGATCAAGCTCAAAATAAGAAAGACGGGACTAGTTTGCATATTTGTAGACTATGACATCCAACATAAGAGACCAGTAAAGGAGATATTATGATATAAAAATAGATGAAATAAATTTAGACCAATATTATGATATAAAAATATCATAATATTGGTCTAAATTTATTTCATCTATTTTTATATCATAATATATAGAAATATTTTTCTACGTAGCCTATCCCAAGCCAGGAAAAAGGAGGGTTTTGATAGGCTTGGCAAGCCAACATAAAAATCATGCTATCTTTTCATGGAATGAAACCCATAATGATATAAAAATAGATGAAATAAATTTAGACCAATATAACTAAGCGTATCTGATCTTTAAACAACAAGTAACTTAAATAACACAGTAATTTTGTAAAAATAAATATACCTGGAATTTAGATTATATAAATCCGTTGGCATGTATCCTTCAGGCGACACAGAATCAGTAGGTGGTGGTGACCAAACAATGGTAAAACCCAGGGATGACAACTCCATGGCCTTTGCACCAAGTTCAACATACCATTTTCCTGACTTATGAGATTCCCAGTTAAATCCTTGGCACAATATTTCATAGCCAGATCCAGTGCCAGAGCAAGCTGGCTTCACGCTTGATGGGTCAACGATGTAAACAGATTCCTCTACAGTATCAATAGTGGGACTCCTAAAAATGCTATAAGCTTCTGCTGCTAACCTTTCAATTTCTTGCAGGATATCCTCTTGCAGAACTTTATTTTTTGCTCGCTGACCTCTTCTAGATGATAGGTCAACCACCAGATTCCTTATATCACTGATTAAGCCATCAGTTTGTGAAGACTTATCATCAATTTTTTGTTTCTCAGCCTTATGAGGTTCTTGGGTGCTTCCACGTTGGTCTACTCTTGTAAGAGGAATGTAGAAATCAAATCCATTCTCCAGATTTCTCAACCAAGTATACTCATCAAGTTTGAGCACAAAAACAAGCCCAGAATACTCTGCATCCAGTAAGAATGATATGGAGTTCCCTGTTCCATCAGCTTTTTGCTGCAGTATGACAAAAGATGTGTGAAGAGGAATAGTTTACCGATTTCATGCAGCTTAAATTATTAAATTGCCAAGAACAACATACATAAATGTTCTACAAAATGAGGCAACAAGAAAGGCAATTTTTTTGTAGCATTGTCAAAGAACCAACAAAAAAGCTTGTGTGCATTAAAGATATACTTTTAGGCAAAAGAGAATCACTTATAAGTAAACTAAGAGCTGGTCCTCGACTGACTAACCAAAGTAGACATCACCCGAAAGGGAAGGCAAGCCCAAGGATAACGTAGTTAGGAGACAAAAACAAAGACCTGCACAAAGGGTTCAAATCTATAGAAAATTCAAGTTTTTGAAATTCCTTCAGATTTAAAGACAGCTTGCTTTGCACATTTTTCCTGTTAACGGGGCACCATAAGGGGAAAAACGTATCCCTCTTAACAAAGGAGTAATACTACAGGACAAAGTATCATCCACAGGTCCCAAAATTTTTTTAATAAAAATATTGAGAGAAGCTTGTGGAAGATGGAAATGGAATACCGCCAAACCCACATTTGCTTTTAAATTTTGCAAATTATTTAGTGTACTTTACAAAACTAAGATTCAAGCACTTTAAAAATTGTCAATTTTATCCTATGAATTTTCTAGAGCGGGCACTGGGTACCATCATAATTTATCACTTTATTCTAGTGAGTTTTAGTTGACACAATTTCAGAAGTGCAAATGGGTAAAGTTTCCTATTTTTGGAGTGCAGGTCGAATAAGAAAATTCTGAAAAATACAAGTGGGCCTCATGAAACTTTACTTCTTTGAAACACCTTTGGTAGCACAACTTGTTAGTATTTTCATCTGTTACTTTATACAATTCGATTTCATATCTTTGCCTCTACCAAGGGAACGCTAACTCCTTACCTCTAGCAAGGTCTGAAGAGCTTTCTGTCGGAACATCTTGGTTGTTGGTGGATGTGGTTCTGGCGGAATCTCCCATGTCATAGTATTGCCTTTGCAAACTCCCCAATGGATGATAACTTCTCCACGAATATCAGTATCAAATTCCACAATATTTTTATCTGTTTCATTGTTTTTCCTCACAGTAACAGTTACAAAATTCTGAACATACTCTGATTTTAAGATGGGGTATTCCTCACAAAACCCTGAAATGCGTTTGCCACTTGAACCTTCATCCCCATGTACAATTTCTCGTGGCTGAGCACTAGATCCCTCAGGTTTGTTCAACATGTTAGATAGCTGCCCTAAAGATCGTAAGAAATAAGAAATTTCAATATGATAGATAACTATCCTAGTGACCCAAGAAATTATCAAAGCCAACTCATGCAAATCCATGAGAATGCTACTGTAACATGTTAATTTACACAAATATGTGGAATCCAAGCAGTAGTTGACTTGAGGAATAAAACAGGTCATCCACGTAGACAACACTAGTACTAGAAAAAAAAATACCAGAATGATAAGGAGTAACACATTGTTTTTGAAACAAAAACAGCACATTAATACATTTTGGCAATTTTTAAAACATTTGCTTGTAACTATGATTGCTCAAAAGAGGACTCCCTCAGTTTGTGCAGGTTGAAATCCATAGCCTGTATGTTCATGTTCTATAATCTCAGAGAAGAATCAGATGGCATGACATGGAGAGTACATTTTGCACATCCGTGATGAAAGATACTTCCAGAAATAATACTGTTGCTATGAAATAAATTGAAATATCAAAGGTGAGGATGGAGCAATCTGTCAATACAGCAGTATTAATTCATAGATAACTAATGGTTACATTTAAAATCTCCTGCGGAATAGTTTAAGGTTCTAAAATCCAACTAAGTACATATCACTCAGTGGTATCAAGTATTTTCTTATAGAAGGAAATGCATTTTTATATAACCTCCGGGCCAAACCAATCAACAGAACAGAGCACCAAACCACTATAATAATAATCCAAAAGGAAGTAATAGCCATTGAATTCTCATAAAAAAAAAAGTAATAGTCATTGAAATTCTTAATGACCTGGCCAGATACCAATATCTTGTTTTGCTCCTAGTGGATCTCCACCATCGGAGGACCCACTTAAGGGTATTCTGAAATCCCTGCCCTTATGTTGAAACCATGCACCTGTTTCCTCTTCCTGGCAAACAGCAGTCAATTGAGACATTCAAATTGCTAGCTGAATAAACAAACCCTTAAAAGCTAAAAGAGCGAGAGCAGTGCATAGAACTTAACTAATCTATGTATCTATCAAAATATTCAGCTCAGATGAGGCAAGTGTTTGGTATTGCCTTTAGTGTGCAGATATACATGACTGTGCTGCATGTTATCCTTTTCTTAGACAACTAGAGAACGTGAACACAACTTCCCATCCTAGGCGCCTTCAGATACCGTTTTGATTGGCAATGACTGGGCCAGCCATATACTTATTGAAAGGCTTTTGATCTAGAATAGGAAAGCTGAGAAACATCATGTTGTCGAGGAAAACAATTGCCAGCAATGAAATAGTGTAAAGTTTGAACCTTTAGAACAAAATTTATAGCAGCAATTGGAGAGTCCTTATCGAATTTGATTTGCACTTCATGAAGCATCCGCCCTTCTGAGTTGGGTGAAATCTCTAATGGTGTTTCAATTGCATAGTCCTGAAAGTTTCAAATATTGTTCAGCAATTGGAAACCTAAATGGGTAGAGTTATTGGTAAAGGATAAACAAGAAAGCAATGAGCTTTTTTTTACTGTCTCAGGCATCAACATAAATTTGGAGGTTTCTAGCATGTTCACGTCTCACCGACACCCACATGCAAGAGTCAATAGTTGCAACCTGTTCTGGGTGCTTGAACAGTGTTCACAAGATTATTAGAACAACCTTGATTGGAACTGAACCGGGAGGTCGTGTTTCTGAAGGTGGTTGATTCCATTCGCTGCAAATATGAATAACAGAGGATAAAGTGAAATGGGTCATTAAACATTTTTCGTCCAAGAAGGCAGGATCTGAAGGCAACAATTAGGGCCAAAAAAGCGACAATTGTCATTTCTCCTTTTTACAGGAAACTTATATACATTGAAGCTTGAATACGTTAAAAAGAACGAAAGAAACGACAAATGTTAATTGCAAATTATTCCTTCTTTAAGTAACGTATAGAGTGTCGCAATATCAAGACAAATTTGAATGATTCAAGGAGACGTAACACCCGCCAACCTGCAATCAAATTATGAGTACTCCTTCCAATTTTGCAAACATGCAACTACTAATTAGCTTGCGCTTCAACGCTATTCCAAATTCCAAATAAAACAAACATGAACTTTAAAGCATTTACGATTGGAGCAACGTGAGAACCAACTAAAACTGTTCCAACTCCAGCCCCTCATCCAATTAAAATTTCTTACATGTTTCACGCTCTTTTTTTTCTCAGGGGTAGCATAGGAGCAACAGCACACCCATCTGTTAACAATTTTTTGAAATGAACCTGATCATAATTTCTCATAAACGAACCCAAACCCAGATTATACATTGCATAGTCTGCCATTTCACTTATATCCAAGTGTTCAACACGGAGCAGTGAAGTCGCGTGGATATCGCAAGCCAAACCTCACTGAACGTGGGCAAACCGGCCGGTCCGACCACAATTGCTGATCCCATCTGTCGCTCTTAAGAATGCACAAATCACAACTATGTGCGCGATCGATCAATACAAGGATGCACCCACACCCCAAAAAAGAGGAAGATTGGAAAAAAAATTACCTTCCGTGCTCACCATCGTAGGAGACACCCCAGTGCAGCACCCACGTCCCCTGTACATCGCAGCCGATCACGACCTTGCACTTGCCGTCCCCGTCCGGCTCCGCATCCACCCTCACCCACGCCTTCCCTTCCACCTGGACACCACAAACCCATCATCACCAACCAACCAAAAAAAAGCCACAGCTTAGCACAAATCACACAACGGGGTAGAACAAGTTACAGTTTGGCATCGGCGCAAGGGGAACTTCTCGGAGAACACCACTCCAGCCTCTCCGGTGCCAGCCACCAGCGTCTCCGCCGCACCGGCGCGGGCCACGACGACGCCGTCGAGCCTCACGCGTCTGGGTGTGGCGCGGCACCGGCCCGCCCGCGGCGGCGCGGCCACCAGGAAGGCGCCGCCGGGGAGCCCGCCCCTCGCGGGCGGGGCCACCCGCGGGATCACCGGAATGCTCCAGCTAGCCACCGACATGCCGCAGCCTGCCTCTGCGCGCGCGCGCGCGTGTGAAGGAGCGGAAGCTGAGGGGAATGAATGGGAAGGGGAACGGTCGAACAACGGAAGGGGAAAAGCGAAATGAGTTGGGACACAAAAAAAACATTGACTCGAAAAGGTGGGAGATATCCACGGGGCTGGACTACGTGGCAGGAAAGCCAAAAGAGCTGGGCCCCACGTGGGGAGATTGTTTCCCGGGCCCACCGTTCATCGGGGATAGCGAAGGCCGGTGGGGAAGTTGCCAGGTTGCTTGCAGCGGCGGCGAGGTGGATTGAATCGGGGAGGGAAAGTGAGCTGCTATTTTGGGATCCCGACGCGGGCGGCACCCCGATTATTAGCGGTAATTAATTACGTGTCCGTTAGTTAACGGAGGAGAAGGCGTGGGGAAGACGAAAAGGGCTCGCCCGGAAGCGTGGGGATAGAGCTTGGGGCCTTTGACTTGTCCTGATAAAATGGATGGGTTTGCTCGGGGAGGATGTCTCTGTGGTGATGCATGCATGGTTCGAAATGGTGCGATGAGTTTGTGGCTGGCCCATGTGTAGCTCATCATGAGTGTTTGGATAATCTTAAGACTTCTATAATTTTACTTTCGGACAGTACTTATCTTAGTGCTTCGGACTGTCTAAGTTGTAACCCGAGCCTATGTATAGCTAACCATGAGTGTTTAGAAAATCTTGAGACTTCTACAGTTTTACTCTCGGACAGTACTCATCCTTAGTAGCCTCGGGCTACCTGAGTTGTAGGCTAAGACTTGGCAACCTAAACCATGCAAAATTCATAAAAAATCACAAAAAAAAAAAGAATTAGCTTAAGAGTCAACCCAAGAGCAGCAGGTTCAGCTAAGAGTTGGGCTTAGGCTGGTTCCGCCCTTGATTCTAGTTATAAAAGAATGATTTTAGGTACTACATTCAAACTTTCTAAAGTTTAGCTATCAAAATAGTACATATAGATTTGTCTTGAAAAAACTTTCATAAAAACTATAATTTTATTAGACTTTATAAATCTATTTTAATATAAATTAGTGGTGAAGATTGTGTTTTAAGATCATTTTGATGTCCACAGCAGTATTCTTTTGTAACTCGAGGGAGCATGTGGAGAGTGAATTTGGTTCAAAATTGTACCTGTAGTTCTAATGGGTTTTTATGTGAAGAGTGAATTTGGTTCAAAATTGTAACCGTAGTTCTAATGGGTTTTTAATGCATTAGAGTTCCCTTGCAAAAAAAAACCTCATATAGGAGAATAAAAAATGTCTCAAATACATCCCAAAAAATGCCCAAAATAAATCTACACAAATGTTTTGTGGGAAATTCGATTGAGTCCAAATCTGTGCATTAACCAAGCAACAGGCAACCCATTCTCTTTTTTATGTGAAAAACAAGATTGTAACCTATTAGAGACGGTGCAAGTTTTGGATTAGATCATATCGAAGGCCAAGGCCCACAACCTCTTACTCCGATAGATCAACGTGATGTAGCAATCAACCCATCCCAATTGACGCACCTGAAGCTGAAAGATCCTTGCGAAAAGAACCGCTGCCGCCGCCGCCGCCGCCGTATCATGATCCTTGTGAAAAGAGCTGCCGCCGCCGTATCACATATGACGGGTATGAGCCTTCAGAGCAACTCAAAGGCCATTACGAAACAGTCAGAATGATTCTTCGCAAATCGTAATAGCATGGGTGAACTAAAACGAAAATATCGAAACTCACTATTTCATCATCATCAATTCATCATCATCATATGTATGTATGTATGTATGTATGTATGTATGTATGTATGTATGTATGTATGTATGTATGTATGTATGTATGTATGTATGTATGTATGTATGTATGTATGTATGTATGTATGTATGTATGTATGTATGTATGTATAAAACACATATATAATTTTTAAATAATATTATGCTCAATAGTCCAATTTTTAGCATCAATATTTTAATATAACCGATGACAGTGTATAATGATAAAAAATAGCGATCAAAATGCTTACCAAAATGAAGAAACCCGATAATAATATTGGTTAGTTATAGCAAGCTAAAAGAACAAAGGGCAAAACCATAGACAAAAGTTGGTCGGCGTGGTAAAATACATCATCCAATCTCAATTGCATGTTAGAGAACAAAATTACTTAAAGTTTTCAAGTAAAAAAATAATACAATGATCAAATGTAAGTTGATGTATTACCTTTTAGTATTTACGTTATTTTAAGTCCATAAAGCGACGAACCACAACATCATTAGTAATTTTCATCAATTCTTATTTCTTCACGTAGCAAATAAGTATATTATCTATGAAATCATGACCAATTAATTGAAAAGGGCAATTAGATATTTGTATGTTCAACAGTTCAAGAACAATATAATGGAAAAATATATCCAGTGGCTTACTTACTTGATATTGTGATCAAATACTATAATTTTACCTCTAATTTACAACGAGCTAGGCCGGTATTTCAAAAATCAAAATTAAAATACTAAGTCTTAACCCTACAATTCGATAAAAACCAATCAACAATCATCACACTGAAACCCTAACTCACAAATTTAGCACCTATTCTTGAAAGAAATCAGAAGAATTAAGAGAAATTTAGAGCAAAATACATATTGATCGGGTGGACCTAAGCTTATTTGGCCAACAAGAGCGCGAGACAACAGAGACCAGGTGGTGCCGCTGCAAGATGGCGGGCGAGGGCGGTCGGTGGTGTCAATTTCTCCCATTCTCCGACGACTAGTCATTGCCTAGCTGGGTGTGGTTTTGCGTTGGACGTGGTGCATATCTCTTGGCCGACCATGTGAGACAAACAAATGTCGAGGACTATTGCCAGGTGACACGCTTCACCGTGGCCTGTTCCAGTCCCTTTTCTTAGGCTGGTTCAAGGGCTAACTCAGCCTATTGTAATTGCTTCATGGGCTGAGGGAAGCAGATGCTCCTCGTAGATGTCGTGGCCGATGGTGCTGCTACTACCAGGGACACGTCCGGCGCGGCGGAGACCGAAGGTGGAGTAGGAGCTGCGGCCGCTAACGTCACGGAGGAATCGCCCTCGGTTCCTCAGCCGAAACGTCCTCGGGTGCAGTCTCCCGCCTCCGAAGGGTCGCTACAACGTTGCAGGCCCCATGCTTGGAATTGTGGCGCCCAATGTCGCCGAGGGGGCCTCGCACCCGACCACCGAGGCGCTCACGCCCCGATCAGTGGCCGAACAGACACCACCTTCTACCGCAATGAGAGGTGTAGAAGGTAAGCGTGGCTCCCTCTCTCCGCTCGACTTCGCGAAACTCTCTCCGATCTGCTCGCTCATTCCGTCAGCATTAGGCGAGACGAGGTCTCCCGGTCGAGGTGAAGGATCGAGCAATGGGGGAGTGCGCGAAGTCCAAAACCTTGTGCAGGGTGTCGCGCCGGCATCTGCCACTGTCGAAGCGGCCGAAGCCTCCACAGCCCTCGACGCGGTGGGGTCCGAACCCGTCTTGTCCGACTACCTCCCGCGGCTGGAGATACTCCGTGCTCTCACCGTGGCCGCAGAACGCGCCAGCGGCAGCCTTGACCGGCGGATGCTGTCATCATGCGAGGGTGACCACCTAGCGCTGGCGCTGCGGGCCTCGGAAATAAGGGTGAGTACGTGCGCCGCATGTTTTGTATGGTGCTACCGGGCGGCTGGTGACTTTCATTGCTGCTTTCAGACGCTTGTCATCAGCGACGCGCTAGACGAGGCCCGTATCCGGGAGCGGAGGGCCCTAGAAGCCAGGCTTCGTGAAGCGGATGACGCTCACGCGACAAAGGACGAAGAGCTCCGCGCGCTGGAGGGTGCCTTGTCATCCATACAAGCCGAGGCCGAGGAAGCCAAACGCGCCGCTGCAGAGGAACGCGCTCCTTCTGCGGCGATTGCCGCCTTGGAGGGGAGAAGACCCACCGGCCGAGACTCGCAGGAAGACCCGCGCCTTGGACGATGCGCCCACGCCGGCTGGGGGCAATGGAGTCTCGAACCGGCCCTCCGCGATCGTGCGTTGGCGCGCCCGACGCCACCCACGGCCGGAGGACTGATGGAGACGCTTGGGCGATCGAGGAGGGGGCGGCGCGCCGCAGCGCCAAGACCTTTGGGAGCACTGCGGCTATCTTGGCGCGTGCCTTGCCCTCGGCATGCTTCACACCCGTGGGTGTAGGCACATCACGAGAGTTGGCGAACCTTCACCTGGATCTTCTGGCCACCGAGGCGCCGCCGACGCTATTCGCTCCATCGAGCCTAGCCTCGGAACTTCCACCGGCGGATCTGGAGTCGTGTCGGGGAGGATGCGGCGAGGGTTGCAGTACATCAGACGCTGCGCGGGGAAGGGGACTTCCTCCGTTGGCTCAAGAAGTTTCCCAAGGCCATGGCGCGCACGGGCCCCTCGGCGCGCGCGGACCGAGGTGTTGATCATATCGAGCGAGGGGGTTCGCACTTGCGCGCCCATACCTGTAATCATTTGACCTCATATTTTTGCAATGAGACGATGCATTATTTATTCTTACTGTTGTAAGCTGTGTGTTAGGCCGACAACGCCTGATTTATAGTCCGTAGGCGCGTCGCGTGCGAGGCGAACCTCGACGCTACGCCTTATTTAGAGTCCGTGGGTCGTGCGCGGCGAGGCGGACCTCGACGCTACGTCTTATTTATAGTCCGTGGACTCGCGCGCGGAGGCGGACCTCGACGCTACGCCTTATTTAGAGTCCGTAGACTGGTGCGTGCGGAGGCGGACCTCGGCGCCACGCCTTATTTAGAGTCCGTGGCGGCGCGCGTGCGGAGGCGGACCTCGACGCCACGTCTTATTTAGAGTCCGTGATCGTGCGTGCGGAGGCGGACCTCGACGCTACGTCTTATTTAGAGTCCGTAGACTGGTGCGTGCGGAGGCGGACCTCGACGCTACGTCTTATTTATAGTCCTTTGCATATTGCGGCCAGACAATGGTACTTTATGCGAACAGCGAGTTTTATTGAACTCCCGTTTGCGCGGGCGAGCATCATACAATAGGGGGCAGATGCCGCTATAACTTTTGTCCTGCCTCTAGGCGTAATATCGCCGTAACTTGTCCGCGTTCCACGTGTGGCGGAGAGTCTGTCCCTCGAACGCGGCGAGGCGGTATGCTCCCTTCTGCAACGCCTCCGTCACGATGAATGGACCTTCCCACTTGGACTCCAGCTTGCCGACGGTCTCCGCATGGAGCCCCGCTCGAGGCGAGATCTCGAGCTTGAAGCCCGCGGTATATGGACCGCCCGATGCGCACGCATCGCCGCGCGCATTTTCAACGTGTTGAGCTGCACTTGCCCGTGCTCCGTCGAGGAGATCCAAGGACACGCGGCGGTCCTCGTCAGGCGCCTGGACGAGGACCCTCCGCGAACCAGCCTTGATTTCCTCGGGTGTCACTGCTTCATCGCCGAAAAGAAGCTTGAAAGGCGTGAACCCCGTTGGACGTGTTATCGTTGTGCGAAGGGACCAGAGGACGCTGTGAAGCTCGCTTGGCCACTTGCCCTTCGGCCACCCGACCAAGCGCGTTTTGATGGCGGCGGAAATGGCGCTGTTCGCCCTCTCAACCGCTCCGTTGGACTGGGGGTGCCCGACTGAGGCGAAACGAAGTGTGATGCCCATGCCTTCGCAGAATTCTTTGAAGAGGTGGCGTCGAATCGCAGCCGTTGTCCACGGTGAGCTCCACGGCACACCGGCGACATATGATGTTTTACCAGAGAAACGCCGCATGGTCGCCGAGGTTATTTTAGCGTGGCCACCGCCTCGCCATCCGGAAAATATTCGGGCGACTACCACAAATCGCAGTCTCCCGGGGCTCGTGGAAGTGGTCCTACTATGTCGACACCCCAGCCAGCGCCAACGCCACACCGGGAATGGGGTTAAGGGTCGTCGGGTGTCTGCGGATGATCCGTGCCATCCACTGGCACCCCTGACACCGACGCACGAGGTCTGGCGTCGATGATGGCGATCGGCGAGAAACCCCGCTGAATGCCTTGCCGACCAACGACCTCGGCGCGGATGGGACCCGCACATTCCGCGTGGATCTCCACAAGGAGGTTCTTCCTTCTTGGCTCGAGAGGCGCAGCAGAGCGCGCGCGACCCCTTCTTGTAAAGTATCCCTTCGAACACCTGGAAGGACCTGACGCGGTGTTGCAGCCGCCGGAGCTCTGTGGGGTCCTCCGGCTCGGCGATGCCCTGCAGAAAGTTGAAGATGGGCTCTCACCAGTCGCCCTGCTGGACGATGTGGTGAACGAGGGCGGCGTCCCGGTTGTCCTGCGCGATGGCCGCCTGCGATAGTACTTCATAAAACGCCCCATCAGGGGGTGGCAGTTGTTGGCTGGCCGCCTTTGCGAGGGCGTCGGCTTGCTCATTTTTCGTGCGAGGGATGGCCTTGACTGTGATGCCCAAGAAGTGTCTTTCCCTTGCCCTAACCGCGGCGAGGTACTTGGCCAGCTCAGGGTCCTTGGCTTGATAGGACTTGTCGACGTGGCCTGCCACCAAACGCGAGTCTGTATGGGCGAGCACCCGCCGTGCGCCGACTGCCTTGAGCTTTGCCAGGCCGAAGAGCAGCGCCTCATATTTAGCTGTGTTATTGGTGGCTGGAAAGGCAAGGCGCGCCGAGTATAGCAGGCGCTGCCCCCGGGCGTGACGATTACCGCGCCTACGCTCGCGCCCGCGACGTCGTAGGCTCCGTCGATGGTGAGTGTCCAAACCGGTCGTTATCTTTCGGGCGGTGGGCCGACGGAGTCCACTCCGCAAGGAAGTCGGCGAGAACTTGAGATTTGATTGCCGTCCTTGAGGCGTATGTCAGGGAGAACGGGGCGAGCTCGGTCACGCACTTGCCGATGCGTCCTGTGGATTCCTTGTTGTGCAGCATCTCCGCCAGCGGGAACGAGGAAGGCACTGTGATTGGATGGGCCAAAAAATAATGCTGGAGCTTCCTGGAGGCCATGACCAACGCGTAAGCAAGCTTTTCAAGCTTTGTATATCTCGTCTTGGCGCCTTGAAGGGCTTCGGAGATGAAGTATACAGGCCGTTGTACGACGCCCTCCTCTAGGACGAGGACGGCACTGACCGCTGTGGCTGACGTGGCCAGATAGAGCAGGAGGGGAGCCTCTGGTGCTGGGGCGACCAGAGTGGGGAGACTCGCCAGGTGTTTCTTGAGCGCGTTGAAGGCCTCCGCACAGTCACCATCCCAACGAAATCCGTCGCACCCGCGGAGTGTCTTAAAAAATGGCAAACCTCTCTCCGCTGCCCTAGAAAGGAAGCGGCTCAAGGCTGCCATGCGGCCTGCCAGCCTCTGGACTTCCCTCGTCGTCTTGGGCGGCTCCTTACCCAAGATAGCGTCGACCTTATCAGGGTTCGCCTGGATGCCCCGCCCGGACACGAGGAAGCCCAGAAGTTTGCCCGCTTGCACGCCGAAGACGCACTTGTCGGGGTTGAGCTTGATGCCGGCTTTCCTGAGGTTGTCAAAGGTCTCCTGGAGGTCCCGGCCATGCAAAGCGAGCTGCCGGGTTTTGACTACCATGTCATCGACGTAGGCCTCGACATTCCTCCCGAGCTGGGCGGCCAGGGCAATGGCGACGAGGCAGGTAAAGGTAGCGCCCGCGTTCTTCAAGCCAAAGGGCATCCTGATGAAGCAGAAGGTGCCGACTGGTGTGATGAAGCTAGTCTTGCTCTCGTCGTCTTCTGCCATGTATACCTGATGATAGCCGGAGTAGGCATCTAAGAAACTCATTAACTCGCACCCCGCGGTAGCGTCGACCAATTGATCGATGCGCGGTAAAGGGTAATTGTCCTTTGGGCACGCCTTGTTGAGTGCCGTAAAGTTGATGCACATGCGTCAGGCCCCACTAGCCTTCTTGACCAATACTGGGTTGGCGAGCCTCTCTGGGTGGTGGACCTCGCGGATAACCCCGGCTCGAAGAAGCTTTGCCACCTCCTCCTTGGCCGCCTGTTGCCGATCCATGGACATGCGGCGAAGCTTCTGCTTGACCGGCTTGGCGTCGGGGCAGACCGCCAAGCGGTGCTCGATTACTGCGCGGTCCACACCCTTGATATCTTCTGGCGACCATGCAAAGATGTCGGTGTTGTTTCGAAGCACTTGGAGTAAATCTTGCTCGACCTCCGGGGGGAGCTCCTCACCAATAGAGACAAACTGCCCCTCCGCCTGGAGCGACACCCTTTTGACTCCGCCCTCGGGTCGAGGCTTAGGTGTCCACCCCGGGGCGGAGGGCGCGTCACCAAGCACGTCCGGTAGGGCATGCACCGGGCGATGCGGATCCTGGCTGCCGACTTCGATGCGCCTGGCAAGGTCTTGGTCGCCGAAGACGGTGATGACACCCTCCGGGCCCGGGTTGACCTCCGATGCCCTGAAGCGGAGCTCCTGCCTGCTCCATGCGACTTCGGTGGGTTCCCATACGATCGAGGGCCCCTGTGAACAGGATGTTCGCAGAGCTCCCCCCGTCGACAAGGATGCGCCTGACGTCGCAACCCGCGATGTGGGCCCGGATGACCAGAGGATCTTGATGAGGGAACTCCATGCCCCTGGCGTCATTCATGATGAAGGTGATGTTGCGGGGCGTCAGCCACGATTGCGGCTGCTCCAAGGGGGCCCCTGATAAGGAGCCTCTGGTGATGACGTTGACGGCGCGCACCGCGCGTCTTCCCCGGCCGAAGCTTGCGGGGCTGCCTCGGATGCCGCTCCCGGACCTCGGCAGGGAGCCGAAGGGGCGAGTCCCGAGATGCGCCATCGCCGTCGCAACTCCACGACCGCGGTGCACGTCTTCGTATAGTGATGACCATAGCCGTGCACCTCGCACCATTTGCCGTAATAGAGTTGCTCTTGCTCCGCTCGGGGTCGCTCATCGTGGCCGAGCTTGCCTTCGCGTCCTTGAAGGGCATTCTCGATGACGAAGGTATGGCGTGCCTTTGTGGTGCATCTTTGGCCGTGACGCCGGGCTTGCGTCGCTCTTTGGAGAGCCTTCCGGCTCCCGGCTTTATTGCTCCTGTGGGGTCCTCCGGGTCGTTTGTCCGCGAGCTCGCCGAGGGTCGTCGCCACCCCTCGTCGTATGTCGAGCGCGCCGCTTGAGCAAGATCGAGGGTGGAAGCGTCGCGTCTCCGCGCATCTTCCTCAGCCCGTGCATACCCCTCCATCTTGTCAAAGAGCTCGGCGACCGTCTTGATAGGCTTACGTGCGTTGTATTCGGGCAAGGAGCCCGGACGAAGGCCCTGTATGGCCGCGTTAATGACGGTTGCCTCATTAACATCCTTGATCTGGCAGCGTATCTTCGCGAAACGCTTGAAGTAGTCCCGGAGCTTTTCCGAGGGTTTCTGCCTCACGGCGAAGAGCTGGCCCGCATCGACTCACTCGACATAGCTTCCTTGGAAGTTGTTGTGAAGGCGATGGCGGAGCTGCTCCCACGCATAGATGGAGTTTGGCTCTATGGTAAAAAACCAAGAAAGGGCCACTCCTTGCAGCGCGAGGGGGAGCCCCTTCGCCTTTGTGGTATCATCTTCGCCCGCGGCCTCGATCGCGGTTTCGTACACGCGCACGAACTCGCGGGGATCCGTATCACCTTTGTATGGCTCGATGACCCTGGGGAACTTGAAGTCTTCGGGCCACGCCGCTCTGCAGCGATCCCGCCAAAGCGAGGACTCTGGATCGACGCGTCGCAGCGGCACACGGCTGGACGTGGGGGCGTCGCGGCTGTCCGCCCTTTCCGCAAGGGCTCGGCGTGGCCAGCGGCGCGGCCGCGACTTCGAGCCTCTTGCATGTCACGGACAGCCCCGTGAAGGTCCCCTAGCTCCCGCTGGAACGCGTTGAGGGCAGCCAGTAGCGCGCTTTCTACTGCCGGCGCAGGCGGGACCGCCGGTGCACCCTGCGGGTGGGTCGACGCGGGTACGGTCACCTCGGGATTGGTCGTCGCAGTGCCGACGGCGGGGTCGGTCGTCGCGGTGTCGACGGCAGGGTTGGTCGTCGCGGTGCCGGGGACGGGGTCGGTCGTCACGGTGCCGACGGCGGGGTTGGTCGTCGCGGTGCCGATGGCGGGGTTGGTCGTCGCGGTGCTGGTGGCGGGGTTGGTCGTCGCAGCGCGAACGTCGACGTCCTCGGCCACCGCACCTGCGTCGCCACCCGCGCTCACCGCAGCCGATGCCGAAGCCCTGGTACCCATGCGACGCTCCGACCCAGCCGCCTTCTTTCTCTTCGCCGCTGTTGACGAAGCTTTTTTCGGTGCCATCCTTTTTCAGGTTTCGGGCTTACTCCTGTCCTCCCCACGGACGGCGCCAACTGTTGTGGTTACAGACCAAACAGAGAGAGAGATGGTAGTGGAGAGTGAGGGAGATGAGTAATGGCATGGGTCCTCTCCATGGCCTGTATTCTATATATATACATGGGGAGTGTTTTCACAATTATACCCTTACATTTGAGTATCCTTTCCAGGGGCACTTATGTCGTTACACATGGCCCATTCTGGACCTTATAACCTCCTACCAGGCCTACTGGGTTTAGGTGGGGGCCACCCCTACAACAAATAGCATTAAAAATATTTGAATTATTAAAATCAAGAATAGATAAGCAGAACATGCCTCCTCTATCATAGCCTTTCCCCATAAAAGTTCCAAATATGGTCAATACAATATTATTCGACTCAAAAACAAGCTTTATCCCTTACTTACACATGGACCTACTAAGAAGATTGCGGGACATTGTAGGCGTATACAATACATTTTCGATTTTCCTAATCCTCATCGAGTAACCTCTTAATACCATAGATTATCATGCAATTGTCCCCTAGAAGTAGTAATAATTGGTGAGAGGATTTGGCCCGATCTTCCGATGAGAACGATAGCTACGATTGATTGATATGACGTTAAACGATAACCAAGTCTGTCCTACAAACGCTGCACCACACCCTTGTCGTTACCAACCATACCCAACATGGATGATCTTTTCTGCAAGCAATTGAGAATCAAGAAATAAATAAATAAGTGCAATCTGAATTGCAGATGAAAGATGAAGTTTCATTGAACAATGGAGAGGCCTGAAGTCGCTATAGTTGGTCTAGTTAACACAAGTACACAGCTGATGTTTTCTAAATGAAAAATAATCTAAACAAGCCTAAGGACTAAAAGTGATGGCCATAAAAGTTTTAAGGAGGTGGTGGCCAAGGAGGGGTCGGTAGGAATTGTGCACAACCAAGGGGACGCACATAATCTGGGCTTGGATCCTAATACTATTACAAGGCCCAAGTTGGCCTAACAGACGATGTAGCACCTCTCTTTGCCAATTGTGGCATGTAGACAATAAATCTGAAGGTGGGGCTAGATCCGTTGGGAAGGTCTTGTCATAAGCTTTCCATTAAGTACTCAAACTCCTCCAACGGACTCTGTATGTGAAAGTTATGATTGTTTGAAGGCGGTGATGTCAGGCTAACTCCGAATTGGTCTGGAATTGATATTGGGTTAGCCTAGACTTATTCCCCTCACCTTGGTTCCTGAGTAGAATAACATCACATGACTTAGGTATCAATCCATCCTCAATAGAAAAATTATGAACTCCTAGAAACGAGCTCACTGGTAATCCATCACCTTAGATTGCTGAAAAGTCATTAAAACATAGATGGTTCCTTAAAATTAAAAGTCTTTTAAAATAGAAAGACCAAATGATTTGCTTCATAAATATATTCAGTGTTGTAAAACTGTCCATCAAGAACTAAAATGAAAATACTATCAGTTATGGACGGGAAAGTGAGCATAATGACCAAATAGAGTACTATTGACTTTTGTTAGAAAACTAAGATTAGGATAAAGGGGTAGGAATAGCATTTTAATCCGTAATGTTAAGAGTTGCAGAAAGTTCATCCAAAAACAGATGCGGGTAAAATTACATTATAGGTCTAAAGATAAAATCATTATTCATCCGGAACAAATTTTGATGCTTTCATCCTGGTGACAGACAAAACTGGCTAACTAATTTACCTAAGGGTTCCAAAACTTAAGCATTGTGAAGAGTTTTTTTTTGTAAAATTCAACAATTCATCAATAATTTGAAACAAACACTCGACTAATTAAGAAATAGAACAAGCATTAGTAGGCTCATAAAAAGATAGAAAGGTAAATAATCAAGCATGCCTTTCACCAAGGAAAACGGATGGTACAAAAAAATGCAAGTCAACACTTCAGCAGTCATCGAGAAAACTATTTCATGTGAGATGGCATAAAAACAATACAATTGCTTTTAGGTTATTATAATCTAAATAGTTAACAATTAGGTAAAGTCGCCTACCTCACTTATGATCAAATACCCAGTGTTGATCCAGAAATATGTCACGATTATTAAAAGTGCACAGTTAAAGCAACGATCCCGCAAAAAAATGCTTTCAGGTTATTATAATCTAAATAGTAAAGGGTCAAGATATCACAAATGTTTTTAAACAGACAAAAGGAATTAATAACCTTTCAATTAACCAACTATTAGGCTGCCCTATTTTGGCAGCCCTCTGTACTCATGAATTGTTAGGATGGAAGATAATGCTAGGGTCGCTCAAGTCGCCCTCACGCTGGAGGCTTTGACCTGTGGCCAGACGGTTAGAAAAACTCTTGATCTTTATTGATTTCTTCCGAATAGCACTCATGGCCTTTATATATCAGGTGACTAACTCAAAAAAAATACCATATTTAAGGAAGAGATAGCAAATTATCCTAACAATAATACTCTAAAGAAGGTAACTGAACAAAGATCTTATCTCTTATCAAGCCGAGTTGGACTACTAGTCAGGTTCGGCTGACGCTGTTGTTTCTCCTACTACCGAACTATCCCTTGGACGCTGATGCCACTGATAAGTCTGGCCCACAAACGCGTCCACAACAACACATGCCTGATGTATGAGGTCAACGGATGGGCAACTACAATACCCTATCAATTGTTTAGTTGTGGCCTTATTGACAGCCATTCTTTTGGTATTAGTATAGATATGATCACTACTACAGAAAAGGTCATTACAGACGGTTCAAAAACGTCATCACAGACGGTTTTGTGAACCGTCTGAAATTATGGGTCAGTGATAATACGAGGTCATCACGAGCGGTTTTGCCAATCGCTCGTGATGCAAATATCACGACGGTTTTTAACTAAAGCGTCGTGATATTTACATATCACGACGGTTTTTAACTAAAAACCGCTCGTGATATTTATAAATCCTGACGGTTTTAACTAAAAACCGTCTGTGATTATAACTATCACAGATGGTTTTTAGTTAAAAACCGTCTATGATATTCCTTTCTATTCCTAAACCTATTTCTGTTTATTGGCTAGCCTCAGGAAATGCTAGCCATGTCCTCTGAAACAAGCAGATCAACATGTACATGTATACATCCTATTCACATGTCAATTCATTTCACAAACATAAAACATCAATTTTTATTAAGATTAGAGTATACCATTACAATATCTCAAAACAACGAGTAGGTTACACAACAAGAACAACGAGCATGTTACACAACAAGAACAACGAGCATGTTACACAACAAGAACAACGAGCAGTGTTACACAACAAGAACAACGGCGGGTTACACAACAAGAACAACGAGCAAGTTATACAACAAGAACAACAAGAACAACGAGCAGGTTACACAACAAGCAAAGATCCTCTATGCCTTCTCGCCCCTGATGCAACGCATGAGCTGAATGTCTTTGATGACCACCATCGTCGGCGTTGATTGAGCGTCGCCGGTTGGGACGAGCTAGATGCTTCGCGCTGCCTGCAAGGAGGAGGACAGCAAGGAGGAGGAGAACAACAAGGAAGAACAACAGCAAGGAGGAGGACAGCAAGGAAGAGGAGACCAGCAAAGAGGCTGGATTTTGGGTATATTTATAGGGAGGGAGAGGAGGAGAAGCGGGAATTCGAATTTTTGGCGCGGAACGGAAAGGCGGAGCTACGATTCGTGGGGCTGAGGATCGACGGGCCCAGCGGTCAGATTATCACAGACGGTTCTATATATAGAACCGTCTGTGATGAATGAATATCACAGACGGTTCTATATATAGAACCGTCTGTGAATTGGAGCACAAATTTTATATACCGATGCAATATAAACAACTACTCTGAAAAGATAAAATAGCAAAGGTTTATATAGTTTATATATACTCATTTGAAAGGTTTCGACGAGATCTACAACTTTGCAGTTGAAGAAAAATCCAAATTCCGAAAATAAAACTAAGAAAAAGGGCAAAAACAGAAACCAAAAACTTGCGACGCAGGTTTAGGTCCAAAGATGGCCGATTTTCGGGGTCTTGGAGGTCGACTGGCACAAGCGGGTCATTTTTTTGGATCGGGCTCGTCGTTAGCTTTCCAACGAGTACAAGAACGTCGAAAACGGACACCGTATGCAAAAGTTATGTCCGTTTTACTGAAGGTATCTCAAAACTGAACCATACTCGGACTTAAGCGGGAAAATATGAAATTTTGAGGGATTGCAAGGCGGAAAATGTATCACGACGGTTTTATAATAAAACCGCTCGTGATATTCAGATATCACGCACGGTTTTTATTATAAAACCGTCGCGATATTCTAGTATCACGACGGTTCAGCGGTAAGAACCGCTCGTGATACTCATTTTTCCCGCCACAAATACCACAGACGGCCTTCAAATTAAAACCGTCTGTAATAGTGTAAATCACAGACGGTTTCACAAAACCGTCTGTGATTTAGCGTCTACTATTAGGCTTTTTGTAGTAGTGGATGTTTTTGGAGTTATTACCAATTTACCTGAACCGCTCCCTTACATTGTTCAAAGCATGCTAAATGGCCAGATGCTAAATGCGTCAGACTGCCAAAATAATGATGAAATAAAATGATCGGTATTCCTTTTCTTTGCTTTTCATATTTCTTGGGAAAATATATTAGATCCTTGATAGACACCCCCTCGCTTAAGGCGCCAATGGAGGCTGGTTTTAGCGTGTTGGGTCAAAAACTTGATACAACATTGTTTTGCGATACCTTTTGCAACAACCTAAGCATGTTACATCCGATTTGAGATAAAAGTGAATACCTTGAACTTTTCTAGTTGGAAAGTTAGAATCAACAAGAGGGGATCATTTCATCAAAACATTGAGGCAATGCCTGAAGAGAACATTTGATCAAAACATTGAAACAATGTGGGAAGAGAGCAAATATTGTCGTGTGTTACCTGCTTACTCCCCGAAATCTTGAACTCCTCTTAATGGTGATGCTTGCTGTGGACTTCTCAAAATTGCACCCATTGTCTCCTTTTGATACCTTTACTTGCCTAACTGCCTTTTGACGCTCCAATCGTCATGTTAGTAGGTAGCCTCGGATTGCTGTTGATCTCGCTCTTAAGTATCATAGTGTTTTCCGTAAGTGCAGCCTCCTGTTGATGGCCTCCAGAGGAGCTATGGGTTTGAATGTGCAGCTTGTGTTAAGCTCTGTGTGAGACGCTAATACCTTCCTCTGTGCTTATATAACTGATTTGGTTGGTGACATTTTTTGTTTCTTTAGTAGACCGAGGACAAAAGGTCGATGACTTCGTGGGCTTCTCAGGTCATATTGTGCCTTAACTATGCAAGTTTTGTCTCCATTTCTTGTTTGGAGATATCGATTTTAGCTGCATCACTTTGTCTGGCGTCCGCTGAGGCGCTGAGAAGTGCGTGGTGTTTAATTTCATTTTTTTTTTTACTTTGGTGCACGAAATCAAGTTTGCTTCTGTTCATACAGCGCATTTGCGTTACCTCAAAATAATAAGATCGCTGAATTTTTTTTGCATGATTGGGTTACTTCAGCACAGTAGTTATACAATCATGTACATGAATGAGGTATGACACAAAGTACCGTTCTAATGTAACGTTGGAATGATCATTTCACCTTTTTCATTTTTTTTTCGAAGTTAAAGAGAATTGAGTCCAAAGACCTGACAAAACCAGACACACTTGCAGTTCTGCTTCTCTTCAACAAGAAGCCAAGATTTATGCTCGGAGTGAGTCCAAAAATACGTTTGGCCTCTTGCTGGCAAGAGACAAAGGCAGCAAACTTGGAGCTGAGAAACCTGTGCTCTCTCTACTTTGTCTGCACGCCGCCGATCTTACCTGCGCTGTCGAGTCGGATCGGATTTGGCTCGTGAAAGTGATCGAGCCTTCTTGTACAATTCGCCTATGGGACTCTGCCTCTTGCTCCTTAGGCAAACGTCCAATGGTGTGCTTCGTTCCTGCTCGTTCCGGAGAGGTTTCAGGTTTCAACTCATCATTGCTTTCGTACTACTGCATGCAAGGCTGGAGTATTTATCTCGGTTTTGTCATGTGTAAAGCATTGTTACGACTCCTTAGCGAATTGGCATGTGTAAAGTGTTATGAATAGCGCTTGTATTCATATGAGGCTAATGGGCCGGTATATATACACAAAGTACAGGTGGTAAATATACAAAGAACCCATCATAACAATGGGGAATAACAAACTATACATATCTCTAACACCCCCCTCAAACTCATGGTGAATCAACAACACTGAGTTTGGAGAGATAGAAGCTATGCTGTGCTCGAGTCTGGGCCTTCGTGAAGAAATCCGCTATCTGAAGCTCCGAAGGCACATACTGAAGAGTAATCATCTGATCATGCACACAAGACCTCATGAAAGAAGCATCAACACCAATATGCTTGGTGAGCTCATGCTTCACAGGATCACGAGCAATACTGATAGCACATGTACTGTCTGACAAGAGAGGGGTCGGTGTAGTGACAGAAACACCAAAATCCTCAAGTAACCACCGTAGCCAAGTAATCTCTGCACAAGAGAGCCATAGCTCGCAACTCACCTCTGCACTCGAACGGGACACTGCGACTGCTTTCTTCGTCTTCCGTGCAATAAGAGAACCACCAAGAAAAACACAAGATGCGAGAGATAGACCGCGATCGGAAGGATCGCCGCCCAAGTAGCATCCGAATAGGCTGAAGTCGTAAAGAGCTGGAACGTGGAAAGAAGAGACGGCGAGAGATAGTCCCGCCAAGGTATCGCAGAACTCAAGAAGGTGGTCAGAGTGGACCCGAGTGGGAGCGAAACAAACCGACTCGAAATATGAATCTGGATAAGTGATATCCGGACGAATAACGACAAGGTAGACAAGACTCCCAACAAGATGACGATAGCGAGTCTGGATCGTAAAGAGGCTCGCCATCGAGAGTCGGAGGTGAACATTGAGCTCCATGGGAGTCTCAACAAGACGCTGATCGATGAGAGAGGCGCGATCAAGAAGATCCCGAATATATTTCGCTTGGGACATAAAGAAACCATCCGGAGTGGAAGTAACCTCAATCCCAAGGAAGTAACGAAGAGGACCAAGATCCGACATAAGGAATCGCTCACTAAGACGAGCCTTGACAAAGGCAATGTATTCGAATCATCTCCGTAATGATCATATCATCAACATACAGAGAAGAAGAGTCCGACCACGAGACGAAGTGTGGACAAAGAGCGCAGGATCATGATCACTAGCTGAAAAACCAGCAGCGGTGACCACAGAGGAGAAGCGCCAAACCAAGCACGAGGGGCTTGCTTAAGGCCATAGAGAGAGCGACAAAGGCGACAGACCATGCCCTCAGGAACAGAATACCCGGGTGGCGGATGCATGTAGACCTCCTCACGCAACTCGCCATTAAGAAAGGCATTCTTGACATCAAGTCGAGAAATGCACCGATGGCAAGCGTGACGCCACCAAATAAGAGTCCGAACAGTGGTCATGTGGGCTACAGAGCAAAACTGCAGAACACGCCGGCGCGTAACTCGAAGCGGCAAGTAGGCGTCGGGTCCGCTATCTCTGCTCGGTGAGAGAAGTCTGAAGAAGTCGAGACAGACGTCGTCGTAGAAGCACTAGTGCCGAGAAGAACGGCGTGAAAGATGCCGCTTCTTCTTGTAGCACCGGGACGCAGCAGTGGCCATCCTTGTCGCGATAGGAACAGTGAGGACGGCCACCTCCAGACGGAGGACGGCCACCACCACCGTGGTAGCCGCCGGAGGAGGCAAGCGTAGCAAAGTGACGAGCGGCGAGCACGAGGGAGTGACATCGCACCAGCACCACTCAAACGAGTCTCCTCTGCGCGTAACTCGTAGCAATCGACGAAGATGAGTCCACATCCAAAAGTCGAAGGAGTCCCACAACCTCGTAAGAAAATCAAGCCGACATCGCGATGAAGACAAAGAAGCAGCTCGAAGGCGTCGTCATCGTACTCACCGAGTGTAGACGGTCGACGATCCTTGTAGAAATCGAGCCTCGTGGTAGGCGAGGCGCTTCATCATCGGCGAGGCGAAGGGCTCAGCAGCCTTATCGGTATCGGGGCAATACCACAGCGTAGGCTCCGTCGGAGGAATAGGGCAAGGCGGGCGGTGACATCGCGAGAGGACGCCCGAGACGAAGACCACGCATGTGGATGCGCATGTGAGACACGAAGTCGGTGTAATTAACACCATCAAAAATCACCGGCAATGAGGAGGAAACGGTGCCCATTGGTAGGCGGCCGACGGCGCGGCGACCAAGGGAACGGTCTAACAGCGGCGCCGACGGCGCGGCGGTTAGAACGACGTTTTTGCACTTTTTCTCTTTTTTTCTTCCGGTCAACCGACCAACCAAAGCCACGGCCGACCGATCGCTAGGGCAACCGGCGCCGCCTAGGCCTAGAAGCGCGCGGCGCGCGCGACGGTGCGACGGCGGCGTCGGAGGAGTCGGCGAGAGGCGAGGCGGCGAAGTCCGGCGGGCGGGCGCCCGGCGAGAGGCGCCGAGGCCGAGCGGCCGGCGAGCACCGGCCGAGGCGGCGGTCGCCGGCGGCGCCGAGGCCGGCGACGGCGAGGCAAGACCGGCCGGAGGGCGGCCGGCCGCGCGGCGACACCGCACACGCGCGGCGGGCGCGCAGCGTCGGACGGAGGCGGCGACCGGCAGAGATCGCGCGGCGAAAGCGAGGCGCGACCTGGCCGAGATCGCGACGCCGCAGGCGGCAAGGAGCAACCGGCGGCGCGGCGGCGAGCGCGCCGAGCGCCGAGGCCGAACGGGGAGACGCCGGCGCAGCAGCGGCAGGCGAATCGGCGGGGCCGACGGAGCGCGGAGACGGTGACCACCGGGCGGAGCGACACCACCGGCGGAGCGGAAGGCGGAGGCGAGTCGGCGGGGCCGACGAGCGCGGAGGCGCGGCGGCGGAACCTAGGTAAGCCAAAACCCTAGTTTTGGCTCTGATACCATGTTATGAATAGCGCTTGTATTCATATGAGGCCAATGGGCCGGTATATATACACAAAGTACAGGTGGTAAATATACAAAGAACCCCTTATAACAATGGGGAATAACAAACTATACATATCTCTAACATAAAGCATGCGGTGGCCGGTGGCCATATAACAAGGAACAACAGCTTGCCCGAACAGCAGAATCTGTACTAGTTATCTAGCGAGATTCGAGAGTCCCTTTCTGCCTCCTGGAGTGTCTCCTGACATGGGGCGCTTGTACTAACCACGATATAGGTAGACCATACAAGGGAGGATTCATGAAAAAAAAAAGGTCATCAAAGTTATTATGAACTCATAACACTAACTTGTAGCTCATAATAAATGAGTCATATGTTTATAATACTAAAGGATTATGTGGTCTAGACTGAAGAATATTGGTGTTGCTTGATCCAGCCAATACATTTAGAGACCATAGACGCCATACTCGAAGCTCCATACGGGATTACAATGCCGTGGTGTCTCTTGCAGCGATTGGATCGAAGTTCCAGCACTTCAAATCGGTCCCTTGCACCATTACCATTGCATTCGCTGTAGTCTATGAGGTGGTCTCGGTAGTTCCTTTCTGATCCGATGGTTGTACAAGAAGTGAACAGTTTTTTGAAGGGTAAGACATGAACATGAATACATGTATGTACAATGGCATCAGAGACGGGCACAGTGGCTGGGGCCTGGGGGATGCACACGACGCACGTAGCAGCTATCGAAGTGCCACGTGAGTTTCCCCTCTTTCGAAGCGGCCTGCCTGGCGCGGCTGGCCCACCCACCTACCGGTCCTCTCCTCGCCTGGCACCGCCACGTCCTCTCCTCGCCAACCACCACGCCCGCCTCCTCACGGCCCCAACCCCTTCAAAATTTTAAGGCCACGCCACGCCACACATCGTACCTCCGCTTATTCTGATTTAAACTTCTAATTTATAATTTATTTTTTATTATTTATAAATTTCGTTTTTTTAGTTTTTAGCTTTTTTGCTATTTCTTTTTCGTATTCATCTGTATTATGAGTTAACCTATTTTATTATTATTTTTTTAAATTTAATTACGCTAAACAAGATATAATATAATTTAAACTAGGCATAATTCGTTTATTTCAGCGTAGGCACCCACATCCACCACCTCCTCCAACACCCGTCGAACGAATTTTTTGTACGGATAATCCATTTTTTATTCGAAAATACATAAATATACTCGCTGGAAATTTTTTTACAGAAATAGGCTCAAGTCGCCCTCCCTCATTGGGCGACTCTCACCTTTTGCCCAACCGGGAGGCGACATTTAGGGAATGTAGGAACCGTTGAGCGAATCAATACTATCGCCTGAGCGTTGGGCGACTTATTACGATCGGCTATGCGGTTAGGCGATCGAATCTCGATCGCCCAACCAGAGGCGGCAGGGGGTTTAATTTATTTCTGCATAGTCGGCCGCCCACTACCACCTCCGCTTTCCCCTCACTGCGCACAGAGAAGAAACGAGAGAAGAAGAGGAGAGGCGCACAGAGAAGAAACGAGAGAAGAGAAGAAGAGGAGAGGAAAAAGAGGAAAGGAGGAAGAGAAGGAGGGAGAGAAGAGAGGACGGAGGGGAAGAAAAGGAGGGGAGAAGAGGAGAGGAAGATAGGGTTGGAGGAGGAGGTGAGGGAGGAAGCAGTGGCGGATCCAGGAAAAAATTTTGGAGGGGCTGAAGTACCTTCAGCTCGACCTCAGCCCCTTCTACATTATACATCCATGGCTAAAAATTTAGGGGGGGCTCCAAGGGTCCGGTAGCGGTAGGGGGGCTCGAGCCCCCCCCGCCGCCCCACCGCTGGATCCGCCGCTGGGAGGAAGGAGGAGTAGAAGCTATTTCATCCATTTGGATCCAGATATTTTTGTTGATTATGTTGTATTTGCACTATTATTTAGATGAAATATTGGTGTTAGTAAAAATTGTAGATGTAGAAAATGTAGTACAAATTTAGTATGGAAATATTAGTGTCAAAAAGTTGTAGTATACATTTTGTAGTATAGAAATTTTAGTACCATTTTTAGTATAGAAAGTTTAGTTTAGTGTTGTACGATATTATTTGATATGTCGTATATTTCAATCATACACGCAGGCCTACATCATCAATGGCCACTACTACATTGAGAGTGTATTATGGTGCTGGAATTATTCGTGAAGGTCCGAATGGTGTGGATTTGAGCGATTTTTCGTAAGTCACTCTCGTACTTCCGGATGACGAGAATGCTCGAATGACAGATGTGCAGCATTGGCTGACCCAGAGTTTTTCATTGGACCCCGAGGTGTGCAGCGTCGTTGTGCAAGGTCTTTGGAGCCGGTCTCCCACGAATATCAGATGGGAGTTGAAGACATTGGTGCGCTTAGTTTCGTGGAAGGGCTTTGTGCAAGGGCGGCGCCGCCGTGGATACGAGTGTGTACTGCTTGTGCAACCGTGCTCACTACAAGCAGCTGCGCAAGCTCGTGCGTCCGCCTATGCTTCGGGAGGTGCTAGCAGCTCGGGCGGGCAGCACGATGGCGGAGCTAATGAAGTTGCTCGTGATGAAGGCAATGCGGTACATGGAGGAGAGTTACAGCCGTCAAGCTATAGAGGGGGAACTAGGCAAGCTGATGCGGTACATGGAGGAGAGTTACAGCTGTCAAACTATAGAGAGGGAACTGGGCTAGCTGATGAAGGAGAGAATAATGAGTATATCATGCAGTAGATGGAATCTGATGACCAGAGGGCATGGGATGAAGAGTAAGCTGTAGAGGACGACGAGGAGGACATTTCTGATGATGAAGAAGTTCCTATCCCCCAGGAATGGAATCGGTTTAATGCGGAGGGTGTTTCCGCACATGATGAGCATGAATCACCATGGGAGTATCATGACACAGAGGTTCGGTTGCATACTATGTTTGCTGACAAGGAAGCGCTGCAGGATGCCATCAAGCTTTGGGCCCTTTCAATGCAGCGGACATTTCGCGTCGTGAAATCAAGCCAGGAGCAGTACACTGTGAAGTGCGAGCAGGATGGTTGTCCTTGGAGGGTGCACGCACGTAGATCCAAGTATGAGACTCACTGAATTGTGTCCAAGGTGGAGCCGCACTCCTGCATTCTAAACACTATCTTGGCGAGGCATCATAACCTGACGTCCGGATTTATAGCCAATTTGATGTATGGGGAGATAGTGGAGAAGAAGGATATTGCGGCCACGCATATTGTGGTAACTATCGAGAATAAATTCAAGTATAAGATTAGCTACGCGAAGGCGTGGCGTGCCAAGCAAAAGGCGTTGGAAAACGTTTTGGCACTTTCGAGGCGGCGATTTATAACCTTCCTCGTATGCTTAAGGTGTTGCAGCAAAGGAACCTAGGCACGTACATCGCCGTGCACGACAAGCCGTCCATAAGTCCACCGGGATTTGCAGTGTTGCAAAGAGCATTGTTTGCATTTGGTGCTAGCATTGAAGCATTCAGGCACATGCTGCCAGTTATCTCAGTAGATGAGACCTTCTTGACAGGCAAATACAAAGGGCAGCTCTTGACGGCCATAGGCGTTGACGGTAATAATCAAATATTGCCGCTGGCCATTGCATTTGTGGAAAGTGAGAATTATGAGAGCTGGCTATGGTTTCTCAGACATGTGAAGGTTGGAGTTGTAGGCACCCATCCTGGTGTGTGCGTAATCCATGATCGCCATGCCGGTATTATAAAGGCTATAAGAAAACTTCAAGAAGATCCCGAGGAGACCGTTCCTTAGCGATATGAGGAACCGGTGGTGCGATGCCACTTAGGGGCAAACTTTTCAAGCAATTCCGAAACAATCTTTGATGAAGCTATTCAAGAGGTCGCGTAGAACCAAAGAGAGGAAATTTGATGCTTTATGGGGTTATTGGATGAGCACACCAGGAAGAACGTTGAAGAGAGGAGCAAGGGGCCGGTCACTCCTGGGGCGGCACAACTGCAATGCTTGCCAGCAATTGATGAGGCTAACCCAAGTGGTCCAAGAAGGCGGAGCTCACGAAACATCAAGTGCTTCTTGCAGTGGATCAAGGGGGAACCATTGGAGAAGTGATCGCTGTTGCACAACACGGATGACGCAAGGTATGGAATAATGACGACTAATCTTGCCGAGGTCTACAATTGGGTCCTCAGGGGTCTCCGTTCTCAGCCTCTTGTCGCCATCGTGGAAGGTGTTCTTCACAGCACAATCCGCTACTTCAGAGAGAGGCACGCGAGTGCCGCACTTCATGTGGCCAATCCCGGAGCCCTGTATTCGTCAAAAATTACAGCGTACATGGAGACGAAGGCACATAAGGGTCAATTGCACACAGTGCATGTCATGGGCAACAGGGGGCATCATTTCGAGGTGATACTCCATGATAGGGCCGGATTTGGGACGTCTCGTTCACTTATTACTCACGAGGTATGCTTTGGAGATCATGCAAACGAACCTAGCTGCACATGCAACAAACTTAAGTTGTTACACAAGCCATGCTCTCATGTCCTCGCTGCATGCGGGACCGTGGGCATGGATCCTTCCAACTTCATGTCCGAGTACTTCTTTAAGGAGAGAATGCTGCAAGCTTGGTGTGGGGAGCTCCGGGGGTTCAGAGTGGTGGGAAACTTCGCCACTTTGGACATTTCAGCGAGGACCCGAGTTCCGGATATTAGTATGCTGAAGGGTGGGAAGGGTCGGCGACAGAGCCGACGTATTAGAAATGACATGGACGAATCACAAGTTGGAAAATCTGGTGCACGTTGTGGGCGATGCGGTCAGGAGGGGCACACAGCTAGACGATGCACCGCATATCCTGATAAGTAGTTATTGGAAACTTCAGTAAATTTCATGCACCATTTGTAAAACTTGTATGTTACATCCGTTTTCTGTAATGTAGTTGGTGGTGTGCTGGTAGCTTAGTATTACTCTGTTTACTTAGTTACTGCATGTATTTGCTTAGTATTTGCTGTATGGACTATTTGAACGTTATGGACTTGAGGCCGACACGTTTGCAATGACCGTAGCTTGTTGTTTCAGAAATTATGATTACTGGCCTCTGAGAAGATAATGTTGTAGCACTTATTTCGTGGAACGTACTGTTTCCTACAAACGACTGAAAATGCTACGTTGTACCAAATACATTGAATGATCCAAGCTCTGAATTTATTACGAGACTACAAGCTCTGAAAAGCCTTCATAGGGGCATTTATTGCTACACTGGAATCCTGAAAAAGCGAAAAGATTCCCATGTCATCCTCTCCATGGACTATGCCTACTGCATCAGATAACCTGCCTACATAAAGGCCTCCTATGTCTTCCATACCACATCTCCTCCTCTACCCATCACAATACTACTACATAACAATGTCTTCCTGGAGGTCCGACCCATTTGGAGTGCCGGAGTGGCATGAGCGCCCAAAGTGCCATTGCGGCTTTAGGACGATGTTGTGCGTCTGGACGGATCGAGTACAACGAGGCAACTACAGCCGTAGGTTCTTCAAGTGTCCAGATCTGGATGACGACTTCATGGTAACGACGACAACTAAATCCTTTGGTTCTTGTTATCATTTTTCAACTTCATCCATGACATCTACCACGCCACATAAAGCCTTTCAAGTTCATCGAATGAGTGGATCGGGTGCCGCCGGCATGGCCACGGAACTGGCCAATGGAGGTGGAAAACAAAGGACAATACTTTGTCAAGATGACTCAGGCTCGCGAGGTGGAACGACAGATGCGGCTTGAGTAAGAGCGTCGCGTGAGGGTGGACCAAATCTGTCTGAAGAACAAGGAGGATGAGCTGCAAAGGAGGAGGGAGCAGTTAAGTCTGCGTGAAGCAGCCATCAAGCGTCAGGAGGAAGAGCTTCAAGCTCATGAGGCAGCTCTCAAGACCAAGAGTGACAGGAAGAATGATGCAGCGGAGCTATCTTCAGGGCGCGAGAAAAAGGGAAAACAACCACGCTATACCCAGTAGACAAAATGTAATACACCCAGCAAGTTATATTCCCTAAGGCATGTTAGGACTAGTGGTGGAGTTCTGAACATTAGAAGTCATAGAGTTCCACACATGCCACTTACTACTTTATGTATCGAATGTTCTACACTTAATCGTTCTTAAAAAAAATTTCCCAAAATTTTTTATGCACCTACAACATCCAGTGAACATAAACTTTTATTACAACTATACCAAATTTTTTCCCGGTTTAAAACTACAAAATTGACAAAACTCTAAAAATCACGGGAGAGTAAAGTCGCCTCCTATTGGGCGATCAGATTATAAGTCGCCCATCCATTGGGCGACTGCATGATAGTCGCCCAATAGGAAGGCGACTAATTGCAGTCGCTCGAAGGTAGAGCGACACAAGTTGTGTCGCCTCTCGGTTGGGCGAAAGGTGAGAGTCGCCCAATGGGGGGCGACTTGAGCCTATTTCTGTAAAAAATTTTCCCACAGATATATTTATGTATTTCTGAATAAAAAATGAATTATCCTACAAAAAAATTCCCCGCGGAACCACCCCGGAAGAGAGAGAGAGACCCCCACCCATGTCGACGTCGCGCAGGCGAACCCTCCTCAAGGTCATCGTCCTCGGCGACAGCGGGTCAGCCCATTGCCCCCTCCCCTCCCTCGGATCCGCTCGCCTGCGGATTCCAGACACCCCCCCCCCCCCTGTTTGTAGCCTCGATTTGGATGAGGTCGCTGTAATCAGTGTTAGGTTTAGTGGCCTGGTTTGATTCGGTCCGGTTTGATCTGTGCAGGGTCGGCAAGACGTCGCTCATGAACCAGTATCCTTGTCTTGACCTCGGATGCGCCGCATTTAGTTCGCTCGCTCTTGTTTGATCGCAGTGGGGTTGGTCCGTATTCGGTGGAATTTCGTCTCTGTTTCCCTCGAATCAATTGACGTCCTCGTACGCGGCAATATTCGCAGACCGTGTAGAAAATCTGTGCTGTTTACTCGCGGGCCTTTGATCCCTAGAGCTGCAGCAACGCATGTGTGAGCAAACCCATTTTGGGAAATTGGAATTCTGTAGGCTCGCAGCGAATCTCTGTTTAGCTGCATTCGATGCTGCTAGTTTCATTCGTTATGCTGTGCATTGCATTAGCCAGGATGTTGCTAATCTCTATGGTGAAATCTCTGGTACATGAGCACATCATGCTTAGTTCACAGTATGTTGGTTCAATTCAAGGTGATGGGAGAAGCATTTTACTGCGTCTTCCCAGACTCATGTTACTACTTTGGCTACTTTGATTATGCTTGACTTTAGTTAGATATGTTCACAAGAAGTTCAGTTAGCAGTACAAAGCTACAATTGGTGCGGATTTCGTCACCAAGGAGGTCCTTATTGAAGACAGGCTCGTCACATTGCAGGTGTCACCCTTAGTTGTAGTTCTTTCACTGTGAATGAAGAGACAGTTCTAGTGTCGTCATTACGTGTTGCTTTGGTTCTAGATCTGGGACACCGCGGGGCAGGAGAGATTCCAGAGTCTTGGTGTCGCATTCTACAGAGGGGCAGATTGTTGTGTGCTCGTTATGATGTCAATGTCATCAGGTCATTTGATATGCTCAACACGTGGCATGATGAGTTCCTCAACCAAGTAAGATTATTTTATCTTGCATATCATTGTGATGCTTGATCATGGTTGTAGATATCAACTATGGAGCAATTTACCATTTATTGTTCTGACATTGTTATCATTAGCTGACAGTTTGATGTGATCGCCAATAATTTTCTGAAGCTTAGGCATGCTTACATATCTGTATTTTATTTTTTGCATTGTTTAAGCGACAAATCATGTTTGCAACAAAGGACCTATCAGTCAACAGCATCTCATATATGGGTAGCTCTGTTATGCAATACTTGAGCAGGTTCATTATGCAAACTGAATATATTAAGCTACACAGAGACAATCTAGAACTCTACAACAATATCTTATATGAGCAATTTCCATGTGCAACAATGGCATCATATCAACCTTGCCAATTTCAGAATCAATCATTTGCTCTTTATCAACTTTGAATCTGTAGCATATGTTTTATTTATTTGATACTGGTCTGCATTTTTTTTCCATTATGCTCACCGCTCAATTTAGCATGCTTTGGAACACAAGCAAGGTGTTGGTAGTCTTATCAAGAACTTTGCCTAGCATTTTTCCCCTTAAGATGCATATTTGATGGTATTGGCATCAATTCTGGTGATATATGAATCATCATTTAAGTTGAGTGGTGCATGATAACCAAATGTGCAAAAGACATGATCATAACAGAATGCAAAGACAAAATCAATAGATCTTCTTGAAATTATATGCCTATAGATCACTGCCTAGTTTATGTTAATCAGGTTAATTTAGCAAAAAAATTTAAACTTTGAGAATACATTTTTTCTGACTGAAAATATTTTACAAACAAATAACTATCCTGTCGAATGACTTATCAAGGACTTGCCTAGATCCCATAGTTACAGCTTCATAAATACTTATATACACTCGACTTGTTCAGGGGGGACAAACCACAAATAAGCAGGAATCATTGCCTTAGATCCATAAGAAAGCTCAACCCTTTTGATGCCATGTGAATTGTGGCTACTTGACTATGGGGATGGATTGAGGCAGAAGCCACAATCTGTGCTCGTTAGTGTTACCGTGGTAGTTCTGTTTTATCCTTGAACTCTAAAAAGTTAACTAGCCAGCTCTGAGGGAGAGATCCCACTACCTGTAACAATTATACAAGTTCCCAGCTATTGGAGTGCTATTGTTTATTTCCATGCTTTGTAACTAATGGTGTTAACCTGGTCAGGAAATAGTAACTTAGTTGCACAAAAGAAAATGATCAAATTGATGTAAATCATGTGGTTGATCCTTTGCTTCAAACTTATGAAGTCAGCAAAGAATTAGCTGACTAATTTAATTATCATTTCATATCAACTGTATCGATGTCATTGAGGTGGGTTTAAATAACCTATAATTGTTATTGGTAGTGGGGTCTCTCCTTATGTGAAGATTTGAAGAGTAAACAGAACTATCGATATACCAAGGTCTTAACCTCTACTTGTCCCATTGATTACATGATTGGAGGCTAGTACCATACTGGTAAGTTATATTCTTGATGAATTTGAAAGCACTATTTTCTTACGTATTTCATTTTAGATATCCATAGAGGGATTCATCTATACAGGAGTAGCTGTGATGCTATTCAAAGAAACATCTGTTAGTTAGTCAAGCTTTGTTAGTAAAAGAATGATGACGATAAAAACAACTATATTTCTTAGGAGGTCATTGTTTTGGATAGGCTTCTTTGTTTGAGCTATTTCTTTATCCTTAAAATAATGCAACCGAGTCAAGTGCCATTTGGAGGTGTAATCAGGGTTTTGGAAAACGTTTAGGGAGTGGAAGCCGGAACATGGCCAGTTCCCTTTTTTTGCCCGGAAACCTGTTGGTTTCTGCCCTCTAAACTGGTCCTGTTGCCTTTTCACTATTTAAAATTATTAGTTTTTCAAGAATGATGTTTTGTATGTAATCTACAAGTATTAATACATATATTGTGCAAGAAGGATGCATCAAAAGGGGAGGGGGTTGGGGTGAACCAGGAACCTGGCTGGTTCCTATTTACCAGCCATTTACCGGCGGTTTTCAGAACCTTTGGTATAATAAACCATATAAACTGATTTGATTCAAGTATTGCTGGGGCTTTTGATAATTCTGCAGTACTCAGCAAGCTCATTCAGATTGTTAAGGTCTTATTATGTTCTTTCTCCAAGTACAAAATGAACTGCAAAACCTTTTCTGTTATTTTATCTTTATGCAATGCCCTTTCATTGGTTTTCTCAATATAGTTGTTGGGTGGACTATTATTTGGTACACTGCCTTATTATTTACTATGTTTCGATCTGTGCATCTAGTTAGTTGTAATATCTCAATACTATAACATTTCTATCTCTTGTAGCAGATTGTAGCATCTTGATGAATTTAATTAACAACAGCTATTTTCCATTTCCTTTTAGGCTAGCCTACCAGATCCTAAAACTTTTCCATTCATCTTACTTGGGCACAAGATTGACGTAGATGGCGGAAAAAGCAGAGTGGTCAGTTTCTTGAATATGTGACTTATTAACTTTTATATCTAGATATGGCACTACTTGCTTACTATTTTTCACACAGGTTTCTGAGAAGAAAGCAATTGAGTGGTGTGCTTCCAAAGGCAATATTCCATACTACGAAACTTCTGCAAAAGAGGACTACAATGTTGACAATGCGTTCCTGTCTGTTGCCAAGCTTGCTTTAGAGCATGAGTGTGATCAGGACATGTGAGTAAAATCATCTTTCCCACTTTTTTGTTTGGTAGGAAGCTTTTCCTTAGCTTGGAGTAAGTTGTCTTGTAAATATGGTATTCATCTCTTTGTTGAATATTAAGTGGTAGAATTGCATGACTGCATTGTTGGTTTTAACGGTGATGATTGCTGTTTATAACTATCTGTTTTTTCCATGCTTGTGTTTATTATGTTCACTACCTTGTTTCAAAAAAGATTGTGTTACACATTTATTTTTTTTTCTATTTAGTTGTTTACACCCATTTTTTCTGCCCTTCAGCAACTTCCAGACAGTTGCAGATCCTGTCCCCGAGACTGAACAGAGAGGTGGATGTGCATGCTAGCAGTTAGTCATCTCTGTCTGTTGTGGCTACAGGCCAAACAGAGAAAGATGGTAGCGGAGAGTGATAGAGATGAGTAAAAATGGCTTGCCCTCTCCCCATGGCCTGTATTCATATATATATGTATATGAGGAGTGCTTTTACAGTTATACCCTTACATCTGGTTATCCCCTCTGGGGCAGTTATGTTATTACACATGGCCTATTCTGGGCCTTATAACCTTCTACCAGGCCTGCTGGGTTTAGGTGGGGGCCACCCCTACAACAGGAGCCTCTCATGGTAAAGGGCTTCACGGGGCCTAAGCCATGTCGCCGAGTCCTTTGGCCCCCTCCGTCCCCGCGGCCTGTGAACTTCTCCAAGCTTGACCGGGCTGCGCCAGAGTCGGCGACGCGCGCACGCTCCGCCCTCACCTTCGAACGGGCGGCGGCGGAGGTGGGCTTAGCCGGCAGACGCGCGCGGGGCGTTGCGCGCGCGTAAGCGTAGCGGGCCTCGAGCCGCCGCGTGAGCCTTAGCGATAAGGGACGTCGTGGCGCCGCTTCTTCCGCCGCCCACGTGGTGGCGTGCTTGGCGTGGTGCGGGCCTTGAGGCGTCGTGACCATTAATGTGACGGCGACTCCGTGGTTGGATTTCTGCCGATTGGACTTCCGCGGCTGGCTTCCTGGCGATGGGGTATATATATGGCGCCGTGCGACGTTGTTCCTGCATATATTGTGATAGAATCTGTTCCTTTAAATGGGCTCGCATGCATCAACATTCCCGAGTGACGCTGAGCGGCTTGGGGAATGTTGATGCACAGAAGGAGGTCCATTTTCTTGGGAGCTTGGTCACGCCGTTATCGACAACAACCGCGCTTCACGCCTCGCACCGTGCTTCCGCAGCGGCAAAGAAGGTTTGACTGTTCTTCTTAACAGGCCTACCTACAGTTGGTGTTCCTGATGGAGCCCCGCTCGCATTACCTTTTATGTTGATGCACTGTAGGTGGCCTATTAAGGAGAACGAGGCAGACTTTGCGGGACAAGACCCCCGCCTTTGCGGCGCCCCGCCGAAGTAGGCGCACGCGCCCCGTCCCCCACCCTTCGAACGGGTGGCGCGAGGTCGGCGCCTAAGTCGAAGTCAAGCGCGCGCGCTCGCTCCCTACCCTTCGAGCGGGTGGCGCGGAGGTGGCGCCAGCTCGGCGAGCGCGCGCGCTCCGTCCCCTACCCTTCGAACGGGTGGCAGCGGAGGCTGGCGCCTAGCTCGAAGCGAGCCAGAGGCGGAATTGGAGGTTGTCCCTTTCGGTCCGGTCGGGCGCCTTTAATGGCGGCTGGGATCTTACCGACGCCTAGCCTGCCAAAAGGCGGGTTGCTGCGTCGTGCAGTGTCCGTTCACGTGGTGAGGGCACGTGGCGGCTTGTAACTGGAGCGCCGCGGTGGGTCAGGGATTGCGTGGCCGTGACCGCTTGCATTGACGATCCTTGGTTCTGCGGTCGCGTGTAGTGTGTATCGCCACGACGCCTCGTCTTCAGCTACGGGGAATCGTGCGGGGCGGGCCTTTACACCGCTGCGGTTGTATCCGGCACGCGGATCGTTGCGACGCTTCGGTAGCGGCGGTATGGGCGAGGTGGCTTGAAATAGCCCCGTAATGGGCGTCCCGCACCTTTACGCCCTCTTTCCTGTCTGCTCCGCCCTTTACACTTTCGCGATATTTTCACCGCTTCAATCTCTACGTGGGAAGCGATGGCCTCCGATGGCAAGCGCGGCCAGGCGGTTGGTGGCTCTGGCATTCGCCGGCGGTCTTGTTGTTGAGGAAATACGCGCTCCAAGAGCGCGACCGGCGGCGGACAAGGAGTGGTTGGTGGCGGAGGAGGAAGGCACGTTCTCCGCGAGCTAGGCCCTCGCCGTGGCCGAGAAGACGATCCAAGGGCTTTTGCGCGCGGGGAAGTTGTCCGAGCGCCAGGAGGTACGATTGCCCGCCGCCGATGAGACGGAACCACATCCCGAGAGGTCGGAGGCGGTCGTGTTCGTTGCCTTTTCGACGCAGGCTCCGCATCCCGCCGCGCTATCGTGGCGGCGTGTTGCGGACCTTGGCCGAGTCGGCGCAATCGACTCAACGCCGTGGCCCGGCTCATGGTATACTGGTGGGCCTTGCGCTCGGGGCGTTTTGGCCCGGCCCTCATTGTTCGCCTACCTTCACGAGGCACGGTGCGGCCAAGGACCGGCGACGGACGCCGTCGAGCCGTAGCGCCACCTTTATTCTTCGTCCGTCGTGTAAAAGCTCTTCCTGCGAACTCAACTCGCGGGAAGTGGAGTCTTATCGATGAAGCGGTGGTTCTACCACCGTGTGGAGAGCGGAGCGCCTTGAGTGCACAGCCGACCGATCGCGTTCAAGCCCTCGCCCACGGACGCGCTCGATGATGAGGACAGCGGAGGCCCGATGGCTCGTAGGCGTGGCGCCCGCTTCAACATGCGCGACCTCGCCGAAGAGTACGTGATATACGGCGTGGCACCGCTTGCCGCGATCGCGCGCGCCGCAGAAGCGTCGAGACGACAATGTTTCGCCATCGATCGCTGTCTGCGGCGCCCTCCGATCTTCGTAAGCCTCGACCGCGTCTCTCCTTTGGTCACGCGAAATGCGTTATATGCTGATGCTATCTCCTTTGCCTCAGGGATTTCCTTGGAGGAGGCGGAGCAAGCCGCGTGCGTATTCCTAGGGCCGTACACCGGCAGGGAGCACGGCGATCGCGCGTCTTCTCGCGCCGAGGCGGGGCGAATAAACCGCGTGTGCGAGGCCACAGGCCTTGCCGTGCGGACCGTGTCGCTCCGCATTTACGCAGCGAAAGAAGAAGAAGAAGGCGCCGTCTCGGAAGAGGGGCCGCACGGCGCCGCCGCGCTTAGCGCGGCACCGCCGCCGCTAGCTAGTGCTCCCGAGGGCGCGGCGGGCGCGAGTCGGACTCGGCGAGATATGCCGATTCAGCTTAGGTAAGCGCGAGCGCCGGGCGAGGTATCTTCGGCGAGTGCCGGACGGCGGGTTTGCCGCGAGCAATGGAGGGAAGTCTCGCCGCCACCGGTCGCCGAGGCGAACCCGTCGCGGACCGGCGATCTTGAGGTGGAGCTTTGGTCGTGGCATTGTGGTGCCGAGGCGCCCTCAGGGACACACGGAGCCATGCCGCTTTACCGACAGCGGCAACCGAGGTGCCCTCGCAACAATTGCCACCGCGGAACCTTCGCCCCGGCGCAGAACCGCATGAGGCTTCCCACCGCGATCGCGGGGGCGGTATCGCTGTTGGTCGCCCGCTAAACGGCCGTATGTGCGGCCGGAGCTCCACCGGACACCGCGGGGATTCGTCGTGGCCACGGGCGTCAGAAGCTTGTGGGACTCGAGTGCAAGTGCCGGAGACCCTGCGGCATATGCGCCTTCCGCCCCACTGGCCACGCCACCCGCCGCGAGGACACTGCCGCCGCCCGAACGCGAGGCTTCGCCTGGCGGGACCATTCCTTCTGCGGGGCTTACGCCACCGCCGCCCGCCGGGATGAGGCGAGTCCCGAGACCCTCTTCGCTACCGAAGGTAGGGTGGCTTAGGTTACTCGGTGTATTCTTTCATGCCTTGCGGTGCTCACTGCACCGCTTGCGCGTTGCTCATTCGGAGGGGGAGCACTTGGCGAACACGGGACCTCGCGCGCGCAGCCCGCGCGCCGTCGTGCGCCCGAGACGCCGAGGGCGTGGCGCGGGATTGTGAATGACGCGGCCACCGCGTCGACCGCAAGTCTTGCGCAGCCTACGGGGCGGGCGCCTCGAAAGACGCCGAGGTGTCCGGGGTGAGTAAGTACTCATGCGACAACGCTTGGGCTGGCTGAGCTTGCCTTCGCCGCGCGTCTTCTTCCGCCCTGGCGTATTCCTCCATTTTGTCGAAGAGCTTCGCCACCGTCTTGATTGGCTTTCGCACATTGTACTCGGCCATCGGGCCCGGACGAAGGCCCCGTATGGCTGCATTAACGACGGTGGTTTCATTAACGTCTTTCACTTGGCATCGAATCTTGGCGGCGCTTGAAGTAGTCCCGAGCTTCTCGAGGGTTTTGCTTCACGTGAAGAGTTGGTCGCGTCGACTCGCTCGACATAGTTTCCTGGAAGTTGTTGTGAAGGCGGTCGCGAGCTGCTCCCACGCGTAGATGGAGCCCGCTCTATGGTAAAGAACCAAGAGAGCGCCACTCTTGCGCGCGAGGGGAGTCTCTTCGCCGTGGTGTCGTCTCGCCGCGGCCGATCGCGGTGTCGTACACGCGCACGAACTCGCGGGGTCCGTGTCGCCTTTATACGGTCGATGGCGCTAGGAAACTTGAAGTCTTCGGGCCATGCCGCTGCTGCAGCCCGCCAAAGCGGGACTTTGATCTACGCGCCGCAGCGCACGCGGCTAGACGTGGGGCTTCGCGATCGTCCCGCCTCTCCGCGTGGGCTCGGCGCGACATCGGCGCAGCTGCGCCGCTCGAGCCTTTTGCATATCTCGGGCGGCTCGCGAAGGTCCCTAGTTCCCGCCGGAACGCGTTGAGGGCTGCTAGTATGGCGCTTTCCATCGCGAGTCTTTGTCGGGCCGCGGAACACCAGCGGACGGTGCGTGCGGGGACCATCGCCTCATGATCTCGAGATCCGCCGGCCGCTTCATTGCGGCTACCCCGGCCGCTCGATCCATGCCGCCGGCGAGGGTGGCGGGTCGTCGTTGCTGCGCGCCGACGGGTTGGATGTCGTTATGCGGCGCTAAGCGGGTCGGCCGCCGTAGTGCCGGCGACGGGGTTGGTTGTCGCGGTGCGGTGGCGGGTTGGTCGTCGCGGTGCCGTGTGACGGGTTGGTCGCCGCCGCGAACGCCGACGTCTTCGCCACCGCGCTGCGTCGCCACCGCGCCGCCGCTGCCGTCTTGAAGCCCCGTACTCATACGACGCTCCGGCCCGGCCGCCTTCTTTCCCTTCGCCGCCGCTGACGAAGCTTTTTTCGGTGCCATCTTTTTTCAGGTTTCGGGTTTACTCCAGTCCTCCCCACGGTCGGCGCCAACTGTTGTGGCTACAGGCCAAACAGAGAAATATGGTAGCGGAGAGTGATGGAGATGAGTAAAAATGGCTTGCCCTCTCCCCATGGCCTGTATTCATATATATATATATGCATATGAGGAGTGATTTTACAGTTATACATTTACATCTGGTTATCCCCTCTGGGGGCAGTTATGTCATTACACATGGCCTATTCTGGACCTTATAACCTCCTACCAGGCCTGCTGGGTTTAGGTGGGGGCCACCCCTACAACACTGTCCCTTCCAGGTTTTGCTTACTGATTGTGGTATTCTTTTCAAGTGATGCTGGGCATTCTTTTAGTTTTCACAATGTACACTATGGTTCATGCGCGACCATTCAACTTGCTTTTGTAGCCACTGTACTATAGTTAGCGACTATGGTTTTGGTACACGGAATACTGATGAGCCTTGTTTCTTCAATTGGGCAATAAGAATGCACAGTGGTAGACAGTTTGGGATATAACCTCTCAGCGGTCAATCTCTTATGCCTCAATTATATTCGTGCAGCTGTAACTTATTGACGGGCATATTGTTTTTCCATGTCCTAAATGATTATGAACATTTGTGAACTCTCTCTCGCGTGCGTAAAATGTAAATGTTTGGGAGATGTTTGGCTAGCAAGTTGCCGTATTGGACGGCTGCTAGCTTGCACTGTTGATTCAATGTTCAAACATTATGAATTTTACTATGACCGTTTGTATGATAATGGCTTCCAGTTTTGTTAAGATTCCAGTCCTGGTTCCTGATGTTGCAACCTTAGGAATCGAAGCTTTTCATTCATGACATTAGCTTGCTTTGAGTTTTGACCAACAATATTCGAACATATCAACTTGCTATCATCAAGCTGACACTGCATAACACAACCGGAAGTCGTCAGCTGGCTTGTGGTTCGCTGCTTAGTGCTAAAAGTAGCCCTTTCGCATCATAATCTTGTTAATATGAGTGGAGGAATGAATGATTGAATAGTTAGATGTTCTATTGTATAGTCTAAAGGGGTTATATATAGTGAATATAATGGACACATTAAAACCGTAGGATAATAGTAAATGACACCAATATCTTTAACACCTCTCTTAAATACAAGATATTTATAATAACATTGTATTTAAAAGGGCTAACACTAAAAAAAGAAAGAAAATCCGAAATTTGAGCCTTAAATATGTCATCCTAGCGTGTGGCTCTTGAAAAATCGTGTCGAGTACCAAAAGATCTTCTATCCGAAATCGTGCAATAGCCCAGAAAGCACAAAGTGCAGGGGCTGGAAAAGTAGAGGTATGCGGGAGCAAAGTCAATCGCAGTAACATGATGAAAAGGATGTAGAAAGTGGCACAACTAGAGAGAAATGTCAAATCAAGTCGAAAAAAGAGATAGAACCATAGCGGCGCAGATTGAAGCCCGAGACAACGGCAGTGTGGAAGAGAAGCACGACGGCCTTGGAAACTCGAGATGACGATTCAGAGAGAAGCGGCAGTATCATAAAAACTTCTATGATGTGCAACGGCTCAATGAGAAAAGTGGCGGCTATAGCTATGTGAAAGAAAGGAGATGACCACAATCATCCAAAAAGATGGACCGTGGTTAACAAAACAATCAATTGTCTGACAAATAATTTGTGAACTTGCACGGTTTTGACAAACTGAAAGATAGAGGCTATAGATATGGATAGACGCAACGTAAGACTAAAAATGAAAATACTAGTAGCAATAGCACAATGCCTCCTAGCAGTAAAATAGAGAACAAGACACAAGAATCAAAGACCTCTGTCCTATACGGCCATCCCCATACCACACCACATTGTTGCTGCCATCATGGCCTCGTTCAGATAGCCACCCTATCAATCCCCATTTCACCTTTGCTTTCCCCTTCCCCAACCGCTCTAACATTACATGAGCACTTCCCCTCCCTCCCTCTCCATTATCACTTGGGTTAGGGGAGGGGGTGGCCAAAGGTATGGAAGGCGAGCCGGGAGTAGAGGGGCTGGTAAGGGTGGCTGGATTCGGATGCAGATAATGTTCTATTGTATAGTCTAAATAGGCTATATATAGTGAATACATTGGATATTTGGATACACTCTAAAACTCTAGGACAATAAGAAATGACACTAATACCCTTAACAAATCTGTCATGGTCAAATCCATTTACTCATTTCCACTATAGCTTCATCACACTAAGATTTTCTTTATTTGCTGGATTACTACTCAAAAAAACCCAAAGCTGAAACAACCTCTTTGTTGGGAAACGTGGTGCAAGAACTTTTACATGATGCTCGAAAATACCTTTTGACGTTTCTGTTGGCCGCAGATAATGTTTCGCGGAATTGCACGAGCTTGACCTTCTTCCCGGATCTTGCTGTGCCAGTGGCTAGAAGGTTCAGAAACGGTAGTGGAAGGAAGGTTAAAACGCTTTACGTTTCGATGCGAATTTTCGTCCTGATGAGTTATTCTCCGAGTTAGCTTTCTCATGCATGTTCTACTGCGTCCTTGGCTTCGTATGCCGGCATGCTTCTCCATTGCCATATGTGTGAAACTAGGGATGAAAACGAATCAAATACAGATCGAATAGTGTCCAAATTATATTTGTATTGGTAAATGAATACGAATATGAATCTGAATATTCTTGAATACGAATACAAATCAAATATTATAACAAATATAAATTCGAATCAAATATCTACTCAATTCGGTTAGATCTAGATATTCTCATAACTTATGTAGTATGAAGATATTAATGATATTTTATCTTTGTACAATCACGCTTAATTATTCTAATTCATTTATTTCACTTAAAGAAACACGAATTTATGTTCCATAAAAAACTTGTCCAACTAATTAGTCGTATTGTAATAAAAATATGTATATTGCTTCGTCGAATACGGATACGGATAGTCCAGATAAAATAACATTTCGGATGGTAAAAGTTTATACCATATTCGTATCCATATTTTTTATGTGAATTTGAATACAAATACAAATAGGATATAAATTATTAATCGAATAGAAAAACCTATAACATATTCACATTCTATCGAATACGGTAACTAAATAATACGGATAATTCATATCCACATTTCACCCCTACCTGAAACTCTGCATGACATGCTGCAGCGAAAGATTACAGCTTCGATCTGCTGGACACTTTGACGACCGGCAGATTACACATGCAAAATTAAATATGAATTGGGGAAAATCTTTACTGAAAGCTACCGATATATAACTAGTAGACCGGGTGAAATGTATTGAGCTGGAGTTGGACTAAGGCCCTCCTCAAATGCGCGCGTGCTTTGCATCACTTGGAAGATTAATCCTAGACGCCGGTTGGCGAGGAGCCCGACAGAAAGTGGAATCGCCATCTGATCAGGTGAAAAGGCGCGAATTTTTCTCAGTGGCATTCTGAAATCTCACTCACCATCAGCAGCGTAGCACGTGATATTATGAGTCTGTTGGTGTTAATTTGTGTTTTTGATTTCTATTTAGGAAAGATAGAGTCTAACATACACACCTATCTTTTTAAAACGGATTCCATAATTCTCTCACTCTCATCTCGTTCCGAGATAAGGCACGACCGCATCACACACCCTATTCATCTTGTTCTTGTCTCGCGTATGTATCTCTCATTTACTTTCCCAACTGTTTATCGCTTCTTCTAAAAGTCACTTCTTTCAATCATTACTATTTATTTTTAGTTACAAATCATTAACCGAAGCTAGGGTGGCAAAAAAGCTCAAGACTCGCGAGCTGGCCCAGCTCATTGAGGCTCGGCTCGGCTCGGCTCGTGACATAAACAAGTCGAGCAAAGCCAAGGTTTCAACTCGGTCTGCTAACAAGTCGAGCCGGCTCGCAAGCCACTCGCTAGGCTCAGTAGGCTCGCTCGACACAACCTAATTGAGTTCTATTGTAGCTTGTGCAATTTGGAATTCGGATTTTGCAATCATAATAATGTATCCTTTCTTGTGGCTCTTTGATTGTTAGAGATTTTGGGTCTGTATCTGTTGACTTTTTCGATCCAAAACGTAAGCCACGTTACCTTAGTAAGATACTCATGGTGGCACTCCTCACCACCATGTGTGTCGTCATGCTCACCAAGCCACCCTGCCATGAAAGATCTCCCAGTGTGGTAAATGTAATCTACTAACTCTATTAGTGGCATTTTTTGATCCACTTGTATGTAATTAGTTTTGCACTGAGGGATGCTATGTGGTGGAAATAAGAGAGAATTAAAAGTTCTTTTCATAGTTGTGTTTATACAAAGCTATAAAATTTCAAATAAATTTTACTAGAAGTTTTCCCCAATCCGAAACATAATATGAATGTTACTAAGTAATGCCGTAGAAATGGTGGATTGTAACGTACTGTCTTAGTCTAGATGTTTTGGAGCAGCTTACAACTGAATATCTTCTCACAGATAATTCAAGTTCAAGCGAGCCTAATGAGCTGAGCTAAGCCTCTCTTTTTTAATTTGTTAGCCTAACAAGTCAAGCCACCTTCTTACCGAGCTGAGCTGAACCAGCTCAATATTCATCTCTAACCGTAGCTAATATGAACACCTAATAGGAGCCGTGGAAAGTTCCCGTGATTCTTCATTGATTCTCCTTGTAGTTTTGATGCTTGTCTTTACGGGAGCCAAGCCAAGCAAGCCAGCCCACTTCCGTCACTCCAGTGGGCCTTTCACTTTGATGATTAGACAAGCATAGTATGTTGTTTGAATCGCCTAATGACGTGTACTTCACTCATCGTCCTGGTATGCATATGGCTAGACGGACTAGTAGACCTATGTCAATGCTCGTGCTGGATGACAAGAACACCCTGTTTTCCTTTATGTCCTTTCGATTTGAGGACAACGATCCATTGTCAATGCTCGAGCTGGATGATCTTGAGCAATCTACACTTATACTCCAAAAGGGGGGGAAAAGGCGCACACGGCTGGTTCTGTTGCTACTTAGTTCTGAGATTTGCAGTTTAGTTCTGAGATTTGTAGTTCAGTTCAAAAGGAAGCCTCCAAGAGATCAGAGGAGAGACTTCAACCGAACAGCAACCGCAAAGAAAGAAAGGGATGGATCGTTCAGAACCAGCCTCGGCAGAACTCCTTATATTTCTTTAATTGATCGGTAGAAGTACTCACCAATTGTTCAATTTTTATGGGATATATAGCTCCAGCTAGCACCATAATATAAGCCCCTTTTTTTATATAAAAAATAGACTGTAGCCTTATAAGGTTTGAACTATGCATTTTTTTGGGGTATGGAACGAGTTCCTAGTCGTTGTACAGATATGTCAATGTCTGAGTGATGCATTACGCATGTATATACTTAGCCATCTATGTATATATTGTCGATTGTTATGCAGGACTTTTTAGCATATTTGATACTATTTGTCACTGTATTTAAAAATAGCCATATGTCTAGCATATTGATAAGAATGGTGTTTTTGCCGTCCCGTGGTCAGGCGACAACGCCTGTGGGTTGACGCGTAGCCGCTGCTGTCTCGTGGCAAAGCGGTACCTGCCCTACTTTATTTTTTTGCTTACTATTTATTTAAATTTTTAAATATAGCAAATAAGCTTAAAAAATTACAAAATTTTATGTACACCATCCTAACATAGTGTACTTAGCTATATAATTTTTTGTAATTTTATCCATTGTAAATGTTGCTCAAAAATTCATATGATTTTGATATTTGTAGGAGTTGTTACATATAGCAAACAAGTTTCAAAAATTACGAAATTTTGTCGAAAGCCTCCTGATATAGTCATAGTAATTGTAATTTTTTGGAAATTTTATATGCTCCAAATTTACCACGTTAATTCATGTTAATTTAATTGTGAAGTTAGTGATGCTCATGCATCTTTTACAACGTCTAACCTCTATCCTTCGCACATATGTCAATCCATTACTGCTGTCTTTTCTTTCCCATTGTATCGCGCGCACAATTATCACTCTATCCATGTCGTCCCCCTCGCACGCTCCCTCGTCTGCACTAATATCGTTATATCCGTGCCATCCCCCTCGCCCACTCCCTAGTCTGCACCAACGGACCTGTTAGGCATTACGTTCCACTAACATCATGGCATTCTCCCGCCGCAGATTCGTTGTTAAGATGCATAACTTTGATATCCGCACCACCTACACGACTACTGCTCCCCGTCGTTCATCTTTGCTACACATCCAGGAGGTATGAAATTTGCATTGTACATTCGGAATACATGACTAACACTGTTTCATCTTGCAGCCTCCAATTCAATGTTGGAGTGATGTCGAGTCTACCAATGACGATATGGGCCTCCCGGATGGTTCCAGATAGCAGTACACAATGTCAGGGTTTGCAGCGTATGCAGGGCAGAGCTCAGCATTCAACCATACGCAGGGTTTGGAGACTTCGGTGGGCAAAGTTCCTCCGGTTTCGCAGCCACGTCGTACGGTCAAGGCGAGAGCTCCTTCACACTACGTGGGGGATTTTTAGAGTTCTTCGTTCACGATATTATTGCTGGCGGCTCACAGTTCAGCATGTTTCAGCTGGAAGACATCGATCCTTACCAAACCCAACCTTCTGTATCTGAGTCTACTGGACCACCACTGGCCACTGAGCAAATGGAACAGTCTCCATACCTCCTTCGAACCGAGACGCAACCTCCGAATCGGCTGACGTACCCCATGGGACATACTCGTACTCAACAAAAAAAACAAAACCACGCACGGGGAGGCAGACGTGGCGAGGAGATAGCAGTCGCTCCGATGGGTAAGCCATATCGCATTCCGTGCAATGTGTTTTTTATACTATTACATGTACTTATACAAATATTTATAATGTATGAACTACAAAAGATGCCTGAGGATCGTTAATTTCATGATTAAATTAACATGAATTAACGTGGTAAATTCAGAGCACTTAAAATTTTCAAAAAATTATGCAATTATTATGACTATGTCGGGAGGCTTCCCACAAAATTTTGTAACTTTGGAACTTATTTGCTATATGTAACAACTCCGACAAATATCAAAATCGTATGAATTTTTTGAGCAATATTCAAAGTGGATAAAATTACCAAAAACATTATACGGCTAAGTAAGTTTTGTTAAAAGACTACACATAAAATTTCGTAATTTTTTAATCTCATTTGATATATTTAAAAATTCAAACAAATAGTAAGTAAAAAATAAATTAGAGCTGGTAATTAAGCTAGCTAATCAGCTAACTTAACTAACTATCGCTTTGCCATGGGACGGTAGTTCCCTACCGTCTGGTGGTGGGACGGCAAGCTGCACCTGTTGTCCGGCCACGGGACGATAGTGGCTACACGTCAATCCACAGGTGTTGCCGTCCGATGACGACAAAAACGCTATTTTTGTTAATACGTTAGACATATAACTATTTTTATAAATACAGTGATAAACAGTGCTAGATATGCTGAAAAGCAGGGGCGGATCCATGTAGCGCAGGCTGGGTGCGGCCGCACCCAGGCTAAAATCCAAAAAGCTTTATAGTATACAGAAATTTATCCTATTTGCACCCGTCCGGCCCAAACAACTGCACCCACAGCCCATCTCGGAGAGCCCACAACAACCTGCGTGATGCGTCGGCGATGCTTGAGTCTTCGACTGCATGCTTCGTCGCTTCAGCTCCCGCGGACTGCTCTCTTCGTATTCCTCTGCTGCTCCGACGCTCCGTCCGTCGTTTCATTTCCCCGACCCGAATCCACACAGTACGCGATAGCTGTGGCACCGCCGCACCGGCACGCCGCACGCCGGCAGGTGGCCCGCGGGCCGCAGCGCAGCACGGCCGCACGGGCACGGCAGCAGTTGCTCGCAAGGCTGCACCCCCTCCATAAATCTCTAGCTCCGCCACTGCTGAAAAGTTGTTATGCAGTGCGTTTCGGTCACATCCTTGATTAACTCAAAACACCCCGAACTAGCCGGCAATACGAATTGAGGGTCACCAGCTACATTTTCTTTGTCTAGTCTATTATGTTTCTGGCAGGTTCCAAACAACAGCGATGTTTGATTGGTGCTAACTTAGCTACAGTAGTATTGGGAACATAGCGAATATAAAAAAGGAGCTGGTCATTCGAATCACGTCATTTGGGCCTGTACTTGTCAGTGGTAATGTTCAGAAAGGGATATGGTGGAATAGACTAGTCCCATATTTCCATTCATGCGTGTCTACCGAACTAGCTTGAAGGAGGGACTCTTCATATTACGTGTGGCTGATAATATTTTGATTATGATTGATAGTTTTTAATTGAAAGTAAATAGTAATGGTTGAAAGAAGTGACTTTTAAAATGAAAGGGCTAAAGTGAGGGAGATATACGTACGCGAGATATGAGTGAGAGTAGTAGAATGTGTGATATATTTATGACCCTATGTCTTATCTCTGGAGCGAGAGGAATAGAGAAATCACTTTTAAAAATTAGATGTTTATATTAGTTTCTAATTTCTCCACTAAAAACTAACAGAAGCTAATATAAATAGAGCCTTGTATAATTGCAGTGCAAGAGAATAATCCGAATCAAATGCATGCACTTGTACGGTCTCGGTATATACCCTGATATCACTTCATCGGCGATCACCCGAGCCTTCCAAGAAGACTGGAGATGGCAAATTGGGGGGCAGCTCGGCATCCAATTAAGTGAATTAACTGCAACTGCTGCCTGCCCAGGAGGGAAGATGGAAGCTTCTTGAGTAGTAATCCCGATCGAGATAGTACCTGATGGCAGCTTCTAATCCGGCCGTTCATCTCTGTGTATTCCTTGCGTAAAAATTTCAAGATAGGTAGGTACCTAAGAAATTTCATTAATGAGTACTAACTTGTGCCGGGCAACTGCAGTCCAATTATTGTACATTCGTTATCTCAATCGGGTCTGTAGTTCTCACTTAATTTACCACCGCTTTTAGGCCTATTCGGCAAGTAACAAGTCGGTCAGGGCATCTCCAATGGTCTAAGTCAGCTAGTTATATGTATGTACACATCAGCATATATCATATGTGGAGGAAATAGAGTATGCAAAAAAAACCGAGCCAGCTCTTTCTTAAGCACTAGTCTATAACGCAAAACGAGTCAGCCTCTATAAATGATAGTCCTTTTCTGTGTGTGCATGTAAGCATCAAATAGCTATCCTTAGGGCATCTGTAGTGTATGAAAATAGAGGGTCTTAAGCCACCTTAAGGTCAACCTTATACATTACAGGGGTGACCTTAAACAAGCTATAAGTAAAAACGGCTTAAGGCTGGTCCTCAAGCTAAAGACCTGGCCACAAGCATTAAAATACAATTTTTCTTTATCTGCCAAGTGGGACCGTCTTAAGGCCCCTTGGGTTATATACACTATAGAGTCAGCCTTAAGATTTAGATGAGACCCACCTTAAGACCCCTTGGGTTATATACACTACAGATGCCCTTATAGATAGTTCTTTAGAATGCTAGCTTTTAGTGTGTACTATATAAATGATGTGGAAGTCTTCTAGTTAGTTGCTAGCTAGAACCATTGGAGATGCCCTCAGTTTTTATCTTTTGCTACAGTACCTAACTTTCAAACGGAGTATTTTCTCAAAACGGGGTCTACAAGTTTAACGTAGTACACATTAAAAACCCAATATCTGTACCAGCCAAAATCGTAAGTGAGTATCGGTCTCTCCGTAATCTGTACCGTAAACAGCCAAAATTCAAAAATTTTAGCCAAAAGTAATAAGCCGCAGCGAAAAAGAACAGATCCTTAAGGTAGTGCTTCAACTAACTTTTAGCTGGTGACCACTGACTTAAAATACATAATACTTGTTGTTAGAAGAGGTTGAGAAAAAATAAAAAAATTTAAAAACACTGTTAAATCTTTACAAATAATACAAAGAAAAAAAAGAAAAAAGTTTAAAAATCCAAAAAAACTAACATGAAAAAACCAACATGTTTTAAAAGTAAAACCCGTTTAAAGCAAGGCCTAACGTTCGGAACATTGGAAAAGTCAGGAATCTTTGGAGGATTGAAATCGTACAGAAAGAAGAATTCCTACCAAGCCATTTGGTAACAAGCTTCATCCGCCTCCCATTATCTCTTGCGAAAGTGGAAAGCCACTCCCGACTCACGCATACTAGCTAAGTAGCTAGTAGTACTAGATTATAATTGTTCCGCTCATTTCAGCTTAAGTTTTTGATTTCTAACTTATTTTTTATTATTCATAATTTTTGTTTTTTATAAACTTTTGGCTTTTTTGAACTTTTTGCCGGTTCTTTTTTCCTGTATTCGTTTACGTTGTCCGTGATGAGCTAACATATTTTTTCATTTTTAAATTTTTTAAATTTAATTACGGCAATAAGTTACCTTCAGCTACAACATAATTTTAGACAGCAACAATACAATTTTAGTCATAAACTACTATTTTTCAGCCCAACCGAATGGGCCTGCTGCATTTGAAGCCACACGATTATCTCTCTTATTCATGTAAAACGCGATCCTCTTAGCAGTAATGCCATGATAGAGACCCAAACGATGTAGTGGAAACATCCACGCGCGCCAGTACATATTGATCACGTGCCCGCCGCCTGCAAAACAACAGACGACACGAGCTGGATGCCTGACCCTGACATGGCGATAGATCGCACTCGATCAGCCCGGTCCGGTCAGCATGCTAGTCTAGGGAGGATCTATCGATTGACCGCATGTTGCCATCGGAAAATCTGCAGGCAGCTAGCTAGCAACATCGTCGCAAGCTAGGTCAACCGTACTTTATATTCATTCAAGTGTGGGTACCATACATGTCAACCAGCATACGGATCATGCACGTCAGGAAATTAATCCACCATGACTTTGGATGGCGGATGTTTCCATGTTGGTCAACGGTGATCTGCAAAGATTTACCCGGCAGCTGGAAGCTGCGTAGAATTAATCCTTCCAGCCAGTCATGTACGGTCCCCTGGGGGTGTACGTAGACGCTGCCCTGCCTACTTGGATTTGTTTTTGGTTCTTTCTAATCTAGTTAAATTAATGTACAGTCGGACGCTTCTTTCGTAGATCATGTACGCGATTTGACTGATACCTAGCTTAATTATGTGCACTAGCTACTTAATTAGTCTATGTCTAATCGACTATGCTTCTTAATTTCCCTATATGATATGCGAACCAGCAAAGTTATTAGTATCATAAATTACAAATCCACCAGCGTAGATAAAACAAATAAACACACTATCGGAAGGGTTCGCTACTTCGCCATATCATCAACACTACGTACGAAACCAACTGGTCAATACCAAACTAGCCAGATTCGCTTCTATTAGATAACCGAGCAGACTAGAGTTGAAGTTTCAAGACTCGCCTCGGCGACGCTGTCTACAGGTAGGCACCCTGTCGATCGATATACACCGAACGCTCGATTCATGTGCGCCTCAAGTATCGATCCGTAGGCACGGTACATGTGCACATGAGACGTGCGGCAAACAATTCGGAACGGGGCGGCTGCGCCCGTCGCACAGTCGCAAGTGCGCCGCACACGCCAGCGACGAAGCTTCCGCAGTTCCGCACACAAAGGAAGCTCGGCGCGAAGCCCCCACCCGACGTCGACGTCGCCGTCCGCGCGCGCGCCCACACAAGCCAACACCCCCGGCACGCGCGCGGGCGCGGCGCTATAAATACGACGCTTCGGCGCGCGTCTCGTAGTTGGCCGAAGCGCATGGCGGTGGTAGGAGCCAGCACGGCGTTTTTTTACCACCCGCACCAGCACGACGCCGACGTCTTCTCGATGGCGCATCCGCCGCCGCATGGCGGGAGCTCGAGCTCCGCCTACAGCTCTACCTCTGCCTCTGCGGCGTCTCTCTCTCCCGCCTTCAGTGCAGCACCCCCCGGGGCGCTGCTGCTGCTGCAGCAGCAGCAGCACCACCACCACCACCTCGACGTCTCGGACTACTTCTCGGAAGAAGGCGGGCCGTCGTCTGTGCCCGGCTCGTTCGGGACGCCACCGCCGTTGATGCCAGTTGAGCCGGTCGTGCCGGATGCTGGAGGCTACATTAATGCCCATCCTAGGTGAGTTTGGTGGATATTTGTCTACATGAGCACGTATACCTTGTAAAAGTTAGCCGTATACGTACACAAGTACACCACGCGTGCAAGTTCTGATCAATCGGTTTGGGGATCTGGACATTTTCAGGAGTGCAGCGACGATGGCAGGGGAGGAGGGGGCGAGGACGGACAGGATCGCGTTCCGGACGAGGTCGGAGGAAGAGATACTCGACGACGGGTACAAGTGGAGGAAGTACGGCAAGAAGTCCGTCAAGAACAGTCCTAACCCGAGGTGAGTTCTTAGCTCAAAGTGCATATTAATTAATTCGCTTTCTCACATTTTTTATGGCATGCATGTACGTATCAAAGTTGGATGGGGCTGATCGAGACTTAAAATTCCGTGGTGGATGCAGGAACTACTACCGGTGTTCGACGGAGGGGTGCAACGTGAAGAAGAGGGTCCAGAGAGATAGGGACGACCCGAGCTACGTCGTGACGACGTACGAGGGGATTCACAACCACGTGAGCCCCGGCACGGTCTACTACGCCGCCCAGGACGCCGCCTCCGGCCGCTTTTTCGTCGCCGGGATGCATCACCCGGGTTCTTGAGGACAAAATATTGGATATGTCATATGAAGTGCATGTCCAGGGCACCTCGCTGGGTAGTCTAGATATATGCTAGCGACTCACATACATCAAGGATCTCCCGTTGATCTTTTCTAATATCTACCTAATTAATTCTCCTTCGTCCTGATTTAGTGGAACCGAGCTTGTTGATCAGCTAGCAGTTGAATCCCATAGCTGAAATTACTCACTCTCTTAAATCCCGAGGTCATGTATAATAGTCTGTCTTTTAAGATTGTCATCATCAAGTCGTTTCTTGCATAAGACAACACTAGAGACAACATCTCCAACAATAAATCATTCATCTAACTATTTTATACTATTTTCACCATAACTTCCTGTCTCACACCCTCTCACTATTTGCGTTGATTTGCGGGTTCAAATCATCTCTTGCATAAGAGACAACATATTAACTCTCCTCACCCTCTCTATCCTCTACATAAGATTTTACTTATTTAACATAGCTAAGAGACAGCTGAGATGTCACTATTGAAGATACCATAAGTGATCATGCTATCTCTCTTGAAAAAACGTTGACCATAATATCTTTTTCTATGGGAGTTATTTTTGAGAGAGAACATTGAGGACGCATGTCATGTTCATCCTACTCACACAACACACGCGTGTATGTCCACTACGCAAGTTAGAGATTTTGTAGAGGCTTAATTTAGGGCATCACGGAGTGTGGACACGTGTTTTACCATCGAACACACACATATATGTAATTAAATAAGTCACATTACACCGATATGTAACACCCCGCCTATTCTCTGAGACTGGAATGCTACCATTATTGCACAATATTACCATTTTTAGCCACTACTAATAGTTTTAGGCAACACCCGCTCTCTTTACATCTTAACAACATCATAACAAATATAATATTTTAAAACTAGTTACTAAGGCAAGTCATTAAAGTCTAAATACATTAATTGAAGTGATGTGCGAATTATTGCTTGTTTGTGGAGAATATCTGTGCTACTCCTGCCCGTGCATGCCAACTTCTCATCTAAAAAAACAATAAAGCAGGGGTGAGTCCAAAAACTCAACAAGCACATAATAGAATCATAAATGCTACCAAACACATAAGCAATCATCTAGCCATGTCATGCTCCGCATGTTTCAACATAACCATAGACTTGACATGTTATTCTCCATATGCATCATCATGTTCATATTATTATTCTCATGTATTATCATTGTCATTCCATTAGTGCAATGCAACACTACTCTACATGATCATCTCATTGCATATACCGGTATAGCCTATCATGAGCCCATCCTCGTCAGCACAAGGATCTCTCCACTCCCGTGGAGGCCTATCGAAGTAGGTCTTATGGATCCACCCACAAATCCCTTTCTCATCTCATGAGTGCACAAGATGTAAATGCATATGTCCATTGTCACAAACATAGTTCATCATTGTCATCATTAGCAGGTAAGCATCATTGCTTACCCTGCTCTATTGTCATTCTCATCTTCTACTATGCATCATCATATAACGTAAACACCATATATTTCACAATAATTACCGTATACTATTCTACCATGCACTTGCCTATTTATTCTCGGGGACGATGTGTGGATAGCTCCGAACCAGAACCTCCACACTACTACAAACAGGCTATACTGAACTCCTTATCACAGATGGTTCATGGGGAACCGTCTGTGCTGTAATTATCACAGACGATTTTACAAGCGTGAGCATCTATGTTACTAGTGATGGCTAGAACCGTCTGTGATACGCAATTATCGCGAACAGTTCTTGTAAATAATCGTCAGTGACAGTTCATAAACGGTTAATAAAAATAACTGTCTGTGATAATTGCAAGCATCACATATGGTTTTTAATTATAACCGTCTGTGATATTACCACAGACGGTTATTAAAAAGAACCATTTGTGACGTATCTCTGAATGAATGGCGCGCGCTTTGTCTTCCCAATGCGTCTCTGATCGTCTTCTCCCTAATGTGTCTCTCATCACTTTGTCTCCCCAATGCGTCTCCGATCATCTCGGCTCCCGATGCGTTTCTTCATCTCACGTGCCAAATTTATAAAGATGATCAGCCGCCATGTACCGAAGATGGATCCTACATCGCTGATACACATATTATCTACACTCAAGCACAAACAATTAAATGGCTCCGGTGGCCTCTTCCTTGTCGTCGGCATTAATGGCCAACTTGAACATCCTATACGAGCGCCTCAAGAATCTCCAGATGGAAGAGACCTAGTTGGTAGATGAGTCGGTAGTCGGTAGAGAGATCCAGCCACAAACACCAACAGCGCGTATATCTATAATTGCAACAAGACCAAGTTGTGTTTTTGGACAGCTAAACATATCTGCAATGCAACGGGATGGATCTTTTGAAAATAAAGAAAACTACATGTTGTTTTACAATTTGATGCAGCTGTTGTTTAGGCCTAATGAGATTAGTAATACGCTTTCACATGATCACATCTATCTCCCTCAATTGAGAGGTTGAATATTAGCAGTCAATCCGTAGACCATAGTTACCAGGACCACTGAACCCCTGTGAATAGAAGTACTCAATAAATTAGACAAAATATGTTTTGATGTGGCATTACCAAAGGTATCAACTTCTTTACTTTTCTCCTTGATTTCCTTTGACAGCTGCAACACCTCATCCTCGAGTTCCCTATGGAAATTATCTGCTCCCTTTGCTTTTACTTCTTCATAACTACCAAGAGCTTAGGAAGGCAACGAACACTATACGGTGGTTTGGGGAAGAAATTTGAAAAAAAATAAAACTTGGAGTGAAACATGTTGCGCATAATAAGGTAAAATGAGGGATACTCTTTCCTCAGTTGAAGCGAGTGAACCTAGGGGCAAGGTCCGAGATCCATTTTCTGCCATGAGTGGATTAGTCGATTAGATCATAGCAACATAAAGCGAAATTACTTCTGATATCTCAAAGTAGAGCCCACATATCGTGGTTTTGCCATGACTTCTCACTAACACAACAACCTAAGATATTTTCTCACTCCAAACCTAATCATCTACAGCCTAACCACAATTACCACGAATTAAAACACAAAACACACACACACAGTACACAGAGAGAAGGAGCACGGGGTAGAAACATAGATAGAGGGAGGACAGTATACCGTGAGTTGGAGGAGGCCGTGCGAGCAGAGGCCGGCGAGAAAGAGGCGGCAGACGTCGCGGTCGTAGTTGCGATTGACGTCCCGCACATCTCCGTTGCGGTTGGCCCCCATGAGCACGTCGAGCTGCTTCCGCACCGCGTCCATGGTGACCGATGGCTCCCCCTGCCTCTCAGGCGAGGAGAGGGCTTGGTAAACTAGGGTTTCTACCGAAAGAGCGAGCGGCGGGGGTGAGCGTAGGCGGAGGCAGGGGCAGGACCGAGAGGAGGGCGGCGGCGGGGGCTAGAGGAGGGCAGCGCCGAGAGGAGGCAAAGGCGGGGGCGAGAGGATGGTGGCGGCAAGAGGAGTTACGCGGGGTGAGCGAATGGTATTTCGATGGCAATTACGGGTAATAAACTCAAACTTTAAGTAGTACTTTGGTTTTAAATGTGCTGTCTTTCCACGAGAATTCATTGTAATAAACTAATTTCAATGGATACTTTCGTTTTGAGTGTGTTCGCTTTTCACAAGGATTCATTGTAATGTTACTTCTCTTGACTAGTTTATTTTGCACTTGTTTTTTATGAGAAGTAGAATTAGATCATTTTAAAAAGCTGACTATTTGACGCAGTTTCACGAGATCTAAAAAAAGCTAGAAAAAGGAGTTATACAAAATAAGTATTAAGTATAATGAAATAAGCCCAACCCAAAAGGCACGGCCTATATATGTTGGAATACCTACAACACACCGGAATCCTAGGTAATAAACATCTTCTGGTGAGTGAAACGTTGCTATGATAACATGAACAAATCGGTATCTAGCTTGAATCATAAATATCTTTAGATGCAGGAGAGCTCAACAAAGTAAGACCATTGATCATATATTCATGTATAAATAGGACTTACAGTCAACCAAAATAAGTCCAAACAAAGCATATATAAACTCATACATAAAACCAAACAATAAGACCATGTGTCGATTTAGCATGGTTGCCTTGACCAGATCGACTCATCTGGTTAGGTTGGCAGCCATCCATCCGACCGAAAGCGCCAAGAAATGTTTGATCCCTGTCTTTTTTTGTCTACGTCAGCGACTAGTCAGTCCTACCTGGCTTAAGATAGAGCTGTCTAATAGGCTAAGCGTTTCGGCCCATGGCTCATCACTGTAGACCCGGCTAGGCACGGCATGACCTTATGGGTTGTGCCGGCACAGTCCGGTGGACCATGCCGTGCCTGGACCGAGGGGCGACACAGCACAGGCCAGTAGTGACCGTGGGCCGGGCCAGCATAGCACGGCATGGCCGAGCTCCAACGGGCATAAATGGGCTATGCCGGCTCGACACAACCCGTGAAAAAAGAGCCGTTTTTACTTTTTTACCGCCTGGGTAAAAAAATCCAGAAAATAGCAAAAATAAAAAAATGTCGATTTTTCCTATAAATAGGGGGTCATCCGGCCTCTATTCTCTACACCTCAAACCTTACTCTCATTTCTCTATTTAGCTGTGAAAAATCCGGTTGTGTTTGCGCAAATTTGGTAAAATTAGTGAGAAATTCGTGCAAAATTCAAAAAATTGAAAAAACTTTGAAGAATCTTTGGAGAGCTACAGAAGAGGTAATAGACTAATAATGTTGCCTTATTTCAATTCTTTGCTATTATTTGTTTATTTAATAGTAAGTTAATTGTATTTTACTATATGAATTTACAGTTGATTCAATAGAGAATTATAATTTTCAACTCTCCGAATTCGGCCTCACGGCGGAAGACATGCAATCCTTTCAAGAGGCACATCCATCAGCGGAAGGTGAGCATCCACAACAAACTGTACAGTCAAAAGTAGCATCGCTGGCTCCATCTTCTCCTGGCTCAACGAGTGCATCCACAACCCAGAGCACGGGTGCAAAAATAACAAGAGCTACTAAATCGAGTGTTTGGAACGATTTTGACAAAAAGTTCAAGACTGATGATGATGGAAATTTGGTAAGGTATGCTATTTGTAAAATTTGTGGTAACGAATTATCTACAAAATTTTAGGTGGGACAGGTCACCTACAACGGCATACTGCAAACTATAAAAGAAGGCAAGAAATACAAATGCACCAGATGCAGCTGCAGTACAACCCGGACGGCTTGGTACGTGCTTAGGAGTACAAGCTGGAGGCCGTCCTAGAAAGTTTGACTTAGACATGCTTGTTAGATAAAACTCTACTTACTTTATGCTTAAACATATATTGACATATAAGAGCACCTTATTTGTCTACTTCACACCCAAGTTCATCAATCTCGTAGGTCGTACAGTAGAACCCAAGTTGAGACCCCGAACTTACTGACGTTGATTGGGTTGTTGGTGAAAAATATTTTCTTTTTTAAAACTTTTTCATCAAGCTACACTTTGTCTTTCTAAAGCATACTACCCTAAGTCTCCTGTAATTGTTCATAACATTCTTGAAATTGCCACTTACCTACAGGCTTTTGAAAATGATCCTATACTCTTATTTTGGATCCTAGGAAGCTCCAAGGATTTACAAATATATTATAACTTTTAAGTGATGCTACTGTGGGAACTATGCAATGGGACATGATTTTTTTGTTCTTCCTCTAGAGATTCTCGAGGTTCTCATGCAGGTAGATATCAATCAGGAGGAGGAAGGTGACAAAGCATCGGAAACCTATCAAGCTATCTCAACAGTGATAGCGTCAGCTACGAACAAGAGTTGAATACTCTCTCATGGTGGCAAACCCAAAAAATAATATATCCAGTGTTATCCATATTAACACGGGATGTGTTGACTGTTCCTGCCTCTACGGTCTCCTCGTAGTCAGCCTTCAATCTATCTGAAAGAATAATCGAGGAGCGGCGAATAAGTCTCTCGAATGAGATGGTCAAAATACTTCTGACCGTCAAAGACTAGGAATAAATTGAATCAAGACTCCAACATATTGCAGAAAATACAAACTTAGAAGAATCTTTTAAGCATAAATTGAATCAAGACTAGGAATAAATTGAATCAAGACTCCAACATACTAAAAGTTACTATAACATCCTGCACTGTTATTTCTTTTTTACTTGAATTAGAACATATATCACAGGTTACCGTTCAGCCAATGGGATATCTCAACACCAATAATCCTACGAGGCCCTAGTAAAGTAGTAATAGGCTATAGCCCCTGTCTTTTTCCTCTAGCTGTCAGCGTAGTATATTATTCTGTCATGTAGCAAATCTGACTAGATAATCATCAAATATCTTCTTTATCTGAAAGAGAGATTTATTCCCCATGTATTGATTCCTGACAGTCTTCTGCCACAATCTTTTTACCCTTCAGTTTCTGCAACCATAAACAAAACAAAAGGTGATTTTTTTTTACAGTTTTTAATGCCTGTATCTCCTTTGGGAACACAGTCATTATCCAACCTCACTAGGTGGTATTTGCTTCTATGCTTGAATTTTACTGCTACAGAAAATAATACTATAGTGACCAACTAGGTGCTCTACTGTAGTGCAATGCAGTAGTTTGCATTTCCTATTGCATTTCTAGTGTTACTACTTGCATTTTTCTTTTTTGTAAAACTTCAGGGGATATGAATCCAAAACCATGATACTATTATTGGCTTTCTAGTTTAAACCTGCCTTGTAATTCAGAGGCACATGGGTAGGTTCATGGGAAACCTCAAGCTTTGGTCTTTTGGTACTTGTGGAGAGGACAGGGCCCATTTCATTGGTGACTTCATAAGTTGTGAGACCACAAAAGCCAAATCCTTTTCAGTTACAAGTTAAACTTGGATTTGTATTAGAAGAAAACTAGTAACAACACACTTGAGCTTCACCACTTTTTTGGGATAATTATAGCACACCGATGTTCTGTAACAGTTTTAAGTTTGTTTTGAATGTTCAGATCTTAGTGGTTTAGGTTTTGTTTTGATATAGTTCAGTGACCATTTGATTCATTGGTGTGTTTTCTTGGTTAGAAGATTGATTTTCTAGAATGAAGAGGTATATCTTTTCTAATGAATTTTCGCATTTGAAATCTGTCAGTGTGCTGAATAGTTTGCAATCCTACGTAATTTTATGTTATGTCCGTAAGGCTTGCCATAAGCGAAATACAATGGAAGGAATAGAGACACATGCAAAGCATTAAGTAGCTGACTTCAAAGTTTTTTTCAGGATATTACATATAAGCGGATTGCTGAAAGTACACGGGCTTCATCTAGATCAGGAACAGTTTGTGGCAGAAACAGAAAATTACAAGGAAATGTACAAGTCAGGTTATGGCGCGTCATCTCAGTATTTCAATTATGACAGCAGCCAGGATGGTTGGTAAACTCCCAAGACAATGCACCTTCAGACGTGTGATGTTCCAGTGAGTGATCCAGTTAGCTGATGGGGGTCCGTGGGTATACTATATATTGGTGTGCTCCAGTGTGAATGCTTTGTAAGCACACGTCCGTACGTCCAGTGCTGGCGCATATACCATGCCGTGTGTCCGCTACGGGCCCACACGCGCCATGCGTCATATGCCCACGCCCCTGACCCGGTCCCCAGGTCTTAAATGGGCTGCGCACCCCATGCATCTGAGCCCACGGGCTACCCGCAAGCAAGCCCTTTAAGCAACAACCTTATAAGTGGTATTGGGCCTTCTCCCCCTAAAAGACTAGTCCAATGGGTGGAGACTCCCTCACACTTATAAGTTGTGCTTTTTTCTTTCCCACAATCCATGTGGGACTATTTTTCCCAACAATCTCCCCCTCACACATGGATTGTGCACACCGCACTTCTGGGAGATGTTGGGTGCCTGGCTCTGATACCACTGTAAGCACACGTCCGTCCGTCCAGTGCTGGCGCATATACCATGCCGTGTGTCCGCTACGGGCCCACACGCGCCATGCGTCATATACCCATGCCCCTGACCCGTACACGCTCGTGCCCCGGTCCCCAGGTCTTAAATGGGCTGCGCCCCCACGCATCTGAGCCCACGGGCTACCCGCAAGCAAGCCCTTTAAGCAACAACCTTATAAGTGGTATTGGGTCTTCTCCCCCCCAAAAGACTAGTCCAATGGGTGGAGGCCCCCTCACACTTATAAGTTGTGCTTTTTTCTTTCCCACAATCCATATGGGACTATTTTTCCCAACATGCTTGGGCTCACTTGATAGCAGGTACTATTGCTTTTGCCTCTGCCCGGAGTGATGAGGAAACATTTTTCTCGGTAGCTTGGATTTGGATTTTGAGGGGAGTTACAGAGGCGGTGGACTCGCTGATGGAGTAGTAACTATTGTCCCCTTTCGCTGTTTTGACACCATAAGCTTCAACGTAATAACACCTGGACTGGATGATGGCACTACCTTGTATATTTCAGCTCCGGGGTTTACTTGCTGGAGCGATTCATGTCAGTTGGATGCTCTGGTTTGTAGTCGTAACAGTCCAGCATCGCTTCACGGCTTTCTGTTCTGATAGTGAGTCAACTATAGCACCTGTTGCATTCCCCATCCGGTGTGCTTGAAGATGAGGCCTTTACTCGCTTTCCTGATGAGCTATAAGATGGGCGTCCGTTTCTTGTTGACTGGCTACATCGTGTTCAAGTATTTGTTACGCATATACCTGGTCCTTGGTGTCACCGTGTGGGCTGCAGTCGTACACTGAATGATGGTACGCGTACTAAAATCCTTTTACTAATCGTTTACAAAAGGGACCAGTACGTGTGATAGGATGTTCTCTTCTTCATGGTTCAGCTGTACTGTTTCACTCTATGTGTGGTTGATCAGGCCGGCTGCTCGCCGTCATATGGCCAACAGGTCAAAAACAGGGTTTAGAGTTCGGTGCCTGTCGCTGGAGCAAAGGCAGCTTGCTTGTCTTGTGACCTAAGTCGAAGCCAATGTTGCCATGGTCGATGTTGTTTAAAAAAAAGATTCATGAATGAACGTCTGGAAAAAAAGATTAATTGTTGTTTAGTGTAAACTACGAAACCGACAAAGCATCTTGTGATTGCAGACAGTGCTTGGAGATTGGAATTGCCATGGAACACAGATTAGGCGCACCAGGCAGGGGAGTCGTTGGGCTTGGCTTGCGGGCGTATTGTAACCGGGGCTCACGTGTTGTGCGTTTGTGCCATGCGTGAATGGTTTAACGATCCTTTCGTGGAGAAGATTGCAAGAATGGCCGACAAAATAAGACATGGTTCCAAGTGAAAGGAGATTGTACATCTGTTGTCGGTAATTCGTGCGACAATCTAAGCTTGCGTACATAGACGAATAGACCGAAAGTGATAGACCATGTGGAGGTGGCCTCGGTTGTGTGATGAGTAATTGACATCTGTTTTAGAAAAGTTGAGTTTGGTTTGTGTGGTTCGGACCATGGCGTTGCGCGGTGCAATCGATTTCGGTCGGACCTTGTCGAACCAGGTCGAACGTGCTTAAGTCGTTTATTTTTCGGTTCGATCGGTTGGGCTCTGAGTATTTCTTCTGCTGCTAATGTATGATTACAATATTTTGAGCGGTGCTATTTGATGTGTTTCTTGTTTGTGATGGCTGCAGGACATCGAGGTGGAGTCGTGGCGAGGCACGGGATGACCGGACTAGGCGCAGGTGGTGCTGAGGTCGGAACGGTCGGGGTGTGCCGAAAACGGCGAGGACTCGAAGTGGCTACGAGGCTTACAAGGCAAGAAAGGAGGAAGCTTCCTGGAAGGTGCGCGAGGGGCGTTTCGGTAAAAACGCAAAGCTGCACTAAAGGAAGCGGGTTTGGATAAAGCATCGAGTAGGTGGTGACCTAATGGGTAAAGCATATGCAAACCCATTAGTGAGAGACTATAAAAGGAGAGGGAGAGGTTGTGCTGAATTTGAGAGAGTGTGTGTGTGTGTGTGAAAGTTGTATTTGTTTCTCTCCATGTGTTGTGTTGAGGAGATAGTATGGGTTCTTGATTTTCAAGCATATATGAGGACTTAGTCAGTGTGAGATTGAGAGAGGGTTGAGCTGAGAACAACTATCATGTAATCATGTATGTCTCGGTATCAATTTATGAGAGACTGTGCTTGAGTTGTTCTAGCTCTTGAGTTTCCCTGTGCATTTGGTTTGTGTTGTCTTCGGTCTGTAAGATTTCTATTTTTTGTCTTTCTTGTCAAGAGCTGCCTTGGTTTGTGCTGTGAAATTACTTCCTGCTAATCAAAAGGTCTCTTGTTCAAAGGTTTCAAAAATCTCAAGGTTTTGGTCTTTGTGTCTCCTGCGGCAATCTTCTGTGTTTTAGTTTTCCTTGTTTGATGTCTCTTTCCCTCAAGAGTAGAAAACAGATTGGAGCCTTTGATTCATTTTCTTTTTTTGGCCAGGGATTTAAGCTTTCTTTTTCATCTTGTTTTTAGCTCTTTTTGAGTAGAAATTTTGTTCTCTCAGGATGACTCGTAGAAGAGTTCCTCCCTATCTCAAGTTTCAATCACTAGCCTGAGGAGAATCGCAACCAAAGAGTCTGCTCTCGGGTCTCTTTTCTTTTTGGATTATTTTCTGCATCTTTTTGTGTCTCCTTGCCGACAGCACTTGTGCCTTTTTAGCAGCCTTGTTTCAGCTTCTTTAGCTACACAACAAGGATCCGAAGCCTTCAGTTTGAGGCACCAAAAACCGCTTTCGGTTCAGCTGGTTTCTTTTTGATTGCTTTTTGTTTCCTCTGTCTTGCGGTAGCTACAGTGTAATCCTTTTTTTTTAATCCATATGCAGATTGCTCTTCTCTAAGGAAATTGGTTTATCTCAAGTTGGGATTCTTGGCCTTGGCTTATATATATATATATATATATATATATATATATATATATATATATATATATATATATATATATATATATATATATATATATATATATATATATATATATATATATATATATATATATATATATATATATAATTATTTGTCAGTTGTCCTTCTCTCTGAAAAGAAAGTTTTTAGTGGATACTTTTTGAGGGCAAGTTTTTTAATTAGGCACCGTTCACCCCCCCTCTGTTGCCGATTTCGATCCAACAGAAAGTCTATCTAAGTGGGTTACTATACTTCTGTGCATCCGAAGGAGACTGCGATGACCGCCAACGGCGAAAGAGACATGCCGCGGCAGACTGCGAAATTGCAAGTTCGTATGCTCTAGGCACGCCGCTTGTTGGAGATTATGGCTTTATGGGTCAGTTATACCAGCATAAATTAAAAATTTTACCATGTAAACAAGAAAACTATGCGAGTAAGAGATTACAGATTATTACCACTAGACGCGTAGCGTAACGGAAGAAGTGTTGAAGCAACCTAGTTTAACATAGTGCGCGTCGGTGTAGTAGATGCAGTCGATCGTCTAATGCCTTTGAAGAGTGATCATCGGAAGCCAATCGTCCTCTAGCGGTAGTCGATCTCCATGAGACAATTATCTTCTTTTTTGATTGTTCCGATCAGCGTCACAATTGCAGTAGTGTCTCTACCAAGTCCACACATTTAGAGATGGAACATTGTGCGTCGGTGTGCTAGCACCAGTACACACAATAGGACCTTCGGAAGGAAGCAACTTTTGGTGGGTGGTGCGATCTCTCTCTCTTTTACCCATAGTTTAATGCATCCTTTATATAGAGCCTTCGATCGAATTTTTATACAACACAAGTAGAGATCGTACCTCACTTAGAGAGCTTCTGATCGGATTCTTATCTAATATCAGTAGAGATCATATCTCGCTCGAATTCTATCATCCAGACCCTTATTCATCTAACTCGTTAAAGTGTATAACCATGTTTTTTTTGAAGAAACAATCCTTACTATTTATTCATATGAGAAGAAGTAAAGATCCAAAAAAGATCGGGTGCAAAAAAACACAACTTCGATAGCTCAACATGACAAAAGTCCATGGAAAACACACCTAACGCCGACAAGGATGCCGAACGCAACTGATAAGCACCACCACTCGACCTAACACATGTTATCATCGCCTCCCATCATGCCCATGACCCGGCTACTCCGACTTCACTGCAGCACGCCTCATGGCAGCATGCATCAATACGGTGACAACCACACAGCAAAGGGTCTCCGCTGACGAATGCTAGCTTGCAAGCAAAACCACACAGGGGGCCAAGGTAGCCGGCTTCAAGCTGTCGATGCACACAGGTGCCACTCACCGCATTGGCCTGACACGAGAGCCGCACCAGGCCACCCTACCACCCAGGCGAGGAGTCAGATCTAGCAAGAAGAAGGGCAGATCTGGTCTGAGCGCTGAGGTGCGGGGATAGCATAACCATAACCGGGGAAGGAAAACAACGCCTAGAGGACAACCACAGTCGATGGACTAGCACCGACCAACGCGAAAGCAACGCACGTATAGAAAAATGAGGAGGGTAGGGTCAGGTAGTCTAAGGCAACGCCTCCAAAGAGGGAACGACACCGAAGGCATCGCCGTCACTCAATTCAACAAGAATCGGATCTGAGGTTTTCATCCCGAAAAAATGCCACAAGGCCCCATGGTGAGTAAGGTACAGCTCCAAGACGACGCCTCCAAAGAGGAAAACAATGCCCAAGGATGTCATCATCGTCGGATCCTACTAAAGAGCCAGTTCTAGGGTTTTCGCTTAGGGCACGGCACCACACCACACGGAACAAGCTCATCACCCACATGATTCGGGCGTGACCGCCTAACAAGGCCGCCCAGTCCAAAAGTAGCACCGTCCGTCGGCCTCCACACTAGTAACTCTGTCCGCCTCTGTGGCCAACTAGCGACCACACCATCGCCTGAGTTGCCTAGGAGCAGCTTAGGAGGCATAATTTGGCGTTAAGCCATGTGTGACCATATAGATTTATGTATACTTGGTTATAATCTAGAAACACCTTTGCAATTATTAGTCGGTAGTGGTACTTAGCAGAACATATCGATCCTCAAATATACATAAAGATCAAACTAAACGAACCTTATGCAATATGATTTACACTCAGATCCTAGTCACTCAAGATTAGTTTATAACTCTTTACAACCACTCTATATCTTTATATGACTAGTTCATGGACCAGTTTAGGATATGTCTGATTAGCTCACAACCACTCAGTATACCTACTTGACTAGTTCGTATCTGGTCAGACTAAACGATCTGTTTGCATATTCTCTTTTTACCTCACGATACCTGATCAAACTCTAGGTGAGAAACCTATCATTCATGAATTGTTCATTTTTTCCGATCTAATAATAGATAACTTCATGAGGTCAATTCTTGGATTACTCATAGTATGGCCATGCACTTCCTTTATCTAATCACATCAAGGAATCTAGAGATATCTTTTCTGTCATGTAGGAGGGGGCAAATCTCATATCCGAACAGTCTCATTCCTCCACATATTTCATAGCATGCCCGAAAGTTGCTTTTATAACTAACAAGTTATAGTGTAGCGTTTAATAACCTCTAAGTGCACTATTACATATGTAGAAAACTATGTTGGTCTCAGGTATTAGGATTACATATCATTACTGCTTGAGATAAACTAATGATACATAAAAAAACATAATAATTTCAACAGTGTCTTAAAGTGGGTCAATTCAACGCCGTGTTTTCTAACATATGTCAATATTATTGATTTGATATCTTTATATTCATGATCCGTGAAACAATATCATTAATCAATACATTTATTGATCTACAAATCATAATTGTCTCACATAATAATATAAGATCAAAGATAATTTGGAATAACATCACAACATAAATAAATAGTTTAATGAGAAATACATATTTATTAATCAATACGAAAAATATTTATTCAAGAAACAAGGCGCAAGGCGCAAAGCAGATTTGTTGTGAGCTAATCTAGTTGCTGCCATAGCCCATAGCTAGGCGCAAGGCGGCGTCGCACCAAAGTAGAACCTCGGCAATTTCCTGACCAGTGACCACCGGGTGGAGCAACACTTGTGATGTCGCCGGTGCATCCGGGCCCCGCAGCCGAACAGCTCTTTCACCCCCTCTACGGGCCCCGGGTGCACTGACATCTCCACAGGGTTCGCACCACCAGGCGTCCGGGCCGCATGTGATTTGCCTTGCCTGGTTGCCCCTATGCGATGTCAGCCACTTTTACCGGCTTCTCCTCCGCCGCGACGTCGGCCTCGTCTCGGCAGACGAAAAACATGTAGAATCCAGCGAAAATGGTCGAGCAGGCCATCGCCCACACGACGACGGCAGCCGGGAAGGGCATGAGCACGGCCACTCGGTGGGAGAACATGACTGCGAGAATGCTCGAGAGGACCCACACCGCGGCTTTGACATGGACTCTGTGGGGGGAGCCGTGAGGTAACCTCTCGAACAAGCGGAGCGCGTAGAAGAGTGACAGGAGTATGCTGAGGGAGGCCAAAACGAACGCGACGGACCAGGGGTCGTGCCGCGAGTGATAGATGGCGGCGCCACAGTTGGCGGCGAGGATGGCCAAGGCAAAGGCTGATGTCCAGGACGACCCGGCGGGATCAGAGCTGCACTCTAGCTCGGTTTCCTCACAAGGTCCGGCGGCCTGTTTACGTGGCTCCGTCAGTGGGTCTTTGAGCGGCTTCAGACCGGCCACCATGGATGAGATCGGGAAGAAAGGGAGGACGAAATCGATCGTTCCCTCGCCGAGGTAGTTCAGTGAACTATATAGAGGATGCGAGTTATGACCTTCGCCCTCGCTGAGGTAGTTCAGTGAACTATATATATCGCGCTTTCACGCGTCCGCACTGGCCTTCCTCGAAGTTTGCCGCGTTGACTTGTGATACCGACTTGCCGTGTTGACTTTTCATGTTGATAGCGATGTTTTTTTAAAAAAATCTTTTTTAACTTGTCGCCCTTTTCACAAACTTCCAGATCCAAATTGTAGTTTTCTTAATGGATGATGTAATGATCAACTCGGCTTCGACTTCTGCCTTCTGGTTTATTTTTCACTATTCATAAGTTTCGTCTTTTTCTGAACTTTTGGTTTTTTGTTGAGCTTTTTTGCCGGTTCTTTTTTTCCTGTATTTGTTTGTATTATACGTAATGGGCTAACATATTTTTTATATTTTTAAATTTTTTTAAATTTAATTATGCTAAATAAGCCTCTGTCATTCTGATGTTTTTTTCACCACTCTGATGTTTTCAGCCATAAGCCATGAGCTTTTCAGCCGAACCGATCACCACCAAGATGTATTTATAAAGTCTTAAGTGCGCGTACAATGCATATGCCACTAATTGCCAATTGACTCCTAGCTTACAATGATGTATTTTAGGTAATGGTGAAGGAGAGAGAATCCAAGAGGTACCTAAGCCGTCTCCAATGCAAAAGATGGCCTTGGCATAAGAACCATCGTAGCAATGTAAACATCTGGTTTCTCTAATTTTTCTTGCTCCGGAGATAAGGTAGGGTTTTATAGGTGTATCATGCATCTCACTCCTCTCGCTCCTGTCACGTGCAAGTATTTTTCCTCTCATTTTTTTTACCGCTTGTTTTTCTTTCTAAAATATTTTTTTTAACTATTACTATTTATTTGCGTTCGCTGTGTGGCGAAAAGAAACACGGCGGGTGGGCAGGTCCCATCATGGCTAGCGACTGAGGACTGACTGGAGACATTGCGCCTTCTCTGACCTTCGCTGTTCGACTCGGCTATGGGAGGTTTCTTCGTGGTTCCTTCCAGGAAAGTCCACAGAATTGCACCTTTCTTCGTGGTTCCTTCCAGGGAAGTTCACAGAACCTTTCCGTGACATTCACGGTTCGACTCGGTTTCCTCGTGGTATTTCCAGGGAAGTGCGTTGCTCAGTTTTCTCGTCTCGTGGGTATTAACAATCGGATTTGTAAATTGTTTTTGCACATCCAGCGATGCTCTACGCATAGGAGCCAACGAACTTGTTCCATTTCTATTTGCTACTCTCCTCACAAATACAAGTCTTTTTAAACATTAACATAGTCCCTAAAACATAAATTTAACTAATTTATGTTATAATATATTTATAAAACCTAATAATATTATAATATTATAAATGTATTTTTTGAAACAAATATATATATATATATATATATATATATATATGATTTTCATGTATCTATTTAAATATTTTAAAAAATATTAATAGTTAAAATTTTAAAAGTAAAACGATCTATTTATGACCGATGAGTACGTAGCAAGCAGCAAGTAGTACACTTGTAGTGCCTAGCGCCTACTGCAGTTGTTTTTTTTTTAAACTTGGCCTACCGCAGTTGCTTATTGATGTGCTTAGTATTTTTGTTGAACCGCTTAGGATCCCTCACATGAGAACTCATAGGGTGTTTGGTTTGAGAGAACACCTCAATGGGTTGGTCCATCATGAGATGCCATCAGTGAGATGACAGAATCCCTTATTATGTACTAGCCTTATGCCTATGAAGGATGAGGTGGTGATGGGCCAACACATTCCATTTCGCAAATCAAACAGGGTGGTTAGGTTTGCAGGTAAGACCAGATGGTCTATTCGTCATCCGATTTGTTAAACCAAATACAAGGTTGTCATAATCGCCATCCTAAATCAAGAGGTTCTTCGGTAGGATCGTTGTAAGGTCGAGAAGGCCGGTCAAAGAGGGAGGGGGGTGAATAGACCGTTTAAAAAAAACCTCTAGGTTGACAACGAGTTTTAGATGCAAAATCGTAAATCAAATTTTACTCAATCAAGACATAAATCATCTAGTTTACCAAATGCACCAACAACCTAAATCTACGCCAAGGTTTGTAATCCTATGTTGACAAGTAATCAATATAATTCTAAGAATGTAAATGAGCACAACGAGGCAAACCACAATTGACACGGTCTTTTTTACCATGGTGTTCGGAGATTTTCCTATCTACCCTAATTCACATTGAGGTAAGATCAAACGAATTGGACCCGACTCCACAAATCAAACCAATCGCCTCAATCCGCTAGTGGTAACTCTTTCCCCTTATGGGTAGGTGAGCTCCAACCTTCACAACATACCGAATCTTCTCACAAACTTCTTGAGAATATCATCGGACCACGACACCTCCACGCTGTTTAGGCGTCGGCGACCTCCAAGAGTAACAAGTTGAAAATGCTCACTTGAATGAATCAAGTGCCAAAGATCAATGGATACGAAATCCACCACAAGTGCAACATATGCATAAAGATTTCTCTCTCTAAGCACTAAGTGCAACATATGCACATAAGAGGTGAGAGAGTTTGCTCTTAGCTCATCCCCACAACTACGTTGCTGGTGACGTGATTGTGGGTGTCGATGTAGTCGGCGATGGGATGAGGACTTGAAGTGCACGCGCGTCCCCCACCACTCATATGGGCGTCGACGAAGTGCCGACCACAAGGTGGTCGGACGATTGTCGATGAAGTCTTGACCCTGAAGTGGTCAGACGAATGTCAATGAAGTTGCGATCATGAGGTGGTCATGCGTCAACAAAGTCTCTACCCTGAAGTGGTCAGATGATTGTCGATGAAGTTCTCGACGACGAGGTGGTCGGACGATTGTCAACGAAGTATCAACCCCAAAGTGGTTGGACGAATGTCGACGAAGTTGCGACCACGAAGTGGTTGTGCATCGATGAAGTCTCGACATAAAGTGGTCGGACGAATGTCGATGAAGTTGTGACCACGAGGTGGTCATGTGTCGACGAAGTCTTGACCCCGAAACGATCAAACAATTGTTGACAAAGTTCTCAACCACGAGATGGTTGGATGAATGTCGACGAAGTCGTGACCATGGATAGGGTGGTCAGAGGATTGTCGACAAAGTTTCCACTCCAAAGCGGTCGGACGAGTGTCGACGAAGTTACAAACATGAGGTGGTTGGACGTCGATGAAGCCTCAACCACAAAGCGGTCAGACAATTGTCGATGTAGTTCTCAACCACAAGGTGGTCGGACGATTGTCGATGAAGTCTTGACCCCAAAGCAGTCGGACAAATGTCGACGAAGTTGCGACCATGAGGTAGTCATGCATCGACGAAGTCTCGACCCCAAAGCGGTCAAACGATTGTTGACAAAGTTCTCGACCACGAGATAGTCAAACGAATATTGACAAAGTCATGACCACAAGGTGGTCAGAGGATTGTTGATGAAGTATCAACCCCAAATCGGTAGGACGAATGTCAACGAAGTTGCAACCATGAGGTAATCGTGCATCGACGAAGTGTCAACCTCGAAGCGGTCAGATGATTCTCGACGAAGTTCACGACCAAGAGGTGGTTGCACAATTGTCAACAAAGTCTCGACCCCAAGTGGTCGGACGAATGTCGACAAAGTTGCGACCATGAGATAGTTGTGCGTCGATGAAATCTCAGCCCCGAAGCGGTCAGACGATTGTCGATGAAGTTCTTGACCATGAGATGGTTACACGAATGTCGAGGAAGTTACGACCACAAGGTGGTAGGAGGATTGTCGATGAAGTACCGATGCTGAAGCGGTCGGACAAATGTCGATGAAGTTGCGACCATGTGGTGGTCGTGCACCGATGAAGTCTCAACCCCAAAGCGGTAAGACAATTGTCGATGAAGTTATCGACTACGCGTTGGTCGGACGATTGTTGACGAAGTAGCGACTCCGAAGCAGTCAGATGAATGTCGACGAAGTTGCAACCACAAGGTGGTCGTGCATCGACGAAGTCTCAACCCCGAAGCGGTTGAACAAATGTCAACAAAGTTGCAACCATGAGGTGGTCGTGTGTCGACGAAGTGTCGACGTAGTCGTGAGTACGAGGTGGTCGAGTGTTGGTGAAGTCCTCTTGACTACATTGCTCGTGACGTTGTCGTGGGCGTCGGACTTTGTCGATGGTGGGATGAGGACTTGAAGCGCGTGTGCTGTCCCCCATCGCTCGTACAGGCATCGACGAAGTCTCAACCATGAGGTGGTCAGAGAATTGTCGATGAAGTCTCGAGCCTGAATAGGTTAGACGAATGTCGACAAAGTTGCGACCACGAGGTGGTCATGCGTCGATGAAGTCCTCACGACTACGTTGCTCATGACGTTGTCATGGGTGTCCCCCTTCGCTCTACGGGCATCGATGAAGTCTCAACCACGAGGTGGTCAGAGGATTGTCAACGAAGTCTCGACCCTAAAATGGTCGGACAAATGTGGACGAAGTTGTGAACATGAAGTGGTCATGCATCGACGAAGTCTCAACCCCGAAGTGGGCAGATGATTATCGACAAAGTTCTTAACCACGTGATGAATGTCGACGAAGTTGCGACCATAAGGTGGTCGTGCGTCGACAAAGTCTTGACCTTGAAGCGATCTGTCGAATGTCAACAAAGTTACGACCACGAGGTGGTCATGCGTCAATGAAGTCTCGACCCCGAAGCGGCCAGACGATTGTCGATGAAGTTCTCAACCACGAGATGGTCAGACGAATGTCAACGAAGTTGCGTCCACAAGGTGGTTGTGCATTGATAAAATCTTAACCTTGAAGTGGTCTAACGAATGTCAACAAAGCTGTGACCACAAGGTGGTCGTGATGAAGTGTCGACAAAGTCTTGACCACGCAGTGGTCGAGCATCGGCGAAGTCCTCGTGACTACGTTGCTTGTGACATTGTCATGGGCATTGATGTAGTCGGTGACGGGATGAGGGTTTGAAGCATGCGTGCTGTCCCCCACCGCTCGTACAGGCGTCGACAAAGTCTCGACCACGAGGTCGGACACAATTGTCGCTCAAGGGCGTAACTGTCATTCGACGTTGTTTAGCCCAGCGAACTCCCTGGTGAAACGTGCGGAGCGTGCAAGCCTCGCCGGGGTCGTCGCTAGTGCAGGGGCTCCCTGGCGGGATGCACAAAGGAAGGGGGTACCTTTGCTAGTGCCCGCACCGTACGATTTATTTATACCCTTTAGAGTTCACGCGAAGGCCATGGATTCCACGCGAGTATTTAGCAACCACGTTGTGGTCGTACAATGCCTCACTACTGCATTCATCATGATGTGGTCGTGAGCATCGACGAAGTTGTTACTTAACTTCTTTTTTATACTCAATGGAGTTGTCCAGGACAGCTAAGTTCTTAGCGCTTTATACTCCACAGAGTACGCCGGGGCAAGAGGCCACCGTACGATTTGTTTATATTTCGTAGAGTACACCGGGGCACGAGGCCACCGTGTGATTCATTTTATACTCTATAGAGTTGCTTAGAACGGCTAAGTTTTCGGTGTTTTATACTCTGCAGAGTACGCCGGGGCACGAGGCTACCATACGATTTATTTATACTCTATAGAGTATACCGGGACACGAGGCCACCATGCAATTTGTTTATACTCCGTGGAGTACACAGGGTGCGAGGCCACCGTGCGATTTAAGCCCAAATCCGATCAAGTAGCAATAAGGAGGAATGATAAAGCCAACAAATGCCAAATATCATATATGCATACTACACGACCGATTTGAAGTTTCCCTACCTTCTTGTGTGTCGCTTTCTTTCCAGTCGGTCCTCACGCGGCTTCCTACACGGTCCCCATGGACGGTGCCAATTATTATCGTATGAGTACAACAGTGGGTACATGATACCCTTTCTCCATAGGAGTTGGTAGATCTAGAGAGAGCCAATGACAGGAGAGGGACAGCTTGTGTGTGAAATATGTGGGTCTGGCCTCCTCATACCCCTCTTAACGGTTTATATACATAAATAGTGTAGGACTGAAAATTTCTATTGTACTCCTTAGTAATTATAAAAGATAAGAGTACATTGGTACATTCTTTTATTCTATTGGGTCTATACTATTAGATATGTTACAAGACCCTGTCATAAGAGGCTGGGCCATCCCTCAACAGGAGGAAAGGATACCAATCTGAAGGAATAGGTGTGCCGTTTATCTCCCTGCGCCCTCAACCGTTGGATCGACACTAACAAGCTTTTTTAGATGTTTCTACGCAGGACTATTTCAAATTCGTACAAATGTTAAAGCATGACTGAAGGATGCATGGGATTGGACCGACGCGTGGGTATGGGCCTTTCAATGAGAGCTCTTTCTGTGTCAAAGGCCATATTTCGTATTTGTGAGAGGTCCATGCTTACTTGTCAATACCTCACGGTCTCACTGACGCTGACTTAGCCACTCCAATGCAATGCAATCTTTATTTTTGCGAGGTGTATAATGCAATCTTTTATCATTGAAAACGTTTGTAAACCTCGAACCCACTCAAGCAAGAATTGACGGCCTTAACTCTTAAACGTTGAGGCGGCACTGTATTCTCGTGGAACCCTGCCATTACAGGCACCACCGATGACCAACGTGTATGGTCAGATCCCATTTCTTAAATCTTCCAAACCAGATAGAGGATTTCGATCCAAAATTCCCTACTCCTACTGTGGTGGTCAGAACCCAGAAGCCAAATCCCATTTCTTGCATCTGCTTCTGGAGTATGCGATTCTGCACTGGAAATACCTGTCCATGTCCTCTGTCCAGCCTTGATTCGCTTACCGAAACCGAAGTACTGAAGTGGAGCCCAGGTGGCCGGCCTGTAGTTACTGGGAAGCACGTGACGGAGCCCACGAAAAGATCACGAGAGGCCATGGGCGGGCTGAGTAGGCCCACAATCAGCACGTATCGCAATCCATGGCTCCACAGCATTCAAATTCAAACTGGCCGCTCCACAGCCTCTTGGTTTGGACTTCGGTTCGTAAGGCACTGGTTCTCCTGAAGGAAAAAAAATACATCTCCGAGAACAAAGTGGCCCAGCCTCCAATAAAGATACCATTAAAAAATGGCTCAGTCAAAAGTTGATTGGTGCCGTTCGGCTAGGTTAAAATAAACTGATTTACGATTAAAATTATATTGTATCTGATTAAAATTAAATTGTACTTGATGGTGACTTATTTTACATAACTAAATTTAAAAATAAAAAAACAGGTTAGCCTATGCGGGAAAAAAGAACCAGTAAAAAAGCCAAAAAGCTAGAAAAGAACTAAATTTAGAAATAGTGAAAAACAGCTAAAAGTTCAAGCCGAAATAAGCAAGATAGTCTGAAAAGTTTTACGCTTGCTAATAAACCTGCCATTATTAGCCCATTACGGATCACCGAAGGCGCAAACCACCGTGAGCGCACGGGCACGGCACTTGTTTGCGGCCGGGCACATGCGTTGATGCATGATCTCGGCCGGTGGCCGCGTGGTTTCAGTTGATTTCAGCGCGCGGTGCCACGGGGATGGTTTGCTCGGGCTGGTGGCCGCGCGCTTAAGCTCCAACGCCCTGGGACGGGGGAATACCGTCGCGCTCGCGCTCGCGCTCAGATGGGAACAGGAGACGCCGCTCGAAACGCTCCACGGACATGCGCCTTGACATACACGACAAGGCTGCAACCTGCGACGTTTTATGGGCGGCGGTGGCACCCACTACTCTCTGATGCCGACCGACCCCTGATAACATCCGTCGAAAATGACGCCGATGACAAGTGCAAGCACTCGTTTGAGCTTAAGCTCCTAACATTTTAATTTTATCTTTTTTCGATTTTTATTTTATTTTTGAGCCTTTTTTCTCTTATTCATTTGCATTGTTCATAATGATACAGCTATTTTTCTTTTTAATTTTTTAAATTTTAATTACGCTGAAAAAACTACCAGCAGCTATATTGACAAAAAAAACTGCTAGAGTAGCAAAAAAAAACTAAAAAATTGAGCTTCATAAGCCTAAATGAGCACCCTTAGAGCGCCGCTTTTTACTCCATGTGATACATGTTAATTGTTAACCGACTTGGCTTACAATTTTCTCGATTTCATGGAAGGAACAAAAGGTAGTATACGATGCAAGTCAGCGAGTATAATTGGCATACTCCAGTTAACCGGAAATCGCAAATTTGCATCTCCTGACTGACATGGGAAATCAGCATTTTCGGAAGTTTCTTGATTTGTTTCCACTTACACGCTTTTCATTGCTTTATTTATCTAGGTACGCGCAAGTTTGCCATTAATATTCTGAGAGACCATGTGGTCGTGACTCCATGAGAGTGATGAGTAATTGACAAGGGTTTAGGTCAGTCGAGTTTGGTTTGGGTGGTTCGGACCCTGACGTTGCGTGGTGCAACGGGCTCGGTCGGACTGTGGTCAAACTTGGTCATATGGGATTAGGACGCTGACTCTTTGTTTCGACAGGTTTGGACTTCGTCTGTGGTAAGTGTGATGGTATTTACGCTTTCATGTGTCGAGCGGTGCTATTTGACGTGTTTTCTTGTCTGTGTGACTGCAGGACATCGGGTGGAGTCGTGGCGAGACACGTGGACCGGACTAGGCGCAGGTGGCGCTGAGGTCAGAACGGTCGGGATGTGTCGAAGACGACGTAGACTCGAGGTGGTTGCGAGGCGTGCGAGGCAAGGAGCGCGAAGCTTCCGGAAGGTGCGGGAGGCGATCGGGAAATTCGCGAGGTCGCACAAGCGGGAGCGGCGCCGTTGGATTTAGCGGACGTAACGGGCGAGACCCGTTAGCCAAGGCTATAAATAGGATTGAGGGGCTGCATGCCCACTTGAGCATTTTTTTGGAGGGAATTAGGGTTAGCTCTAGTCAAAAGAGGCTTTAGGAGGTGGGTTTCCTTTAGTCTTTAGTAGTTGGTGAGGCAGAAGGTGTCTGTGCTCTGTCCCCCCTTCGATGTATTCCAGAGAGTGTCTCTCTTCTGTGGTCTTGAGAGATTTGAGAGATAGGAGATGGTTTCTTGATCCTTTCAAGCATGTATGGGGTTGTAGGGATGGTATGAGTTGATACTCTATGCAATCATGTATCTCTCTTCCTCATTATCAATCCAAGATGTTGTTATTTGAGTTTGATTCATTTCTTGAGTCTCATTCGCTCTCTGTTCTCTGATGCTTCCATTTGGTGATTTGTGAGTTTTTGTTTTTTGAGTTCTTGCTTGTTGGAGAGTGCCAAAATGGATTGCTATGATATGGGTGATGCTCAAAAGCCATTTGGCTAGTTGATCCAAAGAGCAAACCAAGTTTAATTTCAGTTTTACTCTTTTGTGCTCCTCTGTTCTTATTTGTTCATTCTAGGGTTTTTGTCAAAACTTGATTCCCTTGGAGAAATGGCATGAAATTTGATCTGGATTATCCCATGGCTATTGCTAACATATCCGCAAAGTTTCATGGCCATATGATCAAAGGTTCGGGAGTAATTTGAATTTTTGTGCCTCTCTCTGAAAAGTTTCAGTTTTGGGCAAATTCTGAATTTCTTGTTCTGGTGTTGATTTCTCTGCAATCCAAAGGTCCTAGGGCTATTTGGGACATGTTCTTGATCTTGTGACATGAGGAGAATAGGCTTTTAGCATCAATCCCTTTGGTTGAAGTGATTTTCAGTATTTAGTCTGTTAGTGCAGTTTTTGGACAGCATAGTGGTTGCTGTTTACTGCAGTGCCGACAGCATTTTGGGGCCTCAAATCCCATTCGGCAGCTACAGCAAAGATTGGCTTTTATTTGCAAATTGGACTGCAGCATTAAAACTGCATTTTAACTCCACTCGCCACCACTTTGATTGGCTCTGTTTATGCAGCGGCTGTTCGTGTTTCGCTAGGAGTTCTTGCTGCCCTTTTGCTCTGCACGTGTATTATTTTGGAAGTCTTCCTCCAGCCAAACTGAATGGCTAAATGATAGATTGCTTTAGTTATCTCTCTTTTTTTTTTCTTTTGCTGACTTTGACCATTTTGCATGCGATCCAAACGAAATTATTTTCAGCTGAAATTTTTACTGAGTACTCTCTAATTTATGCTGAATTTTTTCGTATTGCATGCATCCCAGATTTCAGCAAAATTATTTTTAAGTTTTCTGTGAGTTGCGTTGTTTTGCTTCTTCTGAAAAATCAGTGTTCGATTTCTCGGGGGCGTTTTTTTTTGGGCGAGCGACATTCACCCCCCTCTGTCGCCATTTCGGTCCTACAATTGGTATCAGAGCCGGTTAGCTCTAATTCATAGATCTTAACCGGTCTCAAGAGCCATGGCGACGGACAAGTACTCGACCAAGCGCGCGTGTTCGATGGCATTGATTACCCTTCGGAAGAGCCGAATGGAGACATACATCCAGGCCCGGGGTATGCCATCCGCGGAAGGTCAAAATGCGATTCGTTGTTCTGCCGATGAGAACATCAATGCCGGAACATGGCTGATGTTGAGGCGAATGCAAAGGCAAGGAACATCATCATCCGGGGTTGAGTCGTAGCGAGTTTGACCGTATATCTCACTGTCGTCCGCCTCGACATCCGGGTGACCCTCGACGCATACCATGAGGGCACCACCGGATCAAGACGGTTCGACAGACCAGTTCAAGCGCGAATACAACAAATTCGAGATGCTTGTTGGTGAGTCCACGACGAGTGCTTTTCGCGATTTCACAAAATCTTGAGCAACCTCCGAGCGGTCGGTCTCACATACCCGACTCGGACAACGCTCGTCGATGCTCGCGGCACTCGATCTGCGTGTGTGGGAGATGAAAGTGACCACCATCAAAGACACGCAGCACCTCTCGACCACGACACTTGACGCGCAGTACTCACGCCTCAAGACTCACGAGATTGACGTTGTCTCGTCGGTCGAAGTCACAGTCGATGGCTTTGGTCACCGATCCCAGTTCTGCTTCTGGTCTCTCTTCTGATTCTTCTTGCGGTTTTTCCCTCGCTGCTCTCTGTGACATAACTGATGATCAGTTAGAGCAGCTTGCGGATGATCAGCTGGCCCTCCTAGCCCGAAGGTTTTCACATGCCTACAAGGGTAGGAGAGACAGAAAGAGAGGAGGACCCGTGATTTGCTTTGAGTGTGGTGGCCCCAACCACATTCGGGCAAACTGCCCCAAGCTGGAGAAGGGCAAGAACGACTACGGCGGTTCGAGCAAGATCGACTACACCGACAAGAACCGCAACAAGAAGCCTCCAGCTCCGACGCCGGGAAAGAAGAAGTTCCACAACTTCGGGAAGGCCAAGAAGCTCTTCTACCGCGTCCTCACCGCCTTCGACGACCTCGACCTCAGCGAGGTGGAGGGATGGAGCGACGACGACAGGACAGGTGACCAAGAGCCCAAGGATGGCGGCAACGACTTCTCGGCATGTGCTTCATGGCCTCGAGGGCGAACTCGGCGACAATGAGTCAGACCGACTCGGATGAGGTACTCCTTCTTATGACCAGCTAAATGATGCTTTTCTTAAGCTAGGTGGATTTCATGCTAGAGCTAGGTCTAGGTGTACCGAGTTAGAGAAGGAAGTAGATAGACTGTCACGGGAGATTACTTCACTTACATCTGCTCCCTCCCGTGACGACTGTGATACATGCTGTGCCTTGCTTGATGACTTGGAGAAGCTAAGGACCTCGCATGATAGTGTGTCTTCCGAGCTTGATGCTGTTAAGGTGGAGAATGTTAGTTTGCTTGCTGAGTTAGAGTTGAGTAGGATGGTCATTACCCTACTTACTACCGATGAGACTACTTCTCCCACCTCATGTGAGGTTAAGGACTTTGCTGCTAGAGGACCTTATGCCATGCTCCTTGATCTGTCCGATTCTTGTGAAAATTGCAATAACTCAAGATGAACTTAAACGGGCAGATCATAAAATTGCTGAACTACAAGCTTCTTTACTTGAGCCGATTGATTCATGCTTGAACTGTCCTAAGTTAATCTGCTGAACTTGAAGTCGTCTCCAAACAGTTTCAAGATATGATTGATCATGATAGGAAGTTGGCTCAAGATGCTTCTAAGGACCTGTTAGCTCACCTTGCAAAAATTGTGATAAACTAAAAATTGACCTAATTACATTGGATGAAAAATGTGTGAAGCTAACTAAGGACCTACTAGAGAAGCAACCATCAGCTTGTACTGTGAGTGCTGAGGCGGGGGAGAAGCCCCAGGGTAAGGTGGAGACGCTTAGCGACGTAAACCAACCGGCTAGTAGTAGGACTGTCCCTCCAGGTCCGCTGTGCGTGCACAAGCCATTCTTTCCTCTACTGCTGGTTCTTCTTCTGCTCCCTTACCTTCTGCTGTTCCCTCTTCTCCCTGCTCCTCTTGCACCTCTCTCTTTCGGGAGTGTCAGTATCTTATGAACACTCTCGAGAGATTCGTAGGCGGCAAGAAGAAGCTGAATCTTATTCTAGACCAGTCCAAGATTTGCAAGTTCAATCAAGGTCTAGGATATGATTTCTATGAGGACATTAGGAAGCATCCACCTGCTATTCTCAGACCCATCGTAGGAGGTGCGATCGAGGTTGAGCCCAGATCTGATGAAGTCAAATTCAAATCAGCGGGCTTTGTCCAAGGGATATCTGACACCAAGGTGATTCCACCTGCAGTTTCTGCCTCTCAGAAGGCGAAGTATCATTGCACCTTCTGTCAGAAGGATGGACACCTGATCGACCGATGCTTCAGGCGCACCAGGATCGCGCAGAGAGACCGTGTTGCAGCTCTTGGGCGTATTCAGGGTCAGCCCCAGACCTTGAGTGCACCTAAGACCAACACGAGGTCTAGGGTTGTTTCAGCTGATGGGTTTGGGCAGCATCGAGGACTTGGTTTTTCTGAGTCTTCTGGTTTTCGTCCTCATGCTGCTCTTGGTCGTGACTTCCGCCGTCCTGAGGGTACTTCTCGTTTCCCCCGTCGAGACAGCTACCCGCGGCGTGTTCACTGTTGCGGTGTGCTCGACTCGCTTGCTCAGAGCGGCCGGACCAAAGAATAGCTTCGAGGTCTACTCGTAGACCATCTGCTTTTCTGGGTGACAGAGAGCGTAGGGTAGATAGAGGTCAGTCGTGCTTGACTACTTCATCTGCTCGACGTGTTGTTCAGTATTGGGTGCCAAAATCACTCTTGATTTACCCAAGATCGAGACTTTACTCTGCTTGACTCGTGCTCGCCGGTGGGAAGGGAGAGGTTTGGCTTGTAGACTCGGGTGTTCACGACACATGACCGAGACTCCTGTTGGTTCTCTTCCCTAGCCGTGCTCCGGTGATGAGACGATCACCTTCGAGATGCCTCATCCGGGCGCGTCATCGCCAAAGGTGCATCTTGGCGTTAATGATTCGTTTCTTTTGAGAGATGTTGCCTTGGTTAGTAAGCTGCGTTATAATTTGCTTTGGTTTCTCGACTACCGATGACGGTTATGAGGTGAGCTTTAAGAAAAATGCTTGCAAAATTCTTGACTCTTTGGGTAGTCCGGTTTATGGATTTCACGTTATGGGAGGATCTTTCGTGCTGATTTTTCTGAGTCTTCTGGTGATCCTCTCCGGTGTTTGGTTGCTTCGGAGTCCCGCGATCTGACTTTCTGGCATAGGAGACTTGGTCATATCGGATTTGACCATTTGACCCGAGTTAGCGGCCACGATCTCATTCGTGGTTTGCCGAAACTCAAATTGGTCAAAGATCTTGTTTGCGCCGTCGTCGCACGACGGCAAGATGGTTGCCGCTTCTCACCCTCCGTCCACGCACTATGACCGATGCACCGACAATCGCTCCACATGAATACAATGGGACCACTGAGTGCGATCGGCAGGAGGGAAGTGGTATGTCCTTGTCGTGGTCGATGACTTCTCGAGGTACTCTTGGGTGTTTTTCTTAGCCTCGAAGGATGAGACATTTTCACATTTCCGAGGTCTTTTCGGTAGGCTTTCTGTTGAGCTCCCGGGTGCCTTACGAGCGATCCGCAGTGACAATGGCACGGAGTTCAAGAATTCCTACTTCGAGAGTTTCTGTGGTGAGACAGGTGTAGAGCATCAGTTCTCCTCTCCGCACGTCCCGCAGCAAAATGGCGTCGTGGAGAGAAAGAACCGGACCTTGGTCGAGATGGCCAGGACGATGCTTGATGAGTACTCTACACCGCGAAGTTTTGGGTGAGGCTATAGCCACCGCATGCCATGTCTCAAATCGAGTTTTCTTGGGCACACCGCACCGCACTTCTTATGAGTTGAGATACGGGCGAAAGCCCAGCGTCTCTCATTTTCGTGTGTTTGGTTGCAAGTGCTTTATTCTGAAGTCCGGGAACCTAGATAAGTTCGAGTCACGTTCTTGTGATGGGATCTTTCTAGGTTACTCGCCTTCTTCGCGGGCTTATAGGGTCTGGAACTGCGAGTCTAGCAAAATGGTAGAGACTCGTGAAGTGACCTTTGACGAGGCCACCGGGGACTAGGCCCGATATCTCGAGTTCTTTAGAGCGATCCGAGACCATCTTCGTGGGCGACGAGGACGATGGAGATGAGGGTTGTCTACGATCCAGTCCCTTATCCACCCCTTGAGGTGCCGTCTTCCACCGCACCTCCAGGTGATCAGCCCATGCCTTCTGCTTCCTCCGGAGCTAGTGGCTCTGTTCCTACCTCGTCAGCTCACGAGGTAGAGGCCACTTCTTCATCTCATCCAGACCTCCCGGACATATCCGAAAAGGCATCCTTCGAGCGGATGATTGGAGACTGTTCGAGCGTGTTACCCGCTCAAAATCGGCTTATCTCAGTTCTGTCTCCATTCTCGCTTTCATTGCCTCCTTTGAGCCCAAAGATGTTTCTCATGCTCTTCCGATGAGTCTTGGGTTAATGCCATGCATGAGGAGCTAGAAAATTTTGAGAGAAACAAGGTTTGGTCGCTTGTCGAGCCCCGCGAGGTCACAATATTATTGGGACTAAGTGGGTGTTCAAGAATAAGCGAGCGAGGATGGAGTGGTTATTCAAACAAGGCTAGACCGGTAGCTCGGGGTTTTCCTGTGTTGAGGGTCTAGACTTCGAGGAGACCTTGCCCTGTAGCTCGACTTGAGGCCATTAGAATCCTCGCTTGCCTTTGCAGCTTCTAAGGGTTTCAAGCTCTACCAGATGGACGTCAAGAGTGCCTTCCTTAATGGAGTCATTGAGGAAGAAGTTTACGTCGACACCTCCGTGTTTCGAGAACCCCAAATACCCACACCATGTCTTCAAGCTTTCCAAAGCGTTGTATGGACTTAAGCAGCCCCGAGCTTGGTATGAGAGGCTTAAGTCCTACTTGTTGAGTCATAGGTTTGACATGGGTAAAGTAGACAAGACCTTGTTCATCCGCCGTCATGGCAATGACCTTCGCTCGTCCAAATCTATGTCGATGACATCATCTTTGGCGGCTCTTCCCATGCTCTGTTTCTCGGTTCTCGGATGTTATGAGCACCGAGTTTGAGATGAGCATGATGGGTGAGTTGGCTTTCTTCCTTGGCTTCCAAATCAAGCAGTCTCGGAGGGTACTTTTCTACATCGGGGCAAGTACACTCTGACCTTCCGAGACGCCGATATGAGTGATGGGAAGCGGTGTCAACTCCGATGGCTTCTACGGCCTATCTTGACCTGGATGAGGATGGCGAGCCGCTTGATCGAAAGAATACGTAAGTATGATCGACTCCTTCTTTACCTCATCGCCTCGAGACCGGACATACACTTCTCGGTGTGTGCGTGCGCTCGTTCGAGCCTCTCCTCGCTTTCTCACCGCCAAAGCGGTGAAGCGCATCTTCGGTACTGCGAGCTACCATTGACTATGGTATCGGTACTCTTCATCATCCTGTCTTTCCTTGAGAGCTTTCTGGATGCGACTTCACGGGTAGTAGGATAGATAGGAAGAGCACTTCACACTGCCAATTCATTGGCACTTCTCGTTCTGGTCTTCGAGGAAGCGATCCGGTGTTGCGCATCCACCGCAGAGGCCGAGTATGTTGCTGCGGCCACCTGCGCAATACTCTGGATGGCTTCGACCTGCGGGACTTTGGGTTAGTTATCGGCGATGTTCCACTCTTTTGTGATAACACTTCTGCGATTAACATTGCTAAGAACCCAGTGCAACACTCTCGGACCAAGCACATCGATATCCGTTTTCACTTCCTTAGAGACCATGTAGAGAAGGGCGATATAGTGCTTCGATTTGGAGAGTGACCACCGGTTGGTCGACATCTTCACCAAGCCTTTGGATAGCTCGAGGTTTTCACTCTGCGGGAGAGCTTGGGGTGGTGTGTCCTTACGATTGTAGTGAGGGGAGCTTTGGGCTTTACCGCTTTACTATTGTTTATGCTTCGTCTCATTTCATTGCATTGCACTCGGGTGCATTTGGTTTTAGTCCTTCCAAAGATAGGTTAGAGTGCTTCTCTTGCCGAGATGCTTAGACTTCTAACTCTTATCTTGTGCTTCCAGATTAGTCGCTTCTTATCTCACTAGGTCGAGCTCACTCACTTCTTGTAGGTTCTAGCGAGGGTTGGGCCACCTCGGGTAGACAGGCAATGCGTGTTTGCTCTCTAGTGTGTAATTTCTCATTAGCCGATTGTCCCGGAGTCATATGGGGTAGATGAGAGTCGATTTAAGCCATAGTTGCTTCTATATCTTTTCTATGCTTTAAGGATTTGCTGTTTGGTTTTCTTTGCCGACTTCTCGCTTTTATTGCTTTGGTTCTGGGAGTTCATTTGGGAGCTTCAAGCTTAATTTTGACATAACTCAACTTGAACTAAAAGTTGCATCTAATGTTGAGGGGGAGCTGGACTTTCTTGCATTTTCAGCATTCTAGCATTATAATCATTCTGCATTGAGCCTTGATTATTATCCTGTTATGACATGCTTCAATGCTTTACACCTTGTCATGTCTTGTGCTGTATATGCTAGATTGATCATGACTTCATATGTGCGACTAGCTTTTATCATGATAAGTTAATTAAAATTGCCAAACTTGAAGTAAAACTTGTCATGCTAGCATTTGAGTTTAGTCTTTCTGGAGCTATCTCTTTATGATTCATGCCATGTCAACTAGGCTTAGCTGAGCGTTGAATCTTTTATTGAGCCTTAGATTGAGCTATTTTAGTCTCTTGATGTAGCATGAGGTAGTACAACATGTTTACAAAGCAAAAAGATCTCTTTTGTGCGAAAAAACTGATTTCACCAATTCTTTCTCATGAGACGGCTTGCCATTGCACTAGGCATGAACTCAGGGGAGTTTTGGATGACCTAGACTATCTTCTTAAGCTTCTCGCTTGAAGTAGTCGCATAAGGCTTGAGATCTAGCACATAAAAAAAATTGGGTTGGAAACGACCATGAACTTTAAAAAGACAATGTTTCATGTGCTCAATTTGCTTAATCTACAAAAAGAACCAAGTACTTACGCCAATGTTTCATTCTTGAGCATAGCACTCTAGTTGGTCTCAATATTAGCTTCTTGGTTCCGCTTAGCTTACTTGACATGGCCGGCATCATCCTTGGGTATCTCTAGTTAGACTTTACCTCTTGATGACTTGACATTCTCACTTAATGCACTATATTTCAGATTGTCATCTATGTGTTCTAGCTAGCTTATACATGTCATGTCATGATCTAGATAGCTTTTTATAGAGTTATGGCTTGGTGTATCTCATTATGGTCAATATGGATAATTCTCATGGCTCTAAATGCTTAAATAAACAAACTTCAGCCATATTCATCTATTGACATGTCATATTCTCTCTATTGCATCTTGATGTGTTTATTGCCAAAAGGGGGAGTATAGAGAAGAAAAAGTCTGTTGGGAACAGTTTAGAGCTTTGAAGATCAATTTGCTCTTTCAGTTGTTACTCTAGTGTTCCTTCTGTCGACATGGTCATTAGCTTCATTCCTTTCTTTGGACCATGTTGGATTCCTCAAATCAAACTCTTCTTAATGCTTTTTCTGAGTTTGTCAATATACTCATCAAGGGGGAGATTGAGAGACCATGTGGTCGTGACTCCATGAGAGTGATGAGTAATTGACAAGGGTTTAGGTCAGTCGAGTTTGGTTTGGGTGGTTCGGACCCTGACGCGTTGCGTGGTGCAACGGGCTCGGTCGGACTGTGGTCAAACTTGGTCATATGGGATTAGGACGCTGACTCTTTGTTTCGACAGGTTTGGACTTCGTCTGTGGTAAGTGTGATGGTATTTACGCTTTCATGTGTCGAGCGGTGCTATTTGACGTGTTTTCTTGTCTGTGTGACTGCAGGACATCGGGTGGAGTCGTGGCGAGACACGTGGACCGGACTAGGCGCAGGTGGCGCTGAGGTCAGAACGGTCGGGATGTGTCGAAGACGCGTGAGACTCGAGGTGGTTGCGGGCGTGCGAGGCAAGGAGCGCGAAGCTTCCGGAAGGTGCGGGAGGCGAATCGGGAAATTCGCGAGGTGCACAAGCGGAGCGGCGCCGTTGATTTAGCAGCGTAACGGGCGGAGACCCGTTAGCCAAGGCTATAAATAGGATTGAGGGGCTGCATGCCCACTTGAGCATTTTTTTTGGAGGGAATTAGGGTTAGCTCTAGTCAAAAGAGGCTTTAGGAGGTGGGTTTCCTTTAGTCTTTAGTAGTTGGTGAGGCAGAAGGTGTCTGTGCTCTGTCCCCCCTTCGATGTATTCCAGAGAGTGTCTCTCTTCTGTGTGGTCTTGAGAGATTTGAGAGATAGGAGATGGTTTCTTGATCCTTTCAAGCATGTATGGGGTTGTAGGGATGGTATGAGTTGATACTCTATGCAATCATGTATCTCTCTTCCTCATTATCAATCCAAGATGTTGTTATTTGAGTTTGATTCATTTCTTGAGTCTCATTCTGCTCTCTGTTCTACGATGCTTCCATTTGGTGATTTGTGAGTTTTTGTTTTTTGAGTTCTTGCTTGTTGGAGAGTGCCAAAATGGATTGCTATGATATGGGTGATGCTCAAAAGCCATTTGGCTAGTTGATCCAAAGAGCAAACCAAGTTTAATTTCAGTTTTACTCTTTTGTGCTCCTCTGTTCTTATTTGTTCATTCTAGGGTTTTTGTCAAAACTTGATTTCCTTGGAGAAATGGCATGAAATTTGATCTGGATTATCCCATGGCTATTGCTAACATATCCGCAAAGTTTCATGGCCATAGGATCAAAGGTTCGGGAGTAATTTGAGTTTTTGTGCCTCTCTCTGAAAAGTTTCAGTTTTGGGCAAATTCTGAATTTCTTGTTCTGGTGTTGATTTCTCTGCAATCCAAAGGTCCTAGGGCTATTTGGGACATGTTCTTGATCTTGTGACATGAGGAGAATAGGCTTTTAGCATCAATCCCTTTGGTTGAAGTGATTTTCAGTATTTAGTCTGTTAGTGCAGTTTTTGGACAGCATAGTGGTTGCTGTTTACTGCAGTGCCGACAGCATTTTGGGGCCTCAAATCCCATTCGGCAGCTACAGCAAAGATTGGCTTTTATTTGCAAATTGGACTGCAGCATTAAAACTGCATTTTAACTCCACTCGGCCACCACTTTGATTGGCTCTGTTTATGCAGCAGCCTGTTCTGTGTTTCGGCTAGGAGTTCTTGCTGCCCTTTTTGCTCTGCACGTGTATTATTTTTGGAAGTCTTCCCTCCAGCCAAACTGAATGGCTAAATGATAGATTGCTTTAGTTATCTCTCTTTTTTTTTCTTTTGCTGACTTTGACCATTTTGCATGCGATCCAAACGAAATTATTTTCAGCTGAAATTTTTACTGAGTACTCTCTGATTTATGCTGAATTTTTTCGTATTGCATGCATCCCAGATTTCAGCAAAATTATTTTTAAGTTTTCTGTGAGTTGCGTTGTTTTGCTTCTTCTGAAAAATCAGTGTTCGATTTCTCGGGGGCGTTTTTTTTTTGGGCGAGCGACATTCACCCCCCTCTGTCGCCATTTCGGTCCTACATATTCACCAAGTACTACACCCAGACATCTGTTCCAAACATGTGGTAGCAGCTTGAAATTCAAGTTCCTCAATTAAAACTACGTATACAAATCCTGAAAGAGCCCGTCTATAAGTACACCCCCACTAAACACATCCATGACTTGACATCACAATTATCGAACGCTAAAGACACCACGGTGGCAAGAACAAGTCACGTCGGAAGGTGGCCTGTAGCCACATAGTTAACACACGGGTTTGCACACAATCCATTAGAGTTAAATCCTAGATTTGGTGTTGATGCCTACTAAATTTAGAAGTATATATACATATGCGTGTGCCTGTATTTTATAAGAATTTTGATGTCTTCGATAAATTCTAGACGTATATAGAAATTATATGTGCTTATAAATGATGTGAATACGGTGTACGTTAAAAATGGGCGTACCCCTGCCTGTAAGAACAACTCTCGTCGCAACACCACCGCTCGGATTGATCTGCCTCGTTCGAACTTTCAAACCTTCAGCACGATCGCAACAGCCCACAACCCTACAGAACACGGGAAAATTGAATATATAGAACCAAGTTGAGACTGCTTTGGTAAAATAGGATCGAGTTATTTGTACTCGTAAATATAGGACCGAGTTGGGCACATTCTTGCAAATAAGGTATTTTCCCTATTTTAATTTCATTTTCATTTTTCAGGCTTTTTTCTCTACGCGAAAATACTCTTTTGCCCCTTCCTCCTTCCTCTCTCGCTTTGCCGCTGCAGCCGCCGCCTCTCCTCGCGCGCCGCCGCTCTCGCCCGCCCGCCTGCGCCGCGCTGCCCCTCGCTGCCCAGCGCGCCGCCTCCTCACTCGCCCCGCTCGCGCGCGAGGAGCGCCACAGCGCGCAGGAGCGCGGCGGCGGTCTGCAGCGGCCAAGCGAGAGAGGAAGGAGGAAGGAGGAAGGGGCAAAAGAGTCTTTTCGCGTAGAGAAAAAAAGCCTGAAAATGAAATTAAAATGGGGAAAATACCTTATTTGCAAGAATGTGCCCAACTCGGTCCTATATTTACGAGTACAAATAACTCGATCCCATTTTACCAAAGCAGTCTCAACTTGGTCCAACATATTCAATTTTCCCACGGAACACAACCCACAGCCTATCCCCCTCCTGTTTCACGAGTCCCTCGAAGACTTCCATTCCTTCCCATCACAAGACAAGAATACAAGAATTCCATCGAGGGACCAGACCGCCCTTCCAGACCCCAAATCCAGCTCACTAAGGGAGTGTTTGGTTTCTTGCTTTAGGATGGATGGAATGGGGCGGCCCCGTTGGAATCACTGTTTGGATGGGAGTCACAGGGAGGCAGGGGCAGCCACCACCGAATATTCGCTCGATTCGGGCGCCCGTCCCCGAAATCCATCGGATGGCGCCGCCCCGCTCGCCGCGCAAGCAGCCCGCCAGCTGCTTTTCCAGCAGCAGCGCTCCGCCTCGCGCGCTTTTCTGCGCGCGCTCCGCCTCGCCTGGCTTTCTCCACGCGCGCGCTCCCGCCGAACTCCCGTACGCGCGCGCTTCCTGCTCGGCGTCTCGGCGACCGGTGGCGACCAGCTCCCCCATGCGCGCTCCCGCCGAGCTCCCCCACGCGCGCGCTCCCTGTATGGCAGAAACGTCTGTAAGATCTAAACTTGCTAATTATATATGTTAAGGGCTTGCTAATTATCTATTATATTTATGTTGATTTTTGTGTATGTAAACTTGTATATATATATGGGGTAAAGATCAATGTGTCCATATTCATCCATCCAAACAAAAACTGGGGCGGCCTCGTCCTTCACTCATCCTTTGCACCAAACAAAAAAAGGGGCTCGCCCCATCCATTCAATCAAACAGCGACAGGGGCCACGTCGTCCCAAAAAAACAGGAATGACCTCATCCCATCCCACTTTGCCTCAAAACCAAACGCATCCTAACCAAAGCGAAGCACCCAGCAAAGCCAAGCCCACCGAACAGTAAGAGCAACTCCAGCAGGGCCCCTACTTGAGCCCTCAAAACTCAAATTTGAGGGCTTGAGCCAAAAAACGAGCTCCAGCAGAGCCCCTACTAGAGCCCTCAAATTTGAGGAGGCCCTCAAATCACCCTCCCACCCCTCATTCCTAGGGGCCCCCTACTCCGGCTCTCATTTTTCAGCTTTCCTCGTTTTTTGTGGAACATTTGTGCTTTCAATCTAAATTCGGAACAAATTTGAATTTAAATTTGAATATTCGTATTTGAATTCATATTTAAATTCGGAATAAATTTGAATTTAAATTTGAATATTCGTATTTGAATTCATATTTGAATTCGGAACAAATTTGAATTTGAATTTGAATGTTATGTGATGAACTTTGTGCTTTCAATTTAAATTCGGAACAAATTCGAATTTGAATTTGAATATTTCGTATTTGAATTCGTATTTGAATTTGGAACAAATTTGAATTTAAATTTGAATGTTATGTGATGAACTTTGTGCTTTCAATTTAAATTCGGAACAAATTTGAATTTAAATTTGAATATTCGTATTTGAATTTGAATTTAAATTTGAATGTTATGTGATGAACTTTGTGCTTTCAATTTAAATTCGAAACAAATTTGAATTTAAATTTGAATATTCGTATTTGAATTCATATTTGTGCTTTCAATTTAAATTCGGAATAAATTTGAATTTAAATTTGAATATTCGTATTTGAATTCGTATTTGAATTCATATTTGAATTCGGAACAAATTTTAATGTTATGTGATGAACTTTGTGCTTTCAATTTAAATTCGGAATAAATTTGAATTTAAATTTGAATATTCGTATTTGAATTCATATATTTAAATATTGTCCCTCATTGTGAAATCATAAATATTTTATTGTGTATTGTGCTTTTGTCCCATACATATGCATATAGTGTGTGAGGAAATAGAGGGAATTGAGAAGTAGGGGCTCTGTTTTGAGGGCTCCTGCTGGAGTGCAGCCCAGAAAACAGGGCTTTCAAAAGTAAGGAGAGCTCTCAAATAAAAAGTAGAGGTCCTGTTTTGAGGGCTACTGCTGGAGTTGCTCTAACGACAAAACGCAAAACTAGAGGGCAACCAGCCATGCAAGCAAGGCGTCCGCTCCTCTGCCGGCCCCACCCCCCACACATACCTCACCGGTCGCGCCGTCTCCTCCAAATCGCCCCCCAAAAATCCCCACCCAAACCCAAAAACGTCCATGTCGTCCCGCCTCCCGCCGCCGGGCGGCGACCGCGCGGCCGACGCGGGGGACGCGGCCCTCGCACGCGACATCGTCACGCTCCACAGGGCGCTCTCCCTCGAACCCTCCCGCCGCCGCCGCTCCTCCCGCTCCCCTCCCCATCCCCCGCCGACCAGGCCCGCCACAAGCCCAGGCTCAAGCCCTCCTCCACGCGCAGGCTGCTGCCCTCCGCGTCCTCCTCCTCGTCCTCTGCCTCGGCCGCCTCCACATCCTCCTCGTCTTCGTCGTCGTTCTGGAAGAAGTCCTTGACGGCCATCTCCCACCTGGGCCGGCGCCGCCTCGACTGCGCGTTCACCCTGCACGTGCACTCCGTCGACGGCCTCCCCGCCGCGCTCGATGGCTCCTCGATCTCCGTCCATTTCCGCAGGATGTCCGTGTGCGCCTCCACCCGCCCCGTCGCGGCGGCCCTCGGCGCCGCCGCGTTCGAGGAGGCGCTCACGCAGCGCTCGCCCGTCTACTTCTCCCGCGGCGCCAAGGCCGCGGTCAAGTACGAGCCCCGGGCCTTCACCGTCGCCGTCGCAGCCTCCGCGCTCGAGCTCGGCAAACACGAGGTCGACCTGACACGCCTACTACCGCTCTCCTTCGACGACCTCGAGGAGGGCGGCGACTCCGGGTTCGGGAAGTGGAGCACGAGCTTCCGGCTCTCAGGTCCCGCCCGCGGCGCGCGGCTCAATGTCACCTTCTCGTGCGCGCTCGCAGGCGGCGGCAGGGAGCAGCAGAAGGGAGAGGAGGTGGCGGAGCTGAGGCGGGGCTCGATGGCGCGGCAGGTGTCAGTGCAGGCACTGACACCGGCGCCAGCACGGAGCCGGGACGTGAGGGTGCTGCACGAGGTGTTGCCGAGCGCGAGGCCTGTGAAGGCGCTGCCTTTTGTTGGTGATGCAGGTCTTGATTCTAGGAAGGAGAAGGTGCCAACAGTAGAATGTGAGGAGGATGGGTCACCGCAGCCGAAGCATTGCACAACAGTGGAGGTGAAGAAGGGGGACCTGGCGCATCCACAGGGTGATTGTGATGGTGCGGAGTTCAGTGTGGTTGAGCAGGGAGTTGAGATCGCCCTCGGGGAGCTCAAACCTTTGGAGACTGACAACGTGGCTGATCGTGACAATGTGGCTGATCGAAAGGAGGATTTTGGGACTGATGTTGATGAAGAGGGAAAGGTCGAGCCTGTGTTAGTAAGGGATGACCTTGCTAAAGAGGAGAATGTTGAAGTGAATCTGGAAGAGGTGGTCAGTGATGTTGCTCTTGGAAGGGAGGATGTGGGAGAGAAGCAGGATTCAATGGTCAAATCGGCTTTGCTGCCTACTGCAGTGTTGGAAGGAGAGGGTCAGTTGGCAGCAGATACAGAACTGGAGGATCTGGACCGTATATTCAACAACCTCTCAATTGTTGAGCCAGAGGAATTTGACTCGCCAATAGTAGATGACAAGCTTTCTAGGCGATTGAGCTGCTTGGGTGCAAATGATAGTTACAATCCCACCAGTAGGAAGATTAGATCACGCAGCATGGATGCTTCATCTGATTTTGTTGCCAGTGAGTTTTTGGATATGCTTGGGATAGAGCATAGCCCATTTGGGCCAACCTCGGATAGTGGATCGGAGTCACCAAGAGAGCGGCTTTGGAAGCAGTTTGAAAAGGAAGCTCTAGCATCTGGGAATGGTATTCTTGGTTTGGACTTTGAAGATGGGGTGGAAGAACCTAGTTGTGAAGATGTTGCAGAGGATTTTGATCTCTCCACAATCATACGTGAGGCTGAACTTGAGCTTCAGAATGGAATTCTGCCCATAGACACCAGATTTCAAGCTAAGTCACTGGAATATGAGGAAACTGAAGCCTTGATGCGTCAATTTGGGCTAAACGAGAAGTCCTTCCAATCTTCTCCACCTGGAATCAGAAGTGGGTTTGGTAGCCCCATTGATCTCCCACCTGAGCAGCCCCTTGAGCTACCACCTTTGGCCGATGGTTTGGGTCCATTTATTCAGATAAAAGATGGAGGATTTTTGCGGTCAATGAATCCAGCCCTCTTCAAAAATGCAAAGAACAATTGTAGTTTGGTCATGCAGGCTTCTTCTCCAATCGTACTCCCAGCAGAAATGGGCTCTGGGATCATGGAGATATTGCATGGTCTGGCCTCGGTTGGAATCGAAAAATTATCAATGCAAGCAAACAAACTTATGCCCTTAGAGGATGTCAATGGCAAAATGATACAGCAGATTGCCTGGGACGCTTCTCCAACTCTAGAGTCTGCTGAAAGGTTAGAAATCTTTCTTGTCATTCTTGTTTGTGCCTTTCCCTACTTCATCTTATGCCTTGATTAAAACATTTTTCTATTACTAATGCAGATATGACTTATTGGACAATCATGGCATGGATGCTTTGGCAGGAGGAGTTGGCAGTGCTGCCTTTGGTAAGAAGAAGAAAGGGAGAGTTGCTGATCTGTCATCATCATTGGGTGGGGAAAATGCTTCGGAATATGTTTCACTTGAGGATCTTGCACCATTGGCTATGGAAAAGATTGAAGCCCTTTCCATTGAGGGTCTGAGGATACAATCTGGCATGTCAGAAGAAGAAGCACCCTCCAATATCAGTGCCCAGCCTATTGGGGAATTTTCATCTCTGCAAGGAAAGTGCGCAGAGAATACCTTGTCCCTTGGTTTAGAGGGAACTGCAGGTTTGCAGCTTCTGGATGTTAAACAAAGTGGAGGTGATGTCGATGGATTAATGGGCTTGTCAATCACTCTAGATGAGTGGATGAGGCTTGATTCTGGGGTAGTGGATGAAGAGGACCAGTTCAGTGACCGGACATCGAAGATACTTGCTGCCCACCATGCTAAATCAATGGAATTAGTTGCTGAAAGCCGGAATGGAGACAAAAAGAGCAGGAGATCTGGTAGAAAATGGGGTTTGTTAGGCAACAACTTTACCGTTGCTCTCATGGTTCAACTGCGTGACCCACTACGTAACTACGAGCCAGTTGGCACACCGATTCTTGCTCTAATTCAAGTGGAAAGGATTTTCGTACCCCCAAAGCCCAAGATATACAGTACTGTTTCAGAGAAAGGTAACAGTGAGCAAGATGACGAGAAGCCCAAGACTGAAGAGGTTCTAGGTAAATCATTGGTCAAGGAAGAGAAGACTGAGGAAGAAGATTCCGTTCCTCAGTTTAAAGTCACGGAAGTGCATGTAGCTGGCTTCAAGAGCGAGCCTGAGAAAACAAAACCATGGGGTAATCAAACACAGCAGCAATCTGGCTCAAGATGGCTGCTTGCCGCTGGCATGGGTAAGGGCAATAAGCATCCTCTGATTAAATCCAAAGCTGTCGCAAAGCCAACCAAAGAGGCAGCTGGTCAGCCAGGCGACACCCTTTGGAGCATTTCTTCACGCGTTCACGGAGCAGGGACAAGGTGGGGCGAGTTAGCAGGACCTAAGCGGAACCCAAATATCCTCCTTCAAAAGGAAAAGAGATTTCGGTGATGGCTTGTCAATTCTCAGTAGTTAGCACTTGGAATGGCTGGCTTCGATGTCTATCTCTGTCAGGAAGGGGCTTATTTATCTGCAACCAGATCTTGCTGGAAATGCTCCTAGTGGACTGTCAAATCATGTAAATCTAGTTCTTTTTCTTGATATACATATTGAACCGTCTAGGATCAGTCTTTGTTATATGCTTCGGATGGGTTGTGCTGCTTTTAAACTCCCTTGTACTTAATTGTACTTAGAAACTAGTGTTTCTCTTGTTACAACTCAAAAGGCGGCTTCTTCCTGTGAAGGTGCAATAGTGTGGCCCCGCTCGGTTAGCCTGAAAAGCTATGGTTTATAGTTGAAATTGCACTGTAGCGGCTGAAATTTTATTGTAGCTAAAGGTGACTTATTTGGCGTAATTAAATTTGAAAAATTTAAAAATAGAAAAAATATGCTAGCTCATCACGGACAACGCAAACGAATACGGGAAAAAAGAATTGGTAAAAAAGCTCAAAAAAATTAAAAGTTCAGAAAAGGACGAAATTTACGAAGCGGGGCCAATCATCGTGGGTTATTTCTCCGCAATTTGTTACACTGATCTTCTATCCATTCCTGTTCTATCAAGCTGTCGTCACACTGATTGATGTCTTGGCAGTTCTCTGTCTCATTATAATCATGTGCTTCACTACAATCTCAACATGTTCGTGGCATATATCCAAATATATTGCTTTTTAACTCCCTCAGATAATGGAAATCCTTCTGTCACAAACTCCAAAGTAAAAAATTAGGTTTTGTCAACTGTGAAAAGAAAAAAGACTCTTTCGTTAAACATGCTAAATAGATATACTGTCTTTAGGAATGCATAAATCACCTCTCTTTTACATACGGCAGCGCTCGAGCACGCGGCATTTTTAGCATTTTGTTAGTGCAGCAGCAGCAGCATCAGGTGGGATATGAGTCTATCACACCCTGCAGTGTGGATGCAATGATTCGATGAGGCGTCCCATTATCTAAAAGCTTGGCTAGTTCTGATTTTGTGATAGACATCGATTTGTTTATGGAACTAGCTTACAACAAATGATTGGTGGACGAAAACCGGAAGGCGTTCTTGCGAATTTTGATCCATGGAAACAAATCATCGGCCATCACAAATCATCCAGCACAGGGGAAAGAGAAATCCATGGAATCTCATCCCGTGGACGCTTGATCATTGACCATCAAAGCTAATGGAGCATACATTGATTATCTCTTTAATTTGCTCCGCACGCTTCACTGGAGCAGTGGAAAGTGGCAGCTACGTACAAATCATTCACCTTTGCCTGCCCGTCAGTTACACTTAGATTAGTACTAGTATGAGTTTTACTGGCTGCTCCCTTAATTTGGTGCCGTTTGAGCTTAATTGCTTCATCTGAAAGGAGAATGCGACCTAGAGGTGCAAGCAAGGGTAGCTTTCAGGTTTTCAGCTCGCGTGATATTTTACCAGTTCCAGTTATCTGATGCCATGAAATGTAGCAGTGTTGCACTCCTGAAAAATATTTCTTAAGAGGCTGAGAAAATCATAGCTGCGACTTCCTGAATCCAAAGATACTTCCTTTTGAGAAATTCAATTTGTGTTCTGTTCTTACAGCTCCCACCAGAAATTACTGCATTTTTTAATCAAATCAATGCTGGTTGAAATGGACGGCACGCCACAATAACGCGGTGGTTGTACATCGTCGCCATCATTCGTCGCAGCGGTTGATTTCTTACCTTCTCCGCAGCCACTTTTTTGCACTGTACTATCTAGTAAAAGAGTGAAATGAACTCTGAAAATTGCCGTGCGAATCCACGAGCGGTTAGATCTGAACGGACATTGTAACCTACCCCGCTTGATCCCTAGCTAGCTGTGTCAAACATAATTGTAACTATCGCCGCCATCATCAAACCAGTACACATCTGTGTCTGTTTTATACTCCAAACAAAGTCGATGGATCGTGCGTGCGTGCACGTCCTGGTAATAAACATGTTGCCGTGACGAAGCGTGCTTTTGTTGAAACCTGGGAATCCAGGAATGGCATCACAGGCACTTGATATCGAGTCAATTCCTTGTCTTATCAAGCTTTTTCTAAAATTGATATAGTTTGATTTAATATTATTTTACGTATAATTTGAATGTATTTTTAGAAACGAGCTAACGAACCGAGCCGAGTTGAGCTAAAGCAAAATTCAAATTCATTTGAAATTAACTTATTTTAATGTTTAACCAATTAACAAATATAATGAAAACAATTTTGAACCGAGCCAACAAACCTCACTAACGAGCTTTTTTTTCCACCCCTTCACAGCATATTATCTTGGAAGCTTGGACCAAGAAATGTGCTGATCATGGCGCCATTTCTCGATTTCCCTAGCTGGCAAAACGTACCCGCACGACTCTGGGATTGATAGATGCAAGTACCTAACTACCTCTGCATACCGGGAATCATAAATTGGTAATGAAGCAGTACTGAATCGTAGTACAGCAGTACTGAATCTGAACCCATGATTTGTTGTACAATCATGTCCAACCAACTGCTTTGTACCTTGTTCTTTCTAAGCAAAAGATGTTCTGTTTAGCTGGAAGGAAGGACGAAGCCAATACTCTCTCTCTCTCTCTTTTACGGGAGGATGGGAGTTTTATTAAATAATTCTTTTTTATTCAAAATTACATAAATATATCTACGCAAATTTTTTTTACAGAAATAGACTCCAATCACCTAACCATTAGACGACTAAAACCTGTTGCCCAATGGCCACGCGACACGAATGCAGTCCGTGGATTGTTGGGCGACATAATTGCAGACGCCGAATGGTAGGGCGACTGGATGCTGTCACCAAACCGTTAGGCGACTGCAATGTCCAGTCGTCCAACCGTTCGATGACTGAACACGATATATATTTGACCGCTCGGCCGAGCCCCCGGCCGAACGACTGATTCTAGTATAGCTCACGCGAGGAGAGAAGAGAAGAGAAGAGAAGAGAGGAAAGGAGAGGATATGAGAGGTTCTGCTACTTCTGCGAGGTAAATATTTTTTATGTTTTAGTGAATATTTTTGTGAGTGAAGAGTAAATTGATTGTTGAAGAGCTGTTAAGCAAGATATGTTGAAGGAGATAAAATTTATGCACTACCTATGCATTGATTGTGATAATATGAAGATGTTTACCAACTCAGCGTTGATTGAAGTGTACTTGATTCAAGGGGTTTCAAAAAGGGGTATATATATTGGACCAGTCACGGTGAAGAACATATTATGCATGAAGACAGTAACATTATCGAGGGACATAACAATATGCCGGATGTTGACTATGCTTTCGATGAGGATAGGTCGCACAATGACAATTTAGATCAAATACTACGTGATGCAGAAGGGAACTATAGTGAGAGAGAGAGAGAGAGAGTTTGGACAATTCAAGGGCTTGATAAAGAACTCGGAGAAACCTGTGTTCCCAGGCTGCAAGATGGAATACATAAGGTTGTCATCCGTGCTTGAACTGCTGAAATTGAAGACAAGCAATGATTGATCCGACAAGAGTTTCACGACATTGTTATGTTTCCTGGCAGACATTCTTCTGGAGGGAAACGTGTTGCCCAGAACCATATACCAAGCTAAGAAAGTTCTTTGTCTATTTAGAATGGAAGTAGAAAGAATATATACATGTTCGAACAATTGTATCCTCTACCGTAAAGAATATACAAACATGCATGCATGTCCCGTGTGCAAAGCATCCCGATACAAGTGTAAGAATCACTCTAATGACGCGAGGGCATCGAGGTGAAGTAATAACATCCTGCTGAGATGTTGTGGTATCTGTTTGTAATTTTTTATTTGAAGCATTTATTTGCGAACCAAAAGGAGGTAAGATTGCTGCGTTGGCATTTGGAGGAGTGTAAGAAAGATGGAAAGCTAAGACACCCTGCTGATTTTGCCTAGTGGAGAAACTCTGATAGGACCTTTGACGACTTCAGTGTAGAACCAAAAAATATAAGGTTTGGGTCGAGTACAGATGAAATGAATTCTTTTGGTAACATAAGCAGCCGACATAACATCTGGCCCGTGAATCTATATATATACAACCTTTCTCCTTGGCTGTATATAAAGCGAAAGTAGATTTTAATATCACTACTTATCCAAGAGCCAAAAGAACGTAGGAATGGTATTGATATGTACCTAGCACCATTGCTGGAAAATCTTATGACACTATGGAATGAAGGGGTACATGTATGAGATGCGTACAAACAAGAAAAGTTCACTCTGCATGCCATGTTGTTCTGCACCATCAATGATTTTCATGCCCTTGATTACCTGTTGGGGTTGAGTATAAAAGGAGCCAAAGTCGGTCCACACTGCTTAAATGATACTGAAAGTATGTGGTTGAATAACTCGTGCAAAACTATGTGCATACATCACTATAAATTCCTTCCCAAATATCACCCATATTGCAAGATAAAGAAATAATTCGATGAAAAAGGATGACTCGGCTCCAAGGCCTTTAAGCGGGAAAGAGGACTATGATATATTTAATGATATCGATGTTATGGTTGGAAAGGGATGTAAATTGAGGACCCGTTAAAACAACAACTGGAAGAATAGATCAATTTTTTTGGAACTTACCTTATTGAGAGCACTTAGAAGTTCGCGCTGCATTGATTGGTCTCTTACTGAACATTCGTGACAAAACAAAGGATGGTGTCAACACACAGCGTGACTTGGTTGATATGAATATAAGGACCGAATTAGCACCAAAAGAGATCGATAAAGGCCGAACGTATCTTCTCTCAGCTTGCTACACTCTGTCCAAGGCTGAGAGAAATGAACCATGTCAGAGCTTGTATGGTGTGAAAGTTTCGTTCGGTTATTCCGCCAGCATGAAGAAACTTGTTTCTATGAAATATTTGAAATTAATTGGCTTAGAGTCTCATGATTGTCATGTGCTGATGACACAATGCTTTCTATTGCAATTAGAAATATTTTACCAAATAATATCTGAGTGGCAATCATGAGATTGTGTTATTTCTTTTACTCAATTGCTTAAAATGTCATCAATCTTGATAGACTAGATGCTCTGCAGGCCGATGTGGCGATGACTGTATGTCATCTTGAGATATATTTCCCTTCGTCATTTTTTGATATGATAGTTCATCTTATTGTTTACCTTGTGATAGAGATAAAGATATGTGGTCCTGTGCTCCTACGTCATATGTACCCATTCGAGAGGTACATGAGAATTCTCAAATCCTATATACAGAATCGATCTCGGCCGAAGGGCAGCATAATATCTTGACCGAAGGGAAGCATAATCAAAGGTTATACAACTAAAGAGATCATTGAGTTCTACATCGACTACATGGCTCAGGTAAAACCGACAAGTGTGCCTCTATCTCATCATGAGGGGAGGCTGAAGGGTATCGGAACCATCATAAGGAAATCAATCACTTCTGAGAGACCATGTGGTTGAGACCCCATGTGTGTGATGAGTAATTGACATCGGTTTAGGAGAGTTGAGTTTGGCTTGGGTGGTTCGGACCTTGACGTTGCGTGGTGCATGCGGGCTCGGTCGGACTTGGTCAAACTTGGTCATATGGGATTAGGACGCTTATTCCTTTGATTCGACAGGTTTGGACTTCATCGTGCGTAAGTATGATGTTTTGATGCTATTTATGCTTTCATGTATCGAGCGGTGCTATTTGATGTGTTTCTTGTTTGTGTTGGCTGCAGGATGTCAAGGCGGAGTCATGGCGAGACATAAGATGACCGGACTAGACGCAAGTGGCGTTGAGGTCAGAACGGTCTGATGTGTCGAAGACGGTGGAGATTCGATGTGGTTGCGAGTCGTGGATGACAAGGAACGCGGAAGCTTCCCGAAAGGTGCAGGAGGGGCGAATTGGTCATTTCGCGAGGCTCCACAAGCGGGAGCAGGTTCCGTTAGATTCAGTGGGTGTAACGGGTTGAAGACCCGTTAGCCAAGGGCTATAAATAGGAGGGAGTGGCTGCATGCCCCTCATGGATTTTAGAGTGAGTTAGGGTTTTCTTGAGTCAAAAGAGGCTTTGAGAGTTGGTTTTGCCTTTGCTCTTTAGTGGTTGAGGGCAGTAGGTAGTGGTCTCCCGTAGCTTTCTCTGAGTGTTCATCCCCTCCTCCAACATGTAGTGAGTGGGTTTCTTGAGCTTGTGAGAGGGTGAGGAGAGGGATTGAGTAGTGAATCCATGTAAACAATCCTTGTTCTAATGTCCATACGTATCGGGACTCCTATGTAATCCTTTTCTTTTGGAATGAAAATCTAAAAGTCCTTCTCCCGTGCCCCTGTTTGTTCTTCGTTGTATTCTCTGTTGATTTCGTGCCTTTCTTGATTTCTTGTTGTTTCGTGTTGAGAAGGCCCAAAATGGGTTGCTCTATGATAGGATAGTGCCTCAAGGACATTTGATCGATTTTCCCAAAGAGCAAATAGCATTTAATCTCAGATTTGGTTTTTGGGTTTCCTCTGTTCTTCTTCCTCATTTCTAGGGTTTTGGTGGATTTCGTGTTTCCCCTCATGAGATGGCCTGAGATTTGGTCTGGAGAGTCCTATGACCATTGCTAATCCAGCTGCAAAAGCTCATGATCAAAGATGCAATGATTAAGGAGGAATTAGGAATTTTTTGTTGCCTCTGCAGGTTTTTCAGTCCTTTCTAGGGTTTGGTGTAAACTCTTGATTTTCTCTTTGAGATGGCTTGAAACTTGTCATATAAAGTCCAAAGGCTATTATCTAGCTATCCGCAGAGTTTTATTGCCAAAGGATCAAAGATTGAATGAGAATTTGAATTTGAGGGAAGTCTTCTCTGTATTTTCAGATTTTAGAGCATCTCCTCATTTCTTGCTTTTAAGTGGTTTTCTCTCTGTCTCCCAGGCTCTACATGTTATTTGAGGGGTTTCTCTTTAGTTCTGGATTAAATCATTTAGAGAGAAACCTCAGATTTTATTGCAAGTATGAAGTGTTGAGGTTGTAGTCTGAATTTTCTGTTTTGCAGTTTTCCCTGAAAATTTGAGGAGCAGTCAGACTGGCCTTTTAACGGCGGTCAGACCGGCTTGTCCCAGGCGGTCAGACCGGCGTAGGTCAGGCAGTCAGACCGGCTCCTGACCAGCGGTCAGACCGGCTCTCAGCAGTTTGCCTGGAGTTTTCAATTGTTTCTTAACAGAAGTGTTATGTGCCTTTGCTTCTTGTCTTGTGGGTCCAGTAGGTTCCCTCCTAGAACATAATTCTTCCTCTTCATAGATTTTGTATCTATTGGAGAGAAATTATGAGTGGGTATCTTTGGGGGCAAGTTTTTATTTGATCGACATTCACCCCCCTCTGTTGCCATTTCGGTCCAACAATTGGTAGCAGAGCCGGTTAGCTCTTCTCAATATATCTTAACCGGTCTCTAGAGCCATGACGACGGACAAGTACTCGACCAAGCCCCCGGTCTTCGATGGGATCGACTATCCCTTCTAGAAGAGCCGGATGGAGACCTACATTCAGGCTCAGGGCTACGCCATCTGGCATAAGGTTAAGGTCCGATTTGTTGTTCCTGCCGATGAGAACATCAACGCTGGAAATATGCATGATGTTGAGGCAAAGCTAAGGCAAGGAACATCATAATCCAGGGCCTGAGTCGTAGCGAGCTTGACCGCATATCTCATCTTTCGTCTGTCTTCGATATTTGGGAGACCCTCGATACTTACCATAAGGGCACCACCCAAATAAAGACGGTGCGACAGGACCAGTTCAAGCGAGATTACAACAAGTTTGAAATGCTCGCTGGCGAGTCCCTCGATGAGTGTTTTGCGCATTTTCACAAGATTCTGAGCAACCTCTGAGCGGTCGGTCTCACATACCCCGACTCGGATAACGCTCGACAGATACTCGCTGCACTCGACCTTCGTGTTTGGGAGATGAAGGTGACTACCATCAAGGACACCACGGACCTCTCGACTTTGACTCTTGATACGCTGTACTCGCTCCTCAAGACTCATGAGATTGACATTGTCTCTCGCAAGTCGAAGTCACAGTCAATGGCCTTAGTTACCGATCCCAATTTGGCTTCTGGTCTTTCTTCTGATTCATCGTGGATTCTCCCTTCGCTTGCTCTCGTGACATAGCGAAGATCGATCAGAGCGACTTGCGGATGAGCAGTTAGCCCTCCTAGCTCGGAGATTCTCCCATGCTTACAAGAAGAGGAGGGATGGAAAGAGAGGAGGACCCATGATTTGCTTCGAGTGTGATGGCCCCAACCATATTCGGGCAAACTGCCCCAAGCTGGGGAAGGGCAAAGGTGACTACGGCGGTTCGGGCAAGAACGACTACATCGACAAGAACTGTAACAAGAAGCCCTCAGCTCCCGCACAAGGCAAGAAGAAGTTCCACGACCTTGGCAAATCCAAGAAGCTCTTCCACCGCGTCCTCACCGCCTTTGACGACCTCGATCTCAACGAGGTGGAGGGGTGGAGCGATGATAATGGAACGGACGAGCAAGAACCCAAGGGCGGCGACGACTTCTCCGGCATGTTCTTCATGGCCCTTGAGGGCGAACTGAGCGACAGTGAGCTGTACTCCGACTCCGACGAGGTATTCCCCACCTACGACCAGCTTAATGATGCTTTTCTTAAGCTAGGTAGATTCCATGCTAGATCTAGAGCTAGGTGAAGCGAGTTGGAGAAGGAAGTAGAGAGTCTGTCACGGGAGCTTACTTCACTTAGATCTGCTCTCTCCCGTGATGATTGTGATGTATGCTCTACTTTGCTGGATGACATGGAGAAACTAAGGACCTTGCATGATAGTGTGTCCTCCGAGCTTGACATGATTAAGGTGGAGAACATTAGTTTTCTTGCTGAGCTTGAGATGAGTAGGGGAGTTCCTGTTTCATCTACTACTGTTGGGACTAGTGCATGCACCTCATGTGAGGATAAAGACAACGCATTTAGAGGTCTTTACACCATGTTGCTCGATCTGCCCGAGACTTGTGAAAGCTGCAATAATTTGAAGATGAACCTAAAACGGGCAGATCATAAAATTGCTGAATTACAAGCTTTTCTTCTTGAGCCTATTGCTTCTTGTGTGAATTGTCCCAAGCTTACTGCTGAGCTTGAAGCTGTCTCCAAACAGTTTCAAGAATTAGTTGATGACAACAATAGATTGGCTCAAAATGCTTCTAAGAACCCTGTTAGCTCACCATGCATTAATTGTAACAAACTAAAATTTGACTGGGTTGCATTGGATGAAAAATACGTGAAGCTAACTAAGGACCTACTAGAGAAGCCACCTTCTGCTTGTAATGTGTGTGCTGTTGAGGGGGAGAAACCCAAGGGTAAGGTTGAGACGCTTAGCGATGTGAACCAAACTGCTAGCAGTAGGACTGTCCCTTCTGAGTTGGCTGTGCGTGCACAAGCCATTCACTCTTCTGCTATTGGTTCTTCATCAGCTCCCTTACCTTCTGCTACTCTTTCTTCCCCCTGCTCTTCTTGCACCTCTCTCTTTCGGGAGTGTCAGTATCTTATGAACACTCTCGAGAGATTTGTAGGAGGCAAGAAGAAGCTTAATCTTATTCTAGACCAATCCAAGATTTACAGATTTAATCAGGGTCTAGAATACGATTTCTATGAGGACATGAGGAAGCATCCGCTTGCTGTGCTTAGACCTATAGCACCAGGTGTGATCGAGACTAAGCCCAGGACCGAGAAAGTCCAATTTAAGCCAGCGAGCTTTGTCCAAGGGATTTCTGACAGCAAGGTGATTCCACCTGCAGCTTCGGCCTCTCAGAAGGCGAAGCCTCATCATGCTACTTCTACCTCTCAGAAGGTGAAGTATCATTGCACCTTCTGTCTGAAGGATGGACATATGATCGATCGATGCTTCAGGCGCACCAAGATCGCGCGTAGAGACCGTGTTGAGTCTCTTAGGCGTATTCAGGGTCAGCCCCAGACCTTGAGTGCACCTAAGACCAACACGAGGTCTAGGCTTGCTTCTGTTGATGGGTTTGGACAGAATCGAGGACTTGGTTTTTTCGAGTTTTCTGGTTTTCGTCCTCATATTCCCTTTGTTCGTGACTTCCGCCGTTCTGAGGGTAGATCTCGTTTTCCCCGTCGAGATGGCTACTTGCGGCGTGATCAGCATGTTGCCGGTGCTCCGACTCGCTCTCCGTAGCAGTCGGACCCAGCAACAGCTTTCGGTCTACACGTAGACCTTCTGCTTCTTTGAGTGACAGAGAGCGTAGGGTAGATAGAGGTCAGTCGTGTTTGACTACTTCATCTGCTCGACGTGTTACTCGGTATTTGGTGCCAAAATCACTCTAGATTTACCCCAGTACTAAGACTTTACTCTCCTGTTGACTCAGGTTCGCCGGGCAGGGAAGGGAAAAGTTTGGCTTGTAGACTCCGGGTGTTGACGACACATGACCGGAGACTCCTGTTGGCTTTCTTCCCTTGCCCGTGCCCCAGGTGATGAGACGATCACCTTCGGAGACGCTTCATCTGGGCATGTCATCGCCAAAGGTACAGTGCGTGTTAATGATTTTTTTCATTCTGAAAGATGTTGCCTTGGTTAGTAAGATGCAGTATAATTTGCTTTCCGTTTCTCAGCTTACTGATGACGGTTTCGAGGTGAGCTTCAAGAAAAATGCTTGCAAAATTCTTGATTCTTCGGGTAGTCTGGTTTGCGGGATTTCTCGTTTTGGAAAGATCTTTCATGCTGATTTTTCTGAGTCTTCTGGTGATCCTCTCAGATGTTTAGTTGCTTCTGAGTCCCGTGACCTTTCTTTCTGGCATAGGAGACTTGGTCATATTGGATTTGACCATTTGACCCGAGTTAGCGGCCACGATCTCATTCGTGGTCTGCCAAAGCTCAAGATGGTCAAAGATCTAGTTTGTGCTCCTTGCCGGCGCGGCAAGATGGTTGCCGCTTCTCATCCTCCGGTCACAGTGACTATGACCGATGCACCAGGACAGCTGCTCCACATGGACACAGTTGGACCAGCTCGAGTGCAGTCAGCAGGAGGGAAGTGGTATGTCCTTGTCGTGGTCGATGACGTCTCGAGGTATTCTTGGGTGTTTTTCTTAGCATCGAAGGATGAGACATTTACATATTTTCGAGGTTTTTTCAGTAGGCTTTCTGTTGAGCTCCCGGGTGCCTTACGAGTGATCCGCAGTGACAATGGCACGGAGTTCAAGAATTCCTACTTCGAGAGATTCTGTGATGAGATGGGTGTAGAGCACCAGTTCTCTTCTCCGCACGTCCCTCAGCAGAATGGCGTCGTGGAGAGGAAGAACCGTACCTTAGTCGAGATGGCCAGGACGATGCTCGATGAGTACTCTACACCGCGGAAGTTTGGGCTGAGGCTATAGCTACCGTGTGCCATGTCTCCAATCGAGTTTTTCTTCGGGCACACTTGCATCGCACTTCTTATGAGCTGAGATATGGGCGAAAGCCCAGTGTATCTCATTTTCGTGTGTTTGGTTGTAAGTGTTTTATCTTGAAGTCCGGGAATCTAGATAAGTTCGAGTCACGTTCGTGTAATGGGATCTTTCTTGGATACTCGACTTCTTCGCGGGCTTATCAGGTTTGGAACTGCGAGTCTAGTAAGATGGTAGAGACCTGTGAGGTGACCTTCGACGAGGCCAGTCCGGGGACTAAGCCTGATATCTTAGGTTTTTTAGAGCAGTCTGAGCCCATCTTTGTGGATGATGAGGACGATGGAGATGAGGGTTGTCTACCCGATTCAGTTCCTCAGCCACCCCTCGAGGTGCCTTCTTCCACCGCACCTCAAGGCGATTAGCCCATGCCTTCTGCTTCTTCTGGAGCTAGTGGCTCTGTTCCTACCTCGTCAGCTCATGAGGTAGAGGCCACCTCTTCATCTCATCCTGAACCTCCTCGACATATCCAGAAAGCTCATCCTTCTGAGCAGTTATTGGAGACCTCTTTGAGCGTGTCACACGCTCAAAGTCTGCCATGTCACTTTTCTGTCTCCATTCTGCCTTTGTTGCCTCCTTCGAGCCCAAGGATGTGTGTCATGCACTTTCTGATGAGTCTTGAGTCAATGCCATGCATGAGGAGCTAGAGAATTTCGAGAGAAACAAGGTCTGGTCGCTTGTTGAGCCCCCTCGAGGTCACAATGTCATCGGGACTAAGTGGGTGTTTAAGAACAAGCAGAGTGAGGATGGGGTGGTTGTTTGAAACAAGGCTAGACTGGTAGCTCAGGGGTTCTCCCAGGTTGAGGGTCTAGATTTTGAGGAGACCTTTGCCCCTGTAGCTAGAGTTGATGCCATTAGAATCCTGCTTGCTTTTGCAGCTTCTAAGGGTTTCAAGTTTTACCAGATGGATGTCAAGAGTGCCTTCCTCAATGGCTTTATTGAGGAAGAAGTCTATGTCAGACAGTCTCCAGGTTTCGAGAACCCCAAGTACCCACACCATGTCTTCAAGCTTTCCAAAGCGCTGTATGAACTTAAGCAGGCCCCTAGAGTTTGGTATGAGAGGCTTAAGTCCTACTTGTTGAGTCATGGTTTTGAGATGGGTAAAGTAGACAAGACCTTGTTCATTCGCCGGCATGGCACTGATCTTCTGCTCTTCCAGATTTATGTGGACGACATCATCTTTGACGGCTCTTCACATGCTCTCGTTTCCCAGTTTTTCGATGTCATGAGCTCGAAGTTTGAGATGAGCATGATGGGCGAGTTGAGCTTTTTCCTTGGCTTCCAAATTAAGCAGATTCGGAAGGGTACCTTCTTGCATCAGGGCAAGTACACTCGAGACCTCCTGAAGCGCTTCAATATGAGTGATGGTAAACTGGTATCCACTCATATGGCTACATCAGCTTCACTCGACCCAGATGAGGACGGCGAGCCAGTTGATCAAAAGGAGTATAGGAGTATGATCAGCTCTCTCTTATATCTCACTGCCTCGAGACCGGACATACACTTTGCTGTGTGTCTATGTACTCGCTTTCAGGCTCCTCCTCGCGTATCTCACCGCCAGGCGGTGAAGCGCATTCTTCGGTACCTTCGAGCTACCATTGACTATGGTATCTGGTACTCTTCCTCGTCCTGTCTTTCCTTGAGAGCCTACTCAGATGCAGACTTTGCCGGTTGTAGGATAGATAGGAAGAGCACTTCGGGCACCTGCCAGTTCATTGGCACTTCTCTCATTTCCTGGTCTTCGAGGAAGCAGTCCGGTGTTGCACAGTCCACCACAGAGACGAGTATGTTGCTGTAGCCAGGTGCTTTGGATGGTCTCGACCCTGCGGGACTTTGGGTTAGCTATCGACAGTGTTCCACTCTTTTGTGATAACACTTCTACGATTAACATTGCTAAGAACCCAGTGCAGCACTCTCGGAGCAAGCATATTGATATTCGCTATCACTTACTTAGAGACCATGTAGAGAAGGGTGACATTGTGCTCCAGTTTGTGGAGAGTGACCACCAGTTGGCTGACATCTTCACCAAGCCTTTGGATAGCTCTAGGTTTTCAACTCTGCGGAGAGAGCTTGGGGTGGTTTGTCCTTATGGACTATTGTGAGGGAGAGCTTTGTGCTTTACTGCTTTACTATATTGATTATGCTCTTGCTTCTATCTGTTGCATTGCATTCGGGGTGCATTTGGTTTAGTCCTTCTAGCATAGATTAGAGTGTTTCTCACGTTTAGATGCTTAGACTTCTTGCTCTTATCTTGTGATTCTAGGATGCTGCTTATTAGCTGTTTCTCTTCTCACTAGGTTGAGCTCACTCACGGCTTATAGGTTCTAGCGAGGGTCGGGCCACCCTCGGGTAGACAGGGTACGTGTTTGCTCCTTAGCGTGTTAGATGATCAGTTGATAGTCCTAGAGTCTCATGGGGTAGATGAGAGTCAGTTTGAGCCATAATTTCATCTATATCTTATCTATGCTTTAAGGACTATCCTTTTGGTTTTTCTTGCCAGCTTCTTGTATTTACTGCTTTGGTTCAGGAGGAGTTCATTTGGGAGCTTCTAGAGCTTAAATTTGACATAACTCAACTTGAACTAAAAGTTGCATCACATATTGAGGGGGAGCTGGATTTCTTGCATATCATTCTGCATTGTAAATACCTACATTGAGCCTTGATTATTATCCTTTCATGACATGTTTACATCGCTTTACATCCTGCCATGATTTGTGCTTCATTGCTAGATTGATCATGACTTCATATGTGTAGACTAGTTTTTGCCATAATAAGTTAATTAAACTTGCTCAAATTGAATTAAAACTTGTCATGTTAGCACTCGAGACTAATCTTTCTTGAGTCATCCTTTTATGATTCATGCCATGTCAAATAGGCTGAGTTGAGTCTTGAATATTTGTTGAGCGTTAGATTGAGCTATGCTAAGTTTCTTATTGAAACATGAGTTAGTACAATTATTTAAGAATGCAAAAAGATCTCTTTTGTGCGAAACAACTGATCTCACCGATTCTTTCTCATGAGACAGCTTGCCATTGCACTAGGTATGAACTCAGGGAGTTTTGGATGACCAAGATCATCTTCTGAAGCTTTGTGCTTGGAGTGGTCGCATAAGGCGTGAGATCTAGCACATGACTAAACAAAAATCTTGGTTGGAAACAATCATGAGTTTCTCAAAGTAAAAATATGTCATTTGTGCTCAATTTGCTAAAATCTCAAAGGTTACAAGTACTTCAACAAATATTTCACTCTTGAGCTTGTAGCACTCTAATATGACTCAATACTAGCTTCTTGGTTCCGCTTAGCTTATTGACATGGTTTGCATTATCCTTGGATACCTCTAGCTAGATTTTGATCATGGATGACTTGACATGCTCACAAATTGCACTAAATTTCAGATTGTCATCTATTTGGTTTAGTTGGCTTATATATATCCTGTCATGATCTAGATAGCATTCTATTGAGTTATGGCTTGATGTAATACTTGTTGGTCCTCTTGGATAATTCTCATGGCTCTAAATGCTTAAAATAAACAAACTTCAGCCATTTCATCCAATACCATGTCATATTCTCTCTTTTGCATCCTTGATGTGTTTATTACCAAAAGGGGGGAGAATAGTGGTAGAAAAAGCCATTTTGGGAGCTTTGAGAAAAACTTGCTATTTCTTGTGCTCCTTGTGTCGACATGGTCATTAACTTCATTTCCTTCCTTGAACCATGTTTGACTTCTTTCTTGCATTTCAAACTCAACTTTGTGCTTTTTCGGGTTTTGTCAATATACTCATCATGGGGGAGATTGAGAGACCATGTGGTTGAGACCCCATGTGTGTGATGAGTAATTGACATCGGTTTAGGAGAGTTGAGTTTGGCTTGGGTGGTTCGGACCTTGACGTTGCGTGGTGCATGCGGGCTCGGTCGGACTTGGTCAAACTTGGTCATATGGGATTAGGACGCTTATCCTTTGATTCGACAGGTTTGGACTTCGTCATGCGTAAGTATGATGTTTTGATGCTATTTATGCTTTCATGTATCGAGCGGTGCTATTTGATGTGTTTCTTGTCTATGTTGGCTGCAGGATGTCAAGGCGGAGTCATGGCGAGACATAAGATGACCGGACTAGACGCAAGTGGCGTTGAGGTCAGAACGGTTGGATGTGTCGAAGACGGCGGAGATTCGATGTGGTTGCGAGTCGTGGATGACAAGGAACGCGGAAGCTTCCCGAAAGGTGCAGGAGGGGCGAATTGGTCATTTCGCGAGGCTGCACAAGTGGGAGCAGGTTCCGTTAGATTCAGCGGGTGTAACGGGTTGGAGACCCGTTAGCCAAGGGCTATAAATAGGAGGGAGTGGCTGCATGCCCCTCATGGATTTTAGAGTGAGTTAGGGTTTTCTTGAGTCAAAAGAGGCTTTGGGAGTTGGTTTTGCCTTTGCTCTTTAGTGGTTGAGGGCAGTAGGTAGTGGTCTCCTGTAGCTTTCTCTGAGTGTTCATCCCCTCCTCCAACATGTAGTGAGTGGGTTTCTTGAGCTTGTGAGAGGGTGAGGAGAGGGATTGAGTAGTGAATCCATGTAAACAATTCTTGTTCTAATGTCCATACGTATCGGGACTCCTATGTAATCCTTTTCTTTTGGAATGAAAATCTGAAAGTCCTTCTCCCGTGCCCCTGTTTGTTCTTCGTTGTATTCACTGTCCAACAACTTCTAATCTGGATATCTATGCTCAAGTCCATTTCACGGTCTTGCAACACATGACCGAAGTGCCTCCATACATCGACGAGCACAAAGACATGGTATGCCTACAGAATATAGGCTGGTCAGAGGTTTGAAGCACGAGAGAGCACAATTGTCGATTCAATGAATGGTTAAATATGTGATTCACTGGGAGATCATCAAGTGATGATATGCTGCGATGGTTAGCAAAAGGGCCAAAATTTACAATTACGACATGGCAAGGATATGACATAAATTGGTACACAGTTTATAAGACAGCTCAGGATAAGAAGAGCATAGTCTAAAACAACAATGTTCCCATATATGCGTTTCACGAGCAGTTCAATAAAGCTTGGCCAAACATGATGAAATGTGGGTTGAGCTCCTACTATGGGTTTGTAGAGGAGATTTAGGAGTTCGACTACGCACTTTTCAAGATTCCTGTGTTTTGGTACCGTTGGGTCTAACTTTCACATGGTGTAAAGGGTCAACAAGTACGACACCACTATTGTGGACCTCGAATATGTCGGATAAAAAGACAAACCATTCGTACTGACTAAATAAGTTGTTCAAGTTTTTTATGTAACAGACCTAACAAATAAGAACTGCCACATAATTCTTCACGAAAAAAGGATTGTCAGAGTTATGAGTTGTCAGACCCGGATTTTTCAATCCGAATCTTACTGTGTTTCGCTGCACTAATCCCTGGATCAGTAGTTAGTGCACACAGGTACATTGCTGAATCATTTCATACATCGCATAATCATTCATTATATTACATAAACTAAAATACACCACGTCGGGTGATAGTTTACAAAAGGGGCCGACTAGGCCAAATGTCATGATTACAAACACGCACAGCGGAAATACAGCAAAAGCAAACCCAAATCCACAGGCAAGCGGCTAGTAGGGTAATGTGTACAATATATGCCACCAGGGTCCCGGTAACATAAATGTACACAACGCCTAGAGTATACTTGTTTATGCCTAACCACCGAGGCCTACGCCTTAATTATCGCCCTTGCTTCCATCGACGCTGGCGGGGGCCTCCTCATAGGCGTAATGTTCTTGCACTCCTGTTTCTGAATTGTATCGCAAGAGCGAGAATGAGCACTCCGACCCCGTGCTCAGCAAGCCAACACACAGAATGCAATAATTATACATGTATGGCTAATCAAAGGATGGCTTGGGCTCATTTTATTTTGCGGAGAGTGCTTTTGAATACAATTATAGGAAAATCCCTAAGACCTAGCAATTTTAAACTCAAAACTTTTGTTTATAAAGTAAGTTGATCTTATAATTGACACAGATTCCATTCACCATTACATGGCATCTGCACCATATAGCATCTTTCAGCGTTATAGCCGCTTAACATACCACTGGGATAACACCCAGGACAATTCCAAACCAGGGCAGTCCTTCGCCCTTAAGTTTTCCATTCCCAGTTTCCAATGTTTTTAAAACAGAACTACATCTAGTTAAGTTCCCATGTCTGCCCATGACCGTGGGCACGGCTATTCGAATAGTTTTGACTCTGCAGAGTTTGTACACTTTCACCACAAGAGATGAACTATCCTTTTTGCCAACATGCTTCCTTAGGCATGAGATCCAGATAATTTATCACAAAGCCTTTACCTTACTCCGATCTAGCTAGACACCACCCACGCTGAGGTTTCACCGCTGAAGGGTTACACCACCACGATCGAAGCCCCTCTTGCGCAGTGCGAGTACAAGACACCACGTGCTTCACTGTGAGTAAACCAAGACACCACGGCACCCACTTCCCTGGTGATGTCGAACCAAACCCTTGCAAGTTATTCAGCTAGGTCGTACCCATTATAGACTTGTGGTTGTCTTGTTTTACACGGTTGACTGACAAGATTCGGTCCTTAAAGTTACCGGATGGTTCTACCACATTTCATGATTTGTGCTCCCACCGCACCACATACCAAATTCCCAAACCATCCATCCGGTGTTTAAGCAATTTTAGGATTTTCCAGAGGTAAAAATATTGTGTCCACTTACTACATCATTCCATCCATGACTGTCCCCAAATCATATCACATTTTGCAAGTGTTTCTTTTGGGGCAGCTATGTACCCCGTTTCATCTAGCAATACTAAGCATCGCAATATTTATTGGACTTCTTGATAAAAAGCTATGATAGTGTAAGTTTTGCTAGGCGACAAGGTTCACATGTCCAAATATTTCAACGGATCATTATAAGCAAGCATTATAGTAGGCGTATAGCTATTATTTCTGGAAATGAACATATTTTACCACATGAAATAACAGCATGCATGTTGATATTTAAAAGAAATTACTTTGCAAAATCGTAGGTTCAAAATGATCAAGGTGTTAACTCGCTTGGTCACGGGAATCGGGTTCTTGATGATCTTGAGCTTCTAAGGTTGCTGCCTCGGATTCTTCCTCCTGAGCCTCGTACGCTATATAATCGTGCGAAATACCCAAATAAAAGAAAAGCAACCGATCACTCAAATATCACTAGAAAATCAAATAAACTTCAAAAATTATGGTTCTGGTTCCATTAGATAGATCTTGAATTTAAATGAATTTAAAAATTTGTTTCATTCAATTTGGAGCTAAAATGAAGAAGTTATAAGCAGTCAAAGTTCTCGGTTCCAGTCAATTCCAAAAATAATCAAATTCGACATGTGGGGCCACTGTCATTACATTCATTTTAATTTCCATTTTTATTTACTTTTCGATTCTCGTACTCTTGACATGTGGGTCCTTCTTCGTTCATGGGGTCCACATGTCGATGCGGCCTGTAGATGTCTCATCGACGGGTGGGGCCGCGGTCGATGGTGACTCGAATGCGATGGTGGCAGTGGGGCCCACCTATCGGACCGAAATAAAATCGAAAAACTCAACCCGCGCGCTGGAGCCGAGGCTCGAGCAGCGCGCCGGGAGTTGGGAGGGAGAAGAGAGTTAACGTTGATAGCCAAGAGAGCGGGGGAGGCTTTGCCTACCTCTATAGGGCAATTTATCCCCTTGAGGTGGGTCGGCGGCGGTCGGGTAGAGAAGTCGGGGCGACGGTGGCGGCGGTGAGGAAGGTCGGGAGCCGGTGAGTGCAGCGCGATCCTCGCGTTATGGTGAAGACGGTGACGCGGTCTTCAAGGGCCGAGGAGGTCCGGAGATGGGTCGGCGTCGAGCGCCAGCGGCGGCTCGGGGAAGCTCCAGGCGGCGGTGAACCACAGGCGACGAGGAGCTCGGGCGAGGCGGGGAAGCTTCGGCGCTCAAGACGATCTAGCTCAAGGAATTTGGTTCGGGGACGAAAAGCGATGGGAAGTTAGTTCACGGAGTTGGGGAGAAAGAGATCGCCGGCGGCTACGGGGCACGAATACCCGATTACCTTACGGTGAGCGGAGAGGGCGGAGTGGGAACTCAATGGGGTCCATCGCTTATATACACGCCGCAGGGAGGCGGCAGCGGCGCTCCGCGCGCGCGTCGGAGCGGTGGCGGAGGCGGGGTGACGCGGCGGCATTAATGCAGTGCATGTGCATGACGCCGCACGCCCACGCCCGCGCGGTCTCCTCCGCTTTTGCGGTCTCTCACGCGCGAGGGAGGGAGCTGGGCAGAAGATCGGCGCCACGTGGCCGGGCCGAAGCGACGGGGCGGGGAGAAACCGGGGCGGTGGCGCCGAACCGTGGGCGGAGGCGGTGGATCCAGGGATGGCGTCGGCTCCGCAGGCTTTTCCACCATGGCGACGGGACGACACAGGTAGGCGAAGCCGTCGCATGCGCGCCACGAGGCGCGCGTGCTGTCCCCGCGAGAGAGGAGTCGGGCGAAGGGGAAGAAGGCCACGACAGGGCGGGCCGCCGTCCCAGCGAGAGAGAGAGAGGAAGGCGCGGCCGTGCGGATGGAGCCGGCGCGCGGGAGGCGGATCGGGCCACACGCGTGTCGGCCGATGGGAGAGGGTAGGCGGGTTTCGGCGGGGATCTGCCGCCACGCGTCGAGCGGTGAGGAGGGCTGGAATTTCTATTTTCTTTCTTGAGTTTTGGGTTTTGAAAAAGCCTGAAATTCATTTAGCCTTGGAAAAATATGTAATTACTTCTAAAAATTTCAGGAAAATTCACCAAGCTCCTTATAACATTTTGGACTTAATAAAAATATTTCCAACTAATGTTGGTATTTACTTTACTTGTTTCCATTGTTTTTCATGCCATTGTTTTCAAAAATAATATTTTATGCCCTAAATCCCATTTTCTTTCTTTACTTTTATGGATCATCTTTTCAGATTCGTGTTTACAAATTTTTGTCTTCCTTCCATTATTTGCACATTCCTTTTTAGGGCCTTATCAATACCTGTCTTTCTCTTTTATTAACTCTTCGATTTTTGGAACCTCAACCAAATTCAGGAAAACATCGAAAAATCCAAATTCAAATGGAATATATTGCAAAAGTAATTAAAAAGCTTCTCATTTCTAATTTCGAATTTTCGGGCTGTTACAAACCTACCCCCCTTAAAAGAATCTCGACCCCGAGATTCAACTTAACTAGTGAACAGGTCGGGGTAATCTCTCAGTAGCTGGTCTTCACGCTCCCAGGTAGCTTCTTTCTTGGAGTGATGGCTCCATTGTACTCGGCACATGCGAATGATTTGAGTTCGCGTCTTCTTTTCTACGGTATCCAGGATCTTGATCGGCCGCTCCTTGTAGGTGAGGTCTTCCTCAATCTCGATTGCCTCCAACGGAGCTTGATCCTCAGGTACTCGTAGACACTTCTTCAGTTGGGACACATGGAAGACGTCGTGTATGTCGGATAGATTCGGAGGTAGCGCAAGCTGGTAGGCAACTTCCCCCTTTTTAGACACAATTGGGAATGGTCCAACATATCGTGGGGTAAGCTTGCCTTTGACCTTGTATCGTCTAACTCCTCGCAAGGGTGATACCTTCAGATAAACATGATCTCCCACTTCAAAACTTAGTGGCCTTCTTCTCTTGTTTGCATAACTTTTCTGCCTGGATTGGGCTGCTTGCAGTCGATCTCTAATTAGGCGAACCTTTTCTTCAGCCTGCCTTAAAGTATCTGGCCCGAAAATGTAGTTCTCCCCTACTTCTGACCAATGTAGAGGGGTTCGACATTGTCGACCATACAGGGCTTCGAAGGGTGACATTTGAAGACTGGCCTGATAGCTGTTGTTATAAGCAAACTCCGCATAGGGTAGGCATCGATCCCAATCCTTAGAAAAATCTAGAGCACAAGCCCGAAGCATATCTTCCAATATTTGATTCACTCTCTCCGTTTGACCATCTGTCTGGGGGTGGTATGCGGTGCTAAAATCCAAGTAAGTACCGAGAGCTTCATGCAGGCTAGCCCAAAAATGCGAGGTAAACTGGGAACCTCTATCCGAGACTATCCGTTTTGGTACACCGTGTAAACATACTATGCGTGACATATATAGCTCGGCTAACTTATCTCCCTTGTATGTGGTTTTGACGGGGATGAAATGTGCAACCTTAGTCAGCCTATCAACCACAACCCATACGGAGTCATATCCAGATTTGGTTTGTGGAAGTCCCGTGATAAAGTCCATCCCGACTTCTTCCCACTTCCACTGGGGTATTTTCAATGGTTGTAGTAGCCCTGCTGGCCTTTGATGTTCTGCTTTCACTCTCTGACACACATCACAACAGGCTACATGTTCAGCTATGTCTCTCTTCATACGAGGCCACCAGCAGAATTGCTTCATACCCTGGTACATCTTGGTGCTTCCGGGGTGCAGGGAGTACGGAGAGCTATGAGCTTCCCTCAATATCAGATCCTTGAGATTCTTCTGATGAGGTACAACTATACGCTTCCCGTACCATAGAGTACCATCCTGACCAATCTTCATGTTAGGAGCCTTCCCTGCCTCTACCAGTCCTTTCCATTTTATTATAGCTGGATCTTTTTGCTGAGCAACCATAATCTGCTCCTCTAAACTTGGTTGAATTTCCATGGTAGCTAGAGTGCCTTTTTCTACTATCTCCAAGTTCAAGGCTTGCAGTTCTTTATATAGTTCGGGTTGATGTTCCTGGACCATGAGATTATTGCAATAGGCCTTACGGCTTAAAGCATCCGCTACAACATTAGCCTTCCCTGGGTGGTAATGAACGCTCAGGTCATAGTCCTTAATCAACTCCAACCATCTCCTCTGCCTCAAGTTGAGGTGTGGCTGGGTGAAGAAATATTTAAGGCTCTGGTGGTCCGTGTATATGTCACAGTGATTACCTATCAGATAATGCCTCCAAATCTTCAATGCATGCACTACTGAGGCCAATTCCAGGTCATGAGTAGGGTAGTTGGCTTCGTGAGGGCGGAGTTGCCGAGATGCATATGCCACTACCTTGCCTTCCTGCATTAGTACACATCCAAGCCCCTGATGTGAGGCATCACAGTATACCTCAAAATCTTTGCGCACATCAGGCAGGGTTAACACAGGCGTGGTAGTCAATCTCTCTTTCAATTTTTGGAAGCTTTCTTCACATGCCTTGGTCCATTCAAACTTCTTCTCCTTCTTGAGTAGTTGAGTCATTGGCCTGGCAATCCGAGAAAATCCTTCTATGAATCTCCGGTAGTATCCAGCCAATCCGAGGAAGCTCCTCACTTCAGTGATGGAAGCTGGCTGCTGCCACTCTATGACTGCTGCTATTTTGGCGGGATCAACAGATACTCCTCCTGCTGACACTAGGTGTCCCAAGAAACTAATGTCATGCAGCCAGAATTCACACTTGCTAAATTTTGCATATAGTTGATGCTCCTTTAGCCTTTCCAACACCAGGCGCAGATGTTCCGCATGCTCTTCAGCATTCTTGGAGTATATAAGGATGTCGTCAATAAAGACCACGACAAACTTGTCCAAATACTCCATGAATATCTTGTTCATTAAGTTCATGAAGTAGGCTGGGGCATTGGTTAACCCAAAAGACATGACTGTAAACTCATACAGCCCATATCTAGTGGTGAAAGCTGTCTTGGGTATATCTTCAGCCCTAATCTTTAATTGGTGATAGCCCGACCTCAAATCTATTTTAGAGAATACTGTGGCTCCACCAAGCTGATCGAATAAATCATCGATCCTGGGGAGTGGGTATTTGTTCTTGATGGTTACTTCATTTAGGGCCCTGTAATCCACACACATCCGAGTGGTGCCATCTTTCTTCTTCACAAATAATACTGGAGATCCCCAAGGCGAGGAACTCGGCCTAATGAACCCCTTATCCTGCAACTCATATAGTTGCTTCTTTAATTCTTCTAACTCATCCACCGTCATCCGGTATGGCCTCTTGGAGACGGGTGCAGCACCGGGCTTTAGGTTGATGACGAATTCCAAATCTCTGTCTGGTGGCATGCCTGGTAATTCCTCGGGAAATACTTCAGGGTAGTCTTGTACCACAATCATTCCTTCTAATGGCACATCTTCACAATAATAGATTGCCCGACCCCAGCGGTACGGGCGATCCACCTTCACTTCTATTGTTAACCCAGGACACTTGGTCAACTTGACTCTCCTAGTGGCACAGCTTATGACCCCTTGATACCTCGCGAGCCAATCCATCCCTAGTATAATGTCCAGAGTTTGGGAGGGTAAAACTATTAGATCTGCTAAGAAGTCCCATCCTTCCATAGTAATTGCTACCCCAGGGCACACTGAGGTGGTAGTAATTGGACCAGCTGGTGAACTAAGCACCACTAGTTTTTTTAGAGTATATACTGGTAACCCCAACTTGTCGGCATACCCTTTTGATATAAATGAATGGGAAGCTCCTGAATCAAACAATACTTGTGCTGGTATGGTCTTAACAGAAAACGTACCCATAAGTACTCCAACGGCCTCCTTAGCTTCTTCGGTAGTGATGTGGTTGACTCGACCACGGTTTGGGGCTGATGCACTCTTGCTGCCTTGTGAGCTTTGATGCCCTCGGTTGGGTACTGAGGCTTGGCTGCGGGCTGAGGCATTCTGCCTCTGTGGACATTTGTTGGCGAAATACCCGGTTCGCGCATGGCTGAAGCACTTGTAGCGGCTATAGAGTTTGATCTGCAGATTGACCACCTTGCGAGAACGCTTCTGGGCGGAACGATGGGGTTGAAGTCTTGAACGATTAGGCTTCAAGGGAGAGGATGCATTGTTAAAGAGTTTTGGACAAATCTTCCTGCGGTCATTGGTGACATCTTTCGCTCCTACCGGCCTCCAAGTTCTTCCTCTCATTTTCCAGAATTAGTGCCTTGTTCACCACCGGTGAAAGCCGTGAAATCTTGAGTGATCACCGGACTCGTAGCTCCTCGTTCATCCCTTCAAAGAATCATCAATCTTTTCTTCTTCGTCCTCCACATCCTTTGGGGCATATCGGGCCAATTGTGTGAATTTGGTAAGGCATTCATTTATTGACCTATTGCCCTGCTTGAGTGTGCGAAACTCATTCTTCATCATTCGCATTACTCCGGTTGGAACAAAGTTAGCCTTGAAAGCGGTCTTGAATTCCTCCCAAGGAACTGCTTCTGTGCTGGTTTCTGTGGTGGCATCCTCCTGGCCCCTGGCGGCCAAGTAATTCTCCCACCAAGCATTGCGGCTCTCTGCACTGGTGTGCAGCGAACACGACTTTGTCTTCCTCTGCGCATTTAATTAGGCGCAGCTTTCTCTCAATATCTCGAAGCCAGTCCTCGGCTTCCAGTGGTTCTTCTGCCGATGTAAATGTGATTGGCCTTGTCCTCTGGAAATCTCCCAAGTCAGCTCTATGCCCTCCTGAGCTTCCTTGCTGTCCCGCATATATGGCTTGCAAAATCTGAGTTTGTTGTGCCATAACTTGGGCCATTGTAGGGTGTTCCGGAGGGTTTGGAAGGTTGTCATTTCCCTGGTCTTGAGTTCTGCCTTGATCTTCAGGCAGAACCCCACGATTTGAGTCTACCTCGGCGGGGTTTGTATTAGTCTGAGCCCTGGTAGTTCCTCGGCTGGCCATCTGCGGTGGTAGCTTTATACTCAGTGCTATTTCTATATGTAGGAAAAACAAGGGGTGCCAACCCATACCAAAGAAAGCAGTAAAACCATGACGAGGCAATTTCCAATCATAAGGCCGATATCCAGCCATTCATTAAACACACCAACAATTACATAGCCAGCTTTTATGCTGGGCTTACAATTACATCATAATAATTAAAGTTCATAGGTCCGCGACTACGAAATAGAAAGGACGGATACAACAACTAAGATACATGAATTTAGTACTTGCATCACATACTGCAAGTACATCACGATCCCATCTACTCCTCCGTGTACCAGGCACCATAGTTGGAGGGACTATAGTGTGGCGAGCGGGAGCGGGACCGACTACCACTACCCTCCGATGGGTCGTAGTCCGATGGAGTGCTTGGGGGGCTACGGCTTGGGGGAGGCCCTGTCCGACGGAACGCAGCCTGTGGCCCCGGAGGTCGCGCGCTCTTGCGCGCGGTCAGTCGGGTGCGGGGGCCTGACCCTGGCGGAGGAGGTGCCGGAGCTGCTGCAGGTGCGGGGGCCGGTGGAGGCGGGGCCTCGCGGCGGCGCCTGCGCTTTGGCTTCCGCCAAGGCTTGCTCGCATTGGGCGAGCTGCTGCTGGAGAGACGTCATGGAGACGTGCCTGGTGAGGAGCTGCTGGCGGAGGGAGGAGATCTCCTCCAATGCAACGGTGTGGGCCACCCCCATGGCCCTGGTGAGCTCAACCTGATGCGTGAGCATCGGGTCGTCCTCATTCTCCGGCATGGTGACTTCATTGTACTGTGCTCCATCTCGGCGCGTGGGGTGGTAGCAGTAGGGGGCATGGCGCAGGGGGGCCCGGTATATGTCGCATAGCCGCGCGGCGGCTAGACGAGCAGCGTCTTGGATCGCAGCGGCCCGAGTACTCCTCCGGTGCTCGGATGTGAACACGTGAGATGGATCGAGCTCACCCCTGGGGTATATGAATACCTCCATAACCCAGGATTCTTCTCCTCCGGTGGTAACCTTCAATCCCCTGTAGATGGGCTGATCCTTGAACTCCAGGTAGTGTAGGAGCTTGCGCAAAATGGTAGCAAACTCCCCCTCATTAACACCGTGGGCTATGTAGTCCCAGTGTCCCTCATCTCCTGCGCCTGCCATCTGGAAATCAGGTTACTAGTGTTAGTATTTTTCAAATATTTAAAAGAATAGTAGAATAGAACAGATCTAGGAAGGGTACGAAAAGAGATAGTATGCTTATACGTTTCAAAATCATTTTTAGAAGTTTCAAAAATATTGTGGTCCTAACCCATCATAAGGCTTTTACCCTACGGTCGTATGCTCGATACACTCTGTCGGACCGGATTTTCAATCCGAATCTTCAGTGTTTATTGCACTAATCCTCGGATCGATAGTTAGTGCACACAGTACATTCTTGAATCATTTCATACATCGCATAATCATTCATTATATTACATAAACTAAAATACACCACGTCGGGTGATAGTTTACAAAAGGGGCCGACTAGGCCAAATGTCATGATTACAAACACGCACAACGGAAATACAGCAAAAGCAAACCTAAATCCACAGGCAAGCGGCCAGTAGGGTAATGTGTACAATATATGCCACTAGGGTCCCGGTAACATAAATGTACACAACGCCTAGAGTATACTTGTCTATGCCTAACCACCGAGGCCTACGCCTTAATTATCGCCCTTGCTTCCGTCGATGCTGGCGGGGGCCTCCTCATAGGCGTAATGTTCTTGCACTCCTGTTTCTGAATTGTATCGCAAGAGCGAGAATGAGCACTCCGACCCCGTGCTCAGCAAGCCAACACACAGAATGCAATAATTATACATGTATGGCTAATCAAAGGATGGCTTGGGCTCATTTTATTTTGCGGAGAGTGCTTTTGAATACAATTATAGGAAAATCCCTAAGACCTAGCAATTTTAAACTCAAAACTTTTGTTTATAAAGTAAGTTGATCTTATAATTGACACAGATTCCATCCACCATTACATGGCATCTGCACCATATAGCATCTTTCAGCGTTATAGCCGCTTAACATACCACTGGGATAACACCCAGGACAATTCCAAACCAGGGCAGTCCTTCACCCTTAAGTTTTCCATTCCCAGTTTCCAATGTTTTTAAAACAGAACTATATCTAGTTAAGTTCCCATGTCTGCCCATGACCGTGGGCACGGCTATTCGAATAGTTTTGACTCTGCAGAGTTTGTACACTTTCACCACAAGAGATGAACTATCCTTTTTGCCAACATGCTTCCTTAGGCATGAGACCCAGATAATTTATCACAAATCCTTTACCTTACTCCGATCTAGCTAGACACCACCCACGCTGAGGTTTAACCGCTGAAGGGTTACACCACCACGATCGAAGCCCCTCTTGCGCCGTGCGAGTCACAAAGACACCCCGTGCTTCACTGTGAGTAAACCAGTACACCCTGGCACCCACTTCCCTCGGTGATGTCTGAACCAAACCGTTGCAAGTTATTCAGCTAGGTCGTACCCATTATAGACTTGTGGTTGTCTGCTTTTTGCAGGTTGACGACAAGATTCGGTCCTTAAAGTTACCGGATGGTTCTACCACATTTCATGATTTGTGCTCCCACCGCACCACATACCAGCCCCAAACCATCCATCCAGTGTTTAAGCAATTTTAGGATTTTCAGAGGTAAAAATATTGTGTCCACTTACTACAGTCATTCCATCCATGACTATCCCCAAATCATATCACATTTTGCAAGTGTTTCTTTTGGGGCAGCTATGTACCCCCGTTTCATCTAGCAATACTAAGCATCGCAATATTTATTGGACTTACTGATAAAAAGCTATGATAGTGTAAGTTTTGCTAGGGCGACAAGGTTCACATGTCCAAATATTTCAACGGATCATTATAAGCAAGCATTATAGTAGGCGTATAGCTATCATTTCTGGAAATGAACATATTTTACCACATGAAATAACAGCATGCATGTTGATATTTAAAAGAAATTACTTTGCAAAATCGTAGGTTCAAAATGATCAAGGTGTTAACTCGCCTTGGTCACAGGAATCGGGTTCTTGATGATCTTGAGCTTCTAAGGTTGCTGCCTCGGATTCTTCCTCCTGAGCCTCGTACGCTATATAATCGTGCGAAATACCCAAATAAAAGAAAAGCAACCGATCACTCAAATATCACTAGAGAATCAAATAAACTTCAAAAATTATGGTTCTGGTTCCATTAGATAGATCTTGAATTTAAATGAATTTAAAAATTTGTTTCATTCAATTTGGAGCTAAAATGAAGAAGTTATAAGCAGTCAAAGTTCTCGGTTCCAGTCAATTCCAAAAATAATCAAATTCTGACATGTGGGGCCCACTGTCAGCCCCTGATTCATTTTAATTTCCATTTTTATTTACTTTTCGATTCTCGTACTCTCGACATGTGGGTCGATTCTGTTCATGGGGTCCACATGTCGATGCGATCCTGCTTAGATGTCTCATCGACCGGTGGGGCCGCGATCGATGGTGACTCGAATGCGATGGGCGGCAGTGGGGCCCACCTATCGGACCGAAATAAAATCGAGAAACTCAACCCGCGCTGCGAGCCGAGGCTCGAACAGCAGCGGCGGGAGTTGGGAGGGAGAAGAGAGTTAACGTTGATAGCCAAGAGAGCGGGGGAGGCTTTGCCTACCTCTATAGGGCAATTTATCCCTTGAGGTGGGTGGCGGCGGGGTCGGCAGAGAAGTCGGGGCAGACGGTGGCGGCGGTGAGGAAGGTCGGGAGCCGGTGAGTGCCGAAACGCGATCCTCGCGTTATGGTGAAGACGGTGACGCGGTCTTCAAGGGCCGAGGAGGTCCGGAGATGGGTCGGCGTCAAGCGGCAGCGGCGGCTCGGGGAAGCTCTAGGCGGCGGTGAACCACAGGCGACGAGGAGCTCGGACGAGGGCGGGAAGCCGCGGCGCTCAAGACGATCTAGCTCAAGGAATTTGGTTCGGGACAAGAAAAGCGATGGGAAGTTAGTTCGCGGAGTTGGGGAGAAAGAGATCGCCGGCGGCTACGGGCACGAATACCGTTACCTTCGGTGAGCGGAGAGGCGGAGTGGGAACTCAATGGGGTCCATCGCTTATATACACGCCGCAGGGAGCGGCAGGGCGCTCCCGCGCGGTCGCGTCGAGCGGTGGCGGAGGCGGGGTGACGCGGCGGCATTAATGCAGTGCATGCGCATGACGCCGCACGCCCACGCCCGCGCGGTCTCCTCCGCTTTTGCGGTCTCTCACGCGCGAGGGAGGGAGCTGGGCAGAAGATCGGCGCCACGTGGCCGGGCCGAAGCGACGGGGCGGGGAGAAACCGGGGCGGTGGCGCCGAACCGTGGGCGGAGGCGGTGGATCCAGGGATGGCGTCGGCTCCGCAGGCTTTTCCACCATAGCGACGGACGGCACGAGCAGCGGCCGTCGCATGCGCGCCACGGAGGCGCGCGGTGCTGTCCCCGCGCAGAGAGAGGAGTCGGGGCGAAGGGGGAAGAAGGCCCTGACAGGGCGGGCCCGCTGTCCAGCGAGAGAGGAGAGGGAAGGCGCGGCCGGTGCGGATGGAGCCGGCGCGCGCGGGAGGGCGGATCGGGCCACACGCGTGTCGGCCGATGGGAGAGGGTAGGTGGGTTTCCGGCGGGGATCTGGCCGCCCACGCGTCGAACGATGAGGGAGGGCTGGAATTTCTATTTTCTTTACTGAGTTTTGGGTTTTCAGAAAAGCCTAGAAATTCATTTAGCCTTGGAAAAATATGTAATTACTTCTAAAAATTTCAGGAAAATTCACCGAAGCTCCTTATAACATTTTGGACTTAATAAAAATATTTCCAACTAATGTTGGTATTTACTTTACTTGTTTCCATTGTTTTTCATGCCATTGTTTTCAAAAATAATATTTTATGCCCTAAATCCCATTTTCTTTCTTTACTTTTATGGATCATCTTTTCAGATTCGTGTTTACAAATTTTTGTCTTCCTTCCATTATTTGCACATTCCTTTTTAGGGCCTTATCAATACCTGTCTTTCTCTTTTATTAACTCTTCGATTTTTGGAACCTCAACCAAATTCAGGAAAACATCGAAAAATCCAAATTCAAATGGAATATATTGCAAAAGTAATTAAAAAGCTTCTCATTTCTAATTTTGAATTTTCGGGCTGTTACATGAGTCATAGATGCGAAAGAGTACAATCAATTTGACATGTTGCCTCCATTCAAAGACGGTATCGGGCCCGAGGAAGAACTCAGTGAGGAAACTAGCCAAGTGGGTTTATGAAACTTGGGATGTACATCTATTTCTAAATTATTTATGTTAAGAATACTCTCAAACTTATGTTTGCTTACTTTTTTGATGTGTTTCTGTTTCTATTATACTTCATTCTATAAAAAATACTTTATTTTCTTATGATATATTGAAAGACAGATTTATTTTTGAATGATTCAGTAGTATGTATTGTTGTGTAATGGTTCTGTTGAAATGTCTATCTATTGAAACATACAACGTAGTATATCACAGACGAATTCGTTAGTAGAACTGTTAGTGATATAAATTCATATCACAAATAATTTGTTAATACAGCCATCTGTGATAATGTATTACAGATGGTTTTTATAAAAAAAACCATCTATGATGTGAATCTATATCACAGACGGCTATTTCCTAAAATCGCCTATGATAATACTCCCCTATATATACAAACACTTCGGGCAAAAACGTAACTCTGCGCACACTTAGGTTCGATCATCTCGTTGCGCGCCGCTTCCTTCTTGGCTCCCCGTTGCCATCGCACCTCCTCTTCGGCTCCCCATCCCCATCACGCCTCCTCCCCGGCTCCGTCCTCACCGTCCTCCACCCCACCCTCAACGCCATGCTCTCCTCCTCCCCAAGTATCATCCGTAAGTGATCTCCATCTCCCCTCTCTCTGATGTGATGCTTATCTCAGTGTGTTGTTGTGGGTGTGGAAAGATATGTATCTTGTGATGATACCCTTTAATCCATATATAGTGGGGGAAACGATGAAGTATCACTCACCCTAATTAGCATAGGTTGGTGCTTCATTTGATATTTTGTTGTTAGGGCACATAGCTGTTTTGAGTCTTGACTGTGGCCTCAAGATGACTATATCTAGGAGCTAGCTAATTCAAGTGGAATATAAGTGTTCGTTTATAAGTGCTTGTTTATAAGTGTTTGTTTAGTAGACTTAGGTTTTTGTTACCTTATGATATAGGTTAATTGTCGAATTGAATTGTGAATTGAATGGAGGGTCGATGTTCTTTCTTCAAGAAAGGAATGGTGGTTGTTCTTGTCAATAAGTATGCATGATATATGTTGAACTTGGAACGATGTTTGAACAGTTTTATATAAAACAAGGTTATGGGTTATACTTATACATGCATGGTAGAGCTAATTCATGGAGAAATCAATATTTGGAAGAGTAAGTATGTTTATCTCTCCTTCATTCATGTTTCTTTTATGTCACAAAGTTTATTGTGGGGAGGGCATATGTTGATTTTTTCCTATATTGAGTTACATTATATTCCTAGTTTTAGATAAGAAAATTTTCAATCAACAAAATTTTCTTTTGTCTTTTGCTGAAAACTTTCCATAGATAGCAAGTAAGCGAGATGGCATCCGCACAGTCTTCGCCGCCATCATCGACGCCGCTGAATGCGTTTAGCGCTATGATGAAAGGGGTACCTAAGCAAGATGGCAAAGGAATATAAAAAAGACCTAAGGGCCGAATGATCATAATGAAAATCGCTCCTGTTGGAGTCCCTCTGTATCCCAAGAAAACATCGACAACATCTCGGACCACCCGTGGAATAGTTGCAAGGGAACAGGTCCCCATCACCACACCAAGTTGGAAGTCTCCAACAAGAAAATAGAAAAAGCAGCTGCGGGATGAAATTTCAAGGTCGTTTGAGATCCCAGCAGAAGTCTAGGGACTCATGCGACGACAGGCATTTCTCACAATAGGAAAAGTGTGGAACACCTTCAAAGGCACGCTTGTCACAGAGTACGTGAATAAGGATTGAACGTCCTTCACAAAATATCCTTTCATGTCGTCGGATACATGGACACCTTTGTGCAGATGAAGTCGTTGGCCTAATTTCAGGAGCAAAGTGCGACGCATCAGGTTATTCAGACACAAAACACTCACCCCTACAGACTCGACATCGTTGGGTATGCGAGTAAAATACCGTAATGGAGGGAGGACAAGGAGACAATTTGGTCAGAGGCCTCCTCACCATTTGCTGAGATCACAGATGAACACGTCCGAAACTGGTTAAGAACAAGGTCATCAAACATGTCTTTGGACATCATCTCTTTCATAAACCTGACAGATGAAGAAGCGTCCGAACGTCTGATAAGATGTATCGAATTATATAGTTATTAATAAGCAGGGGCGGAGCCAGGAATTAAATACAGGGGGCAATATGGACAACAAGTAGAGTAGAACCAATGAACCATGCCGGGTTTACCGATCCAATAGTCACATATCAGAGTAATATGTTTCGCAACTTACAATGCAAAGAAAATTATATCTCTATTAACTTAAACTTAGCTCTACGACTAAAACAGGGTCTAAGCCGATTAAAACAGGGTCTCTAGATGTGATGTGAGAGCAACTACTGAAGTGTGTACTTATGGTTTTTGTTTACATTTTTTGATACCACAGTGAACGGTAAAGATATTGACGTGGACGGCTCATATATTTTTAGACTCGAGAAGTCATTTAAAAAAACTGCTTTAAAAACACTCTATTTATTTTGATTTTCGAAGAAATCAAAAAACAAATCCACGAGAACATGTCCATTGTATTGCCGTAGAAATTCGGCCAAAACATTTTCTTGGCTTTTAATTAAAGGTTCCTAGCGTTATGTACTCCACCAGCTAGTAGTGCTTGAATGATCTTCAATCACACCTATGACTAGCTACAACAGCTTCTAGTCACCAGCCTGCATTAATCATCCTAAGATTAACAACATAAACATGCATATCCTACATATCACGGTACGCACACCCGCATTTACAAAGATCAGTAGATACAAAGCTAAAACAAGAAACAAGACAAAGAGGATTTGAGCTGCATATGACTGGGTTTTAAACATACTTTACATTTAGACTAAATTGGGAGGGATCAAACCACTAATTAAACACATTAATTAACTATATAATGAAGGATTAGTAAAAGATTGGAGGGTGCCGGGTCCTCTCCAGCCCCCCTTGTCTCCGCCACTGTTAATAAGTCCATAACTTATAGAGTCTAAAATAATATGATGGTCTTTTACAGCTTGGAATCTCCATAAAACTTCTTCGAAGCAGTCAAAAAAAATATTCACGATCCTTCGAAACCTGGAACATCTAGCAAGGAAGCCGGTTTCAGGTCCAATCACAATGTCAGTAATGTTGTCCTCGCTCCCTTTGGTCAGAGCTAGCCTCACAAGAAAATCAGCAGCTGCTTGTGCAGCAGGGCTCATAGTAGGTTCGCTGACTTCATCAGAACATGTGCCATCGTTGTTCTTGTAGGATCTGTCGGCGCGCAACTTTGCATGCATCTCATTTGACATGACATCCCTCAGCCCATCACTCGCTAGAATGAGGCAGTCATCATGTTTTTTTTTTCCCATTGAGTACAATGGGAACACACTTACACATGATACCACACACGCACATACACGACATCACATATATTTACATAGGTGTGTCCAATGTACACGTATAAAATGAGACGGAGACCTGAAAGTCTTATAAAACATGAACACACGCTTTGACCACTAAAAATATCTACGTAAATATCCGAGTTGCCTACTAGCAACCTCGGCCAACTGAGGTGAGCTCCGTCCCCGGCAGTCATCACCTTTTGCCCGAGGAACAACAATGACTTCTGGCTTTGGAATCAGAAATGGTTTCCCATATAGCTCCCTGCAAGGAGATCGGCGATTTCCACTTAAAAGTTAATAAGAGATACGAAACTTCAGACAAACGTTATCCAATGCACAGAGAAATTGCCAGAACTAATTTCTTAGTTCAAGTAAATTTTCATATGGAATTGAAAGAACGGTGTTGTCCAAGTGTCAATACTAGAACTATTCAGACGGTGCCAGATATGTGAACAAATACAACTAATACCCAGTATTAGCCATGGTCACAACTGCCAGAGCCACTTGCACGAATCATAACACGAGTATATTGGGTACCTTTGTTCCTTCTATAAGGGAGGCTTTTCTACTTTGACAGGTACCTTCTTAAGACATCTGCATACTAACCTGCATACTTTCATAAGAAGATATTTTCAGTTCACTGACAACTTCATCCCCATACCCGAATTTCGAGGTAAGGAACCAGAACATGATTGAGGAATACACACTAAGCTTAAACATTATTTTTCTCAGATGAAAACAAGCTGTGGACTGAAGTTGCAAGTTGCTTATTATGAAACTGAGCATTTCTTTACAGCTACACTTACGACCTGAAGTGAGCAAATGTGGGAGCAGACGATCACAAAAAATTGAAATAATAGCTGAAAGAATCATATGAACTCACAATAGAATGCATACACATGATGACAACATAGTATGTACATAAAAAATCACCAAAGCTACAAGCTTTATCATGGAAATTGTGGCACAAGTTCAGTTTAATTGTGCGTCAGTATGAACAATAAAAAATTTCATACAATTCACCTGTATGTTTCCCTACAAGTTCAAAAGGTATTATCAATAATGGCCCAGTTTTCAGAGACTTAAGATTCTTGCTTAATATTAAGGTCAAGCTAACTGTTTTTTTTTTGACAGCACAAAGATTGATGGTTTCATATAGGCTATTAGCCTACTACTGATTCAAAACATCGTCATTTACTGAATCTCAGACCCATGCAGCAATAGGCTAATATGACCTTACTCCTTAGAACTACTGCTACGGCTGTATTGTTACACCGAATCAAGTAATTCCTTATTATGCTGCATAGGCAGCACAGTTCTACAACATGCCCTTGTGCTGGTATCACCTTATGTCACATTTTTTTCTATTCATCCTTCTAGAGTTACTAAAGTGCCTTCTAGAGCTCATGTCCAGTACAATTTGGGCTAGCGATTTACACCGCAACGAACCAGTTAGAAAGTAGCACATGGCACGTAATTACTGTAGTAAATGCTGTAGCAGAAATTTTATTGTGCAATCAGAGACTAACACGTGGAAAGATGCGGTAGCAAATACTATTGAGCAACAAGGAAAGCAGCAAGCTCCAAAAGAAATTTTGCTTCAGTGTTTTCTCTGTAGTGTATGAAAATAGAGGGTTTTAAACCACCTTAAAGTTAACCTTATACATTATAGAGGTAATCTTAAACAGGCTATAAGCAAAAAAAGCTTAAGACTGGTCCTCAAGCTAAAGACCTGGCCACAAGCACTGAAATACAATTTTTTTTTATCTGCCAAGTGGGACCGTCTTAAGGCTCCTTGGGTTATATACACTATGGAGTCAGCTTTAAGGTTTAGATGGAACCTACTTTAAGGCCCCTTAGGTTATATACACTACAGATGCCCTGAGTTGCAGTGTGCTACAGTGCATACGTGCCATGAGGTAGTCCTGATTGGACCATTACACAAATCGATTTGTGTAACAAATTACACAATAAAATTTCTGCTAGTGCTACGTGTCACGTGTCGATATCTAACTGGCTCGTTAGACAAATTAAGCTGTGTAACCGTGACACAATAGAATATTTCATGGTACTAGAGGGGTGGACTTGGTACTTTGTGTTTGTCCCGTTGCTCACCTAGAATTTGGTGTCTACCAGGCTGCCAGACCTCTAGGTATAAGCCGTGTCTTTTGATTTTTTACTGTAGTAGTTGAAAATGTATCGTAGTGGTTGTTAGCTTTTTCTAAATAATTCAATATAAAAAATAAAAAAGTTATATCATTACAGACAATGCAAAGAAATAAGAAGAAAAAAATAAAAAAACCCAAAAAACTAAAAAAAGATAAAATTAAGAAGTCAGAAACCAGGCGCAGCTCACTTGGTGGGATAAAAAAAAGGCTGCTAACAAGCGATCGAGCCATGAGTAGAATTACACTTTACACAATTCCTTACTATTAGCTGTCCGGTAATTTTTTATGTCTTTTACATATCACTAGTTGTATAGATAGTCCTTTGTAGAACACTTATGTGCTCGTGCCAGGCACTCTCTTATGAAAAAAAAACAATAGCAGTTTCAGTTTCTGCCAACAAAGGGGTAATGTTTCATCTTTCGTCCATTCAGGCAAGGCAGCAATTTTCTATTGTTGTAGCATAATACTCACTCGATCGTCGTCGTCATCAAATTAGAAATTTGCAACTCACTCACACAAAAACCTAAAGAACCACGGGATATTTTGCCAGCCTTGGTGACTCCCAAGTTTTTAGGAGTATTTGAGTCGGCGGCGTGCTGCATCTCTGTCCTGACGACTTAACGCGCGCGCGCGCGCGTGGCTCGGCAGTTGGCACGCTGCGGCGCGCGGGGACGGACGCAGCTCCCTCCCTCCCGGCGGAGTCCACGGTGGTGGTCCCATGTCGCTCGACGCCAATCGGGGCGCGACGCTTGGCCAAGTCGGGTCGACGGGACGATAGGGAGAGGGCAAGGTACGTGCGTTGCCGAGCGCGCCGTCGTCTCGGCCTCGGCCATGTGGCCCTCTCTGTTTTCTGCTGTTGAGTTGGTCACGGCTGTGCCCTCCTCGATGGTAGTTTGGGTTCTGGTTTGCATTGGTGGATGAGGGTGAGGTCAACACGAAGCCAAGCGAAACTGATCACACGAGCAGCTTCTTTTACCAGCATTTTTCGATTGGATTAGGGAAGTGATCCACCGTACGCACGAATAAAGCTCAAGGAATATCGCAGACGAAATAGCGAGGAGAGTTTCTTCAAACACAAAAAGGATAGCATCAAGCCCAACCGTGCTGAAGTTTCTCAGAATCCAAGAACACGGCATGAGATACTCAGCTGTGATTCCCTTTAGAAGAACGTCCAGTAGTTTTATGCCAGAGACAAATTTGCTTGCATCCATAGTCATAGGTAAATGGCTAAATGCACAGAACATCTTTCGTAATGTATTTGCGCGTTCAGGAACTTGAAAACATCAGAACCGCATTTCTGAGCTGAACCGAACTAAGTTACAGGCTTACAGCGTTGCATCTGATGAAACCTCCAGTTGAGTTGAAAACGAACCTTTTACACACAAACAACATGCAGTAGTTAAGCATATACAACATACAAAATGAGGACACCAATTATTTTGATTTACAACAATGGCATCAAGGCACGAGTTTCCGAGCTTCATACAGGTTATGGTATGATCCAGCAGTTTCTGTCTGAATCTCATACGTGAGGGCCAGGTTTTGGGTTGGGAAACGAGGAATGCCCAGTATTCTCATCATGGAAATGCGTCGTCAGGTTAACAGAGTTGTTGGCATTCAGGGGATTTGCCATGTCCATACAATCATCAAATGGATCGAAAAAGTCAGAGTACCTCACATTGGCTACTGGTATCTCTGGCAGAGAGTTCAGTATTCCATCAAATATCTCATAATTTTCGTCAGCTTGTGGTACAATGCCAGAGATATCAGCTTGTGATGGAATGGCAGGCATATAGTCATCCACTTCTGATGTTGGCAAAGTAGTAGAGATATGCTCATGGACTTGTGGCACAGTAGCGGCTTGATCATCTCCCGCCTTCTTTGCTCGGATGACCTTAGTATGATATAAAATACAACATAGAGTAACCAACTACAAACTGCATGCCACAAATGAGTGAAATGCTTAAATAATTAGGAAGAAAAATTAAGTACAAATCGGTTATTCTCGTCATCTTTGTATATCACAATGAAGTCTCCTAGTTGAAGACCATGGGTTCTGACGTAATCCCCTGGGATGTTTAAAAAGAGGAAGAAATATAAGAACATTGATCTACAAAATGTAACAGAAAAGGAAAAGGATGAAAAGAAGGTATTCACCAGTATTCTCTAGCACATACATCCTGCTCTTATTGTTAGGCCAGTATCTGTATGGGAGATGATATATATGTCACTGTAGTGGATATGATAGAACTTAATAAAGGTAAATGCAGGGATAAGAAAGGATTTCTGAGAACATTCCTAACAGGATTCATATTTACATGTTGTAGTTCTAATGGTTTTGCGAAACCTACCTTACCTGATACAATTCATTTCTTGTTAGACATGGCAGAATACAAAAAATGTTCACCATCATGATCATGCAATTTTGCTTCTTTCAAGGAACCTACCCAATTTTATAGCTAAGCGATAACTAAAAATAAGGTATGACAAGGATCATATTGGCACTTTAACTTATAGCAACAAACATTAAAGCCAAACAGATTAAAATTTGTCCAACCTGTACTTGAAGGTCCACAGTTGGGCATTTAGCAAATCATGCATACATAAACTTTTGCCATCCTTTGATGTCAGAATTGGGAGGTAAGCCTCCGCCTCCTTCTGTGGAATTAATTTATCAGAGACTTAAGTGTTAGTAGTTACAAGGGCAGAGTGTATATGGAAATATGCAGGAAAAGTAAGTTTGGAAAATCTATTTGCATAAGAACTAACCTTCGGGAGAACAATTCTCCCAAGTTGGCTTACGTCGCTATTTCGGAGTTCCTTCTGCAGAATAACTCTCAACCCAGCAACTCGATGCTGCATAAATATTGGAGAATCTTTTAATCCAGAAAAGCGAACTAGTTCGACTACTCTATTTTCTTTTCTCACAAGAAAAGGAAATAAGTTATCTATTTTCTGCATAAATCTTACATCTGGATCAAGAACAGCTCTATTTAAATCCAGCTCATTTACCTGTCATCAAATGATGAATTCATTTAGAGAGCAGGCAGCAAAAACATCAAATACAGCATGTTGGTTTCATAGACCAGATATAGGCTGGGAAAAACTGAGGCAATAATCCAACAGTTCATATGTAGGAACAAAGGACATTCTTTTTGCAACACTGTTCTCTCTATTTGCAATTGATTTCACCACTCTTGTTTGCATTGTAGATAACCAGAATAATACCATTTTCAACTGATCACAGAAGTGCATGTGAGTAATTACTCAACCATTCTACTATTCATGCCCTCCTACACCGGTTGTATTCAATATCGTAATAAGTATAAATTTTTGCTGATTTGCACAAAGTTCCGTGACTTCTAATCCTGTTTAAGAACAGGACAGAACATTTTCTCAGCTTCCGCTTGAAAGAGGAAAGATCTCACGCTAACCAAGCGTTCAAACCAAACATGGAAACAACAACTAGCACCCTTGCAAGTCAAGAGATCAATTTCATTTAGCTTAAAAGGGAAGGCTACTTGGAGCCACTAAAGGCCAAGAACCCCAGAGCTTCTATCCATGTGGCACGTGACAGCACGTGAATTGCGAAATCATACTCTGATTGGCCCAAAAAAAACATGGATAATTAGTTTATGACCGACCAAAACTGTCCTAGAAAGAGCTATCACTATCGCAAATCCTACAAATAGCTGCCGCAATCATACCTCTCCGTAACCAACAAACGTAGCAATAACGATCACACCTGCAGCAAAGATTGCCAATTGATCACACGGCCACCATGTTAAGCGCATACCCAGGGGCGAAGCCAGCTTATGAGCATTGGGGTCCAGTGACCCCAATGAAATTTAGTAAATCCTATAGAAAATTACTGTTTATTACTGTTCATCAGTGGAGGGGATACCATCGTGTAATGGAGGTGACCCCAATACTCCTGTCGCCTGGCTTCGCCCCTGCGCATACCCGTACACTAGATCGCTTAAATCTGATCGTGAAATTTGAACGAACACCTAGAGACAGCCACTAGCCGCTCAACAAATTCACTAATCGAACCATCGACCGGGCGGATCAGAGCTCCAAATCGGCCACAAACGTTAACACCTTCGAGCTCCTTGCAATCAAGATTTTAAAATCCGGCGACGTCGGGACCAGGGGAACGGACGCGCGCCCCTCCCTCTGGGCCTCCAGCCCACCGCGCCGCCTCCCCACCACCACGGCCCACCACCTCCCCGCACGTACATATATAGGAGGACAGGACAGTAGGACGAGACAGTGAATTCCGAGGCACTCACAGGCCGGGGCGCCGGCGGCCTCCGGGCGGCGCCACGGGGCCCACGGCCGGCGGACCTGCGCTTCCGGGTCACCCTCGGCAGCCGGGCGGCACCGGCGCCGTCGCCGGAGGAGGAGGAGGTGGAGGCCGAGGGGGAGCGGCGCATGCTGCTGATGCCGGCCATGTCGGTGGAAGAGGAGAGGAGGAGGAGGAGGTGGAGGTGTTGGGAGGAGGACGCGGCGGCGGCTAGGGTTGGGGGCCGCGCGGTGCTTTTATACGCGGATGGGCGGGCGGAGACGCGGAGGCGGGCGGTGCCAAGTGGCGGGCGGGCTCTGCAGGTGGGCAGCCAACGCCCGACGGGGCGAGGCCGAGGGCGCGCAGGCGCGAGGTGGCACGCGACGGGTGGGAGGCGCGGGCTGGTTGCTCCTGGCATTTTCTTCTCCCCTCATTGGGATTCGCTGCGGGCGCCGCACCGTGTAGTACTTTTGAATCCGGGGGGCCGCCTGCTTTGGGCTCCGTGCTTTGCCTTCCCTGCAGGTGGTTGGTTGGTTCGCCGCCGCCCGCGCGCGCTCTGGTGATCCACTGGTGGTGGCCTGCGGTGAAGCTTGAAATACGGAGCAAGGCTGCTAAAAATGTATAGCCCTGATCTGTTTTTCAGGAGAGGGCATGCAATAGCCCCTGCGCGCACGTCCGTGCTGCCATTTAGTCAAGAGCAAATGTGTGCTGTGATGCGACGGACAGACGTTAGGGCGTCCGCAATGGTAATAACTAATACTAGCTATATAGTCAGCTGACGTGGAGGTGAGAGATAAAAGTAAAGACTATTTTATACTGTTGGACCCACATGCTCCTCTCTCATGTTCTTAGACTACGTGAAATAGATCAGCTATTTGCTCGTCGCTAGTGACTACTCTCTGTCCTACTTTTTCCTTGCCACATCAGATCTAGCTAACTAAATAGCCAGTTGTTGGAGACGCCCTTAGAGGCGGATTGAACAAAAGTAGTATAGAACGAGATATCACATTCCATTGATGCAGAGCAAAAAATTTCATGGGTGATTGGAAGCACAAACTTGATTTATTGTTGATTCAAGAGTTGGGTGAGGAGCTATCTTCGAGCGCAGAAACTCAAATCTTCAGCGCTGCTTTGTTGTGATTGTGGCGACATGGAAAGAATATATGTTGTGCAAGATAAAATCGACTGTATTTGCAAGGATGCTACAACGGCTTAAAGTTGATCCCACACATTCTCTACATTTTTGTTTCTTTCGTCCAAATATCCTTTGCAATTCTGTACTCCAAATAAGCCGTTAGTAGGAACGAAAGGTGGTAAAGTCTAGATCATGAAAATATCAACCCATCTGGCGTAGTACCCTAGCATAGCTCCTGACAAGATGATCAAATCTAGAGAGGGGGCTTCAAAAATAGGTAGAGAGAGAGAGAGAGCTACGTCGATGCGGTGATATACGGTACCTCGCCGGCTTGGGGCTGGATATGGTTTCTACTTGAGAAGATAGATTCAGGGCATGGAGCCCCGCAATGGTAGATTTATAGATTGTACACACTAGGATTTTTTCGCTATGAAAGGGAAATTGGCTTCATCCGTGCGTCACACATGGGGCTATAAAAAGAGCTCAGCTTCAACACTAAATGAGTCGAGCTCGAGTTTGATTATGAGCTCGTGAGTTTTAACAAGCCGAGCTCGAATAACTTGTTAGGGTTTGATTCGAACTTAAATATTGATACATGTTAACTCTTACCGAGTTTACTTAAGCTGAACTTGAGCTTTTCTTATTGCTAAAAATTAGTACATGTTGAATTGTTTTAACTGTTATTGAACTTACTCAAGTCGACCACGAGTCTACTCGAGCTTGAATCAAGCCGAGCTTAAGCCTAGATTCAAGTTTGGACTCCAACTCAAACTCGTTCGAACTTGACTCATTTACAACCCTAGTCACATAAGTGATAACAATGGACATTCCTCCAAACACAATGATACAATAATGGGTGGTTGCTTCTTCGCTATTTGATTATCATCGATTAGACTGATTTCAACAAAATTTAAAAATTTTGCTACTTTACATGTTGGCTTAGTTTAGCAGTGCCTCTGGTTAAATTGCGGAAAAAAGTGTTGAGAATATGAATTTTTGAAATGTTTATTGTATTTTTATGTACTACAAATATTCATATATACTACCAGTTGGATCCTTAAAAAAATTAACCAGAAATTTCAAATGGTTCTAGTAAGGTGCCCATGTAGTGCAAATTTCACACCAATAACTTTCATGCAATGCGCTCTGTGTCTACTGTACTATTCACTTGTATGTACAATCATCAAAGTATACACTAAACGTGTCTAACATATTATTCACATGTATGTGCAATTATCAAAGCATACAAATTGCCCGTATTTTGTTACTAACTCAAACTAAAAAAACTCTAATTTTGCAATGTGAAGGCCCGAATATTACAAGGCATTTTGTAAAATTTAGATGCATGTAAACCCTTCTCATGTACAAATACTACTTAGGACCTTCAGTTTAGATAATGGAACCATTGTTTGTGGTACTGCAATGCAAAGGAGTAAACTGGGCCATCTCAAATATCTATGTTCCATCATTAGGCATGCTGATTCTAACAAACCAAATGCAAGGGAGCACATATGAAGTGAGAACAAGTGATGCACCATTTGTACTGACCTATTATTTTTGCACATCATTCAAGAAATTTTAGTACACATATTGTACTTGTAGTGTAAGTTAAAAAAGAGAGAGAAAAACAATTCCCATTAGAAGAACAAATAATATCCACCAGCATAGTGATTGGCAAGTATATCTCAACCATTTCATGAAACCAAATCATTCACCGTCACACGAGACAGATCATATCACCAATTACAAAGTAGACACGTTGCCACAAAACTTAACCAAGATAAGTAGACAAAGGCTTCACCTTGTTGGTAGTGAACAAGAGCTTCTTACTATGCTAGTTCTTCCGGAAGATTATTTGCCCACCATTATAGACTAGACTGACCTAAAACAACATCAACCAATGATTGACATCAAAATAACACCAGCTAAAAAAATACTGAGCCAATAGCCAATTAGAAACCCATAAAATTTTAGGTAGAATATGACATGACGATGCGCCAAGAAAACTTCAGGCAAGAACTAACCAACTAATGTCTCCATGGCACATGCAAAGAGAATAAGCCAGCACACAAGTACTGATCCAGTCCCGACATCATCCCTTCAGTGCACTATCAACCTGTCATGGTCCTGGCTTGGCCGAAGGCATTAATTCATACCTTAATTGCAAAGGTTTTTGTCGAATACCTTATTGGCATCAAGTGCCAGCATATATTTTTGCTTGCTTCCCTCTAGCCTCTTCAGATGGATGGACAGGGGTCTTTGCAAATGGCAACTTAGAAGGCCTTGTTGCGAGCAATTGATTTTCTCAAGGCACTAATTAACAAATAACAAGATCGAACGCAGAATAGTAAATGGCGTAAAAAAAGAAGTCAAACCTCAAGATGAATGCATATGGAAAACAGAACCATAGAACACATGGTGGTATACGAATTTTATATCTAGCCTCTAAAAGAAAATTGCAAATAAGGGCTATTAGATACTTCATGGTCTTTTGGGGAGAGTGAAAGATGATTTGCCCATGGCTAGGTCATAAGTGCATTACTTGAGTTAATAGGTTTGCAACATTAAGTTAGCAGCTGATTGAAAGATGACAAGTTGTTCCTAAATAAAATATGGACTCGGTCAAAAGGAATTTGTCTAGTTGATATTTTACAACTACTGAATTTTAACCAACCAGGGTCTTGAATGAAGGGTGAACTCAGTCAATAGGACTTCACAAGTTGAAATTTACAACTATCAAATCTTAACTTGGTCAAATGCTGCCCATGTTAAGTAAATATGTTAGGTCAATAGATATGCACATCCAACTGAAGCATTTCCTTTGTTAAGATAACTTCAATTGACACAAATAATGAATGACTCTTTCACAACAGAAGAGACTACTGCACGTACATTACCTTATCTACTTGTCATCCTTTCTCTTAAAAAATATTCCCCACACTTGTGGAAGGGGTTGGATGCATTGACGCAAGCATGATTGATTTCTCCTATCTTCTCTACTTTCAAAATAGCCTTGCCTTTCATTGAGTCTGAAAACAAACAGAAAGATAACAAGGCATCAATATGATTGCCAATTGGACCTTACATGAATGCCTCATACCCATGTATAAACCATTAGCATTTTGAAGGTAACCAAATGACCACACCTGGCTTACTTGCATCTTTCTGTGCCATTTCATTCAAATTATCAAAGCATACCTGACACATATATGGAATGCGTTGGACACATTTGGGCACCTCAGATCCACCTTCCAATTTGGCATCATTGTAATTTCCTTTCCCCTATACCAGACTTCTCAAACTCTTTTCTAGTCCTTGATGCCTTCGTGGATGAGCTACATGGCGTCACCGCCGACGTCGACGATGGGGTCGGTCCCAGACCGCGGTGCCCCAGTCGAGGCTACGCTCAGTGCACCACCAATACTCCTCAAGCATCTCACCCTTCCATGCGAACACCACCAGTCCACCATCGATACTTTTCATAGGAGGTGGCAGCGACCGGCAGGCTGGGAGGTGACATGGGAGATAGTTGGGTTAGGGAGTTGGTGGGTTTGTTGGGGATAGGCGGGATGGCGAATTGCATGCGAGAGAGGATAGGCAGGATGGCAAATCGTACAAGGACCAAGCTGACTAGCGACACATAGTCAACCAACCAACAAATATGGGTGCCTTACTAGTACTAGAATGTTTCTTTTCTTGTTTTAGGCATAACTTTTAATTGGTAGCCCTGATTCACGAATAGTTTTCATCGGTGGTTAGTGATGATGAGAGGACATAATGATATAAGTCTTGCTAATAAATAATAAATACATTTGTGCTGTAATAAAAATTGAAGGAGGATGCAGTAACGCACCAAAAGGGTGCAATAAAAGCACTGGGCATATCCCAACATAGTAAAACTTTTATGTGCATTTACTGTACCATTGTAACAAGATTACTGTGACCTCTTTGTGTGCTTATTGTACCTCTATCATATATTTACTACAACCTCCTAATGTTTACCGCATCACTAAAAAAATATTTACTACGACCTCCATATGCTTTCACTACACCGTTGTAAAAGATTTTTACGACCTCGTTGTGTATTTACTGAACCTGTAAGACATATTTACTACAACCTATTTCTATGTTTACAACACAGTTACAAGATATTTACTGTGAACTTCATTATGCCTTTTTTAAGGAAATTATTGCAATCTTCTTGTTCGTTAACTGCACCTTTACAAGAGAGACATTATCACGCTTATTATTACTGCTCTCCTTATGCTTTTATGGTGTCTTTATTGCAGATTTACTGCCACACTAAGCGTAAAGGGGTGGGTGTAGAGAGAAACGAGGGTTGATTGTAAACTTTGAATGACGATATATCCTAAACCATTTATCCTATTACAATTCATTTGAAACATTTTGCTGAAAAATATTGTTAACAAAAAGAGATCCATGATGAATATGTTTTAACTTTGTAAAAAGGATTAATGAACCAAAAGTTTGGATTTACAGTACATAAGCCGGTCAATTACTGTATTGTCTGAGCATGAAAAAAAGAGGTGGAGAGCGATACACGAGTTGACGAAGGTGGAAGGTGGTGAGTTTTCTTTGGCTAGCATTGACAAAGATATAATATGTCCATACCCTTGTACCTTCTTCAGCATGATGTATGTCGAGTTCTACCACGCCTTCATGTCAAGGCCGAATTTTGCTAGCTCCTTCCTATTGGCTGTGTAGTACTCTATGAACATGGCTACCATTTGCAAGGAATTTATGAGGTAACGAATGGCATCGTAGATATTGTTAAAATATTCACCAATCGCTTGCATATTGTCTTGCATAACAAGGTCCAAGATATGGCATACATATCTCTGGTGGAGAACATAGCCATCAATATGTGTCTACAACCTTAGGGTGAGAATGTTCATAGCTGTCTATTCGCCGATGTGTTATCAAGAGTAATAGAAGTGTAGTTGTGTTTGTACTTCTCCCACAACTATGCGCCCCATCTTGCTCAAACATACTTTGTAATGCTAGTTCAAGTGCGCCATCTCGCCACTTATACGAGTAATTAATTGAGCTTTGCAATAATTACTACAATAATTACAAGTTGCGATCTCTAGCTACCATTTGGTTGTCTTAGATTTCTTGGCTCTAGGTCATGTACTTCTAGCAAGGCTCCCTTTGTCCTGCGACATGATTGCCGGATGCGGACCTACCAATGCTATCGTCTACGAACATGGGAGAGAAATCTAGTGTCCCCATTGGCCCCGAGCTACCCTGGTACTCCTCATAGCCCTTTGTACCATCCATATGACGAATATCTATGCCGTAGTCTCCCATGCTTGGTAAGAGCTGATGAGCATTAATGGGAGTCAGAGCAGGTTGAGAACTAGGGGAGCGGCGGTGAGAGCTTAGGCTAAATCACCCTGCTGCTATCTTCGTGTTGTGACTTCTTAATAGCATACAGCTCGGGAGCTTGGACACTCCCGCCCTTGCCTTCGTGCTGCAACTGCTTGGTAACATACTGAACTTTCTGTTGTACAAACTATTGAGATTACTAAGCAAAGTAAAAAGAGAAGAGAAGCTTGGTGCTTCAGAGGAGGTGAGTTTATAGTCATGGAGGAAGAGAACATTGCATAGCACAAAGCAATGGAGCCTGTCTCTGTCTTGTCACTGGTTCCCAACATGCCTGATTCCCTCCCAACCTGTTGCTTATCTGTTTCCCAACCATTGCCTCGTTACTATTGCCTCATTCCCTCCCCTCCCATTGATTCTCTGGTGCTGGCAAGGCACGAAGCCATAGCTCCCGACCATTGCCTCACCACACCGTCCTCACTCTCTCTTTCAATCTCTCGTCACTTCAATCTTTATCATGAAAAAATTGTCCACTCATCTATGTCTCTAACTCTCTCCTCCAGTCCTCTCTCTCCATGTCTCCAATCCATACTCCAGCAGCTCTCCACACACTCTCTCTTCACCCCATTTGCCTGGAGGCACTGAGCTGGAGGCGGTGAGGTGGTGGTGGCGACGGAGGGAGACGAGTCGGAGGATGCGACAAGATGAAGGCGGTGGGGTTTAGGGGTGGAAAAATAGCTCGAGGCTTGCAAGCCAGCTCGAGCTCGTTACGAGCCGAGCCGGCTCGGCTCGAGCTCGTAAATTTTCGAGCCGAGCCTCCTTCGTAGCTCGCAAAAGAAACGAGCCAAGCTCGAGCCGGCTCGCGAGCTTTTTTGGCTCGCTGTTCGCAATCCGCCCAGGTGCCGATCGCACACCCGCCCCTTATCATCGCCCACTCGCACATCCTCCCCCTTTTGGCTTCGGCAATCCGACCCCTCCCGTTTGCTTCCTCCACACACAGCAGACAGCACATCCTCCCCCACCGTCTTTTGCGCGTCGACCGCGCGGTCCACGCCTCTGGCCTTCGGGGCCACGCCGGCCATCCGCAGCTCCGCTCTATGCTGCGCCGACCCTCCGCTCCCGCTCCGCCCTCTGCTCGGTGCCGCGCCGGCCCTCCGCTCCATCAGATCTGGGAGCTCAGCGCCGCGTCGGCCCTCCGCTCCGTCAGATCTGGGAGCTCCGCCCTCCACTCGGCGCCACACCGGCCCTCCGCTCCGCCAGGTCTGGGTGCTCCGCCCCGGCCGTCCGCTCCGCCCTCCGCTCGGCGTCGCGCGCCGCTCGCGCCCGGATCCGGGTGCTCGCCCGGCCGTCCGCTCCACCCTCCGCTCGGCGCTCCGCCAGATCTTGGCACTCAGCCCTCCGCTCCGGCCGGCCTCCGCTCCGTTAGATCTGGGCGCTCTGCTCCGGCTATCCGCTCCCCCTCCACTCGGCGCCGCGCCGGCCCTCCGCTCTCGCTCCACCTCCGCGCCGGCCCTCCGGCCATTCGGCCGCTCCGCCCTTCATCACTTGATTTGTGGAGTTTTTTGCTGCACTGTCTCGTTAGGAGATCGCGCTTGTAAATTTGATGTTTGGAGTTTTCTGCTGCATAATCTATGACTGGTATCAATTTGTAAATTTGGTGAAGGATCACTCAGGCCGCAGGGAAAGAGATATGAACATACACTATTTCTGCTTGTTCAAGCCATTTTGGCTTGAAATGGCTTGTTCAAGCCGTTTTGGCTTGTTCAAGCCATTTTGGCTTGAAAATGGCTTGTTCAAGCCGTTTTGGCTCGGTGGCATCTGTGAGTCGTTTTGGCTCGGTCCGGCAGCGGCGAGTCGTTTTGGCTCGTTCGGGCTCGCGAGCTGGCTCGAGCCGCCAGTCAAGCCGAGCCGAGCCTCTCGCGTAGCTCGTTTCCGAAACGAGCCGAGCCGCAGCTTTGAGCGAGCTCGGCCGAGCCTGGCTCGAGCCGGCTCGGCTCGGCTCGTTTCCAGCCCTAGTGGGGTTGCCCAGACCGCGGCACATCGTGCTTGCACCGCCACCGTGCATACCATACTGAACATGCCCTCGTGCTCGTTATGCCGCGCTGACCTGAGCACGGCTCGCTATGCCGGGCCAGACTACCCCATGGGCCATTTTTCTAGGCCCAGCCCGACCCCCTTCCATACCGTGCCAGCCTGGCTTGCCACGTGCTGGATCCGTGTTATGCTTGGATCATGCTGGGCTGGCCAGGCCTTGGGCTAGCACAAAAAGCCCGGCCCAACTCCCACCACTACACAGAAGCAACGAGATGCATGCCTCTGAATCTCATGCTTAAAGCATACATTTCAATTTTCATCAGAACAGTTCATCCCCGATCGAGGGTTTACGTTGTGTAGAAGCCATTCTATCTCCAAAGAAGATCACAATTAACCAAGCTATTGAATTACTAGCTCCTCAAAATGCTTAGATGCATAGTTTTCATAGATGGAGCACATCGAACCAATAAGATCCGATTAGGGCATCGAAGACATGTCCTGAATTTACCCAGGGATATAAACTTTTCTTGTACTTATTTGAAGAAAGTTATTTCTTAAGAATAAATGGTCTCTGAGTAAAATCTGTCGTACAAAACTTACATTTGGAGCTCTGACAAGGATTATTCAACGTAGACATCGGCAAGATGACATGGGTCATTCTTTTGAGCTGTATTGTATGACTTTAATTTTTGAATACTAACTGTTCGCGAGAGAGAATATGGAGAGAGAGAGACTCGCGTGTGATTTTGACCGATATAGTTGAAGTCGGTATAGTATCTACTGCAATCAACTTTATAGATCCGATCTTAAAAAGACACTTTATTTAAAAACTAGTTAATATAGTATGAACTATAAGTCAAAAGTCGGAAAAAAAACAGTCTCAAGTGGCTTGGGCCAAGCCCAACCACTGGCGGAGCTACAGGGTGGTCCCTGTGGGCCGCGGACCACCCTGCGCTCGGATAATGAGGCCTTCATGTATTTGATCATAATGCAAAAACTTGTTGAATCACAGCTACATTTTACCTCCCGCTAAATCATTTAATTTGCTCTATATGTGTCAAGCTAATGACACGCAACTTGGGAATCTAGATGTACAGTAAAATCGTTGGCTAGCTTGGCATCTAGATGTACAATAAAATCGATGACTAGCTTGGCATGTTCATATTGAACGACAGTTGATGGTTTTAGCTAAAATAAATAGTAATGACTAAAAAGCTTTTAGTGGGAGGATACGAGTGGTGGGAAAATAAAAAGAGATGTGTGTGCGAGACAGAGCGAGAAGAGTGAGGTAGTGATATGTCCGTGTCCCATAACTTATTTTCAGGATGAGAGAAATAGAGAAATTATTTTAGAAATTTAAATATTTATATTACCTTCTTTCTTCGTGAATGTAAGTCGGTGTAAACGGTCTCGTAAATTTGCCGAGGTAGGTATTTGTTGTCTTAGCTTGCGTTTGCTCCAAATGCGCTTTCGGAAGTTACCCATGCAAGCAAACTCTTCGATCTACTCCTTTATAAAATATATTTTTTAAATAGCTTTGTCCATAAATATAGAATGTATTTAATGTTCTAATATAAAATTAATGTGATGTTCTCTTTATATCCTGACAAGAAGAAGAAGTAGTGACGTACTGTTCTTCAACTACTATGGGTATGTAATATTTCAATTCTATGTTAAGAAAGCTATATTCATCTATTTTATGAAGTTCGTATGTCTTTTTCCCCTTAATTGCATTTCGTAATTCATATACTTGTGTACCGACATGTTAAATTTATAGCGGTTAAATAAATTTTAGACAATGGACCATCATAGCTATAAATTCTGGCTACGCCGTTGAGCCCAACCCACAAAATTAAGTAGGCATGACAGTCTTGACTACACACATAGTCCAGATGCAATTGGGCCTTTTGTCGGCTCTGGAGAAGCACGTGGGTTTCATCGATGAAAACAGGGCAAATGTAGATTATTTCACAAGGAAAATTAGGCGATTTGCCGTGAATTTATTCCGCAGCCGTTGGATGGGAGAAGCGAGCACAGTATTTAGGCTGAGTTCTTTTCTATTTGTAACTTATGGTTTATGGATTCTCCTGAACAGATAAACAAGACGACTTCTTCGTTGTCTTTTTGAAATAATTTATTATGATAATTTTTTCAAAATAACTTATCATCTTATTGACATTTAGTTCCTTCGTTTCAGCTGAAAAGAATCCACTATTAGTCGGGTAATGTGGCATACTAGCATTAGTGCTGGTAACAATCACTTTTCTTCTTGATTGGATTGAAGATAGTTGACCAGCTTGGATGGCGCTATAACAGTAACAAAATTCTCTTCACTATATAGCAGAGGGCCCATTTGCTTCACGAAGAGCCCTTCACAACATTACAGATGCAAATACGTTGATCGTGCCAAACGTTTATGGCTCATAAATTGCACGTTTATCTTAGTTCCTTAGCAGCATGCATACATAGCTAGGTTGTATGGCGTAAGCACTGCTAGTCTACTATACACTATTACGGCTCGTACCCCTCAACGGGCTTGGAGCATGTGATCCGGACCTGGCCGTCCGACCCGGTGAGCGGCGAAAGCGCGGAAAGCTTGACCATAGCGTGCGCGAAGTCCTCACGGAACACCTCCTCGCCATGCTCCCCGGACGCGTACACGCGCACCCACCGCACCGTGCTACCCGCCGTGAGCTGCTGGTCGGAGCGCAGGATGCCCCGGCCCTCGAGCAGCTTCGCGTAGTAGTGCGCGCCGAACCCCACCTCCCGCCCCTGTCGGTAGTACCCCATCTCCATCGGCGCCGCGCCGTCGCCACCGCACACCGCGCGCATCTCGCCGACCATGTCCGGGTCGATGGAGTCGTCCGGCTCGCCAGTCCCGGCGAAGTTGTAGATCCTGTCCTTGAAGAACCTGCACCGAACCTTCCCGATGCTATGCGCCCCTACAAGAGCACCAAGATGAATTAAACGCATAGGTGCAAGACTTTTACACGGAGCTCAAATGGACAGACGATCGGATGGACCTAGGAGCGCGACGGTCTCGCGCTCGGTGAAGCCGCGGCGTGCGAACGCATCGAGCGTCATGGCGTAGGTGGCGTTCGGGGCCGGGAAATGCTCGTTCACCTCGTCGTAGAAGCTCCGGGCGCTGTCGCGGCGGCCCGTGAGCACAGGGTAGCTCGGCCCACCCACCAGGACGAGGCTGTCCCGCACGGCGAGTGCCAGGATGTCGGCGCAGGAGACGGTCTGCGGGCACTCCGCCTCCAGCCTCGCCTTGATCTTATCGACGGCACCGAAGCCTCGCAGCGACCGATTCGGGGCGGCGTCCTTCTCCGACTTGCCGCCGTTGACGCGGTCCAAGAGCACCGAGGCGTCGCAGCCCTGCACGAGCGTCCAGGAAGAAAGAACAGCGTCTTGGCGTGTGCGTGAGCGTGCGCGGCGCTCGCAGGTAAAAGAGACACCACGAGAACATGAGATGCAGGACACGGAGTTCGTATTGTAACGTACATGGACGAAGCAGTCGTGAAAGAAGAGCCGGACGAGCGCGGCGGCGACGTTGGAGTCCGCGAGGTAGAGCTCCCGCACGGTGGACGCGACGATCCCCTCGGCGTCGGGGCACGTCCCGTCGTAGAACCCGAACGCCAGCTCGCTCTGCCGCGTCTGCGGGAAGGAGAAGGAGAAGGACGACGGCGAGCCCTCGCCGCCATCCTCGTCGTCAAGCAGGAGCACGTAGGAGGTGGACCTGCTGGCGTCCGTACGGAGACTGACTGTGCATAGGAGCAGTGAGACGGCAGAAAGCAAGCAGATCGCAGCCCACGCGGGAGGTCGTAGCATCGCTTCCTCTGTTCTTGTTTCGACGTTGGTGACCGGATTTCAGGTGCGTGACAGTGGAGTCGGGGAGGATCTTAAAATGGCGCGGGAAATACCCTGGCTTTGCGGGCCTTGCGGCGTGAAGGCCCGGGAAGACGGGAAGTGTACCTGTATCAGAGCCTCCAAAGCGGATTTCTCGGCTGCGCTTCCCTCTGTTACAATTCGCATCTGTACCAAAACCTTGCTGGTGCGTATTTTCAGATTATGTCAATTCTATAGCAATTACGCAAATTACGAAGACGTCAACGGAGAAAGAAAAAAAGCAGCATGGGCTAGCCCATACAAGCGAAATAAATTAACGCTACACGTCGGGCCTAGGCATCAAGAGTTCCATACATTTTTTTACTTCAACCAAAGATTTCCACATCTAAAAAAAAGTTCCGTACCATGTTTGCTGTATAGTGTGGTGCGACCGTGCGATAAGTGTGCGTAGCAGGGCCATGGGAAATTAGTTGCTGGTTCCCGACTTCTTGGTAGTACTAGATTAGTATCAGCTAATTTTTTGTTGCTGGGCGGTGGATGCCTCCCTCAACTGCCAAAAGGATGTTTCACTTCACTGATTCGCAAGTGTCAAGATGAAGATATGTGACGTATGTCGTATGATCTTTTTATGAACGTAGGCAGATGGGTGATCGGTTGTGCTTCAGCTTTTAGCTTCCGGCTTATTTTTTACTATTCATAAATTTCGTTTTTTTCTGAACTTTTGGCTTTTTGTTGAGCTTTTTTTGCCTTGTTTTTCCTGTATTTGTTTGTATTATATGTAATGGGCTAACATATTTTATATATTTTTTAATTTTTTTAAAATTTAATTATGCTAAATAAGTTTCTGTCAGTTACAGTATTTTTTTTCAGTCAGCTACAGTGCTTTTTAGCCATAAGCCACCAAAAATAAGCCCAAATGATCACTAAATTGAGGAGGTGGTCAATGGAATCAATGTGGCCTTTAAAAGAACCCAAAATATTTTTTTTTCTTGCAATGCGACAATTGTAAATCATACTTTAGTTACCACTCCCATGGCACCATTGAGCTTACCACCGGTGGCCCTCTGTTTTTGAATTGAAAAAAAACATAAAGAAAGGGAATTGGAACAGTGCAAGAAATGTGCTTAACTTAGTGGCGTGTACAAATTTCATTGGATAGAAAACACCCATTTTGTTGGACGCACATTTCTACGGAAAAACTTATGGTAATCCTTGTTTCGAGGCACCAAAGTGATCTCTCTGGTCATAAAAAAAATAACGTTTTGGTAATCAAATTTTGACCATTGATCTTTATTGTAATATATTTATAAAATCTAATAAAATTATAATATTTTGAAAGCACTTTTTAAGACAGATATATGCATACTATTTTGATATGTTAAATCTAAAAATTTGTGAAAATATTGATAGCCAAAGTTTGTAAGGTTTAACTACACGTATACCAAACATCACTATTTTGTGACAGGAGGAAGTAGAAGAGATAAGGATTTTGAGACATCTAGCATCTTGAGCCAATGGGTGCAGTTGAGTGGGAAAAAACTAATGATGGCTGTTGTGGGGTGCCTAACCCCTCAGACCATTAGGATAAGCTAGTAGGCCTAAGAGCAAGTTTAATAGAAGAGGTAGCTGCCATCTCTAGGACTAGCCAAATAAGCAAAAAGAGTACAAGTGGCTTATGGTGGAGGTAGCTAATATAATAAGTTGAGTAGATGTTACCTCTACTAAGTACTCAAACATTTAATACTTGCATAAATATATCAGAGGCGACCTAGTCAGCATTATTGTACTTGCTCTAAGAGCAAGTTCAATAATAGAGCCAAGTGCTTGGCTATAAGTCAAGTTATAAGAGCCAAGTTATACAATAATCTGTCTTCTATTTGTCTACAAAAGATTTTTTATTATTATATGGTATCATGTTTCACATTCTCTTTCCTACCCCTCCTCACATACATTTATTATCTGGACCCACCACTGCATAGGCTCCTGTGTGCAGCTAGTTGCTTGCATGAGAGCCAAGCTCTCCTCTCTCTCCTCTCTTCTTTCCTCCACATAAGTAAAAATGCTGACTAGCTTGGCTATAAGACCATTGTTGTACTTGCTCTAAGAACTAGCATCGCCTCCAAGCTGCCCGTAACTCCTCGTATAATGTGCTAGAGGTCACCTCTTGCATGAGTGGCAGCTTGTCTCTCTCTCCTCTTTTCTCTCTCTTCCACTTAGGATTGTGTTGACGTGGATTTCGCTAGAAGCGACCTAGTCAGCATTATTGTACTTACTCTAAAGCAAATCCAATAGTATAGTGTTTTATGTCTAAAGGAATGTACTGATACACCCTTATTCTTTACAATTATTGATGGGTAAAATAGGAAATTTTCACTTTACCATATTTATGTATATAAACCCTCAAAGGGTATGAGGTAAGGGGACTGGCTTATTTTTAGTCACTAGTTCTTTCTCCCACTACTGACATGGACGCACCAAACACACGACAGGTGAAACACACAGCACGGCAAGTGCAAGCCTGCAGATCATACGAGTGGGTTAGATTCCCAGCACCGGCAAATCTGGAATCAGCTGCTCGATCGATCCTCTGTTTTGATAGCAGAACGCACCGTGTCTGCGATCGGAACGACGGGGATCTGCCGATCTGCATGCATGCTGCACCACAATTTTAAGGTTCCATCTCCTCCAGACAGGCCGCAGACGGCCGGCGCAGGTTCTACGGCGAGGGCGGCTGAATACGATTTCCCAGTGGATAAGATACACTTGCGCCGGTCGGTTTGATGGGCAAGTGTGCGGGCGTTTTGATCCGAGATGCTTTAGAGATTGCGCAGCGTCGTCAAGCATCTCTGCGTCTGACGTTTTGCTTGCTTACGTGCGACATCTGAGCAGGTTTCCGCTTTGACGAAACCTGCAAGCGCCTCGCACCGCAAAATGCGGTTGATTTTAGGTGAAGTTTGGCTTGAGGTAGAGGACGGCACGCTGACGGACGGACGGACGCAGCGCGCTTGATCGGCGAATCTTATCCTTCTTGGATGCAGAAAATTCAACGATTAATGGGGGAGATAGAATCAAGTTCAGGATGGCGAACGAGAACTTATCGTCCTCGCGATGCAGATAAGTACGAATCTTTGTGCGATCGTGATCTCTCTCTACATCCGTAAGCACACATGCATGAGGATGACGCTACCATTCGGCCTCAAGTAGAACTTCTTCCAGGCTCATGCTACTTCAGAATCCAATGTTCACGGGGAAAGTGAGGGATTCCGTGAGAAGGTTTAATATTGTTTACGGTGAACCATTGTTAATATATGTAGAATTGAAATTCAAATTTACAAGAGGTTTAAATTTCCAATCTGTTGGTTTTAGTCTCTAACGGTCCGACTGACTCTACAAATCCGTCAAACCGGTGAAATAGGTCAGACCAGCTCTGTGTAGCGGTCTGACTGGTAGTGTACAGTGGTCAGACCAGCAATGCACAGCGATCAGAACGGCTACCTCTAATTTTCGGGAGTGTGTTTTGAAATTTGAGAATTTGGTCAGGATTGGGTAAATTGGTCCAATGTCAGCGTATTTATGTTGCATGAAACATGTTAAGCTAACATAGGTCAAGTTGTGAAGAATACGTGTCCAAAAATGATTTCTTGATTTTTTAGATGTGTAAGAAGCTTAGAGTCAACTATAGTCAACGACGAGGATTGGGGCTACGCTCATGTAGGAGCTAGAGTCCAGAATGGTCAATGATGCTGGATGAGATGGTTGAACTCAAATGTGGCACAAGGAAAATGACCCGATTCTTGCTTGTTTTTGAGCCCTTCTTGAGAAATCCTGATATGAGGGTTTTGGCTTCGATTTATTGGTTGGTTTTGCTTACTGTGATATGTGGGAAATATATCTGCTGCCTTCTTGGCTGTTCTTATCCCGTGAGCAAGTTATTTTTCAAGTTTTTAAGATTTAACTGATTTTGGTGCAACATTGCATGTTTTGAGAAAAGATTGGAATTTGGTCGAGATCCATGCAATCTTTAGATGAAATAGGTTTCTAAAACCCTCAGCAAGGTGTGTGTGTGCAAAGTTTGACTTCATTTGATTATAGATTTTGAAGTTTGCACCAAAAGTGGTTTTTGACTCAGGCTGATTTTCTATTTTAGGAATAAGGGAGCGATCATATTGCTCCTAGACCTGGTCATACTGTCGGTTTGTAATCGGTCAGACCATCAATGTTTGGCTGGTCAAACTGCCCACCGGTCAGACTGTACCTCTAGTGGTGGTCAGACCGGTTAGGTCCTAATTCTGTGAGGTTTTGTTGTTTTGGGTAGTGTTTTGGAGTTAGGCTGTGAAATCTGATCTTCTTAGCTCCTAACTCTAGCTAAAAGATTTCTAGATATTTAAAGAAAATTTTGGGGAAGGTATCATTCAATCCCTCGGTTGCAATTGCCGGTCCTACAGAAATGGTACTAAGCAAAGAGGAGGAGGATCAAGTGGCAAACTAGTTGCGAAGGTAGATTTATATATTTTAGCACAAGCACGCAAGTTATTCTGGTAAGTGATCTACCTATCCAAAGATCACATGCCGGTGGGGTCGGATCTGTGATCTGATTGGGCGCATCAAGTGCTCCAAGAAGATAAGCCTTGAGAAACTCACTTTTTTTTACAAGAATGCTTTTGCTCCGTAGATAATATGCAGCTAGCTCTTTTCTTTGATATAATCTCTTTGGATAACCGATTAAACATCAAACTAGTGCTAATCTGGCAGGAAAACTATTATGTATATTGTCATATATGTCGATAGGAAATTAAGAATGGATGTGTCAAATCTAACAGGTAGTAAATTATCCACGTAACACTCTTGAAGAGTAGCATGCATGTTCCAATCTGCAGCGACGGTGTCAGCCATTAATCCAACGTTGGGTATAAACCAACTTCTTTCTACCTGTGGTTTCGCCAGCTCTCATGAAATACTGGCTAAAACAGATGCATGTTTTGCGCATTTTTGTCTGGTGACTAAGAATCGTCAAAGGCGCAACTTCCCCCTTCTTCCGTATTATTTACGTGACAATCCGACGCATCGAAAACACTACAAAGTGGTGATGACGACGATGATAGGTGATAGGCTGTGGTTTATAATTTTTGATTTAAAATTTTGAATTATGGTTGTTTGTGTGGAGAGTATGGGGGAGATCGATACTCGCATACGATTTTAATCAATATAGATAAAGTTAAAACAATGTTTATTACAATTGATTTGTAGACCTTATCTTAAAAAGTTATTTCATTTAAAAGTTGATTACTATAGAAGGGGATCTTCATCATATACCCTCCCTTGAATTGGGGATTTCAGGATTTACCCTCCCACCTCAATGACATGTGGGGTCATCATAAGTCACTGACACATGGGTCAGGAGGGTAAATCCTAAATTTCCATCTATGAAGAGGGTATATGATGAATAAATCCACTATAGAAAGCCAACCTATAAACTAAAAATTCAGCCATTAGCATTGTGGATCACAGCTAGAAACTTAAAGATAGGATGTGAATATTCCCATCTGGATTAACCTTTTGACACATGTATCCTGTCACTGATTAGAACTCCCATAGAAAGCTGAACCTGAACCAAGAATCTAAGGTATTATAGTAGAAATCGAGAAGAACGGAATTCAGTCGCTACTCCCCACCAAAATGATAAGGCTGGGACCCGAACAACTTTTGGTAGCTACTAGGGTTATGAAATTCAATTTGTTATACTATATTCAGCTCGGTGGGCGTGTTAAGTTTCCAACTAACAATATCCAAACCAGGGGCAGATCCAGCGGGGGGCTTGAGCCCTCTACTGCTACCGGACCCTTGAAGCCCCCCTTAAATTTTTAGCCATAGATGTATAATATAGAAGGGGCTGAGGTCGAGCTGAAGGTACTTCAGCCTCTCCAAAAAATTTTCCTGGATCCGCCACTGATCCAAACATTACAACGGGGACCAAATTAAAGTTTACATGAACTCGTGGAGGCAAACATTAACCTCGCAAAAAAAGAAAGGAAAAAGAGGAGGCAAACATTAGCTATCTTGATCTCCCACAGGTCACAAGCATGGAAGTAGCCATAGTGCTTACAACATCAATCTAGAAAAAGTAGCTAGTACAACTGTGCAACCACCAACGAATCAAACTTCCATTACTGAACACAATGAAGGTATCTTCCGAAAGGAAAAGAAGAAGAAGAAAAACCATCAAAGCTCCTTTGGAAACTGCAGTTCCTTTCTAGTGCCAAGTACCGACAAGATATTTGTCCACATGCGATTAATTACTTCCCAGAGCTACTTCACCATGAAACACGATGTAGTACAGGACTTTTTCGCTGCCCTTTGCGCACCGCGCTAAGCAATCTCGCAGGTCACATGCCGAAAACTCACCCCTCTCAATGTGCCTGCTTCCTCCGCGTGGGCCTTCTGTTGCATCAGCTTAGTGCGAGTCCGATGCACGCCTCACTGGCTTTTTCTATGCATGCTTAGTGAGGAGTGAAGGGTCCCTGTCCGTGCACCTTTGTTAAAAAGCGCGCACACGGAGCTACTCCCATCAACACCACGTAACTAAGTCGAACATAATCAGATCCCAATCATACTGGCCTACTACGAACATTTTTAGTGTATTGAACTGATGTCAATTTAAAATTATATCACATAAGTATTTTAGAAACTAAAATTGTCTTTCTCTAATATATGGGACCGATTCCTACTAATAACTGAGGCTCACATTACATTAAAAAACACAAAATAATAATATCATCACTCAACCGCACTCTCTCATACGTAGTTATTTAATACTCATATGAATTGTTTAATGTTTTGAATTGACTCCAAAGTGGAGTCCAGTTCCATGCTTTTTTTTGTTGGAATCGACCTCTCTAATGTGTTAATCGATTCAATACTTTCTCTCTTCTCATTTGAACTGGCTAAAACACAACATTAGATATGGTCTAACTACACCGACGTTGCATTCATCTGGCCATTAAATGCGATAATGAAATTAATGATGATTAATTATTTTAGAGCAACCCTTCCCCTCTCTTTGAACTAGAGAAATTTTCTCGCACAATTGCACTAAAAGACTGCAAAGATGAGATTGTATATTTGGATTGCTTGGCTCCGAACTCGGTAGTGTGTGTGTGTGTATATCATGCAACGGATGATGAATCACAACCATCTCGGTTACATATCTACACCAGATTGTAGATTACATCAAAGTAGTAAAGTAGTCAAGATACAACTTTATCTCTAATTTCAGTCAAGTCTAGTTCAAACTGAATATACCTTTTACCACACTCCCTCATCTCAGCCACATCCAAGGTTGAGATTGTGCCTAAGATTAGCAAACGGTCAAACAGCTAGTGGCTTTGTAAATATATCTGCAATATGATCTTTAGAAAGGATTAACCGAATTTCCAATAGCTTCTATTCCACATACTCTTTGACAACGTGAAAATCCACCTCAATATGTTTTATATGGGTGTGAAACACTGGGTTGACAGAGAGATAGATAGCACCCAAATTATCACACCACAGGCTTGGTGATCTGGACTGATAAATCCCTAAATCATGGAGTAATGACTACACCCAAATAACCTCTGTTGTAGCTTTGGCCAAGGCATTGTACTCAGCTTTTGTACTGGATCGTGAGATAGTGTTTTGCTTTCTCGAGTCAACATCTGAGAATGCACTAACAAGAGTGGAGGACGACTTCTGCATTAGCAGTCCTGTGGCTGAAGTGAGCTTGAGATAGTGGAGAATTCGTTTGACGGCCATCCAATGAGAGCTCGTCGGCGTAGCTAGAAATTGATAGGCCTTATTTACTGAGAAGGAAATGTTAGGTCTAGTAAGCGTCAGGTATTGAAGTACGCCTATGACGCTCTGTACCTGGAAATATCATCATGGGAGAGAGGTTCACCATCTGTTCTTGACAACTTCTCAAAGGCAGACATAGGCATTGTAACACCCTTGCAATCTTGCATCCCGGCTCAGGTCAGCCCATCTCCTATGTACTTGCGTTGAGAAAGGGTGACACCTTTTTCTCTATGCATAACCTTGATTCCTAGGAAGAAATGCAGCCTGCCAAGGTCCTTCATAGTAAATTCTTCTTGAAGTTGGTGCAATAAAGTGCTAACAGCATCATTAGAGGAACCGACAACAATTATATCATCAACATATATGATCATATAGATCGTAATACCTTGGTTGGTGTAGATGAACATAGACACGTCAGTCTTGGATGGTATGAACCCAAGTTCTTGCAGTTTGGAACTTAACCTCGAATACCATGCACGAGGTGCTTGTTTTAGCCCATACAAACCTTTATCTAACTTGCATACGTAGTGAGGATACCATTTCTCTTCATAACCGGGAACTTGGTGCATAAACACTTCCTCCTCGAGATAGCCATGCAAGAATGCATTTGGACATCTAACTACGTACCTCAGACTCCAGCCCTTCGAGATGGCAATGGATAGAATTAATGGAACGATAGCTGGTTTCACGACTGGACTAAAGGTGTCATCGTAGTCGAGGCTATACTGCTGCCCGTAGCCTTTTGCTACTAACCGTGCCTTCCATCTGTCCAGTGTACCATCTGCCTTCTTCTTCATCTTAAACACCCAGCGGCAATCAATCACATTTGCTCCCTTCTTTGGTGCCACAAGTCACCATGTATCATTTTTCAGCAAAGCACCAAACTCATCATCCATAGCCTTGCGCCATTGCAGATGAGCTAGAGCTTCCTCAAGATTATTTGGTTCATCTGGAATGCCTTCCTTCGCACTACTCAGTAGAGCACGACGCTGACATGTTGTATTGTAACGTACTGTCCCATCTGTGAACTATTGGGCTTTTGACTGTTGTCGCGGAGCCATGTCGTCATGGGATGCATCGGCCGTGCCGCAGTCAGAAGTCACCCATCAGTCGATTGCTCTTTAGTCGGTGCAGATGCATCCACCACCTTAGCATGCACGTCTGCATGCTCGCCAACCAAATCAGCTACTGTGGTGCTGCATGGCACCATGGTTCATCACGGTTGGATCCACTGCAATTGGAGAAGCACTGGAACTATCTGCATTGCCAGGATTAGTACATAGAGGTATATGGGTATGTTCAAGTTCACGTGGATCATTCACAGAAGGAACTGTGACAAGAGGTACAAGCAATGACGAATGTGTTATGGGTGTATGTATGGCCGAATTGGTGGTGTCTAAAGCAAATGGGAACACTTTTTCATCAAACACCACATCTCTTGAAGCATAGACTTTGCCAGTGGACTTGTCTAAGCATCGGTGGCCCTTATGAAGACTACTATAACCAATGAACACACAACGACGAGACCTGAATTCAAGTTTGTGAGCATTGTAAGTGCGCAGATGCGGCCAACATGCGCATCCAAAGATACATAGAAGGTGTAATTTGGTTTGATTCCAAAAAGCTTTTCTAGTGGAGTTTGGAAGTTAATAACTCTGCTAGGAAGACAATTTATAAGTAAACATACAGATAGAAAAGCATCATCCCAAAATCAAAGTGGCACTCGGGAATGAGCTAAGAGTGCGAGACCAGTTTTGACAATATGTCGATGTTTTCGTTCGGCAACACCGTTCTGTTGGTGTGTGTGGGGGCAGGATACACTGTGTGATATGCTGAGTTGTGTAAACAATGGGTGGAGTTTTTGATATTCCCCTCCCCAATCTGTCTGAACACACAAGATTTTCTTGCTAAGGATGCACTCAACATGAGTCTGAAATTATATGAATATTTTTAATACATCAAACTTGTTTTTCAATAAGTAAATCCAAGTAAATTTGCTGAAGTGATCAATGAAGCTGACATAATATTTGAATCCTTGTACAGATGTTCGAGCCGACCCTCAAACATCCGAACACAAAAATTCAAGGGGAGCACTAGACATAGTACTAGAGAGGGAAAAGGGCAATTGATGACTCTTGGCCTGCATACAGTTATCACACACACGATTGTCGTGTTTGGAAGAGCACGACAGATTATTAGAATCTATGACTTGCTGAACAATAGCAAATGAACGACGACCAAATCTGAAGTGCCAATCTTCAGAGGAAGGTCTAATGACACTAAGAGCTTGCTTGTTGATACACTTGGAACTAGAACTGGACGGAGGAATCTGGTATAGCCCGCCTTGCAGTGACCCTTAAGTAGATCTTCATTCGTGGTTGGATCCTTAATAAAGAAGACATCAGGATGAAATTCAAAGTAAACCTGATTATCATATGCTAACTTATGAACAAAAAGAAGGTTCCAACTGGATTGAGGAACATGAAGTATATTGTGGAGTTGCAAGGATTTTTTATGTGTGGAAATATGTGAATGTCCAATATGAACTATACCCATATCTGAGTCGTTAGCGATGTGGACTTGATCATTGCCATTGTATCGCTCCTTGATGCTCAGTTTGTCGAGTTCCGATGTGACATGATCTATCATGCCTGAGTCTGCATACCAATTAGTATCCACAGTGTATGCCACCGGAGTGTGTGGTTCATCTTGGTAGCCGTGATTAAAACGATGATAGCATCGTAAAGCCATGTGACCCACTTTGCCACATACCTGACACATCAAACGCCCCTTGTTGCCACGGGAGAAGCAGCCATTGTTGCCGCATGATGGTGCACGGCCATTAGTGCCATGCCCGCCACTATTGATAGAGCCCTTGTAAGTCCTAAAGTTGCTCTTGCGGTGCTTCCAGTTCTTCTTGCCACTTGTTCGTTGTTGCCTCCACTTGTGTTGCCGCGGGAGATGACATTGACAGAAGAGTCACCCACATTGACAGGGAACTGCCCATCAAGATAGATTTGTCTTGCTGTGATCCCAAACAAATCTCATAGCTTAGGAGATGAGCATAGAGGTTGTTCAGGGTCATGGGATTAGTCCTAGTTGTGATCGACGTGACAAGCGGATTCCAGTCCGCATCGAGTCTCGTCAGAATATAGATGATGATCTCAGAATCCTTGAGAAGCTCGTCAATGGTGGCAACTGTGTAAGCCAACTACTTCATCTTGTGGAAGGAGTGGACCACAGCGAAGTCTCCTTTCTTCATGTTTGTCAATTGGAGATGAATCTGCATCACCTTCGCCTGCGACTGCGAAGAAAACTTTCGCTCTAGTGCACTCTACACATCTCGTGCGATGGTTAGCAGATGCACTTGGGCAAGAAGGTCCTCGGTTAGGGATGTGACGAGAGCACTTAGGAAGAGCTAATCATGTTGTGCCCATACCTAATAAGCAGGATTAGGTGCCTGTGATATCTTAGTGCCATCGGTCTAGGCAACCATGGCGCTCAGCTTGACGGTAGTGCCGTTGACATAGCCAAGCATGGCATGAGCCCTCAGAGCTGCTGTGACTTGCGCCTTCCATAGCTTGTAATTGTTCGCGGCCAGCCAGACCGTCACCATAGAGGCAAAAAAGGGTACAACAAGATGGGCTGCAGCACCACTTCCCAGGCTTGCGATCGAAGACATCTCGTTGGAGATGGTAGAGAGCTCTAATAGCATAAGAGACTGCAAAGATGGAAGTGTACATTTGGATTGCTTGGCATCGAACTCGGTAGCCTCTCTTTTCTTTATATATATATATATTTATATATATATATATATATATATATATATATATATATATATACACTATTATAAAAGTGTGAGTTGGTGGTTGGTCCATTCTCCCTCCTCTCTTCTCAGCCATCCGATTTGATCTGGACCATTCGTCTCTCTCCACCTCCTCCTCTCTCTCTCAGGATACAACCGCCCACCCCCTCTACTTTCCCCATCTCCTCGTGCATTCTGGCCACCCTTCTATCTCTGTCGCTTACTCTCCAATGTTTGATGTGTGAAGTTGGCCAGGCAGTAAGTTTCGTCTCACCATTTTTATAACTTCATTGCAACGCATGGGTCTCTAACTTATATATATATATATATATATATATATAGGAAAATTACGTAATGCACCATGGTGCCTAGGCACCAACATCCGATACACGTGTATGATTGATAATTTTTTTTAGTTTGGGTATGAAAATGTTTTATACCCTTGATATATTTATGGGAAGTAAGTTTTGAACTCAGTTCAAACTAGTTTGAACTACTTTTGAGTTCAATGCGACTACAATGAGTATATACCATAAAAATAGTTCAAACTAATTAAACTGAAGTTGAATTTAAATTTTTTCGGAGTTTGATATCTCAAATATACTTTTTTATGGGTATATGAAGATACCCACATCAAACGTTACGAATCTCGAAGCAAATCAACGGGTATTGATATTGGTGCCTAGGCACCATGGTGCATGAAACACTCGTCCTATATATATATTGATTCCTTTCCAAATTGATACCTTTTCGAATGAATAAATCTTAATAGGTTACCTAATATATTGCACCTGCACGCATCTAAAAGCAATCTAACGACAGAGAGGCTTGGTGTCCGGGCACCATGGTGCCCATTTCAAGATTATATATATATATATATATATATATATATATATATATATATATATATATATATATATATATATATATATATATATATATATATATATATATATATATATATATATATATATATATATATATATATATATATATATATATATATATATATATATATATATATATATATATATATATATATATATATATATATATATGAAAATTACATAAGGCACCTGGGTGTCTAATGATTAATTTGCACTGTTATAATCTGGTCCTACAAATTATACATTTGTAATAGATGTAATATATAAACATGATTAATTTGCACTGTTATAATCTGGTCCTACCAAAATTAAGTAGCGCAAATCTTCTATTTTTCTCAAGATTAATTAGAGAATTTCTAGAATTTTGATTTTTCTAATATAAGGATTGTTGCGATACTTCTAGACCTCTAAAACAAATAAGACACTTTAAGTATCATCGATTGTTCGTAGATATATAGAGTTTTTCGGTTTTTCCTTGCCTTGCTTCACCCTCTCTCTCTCGTCACTCGATGAACTAACTGAGCACGCATTAATCTCGTGATGTCGTGCCGTGAAACACGAGTAATCATCATTCCACCAGCTGGAGTCGCAGGGCACCGGGCGAGCAATGATTCCTTTCATCTCGCGGCATCGTTTTCGTACGAAGAGAACGGTGAGAGATTTGACACGAGACGGCACGATCAGATCTGCATGGAGTCTGAACGGCCTGGTCCCCTCCCGTAACAGCCTGCCCCGCGGCAACAATTTTTTACACGTGAACGTGAATCATACGAGGCAGGCAGGCAGGCAGCCAAGTCCGTAATACCGAAAATTTTAACAGTTCTACGATTAAGGGCTGTTTCGATTACAATAATACGGACCTCACCTCTCCATCACCCTCCATAGGCTCCCGAGAGCCGCACACTCGCAAGCCACGAAGGACCACGAAGGCGACAGCTTAAGTAGCTTGTGATTAGCACCATGCATTTCTTCGTTTGGTACAGGGTAGCAATTGGGCGACCATTCGGAATCGCCCGATTAAATATCATTGGTCAATTTTGGCCAGTATTTTGAAACGTATTTCCTTTGCGTACATATAGCACTACAAATTCCCATTTTCGACTTCGTCGCTGTCAGGAATGGATGATTCTAGATCAAACTTGTGATGATCTAAACCATTTGATGGCATGTTTCGTCTCATGTTTTCCAACTCCTAGCAACGCTTGTATGATTGCCTGGCAGCGCTATCATTTTGGCTGCCAACGTGGCATAGTGGTCAGATTGTACTGCCGAATGCAACCTTGCGGGTGATAATTATAAATTATCGCTGTCCAATTGCCCATCGTTTTCCTCTCCGAAGCTGGGGTAGGGAAAAAATGAAAAAAAGAAGAAGAAAAGAAACACAGCACTTCGCTGCGTCCTTTATAAATACCCACGCACCAAGGCCCATAACCATAAGCCCCCGCACGGCCGCACCCCTGCTCTCCTCTCCACCGCTCTGAGGAAACATCTAAGCTCTCCTTCTTAAGGGACTAAACACGATTAGAAGGTCGCAAATCATATACTAATAACATAGTTTAGAGTTAGATCTGAGCAATGGGGGAGGAGGAGGTGGCACTGAAGCCGGAGGCCGCCGCGGCGGTTGAGCTGCCGGGGTTCGTGATGAGCGCGGAGGAGGCGGAGCGGGCGGCGGCGGCTGCCAGGGTGGAGACCGTGGAGGACCTGCTGCCGCTGCTGGTGCCGTCGGCAATGAAGCGCGCGCGCGCCCCGATCTCGCGGTTCCCCGTGGGCGCCGTGGGGCTCGGCGCGAGCGGCCGCGTCTACGTCGGCGTCAACCTCGAGTTCAGGGGCCTCCCGCTGTCCCATTCCGTCCACGCCGAGCAGTTCCTCGTCGCGAACGCGACCGCCGCGGGGGAGCACGCGCTGCGCGCCGTCGCCGTCTCCCACATGCCCTGCGGCCACTGCCGCCAGTTCCTCCAGGAGATACGCGACGCCGCCGGGATGCGCATCCTGGTCACCTCCGACGCCGACGACGGCTGCGCGCCCGAGTGGCGCACGGTGGCATCGCTCCTCCTCCGCCCTTTCGGCCCCCACGACCTCCTCCCCAAGCACGTCCCCCTTGTCCTCGAGCCGCATGACAACCCCGTCAGCGACCCCGTCGCCAATGGCTTCGCCGGAGGCGAGCTGGAGGCGCGCCTGAGGGAGGCGGCGGCGGCGGCCGCGCGGGCGGCGCACGCGCCGTACAGCGGGTGTCCGGCGGGGTTCGCGGTGGCGGACGGTGAAGGGAGGGTGTACGCCGGGGGCTGCCTGGAATCCGCGGCCTACAACCCGACACTGGGCCCCGTCCAGACGGCCATCGTGGCGATGGTGGCCGCCGGTGGCGGCCCGGCCGGGGACGTGGTGGCGGCGGCGCTCGTGGAGGAGGAGGGGGCGGTGGTGGCATATGAGGCGACGGCCAGGATCTTCCTGGCCGCCGTGGCGCCACACGCGAGCTTCCACGTGTACAATTGCAGGCCGTCCGAGAGTAGGAGGTGAGATGGGATCAGATAATAATGTTCATAAAAAATTTAAGAATAAGATGAGAAAGGGAGGGAAAAGACTTGTGCTGTGGATGAGCTGTTAATTCCACATGGCGCTGGGCGATTGGCTGATTGGACACTGAGGGCTCGGACCTACTTATTCAGAGTGATTAGTATTCTTCTGTTCTCATGTGTGTTATGAGAAAAAATAAAAAAAATCTGCAAATGATGCCGTAGTGAACAACCGGGCTACTATATGACACCTATATTTTTCTTGGAAGTAATGTGTTGCTTCTCCTTCCCCGTCTCTTTCTGCATGCACATTGGTTCTTCTTCCTTGCAAGTCTCAGACACACATGAATGATCGATCACTTCATGAACTTTTCTTGGTGGGGCTCAGCTTAAGGTAGTGGTGCACATTTTAACCTGTTCTTGATTAGATATTGCAAAAATGCAATCACAGCTAAAAATCTGTTCCTGATTGGATATTGCAAAGTGCAATTGTGCAATCATAGTTAAGACTGTCTTATAGAAGTATTTTGGCAATTCTGATATCATTTTCTGGAAGAAATTTTCTTGCTGGCCCCTCCTCTTAATTCGTAAATAAATATGCAAGAATTTGAGTGTCCCGGGGAAACAACAACCTAGACCTAGGAAAGGATGGTCCACGGGGGAGTACTAAATCAGTCACATAAAGCCATCTTAAAAATTTTAGCAGCCACAAAAATTTGACTGCGATCCCATCGTTGTTGCCCCGACCCAAATGATGCTGCGTCCAAACTGGTCGCCTTCATATGGTTATGTGAGCTTGTGCTCGACAGCTTGAGCATACTCTGCAACGAACACCAAATTGGCTTCGCCCATGTGTGTTTCTTGCCCGGCATACGTCGGAGCAGGAAGTCTTCGTACGGGAGTTAACAACTACGCCCCTATTGTTTACTGCTTCTAAAAACAGCTTTTGATTTTTATTATAGTAACTAATTTTTAAACGAAGTATTTTTCTCAAAATAAAATCTACAAGTTAATTATAGTACACGTTAAAAACTCAACATCTATATCAACCAAAATCACAAGCAAGTATCTCTCTCCATAATCTTTATCATAAACAACTAAAATTTAAAAATTTCAGTCAAAAATCATAAGCCACAGCTATATCAAATAGGCTAACATGCCTTTGGGGCTAGTTTCTTCCATGGCTAGCATAGCGTACAAGATTTCCAAGACAAATCTGGGAGGTGAGATCGTGTGCCGGTTGTTCTGCAGTTTTGTAATGCAACTAATACTAAAGTAATCGTAGTCTCAGCTGTCACGTCAATATAAATAGCAATCCTGAAGCTTAATCAAAGCCTAGGCAGTTAAGAAAGTCTTGTGTGTTGCTAGTGTTGGTTGTTTCGTAGCCATGGACGGTTCAAAGTGGAAGTGGTAGTTCAGTACGGTAGCATATTCCTTGCTCTACCTTTGTATTCACCTCGGCTAAAAGGAGCAAAACCGCGCAGAAATGGCTAAAAAAGAACACTGGCTCGCGCGCACCCTTTGCACACCGACGTAGAATCGGACAGATGTCTCGCAGTCATGTGCGTCCGCATCGTAGTCCCAATCAACATGTTTTTGTCTGTCGACTGAAACTGGTAGGTAGGTCCAAAGGTTTCACATCTTGTGCGTTGCATGGTCGTTCTGTGCTGCGAGCTTCTCTTTCTTAAGGCCGGGTATGTCTAGATGAGAATGGGTGGAGCAATATTTGGGGATGGAAGCCGAGCCAACGAATCCCTATTTGACATACAGATGCAAAGCAGCACTTACTATCTGAAATACAGCAAATGTTGTGTTGGATCATAAGGGTCTTCTCACCTCAAAAGTTAGCCAGTAAGGTGAGAGACTTCTCTACTTTTAAGTTAAGTCTCTTACCCTTTCACAACCAATGTGTGATTATTCCAACAATCTCCCCCTTCACATATTGGTGTCCCTCAGCCCTTCACCACCCCTTCACCGTATACCGATGGTCCCTCAGGGTCTCTTTACCGTACACTGACGGTCCCTCAATGTCACAGTTCATCAGGCATTCACACACTAGTGTTCATTGGGCTAGAGATGTTAGAACCGGACTCTGATACCATTTATTTTTGACTTGTCTAGGATCATATTCAAAATTTTCTTACCAAAAGAGAATCTCTCTAAAATGTCCTTAAGGTACTCATTTTCTTTAGCCAAAGTGGGACACGTTGTGCATTTAACAAGTTCATTCACAAGATTTTTAGAGGCACTAGACTGAGCCAATCTTTCTTTTTCAGCAAAATCATTAAGTTATCTAGTCAAAACTTTTATTTCATTGTTAAACTTAGAACAATTAGAGCAAGAAGATATCTCATGATAAAACATCTGTTGAATTGTTTCTTGTGATGAATTAAGTCTAACTTTTAGCAGTTCACAATCAGAGCAAATTTTAGATTAAGCATTTCAAATACTTGATTCTAAACATGTAGAAGAGCTACACTTGAGCTTTTCAATTTCATCATTTGCAAGTTTTAACTTTTTATCACAAAAGTCATGTGTCAATCTTAATTGATCAAGTTTAGCATTTACATCACTAAGTTGAATCAGGTTTGATGTATTAATTATTCTAGCAGACTCAAACTCAGTATGTAAAATTTGGTAAGATTCACAAGCTTCATCATTAGAAATAAAGCCTCTAAGTCTATTGATTTCATAATTTAAGCTCTCAACAATAAAATCATGATTTTTAATTTTCTTTTATACTTTTTTATCTCTTCTATCAATCTATGTATAGTACAAGATAAATCTATACAAAAATTTTTACCTCATCAAGATCACTATAAAAATCATTATCGTTAAGCTCCTCACTGTTGGCCATAAAATACATCCCTATAAAGACCACCTCTTTTGCCTTCTTACCATAGCTCTCATCGTCGCTTTCAGAATCATCATCACTCAAAACAATATCATCAAGTGCTGAAATTATCTTGTTGACTGCCCTGCGATAATTGCGCTTCTTATTTGGATCAATCTTGATTTGAGAGCGACGAGTTGGAGTCTTGTCATCCTTAACCTCCTTGTTCCTCAGTTTGGGGCAATTCATCTTAATGTGGTTTAGCTCACTACATTCATAGCATCTGATTAGAGCTGCTTTCCGTCTTGATCTGATGTTGTTAATTGCCTTGGTCACCATGTTGGTGAGAAGTACAAACTGCTCTTCTGGAATTTCCTCTAATTGTTCATCTGAAATAGAGCACAATGTAGACAAAGAAACAATAGAAGAACTAGAAGAATAGTCAACTTAGTTAGTCACTAAGTCCAAAAAATTAGCCTTGTTTATCCTTGCCAAAATATTAATCTCATGTGTTTTTATTTTGAAATAAAGATCATTCAAAGTGAGTGTTTCCATATTAACAAAATGATTAATAGCAGTGACTAACACATTCCAAACAGACATATCCAAAGCATTTAAAATTTGACGGCCATTGTCAGAATCAGAATATGTGACATCTACAGATTGCAAATCACTAACAATTTTATTGAAGCGATAAAAAAGTGCATCCACTGATTCTTCATATTTCATTTCAAATTTAGAATACTCCTTCTTGAATTGATTTTGACGTACACTTTTGACAGATTTAGATCCTCCATGATAATCCACTAGAATGATCCAAATTTTATTTGTAGATTTAAGGTGAGCAATTCTAACAAACTTGTTTCGACTTAAACCTTGCAAAAAGATATTTCTAACCTTAGCATTAGCTTCAACATCAGAGGAATTTTCAATTGTAACAACATAAGGCACTTCATATGTATTTTCAACTTTTTGCCAAACAGAATTACCATGTACTTGAAGAAAAAAAACCTCCATGTCTTTTTTTTCCAATAGACATAGTCTGGTCCATTAAAAAACGGTGGCTTACCTGAAAACCGATCCCGATCTGATACCATTGTAACCTGCTCTGATACCACTTGTAGGATCGTCGGTGGCAATAAGAGGGGGTGAATAATTGTAATTCCCAGTAGAACCTTTTTCTCAAATTTTCTGTCTTCTAATCGTTCAATCTGAAAAATAGAAATAACAAAAAATAGAACAAATTTTTTCGATTATACTGTAGCAGTACTATTTGGCATTGTAGCAATTATTGTTCGATATGGTAGCAATGTACTGTAGCACTGAAAAAACCTTCGCTAGATAACAACAGACAAAAACGATACGCTTAACCCTCAATCACGCAATCAATTTTTTAATTAAAATTAACTCATGTATGTAAGTAAAAAAACATAGATAGATATCAATGCATGAAGAAGGTTTAGAAATTACCAAACAAAGAAAAAGAATAATATATGCGAATTAAAAAACTCACAAACTTTTATTCAAAAACACAGAACTGTTCATCCTTTTTTTCTTTCTTCACTTCACGACCGCCAATGAAACGCGTTGCTATTTCTCGCGTGCGGAACGAGACAACACCGACGTTGGCCTTAAGAAGATGTGAAGCGAAACACACGTCGGAATTTTTTTCCAGAATAGATCTATAATTTTATTTCTAAATCATGGTGGCTACAAAGTGCCCTCCAAGCACCCCTAAACCCTAGCACGAAATTAGCTTCTCCAAAAGCCATAGGGTTAGCCCCTAACCCCATATCTATTTATAGTCTAGGGCCCAAAATATGGGCTAAGCCTAAGCCCATGAGTTCTAATCCAATTCCAATAGCAAAGGGACCCGAAACCTTTTCTAACATGGGGTTTTTTTAAATTCCAACTTTTCTAATTTATCACGTGCTGAAGCCTCCAGGATCGCACCTCCCATAACTTCTCCACGCATCATCCATCACGTGTTGTAGCCTCCAGACCACACCTTCGTAGCTCCAACATGTATCATATATCTCTGATCTCCATGCGCCTCAGGCATGAGCCCGACCATCTCGTGACCTTGACCGTCTGAACCTCGGATCTCCTATCCTAGTCTCGGTCCACCTCGTCACTGACCATGATCGCTTCCATGCTCAACCTGCACATGCAAAGACCAAAGAATATTTTTCTGGCACAAGTTCATTCCAACTTGACCAACATCAATCCTCACATGCCACATGCCTCGCATAACATCAATAAGTAGTATTATCAAATATTCATTATAAATTAACCATTATCAATTATTCATTACCAAAATATGCTGACCTAGCCACATGGTCTAACAATCTCCCCCTTGATGAATACATTGACAACACCTTAAGATAACATGATGAATTAGATTCAAATAGATATAAATGAAGAACTGAAGCCGAAAAAGTATTTTAAGCCACAAATCTCAAATCTCTTTGAAAACTCTCCCCCTCAACATAAGAGAAATCAATTTTTAGCAAATTTCTCCAATATCTCTCCATTCTCTCTAATTTCTCCCCCTTTGGCAATGTAATCATCAAGAAACTTTAAAGAAAGAATAATTCTAAGAAGGAGTAATGAGAGTAAAAATTAAGAAGCTTTATAGATTATACAAGTCACTGTGGATTGATTTAATAAAGCAACCAAGCCATACTTTTTAGTAGAGCTATGTAGATTATATAAAGTCATATATCATATAGCAATGTCAAAACTAGTTTTGAGCATGATTAAGCAATATATATTAATAACAGGCATCTCAATAATGACCAACTAATTATAAAGAGCACAATGAGATATTACAACGAAAAGTTAGAGCCTAAAAGTGAAGCAAAGTTTAAATTTAGACGAGCTAGCAGTCTCATGTAACAACTTGTTGCTTCACACTCAATTTATAAGCATGTGGCATGCTTGTAGCATATTTCTTTTTCATAATGGAATGCTTGTAGCATACTTGTTTTAGATGGTAGCATGCTTGAAGTATACTTCTTTTTATTTGTGCACTTTTTATGCCTTTTTCTTTTTATGTACCATGGTATGCTTGAAGTATACATCTTTTCAATTGTCTCTTTCTCATTTTTATATAACATGCCAAATTGAGTGATCATAAAAAGATTACAATATGAAACATGTGAGCTTCATAGCCAAGATTTAAAATAAGATTCATAACCAAGCTAATCCTTTGCGATGAACATTGTAGAGTACTATTTAAAAACAATCTAGTCAAAATATTCCGTCATGTCATACTTTAGTTCAATATAGCAAATTAATTATAACTAATCGTGATCAAAGTTACATAGTATATGAGTAAATTTGATAAAGAGAACTCTACAACTTATTTAATTTCAATGGCTTGAACTTGTTGATTTATTTGAGAAGTATAATAAACAAAGCTTCTAAAATTTTTAAACAAGGCCCCCTCAGAATGATCCCATTGGATGACATACCCCCAACTCACTCCGCAAACAGAAGTAAACAGCAGCGCGTTTACTTGGTGTTCGCATGTTTCAAGTGATGCTATTAGTGACGCGTTGCTGTACTAATAGCGTTTCAAGTGACGTGCTACTGGATGACATACCCCACGCGCTACTGGATGACATACCCCAACTCACATGAATGGATGCCATTTTAATTAGCAACAGAAGAACCAATTGTCAATTGAAATGGTGACAGAGACCCCGCATCCTCTATCGCCATATAAAATAGCGACAAAGACTAGTCTATTTAAGGGAAAAAAGTGCTAAAATTCATAAGAATTTGGTAAACAAGAGAAAGAGGGGGAGAAGAGAAGAGAAGAGAGGAGAGGGGAAGAGGAGGAGAAGAGAGCGGGAGGAGTGAATTTTGCATTGAGAGGTGAAATTTCCCCCTTTTTTATAGATTTTATTTTGAAACTATGGTAGGTTAGCAAATAAAATGATTAGATATATAGTTATATTGGATAGTGAATAGATGTGTAAATAATGTTGTTGTAGATATGTAGTTATTTAGGGTAGTCTATGTAGGATGAATTCTTGTATAACTATTAATTTTTTGTAGTCGTAAGTTATAGCGCATCGATTAGTTTTAAAAATATTAGATCTGCTAGTTAGGTCTATTCGGAATATGGAGAGTAGAATATCTATAGGATCCATTTTAACTATGTGTGCTACATAGATGAAGCATGCATGGTAATCTATATTTTTACAAGACATATATTATTGGTTATCTTTCTTTAGGGTGTTGTATGTTAGGAAAATCCTCTTCTATGCAAATTTATTGGTGACTAGCGGATTTATTATTGGGTCTATTTCACATTATTTAATCGAATAAGGAGCTGTCATTAACATCAGATTAGTTATCAAATTGATTGCTATGTATGACTAAACAAGTAGCTTTCAAAATACGCTATGGAGAAGAAGTTCCACGAATGGGTGTAGAAGGAATCGATTTGCATGATTTCCCATCTATGAAGGCAGTCTTTCAAATACAGAGCAGTGTCTATGGGGCACTATTATGAGATGGTTGTACCATTCATTCTTGCTGGATTATGTGTTGCATGACCTGAAGTTGCATGTCATTGCTACCCGAGCAGGACAACACATGTACTGGGAGTTAGTGGAATTAAAAGAACAAAATTCATGGAGCTCATATGTGATATTGGCAAAGGAGCTTGGATAGCCGCTAGTCTTACTGGCCCAAACCTGTGAAGAAGTCCTTCCAAGTTATGTGACGCTGGAAGATGGTATAAGTGGTAATGCTGAAGAAGTTGGGGAGTCTACCCGAAGTGCCCCATATTGTTTGAGTAAGGAAGGGGGGAGGTAGCACAGACTTAGTTGAAGCTGAGACCTTCCTATGGCTGAGGCATAGGAACCCATGGGAATTGCAAATCAAAGTGAGAAGATCGAAACCTTGGTGGAATGGATATAGCTAGAAGACCGTGAGTATGAAGCAATGTCAGGTGATGAAGGTTCTGATGATGAACAAAGTAGAGGTGATCAGGCCATTCTGTCAAAGTGTAACATACACCAATGCAACAAATTAGTAGTGAGTGAAGGTGAGCGGGTGGCTTGGAAGTACTAGTAGAATGAGATTAGACAAGGAGCATTTTATGAAAGTAAGGGGGAGGTGCAGAAAGCAGTCTAGTTTTGGGCAGTGTCACTGAGGAGGACATGCAAGGTAGTGAAGTCCAGCCCATGTGCGTATGACATGAAGTGTGATATAGAGGGATGCCCTTGACAAGTACGTGTGTACCAACCTTTGTGGGACACCTATTGGAAGTGCTCCATAGTCGTTCCACACACGTGCATAGCGACAGAGTACATGCAATCCCATAAATATGTCTTCAGGTTTTGTTGCAAATGTCATATATGGAGAGATTATGGGCAACATAGATTTTGAGCCGCATTTCATTATTCTTGCGGTAGAGCAGAGGTTCCAGTATACAATAAGCTATGCTAACGCTTAGAGGGCGAAGTAGAAGGCACTTGAAGCAAGGTTCAATACGTTCAAAGCTTTTTATCACAAGCTTCCTGGTCTGCTCTAAGTTATACAACAAAGGAATGCTGGGACCCATGTTTGTATTCTAGGACAAGCCTCGAAGTGGTTCCTTGGGGAGATGATACTTAAGTGAGCATTTTTCACTTTTGGTGCATACATCGATCCATACAGACACTGTCGTCTGTTGCTTTGCGTGGATGATGTCTTCTTGATTGGAAAGTACAAGGGCCAGATATTGACTGCAATCACAGTGAATGGCAACAACTAGGTTCTTCCAGTCACACTTACATTCATTAAAAGTAAAAACACTGACAGTTGGTAGTGGTTTATGAAGAATGTGAAAGTGGTGTCGTAGGCGACCGTCCACAGGTTTGCATCATGCATGATCAACATATCAGCTTATTGAAGGCAATTATGTAGCTATAGCAGGGGAAGACGGGCCATATCCATAGCCTAATTTGCAGAGTAGGTAGTACAAGAGGCACATGGGTGCTAATTTTTATAAGCAATTTAGGACCAAGGAGCTGATGAATATTTTCAAGAGGCTTTATGATCAGAATCAAGTAAACAAAGATTGATGCACTATGGAAGGAACTGAATGACCTAACGATGAAGTACATGAGAGAGGCAGCGATTGACAAAAGGCGCCGAGATTTTTTCTGGACCGGGGAGGATCTCTCTAAGAAAGGAAGGTGCCTCGTCAGCTGGCGTCAAGCTTGTCGCCCATATGTGTATGGAGGCCTGGGCATCACTGATCTTAAGCTCGTCGAAATTGCCTTCCATGCGTGCTGGGAGTGGCTGGCATGTACCGATCCATCGCGGATCTGGCACATAGTTCGTTGTCAGGAGGACTAGGCAACTGAAGACTTGTTCTAAGTGTCAACTTCAATCCTAATAGGTGATGGCTCCTCAATCGTCTTTTGGACTAATAGATGGCTGTGCGGTCAATGTATCTGTGATCTAGCTCTAGCGATTTGGGAAAGGTGAAGAGCCCCTGTAGGATGCTGACCACGGTAAAGGAAGCTTTTCTCAACAACAAGTGGATGTTAGACCTGCACAGACCCTTCAGATTGCAAGCCATAGCAGATTTCTTTACTTTGAGATTAGCCCTCGATCATGTACAGTTACAACAAGGTGTCATGGACACTTTCACCTGGCGCTAGACCTCTGATGGTAAATACTCATCCAAGTCGGCATACACTGCAATGTGCCAAGGCACCATCTTCCTACCCTGCGCCAAGAAGCTTTGCAAGAGCACAACCCCCCCTCAAAGCAAAGGTCTTCACTTGATTGGCACTCAAACAACGGGTTTGGAGTTTTGGACCTTCTCTAGGCTACGTAAATTTAACATCCTAGCCCCTTCAAAATGCCTCTTTTATGACCAGGAACCGGAGACAATCGATCACCTTCTTATTGGTTGTGTCGTGGCTAAGCAGATGTGGCTTACCATCTTCTCCTGGCTCTCCCTCTGAACTTCCTACCATTTCACCGAGAACACTCTGCAGGACCACTGGATAGTCACCCGCGAACTTGCCCTGATCAAAGAGAATAGGAATAGATTCTCTGATATTCCTGGCGGCCTGGATGATTTGGAAGGAAGGAAATAGGCTTTTGCATGATCACAACCGCTTTAACGTCCAAGAGTTCGCTCTCCGCATCAAACAAGTCTATGATTGGTCGTTTGTGCCAAAATCTAGGCTGCTCGATCTTCTTAGCCATGATCAGCTTGGACAAATCCCCGCACCCCCCCCCCCCCCCAAAAAAAAGCTAATGTGTCTCAGTAGTAGTACTAGTCGTTCGCCGCATGTAATCCTCTAATCTGAGCTCAACTATTCTCCTTGGCTTCTTAGCCAGTTTTTTTATCTACCTTCTCTTAATAAATAAAATGTAGTCCTCCTGTATTTTCGAGGGGGAAGAAAAAGCCCTCGGCGGTGAGATCCATGGGGTGAGCTTGGTCGCTTGCTCCTGGTCACAAAATAAGTGAATGACCGCGGCGAACCACAGCAAGAAAGCTGCCGCTTCGATCACAGATATCATGTTACGGGCAGTGATCAGCCTCTGCACGGGGTCGTTCAAGCCGCCGATCGGTTCGGGACTCCGGAGCGTCGTCGTCTACGGCTGTTTTCTCCATGGCTATAGTTTCGCACGAAATTAGGAGGTGGCCAACAAGACGCACGTGGGAGGGAGCTACGGAGAACTATATAGTTCAGATACATTTAAGTCACGTAGTCGCAAAAAAGAAAGATATATATGTCACGTATCATATTTCTAATTGTGCAAGCCGGACTGGTGTCCTAGTTCTTCACGCTCATTCGTGGCTCTCAGCTAGTACTCAGTAAAAGCATTAGCATCCACAGGTTAAGCGCTGCATTCTATGCAGTAGAACGCTGGACAGAACAATAGTAACAGTCCTATCTACTGGTTTCATGACGGTAAAATAGACAGCCTGAGCACGGGAGAACTGACAGTAATCGCATCTCAATAGCTGAAAACAGCTTAGCTTGTTCCGGCCAGCCCAAAATGCTGCGCTGCCCCCATCAGCGAACCCCTCTCAGGCTCTTATCCTCCCATGGACCACAATTTTCAAGCAGGATGAATATACCCCTGACCACGAGGCAAACTAACAGATGGCACAATGGCAAAATAATGCTGGCAATATGGAACACCACCATAAGTTGACCAATCGAGCATAGGCATAGCGAGGAATGTTCATCAGCCCCAATATAGCAACAATGAGAAAAAAAATACAAATAAAACTATATCCAAAAATTGAATCCCCCACTAGTTCCAGAAAACCCACTCGATGACGACACAGTGCAGGACCACAGATGCTTCACTCCACTCGTGGAATCCCAAGAATATTGAAACTTCAAGCAATTCGCTGCGACTTGCACTCAGCAGGGCCTCCCCCTGCAGCAGCTCCGCCGGACTTCTGTTCAAGGTAGAAGAGGAAGAGCAACAATCATAAGAAACAGAAATTTGAAGTGTCAACAGCATGTAAATATAGGAGAATCATCCCAAAATAGAATGAAGCTTCCAAACCTCATCATCTTCCTCGTCATCATCCCCTAGAATGGCTTCATAGTCCTCATCTTGAGGAGCCTCTCCAGTGAACCATGAAACAGCATGTGGGATAATCTTGTCCCTAATAGTAGATCTGACAATAGGACAAAGTTCATTCAGAACCAAAAAAAAAAGTACGCTATTTCACAAATATTTCAAAGAATCGTATACTTCGGTATGGCGCATAACAAAATAGCATAGCATATATAAAATGCAAAGAACAAGTGAATTTACCCAATGTCAGTCTTGCTCCATTTGGTTCTGCAATTGTTCAGCCTGTTGAGAGAAGTAACAGATAAAACGGTCACAAAAATGACACAAACTCTTTAGCGTTAAGGCATATCCAAAACTAAATAACCTTGTTCAACTTATGGTATCCTCATCAATCTCTTCATCATCATCAGGAACTTCTTCAGTCTTTGTGATAGGTTTTGTGTTCTTCGAACCCTTCTTTGGCATCTTTTTTAATACCTTTTGTCAGACACTTTCCTGAATGCCATTCAATTTCAGTCCTGAAAAATAAAGCAGTTTGCCAAATATGAGATGCTGATGAAATCATTTTTGCTCAACAACAAAATAGAACTTTGCAGGTACAAAATGATCACATACCCAACTGCTTTCTCTAGAATGGGTTCATCTTCATCAATCATGTGATATGTTTTAGTCAGCACAGAATTTTTGAACAAGGGATTGGTATCGAAGAAAAATTCAATCTTGAAACCCTTTGGATCATCAATTCCGCACCATTTGATGTCCTTGAGGTACTTCAAAGCTTCCTCATCCCTCTCCTGGATCTAAACTCAAGAAAGAAAACGAGTGCTTTACTAAAAGAAGCATTGGCAACAAGGAAATAAATGCAGTTCACAAATAAACAGACTAAAGTTCTAGTATGAACATCAAACATTGGCAGCTAAGAACAAATCTACAAAATAGTATGGCCTCACCTCCTCGGCCAGGATTTCATTGTTCTTCATTGCATTAAGCCAGAAATCTGGAACACCCTTTTCCTCTGGAGGAAAGCATTAAGAACAAAGTTCTAGAAATAATCAATTTTGTTTTACCACTAACCTGTAACATCCCAAATTTTCGCCTTCTGTAAAAATTTAATTTCAAAATTTGGATGGATTTTCTGTGTAATCCTGGAAATTAATCTCAATTCCCAATTCAAAATCGAAATCCGAAATTCAAATTTCCAATATCTGAACATAATTTCTTTCTTCTAGGCCAAGCTATTTTATTTTTTCCTTGGCATAGCCCAATTTCTTCCCGCCCAAGCCCATTCTTTTTCCTTTTCCTTTTCCTTTTCTTTCCTTTCTCTCTATACTTCCTTTCCTGGCTGCTTCTCTGTTCGACCAAACAGCCAATGCCAGGGCAACTGAACGACAAAGCCGCCCAGGCCATTGAACCAAGCCACCCTTCCCCTTCGGGCTGCATGAAGAATGTCATGAATTGTGTCTGCAATATCCCTTTCCGTTTCCTTGCTATTTATTCCTTCCGTTTCCATTTATTTCTTCAGTTTCCAAATCGAAGCCAAAACTGACGCCATTCATTCCGCATCAGTATCCATCTCCGCCGAGTCTTTGAATACGAACCTTGTGACCTCTCTCAACCCCTTCACCACTCCCTCATACTCTCCTGAGCTCTCGTGCACCATCGTTGCCGCGAGCCCGTCATTCCCGAAACCGACCCTCGCCCCGACACACGTTCCAACCACTCCAGTGAAGTTTTTTGAAATTCATTCGCATCATATTGTGTTCCCAAGTCTCATCAACCATCATCTCAAATTAACGTGGTTTTCGTGCAGGGAATCGCCGTGAATCAAGTTTTTCCCAAAACCGGCCGAAATCACCTTTCACTATCGATTAGTCGTCTCTGGTGAGCCAAATTTCAATTCCTCGCTCCTACACCATCTCCCCTACATGTGCCATGCATCAATTCGCCCAATGAATCACCGAGGAGAGTCATTGCCGGTGCCACCTCATTTGTCATCTCATCGCCAGTCACCGTCGCAAGCCAACTCCGGCCAAGCCGACCCCATCGGAGTGTTCCCCATGCAGAAGTTGTGCCCATGCTCGCGTAAACCATCACCAGAGGGCCGCTGTCGCTGTGCAGCCCATCACTCCACGCGCCGCCATCAGCCATGTCTTTCCCGAGGAGCCCTTGACCCACTTTGGGCCTTAGGCGCGCTGCCGCTAGAGCCTCCCCTAGAGCTCCTTTGTTTCTTCCTTCAAAGCGCTTCTATTCCTTCTCGAGTCTATGACAGCAAGGGCCCACTTGTCATCCTCCATATTTTCAAAAATCAACTATAAAAGAAGATTCTAGAGAATATTCTCTCATTTCTCTTTTTCCAAAATTTATCTCTTGTTAAAACTTCTGATAATTCGTTCTCCATCGTCCGAACTCCAAATCGAGTGATTCAAATCCTAAATTCATCTAAATTCCTAATCTACCTTCTAGTATCTATTTTGTATTTTTCCTGATTTTATTTGTATTTATTTTTTGCGTTCTCATTTTGCGACGTAGTTGAAGATTTTTCCCAACTACTAGAAGGAAGCACCAGCCACCGTCAATGAAGATAAGTCTTCCTTGGTCATTTGTACCCATGTTTATAAAATTTATTTTACTATTTTAAAATTTAAATGCATTGCTATGTCACATAAAATGATAACTTCCATTTTAGGGTTGTTAGTTAATTCAATGTTAATTAAACCGTTAATTAATGTTGATATCCATGTACCATTATCACCTTTCTTATATCAGTATTAAAGTTATATAACTGTTTGATTAATTTCAGAACGGTAGCAATGCTTAGACAAGCCAGTCAGTTATTATAATCTCAATACTGAGACAAGAATAACCTAAGATGACAATGATACATGGATATCAATATCAAATGAGGGTATAATCAACATCGGATTAACTAACAAGCTTAAGACGAAAGTTACCATTTTATGTGAAATAGAAATGCATTATAAATTCAAAACAGTAAAATATATTTTATAAACATGGGTACAACATGATCAAAGAAGATTTTTCTTCGTTGACAGTTGCTGGGACTTAAACCTGCTAGTAGAGAATATCTTCAACTACGTCGAACACTACGTGTAAAAAGAGAACGCAAAAAATAAACAAATAAAATCAGAAAAATACAAAATAGGTACCGAAAGGTAGATTACGAATTTAGATGAATTAAGGAATTTGAACCACTCAATTTGGAGATAAATTCTGAAAAAAGAGAAACGAGGGAATATTTCCTACAATCCTCTTTTATGCCTGATTTTTGGAAATATGGAGGATAACAAGTGGGCCCCTGCTGTCATAAACTCAAGAGAAGGAATAGATGAGTTTTGAAAAAAGAAACAAAGGAGCTTAGGGGAGGCATAGGCGGCTCTGGCGTTGGCGAACGACGGCATGGCCAAGGCCCAAAATGGGTTGAGGGCTCCTCGGGGAAGACATGGTCATCAATGGCGCGGCCAGCGGGGTCTGGCGACGGCGGCACATGGAGCGATAGGCAGCACGGACTGCACAACAACGACAGCCCTCCGGCGACGTCCAGTGACAATTTGCACCGGTGGGGTCGGCCTGGTCAAAGGATGGCCGAAGTTGGCTTGCGACGGTGACCGACGACGGCAAATGAGGTGGCACCGGTGACAGCTCTCCTTGGTGATGCATTGGGTGAATTGATGCATGGCATATGTAGGGAAGGTGGTGGAGATGGTACAGGAGTAAGAAATTGAAAGTTGGCTCACCGAAGACGACGAATCGACGGCGAGAGGCGATTTCAGCCGGTTTTGGGAAAAACTTTATTCACGGCGATTCCTTGCATAAAAACCAAATTAATTTGAGATGAAGGTTGATGAGACTTGAGAACACGATATAACGTGAACGGATTTTGAAAAACTTCACCGGTGTGGTCGGAACGCGAGTAGGGGTGACAGTCGATTTCAGGAACGACGGGCTCACAGCGAAGACGGTGCACGAGACCTTGGGAGTGTTTTGAGGAAGTTGTGAAGCGAGGAAATGCAGTCACAAGGCTCCAATTTGAAGGCTTGGGTGATGGGGAAACCGACACGGGGTCGACGGTCGTCGTGGAGATAGTTTCTTCAGTATTCAATTTTGGAAACTGGCGAACAAGAAACATAGGAATAAATGGCAAGGAAACAGAAAGGAATTGATTGTGAGTGCAATTAGTGATGTTCTTCATGGATGCACGAAGGGGAAGAGCGGCTTGGTTCAATGACCTGGGCGACCGGCAGTGCTCAGTTGCCCTGAAGCTAGCAGTTCAGCTGAACAGAGAAGCACCCAGGAAAGGAAGAAGAGAGAGAAAGGAAGAAAAGAAAATAAAAGGGGAAAAGAAAAAGAATGGGCCTAGGCTGGAAGAAATTGGGCTGGGCTCAAGGAAAAAGAAAATGGGCTTGGCACACAAGAAAGAAATTATTTTCAGATTTTGGACTCGGATTTTCAATTTTGGAAGTTTGAATTTGAATTTGGATCGGAATTGGGAACTGAGAGTAATTTCCAGGATTACGCAGAAAATCCAAATATTTGAAATAATTAATTTGAAATTAAATTTTTAAAGAAGGTGAAATTTGGAATGTTACAAACCCCAGACATGCCCAAAAATATTGTATGAATAAAAAATATATCACCTTTCTGCTCTGCAGAGGTCCCATCCCCACCTTGTATGATGCCCTCTACCTCAACCACGCCAGTAACAATTTCGCAACGCTGCAATTTTTCAGGAACAACAAAGTCATATTATACAGCACAGCTCATTTAAACAGAACATCTGCAACATTGCAGACAGGTTGCTGTTATATTATGTGGATTACAGAAACTAAAATAAACATCCTATGTTAAACTATGCTAATTGAATAACACTGCTATTGTAGCAGCTGTACTTGTTTGTGATAATTCAAGATGAGTTTCTTTACAAAAGTGATGCATGAAATCTGTTTGAAGGGAAACAAATAGAGTGGGGAAGACCAAATCGGCATACATTACAACACAAAATTCACCAATGACTGTGATGAAATATGTGCTATACCTTTGAGTAGAGTGGTTCATAAATCTTCTGATATTTGGCTTCTAAAGCAAATCTTTCCTCAAAGAACTTTGCGTCAAGTTCATCATGTTGGCTCTGAAACATGCAAGCATAGGTCAGAAATCGACAAGGCATAACTGGGATATTCCATTTTGGACAATGTACACTAGCACTTCACATTACATGTGATTTACCATCACATATAGCTTTACACAAACTCTTCAGTATATTTAAAGAATACAGAAACCTAAAGTCCAATGAATTCAGAAGCATTGCAAATAGGAGCATACACTTCACAATCATCAACAGTATCAATTGAATTAAACCATAGCCGGTATGCTTCTGTCTACAAGACCAGGCAGGTCAGGCTATCAAAAATAAAATTTTTTACTGATGTAGCCTTTTCTTCTAGAGTAGGATTTATAATCAGTACTGACTTATTTACAGAGTGAATAACCATCAATGTAAACAACTTCTCTCCAAACGAGAACTTCAAAAGACATGGTGTGATATTTGGGGCACGTCCCGCTTTCTACCAAGCTTTTTACAGTTTTGAAATTAGCACATTTGGAATGAAGAGGGTAACTAAATATAGCAGAGACAATCGACTAAACGAAATTAAAAGTTGATGGATTTGAGCACCAGCAAGATAAAAATATTCCTCTTCAAGAAACCAAGGAAGATCCCTGAGATGTGAGCATAATGCGAGAACATACCGGCGGATCAAGTTGTAAAAAACTAAAAACTAAAAGCATGTATCCAATATCTTGCATATTTACTTTCTTATGATACAAAACCATGAAGAATGAAGCACCCGATCCAGCAAGATGCAGTTACTGAGTCCAAAGCATACAAGACAGCACCAATCAAATCATGCCACAAATATCACCGTAAAAAAAAAGCAACGAGGCGGGGCAGGGGGGCCGAGAGCTCACCAGCCTCGCCGGGGATGGCGGCGTCGAGAGAGGAGAGGGTCAAGCGCCCCGATCCCACCCTAAGAGCTGTAACGCCCCGTTTCCAGGGGCGCGTACGGACACGACATTCTGCAACTATTCACGCATGAACAGTTATGGAACATCGCGTAAGAGTATACCATTGCATGCTTACAACAAAAGACCAGCATATATTTTACATATGGAATAACATCCAGTTTTTGACACCGGGCGTGCAAGCCCAAAGCATAATTACATTATAAAAGACTTCCAGAATCCGCTTGAGCGCGGCGAAGACCTAAAGCCACGGGTCATCGTCGAAGAAGAGATCCTCCGGGACTTCCTCAACGGGGAGACCTTCACCTTCGTCTTGATCCTCTAAAAAGTGGATTAAGCAAGCCGTGAGCCAAACGACCGGCTCAACAAGTCCCAAAGGGACCTTAACTTACTACATGCACGGAACATCCAAGGAAGGGAATATACTTGGTTTATTACATTTGGTGGATGCAGTTTTATTTGCAAACATTTTAATAAAATGGACCCAAAACTACTTCTTAAGATCTCAGGGGTTTTCATGAAGAGTTAATTAACCAACTAGTCAAGTTAAAGTATGTACAAAACTACTTAAGCTTCGCTGCTGAAATCACCCAAGTGACACAGCTCCAATAACCGGGAGCACGGCGTATTCGAATACCATTTATTTGACTCTGCAGAGTTGCCCAACTTTACCCACACGCATCCTTAACCCTCATGACTGAGTTAAGGAACCGGGTCTTTTCGCTGCTCAACCCTTGGTATACACTCCACCCGATAGATAATAATCCCGCACATCCTCGGGAGTCCGCTGGCCATCGCGGAACGCCGATCCCGAGTTGTGGGGACCTATCGTTGTCTTGCTCCGACTCCCAATGCGGGGTTTCACTTAAGTTGAGCAGGTACTAAACTAGGGTTGACAAGTCAACACCTGCGGTTGAGCGATCACTATGACATTTGCTCAGCGTAAGGGTTTCAGTCCTTATATTTTCACATGGTCCGCAACCTTACCAGGCCCGCGACCCAACCTAGGGTGAGCGGTGGGCGAAAGATCCGTCTTGCGGCGCACCACCACCCCCCTACCTTCAATCCTAGGGTAAGAGATGGGCGGATAATCCGTCTCGCGGCGCACCACAACCCCCTTACCCTACCTCGTGCACGCATGCACTCTCCGCTCTAGGGCACGGTGTCCCATACCACCCTACCCTAGAGTCGGGTTTGCAAAACCTATTGGCCCGCAGCCACAACCTTATTAGTGTAAGACTTTGCATGGTAATAGCAGCCTACAATTATCTAGATTAACATATAATTATTCTAGGGTTAACAAAGGTATGGCTACAAGTTTAACATGACATTTGTCGGTGGTAGGTTTAACTACATAACATGTCATTCTAAACATTTTATTTTATTTTCGAACTAACATTTCAGAACTAGCTCAATGCAAATAACATATTAACATAATTAAACATCATGGGATACAACATGATTAAAGGATTTGGGACTTGCCGTCAATCAGGATGATCTCTGCTAGCTCGAACGAAGAACCACCGGGCTCCTGAGACTGCACCTGGGCTTCCGGAACCTCCGACACTAGCGCAAACACACAAAATAAATTAAATTCCAGCTTGAGACTAATCAAGCGAGGGAAAATAAACTAATTAAAAAGGAGTAAAATGCATAAATCCTTCAAATGGAATTTTATGAATTTATCTGGGATGATTTTGGTGGAATGGAGGTCACAAATGGGTCTAGAATATTATTTGGAGCAAAGTGGTGAAATTTGGGAATTTTTGGGATTTTCTGTGATTTTCTAGGATTTATTTGGATTTTCTGGTATTTTAGAAATTAATAAACCGAGGAAAAATCGATATGAACAGTAGTCGGCCCGGCCACTTGCTACGATGCGGCGGCTCGGGAAACGGCCGCTTGGCGCGCGGCGGCGCGCCCAACGCGCCGCAGCGCGCACGCGAACGATCAGGGCCGAGGATCGCGCCCCACACGCCACGCGCGCTCGGGATGGATGCGCGACGCGCGTCGCCCCGACGGACGGCGCCCGTCGCGGGGCGGCGCGCGGGAGGATCCGACGGAGGCAAAGGAATGCGGTTAAGAAGATCGGACGGCGATGGGGAGACGTCCATCCGACGCTCGCGGACGAACGGCACCGGTTGGGAAAGACGGCCGAGATGCGGCCACGTAGCGGGGGAGGGGTCTTCTTCCTCCTCCAGCCGCTACAGTGCTCCAGCGGCAGAGCCAAGGCGGTGACGGCGGCCCGGGCGCTAGGGGCTCGCCGGCGGTAGAGGAGGGTGCCAGTGGGTGGAGCGGAACACGGGGAACCCATTTTGGGGTGTTGGAGCTCAAGGAGACCAAGGGAGAAGGCAGTGGACGGAAAGGCGAAGCTCGGTTCTCCGACGGCAATGGAGGTTACCGGGGGCGGATTGATCGAATCGGCTGCGGTTACATGGTGAGGGAAGTCTGGGGCTCACATTGGCGGCGTTGGTTTCGGCGGGGAAACTCCGAAGTAGCCTAGCCACGGAGAGGGTGCGGCGGCGGAGAGGTAGCTACGGTGCCGAGTCTCCTCGGGTGATCACCTGCCAAAGGGAGTTTACCAAAATGCTCAGTACACCGAGGAGATGCTCTGGGAAGAAGTAATTGAGAAATGGAGGATGGGAGCGGGGGATTGACTCCAGGGGTTCGTCGGCGCAGGGGGAGAGGGCGGCGGCGCTCTGGGCGACGGGGCTCCAATCGGGCGCTCTGAGAGGTGGCTGGAAGAGGTAGGAGGCGACTGAAAGCGGTGGGGGAGCTCAGGAAGCAAAGGAGAGGAAGTGGCAGGGGAAGGGGGCTTTATACCCGCGCGGAGGGAGGGGCGATCCTTCGGGGAGAAGGCAGCAGCGGGCTCTGGGCGACAGGAGGGGACGGGAGCCGCCGCGGGCGCAATTCCGCATGATGGAAGGGGCGGGGTGACGACGTCTCGCACGTGGTGGCGACGCGATGGGAGCAGTTGAGCTACAGCCGCGCGCGAGAGAGAGGAGAGGCGGCGACCGTCAGGTGGGGCCGGAGCTGGGGCGGGCGACGCGGCGCGAGGGCGACCACTCCTCCGACCGGGGCTGCGGGGACGGCGCGCGCGCGGAAGGAACCGGGCGGCGCAGGACGGAGTGCGACGCGCAGCGCACGCGCGTCTTGCGAGGGGCTGGCGCTGCGTCCGAGGAGCGGGGAGGCGCGGGCGAGGGAAAAGCGGGGTCGGGGCGGCGCCAACGCGGGAGGGAGAGCGGGAGGCGCCGGGAGGAGGGAAAAGCGGAATCGGGCGAGGCGCTAAACAAGGGATGAGGCGGCATCGCCCAGAAAGGAAAGCGGAGAGAGAGGAGACTTTCCCGAAAAGGAAAGTTTTCGAATTTCACTCAAAAATGCAGCAAAAATTGAGAAATTTTATTTTGAATTTTTCCTGGGCTTTTCAAGAGCAACTTCAGCAGGGCCCTCAAACAAGCCTCTAAACTAAAATTTGAGGGTTGAGGACAAAAACACAGGTCCAGCAGGGCCCCTACTCAGGCCCTCAAAAGTAGGAAGCCCTCTACTTTTGACCAGTGCCCGAGTAGGGGCCTCGCTGACCTGTGTTTTTGTCCTCACCCTCAAATTTTGGTTTAGGATGATGAATGGGTCCCACATGGCGTTGTCTATTAGGATGAATTTGAGGGCCCTGATTTGAGAGCTGTTGCTGGAGTAGATGCAAAAAAAATCAAGCTCTCAAATGTTAGGAGAGCCCTCAAATCAAAAATAGAGGCCTTGATTTGAGGGTTTCTGCTGGAGATGCTCTAACAAATCAAACGGGGAGGAGTTCCTCACGCCTCCGCCCTGTATTGGGAATGGGGACCAGTTGGACCCGTTACTTACTAATGGGTAAGTACGCTAGTTAAAAACTAGTTATAATCAACAATAATATAATGATCAAATTAATAAAAAATGTACAAACCCGTTGCAAAATGCAAATAAAAATACAATACCATTGCCATCCCTGGGTAGGACTAGGAGCAAGTGCTTGTCTCGCTTTATGCTTGTTTAGTTGGACAAACCACTCTCTGTTAGAAAGATTGTGCCTCGATGGAAACTGACCAGCAGTGCAGTATCCAGGAAACAAAAGAAAAAAAAAGAACAAATGTTCCACACTACCACGAGCAAAAAGAGCAAATGGAGTACGAGTTCTGCAGAGGGTTGGTTCGCTGATTTCGTTTGCGAATGAGCGATGAGCAGTTTTGCTGCGCGGCAGGCGGAGGGAGAGTTTGTGATCTTAAAATTTCTGTTATAGTCCTTTGATTTTTAGATAATTCTATTAACATTAGAGCTATTTCACCTCTCTCATCAAATATAATTACATTATATAATTACACTGTATAGTTTAATCTGACCTCCCGAAGTCTAAATTCCTGGCTCCTCCCCCTGGTTGTCATTGCCCAATCACTACTACAGAAAGCTTAATACTAGACGGCCAATCACAGACGGTTTTGTCAAACCGTCTGTGATTGACACTCACACATACGGTTTTAATTTGGACACCGCTCGTGTTAGTGGCGCCGATAAACGAGTATCACGATTTGGTTCTTACCGATGAACCGCCTCGTGATACTAAAGTATCCTGACGGTTTTTATTAAAAACCGCCTGCGATAATCTGGGATTATCACGATGGTTTTTATTAAAAACCGCTCGTGTTGTGTAGACTATCACGCACGGTTGTTGTTAAGAACCGTCATTAATGTTCCTGACGGTTTTAATAATATCCGCCTCGTGATGACCCTTTGTCTGTCATATTCATTTCATGATCGAGGTTAATATATAAGTACACATTGCTTCTAATAACTTAACTACGTAACTCATCGAGACAAGAGATCACAAATTAAAGGCAAATTTATTAGTTTCAATTAGATGCAAATTTACTACAAATGTCGCATGTAAAGAATTTCCCATTGTAATCTTTTGGGCTTCGTACGCTTCTTCTTCGACTTTGGGACTTGGAGGATCAGCGGCTGAATTCTCGAACGCCGTTAAGATTGCCCTTGTCCTCGGCACTTCCTCCTCCAGCCTGGGAGGACGTCTGCTTTTGCTTGATCGGCAAGGCTATCCATCGCCTCCAATGCGTGTAGAGCTTCTTCCGCATTGCGCATTGTTGTGGAGAAGAACCGGGTAAGGGCTGTTTCCCTTTCTTGAGCGGCGGCGAGACGCCTCCGTCGACGGCGGATGATCGTGTCGAGCCGACGGATGCAAGAAAGTCGGGAAGGAGAGCGGGCGTGTGCGGAGAAGTCGCTCTAGATGCAAATTGCTGGCGCTCGTAAGGTTCCTACGAACAATTCTTGATGAACAGATGAGAGGAAGGAGATGATCACAAGAGTAGTAGAAGCCATATTGTACAACGTACGTAGAAGAGACCTGGATTAGGCACGCATATTTAACCTTTAGCACAGACGGTTCGTATACCCAAACATTAATGATATAGACACTTCGTATAACGATCGAGAGACGTTAATTAGACGATCGAAACACGAAGCGTTCTGGCAATGGAAACACGCGCGAAGCGTTCTGGCATGAAGCTTATGACAGACGGCTTTTTATAAATAACCGTCTGTGATAATATTTATCACAGACGGTTTTAATAAAAACCGTCATTATAAGTTAATTATCACGACGGTTTTAATTAAAAGCGTGCGTGATAATTCCTGACAGTTTTAGTTAACAACCGCTCGTGATAATGAGTAAGACATTTATTGCGCCGCTCGCATCGCATCTGTCTTTATTTCGATCCGATCTAGCCATCTGCTGCGCACTTTTCACTCGGGAGGAAGCTAGGCGATTTCGGACGCTTAATTTGGTGGGAAGAGGCGAGATTGAGCTTTGAATTAAGATTCGACTTTCACGATTCTTTGTAGATATGGTTAGTAATGAAATTTATTTTTTCTTTAATTGCATTACAAGTTAGGTCTAAGTAATCCATCAGTGGTTATTGAAGATGGTTAATTTGCAAAATTGTTGGTTATATAATAGCTGTTGTGTTTGTAGTATGAATTGAGCTTGCAAATTAAGTCTCAATATAATAAATGTGGTCGGTATATATGTAGTTATAATTAGTTAATCTAGATTTTAATACTAAGTTGTTATATATGTACTTAACGTAGAACCGAAGCTGGATGTATGCCGCGAGCCGTGTGAGTGAACAGTACATCAATGGCGTTTCTGCTTTTATAAGAGCCGCGAGGAGGATATGTTGAATAAGGGGTGGAATATATGTACCGTCCATGCATCGATCGAGAATTTGAAGATGTTTAAGAACGAGAGCAAATTGAAGCGCACTTGATTCGGAGGGTTTCAAAAAGGATTATACGTGTTGGACCAGTCATGGCGAAGTGAATGATCATATGCCGCGGATGACATCGCGGTGAAGTGAATGATATGCCCCGGATGACATCGCGATGAAGTGAACGACATGCCGCGGTGATGTCGATTGTGGCTCGGATTCGGATAGGTTGCACGATGATAACTGGATCGGATGCTTCGCGATGTAGAAGAGAACTATGATGAGAGAGAGTATGTTAAATTCCGTGGCTTGATGGAGGACTCAGAGAAACCTTTGTACACGGGCTGCAAGTACACGAGGTTGTCGGCCGTGCTTGAACTGTTGAAATTGAAGGCAAGCAACGGTTGGTCCGACAAGAGTTTCACGGCGCTGCTAGGTCTTTTAGTGGACATACTTCCGGAGGGAAATGAGTTGCCTAAAACCACGTATAAAGCCAAGAAGGTTCTTTGTCCGTTGGGAATGGAAGTAGAAAGAATACATGCATGCCCGAACGACTGTATCCTCTACCGTAAAGAGTATGCAAACATGCATGTATGTCCGGTGTGCAATGCATCCCGATACAAACGTAGCAATCAATCAGATGATAGCGAGGGAACAGAGGCGAAGAAAGGACCTCCTACTAAGGTGGCATGGTATTTTCCTATAATTCCCCGTTTGAAAAGGTTTTTCCAAATCCAAAGGAGGCAAAACTGCTGCGTTGGCACTCGGAGGAGCGCAAGAAGGATGGAATGATAAGACACCTTACTGATTCCGCGCAGTGGAGAAACATCGATAGGAGTTTTGCAGAGTTCGATGCAGAACCAAGGAATATAAGGTTTGGGTGAGTACAGATGGAATGAATCCTTTCAAAGAGCATGAGCAAATGACATAGCACATGGCCCGTGACTCTGCATCTATAACCTTCCTCCTTGGTTGTGTATGAAGCGAAAGTACATTTTGTTGTCGATACTTATCCAAGGGCCAAAACAACTGGGAATGATATCGATGTGTTCCTAGCACCGTTGGTGGAAGATCTAAAAATCTTGTGGAACGAAGGGGTACAGGTATGGGATGCATACAAACGAGAGAACTTCACTCTGTGCTCCTTATTGTTCTGCACCATAAATGATTATCCTGCCTTTGGTAACCTATCGGGCTATAGTACAAAAGGTGCCAAAGCTTGTACTCACTGTTTAGATGGTACCGAGAGTGTGTGGCTGAGACACTCACGCAAAACCGTCTACATGCGTCACCGCCGGTTCCTTCGGAGGGCTCACCCATACCGCAAGATGAAGAAACAATTTGACAGAGATAAGGAAGACGGTTCAGCTCCAAGGCATTTAAAGGGACACGAGGTTTATGATATGGTTAAGGATTTAGATGTTGTTCTCGGAAAGGGACGTAAATTGAGGGCTCATGAGAAGAACACCTGGAAGAAGAGATCAATATTTTGGGATTTACCTTATTGGGAGTACCTAGATATTCGCATCGCATCGACGCGTCATGCACGTAGAAAAGAATGTGTGCGGCAACTTGATTGGTCTCTTCTTGAACATCCGTGATAAAATAAAGGACGGTGTCAACGCACGCTTGACTTGGTGACATGGACATCGTGCCCGAGTTAGCACCGACAAGCACCGATAATGAACGAACGTACCTTCCCCGCGTGTTACACTCTGTCCAAGGCTGAGAAAACAGAATCGCGCTGCTTGCATGGTGTCAAAGTTCCGTCCGTTACTCCGAACGCGTGAAGAAACTTGTTTCGATGCAAGATTTGAAATTAAATGGCATGAAGTTTCATGATTGTCATGTGCTGATGACACGATGCTCCCTATTGCAATTAGAAATATTTTGCCGATCAAAATCCGAGAGACAATCATGAGGCTATGTTATTTCTTTAACACAATTGCTCGAAAGGTCATCGATCCCGAAGGACTAGATGCTCTGCAGACGAGGTGGTGATGACTTTATGTCATCTTGAAATGTATTTCCTCCTTCGTTTTTCGATATCATGGTCCATCTCATTGTTCACGTTGTGTGGGAGATAAAAATGTGCGGGCCGTATTCCTACGTAGCATGTACCCATTTGAGAGGTTCATGGAATTCTCAAGTCCTACGTGCGGAATCGTTCTCACGGAGGCAAGATCGTCGAAGGTTATGCAAGCGAAGAGGTCATTGAGTTTTGTGTCGATTATATGGCTCGATTCAACCGATAGGTGTCCTCAATCTCATCATGAGGGGAGGTCAAGGGTCTAGGAACTATCGGAAGGAAAGCAATCACTCCGAGATATGGACACGTATACTCAAGCCCATTTCACGGTGTTGCAACACATGACTGAAGTGGCGCCTTATGTGGACCAAAGACAAGGATGTGCTTCGCAATGAATCCAGAGCGGCGGATGTTTGGATCATGAGACAACACAACCGTTGGTTCAACCAATGGTTGAAGGAGCACATCGCTAGGAGCTCGCCGAGTGAGACGCTGACATGGTTGGCAAAAGGGCCGACATTTACAGTTGTGACATGGCAAGAATATGACATAAATGGGTAGACATTCTATACGCAGTCTCAGGATGTTAAGAGCAGTAACCAGAACAGCGGTGTCCGCATAGATGCATTCTGTACCGATGGGTCGAGAAACTCGTACTATGGCTTCATAGAAGAGATTTGGGAGCTCGACTATGTGGTTTTCAAGATCCCCTTATTTCGCTGCCGTTGGATGCATCTCCCACAGGTGAAGATTGACAAGTACGGTGTCACGACCGTGGACCACCAACGTGTCGGGTACAAAGACGAACCATTCGTACTCGCCAATCAAGTTGTTCAAGTTTTCTATGTAACCGACCCGGCAAATAAGAAACGCCATGTAGTTCTTCATGGTAAAAGGAGAATTGTCAGAGTGGAAAATGTAGTGGACGAGGAGGAATACAATCAATTTGACGAGTTACCTCCTTTCGGAAATGGCATAAGGGTCGACGATGAACAACGTGTCGAAACTAGTTACGTACGCATTGATCATGATGAAGGGCTAATTTTTAAAGGTAATAATTAAGCAAGTACAATAAGAATGTATATGTGAAAATGTGTGACAATTTTGAGATGTATATGTGAAAATGTGTGACAATTTTGAGATGTATATGTGAAAATGTGTGATGTAATCAATTTTGAGATGTATATGTGAAAATGTGTGACAAAATGTATATGTGAAAATGTATATGTGTATTGGCATTTATGTATATGTGATGTATATGTGTGATGTACATGTGATGGTTGATATGAATGCACTGGTTGGTGTTGTATATGAATGCAATTGTTTGGTGGTGGATATGAATGCAATGTGGTTATTGGTGTTGTCTTAATAACTACAATGCAAAAGCTTATCATGCACGGTTCAACTTAGAACCGTCTGTGATATCAATACCACAGACGGTTCTAAGTTTAAAACCGTCTGTGATAGTATAACTATCACAGACGGTTATAAACTTAGAACCGTCTGTGATAACCTCCCTATATATACCCTCTGGCTAGGGTTTTCCCTGTGCGCTGCGCAGTTATTTGATCTAGATCTAATTAAATCCCGAGCCCGTCGTCGCCTCCGCCTCCCCGAACCCTCGTCGGCCGCCTCCCCGAGCCCCTCGCCGGCCGCCTCCGTCGAGCCCGTCGCCGGCCGCCTCCCGAGCCCCTCGTCGACCCGTCGCGGCCGCCCCCCAAGCCCTTCATCGACCCGTCGCGGCCGCCTCCCGAGCCCCTCATCGAGCCCTCGCGGCCACCTCCTCGACACCGTCGCATTGTGAGCACTTTCGTGATGGACTAGGGTTTTGAGTATTGTGAGCAGTTTCTGTGATGGACTATGGTTTTGAGCATTGTTTACTTCAGTAGCTTAATTAGTTTGCTATTTGGTACATATTACATTGGTACATTGTTTACTGCAGTAGCTTAATTAGTTTGCTATTTGGTACATTGTTTACTGCAGTAGCTTAATTAGTTTGCTATTTGGTACATACTACATTGGTACATTGTTTACTGCAGTAGCTTAATTAGTTTGCTATTTGGTACATATTACATTGGTACATTGATTACTGCAGTAGCTTAGTTTAATTTGCTATTTGGTACATACTACATTGGTACATTGTTTACTGCAGTAGCTTAATTAGTTTGCTATTTGGTACATATTACATTGGTACATTGTTTACTGCAGTAGCTTAGTTTAATTTGCTATTTGGTACATACTACATTGGTACATTGTTTACTGCAGTTGCTTAGTTTACATTGGTACATATTACATTGCTTGTTGTGTTAGTATATAGTATATAGTATAGACACATAACCCCTCTCTCTGTCCATATCACCCCCTCCCTTCTCCCCCTTCCCTCTACTCTCCTCACTTCCTAACATTGAGCATCATGTTTCACTTTTCTTGTTTCCTCATCTTATCATGTTTCACTTTTCTTGCTTCCTCATTTAGTAGCGGGACGGCCAAGATTAATATTGTGCAACCCTACAATTTGATAGCACAAATTAACCAATCAAGGACCACTCTAGTGTATATGCCATATAGACCTTCAAGGGGCATGAAGTAAGTGACACACTCGAGTGTTCCCGTTCAATGAACCGGATACACTAGTTTGTGTCATGTTTCACTTTTCTTGCTTCCTCATTTAGTAGCGGGACGGCCAAGATTAATCTTGTGCAACCCTACAATTTGATAGCACAAATTAACCAATCAAGGACCACTCTAGTGTATATGCCACACAGACCTTCAAGGGGCATAAAGTAAGTGACACACTCGAGTGTTCCCGTTCAATGAACCGGATACGCCAAGGAAGAGGGCTATCGAAGAAGCCTGAGGGCCGACAGACCATCACAGCGGTAAACGCATCTGGGGTCCCTATCCTTCCTCAAAAAGCGGTAAACGCATTTCGAAGCCTGGTCGGAATAGTTGCACGAGAACGAATTGAGATCACATACAATTCGTGGAAGAACGTGCCTGACACTCGGAAACGTGAGCTGTGGACCGAAATTTTGGCATCGTTCGAGTTCCCAGAAGAACACCTATGCGTTGTGCAACGACAAACCTACCTAGCGGCGTGCAAAGTATGGATGAACTTCAAGAGCACATTTGTCAGGAAATACGTGGAGACAGACGAAACGCCTTTTCATATATACCCATTCCTGGAACCACAATGGGAAGAGTTCAAGGCGATGAAGACGTCCGAAGATTTCAAAAGTACAAGTACGGCGCACAAGGCCCTCCAGTGCAAAACACACACCCCACGCACTTGGCACACCGGGTATGCGGGTAAAATTCGCAGATGGAGGAAGGAGGATGACTGGCAATGCACAGACATCGCCCGCCGCTTTCCAATATCCCGATGACCGCGCTCGAAATTGGATTAGAGCAAGGTCATCTACAACGACATCGGGGACGTCTCCTTTCAAACCCCGCACCCAGCAAGTGTCCCAAATACCGTAAGATATCGATAGAACTACGTAGCTTGTCATTACTCCACAACTTCGCATTTAATTGAAATGACATTTTGTGCTCTTGCAGAAGAGTGAGTTTTGAATCTACCCGTGATCATTCCAGGAACAAGGGAGAATGATATGCTCTCCGTGGCCCCGGGAAACAAGGAGCACCGGGTCGCACGAGAGGCCTTGGGCTTTACGTTCCTTGGACATGACTCCGGGATGTATCGGCGTAGGAAGAGAAACAAAGCCGAGCGTGACGCACAGCTACGAGAAGAGATCAAGGAATCTCTTAGAGAGGAGCTATTAGCTCGGATGGCTGATGTAATCGAGAGATGAGGTGCGGAAAGCAGATGTAAAGTCGCAGCCGCTCATCGCCGCTCCGTGCTAGCTAGCCCGCACAACCATCCGAGTAGCCGCACGTCCAATCCGACGCAAACCAGTGCCAAATTTCCTGTGGACGACATCCTCGGTAATAATTATTATCTCTCGAATGCTTGCTCCATTGATAGGCCTATTCGAGTAGCTAATTTTGTATCGTTATGTAGGAGCCTACGGCGCGTGCTCCAAGTGAGATATGACTCCATTCCTTGTACGCCGCTGGGGCCGCATATTCGTGCAGTATCGGGGCCATGGTGCACGGTCAAGCTTTAGCGTCGAGCTTCACAAAAGTTAATGTGGGTGGTGTGTATGTCAATTTTGAGGTGGTCCCGCCATCAAGCCCCCAACGACGAGATCGTGACTCTAGGACAGCCATTGGAACATTCATCCAAAGGCCCAAAAGCGACATCTCCGGAGGCTTCTTCACCGGTGGCAGGACCGAAGTGCGGCGAACCACAAAGAACATGCACCGGTGCCATCTCCACACGGCAAGGCGGCGAGCTACCGCACCGGTGCTATCTCCACGGGTGCTATTCTCGCCAAAGCAACTTGCACCGTCTGTACCATTATAGTCGACTACCATGAAGTCGACCTGCAGTCGAGGCAGTGGCCATGGCAAATCAAAGACGAAGGATGATGACGATATCTCGTACCTGCCATTGGCCCGCAAATTCGTGCTAGGCGAGCCGATGATATTCCCGGAAGAGCACCTCACAAAGCTAGGACTTGGTTGCCAAAGATTCCACACTTGGTATATGGAATAGTCCAATAGACCAGAGGTAGAACGGCGCTTAGGTATCATGGTCAAATTCAAGCCGGAACATTTCTTGCACGAAGTTCAGGATTGTGTCTTCTCGGTTACCTTTGACGATATATTTGCTGTTTTCACGCTCAACGCTCTCGACGCCTCACTCGTTCGATGCTGGATATTGTAAGTCTGTACAATCACAGTCTCTGTTCACGTAATACCGATATATGTCACAATTTGTTGCTTTTCTGTGTATATATATAGATTCATGCCGACAAGCTAGATCATCGAAATCACCAATTGGTTTCTGGACCCACGCTTGGTCGCCATTGATACCATCAACGAGAATGCATCCTTCGCCGAGGACTATATTACAAAAGCAACGCTGGCTCACCGCGATAAGGAATTTGTTCTTATGCCATACAATGAGAACTTCTATTGGATTTTAATTGTAATTATACCAAAATGGAACAAGGCTATATACCTTGATTCTCTAAGTAAGAACAAATCCAAGTACACACTATCGCGAAATACTCGATAGGTAAGTACATTGTACATTGTACTCTTTCTTTCCTTCCGAATGACTAATCTAACTTTTCGAATAACGAAGGTCGCTCGTCACATACGCTCAACAAACAAGTGGCTCGACGACACCGCCAAGCCCTTGAAACATGATCGCAATTTTCGGGTATTGGCTAGCTACACATTAATTAATCATATACAACACTTAGTAGTAATGCCACTTGATTTAACACATTCTATTTTTTGCAGTGCCACCAGCAGCAGCCGGGCAACACGTGTGGATACTACGTGTGCCACCATATGAGACTACTCCTCGATTGTAGCAAGATCTCCACTCCTAAGGTTTGTCAATCTTTCCACATTTATTTCATACATGTCAAGTTTTATATGTGCGCGCGTTGATATTCCTATCGACAGTCGCGCCATCTCTACATCTGCATTGAAACAAATGGCTTTGCAAAAATTCGAGGAGAGATCATTTGGTTTTGTGGAGTAAAGTCGTAAGATCGATGGAGAGTTCCACACCCGAATGATTTTTATTGTATTTCTAAGTGCAAATGCAGTGTAGATCTTTTACAATTGTGTATTTGTTAATGGATATTTTATTTCAATTCAATGAATTGATTTGCGAAATGGATGCTTTATGTTTGTGAAATGAAGTGCCTTGTCTGTGAAATGAATTGAGATGTGAAATGTATCCAAATGAAATGAGATGTGTGAATTGTATATGCTTTATGTCCGTGATTATCTCGCTTGTTTCAGAGGGCATGGCTAGCATTTCGAGGCTAGCCAATAAACGAAATATATTTAGGGGTTGAAGGAATATCACAGACGGTTTTAAGTAAAACCGTCAGGATAGCCGATAATCACGAGACGGTTTTGACCGTCTCGATTATCGACTATCACAGACGTTTTTGAGTAAAACCTGTCGTGATAGCTTATTATCACGCACGGTTTTGACTCAAAACCGCTCGCGATAATAAGTATCACTGCACGGTTTTTAACTCAAAACCGCTCGTGATAATAAGCTATCACGCACGGTTTTACTCAAAAGCGCTCAGTGATAATAAGTATCATGACGGTTTTTAACTCGAAATCGTATGTGATTATCGACTATCACGCACGAGTTTTACTCAAAACCGCTCGTGATAGTCGATAATCACGACGACGTCCGAAACCGCTCGTGATGACCTTCGATTATCACTGACCCATAAATACAGACGGTTCACAAAACCGTCTGTGATGACGTTTTCGAACTGTCTGTGATGACCTATTCTGTAGTAGTGAATAAAATGAAACATCGATCAAGCTTCGTCTGCCTCGTGAAAGAAGCTCACTTAACATTAGGGGTGAAAAACAGTAACGGATAATTCGTTTTATCCGATATTCGTATCCGAGAAAACGCGAATGTGGTAAGTAAAAATCCGTATTCGAAAATGTTCGTATTTGTATTCGAGAATATTCGTATCCGTATTTGAGAATATTCGTATTTGAGAATATTCGTATCCGTATTCGTATTCAAGACTATTCGATCCGTTTCTAGAACCCATGAAAAATTCGTACAAATTTGTGATTCAAAATTTGAATTTAGGTGGTTTAAAACCAGTAACCGGTCAAAAATCGGTGAAAAATTGGCAAAACCGCTAGGAATCCGTTTTATCCGATATTCGTATCCGAGAAAATCCGTATTCAAAAATATCCGTATTCGTATCCGTATTTAAGATTATTCGAATTCATATTCGCTTTAAAAATATGAATTCGTATTCGTATTTTAAACTATTCGACCGTATCCGTTCCGTTTCCACCCCTACTTAGGCTCCGTTTGGCACAGCTCCACCACCAGCTCCTGGAGCTGTTTGGAGCCGTTTTGTGCCAAACGGGGTACAACAAAATAGCTCCACCCAAGGAGTTCCTTAAAACCCGCTGAGACAAAAATAGCTCAGCTGAAAAAAGTAGCTTCACCCTGCTCCACTTGTGAAGTAAAAAAAACAGCTTCACTTATGAAGTGGAGCCGTGCCAAACGGGCCTTTAACATGCACACTCCCCTGCCGTACGGTCGCCGCACTACTGTAGTACTACCACTAGCCTGCAGCCTGCCTCTCACTTCTGATTGTTTTGCGCGAAGTGGGGCGGTCAAGCCCGCTACGGGCTCCCATGTCCCAGCGGTTGGACGAAACTTGGGATGGAGTAGGGATCCGACGATAAGAAATCACATGACACTTTCTCAGCTCCCCTCTGCTGAACTTTGACGAGACGCGACGATCTTGGTCAGGGGGGATGTTGCTGCTGCCCAGATCCGAGTTAAGCACCCCAGTCACTCCACAGGCAAGCAACAGAGCGTCGTGCGCGCCATGCTGCGCTCGCGTTCGTGCAAAGGGCCTTGGCAAGTTGGCGTACGCCGTGAAGAACAGAAGCTAGGAAACGGCGTAGCAGTTACGCCTAGCTTCCGGTCACTTGTTCGGCGTTGAGGTTTCAACTGATGTTTATGGCGAGATACACAGTGTAGGAGCATGTTTGGGGGCTTATATAGACTGGCTCCTCTGAAAAGCTGGGGGTGGAAAAACTAGACCTCAGTGCAAATGCGGTCTAATTTTACATGTGACATACATTCCAATACTCGTAAGCACTGTTTAGAAGGAACTACGCATATGACAACTTGAAGCTCCAAACCAGACAAAGCGTAACATAACATGGCATAGCAATGGACTCAGCTAAGGTCCCATGGATTACTGGACACGCATGCAGCTAGGATCACCGATTCGCCAATACAGACTACAGAGGATATCATAATGTGTAAGTTGTACATTCTGATGCAGTGTTAGCAGGTGCTTTCTTTCAATGAGTTTCAGATTAATAAAATCATGAGAATGAATGGTTTCAGTAGATTATTTCCATAAAATCTCTCACGGGGTTCAATCACAATGTTCTATGAATCAATCAGCACACCAAACCCTTAGTGCAGTATACAGCGAAGACAAACCACCCAATCAGAAGAGAAGAGAATGCTGCCATCCCTATTAGGAAAGGCCAGCCGGCCATTAAAATACCGATGCATGTCACAGTTAGGAAAGGAAAGAACGACCGAACAATAGACATTTTGTCCACCCATTGGCCATGCAACCAAACAAGAGCGGCCACATTCAAAACATTCCACTCCACGGAGCCTTTGTAGGCAAGCCGGTTCAGGCAGTTTGCCACAAATGAGTGGCAGTTGCACGTGAACAGATTGTAGTACTTATGCTGGAAATGTCTCATGCCAAGTTGCAGAGCGTCATCCCAGGAGATTGTTGTTCCAACTTCTGCATGCTTGTAGGACCGCTCACATACGTGTGCCGCAAGATTAACAGGAAAGCAGCACTGGCCATGAACAAAACAAATAGTATGTCAAGAAGAATTCACCTATTTGAAAGGAACCTACTGAAAAATTCAGTGAGATGACAACACAAGTTGATTTTTGCAAAAATAAAGGTTAAAAATCAACAAGATTGTGACATGTGAAACAAATCAAACAATATATACCATCTTTGTCAAAAGAGGAAGCCGCAAGTTCCCCTGAAGGGCAATCTATGGAACGCTGTACAAATTCTTTGTAAATAACACTGCTACTAAAGAAAACAAAAACTGTAATTGATCACAGAACTTCTAAAATGGGCAAATACCACAAAGCTTTGGCTTTTCCCTAGGCCTGCGCACCATCATGCTCTGTCTGCGATAGCTGGCTGGAGTACCAGGTTCAGTGTCTCCAGCTCACATGTTTGATTTTTGCATTATTTTCCACCAGGATCCAATTGTTATTTTAAATAAATAATATTGCTACTTAATGAAAGAACATGTTTCCTAGCTTACCTTTACAAGCACCAGCTTGTAAAATACTCCACTGCTTAAATAATACTAAAGTTGGGTGTTAGCTTGGAAAACATTAAGGGCCTGTTTGGTTGGAGGCTGGAAAAAGCTGCCTGGGTCAGGCATGCATCCCAGGCGTTCGATTTTGGATGCCTGGGGCCAGGATGTGTTGCCTGGCAGGCATTTGCCTGCGAGGCCTCCAACCAAACAGGCCCTAAGTGTTTAAAGAACAGTAAATCATGATACATTCTTTCATGCACGGCAAGTAAATGAAAAAGAATGAAGCGTGCATGTAAATGGAAAAGAATGAAGGTGGGTTGATTTCTTGTACCTCACAGATAAATTTATAAGCTACAGACATAGGAACATACATATCGTTTTGGACATAGGTGCAGTCAAACTTTTGAAACTTTTACTATCAATATCTTTTTAAATATTTAAATTAGATGCACAAAAATCATGTGTAGATTTGTTTCAAAAAGTATTCTCACAATATTATAATTTTATTAGGTTTTATAAATATATTATAATAGAAATTAGTTGTCAAAGTTGTGTTTTTGAGACCATGTCGATGTCCAAAATTACATGCATTTGTGTTCAGAGGGAGTACATGTCAAATAGAATACTGTGAGCATGTCACCTAGGACCGTAGGAGTGTAGAACTAACAGGAAATTTCTTCTCAAAGAAACTAAATATGGATTTATACTAGTTGTGTGGATCCTATAGCTTTTGAGAATATTAAGAAGCAGTTCAGATAGACAAGTACAAGAGGACCGGCTATGTTTGAATTACATACTTCATTCCAAAGAAGAAAATGAAAATATTTGGAATCATGCATACCTTCTTTCTGTCAAGCTGGAGGTACCTGGCAACAGAACCATATGCAAAATTATCCACGCTCACCAAATTTGAACCGGCAAAATCCAAGACTGCCCCATCCTCCTGACAGATTCCAACATGCCCTATGTAAGGAGCAAGCCATGAAACTACAGGAAGAGGAGTCCAGACAATGCAACAAGGGAATGTTGCTCTCTTTGGATCTATCTCGCCAACTGGCCACAGCTCCTGCAGTCCACTATTTGAACTTGCATCCTCATCATCAAAATCAGCTTCAACCTCCATTGACGAAAATACTTTTGGTGACATTAATGATCCTTGTACTTAAACAAAATCAAATGTGAATAGCTTTCATCTCATGATGTTGTCAACATTTTTCTGAAAACAAAGAACCAATAGTTAATATCCCATACTTAAGGACAAAAAAGGTAAATAATTAAAATCACATCTATTTTAGTACTACAATATCTTTGCAAATCCATATGGCAATATAACAATATAAAAAAGTTGAATATGGACATAAAGGTATGAACAAGGGGATACGGGCTAATACTTTTCTGAAACAACTGAACTTCATTACCATCCATTACCAATTCTCCGCGGTGATACGGGCTAATAATTTTGTGAAACAACTGAACTTTGTTACCATCCATTACTAATTCTCCGCGGATCGAATTGTTGCCTACATGGCCATTTATTAGCACATTTAATCTTGTACCAGTGCATCATCTTTTAACCCCCAAAAAGTAGCCTATCTCCTTTTCTACTTTGAGTGGGATGGGAGGGGAGAACTTTGCTATACTTTTTTTTTGCGAGGAAATATTGTATACTACTTTGACAAAAGGAAATATTGTATCTCCAGTGCTTTATTTGTCTAACATGTTAGAAGATCTCTTGAATACGAGATGTTGAATGACAGAAGATCAGGTTGGCAATGAACGACAACGGATAAATGTATCAAACAAGAGTACATTTGCACGTCCAGGAGCCGCGCCTCCTCTTCCCACCCCAAACCCAGCGACTGCCATCGCTTCTGCCAGCTGTTCGACGAAATGGCCAAACCAAATGCAGGAATCGGGCGCGCGAGGGACTTGCTGGGAATGTGCACGAGCCAAGGGCGAGGAGCTTATTACAAAATTTGCGCCTAGCTGTATGAACTAGCAAATCGATTCCTAAACAATTATATCTGCTAATTGCTCAATATCACTGTCTAATTTTCAGGTGGATCCAAACCCGCTAATTGGATTGGGTCGGATACCAAATTACCAAACACAAGCGACTCGCAACAGTCTGATTGCGTTTCGGGATCAACTGTAGCAATTTGCAATTTAAGTTGAATAAATAAACCAAAGCTGGAGCTCCTAAACATATCTAAATTGTCCCTAAAATCCAAGCACCCTAGGCCCTAGCGCAGCATCACGGTATGAACCAACCGAAGCTGGAGCGGAGATCAGGAGAGGGAGACTCACCGGGGGAGCTGGATCGGCGGGATCCGGCAGGCGCCCTCCCTTCGTAATCCGGAGGCGGCGGGGGTCAACTCGAGCAGGGCGCTGCGTCTCGCCGTATGGGTCAAGCGTCGCGTCGCTGCGCGGGGGGTGGGAGGGGGGCTGGGGAGGCGCGGTTATAGAGGAAGGTGGAGGGGTGGGGAGAGGAGAGTAGTGAAAGGTGCATGCACCTGGACCTGAAGTGGACTGGACTCACTGGATGATGGACACAAATGGTAGGCGCACGCGGGCGCTTTGCTTCACCGGCCAGTTTGCTTTTTTTTTTTAGAATGGTAAGTTTTGGTACCGTCCATACCAACGAACCGTATTAGATTTAATATAATAATATAAATATATATTTAAAAATATACATTTGTTTAATTATATGTACATTAAATATCACTTATAATATTATTGTAAATACATAATAGTACTATCAAATATAACATATAGTTCAATAGACAATATTATCAATTCCGGCAGTACCGACTGGTATTTGATCGGTACCAAAGCCGGTATGACCGGTGTTGGCCGTTATTTGGGCCAGTATAGTATAAGACTTGCTTTGTACCTATTCAGGTGGTGGTACAGTATGTATCAATCGGTACAGTTGCTATTAAATCAGTAGCGACAAGCCTGGTCTTAATCACTTGGAACATATCAATTTCTTAATTTTAGTATTATTTTGATTATTTTTAGTTTTTTGTCTTCTTTTCCTTATTCATTTGTATTGTTTGTGGATATGTAACGGTTTTTTCTTATTTTTTATTTTTAAATTGAATAACTTAGAAAAAGCTAATAGACACTACACTGTAATTTTAGCCAAAATCGAACAGCCAAAAACCGAAAGACGCAGCTACTTGGAGCAGGGCACTCCGTTCTTCTCTACTTTTTGGTTCTTGGTTTTTCCCAAGTCAAAATGGTTTTTCGAGTACAAAATCATATGCATTGTCAACGTCTTTGTTGTTTGCTGCCTATAGAAAAATAAATATAAAAATTATCAGCCACAACCTAAAAGATTGAAGCCACATTTACATCCACCCCTTCTGCGTAGCGGGAACTGATAAACTGTCCCATGCGAGGGAGAAGTAGGGTCCATGCTTTTTTGTGGTGGGGAGGGTGATATGTCGATTTGTCCACGCGACGGTGGAGATGGACAGCTACGTGGGGATCGGGATTGGCTCTGTAGGTAGGGGTGGAACCATGTTGTGGGTCCCGCTGTCACAGGACACCGGGTCTAAAAATTTTTTTAGCAAAGATTAGCACTTTCATCCCATGTGTGAACCCATAGGCTAAACTCAGTGCACCCAATTCTTTCCTCGAAACTCAATGAAGAGAGCACTAGCAACTTAAATTTCCAATAGCTAACAGTAGTCCACGAGAAGCTTCCGCTTCCATTAGTCCATAAGACAACTACATCAGACTAAGCCAGCCCTTAGTCAGCATAAGAGAGAACTGCAACATGCCACGACATCCATTTGATGATCCCACGCATGTCACCTTGCAGCAACCCTCGATGCTTGTTTGCCTCGCATGGCCGGTCAGGAGATGTGCAGCACGTCCGCCACGCAGCCATACCCAGCTAGGCAGCAACTAGTCACCGGAGAACGGGAGAAATCGGCGCCACCTGCCATCCTCACCTACCATCTCACCGTGGTGTCACCTGGTCCCTATTACCTCACGCCCTCGCCGACCAAAGAAAGCTTAGATCCATCCGATCAATATGTATTTTACTCTAAATTTATCTTAATTATTTTAATTTGTAAGTTAGGGTTTCAATGTGATGATTATTGATGATTTTTGTCGAATTATAGGGTTAAGACTTTGGGTTTTAATTTTGATTTTTGGAATATCAGCCTAGCTCGTTGCAAATCGAGGGTAAAATTGTAGTATTTGACTGCAATAACAAGTAAGTAAGCCACTGGACATATTTTCTATTATATTATTTTTGAACTATTGAATATATAAATATCTAATTGACTTCTCAATTAATTGGTAATAATTTCATGAATGATATACTTATTTTCTATGTGGAGAAATAAGAATTGACGAAAATTACTAATGATATTATGGTTTGTCGCTTTATGAACTTAAAAGAACGTAAATACTAAAAGATAATGCATTTTAACTTACATTTAATCATTCTACTTTTTTATTGAAAACTTTAAGTAATTTTGTTTTCTTTTAACAGGCCATTGAGGTTGAATGATGTATTTTATTAACGCCGACCAATTTTTGTCTGTAGTTTCGCCCTTGGTTCATTCAGTTTGCTGCAACTAATTAATATTATTATTGGGCTCTTTATTTTGGTAAGTATTTTGATCAATACTTCTTTATTATCATACGATGTCGTCAGTTATGTTAAAGTATTGATGATAAAAATTACCGAATATATAACTATTTAGCACAATATTACTTGAAAACTACAAATGGTGTTATATGTACGGTGAAGTGCTGAACCTCGGTCATTTTTATTCTAGTTTCATTCTAGGCATGTAGCCGAGGGTTCCATAAATTTGGTTCCTACTACGACTCTACGTACACTGCATATGTGCAGACAGTTGATCGATGGCCTTCAATTGTGCCTATGCCACAGTTGCGGGTGTGCATCCCCTAGTTAACAAAGGCACAATGCAAAATGGCATAAGATGTCTATGACACCCAGGTTCTCTGAACCATTTCCTGTTGGAGTTTCAGCTCATTATAGTTACTGGCACGATCATGTTATTTTGAGCGTAATGATACGATCATGCTGGAACTGCTGCTTAAAAAGTCACAACCCTTGCATAATTCGAGATTACAAGTTGGAGTAAAAAACAACCTTATATGTATATCCATCTAATAAATGGAATGGCTCCGGAAGATGTTGCTATCATATTTGTACAAAGAGAAGGCGGATAGTGATGTAATGAATAAATGTGGTACGCACGCCGATTAACAAAGGGTGGGCACTGAAATTGACCACCAGTAGCAGCTTGCGTACCAATCTACTCAATTGGAAACGAGGGCAGGTCAACAGGATCACCACACGGGTGCTATCCAACATCCACCATTCTTTCTTTTTGAGGGCAGCACGTATAATGCAGAGCTGGTGAATATGCATCTTCTGTTCACATTAGCCTTCAACTTGTGTGTCGAAAATGAAGTTGGGGAACGATGTTGTAGTGTCCCTGATAAGCAAAAATAAAATCGGGATGTTCTTTATTCACCATGACAATGGATCATTGGCAGAGATTCAGAGATACATAACATTAGCCAGTATGCAAGTTTAGTCAGTAACACAACGTGTTGCATATGTTCTAGCATTGTTTGGTTTTGTGTCCATGATTGAGACTCAAGGTCCCCTGTCAAACTTACGGAAAATGACACAAGAGGACACAATCAAATAAAGATTTTATTGTTGACGACACAAAGAGAGTTACAAGAATGAAATTTGATGTGTTCTAGGGCATGCAAAACACCCTATTTATGCATATCTAAGAGGTAGCAGTTAATGTCGCTAAAGACGTATTTTTGTCCTCACACATGTGTCTTCATTTAGCCTTGAACCGCTGTGTCCTTGACTAACCACATGTGTGAGTTGCCAGTTGCCAGATGTCTTCATATCTTCATGTCTTCATTTATTCAACTGTTGTAAGTTGCCAGATGTGCCAATAACCGCTCTCATGTTAATCACGTGAGAAACTATCGTGTCTCCCAACTAGTTTACCTGGTCGGGGGTTTATAGAACCATATGATTGGTCATCATTGCCCATGGGTGATCCTTGTTGGCTTCCGTTCAACTTGTCACTAAAGGGACAGAATTTCATTTAAATCGTGGTCGTATATGTAACTGTTATGTTAAGCAAGTCCTTAATATGTGAGTCTACTTTCCATAGGAAAATATTGACTCGGTCAAGAGTCCTTGTAAGTTGTGGTAAAAATGGGGATATAAAAGAACTTCCTTCCTTTTACCATCATTTCTTACTCTACCCACACCGCAGTTTTCTTCTACAATCTTCCCATTCTCAAACTCTTCGTCTCCTTATCTCTCTTTTGAGCTCTTCGTCTACAATCTTTCATTTGCTAGAAAGTGAATTATTAGCATATGTTCTTGACCACTATAAGATTGAATTGTTCCATCTTGGACTGAATTCGATTTTTATTCTTAGTGTCTTTTCACATCTCTACAAAGCTTTCTTTGGCAGCTATTTCTATCAATTCACTCGCAACAATAAGCCAAGTTGAATAACAACATGGCCAAGGAATATCCTCCCCTTTCGATTAAGGATGCATGGTGTGATTATCAAAAGGAGTGGTTCTACTTTGAACTCCCTAGAGGTAATCACCTCAAATTCATTGGGAATGCTCCTTCAGTGTGGACGACATAAGATAGAGAGAAGGATAAGAAAGATTTAAAGTTAACACCTGAAGAGAAGAGATTGGCTGTTGCAATTGTCTCCCTTGTAGTTGGACTAATTGGTTGGAAGATCGTGCACGACTTCCTTTAGCATAAGATTAGCCCTCTAAAGAAGAGGGTTCACTATGCTTGGACGCTTGAAGGGGTTGAAGACTCAACGAAAGATAGCCGTGGAGGTACGTTTACTCTCCGAATTTCCTACATCATTTTTTTATTTAGTAGTAAATGCATTACTAAGTTTATTTATATTTTTGCTTTGGAATTGCCACAGCAAGAGGTAGTGGAGAGGACTTCCAGAATGTTGAGGATTGCAAAAGATGGTTCAGAATCCATTCCCCTCGATGACTAACCTTCCAACCTAATCGAGGCTTCAAAATAATTTCAAGAAGAGTGCTTTCGTGTATATAAGAAAGACATTTTCTTAATCTTGAATTCTTACTAAGATTGTAATTGGCAAGTCTTCTATCTTTTTAGATGCATGGCAGGAAGAAGTCTGGCGACCAAGTGGTTGTAGAGACCAAGAAGACTACCCAGGTGCGCAAGAGAAAACAAAAGACCCAATATCACAATCCATCTCATCATCATCTCCCTTCATTCCCATATGTGCAGGGTGAGCATGATGATACAGAGGAAGAAGAAGAAACCCCTCTAATTAGAGTGAGGGTACCTAGGATCAACGATCCTAATGTAAATATTTCTCAAGATAATTCAAGCGATGGGAATTGTATGCTTGCTGCCACTGATGCTTTACTTTCTTTTGAGAACACAGTTGGTCTCTATTTTGAGTAAGTTCATAACTTGACTATTTCTTTAATTATTTTTCACATTATTTACTTAGATAAGATCATACTTTTATCTGTATCAGAGCCCGACCACTTCTTCTAATCCAATTGTTGGAGCCTAAGGAGATGAAACACAAGTCAGGGAAGAAACCTTTGCCCACTTTTACAGTTGAATCGACTCCAACCAATTTGGAGGAGACATCAATTCCCGTGGCCATGGTGGATGTCGGACCCGGATTTTACAATCCAGAATCCTCTGTGATTCCACCGCACTAATCCCTGGATCAGTAGATAGTGCTCACAGATACATTACTGAACATCAAAGTATATATCATGCGGATGCATAAATATATTAATAGACTTACACATGGGCCGATCAGGCCAAAAATAATAAAATACAGCAGCGAAATTAGAACACACAGGTGGGTGACCCTTAGGACGTGCCCACAGGCAGCCAACTAGGGTTCAAGATATGATTATCTCATAATGTTGGGCATTACACGCTTCCTTAGGCGTGTGATTAAGTAATCATAACAAGGCTGTTACAATGCATCTTCCCAGCAGGGCCACATCTGCTGAGGTTTCACTCTCTTAGGGGTATGACCACCCTACTGGAAGCCCCCTCTTGCACCATCACGTCATAGGATGTGGCCATCCTCTGCCCGCCTATGGTCACACTGGCGTAACCCACACTGAGTCAATGCAAATTAGTTAGTTCTGTCAGTTTGTAGTTGTACTGTTATACACTAGGAAGTCATCATAAAATTCAGTCCTTATGATTATCTGGATGGTTCTACCGTAATCCACACTCTCATGTGTCCACTACACCACACCCCCGAATCATCCGCCCAGATAGTTAAGCAATTTGAGATTTTTGGAAATATAAAATATCCATGTTACAACATAGCAGCCACCTTCCATCAATGACTACCCAAACCAAGTTTTCATGTTGAAATGATGCTATGGCAAGTTAATGCTCTTGAGTATCTAAGTAGTATTAAGCAGAGCGTATAAATGTACACTTATTTTCAAAAGTTACCATTATAGTTTTCCTAGGGCGACAAGGCTCGAATGCTCAAATGTTCCAAGGGAATGTAATACTCAAAAGATAAATAATAGGCATGTAACTAGAATCTTAAAATAATCATAGATTTGCATATAAAATAACGGCATGTAATTTGATAATTTAAACAAAAATAGATTGAATAAAAATATAGGTTCAACATGATCAAAGTATTGACTCGCCTTACACGGTTTACCGTGGTCTTGAGCTCACTCAAAATTTTATCATTCGATGGTCTTGAGCTCCTGGTCTTCATCTTCATCTGGATCTTGGTCTCATTTGATTGATTGATTCTTCAGGACTCCAATTTCTAATTATGCGCTAAACAATTGAATCCAAATAAATGCATGTCACTCAAAAAGGCCCAAATAAATCTGAATAAACTCAATTTAGCTTCGTTATGAGTTAATGGGTGATTTGAGGAGCGAAGTATTAGTGGAGCGGAACAAGGTTTGGCTGAAGTGGGGAATGACAAAGGAATAGTTTGCCGAGTAAGATATTAAGGAAGGTTCACAATGAAGGAGTATCCACAAAAATATTCCGCTTTGGATTTGAAAATGGCTACACATAGCCGGCTCTAGGATATCAAGGCTTGCTCTTTTAATTTAATATGTTCTTTTGTAATTTTATATTTATTAAGGAAGTTTCATGAGTCAGGTTAGAACTATGGGCACATGTTACATACGCGATGTATGTGATTTTTGGTTTATCGAATTATCTTATAATACTAGCGATTTGGCACATGGTACTTTAGGTGGTCCTAACTATCAATTAATGGCATAATTAGTTAAATGTTTAACTTAATAGTTTGTTAATGCATAGGGTTATTTAGTTATTTAATTGCCATTTAATGGTTAACTTAGTCATACCACTTTTTACTAATACACCGTGACTGACATTTAGCGTCAAGATTATTCTTAATGATTGATGACCTAGGGGTCGCTATATTTTAATCAACGCATGAAATCATATATCTTTTTAACATGATCTTTCTACTTAAAAATGCCCTTCATTATTCATCTATTACAGATACATTTACTTAGAAATATATATTATTTCTTAAATGTCAAATCAAGTTATCCTTATAAAAAGGACAACACGTATCCATTATTATCAAGTAATAAATAATGAAGAAGTATTTCCAAATCTCCGATTTCTAGCTCAAGTCTCTCCCCTAGACAGGCTACTCTAGATCCATTCCTCTCCCTCAATCGGTGCCCTATTTCATCTAGCGTAGTTTTACCTCAAGTCGTTATCTCCAACTTTCCTCTGACGGATATTTATCCCGTTATAAACTAAGGTTCATGATAGTAACCATTGGATATAATCCTCGTCATTGGTCATCTTTAGGTCCTCTTTGGGACGTAGGAAGCTAAAAAAGTAGGAATAGGAAAAACGTAAGATTAATGTCATGACTGGTTGAATCCCACGGGAAATGAAACGATGGGAATTGCTCGAAAGATATGCTTGGATGCATCATAGGAAAAATACAGAAATTTTGTGATTAGAAGATATTGGAATTCTCAAAGAAAATTTTAACATGAGGTTGGAACTCATGTTTAGTTTCCTCTAAAATTTGTAGGAAAAATCCCTATCCTATGAATTTCCTTTGATGCAATCCTATTAACCAAACAACATGTATAGGAATTTTCCTTTGGATTGCAACCCTTCATTTTTCCTCCAAAATTCCTTTGTTCGGGCTTAAAATGCGTAAAAATTTTCCAAGGTGGTGCGCTGAAGCAAACCTCTTTCTTTGATGTTTAATCCTATTTGAGCTGAATTCGATTTGTTCGATAAGCTGCGGACAAAGTTTAGTTGCGGTTTTAAGTCTTATTCGGAAAACAAGAAGACGACGAGGAGATATGCATGGGGGGCTCCAGAAGAAGTCGAAGATGTAAGCATCGGGGCATCATATACGCCTAAGAACAAGATAGGAAATCTAACTTCTTATGCAACCAAGAACTCATGGTAGTTGAAAGTTAAGCAGGATATAAGAAGCTGCTGGTGTAATATACTAATTTAAGATGCTCATCGGCGTGATTTTGGCTAGGCCAAAGACTGGCATGTGAAGCCCTAATCATCTTTTGACCAAATCAGACAATAATCTGCATGACTTGCATGCTGAGTGCTACACAAGTCGAATACGAGAACCTTTTAGAGAAGTCGAACACGCAACTCTTTTTTCAGAGGAGTCGATTAACTTCATAATATTCCTTCTTCCTCTTTGTTGTCATCTATGCTCTTAAAAATCAAACATAGAGGACGGCAAACATATATTAGGACTAGCCCGGTAATAGAGCGGGCCTCACACAAAGATAGTAGCCTGCATTTCCTTTTTTTTTCTTTTCTTTGCTATGGCTAGGATACTGGACAGGTATTGATTTTTTTTCTTGTATTCAGAAAAGAGTAGCAATGGAGTACAGAATTACAGGAGAAGGTGGCAGTAGAGGAGAATTGGGAGTTGTCATGAGCTATATACAGTTCAGAAGATTGAGAAGAGAGCATGCTTCTCCAACAGGAAGCATTATAACTTGGTGCTGTTTTACACACTGGGATCATGATTATTAGACGATCATGCAGTAGCAGCTGCAGCCTCTTCTGCCATTTGGGACGCCTGCTGCAGAGTACAGATGAGGTTGCGATCCCCGTACACATTGTCCACACGACCTAGTAAGAGCACGAACAGAGCAGCAGAGATTAACTTATATGTCAAAATACTAAGCAACGAGAAGGCTTTGGAGACAATGAAGTTTTAGTACATGTTGTTGGCCAGAACTTGGCACCACGAAGCCATGCTGCAGGGAAGGCAGCATACTCCCTGGAGTACGGCTTAGTCCATGCGTCACTCATCAGGAGTTGGGGTGGGTGAGGAGCGCCCTACATAACAAAACAGAAAGCACACGTCAACTTCCCTGCTGATGCAAGAGATGTGCATAGCCATCTCATGCTTATCCCATTTTTGGAAGTCTTGACCATGCTAACGTATAGATATTTTTTACAGCTTCAAGCTATTTTTGTCCAAAGTTGGGCACAGCATAAAAGGAAGGGACTAGGATTCAACAGGACCTAGTAACCTCTTATATAGAGAGACTATGGATTGATATGGTAAGATTTTAATCATTTAACTGAAACAAGTAGTAGTATATTATATACCTTCAGGACATTGTTGTGCACATCTGCTTTGCCATTTTCTATCGCTGCAATTTCTTCCCTGATGGAGATAAGAGCATCACAGAACCTGTCTAGTTCGGCCTGCAAGACAAATGATGTGACATTTAGCTGGTATGAAAGCCAACAGTTGGTACAGTGGCAAGCAATAGATTTAAAGCAATATGCTTACTTTGCTTTCACTTTCAGTGGGTTCAATCATAAGTGTTCCTGGCACAGGCCATGACATAGTTGGGGCATGGAATCCGTAGTCCATCAAGCGTTTTGCGACATCCTCTGGCTCTATACCAGCAGTTGCCTGTAAAAAATTCCACCATCCAGTTAGAGAATTGAGATGCATAAATGCAAGGTTCAATTGCGGATATGATCCGGATAAGTACCTTAAACCCTCTTAAATCAATGATGAATTCATGGGCAACAGTTCCATTGACTCCACGGAAAAGAACTGGGTAGTGATTCTGCAAAATTCATTGCGAAGTAAAACTTAGAAAACTAGTTTAAAAATATAACAAATGTAGTGAATTTTAGAAGATCATGATTCATGAATAACATAAAGTACCTCTAGACGCTTTGCCATGTAGTTTGCGCTCAAGATTGCAATCTTTGAAGCATCAGTGAGTCCCTTAGAGCCCATCATAGCTATGTATGTGTAGGAAATTGGCAAAATCAAAGCAGATCCCCATGGAGCAGCGGAAATGGTACCAAGAGGGTCGTTTTTCTCAGGGAGAGGAAAGCCACCAGTGGGGACCTAATAGTTACATAATCAGTCCGATAATGTAATTGCATTCAGGGATAAAAAAAACCGGCGGTTACCGGAAATCCCGGTGGGTACCGAGAGAGAAAAAATCGGCTGAAATTCCGATGGTTACAAATGCACTTTCTAGGTTGGTATACGCCTTTTTTGTACTAGATTACCTATTGTATGAACTAAATATGCATAAATATACTACTCCCAACATTTTGTGCTAGGTTGTCTCTGGTTTTTCCCCATTTTTAGCAGATTTTCCTGTTTTTAAGCGGTGTTTTGGATTTTTTTTTCCAGTAACCGTTCTGGTTATCGGTTTTCAAACCGCCCAAATTCAAAATTTCATATGTGAATTTCATCTGGGTTTTTTCAGATTTTCCGGTAACCGGCCAGTTACCATTACCACCCACCAGCCAGGTTTTGCACCGGTTCCGAGATTTCTATCCCTGGTTGCATTTGCTTTTGAATGAAATGACAGAAGTCATTCAAAAAATTATGAATGATTTTTTTGGTTTTAGTATTCAACATTTAAAGCATGGTTTGAGTAGTTAATATATATGATCACCAAACACTTCTTAAGTATCTTTCACCCTATCCCTATGGTGCTTTTGACTTGAAAGAAAATGCAGGCAACTCTTTCTTGCTTCAGTAGTTGTAGGTGAATAAGAAAAATGAAAATAAGCTGCCACTTAGCGTACCCACCTGAGCCAATGTGGCATCCAAAAAGCCAAATAAACGAGACATTGGCAGGAGTAGAAAATATTAGTTCTTGAGTTGAATAATAAAGTTGGTGACAAGGATACTGATTTCCAAAGAATAATATATGGGATTGGTGATAACATACAGAAATGTAAATCATGCGAAATCATCTGAATCTCTAGTCTAATACATTTTTTAGACCCTTCGTGAAAGCTCAATACAATTACACATTATCTGTTACCTGTCTTATGTTGTATATAAGTGAAGATGGAAAATCTTTAGGCTCGCAAAATGGCAGAACATAAGGAGTGGCATTCTTTATAATTTCAAGGTAAGTGTTCGATATTGGGCATTATCACTCATCTGATATGCCTGAGAACTGAATAAGATAATTTTGTTTAGATTGACAGCATAAAGAACTCGGGACACCTACCACTGGATGAGATGGTAAAAATGGTGCCAAGTGCTCCTTAACACCAATAGGACCCATGCCAGGACCACCTCCACCATGTGGAATGCAAAATGTCTTGTGAAGGTTTAGGTGGCAAACATCTGCTCCAATAAAACCAGGGCTTGTCAGTCCAACCTGTAAAGAGACAACTTTTGTAAGTTCAAGGGAATTTCTAGTGTATTGAACGTTTTGCTCTATAGCACAAGATATCTGAAATTTCGTTCAACTAGGTTCATTTGGAGTCGTATTTTTCATTCATAATTGGATAGGTGTCATTTAATTACCATTCTTCAAAATGAGGAGTAACAAACAAATGAAAGGTGGTGACTAATGTGTTTGTTAGAACTGAATTCATGTGGACTTATTTCATAAACAAATTTAATAGAATTTTACTTCAAAACTAATTGTTTTAAGAATAAAACTCATCATCATGTTGGAAAGCCATCTATACGATCTGTAGACCAACATAAATGTGTTCCAATACATTAAAACACTTGAAAATAGCAATTGCAGAAAGAACAAAGTAAACAAGATGACATAAAAAACTGCAAAGAAATAACCTGAGCATTCATGTTAGCCCCATCCATATAGACCTGCCCGCCATTCTCATGAATGATCCTGCATATCTTATCAATGCCTTCTTCATAGACTCCATGGGTTGAAGGATAGGTAACCTGAATAATAAGGTAATCATGCAACCTTCTGTTATTCTCGGCACAAGGCAAAAATATTTCAGACAGTCCTTTTTAGAAAAATAATAATCAACTTTTGTCCTGAGTGAACTCTAACATTTCCAGGTTTCGATTTTATTTACTCTTATTCATCAATTGTCTGTAGCTTTTATGTGGCAGTAGATAAACCAAAGCAAATTGGACATAGTTTCTATTATTTACGTCGAGTTCCTTCGAATATATGACAAGTACCATTAGAGGGAGGTACTATGAAGCAGCTGTCTGATCTCTCTCTTATAATATATTCGAAGCAGCAATAAGACAGCAAGAGTCTACTAATTTGCATAATCACACTAAATATAGCGAGAAGGCCATGCAGCAATAGTATAGCATCAGAACACTAGATCAAAATTTAGCAATGAACAGTTGAGCTGAAAGAGTAAAATTGTGGTGACATTATTATCATAAGCCATGATAAATTCTCATACTAACGGGGCATAAGAACACTACCATCAGAGCAGCCAAGTTGTCTTTGTTTGCTTCGGCGGCTTTCCTCAACTCCTCAATGTTAATGTTACCTTTGGAATCAGTTCCAATAGTAACAATCTTCATTCCACACATAGCAGCACTTGCAGGATTTGTACCGTGTGCTGAGACAGGAATGATGCAGACATTGCGGTGGTGGTCTCCTCTTGACTGCAGTTTTTTCACATGGTTTGTAAACAAAGAATGCTAAACGAAACAAAAAGAGCTAGGATGGTGTATTTATCATGGCATACCCTGTGGTAAGCACGAATAACCATCAATCCGGCGTACTCTCCTGAAGCACCAGCATTTGGTTGCAAAGAGAAAGAATCAAAACCGGTGATCTTGCACAACAGATTGCCCAAGTCGTCAAACATTTCCTTCATAACAAAACAAGTAATTTCAGATCATCTAGAAATAGCTATTATGAATAATTTACCATTATAGAAACTAAATAAATGCTGAAGGGTTCTTACATGATAGCCTGCAGCCTGGTCAGTAGGGGCAAATGGGTGCATGTTCGCAAAGTTGGGGTAGGTGACAGGCATCATCTCCACAGTAGCATTTAGTTTCATGGTGCAAGAACCAAGCGGGATCATACTGTGGCACAGTGAGAGATCCTTGGATTGCAGCTTATGAAGGTAACGGAGAAGCTCATGCTCTGTGTGGTACCTACAAGCCCGCAAGATAACTTCAGTTTATTCTAATTCTAAACATTCTGATAAATTGTTGATGAAAAGATGCAAGCTTTTGACGCCACACATACATGTTAAAGATTGGGTGCGTTAGGTAGGGGCTCTCGCGCACAAGGTTGCTAGGAATTGAGCTTGAGACCTCTGGTGCGAGGGATTCAGCTGTGAAGTTCACCTGAAAGTGTTTGTGATGGCACGCCATTTAATATTCTGATCTAATTTCACATCAAGCACACAGATTTTGCATTGATTGAGTGACCACTTACTGGCTTGCCAGCAGAGAACACCTTGAACAGCTTGTCAACATCCTCCAAGGTGGTGGTCTCATCAAAGGCAACGGTTATCTACAACACAGCTCGGAGTTAATGCTCGGCACTCAAAATCGACAAACTCAGTTGCAATGGAACAGAAACATCAACAGAAAGCGAACCGTGTTTGCGTCGACAACGCGAACGTTCATCTCGTTTTTACAAGCCTCCTGAGCAATCGCATTCGCATCGGCACACTTGACCTTGACCGTGTCAAAGAAGGGCAGCTCCTGCACCGTCACTGTCCCGAGCTTCTTCAATCCATGGGCAAAGGTACCAGCCAGGGCATGGACACGGTCAGCGATTACCTTCAGCCCCTCAGGGCCATGGTAGACAGCATACATCGCTGCCATGTTGGCGAGCAAGGCCTATAAAGTATAAACCACAAGTATCTTTATCACTACTCCATGACAAGAACTCGCTCGGTCACTACTCAGTACTCACTAATTAATCCACCATAACACAAACACACACCTCTTATCATCTCTGCCGCTTTCAGGAAATTTGGTTAGCGGGTGGAGTGCAAGTGTACCTGTGCAGTGCAGATGTTGCTGGTGGCCTTGTCGCGGCGGATGTGCTGCTCCCTTGTCTGCATCGCCATGCGGAGCGCGGGCTTGCCGCTGGAGTCGACGCTCACCCCGATGATCCGGCCGGGCATCAGCCGCTTGTACTCCTGCGACGTGGCAAGGAACGCAGCGTGCGGGCCGCCGTACCCCATGGGCACACCGAACCGCTGTGCGGACCCCACGGCGATGTCGGCGCCGATCTCGCCGGGCGGCCGCAGCGTGGTGAGCGCGAGCAGGTCGGTAGCCATCACCACCTTGACACCGTGCGCGTGCGCGTCCTTGACGAACTCCGCGTAGTCCAGCACCTCCCCCTCCGTGCCGGGGTACTGCACGAGCACGCCGCAGACGTCGCCGCTGCTGTAGTCGAAGTCCTTGGCGTCCGCAACGGCGACGTTGAGGTCGAACCCGGCGGCGCGCGTCTGGCAGACATCGATGGTCTGCGGGTGGCAGTTGGAGGCGATGAGGAAGGTCTTCTTCTTGGACTTGAGGATGCCGTTGCACATGGCCATGGCCTCGGCGGCGGCGGTGGCCTCGTCAAGCAGCGAGGCGTTGGACATGGGCAGGCCGGTGAGGTCGGCGACCATGGTCTGGTAGTTGAGCAGCGACTCGAGGCGGCCCTGCGCGATCTCCGCCTGGTACGGCGTGTACTGCGTGTACCACGCGGGGTTCTCCATGAGATTGCGCAGTATGACCGCGGGGACGTGGGTGTTGTAGTACCCCATCCCGATGAAGGACTTGTAGGCCTTGTTCATCGCGGCGAGGCGCTGCATGTGGTCGATCATCTGGGACTCCGTGAAGCCCTCGTCGAACTTGCCGGAGAACTGCATCGGCGGCGCGCGGATGGCGGCAGGGACGGTGGCGTCGATGAGCGCGTCGAGGGTGTTGAACCCGCAGGCCGACGCCATCGCCGCCTGCTCGGAGGGCGTCGCGGAGTTGTGCCTCGGCGGGAAGGTGTCGCTCGGCTGCAGCGCCGACGCCGACACCGGTCGCCCCGGCGTGTACTGGTGGGCCGGGCGCGCGCGGGGGCGCGACCCCGGCGCCAGGGTCGAGAGGCCGCGGGACGGCGAGGGGGACGTGGTGGACGTGGCCGCCGCGAGCAGGCGGCGCAGCAGCGCGCGGTTGGCGAGGCGGCGTGCGCGCTCCATCCGATTCGCGATGCGGAAACACAACACACGCACAACAAGAGGCGCAGAAATGGAAGCGGCGAGTCCCGGGGGTAGGAGGGCCTCCACTCCTGCCGAGAAGAGCGGCTGTGGTGCTCGGCTAGGAAGTGGTTTGGTTGGCTAATATATATCGGCGCATTTAGAGACAGAGAGAGAAAAGGAAGTTTTTTTTTTGTTCCGGTGGCGAAGACTAGCTGCCTTAGTTATTGTGGAGTGAGGTAGAGAAGCACGGGACGAGATGTTTCAGTGACGTGGGCGCTAACACTGCGATCAGCAACGGGAGGCGGGGGAGGCGGATGGCGTTTGGATGGACGAGGAGGCGAGCTGCGAGTGTGAATAGGCGCGGGGGAGGTATCAGGGATTCAGGCGGACGAGCGAGAGGGAGAGCTGCGGGCACGACGCCGGCGACGCAGGCGCCTTATCGCCTTCCCCCCAGTGCGCCCCTCCGGCCGCAGAAAATTTGTGGCGTGCGGCAGCAAAATCGCCGCACGCCGGGGCGCATTTTTTGCGGCGCTCGTCTCCCCCGGTGGCAGCGCCCATGTTGGATGGCATTGGCTCACTCGTAACACGTGGGATGGCGCGCTCGCGCAGAGCAGAGCTGCCTCGCTCCAGAGATTCACCGGGCTCGGAGGCAGGAGCAGCGATCGATCCGCTGGCTTGCGGTGCGGGGTAGGAAGCACGAACCGGGTTGGGGATGGTGCGTCATGTAGGTTTGGTGGACTGGTGGATCGAAGTGGGCCAGGATGTTGGCTGGGATCACCTACCGCCGAAGAATATCTGGGAGCCCGTGGGGGTGGGAGGCCAGATGTCGCTGTTCCACTAACCTCGTAAGAACCGTTCTAAACAGCTCCGGTCTCTTAAAAGACATTTAGAAGTAAGCTTGTAAGTAGAGTGGTTTTTTAATATGGTTTTTATAAGTTGTTATAAGAGCTATTTTAAATAAAGTAGTTTTTTAATATAAGTATCTATTATTCTCTTAATTTTTAGAAAACATTTGACCTTTGATGAATCTGCATGGGCAGAGCTACATATGGAAAATTGCTATTGCTGTGACTATGGCCAGCCGTGCTCAATAGGTGGAAGGGAAAATCCATCTTATCCTCTCAACTCTTGCTCAAGTCCAAAAATCAATCCTCAACTACAAAATCGGATGTTTAACACGCTCGAACTCTCAAAACTGTGCAAAAACACCTCTCCCACCCAATACCACTTTGGTCTAGGTTGATGTAGCATCCAAGGTGGAATATGCGTTGACACGTGTGTTGGTTGAGCTGAGTAAACAAACAATTGGAAGAGAGACCCACAAGTCAGCTGAGTCTTCTTCCCCTCCCTCTTCCTCTCACGTTCTCTCTCTTTTTGGCCATGGCCAGCGCCACCAAAATTAATCTAGAGCTTCCTCCTCTACATCCACACTCCAATCCAACCACACCTAGGCTTCCTTCTCCTTCTCCATTGCTGTTGCCGCTGTCAGCTACCATGAAGAAGGATAAGACGAAGAGCAGAATGGTGCATGTTGTCTCAATCGGATCTTATGTGGTTTGGTTGTGGCAGTGGCAAATCTAAGCACATCAAAAGATAGAGGAAGGGGGAGGTGATGCTCAGGTGCGAAGGAATCAGATAGAACCTCACCGAAGGCAACGTACAATAGTGGCGAAGCTAGACGATGCCAGAGAAGAAGAACTTTGATTATGTGCGATTACAGGCATGAAATTTAAATAATTTAGGATATAAGGGACAAGGTGGTGGAGCACGATGTGACTCAAATGGTTTTGATATTAGCTAACCAAGGACGAACATTTTGAGTTTGGTGGTCATGATAGAGCTTGGGCAACAATGGTGTGGCTTCAGTCGGCTCCTCACGGGTGGGACAGAGAGTAGAATAGGGTGGAGGTGAGGAAGGGGAGGTGAAGAAGGAGAGGTGAGGATGAGGCATGGATGTTACTTTTATTGATGGAAGGAGGAGGAAGATGATGGACTAGCTCGCGATGCCCACGTGGTGGCATAGCTTGGGGCGGAGCACAACATGGCGATCGTGGGCGCGTCGCGCCAAGGCATGGTGTAGACGGCCACTGCAAGATGAGTCTTGAGTGTGGTCGAGTGCCTGCAGGAGGGGATGTTGCAGGGAGAGAGAGACTCTTGGAGGAGATGATATTTTTTATTTCTTTTGTGATGTGGCGGTTGATGTGTTTGATGACATTGTATATGTGTCAGTATATTTGTCCACCTAGATGCCATATCAGCGAAACTAGGGTGGATTTGCTTCAAAGGGGTTATATGTATGGTATTGATAATTAAAGGGGTTTGGTTATCTAGTTTTGAAGTTGGAGGTTGAAATCTTAACTTTCGCAATAGTTAAGGGGTAAAATAGACTTTTTCCACATGTGGACATAACCGGAAGCATTTTTAGTCGAATAAGTGTACTTTATCTCATGAATGCTTGCGAAAATCTAAGTTTCAACATCTGGCTGCAAAACTGGATGTTGAACCCTTGAATTATCAATATCGTTTATTTTACCCCCTAAAGCCGATTGAAGGTGGTTGTGCTCTGAGGTGGTAGCAAATAAAACAAAAATAGGACAGTCAAGAGAATCAGTAAATAAAACAAAAAAGATGATGGGGTCCATGTTTCATGCTCTAAAACTTTCTTCTACATATACTCTACCGGTTGCTGCTACTATTGCTACTGCTCTCTCTCTCTCTCTCCTATCTGCATGAAGCCATGAAGTCAATCTCCTCTCCTGCATGAACATGGGAGGTTTGGCTCGAACTCGCCGACCACCATGTGTCACCGCTCGTTGGCTGCCAGCTTAGGCTCAAATCATGACTAAGAAATTGATGCACAAAGACAAAAATTTTTTGCTCAATTCAAGCCAAGAAAGTGATTATATCAAAACCAAATCCAATGAAAGATGGGTTTCATAGAAATTAAGTAAACCTGGAAGGGTAATGCGGTTGCATCCATGTGTAGATTGGGAGCATTTTTTAGGGGGAGCAAAGGACCGGCGTTGTCTTGGCTTCTCTCCATCATCCATCACATGGTGGCACAACCACTACTCATAGATATCATCTAGATCACCACCACCTCCCAAGCCTAGGAACTTTAGGCCCTCTATGCCACCTCATCTTTTGCACACAGAGGTGGAGCGGCAACAAGAAAGGACAGACACGACAGTAAGGTGTGGTCAGAGCTGAGGAAGATGATGATGTCTGGATAACCCCGTGATATTTCCCTTAATTGGTTGAGGGGAATGAAGTTTATGAGCGGGAACATGATGTGACATGAATATTTTTGGGATATCTCGCCGCCTTCGTCGTGCCTATGCCCAAGCCATGGTTCTCACATCATGGCTACAGAAGTTGCGGGAGCGGCCTTGGCCACGGCCAACAAAGTTGCTGCCAAGGATAGCAAGGTGGGCCTTCTTGCTAGAGGTCCTTGTGGACACGCTACCAGCGGAGAGGATCTAGATAGAGATAGGGAGAAATGTGTGATTAGGGAGGAGAAATATGAAGCAGGGGATGAGGGGTGGAGGAGGACGGAGGTGGCTAGGTGGAGGACAGTGGAGGTCGTGGCCATGGTGGATGAGAGGTGGGGGAGGAACGGGAGAGGAGGACGGCCATGGCCAAGAGCTCTAGGAGAGATGGAGAGAAAAGGAGGAGGAAGAGGAAGAGAAGGGAAGACTAGGGTTGATCAAAGAAGCTTATATGTTAAAACCGCTTTCTTCTTGGTGCCAAATAGATGCCATTTTTTTCTTTTGTATCTTTTAAAGAAGAGTTTTCCTTTAAAAAATCTTATGGAGTAATGTGTCTCATCACACAAGTTAACCCCACATCTCTCAACAATGAACCATATTTGCACAATACTTACTGAAAAAAGACAAACCGTGTTAAACCTTCTTAGTGATGCTACCTATAATTGTGTATTTCCTAGCAAAATAAAAAGTACAGTACCTAAGAAATGATAATTTGGTTAATTCTATAAATTAAAATCAATGATATTGGGGCACATGTTATAGCATAGTACGAGCCGAAAGCAGAGCCATCTCCTGACGACCCTGGGCGACTGCCTGAGCTCATCGGTTTGAACTGTGAGTAGTGGAGCTTCTCTGCCGCTAAAGAGGTTGAAGGTGGTGTTTCCCTGAGCAAAGTTTACCGTAATTAGCCTTGCCTAGACTCCAAAACTTTCTCTGTCAGCCACTCGTACGAGCTTGAAGCACCCCCGCTTGAGAAATGTTTTCTACTATTGTTGTTTCATGTCAATTAAATCCTAAACATATAATATCGTTCGCATTTCACTAAACGGCCCAGGTGTGCAGCCTCTTCTTTAGATGGGCAGTACCTAAGTATAATAGCTTGTCTCTTTATTTATTCTTTTATTACAACTGAGATGCATACTCATGCATATCATATTTACACCACACATCACATACACACATATGTGCATCTAACTAAAACATACGCTAAGACTTAAACGGAGATTATTGAATAAATTCTAGATATATCTAGTATCTTACGAAGCACAAACACATTGTTTCTCCCTGAATACATATATATGTATGGGATGAGGTACCCGAGGCCGACCCAGATATCGAATCAGCTCGCACAACGCCGAAACTCGCAAACTGAGGAAAGCTCGGTCCTCGCTTGTTCCTTTATTTATGAACAAACCAACAAACAGTATGGACAATGGGACTGTGGGAGTACCCAGTGGTGTCACAATGTTTATTGATGGAACAAAGAAACAACTTCGGACAGTGGTGTATGCAGTGCTGTCACAAAGCGAGTCACCATCACAATATTTTTTTTAAAAATATCGACATAAGGAACAAGAAAAGCTTGCACTAACCAAGTGGAGTGGTATCATTCTCAATAAAAATGAGGAGGGAAAAATGGCACGTTGCCTTGAAAGTTAGGAGGAACGAAATGAAAAGAACATGTAGGGTAGCCAAATTTCGTGGAAAGATACCTTTCAGTTTAGTTTTGTAGAATCGGGAAACCGATCTGCAAGATTTTTCAAAGTTTATCGTGCCCTAAAGAGAGAACTTTCTGAAGCACACTGGTTCATCTTTAGAATTAAACTCATACTAGTTTCCTTTTAAAATCTAACTAACGCACAAAAAAAAAAACAAATTAATGGACTATATAATGTTCTTACTTGCTACCTTAGCCATAACCGACTTATGCCCTGTGCCCTTGGGAGAAGATATTGCGTGAGTTCTTTTGGGCTGATGACTTATGTCTTAAATATTTGAACTCTGACTGTTCGCGACGGGTAGTATGTATAGGAAAATAGTTGCATACGAATTTAGCCGGTACAGCTGAACTCAGTACATTTTTTACTACAATCTTCATATTGACCCCATTTTTTTAAAAAAACACTATTTAAAAGATAGTTACTGCAAACAGTACGAGCACAAGCCAAAAATAAGCCTGGCCGAACCCAGCCATCATGTGCTACTTATCCTTATGGTGCTATAATATTACCCTTAGGGTATATACAATGATACATATCAGTTGTCTATAAGTCTACATCTTATAGAGTTTTAGATGATGTAGAGAAGAGAGAAAGATGATATCTAGTATTTAACATATTGTCTTATAGAAAGATTTATATTGTCTATACTATTATATAGACAACCCATTAATTATATGATGTTATTATAGATAACTATGTAGATAAATTATTGTATGTGTTATCTTTAGTCTTATCTATAGATGATATAGAGGTGTATTATAGACAACTGTCGTCTACACCATTGTATATGCTCTTATCAAAATATGACATAAATCAGGGGCAAACCCACCGGGGAGGCTTAATGAGGCTTGAGCCCACCCTCTGCTGGCTCCGGTACCATCCCACAGGGCGGGGGTCGAGCTGTGCCGCCGCACAGGGCCCTCGACGCCAAGGGGCCCAACCCCATATACGTAAGTACTAGGTATAGTATTCAGTATTCTTTCTATGGCCCATAGAAAAAGCAGAGCTAGGAGCCCAGGAGGCCAGGAAGCAGGAAAGGCACGTACGTGCTGGTGCTGCGCGATTTGCCTTCCGTCGCGTCGATTCGGCTTCCGCGTCCGCAACTCCGCGTTCCGCCCTTCCGGCCTTCCGCCGCGCGGCCGCGACTGGCGACTGCCTTCTTCCCCGCTACGACCTGCGATTCTGCGAGTCAGCGAGACTGCGCGTCGTGCTGGCAGGTAGAGTGGTTTTGCTAGGCATATATTTGCAGTTTGTTAATTATCACTCTGTTGAATTTATAGCCTGTCAGATTCCTAGTCCACTTCAGATCAGATGTTGAGCAGATTGATTGGGTGGCACTTGAGCAAATTGAGTTGGCTTTTCTTCGATTCTGAAGGCAACTTGGTGTTAACAAAAAATTTTATGAAGAAGAGAGTCCCGGAAACTGAACACTAACTTAATTCTCCTTGATCTGTGCTGTTGAAGTTTTTTTTAAAAATAACCTGTACTATAGAGGTTACAGATGCTCGATGTTAGTTATGTCTTATGTGCTGTCCAACCATTGCAGTTTGCCATCACCGATCGGCTGTGCGCGGTGCGCCCGTGCGTCGCGTGCACTCTCCGTTCCTCAGTTGATCAGTTCCTGGTCGTCGTACGTACGGAGGTAAAAAATTACCCCTAAGCCCCTTGATTGTGTTTGTGTATGCGGTATGTCAAGTATATATGTTTAATCAATATTTAGTTTGCTTTTGTCCCTTTGATATTGATGCCATCATCAATGACTTCGCATCAGTAAATGTTAGAAGAAAAATTTAAGGTAAGATGTATAACTTATTTGATAAGAATGTTTTTTATGCATTGCACTTATTAGAAACATCATTATATTATTAGAGTTATATTAAAGAGCTCATCTTTCAAGCTTCGAACCAGATCACTAAATTCACAGGACCGGGCCTGGGCGGCCATGGATGTTGCGTCGAACTAAAACTGAGGATCAAAGAAGTCAAGATTTAGGAAATAATCAGAGGTGGAACCACTGGGTGGATTTCGTCAGGCTTCAGCCCACCGCCCCACCCTACGGTCCGCCCCAAACACCACCCCCAAGCTAGGCCGGGCTAGCAGAGATGAGGGTGCAGATGCGCAGCCACCATGCGGTTCACAGCACAGAGATCTTCATCACTCATCAGACCACACCACAGTGCAGTAGTCCACACGGCACACACAAACGGGAGAGTCAAAGAGACGAGGGGCTTGACTGTGAGGTGCCCGGTGGAGAAGAGTAGAGCCATGCAGATCTAGGCGGGTGCCGCCACGACGGCTGAGGCACCACCGAGGCACCGAGGTCGATTGAAGTGGCGACTAGCCAGGCAGAGCACATTGAACTTGGAGGCTCTGGCCTCTGGGCCACCGGCCATGTTGCAGTCCTTACGGACTTGTGGTGCGCCGCCAACTCCAAGGGTGGGGGTGTGTAGGCGCGGGCGCGGCCGTGCCAACTGCCGAGGGTGGCTGGGTGGGGAATCGCGAGAGGCTAGATCCAAGAAGGGAGACGCCGACACCCGAGACCGAGAGTCGAGAGAGATGACAGTGTGGGGAGTCGGAGACTTGGAGAGACGCCGATCTGAGGTCTCGGTCGGGTTGCTTTGCCCCTTGACTTTTGGAGACTTCGAGAGAATGAGAAACCGAGTTGGTGAGACAGTGTCATAGTGACACCAAGACACCACTGGTCAGTCCGCACTCAACAGCACAGCGCTTCAGCAGTTTAGCAGGTATAACTTCTGCATTCTACTATAGTTTCTACTATTCTTCATAGTTCATAGTTCAGAGCTTATGTTGTATCGTTCAATCATTGCCATTGACCAACTTCAACTACTAGAGATTAAAATTATAGTTATAATTTATGTGTTTCGATTAGAATTGATGAGTCATATTTTATTGATAGATTTGCTATAATGGAGAAACGAATTTTACATAACTATTTCGTAAGCATTTCGAGTTGTACTCTCTCAACCCATGATATGCAGATGACTGATCTCTACTCGTCGGAAGCATATTTATATATTTTTAGGATGCACTTTTTATTACTGAGGTACTTTTATTGTATTGCTCTCTTTTTTACTTTGTTTCTGTTTTATTCATGTATAAATTTGAATTGAACAAGAATAAAATATTGTGTTTATGACAACTTAGCATAGCATCTTAGCCCACCATCGATTTGTTCCTGGCTTCACCACTGACATAAATAGTTATAAAAAATCCCAAAAAATTTCGGTTAGACAGGTCATGATACGAGGAAGTGTCCCACAAAAAATCAACTGAAAACGTGGCTTATATAAGGAGAAACAAAAAGGACAAATTTTAGTGAAAAGTAACTTTTTTCTTTTTATTTTCTGATTTCCTTTTGAGCTGAATTTATTTTTTATTTCTATATACGTAGATCGAATTTAGATTTGAAATTTGATGGTATGATAGATTGATTTTGTGTCAATGCTACTATTTTTTTTAAAAAAAATCATAATCAGTTACAACGTGTTTTAAAAGAGGCAACGTCGTAGCACCGTAGGCTAAAACCTCATAAGTTCAGAACATTCAACCAGCCTTTAAGATTTACAACCTACAAACCCAGCTTAGCTGGCAGTTGCTACTCCATAAAAATAATCCTTCTATCGCAGGACTGCGAAAACATATGCCAAAATCCTAAATATCAAGCATGCGTGCATTTCAGCCACGTTGCCATGCTATCTCCACAGAGCGTCACACCGTTACCTGTAGATAGCAGCTGGTCACTTCAGCTCAAATGGCCACGCGCCCTCGCTCACTGAATCACTGTAGCACCTACGACTTATAACTATAGCCTATAACTTTAACTCTAAATCTATTGTCTTACATTTACAATCGCCCCCTCCAAATTAGGCAACAAACGAACCCATAAACTGCAATCCGGCGGGTGCGAGTGTGTAGGATTGAGGCAGCCGAACTCATTTCTATTTTGCTTCCGCCGAATCAAAAACTATTTTGCGTTCCAAACCACTCCCGCCGCTCGCCGTGCTGGCCTGTCCTCCTGCCGAACGTCTGGGGCTTTAGGCTGCGTACATTGCCACGTAGCAACCGCATCGATCGAATCTTCTGCAGCAAAAACCTGTGCGACTTCCGTCCCATCCCGCTCAGGCCCGTGCTGGCTCTGCCCGCAGGACGCGGACCGGTGGTTCCACCAGTGGGAGAAGACGGTGCTGTGGCCTGTGGGACATGGTCGGTCAAGCCCTACTCGAGTAACCCCAGCAAGCCAGAATGGCGTAGAGTTAGAGCAACTCCAGCAGGGCCCTTATTTGAGCCCTCAAACCTCATATTTGAGGGATTGAGATAAAAATAGAGGTCCAGCAGGGCCCCTACTAGAGCCCTCAAATTTGAGAAGCCCCTCAAATCCCCCCTTCAGCCCTCATTTCCAGGGGCCCCCTACTCTGGCTCTCATTCTTCTGTTTTTTCCCGCCTCGGTGAAAAATCCCCCGCTCCGCCCGTCCCCTCCCTCCCACTCCCGATCGCCTCCCTCCTTGCTCCTTCCTCGCCGCCCCCTCCCTGCCGTCCCGCCTCCCCACCCCTTCCCCGTCCCCGGCGCCTCCACCCCCTCCACCGCCGCCTCCGCCCCCTTCCCGCCGTCCCGACTCCCGCCTTCCCACCGCCCCTTCCTTCCCGGCGCCTCCGCCCCTCCACCGCCGCCTCGCCTCCGCCCCTTCCCCGCCGTCCCCGACTCCCGCCTTCCCACCACCCCCTTCCCTCCTCCCCGACTCCCGCCTTCCCACCCCTTCCCCTTCCCGGCGCCTCGCCTCCTCCGCCGCCCCCTTCCCGGCGCCTCCGCCCCTCACGCGCCTCGCCCCCGCTCCCGCCTTCCCACCGCCTTCCCCTTCCCGGCGGCGCGATGGGCGGATGCGGCGAGGCGGGCGCGGCGGCGAGAGAGGAGGAGGTAAGCCGAGTGGCGGAGAGGTAGCCGTCGAGCGTAAAGCGGGAGTGAGGCGAGGATTCAGCGGGAGCAGCTCGTGGTGGTGGCCGTCGCGGCCGTCGTCGTGGTGGGAAGGGAGGTAGGAGGAATGGGCGTGGAAGGCCGTCGTCGTCGTGGGAAGGCCGTCGCGGTGGTGGCCGTCGCGGTCGTCGTCGTCGTCGCGGCCGTCTGGGACGTGGCGTCGTGGGTTTCCCGGCGTTGGAGTTGGACTGAGGGAGAGGGAGAGAATGAGGAGTGGGTCCCATGTGTCAGTTGCAGTGGAATGGATTTGAGGGCTTAAATTTGAGAGGTGCTGTTGGAGCAGATGTAAAAAAACAGGGCCCTCATAAGTAGGGGGAGCCCTCAAATGAAAAGTAGGGGCCCTGTTTTGAGGGCTACTGCTGGAGTTGCTCTTTAGAAGCTTAAGAGCTCTGCTCATTTCGGTTTGATTTTCTAATTTTTATTTTATTTTTTTATTATTTTTAAATTTTATTTTTTCTGGCTTTTTGACTTTTTTTAGCTTTTTCGGTTTTTTTTCATATTCGTTTGCATTGTACGTGATAGGCTCATATGTTTTTTTTTCTATTTTTAAATTTAGTTACGTCAAATAAGCCACAATCAGCTACAATATAATTTCCACCAGCAACAGTATAATTTTAATCATAAGTCAACTTATTTTAGCCTAACCAAGTTGCACCTAATTCGGAAGGGAATCCTTTGTAAAATTTTGGTTCTGCCTTTCTTCATCAGTGATGCGTGGCGCATCACTTGCTAATGTAACTATCCTGTTTCTTATCGATCTCTTTCCTATTTAGTACTCCCTTTTCTCATAAATCATGTTGTTTTGAATATAGATGCAATCAAACTTTCAAAAGTTTTGACTGCTAATATCTTTTTCAATATTTAAATTAGATATATGAAAATCATATATATATATAAATTTATCTTGAAAAATACTTTTATAATATTATAATTTTATTAGATTTTATAAATATATTATAATAAAAATTAGTGGTTAAAATTATGTTTCAGAGACCGTGATATCCAATGCGACAGACTCGAGGGGAGGAAGACAACTGCTGGCAGGTGATGCCACGCCACTCGCCGGAGCAGGGGTCGGAGGGCTCCGCCCAGGAAGCGAGCGCAGCGGCATGGTCGGCACCCGCCGATTTGAAGGCGAGCAGCACCACGGCGGCGGGGCTCGGGACAGTGGAGGAGATGCAGCCCGCAGGGAGCGCAAGGATCAAGAAAAGCACACGCAATGCCATTGTTACGGTCAGGCCAGCCAGAAACACGAGCGGGGGGGCGGGGGTGGAGACAGTGCAATTCTGTTTCAGGAAGGCCGGCGTGTACGTATGCAGCAGAAGAGGGCAGAGCGAGAGAGGAGTTGATGGTTCAACGGTCGAGTGCGTGAGGGATTAATGGGCGTCTGCGTGGGGTGGAGAGGAGATACATGAGGAGAGAGAGGAGGAGGGCGCGGCGTGGTGGTGGCGCCGGAACGTGCGCGGCGTGATCCCATTTGCCCACCCCGCGCGGTACATTGTTGGGGAAAACGGTGCCAAGGGGAAAGGAAAATGTGGGCAACGCATGCATCAACTCCTCTGGCTAGTTGTCGTTTGCAAGGTGTGTTTCACTTGGCTCGGCAGCGCTACGGACGCTTTCTGTGTTAAAACCCGCACATAAAATCGGCAGCATCCGTGTCTTATCTCCCATTAATTGCACTAGCGATCGAAGAGAACCCATCCAGTGATCAGCGTTTCTCACTGAATCACTGGTGCTTATTTTTTGCATGTCTGGGTGTCAGGTTGAGCGAGTGAACAAACAAGGCCGCAATGCTGCATGGCTCTGCCCCATGAATTCACTGGAATAAAAGGAGTAAGTTTTTTTTTTTGTCGCCGTGCGGCCTTTTTCGCTCATCTGTGCGCTGTGCCCTGTGTTCGACTGGCTGTTCTGGCCTTTGGCTGGCTGCTCAGTAACTGCAGCAGCTTCAATGGGTTGTATTTTTTTTAAGCCATGCTACAACAGTAGGTATAAAATATCATTTTTCATAAGAGACATAGCCAAGAGAATTATAGAGAGAGACAGAGCTAGTGGTAAAATGAGTGAATCTGCCCCCCTTAGGAGTTTGAGTGAGGTAGGATCAAAATTTCTCTTTCTACCCCTTAATAATTATAAAACGTAGGGGCACATGGGTACATTCCTCTATACTATTGAACATATTACATATTGGGCAGTTACAAGGCCTAGTCACGGGGTTGGGCCACCCCTACAACAGAACTCCCTCGACAACAAGCGCAGAGGTCCCGATGGGCAAGCTGACGTAACCAACTATCCTAGTCCTCCGTCCCCTGACAGCAAGCGCGAGGGTGCCGACTGGTGAGCCAATGCAACTGGTAGTTTACAGTCCTAGTAGAGGATTCTTCTTTTATTGATCCCACAAAGCCGGTGGTGGGACGAAGCCTTGACACATGTGCTCCGTCGCCCACCCTTCGGACTAGCGTCGACGAAGCCGGCAGCGGGACGAACCTTAACACGTGCACTCTGTCCCCCACCATTCGGACTGGCGTCGACGAAGGCGGCGGCGAGATGAAGCTACAGTGCGCGCGGTCCATCTCCACCCTTCAGACTAGCCGTGAATGAAGTCGGTGATGAGATGAATCTGACACGCGCGCGGCTCGTCCCCCGTTGGACAAAGCGTCCACGACTATGCCATTGTCAGACGAAGAGTGTACGGCCACGAAGTGGTCGGGCGAAACGTCTACCACGATGTGGTCGAAGTCACGACCGCGAGGTAGTCGGACGAAATGTCTGCGAGCACGAGGTGGTCAGACGGATGTCGACAGAGTCGGAAGAGTCACGGCCATTAGGTAGTCCGACAAAGTCATGACTAGGACGTGGTCGAATGCTGCCTACGAAGCCGGCGGTGGGACAAAGTCCTCGACGCGGGTGCTCCGTCGCCCACCCTTTGGACTGGTGTTGATGAAGCCAACGGTGGGACAAAGCCTTGATGCGCGCACTCTGTCGCCCACCCTTCGGACTAGCGTCGATGAAGCTGATGACGGGATGAAGCCTTGACACACGCACTCCGTCCCCCACCATTCGGACTGGTGTCGATAAAGGCGGTGGTGAAACGCAGCTGCAGCGCGTGCGGTCCATCCCCACTCTTCGGACTAGCCATGGATGAAGTCGGCGGCAAGACGAATCTGACACACGCGCAGCCCATCCCCCATCGGATGAAGCGTCTACAACCACGCTGTGATTGGATGCAGAGTGTACGCCCACAGAGCGGTCGGACGAAGTGTCTACGACCACTATGTGATCAGGCGAAGCGTCTACGACCACAAAACAGTTGGACGAAGAGTCTACGACCACGATGTGGTCGGACGGAGCATATATGAACAGAAGTTGTCAGACGAAGCGTCTACGACCACGAAGCATTGGATGAAACGTCTACGACCACGATGTGGTCAGATGAAATCATGGTCGCGAGGTGGTCAGACGCAACGTCTACGACCATGAGGTGGTTGGACGAAATTGTGACCGCGAGGCAGTTAGACAAATCATCAATGAAAATGAGGTGGTCCAATAAAGTCGCGTGGCAAACTCCCTGGTGCACGTGTGGGCCGTGCCCCGCCCTTTGGACTTGACATTGATGAAGCCAGCAGCGGGACGAATCCTTATGTGCGTGGCTCATCCCCCATCGGACGAAGCGTCTACGACCATGCCGTGGTCGGACGAAGAGTGCACAACCACGAAGCGGTCAAATGAAGCGTCCATGACCACCGTGTGGTTAGACGAAGCATGTACAACCATGAAGCGGTCAGACGAAGAGTCTATGAGCGCTATGTGGTCGGACGAAATCTCGACCGCGAGGCGGTTGGACGAAGCATCTACGACCACTATGCGGTCGGGCGAAGTCACGACCGCGCGGTGGTCAAACAAAGCCTCTACAACCACTGTGTGGTCGGATGATGAGTCGGCCGCGAGGTGGTCGGACGAATTGTCTACGACCACGAAGCGCTCGAACAAAGAGTCTACGATCACGATATGGTCATACAAAGCATCTACAAACACAAACTTGTCGAACAAAGTGTCTACGACCACGAAGCATCGGATGAAATGTCTATGACCATGATGTGGTCAGACAAAATCATGGTTGCGAAGCGATCGGACGCAACGTCTACGACCACGGGGTGGTTGGACGAAGTTGTGATCGCGAGGCAGTCAGACAAATCATCATTGACAATGAGGTCATTCGACGAAGTCACGCAATGACTCCCTGGTGCATGCATGGGCCGTCCCCCACCCTTCGGACTTAGCAGCAATGAAGCAGACGGTGGGACGGATCCTTGCGCGCACAGCCCATCCCCAATCCTTCGAACTCGTGGTCGATGAAGCCGGTAGCGAGACGAAGTGTTGAAGCGCGTGCTCAATCCCCCATCCTTCAGACTAGCGTTGACGAAGGTGACGGTGAGACGAAGCTACGGCGTGTGTGGCCTATTAGACGAAGTCCGACGGAGGCAATGTCCACGCGGGGTCCAACGGAGATCGCGCAGACATCAAGCGAAGACCTCGGCGAAGATCTCTTCAATGCGGGGTAGCCCTCACGCCACGTGGCCCGAAGGCATGGACACCTCGGTGAAGACCCCTCCCTCGTTGGTAGCCTTCGCACAACACGGACTGCTCCAGAGACAGCCAACAACTCACGAGTGTGGCGCCAAGGCTCAAAGACTTCGGCGAATGTCCAGTCTAAAGCACAGGCAGGACTTCAATGAGGCCGCCGACATGTCTGTGTAAAGGCCTATGAGGGCTCACATAGAGGCCAACAAGGAGAGTGAAGCCCTCCACGAGGCCGCCGGCATGTCTGCACGGAGGCTCGGTGCGCGCCAGCTAGTGAGGTCCTTCCGGAGCTAAGCGAAGGCCATTGGAGGTGTGCGTGGAGCTCGAGGTGCAAAGGCCAGTAGAGGGACACACGAAGCCTACGGCGCAAAGGCCAGCGATGTCCTTCCGGAGCCGAGCGAAGGCCATTGGAGGTGTGCGTAGAGCCCGAGGTGTAAAGGCCAGCGGAGGGACCTGCGGAGCCTGCGGCACGAAGGCCAGCAAGGTCCTTCCAGAGCCGAGCGAAGGCCATTGGAGGTATGTGCAGATCCTGAGGCGCAAAGGCAGTGGAGGGACATGCGGAGCCTGTGGTGCGAAGTCCAGCGAGGTCCTTCCGGAGCTGAGTGAAGGCCATCGGAGGTGTGCACGGAGCTCAAGGTGGTCGACTGAGGTGTCTATGACCACGATGTAGTCAGACGAAGCGACGACCGTGGGCGGTTGGACAAGGTGACGACTGCGAGGACGTCGGGTGAAGTCTTGACCACATGGCGGTTGAACGAAGCATCTACGTCCACAACACAATCAGACGAAGTGTCTGCGACCACGAGGAGGTCAAATAAAGTCTCAACCGCGAGGCGACTGGACGAAGTCATGACCGTGAGGCAATCGGATGAGGTTAGGACCATGCAGCAGTTGGACAAAGTCACGACCGCGACGTGAGTGGACGATGTCTGGACCACGAGGTTGGACGAATGTCTAGATGAATGTGTACGATCACGAGTCGCTCACCCAGAGGTGAGGAGGTGTGGCGCCGAGGCTGACGGAGGCCGGAGGGCGCGAAGGTCAGCAGCGGCAATGCGGGGTCCAACGGAGATCATGCAAAATCCATTAGAGATGTCATCCACGCGAGGCTCAGCAGAGACCGTGCGAAGTACTCGGCAGAGACTGTGCGAAGACCTCGGTGGAGACCGTGCGAAGTCTGCGCAGTGATGGTGTGGATACCTCGGTGGAAATCGTGCGAAGTCCAGTGAAGACTGGGCGGAGTTCGACGGAGGCTGGCGTCGATGGGGACACGACCACGAGGAGTCGGTCGAGGGCAGATGAAGTAACGACCACGATGTGATCGGACGAGCGTCGACGAAGGTTTGACCCCGAGGGGTCGGGCGACATCACCGAAGGTGCACTAGGTGTTGACAAAAGTCGGCAGTAAGGCAAAGGCTTCGAAGCACGCGCGCTCTGTCCCGACACTTTAGACTGGCGTCAATGAAGTCTCAACCACAAGGTCATAGCTATCGATGAAGAGCTGGCCACGACGCGATCGTAGATGAAGCCTTAAGTGTCTACGACCACAGACGAAACGGCTACGACCACGATATGGTCAGACGAAATCACGACCGCGAGGCGGTCAAACGCAACATCTACGACCACGAGGTGGTCGGACGAGGTGCGAGGCGAACTCCCTGGTGCACACATGGGCCGTCCCCCACCTTTCGGACTAGCGGTCGACGAAGTCTCAACCATGAATGTCTACGACAATGAGGGGGTCGGAGATGAAACCAGTGTACATCGCACACGGAAGCTGTCTTTTTGGTGCAGTGATGGCGACGACAAGAGGCCATCCAGCACGGTAAACCGCCACCGACAGCAGCATCACTTTTGAAAAATAGCAGAACCTGGGTGATCTAAGGTGCTTGCAATACAAGTGCTCCGATGATAGCTCTCTCTAGCGCCTTCCCTTGCGCAACTTCTTGCGCGAGTCTCTATGGACGGCGCCAACTATTGAGTACAAGGTATCATTCTCCATAGGAGACATAGCCAAGATAATTACGAAGAGAGAGCTGGTGGTAAAATGAGTGGATCTGCCCCTTATGCCCCTCTTGGGGGTTTATATACATGAGTGGGGTATGATGAGAATTTTGCATTCTACCCTTTAATAATTACAAAAGGTAGGAATAAATTGGTATATTTCTCTATACTATTAGACCTATTACAATTAGGGTAATTGTAAAGCCTAGTTACGGGAGTTATACCACCTCTACAACAGTAATGCAACAACAATGCATTGCAAAGGAGGGAATTGCTAGGACTATTACAAAAAAAAATGTATACACGATTTTTTTTTGAAAATTTCAGGCACTTCGATTGTGTTTAAATGTGCTGAATTTCCATATTATATTAGTTGGGAAATTTCTAGCCATGTGAAGCCTTGTTTTGCCACTTTCTTGCTTGGCCTCTTGATAATGGTGACCTTGAAAGTTTTCCTGTCTTGTTTATTTGTTCGTTTGTTACTTATGTACTTCCTCCTCCTGAGGGAAATAAATTGGTAGCTGCTCTCCTGCCGTTGGTTAAAAAACACGGTGTAACAGGATTCTGAAGTTCAGGCGTTCGCTATCAAGAATGTCCTTTCTGCCACTCTTGCCTGTTTAGTGTTTATTATTTCAAGATGCTTTCCATTAGCGAGATGCGCAGATGATTCCAAGGTCCAAACAATGAATCACAAATAAAGCGCGAAGGAATTTACGAGTAGAGCACCGCAGCGAAGAAAGTAATTTGCTCATTTAGCATCAATAAATAGAGTACAACCACACAAAAGAAACAGATGTCTAACAAATAACTAAAATGATTGATGCTACCTATCAATGAGAATTCCTTAGGAGTGAACTAGAGTTACAACAAAACTATCCCAGGGTTGCAGCTTCAATTATTTTGGGCGTCCTGCAAGAATATTCTTGCAATAAATTCATCATCAGAACATGTCTGTGAGCGAAACCAATCAAGTTCTGGTAAATTCGAGAGTGGTCCCACTGCAGCAAGGGCAATATCCTGATAAATGTCAAACAAGTCATGTCAGTGCATGAAGCTATCGTATAGCTCAACTACTCAGCAAATACTGCATTGCACTGTATTACTAGTAAGACACCCGGTCTTGGAGTTTTACCCTATCAATTACGAACTCCTTGGCTGTTTCCATTATTGTAGCACAGTCAACAGCATCAATGCGTGCAAAAAGCTCTAAGAATGGCATTATTCGTCCATAAGTTAGCATCTGCACCACATGGTTGAGGGCAAATTTTGTTAATCAGGAAGAATAGCAGCAGCCGCTATTGTGAACGCTTAAGACAAACTAGACTGTAACATACCTGGCGACCATTATTCTCAGAAACTGCAGTTGATCCATCAATGTGAAGTAAAAGAGAAGATTTCAACTGGAAAAGGATAAAGTGTTAGTTCTTACTTGTTACCTACTTACTTCAAGTAACCAATACAGGATTGCAATTTGATGTTTAAATGTGGAAAACATGGTTCACTCTTCACAATTATTATAGTACGATCAATATTTACAGATGTGAGTAAATCCTATAGATCATTATGCACAGCTGCCGGTATCATTTCAGGGAAAGGGGAGGTTTGGTGTTGATGAACTTGTCAGACTATTGCTGAAGCTATAATAGATTGATCATCAAAGTTAAATTATAGGACCGTACTACATGCAACAACGTTGTTACTGTTGCTGTAAAGTAGAGCTACATGAGCTTAGCACCAATAATAGTATAGTCCACTGAAGGAAAAGATGAGTGAAACACAGAATATAAAGACAAAGAAAACATATCTACTGCCATCAGCGAAATGTAAGTCTGTTCCCTTCTATAAAGATTCATATTGGAAAACCCAGATATTAACAGTGGAATTGTATTTAAATCTACCGGACTAGGAACTTGAGATTGAATCAGATACCTGATTACGAGCACGAGCAACCTCTGTCTCAGACACTCTGAATGCAAGTCTTCTAAATTCTTCAATTATTAATCGTGACAGGTCATGCAAGGTATCAGGCTGCAGTCATATTTCACAAATTGTAAGAAAACATTGTAAAGAGGAACTTTTCCGTCCAATCCATAGCTTAACTGATTAACTCTGCTCAGCTGCTGGTATAATTGCATGACCAATTCAAACTTTCATGAAACTTTGTGTTGCACACATACAAGTGATTGCTTACAATATTCAAACTTGCAATCAATGCAGATGCCAAGGGGATAAAGAATAGTTTGACTAAACCAAAAAGACTCAATTTACTAACCCATCCTATGTTTTTAACTAATCATTGATTACACATTCACTGTAAGTGACAAACACATGTAGAGAGTAGCATATGTACCAGTACACCACAAATACACTGCTTGATTATACAAATCTATTACCACAGATGTAGTAACAGAGTACCCATTGCTATCTACTTCTATATTTTAAACTAATCATTATTCAATTTCAGTTCTCTAATGACAAATACAGCACTGAAACTAATAGTAAAGATGACTATTACTCATAATGGCTGACATCAAGATAGAAGGAAAGACATCATATTTTATTACTCTAATGGCTAACATCCAATGTTCAAGCAACTGAACAAATTGAAAAGATTGAGAAACAAACTTTACCGGAGCAGTAGTATAGATGCCAAATAATCCTGTATCTCGATAGTTAGTGTTGAACGCCATCAAGCTCTCAGCTAAACTAGCATTGCTGATACCACGAGCTAAAGCAGACCTGGCAGTTCAATATATAACATCAGCTTTATGCAGCAAATTTAATAGTAACACACTGGGGAGAGCAAATTATTTATCAATAGAATGTAATCAATTTATGAAAATCCTTTTCTCACCCTGAGCAGTTCCCAACCCCGATACTCCTGTTCCAAGAACCCAATATGCTTTGGATCACCATAAGAGGAATTGAGCTAGGGTCAGTCCATGATGAACCCTTGAAAGCAATTGCAAGGTGCGCTAGAGGCATCTCCTCATTCTCCACACGAACCTAATGATAAAGATCAATTAAAATAGCCTAACAAATTACTACAATAACATCTTGAGAAACTGAAACCAGACCTCTGAACTAGTAAAAATAGCCGGGTTTGCCTCAACAAGCTGATCTGCAGTGGTTGGATCAGTAGAGAATCCTGTAAACAGGTCTCTCACTTGATCAACAACTTCATCGTGATTGACAGCCCCAGCTGCAGATACAACCTAAACCAACCAGCAAAATCAAAACTTTTATCACTCAAGTTGTATGTTAACCAATGGCTAATTTTTTCAGATCTGGTATATAAAAGTACCATTCTGGGGCAGGTATAATGAGTTGAAATATACTGCTCCAAATCTTTCTTAGAGATCGATTGAATGTTCTCTTTAGGACCTAATATTGTGTCCCCTAGAGGATGGCCTCGGAACGCTGCAGCATGCAAGTGATCAAATATCACCTCCTCCATCATTCCTTGCACCTGTTTATCCATAAATGCACGTAAACATGCATCAAACATCCACATCTAGCAATAATAATTGCACTTAAACAGAAAGTGCTAGAGCTATCCTAAACCACAGCAGGCATCCAGGGTCATCACTATTCATGGAAAGACTATTGCTAAAAATGCAAACCACTGACCAGCAATTCATATTATGACTAAAATTTTCAAGCTTTTTACAGAATGCCATAACACATGGATTAATCATATGGGATTATGTAACACTACAACTGCTACATTTAGATGACCAGTGTTAAAGCGCACTCACCACCGCTGCAAGGTTCTACCCTACAAACAATACCAACAATTAGAGTAGTAAAAATCCACATTGCCAATGTTTGAGCAAGTATAAAAAGGCAGCAGCTTCCCACATGTATAGCACATATTCAAACTGAAAGATACATATATGCATAACCAGGAGGTGCAACCTAAGGGTTACACTACATACAGATTGCAATGCCAATGAAGTATGAACGATCCAAATTTAATACACCAAAAGTTTCACCTTTGCTGCAGAAGCAATACCAAAAGCGCAGTTAAAAAAACATTTGCTACGATAAAGGGTGGCTTCCACCTTTATTTTCACAAACCAAACAAGCACCTAAAATTTTTCACCTTACTCTGAGGACAATGGTCAAATGACCAAATTACCAATGCCACGAGAACATCAAGTAAGCATAAGTACTAAGTATCACCAAAGCTTACACCTTTAGACTAGCAAATTAAAGGACAAGAAAGGGGAAACGTGGCAAAAGGGCGCGACAGCTCACCTCCTCCATCTCGCGGAGGATGACGCCGCGCTCGCGCTGGATGGCCTGCTGGGGGAAGCGCGGGTGCTGGAGGATGTCGCTGAGGACGTCGAGAGCCGCGGGCACGTCGCGGCCCTGCACGTCGGCGAAGAAGGTGGTCTGCTCGCGGGAGGTGTAGGCGTTGAGGCGCGCGCCCATGTCCTCGATCTCCACCTCGAGCGCGTGCGCGGTGGGCCGTCGCGCGGTGCCCTTGAAGGCCATGTGCTCGAGGAAGTGCGCGGTGCCGTTGGTGCCGGCCAGCTCGAAGCGGCTGCCCGCGTCGACCCAGACGCCGACGGAGGCCATGCGGGTGGCAGCCGGGTAGGCCTGGGTGACGACGCGTAGGCCGGTGGGGAGCGTGGAGACCCGCGCGGCGGGGAGGCGGAGGAAGGGGGAGTGGTCAGCGGCGCGGGGCGCCGGCGAGGCGTGGCGGAGGAAGCGGCTGGGCGAGGGGGCGGCCGTGGAGTGGACGAGGCGGTGGAGGTAGGGTAGGAGCCCGCGCTTCGAGCGGGCGACAGTGGCGGTGGCCATGTGTTCGATGGAATTCCCCTACCGTCGCACCGCCGCAGGGGAGGGGGAGGAGGAGGAGGGGGTCAGGGTTTTCCGCTCCCGTTTACTCTTGCGGCGGGGGTAAGCTTGGGAGGGCTAGAGAAAAGAAATATCGCGAAGGCCCTTAATTATTTCAGGTAATCAGGTAGTCAGGTCCACGTACAATAAGGGGAAGAGGTTTCGAAGTTGGAAAACTTTGGAGTACGACTATGATTCGGCTTAGGCTTGAGTATTTGGCAGCTGCTTATAAGCAAAGAATCGTAGCAAAGATGATTCGGATGTGAGATCATAGAGTAAGGGCTTATTTGTACCGTCGAAAAAATTTCACTGAAAATAATTCAATTATTTTATAAATCTGGAAAAAATGCCACGCTCAGAACGAGCCCGAAGTAGATAGAAACACGTTAATTTTATTTTGGAAACGTCTAATACGCGACTAATAGCCTATAGGCATTTGTATAATCATTCATACCCTCTTTTTCTGGGTCATGTACTTAATTCCACATACTATCTCTTATTCTTTTTTGGTATTCTCTGTTATGTGTATCTAACTAAGGAGTCAATAGATTGAACATGGGATTTTTTATTTATAAAACTTAAATAATCATAGCTCTTTCTCTAATTGTCCGATTTTCATTCCATTAGAGTAGTTATGTTCCATACAATAAACTTAACAAAATAAAGCTCATATTACATATGTTTTGACAAAAGATTGCGAAAGTTGCTTCTTAGCTAGCAACTATTGGTAGATAGATGGCAACTATAGTTGTTGGTATCTAGAAACTCTACATTAGTTGCTAGCTTGTAACTGTCCATCTGTTTATCTCAAAATTTTTATAAAAAATAATTAAATTTAAAATAAAAACAAATGTTCTTTAGTTGCCTAAATTTTGAAGATTTTGTTTACCTATTTTCAACTTTTAAATAGGCCTTTTTTAAAAAAGTAATTTAATTGAAGAAACAAACATACAAATATTATTAAATAACATGTATTTTGAATTTATATAAAAAACCTATTTCAAATTAATTATTTTAAAGCATTTGACTTTTATCTAGATTTTCTGTGTTTTTCTAGATTTTAAAATCAATTTCAAAGCTAAAAAGTATTTTTATAACAATTAAAAGACCAACTTTAAGTTGGAAATATTTTTCCTAAGTCCAGAATATATTCAGGAATTTCTGTGATTTTTTTGAAGTATTTGGACTTTATTTGCTATTTTCTAAGTGTATTTGAAAGTTCTTAGATTTTCTAAAAATTATAAAACAAAATTTAAACCCAAACTCTCTCTGGGCTGACAAGTGTCAAGCGTAGATTGAATCCACCCGGTCGATTTAATCTTGGCCATCTGTTGCCACCTACCCCTTCATTTCTCTACCGACGGCTCCGATTGCCTCCTTGCGCCATGTGGCGAACATCCAGCCGTTCGCTTTAGGACTGTGCAATCGGTTTTTTCGGTTTAATCGGTTCGGTATATACGGTAAATACGGTGTTTGTAGTTTGGTAATATACGGTATTTTTAGAAGTACGGTTCGGTATCGGTAAATCCCAATTTATTTCGGTGCGGTATCGGTAAATACCATATTTACCAAAATTGGCGCGAAGTGCAAACGATATAGCGACTAGCGAGACGAGTGAGCGATAATACATATACTACGGCAACACGTTGCATGCCTGTATATCTCCGCCTGCATCCCGTCCCAATGTCCCATTGTACATTTATTCTACACACACTACTGTCACTTCTTTTTCTAACGCCAGACGAGTGGACAAGGACAACACATTCTGTGCTTCTGGCCTAGCTACTGGAGTACTAGTACCATTACTAGCTAGAGCCTAGAGATGGAGTTGCTTGCACAGTCCGGCATAGGGCTGGAAAAAAAGCTCGTTAGTGGGGCTCGTTGGCTCGGTTCAAAATTGCTTCAATTATACTTGTTAATTGGTTAAACATTAAAATGAGTTGATTTCAAATGAATTTGAATTTTGCTAAAGCTCGGCTCGGCTCGGCTCGTTAGCTCGTTTCTAAAAATACTTTTAAATTATATGTAAAATGATATTAAATCAAACTATATCATTTTTAGAAAAAGCTCGATAAGACGTGGAGTTGGCTCGATATCCACCCCTAGTCCGGCATCGCGAGCACACCTACTCCCCGTGCAACGTCCTCGAATGGCCCACGCACCAGGACGCCATCGACGAGATGGACGCCTTCTTCGACGACGCCGTCGCCGCCGTCTTCGCCAAGATGGGCGTCGCGCCGCGCGACGTCAACCAGCTCGTCCTCAACATCGGATCCTTCTCCCCGGCGCCCTCCCTCATCTCCAGGATCGTCAACCGCTTCGGCATGCGCGAGGGCGTCATGGCCTACAATATCTCCGGCATGGGCTGCAGCGCCGACCTCATCTCCGTCGATCTATTCTCCGACATGGGCTGCAGCGCCGGCCTCATCTCCGTCGATCTCCGGCATGGGCTGCAGCGCCGGCCTCATCTCCGTCGACCTCGCCCGGAGAATCATGCTCACGCGCTCGCGACCATGGCTCTCGTCGTCACCTCCGAGGCTCCGAGTCCTGCACTGGCACTGCATTAGTATTTTTGGTTGGTTCGGTTTCTTCGGTTTTTAATCAGTTTTTCCTGAAAAAACCGAATGCCAAAAAAACCTGAAATCTGAAAACTGTACCGAATACCAAAAACCGGTCAAACCGAGTTGACCGGTTCGGTTCGGTTTTTTCGGTTCGGTTTGTTCGGTTCGGTCCAAAAATGCACAGCCCTAGTTCGCTTCCTTCCACTTACCTCTCTCACTCGCTGACATGCGGGACCCACCGCCTTCTTCTTCCCCAAGCTGACTGCCACGGCCGCCATTGTTGCGCCCCTCAAGCTCTTAAATTCGTCCGCTTCTACCTGTTGGCTCGGACAATTGTTGCCATTATTAGCTTTAGTCACTCCCCTCTTCATTCCCCCACTCTCCTGTCCGTTTTCCTCTCTTTAAACCCTACCACTGCCTTGAACCCGCCACCAATGGCCACCTTTATTCCATCAAGTAACCGCTAGCATTCTCCTCACCCTGAGCTCCTATAAAAGCCTCCTACTCGATTTCCTCCTCACTCCGCACCCCAATCCTCCCTCAATCTCAATCCTCCGTGCCCGAAGTACCAAGCCCGTTTGCTTCTCCCTTCGCTCGCCAGCGGAACACCGGCAAGAAATCACCGCCGACTCAGTCTCCCTCGCGCCTTGCGGACATCGCCTACACCTTCCTCATCGTCTGTGCACATCCTCCGCCCCTCTGCTGAGCAAGCCCGTTGCCGGAGCACCCTCGTCATCGACGCCCTCACTTCGCCGCTGCCTACTCCATGCCACCGACTGCCTCCGCACAAGGTATAAGAGAACTCCTCAGCATCTCCTCTCTCTTTTGCACCCTTGCCAACCACCGTCGAGCATTGGAGCTCCGACAATTGCCGTTCACGAAGCACCACAGAAGTACCTTTTGACCCCTGTCATCCTCGACCACAATCGGTTTCGAGTGCTATCGCTTTCAACCGCTTTGGTTGGTTTCGACCGCTCTAGTCAGGTTACGACCACTTTGGTCAGTTAAGACCACTCTGGTCGGTAACGACCGTTCCCGGCAGTCCGACACCTAGGAGGTTTTCGGCCGTCGTCGCTTCTGACCCCTTCGACCACTCTTTAAAACTCTATACTCCTAGTGTTTCAACCATGACCACACACAAATCTTGTAGCTTCCGACCGCTCTTCTTTACGATCACTCTTGCCTTTCAACCACTGCAACCGCGCACAACCACGGAAGCCTCTTTGATCACCTCAGTCACTCTGACCGCTCCCGATCACTCTCGAGCCCTAACCATTTTTTGCACTCTATGGCTTTAGACCACACCCTCTCATGACCACAGTCGATGCCAACCACTGCCGTCTCAAACTACCTCTAACCTTTGACTACGACCGTTGCAAATCACCGACCGCCCTAAACACTCTAAAGCCCTCGACTACTCTCGAAACTCAATAGCCTCCGACCACTCCAATCTCTCTGACCACTTTATAGCTTTCGACTGCTCCGACTACTCTTTAGACTTTAACCACTCTGTAAGCCTTCCAACCACCAACTTTCGACCACAATCCATTTTCGATTATTTTAATTCTTTTGACCACCCCATCCGACCACTCTCAGCGCTTCGACCACATATAGTTTTTGACCAAGTATAATTTCTGACCACAGTTGTTCAAACACCCAAAGCCTATCGACCACATATAGTTTTTGATTGCCAAGCTTTGATCATTCAGCTTTCGACTACTCTTGTTCTGACCACTCTCTTGCTTTTGACCACCTAAAGATCCACCCAATATAACTATTCCGACCATGGTATAACCTCCAATCCATTCGACCACACTAAAACTTTTCCGACTATTGCTTTGCCAACTATTGCAAACTTTCAACCACATATATCCTTCAACCTCTAAGCCTCTAATCACTAACCACTCCTACTTCTGAGTACTACCGTTTTCGACCACAGCAAAAATACTTCCAGAAGCCCATTCTCCTTCATCCTAGCTTTGATTGAGCCCATTCAAATTTCTAAATTCATAAAAAATTCAAATATATTCATTTCTATCATTCTTTTGAATATCTAGAGTGTATTTGGTAACTCCAAAATCTGAATTCCAAATTCTAATTCCCAGTTCAAATTCCAAAGTCTCAATTTCATTCCAAATTTTCAATTCATTTCCAAAATTCAAATTCTCTTCAAAATCTCTAGAAAAATATCCATTATGTTTTTCTAGGTCCAACTATTATTTTTCTTGGTATTTCTCTCTTTTTCTAAAAATAAAAAAAGACTTCCCACTAAGTCACCCATCCGAACCCTTTCCCATCAAAGCATGCTTAATTATGTTCACACGGGAACCATTGACATAGCTGCTCTTTCTTCATTTGGTCCAAGCACCTATGGCCTTCTTTTTCTATCTTCTTCCTTTCCTGTTCATTTTCCAACTTGGCCTTGCCGTGCCGCTGCTTATCTCTCTCCTATTTCTTTCTTAAACCGAGCAATCTAAGCCATGCAAGCAAGAATCAATTCCTTCCCACTAAAGGAAATAAGGGCAGCAAGAAATGCCTTCCTCCACTATTAGCAATCAATTTCCCCTTCAGTTCTTGGCCGTTTGCATGCACAGTAAAACCTCCAACTGAAAACCGTTGATATCAATGTCATATGGCTGATCACCTTCCTTCCCTTCTCTGATGCTATAAATAGGAGGCATGACCTATGTTTCATTCCTCATTCCATCCCTAGGATTTCTTCACTACCTTATGCGTAGTTCAACCGAAGCCACTGCCATCGCCATTTTGTTTGCACATTAGCCACCGTCGTGGGCCACGCCGATCGATGCCGCCTCTGGCCATCACTTTCTCAAGCTTCCACGGTTTCATTTTGCCCCTCTCGCCACACCACCCACTCCTCCCCTTGCTGACGAGCTGTCACGACAGAGCCGCCTCCTTGCACTGGTCTGATCCCTCTATTCTTTTCTTTAAAAATTTTTCCTTCAGTTTATATCACGTGAGAATTATTGCTTAGTTGGTTATGAGGGGGAAGCTAGTGCATACACTCCTAAAACTTTGCATTCGAATCCCCATTTTTCCATAGCCTTCAAATATTTTTCCTTGAGCCAAATGACATATGGGACCACTCACAAAATTCTGAAAATTCTAGCAAAATAAGATCCCCTGGAATTTTCCCTCGTTTTGGAATTTTCTCAAATTTCTATTCCATTCAATCTTCCAGATGTTCGTTCTCCCTCATACGAATTCCAAATCCATTGATTCTTTCTCCTAAATTTATTTAAATTTATAATCTATCTCCCAGTATATATTTCATAATTTTTGGATTTTATTTGGATTCATTTTGTTTTGGTCACTTTTGTGTGTAAACTACGAATCCGGAGAGTTCGATTTTGATGATTCATAGCACCAAGAGTTCGAGTAAGGCAAGTTATACCTTTGATCGTATTACTCCAAGTAATTTAAATTATTTATGTTGTTTTTAAATTATTATGCATGTGTACTTTTATTCAAACCTAGTTTAAAATTGATTTAAATTCTAATTACACCCATTTCCTTTGTATATGACCAAATTTGACATTGAACATCAACATGCCTTGTCATCTTAGATAAAAATCTAGTTATTACTCTAGTATGGACTAGAGAATTTTTATATCAAATGCTTAGACATAATTTTTGTTTTGAGATAACTTTTTGATATAAAATGATAAACTTTTGAAACGTGCTCTTGACTTCGGTGAGTCAAGAAAGGCTATGAATTATTTCAAAATAAAATATAAAATCTGATTTAGACTTAGGCTAATGGTTAGGTGGTGGATGCTTGCTAGCATGCATTTGTTGTTCGGTGACACAATGTTGATTGCTAGGTACAAGGGGTATGTGGTTTGAGTCTAAGTCATGTTAAGGACCGGTCTGTGAGCTATTGCTACAAAGTCCTATCGTACTACCACAAGGTTGGTATGAGATAGTCCTGACTGACTAATTTGCAAGTCCTAACCTAAGTCTTGCTGTAAGTTGAAAGTGAGCGTGGCGTAGGCCATGTGAAGTCTCACTCAACTCAAGAGGGGGTCTCGATATGGTGGATTCCTTGCTGGGATGAAATCTTAGTGTTGGCTTGGCCAGATTGAAGGCTTTGCATTGTAAAGGTCTTGTTATGATTTTCTCAGTTGCACGCTTGCGGAAGCATGTAATGGCCGACATTATGAGATAATCATATCTTGTGGGTAAAGCTGTACAACCTCTGTAGAGTGTGGATAGTCATGCTCACGGTCATGGGCAAGTTGAGTAAAGTTTTTCACGGATTAGACTTTGTTTTTAAAATGGTTTTACAAAATGCTTATGGATGGATGGAATCCATATGAGATCTTTTTGAGGAAAGATGGACCAGGTAGGATACCTGTGAATAGGTTAGTGTTTGGTCGGAGCTTGCACTAATGATATTATTTTGTTAAAATCTTATTTCTATCTATTGTTTTAATGTCAGCTTTTGAAACTACTTAAGGTATTTACTTCAATTTCGCTTTACGCTCAAATAACCTTATTATGCCTTCCTTTGTCAATCCTTATGCGTGCATTAACTCTGCTAAATCTCCTAGTGCAATTTGTGGAGTAATTTATGTGCTCATGTTGCTCAATTCATCATTTTCCAAAGGATGTCTTCGACTTCGGTGAGGATCAGGACGTATAGGACGTCTTACTATCGTTTGCCTGTGGGCAAGCTTGTTGGACTTTTTCTGCTTCAGTTTTTTTCCCGCTGCTTATATTTAATTTTAGTTTATTGACCATTGATGTAAACTTTAGCTATCAGGCCCATATTCAGTTAAATAAAGTTTGTTATTGTGCATGATATATATCCCTATTACCACTGTGTGCACTAGCTGATCATGGACTAGTGCGATTTACATAGGATCTGGGAGTCGTTGCTCTAGGGTTCGACATAGCTGTACATGATACTTGCTATATTAATTGATAGCAAATCTACATTAGTTGATGCTCTACATGTTATTTACTATATTAGTTACTAGTTCTTTATGTTACTTACTATATTCGTTGCTAGTAACTCAACATATTACTTACTAGCATCTCTTTATAACGTGGTGATGATTATATACAAATTTATGCAATCAACTACTAGTTGTGGCTATATATTAGTCGCTAGCTCTACCATGCTACTTGCTATATTGGATGCTATTTCTACCATGTTACTTGCTAGTATGTATCAATGACTCGATGACAATTACAAATAAATTTGTGCAATCAACTATTTGGTGGTGGCTCTATATTAGTTGCTAGCTCTACATATTATTTACTACATTGGTTATTAGTAAATCTACATTAGTTGATAGCTCTATATATTATTTGTTACAATAGTTATTAACTTTTGATGTTACTTACTATATTAGTTGTTAGCACCTTTGCATATTACTTGTTAACGTCTCTCTATAACTTGATAACAACTAAAAACAAATTTGTGCAGCCAACTAATAGTGGTGACCCTACATTACCTACATCTTATTTGCTACATTAGTTGCTAACTCTATATTTCACTAGTTGTCATCATCTAGGTAATAAGATCTATAATTACTATCAGCGAAAAATTACGAGCCGCTAGTACGTAAAGGTTCATGTATTTTCCGAGATTATGTAAAGGTCTTCCGTTCTCGCAAAAAGGTCTCTGTCAGGTTTTTTTGGAAAGAACCCTCCACTTCACCGAAATTGCGTATCCTTTGTTAGATAGCGCCCTACGGTTTTCTAAAATTACGTATAGGTCCTTACATGTCCTCGGTTTTTTTTTTGCGAAAAAGACCTTTGGTTTTTTCGAAATTACGTATGCGTCCTCGATTTTTTTTAAGAAACTCCCCATGAATTATCATCTCTTTTGCTTTAGTCCGCACGGTAGGTAGCGCGGTGTGTCGCCGCGCTTACGCAGCTAGTTGATTATACGATGGGCCATATGTCAAAGAACTACGAAAATGTAGGCAGACTCTAAGTCCCGTTCATTTCAGCTTTAGCTTCTGGCTTATTTTTCACTATTTATAAATTTCATCTTTTTTTGAACTTTTGGTTTTTTAGCTTTTTTACCGGTTCTTTTTTTCCGTATTCGTTCGCGTTGTCCGTAATGAACTAATATGTTTTTTATTTTTAAAATTTTTAAATTTAATTACGCTAAATAAACCACCTTCAGCTATAGTAAAATTTTAACCGCTATAGTACAATTTCAATCATAAGCCACAGCTTTTTAACCCAATCGAGTGGGCCTAGGTGCCCATCTTATAAGGATGCAAAACCATCAAAACGAGTGCAGACTACGGATTGAAAACCCATTTGACAAATGGAAACGATACAATACAAAACAAATGACCTCACAGTTAATTGACAGTAACTATCCCTTTTTCCGCAACAGATATTACACGATGTGATTGGCACAGCAATGATCCTAGCGACAAAATTGCTAGATAAATCATGTTTTTTGTCAAAAGAATGGGAAGACTTGCTGGCACAATATGAAGTGAAAGGCCGGGATGGCATTTATTACACAACCACCATGGTTTTTTGCAAAATGGTGCCCAATTACAATCTCAGTGGGAGGCATCACGACTGTAGTACCGATCAAGGGTTTTCGCCGGTATACGGTGGAGCAGCTCGCGGGGGAAGATGCGAAGTAGTGACCAGGCGAGGTCAAGCGACTGGAAGATGTTTCGCGTGTCATATGCCCCTTGAGCCACAAACTTCCGCTCAAACTTGTCAAGGAACTCGAGGTAGAGCTGCCATTTTCACAAGTTTTAGTTGATAAGGAGCTCGAAAGAAATGAAACTAGGAGCAAAAGTCAGTGCAAGCTCGAGAGCTACCAAGTCCTCCGATGACAGTGCCTCCTCCCCGACCACCGCCTTCATCGCCTGTACATCCTTGCCTATGGCGTAATTGGCATATAGCTGAAACAAACACATCTGAGTAAATGATCCATATTCTAGAATAGGTAGCATTGTGCAGACCGCAGACCATGGAAATGTCTAACCAACCTGGTTCGAGACATCAGCATGATCACGGCGAGTCATGCCTTCGCCAATAGCGCTCTGCAAAGGATCCAGGTCAAGTGAAAGCAGTTATGAAACTTACTAGTGATGTCGGCATCAATATAATGTAGGGTGTCAAGTGCAACAATTTTTTTAGTAGCAAAACCTTACCTTCATGAGCCGGGAAAGTGAAGGAAGGACATTAATTGGTGGATAAATCTGCCACATTGAAATCAGCAACAAGATCAGGGAAATTTTAATATGCTAGTCAATCAGCACTCAGCAGCTCCAAAAATCTTGACATGAGTTGATTATTGTCATCTTAGATTTAGTCATTTAGAGCAATATAGGGTTTTCCAATTCACAGTTAAGTTACAGAAAAAAAAGTTATTATAGCTACAGAAAAAACTGTTATTTTTATCTCTTTGTGCAGGAAAGGTAATAAGCTCTTTGCTCAATGTACAGAACCAGGTTCACTATTCATTTAATAGAATTAAGTTTTTTCCAGCGGTGCTATGTATGCCTCTTGTCTCGATAAATTGAGTATTTTAAGTCCAGTTACATTTCTTGTTAGAATCAGGAATCCTAATATTAGGTTTAGAAGTCATCTACAAAGCTTAGTGGGCAACTGGGCATTGTAGAATACCTGCCGATTATGTAGCTGCCTGTCAATGTAAATCTGCCCCTCGGTGATATAACCAGTAAGGTCAGGAGTTGGATGTGTAATATCTACAACAGCATAAAACTCATAACAGTCAGAAATGTTGCCAGAAGTACTGAAACATCAGTTACAAATGTAACATGTTTTGCAATAAAAAAATGGCCCACTATTTTTTCTCAGTTCAGTTCAATAACAGTTACATACATACATTACAGAAAGAAAAAAAAATATGTCAGCTGTCATGAACCTTGGTTCATAACAGGATAAATCCGTCGGAGAGAGGTCAGGTGATGACGATTTGAGGTAGAACGGCGCTAGGAGGAGGGCACCGGTTGGGGGAAGGAATAGATTCAGAGTAGCTGGTTTAGAGGAGCTAGGAATCAGGGACTTGAAAATAGTTCTTCATTATTCATTGGCGTTGCTTGATGATAATAGATACATGCTGTCCCTTTTATAGGGATAACTCAACTTTACCTCTAAGAAATAATTTCTATCTCTATGGAAACATGTCTGATGTCTCTAATAGATGGAATATATCTATAAGTTAGTAAATATATCTAATAATGAAACTAACTATTCTTATCTCTATCCTAACAAATCTAATCACGTCATGCGCGGCAACTACATTACCGCAAGTACTGTTCACACACATGAACAATGCATGTGAACAGTAATTCCAGCGCGCGACAACTTTTTCCCATTCGGCGATAGTTCGTTCTCGAGCTGTGGTGGCGGTCATGGTTGCAGCTCTTGGTAGACCCAATCTGGCGAGCAATTGTGATGCCTCGCGTGGGAGATCAGCAGTATGTTGATGACGATTAATGGCAAAGGTGCGAGGGCGTTAGCGTTGATGTCGAGGAAGTTGCGACGATGAAGGCAACCAATGTGGAATAGTAGTGACGCGCTTTATGGTAAGCAGAAGTCGTGGGAAGGGATCGGCTATTCTGATACCAATTATCATGAATCTTAGTTCATAATGGGATAAACAACCGTTGGAGAGAGGTCGGAAGATAACAACTTGAGGTAGAATGATGCTAGGAGGAGTAGGGCACTGGTTAGGCGAAGGAATGGATTCAGAGTACTCGGTCTAGGGGAGAGACCAGAGCTAGGATCGGGGACTTGGGAATACTTCTTCATTATTCATTGTTTGATAATAATGGATACATTTTGTCCTTTTTATAGGAATAAATCGATTTGACCTTTAAGAAATAATCTCCATCTCTATGGAAACATCTCTAATAGATAGAACATATCTATAAATAAGTAAGCCTATTTAATAAAAATCTCTATCCTAACAAATCTAACCGTGTCATGCATGGCCGCTACAGTACCGCGGGTATTGTTCACACACATGACTAGTGCACGTGAACAGTAATTGCAGCGCGCGATATCAGCTCACAAAATATTTAGCAGAAATGTGAGGTTATAATCATTAACTAACCGTCATTAGGCATGGTTAAAATAGGTATTTGTGTAATTGATCCCTTTCTTCCTTCTATGCGACCAGCACGCTCATAGATAGTTGCCAAGTCAGTATACATATAACCAGGATAACCACGCCTTCCAGGCACTTCCTCTCGAGCGGCAGAAACCTGATATGAAAAAGGCTGAAGGTCAATGAACTTCTATATAAATGAAGGAAGTGCTCATGAGTTATGACAATTAACAGCACACTCAAGGAATCAGTTAAAACCATACCAATAAAAGAACCAAATGTGAAAAAGAGCAAAACATATATAGAAAATTAATTGCCCACAACCAACATTGCAATCAGAAATTTGTTTCTGCTATTGTCTTATTGCATATAAAAGCGTTTTTTGGCTACCATCTTATTCAATATTTCTCATTGGGCTTAAACCAGCAGAGATTAATCTAAGTTTACAACAAGTTATTACTCCCTCCGTTCGGAAATGTATGACATTTTAGAATTTGAGTGGTCAAACTTCCTTAACTTCAACTGCTAATATGCACACAACTATTTAGATTGCTCATATGAAAATTGAACCATTAGTTTGTTATGAGAAGTACTTTCAAAATATAATATTGTTATACTTTTAACTTACATATTACTGTGAAAATTGATGATCAAAATTACTTATTGATATTTTTGAACAAAGGGAGTATATAAGAGCATAGAACTGGTATAGCTGCAATAGTGAATAACTGTGTGTGTGTCGATGTAACCATATGATATTTAGCTCCCAATGATAATAAACAAATAGTAGAGCCCAACAAACATCAGCGATTACCTTTTTAAATCTGGGTTACATGTATAAACATATCTGTTAAGCTCTCTTTTTTTAACAAGTGAAATTAAGATGCAAGATAAATTTTTTCAGGTTAATATATGTCAACTATCCAAAACCTCGTGTTATCTCCAGTTGATGGGTGAGAATTGCCAAATGTTTCTACTGTAAACACCAGGAAACTTTACAGGAAGATAAGTGCCCTTACTTCACGGAGTGCATCTGCGTATGAACTCATGTCAGTCAGAATGACAAGAACATGCTTCCCACACTCGTATGCCAAATATTCTGCTGTGGTGAGAGCAATTCTTGGGGTGATAATACGCTCAATGGTTGGATCATTTGCCTATGAACAAAACCAACGGGAAAGTTGGCAGATCTGGCAAAATCCTCATAGCAACATAGTGAAGAAAAAGAGAGGGGAAAAAATGTTATGCAAATGTACCAGATTAAGAAATAAGGTAACTCTCTCCATCGAACCATTTTCCTCAAAATCACGCTTGAAAAATTGTGCAGTTTCCATGTTTACTCCCATAGCTGCAAAGACAATAGCAAAATTGTCCTCCTCGGCACTCTACAACAATTGTAATATTAGACAGTGAATGCAGATGTGTGAATGTCAAATTGTTGATCTAGCATGCAGCAAAGGCAGAATAGAATGGTTGGAATAAATTGCAGTACCTGAGAATAGTATTAATTTATAGCCACTTTTTTTTATATTGTTACAACCACTTGCACGCTTAAGTTTACCATGGTCCATGTAAACCAAACCAAGCTTGCACCATATATATATATATATATATATATATATATATATATATATATATATATATATATATATATGGGAACATATCCAGTGCTAACAGGCTATTCGGTGCTAACATGCTAAAACTGGCCATGGGCCATCGGATGTACCTCAAACGGCCTGGATCTTTGAAGGTGGAAGCACCCAATCCACTTATACATTTTTGCAAAACAATCCTTACCGGTTCACATTCTTTTTTCCGGCCCCCGCCTCCCCGTCTTTCTCGCGCGACGCCTGACCTCCCTCGTCGGCTCGTCGCCTGATCTGCCGCGTGACGCGCGACGCTAATCGCCCTCCTCGCGACGTCGCCTGTCCGGTCTCCCGCAACGCCTGCTCTCCGGGCCATTCTCCACGCCTGATCTCGATCGATCTGTCTCCGCGCCGTTACGCGTCTCCGCGCCGTCTGTGTGCATGCATCTCGATCGATCTGTCTCCGCGCCATCTACTGTTCTGGTATTTTGGAGTCGCGCGTATATCCAATAACTAGCCAATAAGCATATGCCGTCTCTGTCAAAAATCTAAACAATAGTTCTTCCATTGGCGTGAGATGCAATGATCCGACAAAAACCTCGACATCTTTGATTTGGTAATGCTGAAGAACAATGTGTTTTTTCCTAGTCTATTTTTCGAGATGCATGCACACGACGGCGCGAGACGATCGATCGAGATCAGCGCGGAGAATGGCGCGAGAGCGGCGTTGTGGGAGACCGACAGCGACGCCGCGAGAGGCGATAGCATCGCGCGTCCACGCGGCGGACGCGACGAGCCGACGAGGGAGGTCGGCGCGCGAGGAAGACAGGAGGCGGGGCGAAAAAGAATGTGAACCGGTAAGGATTTTTTTGCAAAAATGTATAAATGGATTGGGTGCTTCCACCTTCAAAGATCCAGGCCGTTTGAGGTACATCCGATGGTCCACGGTCGGTTTTAGCATGTTAGCACCGAATAGCTCGTTAGCACTAGATACATTCCTATATATATATATATATATATATATATATATATATATATATATATATATATATATATATATATATATATATATATATATATATATATATATATATATATATATATATATATATATATATATATATATATATATATATATATATATATATATATATATATATATATATATATATATATATATATATATATATATATATATAAACAGGGCACCATGGTGCCCAGTGCTCCATAAGTGAGACTTTCCATTTATGAGTGAGATTTTCCATCCATGATTAATACTTGCCATCCAAAGGCGAGAGAGGCTTGGTGCTGGGCACCATGGTGCCCCATTTCAAATCATATATATATATATACATATATATATATATATACATATATATATATATATATATATATATATATATATATATATATATATATATATATACATATATATATATATATATATATATATATATATATATATATATATATATATATATATATATATATATATATATATATATATATATATATATATATATATATATATATATATATATATATATATATATATATATATATATATATATATATATATATATATATATATGAAGCTTCTTTTCTACTCCCGGGTGTAATTACACCCTATGTCGTATATCACAACATAGGTAGTATCTCGCGTAACGGAAAGTATGTACGCGTAGTATACGAGTATTTAAGATCATATAGGTGGTATGAACAATTTTTCAGAGGTGGTATGCATATTTTTTTGATATACTCCTTTTTATGTATGTATATAAAGGTATTTATAAAATACGCTAAAAACTATGGACTTTCTTACAATTTTTTCGTGTAGTTCACATTGGAGTATCTTATAATTAGTATATGAGTATACCTAAAGTGATAAAGGAGTATTTCAAGTTTTCTGAAAAGTCCCTAGCAAGGCAGAGTGTTTTCATTGCGCAAAGGTGCCCCCATATGGTCTTCTCACTGCGTAAAGCTACCTCCGTCTAGTCTTGTCACTGTGCAAAGCTGCCCTTTTGGTCTTGTCGCTACGCAAAGGTGTCCCCTTTGGTCTTATCACTGTGTAAAATTGCCCCTTTGGTCTTTTCACTATGCAAAGCTACCCCTTTGGTCTTGTCATTGTGCAAAGTTGCCCCCTTTGGTCTTGTCACTGCGCAAAGCTACTGCATCTTGTGTTTCTGAAAAGCACCTAGCGAGATAGAGTGTTTTCATTGCGCAAAGGTGCCCCCCCTCTAGTCTTCTCACTGCGCAAACCTACCCCCGTCTGGTCTTGTCACTACGTAGAGGTGACCCTTTGGTCTTGTTGCTGCAGAAAGCTACCCCCATCTGGCCTTGTCACTGCGTGAAGTTGCCACTTTGGTCTTGACACTGTGCAAAGATGCCCCATCTGGTCTTGTCACTGTGTAAAGCTAGCCCCGTCTAATCTTGTCACTGTTTAAAGCTGCTCCTTTGGTCTTGTCACTACACAAAGATGCCCCCGTATGGATTTGTCACTATGTAAAGCTGTCCCTTTGGTCTTGTCACTGCGTAAATATGTCCCCGTCTAGACTTGTCACTACGTAAAGGTGGCCCTTTATTCTTGTCACTGCGCAAAGCTGCCGCCTCTTATGTTGACACTACACAAAGCTGCACCCTATTCTTGATGTTGGCACTGCATAATGGTAACCCATATGTTCTGGTCGCTGCATTAAGCTGTCTCGTTTGATATAAAATGCACGGCACACCCCATGAAAGTAGGACTAGTCGACCCTGTGAATCGAACGAAAAAGTTTCTTCTCCGTCGTGCAGTAACATATCATGGCGGATGCCGAGGGGCCAGTCGGAGCCGGGTCACCAAAGGAAGACCTTCCCGTAGAAAGGAGGGAGGACTTCGGTCCTAACTACCGCTTGATGCCAAATAGGCATGGTCAACCAGTATGGTCGAAATGCAAACACAAGGAGGACGCGGTCGTGCAGGTTGTGGAAGGCCATTATGATGGCTAATAGTATATTTTTCCTTACTGCTAATAGAGCTTCCATGTTAACCGTCGTTTCCAACATATAGCGAAATGCGACTTTGTCCGCTGGATCGATCCTCCGCATGAATGCTATGTTGTGAGGTATGTGGATACGTTATTGGAGCGAATCTTAGAGTTGGATGCTCGAATCGACACTCTCAATGAGGAGAACAATGACATCTGCCAATAGATGCAGCGCGAGAGGGGCAACAAGGAGGTTGTCAACATAGGAAGTTCGTATGATCCCACATGCTGCTGCGTGAACCCTAGCTGCATATGTGCGTGCCACTACAACGACGGCCAGCCACGTCCGAGGCAGCCCCCTCTGGAACGCTCCATGTGGGTAGCGCGAGACACCTTCTACCAGTAGCACACTTTGTATGATGTAGACTCGAGAGAATGACTAACTTAATGTTGTGTGCTATTTTCTTTTTGGTGTTCGTTGTTGTGTTTAAGGTATAGCACTGCAAGTGTTGTTTTCATTCGTGTTGTTACCTGTACTACTTTCTATGATTTATGTATGTGCAATGCATATGTTGTTTAGTGTTGTCAGTGCATAACGCCGTCTCATTCGGTGTTCTCAGTGCGTAGAAAATCCCCCTAACGCAACGGCGGAAAATCGTGGCAATAGGGCCAAAATCGTGGCAACAGCTACCAATTGCCACAATATCACTTCGTTGGCAGTCGTTGCAAAAAAGTGAGTGGCGAAAGGTCTTTGCAACGGTTTTGCGTCCTGTTGCAAGAGCAATGCTAATTGCAACGTAATCATGCGTTGCAGTTGATAGGTGTTGCAACATACCATATTGTGGCAATAAGGTATATTGCCACGTTTCAATCCGTTGCAAAAGGCTTTATTACCACGCATATGTTTCGTGGCAACAAGAGTTAATACCACGTCGTTGTTTCGTGGCAATAGGTTATAATGCCACGCTCATTGCTTCATTGCATTAGAGCATTGTTGCAACGCGATACGTCCAGTGGCAATAGTCCCTATTACCACGGAAATAAGTTTGTGGTAATAATCTTTTTTGCAACGGAGGATGTTTCGTGGTAATAATGTTTGTTGCAACGGAGGATTTTTCATTGCAATAGAATATTTTGCAACGCAATTTATCTGGTGGCGATAGGCTCTATTGACATGGAAATTAGCTCGTGGTAACAATATTTGTTGCATCGGAGGATGTTTCATTGCATTACAGCATTTTGCAACGCAATCTGTCTGGTGGCACTAGGCCCTTATAACAACGAAGTACAAATGTTGCATTTACATGTATTGCAACAGAAGGTTTCTGTGGCAATGCATTTTGCATTCTGAATTCGGTTATTAAACATTATTGAAACAGAATGAAATAATTATAAATTTTGCAACAACAATATGGAATGAAACCATCATTAATTGTAATATATTGCCAGCAAAATAGTTTGTACAATCATCAAGCAAAAGTTACTATTACTATAACAATGTCATTGAAAACTGGTAACTAAAATTGATATAACATAAATATTCTAGCTATATTAGGCTTCGACATAGCTTGTTTGCATCAGCATTCTGCTATCTTGCCTTGACCATGCCATGACTCTGAGTCCAAGTGATCCTGTATGTATATATGGAGGGATGCGTAGATTCAGCATGCACATCACCCCAGCAATGACCTGTGTTGACACAGTTAAATCACTATTGCAAGAAAAGATTATGGCAACAAAGGAACCTCAAGACAAACAGCTACCTTATCCACAAGTCCATGAATGACAAGGCTTGCCTTTTTATCCTTTGGAGTTGCCTGAGTGGAAGGGAAAGACTTGAAAATGTTAAAGCATTCGATTGCATATCTATTGGAGATTTATCACATGCCATTGGAAAGTTCCAATATTGTTGAAACATGGTTCAGCACTAGATAGAAAAATTTTTAACTTTATAATGGTAGATCCATAATGTTTATATTTTTAGTGGTTTGTAACTAATTTTTCCTAAATTATTAGTATAATGTGCCTATAAAATAGGGATAGGCATGCAATTTAGTGCTTCTTTTCTCCACACTGCGGATAACTTGTCTTTTGGTTGCATGTACCTGAAGATTTAGAATAGCCACCTTCCCCCCATTCTTGATTGACATCAGAGGCATATTGCATGCTGGAGCAATCAGAGGTCACATGATGTTGGATATCAGAAATAAAAAAGGAACAAAAAACATAACTCGTTATTAGCATAAAGCCGTTCAGCAAGCAAAAGTGACAAGGTAGGACATTAATACCTACCACCAAAGACAAAATTAACAACGAATTAACATAAAGCAACACTGATCAAATTGGTCAAATGAGAGGAGCATACGACACAATGCCCATTTACCCGCGAACTGAGTGCATCACAGAATTGTGCAAGAAACCACAGTATATGTCCATTCGTTTGTTAGTTCCACTGTAATTATAACATTCTGTCTTAGAGCCTTTATGTACCACATGCATCGTACAGTGCTTCTGCTATCCATTATTTGTAACACAAATGAATACAATCTAAGTAAGACACCTAAGCAGTATCAGGCATACGATCAAATAAGATGCTACACTTGTGTTTACATATCTACAAATCCTATGCTACCTATGCTTATCCGAATCCCTCAAAGAGCTATTGAACGCTTCTCCTCTTAAGCCAAATTTGAGTTGGATTGACTATATAATAACATTAATATCACAACAACTACAAAAAGTCCTCCCTCTCTCTACTGATATAGCAGTGATAATCAATTAACATATACAAAAAAAGATGAAAACCAGTCAAGTAGTAGTCTAACTTGAAAGGTGAGTTATTTTCCTTAGGTCATAGACATTAGACACAACCTAAAACATTGGAAGCTGCTAATATTCTCGATCTAATAAGCTTTACTTAACAAGTATGATTGACTTTGCAACTCCGATAGTGATAAGGATAACTGCTAACAAATGTACCTTAACTATTAACACTAATAAGATATACAACTCAAAAAGGTTGAAACTTTTACTGTTCTGACATAAGCAAGGAGTTAACATCATGCTAAATACATGAATTGATGTTTCAATTATTACGTATGATAACTTGAAGATATGAGCGTACATTAAACGAAAGAATAAGTAACTCGTTTGCATATTAGGAAAAAGATTTCAGCTCAGTAAAAAAGCCAATCAGTTAAAAAGATTTCTACACTTCTAGTTAACAGAAGTGTAGAAGCCAATCAATCTGCAGCCAAGTTAAAAAGATTTCAAGTTGCAAGTGTACTGAACTTCTGACTAGGAACCGAAAGAGGCTCAATTCAGATTTAATTGATGGACACAATCACCAAAATTTTCATGTGTGGACTCGGATGGAAACTCTCAAGAGATCTATCTGAAATCTAAAAGCAACAGATCAAGTTGAGTCCTTTGTAACTTATGCTAGCAACCCAAAAAAAATCATTTGCATATGTCTGTCCTGCATATATCTTTGCAAAGAGTATGAGCGTACATTAAGTGTACATTAATCAAGTACATTAAATGAAAGAATAAGTAACTCATTTGCATACTAGGAAAAAGATTTCAACTCAGTTAAAAAGCCAATCAGTTAAAAAGATTTCTACACTTCTAGTTAACAGACAGCACCAGGATCCCACTCGCCCATGCTACATCCAGCTCAGATCAAACCAAGAAAACACCAGCGGGAAACCGACCTCCACCTACTCCCACTTTTCGACAAGCACGTTCTTTTCAAAGACAGTTTGAACATTGAAAGACAATTTGTAATTGTATTGCAGCAGCAGATGTTGATTAAAAAAAGCAAAACCCTTGAATCAACAGGTTGTTGTCATCAAAATATAACATACTGCAGTTCATACCTGTCCGTTCCTTGCCAGTACACGTTTTGACGCAGCATTCCTTAGACTTTGTGAGGAAATGTAATACGCTGAAGCATTGTTTTTTTGAGAAGTGCCTCCTTTTTTATTTGAACGTTTGTTGCCAACAGTGTTTGTTGTGTCAGGCGTAGCTGCAGAAGGATTAGTTTGGACGATGCTTTCAGGATTAGTCTGCATACAAAAAATGATAAAACAATTTAGCTTGCATAAAGTTTCCAAGACTGGAGTTGGTCAAAACAATGATACAATTTTTATACCTGCTGTAATGTGGCTTCCCTTTGTTCTGCAAGGGCTGCAAGCATCTCTTTCCTCATTTCTTCTCTTAATGCTTGTCTTTTCTTGTCCTCTTCTTCTTGAAGTTGTTGCATTTTTTCTTCCAATATCCTTTCCCGTTCAGCAACTTCTTTTTCAAGTTTCTCTTTTAACGATTCTACCTCACCTTGGAGCTCAATATTCTTCTGGTTGGTTGCAGCTGTAGCACGAGCTTGTTCTAGGAATTGAACATTCAGCATACGACTTTGTGTTGGATATTTCGACAAGTACCCATGACCATGAAGTCTAGTTGCTTTGCATCCTGTGGTTTCCTTGTACGATAACTGGAAAAAACATTCTCCTCTTCTCTTGTAAGGCTGGATAAGTCAGATTGTTGTTCTCTCTCCATAATTCGGTTGCATGTATTATCCTAAGAGGAAGGTCATAATTGAAGTTAGTAGAATTCAGAACTGAATGGATGCACAATATATTGAAGCATGCTGTGACTAGTGAAATTTCTGATTTACTAACATAGACATCCTTCGAAGCATTGTTTGACCATTGTCCATTCTTCATGTGAGTAGTCATCCAAAGATTCAAATCATTTGGCTCTTCACCAGTTACAGGGTCTCTCTAAAAGATGGGAACAATGTATCATATGAGTTTGTCATTGATGAAAAAGAACCATATTAGTATGTCATAATTACCTGCTCATAGCTTATTCGAGAAAACGTTCTGCTTCCCATGATGTGCATAGTCTTTTGTTTATAACGGTTTTCAGAGTTCTGGCTGCTAATTTTCTGAAATCAGTAGAAAAATGCATTAATTAAAGGAAATGCTATCAATCCTGGAATCAGTAGAAACAAAGTGTTCAAAACTTTCATCTATTTTGTTCCATATTTGCAAGTGTATAGTAAAATTATAGGAAATGGTACTGAACCTGGAATTTTTCAGATCCAAAATACAACTGCAAGTAGTGCCACTCAACAATGTCTACATCTGCGGGCTTATTTTTCATCCTCTCGGCATAAGTGTTATATGCCTTGTATGTAGAACTTAAAGCTGATCGCCATCCTTTGTACCTCTCTTTGGCAATCGACCATATCTTTTCCTTTTCATCCACAAGGCTTGGAATGTCCCACCTTGTCGTTTTAAGTTTAAAGACAAAGAAAAGGTGAATTATTTGGTAACACTGGGACTGTGCATGCTTAGGCAACAAAAATATGCACGTACTCAAGACATCGGATGCTATTGAATTTCGACATTAGGCTCTATATCCTTCCACTTTTGACTCCAATGAGTGGTGCCCTTTTCTTTGTAAATGCACCACTTCATCCACAAAAGCACTACCGTTGTCTCCTATGGGACCCGCAAGCCTAGATGAAAATTCAATCTTAAGTTTCGATCACCACTCTTTATTCGCTTGTTGGTCGCTGCTATACCCTTAAGGGTACCACGTCCCTCTTTTTTGAAGCCTCCGCCGGAAGCTAGTTAGAAACCAATTACAATTAAATGATTAGACACATTCATAATGGAAGTTTTGAAGCTTAAAATAAAAATTGTTCAAAGCAAAATATACCATCATGGTTTTTCCTTTGACGTCTAGGATGAGAGGGCCAACACGGAGGAGTTTCGCTGCTGCCATGACTTTCCTCTTCAGCAAGTATTTCATCATCTTGGCTATGCTGATCTAAATACGATACTGCATATATATATCCAACATCAGATGCAAAGGTACACAGAAGGATTTATGTGATCAGGTAAAATAATCTTCTGTGCTAACAGACCAAACACTGTAAACATCTAATAACCTATGGATGTAAAACCTCGCTTCAACTGCAGATAAAAGAACATCTCCATGCGGTGTACTAATGCATGAACACTACAAACAAGGATTTCAGTTTTAGATAGCATAAAAAGAACTGCAACACCAACTGAATTAGTATGAGTTCACTGCAGTTGCGACTTGCAAGCACTTAACACTTAATCTCCAAAAGTTCCAGCATTTAAGATTTCAACTAAAGGGGATGCAGTAAGCTAGAATTGTAGATGGGCAATCACCAATCAGATACAAAACTGTCTCTAATCTCTACTCTCTGGAGTCTAGATAATGAATAATAATCCCTACAGATCCTACTGGCTACTGTAACGGTCTCTAACCGTTTGCAAAAATTACATTACATGTTAGTACTCTGACAATGATCAAAAGAAATTACTGATTTCTGGAAGATCACCTTACTACCTTAGCCATGCTTTATAAGTTAGGATTGTTTCCTCCCTGTAGTCATCTTGTAAAGCTGCACGTAACGAATATGTTAGCTGTCTGGTCGAAACAACACATCTTATATTAAATGCAATGAGTCTGGCAACTTAACTTGCGTGTCTCTAGGTCTTCGCGTTGCAGTATTGCAAGCCATTTCTTGTATGCATCAATATCTACTCCTGAAGTTGGTTCATCACCATTTGGCTGCTGCCTTGGTCGCTTGATGGGGGTTATGCTCACTTGCAAACCTCTCGGTTGATCTTTTGTCAGCACAAATCTGATTTGTTGCCCCCTCTCATTCTCTGATAGCAAGGCTTCTGTTTGGTGGTTAAAATCGAGCGCCTCGAGCTTTGCCTGAGCCCTACCACATTGCTTCTTATAAAATAAGAAGTCCCTCCCAGAGTACCCAAGCTTCAATTTGATATACATCAAGTTGTAAAATGTGATATAAGCCCTGTCAAGTTCTAACTCGACAACTTCAACTGGATCTCGCCCCAACGCAATCAAACTTGATATTCCAAATCTCTCCGATCAACTCGCACAAGATAAATTGAGAGAAGTGACTTTATTAACATGATGCCTAATAAGTAATGATTCAGAATAGTAAATGTACAAGTCTTTTATTAGCATGTTACAAAGCATGAATTTTTAAATATGAAACTTTGTTGCAAACAAATTTTTCATGGACGTAAAAATAAAAGATACTGGGGTATGACTTCTCACGCATAATGAAAAGGTACAAAGATCACAATCCAACTCGCATTATGAGCTATTAAAATTGAAAGATCTCGTACATTGCATAAAGACATCGATTACCTTTCGTGGGGTTGATCTATTATAAGTTTAATCTAAGTGTTAAATACTATGGTGTGCAGTCGTCAATTATACTTGTTTATCTATTCTGGATAGAAGGATGTACTGATTAATATGTTCTGGATAGAAGCAACTAACAAAGTAGTAGCAGGCCTGAGGATTCATTAATATTACAAAAAAAAAATTGCACAGCTACCTTCCTGACGTAGCCCTGAACTAGTATCACTTTAGAAAAAAAAATTATTGGTACACCATATGTAATACAAGTTTAATCTACCACCAGGGGCCAAATTATCCCACAAATTATAAGATCTGCTATGCCTAAATGGAGTCCCTAAAGAATCTTCAGCACCATAGGGCGTTGCATCTCAAACCAACCGTGATTGCGGTTCGATCCATGGATTAGGTTGGATGCGTGAGAAAACTTACTTGTCGGTCGGGAAGATCCAATGATTTCTCCCGCACTTGATCGCGTCAATTATAGAAGTGTCAGGTTGGCCGATGTAGTCGGCGGCGGTAGTCGGCGGCGGCGTGCTGCCTGGATGAGTCGGCATCGCGGCAGGAACCGAACCGAGGAGGGCTGCCGAGACGAAGAGGAACGTGGCGACAACGGCGGAAGGACCGGGCAAGCCGCCGAAACCCTAGCCTCCACCAAGACGTCTTCAGCCTCGTGCACCGCCTAGTCTCTCTCCCGCAGATCCCAAGCCGCGCAGCGTCCCGTACTCCTTTTCCAGCGGCGGCGGCGGGGCGGAAGGATGGGGGTTAGGGGTGGGCGACGCGAGCGGGAAGGGCGAGAGAGAGGAGAGCGAGGGAGGCGGCGTGGGGCACTGGGGCGAGAGACCGGGGAGGAGGCGACTGAGGGGCCGAAGTGCTCGGTCTGGGCTGTACGTTCGCCTCCTCGTCCCGCGATCCAACGGACGGAGATCGCCGCACACCTAAACCAAATTGGTGGTTATGGGGTTATGGTAAACCAGGTAATGCACTCGCGCGTGGGGTTATGGGGGAACTTTTGGCGGGGTGTTAAATTCCTTGTAAAAATTTGGTGGGAAAAAATTTAATCATATTTGGTGGGAAACAATTACTTGTAAAAATATTACCAATGAATCATAATCTTGATCAAGTTTCACACAAGATGGCGTCCCAAACTTTGTTTAATCCAAATTGGGTTTAATTGTACAGAGTGTTCATTTATTTAAAAGCAAATGATAGTGGAAAATAAAGGATCTATCACCAAAAATTACCGTGATCTTGTGCAATGCAAGTTTCTCACAATTGTACATAGCATACACTTTGTTTAGAACAAATCATAGTGGACAAGTATATATCTATCACCACCTTTTCCTAATTTTGAGCTATTTTATCCCTTTTTTTCTCGAACACGCAGGAGAGCTGCGTATCATTATATTAAAGAAGAAGGATAAAAGGGTAAAGAACCCCGATTACACCAACACACACACCCAAAGGATCACAAAATTATAGACGCGCTATTTGCTATAAGTACACACGACCTGGAACGACCTAGCCCCTAGGAACAAGGGTCGACAAGAAAGAAGCATCATTGATCGACCATCTCATCAGCTCTATACCACCAGTCCTCAAAAGAAGCATCATTGATCGTCGGCGCTAGAGTTTGCGGCCCAAAGCGATTTAGGAGGGAGAATCAGAATTGCCTTGCAAACACACAGCTAGTGAGCAAGTGATCAATTGTTTCCTCAGCTTGGTCGCGATGAGGACATCGAATCGGATGTGGAAGTCCACGTTTGGCAAGACGGCTGCGATCCAGCGGCGCTTGAACCACAATCCACATAAAGAAACGACAATGCCTCGAGCCTGTGTTTTCCAAATATGATCGAAGACCAAATTTGACAACCTTGGAAGAATCCTTCATAAGCGATTTAGCCGAGTAAAGTCCTGATGATGAGAGGCGCCAACGATGTACATCCGCAACTTCTGGCTGTAGTTCAACATCAGAAAGGAGATCCCAGAAATTTATAAATTCAGCAAGGATCCCAACTGAGAGAGCTCCCTGTATATCTCGGATCCAACTATGATTAGGTATTTTATCTCATTTGACTCCCAAAGTATGAACTAGTTTTACCTAGTGTTCGCCTACACGTAAGTCTAGCCCGTCTAGATGCTAGTCATGGGGTTAACGACTAGTTTATTAGCTTATAATTTAGTTAATTATTGTATCATGATATAGCTTATAATTTATCTAATTATCTGATCTGATTATGATATAGCTTAAAATTTAATTAATTATCATATCATATGTTATCAAATCATAGTGGTTCGTATGTTATCAACTTATCATAACATTGTCTTTTTGTTTTTGATGCTAGAGTACAATTAGCCAATTGTCAATTCAGTTTTAAATACATATGTTTGACCCAATTGTCAATTCAGTTTTAAATACATATGTTTGACCCAATTGTCAATTCAGTTTTAAATACATATGTTATGTAAAATGAATTCAATTTTGAAATTTGAGACCCAAAAAATAAATGGTTGGCAATTTATCTATTTTATCTCATTCGACTCCCAAAGTATGAGCTAGTTATGATAAGTTGATAACATATGAAAGCCTCTTCATGCTCAAACATATGAACCACTATGATAAGTTGATAACATATGAAAGCCTCTTCGCGCAGGGGACCCAATTGACAATTCATCTTTAAATTCATATCTCTATTTCTTCTCTACACCTAAAAAGCCTCAAAAACTTTCGTCCAACCGGCGTCCCTCCGGCACAAGTGTTGCCCCTCCGGCACTCCCTGTCCGCGTGAGCTAACCGAATACATATCCGATCTGTCCGACTAGCGCTCGCCGCTCGGTGGCTCGGCCGCTCGGCCCATCAGCGAATCAGCATGGCCCACCGCCCACACCGCACGCGATGACCTCGCCCGCTCTCGCCTCGCCATCTCCTTCCTTCCCCAGTCCCCAGTCCCTACCCGAACCCTAGCTTGCTCCCGCCCGGCCGCCCCCAAATCCCTCTCCGGCGTCCCCGCCTGTCGATCTCACCGCCGCCGGGGCTGCAACCAAAAGCCCTCTCGTTCTCGTCTCCCTGTTCCCTTCCTCGCTGCTGCAGCCGGTAAGTTCTCCCCTCCCTTATCCCTCCCTGTTGCCTTCCTCGCCGTCGCGACAAGCGCTCATCCCGACCGCACCGCCCGCCGAGTCCGACAACGAGGCCCCCCTACACGGCCTCTCCGTGCTCTCCCGCGACCCCGCGCACCCGCCGCGGCTGCTGGTGGTGCAGCCGCGCCTCCGCCCGGGCTCCCTCCTCGATTCCAAGCTCGCTGAGGCGCTCAACCTCGCCAACTCCCTGGAGGAGCTCCGCGATGGCTTCTACTACGTCGACCTCGCCGCCAAGGGCGCGCCGCCGCACCTCGTCGTCCAGAACCCCTACTCCCGTGGCCGCTCACACGCAAGTATCCAACTATCCATCGTTCCATTCCCGGTGCTTACTGCTTAGCTCAATTGGGAGTATTTTGGGTTATGATGATGGTCGATCACCTTGGAAATTTTACTAGATGCTTTTGCCAGAAAAGAAAGTAAAAGCGAGGATTTTTAGCAAAGATTTCCATTTGTAATATGGATTTGACATCCATGCAATGATAATTCTGCATGCATGTATGTGGATATGGGGAATCTGTGTTTTGTTTAATTTCATTGAAACCATACACTGTGGTTTTGTTTAATTTTTGCTTTGAAGGTGAGCTATGTGTATTGCTGTCCAGTTTTGTACATCGCCATTTATATGCACTAATTGAACTGAAAGATATGTGTTTGATTAAATTGTAGTTGGTTCACCCAATTAGAGCTACTTGTATGTTAACAGTTTGCATAAATACCTGTATGTTAATAGAAGACTTGAACTGAGTTGTACATTTTAATTGTTCCAGCTTGCATAAATACTTGTCCGCATGTCCGCAATTTCAAAACATACTAAATGAAGGTTCAGGAGCGTGATAAATTATAGTATCCAAAACAAACTATGTAACATAAAATTTTTAAACAAAAAAATCATCATCAGCTACTTGCCCGTAACCGTAATCGGTGCTACATATCCATCATCAATGTAGGTGTCATCATAATCTTCTTCATCCGCTAATCCAATATCATTTGGTTCATCTACGGATTCAAAGAATCGCTTTTGAATTACGTACATCACCAAGAACACCTTCTATGTCGACCTTCTCCGGTTCATCAAGACTTCATGGCTGCTGAAGCAATCATGTCTTGCACTCCCACATCCAATGAGTCAAGATCGATTCCTCCTCGCTTTACGAATTTGCCGATTCCGCATGGCAAATAAATTTCGGGTTTCATTCTTACAACAAGGCGCCACCGGTTTCTTTGCGCTGCTCACATAAAACACCGCTCACTTGTGTACCCGAATATAAGGCTCATCTAAATAACGCAATCGAGTTGTATCGATATCAATAATTCCATACCGATCCCTTTGGTACCCTCTTCCTTTGTTCTTGTCGGCAGCAGGAACATCGAACCAGTCGCACTGAAACAGTATCACTTCCTTACCAAAAGGAAAATCTAGTGCGATAATCTTTTTAATCACGCCATACCAGTCAATATTGCGAATCGCCATCTCTCAAACAACAACACCATCGTTTCGTGTTAAGGTTCTCGCTCTATCCGAGCTGCATTAAAAGAAATCCATTGATGAAGCATCTGTTGAAAACACGTGCTCGTTGGTCTGGTCCTTGTGAAAGACCATACATCAGATCACTTGTTCCTCCTTCTTCATTAAGTTTGCTGATCTGCAACCAGTAATAAACCCTTTTAGTTCTGCATGCATTGTCGGTTAGTCGAAAAAATACAAAGAAAAATTCCAACTCATCAGGCGCTCAAACCAACCTACAAATTGTTGCTGGTGTCGTTGCTCAACACTCCGAGTACTAATTTTTCTAAGTTCATCCATATGCTTACTACAATATTGAAAAAGAAGGCTTCAAGTAAATAAAATTAAATAAACCTTGGTAATTCATACAAGCAGAATATGTATTTTTAAATAATATCTTACTTGATCCATGGAATGACCTCATCACAGTTTCTTAAGATGTAGTGCCTCATCCGCTGCAGCTCAATCGGAGTAAGTGTCTCGATAGTAAATCCTTTCTTCGTATAGTCAATGTTGGCAAATATGCTTAGACCAGATGGTGGTTCATTCACCATGGCAGCTTCATGGCGCTCTGGACGATTAACCTTGGTTTCGATGTCTGCTAGGAAGCGAGAGCAAAATGTCATGCACTCCTCTGATATATACCCCTCGGCTATTGAACCTTCAGGGTGTGCTTTGTTCCGCACTAGCCTTTAACAGTACGTAGATATCTCTCAATTGGATACATCCATCGATAGCACACTGGTCCTCCAAGTTTAGCCTCTTCACTAGATGAACGGCAAATGCACCATGATATCAAAAAGATGGTGGGAATATCATCTCAAGCCGACAAAGGGTTTCACTAATCGAGGTGCTCAATCGTTGTAACTCTTCAAAGACTCAACTCCTTTGAACATATTGCATTGAAGAACCTACTAAGCTGAATCAACGGGATAGCAACATCTTCTGGCAAAATGTTGCGTACTGCTATGGGTAATAGTTTCTGGAAAATAATATGGCAGTCATGAGATTTGAGTCCAGACACCTTGCACCTGCTCACGTCCATGCTCCTCTTGATGTTGGAGGCATAACCATCAGGCATCTTCACACCTTCTAGAAATTTGCATAAGTATGTCATCTCATCCTTACCTAGAGAGTACAGTGCTGATGGCACTGTGTATTTTTCATTCTCCACCACGAGATGTTGATCCTTCCTAATGCCCAAATGTTCCATGTCTAGCCGAGCCTTCTCGCTATCCTTTGATTTCCCTGCCATGCAAAGCAAAGTCCCCAGTACGCTCTCACAAATATTTTTCTCGATGTGCATCACATCCAAATTATGCCTTACAAGCAAATTTTCCCAGTAAGGTAGTTCAAAAAAAAATACTCTTCTTCCTCCAATTATGCCACCTACTTTCTTCTTCACGCTGCTTCCTCTTCCTAGCGGACTTCCCAAAAGTCACTTGCTCAAAACTTTAAATCTTCACAGCAGCACCCCTTTACCACTCAATGGCATTGGAGACTCCCTGGTTTCCACTTTGTTATTGAAGCTGCTCTTGTTCTTGCGCCACCTGTGGTCCATAGGCAGAAAGCGGCGATGTCCCATATAGCAATGCTTGGACCCAAATTTCAACCATAAAAAGTCTGTATCCTTGTGGCAGTATGGACATGCAAACTTGCCTTTTGTGCTCCAACCAGATAGCATCCCATATGTTCGAAAATCATTAATTGTCCACAGGAGAATTGCACGCAACTTAAAAAAAATTTTCACCTTGCCATCCCATGTCTCAACACCCTCTAACCAAAGATCTTTAAGCTCATCAATCAGGGGCTGCAAATATACATCAATGTTATTTCCTGGAGAAGTAGGACCTGGTATCAACATTGACATCATCCAATAAGGCTGTTTCAAGCACAACCAAGGTGGCAGGTTGTAAGGGATTAAAATGACAGCCATGTAGTATATGAAACATTCAAAGATCCCAAAAGGATTAAAGCCATCGATGCAAGTCCCAACCTAACATTGCGAGGATCCAAAGCAAAATCCTTGTACGCTTTATCAACATGATTCCATGCCAAGGAGTCGCAGGTGCCGCATTTTTCCATCTCGGACTGTGCCCTCATTATGCCAACGCATATATGCGGATGTGGTCGCATTCATGTACAACCTTTGCGATCGAGGAGTAACGGGAAATACCTTAGGACTTTTTGTGGGACACGCTTCTTGGCTACCTCCTCCTTATGCGTGAAACAATCGGTTTCCATCTGGACTCACCACATGTTGGACATGTATCCAACTTAGCATAATCCTTCCAAATAACACGCAATCATTCACACAGGCATGTATCTTTACGTAATTGAGGCCAAGATTCGAACAACCTTTTGCACTTTATCCAATGTGTCCGGAACACGGTGACCTTCGTGGAGAACAAGCGAGAACAATCAAGTATGTCCTCTAATGCATCTTTATTACTAATACCATACATGCACTTAATTTGAAAGAGCTCGACAATGAAAGATATCTTAGTGGCCTCCTTGCAACCTGGATACAATTCCTTCTTCGCCTCTGTTAATAATTTAAAGAATTTCTTTGCTTCTTCATTTGGCTCTTCATTAATAGTACCTATGATGTCTCCATGTATAGCACCCTTATTAGTGTTGAAACCAGTTCATTCACAAGACTACGGTCACTGTTGCGCCATCATCAACATCTCATTGCAGTGGTGCCCTCATGTAAATCATCTTCTCCTTGGATGAAGCTTTCATCAAACCCTCTAAGAACCAAATGACTCGAACCTCTGTTTTGTTCGTAGTTCATGCAACGACATCTTCTACATGGACATGGTGCAGTTTCTCTGGAGCAATCCCACCAAATTTAATTTCAATAAATTTCTTGAAACCTTTTGCTACTCATCTTTGTAAATGCATTCGCATCCAACTCCTACCATCAACAGGCATGTTCTTCCGGTCCAAATGAACACAAATAACTAGTTCAGCCACTGCAACACAAACAAAGACAAAAGTAAACATATATATTTCAAATCATAATTACTGTATAGTACCCCCTCAGTTATATTCAAACAACTTACTTTTAGTCAATACTGGACAATAAACGATTAAAAATTTTCTTATCAAATAGATCAACTCTATTACTTCAAAAAGCAAACGAAATAGTATTTGGAGGAGATAAATGAGATGAGTAAACGAGATGAAATAGTATTTGCCTACCATCAACTCTATTACTTCAATACTGGGCAGAGAAGACTCCGTGATGAGCGAACGAAAGCAAGACGCAGGGGAAGGGCACCGGGAAAGATAGAAGTATTTGGAGGAGATAAACGAGATGAGTAAATAGTTCTTGCTTGCTTCTCTCTATTACAATCTTCCTCTATTTATAATGCAACCTGATCTAAAGAAAGTATGCAAGGGAGTTCGTAAGGGACTCTTATCCAACTAATATAACATACTAATTACGTATAGGTATTCAATTACAATTCCAACTATTAATCGGTTTCCTTCTCATGTATAACCTCCTGCGCCACGGAATCAAAAGGAGGCGCCCTTCCATGGCGTTGTCGCCGAGTATACGTATGCCCCCCACATTACATTCAGCTATTACCCTTACAAAATTTATCAATAGATCATCTCTGTGATTGTTTCAACTCCTAAGTCACTGAAATTTTAGAAAACTATTAGTAAGTAATTACCAAAGGTATCCATCCTGGATTCAACATTAAAAATCAAAAGAGTTAGTAAATTACCAAGTTGGGATAATGATTATATTCACAAAATTGGCTCAGGTCATCACACCGTGCCCTACCTACCTGCACCGTAATTAGAATTTCAGAATTTCAGAACATTGATTACTCATTAACTACAGTCATACTTAATTGACATATGAGTGATCAACAAATTAAATAAAAGGGCAAGCATAAACAGACGTACTTCTTGCGATGCTCGGAGAGTTGGAGATGGAATCTCACGTTGATTGGCATCAGAAACAGAGACACGGTGATAAGGGGTCGTCCGATCTTCTCGACGTAGGATTGGATACTAACGTGCAGCCTCTCGAATTGTAGCGATCCTCCGTTGCCAATGCAAGAACAAACGCTCTTTAATTCGCAAGATCACACGCGTCGGACTTCACGACCACCGAGCGAAAGTCCTATCGCGCTCCCAATTCCTAGCGGAAAGGTTGAACGATCTCGATTTGTAAGAACTCTCAAATTTATATTGAATTTTTGGTGGCTATCAAAAACTCAAAAACAAGCACATTGTTCTCAAATTATCTAGTCATGGGCACTGTTCATCCCTAACTTTCCGTCACGTAGTGATTTTTCCATCTTCTAGTCGGTCCCGTTACCATCAGGTGGCGGCGCTACTTATAGTCGTTCTCTAGTCATGCACCAGGCCGACTTGGACTCATGCAAACAAACACATACGGCCCAACATAATTAGCTAACAGCACAACTGGCTAATGACATAAGTTGGCTTGCGGCCGGCCTGGACTTCCGTGAGATTGGGTTGCCTTTGTGTTTTGCAGATGGGATTGAGTTGGGCATGCGGCACTTGATGTCATCGATGGTGGCCGCACTACCAGGCAATATTGTCTCTCCTTGCTTGCTAGCAGGATTGATGTCTTCTTGTACTCTTACAACTTTAGCACTGGACTTCTTCGTCTTTCTCGTGATTCTAAAATCTTCACATCGTTCAAATATTTAACTGAGAAGTGCAAGACATGAGCGTATCCACATCCACGAGATTGATTTCCCAGGGGTTACTCACGTGTCCTTTCCTATAACGTAAATACTGTAAAAGAATAAGCGCACAAATATTTGAACAAAACACATGCCTAGCCTAGTGGTAAGAAAAAGATTTATGACCGTGAAGGTCCTGGGTTCAAGACCTAGGACATGCTTTTGTGTTTCTATTTTCGCTTAAATAAATTGTGGCAACACAATTACTTTTTGCCACCGTTGCAACATATACAAACCTTTTACAACACTAGTTAAAGATTATGACAACGCAATCAATTCGTGGCAATAAAACATTTATTGATGCAACGCTTTACAATTTCGTTGCAATACATATCAACCTTTTGCAACGTAATTTAAAGATTATGACAACGTAATAAATTCGTTGCAATATTATCAACTCATCGCAACCACTTAGAATTTCGTTGCAATAACATCAACATATTGCAACGAAATTCAAGATTATCACAACGCAGGAAATTGCGTGGCAATATTGTCAGCTAATCGCAACGATTTTGAAAGTGGTGGCAATAACACCTACCTCTTGCCACGAAAGTCAATATTTTTGCAACACAATAAATTAGTGGAAATATTGACCACATATCGCAATATTTTTTCCAAACTGTGGCAATAAGGCCTACCTATTGCAACAAATTTTGTGCCGTTGCAATGTGTTTCGTGGCATTAGGGGGATTTTCTAGTAGTGAGGCTGCCCCCGCACTTAGCTTATAAGAGGGAGCCATTCCTCACCTACTTCCTTGCATTGTTCTCCCTCACCTCGTGAATTATTTGTTCCCAGTCTGTGTACCTTGCTTTGGTGCTCACTCCCCCGGATGTCGATATGAGTCAACTCATCGCCTCTTCATTGGCACCTACGGTGATTTGCCCAAAATGCAACACGCTTGTGAGATGTAAGACCTCATAGATGGCCGCGAATCTTGGGCGGCACTACTACAAGTGCCCATTTCACTCGGTGAGTCAGTTTGTTTTCGGTTGGTTCAAATCATGTAGGTATGTTACAAAATCTTTTTCTCATGGAATTGCAGGAAGGCCCAGGCGGTTGCCGATTCTAGGTGTGGGAGGATGAAATAGGCACTAGGCCTGGTATTGTTCCGCACGAGAGAGTTGTCATGGGGGGTAGCAACCCCTTGGAGATGCGGCATCGTTTTGATACACTAGAGTGGAAAATTAATTTTATGTTATGTGCAATTTTCTAATTTAATGTTATGTGCAATTTTCTTTCTTGTGTTTATTGTTATCGTGAAGCTGTAGTGCTTGAAGTGTTGTTTTCATTCGCGTTGGTACGTGCGGTACTTTGTATGACATATGTACATACTCGTCGTATTTGAATGATGCCTTTCTTATTGGTAAAAGAATTTTTGAAGCACATTCCACTGAGAAGATTATTATTTGCATAAGGTGATGTGGATATGCATTACATATACGTACATTGTACAAATGATTGCAGGTAACAACATGACAGTATGAAAGTTGAAATACATAAACTCATTATGCGTCTAGCCGCTGTTTTCTCTGACGGCGTATGTGATCCTTAGAGAAGGTGAACCTGCGAGGGGAATGTGGTGCGTCTCGAAGGTCGTACTGCAAGGCCTACATCCGAGACGGTGCTACGGAGAACTCTGTGGAGAGTTGCGACGAATGGCCGAAAATGGAGCTCAGCCATTCGGTCAAACAGGGGTCTATATCCTGCTCAGATGATATAGCTGGATTAGGCCATGTACTGCGATGTTTGTAATGCATAGTACTATCATAAGGCATTTACCTAGGTAGTCTGAAGTGCAGATGATGGGCCATGGCCTTTGTGTCCGAGTTGCTCTGTGCAAACTTGCGTTTTTTTGCGATGCTTTAGTGTGTTGACATGTGCACACATGTTCTGTTTATTACGTTATTGCACACCGGTGTATGTGGCTGTCCAAATGACGATCCCGTAGGCAAATCGTGCATATACTCCTGCGTGGTGTATCCTAGGTAGGTCTGCCCGAACCACTCGTGTTGCTCATGTAGGCCAAACTGAATGCCATGCGCGAATGGGGGCAACGCCTCCTTCGGTCGCTGCGGTGAGTCAGGGTCACTGTCAGAAGAGAGCCCCCATCAACCCGATGAGAATGTTCGGTCTTACGTCGTCCTCTGTGATGACGATAGCTGTAGCAAACTGCTATCCTGTCGCAAGTGATGCAAGGAAAAATGGTAGTGAGAGATAAGTGGCAATCGAGTGGATGAACAAATAGTTGGCAACTGTTGTACCACCGGGCTGAGGCGTGTGGAGGACGAGCGAGCGTAGCTGGGATGACTACTGGACTGTGATAGATGTGTGGACGATGGTGCTGTGGGCGGTGCTGACGGCGGTGCTGAGGGAGTGGTGCTGCATGCTGTCCTCTGTGACCGCGTCGTACAACGGCGTCGTCTCTGTGCTAACCACAACTGATGGTCCTGATCGCAGACCTTGCGTCATTGTAGATGTTGCGCATTGCAACGAGTAAGCAATCAATCGAGTTAGCCCTCCCATGGTGGAGAGCCTGACCAGCCTCGTCGTGGATACGATGCAGGCGGTCGTACTACAGGGAAACAAAGAATGAGTTAAAACATGTTGCCACACAGGGTGTACTTAGAGTAATCTCGTACCGTCTTGTCGTGCTGTGCTGTTCGATGACGGTCTGGAGTTGCCCATACAGCGGCCTCGTGCATGACCTTTATTGGACACTGTGGGGCTAGCCTAGTAAGCCTACTACGGGTGCGTGGAATATACCACACAAGGTACGTCTTGTATGTGTCGAGGTCGTACGGCTGTGGTTCATCCACAACCTCTATGTTTGCTTATTCACGCCACATGTTTGTCCACGGCTGCTGTGTGCCCCTCCTGTCATCATTCCATCGTCCTCTCCTCGTTTGCCTACAAGTTATTTGACACATTACAAAATTAGTAGTACAACACATTAATACATTAAGTAAAGTTACTGTGTAACGATGTACTCGTGGGTCTTCGCTGCAAGTGGCCGTCCTGGTCGGGGTAGCACTTGCTGGTACAGGCTAAACTACCTCATGACTCGCTGTGGGTTGTACGGCTCAACGAAGTGGGAGAAGACCAGGTGGCAGGTCGTCAACTAGTACGTGTGGTCTTGGTTGCACTGAGATGACAACCCGTGGGGGCTGTGTCCATAATGAACTGTGAAGTCCATGGCCACCAGACTATCTTGTCCTCGTGAAGAGTCTCAAACTGGTTGTGGAACTCCGGGTATACACACCTTGGTCTCTCCTTGGCCCAGCGTAGCTGAGCATGTGTCCAACGCGTACCCATTGTGGGCCCATGAACGGGGTCGTCGCCATCACCCTGGTCGTAGAACTCTAGGCTGAACTTGAAAGGGTGCACGACACTGCCAAAATACTGCCTACCAATGGGGAAGTACTCCCATGACCACAACTGAAGGAGAATGTAGCACATCGCAAGGACCGGGTCGCTTCCCATAGTGTGCTGCGAGACATCACACAAGTCTTGGTACGTGGCGCTAAGAACTGTAGATCCCCAACTGTATTGCGGCACCTGGTCGGGCTAGGCATCCGCCAAAGACTCTGCAAGGTGTGTGTAGCTATAGTGAATGGAGTCTCCAGTGGTGGTAGGAAGCAAGATCCACCTGAACAGAAACATTAGGTATGTGCATGAGGCAAGTCATGTAGCGTCGTAGCCACGAATATGGCACACCAAATATATTGTCCGGGATCGAGTGACCAAACCGGTGACCCAGATGGACCTTCTAGTCTGCTGGCTTGGGGGTGGCACTACTGCAGCACCACGCAGCGGTAGAGCTGTAAGCATGGACACGTCCTAAGAGTAACCGTCATCTCACCCCACCGGAAGTGAAAGGTGTGAGTCTCCGGTCTCCAACGATCAACGAGTGTGGGCGGCAATGCCGCATCGAATTGGAATGCATGCAGTAGATCCAACAAGCGAGAAATGGGCAGTAGCCCAGTGTCCCATAGTAGTGGGATGTACTGCTGGTCTAGAGGCCAGTGCTATCGAGAGCACCTAAGGATCAAGCTCGGAGGGCAAGCACCAATGACCACACTAGGCATTGGTGCTGCTCATCCCAACGAGGGTCTAGCATCTCGTACACCATTTCTTGCCGATGAAGGAAAACAAGTTAGTCCATAATGACAAAAGAATGTGCAACAAATGACAACAAAATGTGCAACAAATATAATGATAGCGGAATGTACCAAATGTAGCAAGATATAAACAAAATGTACACATGAATATCTCCCTATGATGAATTCAGCAGAGTACAAAGGTTGCAAGCCAATGTGCACGACATAAACAAAGTGTACACAACAAAGCCCCTCACAAATTGATAGCACCTAGACAACATATGACTGGAGTGCATTGCAACGTAGAAAAACACGAAAACAATAATCAGCATAGCAGAACTATGTGCTTGCTACTATGGAGCGCTGCTTGATGTCGGTTTATTTGGGTACTGGCTGAAGGAGTGCCCAATCATCTTGTAGAGTCTGCACTTCGAGCACCGAACCCGATCCCCACACTGGCTGTCATCCAAGTTATTGTAGATGCAACGGCCATGTCGTCTTCTAAGGCCGACTTGCTTCAGTGCATCGTTCGGCACCCACTTAACCTGCCCTGGCCATAGGTCTCTGTAGTGCATGTCCACCTCATACGAATGGAACTCTGTACTCTAGGTTTTATACAGGTGATGCATGTCGTAGTACTTTGAGATGTAATGCATCGACGTATGGTGCCATACTACGCATGCCACGTATACATGGGAGCATGGCTTGTGTAGAGGCTGCGGCTTGTTGCAGGTGCAAGATACTTTCTCATTAATCATGCAGACCTACTTGCGATCCCCTCTAGTGTGACCCATCACGTATTTCTGTCTAAGGTGGACATCAAACTTCTTCCTTATGCCATCCATGGTATGAGCAATGTGGGAATGAGCCGTCTCGATCTTCTTGTCCATGTACGACTGCATTACCTCAGAGAATTGTTTGCCTTCGTCCAAATATTTCTTCGCCATCATGGCTCTATTGACAAAGTATCCGACAGAATGGTTCCAACTCTCCTCCACGACTGTCGTGATTGGTAGGGATCTCATGCCCTTCAAGGCACCGTTGTACACCTCGGCCATATTAGTTGTCATGATTCCATACCTTGCTCCACCGGTGTCGTGTAGCAGAGACCACATCTCCAAGTTAGGTGCGTTCAACTGAACTCATTGCGTGAACTCCCCAGCTCTTGTGGAGCCTCCCTCGACGGCCCCAGCTTCAGCCTGGTCGGGACGCAATATATGATTGCCAGTTGAGCTGCCTCCATAAGGCCTTGAACTTCTGCTTTTGGTTCTGCATACAAAGCTTCTTGAATATCTTCATTAGGTCCTTGCTATGGAACATTCTATGGAAGTTCGCCGTGAGATGCCTCATGCACTGACGGTTCTTTATATCATTCCACTAGAAGGGAGGCTGTATCCCATTCTGCATTGTGCGCAACGTGGACAAATAAGTCTGCATTGTGGTTCGAGGTGATACACACATTTGAGCAATCTTGCACGATGGTCTGCTTCACATTGGCCAGGAACCATAGCTAGCTATCGGTATTCTTATTCTCCACAATTGCAAAGGCCACGGGGAGTAACTGGTAGTTCACGTCAGCTGCAACTGCAGTGAGGATAGTACTCTTGTACTTGCTAGATTGGAACATCCTGTCCATCGTTAGCATTGGACGGCACCACCTGAACCCTTCTATCGCCTGACAGAAGGTCCAAAACACTCTGTCAAGAACAAAACAATTCAGGCCTTGCGTAGGATGAACCCGCTCCTTCCTATTAATGAATGTGCCTAGGTTTGATTCTGCAATTTGATGCAGCATTCTTGGGACCAGATCATACGCCTCCTCGTACATCCTGAACATACGCTGCAGCACCTTTTGTTTCGCCTGCCACACCTTCTTGTAGCTGACATCGAACCCCACCATATTCGCTACATCCACCAACAGAAGCTTCAGAGAAATAGACACGTCTGCCACCACGAGGTGGCTTATCAGCTCCACAACATACGACGACGTCATGTTGCGGTGCCTATGTAGTGGCGCCGCAAGCTCGCAACTACAATCCTTCAGCACCATTATTCGAAAGTCCATGGCAGTGCCCTTGAATTGCTGTGCACAGACCTTACGAGGACAGGACCTGTTGACACACTTGACGATGTAGGTGTCCGGATTGGTCCTGTGCACCCGATACATCCAGCTAATGTCGACGGCGTATCTAGTAATAGCCTGCTGGGCAGCACTCTTGTTATGGAAGCACTGCCCTAAAATGAGTGTGCTCTCGTTGAACCCCCACTCTGCCTGTGGCAGAACTAGGGATGCCACTGCGATATCGTCAACGTCGGTGGTCACAAAACCACCTAACACACCTCTCGTTGTAGCTTCGCTATCTTCGTCCTCTCCAGAATTGGCTATTTCCACATCCTCCTCCTCCTTATTGTGCACTTCTTTCACCTGGTCCGTAAGATACTCGTGATAATCAACACGGGCAGCCCACCACCTCTCTACACCCTGATTCGCCTGAAAATTCTCCACACGCCTCCTCAGGTCTCCATCGCCCACTCCCTCGTCGAAATCTTCTCCCATACCAACATCTTCATGAGCGCCAGAGACTAACCCAGGCACTTCATCTCTGCCAGCGCCACTAGAACCACCCATGGCGGACAATTCTATCCTCTCCATGAAGTGAACATATACCATTGGCCTGGCATATATCGCTGCGGTAGGGTTGCACATGACCTCCATGTAGTTGGCCCATGAAACATCACTGGTCACCTTCAGAAGTTGCTACATGGTCTCCCTTGCAGCACCTACCACTGAGGCATACACTGCCTCGATCCGTAACTTGTTCCTTGTGGTGTCCCGGTCGAATGCGGAACACACGCACCTCCATAGCTCAAACAGGCTCATGGCGTTTAGATTGGGTGCTTGGATCACGATCCCGTCACAATTTGACAGGTCCGCCCCGTACGGCCCGTCGCGTACGAGACCACTTCCGTAGAACACGAATAAGTCTTGAATTTCACCCATGACGTACCTAACATAAGTGCATATTGAACCCTCTTAGTATACAACATGCAACAAGCATAACATCATACAACCGCTACTGCACTGTAAGATTTACATGTTAATTTCGTTGTTCTTCCTATCACTTACAAATCTGATTTGTAATTTTTGTTTATTTGTTATTCTAAATTTTATTTATTTACGGATTTTACTTACAAATTCCTATATAAATCAATTTACTAATATAATGTAATTTTATTTTCAATTCTTTTATTTATGGATCTTACTTCGGAATTTGTATGAAAAATAAATTTCAAATTTTCTTTTATTTTCACTCCTAATTTGTATTATTCTTGTTGGAATTAATGCAAAAATCTAATTACTAATTTTTCTTCATTTTTATTTATGAATTCTTATATAAATCAAATAACTAATTTTTTAAAGTTTATTTGTAATTCTGTTATTTACGAAACTTACTTTCGAATTTGTATGGAAATTACATTACAATTTTTGTGTTCCAATTTTATTCTACTCATTCACATTTAGTTGCAATTTATTTATAGCATCCGACATATGGTGTCCATTTTTTTCTAATCCGACTAACTGTGACTTTCATGCTTCTAATTTGGCTACTCCTGTTATCACACACAAATACTCTTACTTAAATACTATATTTTCTAACGCTTACACAACCTACAGTGACTACAACAGTACAAATAAATGTGTTCACCAAAAATAAACTATGACATATTTTGTACACTACAACACACCATGCTTCATATATGGAAGGTTTCGCACAAACAAACATTTTATCAAAAATTGACATGCAACAACTTTCATAAATGACATTTTGGCTAATTACGTGCTAATCACTATGATAAAATTATAGTCTCACGGGGACGATATTTATCTTTTCTTGAAGCTCACGAGGCGATCTACAACTTTTGCAATTGCAAAAACTTTTGATCCCAAATGAAAACAACTCAAAATCCTGTGTTTACACTCCTTTCTTCCTTTCCTTCACTCCCTCTCTTGCTCTGTCCAAGCTCCAATCACATACAAGATCACCCTTAGCTGCGAATCCTGAAACGCATGCCGTCTGAACCAATTTATCGCGCAACTGAGCAAGCTGAAATGCAGACAACACAGGCGAGGACATAGCCAATGCATGCAAGCTAGCGACGCGTGTACATGCGGTGCATGCAGGATGCAAAAAAAAAGCCCAAAGGCAATGGCACGGGCGGCACGAGCCTGCAAAAAAGCACAAACAGGTGCAGCTTTCGGTGGGATGGGACGGTGACGCCACACGTCTTGCTCGCTACAGTGCTGAGTCCAGCTACAGTGCGCACTACAGTAGTCGTGCGGTCGGGGAGTGCACGACAGCGACAGTAGTCGTGCGATCAAGGATCACACGATCTCGCTGTCGTGCGCTCCCTGACCGCATGGTTAACACGTGTCACGTTGCCATAGCGCCAAGGTCGGGGACAGGGCTAAAAATAGAATTGCGGTGATTTGGAGACTAGATTCAGTTTTCGTGTGATTAACAGTGTTAGATTTAACCAAAATTCTAGTAATTGTTTAGGTGGGCCCCACCGGGGCGAAGCGCCTGGAATGGAAGTCGAGCGGGTCACGATGGACCACGTGCAGAGCTGTCGCGTTCGGCGGTCACGGAAGGATTCGCTTCATTCGGGGCCCAGAACGATCAGCACTATTGGGCAAAAGCTAGGCCCACATCCTCACAGTACCTGCTTCTCTGGGCCTCAAACCGCAAAACGACCGGGCCTTGCTTTTGCCGATAAATCGAACAGCTAACCATTACATGTTTTCCTAAGGTGACTTATGCTTTCTTAGGTATAAATTATATTTTTGAATCATTGATAAATCTAGAATCAGATAGACGCATATTTCAAAGCTAATCCAAAGACCAGGAAAATCGACTTATAATTTAGAAGAAAGGCAACCTATAAATAGCAAGCCGCTCGTACATACTCTTATTATGTTGTCTCTACGTTGATGTTAAGGCCCTGTTTGGCACAGCTTCACCAACAGCTTCATGAGCTGTTGTGAGCTGTTTTTTTGCCAAACACCCTTTTTGCAAACAGCTTCATGGGTGAAGCTCCTTTTTCTCGCTCACAAAGGAATGGGGAGAGGTGAAGCTGAAAAAGTAGCTTTTCACGCTCTCTCCCTCAGCCCGTAGTCCTAGGAACCCACCGCCCCCTGGTTCACCAAAATTACACGTATTTGCCACTAGTCCATCCTGTTCACCTCTCCGCTCACCAAAATTTCACCGCTCCTAATGATTTGACTACGAAACATAAACAAGGCACTAATATTGCTTCCTAATGATTTTAATTTTTATTATTTTTATTTTAATTTTTAATTCATACTCATTCAAATATATTATTTTTAATTCATATGACCATATACAAACATACAACTCCAAATGTTAGAACAAGTCGTAGATAGGGGCATCTTGGACAATTGCCTCTCTCACCATGCATGAAGTCATTGGTGAAGCTGTTTTGCCAAACAGCTTTTCCAAAACAGATTTAGCTTCATCGGTGAAGCCGCCGTGAAGTGAAACAAAAACACTTCACTAGTGAAGCCGAGCCATGCAAACGGGCCTAAGTCTTCGTGTAGTTGACATCACTATGCTTTCCATCCGCTCAGGGTTTCAAAGTTGGGGTTTTCCACGCGTATTTCTTTATGAAGTGATGTGGCACTGTCAGTGGCGGAGGACGGGAAAAAAATGAGGTGGGGCGGATCACCCGCCTCCGCCGCCCGCCTCCGCCTCCCGCCCGCCTCCGAGTCCCGCCGCCGCCGCGGCTACGCCCGCGGCCGCGCGCCGCCGCTCCCGCCTGCCTCCGCCGCGCCGCTGCCAGTAAGCGAGGCGCAGAGAGCCACAGAGAGACTAGGGTTTACCGTTTCCGTTATTGGGCATTTGGGCTATTGCCTATTGGATAGAGGGGTATATGGGGGTCTGTTGCAAAAATTCAAGGTCTGGCCCATGCCACAGCTTGCCCTATCGGGTCCTCCGCCACTGGGCACTGTGTGTTTTTCCATGACCATGTTGTTAGAAAGTATGCCCGCATGAATGTGAGATCTATTTTCTATAATTCTAAAGCATATATGGTTTAGAACTGTCAGCGTTTTAATACTGATCTTAGGTATGATTTATTGGATTCGGAGGAAACTCTTGAGGACTTGGCTACAGTCACGCAGAGAGAAGTCACAGGGATTCAGAGGAAACTCTTGAGGACCTGCTCACCCCTTCCTAACAGTCGTACTCGAGCACTTTGGGGTTGAATTGGTGAACTTGGTTCCTAATTCAATCACCATGCTAAGTGTCTTCGTATACTTGTGTGAGGCTTATCCGTGGATTTATCTAGATCTTGAGCTCTTTTGGTATTACTACGAAATGAGCCGACAAATCAGGATTACTGGGAGCTGTGGTATAGATGTTTACTCGGTCCTCATGGTTGAGCTAGAAGAAGAGATGGTTCTACTGGGAGATGACCAGTGAAGACAGCCTTTCCTTCACGGGGAAGGCTGCGGAGAAGAATTCATCTTGGAATTCGGTCTCTAAGGACCTCACTCAGATAGCCCCCTACATCCTAGCCATCAAAGAGCTAAGGGAGAAAGGGCTCACTGGCTGTCATGTGGTGAAGGATTTCATCACTCATCGTATTAGCCCCCTGAAGAGACAAGCACATCCTATATGGATGTACTTAGGAGCCAAGGATATGACTAGAGACTACGAGGACGGTAAGTAGTAATCGTACTCGTTCTTTGAATTAGATTCTAAATTTTGAGTGCTGTTTACTAACCGATTCATCTGCTTAAGTAGATTTGGCTTTGGGGGAATTGACTCCCAGGTCAAACTCGTTTGTGAGAAGGCTCCATCGCATCGCTCGATGTGGAGGCTTCTCGCATCTTGGTGGATATGTCTATCAAAGAAAAAGAAGAATGCCTAAAGTTTATTGAAAATCGACCTCCTTTTTAGGATTACATAGTAGTAGGCAACGACTAAGTAGTGTTCTTCTCTCCTGTAGAAAGTAGGCGTGGAAAACCATCAGGATGACCAAGAGGTTGAACTGATGGTTATCGAAGAGAAGGCAGAGAAAGGCAAGGCTCCTCCAGTCAAGAGATGTCGACTGACGAAAGTTGTTGACAAGAAAAGGGGGAGCACAAGTGCTACTCCACCTGCTGCTCTGACTGGCCCCATCGAGTAGTCATTGCTGATGTGACTGCTGCAGATGAGTAGGGGCAGTCGTACTAGAGCAACAGACTTCTAAGATCAAGGTACCCTTTTATTATGATGATAAAACTTTCTCAGTTGGTGTTTCTCAGAGCTTTATTAAGCAACATGAAAAGAAAAACTAGAAGAGTTTTGTATCTTTTGTAAAGAGACTGCTGCTACAACAACACCTATGATCGAAAAGGAGTCTACCCTTTAGGTGGTCGAAACTGGTCCCGACCATCAAGAGGGATAAGGAGCAATAATTCTTGCTTAGGATCTACGACCAGACGTGGTTGAGGAGACAAAGTTGGAGAAGCCTTTCTTAGGAAAGGTTTCTTCCAAATTCAAGATTAAAGCAACAAAAGCTAGGTATAGAAGTAAAAGCATGAATATAGCATTTCACCTCTTTGTCTTGTTAAATGCCAACTTACTTCTCTTTTTGCGACTTTAGCTCAGCTTTTCTATCGACCAAGGCTACTTCTAATGGAAAGCCCCCTGCGGCTCTGTCCGTAGTCGTAGAGGTGGTGGAGGAAATGGTCAAAGAAACGACCACTACATCGATAGAGATTGCTGTCGAAGCTGCAATAAGTACGTCACATGGATGGTCATAGCAACATAACTAAAAGCAGTTGAAGATAGGGTAGAAATACCTGGTCGAGAGGTTGGAAGTCTTTCTGACTACCACGTCGAGGAAGAAAACACTAAGGAGGCTCCTCTTAGTCTCTAAGTACAGTTAGAGAAGAAGAAGAACAACATAACTTCTTATTTGTATTTTTTAACCCTGCCTTTGTAGCAGCATCTTCTTCATGTCGATCTCACGACCAAGTCCCACATCCCAAAGACCTTCCCAATAAGGGAAATATCTTTGAAGATGAGCACCTTGAGAAGGTGTGGTAGGACAGGGTCGATGAGCTCGATCGACTCGAAGATTCTAGGTGGGTACTTGCCAAGTTGGCTCGTAGGAGAATGAATGTAAGTATCAAGTACTTAAACATTCTTACTTGGTCTTTCTGGCCTCTCACTGTCCTTCTTTACTCAGAGAGCATTGGAAGATATGGCAACTGCAAAATGCTGAACAATCCTACGACAGCAAAATGCTGAACTCTCCAAGAAGGTAGAGAAATGGCAAGTTACCGATACTTGTAGTCTTGTTCTGTTTTGACCACTCATCTAGTTTTTCATGTCTCTTTCTTTACAAGTCTAACAATAATGAACAATCCTTAGTTGATGCACTCAACAACGAGAGAGTCGAGACGCAAAAGCTAAAGAAAGAGAACATCACCTTATCAATAAGCCATTTGAAGGCCAACTCTGCAATCAAAGCATTGCAAGAGAAAATAAATAGTAAGTTGTGAACTTAAGACTGTTTATTTTGATGTCTTTCTTATCTTCCTCTTACTCTTTTCTTTTAATAGGTAAAGTGGTCAAAATGAGTAAGCTCCGCACTAAGGTCGAAGAGAAAACCAAAGTGATCAGAGAACTTACTCGTATCAATAAAGATAAAGACCAGAGAATAAAGTTGTTGTAAGAACAATATAAAAATGAACTCAATAAGCTTGATTCCCTACTATCAGGTAAGAAAAGATTTAACTTCGACTAGTTCTTCTAACTAGCCTTTTGATATGTATTTTTCTAACCACTCTTACTCTATTTGCAAATGTTGTGGTTGAAATAAAGCAACTCATACAAGCCTCGACTCATAATCAGGAGGAAACAAAGTCGATGAAGACTATTCTTCAAGACAACATTTCACTTCTCAAAAATCTACTCGGTGGGCTTGGCGCCGAAAAGACGAATCCTTCCGAGGACACCGTGATCGCTCATGCTAGTATGATCAAATGACAAGTCAAAACTTTAGAGAAGCTCTTAACTACTCTGAAGACCAACTAGGCTGACTCGATTCGGGAGGCAATTAAATGTGTTGTAAGCTTTGCCTTAGCAAAACTCAAGGCGTGCAACCAAAGCCTCAATCTTCGATCGATCAATTATGACTTCAATAGCTTTGAAGCAGAGGCAGCCCGTCTGATCGAAGAATTTGAGCCAACTGGTTGGAAGGTCACAGAGGAGACGTAGTTTAGCTCTCCTTCATCAGAGTAGTTTGTAATAAGTAAATTTGTAAGAACTAACTTTTTGTTATTGAAAATCATCTTTCTTTTTCTTGCAATTCATCTTGTCGAGTAGTTAGTACTCGTAAGACAAAAAACAAAGAAACAAAATGAACTTAAGACTAAGAATTGAAGTTATAATGATAACTTTATCCTAGCCCCGACTATTTGATTAGGTTATGTGGATAAACAAAGTAAATAGTACAGAGTAAAGTATGCACAGAGCAGAGCAGTTTATCCGACTATCGTTGTCGACTTTGATTGTCATATACTGGCAGCAAGAGTTAGGAACATGTCGACACTAGAAAGTTTCTTCTAGTGGGTAGGACCATATGTAGAGAGGAAAGGCTTCGACTAGACAATGTTGCCTTCATTCGACTAGGTTAATCAAATGGAAGACATAAAATGAGAACAGGACAAACTGGCAGAGTTCCTTCTCTTACATCCGTTCAAGATTTCCGTAGCCAACTCAATTATTTTATGCTGATAGCAAGAGTCAAAAATAGTATGATACTAGGAAGCTCCTTCTAGTAAGTAGGACCACATGCAGAGAGGAGAGACTTTGACTAGTGGTGTTTCCTTCTCTAACCAGTTGAAACAAAATGAATGTACTAGAAGTGGTCGAACAAACATAAAAGAAGCTCTACACAACATACAATAATGAAGATTTGAACAAACTGAAAACTTTATTAAAAAGGAGAAATGTTACATGTAGAATTACGTAATTAATCAATGTTTCAAGAGTTTAAGAGAATTTGGTTGTCTTCTATGGCAAGTCGTATTGAGCCTAGTCATGTAACTTCGATCACAGTGTAAGGAACTTCCCAGTTGGGGAAAAGCTTGTTTCGATTAGACTGGAATTAAATTTTCTTCAATACCAAGTCACCTATAACAAGGCTACGAGGTTGGACCTTACGATCGTAGTACTTAGCATGGCTTGTTCACAGACCGCCGATCGGATTAAGGCTTGATTCCTCTTTTCTTTGAGTAGATTAATGTCATCCACTCAAAGTTGCTCTTGGTTAGAGTCATAGAAGTTCTCGCCCTTTGTCAATCGAATCTTTAGTTATGGAGAAAGCATGACTTCAGCTCCAAAAACTAGGAAAAATAGAGTCTCTCCTGTCACCCGACTAGGGGTCATGTGAATCGCCCATAATACTAAGGTAATTCTTGTACCCCCAAGCCCCTGAGCACTTTATGAGCTGGTCAAAGACTCAAGTTTTAATTCCTTGCATTATCTAGCCATTCGCTCTTTCCACTTCCCCATTGCTTTGGAGATGGGCAACTAGCTTGGTACCAAGTTTGGCGCAAAATTCTTAGAATTTTGCACTCAAAAATTACTTATCGTTATCTATAATTATTTGACTTGGGACTCCAAATCGAGTAATCATGCTTCTCATTATGAACCTTTTTGCGGCTTTCGTTGTTATCCCAGTCATAGGTTCAGCCTCAATCCATTTCATGAACGTGTCAATAGCCACAAAAAGGAATTCAAAGCCCCCCGGTGCTCTTGGGAATGGACCTAAGATATTGAGACCCCAGGTGCAAAAGGCCAAGATAGAGGAATCGTTTAGAGAGCCTGAGCTAGTTGGTGTATTTGCCTACTATGGAACTGGTATTGTATACATTTCTTAACCAGCTCTTTGGCATCATTGAAGATTGTTGGTCAGTAAAAACCTTATCAAAAGGCTTTTCCAACCAGCGTTCTGTAAGAGGCGTATGCTCCATAGATGCCCCCATGTATGTCGTTAAGGAGTTGTAATTCTTTTTGCGATATGCATCGCATGAGAACCCCTTGAGTACTCTATTTATATAGTATCCCATTGACCAAAGTATACATTTTGGCCTTGTAGGATAGGTGATCTACTTCAAGATCGTCGTTGGTTACTGAACCCTTCTGAAGATACTCATAGATGGGTGCCATCCAAGTATCCTTGTACTCTAGAGAGGCTATCTCACGAGGAGTTGTCTCTAGTGTTTTGACCAGAGATGGCTTTTGGAGTTGCTCCAAGAAGACTCCTGCTAGTACTTGCGACCAGAAAAAGCTATTTGAGCCAACTGGTTAGCGAGAAAATTATCCTTCCTAGGGATATATTGTAACTCAAAACCGAAAAGGTGCTTCTCAAGCTTTGTAACCCCTTTCTATCGACCATTTTACCATGCGTCCCACTGTTTCTCTATTCTGGAGGACCTCTCCTAAGGAAAACTCAAACGGCACAACAATTTTATGTGCTTGAAAATAATACTTCAGTTTCCTCCAAGACATGGGAATGGCATATAAGAGTTTTTGAACCTAAGGGTGGCACTCCTTAGGCCTATATAAGACTTCACTTACATAATAGACTGGTTGTTGGATGCCTTCGTGTTTTGCCACCAATACTACACTTACTATCTATGGCGTGGCAGCTAGATATATTAAGAGCATCTCTTCTAGTTTCAGAGAAACTAGAATAGTAGCACTTGTAAGATATCTCTTGATATCCTTGAAGGCGTCGTTTACCTCCTTCGACCACTCGAAATCCTCGTGATCCCAGTCATGTGATAAAATGAATGTTAGTCACAATAGATTTAGGCACCCAAATGACCCTAGGAGTGGTTTTATATGAACTAAGAGCATCTCCAAGAGATACTCTATATGGCTCTTAATATTTAAATTTTAGAGTTGAAGGGTAAGAAGTAGCTCCAACAGATTCCCAAATAGACTCCCAAAAATAGAACACACCCAAAAAATGGGCTCTCGCTCTCTACTTATAGAGGATGATCTAGGCTCCCAATACTGTTTTTCTGGTTTAGGGTATCTGTTGGAGGGAATGATTATTTTGGGACCTTATATCGTGGTTAGGATCTGTAGAAAGAGATTTAGGGTGTGAATTTATTGGGCATCTCTTGGAGATGCTCTAACATTCCTAGTAAACACATTGCCATATCTATCCTTCCTAAGCAAATATTGTTCATTAAATAGAGATGGCTTAGGAATCATACCTTTAGGACAATCCTTACTACAATGTCCCTTTTCCTGGCAATTGTAGCAAGTTTAGTAATTGCTATCTCTTCTTATTTTCTTGCCTTGCTTATTGCCGGTTTGCCTCTTCATTGACGGATTTTTCTTGTTCTCCACCTTGTTGGGGCACTTGGAGGCGAAGTGACATTTCTTGTTACATCCAAAACATTTGACTTTGTTGAATTGTTCTTCAAGTTACTTTGGGATGCTTTTCACCTTTTTCTTGGAGGTGAAACCAATACCTCTCTTATCATTTGATTTTCTTTGACTACCCAATATTTTGTCAAGAGAGGCCTTTCCTTTGTAGCTTTTCTCCAAGTCATTCTTCAATCTTGTGACTTAGGCCTTGAGCTCATTATGTTCCTCTACAATGTTAGTATTGCAATGCATAGAGAAAGTAGAAGCATCTAATGTAGAGCAACAAGGTAAATCTAGCAAATCATCATAAGATGTGGATATACTAACTTTAGATGAATTGCAAGGGCTAGGAGCTATATATGGCATATCATCTATTAAATTACATGTAATTCATATATGCACATTTGACTTTGAATAATCCTTGAGAAGGAGAATTTCATGTTCTCCTTTTAGCTTATCATAATCATTTTGAAGAGAAACATGCTCATTCTTCAAAATCTTATATTTAGCTTTTTTCTTCCCAAGAAATTCATTAAGTTCTTCTAACATATCCATCGACTCATCATAAGAAGGTGCATAATTGTCATCATCATTATTTACCTTCTTGCTACCTTTTGCCATGAAGCATTGAGTTGATGTGGAGGGGATAGTGGATTCTACATCGTCGGAGCTACAAGTTGAGCATTTTTCTCCTGACATCCACTCTTGTATGCAATTCTCATCGGATGATGTGGACATTTCATATTTGTCTTGAATTTTTGTCCACATATCATGACCACTTTCAAGATTGCATATTGTGTTGAACACCTCTACACTCAAAGCACTAAATAGAGCATTAGTAGCTTGAGCGTCGAGATATCAGCATTTCTCATCCTCAATTGTTGGAACAAGAGGATCCTTAGGAGGAGAAAAGCCCACATCTACAATTCACCATATTTTCGGGCTCATGGCCTTAAAATAACAAATCATGCAGATTTTCCAATTATCATATTTAGTGCCATCAAATAGAGGTGTGTCATCTAGGTGTACAATCCCACTAGTTGCCATCCTTTATACTCTCTAGGTGGTTAAGCCTAATAGATGAGAGACCAAGCTCTGATACCACTTGTAAGATCGAGGAGGCTGACTAGAGGGGGGTGAATAGGTGGTCTTAAAATTTTTCTTTCAATTAATATCAATTTAAAGACCTATTCTATTTGTCTAATCCAAATATATAATAGAGAAGCTTAAATCAATTTGGTTTAGCACGAATAGCGCCTAGATCAAATAAGTTCACCTAAGTGCACTAATACCTTAAGACTATGTCAAGGTTTGCAATTCTAGGATGACAAGCAATCAATTTAATTATATATATATATAAATTGCTTGAATATAAATTGAGCATAGGGAAACAAACCACAATTGACACGGTCTCTTTTTATCGTGGTGTTCGGAGACTTGTCGGTCTCCCCTAATCCACGTTGAGGTTAGCCCAAATGAATTGGACTGGCTCCACGAATTAAGCCTTCCACCTCAAATCCACTAGTGGTAGCTCTTCCCTGCTCTGGGTAGGTGAGCTCCAACCTTCACACACACCGGCCTTCTCACAAGCTTCTTTGAGAAGATCATCGGGCACGACGCCTCCAACGCCGTCTAGGAGTCGGCAAACTCCAAGAGTAACAAGTCAAGCCCTTCGCTTGACTCTCACCACGTGCAACGAATGCACAAGCTCAATTGGATACAAAAAGATTAATTGAGATATTTACAAATTATTGAGTCACTCATGTATATAGCTAGTGCCACAAGACCTGCAATTTCATTGGCTGTGGGCAAATTAAATCGATTTACTTCTAACCCAGGAGATAATCATAGGGATGCACTTGAAAGAGTATTGCGTTACTTGAGAGGCACAAAATCTTTTGGATTCATTCTATTGGATACCCTTCTATATTAGAAGGATACATTGACTCCTATTGGATCTTTGATGCGGATGAGATCAAAGCTACAAGTGGCAATGTGTTTACTTTAGTTGGTACTGCAGTTTCATGGAGGTTTTACAAACTGACTATATTGACGAGGTCAACCATAGAAGCAGAGCTTGTAGCTCTTGACAAAGCCACTATTAAAACTGAATGGCTGAGAGAGCTTCTGTTAGACTTGCTATTGGTTAAGAAACCAATACCGATAATCCTAATGTACTATGATAATCAAACAGTATTGGCTAAAGTCACAATTACTAATGATAATATAAAGTCCTCTAGACATGGAAAGCACAGGTTTAAATCTGTTAAAAAATTGAGAAACTCCGGAGTGATTGCTGTGAATTATATTCGCACTGAGAAAATCTAGCAAACCTTTTTACAAAGTGGTTAGTGCGAAAAGCAATTTCCGTTGCATTTGGGAATGAGGCCTATTTGAGTTACATCACAATGATAACCCATACCTTCTTGATTGGAGATCCCATGACTTAGGCAATTAAAAAAAATAAGTTGATGTCGTAACAGGAGAGTACATATTCATTATATCCATGTCCTAATTGACAAAGTACTCTCTACTGTATAGAATGTTGGCATAAAGGCTTAATGTACTTTGTTGTTGAAAGGAGAAAAAGGTATTAGCCCATAGGATACCTAGAAAGAATACACCTACATGAGCCTAACTATGTGGTTGCAGTTCACAAGAATGGGGCATATCTAGAAAGCTCATGAGCATATTAGAGAGCATGATATTTTTAACGCTCTGTTGAGGTGTGATTGTTTGGTAGTCTAGTATCAATTGAGATTTCAAGTGAAATCTGATCATGAAAAGTTATGAATTCAAGGCCTAGACCATTCATCAGATGTGGGAAGATGAATCTTGTCGTTCTAGGTGCAAGTTCAACCCGTACGAGACTTACACACGAAGACTGGTATATTAACAGTATTTCAGCACAATATCTTTGACATCATTTTTCTATTTGCTTTGGAATTGGTGGGGGTTATTAGAAATTAGGCCCATATGAATGTGAGGCCTATTATTAAAAATTAGGTCCACATTTTCTTTTGTTAAACATGCAATTCTCTCTCATTTTGAACTGTCTAGGAGCTGATAAATAAGGCATAAATATTATTATGTGGTTTGATGAGGCAGTCACCAGTGTTTTAATTATTTTTAATGGTGGCAATTACTAGTGAATGATTACAATGTCCTTAAAAAGACCTAGAGATGTCTAGAAGAATACACAGAATTCCTCCTTCATTCTTCGACCTCCTCTCTGGGTAGTTGTGTTGTATTATCAAGATGCTCAACTACATCGGCCTTTCTTCTCGGCGTGCACCAGGAAGGGAGGAGAGTAGGATCTCTGAATTATTGCCGCAGAGAGAACCTACACAGGGTGGCAATAAGGTTTCTGGGAATTGCACACCTACACAACACCACTCGCTTCACTGCTACATCTATATTCTGCACTGCATCGAATCTGTGCTGCCTTTTGTTTTTCAACAGACCCCATTGTAAGTCATTCATATAATCGATCGACTCTGATATAATTCTGTTTTTGTGTATATTTGAAGCACAATATGATTTGCTTGTTGCTATTAATTATGAGATTTGCAACACTACTATGTTGTGATATTTACCTTTCAGTAAAATTTGGAATAAAAATATTGCTCACTTTTCCTACACAAGGCAAATCTTTTTTGAAAAACAATGGCCTGTGCTTATCTAATAATCCTCTCACCATTTGGCAGTGGCAAAACTATGAGTCAAATGGAATAATAAGTGTGACAAGTTCAGGTGGGGTAGTTTTCTGCGTAATTTAGATGAACAGGACATCGGTAGTTTCCTACATAGTTACAGAATGGAACATATATGGATCGCATTTAACTTCCAACTTCAATAATCTTGGATGCTATGGGCGAATGTCATTTTCCAATGCCCTGCACCAAAACAGCCCGTCTATTCATACTAGCTCAAGCTTGTATTATGGGTTTGTTGGTTAGGGTTTTCCAGTTTAAAAGTCAACAAAAAAGCCCTTTGCCATGAGTTCATCGGGAGCTAGCTAGCTTCTAGTAAAATAGAGGTCCACACTTGTATAATCAGCAAAACAAGTTGCTTGTTTGGTCCTAATTTCAACTTAAAGACCTGCATTGTAATGCCCCGGAAGAGTTTCGGCAAATAATCAAATTAATCGGGGAGAAGGATCTTAAAGGGAAGAGTAAAATATCAATTTTAAAGGGGATTTTTCTGAATTTCCCTTGCAACCTGGGCCTGGGCCTTGGCCCAGGTGGGTTTCGGCAAGGAGGGGGGAGGCACCACCTCCCCCTCTAACCCAAGCCGCCTCTCCCCCTCTCCCCCCTTGTGCACCCCTCCCCTCTGCCTTGCGCCATCCAGCAGCGCCTCCTCCTCCCCTCTCCTCCATTGCCGGTGATCAAGACCTCCAATTGATGCCGAATGATCGGGGGAAAGGAATAATTCGCAGCTAGGCGATTGGACTCGGAGGAAGGGAAGAAGAAGGGGCAAAGAGGAAAAGAAGGAGAGGAGAGATTCGTGGGGTGTTCGTGGTATTCTTCAGCGTTCGTCAAGGGTAATCCATGTTCTTCCCCTAGTAGATGTAAATTCTAATTGCGTTATCAATGTCGGTATTCTGGACTGCTAGATCAGATCGGGTTAGTCGGCTGTTTTGGGGAAGATTCGTGGGGATTTAGGTCTGGACTTTGCCTAGAGAGTTGTAGAGGATGTCATTATCTTTCCATGAAGTGCTAGAACGCATCATTCGGACCTCTGTAGCAGAAGTTATGATTTTATTAGCGGGACTGTTCTGAGGATCGGAGGGTTTTCCGTCAGGTTTTGGGAGATCGAGTTTTGCGATTAGATATTGGGAGAACCAGAGAACCTCAGTATACTGAAAGTTGTAGGTAATTGTCTTAGCTTTCCAGAAAGTCCAAGAACTCGTGATTCGGACACTCGTACAGGAAGTTATGGTGTTTTTAGTGCTCTGTCCAGAGAGCCTGACGAGAATTGGATGTTTTAAGAAAACTGGATGGTGCGGGTAGATTATGACCGAATCAGGAAGGCTCACCAACTAGGTTTAGTTAGATAATTTAATTATCTTTCCAGAAGGTCTGAGAACGTCCTATTCGGACTTCTGTACCAATAGATATGAATTTTTGAAGTTGACTGTCCGTAGTGGGGGACAGGATGGCCGAAAGGATTTGGGGTTTTGAATCAAGCTAACATGTTGGGTTAGTTTGGGGAGTTTTATTTAATCTAAAGACTTGCCACTGTTGTCTTAGCAATCATTATAATTATTATTCAGGAGGAGGACGGATTCCAGGGGCCGCGCCTTCTGATCATTCTCCGTTTTCTCGGGGTTAAGGCAAGTATAATGATGGTTTAAATTTTGTAGCATGGATTGTTGATGTTTGTTGGTGTGTAAATGTTTGATCCATGTTATGAGAATTTGTGGTCTTGATGATGTTAATGATATGTTGATATTGTTTATGGGCGATTGCAAGTGAAAGAGTTCATGAGAATTTCTGATGCATAGATGTTGTGAATGCACGTTTTATTTGTTAAGACATTCACATTTGTGCATCATGCTGATTTATTGAAGTCTTGGTCACGAGATGACCAAGCGTCGAGGTCCCCGTCATGTTGATGACGTGACGGGCTAAAGGTCCCCATACTTGAGGAGTATGGGCAATTGGTCCCCGTACCAGAGGGTACAGGCATGGATGTGCATTGCGGATGCACACTCCGCATTACCGGTAAAATGCGAAAGAGAAGTGATAAAGGAATTTTTGATAATAATGCATACATGTTTATTCTTGATTGATGGATGAATTTGTGAAGTGACGTCCCTTTTTATTCTTGTTGCCACTTATTACATTTGCTGAGTCTTTGAACTCACTCTTGTTGTTGTTTGTTGTTGTGGTTGTTGTTTGTTTTAGGTACCTACATGAGATCGGCATGCATGGGAATAAAGAAGGATTAGTTTTGTTGCACATGCACGGTCTATTCACCATGGAAGGAAGAAAGAACATTAAACACTATTTGCTGAATAATTTAAGTGGTATTTGATTAATGTCAATCAGGTTCAAAGTGTAATAAAAGAATAGAAATCTTTTGCATTGGTTCCGTTCCTTATCTTAGTAGTATTGTTATGAGAGCGATGGTGAACATAATCCAGTTTTGCTTAAACGAATTTGTTGCTTATTGTTATTCATATCAATTGATTATGCTTGTTGGAACCTTTGATTTACTCAATAAACAAAGGAGGTTCTGCCGAAATTTTGTAAGATGAATGTTAGTTTCTTTATTAAGTTATTAGTTTGGTAGCATTCCAAGTCATTGATTGGTCAGTGTTACAGATTGGTATCGAGTGGGCGTGAGGTCCGTGGTTAATGAAATATTAAATTTGACACACTAAGCACTATTGGTGGGAATGGGATTGCATTGCATCTATGTTTCTGTTGAACATCATAATTGATTGTGAATTTAATGTTTGACTTTCCTATTGTTTGTATTATAGTGATGGCAAGGGGTAGAGGCCGTGGCGTGGGTCGTGGTCGGCAGGTGCGGTCGAGGCCAGCCGTGCCCCCGCCTGAAGTTCAGAACTCTGCAGCTGGGGAGGCCAGTCCTGTGGAGTCAGAGGAAGAGGTTGCTTCAGCGGTTCAGGGGAACCAGACTCCACCAGCTGCACCTATTGCCGCACCTGAGGTGGTACCTGCGACAGTACCGGCTATGGGCGCTATGGGACTGCACCATTGGAATGCTTTGAGGTTGGACACCTTCGATGGATTGGGCACGCCGGTGGATGCTGCTAACTGGCTGCGGCACATAGAGAGGCATTTGGGAGTGCTGGGACTGACATCAGAGCAGCGAGTTCAATATGTGGCCTTTCAGCTAAAGGGGCAAGCGGATCTCTGGTGGGAAGGACAACTGTCAGCCAGAGCCGCTACCCAGGGACCAGCAACTTGGGAGCTGTTTATGGAGCAGTTTAGGAGGAGGTTTTATCCTGCCTCGTTTGTGGAGAGGATGGAGGTATCATTGAACAGTTATAGTCAGGGTAAGATGTCAGTGTCAGAGTATGAAGTGGGTTTTAATAACTTAATCCGCTTTGTTCCATTTGTGGCTACCAATGAGGTGGAGAAGGCCAAGAGATTTCGCAGAGGGCTCAGGCAGGAGTTTCGCCAGGTGTTAGGGGCCTTGGAGCTTCGTGATTTTGGCTCCTTGGTGGAGCAAGCTAGGGGCATGGAGTTAGAGATGCAGCTTGGGGGAGGATTGCAAGGTGCAGGAGGTACTGCGGCTTCTGAGGGCTTGGAGGGCAGTCAGAAGAAGAGTTTTGGAAGAGGTAGTGGGTCATCGCTGAAGCCAGTTCCAAAGAAGTTCAAGGGCCCACAAAATTCATTCAAGTCCAAGTTCACCAAGCACCAGGCATCATCTACTTTTCGATCTTCATCAAATGCTCCTATGATGCGTCCGGCCCCAGGACAGGGAATGAAATGCTTCAAGTGTGGGGATGAGCATCGTGCTTCAGAGTGTTCTTGGGTTGGAGCTTGTCGCCATTGTGGTCAGGAGGGCCACAAGGCATTGGTTTGCAAGCGGAACCCTGCCAGCATCATTAAATGGGAACCAGTTCAAGCATCATCTTCAGCGCCAGCGGCTTCTTCTCGAGGGTCGGTGCAGATGTTAGCAGCCGCTCCTACTCAGCCTTGGGTGCCGCCTCAGCCTTACTACCCTACTCCTGGAGGGATGCCACCAGGGTACTTTTGGCCGCCTTTCCCCGCGGCATTGTTTCCAGCTATGGCGCCTTCAGCTCCTCCTGCAGCGGCGGCACCGCCTTTCCCAGGTGTCGGAGCACCAGCCGCCCCAGCCTCAGTCTCCTACGCCATGCCGACTGCTGAGTCGGTGGGTCGTCCTGATGTGGTGACATGTACGCTTTTAGTGGATTCAGTGGAGGCTTTTGTTTTGTTTGACTCTGGGGCTACTTTTTCCTTTGCATCTTTAGAGTTTGCTAGCCGGTCAAAGTTGAGTATGCAGCAAATATCTCAGTCCATTCTAGTAAATTCGCCTGGGGGAATTCTTTCCAGTTCCACAGTCTGTCCGGGGTGTGCTCACTATAGATGGGGAGAACTTTATTGCTAAATTGATGGTTATGAAGATGGAGCCGTTTGATGTTATTTTGGGAATGGATTGGTTGCATAGCTACCGTGCTGTCATATCATGCTTTTGGAAGGCAGTAACTCTGCAAGCGCCGTCGGGCCAAGAGATAGTATTCCAGGGTAGTGCTCCCTCTTTTTCACCTAGTGTGCTGGCTAGTTTGTATCCTGGTAGTAGAGCAGTAAAGAGTGGATTTCTTTTATCTCTAGTGGAAAAGCCAAATTCCTCTTTGATTGCAGAAAGTATTCCAGTGGTTCGGGAATTTTTGGATGTATTTCCAGCAGAGTTGCCAGGGATGCCACCTCCGCGTCCAGTGGAGTTCAGGATTGATTTAGTACCAGGTGCACGACCAGTTTCTATGACCCCATATCGTTTGGCTCGACCTTTTCAGGAAGAACTAAAGAAGCAGTTGGATGATTTGAGAGCGAAGGACCTTATTCGACCTAGTGTGTCTCCGTGGGGAGCTCCGGTGCTATTTACTAAGAAGAAAGATGGGAGTTGGCGCATGTGCATTGATTATCGTGCTCTCAACCAGTTGACCATCAAGAATAAGTACCCTTCACCCCGCATTGAAGATTTATTTGATCAGTTGAGAGGAGCTAAGGTATTCTCCAAGATCGATCTCCAATCGGGATACAATCAGATTCCAGTCCGAGAGGAGGACATTGAGAAGACGGCATTCTCCACGAGGTATGGGCACTTTGAATTTAAAGTTATGTCTTTTGGACTAACGAATGCCCCTACTGCTTTCATGGAGACCATGAACAGGATGTTGCATGAGTATCTGGATGACTTTGTAGTTGTCTTCATTGACGATATCTTGATTTACTCAAAGACTAAAGCAGAACATGAACGACATTTAAGGCTTGTATTGGAAACATTAAGGGAGCATAAGTTCTTTGCTAAGTTAAAGAAATGTGAGTTCTGGGTGTCACAGGTGAGGTTCTCGGGGGCATATCATCAGTGATAAGGGAATATCAGTTGATCCAAGTAAGGTTTCTACAGTGGTGGAGTGGGGAAGGCCGACCAATGTCAAGGAGGTGAGGAGTTTCCTCGGGATGGCAGGCTATTACCGAAGATTTGTGCAAGACTTCTCCATCATTGCCAAGCCTTTATCAAGGCTCACACAGAAGGATGTGAGGTTTTTGTGGGATGATGATTGTGAGCGCAGTTTTCAGATTTTGAAGGAAAGGCTGGTGACCGCTCATGTTCTCACTGTTCCGGAACCAGGGAAACGTTTCACGGTTTTCTCCGATGCCTCACGAGTTGGACTGGGATGTGTTCTCATGCAGGATGGTAAGGTTATAGCCTATGCGACAAGGCAACTGAAGAAACATGAGCAGAATTACCCAACCCATGACCTAGAGTTGGCCGCCGTAGTGTTTGCATTGAAACTTTGGAGGCACTACCTGTATGGTGAGTCTTGTGATGTGTTCACCGATCATAAGAGTCTTAAGTATATTTTACCTGAATGACCTGAATTTGAGGCAACGCAGATGGCTAGAGTTGATTAAGGATTATGATCTCACCATTCAAGATCACCTGTAAGGCCAATGTGGTGGTGATGCACTTAGTCGCAAGGCGACGCCGCTACATGGATTGTCTTATTGCTGATTTTGACCGTATGGGGATATCATATTGTTATGCGGGCACGCACGCACGGTGGAGTCACGATTGATCTTGGAGTCGACCATTCCAGAGCGTGTGCGGAAGCACAACAAAGATGATCGCTATTGCAAAGGGTCGAAGCGTATAGAGATGGGCAAGGAAGGGATTTCAGTTTGGATGAGTCCGTGCATTGCGTTTTAAGGGGCGATCTGTGTGCCACGTATGCGAGGTTAAAGGTGATATATTGAGAGAAGCACATCGCACCCCATATCTGCTCATCCAGGGAGACAAAGATGTACCGTGATTTGAAACAGAATTTCGTGGATATAGCGAATTATGTGGCTTCTTGTGGTGTTTATCGGCAAGTAAAAGCGGAACATAAGAGACCAAAGAGGTTGTTGCAGCCATTAGGGTCCTCAATGGCCTTGGGATGATATTTCTATGGATTTTGTGGTTGCGTTGCCTCGGTCACCGCGAGGAAGGATGCGATTTGGGTGATAGTAGATCGACTTAGCAAGTCGGCTCACTTCATTCCCATCCGCACGACCAGCTCAATGAGTGATTTGGCTCCTATTTACGTACGAGAGATTGTGAGACTTCATGGTGTGCCAAAGACCATAATTTCGACGAGACGCCAAGTTGTCTCCAAGTTCGGGAGAGTTTGCAGAGTGCATTGGGCACCCACTCCGCTGAGTACGACATTTCACCCACGCATGATGGACAATGAGCGCACCATTCAGACCACTCGGAAGATATGTTAAGGACCTGTGTTGTCTTGGAGGGTAGTTGGGAAGATCACCGCCTTTAGCGGAATTTGCCTATAATAACAGCTATCATTCAAGTATCAAGGCTGCACCATTTGAAGTATTATATGGTCAGAATGCAGGTCGCCTTTGCTGGAAGCGGTGGCGAGAAGGCGCTTTGGGTTCGGATTGGGTCCAACAGATAGCTTGAAAGAGTGGCCTTGGTGAGGCAGAATTTGTTGGCCGCCAGCAGCGCGAGAAAAGTTATGCCGATGTGAGAAGGAGGATCTGGAATTTGAAGTGGGAGATCAGGTGCTCTTGAGAGTATCTCCCACCAAGGGTGTGGTGAGGTTCGGTACCAAAGGGAAGCTTAGCCCGAGGTACGTCGGCCCTTTCACGATTTTGGCGCGGGTTGGGAAGTTGGCATACCGCTTGGATCTTCCAGAATCTATGCGCGGAGTGCATAACGTGTTTCACGTGTCAATGTTGAGGAAATACCGAGAGATCCGGAGCTTCATATTACATCGAACCGTTAATACTTGAACAAGATCTGTCCTTTGAGTCCAAACCAAGCAGTGCGGAAAGATCGAGAAAGTGTTGACGAATAAAACTTTAAAATATGTCAAGGTGCTCTGGTCGCAGCAGACCGAGAGGGAGGCTACATGGGAATTGGAATCTCGCATGCGTGAACAATATCCAGAGTTATTCACATCAGGTGTGTGTTTTATGATCAAGTTCAATTGTAATTAATCCTTAGTGAGAGTATGTTTAGAATTCGGGGTCGAATTCTGTTTTAAGGGGGGTAGAATGTAATGTCCCTAAGAGTTTCGCAAATAATCAAATTAATCGGGAGAAGGATCTTAAAGGGAAGAGTAAAATATCAATTTTAAAGGGATTTTCTGAATTTCCCTTGCAACTGGGCCTGGGCCTTGGCCTGTGGGTTTCGGCCAGAGGGGGAGGCGCCACCTCCCCTCTAACCCTAGCCGCCTCTCCCCTCTCCCCCTTGTGCGCCTCCCTCGCCTTGCGCCGTCCAGCAGCGCCTCCTCCTCCACTCTCCTCTATTGCCGGTGATCAAGACCTCCAATTGATGCCGAATGATCGGGGGAAAGGAATAATTCACAGCTAGGCGATTGGACTCGGAGGAAGGGAAGAAGAAGGGGCAAAGAGGAAAAGAAGGAGAGGAGAGATTCGTGGGGTGTTCGTGGTATTCTTCAGCGTTCGTCAAGGGTAATCCATGTTCTTCCCCTAGTAGATGTAAATTCTAATTGCGTTATCAATGTCGGTATTCTGGACTGCTAGATCAGATCGGGTTAGTCGGCTGTTTTGGGGAAGATTCGTGGGGATTTAGGTCTGGACTTTGCCTAGAGAGTTGTAGAGGATGTCATTATCTTTCCATGAAGTGCTAGAACGCGTCATTCGGACCTCTGTAGCAGAAGTTATGATTTTATTAGCGGGACTGTTCTGAGGATCGGAGGGTTTTCCGTCAGGTTTTGGGAGATCGAGTTTTGCGATTAGATATTGGGAGAACCAGAGAACCTCAGTACACTGAAAGTTGTAGGTAATTGTCTTAGCTTTCCAGAAAGTCCAAGAACTCGTGATTCGGACACTCGTACAGGAAGTTATGGTGTTTTTAGTGCTCTGTCCAGAGAGCCTGACGAGAATTGGTTGTTTTAAGAAAACTGGATGGTGCGGGTAGATTATGACCGAATCAGGAAGGCTCACCAACTAGGTTTAGTTAGATAATTTAATTATCTTTCCAGAAGGTCTGAGAACGTCCTATTCGGACTTCTGTACCAATAGATATGAATTTTTGAAGTTGACTGTCCGTAGTGGGGGACAGGATGGCCGAAAGGATTTGGGGTTTTGAATCAAGCTAACATGTTGGGTTAGTTTGGGGGAGTTTTTATTTAATCTAAAGACTTGCCACTGTTGTCTTAGCAATCATTATAATTATTATTCAGGAGGAGGACGGATTCCTCCGTTTTCTCGGGGTTAAGGCAAGTATAATGATGGTTTAAATTTTGTAGCATGGATTGTTGATGTTTGTTGGTGTGTAGATGTTTGATCCATGTTATGAGAATTTGTGGTCTTGATGATGTTAATGATATGTTGATATTGTTTATGGGCGATTGCAAGTGAAAGAGTTCATGAGAATTTCTGATGCATAGATGTTGTGAATGCACATTTTATTTGTTAAGACATTCACATTTGTGCATCATGCTGATTTATTGAAGTCTTGGTCACGAGATGACCAAGCGTCGAGGTCCCCGTCATGTTGATGACGTGACGGGCTAAAGATCCCCATACTTGAGGAGTATGGGCAATTGGTCCCTGTACCAGAGGGTACAGGCATGGGTGTGCATTGACGGATGCACACTCCGCATTACCGGTAAAATGCGAAAGAGAAGTGATAAAGGAATTTTTGATCATAATGCATAGCATGTTTATTCTTGATTGATGGATGAATTTGTGAAGTGACGTCCCTTTTTATTCTTGTTGCCACTTATTATATTTGCTGAGTCTTTGAACTCACTCTTGTTGTTGTTTATTGTTGTGGTTGTTGTTTGTTTTAGGTACCTACATGAGATCGGCATGCATGGGAATAAAGAAGGATTAGTTTTGTTGCACATGCACGGTCTATTCACCATGGAAGGAAGAAAGAACATTAAATACTATTTGCTGAATAATTTAAGTGGTATTTGATTAATGTCAATCAGGTTCAAAGTGTAATAAAAGAATAGAAATCTTTTGCATTGGTTCCGTTCCTTATCTTAGTAGTATTGTTATGAGAGCGATGGTGAACATAATCCAGTTTTGCTTAAACGAATTTGTTGCTTATTGTTATTCATATCAATTGATTATGCTTGTTGGAACATTTGATTTACTCAATAAACAAAGGAGGTTCTGCCGAAATTTTGTAAGATGAATATTAGTTTCTTTATTAAGTTATTAGTTTGGTAGCATTCCAAGTCATTGATTGGCTGGGGTGTTACAGTTGGTATCAGAGTGGGCAGTAGGTCTGTGGTTAATGAAATATTAAATTTGACACACTAAGCACTATTGGTGGGAATGGGATTGCATTGCATCTATGTTTCTGTTGAACATCATAATTGATTGTGAATTTAATGTTTGACTTTGCTATTGTTTGTATTATAGTGATGGCAAGGGGTAGAGGCCGTGGCCGTGGTCGTGGTCGGCAGGGTGCCGGTCGAGGCCAGGCTGTGCCCCCGCCTGAAGTTCAGAACTCCGCAGCTGGGGAGGCCAGTCCTGTGGAGTCAGAGGAAGAGGTTGCTTCAGCGGTTCAGGGGAACCAGACTCCACCAGCTGCACCTATTGCCGCACCTGAGGTGGTACCTGCGACAGTACCGGCTATGGGCGCTATGGGACTGCACCATTGGAATGCTTTGAGGTTGGACACCTTCGATGGATTGGGCACGCCGGTGGATGCTGCTAACTGGCTGCAGCACATAGAGAGGCATTTGGGAGTGCTGGGACTGACATCAAAGCAGCGAGTTCAATATGTGGCCTTTCAGCTAAAGGGGCAAGCGGATCTCTGGTGGGAAGGACAATCGTCACCGTAACCGCTACCGAGGACCAAAGAACTTGGGAGCTGTTTGTGGAGCGCTTTAGGAGGAGGTTTTATCCGCCTGCGTTTGTGGAGAGGATGGAGGTATCATTGAACAGCTTATAGTCGTGGTAAGATGTCGTGTCGAGTATGAAGTGGGTTTTAATAACTTAATCCGCTTTGTTCCATTTGTGGCTATCAATGAGGTGGAGAAGGCCAAGAGATTTCGCAGAGGGCTCAGCAGGAGTTTCGCCAGTGTTAGGGGCCTTGAGCTTCGTGATTTTGGCTCCTTGGTGGAGCAAGCTAGGGCATGGAGTTAGAGATGCAGCTTGGGGAGGATTGCAAGGTGCAAGAGGTACCGCGGCTTCGAGGGCTTGGAGGCGCTCGAAGAAGAGTTTTGGAGGAGGTAGTGGGTCATCGCTAAAGCCAGTTCCAAAGAAGTTCAAGGGCCCACAAAATTCATTCAAGTCCAAGTTCACCAAGCACCAGGCATCATCTACTTTTCGATCTTCATCAAATGCTCCTATGATGCGTCCGGCCCCAGGACAGGGAATGAAATGCTTCAAGTGTGGGGATGGGCATCGTGCTGCAGAGTGTTCTTGGGTTGGAGCTTGTCGCCATTGTGTTCAGGAGGGCCACAAGGCATTGGTTTGCAAGCGGAACCCTGCCAGCATAATTAAATGGGAACCAGTTCAAGCATCATCTTCAGCGCCAGCGGCTTCTTCTCGAGGGTCGGTGCAGATGTTAGCAGCCGCTCCTACTCAGCCTTGGGTGCCGCCTCAGCCTTACTACCCTACTCCTGGAGGGATGCCACCAGGGTACTTTTGGCCGCCTTTCCCCGCGGCATTGTTTCCAGCTGTGGTGCCTTCAGCTCCTCCTGCAACGGCGGCACCGCCTTTCCCAGGTGTCGGAGCACCAGCCGCCCCAGCCTCAGTCGCCTACGCCATGCCGACTGCTGAGTCGGTGGGTCGTCCTGATGTGGTGACATGTACGCTTTTAGTGGATTCAGTGGAGGCTTTTGTTTTGTTTGACTCTGGGGCTACTTTTTCCTTTGCATCTTTAGAGTTTGCTAGCCGGTCAAAGTTGAGTATGCAGCAAATATCTCAGTCCATTCTAGTAAATTCACTGGGAATTCTTTCCAGCCCACATGCATCCGGTGTGTGCTCACTATAGATGGGGAGAACTTTATTGCTAAATTGATGGTTATAAAGATGGAGCCGTTTGATGTTATTTTGGGAATGGATTGGTTGCATAGCTACCGTGCTGTCATATCATGCTTTTGGAAGACAGTAACTCTGCAAGCGCCATCGGGCCAAGAGATAGTATTCCAGGGTAGTGCTCCCTCTTTTTCACCTAGTGTGCTGGCTAGTTTGTATCATGGTAGTAGAGCAGTAAAGAGTGGATTTCTTTTATCTCTAGTGGAAAAGCCAAATTCCTCTTTGATTGCAGAAAGTATTCCAGTGGTTCGGGAATTTTTGGATGTATTTCCAGCAGAGTTGCCAGGGATGCCACCTCCGCGTCCAGTGGAGTTCAGGATTGATTTAGTGCCAGGTGCACGACCAATTTCTATGACCCCATATCGTTTGGCTCGACCTTTTCAGGAAGAACTAAAGAAGCAGTTGGATGATTTGAGAGCGAAGGACCTTATTCGACCTAGTGTGTCTCCGTGGGGAGCTCCGGTGCTATTTACTAAGAAGAAAGATGGGAGTTGGCGCATGTGCATTGATTATCGTGCTCTCAACCAGTTGACCATCAAGAATAAGTACCCTTTACCCCACATTGAAGATTTATTTGATCAGTTGAGAGGAGCTAAGGTATTCTCCAAGATCGATCTCCAATCGGGATACAATCAGATTCCAGTCCGAGAGGAGGACATTGAGAAGACGGCATTCTCCACGAGGTATGGGCACTTTGAATTTAAAGTTATGTCTTTTGGACTAACGAATGCCCCTACTGCTTTCATGGAGACCATGAACAGGATGTTGCATGAGTATCTGGATGACTTTGTAGTTGTCTTCATTGACGATATCTTGATTTACTCAAAGACTAAAGCAGAACATGAACGACATTTAAGGCTTGTATTGGAAACATTAAGGGAGCATAAGTTCTTTGCTAAGTTAAAGAAATGTGAGTTCTGGGTGTCACAGGTGAGGTTCTCGGGGGCATATCATCAGTGATAAGGGAATATCAGTTGATCCAAGTAAGGTTTCTACAGTGGTGGAGTGGGGAAGGCCGACCAATGTCAAGGAGGTGAGGAGTTTCCTCGGGATGGCAGGCTATTACCGAAGATTTGTGCAAGACTTCTCCATCATTGCCAAGCCTTTATCAAGGCTCACACAGAAGGATGTGAGGTTTTTGTGGGATGATGATTGTGAGCGCAGTTTTCAGATTTTGAAGGAAAGGCTGGTGACCGCTCATGTTCTCACCGTTCGGAACCGGGAAACGTTTCACGGTTTTCTCCGATGCCTCACGAGTTGGATGGGATGTGTTCTCATGCAGATGGTAAGGTTATAGCCTATGCGACAAGGCAATCAAGAAACATGAGCAGAATTACCCAACCCATGACCTAGAGTTGGCCGCCGTAGTGTTTGCATTGAAACTTTGGAGGCACTACCTGTATGGTGAGTCTTGTGATGTGTTCACCGATCATAAGAGTCTTAAGTATATTTTTACCCAGAAGGACCTGAATTTGAGGCAACGCAGATGGCTAGAGTTGATTAAGGATTATGATCTCACCATTCAGATCACCTGTAAGGCCAATGTGGTGGCTGATGCACTTAGTCGCAAGGCGACGCCTGCTACACTGGATTGTCTTATTGCTGATTTTGACCGTATGGGGATATCATATTGTTATGCGGGCACGGCACGGGTGGAGTCACAGTTGATCTTGGAGTCAGCCATTCCAGAGCGTGTGCGGGAAGCACAACAAAGATGATCGCTTATTGCAAAGGGTCGAAGCGTATAGAGATGGGCAAGGAAGGGGATTTCAGTTTGGATGAGTCTGGTGCATTGCGTTTTAAGGGACGCATCTGTGTGCCACAGAAGGCAGAGGTTAAAGGTGATATATTGAGAGAAGCACATCGCACCCCATATACTGTTCATCCAGGGGAGACAAAGATGTACCGTGATTTGAAACAGAATTTCTGGTGGATATAGCGAATTATGTGGCTTCTTGTGGTGTTTATCAGCAAGTAAAAGCGGAACATAAGAGACCAGCAGGGTTGTTGCAGCCATTAGGGGTCCCTCAATGGCCTTGGGATGATATTTCTATGGATTTTGTGGTTGCGTTGCCTCGGTCACCGCGAGGGAAGGATGCAGTTTGGGTGATAGTAGATCGACTTAGCAAGTCGGCTCACTTCATTCCCATCCGCACGACCAGCTCAGCGAGTGATTTGGCTCCTATTTACGTGCGAGAGATTGTGAGACTTCATGGTGTGCCAAAGACCATAATTTCGACGAGACGCCAAGTTGTCTCCAAGTTCGGGAGAGTTTGCAGAGTGCATTGGGCACCCACTCCGCTGAGTACGACATTTCACCCACGCATGATGGACGGTGAGCGCACCATTCAGACCACGGAAGATATGTTAAGGACCGTGTGTTGTCTTGGAGGGTAGTTGGGAAGATCACCGCCTTTAGCGGAATTTGCCTATAATAACAGCTATCATTCAAGTATCAAGGCTGCACCATTTGAAGTATTATATGGTCAGAATGCAGGTCGCCTTTGCTGGGAAGCGGTGGCGAGAAGGCGCTTTGGGTTGATTGGGTCCAACAGACGCTTGAAAGAGTGGCCTTGGTGAGGCAGAATTTGTTGGCCGCCCAGAGCAGGCAGAAAAGTTATGCTGATGTGAGAAGGAGGGATCTGGAATTTGAAGTGGGAGATCAGGTGCTCTTGAGAGTATCTCCCACCAAGGGTGTGGTGAGGTTCGGTACCAAAGGGAAGCTTAGCCCGAGGTACGTCGGCCCTTTCACGATTTTGGCGCGGGTTGGGAAGTTGGCATACCGCTTGGATCTTCCAGAATCTATGCGCGGAGTGCATAACGTGTTTCACGTGTCAATGTTGAGGAAATACCTGAGAGATCCGGAGCTTCATATTACACTGGAACCGTTAATACTTGAACAAGATCTGTCCTTTGAGTCCAAACCAGTGCGAATTCTGGAAAGATCAGAGAAAGTGTTGACGAATAAAACTTTAAAATATGTCAAGGTGCTCTGGTCGCAGCAGACCGAGAGGGAGGCTACATGGGAATTGGAATCTCGCATGCGTGAACAATATCCAGAGTTATTCACATCAGGTGTGTGTTTTATGATCAAGTTCAATTGTAATTAATCCTTAGTGAGAGTATGTTTAGAATTCGGGGTCGAATTCTGTTTTAAGGGGGGTAGAATGTAATGTCCCGGAAGAGTTTCGGCAAATAATCAAATTAATCGGGGAGAAGGATCTTAAAGGGAAGAGTAAAATATCAATTTTAAAGGGGATTTTTCTGAATTTCCCTTGCAACCTGGGCCTGGGCCTTGGCCCAGGTGGGTTTCGGCCAGGAGGGGGGAGGCGCCACCTCCCCCTCTAACCCTAGCCGCCTCTCCCCCTCTCCCCCCTTGTGCGCCCCTCCCCTCTGCCTTGCGCCGTCCAGCAGCGCCTCCTCCTCCACTCTCCTCTATTGCCGGTGATCAAGACCTCCAATTGATGCCGAATGATCGGGGGAAAGGAATAATTCACAGCTAGGCGATTGGACTCGGAGGAAGGGAAGAAGAAGGGGCAAAGAGGAAAAGAAGGAGAGGAGAGATTCGTGGGGTGTTCGTGGTATTCTTCAGCGTTCGTCAAGGGTAATCCATGTTCTTCCCCTAGTAGATGTAAATTCTAATTGCGTTATCAATGTCGGTATTCTGGACTGCTAGATCAGATCGGGTTAGTCGGCTGTTTTGGGGAAGATTCGTGGGGATTTAGGTCTGGACTTTGCCTAGAGAGTTGTAGAGGATGTCATTATATTTCCATGAAGTGCTAGAACGCATCATTCGGACCTCTGTAGCAGAAGTTATGATTTTATTAGCGGGACTGTTCTGAGGATCGGAGGGTTTTCCGTCAGGTTTTGGGAGATCGAGTTTTGCGATTAGATATTGGGAGAACCAGAGAACCTCAGTACACTGAAAGTTGTAGGTAATTGTCTTAGCTTTCCAGAAAGTCCAAGAACTCGTGATTCGGACACTCGTACAGGAAGTTATGGTGTTTTTAGTGCTCTGTCCAGAGAGCCTGACGAGAATTGGTTGTTTTAAGAAAACTGGATGGTGCGGGTAGATTATGACCGAATCAGGAAGGCTCACCAACTAGGTTTAGTTAGATAATTTAATTATCTTTCCAGAAGGTCTGAGAACGTCCTATTCGGACTTCTGTACCAATAGATATGAATTTTTGAAGTTGACTGTCCGTAGTGGGGGACAGGATGGCCGAAAGGATTTGGGGTTTTGAATCAAGCTAACATGTTGGGTTAGTTTGGGGGAGTTTTTATTTAATCTAAAGACTTGCCACTGTTGTCTTAGCAATCATTATAATTATTATTCAGGAGGAGGACGGATTCCAGGGGCCGCGCCTTCTGATCATTCTCCGTTTTCTCGGGGTTAAGGCAAGTATAATGATGGTTTAAATTTTGTAGCATGGATTGTTGATGTTTGTTGGTGTGTAGATGTTTGATCCATGTTATGAGAATTTGTGGTCTTGATGATGTTAATGATATGTTGATATTGTTTATGGGCGATTGCAAGTGAAAGAGTTCATGAGAATTTCTGATGCATAGATGTTGTGAATGCACATTTTATTTGTTAAGACATTCACATTTGTGCATCATGCTGATTTATTGAAGTCTTGGTCACGAGATGACCAGCGTCGAGGTCCCCGTCATGTTGATGACGTGACGGGCTAAAGATCCCCATACTTGAGGAGTATGGGCACTGGTCCTGTACGGAGAGTACAGGCATGGGTGTGCATTGACGGATGCACACTCCGCGTCGTAAAATGCGAAAGAGAAGTGATAAAGGAATTTTTGATCATAATGCATAGCATGTTTATTCTTGATTGATGGATGAATTTGTGAAGTGACGTCCCTTTTTATTCTTGTTGCCACTTATTATATTTGCTGAGTCTTTGAACTCACTCTTGTTGTTGTTTATTGTTGTGGTTGTTGTTTGTTTTAGGTACCTACATGAGATCGGCATGCATGGGAATAAAGAAGGATTAGTTTTGTTGCACATGCACGGTCTATTCACCATGGAAGGAAGAAAGAACATTAAACACTATTTGCTGAATAATTTAAGTGGTATTTGATTAATGTCAATCAGGTTCAAAGTGTAATAAAAGAATAGAAATCTTTTGCATCGGTTCCGTTCCTTATCTTAGTAGTATTGTTATGAGAGCGATGGTGAACATAATCCAGTTTTGCTTAAACGAATTTGTTGCTTATTGTTATTCATATCAATTGATTATGCTTGTTGGAACCTTTGATTTACTCAATAAACAAAGGAGGTTCTGCCGAAATTTTGTGAGATGAATATTAGTTTCTTTATTAAGTTATTAGTTTGGTAGCATTCCAAGTCATTGATTGGCTAGGGTGTTACATGCATGTCGGGACAAAATCAAATATGTCGTTAGGAAAATCTAGCTACGTTCCAGAATAGACAAAAGAACTCATATTCAAAAATCTAAAATGCATGCAGTAATATTCAGGCAATTAAAGCTGATATGTCCATCGGTTGTGACTCACCCACTCCAATTAACCATTCATGCCTGTGAGCATAACAAAGTTCCTCCGGTTCTCTGATCACTCTCTTTCTTCTTTTCTCTGTATAATTGTCCGTCAGGGTCACCTTGTGGTTGTGGACAAGCCTTAATAATAGCCAGATCAGGATTGCCACTGACGACTGTCATCATCCTGGTCATCCAGGTCATTTCATCGCTGTCTCTTGCAAGTGTCCCATCGCTGGAATGGTCAATAACATATAATCCATTCAGATCTAACATGGCCCAAGCATGAGTTTTGGCTGTATGTACAGACACGCACAGCATTTGAACTTGAGACACGTACGTCAAGACAAGAGAAACCGAGGTTTTCTGAAAGCAAGGGCAAAATTCATTTTAAGAAGAAAAAAACACTGATTCTAAAGAAGATACATCAAAAGCATCCACACTACCGCTAAGAGGAGGGAATACAGCCCTGGAAAGATGTTCCAAACATGAAACTCCTATCAAAACACCAACTACACCCACAAAGCAAGCAACCTGTGGAGCAACAAAGTAAACACCTCCCTCTACAACCAAAAAAACCTAGAGCTAACTATCCACGGGGCAAAGCATAAGACTAGAGAACCACGACTGTTGCAGGGCTTGAGATGCAGCCGAGAACACCATGGTGCTCACGATGACAGCAGCCACACCACGGCTCACTAGAGTGAACCCACTATTGACTGTGCCAGCACCAACAACACTGGACGGCAATCACCAGCATGACAAGCAACAACGAAAGCACGTGGAACCACAGCTACCGCAATGCAACCACAGGACAGTGGAAAGACAGCTTCGGGAAGAAGAGGAGGCGGTCCCTCCATTCACACCGCAACATAAGAGATGACGCACCAACCAGCGACAACTTGCCTCAATCAGGAACCAGACAAACTGCATACACAGGGTCTTCCACCATGATCGGCCCGTTCTAGGGCACGATCAAGCCACCCACTCCTCAGGCCTTCTCAATGGCGGGCCTGCTCAAGACTGCGGCACACAACAAATATCCCTACTACTACAAAATAAGTTATACTGGACGCCTCATCATAGACGGTTCATGGGTACCGTCTATGTTGTAATTATCACACACGGTTATTAACAAGATGGTTTTTTATTAGAACCATATGCAATATTACCACAGATGGTTACTAATATGAACCATTTGTGATAATTACGTATCACAAAGGGTTTGTGGTTGGAACTGCCTATGATATTCTCTTCTATGCATGAATATGGCGCTTCGGCTCCCTGATGTGTCTCTTCTTTTTGGCTTCCCGATGCGTCTCTTCGTCTCACGCGTCGAATTTATTCCTTGTTTTATAAAAATGATCATCTGCCATGCACCGAAGATGAATCTCCACATTACTGATCTACTCTCAAGTACAAACAAATGGCTCCAGCCTCTTGCTTGTCGCAAGCATTGATGGCCTACCTGGTCATCCTGTACGAGCACTTCGTCGGCCGTACACTAGTGGATGCTACGGAAGGATACTGTGCCAATAATGTCCCCCTGCTATGTCCGAGGATTTGCCAGAGCTAGTGACGGCCACCTTCTACCGTCTTGACATGCTCCTCCAATGTGTCTTCTGGTTGGTCTGCCACTTCTAGTGAGTTAACCTCGCCATCAACGTGGTCCTCCACAACGACATTGCATGTCACTAGGAGGCTTGCTGTTGCTTGGACTGCTTAGTCGAGGTAGCAGGTGACCAAGTCAACCTTGCCGAGATCCCTCAAGTAAGGAAAGAGAGCTATTGATGTTTTAATATCGATCTTACGTATGATTTATTTAGATTTGGGGAACTCTAGAAGACTTGGTATATAAATGTGCATAGTAGAGACACGGGAATTTTTATACAGGTTCGAGCCTTCTCCTGGGTGAATAATAACCCTACGTCCTGTGTAGCTATTGTTTAGAAATATGTTTACAACTAAAAGTAATGCGAAATGGCTAGCACTATCTCATGATCCAATGTCTTCCAATCCCTTCTCCTCTTCAATGTCAACCTTTATATAATCGATACAGTGTCCATTGCTTGCACCAAAAGATGCCTCAACACTTCGCATGATAACCGTCTGATGGAGATTACTATCAGAGAGACGTAGTGGCATGTTCACAGTGTAATAGTTATTATCAAAGAGAGATCGTGTACGGTTATTAGGAATAAGCGCACGTTCTAACCGCCTTGTCAGATGACACCATGATGAAGTTGGTTGTCATAAACAAGCTAGTCGGGAAATTGTTGATTCAGAAAGACCCACGACTACAAGATGATTGTAGGATATCTTATGACTACGTGGTCGTAGAAAAGCTTACGACCAAGGATTGGTCGCTGTAAAACTTACGACTATGTAGTTATAGAAAGACTTACGACCAAGGAGTAGTCATAGTAAGACTTATGAATATATGGTCGTATAAAGATTTGTGACCAACGAGTAGTTGTAGTAAGACTTACGACTACCTTGTGAAATCTCTCCCTTATCGTTAAGGGTTATACTCAGAGAATATAGTGATATAATAACTAGAGGATTATTATATCCTCATTATCTAGCCCCCCAACTTCAAGCGAAAATAACTTATTTGAGAAAGAGAGGTTGTAGATGAAAAATGTTTGAAAGCAAAACCTTTTCAACCCTCATCGATAAGAAATGAGCTTGGACAATAAGGTAATTTCGCTTGAGTTGTAAAGACAGACGAACTTCAAATAGGTGAATTCCAATCAATTCCACCTTCTTGTCCGCTGAATCAGTTCCCAAGATAACCATTCGGTTCTCAATATGGGTAACTCATGCGGCTAAAAAAGCTTACCTCAGGGTAATTTTAGGTCTTTTTTACTTCCCCATCTTCTCCAATCTACTTTGTGTTTTCTGTCGCCGACCAAGTCACCATCTTTCTTCAACTCCTCCAAATCCACATCAACTAGTTAGGAAATGACTAAGTCCATATCTAATTGGCCAGTGTCAGAGATGGATGATACAAAATTGAAGGCATTGGAGGATGCTAAGAAGTTTCCTCCATGGTGATTCGTCAGATGGATTGAAATCTTTAGACAAAATTGGCCGTCCGGACAAATCGAAGAAAATTTGATGGTCCAGGCCTATTGTGAGTGTGACCTTCGTCTTCCTGCACATCCGTTCCTCACTGCCATACTCGAGTAATTTGAGGTTGAATTGGTGAACTTGGTTCCTAATTAGATCATAATGCTCAGCATGTCCGTGTACCTGTGCGAGGCGTATTTGGGGATCCTGCTAGACCTCGAGCTCTTACCACGAGATGAGCCAGCAGACTGGAATCACCAGGAGCTGCGGTCTGAAGCTCCATGACAGCAAGACGGAGTTGTACATCCCAAATTACACTCGGTCTTCATGGCCGTGATGGAAAAAACGGTGGTTCTACTGGGAGATGACCAGAGAAGATAGCCTTTCTTTCGTAGGAAGGCTACAGAGAAGAATAGCCTATGAAATTCAGTCCCCAAGGACGTTACCCAAATAGTTCCTTACATCTCAACTATGAAAGAGCTGAGGAACAAGGGTCTTACGGGCTAGTATGTGGTGAAGGACTTCAGCACGCGTCAAATCAACCCCTTGAAGCAACGAGCACATCCCATGTGGATGTACTCAGGCGCCTTGGATCGACCAAGGATTATGAGAATGGTAAGCAACTCTCATACTCGTACTCATAATTAGATTACTTCTTTTGAGTACTCTGCATCTACCACCATGTCTGTATGAATAGATCTTGATTTGGGGGAAATCAATTCCTGAGTCAAGGGTGTTTAAGAGAAGACTCCTTCACTCGAAGTGGAGGCTCCTCATATTTTAGTGGATATATCCACCGGAGAAAATGAAGAATGCCTAAAGGTAATCAAAAGATCGATTTCATATTTAGGAGTATGTAGTCATACAGAACGACTAAATAATATTCTTCTTTCTCACAGAATGTAGACATGAATAACCATCAGGATGACCTAAAGGTCGAATTGATGGTTATTGGAGAAGAGGTGGAGAAAGCTAAGGGTCCTCCGGCCAAGAGACGTCTGCTGATAAAGGCTACCAACAAGAAGAAAGGGAGGACGAGCACTGCTATTCCCCTTTCTATTCTTCCTCCTACTGTTCCAAGCGCCCCCGTCAAGCAATTCCTTGTGGATGTAAGTATCACAAGTGAGATAGGGGCTACTGTATTTGAGCATCCATCTCATAAGATCAAGGTACCCTTCTATTACGATACTGAAACTCACTCAGTAGACGCTTCTCGAGGCTTTGTCAAGCAACTCAAAAAGAAAAACTGGAAAAGTTTTGTATCCTTTGTGAAGGAGACTACTGCAGCAGCAGAACCTGTGATTAAGAAGGAGATCGCCCTTCAAGTGGTGAAAACTGGTTTCAACTACTAGGAGGGTCAAGAGGGACAAGAAGCAGTAACTCTTGCTCTAGACCTTTGACTAGACATGGTCAAAGAGAAGAAGTCGAAGAAACTAATCTCAAAAAAAATTTCTTCTAAATTCAAGATAAAGGATGTGAAAGCAAGGTATGAAAAACATAGGCATAAACATTGTATTTTATCTCTATCTTCTTTAATGCCAACTTACTTTTGATTATTGTAGCTTGGCTCCTCCACTGCCTAAGGATGCTTCTGCTGAGAAGCCCCTGTAGCTCTGCCCATGGTCGAAGACACGGTGGAGATGGTGGTCAAAGGGAAGACCACTGTAGCAACAAAAGCTGCTACCAACGCTAGCTGCGAAGACTACAACCATGGAAGTAGTCGCAGCATAGAAATGCATGCAGCTAAAGACAAGGTAGAAATACAAAGTTGGAAATCCTTCCGACCGTGGCAGCGAGGAGGAAAATATAGAGGATGTTCCTCTTCTCTCCCAAGAAGGCATAGCCGAAGAAGGAGGAGGAGAAGAACAACCTAACTTCTTCTTTGCATTTTTTAACCTTGCATTTGTAGTGGGATCTTCTACTGATTGAGTTCTGAGCTGAGTTTCACACCCCAAAAATCTTCCCAACAAAGGGAACATTTTCGATGATGAACGTCTCGAAAAGGTGTGGTGGAACAAGCTTGACGAGCTCAATCAACTCGAAGACTCCAGGCAGGTACTTGCTAAGTTTGCCCATGGGGATCATGAATATACGTATCGAGTACTTAGACATTCTTACTAGGTCTTTTCTAATCTCTCACTTAGCATCTTTTTTAGAGAGCATTAGAAGATATGGCAACTATGGTTGAATACCACTGGCAACTCATGCTCCTACGACTGGAAAATGCCAAACTCTCCAACAAGGCAGTGGAATGATAAGTTACTGGCTTATGTAGTCAAACTCTATTTCAACCACTTATCCATGCTTTCTTGTCTGCTTTTAACCTTCGTAGGTCTAAGAGTGACGCAAAGTTTTAGCTGTTGCGCTCAACAACGAGAGGGTTGATACGCAGACGCTAAAGAAAGAAAATGTTGACCAATCAATAACCATTATGAAGGCTAATTTTGCAATTAAAGCATTGTAGGTGAAAATAAATAGTAAGTTCTGAACTTAAGACTACTTATTTGGTTGTCTTTCTGGTGTTCCTCTTACTCTTTTCTTTTGACAGAAAAAGAGGTTGAAGCGAGTAAGTCCCAAACCGAAGTCAAAGAAAAGACAAGGTGATTAGAGAATTACTCATATCAATAAAGGGACCATCTAGAGAATGAATCTGCCGGAAGAAAAGCACAAAGCTGAAGTAGATAAGCTTGATGCTCGACTAGCAGGTAAGAAAAGCTTCACCTTCAACTAGTTCTGCTAACTAGTCCTATGTTAAGTATTTTCCTGACCATTGTTATTCTATTTGCAGTGGTCAAAATAAAACGTCTCTCAGAAGTCTCAACTCGTAGTCAAAGAGGAAACGAAGTCGATGAAGGCAACCCTCCATGACAATGTTGTACTTCTCAACAATCTACTCGGTGGGTTTGGTTCGAAGAAGATGAGTCCTTCTGAAGATACCATAACCGCTCATGCAAGTATAATCGGCCTACAAGTGAAGACTTTAGAGAAGCATCTATCTACTCTAAAGACTGATCAGGCCTAGTTGATTCAAGAGGCAATTAAAGGACTTGTAAGCTATGCCTTGGTAAAACTCAAGGCATGCGACCAGAACCTCAACATTCAATAGATCGACCACAACTTTAGTTGCTCTGAAACAGAGGTAGCCTATCTAACTGAAGAACTAGAGCCGACTAGTAGAAGGGTCACAGAGGAGATGCATCTTGACTATCCTTCTTCAGAGTAGTTTATAAATAATAACTTTGTAAATACTTACCTTTGAATGATGAAAGACTTCTTTCTTTTTCTTGCAATTCATCTTGTTGAGTAGTTAGTAATCATCAGACAAAAAAGAAACAAAAGAGAATGAATTTATGACTAAGAAATAAAGTTATACTGATAACCCTATTCTAACCCCCGACTATTTACTTAGTTTATATGGATAAACTAATCAAATAGTACAGAGTAAAGTATGCAGAGAGCAGCCATCGACTATCATTGTCGAATTTAATTATCATGTGCTGGTAGCAAAAGTTAGGAACTAATCGATGCTGAGAAGCTTCCTCTAGTGGGTAGGACCACGTTTAGAGAGGAGAGGCTTCGACTAGGTGATGTTACCCCCTTCGACCAGGTTAATCAAATTGAAGACATAAACGATAAGAAGATAAAGACTCAGAATCCTTCTTGTACACCTGTTCAACGTTTTCATAGATAACGCAATTATTTTATACTAATACCAAGAGTTAAGAATAGTTTGTCACTAGGAAGCTCCTTCTAGTGGGTAGGACGATATGCAGAGAGGAGAGACTTCGACTAGTGGTGTCCCCTTCTCTGACCAATTAAACAATTGGATGTGCTAGAAGTTGTTGAACAAACACAAAAGAAGTTCTACTGAACATACAACAACAAATATTTGAACAAACTAAAAACTTTATTGAAAGAGTAGAAATATTTACACATAAAATTTGCGTAATTGATCAATGTTCTAAGAATTTGATAGAATCTGGCCATCCTCCATAGCAAGTTATACAAAGCCCGATTGTGTGACTTTAGTCACAGTGTAAGGACCTTTTCATTTGGGGGAAGTTTATTCTGATTAGATTGGGATTGAATTTTCTCAATACGAAGTCATCTACAGCAAGGCTATGAGGTTAGACCTTACGATCGTAGTAATTACAAATGGCTTGCCGATAGGCCACTGGTTGGATTAAGGCTTGATTCCTCTTCTCTTTGAGCAGGTTGATATCATCTGCTCAGAGTTGCTCTTGGTTGGAGTCATTAAAGTTCTCGACTCTTGTCGATTGGATCTTTAGTTTTGGAGGAAGCATAGCTTCAGCCCCAAAAATTAGAAAAAATGGAGTCTCTCCTATCGCCCGACTAGGAGTCATGTGAATTGCCCATAATACCGAAGGTAATTATTGTACCCTTGCCCTCGAGTGCTTTACAAGCTAATCGAAGATTCAAGTCTTAATTCCTTGCATTATTTGGTCATTCGCGCACTCGACTGGCTCATTGCTTTGAGGATGGGTGACTGAGGTATAACAAAGTTTGGTACCCAATTTGTCATAAAATTCTTAGAATTTTGCACTAGAAAATTGTTTACCATTGTCTGTAATTATTCGACTTGGTACTGCAAATCAAGTAATCACGCTTCTCATCATGAACCTCTTTCCGACTTTCGTTGTTATCCCAGTCACAGGTTCAGCCTTGATCCATTTTGTGAATATGTCAATAGCCACAAAAAGGAACTCGAAGCCCCCGGATGCTCTTGGGAAAGGTCCTAGGATGTCTAAACCCCAGGTTGCAAAAGGCCATGAGAGAGGAATTGTTTGAAGAGCATGAGCTAGTTGGTGTATTTGCCTTCTATGAAACTGGTATTTACACACTTCTTAACTAGCTATTTGGTGTCATTGAGGGCTGTTGGCTAGGTAGAAAACTTATCGAAAGGCCTTTCCAACCAATGTTCTGTAAGAGGCGTGTGCTCCACAGATACCCCGTGTATGCCGTTAAGGAGTTGTAATCTTTCTTTCTACAATATGCATCACATGAGAACTCCTTGAGTACTCTGTTTATAGAGTACTCCGTCAACCAAGTATACATTTTGGCCTTGCGAGATAGACGATCTGTTTTGAGATCGTCGTTAGGTACAAAACCCTTCTGAAGATGCTCATAGGTGGGACCCATCTAGGAATCCTTGTACTCAATAGAAGCTGTCTCATTAGGAATTGTCTCCAATGCTTTGACCAGAGATGGCTTCTGGAGTTGCTCCAAGAAGACTCCTAGTGGTACTTGTGACCGGAAGAAGCTATTCAAGCCAACTGGTCTACGAGAAAGTTATCCTTTAGAGGGATATACTATAACTCAAAACCGAAAAAGTACTTCTCAAGCTTCCGAACTTCTGACAAGTACTGAGACATGGTCAAACTTGAGCATTGATACTCTTTGCTAACCTGATTCATGACTAGTTGAGAGTCTCCTCTCACGAGTAGTCAACGAATCCCATGCGCTTTAGCGGCTAGTATGCTAGGCAACAAACCTTCATACTTAGCCACATTATTAGTGGTTGGAAAGAGTAATTGGATGACATACTTTAAGGTCTCTCCTATGGGAGATTCCAAGACCACGCCAGCCCCCGAGCCACTTAGTGTAAGCGGCCCATCAAAGTACATCGTCCACTGGTCGTAGGAAGCATACTATTGGGGATCCTAAACAAGTTCAGGATTTGTCCATTCAGTGACAATGTCTGCTAAGATTTGGGATTTAATGGCCATTCAGGACATGAAATGGAGGTCGAACTCTCCAAGTTATACCAACCATTTTGCCATGTGTCCCGCTGTTTCCTTGTTCTAGAGGACCTCTCCTAAGATAATCTCAGACGGCACAATAATTTTATGCGCCTGAAAATAATGCCTTATCTTCCTCGAAGACATGAGGAGAGTATATAAGAGTTTTTGGACCTGAGGGTAGTGCTCCTTAGACCCATGTAAGACTTCGCTTACATAGTATATTGGTCACTGGATACTTTCGCATTCTGCAATGAGTACTGCACTTACTGCCTGTGGTGTAGTGAAAAGATATACCATGAGTGTCTCGCCTAGCTTTGGAGAAACCAGAATAAGAGCACTCGTAAGATATCTCTTGATATCCTCGAAGGCATCATTAGCCTCTTTCAAACACTCAAAACCTTCGTGCTTCCTAAAAGTTTGAAGAAGGGATGTCCTTTCTCTCCCAGACGTGCAATGAAATGACTTAGAGTTGCCATGCAGCCGGTGAGTTTTTGAACTTCTTTCTTCGTGATCAGAGGGTGCATCTGCTCGATGGCCTTGATCTTTTCAAGATTTACTTCGATACCTCTTGCCAAAACAAGGAATCCGAGCAACTTTCCTGAAGAAACTCTGAACACACACTTCTCAGAATTGTGTTTCAAGCGATGCTTTCTGAGGTTGTCGAAAGTCTCCTATAGATCTAAAATATGATTAAGTTGTTTGATGCTCTTGACGACTACATTATCAACATAGGCTTCTAAATTTTGGCCCATTTGATGTATAAAGGTCAATTGCATCAAACGTTGAAAAGTCATACTAGTATTTTTTAGGCCAAATGGCATTTTGACATAGCAAAATACTCTGTGGCGATTCGCCAGATGGATCGAAGCCGCCTGACAAAACTGGCCATTGGGACAAATCGAAGAAATTTTGGTGTTCCAGGCCTATTGTGAGTGCGGCCTTCGTCTTCCCTTTCATCCCTTCCTCACCACCGTATTCGAGTATTTTGGGGTCAAATTGGTGAACTTGGTTCCCAATTCTATCACAATACTCACCGTGTTCGTGTACTTGTGTGAGGCGTATTTTGGGATCCCGCCTGACCTTGAGCTCTTCCGATATTATTACAAGATGGGCTGGTAGACTGGAATTACCAGGAGCTGTGGTCTGAAGCTCCACGACGGCAAAACGGAGTTGTATATCCTAGTGTACACTCGGTCTTCATGGCCGGGATGGAAAAAGCGGTGGTTCTACTGGGAGACAACCAGAGAAGACAGCCTTTCTTTCGTGGGAAGGCTATGGAGAAGAATAGCCTCTGGAATTCGGTCCCTAAGGACCTCACCTGAATAGTTCCTTACATCTCAAGTATCAAAGAGCTAAGAAACAGGGGTCTTACGGGCTAGCATGTGGTGAAGGACATCATCACGCGTCGAATTAGCCCTTAGCAACAAGCACATCCCATGTGGATGTACTCGGGTGCCTCGGATCTGACCAGGGATTATGACCTAGCTTGTTTTCAATGACCTACTTCATCGTTGGGTATTCTGACATGGCGATTAAAACGTGTGCTTATTCCTAATAACTGCACATGATCTCTCTCTCTGACAACAACCGTCACACAGTGAATGGGCCATTACGTCTCTCTGACAGTAAGTTCCATCAGACGGTTATCACCGAATCGTTGAGGCATCTTTTGGCATGGGACAATGGCCACCACTTCGTCGATTATATAAAGGTTGACGTCAGAGAGGAGAAGGGATTGGAAACATTGGATTAGGAGATAGTGCTAGGCACTTCGCATTACTCTCTGTTGTAAACATCTTTCTGAGCAATAGCTACACAGGACGTAGGGCTATTATTCTCCTAGGAAAAGGCTCGAACCTGTATAAAAAATTCCTGTGTCTCTACTCTGCACGTTCATACACCGAGTCTTCTAGAGTTTCCCAGAAACCTAACAAATCATACATAAAATTGATATTAAAACATCGATAAGACCCTATGGGCTTAATTCGACTTGATTCATCAGTTGGAGGGTCTTCGAGAGACACTCGAATGAGCGCATCAGTGGGTGGACACATTTTGAGCTTCTTTCGCTAATGATCCCAAACTGTCTTATGCCGATGACGTCGTCTACAAAGTTTTGAAGATGGAGATATCATGCTACCTTCGCCACTAGATCAAAGATTTGATTATTTAAGTTTTTACTTTTTTAATCTTTGTAAGAAGTGATTGGCCATGCTGTTTGGCCATATATAAATACAAAAATAAATAAATCGGTTGAATTTGTATTTACTGTCTTCTATATATGTAAATGGTCTTGGTATAATGACATGATGTCATTACTAACTGGTAAAAAATAATTAAGCAATACATATTTACTCCTAGGCATTACTGAAAATACTTATTAATTTGCTATGACTTTCTTAGTAATTGAGGGTGATGTATTTGTTTGCAAGGCAATTATTTCGCAATACTTATTAATGCTTTCTACCACTTTAGCTTCACAGTCTGTATTAATTCATTCCTTATTCTGTAAAATATACTTCGTTTGTGCTGTGTAAAATTATTTTTTTCTACTTCAGATATCACCAACTCGCAAATGGCTGTCATGGACAAACTTTGACCAACCTCTACCAGGGAACCACATGTTACCATTACTAATCACCATCTTGGTTTTTTATACATTCCCCATGCACTGGAAGCAGTACATATATATTTCATGGTAACACTAACATATGTAGTCATGCACACCCCACAATTTAAATGACCTAGAGACAAAGTCAGATCCCATATCATACTTGGACTTCAAAGGGCATGAAGCAAATCACGCACTGAAAGCCCAAGTGTGATATGGGTATGTCTTTGTCTCTAGGCCATTTAAACTGTGGGGCATGCAAGACTACATATGCTAGCGTTACCATGAAATATATATGTACTGCTTCCAGTGCATGGGGAAGATATGAAAAACTAAAAATGGTGATTAGTAATATCACAGAAAGTTATTTTTAAAAACCTTCTGTGATAACACATCACAGATGATTTTTTTATTAGTCATATGTGATATGTCGATATCACAGACGGTTTTTTTTTAAAACTGTCTATGATACATACACATCACAAATAGTTATAATTAAAAACCATCTATGATATCTACACATCACAGACGATTATTTTTAAAAACCGTCTGTGTTGTGACTTTTCACAGACGATTTGAAAACTGTTTGTGATGACATCATGTCATTATTGACCCGTAAACTCCGGGAGCTCATGAAATCATCTATGATGATGTTTTGAACTATCTGTGATGACCTTGTACTAGTGCCCCCAACAACGGCAAAAGGATTGGTCCTTCCCATGATGCACCCCAACGCATGCTGCACCACACCCACGTATTGTCGTCTGCGACATGCCAACACCATCGTGCCACCCATCGGGCCATCCTAACACCCGGCAGCTTACCCCGGCCACCATCACGATACCCATGTGCACCTTGCTGAGCACGACGGGCTTCACTACCAGCAATTGTCTCGATGGTGAGGAGGAGGTGACCCAGTCGAATCAAAGAAGGGACACTGTTGTGCCACGCCGCCAGTGCATGGCACAACCATAGATACGCCAACTGTGCACCTATGGTTCCATCAGAGAGGAGCCATGGAGCCTTGCCACCATCGCTGCCATGGCAGCAGCTACAGCAGCGAGGAGGGAGTGGCAACAATAGGCACAACCCTTGGAATACCGTTGTCGACGTCCTTGTATGGCCCACCATCACCACCGGGGCCTGAGCACGACCCCAGATCTAGACTCCCTGAAGCATCGGCTTCAAGTCTCAACAGATTTGCAAGCCATCTACTTTGCTGGCTACCCTAACATCCAAACGGTGGCCATGACATGGAGCAGCATGGTGGCAAGCTACACCGGTGACTAAGCATGGGGGCTCTCACGTAGGTTTCACAAGCATTGATAGCATTCAGCCTCCACCTCCCAAAACAATGCCGACAAGTCCCCCCACCTTGCTCACCACCACCAACTAAGCCCTAGCACACAATGGTGAGGCACTAGATTTGTGAGCTCTGAGGGTGGAGAGGCAGCGAAACTGGAAAGAAAGATGAAGGGAGGAGTGGCGACGGGCTCAGGCAGTGGAACTAGAAAGGGAGATGGACTCTATCATGGCTAATGAGACTTGGGAGATCACCGATTGTCCTAGCGAGTACAAACCTGTAGGGTGTAGATGGGTCTTCAAAAAGAAACTTAGGCTTGATGGTACTTTTGGGAAGTACAAGGCAAGACTTGCGGCTAAGGGTTACACCCAGAAAGAGGGAGAATATTTATTTGATTCTTACTCTCCTGTCGCCATATTAACTACTATCAGAGTGCTTTCTTCGTTAGCATCTTCCTATGGCGATTATCAAATGGATGTGAAGATAGTTTCCTTAGCGAAGAGTTAGATGAATATATATATATATATATATATATATATATATATATATATATATATATATATATATATATATATCAACTGGATGGTTTTGTGATTTCTAGGCAGGAAAATAAGGTATGCATATTATTAAAAATCCTTGTGTGGCCTAAAGTAAGCACATAAACATTGGCACGAGAAGTTTGATGAAACTTTGACATCCGCTGGCTTGGTTGTGAATGAAGCTGATAAATGTGTATATTATCATTATGGTGGGGTCAAGGAGTGATCTTGTGTTTGTATGTGGATGATATACTTATATTTGGAATAAACACTACCGTAACTGATGAGATCAAATCTATATTATCTCGATGCTTTGGCATGAAAGACTTGGGAGAGGCAGATATCATTTTGAATATTAAATTGATCAAGACTGATAATAGGATCACTTTGAACCAATCCCATTATGATGACAAAATATTGAGCCAATTTGGCTTTGAAAATTGTAAAGTTTCTCCAACACCCTATGATGTGAGTATTAAGCTATGAAAGAATTAGGGGATAGAAAAAGATCAATTAAGATATTTACAAATCATTAAGTCATTCATGTATATATATAGCTAGTGCCACAAGACATACAATTTCATTTGCTGTGAGCAAATTAAGTAGATTTACATCTAACCCCAGTGATGATCACCGGGAGGCATTTGAAACAGTGTTGCATTACTTGAGAGGCACAATATCCTTTGGATTCATTATACTGAATACCCTTCTATATTAGAAGGATACATTGACTCGTAATGGATCTCTTGTGCGGATGAGATCAAAGCTACAAGTGGCAATGAATTTACTTTAGCTGGTGCTGCGTTTCATGGAGGTCTTGTAAACAAACCATATTGACAAGGTCAACCATGAAAGCTGAGCTTGTAGCTCTTGACGCGGCCACTGTTGAGGCTGAATGGCTGAGAAAGCTTCCATTAGACTTACTATTGGTTGAGAAACCAATACTGGTAATCCTGATGTACTATGATAATCAAACAGTATTGGCTAAAGTTACAAGTACTAAGGATAATATGAAGTCCTCTAGACATATAAAGCATAGGCATGAATATGTTAGAAAATTGACTCCAGAGTGATTGTTGTAAATTATATTCGCACTAAGAAAATCTGGTAGACCTTTTTACAATGAGGTTAGTGCAAAAAGCAATTTCCGTTGCATCCGTGGACATAGGAATGAAGCCTATTTGAGTTACATCACAATTATAACACATACCTTCTTGATTGGAGATCCCATGACTTAGGTAGTGGAAAAAGTAAGTTGATGTTGTAACAAGAGAGTACATATTCATTATACCTGTGTCCTAATAGGCAAAGTACTCTCAACTGTATGGAAGGTTGGCATAAAGTCTTAATGTATTCTGTTGTTGAAATGAGAAAAAGGTATTAGCCCGCATGATACCTAGAAAGAATACACCTACTTGAGCCTAACTATATGATCGCAGTTCACGGAAATGGGGCATCTCTAGAAAGCTCATGAGCATATTAGGGAGCATGACATTTTTAATGCTTTGTTTAGGTGTGATTCTTTGGTAGTCTAGTATCAGTTGAGATTTCAAGTGAATTCTGATCACAAAAGGCTATGAATTCAAGGCCTAGACCATTCATCAGCTATGGGAAGATGAATCTTGTCATTTTAGGCACAAGTTCAACCAGTACAGGACTTGCACTCAAAGACAGGTATATTAAAGTATTTCAACACAATATCTTTGACATCTTTCTGCTATTTGCTTTGCAATTGGTGGGGATTATTAGAAATTAGGCCCATATGAATGTGAGGCCTATTTTCTATAATTCCAAAGCATGCATAGTTTAATACCATATTGGCTAGCCAAGTAAAGGGAAAGCAATTTATAAAGTGAAGTTCTTGCTACTCCTTGAGACATATGACACATGGATGGGAATGGCATGAGGAGGACTTTGGCTAAACACACACGTGCCGTCTATTTGTGTATTTTCGTACAAAAAATTGCGTGACTTGTTACGTGCGATGCGCGACCGCACCGTAACATGGAGCACCACTTAGCAGACCAAGTCCACATTTTCTTTTGCGAACCATGCAGTTCTCTCTCATTTTGAACTGTCTAGGAGCTGATAAACAATGCATAATTATTATTGTTGGTTTGATGAGGTAGTCACCAGTGTTTTAATTCTGTTTAATGGTGGCAGTTATTAGTGAATTATTACAGTGTCCTTAAAAAGACCTAAAGATGTCTAGAAGAACACACAGAATTCCTCCTCCATTCTTCCACCTCCTCTCTGGATAGTTGTGTTGTAGTATCAAGATGCTCAACTACGTCGCACTTTCATCTCGGCGTGCACTAGGAAGGGAGGAGAGCAGGATCTCTGCACCATTGCCGCAGAGAGAACCGGCACAGGGTAGCAATAAGGTTTCTGGGAATTGCACACCTACATAACACAGCTCGCTTCACTGCTATATCTATGTTCTACACTGCATCGAGTCTGTGTTGCTTCTTGTTCTTCATCAGACCCCCACTGTAAGTCATTCACATAATCGATCGACTCTGATATAATTTTGTTTTTGCGTATATTTGAAGTACAATATGACTTGCTTGTTGCTATTAATTATGAGACTTGTATCACTAGTATTTTGTGATATTTACTTTTAGTAAAATCTAGAATTAAAATATTGCCCACTTTTCCAACGCATGGCAAATCTTTTTTGAAAAACAATGGCCATGGCAAACCTGTGCTTATCTAATAATCCTTTCACCATTTGGCAGTGGCAAAACTATGAGTCAAATGGAATAATAAGTGTGACAAGTTCAGGTGGGGTAGTTTTCTGCGTAATTTAGATGAACAGGACATCGGTAGTTTCCTACATAGTTACAGAATGGAACATATATGGATCGCATTTAACTTCCAACTTCAATAATCTTGGATGCTAAGTGCGAATGTCATTTTCCAATGCCCTGCACCAAAACAGCCGGTCTTTTCATACTAGCTCAAGCTTATCTTATGGGTTTGTTGGTAAGGGTTCTCCAGTTTAAAAGTCAACAGAAAAGCCCTTTGCCATGAGTTCATCAGGAGCTAGCTAGCTTCTAGTAAAACAGAGGTCCACACTTGTATAATCTGCAAAACAAGTTGCTTGTTTGGTCCTAATTTCAACTTATAGACCGGCATGTCGGGACAAAATCAAATATGTCGTTTAGCAAATCTAGCTACGTTCTAGAATAGACAAAAGAACACATGTTCAAAAACCTAAAATGCATGCAGTAATATTCAGGCAATAAAAGCTGACATGTCCATCGGTTGTGACTCACCCACTCCAATTAACCATTCATGCATGTGAGCATAACAAGATTCCTCCCGTTCTCTGATCACTCGCTTTCTTCTTTTCTCTGTATAATTGTCCGTCAGGCCCACCTTTTGGTTGTGGACAAGCCTAGCCAGGTCAGGATTGCCACCGACAACTGTCATCATCCTGGCCATCCAGGTCATTTCATCGCTGTCTCTTGCAAGTGTCCCACCGCTGGAATAGTCAATAACATGTAATCCACTCAGATCTAACAGGGCGCAAGCATGAGTTTTGGCTGTATCTACAGACACACACACTTATGTAGGATCAAATACAATAATCAGAGAGAATGAATGATTGCCTCTGTTTCTTTGTACCTAAAAGCAAATCTTAAACCAAAAACAAAACAATCTAACTTATTAGATGTGGATTTCGACCACAAGATGCTCAACCGCTCGCTTGACCCCTTTGCACGTGCTCAAAAAAGGTTTTGACTGCTTGGTGTTTGACCGCTCACTCAACTGCTCGTTCGACTGCTCGGTTTGCATGTACTGGAAATCTTCCACACAGGATACAGAACCTCTCAAATACATGTGCCTTTGAGTACTCATATTTCCTCTGTTTTCCAGACAGTGATTCAATACATTTGCATGTCGTAAAACTTCAATCCAACTGCAATCAGCAGCACTTTTTGAGCAAATCATGAACCATATTAATTCAAGATGATGTTTATTGCTGGATTTTCAGGGATTTACAAAGTGCACTCACAAGCACCCCTAAAAGCATAGCCGAAACTAAAGCTTCTTCAATCTTCTCCCCACAAACCTTACAAAAGCCTTGCGTTAACCCTTAGCTCTCCCTGCTCTCATAGGCTAACACACTAAACGTATCCTCATCAAACACGGACATAAAATCCTATCTCTTCCAAAAATCAGGGGACCCAAAACCCTCCAAACATGGGTTTTTCAATATCTCTAAACCTTCCAAGTTACAGACTCCTTCCATAACTTCTCCAATCTCATAACACGACGAAGCCTCCAGAACTGCACCTCTCGTAGCTTCACCATGCATCATCCACATTTGATCTCCACGTGCTCCAGCGTGAGCCCGACCACCTCGTGACATCATAGACTGCCTGGATCTCAGATTTCCCTCTCCTAGTCCCAATCCTCCTTGTCACCGACCATGATCATCTCCATACACAGCCTGCACATGCAAAGACCAAAGAAACTTTTTTCTAGCACAAGTTCTTACCAACTTGACCGATATTAGTCCACACATCACCCACCTTTGATCTCCATGTGCTCCAACGTGAGCCCGATCACCTCACGACATCCTAAACTGCCTAGACCTCAGATTACCCCCTCCTAGTCCGGTCCTCCTTGTCACTGACCATGACCATCTTCATGCCAACCTGCACATGCAAAGACCAAAGACCTTTCTCCCAACAAAAGTTCTCCCAAACTTGACCGATATCAGTCCACACACACACAAACCACACTCTTAACCATCAGTAACTACAAACCAGATCATCTACAACCACCAGTTTCATGCTCTGCAAAAATCAACTTCAGACCACCCAGTAAGACCAGTTTGACCACCATGCATAGGCCGGTCAGACCGCTGGCCCATCAAACACGAGTACTCGAGGTACTCGAAGATCACAAGTATTGAAGCACTTGAAGTCTACGAGTACCAACCGTGAAGCCTATGGCAACTGATCATAAAGCCTTCGACTACCGATTGTGAAGTCCACGACAACTGACCGTAAAGTCTAAGACAATAGATCATGAAGCCTACAACTACGACTACGAATCCTACGCAAAGTCTACAACTACCGATCAACGACCAGTTACTGTAGCAGACAAGCTTATGACCTCCGACCAGTTCGTTGTGTCTACGACTAGTACACTGTAGCTCTGACCACCTGCTCTGATCATTGTAGCTTCGACTACCGACTGGTTCACTATAGCTCATGACCGATTCACTGTTGCAAACGACCAGTTCACTGTTGTATATGATCGATTCCCTGTAGCATACGACAGGTACACAGTAGCTTCGACTGGTTCACAATAGCTTACGACCGGTTCACTGTTCATGGTCAAATCCTACGGATTACCTGCCATGGTCATTCTGCCATGATCAAAATGTCATGATCGATTTGTCGTGGTCGACATTCTGTGCTCATAAAATCTCAGGTTTTCGACCGTGGTCAAAGTTTGCCGGTCAGACCGCCCAATACAAGGTGGTCAGACCGCTTATCCTGAATATTCCTGCAATTCCAGATTTACCAAAGAGCATCAACCAAAACTTTCACAAACACAAATTTCAATTCAACATAAATGCCAATTATTCTTCATCACTATATTCACGACCTCCACATGGTCTAACAACTTGAACATGATACATGTAGGTAGAGATAAGAGAAACCGAGGAATTTTGAAAGCAAGGGTAAAAGTTCTGTCATTCATTTGAAGAAAAAGAGAAAAACACTGATTTTGAAGGGGATACATCAAAGGCATCAACACTAGCCCTAAGAGGAGGGAATCCAACAGCAGAAAGAAGTTCCAACCTGGAACTCCTATCAAAACACCAACTACACCCACAAAGCATGCAACCTGTGGAGCAACAAAGTAACACCTCCCTCTACAACCAAAGAAACCTAGAGCTAACTATCCACGGGGCAAAGCACAGGACTAGAGAATGAAGACTATTGCAACGCTTGAGATGCAGCCGAGAACACCATGGTGCTCACCATGGTAGCAGCCACACCACGGCTCACCAGAGTGAAGCCACTATTGACTGTGCCAACACCAACAACACTGGATAGCAACCACCAGCATGACAAGCAACAACGAAAGCACATGGAACCACAACTAGAGCAATTCAACCACAGGACAATAGCAAGACAGCTTCGGGAAGAAGAGGAGGCGGTCCCTCCACTCACACCACGATGTAAGGGATGAAGCACCAACTAGTGATGGCTTACCTTAGTCAAGAACCAAACCAAACTTCACACACAGGGTCCTCCACCATGATCGGGCACTCTAGGGCATGATCAAGCCACCCGCTCCTCAGGCCTCCTCAATGGTGATCCTGCTTAAGACTGTGGCACACAACAAGCATCCCCACTACTATAAAACAAGCTATACTGGACGTCTCATCACAGACAGTTCATGGGTACCATCTATGTTGTAATTTTCGTAGAAGGTTTTACAAGCGTGACCATCTATGTTACTAGTGTTGGATAGAACTATCTATGATACGTAATTATCACAGAGGGTTATTAACAAGAACCATCTACAATAATTACACATGTCCCAGATAGTTTTTATTAGAACCGTATGTGATATTACCACAGATGGTTATTAATACGAACCGTTTGTGATAATTACGTATCACATACGGTTTGTGGTTGGAACCGTGTATGATATGTCTCTTCTATGCATGAATATGGCACTTTGGCTCCCCGATGCGTCTCTTCAATTTGGCTTCCCGATGTGTCTCTTTGTCTCATGAGCTAAATTTATTCCTTGTTTTATAAAAATGATCATCCACCATGCACCAAAAATGAATCCCACATCAATGATCTACTCTCAAGCGCAAACAAATAGCTTTGACCTCTTCCTTGTCATAGCATTGATGGCCTACCTGTCTATCCTATACGAGAACCTCACCAGTCGTACGCTGGCAAATGCTGCAGAAGGATACTGTGCCAATAGTGTCCTCCCTCCTATGTCCAAGGATTTGCCAGAGCAAGTGACGGCCACCTTTTGCCATCTTGACATTCTCCTCCACCATGTCTTCCGGTTGGTCTCTCACTTTTGGCGAGCTAACCTCGCCATTCACGTGGTCCTCCACAATGATGTTGCACATCTCCAAGAGGCTTGCTATCACTTGGACTGCTTAGTCGAGACGATGGGTGACTGAGTCAACCTTGCCGAGATCTCTCAAGCAAGGGAAGAGAGCCTATGGGCTCAATTCAACTTGATCTATCAGTTGGAGGGTCTTCAAGAGACACTCGAACAAATGCATCAGTGGGTGGACACATTTTGGGCTTCTTTTGTTGATGAACCCGAACCATCCGATGCCGATGACGTCACCTACAAAGTTTGGAAGATGGAGATAGCATACTACCTTTGCCACTAGATCAAAACTTTGATTATTTAGGTTTCTACTTTGTTAATCTTTGTAAGAAGTGACTAGCCATGTTGTTTGGCCATATATAAATACAAATATATAAAAATCAGTTGAATTTATATTTACTGCCTTCTATATATGTAAACAGTCTCGGTATAATGACATGATGGTATTACTGACTAGTAAAAAATAATTGAGTAATACATGTTTACTCCTAAGGCATTACTGAATTTGCATTTATGTATATGAGAATGTGTCATATATATAAATATCAAGTCAATAACTCACACAATTATAATTAAATAAAGTTGCACTTAATTTTCTTTAGCTATGCAAAATATGTTAAGTTTGATATCACTATCATCTGAGGAATGGAGTAAAAATAAGTTATGCCACCACCTCATGATGAGTTCACCCACCAGCCCGATGGCCCCCCACCTGCCGAGGTTCACAACTTTACAATCCTAACGATTTCATATTCCATACTAAATGATTCAGGAGTTAAATTAGTAATGCTAGCACATGAATGATAGTTCTAATCCACAGTGCACCAAGAACTCCAATTTCATCTACAACTAGCTTTTTTTAACAAAATCTCTACCATGTTCCTCACCCCCAAGGGTGTCTTCATCACCAAGGTAAGAATATATCCACAAAAAGGTTTCTTTTAAGGTGTAATTGTTGTATTGTTGAATACTTATAAATTTTATGTGACTTTCTTGGTAATTGAGTATGATGTATTTGTTTACAAGGCAATTGTTTCACAATACTTATTAATGCTTTGTACCACTTTAGCTTCACGGTCCGTATTAATTTATTCTTTATTCTGTAAGATATACTTCGTGTGTGTTGTGTAAATTTATTTTTTCTACTTCAGATATCACCAACTCACAGACGACTGTCATAGACAAACTTTGACCAACCTCCACAAGGAACCACCTGTTACCATTATTAATCACCATATTGGTTTTTCATATCTTCCCCATGCACTAGAAGTAGTACAAAAAAATTCATGGTAACACTGACATATGTAGTCTTTCACACCCCACAAATACCAGGTTTTCGTCCTTCTCCATGAGACACCTGAGAACTTTATCTTCTCCATCTATCCATCACCTTCCAGTTTCTTTTCTGTGTCTTAATCTATTAGGATCTAGCGCTGAGCCCACCAAAAACTAGGTCAGCAATGGCGGTAGATGTCCGGCTTCTTCCTTCAGCAACATGTTGTTCTGCTCACTCTCAGCTTGGTTGACGGCAACAGCAGGGGAAGGGAAGGCCGAGCGAAAGCGACAGTCTGACTGGGCCAACGCGGTGATTCACTCGACTTCAGGACCTCTCCGTGTGCGGTGAGGGTCTAGGTGGTGGTGCCGTGATTCGCAGTTAGTTGTGTTGTGATTTTGGTGTTTGGGTCCTTTTGTTGTGTGTACTTGGCCGATGCGCGTTTTTTTGTTGTCTTATGCAGCAATCTTTGAACCTTGATTCCACTATTCGGTGTGTCCCTGCTTGTGGAGAAGGGCATTGCATCTCCGTGAACCACGCGGATCACACCACGGCATAGCAATGACAATAGGTTTTCTGGGACACGTCAACCTCGAAGTGTCTTGCCGTGTTTTCTTCTTGGTGTCATTGAGTGCCATCCCTTATGTGAGTTATTTCTATGTTGAAATATTGATCAGTTATCTTATGCAATACGATGTACTAGTGAAATTTGCTATCTGTTAATCTCAGAACCTCTAGTACTGGGTGACTGTGCATGATAATTTATGGGATTGAAATATTCAATGAGGATAATCTGTCTAAGTGAAATTAGTGTGACTATTTAGAAATATTTTGCTAGTGTTCGAGTTATTTGTTACTAGTTGACGAGAATTGGATAATCCATTAAATATGTTTTTAATACATAATTAAGGCTCTAAGCTATTATGGTCATAGATGACTTGAAACAATGTTGCTCAAGTACCCCTGCTTGAAGAATTACTAATCATGTACCCAGCCAGCCACTACTAGGAGATCATATAATCCGATAATTGGGCTTAACTTCATGCAGCCTCCCATACGGTGAAATAGAGCATGTGCATTTCTATCCCCAATAACCGCACGACAATTCGGCCATGTGTCTCTGATGACAACCACCTCACAGCTATCTCTATGATTCTCTCCTGCTAACAATAACTAATCAATAGTTATTGTTAGATTTCTCTCTAACAACTACGGATTACTCAACCAGATGTGATGAATTGGCAAGGCGTCTACTTGCATGGACAACTGACACCCCTTTGGCACTATTTAAACCTTACGAGAGAAGGTGAAAGGAGGTTCCATCAATCAAGCAGTAGACAATGGAGTCAAGGAATAACAAAGCCAGAGCTAGTAGCATCTCCTTTGTAATCGCTCATCAAGAGTAGGCTATAATCCTAATATAGAAATAAAGATAGTCCTATTTCCCCCTCTTTAATCCTTCTGTGAGGCTCGATTTTTCCTACATTTCATAAGATTGATGATTTGGTCATCGATAGCTAGCACCATCCATGGGGAAAAACGCCGAGCCCCTCAAGGAACTTGGGGTGAAGATGACCTTGACCGAAGGTTCTGCCCAATCATGGTTACTTAACCAACCGGCCAAAACAATCTACACTTGGGAACAACTCTGTGATCTACTGATCGCCAACTTTCAAGGCACATACAATCTACACGACAAGGAAGATAACCATCACCAAATCCGACAAGAACCCAATGAAACCCCGCGGCGGTGCATCAAGAGGTTAAGTCAAGTTTATAATTCAATCCTGAAGATGATTCTTCCATTATTTAGGCATTCAAGACTGGACAAAGGAATAGGCGAGTTATGGAGGACATCACTATGAATCCTCTACGAACAATCATCGAACTATTTGACATGACTGACAAATACGCCACCGCTAGCTAAGTGGTCAAGTGGAATAAGACAATCGATCGAATAGAAAAGATTCCCCAACCAGGCCTGGATAAAAAGGAAGAGAAAGTCAAGAAGTCACAGAAGAGTAAGAAGAATTGCAAGCCTAACACCAAGAAAGTCCTTGTGATTCCAGAAAAACACTCTAAAAGTAAGAAGGATTATTCTTATCAGAACAAAGGAAAAACTTTGATCGATGAATTCAATAAAAGCAAGAGATGGTGTTAAATCCACTAAATGGCAGGGTATGATCTTCGCAACTGTCATGCCTAGCAGAAGAAGCTTAGGACTATTACTCAGGTAAAGGGCATTTCCCTTCTATCTAGGAGGTCAGAGAGCCGAGCACCAAAAGGAGAAAGATGGAGATGAAGAAATGAAGTATCAAGAGCTAGAGCACACCATCATTGTAATCTTTAATGGATCAACCTCCTATAAATCAAGACGACAATTGAAGACCATAGACCACAAGGTGAATCTCACTGATGCTCCGATCACCATCAAGCCCTCAAGGTGGTTGGAAATGACCATCACCTTTAGCAAAGAAGACGGCCACATCCCTTTGACTCGATCAGGGAGGTTCCTTATCATAGTAGAATGTACCATTAATAATTACAAAGTTAATCAAATTCTAATCGATAAGGGTAGTTCTCTTAATATTTTATTTATAGGAGCTATTGAAGAAATACAAGTTTCCAAGTCAAAAATAAAATCTATGAAGTATGCCTTCCATGGCATATTTCCAGGATTTTTGGCCAAACCAATCGGACAAGTGTCCTTACCAGTTACGTTTGGAAGTCCTAGCAACTCCTAAACAAAAAGGATCTTATTTGATGTAGTAGATTTCAAAACAATCAAATGAAGGAGGTACTCCTCAACAAAGACATACCTTCGAGAACCATCAAAGTTGGGAGAGGACTCGATCATAAATAGGAAGAGTTGCTCATCTGCTTCCTTTGAGCAAACTCGAATGTATTCATGTGGCAAGTATTCGACATGCCCGGTGTCCCCAGGGAGGTAATTGAGCACATGCTAGTGCTCTTGCCTGACCAAAAACCGGTCAAGCAGAAGCTTTGGCATTTCACACAAGATCAAAAGGAGACAATTCAGTCGGAGATCGACAAGCTTCTCAAGGCTAGGTTTATTCATGAAGCTGACCACCCCGAGTGGCTTGTCAATCCTGTAATTTTTAGAAAAAGTAATAAAAAATGGCATATGTGTGTAGACTTCATAGATCTAAATAAATCTTATTCAAAGGATGATTTTCCCCTTCCTCACATCAACTAACTTGTTGATTCTACCTCTGGTAGTGAGATATTAAGCTTTTTAAATGCATGTTCCAGACACCATCAGATTAATATGAGTAAAGAAGATGAAGAGAATACTTTCTTCATCACACCATATGAAACTTTCTGTTATGTGAAAATACCATTTGGGCTCAAAAACACTGGTGCTACTTTTCAAAGGTTAATGCAAAAAAAACCTTTAGTCCACAAATTGGCCAAAATTTAGAGGCATACGTTGTTTACTTAGTAGTGAAAAGTGTCAACATCGGAGACCATGCCTCCAACTTACAGGAAACTTTCACTAACTTAGGAAGATATAACCTTAGGTTAAATCTAGAGAAATATGTATTCAGAGAAATCTAGAGAAATATGTATTCAGAGTTTTCTCTAGAAAGCTTCTTGGTTTCCTAGTCTCAGCCAAAGGAATGGAAACAACCTCTAAGAAAATAGTAGTGATCGAATGGATGTGCCCTTCTACCACGAAGAAAGAAGTACAAAAACTAACTGGTTGTATGGCCGTATTAAGTTGTTTCATAGCATGGTTAAGAGAAAAGGAATTATCTTTCTTTAAACTTTTCTAGAAACATAGGAGTTTCGAGTGGACTAAATAAGTTAGTGATGCCTTTGAAGAAGTCAAGAAATACTTGACGAGTGCCCCGGACTTAGTTTCTCTAAGACCAGAAGAATCTTTACTCTTATATCTAGAAGCTACGCCATAAGAAGTTAGTGTAGTACTAGTCATTGAACGTGACAATATTCAATGACCAGTATACTACGTAAGTGAAGTCTTACATAGACCAAAAGGGCGATATCTAGAAATACAAAATCTCTTATATGCCCTCCTTATAACTCCAAGGAAATTAAGGCATTACTTCTAGGCCCATAAAATTACGGTGCCATCCAGATACCCTATCGATCAAGTCCTCCAAAATAGGGAATCATTAGGACATATAGCAAAATGGGCTATCGAACTTGGGGAGTTTGGTCTTCATTTCCATGGAGAGGCTGCCTACAACCTTGCACACCCTAGAGATGACAATAGAAGTATGTGCTAGTATCCTGGAAGTTTGTGATGTTTGGCCCTCTGCTAAAAAAGAGAGTTCTACCTTTTTCCCATGGTGCACTCAAGCAAGTATTTATAGCCATGGGGGATTAGTTGCACAGATACACCTATATATATCCCTATATTTATAAGGGCACACATTTTCTTTCTCCTACTTGGAATTACATAAACTCTCCTACCTAAGTCTATTCTTATAGGGGTACATATGCTATTTCCCTGACCCTGTAAGCTTCCATGAAGCTATCAACTATCTTGCTGGTGCCATAGGCCATTTGGGCCAAGGTGGGGGCCACTCCCCCACCCCCCAACAATTTCATTTCACAAACAACCATTAAGTCCTAGTCTTAGCAGAATTCATTGCTGAGTGGAAAAATCCTGAACCTATCCAAAGGCTCAAGTATGAAAACCACGAGTAGTGAACTATGTACTTCAATCAGTTCAATCAGTGTTTGACGATTAAAGGCTCAGGGGCTGGGATAGTCATGATCTCTCTAACTGAAGAAAGTATAAAACATGTCATCCAGTTAAATTTACTTGCCGAAAACGATGTGACAGAGTACAAAGATTTACTAGTAGGCCTCCGAATGGCTAAGGCACTTGAGATTCAAAGATTACTAGTGAAAGGCAATTCTCAACTAGTACCGTGATGTCATATTATCTTCCAAAAGTTAGGAAACTAGAGAAACATTTCTTTGGTTTTAAAGTCCAACATATTTCAAGAAAAGAAAACTTTCTAGTAGATCAGTTGTCATGGATGGCTTCGTTAATATCACCCATCCCACCTAGAGTATTCCTAGAGCAACTTGACAAGCCTTTGATAGTCGAGAATTTCGAAGAAGCTTCTATGAAGGTCACTCAGATCAACCCTAAAAATAATTAGATGACATCAATCTATAAATATCTTCAACATGACAAACTTTCTGAAGATGACATAGAGGCTATCATATAGCTCAAAAGGCCAAATCGATTGTACCCTTTGCAAATGAGGAACTCACGGAGTGTTGATAAGATATATATCTCAAAAGGATGGTTTATATTTACTACCAAAAGACATAGGGGTCTGTTGAGCACATTTTTCCTACAGTACACTGTTTGGTAAAGCCTTTTGACAAAGGTACTATTGACCAACTGCCCTCCATGACGCAAGGGAACTTGTAACAAAGTACGTACAATGTTAGTTTCATAGTTGACAAGTACATCAACATGCACAAACTCTCCAAACAATCCCTTTCTCTTGGCATTTTGCAACATGGGGCTTAGATATCTTGGGACATTTATCAAAAGCACCTAGGAGCTTTGAATTCGTTTTTATGATGATCGATACATTCACAAAATGGATCAAAACTAAACCAGTTGTCAAAACAACAACTGAGACAGCCAAGAAATTCATCACTAAAATATGGTTTCATGATTTGGGGTACCTTATCGTATAATCATGGATAACACTACCAATTTCTCGTGCGGAGGGTCTATGTATCAAAGTATGCAATGTCTCAATAGGTCATCCACAAGTAACAGGGCAGTAGAAAGAGCCAATGGTATATTAATGCAGGGAATTAAAAAAAGAGTTTTTGACCAGTTAGTAAAATAGTCATGAACTTGGGTACAAGAACTTCCCTTTATATTGTGGCCTGTTTGGACCATGACCAGTTGTGCGACTAGAGAAATGCCTTTCTTCCTAGTTTATGGATCAGAAGCCATACTTTCTCCTGAACTACAAATGGGCTTTGCTCATACAAATCATTATAATTATAACAATCAAGAAGATCATCAGATCGATGACATAAATTTCCTCGAAGAATGAAGAAATACAGCTCTTATCCAATCAGCAGTTTACCAACAAGCCATGCGATGACGCTGTAGTCATAAAAATACAACCTCATAGCATAGTTGTAGGTGATCTGGTTCTTAGAAAAATTCAGAGCCAGGCAAATCATAACAAGCTTTCACCTACATGGGAATGCTCTTACAGTGTGGTCGAAGTCACCAGAGTAGGCTCGATATGACTAGCCATGTAGGTGGGCTTATTCTTTCAAAATCTTAGTAAATTGGTCAATTCAATAAGTTCTATGTATAATCTTTTCTTTATATATGTTAAATAAAGTCCTTTTCAATTATGTCAATTTTCCAATAAGTATTTCTATTGGTAATTTCTTATCTTGATTCTGGTCTTACAGTATAAACACTGTTTAAGTTCTTGGAGAATACCCTATCTTCTCTTAGAACCCGTTTTTAGGGATATTTTCACTCTGTATTGGCTTTGACATTGTCATTAAACACCATGCAGATCCTTATCGTGACCTTGATAGCCAAGGTCTTCACAATAATCTACATGTTTCCTCAAAAGGAAATAAGCAAAAAAAACAGGCAATCGATATAATATATTTACAACTTGAGGGCTAAAAGGCTTTATTTCTTACTTCTTTGTTCTATTCTTCTCTTGTCTACTCTAGTCAAGACATGAAAAACTTCCTAGTCAAAATCTCTCCTCTCTGTATGTGGTCATACCCACTGGAAGGAGTTTCCTAGCGACAACCTTTTTCCTATAATCATTGCTACTAACTAAAATCAAGAAAGAGAATACATTTCGAGAAGTTTTATCTATGCCTTACGTCCTTGGCTATTCTACGAGTACGCTAGATAAGAATATGAATAGAAACACTTATCTTATGTTTTATGTGTGTTGCTGTGTAGTTCTTATTATAAATAAATGCACAAGCCCTTTTTGTATCATTTATATTCTGACCTTCCCACGCTTATGATATATCACAGTTATGGCTTAGGTATCTATGATTAATCGAAATTTCTCACTTTGGCTCTACCCATTAAGAGAATTTCCTAGTTCTACTTGATTCTTTGCAGCTTAATTACCAAAAGCATCGATATATCTAAGTCTACTGGTCGAAAATAAACACAATATGTCTTCTTTTTATACTGCTTACTTACTAAATTTTCATACTAAGAAAGCAGTCAGGTGCTAGAAGAGATAAGATCATCATTCTACTCGATCAATGAAGAGTAATTAATAAAAATAACTTTTATTATAATCAAAGGTAAGTATTTACATTCAAATATTTACAAGAATTCACATTTAGTTAATCTTAGTCTGATTACTCGTTGGAGCTTCTTGACCGGCTGCTGTCTGATAGAGATCCGACCTTCATCTCATCAGCAATCATGTTCTCAAAGGGTCTTACCTCTTCAAAGAACTTTACTACCTTTTCTTCCGAGCAGTCGAACTCTGCTTCAAGTGGAATGAGATTGAAAGGAGGCGATGCCCTTGATGGTAATCCTCCGAAGTTAATCAACTGGCCTTGAAGGTTCTCGACTTGTTACCCTATGCAGTGCGCCTTCTCAACCGGGTCCTCTGAGGAGGATTAAATGTCTCTGCACCCATCTTGATGAGCATGGTGTTGAGAAAAATAATCTTGTCTTGTATGATTCCTTGCACTTCCTTCTCCCTCTCCTCCTCGACCCCAAGAGTCTTCTCAAGTTCTTGAAGTTTTAAAGCTTGCTTTGCATGAGTAGAGTAGAATAAGTCGAGAAAAGTTTAAATAACTAAGAAAATGTTCAGATGTATGACCAGTTACCTTGGTTGACCTTCTCATGTGTTTGGGTGTCTTCTTTATGCTTAAGGACACTATCATTAAACTTGTTTGCCCAGTCTTTGATCGACTAGTCCTTCGCTTTGCATGCCTCCTCTAGCTATTGTATGACAACACTCTTAGCATTTGCCTATGTTTCAAGACTCTCCAATCCTATCGACCGTGATAAGAAAAAGAGATGACAAGAAGGTTGTAACATCCCAAAATTTGGATGTTCAAAAATATGGAATTTTTAAAAAAAATCTCTTGCATTTTGCTGGCATTCAAATTTCTTCTGAATAATTATTTGAAATCTTTTGAGTTTTGTGACATGCAAATAAATAATTTGAGAAATAATATCCAAGTAGAAAACAATAATGGTGTTAACAAAAAGAAATGAAAACTCCGAGGATCTACACACAAATTCAAATATAAGATAAAGGAAAAAAATTTTGAAACTCAATTTAACTAGGTAAAGAAAAGAAATGGCTAAAGGAATATTAAAAAGTAGCATCTAAATAATTAAACTGAGAATTCAAATTTTGAAAATCATGCAAAACTCAAAATCAATAAATCCTAATGTAAATTAAAATTTTAAATTAAAAATCCAAATTTTAAAATTTTGCTTGAGCCTTTCATTTTTCTCTTTTTCTTCCCTTTCCCTTTTTCCCTCTCTCTTACATGTGGGCCCCACTTTTTTCTCTCTCTCTTCCTCCCTCTCTCTCTTTCTCCTCTACCGCTGAGCCCAATTTCCCCTGCCTCCTTCTTTCTTTTCTCCTCTCCCTGTTCTTCTTCTTCGCCCATCTACTCTCACTGTCCTCGCCCTGACCGGTTGGCCCCGCTGTCCCTGTGCGCGCGTCATGCTCCTACGCCGCACGTCCCCGTCACGTCGCCGTCTCTCTCTGAGCGTGCTACCTCCATCAGCCACAGCGCCACCACGTCGTCGTCCGTCCGGCCCCTGCCCGACGCACGATGCTTTGTCTGCCACAGCGCCCCTATCGCGTGCCTGCTCCGGTTGAGTCAACTCACCATGCCTTGTAGTCGGTCACCTCATCGCCTGCTCCCACGTTGTGCCATGCCCTACTCTGCCATCGGCCGTCCCGTTGCCTAGCCGAGATGCATCACTGACGACGCCACGCCGTGCCATCCCTCCCCCTGTTTTCTTGTCTCCAGCAGCAGCATCTGCACGGTTCCTCCCTTGCAGCTATATATAGCCCCTGGCTCCTCCCTTGCCTCCCCAGACCTCCTCCTTTCCTCCATGAAGCCGAGCTCGGCCATCCTGTGCGCTGCCCACATATCAGTTGACCCACCTCCTCGCCCTTCCCGTCCCTCTGGCAATCATTGTCCAAGTGTGAGCGCATCAAAATGCGTCCCCAGGAGTGCTTCCTCTCCCCTCCCAGTTAATTCCATTTCCATCACCACCACACGTCGGAATGCTCTCCTCCTTGTCTCTGGCCGAAATAACATCACCACCGCCCCCATCTCCGTCGTTACTCCTCCAGGGCACCGCGGCTTGATTCCATCCTTCAAGAGCATCACCAAGCCGCCACAGAGCTTCCCCAAGCGTCGCCCCGCTCTCCCCTTCGCTGTAGCTCGCCGGCGAAGTGAGCTTCCCCGCGCCACCACCGGCCATCACCGCCGGCCAGCCTCGGCCTCCCTCCGGCTCCACCAACCTCCTGGATAAGCTCCCCATGGCTTCCTCTTGACCATGCTCACCCTAACCCGCTCCCCTCCCTCTGGCCACTGGCGCCCCCTCCTCACCTCGCCGCCGGCCACTCAAGCAGTCGCCTGAGCTGCCCTGCTCTTCCCTAGCTTACACCGCCGCCCCCCTTGGCATACCCACCTCCTCAGAAACCCATTTTGCTGGCCTACACCCATCCTCCGTTTGCCCAGCGCCGACCGCTCCCCTGTTTTGGCCGCTACTCCTCTGCTCTCCCATGTTTCGGCCTAGTGTCTTCCAGTAAGCAGTAGGCATTCATATCTCTTCCGGTTTTCTCCCTCCACTCAATCACCATAGGGTGAATGCCCGGTTGATCAACCAAGCTGAAGTTAATTCCCAGGTCCCATGTTAGAATCCTCTCACCCACATCTTTTTCTTTTATTTTTCTTTAATCCATTTCAATTAAGAAAAATTAGAAATTTATTCATGGAAGCTAATAAATTTTATTAGTACGTAAATAAGATGATTTAAGATTTAATATTGGATTAATTATCATATATGAGTAATTAATGTGGCTTGAATATTTATTTAAAGTCTAATTATTAATAAAGGGGCATTATTAAAAGGTGGCTTTGGTGAAATGTCCAAATTTAATAATCTCAACTCGAAAGTAACAAGGTGAATGGCAAAATCAAGTTGTTTCATAAAATTAATTAAAAGATATGCTATAACCATTTAAAATGAAACGTGCATTTAAATTAGAAAGTTATAATTTAAAATATAAACCCCGCCATTAGCACGTCGCCGATAAATAAATCTCAATGGTGAATTTAGTTAATAATGATAGTGAAATATAGTTGTGTATAGCAAGCTCGGCCTTATGTAAATAAGAGTTTAATTGAGATTAAATTATGCAAGATAAAATATCAATGTCAGTTGGGTCTCAGAATGCCTCCAATTAAAAGGTCATATTAGTGTATAGGTGCTAAAATATAGTAGCCATGGATCATCAGTAATTATAATAATCTTGCTAATATGCAATCTAAAGTCTAGTGATACCAGGCATAGCTAGGAGTAATGGTGAAAACGGATCGGATAGTTTCCGACCGATCTGGATGAAAACGGATACGGATTGTGTCGGATCAGATTTTCTTCGGATAATTCTCAGATCGGATACGAATACGGATTTTTTGTCGGATACGGATACGAATACAGTAGGCCTGATATCCGACGAATACGGATACGAATACGGATTATCCGGATAATACGAAAACAGATATCCTGGATTTCAGCCCAACATTACTCAGCCCAAGTCAGCCTCTCTCATCTCCCCTACCACCAGCCCACTAGCCCAACCAAGCCATAAGCCTCTATTACTATTAGGCATTAGGTTCCTTAGTCATATTAAATTACAAACACCACTAGCAAATATTTATGTTTATTAGAAAATAAATTTAATATTGTCGGTGGATTAAAATTTGTACCAATTAATTTATGTACTCCCGTTTAAATCATTTTGATGCAAATTTAAATACTTAATTAATTTATTAATCACATGTAAATGGTATAAATCCATTAAGAATTATTTAGGACTTTAGAACAATTAACTGCCACTTGAAGATTAAAATCTGTACAACGGTATGACTATTGTGGATAAAGAATACTTATACTTGTTTATATTTCATGAATGTTTTGATAAGATAAACTATTTATGTGTTTTCATTGATTTTGAATGTATAGTTTAAGGGGTTTTTCATGTGTTCCGATAAATATTCATGACCGTATTCGTTTCGATTCATATTCGCTCCGTATCTGTATTCGATATTATTCGTATTTGTATTCATATCCGATGTATCTGTATTCGTATCCGTATCTGAAAAAAATATGAAAACAAATATGGTAGAGACATTATCTGTCCTTATTCGATCCGTTTGCATCCCTAGCTAGGAGTGGTATTTTATTCGAGTTGTATTTAAACCCAAAAACAGTTCAATGGTCACGGGTCAATGAGAAATAGAAATCAACTAGTATTAACCATTTAAATAACAGTGACTAAATAAACGGTCCCATATGATAATAAATTGGGGTGTTAATCTTTAAGTAATAAATTGATTAATTGACCACTAAAACTCACATAAAAATCACATTGTGAAATGCCACAAACACAAACTCTGATATTAATTTGATAAGTTAAATTGATGTACACCATGAGTGAAATTCATAACCTAATTTATGGAACTTCCTTGATAAATATAAAACAATAAAAGAAGTTATTAAACTAGAGGCCAAGTCATGATATTATACCGTCAGCTATGCCTAGCCATCTCCAAGTTCTAAGTGGAATATTCCCGTGAATATTCCTTCATTATAAACTTTCCTTGGCACCTGTCTCGACGGATCTTCCCATAGCCATTTATCACTTCGCTCCAACCCCTCTAACTCTGTCAATACTCCGTGCTCCACGTTAGCCTTGCCTACAATCTGCCAGCTTGTGGTTGCACTATTATACACTGGGAGGTAATCAAGAGTATTAACTCTTTGCACTATTATTGCACGGAGTATTGACCTAGCATGGTTACGTGAAGGTGTGCACACGTGCAAAGAGAAGGATGGTCTCATCCCTGCCTCTGCCCATGACGACTCAAGAGGAAAACTTCTCGAAGAATGGTCGAATCCTACATAAGAAAGACCTTAGTGGGCGTAACCATACTAGGAAGATGCATTGTAACAGGCTTGTGATGATCTACTCAATCGCATGACTAAGGAATCATGTGGAGCAACGAGCAGATTATCTCTTGTGGGTAAAGTGTGCAAACTCTGTAGAGTGAAAACTATTCGAATAGCTGTGCCTACGGTCAAGGGTGGACATGGGAACTTAACTATTCTATTTCAAAAACTTTGTGGGTGGAATTAGAAAAGTGGTGGGCAGTGGAAAGCCCTTATTTGTATTGCCCTGGGTGCCGCCCCAGTGATACGGTAAGCGGTTATAATGCTGAAAGGTTAGCATATGGTGCAGAAACCATGTAACGTTGGATGGAATCTAGATCGCTATTATTATTGTATTCTTTCATACATTGATAAAATATGTTTTAGTTAAAACTGCTAGGTCTCAGTAAATTTCTATGTACCGTATTTTTAAAAGCAACTTATGGCAAATAAAATAACTCGAGCCTTTCCTTGATAAGCTATACATGCTATCTATTTGCATCTTGTGTATTGGCTCGCGGAGCACGGTGGTATGTGCTCACCCTCGCTCACTCAATTAATCTAGAATCAGGAGTCAAATCTCTACGCTTCAGTAGTACACCTGGTCATGATGGTGAAGAAGATGAAGATGTCAAGAACTAGGTCGCGAACCCCAATTGGCTGCATGTGGGCACGTCCTAAGGGTCCCACTTGTGTGCTTCATTTTCGCTACTGCATTTTACTGATTTCAACCTGATCGGCCCATGAGTAAGTCAACTATTATATTTACGCTTCCGCATGATATGTATTTTGATGTTCAGTACTGTCTCTGTGAGCACTGTCTACTGATCCAGGGAATAGTGCGGTGAAATCACAGAGGATTCTGGATTGTAAAAATCTAGGTCCTACAAAGGCAAAGACAGAGAAACAAATGAAGTAAAATTGAAAATAGATTAAACAGACGAAGTAAAATTGAAAAGAGATTTACTTTTCAATTGAAGGTTCTTCTGTTTGAGAGTCTTCAGGAGTTGTTAGTTCTCAGTCAATGTAAACCCAAACATGTTCCTCTCCTTCTTAAGGGTCTCCTTGAGCACCTTTATCGTGCTTCCCGACCTGCAAAAGATTTTGGAAGATCACAAGAAAGAAAATCTTTCATGGCAATAATTGAAAATCTTACCAATCATCCGCTTGATGGTAGAGTATAGATCTCTCCTTCTCGTGAGGTAGAGATCGCCTGATCAATTATCTGACCAGAGCGGCCATCTCTACCATATGCTAAAACAAAATAGGAGAAGAAGAAATTCATAAAGTTTCAATCATATCAAAAATAATAAGAACGGTCTTAGATACTTACCAAGACCACCTTATTGGCGAATATGGAGTAGAGCTCCTTAGGTCTAGTCTTCAACTTGAGGTCTGACACTTTACTCCACTAAAGCTCTTCAAGTCTTTGGTTGTTGAAAATATAGCCTCGATCAGGGATATCCTTCAGATGAGGAGATCGCTTGATTGTTGAAGAACTCTCAACCACTATACCTCCGAGGAGAGGAGGAAGGATTTCAACCTCTTCCTCCTCAACCCCAGCTTTCTTAGCAAATACAAGGGTCTACTGAGCTTTTGCCTTCACCTCTATGATCACATCCCTCGATGGTGTCAGAATTACTGGATTATTTCCGATCATAGCAATTTTTGTTCCTCCGGTTGACATCACTACCGATTAAGAAATAGGAACAACCACTTCCTCTATCGATACTTCTTCTGTTGAAGCACTCGGGTGGCCTGATCCTGAGGTGGCAGACGAACTTCAAAATCAAAAACAAGAAAGAAGTACGAAAGCCAAGATATCAAGAAATCGAAGGTACAATGATGTACTTTCTAGTACTTATTTCATATTGTTCTTCTTTTTCTTGAATTTAAACCCTCCTGGAGCATAGTCTAGGGCACTTACCTTCCTCTTCTTCTCGACCAATTTTACCAGTTAAAACCGGTAGTGTTGGTCAGACCCTTGGAAAATTACAACTGGATGCTCTCACTCGGAGCAACATCTTTAGTCGTTTCTTTCTCGGGGGTTATCAGAGATTGTCTCTCCGACCACCCGAACTTCCTTGGAGGGTCGGGCTTCCTCGACCACTAGAATACTTATTTCCATTGGTACTGAAGAAGTCTTGGGGTGGCCACAATATTCTAAACTTGTTCAATCCTGACCACCTCAGTGTTCATGACCGATAGACTTGCTTCCACTATTGGTCCTGTAGCATTAGCCCCTTTGACCAGTAGTTCCAGCTCCGCTCCCATGGACAAACTCAGTGGTGAAAGCCTTTACTCAAGAAATATATTTTGGGTGGCATAATTTCTCCATTCTTTATGCAAGAGCAGGAGTGGGCTTATAAGAAAAACTCTCGGGGTCATAATAAAAAACTACCTCCAAGGGAATTTTTGCCTTCTCTTCAGGCGCTTGGGTGATCGGATGTGCACAAGAAGATCCTGATGCCCCATATCATTTCTTTACCAGTCATTATTTCTTGGGGGTCGGCACGACTTCTTCTGTGCTGTCCTTTGGTATAGAGCCATCTACTCTGATCATCTGCATATACCAAGAACATGAGAACACACTAATTAGAAGATAATTCTAGGTTATAGGTATCATAGATTACCTTGATCCTCTAGATCGTATCCTTTAGAGAGATAACTTCCTGGATCAAAGGAGCTCCTTCTTGCTGCTCAGGTTCCCGTTCGTAGATTGCCCTCACCCTTTCCCTTATCTCAGAAGGGGATAAGGCTATAAAATTAAAAAAGGAGAACTCAAGTCAAAAAAAGCACTATTAAATAAAATATTTTTAACCAATCAGAATCCTTGATGCTCACCTTCTAAGGAGTCCCTGGTCAAATCTTTTGTGCCTTCATACCATATTATTATATGATCACACGATTTCAAGGTATTAATTCGGCGCATGGTGAAATCTCTCATCATGTGCCATGAAGTCAATCCCTTATCTTTCAAATACACAATTGCATTGACCAGTCATTGTATCCTTCCCACCTTTTTAGGAGAGGACCTCCACTCTAGACTCTCCACAGCAATACTTTTTGTGAATGATAGGCTGTCTTCCTTGCACACCATCAAAAAGAACCAAAGTTTCTTCCATGACAACTAGGAAGACTTTGAGTACATCGGAATGTACCCATTTGCCTTTCCATCTTGAAGGCATAGAGAGTAGCTCCTAAGTGATGCTCCCGCCTTCCCGGCTCTTCCAGTCATACAGTAGTAGTATCCAAAGAGCTCTAGGTTCGTTGAAATTCTTAGATACACCTCACACAAATATACGAAAATCTAAGTATGGCATTGAATTGGGAGACAAATTCAATAATTCGATCCCATAAAACTCGAGCACCTCCGATAAGAAGGGATGCGTTGAGAGCTTGAACCCGCATTTTATGTATGCCTAGAACATGGAAATCTCTCCATCTCTGTCATTTACAAATTCCACTCCCATCGCTGACTTCCATGGGATTAAGACATGGTTGGGAATCAATCTCGGATTCTCCAAGGCCTTTAATCTGTTTAATCCTAGTTCGAACCTTGGCCATTCGGAGATAAATCTAGACATTTTTGTTATGGATAGCTTATATCTAGTAGAGATCAAGGGAAATCGAGGAAGGAAGAACCAAGATCGAATATCACTAAGGCAGAGAAAAATTGAGGAACTAAGGAATTCAAATGGTTTTCTAAAAGCATGAAACTCAACGGGTACCACTTCGGTTTATAAAGATGTTCCTCACAACCAAAATTAGTGGTTATAGGAACTATGCCTAATGGATATAAACCTTTTAGTTCCATTTCCCCTTCCAGTTGGCCTTTTCAAATTCAAGTGAAAAAACTTCTCTTTCTTGACTATCATAAAAAAAAAGACCTCCTGACTTGCATTCCAATCGAAGGATTCTAAGTCATGAATTCACTTAAAGTTCGGGTGCCAACTGAAGAAGATTGGATAATCAATTAAATACACAATTAAGACTCTAAACTATTGTGGTCGTAGATCACTTGAAACAATGCTGGCCGAGTACCCCTAGTTAGAGGATTACTGCTTATTTACCCGACTAACCACTACTCAAATATCCTATAATCTGATAACTGGGCTTAACTTAATGCAGCCTCATGTGCAGTGAAATAGAGCATGTGCGCTTCTATCCCTAATATCCGCACGACGATCCGGCTCTGTGCCTCTAATGACAACTGCCTCGTGGTTATGTCTAGGATTCTCTCCCGCTGACAATAACTAATCAACAGTTATTATCAGGTTTGTCTCTCTGACAGCAACTAATTACTCGACCGGACATGAGGAATCGGCAAGATGCCTGCTCGCATGACAACCAACACCCCTTCGGCACTATTTAAACCTTACGGGAGAAAGCGAAAGGAGGATCTCTCGATCAAGCAATAGACAACGGAGGAAGGAATAGCGAAGTCAAGGCTTGTAGCATCCTCTTTATAATCGCTCATCAAGAGCGGGTTGTAATCTCAATATAGCAATGAAGATAGTCCCATTTTTTCTCTTTAATCCTTCTGTGATGCTCGATTTTTCCTACATTTCGTAAGATCGACAATTTAATCATTGACACTAGTTCATATGCTATTATGTTAAATACCGAGGCACTAACTAGTTTTATGTTGTTTTGTTACTTAACAAAGCATTAATTTGTTACTTATATATACAGTATTTGCAATTAATTTAATTGATATTGTTGCTCTAATGTTTAATACTGTGGTAAGGTGTAGAGCTCAAAACTAAAAGAATATTAAGACAGAGTCACTTTGATTGTTGATCTAACTTGACAATTACTCTGAGGAGGCCTTGTTTTATTAAAGAGCAGCTCGACATCTGGGAGCAATATAAACTATAACAATTTGAGCAATATGCTAATTGTTTGTTTTATTCTCTTTAACATGTTGATTATGATTTCACCTTTAGATGACTTGAGAAAGAAATATGTAATTGCAAATATTTTTCTAGTGGTCATATCATTTATTTATTGCTATAATTGTACTTTTATATTCATAATTAAATATGAATTATTCTGCTAAAACCGCTTATATATTCAATCAGCGCACTCACTCGTAGCATATCCTGATCCCCAACTCTGACCAGTCACTACTCACTGCCTAATCTTCTTCTCATCACACGGACACACCACGCGCGTCGCCGGCGCGCACACATGGACGCGAGCCAAGGCGTCCTCCTGTCCAGCGCCCTGGTCGGCGCTGGCGCCGAGGGCTCCTCCCCGGCATGGCCGGAGCTGCTCGGCTCCGCCCACTGGGACGGCCTCCTCGACCCGCTCGACCTGAAGCTCCGCCGCTTCATCCTGCTCTGCGGCGACCTCTGCCAGGTCACCTACGACTCCTTCAACTCCGATAACAAGTCCAGGTACTGCGGCAGCTGCCGCTACTCCAAGGCCACGCTATTCAGCCGCACGCAGTTCCCGGCCGCCGCCGACGTCTCCGTGGCCGCGAACCTGTACGCGACCTCCGTCTCGTCGTTCCCGGTGGGGGTCATGGTGTTCTCGCTCTCGCGCGAGGCGTGGAGCAAGGAGTCCAACTGGATGGGCTACGTCTCCGTGTCGACCGACGCCGCCGCGGCCGCCACGGGCCAGCGCGTCATCTACGTCGCGTGGCGCGGTACCATCCGGAGCCTCGAGTGGATCGACGTGCTGAAGCCGTTGCTGGTCTTCCCCGACCCCATCCTGCCGGAGGGCGACCCGGCCCACGGCCACGCGCTCGTCATGAAGGGGTGGCACGTCATATACACGTCCAGCTCCGAGCGGTCGCCTTTCTCCAGGTACAGCGCGCGCGACCAGCTGCTCGCGGCGGTGCGGGAGCTGGTCGCCAAGTACAAGGACGAGAGCCTCAGCATCGTCTGCACCGGACACAGCCTCGGCGCGGCGCTGGCCACGCTCTCCGCGTTCGACATCGTGGTGAACGGCGTGTCCAAGGTCGGCGACGCGCACATCCCCGTCACGGCCATCGTGTTCGGGAGCCCGCAGATCGGGAACCCGGAGTTCAAGAAGCGGTTCGACGAGCTGCCCAACCTTCGCGCGCTGCACGTCAGAAACATGCCCGACCTCATCCCGCTCTACCCGAGCAACCTCCTCGGCTACGCCAACGTCGGCAACGTCCTCGCCGTGGACTCCAAGAAGTCGCCCTACCTGAAGCCGGACTCCACCAACATCGGCGACTACCACAACCTGCAGGCCATCCTGCACACTGTGGCCGGATGGAACGGGAAGGACAGAGAGTTCAAGCTCCAGGTGAAGCGGAGCGTGGCGCTGGTGAACAAGTCGTGCGCCTACCTCAAGGACGACAACCTCGTACCGGAGTCGTGGTGGGTGGAGAGGAACAAGGGGATGGTGCTCAACCAAACTGGGGAGTGGCAGCTCGAGCAGCCCGCGCAGGAGGACTTGCCCGTCCCACCGGTCGTGACCGGGAAGGTCATCGACGGCGGTGACGCAGCCACCACGGGCAGCAAGGAGACCAAGACACCAGCGGAGGGTACGAAGAAGGGCACGGGGGCTAATCTTCTACCTTCCTTCATTGGAGGGTTTAATTAGTTTGTGCGTAAGTGAACGATTAAATGATCGTGTGCTTTAACTTTGCTATTGTGATATTGGCGTGTGATATGTCAATAAAAGCCATGATGATGGTGGTGTAATAGTAGTGGTTAAAGTTGTGATAAGTTTGTGTCAGAGAGAACTTTGTGCTGGTTCTGCAATTAATAGTCGTGAAATAAAACTTGGGCATACATGCCTCAGCTATTCCGTTATGTATTCACATAAGGTAATCTACGTCTGCATACACATGCGGTTTTATATGGTGCCGTTACTTTAACCCACCTCATGTTTGCTTAGCTAGATTACCTAGACACTTTCGTAAGTCTGCGTGTACTAATGTTTTTGATATGGTGCTATTTTATCCATATTTTCACTGTAAGTTGTCTCTGAAGTCTGATGAAAGCATTTTATAATAGGTGTCTACTATTGAATTTTGGAAATTGTCCCTTGCAAACACCTTTCTTGTGGAGAGGAGTGTCTCCTTTCTATTCGTGCTAGACTACTAGTGTAGTTTGGTACTAGTGTGTTATCCTCCTCTTTCAAGAGCGCCCCATGAATCTATGATTGATGAAATGATGAAGATACCTTGATGGTCAAACAACAGCAACTGAGGAAAGAAGCATTGATGCATGGAGGGCTCGGCCGGGTTTTAGCATTGACACAAGACCGTGCCTAGATCGGAGGATTATGCCATGGCCCATCAAGTTCGGCACACAAGCGACAAGCCCAGTCCAGATCGGTCAAACTCCAGAATTCCACCTCGCAAAAAAAAAACTCCAAAATTCCAGCATATTCAGCGGCCCAGCATCAACCGCCCGTGGGAGAACGCAACTTCGCAAGTTCGTGCGGATTGGGCCATGATTCGATGGGGGATGGCCCATAGCTCGCACGGCCAGGCCCGGCGCAAGCACCGCGGCACGGATGTGTTTCTCGTGTGTTTGCCTGCGTTTTGTACATGTGTCTCCAAAATCGACTCTCGTCAACTGTAGCGCTCGGTTTGTGGGCTTGGGGATTGGGGTACTGATCGACTTCCATCCAATCTGAGCTCGACACGTCCACCTCCGCCTTGGTACACGTAGGCAGGCAGCGACACATGGCACTATAGCGTCACTGAGAGCAGGTACAATAAGGCTTAGTCAGCAGGCTATAACAAATATAATATCAACCAAATCTTACGTGGCAGGGAGAGAAAGGAAGAGAGAGAAGGAAGCTGGCTACTAAATTACAGCTAGCTATAGCACGTAAAAATATGCATTTCACTCTCTTACACGTGGAGCCAAATAGTTATTGTAATAGTTACCTTATTGTATGAACTATTTTTTTGAAAACTATAGATAAAATAGACAAGTGTTATAGCCACTAGTTGGCTATACTATTATTATACTTGCTCTGAGCAGTCCTCTGCACTGTCTCCGCCTCAGGCACGCTCCGTCATTTCGCTCTCTTTTCGCAGGATACGGATTTCCTCTGCGTCCACGCGTGGACATGTACTAGCGCTAAATCGTATTTGCTTCGGCTGCCTCTGCCCAGCGATCAGCTGGCCAGCCGGGCGCTGTCCCCTCTGCATGCGTATTGACTGGTCAATGCATAGTTGGCCACTTGGCCGTGTGCAGCACCAGATCGAGCAGTGCCTTGGGCTCTCACTTTGGCTTTTTTTTTTTTGCGTGGCTTTTAATTTTTTACTATAACTAACTTATTTTGCTATGTAGTAGCTAATAGATTTTTAATGTAATTAAATTAAAAAATAAAAATAAAAAACATGTTATCTCATTATGAACAATACAAAGGAACACGAAAAAAAAAGCTCAACAAAGTTTAAAAAATTAGAAAAAGACGAAATAAGGAATAATAAACTAGAAGTCGGAAACTGAAACTGAAACGAGTGGGCTGATTATGTGAAGTTGTAAACTACCGAACTGTAGCATTATCTTTAAACCCGGTTTTTCTTTAAGCTACACAACGTCCTTCTCGTCTCTCTCTCTCCGTTTGTAGGATGGATGGAGAAAACAAATGAACGCTCAATTGTAGGAAGGAGCCTAGGGAGGCATCCGTGCCGTGCCTTCGCTCGCAGGATTTTTATGGGGTCTGCAGGGAGCCTTGGCGAGCACACGTGCGTTTCATACCATTTTCTCACAAGCTGCTGCACACTGGAGCTCATCAATCACCAGAATCGGCCGGAAGGAACAGTAGCCACACTGACAATCACCATTACATCATGATAGGTCAGGCCAACTTAAGTGCGAACTCACCAACAGTAGCCACGTACGGGGCCAACTTTGAGACTAGTACAAGATCGTCCATGATCTCACAAGCTGTTGCACACTGGAGCTCATCAATCATCATGCCTAATTGATTGGATTAGCTATAGCCTATAGCCCAAGGTATGCTGTATTGTGAAGTTGTGCTTCTATTAGCATGAACAAATGGCTCTGTTGCTCTTCTTGGGGTCACTCATGAGAAGTCATGAAAAGAACAGGGAACGTTAATGCTCAGTACCTCAAGAAACACGAGGTTCGCAAATCATCAAGATGAGCATTTGCGCATGAAATTTGTGCGATTAATCTTGGCATTCAGGGGCAAAGTGGTGGGGATCCGGGCCTGGTGGATAGTACCGAAATAGTACATATTCTCCCACTGGAAATGCATTATAGTACAGGAAACCCCCGTGGTCATGGTAACCAAACAAGGAAAAAATAGTAACTTGAAAAACAAAGCGAGACTGATGAACTGTTTGCTAACGCATACAAAAACAAAGCAATGATCGGCTGATCTTCCAACCGTACCATGCATGGCCGCATGCATGGGGGTATCTGGAATCCTGTTTGGAAAACCTAATAAGTGCGCTTATTAAAACACTTTAAGAGCGAAAAAGAAATGCACTCTACAGTTTTTAGATAACCGTGTGCTAAAATGAGAACCACGACGACTGCAATTGTAATAACGAATGTATGCTCAAAAGAAACTCCACACATGAGCATCTTTTCAATGTCACACAACAACTTGGGAAAATTTAGTTCTGTTCTTGAGTGACAGCGGATGATTAGGCTGTGCTTATTTGGGTTGAATAAGCCTAACTTATGACTGAATTTTTAGTGTGGCTGGTTTATTTTGCACTGTAACTGATGGTGACTTATTTAGCATAATTAAATTTGAAAATAGAACAAATATGTTAGCCCATCACGTATAATACAAACAAATATGGGAAAAAGAACCGGCAAAAAAGTTTAAAAAACCAAAAGTTCAGAAAAAAGATGAAAATCATGAATAGGAAAAAATAAACCAGAAATCAGAAACGCAAACCGAAATGAACGGGACGTAAAGACCATCCATGCAAGATTTGGCCCTGATCAACTCGGCTTCGGCTTCTGGCTTATTTTTCACTATTCATAAGTTTCGTCTTTTTCTGAACTTTTGGCTTTTTGTTGAGCTTTTTTGCCGGTTCTTTTTTCCCGTATTTGTTTGTATTATACGTAATGGTCTAACATATTTTTTATATTTTTAATTTTTTTAAAAAATTTAATTATGCTAAATAAGTCTCTCATCACATACATGATGCTTTTTCAACAATTATAGTGTTTTCAGCCATAAGCCATGAGCTTTTCAGCCGAACCGATCACCACCTAAGAGTGGGACCCTACCTTTTTTATTTTTGAAACGGACTCTGCTAAAGTTAGTATAGTACATCGGAGCTACCTAGTTTAAAGTATAGGAAAGATGTCCACACACAGAATGGATGAATAGAAAACCACGGCCATGTAGTAGATTCATTCAAAACCATGCCAAAAGAGACTCGTGAACAACCTGACAGTACTTACATTAATTGCCCCCTCGATCGATAATTAGTTCTCAGTGCTACATAGCATAAAAAGTCTATATATTTGGAATACTGAACATGAGGCCTCCTATATATATGCTACAAATGTATTAGGTGAATCAAGTACTACAAAAATCATACTTTTCTAAAAAAAAAGTCCTCGAATTGAAAAAAAATAAAGCATTACAAATGCAGAACTCCCAAGTTGCTTAAAAATAAAGCGTGTTAGCGTACGATTGTGGAACTAAACAAACATTTCAGGACTGTCCACCGGCACATCAGTTTGTAGTAGGGCACTTAAGAGAACTTAAGAAAGCTTCAGATGTGGCACCTAAGACCGTCACGTATGCGGTTTGTAAGCTTCTTAAACGACAAAGAAAGGCGTCCTTTCTTTTGATGCGAGAGCAACTTTTGTCAGCTGCCGGCACATCGGCACATACATGCAAACAACGTCAAGAGCTAGCTGTACGTAACAACTACAGGGTTCAGTAGTAAGTGACAGGTGAATAGTGACGTTCCATCATATTTGTCCTTTTTTTCAGAATTGGCATCAGATTTACTCATCTCGTACAAGATATAGGAGTACATGCAAAATTGCAAATTATTCTCCCTAGCTGCTCCCCATGCCATAACGGTCAAATGATCATATGATTGCTATAAAACTTAGCTTTGCAACTTGCATTCGATGGAAAGCACAAGGATGAAGACAAAATCTCCCTGTCATCGCCTGAACTGAACTAGTTTGTACGCACCGTACATCTGTACGTAGCTCTCCTCTACGTACTTGGAATGTAGACGTACGGTAGTACGCATATCATCCATGCTTTTTCTTGTAAAATATGCGCGCGCACAGGTGGCCAGATCACATCTGACTACTACTGGTGGACCTGAGGGCTTTTGTTGTAATTTCCAAATTTTGATTGCTTTCAACATGTAATTTTGAGCCCGGTAGAATCCATCTGTCATAGATCGGCCCGTGTGGCATCTCTCACGCAACTCTCTCGGTGGCCGACGGCCGCCATGGCTTCTCCCCTTTATATATTGGTGATTTCCTCACTGGAAGGAGCAGATCGGAGAGTTACTTCTCACTTCACACCCTATCCTCTATCACTTGAGCGATTAATCTCGCAGTTCTTTGATTCTGTGGTGGCTACAGTTGGTTGTGCTTCAGCTTCCCTCCTGCAACCTGAGGTTCCATTCGGGGCCACAAAGAAAGGTGAAGGTGAAGGAGCTGGCCGGAGTGGTAGATTGACTGGAGTCTTAACGGACCCAGGTCATCCTCTTCTCCGCTGTGATCTAGTGGTGGCGTCTCTTGTCCGGTGCGCATGTCTCTATTGTCTTGTGTGGCGATTCTTGCACCTTGATTCCACTATTTGGTGTGCCTTGATTGTGGATAAGGGCAATGTATCTCCATGAACCACGCTGATCACACAATGACATAGCGGCGGCGATAAGTTTTCTGAGACAACATCAACCTTGACGTGCCTTGCTGTGTTTTCTACTTGGTGGCTTTGAGTCCATCCCTTATGTGAGATGTTTCTCTATTGATTTCTTAGCTAGTTATCCTGTTCAATGTGACGTACTAGTGATTTATGTTAACGTTGTCGGTTACTAGCCTGGTTATCTCGTTCAATGTGACATACTAGTGATTTATGTTGTCAATTACTAGTGATTTTTGTTGTTGGTTAATTATCTAATCTCTAGTACCAGGTGACTATTAGGTCGAGGAGGCCGACTAGATGAGGTGCATATGTGCTTTTAAAATCTCCTTTTGGCTAAAACTGAGTTTATATGCGGAAGAATATATCAAATTGGTTTTGCATAATTAAGACCTAATTCATCTAGTTTCACTTAAATGCACCAACACCCTAAGCTTATGTCAAGGTTTGCAATCCTAGGGTAACAAAGAAACAATTGAATTATAAGAATTCAAGCCTTCTCATAAGTTTCTTTGAGAATATTACTGGACATGGCACCTCCAATGTTGTCTAGGATACGACAATTTCCAAGAGTAACAAGTCAAGCCTCTTACTTGACTCTCACCAAATGCAATGAATGCAACCATAGATATTCAATCCACCTCTAAATGTAACACATACAACTAGGGATTTATCTCCTTGCTCACAATATGTAACACGTGCATAATTGAGAGAAGAGGTTCACATTAGCTCAAAAGGAATAGAATGGAGTTCAACAACCACATCTCCAATCGGCCATAAGGGGATATTTATATCCTTACACAAGGAAACTAGTCATTAGAAGCAAAAATTAGAAGGAGTGATAGTACCGCAGGCAAAGGTCCGGTCGGACCGCCCTCCTCGCAACGGCTAGAAAGCTAGTGTTATAGCCTCAGCCGGTTAGACCGCCCTCACAGGGGCTGGTCAGACTACCACACAGTCCGATCATACCGCATGGCCAGTCTGACTACTCGCGTAACACCGGTCAAACCACCGATTGGTTAGACCACGTAGTTTGCTCGGACCGCTTTTCATGAGTCATTTGTACCTCCGGCTGGTCCAACAGCTCAAACAGAGCCAATCGTACCACCATGACAAGACCAGTTAGACCACTAACACATGGTTGGTCGTACCGCATGGCATTTTTCCAACAGAGACAGATGCATGTACTTCAACATATTTATAAAACACATTCAATAGGACGATTGTTTATCCTCTTCTCTTTATTGCAACATAAACCATAACAATTTGAGCAATTGGCCGATTGTTTATTCTCTTCTCTTTATCATGTTGATTATGATTTCACTTCTAGATGATATGAGAAAGAGTCATGTAATTGCATACATTTTACTAGTGTTCATGCTACTTGTTCATTATTGGAATTGTTCCCTTATATTCATAATGAATCTAAAATTATTTCGCTGAAACCGCGTATTATTCGTCAACCACACGACAAAGATTCTGATAAACAATGTGTGTCTTATTGGAAAAAGGATCCGAGAAGGTTTATTCAGAGGTTAGCCCGCCATTACCACGAAATTCTCTACGCTGCGGATCGAGACGTCCGCGCGATACACAAGACAGCACGAGCCGTGCAACACGAGCAAATTAGCTCGCTTGCAATTGCACTGTTAACGGATCCAACGGTGGGGCGGGGGGCTCGAGCCCCCTACCGCTACCGGACCTTTGGAGCCCCGCTAAATTTTTAGTCATAGATGTATAATGTAGAAGGGGTTGAGATCGAGCTGAAGGTACTTCAGCTCCTCCAAAAAAATTTCTGGATCCGCCACTGCTGTTAAGCGTATAACTTGACGAGATTTACGACTCATTAGGTACCGCGAATTTCTTATCCGGCCCGCCACCATGAGCAGCAAGCGAGCGCATGAAGCACGAGCGCGCAGCCGCAGAGCTTGATGAGACGGAGAATCCACACGACCGAAACCACCTGTCGCAAACATGGGCCGGCACATGTGGAGGTGGCATTATTGAGCGCGATTGGTGAAGGTGCCGCTGCGAAAGGTAGTAGCGAGAGGGACCCCTCCCGGGTCTTGTCCGGACAACGAGACCAGCAGGCACACTAGCCGTGGTAACCTGGAAACCAACGCGTACGTATTCCTATTAGCCGTAGTCAAGTTTGCGCTCCGACGGCATGTAGCCAAACACGAAAGCAGCTTTCATGATCCTTTTCTTTGTCCTTTTATATTTTTATCAACGTGATAAAGATCTAAAATACTATAAAAATATAAAAAAACAGAAAGAATACTCATCGACAAATATACGAAGAGAACAGAGAAGCTGCTTCCGCCAAACACACACTTTCTCATTACTACGTAGTACGCGCTCATACTGACAACCGCACTGCACAGCAATACGCGCGCGCGCGCTGGTGTAAAAAGGAGGGGCTCGTCGTGTTGTTTGCGTATGCGTAGTGCCACCGCTTTCCCCCCGTGTCGTGTAACTTGTGTTCTTTTGCTCGTCTCACTTGGCTGGCTCCTCGCTATAACTGCTCGTGCCCGTGGCTTTGCGGCCACCTGTGACCTGTGTCTGTGTGTGGTTCGCGAGACGCGCGCGCGGCAGGCGAGGATGGTGGCGAAGAAGCCGAGGATTGTCATAGTGGGCGCGGGCATAGCCGGGCTCGCGGCGGCGCAGCGGCTGTGCGGCGCGGGCGGGGACAAGTTCGAGGTGGCGGTGGTGGAGGCCGGGGGCCGCGTCGGCGGCCGGATACTGACGTCCGAGTTCGCCGGGCACCGGATCGAGATGGGCGCCACGTGGGTGCAGGGGATCGTCGGGAGCCCCGTGTACTCGCTGGCGCGCGACGCCGGCGCGCTCAGGGAGGAGGCGGCTGCCCTCCCGTACGAGCGCATGGACGGGTTCCCCGACCGCGTGGTGACTGTCGCCGAGGGCGGCGACGTCGTCGACGCGGACACGGTGGCCAAGCCGATCGAGAAGCTTTACAGGGGCATGATGGAGGCCGCGCGCGCCGGCGAGGCGGAAAGAGGGGGTGGCGTGGAGGAGTACCTGCGACGGGGGCTTCGAGCGTATCAGGCGGCGCGCCCCGGCCGGAGCAAGGAGCTCGAGGAGGTCGAGGAGGCGCTGCTCGCCATGCACATCAACCGGGAGCGAACGGACACCTCTGCCGACGACCTTGGCGACCTCGACCTCGCTGCCGAGGGAGAGTACCGCGACTTCCCCGGAGACCACGTCACGATCCCCGGCGGGTACTCCCGCGTGGTGGAGCACCTCGTCGCCGCGCTCCCGCCCGGCACCGTCCGCCTCGGCCTCCGCCTCCGCCGTCTCGATTGGGGAGAAACCCCTGTGCGCCTCCACTTCGCCGACGGAGCGCCGACGCTCACCGCGGACCACGTTATCCTCACGGTCTCGCTGGGCGTCCTCAAGGCCAGCCTCGGCAAGGACGCCTCCGCCGCGGGCGCCATCGCCTTCGACCCGCCACTACCGCCGTTCAAGCGCGAGGCCGTCGCGCGCCTGGGCTTCGGGGTCGTGAACAAGCTGTTCATGGAGGTGGAGGCCGTGGCGGCGCCTGAACCGGAAGGCGGCGATGAGCAGCTGGCCATGGCGCCGCCGCCAGATTTTCCGTTCCTGCACATGGCGTTCGGGGGCCACGTGGCGAAGATCCCGTGGTGGATGCGGGGCACGGAGTCAATTTGCCCAGTCCATGCGGGCTCCAGCGTGGCGCTGGCGTGGTTCGCCGGGCGGGAGGCTGCGCATCTCGAGTCTCTCCCCGACGATGAAGTCATCCACGGGGTCCACGCCACGCTGGACTCCTTCCTCCCGACCCCACCGCGCCGCTGCAGTGGGGCCACCGCGACGGCGAGGGCACGGTGGAGGGTGAGGAGAATCAAGAGGAGCGGGTGGGCCACGGACCCGCTGTTCCTCGGGTCCTATAGCTACGTGGCCGTCGGATCAAGCGGGAAGGATCTCGACCGATGGCGAGCCGCCACGCGCACCGAGGTCGAGCGGACGCCGCGCGGTGCTGTTCACGCGAGGCGACGCACCGGACACACTACTCGACAACGCACGCAGCCTACCTGAGCGGTGTACGGGAGGCCAACCGGCTGCTGCAACACTTCCGCTGAGAGAGTTCTTGCAAAATTTTCTTTCTACCAACCACGATGGTGTTGCTAAACTAGATTGAGCCATGTAGCTTACTAGTTTTCAGTAGTAATTTGCTCAGTTGTTTTGGTGTGATTTCACGTGCTAGGCAGGCTACGTTATTGTTGTAGGTGTGACGAATCATGTAACGTGAGATATTTCTATTGCTTAAAAGAAGAAGTTGGTGGTGATATTGGTACATCGTCCCCTCCCTTCTACCGAAGAGAAATCGAGCATCAACATATGGGTCCTCTCACAGTTCCTTTGGTCCCCATGAAGCCCTCTCAAGTTCCACCATCTTCCATCCACCAAATCCCCACCCACGATCACCTTCCCCAGTTCTAATTCCTTCCCCAATCCTCGTTTTCCCTCTCTCTTTCTGCCCTCCCGTTATATGTCCCAATCACGTGCTGTGGCGTGATCCTCACATCAGCAAGCACAACACATGGACGGTAGGTTGACAAGAGGGAAGGCGAAGAGGATAGCGAGAGGTGGAACGCGAATCAAGAAAGGTTGCAGCACGGCGGAGTCGATCGAGGTGGGCAGCGCCATGGGAGGTGACGGCGGTGTGCCATGGCGAGGCGGCTGTGGCGTCACGTGCCGTCGACCTATGAAGCGTGTGCATCGGAGGTACACCTCGTTGTCAACACCGCCACTGTGCACCTCACTGCCGCTAGGTGCAACGGAGTTTCACCTTGTCATCGACATTGCCGATGTGGACCTCACGTCGGTGCATCTCCAGCAAGCATGTATCGTTGACGCTCAATGCCAGCAACATCCATCTCTCTCTCTCCCTCTATGTGTGTATAGTTTTTGTGCATAATTTTTTGTATGCAAAAGGTTCGGTATTATTTGGTACAAATACATGTATGTGGCAGTTTGTGTTATTTTGTTTGCATGTGAAATACAAAGTATATGGTAAGGTGTACTGTGCTTGTATAATGCCATTCAAATTTCAAATTTTGAATCGGGTGAGAGGTCTGTCCATGTGGTGGACCATCCATCCTTAAAAAAGTGCAAATACAACAAAGTTTTGGAAACACTAATCACATAGTGGGATAAAGATGTAGAAATTTACAAGGGGATGCTTGCAATGCTAAGGCCACATGTTCTGCTGCCCATGGGCGGAGCCACAACATGGGGCCCGGTGTCACAGGACACCGGGTCCAAAAATCTTTTCTGCATGTATTAATATCTCTATTCCATGTGTTCCATGTGTGAACCCTCTAGCCCAACTCGGTGCACCCGGTATCTTCTTTGAAGCCAAACGAAGGGAATAATAGCAGCCTAAATTTTCGTAACTTCAGCGAAGAATCCACGAGGAATCTCCACTGTCCCTTAGTACACGAGGTCGCCGCAAAGACTGCCCAAGAGGAGGACCGCAATAGGTCATGTTGTCTATTTGATCGATCCTGGCGTGTCACTGCACAACCCTCTACGCATGTTCATCTCGCAAGGTCGTGCGTAAGATGCGCATAACGCCGCTACACTGACCACACCCACCAAGCGGCAAGTATTCACAAGAAAACGAGAAATCAATGCCACCAAGAGCTCTCGCAATGTAGAATTTGATCATAGTTAAGCAAGTAAACCACTTAACGTATTTTCTATTATATTATTCTTGAATTGTTGAACATACAAATATCTAATTAACTTTTTCCAATTTTTTGATGATGATTCAATGAATGATAGACTTATTTGTTATGTGGAGAAATAAGAATTATAAAAATTACCAATGATATTGTAGTTCATTGCTTTATGGATTTGAAAGAACACAAATACTAAAAAGTAATGCTTTTACTTATATTTGATCATTCTATTTTTTAGTTAAAAACTTTAAGTAATTTTATTTTTTCTAGGCCAATGAGATCGGATGATGTATTTTACTAATACCGCATAAATCTGTTTTGTCTAATCACTTAGTTACTTCATTTCTTGCAACTAACCAATATTATTATCGAGTTTATTTATTTTGGTAAGCATTTCGATCATTACTTCTTTATTATCATATATGGGTATCGGTTGTATTGAAGTATTGATGCTAAAATTACCTGACATATTATTATTAGGCACAAAATTAATTGAAAATTATATATGTTGTTATATATACGATGAAGTGGTGAACCCCGGTTATTTTTGGTCTAGTTCCGCCCCTGCTGCTGCCCAGTGCACGACCAACTGTGCCATGCACACCGAAGGACGCTATGTGGGAGGATGTTGAGTGGGGATCAGGGTCTGCAATTACCGCTTCAAGCGCTGACTAGAGGAGAAGGTGGCCGCACGCTGGGATGTGGCATAGTGGGTGCGTTGCCGTCGGCCACGAGCCTTGTGAGTGACGAGTCGAGCTCGATAGGGCGTAGCAATACGGCGACAAAATGGCCAGCTGTCGTCTTACGCGAATGCCAGCTCAACAGACTTTTCATTTGTGCCGGTCAATAGGTAGGGAAATTGCAGCAAGGGCGACGGTTGTCCGGAGAAGCAGCGGGATGGAGCCGGCTAGGGGTGTGGAGTCTGCGGGCTATGTGGACAAACTGATGGATTTATTCAGCTTTTGCTTTAATAGGTATTTCTTTTTGGGCTTTGTGCTTTGTTCATTAAGAAATTAAAATCTAATTTGTTGCAATGTCATCGATAAAGAAATATTAGCTTATGAGATTGTGTTAAAATTGGGTAAAGATATTGGGCTATAATATTTTTTTCCGAGTTAAGCAACAGTTTATAATAAGTACTTCATGTTATCTCGTACAAAGTTTATGTTTCCGTTGTAATATATGAGCACTCCGCTATCACCAGACATGCATGGATCAATTATTCATTGTTAAGGATCGATCGATGTTTGTTCTTGTGTATCAGGGGGTCCATGTCTGTACGATGGATCTGATACGATGAAGGCCCCCTGTATATGCATTGGGATGGATAGGACAATACTGGCATCAGGATAGCAAAGACGAATAAGGGCTTGTGCACCTCTCAGACATGACTAAGACGTGCCTGTAAGATGAGATGGAATTGTGGTTGAGGCTCTGAGCTCTTCAGTTCTCTGGAGAGTTTTTGTCTTCTGTGAGCCTCTCCGCGTACTTGTCCGTATTGCTAGCGGCGAGTTCAGCCGAACAGTCAGTGTGGCTGTGGTTCTTGTCACCATATTACGGTGTCATTTTCACACGCCAAATGACAACATTGTTGGTGCTTTCTCGCTAACAGTATACTTGATCTCCTTTGTCTGCTTTAGACACGTGCCAAACCGGCGAGGTAAGGACACGCCGTGACATGTATCGCCCCTCCAATGGCAACGTATCTTCCTTCAGTGTTGTCTCTCTACTTGGCATTTGATGGCGTAATGACATGCTTTTTGGCCTATGACTCTCCACAAAATTTCCTGCACATCGATATCAGTGACGTACGTTATACTAACCTCATCACATCTTCGAATAACATAATGATGTCTTGTTGGATTAGACGTAAGGAGTACCTTTGGTCGTGAGTTAGACCGGACAAATCTTCTGTTCAGGCTTCAGGTCACGCAGAATCAACAGCAGATATCAAGCGGCTGGGCTCCATCCACTGCTTAAAAAAAAATTATCACAGACAGTTCATAACTGTTATCATATATAGTTTTTTTAATCGTCTGAATTTATAGGTCAGTGATAGATTATCATAAACGGTTTGTAAGTCGACTATGATAAATGCAACACAGACAGTTTGTAACTAGAACCGTCTATAAAGAATACTATCACAGATAGCTCGAACCAAAAATCATCTGTGATACATACATATCACAGACGGTTTTAGCTACTAACCATCTGTGATGGACGAGTATCACAAACGGTTGATAGTACTTCATAGACGGTTTATATCACAAAATCATCTGTGATAGTTCATTCTATACCTATTTTTTTCTGCTTTTTGGCTAGCCTCAAGAAATATTAGCTATGCCATTTAAAAACAAGCAAATACAGCAGCAAAAACAAACAACGCATTCCATTTCCATTAAAATTAGAATCCAACATTACAACATAACAAAATGATGAGCAGATTACCCATCTAACACAGCAAGAACATGGCAAGAATACACCTCCTAATCCTACGAACCCAACTTTTAAACATAGAAAGAACATAGAGGAAGTAGAGATTCTAGCAGACAGTAGAAGCTCAACTGCGCCAACGAGGCCTTTATGCCTAGGCTCTCTTGCCCCTGATGCAGCACGCGAGCTGGATGTCCTTGACACCCGCCGTCGTCGGCGCAGACTTGAGCACCGTCTTGGTAGCTAGCTACTTCCACAGCGTCTTGCTGCCCGTAGACTTGCGTGCCGTCTACTTCATAAGGGCCATCAGGGTCGAGATCGAGGAGGAGGGTGGTGAGGAGGCTGGATTGATTTTGAGTGTGGTAGATGATGGGTTTGGGCGAGTATGTACATGGGAGGGAGAGATAGGAGTGGGAAATTTTTGTCAGAATGGGCACGGGTACGAAGAGGTGGACCTACAATCCATCTCAAAAGATAAAATAACAAAGTTTTATATGGCTTATATATGCTTGTTTGAAAGATTTCGATGACATCTACAACTTTGCCATTGAGGCAAACCCCAAATTCTGAATGGAACATTGAAAACTTTGGCAAAAATAGAAATTAAAAACTTGCAATGTAAATTTGAGGCTAAAGATGGCTGATTTTGGGGGTCTTAGAGGGCGACAAGTGCAAGCTGGTCAATGTTTTTTTTATCGGACTCATCGTTAACTTTTCAACGAGTACAAGAACGTCAAAAACGGATACCATATGCAAAAATTATACCCGTTTTACTAGAGGTATCTTGGAACGGAATTCTACTTGGCATCAAGCGGGTGATTATGAAATTTTAGCGGATTGTGAGGCGGAAAACATATCACATGAACAATCAAACAGAGTCATCTATGAACCGTCTGTGATATTATCTTTTTACAGATAGTTTTTAGTACTGATAGTAGCACAGACAGTCTCTAAATCTAAATCGTTTGTAATTGTATTTAACATTGACGGTTTTAATCAACTGTAATAAAACGTTTAATATAAGTCTTTTTTTAGTAAAGTATCATAGCAATAACAGCGAACAGCCTCGGAGTGCGCGCGCAGACGATGCGATGAGAGCGCCGAGGGTCCCCATCAGGCAGCGCGTCCGTTTCTCGTCCGAATCCCGACATGATCAAGCCATCATGATGCCGATGCCCAAAGGAGGCGATCGAGCGATTCCCGGCCGGTAAATCCTATCCTTGTCCCGTGACAAGATCACTTTGGCTAGGAGTAGTAGCAGTAGAGTGATTCCATTACTAGTAGATCCCTTCGGCTTCCCCTGTACAATCAAACAGCAAAGTGGTAGCGGAACTAGGAATTGGGAACGGTATGATAACGCACCGTGCGTGGCAAAAAAGATGCATAAGTAGCATCATCTAAGACGTGTTCATATTAGCTGCAATCGATAGCTTTTAGCTGAAAATAAATAATAGTGATTGAAAGAAATAACTTTTAAAAATGAGGTGCGGATGGTGGAGAAAGTGGGATGTATAATGCGTTCGTGACCTTCTGTCTTATCTCCGTAACGAGAATGTGGAAACTGTTTCGGGAAGTCGTGTGTTTATATTAACTTCAGACTTCTACTGACTCATCTAAGTGAATCTAGAAACAGAATACAATATGAATAGACTATAAAACCTACTTGGAACACACAAATTTTATAAGAAGCATTCCATTCTTACAATAACATAAGAAATATCCCGCGATCTGAATGGATCCTTGGCATTAGCAAGGTGCACTGATGCGACAATACTGGAAGCCAAGACATCGGCCCACCAAAAGGATACACGGATCAAATTTGTCGGAGGCGAGCCAGGCAATGAATTGCAAAATGAGTAGCGCTCGTACTGCTGGTACTGGTGCATGAGTGAGCGATTTGATTCGACTGCCGCAGCTTTGGGTCGATCGGGGCCGGCCAAAGGTTCGACGGCACCCGTCTTCTTTCCCTTGATTGGGCATTCGATGAGCCCCGCAACTTTGCTTCGAGTTATATTATGCAATAGTACTGCGTTGCTTGCTGGATTACTTTGTTCCGATGGAAAAGTAGATGGGTGGAAAAGATCTTGGCCTAATCTCGTCTTTCGTCTCTTTGCGATGATTTAGATCTTGATATATATGCATGCATGTCTAGGTCTATGACCATTGGTCCCTAAAATATAAATTTATGCCCAGCCTAGGGGAAGAGGAAAAGAACATCACATAAAGGAGATAACATTACAAAAGAGATGTTTGTTTGTCTATGAGAAAGAAAGGAATACAAAGCCGCCTTTTTGGAGAGCTTTACTTTCTGTTGATGTAAGATCCAATGCAAAAAAATACAAAAGGTGACCATGAGAATCTCTATCCTCTTTTTTTTCCTATTAAGTTTCATGCGTCGACTTTTTTTTTAAAAAAAAAAGCAATAGCTTGGAGGAACTAAATAGTGTGGACTCAAACCCATTACCTCAATCACCACAATCTTGCTCCATATAGGTGCCCCCGAGCCAACAAGTTCACACATTAAACATTTCAGTGGTTTTATTTTTTTGAGTAAACTGTTGGCGCATGAAATTCAGTATCGCATTAGAGGTAGAGGCCATGATGGAGTTCTAGATTTAGCTAGCACAACACTGAGAAAGTTAAATTCTAGTAGTTCAAGAGTACGATGATGAGATCAAGAGTGTGTGAAGTTGTAGACCAGGTCCTGGCCCCATTTCAAGTCCACATCATAGGCTTGGTTAAGTCTAGATGTGAGAACAAATGTTCAGACATGAGTAGATTGTCTGCCTTTTTTGATAGCTTAAGCTTCTGGGTTGCTTGCGTTGATGCATGAAACTAAACAAATTCATGACATCCTCTAGTTGAGAAAAAAACTAAAAAAACGAGAACGCTTGATTTTACAAGCCATCGACCTTACCCCTGTCATAGCAGTCCGAAGTGCCATAACACACATACCTTTAAGCCTAAAGCTTCATTTGGGTTTGGGTTCGTCAGGAACGGGTACAGAGGTAGGGCTTTCAGTCTATTGCTGTTGTTTTCCAGCGTTGCTGACTCGAACATGTTTGTTTCCCAGAGTACTATTTGTTTTGTTCTTAAACAAAAGAGGTATTCCCATTCCATAACAACTGTCATCACAAAGAACACTTATCTGGGCACATTTCCCTTGCAGTTCCCCCAAAGTACTGGAGCCTGAAGCCCTGAAGCACCAAGCAGATTCTGCAGACAATCTGGTAAACGCTGAAACGCAGCATGCAGTAGTATAAATTGGCTAGCTAGCAAAAAGGTCGCCATTACCAACAACAGCTTTCCTTAAAGAAGTGAGCATCTAGCCGACTGTATATACGGCGTACAGGTCACTCTAGGCTCTGATAGTTGGGATGGCCGCATAGCCCTATATGCTGTCCATTCGAGGGCCGAAAATTGCACGGCAGGGGGCAACTCGAACTATTCATGCACATGAGGCTATGTTTGTATGTATGTGAGAGCAACGCCTCCATTGAACAGTAGGCCGTCGTGGTCTTTCAATTACAATAAGCGACGCACACACACGAACACTACTCACATCACACACCACACGTATATATACGTACGTGCTCTACTAAAAATACATGCTAAGCCTAGAGCAAAATCGTTGGATAAATTATAGATTTATCCAGTACCTCACACTACTACGAAATAAGCTATACTGGACGTCTCATCACAGACGATTCATGTGAAGCATTCTGTGCTTTGATTATTACAGACGGTTCATAGCTAAAACCATCTCTGAAACTATCACAGACTGTTGGATTTAAAAGCCGTCTATGATATACGTATTATCATAGACGGTTTTTAAATAGAATCGTCTATGAAACTATCACAGACGATTCGTATAACAAACCGTCTCTAATATGTGCATTATCACAGACGGTTCGTGTAACAAACCGTCTCTGATAATGACACGTTACTGATCTGTCATTTCGATCTCACACGTCCATTCTCTCCATATCGGATGGCAGGCACCGGTTCCTCCCACCGCTCGACCCTTATTAATTGCTCCTCATCTACCTTCCCACCGCTCCACCAGCAATCACGCGTGAGTTTATCTACTATATAGCTTCCTCCCTTTGACGATGCCGACTACCACTGTGAGCTAGCGCCTCCATTGTGACACCACAGTCGACTGCATGACACGCTCTTGTCGTAAGTGTCGTAAGAGTGTCATATTCAGTCTCACCGTCATGCCACAAATGTAGCACTACTGCTGCCTCTCCATTGCCAGTGATATCCGACCGTTATCCGATGCATCCAGCTTGTTCCTCAACGACGCTAACTATTGCGTGAGCTAGCGCCTTCGTTGTGACACCTCGGTGGACTGCAGAACACACTCTTGTCGTAAGTGTTGTAAGAGTATCTTCTGCATTCTCACCGTCGTGCCACAAAGGTGGTGTTACCACCGCCTCTCCATTGCCGGTAATATCCGACTATCATCTGATGCATCCAGCTTGTTCCTCGACGATGTCGACTACCACCGTGAGCTAGTGCCTCCGTTGTGATACCTTGGTCAACTGCACAACACACTCTTGTCGTAAGTGTTGTAAGAGTGTCTTGTGCAGTCTCACCGTCGTGCCACAAAGGTGGCGCTACCATCGCCTCAGTGATATCCGGCCGCCATCCGATGCATCCAGCTTCTATTGTCTGCTAGAATATTTATTTCTTATATATTCTTGCCGTGTTAAAGAGTTGGATTCGTTATCTTGTTACATTATAATGGTGAATTCAAATATTAATGGAAATAGAATATGCTGTTGTGTTTGCCATTGTATTTGCTTGTTTTCAAAGGGCATAGATATATAATGAACTATCACAGACGGTTTGTGCTATAAATCGTCTATGAAGGACTATCACAGACGGTTCTATATACCAACCATCTGTTATACTCGCCAATCACAGACGGTTGGTAACTAGAACCTTCTGTGATGTGTGAGTATCACAGACAGTTTTGTTTCGAGCCGTCTGTAATAGTTTTCTTCACAGACGGTTTTAGTTACAAACCGTCTGTGTTGTGTTTATCACAGACGGCTCACAAACCGTCTGTGATAACCTCCGATTATCACTGACACATAAATACAGGCGGTTCAGAAACCCGCCTGTGATGGTAGTGCCGAACTGTCTGTGATGAACCTTTTTTTGTAGTAGTGTCATGAAGCACAGGTACGCATTTTTCAAGCGGACGCACACGTGTGTGCAAGGCGAGACACACCGAGTTGATCCGAGGGATCGAACTAGGGGGTGGGTTGCTCCATGGCAACCCTCCTACCACTAGGGGTGCAATCGAAATGGATACGGATGGATATTGCTCACATTGTATCCTATTCCGTATTTTTTTTCGGTATCAGAGTCAGACATGGATAATACCGGATACTCATTTCTCCATTCTATATTCGTTCCATAAACCTTCGGACAATCGGTGAATGGAAATAATATGCTTTTTTACATAGGATATTAGACAGTAGGGTGCAATCATAGTGAACACGGAGAGACTAATAGCCGAGATGTTGAAGTAAGAGTACTTAGTATTCTCCGCCTATTTAGATGTGACAATCCGTCTATATGTTATCTTATTTCTAAGTGAAGTCACAACAAACTTTCTCATATTACTTAACATCCGGATATATACGGACAGATATCACTCATCTCTATCATATTCCATATTTTCCCCCTTAGAGTCGTACATAAATAGTACTGGATATCCATTTATCTTTTCTATATTTACTCCGTAAATCTTTAATTAAATGAAAATTATTCACTCCGATTGCATCCTACCTAGTACGGAGCCAACGCTCAGTTATCAGTGGTGGTAGGCACACGGGCAAACCAGCAGCATATGCCGAGTTTGTGGAATTGGACAGAACGAAAAGGGAAGGAAGCCGAGAAGGGGTGGAATCTTGGGCTAAAATGGATGAGAGTTGGCATATGTGAGCGGCATCTTTTCGTCGCTCACTCTCCTTCTCTTGAAGATCTTTCTTTATGTTTCGCCTTTTTGAAATGTGGAAATGCGTTAGGTTCATCGGGATCTTTTGGCCACATGCAGAAGTGTTTGGTGAGAACATGAAATGTTATGCGTCTTTGTTTTCAGTCGTTAGTATTTGCAGTTGTATAGCACAATTCGGCACTCGAACAAAGAGAACCCGAGCTAGCTTACCCCCTTTCCCTGGCAAATATGTCTAGGAAAATCCCTGAAAAGTGGCTGTCAAGAAGAAAATAACTTGTCTTCACAAACTAGTCTGAATAGTTGAATTCCTTTCTGCTCTTCCACGCTTCCAGAGTCATGTACTACTGTTGGATTAGAACCGGCGGACGAACTCGGGATCAGCCACACAACTGGACGATACTTAAGCTGGTCTGTTACTTTTTTTTTGTTTTTAGTCATATGCAACCATGCATACCAAGCGTGAAAGGTCCCAGTTAGTCACTGCAATTTTAACTTTGCCCACCCACACACACTTATTTCAAGAGAAGAACTGAAGCTGATTCTGTAATGTTTGCTTGCAACATCGAAATTAATTAACATCTGCAAGACTGCAACACAAATCGTAGATGTGGCACAGTTCCATACTGATCAACAGCAACTACCAGTAACTAAGCGCACGAGGTCGGCCCGCGCGCTGCTTTGGATTTTGCTCCATCCCATGCGCGAGGTGAGCTACGTGCCGCCGTTGAGCATCTCCTTGTAGTTGAGCAGCGAGTTGAGCCTCTGCAGCTGCAGCTGCTGCCGGAACTTGTTGATGAAGTCGTCCGCCCTCGCGTCCACGCACTTCTCCATCGCGGCCTCCGCCACCTCCTGATCCCTCGCCACCACCGCCCGAGCCGGGGCCCTCGGCGAGCGCTGCACAAGCCGCGCCTGCGCCGGCGCCGGGGCGCGCTCCAGCCTCTTCACATCAGAGCTCGACTTCTTCACCACCTTCACCTTCGCCGACTTCTCCTCCTCCTTGTCCTTCTTGTCTACGGGTGGCCTCGCAGCCGGCTCTGACCGGCTACTGGTGTACTGAGCCTGCTGCTGCTTGTTGCTCTCGTCGTCGCCGATGGTGCTTGCGGCGGAGAGGTTGTACTCGGGAGGGAAGTCGCCGGAGCGGAAGCGGTAGAGGCCGAGGGAGCGCAGGCGCTCCATGACGGATGACGTGCGCGCGAGCGGGGCGGGAGGAGGAGCGTACTGATCATGGTAGCTCTGCTGCTGCTGGTGGTGCTCGTCGTGGCCGTGGTGGTGCTTGTCGTCGCCGTGGTGGTGGTGGTGGCGGCGGTGGAAGCGGGAGGTGAGCGTGATGGTGCCGATGACCACGTTGAGCAGGAGGAAGAGCGTCGCCGGGGAGAAGTAGCCGCGGACCAGCGACCATGCCGGCGGCCACGACACCATCGCGTCCATTTGGTTGGGGTCTAGCTAGGCGCACTGGAAGGATGAGGAGATGGGTGAAGAATGCAGTGTTGAGAGGCAGCCAGAGCCGGGTAGGAGGCGTTGGTGTGTTGGTGCTTGGCTGCTCGATCGCCGTGGTAATATACGAGGAGATGTCGGAGGGCACGCGGCGCGCGGAGGCGGCCGGTGGAGGGGAATGCTTTGCTTGCTCTTGCTCATTACAAGAGAGCCGCCTCCTCGTGCACTCGCTGCCGACCATCCACCGTGCCAGGTTGGAGATCCCCAAGCCCATGAGCCTGATTCAGCAATGCAGGCAGCAGCGTGTCACTGGGCGTCGGTCACAGCGATTCATCGCGAGAAAACAATCATGTGCTAGCACTCCTCCGGTTTCCAGTGTCGATTTATTTTAAGTATGGTAGTTGAGATGGTCGAACTTGTTTCGCGATCTGCCCGAACAAGAAGGGCCGATTGGCTCGGTTGTGTTGTGAGAAAAACAGGAAGATTGCTCCAGCAGCGGATCAGAATAAAAATAATACGCGGACCTTATGCTCTATATATCTAAGTATAGTAATATGTTTTAAATTTTATAATATCAACTAACTTTATAACAAAATTCAATGGTAAATAACTATTAGAATCAAGAAATCCGTTATTAGTTAAGGATCTAGGATGAATTCGAGAATAAATCATACGTGATTAAATCTTCTCTTTTTTTTCTTTCTAAACATTGCATATGGAAAAATATATATGCGAGGTTGGCAAGGCCTATTATCCAAGCACTTTGTTCTTATCACATATATCTAATTAGTGAGATAGTCGTCTATTCTTTTTCTTTTCCCTGGATCAAACTGAATTTCCTCTTCCCAATTGATTTCTAGACTTATTGTATTCGTAGCATTTGCACTTGAACCTAGTGCTTTTCTTTTTAGAAATCGCTCCATGAATATGGACTACCAGCTATGAGGAGATGGCAATTGTTGAAAGTTAGAATACATTAAATTAGATACTAAAACACATTAAAAAAATTATCTAATTCAATTGTTATAAAGATCGAAACAGGGCATTATAATATTAAAACCCTAACCCACAAATATTTTAAAGATCATGGAATTAAAACCCTAAAATCTATATCACAAAATTTAGTATTTATCCTTGACAGAAATAGGTAGAACTAAGAGGAACAGAGGAATCTGATAGGACATTGAAGCAAATACTTATTTGATGGGTTGATTGTTAGCTATGAAGCCAGGAGCCATGACGACCTTGGACTGCCATTGCCGTTGCAGAGGAGGAAAGGCAATTACATGGGGAGCAGCCAAACAGGAAAGGTAAGGCATCTGGTTTGGCCGTCTAGGGGTGTTGGTAACTTGCAGGCGTTAGGGCAAATAGGCGAACAGGTGAAACGAGCCACTCGGTCGCTTGAGTGGGTGTGGTTGCTCTTGGCGCTGTGTGGCTGTGGTTGGCTGTTGGGTGGATGGGTCGCACCACACGCACTAACATGGGCCACTTGATTGCAAGTTGTGGGGCACTAGTTTTAGGTATGTTGGGGTATATTATGTAAACTTAAAATCTAAGCAAGACAAATTAAAATCGGTCCAGGTGCCTGTGCCCGCATATAGAGTGCATCCACCTTTGGATAGTTCTAAAGCATCAATGTTACAACGACCGACCGACTTGGGTATTGGAAGCCTGAAAGGTATGTGTTGCTTCATCATTTTGACTCAGTAAGTTGGCATATTACATAGGGTGAATTTTTTTTTTGCCGTATCTTGTGGCTTATGACTGTGGTTTATAATTTTTAAATCTAACACAAGTTCTTGTGTGAACGAATTGAATACTGATAAACTGTCTAAAAAAGTTATGTTAATAAGTTATTTTAAAATAACGATAGAGAAATTGTTTAATTAGTTTGTTCGAAGGAAGTTATAAAGCCATACCTATAGGTTAAAAAGAACTCGCCCGTATGCATGGGCTCGAGGAGCAAGCGTGTCGGTCACCGTCCAGCTCACCAGTCGGATGGATCGAGCGAACCACGTGGAGTAACCGTCCAGCTAGTGATACAAGTCCGCTTGGTGTGTGCGCCGTGATTCACGTCACGTGCCACGACCTGCTCTGGTGGCGAGATCGGAACCGCGGCAGGTCAACCTGACTCTAGGCCACCGCGAATTAACGCCAATAGCGCTGCTGAGAGCCTGAGAAGTCCCGGCGATAATACATGAGCTCCCATCAGCACATGCATATGTCCATTTTTAAAGTTGGACAGGACGCCCATCAATTTAAATTCATTATTCACCCATTGGTAAGAACACAAGAACGGATTCCCCTTCTTTGTTTTTCATTTTAATAGCGGCATAACAGAAAGGCCATGAGAGGCCTGGTCGCTAATCAAACAAGGCTCCGTTTGTTTGGCGTTGTAGTCACTTTCCAAAAATGCTTATATTGTTTTGATATAACTAACCGAATGTACGTGTGCAACTGCGGATCAGCTAAATACTACAATATACGTGTTTATAGTCGTATTTGTTATACAACCTTAATGTTTATGATTGAAGATACAATTACATTTTTTATACAACTATAACAACTCTTGTGTATATCTAAGTAATCTACATCACTTGTCAAGCATCTTGTGTATAACTAATGTGAGAATTTCTAACTTCTCATGTGAGAATTTCTAACTTCTCAAAGCGAACATGAAAGCTTTTCTTAACGTTAATCTGATAATAGAATATTTAACTACATGAACACATCTTTTTTATTCATGCAGCAGAATCCTGCTGCGATTTGTAAAGAACATGGAATCAACTAAATTCCTCGCAACACAGCAACCGCAAAATATGTGCCCTAAATGACCTCTTGCATTCAACCTCTGCAACTGCAACAACCGCACATGAACAATGCATACCGACAAGTTCAAATGCGCAGTGGTAACCGTCAATGCGATACGACGTGTCAAGGAATAACCAACGATACAATCAAGCACAGTCGTCGGTCTGATCAATGTGAGAACCCGGTTGGGCTTCAGCTTATGGTTTCCAGCTTATTTTTCACTATTTATAAATTTCATCTTTTTCTGAACTTTTAACTTTTTGTTAAGCTTTTTTGCTGGTTCTGTTTTTTCCCGTATGTGTGTGTATTATACGTAATGGGCTAACATATTTTTTATATTTTTTAATTTTTTTTAAATTTAATTACGCTAAATAAGTCTCTATCAGCTACAGTGTTTTTTTTCAGCCAGCTACAGTGTTTTCAGCCATAAGCCACAAAAAAAAAGCCCAACTGATCACAAGTCCAATAGGAGTTTCCAGAATAATGTTTCACAATACCCCAAGTCTGACGACAGAGAAAGTTCAACTGCACAGTGTTCGCACGAGCATCCAGATTTTGAGTCATACAAGTTACATAAGCTCACCACCACCTAAGTGTACGAGTATAGGTTCAGCTTCAGAACAAATGTTTGAAATGGACAGGAAACTACGGTACCTACTTGAGTTATCACAGGATTGGGTTTCACAGATTAACACATAATTCAAGTCCTCGGAGTGCAGCTGGCCAAGTGGGACTTGAAGTTCTCCAACTCTGTAAGAACCTCCTCCTCTGGGCGGTAGATCAAATCACTCATGCGCCATATCTGTATCAGTAAAACATCGGTAAGAACAGACTAAGTATGATATCAGACAAAAGACAGAAGCGTATAGCTCTAATTGCTGCAATTAACTATGGAAGTACAGTTCTTTCTTGTCTGTGGTTTACACCACACGAATAATTTCAAGAAAGAGAACTACCTGCAACGTTCCCCCTCCACCAGTGCTCTCACCATCATCAGAGACACTCACAATGGTCCAAGGATCTGACGAGTTCCAGTGGAAGTCTACAATCTTATCCCTGCCAAGGTGAAAAGGATAGAAAAGATGCTATAAAATATATGCTTATGGAACAATGAAAATGCAACATCAATCTCCTTGATAGCATGGCGTTACAAGCATTCCAACAGATCCAATCAATGTCCACTTCCACTCAATGTATGAAAGTGCCCAGATCAATGGTCACTCAAAGCTAATAGCATTAGCTCTAACTTCAAATACAGTACAACAAGGCGATAAGCCGGTAAACCTATAATCCACTAATTATCAGTTGTTGGTTGTGCAAAATAAAGGGTATTACCAAGCTCCCCGCGGACAGAACAGCTGGGGCACTGGGCTATAATGACAAAGGAGAGTAGAGCAAAATGAAGCTTTTTTCCCCTCTCAGGCTTCTCAGATATGTTCAAATTTACAATTGCACATTCGTCTGTCAGTCTAAGACACCAATGAGTGGATTTAAGTCTCCATTTTTTAAAATTTTCTCTAGTAAAATTTTAACTGAGAAATACAGCTTCATGAAAATTTCAGTCAAAAGTACCTCATTATTGGAACAGAGAAGCACATTAGCTAAACTTCCTACTGATACACATAGAAAAGAATCAAAGATACAGCCTAAAACCGTCATGCAAGGAAGGTATTTCTTCAATTGCTTCAGCAATGTGAGAGAAAATGCCAACAAACATAGCATAATCATTTGAAGGAAAAAGGGTGGATTCTGAGTTTCACATAGCACACATATGGTAAGGTAGGTTTCATAAGAAGACAATGTACCTGTGACCAGCATGTTGAAAGAAAAGCCCAGCGGGTGAATTGGGAATTTTCTTCTTCCCAACCTATAGCACAAGAACTTTTATTAGATTAAAAAACTACATGAGAGAAAGAAACAACAGGTGAGTAAATCCTATCACCAATCTACTCTGCAGGGCTATCTCAGAAGAGACAAAATAGGTCACAAAGTGTACAAGAAGATAAGTGTATAAGCAGATACCTTCTCATGATCCCACACATTTAAGAAACCATCTTCCGCAGAGCTTCCAAAAACAGATGCTTTGTCAGGCGACCACTGGAATGTGCAAGTTTTGACTTATAACCAAAAACATACAGAAATATCATGAACAGTAACCATGTCTACATAAAAAGAACATAGAGATAACCAATGTACTTTCTGTACATGCCTGAACACAAAGAACAGCAGATTTATGACCCTCGAATTTGTGAATTGGAGAACCAGCTCCTCCAGAACCCAGATTCCGTCGGTCCCACATTCGGACAGAATTATCAGCAGAACTGAATATAAAGAGAAGCCACCTTATGCAAATGTGTAAATATGTTGATGGAATTTCTTATTACAAATTAAACTAAACTAACTACAGATCTCATCATAGATTATGTAGAAGTAAGAAAGCTTTCAAATCATCATACCCAGTTAAGATATAGTTAACATCATGGAGATTCCAGTCAACACAATGAACGTCTCCACCATGGGCTTTCTCAACCTGGACATCAAGACAAAAGTAGTTTCAACATTGATAATTGATTCACTCAATACGTTCAGAGGAAAAAGGTACACTATACTAAAAAAAATATTTCAGCCTATTTGGAACAAGATAAATAAAAGCCGGTTGCACCAAACCATTGAAATCACAGTAGCTAACTTAACAATCAGTCCTCTAGTCGAGGCAATATATGTTTGGCTAAGTTAATTAAAAAAAGCAGAACCATTAAAAGAAGCAGATAGAAAACATATGTACCATACACTCAGTTCAAATATCCTGGGCTAATTTGACTGAGGGCATGTTTGGTTGTCTTGCCCACCCTTGCCTAGTCTTCCTACTGGGCAAGGAGGTGTATTTGGTTCCTTATCCCATCCAGAGCAAGATTCCCTTGCTATTGAGGGAGAACCAAATTGGCGCTCCTCCACTAGCAAGGCTAGGCAATGGTGGGCAAGGAAACCAAACATGCCCCAAATGAATCATTCCATATGAGGCACGGTTGACCATTATAAATCATTTGGTTTTATTAGTGACCATCACCTCTTCAATTAAATGATGTTACTACGAAAGAAGATGTATTGCATTGAAGAATGCATTTCAAACTTTTTTGTAAAACAATGTTAATCCACTTAAGATATATAAGAATGTCACCTTAACAGCTGGGCTGTTACCAGTCCGAGCATCCCAAAGAATAAGACAAGAATCATCGCCCACACTACAGAACTCCTGTGCACTTCATCCAAAAAAAGAAAAAAGACAACTGTGAAGATAAAACATACAGATGGAAAATATATTTCCGTGCATCACACCACCCGTTCACAACAATGACAGCTATAAAAAAATTTCATTAAAAATCAATGTATTAGCCAAGCAGAAAATGACCATGTGTAGCTCAAAGCCCACACAACGTAATACATATGCTAGTGAGCTGTACCCATTAATACTTGAAGAATGAAGACAAACAGAGTAGCCTATTTACCTAGAAGGGCAGAACTGGACATCTTCAACAGTGCTATCATGCCCATGAAATACACCTCGAGGATCAACTTTAGGACTATCCTTTTCATTCGCAGTTTTGCCAGACTGCTTGCTGCCTGATGCTCCATGGGAAGACTCACTTTTCGAGGAATCTCCAAGTGCAGATATGTGGTCTTGGATGCTCCACCAGACAACAGACTTGTCCTTTCCTATTTAAAATTTGCATTTGAACCAAGGCTCAAGTTATCACAGCAGCAACTCAAAGAAATACAAGGCACTGCTGTGTCCCTTGGGTCCTTTGAACTTGACAGCAGAACTTTTAGGTCCCTAAACTTTTACAGGTGATTCGAGTTAGGTCCAAACAACTTAGATTGCAATGTTGCTCACCTAGTTATCACACTGACTGATTTGGTGATTGGATTTTATTTTCTTTTCATTTTTTTTCTGCGTGTGCTAAAGTTGTCATGTCATCTCACTTTGCCAGCTAAATCAGGACTGGGCCTTTCTTGACTCACATGTAGAAGCTCCAATGGAATCAAAAGTTCAGTAAACAAGTTCATGGACCCAAGTAACACAATTGTGAATTCTCTCTCAAAAAATGTGACAGTTCTGTAAGTTTAGGAACCAAAAGTTTCGGTTACTCAATGGAGAAAAAACACATCCTGCTTGGATTAGGACAAGCCATTCAAACAAACTATGATTGTGACATCTCCAAATTTCTTGGATTGCTACTTGTCAGGAATATAGGAAGATAAGTATAAAGCTGACAATTGCTATGCATATACAAAGAAGAGTACATATCCTAGGAGGAAAGAGAGAACTCATCAACGTAACAAGAGACATTTTAGTGATTGAAAATTCCCTGCGTATGGCTTGAGATGTTTTAAGGAAATTGGATCAATATTTGAATAAATCCAAAAGGGGAATAGGGGTAGAATGACACAAGCATATAACAAGACGAGAATTTGCAAACCTCCAGATAGTACATATGGTTCTGCTGGACACATGGCAAGCGCAAACTCAGCATTTTCCTGATGTCCTCTTAATATCTGACAAACAGTTGAGGCTAATAAGCACTATGCCTAAAAAGCACACAATTGGTACATTGAAAAACTTTCAATCTCTATTAAACCATGTTATGTCTATGCATGCTATGCACATCCTATTAGGACTTTTACACAATCCACCATGCAAAACTGCAATTTTTCATCATCTCCAAATGATACAAGTTAAGAACTAAAATAAGAAAACACACCAAATCAGGGCGAGATTCGGTTGCTCCTAGGACAGCATGTCTATTTGGTTGGCCCTCAACATCCCAAATAAGTACCTGCATGTAAACAAAAAAGGCTTAAATTCATAAATCCATAACTGGAGTGCTTAGGGATTGTTAACTCTTTCACAAGAATTAAGAAGCAGCATAAAGTATTCGACATACATCTGGACTGTCGGTGTGTGTGGCGATAATCTTACTGTTCTGTGGAAGCTCCCTGATTCGGTTAACCTGCGTACACGACAAAACAGAAATGATACAACTCCATATAGGTAAGCAAGCTGACCCAACAAAGTCAATCTCAAAGAAGAAGAAGAAGAAGAAGAAGAACAAAATAGCAAGATCTGTATCAGACAACATAAAATTCTCAAGTTGAAGTGACAATGTAAGTTGAGCAAGAAAAAGAGGAATCATCAAGATCCACAAAATAGTGTGAGCAACATGTAAACAAGATAACTTAAATACAAAATAGCTGCAACTGCAAGAAAAAGAAAAGGACGGTTCTTACCTCGCCAGGATGAATAATAGTCTTGTACTTCTTTACAAAAGGCGATCGTGCTTCCTCATTGAACTGCATTAAAAAACAGACATCTGGTCAGCTCCATTGTAAACTGATTGAAAATTAGTATAAGAAATTCCTAATTCAGGTCCTCTGGAGCATGCGATGTTAGTATACTCCTTAGCGCATAATGAATCTAAGAACGATCATAGTTACACTACTGTACACAGCAATTTGCTAACTTGAAGATAAACAGTAGTTCAGAACAAAGGCATTGACATATGTCATTATCACAAGACACAAGTCATGCAAATCTACATGTTCCAATTGAGACAGATATAGTGATGTACTTATATAGATTGGACATAAGTACGTAACTTCAGTTGACACAACTATGAGTCTACATCCATGACTGCAATGAGATGTGAAACTGACACCAAATTAATTAACCACTGCAGGACAGGAACTAAGGGAGGAATAAGGGGGCGTTTGTATTGGCTTTTGCTGATGGCTTTCGGCTGAAAATGAATAGTAGTGGCTGAAAGAAGTGGTTTTTAGAAGGCAAGGGCGAGGGAAAGATGCGTGCGCGTGACGGAAGCGAGAGGAGTGGGGTGAGTGATGCACCCGTGAACCTCTGTCTTATCTCCGGAGCGAGATGGTAGTAAGAGGAGTGGAGAAGCCGTTTCGAGAAGTCAGGTGTTCGTATTGGATTTTGATTTTTCTAAGTGGAAGGTAGAAGCAGAAGCCAATATGAATAGGGCCTAGACGGCAGGGATGGCACATGCACACCCTTGTAAAAATCACTCGGTTCTCCTTTTGACAATCCGAAACTGTAGGGAATGTAAAAAAAAAATGAATAACCTGTGATATATGTTCTGCAGCTGCAACCCTCGGTTTGACAACTTCACAATTTGCGATAACCAGAGTATTAGGGACACTCCCGTCCGTCTGAAACCATTGCATGATAAACAAATTCTATGGTTAGCTCCAAATAAGAAAATATAAATACTCATTAGCAAAGAACACCTTAGTATCAGCTGCAGATGCAAATTCAAACTACACAACAAGCTTGAAATTGATAGCATATCTAAATAGACAAAAGAAAAAGAATATCTGTTTGCGGATGTACTCACCTGCTCTGATAGGTAAAGGCGCTGACGATTCTTATAAGTAGCCTTCTCAATTTGAGGGCCCCACCTGTTCCCAATCAACCAAGAGATCAGCAAATCGTCAGTTACAAAACCATTATTGAAGGTCCAAAGTGCAGCAAGATCCAAGCAGCATGCTTTTAAACGGAATGCCGCTAATCTGCGGCATTTATCTTTAGCTTCGAAGTACCACGTGAAATAATAAAATGCAGCACAGCACTGACGCGCATAAAGCATGTCAGCACTGTCATGCTCTCTCGCTCTAACAGATAACAAGTAATCGTATTAAAACACACACACACACAAAAAGGACGAACGCCACCCCACTAGCCATCAAATCTTAAAGAGAGACAATTCACCACATGAAGCATTACACGAACACATTAGCTCCAAACCCCCCAACTCAAACAGTCGCATCCCACAAAACCCCCCGACCCAAAAACCCTAGCATCGCAGATCACCGACCCATCCCCACCCTGACTTAGATCCGGGGTCACCGCCAGCACAGCGACGCACGAAGTCGCCCTGCCCAAGCCCCGCACCCCCCCCCCCCCCCCAAAAAAAAACCTTAACCCGGCAGGAACCTGCACGAAGACGACGACCACGGCCACGGGACCGCGGACATGGCTAGAGCAAGGACTCGCGGGATGGCGGGGATTACCGGCAGGAGAGGGACGGCCAGACGAGGTTGTGGTTGGCGAACCAGTCGTAGAGGACGGGGATAAGCGACTTCCACTGCGCGTAGCGCTCGTCCATCGCCGCCCTCGACCCGCCTCTCTCCTTCATCTCCGCTCCGCTCCGCTCCCCTCTCGCGGTCAGGTCACGCTCTCTCTTCTGCGGGAGGAGCGTGCCTCTGGGCTCCTGTCTGGCTCTCCGCGTGGTGACGCCACACTGTGCCTGGGTGCGAGTAGAGAGTCACAGGCAGGCTGGGCAGAGGAGCGGAAAGTGGAAACGGAAGCGGTACGTGGGCTGGGCCCTTTTGTGTTTGGGCTGATGGGCACAGATAATACGTTAGACTATGTGGGCTTAAGTTATTGGTCCAGGCCTTGATCTTCCGGTGGGCCTTTGGAGACCTGAAATGCGTGGTTTTGTCCAAACTAGTCAAAATGCTTGCCTAATTGTACCGCTAGATATAGTATAATTGTAATTGCTGTGTCTATTAATATAAAAAAGATTTTGTCTGTTCACCCCTCCCACCTTCAGTCTTCTCTTGTATGTGTTGATACTTAAGCCCATGTCGTACTGTCTCTCTATTTTTAATGTTCATCGTATAATTTGAGGTATGTTTGATGATATGTATCATATTTTTTAAATTCCATTGTAACGCACGAACAACTTACTAGTAACTTTAATAGCTATGATTAAAAAATTAGTTGTATTTGTAATCCACCATATCGCAAACACCCATATCTTGGGTGGGTTATTTTGAACTGTAGTTTTTGGTTTAAATTTTTAAATTCTGGCTATTTGTGAGAGGGACTACGGAGAGATACTTACGTGCAATTTTAGCCGATATAGATAAAGTCAAGACAGTGTCTACTACAATTGAGTTATAGATCCTATTTAAAAATACTCATTTAAATGATAGTTACCATAAAAAATCAAATCATAAATATAAAAGAACCCATCCTTATCATCTCTATCACTACTAGCAATTCGGTGAGCAGGTGGAGTGCGTGTATTTCATGGGCAGTGCAAATGTTGCTGGTGACCTTGTCACGGCGAATGTGCTGCTCCCTGGTTTGCATCGCCATGCAGAGCGCGGGCTGGCCGCTGGAGTCAACGCTCACCCCGATGATCTAGCCGTGCATCAGCCACTTGTACTCTTGCGACATGGCGAGAAACGCAACATGCGAGCCTCTGTTCGTACCCTATGGGCACGGTTACGAGACTCTTTTTCTCTTTTTTGTTCTTCGACACCGCTTGACTTTGATTATGTCTCTAACATTGATCACATCTTATTTCAGTTCTATTCTATCTCTATTGCGGAGATAGGAAACAACAATTGACGCTTGAATGGCCTATTTGATAACAATGGTGGTTAATTCAGTTTTGTACTTTACAGATAGGATAGGACAATTCATGGAACCCATCAAATTCCCATTCTCCTTCTCGCTCGATTCCTTGGTTCAATCTGGTAGCTGTGCTTGTACTCATTCTTACGGGGATGCCAAGCAACAACCGACGCTGGTAGTCTCAAGCAGCATTATTTCCTTTTGATTTAGACCTAAACACCATCCTCCTCCTTGTAGTTCTTTAGAACACAGTAGAGCGTCCTCTTGGTGGCGGTCAATGTGGAGTTGAGCATATGGACGAACTGCCTGGCCTGCTTATCATTCCTCCTCTGGCTGTAGCACATTCCAAGCCCCCTCGCTTGGTATTCCATGCAGTTCAAGCATGACGCTAGTTCTGTGTAGGTTCTTGATGCTAGAACCACGCTTCCATATCGTACTTCTTGGCCGTAGCATTGTTCAGGGTGTTAGCAAATAATCAAGACCTACCAAAGTTTGTAGAGATATCCATAACTTGCACGACAAGTTGTATGATAGAGTTCAGATACAAATTTACATCAAATAATTTTTTTTCTTTATTTAGTTATTCTATAGATAGGTTTGTGCATGTACTATAAATCTATTATATTATTAAAGCATAAGCTAAAGAAACCATCACATTCGCTCTCAAGTGGTAAAAATTACCACATTAATTAGAGAAAAAAGGAAAAAAATATGTACATCAATTGATGTGGGTACAAACTACAATGGTTGAGATGGATCTAGATCAGCAAAGGAAAAAAGAAGACGTTCATGATAGAATAAGAAAACCAAAGGAAAAACTTTACAAAACTGCAAAACTTTTTCTTTCTTTACTTCGGTGCAGGGGCGGATCTACGCTTCGGGCTAGGTAGGCTATAGCCCAAGACCCAACGAAATAAGTAGTGCGAAATTTTCTTATGCATATCGAAAAAAATCATAGTGTAGTGGCCTAACCTGGGACTTCGGAGCCTAGCCCGAGGTGATAGGCCAAAGCGAAATCATTCTCACGACTTCATCGCAGCCCAATTAGCCAATGAGGCATGTCTCCCACGGATGTCTTGATTTGATGTGAACTCTATACTTGAGAGCAAGTCCATAATTTCACGCCACTCCCACGCGACGTGGTCGCCGGGCGGCACCTCCAGCTCCAAGCCTCCACTACTCTAGGCTGCAACTCCTTTACTCCAACTCTCCAAGGTTCTCCATGACGGAGGAACATGGCTGCCGCACTGTTCGCCGGAGAAAGGTATGCCTCTCCTTGTCGCCTCCTCCCCTTCTAACTTCTGAGTGTGATATTCGTCACTGCTTGACCTAACTGTTATGTTTTGAAATAGTCTAGTTTAATTTTTAACTTTTACTCAAATATCATAGCACAAGACCTCACGACCAAGAATGATAGTATGACACTATCAGATAACTTAAAATGGTCAGTTTCACTTGCACATGGCTTTGCTTTGACTTTTAATTATGAAACGAGAGCCTTAATTGCCAGGTCATCATGAGGTGAGAACTGGAACTATGAGTAGGTGTCGAGCGAAGATATGTTCATATGTTGACAATGTTCTGACAACTGCTCAAAGTTTTGTGATTTCCAGTTTAGTGTTAGTGGAGGAATTGGTTGGATGTATACAACACAATGAGTCCCCTGCACAAGTAGAGGAGGGTGATCTCATTGTGGATGTAGCGTGACATCAAACTATGCCAAACTTTGGAGGGGCGTTTATATTGGCTTTTGATGAGGCCTTTTAGCTGAAAATGAATAGTAGTGACTGAAAGAAAGCGGCTTTTATAAGGAGAGGCGAGCGGTGCAAAAAGTGATGGAGAAATGCATGCGTGTGACGGGAGCGAGAGGAATGGTGTGGGTGATGCACCCGTGACTTCTTGCCTTATCTCTGGAACGAGACAGCGATGAGAGAAGTGGAGAAGCCGCTTTAAGAAGTCAGATATTTGTATTGGTTTTTAGATTTTCTAAATGGAAGCTAGAATTAAAAACAAATATCGATCGAGTACATTGGACCATTGTAAATCATGATTCCGGCTTGTTAGCCCAACGTACTCGATCGGTGGTCTCTAAGCAACCTTATTTGCGAAGCAATAGTCCTACCGTAACTGCAGTGTGGAACTAACAATAGCTAATGCAGAATCCACATTGCTGTAAACATATCTAGCTAGAACTTAAGTGCGAAATATTTCATCATAAAGATAGCTATATATCTGTCACCTAAAGAAAAAAAGGGCAGCTAGATAGCATTGAAAAACTAAGAAATGATCCTTGGCTTCATAATCCACTTTGTGAGCTATAAACTCTAGCTGGTGTTTTAGTGGAAAATATAAACCAGACCTGAAAGGTTTTTACCAGCTCATCAAGTTTGGGGAGCCTAACTTTCTCTCTGGTTTTTTGTTTTATACGAGAAGTCCATTCGAGTGGTCACTGTCTTGTATTTTCTGTTTGCGTTAATCCAGCACAGTGACCAAAAAAATGGGCATGCACACCAATGAAGTTGCCGGCATCGACGAAACTTTTGGTCCTTGTTTATGCCTTTGTTCCATTGATAGCTTGCTTACCAAATTGCCTAGCTTTAGTTAGTTGTTACACTGATTGCAGTCATCTGTAAACTGCGTTAAAGCATTGCGGCTTTCATCACAAGGAAATCGGGTTGTTGCAGGGATAAATATGTCTATGCTTCGTTTAAAACGGTTTTGCTGATGACTTTTTGTTTAAGGATATTAACTTTTGACTGAGCTATTCAATTAAAGAAAAAAAAGAAAAAAAAATAAAAACACATTAATATCTCCGTATACAATATAAAGAAAAAGAGAAAAAAGAGAAAGCAATCGTATTAAAAAACCAATGCGTTCAACACGGCCATGTCCCTGGTAGAAAGCTTTGACCCTTGGCTTCAAAGCTGAAGCCCTCTAGAAAAGAAAACAGGACTCCTCAGGACCTCAAACGGCTTTAGCCCTGACTTCTTCTAGTTTTCAGAAGCTAGAAGTTATTTGAAATATATTAGTTTCTTAATTTTGGCTTTTTACTTTTATTTTTTCCTCTTTTTCTTTATATCATCCTTATTTTCTTAATTGTTTAATTAAATAAATTAAAAAAATAATAGTTACTGCAGTGTAATTTGGGTTTTTGCTTTTGTTTTTCCTCTTTTTCTTATTTTCTTAATGGCTTTTTGCTTTTGTTTTTCCTTTTTTTTTGATATTGTCCTTATTTTCTTATTTGTTTAATTAAATAAATTTAAAAAAATAATAGTCACTGCAGTGTAATTTGGACAACAGCCGAAAGCCACGTCCATAGACCGGATGGATTAGCCAGTGTAGCCATACCACGGGTCTCTCCATAATCCCACCGTTTGCCGCTGTCCCCAAAGAAGGGCAAACGAAAGACCCACGCGTCCACCACCACCGGCGGCCTGTATTGGTCCTCGCCAAACTATTGCGACCGTACCAAACAACGGCGCGCGCTGCCGCTGCCACAACTCCGCATCAAACCAGAAACCTCCTCCGTACCACAACGCCCTCTCGCTGCTGCCCCAGCCCCAGCCCCCGCGGCCCCGCCCCGCACGGCCGCACCTGCCGCAAGACCGAACCTTTGAAAAACGAAAAAAAAAAAGGCTCGCGCGACGGCGGACACGGATAGTGTGCCGCTGCCTGCTAGTGCGCTAGTTGCCGAGCCCTTCGGCGGTTTCACCGCTCCACGCCTCCGCGATTTTTTTTTCTTTTTCAAAAAGGAATTAGGCTCGCTCCTCCTGGCTCTTGTTGGGTTTATGCTCTGCTCGGCTCGCTCCGTTCCCCACTTGTTTACTAGTCTCCGCCGAATCTTTTCCCTCCTCGCGCACCACCACCGCCACCCGCTCATCCGCCTCCGCGACTGCGCGTGTCGTGCGGTGTGTCGGGCGGAGTGCCGGCCTTGTTTTTTTTCTCCCTGGGCGATTGAGGTGTGATCATGGAGAATCCGGGGGTGGTTAATACCGGCGGTTGATCCGAGTTTTGCCGCCGGGCTTTGGAGTGGGGAGGGGGGCCGGGAGATGGGGCGGCGTGGAGGAGGAGGCGCGTGGGGTGCCTGCGGCCGTGGCTGCGCCGTCCTCGCCGCCGCTTTGGTCGTCTCCGCGCTCGTGATCCATGGAGCTGGAGGTATGTGGAATCGGTGGTGTGCTGTGTTGGTCTCTGGGAGTTTGGTGGTTTCGCGGTTTCCTGTTGGTGTAGTCTGGTCAGGATCATGCGTGTAGCTCTGAATGCTAGAGTGACTTCCTTGTGAGAATTTTGCGGTTTGAGCTGCCAAAATCCGAGCCTTAGCGTTTGTTTGGTACTGCTCTTTACATTTTGCTCTGAAACTGATCCGTAGGTTCTGCGTGGCAATTCGAGTTACCTTCGCTTGAGCCTTTGATCCTTGGAATCGGATAGTGAGGTAATGGTTAGAGGGTGTAGTTTCTGATTTGGTGGCTGTCCCGAATGTAACATCTGCTAGGATTTCAGACTCTCAGTAGATAATAGGACGCGCCCCCGAGAAACACGCTACTCTGAAGCAAAGTAAAAAGAAGGGAAAAATAAACGAAATTTAAATTCGAGACACATATGTTTCAAGTTTCTCGTGTAAGTTTCTCGGTGAGGCAGGCGGCGTCGGCGACTCTCGTCGCCTATTTGGAGACGTCGCCTCGGAGGTCCTCTTCTCGCAAAGCAGACCGAAGTTTCGATGGCACAGTCGGATGAGGATAAGGACTTGGTTGAAAGTAAGGACGGAGAAAAAGTGATGAAGCTTAGTCTTTCTAGCTTTTTTCATAGTCCTTAAGCTCTCTTTCTTGTTGTTTTATGCTTATCAGTTTTGAGGCTTTGAGTCTAAGGGTTCGTGTAACTTTTGGCTGTATATATCCTATACGTGGATATAGAGGCCGGATTTATATCCTTTATCTAAAAAAATATGTTTCAAGTTTCTATACCTAGAAGTTAGGCAGGAGCGAGTTGTGCCCGATTTGTTGGGTATCTCTTTAATTTGTTTTGATAATATAATAGTTGCACTGCATATGGCATTGTTGGAGATTAATATATTCACGGAAGGGCATAAGCGTAAGACTGAAAAGATGAGGAATTTGGATGAATGTAGTAGCTTACGATGGTGGCAATAACTGCGGAGGAAGCTCAATTGCTTCATGGTTTGGCCGTTCACTATGATATGAGGAGGAATTTGGCATTTAAGGAAGTAGGCATATCAGTATACGAGGGGCAAGAAAAGAGGGCTTTCATTTATTTACATATAAAGTGAGAATGTTCAGTTCTAATCAGATTAGTGTTGCGCACTAACAAAAATATAATGATCATGCATGTGGCTAATTATTTGACTCATCATATTTTTCGTTAGCACTCTGTTGTTGTTGTTGTTGTTTTTGAACTACTACATACTGGTCAGATTACATTCTCTGTACGTTCTTCACCATTTTCTTTGATGGTAAAAATGATGGGAAAATATTGCACTGCTTAATTTATAGTTTGTTTCACTTCAAAACACAACCAAGTTTCTTGTGTACAATGATGACGAGAGTTTTGGCTTTGCAAGTTTGCATGATAATAAATAATTGAATGTTCTGTTTCATACTTTGTTTTCAAAGGTCTGAAGCATTCTCATGCACCTGCCTTTGCTCGTAAAGTTCTTCTATCCATAACAAGTGGGCATCAACAAAATAACTTGGATAATATACTTCATCCATCACAATTACAAGCTCCAAGACTCCAAAGCTTAGGTCTGTAACTAAACATGCCTATAGTCCAATGATTTGGAATTTTCGTTTTTGTATGTCATGATGTGTATTTCTAAACTAAGGCTCTATTCTTTTCAGTTTCTAAAAGCTGCTTTTTGGTTTTTTTACAGTAACTAGTTTTTATACGGAGTATCTTTTTAAGATATGATCTACTAGTTAATTGTAGTATATACTGTACCGACTTCATTTATATTGACAAAAACTGTACGTGAATTTTTGTTACTCTGTAATCTCTCACATGAACAGCTTAAAAATCACAAACTGCAGCTAAAAGTCATAAGTTTCAGCCAAAAAGAACAGACCCTAAATGCAATTAACTATTTCTTTGCTAGGACTAACTTCAAAACCATCTGCACCAACTAGCACACATGTTAACAAACAGCGGGATCGATATGCACTGTGCCTAATGATCAAACCTGAAGGTACTTTTCATAACTATGATTTATTTTAGGTTTTCTTCAAATCCTATGTTGAGCCTACTTTTTTTTAATAATGCTGCCGATTTTTTTGCCTGGAAATGGTTTATACTCTCCTAATGGGTTGCCTTCCACAGATGAAGCTATGTCACTGTCTAAGCAAGTAGTGCTGCCTACAATGCAACCTAGTGCTCCGCCTGATCATTTTTATCAGTCACCGAACATAGGATTATCCCCATCTATAAAGTGTCGAGGGCCAATTGTTCGTCAGCATTATGCTGCACACTATCTGCCTCTATGTAACTGTAAAATCTAGTTTGGAATGACTGTAACCCTTTTGCTATACCTGTAGGCTTGCCTCCATCAAAAGGAAAAGGACAAGGAAATCATGCATATGCTCCACATCATCGTCATCATTATCATTCACCTTTGTATTCTCCAGGTCAGTTGTTCTTTGTCTGAACATGTGTTGCAATTTGCTCTTTGTTCTTTCTTTACATTATGTCATTTGTTCTAGTTCCTACAAAGGTTCCAGCCCCTAAGAACAGGTCCAAATATTCACCACCTCGTTTTTCCGAAGGTACTAATCTGTTAAGAGTTTGATTGGGCTCAAGCATGCATGCTGACAACCTTGAGAGTTGAGACATCATGGCATTGAATAGGACACAGACAGTTCAGCACAGTAATGCAAGAATTGTCCCTGGTATACTTGATTGACAGTTCAATATTTAGTCCACAAACATTGATTGAGACTGGTCCTTATTTTAAACATGCAAAGAATCCTGCCCTGCCACAGGCATTTGAATATATGTGAAATTAGTCATGCAGGTCCTCAAGTTTTAATCCTCCATTCAATTTGTCAAAATGTTAAAAGAAACTTTTTTTCTGTTTATGTTAACTACAATAGGGCCAGAAGTAATCTAGCTTTTTGTGGCTTTAGTATGAATGTAACTACATAATATTATAATCTTTTTTCGGTATAATTATGCCTGTGCAGAACCTGCTCTAGCGCCTGTGCATCCACCTGACAGTCCTGCATTTAAAAAGCCCAAGGCTTTGGCACCAGCACCAGCACCAAGTCAATCACTGCCGCTTCCACCTCCAAATTCATGTATGATAAGGATACTATTTGTACCATGGAATTCCTTAATTCAAATGTCCTCTACATTCAAATTAAGTCAGCTACTCAGCGGATACTTTTTGAGTAGAGATCACTTAGTTGTGGTTTTTTTTTCGAATGGGAACACTTAGTTGTGGTTCATTCATGTTCTTTTCTGTTTTGCTAGACTGCACGCCATTATCTTGTCAAGATTCTCTGACCAATAGTCCTCCAGGAACATGTCTCTGTGTGTTGCCAATAAAAGTTGAGCTTCGTTTAGGTATAGCGTTGTACACGTTCTTTACATTGGTCTCAGAACTGGCACAAGAAATTTCATCTGGAGTGCTCATGAAACAAAGCCAAGTTCGTGTTATGGGAGCAAATGCTGCAACGGAGGACCCTGAGAAGACAGTTGTCCTTATTGATCTTGTGCCACTGGGAGGAAAATTTGACAATACAACAGCACTCTTAGTATTTCAAAGGTTTTGGCACAAGCAGGTCATCATAAACCCTATGTATTTTGGAAACTATGATGTGCTATATGTTCTTTACCCAGGTGAGAGTTCTTCGTAACTCATATTGTGGTGTTCCACTCGATATCGGTTTCTTTATGTTAACCTCTTCCTATCTAAATTGTTGTTATTTTCAACATTTGACTTGATCCTTAAATCGTTCTGTTTATTATTCAGATCTATAGTTCATTTGCTGCTCGTTTTTTTTCTCGAAACCCAAACATGGTCATAGTATACTTTGTTTCATTTACTCATGCAGGTCTTCCTTCACCGCCACCAACAGCTCCTGGAAGTATGAACAATGGCCTTAGCAATGTAAATGATCCAAGGTTACGTCCACTTGCTGTTGATGTGGGAAACCGCAGAGAAAGAAAAGGCAGGGGCATAATTGTCATAATTGTTCTATCAAGTGTCTTCGCTTTCATTTTATGTGCTGGTGCTGCACTGGTGATTTATTTCAAGCTTAGAAACCGTAATCATTTAACTGAAGCCTCACTTACACCAGCAAAGCCTGCAGGTAGCAAGACATTCTGTTTATGGATTATTCTTATTTTTATCTTTCCATGTGACACATTGAAAAAACTAGCGAAATGCAGCATGGTGAATCTCGTTTTTGTTCAAAGCATAAGGTGCCCGTTTTTCTGGTGAAAACAGATTCTATTGTGTCTATATATGTATATGTTAGAGAACAACAGGATTGATTGATCATCCTTTCCATGCCTATATACATTCTGAGGCCTTGATATGATTGTTTGTACATGTAATTAGCAGACTAGTTTGCTTAAGATGATTGTTCTGTTTTAGCTTTCAAGAGCTGAGAAGTCTTGTTTCATGTTTCTGTTGCTATCTTGTCAAAAAAAAACCTGTAAAAAATGTCTGTTGCTGAAAAGGAATGTTTTTATGAAAGAATATGGGTTTTGTTTCGGGCTTCACTGGTGATAGTACTTGGAACAGCTTTGAGCAAAATCTGAGAGGGTTACAGACTTACAGCTACAAAAAATAACTTTAGACATTGATTCTCTTTCTATTTTTTTCAATCAATGCTTGCATTGAAAATGCAGGTCTTGGTTCTGTTGTGGTCGGGAGCAGGCTAGGAAGCAGACCTATTTCAGCATCACTGTCCTTCAGCTCAAGCATAGTGACATATAAAGGATCGGCAAAAACATTTAGCTTGGTTGAGATGCAGAGAGCTACACAGAGATTTGACGAGTCCAGAATAATTGGTGAGGGTGGTTTTGGACGTGTTTATCAAGGTAACCTTGAGAATGAAGAACGGGTTGCTGTCAAAATTCTTAAGCGGGATGACCAGCAGGGAACCCGGGAATTTTTGGCTGAGGTTGAGATGCTTAGCCGATTGCATCACAGGAATTTGGTTAAGTTGATAGGTATATGCACAGAGGATCATATCCGATGTTTGGTATATGAGCTTGTTCCTAATGGAAGTGTGGAATCTCACTTGCATGGTAAGACCGTTCATTTTGTGACTAGACCTTCAGTTCCTAAGACGTTCTTCATTTTGTCATCAAAACGTCAGTGCCGTTCCTTTTAGTATGTTTTTCTTGGAGGGAGATGCATTAGATGAACCAGGCAGTTTATTGGCAAGAAAATACACAGATCTTTTCTATAGTGCTGTACAGTTGTTAATTTGTTATAATGGAGCTGCACAATGAACACTGACGTGCTAAGACATGAAATAATCGTACTGGTTTCCCGTTACATTGTGTTGATACTTGATACCAACAAAATACAGACCTGTCTTTTCAAATTCTTGGTATGTTTCATGGGTTTAATAATATATATCTCCTGTTCTCTCAATTAGCAAGCGTGGATACTATGGATGTGTGAACTTCTAAAAATATTTTTTTAATGATTCCAAGCAGGATCAGATAAGAAAACTGCTCCACTTGATTGGGATGCTAGGCTTAAAATTGCGCTTGGTGCAGCACGTGCTCTTGCTTATTTGCATGAAGATTCAAGTCCTCGTGTCATACATCGTGACTTCAAGTCAAGTAACATTTTGTTGGAACATGACTTCACCCCCAAGGTGTCAGACTTTGGCCTAGCAAGAACAGCTCTGGGCGAGGGGAACGAGCATATTTCAACTCGTGTTATGGGAACTTTCGGGTAAGTTGGATCTAAACTTATTCTCCTCTTTTCATAGTTGATTAATTATCCTCGAGACCTCGACGTAATGTAAGCTCATGATGTATTCTTGTTAGGTATGTTGCTCCTGAATATGCAATGACGGGGCATCTTTTAGTAAAGAGTGATGTGTACAGCTACGGTGTTGTCCTTCTGGAGCTTCTTACAGGAAGGAAACCAGTAGATATGTCAAGACCTCCAGGGCAAGAAAACTTAGTTGCATGGGCTCGTCCTCTTCTAACAAGCAGGGATGGTTTGGAAACAATCATAGATCCATCACTTGGATGTAGCATCCCATTTGACAGCACTGCAAAAGTAGCAGCAATTGCTTCTATGTGCGTTCAGCCTGAGGTGGATCAGCGCCCATTTATGGGGGAAGTTGTTCAAGCTCTAAAGTTGGTATGCAAGGAAGGCAGTGAGTTCAATGAATCAAGAAGTTTCAGCCAGGATTTGCATATCCAGGATGCTGATATTATAAGTAGAGCAAGTCTGGATATGGACGTCGACCCAGTGCCATCTGCCGAGATATTCACTGCATCGGCACGTTATGATACTCTGGATTCCTCTGGTTCTTTTCGACGATATTCAAGTTCAGGTCCTCTGAGGGTTGGTAGAACTGGACATAATAGGGAGAAAGGCTTATCAACAGGTAGCTCAAGTGAACACGGTGGTCTACAAATATTTAGGATAGATTCAGAGTAGTCAACTTGCAGGCATGTTTTGATGAGGAACTGCACATTGGCTTATTTTGTGCAAGCCGGATTTCATATTTATTGTGAATATATATGAGAAATGGTGAAAGATGTAAAAAGCAGTATACCAGTTTCAGGGCATGTTCTTTTCGGTTGCGGCTTATGGCTTTTGGCTGAAATTTTTGAATTTTGGCTATTTACGGTACAGATTACGGAGATACAGATACTCACTTGCGATTTTGGCTGGTACAGATACTGGGCTTTTAACGTGTAGATCTTTTAACTTGTAGACCCCGTCTTGAGAAAATACTCCGTTTGAAAGTTAGATATTGTAGCAAAAGCCAAAAGCCGTCAGCTTCGGAGGAAAAAGAACAGGCCCTCAGCTTGGACTGGGAGTAGGGTGCTAGGCATGGCAGAACTTAACATTGTTATGCTTACGCTCTAACTAACTGCATCTGGGGAGCAGAGACATGAGAACTTTACATATTTTTTTGTACAGTGCTAGAATAGTATAAAAGCTGGTTCTTCAATTGTAAATTTCCATGAAACCTCCTGATCTCCTTTGTTGTGGTCTAGCTTTAGGTGGCGAAGGTTGTGGGTGAGACTGGCTGTACCAACGACCTAAGGGTTTACACTTGTCGTTTTTGCATAAGCCTCTTGTTTATTGAAATTGTGCTGAAGTCCTGAACATGTGTGGCCGTCCAATCTTGTGCAAGGTGCCGATCCAGCCGTTTGCCCACCCCTAACCTTAGCCCCTCCTATTCCTCTTACCCCTTTCCCTACTGCCGCTTCCTTCGCTTTGACATTGCTACCGCCGTCACTCTAGCCCTTAGTCCTCCTCTCCCCTCTCTCACCTCCCCGTTTCCTCCTCCCACCGCTCCCTCCTCTCGCTTTCCTTTCTTTTGTCGCTGTCCTCGAGCGACCACTCAACCGACCCTAGCTTGCCCTAAGATGAAATGATTTCCATAGAGTTATCCATCTAAGATTAGATTAAAATCATGTAGAACACAAGTAAACACATGCATATGACTTACTTTCACGGAAGCTATCCTACATAGAACACATCTAAGTAGACGAGATCAAGATCATGTACAACACGAGTAAACACAAGTAAGAAGATGAGATCATGTAGAACACAAGTAAGCCCTAATCTCAATGGATGTTTGTTTAATCGGCTGGGTTATCGACTGGGGTATGTGGGGAATTTACTTACACCACCTACGGTTAACTTGAAATATAAAACGAACCATTGGAAGAAAATCTTTTAACCTTCTACCATTCTGCTAGAGTTCTAATTTAGCCTTAAAAATAGCTCGAGAGAGTGCCACATCATTTGATATTAGTTTTAATTTGGTCCTTTCCAGAGGTGGAACCAGAACAAAAATGATCGGAGTTCATCACTTCACATACATATAACTACAAGTATGATTTTTAAGCAACATTGCACTAGATAGTAATATGTTCAATAAATTTTAGCTTCATTAATTCAACATAACTAATGGAAATATACAATGATAAAGAACCGTCCATCAAAGTGCTTATCAAATTATGAGTTTGTCACTGAATGCTACACAATAGTGATATTTTCCCTTTGCCCATAATTTGATAATTGCAAGCTGGAAATTTGTGTATCAACTCGTCAAAAACTCTAATCCAAAGCTTGTCAGATCACAGACGGGTACATGGTCATATGAATTGAAACACCTCACTTTTGCCTCCCATTTGCCACTAAGGTATTCCAAAAACCATAATTGAAACCATAACCCTACAATTTGAGAAAAATTCAACAAATGATGATCAAATTGAATCCCTAAACCACAAATTTAGTTGCTATGCTTGAAATAAATCAAGAATATTGAAAGGAACTAGAAATACCTAGTAGAAAGAAATCAAAAGTGTAGAGCTTGCCAATTCGACTTGAGCAGGCGTCGCCAGCCGGCTCAGCGAACAACGGCAAGGGCAATGTGGCGGTAGGTGAGAACGGTGGAAGAATACTTCAGCAAGATAGCTGTTGGCGATCGGTGGCTGGGTGATAGGTCATGCGGCGTCCAACATCGCTTCTTCTTTGTTCTCTCGATGCGCAACAATGAGAGACATGAGCTATTTCGGTGATCTATGGATGTCGCTGATGTGGGGAGAGGTGTCCGATCTTCATAACGTAAAATCATGGATAACTAGCCTGTGCAACCTATCAATTGATGCGGTCAACCACGGTCTCTATATGGTAACCTGCAGCACTCAAATTACTCAACCACACGCTATGGCCTTCGTCTGCTTGTTATCGTAGAGCAGATACGTTCAAGCAATCCTAAAGAGTCACAACAACAATAGAGTTGCAACTCGAAAATAACATCCAGTCCCAATTATTGGTGGAAATAGCTCACACACACAAAGAGAAACACATATTTTTACTAATATTCTCAACCATCAGCTTATGTGACATATAGAGGGGCGCACCCTCATATTTATAGTCTTCTAAGGTCGGTTTGTTACAGTAATGGTGCCATATGCGATGACCTCTTCGTATTGATGTTTTGTGGCTACATGATCTTTTGTGGTTATATTGGCATATGCGCTTATATCACATTTATGATAATCTTCTATAGCTACATGATCTTCTATGGCTATGATGACATATACGCTTACATCACATTCATGATAATCTTCTGTAGCTACATGATCTTCTGTGGCTAGCTGTCGGAACCCGGAGCAATGACACCTGGATCCTCTGTGTAAATCGCACTAGTCCAGGATCAGCTAGTGCACACAGCGTACAACAAAGATAAATATCAACCATAATGACATTTATTAACCGAATATGGGCATGAATGCCAAAGTTTACATCAACGGCACATAAGCCAAAATTAAGTAATAAGCGGAAGAAAAAAAAGCGGGCGGAAGAAGCCCATCGAGCACGCCCCACAGCAAACGATGAAGACGCGACCTATTCGTCCGGATCTTCACCGTAGTTGACGTCTTCCTTCTACGTGTGGAAAAAGCAACGTGAGTACAAACTTGTACTCGCAAATCACCCGGAAAATGCAACATAATGATAAAGGCTTCAATGGAAGGCTTATAGGGTTAGTTTGCATAAAACAGCATTTAAGAAATATAATAATAGATTGAAATTGCTGAATTTAATACAGTAGATAAAACAATACTTGTAATTGAAAATAATACCGTCAGTGTCAGCTCCGACCAAACACCAACCTATCCATGGGCATCCCACCCGGACCATCTTTTCCAAAAGCTCACGTATGAATTCCATCCATCCACACGCTTTCACTGCGCAACTCTGATGAATTTCATCCATTCACCAGATTTCAATCTCTCACAGATTCCATCCATCCACAAGGTTTTCATCTCTCGTGGATTCCATCCATCCACAAGGTTTTCAAAAATATTTTTGAAAAACAAAGTCTAATCCATGAAAAACTTTTACTCAGCATGCCCATGACCGTGGGCACGACTATCCAAGATAGATTATACACTCTGCAGAGGTTGTACAGCTTTACCCACAAGACACGATCATCCCTTTGTACCACTAGATTACACACTTCCTTAGGTGTGCGATGGGGAGTCGTGACAAGGCCTTTACAATGCAAAGCCTTCAACCTGGTCGAGCCAACTCTAAGGTTTCACCCCAGTAAGGAATCCACTGGCAGGACCCCTCTTGAGCCTAGACGAGACTTCTCATGGCTTAACCACGCTCGCCCAAGTGAGACTTCACATGGTACCAACCACGCACTTTCAACCTACAACTCGGCTCAGGTTGGGACTTCACAAATTATTCAGCTAGGGCTGTCCCATACCAGCCATGTGGTAGTACGATTAGGGCTTTGCAACAGTAGCTCACAGACCGGTCCTTAATCTGACTTAGGCCCAACCACATACCCCCGTGCACGACAATCAACCACTGCGGCTCTAACCAACAGGGCATGCCTGCACCCACCACTCTAACCAAATGCCCAAGTCTAAACCAGATTTATATTTTTTTTCAAAATATTTCATAAACTTCCTTGACTCACCAAAGTCAAGAGCATATCATTTTATGTAAACAGGGCCATCATTTTATGTGAAAGATATCCCAAAACAAATATTATATCTAAGCGGTCTAAGCATTTGATATAAATTCCTCTAGCCAACACTAATGTATTAACTAGAGTTTGAATCTAGGGTGACAAGGTGCTGAGGAATTCAAATTCAATGGAGGAATTAACAAGTAGGCATTAACTATATTTGAAACAGAATTGAAATACGTTGAATAAAAATATGCATGCAATATAATTTAAATCAACATAATTTTATTTTGAAAACTGGGATCAACATGATCAAGGAGGGTGACTTGCCTTGCTCTTCAACTTGGTTCAAACCTTCGTCGTCGAAATTTTCCCGAATCGTCGAAATCTACACGTGAAAATAACCCACCAAATTCAAATAAATTCAAATTAAATTCAAAAAATTCAAAAATTCAAATTGAGGCTATGAATGGGTAGAGGGGAATTTTTGATGAATTTAGAAATTTGAATGGGCCAAATCGGAGCTAGAACGAAGAAGAACGGGCTCCAGAAAGTTTGAAATGACAGAAAATGGAAAAAGAGGAATTTCTGGAATTATTTTTCTACTGAAAAGAGATTTATGACGTCAGCCTTGCGTCATCCAGGGAATTTCTTTTTGGGCTGAATTACTTTTGAATGGGAAAATGGGTTTAATGCGCCAGCTGACGTCAGCCCTGGGGTAAACCCCACTGACATACGGGCCCAGGTCCATGGACCGAGCCTACGGACCACCAGGGGCGCTGAGGTGGCAGGTTGTGCTGACCGGGCGAGGGAGGGCCGACGCGGCGCTGGCGTGGCGCCATGTCAACCGCCACGCAAGCACGCGTAGCCGACGTGGACAGGCCGGCGAGAGGGTGCTCGGGGCGGCGTGCTCGCCGCGCTCCGGCGGCGCGGCCGGCGGCGAGGCGCGGAGGAGAGAGCTGCGGAGTCCGGGAGGGCACGAGCCTTACTGGGGATGGCCGGAAATGGCCGACGGCGAGTACCAAGCGGCGACGGCGCTCGGGTCTAGGCGGCGGGACTCTCCGGCGGGAGGGGCGGCCGAGGAGCGGAGGGGTTGGGGTGACGCGGTCGAGCCGGGGGTGGCGTCGGCCGGGAGGGAGGAGGCTTGGGCCGGCGGCGATTTCTCGCCGAAGCCCGACGCGGCGGCGGAGGTGGTGGTGCACGGCGCGGGGGCTCTAGAGCGGCGGAGAGGGGGAGGGATGGCGGGGAAGGTAGTGCGGAGGATGGGGGAGCTCGGGGAGGGCTTAAATAGGCGCGGGGAGGGGTGAGGCGAGGGGAATTCGTCGCCGGAGTGGGGAAGGTGGTGGCGGCGGTTTCGGGAAATTGGGGCGCGGAGTGGGGAGGTGGGGCAACGGCGCGAGAGCGACGGGAAGGGGCGCGTGGCGGCAACGTGCGCGGAAGGGAGGAGGGGCGCCGGGTAGGGCGGAGTGGCGGGCGCGGCTCGGCAGCAGCGCCGAGGAGAAGGAGGCGGCGCGCGGGAAGACGGCCGACAGTGGGCCCACGCGCAGCGAGAGGGGCGAGAGGAGGCGCCGTCGGTTGGGGTCCGCGGGCGGCGAGAGGCGGAGAGGAGGAGTAGGCTGGGTGGGCTGGGAGGAAGAGAGAGAGGGAGAGGCGAGTGGCCGACGGTGGGACCAGCGGCCAGCGGGAGTGGGAGAGAGGAGCGGGCTCGGTGGTGGGATTGCGCCACGGGGAAGAGGCGTCGGGTGGCCGAGGATGGAGCGCGGGTGGATGGTTGATCGGGCGGCCACGTGGCGAAAGCGGAGGAGGGGTAGGCGGGATGGGGGCAACGGCCGGATGGGTGGCGACGTGGGCGGTCATCTGGCCGTCCACGTGGCGGCCGGAGGGGGAGGAGGGGAGATTATTTCCTTTTCTGATTTTTGGGTTTTTTCAGAAAAGCACAGAAATTCCAATAAGCCTCAGAAAAAAATATTAAATTAACTCAAAAAATTCCAGACAAATTCAGAGATCCTCCTGGAGACATTTGGAACTTAATAAAAATATTTCCAATTAATGTTGGTATTTAATTTTTATAATTTAAAATACTTTTAATTTCAAAATATATTTTTAAACTCCAGAAAATCCAGGAAACCGAATAAAATCCAAATAAATCCAAATATTTAATTTGACATAGAATTTTATGTAAAATCAACATATCATATTATTTAATAATAATTTTTAGGTTTTTCTGAAAATGCTTTTCAAATCCAGCTTTTTCAAAAACAGAAATTCAGGGCAAATCCAAATTTAAAATCTAGGCACAAAAATACTTATTTTAATTTTATTTTAGTTTAATTTTTTTATTTATTTAATAATTTTTTTAATTAGCAAAAATTTGGGATGTTACACTAGCTTCCTATATCTCCAACGCTTCTTTTCCATCCATTACCTTTTCCTCGAATCTAAGGACACATAAAATGAAAGCATTATATAGCGATCAATTCTCATGAGGATAAATGTAGTTGCTAAGGAAAAGATTCAGCTCTTGTCGCATTTGTCTTGCCCTTGTCATTGGTTAAATTGGAGCTTATATATTTTGTTCAATATAATATTTGAAGTAAATGATGTAGTGTGCTTGCTAATGATATCCCTATCAGTCTGTTGACTGTTGTGTGCCTCCTACCCTTGACGCTGGCCCATGGCCATCCAACCCATATTGGCCATGTGCTTGCTTAGGTCGATTCTATGGCCTTGGGCATCACTACCCTAGACATCTAATTGTTTTGCCTCAGTTGGGCTAAATGTTTTGGGACCGGTGTCACCAAGGTTGGGCTACAGGGTTCACACACTATGCACACATGAGCTATATCATGGAAAACTAGATCTGGGCCTGGTGTCCTGTACACCCCGGTGGGCCAATGTGGATTCGCCCCTGGTCCTTATAGTTTTCATCAAGCCTATGCGTGCCTTTCCATTCAAGTCAATATATTTGGGTGAACTAGTTGTTGCATACAACTCAATATAGTATCATAACCAAAATGTTCTGAGTTCAAGATCTGAACAACGCAAATATTAAAAAAATTACGACCTACTTCGGGCCTGTTCTTTTTTATTTTGGCTTATAGTTGTGGCTTGTAACATTTGGGCTGTTCGTGAGAGAGAGTACGGAGTAACAGAAACTCTGCTGAGGCCTTGGCTGATATAAATGAAGTCGTTATAGTGTGTACTTTAATCAATTTATAGATCTCATCTTAAAAAGACACTCTGTTAAAACTAATTACCATAGAAAAACCGAAAAACGGCTTTTAGAAAGCTATAAAGAAAGAGGCCCTTTGAGTGCGCGTTTTAGATCTGGTCAAGCTTAGACATGAAGCTAAGCTTTTGGATGCACTGGTTATGCATGCAACTCAATACATTCAAACTTCTTGTGACCATATCAAAATTGCATAATCATTATCGGTGGTTTCAGATCTCAATAATTTGCCGCTCTGATCGCTTTTGGACTAACTTTCGAGGGCAAGGATCTAAAATTCTTGTTTCAAGTTCTTAGTCCTACGTGAATCATCGGTGCAAGGTTAGACCAATGATAAAATTTGTGCTAAATACGTATTTTCTCATTCTAACTATGGTCAACCGTTGGACCAATAGCAAATGACCATTATGCCTTTCCAGCAAAATTTGGAAAAATGAAGAAAATTTTCCTAGGCATTTCTTCGAGTATATGTTGTACATTGGAAGAAAGAAGCCTTCGACACTACCCAGTATGTAATCAGTCTGATTCGAGCATGTAAAAACTGTAAAGCATCGAAGGATTAGCTAGCAAAGTACTGACCAAGCAACACACTTAAAACCCTAGCAAAGTACTGACCAAGCAACACACTTAACAAAACCCAACATCGACAACTCCATCACTTGTGCAGCGTGTTCTAGGAGTGAACCCAACAACACGTAGAACAACATTTGTATCGCCGTTGCCTTGCCAAGCCTTCACACCAGTTACCAGCTCCTTTCTCTCATCAAGGACATCAACTCGTCGTGATAGCACAACATGTCAATAGCTTGTAACAATCACGGTCTTATACTTAGAATCCAGCATCAACATAATCTCTTCGTAAATATCCCCCTTGTGACAACCACATACGCAGGTAAGGAGTAGGAACTCAAATCCGCGTATATCTTTCTATCCACGAACGAACCACAAGCCAATATGACACTACCACATTAAATTGTTGGAAATGCATTTCATGTTGCATGAGGTCAAAATACTCTTGTCGACCATCGTTCATATGGGAACAAAGCAAAAGAAATCAATCACATCCATCCGATGCTGAATACAACTTTCGGGAACAAACCATACAAAAATATAGTGGGGGCTAGCAGTATTCATCTTGTAGATGCCATCGCCTACATGGTTACACCCAAACTGTAGGGGCTCCAGCATCAAATCATTTTACATGACAAAGAAAATCAGCAATCAACGGAGGAGATGAACAAAAATAAAGAATGCACTGAACAAATATGAAGTGCAAAAGACAAAGAAGAATCAAGCCAATAAAGCAAGGTGAGGAAAGATAGACATCATTCAAAGGACTAAAACACCTAGTGTACATGTCTGCACATTTGTTAGGTTGCTGAAGGAGCTTCCTTTTCTTCGGCTACAACCGGAGCATCTTGTTCTTCAGCTATAACTGGAGAAGCTTCCTTTTCTTCGGCTACAACCGGAGCATCTTGTTCTTCAGCTATAACTGGAGAAGCTTCCTTTTCTTCGGCTACAACCGGAGCATCTTGTTCTTCAGCTATAACTGGAGAAGCTTCCTTTTCTTTGTCTAGAGCTACAGCTGCTGAGAGCCAGTCCGAAGCTGGACCTCCAAATTCAGGCTCCACAAGCCCATGTACATTCAGAGGAGTGACGGATATCTGTAGGTTAAGGGGGGAAACACTTAGCCACTCGAGAGAACACACACACACACACACAGAGAGAGAGAGAGAGAGAGAGAGAGAGAGAGAGAGAGAGAGAGAGAGAGCTCACAAATCCATTCTCCAAAGCTCTCAAATCGATATTCTTGTCTAAACCTTCATGCTGCTTCTCGATGAACTGCATTTTGATGTAACCAAATAAGAAAAGGATGCTCAGAAAGCTTTGATGGTGTCCATATGTCCCTGAAAACATGCTCAGAAATATGTTCTCACTGCTAAAAAACAATCAACACTAAAATGGCCCCAGGCTATTCACAATCTCCAGATGACCATGTGTACCTAGTGTGGTACTGCTTAAAAGTTCTTTTTTTTTTGGTACACGATCAAAGAAGTGGAACGATGTGTTTTGTGCTATATCAAAGCTCTGGAAAATATATTTACCTCAGCACGGAAAAACTTCTTTACTACTTCTCGAGCCTCTGGTCTCCCTGCAGCTGCAACAGACTCAACTTCAACTGTATTCCGCTGAGCATTAATTCTGCGTGCAGCTCCCTGAAGATGAAAGGAAAATGCCAATTTGAGAATGTGCTAATGAGGACATAACAAACTCATATGACATAACAGCATGGCTTCATACTGCTGCAGACGCATCCTTCCCAAGCTGGGCGAGCTGAATACCAAGGCTTTGATGCATGCCCATGAAGTGAGAAGCAGATGAAGGTCTGCTTGTCGACACAGCTTGCCAACTTTGAGCAGGACTGTATATGCTTTTCTTGGTCAACTTGAAACCCTGACATCGGGAGAGAGATACATTAAAAAAAAGGCAATTATATATGTGTAAAAAAAGAACCAAAACTATATGAGTGCTATAGATCTTTTTTTCCACCACAGTTGTTGAAAAGAACGCAAGTTAACACAAGATATCAAAGTGAACTGATTTCACCAGTGTCAAGATCTAAACAAATATCATTGTTCCTGCAATTAATACAGTTGGTTTGCTGTACAGATAATGGCATGACCTTACAATCAGTATATACTTCATGAAGAAAGCTTGATGCATATTGTTGCAGTTGCGGCTAGGTAATACCAACATGACTAAGCATTCTGTACAGATCAACGAAGTCCAAGTCATGAACTCATGGTGCAGAAAAGAAACACCCATTTGGCCATTGCGAAGTTAAAAAAATGCATGATATGTTACAGAGTATTTGGAAAAGAAGATAAATTGATCCAGTGGCCAGTGCTTTGCAAACGAGCAGGATGCAGCATAACGAAAACAACTGTTTTTTATGATTTATACTAACGGATGAAATCAAAGGCAAGCTAACATATGACCATGGTATTTGAGGAAGTTCAAAGTCAAGAATCAGATAAACAGATCACAGATACACATTACTATGTTATGATACAGTAAGCCAATAGCAGAAGAGACATAACCAGTGGTGACACACACGATAGCTTGTTTTTTTTAAAAAAAATAAAGTTCTGTTGTCAAAACAAGGTAGCTTCAGTGTAGTTTATTGTATTCTTAACCATGCAATCATCAGTGAGGTGCAGGCAGCAGATGCGTATTCTTAACCATCCAGTCATCAGTGAGGTGCAGGCAGCAGATGCCTTCAGATGGCTAAACACTGTCAAAACCTTGCTCTCTGACAACATAGCAAACAGCTAAGAATATCGTTTTCTTTGCCCTTATGACAAACCTCTCAAGGAAATCAAAATAGTATATGATGCTCTTAAATTGAGCATTATATGTACTGCTCTAGCCCATAGCAACAGCATGGTCCAGTATGCTTGTCACTAAATGTCAAAGTGGACAACAAGTAAAAGGAGTTCATGTACTTCTACAGCTATGGTGCTTTTTTTTTTTTTGCCCTAAAATGCAGTTATGATTCACTATTCAGAGTTCCATTCACAAAATAACCTTATTTGCAATCGGTGAGCTTGGAACTCCAATATTCAGCAGGCACCCTCTGAGGAAAGTTCCTTTCTCAATATCTGCCAAGGCAGAATGTATCAATGGCAAACACACCTCAGCTGCATCCTTGAAGTCGCTGTCTTTGGTTTCATCCTTCTTCCTAGTTGCAGATATCCATCGCATATGGTTAGCTCGTGTTATTGTGTGAACCATGATGGAGCAAATTTGAAGTACAGTTTTAACATGATCACACGCATACCCACCAATTCAATGAGATTGCAATTGAAGGTACCCCATACATTAAGGCCTCCCTTGCAGCAGCAATGGCAGAAGAGTGGAACCTACACAAATTTGCAATAAATTACACAACAAAATAGAAAATAGACTATAAATGGGCCACTTCTGAAACAAGAGCATACATCTCATAACCGCAATTTGGCCCTACATTGATACCACTGATCACCTGCAAACCAAATGAAATCATCCTCAATGATAGCAAGGTTAGGAAATCGGAAATCCATTTCCTAAACATAGCTAACAATCACAATACCAAAGCAGGTGTCGACCAAGAAAACAGCCTCCCAGATAATGCCAATGAGACACAATCCACCGGTGTCCCTACATTAACAGTCATCAAAATCAGCAAAGACAAAAACTCTAACAATAGTCAATAGCTGAGGAATAGTATGATCCAAATGGTGCACAGATGGATGAAGAACCCTCACCGGATATCTCGAAAGCTTTCGCCCCTGTGAACTCCACGGATGTCGCCGCAACTGCCTCGCGGATGGTAATGGAGTGACCGCAGACAGGCTTGTCCCTTCAAATCAAGAAAAGATTATAAGTTAGTTGTTTTTATCACCACAGGTGGAATGGATTAGTTATTTACTAGAGTTCACAACAAATCCAGCCAAAACGAAGAATCTTCTGGGTTCAAAGAGAGAGAAAAATGCAATGAGAGATCAAGAATTCGGGTGTTGGGATTGGGAGACGTACGATTCGGGGCCGCATACGTAGACGTCGCAGCGGCCGCCGGCAACGAGGGCATCGACGAGAGCAGTGAGACCCGGCGACCGGATCCCGCTGGCGCAGGTCACAAGTACGGCAGGCTTCGCCAGCGATTCATCAGCCGCCAGAGCACCCGCAACCTCCGCCTCCGGGCCCGATGTCTCGGCGGCGGTGGCGCCGGCGTCCTCGGCCGGAGGGCGGCGGGCTGCAAGTACGGACTGGAGGTTTGATACGAGCGCGTACGGGAGGGGATTGGGCCTCGGGGCGTCGTCGCCAGAGCTCGCGGCCATCGGCTTCGCCGGAGAGGTGGACGGGTGTTGGGGAGAGAGAGAGAGGAGAGATGTACGAAGGAAAGAAAGCGAAATGGAGGGGAGGAAAATGGACTGAAATGGGCTGGGCGCGCATAGTTTATTGATTTCCAGGCCGGGCCCGCTTGTTGTCGTCATTCGGGTAATTAATCGCCCATTTTGACACGTAATCCACATCCACGCTCTCTAATATCAGGTAATGGTCCTCCTATGGTGGCACCCTATAAATTTGGAACTTTTAGTGAAACTAATAGTCAATCGTAGTATAGCTCCATAGCGCGGCGCACCTCGACTCTTGACTAATTTCGACTCTAACCAACTGTAGATTTGGATAGGTTATTTACGAATTTTTTTCCATTATGATTTTTCTGGATTATAACATGTGATCTATAGCTTAGGAAGCTTAAGATGGTTGCACCAAACATATAAATAGGGTACGATCATTTTGACTGCAGCTTATAGTTTATAATTGTAACTGATGTTTTTTGTTCTTAGTATAAGTATTTGTGTTAGTGAAATGAATATTAATAAATTCTTTCGAAAAGCTATTCTGATAAACCGTTTTAAAATAACGTTGAAACTGTTATATTTATTTATGAAAAAATCATTAACCTAAGTCATAAATGATAAACTGAAAATAGCATGACCATGATTATTTATCGTACGTTCCTCGCTCCGCAGATCATCGAAACTGAGGCCTCTTTTGTGTGGACATATGCCTGTTTGACAACGGCTGCGGCTTATGGCTTTTGGCTGAAATTTTTGAATTTTGACTGTTTACGGTACAGATTACGGAGAGATAGATACTCACTTGCGATTTTGGATGGTACAGATGTTGGGTTTTTAACGTGTACATCGTTTAACTTGTAGACCCCGTCTTGAGAAAATACTCCGTTTGAAAGTTAGATACTCTAGTAAAAATCAAAAGCCGTCAGTTTCGGAGAAAAAGAACAGTCCTTAGCCTCTAACCATCCGCGTACACTCCATGTAAGTACATCTAGTACCGTACCGGGTACGTACGGATAAGAGCACAAATCGTCGCCGGCCTTCTTCACGCGAGTGGGCCAACCCGTGCCGTTTCAGTAACAATAATGGGTTTGCGTAACCTAAATCTTGTGGACACGAGGGCACGAAGGACTAACTCGCGCACAGCTTCGCATGCGAATATATGTACGTGCGGAGCGCATAATTGGGAGGCGAGGCCACTAAGCCGCCAGCTGAAATACCAGACAACACATGTCGTGGGGCAGCAGTAGCAGCATCCCATGTAGCGACGGATATAGATCTAAATTTTAGTACAGCTGAGTACTCAGTGTTCAATTTGTCACTAAGTAATGTGTGATATTTTTCATAACTACTAAGCAAGTAGTACATAGCATACGTTATAATAGTTAAAGCCATCTAACACAATAATACTAACATCTAACACAATAATTCAGAAATTATGGAAGGGTCCTCAAAACTTTCAGATGGGTTCTGAATTTTGCAAAAAAGATCTCGAAGAATTAGAAAATTATGAGAAAAATTTTTTCTCTGAATTAAAAATTTGCGTATAAACTCTCGGAAATTGCAGAATTTACCGAAAATTCATATTCCGGCATAAGAGGGTCTCAGGAATTCAAATTTTGAATTATTTTTAGCATTTGAAGCATGTTTAGCACTGTCCTTACTATTTTCTATGTTTTCTAATTATTTACTATTTTGATTAGTCGTAATTATTTAAATTGCCTTTAATCACAGAAATTAACATTAAAATTTATAGAAAATGCATAGAAAATTTTAGAATATTACGAGAATTTTTTGTACCATTATCCAATTTATTTACTTGCAGTAAATTTATTGCATGCATGTTTACTGGCAGTAAACTTATTTATTCCTTCCATGTACATGTAGATGACAGGTATCACGCATCGGGAGTTCGAGGAGTTAGCCCAGTATGGCCAAAACTACTTAACTTGAGCTTCCGTTGTTGAGATAGTACTAGCCAAAAAGCTCCGCGCTGCCATTGGGATTGGTACACCGCAGGATGCCAAACCCACCCTAAGGAAAATGATTAGGCACTTCATTTCCTTAGGCACCACCTTTGTCTCACTCTCAAGAATGAGCACACGGCAGAGAAGAGCGTAATAACTTTGTGGACTGCACTCAAGAAGCAGTTCGAAAAATTAAAATACACCATTCTTCCTCAGGCAGAGTAGGAATGGATGACTCAGATTTGTTAATTTCAAAATAGTCGGGGAGTATAATTCTTCTCTGCACAGAATTTGCACCAATCTTCAACCCCAATGCAGTGAAGTTTGCATGCAATTATCGTCAGGACGGTTACAACAAGTATACTGAATTGATCGATATCATGCAGGTTGCAGAGGCTCAGGATGAAGTTCTCCGCAAGAACTATGTCACATAGCCACCTAGGAGCTCCGCTGGCCGTAAAGCCAACGTTGGGAGCTATAAGATGCGAAAACCCATAATGAAGAAAAGGGAAAGAAAGGGTAAGGCCGCAGCCCAGAAAGGCAAGTCAGATGCTCCACGTGAGAATAAGGCAAGCAAGCCAAAGCAGGACGGCAAGCCCTATGGTCAGCAAGACCAGTCCTGCTACAAGTGTGGCAAGTGGGGGCACTGGTCGCGGGTCTGTGTTGAAACCATTCCGGCAGCAACACCCCCTTTTGACATTGCAGCTGCCACTGCCATGATTTCTCTAAAATAGCATATCGCCCCTGAGAAGATAGCAGCCACAGTCTCTGACTTCTTAGCAAATTCAGTCTAATACACATAATGCATTTAGAGTTTATTGTCATTTACTTTATGTGTGGAAGGAATAAGTTGGATTTTTGCATGGATGATACTCAAACAATTTTATTTTCTCATGATGATTGGATGATATTGAATAATTCATTCATTCATTTAGTTTATAATGGTATGATATGTTCTGATATTAAAATATTTTATTTATGTGTTGATTGACTTCTACTACATATTAATAAAATACTTTATATTAGAACACGTGTGGCGCCCTGTGGAGGAAGTGTACTTAGTCGATAGCGGCACAACGAATACCATCTTGAGAGAGACAAAATACTTTTAGTCGATTAGTAAGAATGCTAGCAGCCTTAGAATAATCGCCAGTAGCGATGCTTGTATAATAGGTTCAGGAAGAGCCACAATTATACTTCCAATGGGCACAACTTTAGTTATTCAAGAAACCTTATTGTACCCAGAATCAACTAGAACTTTTCTAAGTTTCAAGGATATTTGCCCTAATGGTTTCCATATTGAAACTAAAGAAGAGTATGGTAAGGAATACCTACTCATTACGAAGCGTGAAGAAAATGGAAAAAGGGTAATAGAAAAACTTTCTTCATTAGAAACCAGGCTATACTACACTAATATCAAGGCACCTGCAACCTATACTGCCCTGAAGACAATATTTAGAAGCTCTGAACACTTTTGTCTCTAGTATGATAGATTAGGCCACCTAGGTCTCAGGATGATGAGAAATATAATTAACAATTCACAGGGGCATAATATTAGTGTAAAGAATTTTCTGAATCATGAAGATTTTGTGTGCCCCGCATGTGCGACCGGGAAATTAATTACTAGACTTTCTACTTTGAATGTAAAGGATGAAGTCCCTGCATTCCTGGAACGCATCCAAGGAGACATTTGCAATCTCATACAGCCACTATCAGGGCCATTTAAAATATTTCATGGTGCTCATTGATGTTTTCTCGAAATGGTCGCACATATGTTTATTGTCTACGAGAAACCATGCTTTCGCAAAGTTGATCTCGCAGATAATTCGCATTAGAAATATTTTCTTTGATCATCACATAAAGTCCATTAGAATGGACAACACCACAGAATTTACTTCAAAGGCATTTGATGATTATTGCCTGGCAATGAGAATTACAATTGAGTATTCTGTACTGTATGTCCACACCCAGAATGGACTAGCAAAGGCATTAATCAAGAGAATTAAATTTATTACTCGACCACTTTTGCAGAGTTGTAATTACCAGCTACATGTTGGGGACACGCAGTCCTGCATGCAGTAACTCTCATCAACTTTAGACCATCGGCCTACAACATCTATTCACCTATGCGACTAGCGCAAGGGTCAGCACAAAAAAATTCGTCTCTGGAGGTTTAGATGCAAAGTTTATGTACCTATACCCCCTCCACAGTATAGTGCAATAGGTCCTCTCTGAAAGAATGTGTATACGTTGGTTATGAGACAACATCCACAATCAGGTATTTAGAACTCATGACAGGAGATTTACATACTGCCTGTTTCGCTGATTGCATATTTGATGAGGATAGTTTCCCAACATTAGGTGGAAGGTAATAAACTCCTTGATGAAAAATGTCAGAAAATTACATGGCAAGCTACGTGAATCTATGCACATGACCCATGCACTAGTGAAACAAATAGAGAAGTCTAAAAGATCATTGACTTGCAAGCATTAGCAAACCAAGTGGCTAACCATTGTAGTGATTTAAAGAGTGTGACCAAATCATATGTGCCTGCACGCAATGCACCGGAGAGGGTTGAAATACTAAAAAAGTTGAAGGTATCCCTAATCTCGTCCAAAGGCCTTAGAATAAAAGGACGATAACTCCGACCCCTCGAACCCTAAGTAACCGGAGATGCCAGGTGAAAAAGGATAAGAAGGACTTGACATAGCCAATCACTGAAGTTCCCCAGAACTAGAAGGGGAGCCAGTTGAGACCTAGCACTACTATGACATATTCATAAAAGGGCATACTAGATCTGAACATTCCAATGGAGGGAGAAATCAGCATGGATGTGTGCGCACACATTGGAGCTAAAAAACTAAAGGGACTTGCTGCCACAACTGGAAGGAGCGATGATCAAATAGAAGCACAAAAAGAATCAACTCATGATGAAATAGCTATAAACTATATGCACACGGGAGAATCCATGAATAGGACAACAGCCAATATTGATATCTACTTTGCAAAGAAAATTACCACAGTTATCGATCTTGATTCAGAGCCCGCATCGCTTGCTGAATGTAAGAAAAGATCAGATTGGAAAGATTGGAAAAAGGCAATACAAACTAAATTATTATCTCTAAACAAAAGAGAGGTGTTTGGACCTGTAAGTCGCACGCCTTCCCATGTGCACCTTGTAGGGCACAAATGGGTATTTGTTTGAAAGAGAAATGAAAGAAATGAAGTTGTAAGATATAAAGTAAAGCTTGTTGCACAAGGTTTTACTCAACGTCCGGGAGTTGATTATGAAGAAACTTATTCCCCCAATCATGAGTGGAATCACCTTTAGATACTTAATCTCAATAGCAGTAAACTTGAACTTAGAAATGAAATTGATGGATGTGGTAACTGCATACCTTTATGGAAACTTAGATTCAGAAATTTATATGAAGGTACCTGAAGGTATTCCCATCTCGACCTAAGATAGATCAAATAAAAATCTGTACAGTGTGAAATTCAGAAAATCACTGTACGAACTCAGGTAATCAGGCAGGATGTGACATAATTACTTAAGCGACTTTCTATGCAAGAAAGACGACACGGACAATGAAGATTGTCCCTGTGTATTTATACGACGATCCTAGAATGTATTTTGTATAATGTCAGTATATGTAGATGATCTGAGTATCATCGGGACCATAGAAAGACATAAAAGAAGCAAGTTCTTACTAAGTCATGTGAAAATCTTGCAGATTTATTCACTGGGTTCATCTCACAAAGCATATCAACCCCAAGTTCTTCTATGATCATGAATTGCAAAAGATGGACGAAATCAAGGTATTGCATACTAAGTCATGTGAAAATCTTGCAGATTTATTCACTAAGTTACTCTCAGTATCTAGTTTTGAAAGATGCGTACGAGGATTTGGAATGATGAGACTTGAAGTGCAAAATTCAGGGGGAGATTTTTCTTAAGCTCGTTATTAAAACTTGATCATGAAGATCAAGTACCTAAAGAATAAAATCCTGAAGATTAAATGAAATTGGGTGAATTGTACTCTTTTTCCCTTGACGAGTTTTTCTGAAGTTTCTCGGCCAAGGTTTTTAATGAGGTAATTCGTGCAACGCAGCATAACATGTATCATATGCTCTTTTTCCAAATTTTTTCCATTGGGTTTTTATGGAGTTTTGATGAGACATGAACGTGTCGGATGAGTGCCCAAGGGAGAGTGTTAGGAAACCTAGGCCTATGCTTAAAGCCTTGGTCTATGGTGAGCATCTTACCACTAGGCTATAAATAGGGAGTCCCATTGGCTATTTTGTACATACGTGAAAGAGAAAGTAATAAAGAAAGATCAGGAGTTTTTCCCCTATCTATGTGTTTTTAATCTACTATTTATTTTGCTCTGTGAATAATCTATCTTTTACATGGTAGAAAAATCGATCGAACTAGACTCGACAGGAGCGACTCCTCAACACCGTCCATATCAACACGATCCAACGCTTAACATATCACGATACCTTAGAGCAAGTCTTATAATACAGCCTTCAGCTGGCTGTATGGATACTTACAGCCCACTTATCAACCTACTCATATAGTAGTTACAGCCAGCTGAAGACTGTATAATCTACCCCTTTCTCTCACAAAGTTTCTTGGTTCTTGTGCTTCAGCTGGCTGTAAGCTTACAGCCCACCTCTCTTCTCTCTCCTCCACCTCAAAGATACACCACTTACAGCCTCTTATAATACTTGCTCTTAGGCACTCATCCTACCAGTACCACCTAGCTCCTAGCTCTCAGGGACCATAAAATTCTCGAAGTGGCAAACGCCTTGACCATTCATATGGTCCTTCGTCGTCCATACGCGGGCGCTTTTCGCCTTTCGGGCGATGTCTGTTCTCTTCTCGCGACCAAATCCACCCAGTACCGCTTTTTCCCGTGATTGGCTTAGGATGCTATTTGCGTACGCAGCCAAGCTATTGATTGTTTTGGGGGCCGGGGCTCATTCGTATCGCACCATAGATCAAAGATGCCACGCGCCACGCACCACAGGGGTCATCGATCGTTTTGGATGCATGCAAATGAAGCTGGCTCTGACATCTTGACGAGTAACGAACTAGCTAGTGATGCCAATTGTTCATGTTTCTCATGCATGCTACTAACTTACACGATGATTGATATATGCATTGCATATTAATCAGAGCTGTCGTACGTCGAGAAGCTTCATCGCTTAATCTTTTTAACCATATGCTGGGTTATTGGATTCGGTCTTTTCCTCTCTCTTTTTCCTCCTCTGCCTTTGCCACGTTCAATGCACTAGCTAGCTTATTTGACTTCGTGTGTTCGAGGAAACGTGGCTATCACATGCATTACTAGAGCCAATAGCCTTAATCTCGTATGATGATGATGCAGCTCAATATGCCCAATGAAAATCGATAGGCATTTTCAACACAAAAGTGGTCAAATTATCGCACCGTACGTTCGTCTGTCATGAATAAGGCCTCGTTCGTTTCAGCTTCAGCTTCTGATTTATTTTTCATTATTCATAAATTTCGTCTTTTTCTGAACTTTTGGCTTTTTAGCTTTTTTACCGGCTCTTTTTTCCTTATTTGTTTGCATTATACGTGATGGACTAATATATTTTTCCTATTTTTAAATTTTTTAAATTTAATTATGCTAAATAAGCCTCTATCAGCTACAGTATTTTTCAGCCATAAACCACTTAAAAAAGCCATATTGAGCACAACCATAGTATATGGTGTCTAGTGCCTGAAGCCGGGGGCAAATCAGTGCAAAGGCTAGATAAGTAAGTAAATCAAGTGTATAGCTTTCTCTTTCAACTCAGGTAACAGTAGCATCTGATCCTCTCTAGCCTGGAGCATAACAAAATTCTAGATCCGCCTCTTGCCTCAAGCATTTATTAATTAAAATATAAGCATTACGCGCACTTGTCCCGGCCGGCCATATCAGTTTCCAGAACGCTATTATTAGGCATATCCATGATTAACCAATCGATGCCGCTCAGGCCTGCCAACGAACGAATTAAGCTATAGTTTACATACAAGCACCCGTCATGCATCCACGACACCTTTAATTAGAACGAGAGAAACCGCTTACTAATTAAACACAGTCCGTAAGAAACGTATAAGCACACACTACTACAGAAAGTCTCATAGGAGACGCCTCATCACAGACGGTTTTGTGAAACCGTCTGTGATGAACACTATTACAGACGGTTGTAATTAGGAGGCCGTCTGTGGTATTTGTGGCGGGAAAATGGATTATCACAAGCGGTTATTACCTAAGTATCACAGACGGTCTGTATTAAAAACCGTCGTGATAATCTCAGATTATCACGAGCGGTTTTAATAAACAACCGTCTGTGATAAGTTAGTTATCACGAGCGGTTTATTATTAAAACCGTCAGGATAATTCGCGATGGTTTTTAGTTAAAACCGCTCGTGATAATGGCTAAGGCATTTATTGCTGCTCGCATCGCATCTGTCTTCATTTCGATCCACGATCTAGTGGTTGCTTTACTCTTTCGCTCTGAAGGCAAGCTTGGCGATTTCAGGCCACTTAATTTGGTGGGAGGAGGCAGATATTGAGCTTTGAAGCTACTTATATTTTCCCGGTTGCTCTAGATATGGTTAGTAATGAATTTCATTTTTTCTTTGCATGCATTACAAATTTGCTCTAGATTTGGTTAGTAATGAATTTCATGCTCTAGATATAAGTAATTGGTGAGTGTTATTAATTGAAGATAGTTTGCAATAATAGTTGTTGTGTTTATAATATGAATTGAGCTAGCAAATTGATAAGCCTCAATATAATACATGTGGCCGATATATATGTAGTAATAATTAGTTAATTTAATTTGTAATACTAAGTTGTTATATATGTACGTAACGTAGGACCGAAGCTGGATGTATGCCGCTAGCCGTGTGAGTGAAGAGTACATTAATGGCGTGTCCGATTTTACAAGAGCCGCCGAGGAGGATATGTTGAATAAGGGGTGGAATATATGTACTTGTCCATGCAATCGATCGCGAGAATTTAAAGATGTTTAAGAACCGAGGCAAATTGAAGCGCACTTGATTCGGAGGGGTTTCAAAAAGGGTTATACGTGTTGGACCATCATGGCGAAGTCAACGATGATATGCCACCGGATGATATTGCGGTGAAGTTAATGAAATGCCGCGGATGACATCGCCGGTGAAGTGAATGAAATGCCGCGGGACGACATCGCCGGTGAAGTGAATGATATGTCCGGATGATGTCGATTGTTGTGCGACCAGATAGGTTGCACGACGACAACTGGATCGATGCTTGCGATGTAGAAGAGAACTATGATGAGAGAGTATGTTAAATTCCGGGCTTGATGGAGGACTCGGAGAAACCTTTGTTCACGTGTTGCAGTCAAAGTACACGCGTTGTCGGCCGTGCTTGAACCGTTGAAATCGAAGGCAAGCAACGGTTGGTCCGACAAGAGTTTCACAAAGATCGCTAGGTCTTTTAGCCGACATGCTTCCGAGGGAAATGAGTTGCCTAAAACCACGTATAAAGCCAAGAAGGTTCTTTGTCCATTGGGAATGGAAATAGAAAGAATGCATGCATGTCCGAACGATCGTATCCTCTACCTTAAAGAGTATGCGACATGCATGTATGTCCGTGCAACCTCCACCACCGGTGCTACTCAGAAGTCGACCTACGATCGGGCGGCAAGGGCGCAAGGGCAAAAGCAAAGCAAAGACCAATGATGAAATCTCGTACAAGCCATTAGCTCGCAAATTGTGCTTGGCGAGCCGTTGCTCGAGGAAAAGGCCCTCCAACGCCTAGCATATAGTTGCGTGCAATTGCACATGTGGTACATGCAACAGTCCAATAAACCAGAGCAAGAGCGGATCTCAAGTATCTCTATCAAATTCTTGCCGAGTGATTTACATCACAATATGCAAAACGGTGTCTTCGTAGTCACCTTTGATGATTTATTCGATCTTTACACGCTCAACACTCGGGCGTCTCTCTCATGCGATGCCGACGCCGTAAGTGTGTACAATCACGCCTCGATTCATGTCATACCGATAAATTTCGTATAATTTGTTGATTTCTTGTGTATATATGTAGCCACATGCTGAGTAAAGCTAGGGCATCCAAAGCATCGGTTGGTTTATTGGACCCACACATGGTCGCCAAGTATACCATCGACGAGGATAGACCCTTCGTCCAGAGGTACATTGCACTGGATCACTGGATTACCGCACCGATGAATACGCATTTATGCCCTACAACCGAGCTATCATTGGATTTTAATAGTGATTGTACCAAAATGGAACATGGTATATTACCTTGATTCCCTAAGTAAGAATAAAATGGACTTCACACTTATCACCAAGTAATCGATGCGTAAGTACATTTTCTCCATACATACCTATATTGTACTCTTTCTTTCCTTCCGAATGACTAAGATTAATCTTTTCAATCACGTGGGCGTTCGAGATGTACGTTGCAAAGGAGGTGACTCAAGCCAGGGCCAAAGGCCCGACACATGCTCGAGATTTTAAAGTATTCGCTATTACACATTAATTAATCCTATGCAACAGTTTGTAGTAATTAATGCCTCTTGAATTGACACATTCTATTTTTTTGCAAGCCACCAAGTATGCACGGGCAACACATGTGGCTACTACGTTTGCCACCATATGGAACTACTCCTCGATTCCTCGAGGATTACCAATCCCAAGGTTTGTCAATCTTCCCATAATTACTTCATACTTATCATGTTATATATACGCACATTGATATTCCTATCGACAAAGTGCATTTATCCCGTCATCCGCATTGAAACAAATGACCTTGCCCGAATCGATCGAGTTAGCGTACTTTTTGCTGTCTCAAGTTATAAAGCCAGAAGGACGGTTCCACTGCGCACCATGAGTTTTTATTGCTCTTATCACTCCGGATTTGTAATTGTATATTTCTAAATGGATATTTTATTTCATTTCAATTATTTGCTTTGTGAAATGGATGTTTTATGTTTGTCAAATGAGTGAGAGTGCATGTTTTATGTTTGTGAAATGAATTGAGATGTGAATTGGATGTTTTATGTATGTGAAATGATTTCCCATGTGAATTGTATGTATATATCTGCTTGTTTCAGAGGGCATGGCTAGCATTTCCTGAGGCTAGCTATAAACAGAAATATATTCTGCTGGGAGGAGTATCACGACGGTTTTAGAAAAACCGTCAGTGATTATCGATATCACGACGGTTTTGTACTAAAACCGCTCAGGATTATCGATATCACGACGGTTTTTAGAAAAAACCGTCGTGATATCGATAATCGCTGCACGGTTTTAGTACAAAACCGTCGTGATATCGATAATCACGACGGTTTTTTCTAAAACCGCTCGTGATATCGCATAATCACAGACGGTTCAAAAACCGTCTGTGATAACTTGGATTATCACTGACCCATAATTTCAGACGGTTCAGAAAACCGTCTGTGATGACGTTTCTGAACCGTCTGTAATGTGGATTTCTGTAGTAGTGACACCACACACGTATAACATACGTTGCATCTCGCGCTAGCTAGCCCTGGAACCGATCGACAGGGCAGCCAGCCGGTACGTACGTACGCATCAGTAAAGAGCTAGAAAACTAATCAAGCAATCTGCAGCAACAAGATGGCGGCGAGACCAGCGAGGACGACGGTGGCGGCGTTGGCGTGCGCGGCGGTGGTGACGGTCGTGGCGATGATGGCCGCGGTGGAGCGCGCGGAGGCCGGGCAGAACTGCATCTGCGAGTGCATGAAGCTGTGCATGCGGACGCGCATCCCGAACATGGAGCGGTGCGAGGGCAAGTGCAGGGAGAAGGCGTGCGTCAGGAGCTGCGAGGAGGCCTGCACACTCAAGGGATTCCCCAAGGTGCCCAACGAGGGCATCGCCACCTGCGAGGTGGAGCCGCTCAGCCCCGACGAGCAACACATGCTGCACTAAACTGGTGCTTGTGACGACATGTAACCTGTGGTTTTGCGTCTCTGTTTGTGCATTGCTGTGTACCAACCAACCAAATATTTGGGTCTCATTTGGATCACGGGAAATCTTTTCAATTTCTATGAGGATTTAACTGCTTTTCTGTAAAATTTCTGCCTGCTCTTGGGTCTTGATCTGAGCACATACCGACGATGCTCTGCGTAACGTACGTTTATTCCTGGCTTCCTGCCATATGTATGTGTGGTTGTCGGAGTACAACGTACATACCAATGTTGGCTTATGAACTTGGGCCGAGGTGGACTGGGTGCCTAATGAGTGTTATCGCTCCAAGGTCATTGGGGCCTAAGGTAGCATGGGAACCCTCCCCCAACACCATGTTTCTAGACTGGGTGACTTGATTTGTGAAAAGTGGGACTAACATGATTTTGCTTTTGCATGTTCTTGATTTACATTGAGTTATATCCAATCAAGATGTATGTATTCCTTGAATTAATTGACACTTAGTTAGCTACTGCTGTTGAGATGAGTTTACTATGGCATATAAGCATGGCATTGTATTTGAATCATCACCTCTAGGCATCATTTTAGAATCATGAGATGTTCCTTTTACGGTTTGTAATGGACTCATGTTAAACAATGCATTTGCATCCATGAATTAGAATATATGCTGCTAAGAACAGTCAAATAGAAGGGAGAGAGAGGTAAATCTAATGACTGGCACCTTGGTTGTAGGGAAAATGGATGAATGAGTGTGCTTACAGGGGAGGAAGGAAACGGATAAGTAGCCGTCCCTCTGCTTCTCCTCCTCCATATCTATCTATTTCTCTCTCTCACGGAAGAATGTGGTGAAGATGAGCAATAAAAGGGGTATAAATGAAAAAGGGGTTGGAAGGAGGTATTTATAGTGGGTGTAAAACTCTGTGTTGTTTGTATGTAAATTGTGGGCTGGAGTGCTAGGTGGCATGCATGCAAGCTTCTCCTCCCTTCTCCTCCACTTGGATGTACACAGATGGTAATGGGAAGGTCTGTGGATGAGTTGGAGAAAGGCCCTGCTGGTTGTTAGCTTGTAGGGACCTCATTGTAAAGGTTTTGGGTTATTTTGCAATAATTTATCCTTGTATATAAATTTGAAAATGTCTAAACACTAAAATGTAAATATTGTGTATAGGATTATGACAAGTGTTTTTCTTTATTTGTTTTAGCTTTTTGGTTTGCTTTCATGTGGTGATTTGTGACCTAAATTGTGAATTAATTATTTAATTTATTGTTTGAATGTAAATGTGGTTTCGTAATGTCTATACTAACTGTTTATTGGTTTGCTTTTGACATGTTGATTGAGGCAAAAATGTAGTTTGGACCTATTAATTATTTTGGATATATGCTTTATTATGAATATGAACGTGATTCTCTATTTTGGCAGTATGTAGTATACACATGTTCTGGAATTGCGTGTGCATGCTAGAATAGAGAATGTACTAAGGTTGTTTGACATAAATATTTAGCTATGCATTAAGTTCTAGTTTTGAGTGGTGTGCTCCTAATTAACCCATGTAGTCATATCTAGATTTGTATATTGTGTTTCTTGTGTGTTTAAGTAAACTTCTGCATGTAAGTATGATATTATTTTTAATATATTTTTTATCTTTATGCAACCATAAATGAAATAGAGATGCAGTTGTGATGAGCTTAAACATGAGTCTATATCCTTTTTACTTAATTACTTCATGTGCTAGGTCACCAGATTACTTAAACACGGGTCTAAGGTCGCATGTATTTCGAGGTCTTATATACATGCCTTTAAGTGTTTTAAGTTCATTTATTTACAGTCATTAGTTAAATCCTATTTTATGTTCTTAAACAAGGAGTGTAGTTAAATCCTATTTTTATTTAGGAAAAGCAATTTACCTTAATGTTGGATGTGACATACTTCTACATTTATGCGACTAAAGTCACTTTGTTGCATTGATCACAAAACAAGCGGGTTTGCATAACAAATTAGTCCTCATAATTGGCATTAAATTATTTAGTGATGTTCAAGTGTGTTCAAGGTTTATTTATGCTTACAATGAAGATAAAATACATGGGTGTTGCAAACTTCATGTCTATGAGCTTAAATGAGAAAGCATGTGTGTGTGGTAGTGTTGGTCAGAAAATGTGTAAATTAATGAATTTGGGCTTCTGTAGCATGACCCGCTATTGTTTAAATTATCTATTGCACAAGAACATGTCAAAATAATCCTTTTTTGTTGTCTATGAGCTTCGATGTTTCAAAATTACGACAGGATTGATTGTGGTAACATACATTTCTTATTTCTAATTAGATGGAGAAAAAAATGTTAAGCTAATGATAGCACTAGGTTCTATGCCAATGCAGCTAGTGTCATTACTAAGAACCGTCGGCTTTAACTATACTAGTTCTCAATTTGAAATGGATTGATACTATCGTCGGTCTTGCTACCTTTGAGGTCAAGCAGCATTACTTCGAGCCACCTAATGTTCTTTTTTGTGGGGAATTTAGACATATGTTACTCACAATTCAATTTATCACAGGAAAAATTGGTTGGTTTTCACAGCCATTATTTTTTCAGTTACTAGTGTGTGAAATGACCATTTTACCCTCATTATGTCTACTTCTTTTCCTTTTTCTTAGGGCTGCCCCAACCTTTCATTCTATCTTATCCTCACCATTCTTAGGCTGTGATCGTTTTGGTTTCAGCTTTTAGCTTTCGACTTATTTTCATTATTCATAAATTTCGTTTTTTGAACTTTTGGCTTTTTGTTGAGCTTTTTTGCCGGTTCTTTTTTCCCGTATTTGTTTGTATTATACGTAATGAGCTAACATATTTTAAATTTTTTATTTTTTTAAATTTAATTATGCTAAATAAGTTTCTGTCAGCTACAGTGCTTTTCAGCCATAAGTCATAAAAAAAGCTCAAATGATCACCACCTTAACTCTTCGAGAGTAAAGGAACGAAGGAGAGAGAGAGAGAGAGAGTAGTGAAGAAGAAAGCTACATGCGTAAAATTGTCATTTATGAAATTTTCTCTCCCAAAATGGATGTTAAAGGAGCCCATGGATGGAAAATTGGACCACCGTGGAATTTTCTATAATTTTTTTAACCTGGCGACGATTGCGATTGCACAAAGCAAATTTACTCAAAAGTAAAACCTGTGCTCCGGCAGCTGCCCTAGTTTCTGCCTTTCTGGTCAATCTGTGTGGCAACAAATTCAATTTTTCTGGAAATTAAGCCGGTACTTGCCGACTTCGCCCGGGCCCCTTTAGATCAAAGGGTGTTCATAGGAGAACAAGTACGTATGTCTAGATCACTATTTATGCCTTCTAACGTCTACTGCACAGAACAATTAAGTTATATAAGTTTGGACTTTGGACCGTGTAAACCACATGAGTTTAGGCGAGTTTACTGTACAAGTAAATTTCAGGATTTTTCTTTGCCTGATGATTTTTAATAGTCATTTATTGCAGGAATCAGGGTTCAAGGACGATTTGAGTGTACTTTGTGTAGCTCATATATCCGTCACCCCTATGCGTGCAAATTAGAATCACATTTCATCGATGAGAATCGCTAGCTATGCACATTACTTTATCAAGTACGTACACACATATATAGCCAATCATAAGTTTCAAGTACTTCTGAGTCTTCTGACACCAATTATATATTTATATCATTCCTACACATTATATATATAATATATTTACACGTAACTTATGCAAATATATTCAAAGAAACGTGAGTATATGATTATTTCATAAATTATATATATCTGCAATTAAGGATGAGAGCTGGATCAACCCATACCTACCGAAATACCCCCAGACATTCAGGGAATCCAATGACAATAAGGTTGCATGCCGTTGTTCGCCGAGAAGCTGTCGATAGTGGAAGCGCTGGCCACCGACGTCGACGACGACCCCATGATAGCATCCATGAAGTCCACCACCGGACCCATGACCGGCTCGGCCACGAAAGCGCCGGCGCCCTTCGGTTCGACAAACACCGGGAGGCAGCTCCGAGCCGCGCCTTCTTGAGCCACGAGATCACCTGGTTTGCTGCACTGGCTTGCGATGTCATCAGCGCCGTTCTCCGGGCAAGCATCCGCGCGGCACAGCTTGATGAACTCCCCATCGACGGCGTATTGGAGATCGCCTCCGTGGGCGGTGTGGTCGGGGAGGAAGAGTGGCTGAGAGCTGAAAATGGACCATGCCGCCGCCGAGTTGTGCACTGAAGATGGAGGAGACTGCGTGACTGCTTGAGCTGCATTGTTTACCCCGTTCAGTGATGTGCACCCCGCAGCTGCGACGTCTTGTCCAGCCCCATCCAGAATGTTGTAGTACAAGTCTGGAGCAATGCAACAGAATTCGAGTTAATACTTAGTACTAGTACATGTTTGGTGGCAGATTATTTTGTTCTTTCCAAAGGGAAAAATTATTGGGGCTCCAATTTTGTGCCATATACAAAAAAGAAAGAGATCATGGTATCAGAAGTGGCATATTCACAGAGAGAAGTGCAAAATGTAGCACAGGTTTTACCTGCAGGGGAAGGCATGTTACCAGGGTGGAGGCTGCCCACAGCCTGAGATATGAGCTTCTTCTTGATGGTGGAGTTCCAAAAGTTCTTCACCTCATTGTCTGTTCTACCAGGCAGGTGCTTGGCGATCTGGGCCCACCTGTAGCGTAGTGAAGCACAACGACAAACATTTAGATAGCTCCATTTTCCATTTGTGTTCCTTTCCTTGTCTCAAGCAAGTTAATGTGACTGTGCATTACTCACATATAGGCCATGCATGGACAAGTTAGTAACTGTCATAAAGGAGAAGAAGTTACAGCCGGCCTCGCATGCATAGCTGATTTGCACGTAGGGAGGCCCGGCCGGCCAAGGATTACCTGTTCCCTAGCACCCTGTGGAGCTCAACGATGAGGGCCTCCTCCTGCTGCGAGAAGCTTCCCCTCTTCAGGTCCGGCCTCAGGTAGTTGATCCACCTCAACCTGCAGCTCTTGCCACACCTCTGCAGCCCTGCATGCATGCATGCACATCGAGCACACACATATGCAGCAATGCATAAACTGTACACACTGAACTACCGAAGTAACAGAGCTTCATATGCGTATGTACATACCAGCATGTCTTGGGACCGAGCTCCAGCAGCCATGCCCATGTGTGGAGATGTACTTGACGAGCTTCTCGTCTTCCTCTGGTGACCACAGGCCCCTCCTGACCTTCTGCTTGTTGCAGCAGGAGTGGTGCCCCATCTCTCCCTCTCTATCTCTCTTCCTGGACTCCTGAAGGCTCTCACTTCACACTGGCAGAAGCAGTACCGCAACTACTCGAGCTTTAGTAGTAGTACTTGGTTATAAAGAAGAAGAAGAAGAGAGAGAGAGAGCAATTCGCCAAATGCATGCATGCAAAGGCTACATCTAAGGGCAGGCAGATTAAAAAGCACGGAGATAAAAATTTGGACCCAAACCTGTGCATGCAGTTGAGCCCTAGCTAGGACCCTATCGAGCCTAGGTGTGTGAGGAGCATGTTACATAGGTTACTTCAAAAGTGAGTGGCTCAAGTGAGGACCAAGGCGATGAGGTGACTGGAGGGCATTTTGGTACTTTCAGCCTGCACTATGAGAGAGGGCTCGTGTGATGGGCTTGAGCCCTATGGCTCTGTTTGGATACGCTTATCTAAGAATCGATTTTAATTTGATCAGGATTTTCTGATAAGTCGCGGTCTGAAGAATCTGCAGTCTGAAGAATCGTCGCGGTGGAAGAAACGACCCCTTGGGCTCGCGGTACAGGATTTTGGATTCCCAGTGCAAATGCCGATCTTTCCCACCGCGGCGGTTGAAAGAATCGAAAAATAATCAAAGCGTTTGGGTGGGATTCTCGCTTAATTCTACTAGAATCAGATTTTAAGCGTATCCAAACAGGGCCTATGCCTGGTTAGTTTTGGGAACTCTTGCGCCGGGTGTGAGACCGCATCTTTGATGCCTGTGTGTGTGGGGGGGGGGGGTGTTTCAGTGTTTGCATGGGTAAAAATTTCACTGTTCTATCGGTACACCCATAACGGCTTGCTTTGTTCAAACTACATGGCAGCAGCTACCATTTAGACTAGTATCAATAAGAATACTAGAGGGTTGATGATTCATTAGTATTTGATCTTGTTTGATACTATTTGATAGACCGAGGTAGATACAACATCAAAATAAAAAACCTTACATAATTAAATTCTAAATGTTTTGACGCCAATGAAACTACAAAATATATTAACAGATTTTCTTAGTAGGTATTACTATAACTTGACTAATTTTAGTGTGTCGAAAGACATAGAGCGGCTGTCTCTAGAAGACGGATGGAGTCGATCTATGGTGAGAGATAAGTTTTTATTCAAAGTTCGGGATATATATATATATAGGGACTATATGCATGTAAATACAGAATACTTGAAAGGAAGTAATGAATCTATCTCTTCTTTCTTCTGCGAGAAAATAAAATCGCATTCACTAAAAAACAAGAGTAAGGGTTATGTTGTTGATAGCAAATCAGTATCAATTCGTTTAGCTAATGGTCCATATGTTCTGAATTCTGATCCATATATTGCTCTTACCATGCCTGCAGAAAACAAGCATCACCTAGCTTTTTTTTTTATATAAGAAGCAATGTACCATTGATTCACCTTTGACAAAAGATCAAGATTTGGGATCCTCTGTATATTATATATACCCTGCCAAAGAGAGAGACAAGGAACAGGGAACTGCAACGATCGAACAGAAGGTCTCTGTACGTACGTATTCTTGAGGACACAATTAGGTAGCTTGTACGTATTCTTGAGGACACAATTAGGTAGCTTCCCTGAAAAGATTGTAGTTGTGATTAAGCACAGTAGCTGGCCTTCCGTATCTATCAACGTTCAACAAAGTTTTTTTTTTTTTGCAAATTAAGGATATACAGGCGATCTTGAAAAATGGCTGCAAATTTGTTTGCTATGGATTTTGAAACACCCCAAATTTTGAGGCATTTTTAAAATTTTTGGAAATTCAAATTTAATGTGAATACTTTCCCAATTTGGCAAAAGAATGGAAAAATGCGCTTTCCTTTTCCTCCCTTTCCGCCTTCGCTCTGGGCCGGCGCCGTTCGCCCGCGCGCCCCTCGGCCCCTCCTTCCCGAAGCCGCCGACGCCCCACGTCGCCGTTTCCCCCGCCAGCGCGACAGAGGAGGCTGCCCTCCAGCTCCAGCCCGCGAGGACGCCGACCCCACGCGCCAGAGACGCCGCCCCGCCCTTCTCCCCGTGCGGAGAACGCCCGGGCAGCCCGCAGTCCTCGCCGGCGCCAGCGCGAGTCTTCCCGTGGCTTCTCTCCCTCTGAGGACGAATAAGCACTCGAGTGCTGCAGACTCACCTCGCCACCTTGCCCTCCTCCGCTCGGCGCAGCCCCAGCTCACCCCTCCTCCCCCCTTTCCTCGCGGGAGAACGGGCGCCGAACCGCCTCGCAGCTGCGCCACCTGTACACGCCGTATAAAGGCCTAGTTCCACTGTAGATCGCTTCCAGACTGCCCCCTCCCTCTCCCCACTCCACCGATTGCGCCCTCGTCGCCTCCCCCGCCGGCAAGCCGCGCCCCTGAGCCCGGTAAGCCCTAACCGCAATCGGGAGATTTAGTTAATAAAAATCCAATTCCTCCCTCTGGCACGTGCACTTCTACTCCCTGAACACCATGACGCAACCACCAGAGCGAGAGTGGGAGTCTAGCAGCCGGGCCACGAAGCTCACCGCCGACCACAAGGCCGTCACCGTGGCTGGGCCACTCCAGCCTCCTCCGAGCTGAACCGCCACTGCCAACCAGTTCCTGAGATCCCCTAGATGGTGAAACAACGGCCAAATGGGTCGCAAAGCTGTCGGTTCCCCTCAGCGCCGCCGGACTTGGCCCCGCCTTCCCGACGGCCCGCGACCGTTTCTGTTCGCCCTGCTCCCTCCCAAGACCCTCAAATGGACACCACTCGAGTAGACGCACCGTTTGGCTACGGCCGTTCCCCGGGAGCGTCACTGCATTCGCCTCCCCGCTCCGGAGTGCGCGCTCCGTTTTCCCGCCGAGTCGGGGACGCGCGAGGAAGACGACGACGCGCGACCGTCGATCTAACTTCATCCGACCATCGGCCCCCTTTTGAATCTCAGCCGTTCACTCCACGCCCCGCTCCATCCGGCCGCTCGGACGCGTCGCCCCGCCCCCATCCGCGCCGTCTGCACCGCCCACGCGTCGCCCATCCGCAGAGCACGCCGCGCCAGCTGGCTTCGCCGCGCGCTGCGCTGGCTCGCTCGCTGCGGCCGGCGCGGAGCCGCCAACGGGCGGCCGCGCCGCTGCGGAAACCCGCCGCCGCCGCAGACTGCACGCGGGCCGGGCCGTACTGTTCATCGGGCCGAGCCCAGTACTGTTCACACCGAGAGAAAATCCAGAAAGGTCCCCAAAAATTATAGAAAAATCTAGAAAATTCCCAAAAAATACAAAAATACACCATCTGGACCAGAAAAATATCCCGAGTTCAAATCTGGTCTCTATTCCTCCAAATTCAAATTTATTAAATTTGAATTTTCCTCTTTTGCTAACCCTAATTATCCCAAATCCAAATTTCATCGATTCAAAAATGCCTTTTCTAGCAAAATGTCCATCCACACACTTCTAAAGTATTTGGTTGAGAGTTTATTTTAATTGGCTCCTTTTTGCATTGGGTACTTTAATTTGGGCACATTTTGAGTTGGAACTTATGTTATGATTTTATGTGTTTACGCTAGCCTCCGACGTAGCTGAAGTCCCAGTTCCGGAGCCGGAGCCGACTGCTCAGATCTACGACATAGTAGAGATTACGGACCAGCAAGGCAAGTCACATGTTTTTGAGCATATTGAATCCCATTGAATCCCATTATTTATTTAATGTATTTTCATTATGAATAGTTGCGAACTGATAATTGCTTAAAACAAAGATTTAGAATGGCATGCTATCTAGATAATCCTACCACTGATAAATAGCCCTGTTTACCTTGATGGCCATATTCACCTTGACAACCTTAGTAAGAAATAATATATGATATCAAAGTAACCATGATCGCCTTATACAACAACTTTGCACTACTAAGGTGTTGGCCGCAGGCCGGTAGGATTTCAAAACTGATAACTAAGGTAAAGGTGTGCTGTGGGAAATCACATGGCGATCTACGCCCACGACTTTACCTTAGGGGATTGAGACTGGGAAGGGTGTGCTGTGGGAAATCACGCGGTGATTCACGCCCACGACCTTACCCGAGTGAGAGGCTGGTATGGATGGGTGGTGGTAGTGCCAGTGGGCACAGAGGGGGATGTGGTTGGATGCCTCAGGTGAAAAATGTAAGGACGAGAACCTTGTGCCAAGTAAAAGACATAGTCAACGCTCAGGCCACAGGAGTTGACTTGTCAACACTGGTCTAGTAGCTGCTCCATTCAATTGAAACTCTACAGGCTGTGATGACAGGTAGACGGGAGTTATGTTTGCGGGTACCTAACAACGATAGTATTCACTCACCAATGCTAGAGAAGAGTATGTGCGCAATTGTAGCCGTGACTGAGTGATGCTATCGGGTAGAGTCTATATAAAGAATGGAGCAGTGAACCGACCTGGCTTTCTTAACTCTGTCGCGGGAGTTAAGAGATCGTGTGGGTAAAGTTGAGCAACTCTGCAGAGTGTAACAAATGGTATTCGAATACGCCGTGCTTCCGGTTAATGAAGCTGTGTTAATTGGGTGATTCCAATAACAAGGCATAAGTAGGATTGGAGATGATTTAATGTGATAAGTGACGAATTGATTCTGTTAATCAAAACCTCTGATCTTAAGGAGCAAACATCTTCAAGTTTTGCTTGCTTACAAATAAAACTGCATCCACCCACTGTAATACAACCAATATACTCCCATCCTTGAAATACCATGCATATAGTAAACCAGAGTTTACCCCTGTGACTTGCTGGGTACAGTGGTACTCATGATTTGCTAAACATAATCAACAGAAGGCCAGTACTGGCAAGATGACACTGTCGAAGAAGACGCTCCTAAAGAACCAGTCTACTTTGAAGAAGATTGGGCTTAGGATTTAGCCGCGCTCAGGCCGTTGATCCTTTTGTGTGTATATGGTGGTGTATGGGCTTACGCGCCCGCTGTGTACATTAACAATACTATAATAATGTAATAAAGTTGGTACATTTGCGTAAGCTGGTACTGTTGTGATGATCACATGTAACCCTAGAACGTCATAACTGTACATTCCGTACGGTTACGATGTTCCGTACCGTCTCCAGAAATGGGGGCGTTACAGATTTCTTCTTGGAGCTAGCCAGTTCAACACTAGCTAGTGCTGTTACAATGTTATTTTAGCACACATTTCAACTTGCCATTGCGCTCGATCGACACCAAGATAAAAAGTTGATCTTGACCTGTATTTGTTGGCCAAAGATCGACGCGAGAAAGGGGAGCGGTTTCGGGCAAGAGCATCGAGTGGGACTGCAACAATGCATGGGCCATGCAGAACACAGGAAACGCGACAACACGTAGCATGAACCGTACGTGCATCACACGACCCACTAGTTACGTACCCTGATCGATCGAGGCGTGCACCACACGGGTCATGTGCACGTCCCTCGTGCCGGCCATTGATGCGCCGGGCCCCGCGCGACATGTCATGGCAAGTACAGCAGCCGTACAGGTACTGCTACTGCACCAGAAAGATGAAAAAAACAAGAGAGAACAATCATATACCAGCTTAGTGCGTACACTTACGTCCGGCCCAGTGGCATGCATGTGTCCTATCAACCTATGTAAAAGAACATGCAACGAGAAAACAGAAGCCTCTACGACACTTTGGCCCTGTTTGTTTCCGCTTAAGATTATTATAATCTAGCTTATAGGTGGGAATTATATAAGCTAGCTTATAATAAGCTGGTGGAAAATAAGCTGTTAGGTGTTTGGCAGCCTGGATTATCAGAGTTATGGATTGTTGTATTCGAATGTTTAAAGACTACAATGCCCTGGGAGAGAGAGGCACGGGAGTTGGGGGTTGGATGAATGGCAAAGGTGGGTAATATTTCTAAAGTTTTATAGTCATTAAGATAAAAGGTGGATCTATAAGCTGAAATAAGCTCCTTTTTTGAGTTTATTAGATTACAATAATCTGGGCTATTAGATTATAATAAGTTACCTTATAATCTGGGCTGTTTGTTTCCACTTATAATTTATAAGCTAGATTATAATAATCTTAAGTGGAAACAAACAGGGCCTTTCACGGAACGCGTGCGTTACGAGTGCAAAACGGGACACTACTACGATGAACAGGTTGGTAAACAGTTTTCATCCTGGACCGCACTGCATGCAGTGGTCACTCACACCCAAACACACACTAGCTAGCTAAGCTACGTGCCTACATGTATCTGTTTGGTGCTGTCCTCCTCGTGCTTTCTCCTCGCGCTCGTCCGTGCGTACCAAAGACGAGCCGCGACGTGAGGCCTCAACCACTGCACGCCGCATGCCCATCGCGGTTGATTCACTGCCAAGCCTCCTTTTCTTGTCTCTCTCCTTGTTCTCACTCGTGTGTACGTGTTTCGTTCATGACTAGTGGTTCCAAGCTTTTTTCCCCGCTTGCGTTAATTGGAAGCAAATGCATGCATGTACGTGTGAGAGGCATCAAACAGACAGATGAGCTTTGTGTGTATATGAGACCGGGCATATCGGGTACGTATTCATAGTGCCCCTCCGTTAGATGACAAATGTCCGGTCTTCAGAACCGGCAGTACGTAGAAACCGCTCCATGTGCAGGAAGTACCGGTGAACGTAGCTCTTGCTGCACTTGTAAGCGAAGCTACGGGAATGAATGCTGATAGCGCTATCTACATACGTCCTGGACAAAAGAAAACGCACATTTATCTGCATGAAAAACTCATACAGTTATTGTAGTTTTTTTTAGTGGACACAAGATGCCATCCGTTCAAGAAATGCGTACTGTGTGTACTGCTTCACGCGTGATTCGCCTCAACTTTCATAGCAGATATATCATACTCATACATTTATATTGGTGTATTTAATATACATGTTTTCTGAAATGAGACAGAGAACCGAAGATCTTAACAGGTACATGTATTAACCATTGAACATACTCACGTACGTATATACTCGAAATGGTAACTTCCCGTGAAGAGTTGCAACAGAATTTCTTTTCTAGCTCCCGCTAGCCTTCATGGTAACTTCCGAACAAAATTACAAAAGGCATGTCGGACTAGTTCAGTCACACGAGCGCACATGCAGCAGGGGCCAGCACGGCCCCGTCCGTCGTGTAACTGGAATGTCTCTTCAGCGCTTTCATTTCAGAACTTCCAACTCATGAACGTCAATTCGAGCATGCCACTACCATTTACACTTTTCCTCATGCGAAGGTTTCTCGCAGGGATGAAATTTTTACAAGGAACACCGTCTTAATTAGACTCCCGGTCTCGTGTTATCAGCCTGCGGGGACTAGTCCGGCAACAAACACGATTTGATCTGACCACCGAAATGAAATGAATAGTACGTACGTACCAAACCCAACACTGATCTCTGGAAGGATCGTTCAGTGAAAATGTCGCCAGGATCGAGCCAGCGAAGAGCTTTGCTATTCTGCAAGAATTAATGCAAAAGAATCCCTCACCTAGCTAGCTAATTCGTGGCATGCTGGCTCACGTACGTACGTGCTCAAAAGAAGCTAAGGCACCGGACGAGTCGTTTTCCACGACCTTTCCCAATCCGTTGACCTTCCGGGAGCGGCACGGTCGGCCGCCATCTCCCGCGCTCGCGCTCGCGCGTACTGCCGTCGCTGCAGAGGGAACGAGGGATACAGCGCGCGCTGCCGTTAGCGAGCAACCCGGCGCGGGCAATTGGATAAGCCCACACTACTACAAAAAGATAAATATTTGACGCTTTATTACAGAGGGTGATTTTTTCGAACCGTCTATGTTATAATTATTATAGACGATTTTACAAGTGTGCTCTATGTATCGTCTATGATATTTTACAAACAGTTAGTAATACGAACCATTTGTGATAATTGCAGACATCACAGATGGTTTTTGATTAGAACCGTATGTGATAGTTCACAGACGGTTATTAATATAAACTGTTTGTGGTAGTTGTGTATTGTAGACGACTTGTAGTTAGAACCGTCTATGATATGCTTCGCCTCCTCGATACGCGCATTCGATCGTTTTGGCTCCCAGATGTGTCTCTTCGTCTCACGAGTCGAATGTATTTCTTGTTGCATAAAAATAATTGTTCGCCACCGGATATTAATCCTGTATGAGCACCTTGTCGGCCGGCTATCTTCCTTGTCTCTCAAGCATAAATAAATGGCTCTCTATTCTTCTTTGTCGTCGGCATTGATGGCCAACCTCGCTATCCTGGATGAGCATCTTGCCAGTTGTATGCTGGCGGATGCTGCGGAAGGACACTGTACCAATAGTGTCCTCCCTCCTATGTCTGAGGATTTGCCAAAGCAGTTGAAAGCCATCTTCCGATATCTTGACATCCTCCTCCGCCATGTCTTTCGGTTAGTCTCCCGCTTCCGGTGAGCTAACCTCGCTATCGATGTGGTCCTTCACAACGACGTTGCATATCTCCAAGAGACTTGCTGTCGCTTAGAGTGCTTAGTCTAGGCGGCGAGTGATAAACTCAACCTTGCCGAGACTCAACCTTGTCGAGACTCTCAAGAAAGAGAAGAGAGCCTATGGGCTCAATTCAACTTGATTGTTCAGTCGGAGGGTATTCAGGAGATACTCGAACAAGTGTGTCAGTGGGTGGAAGCATTTCGGGCTTCAATCGCTGATGATCTTGATATGTCTGACACATATAAAGTTTTGAAGACGGAGATTGCATGCTACCTCCATTACTAGAAAAAACATCGAAGCAGTTAGGCTTCTACTTTTTTATTATCTTTTGTAAGAAGCGACTGGCCACGTCGTTTAGGTGCCATATATATATATATAATCAAATAGTTAATTTGCATTTAATCACTTTTATATATGCAAACAATCTTAGTATAACGACATGACAATATTATTGGCCGATAAAAAGCAACTAAGTAATACATATTTACTTCTAAGTCATTACTAAATTTGCATTATTTATATGAGAATAAATTTATATTTTAGAACAGTATTTATCATAGACAATTCTACTTTCGAACCGTCTGTGATATTTATTCACAGACAGTTATTAATACAAGCCATCTGTGATAATTACTTATCATAAACAGTTTGTAATAATAACCGTCTGTGAAACCTCCCATTATCACAGATGGTTATTAATGAGAACCGTCTATGATAGTGCGAGACCACAGACGATTCGTGGTTGGACGTGCCTGGGATACACCGCGTTATTAAATGCCTAGCCAACGGGGTCCCGACAGATTTATTTTCACTGCGTTGCATTGAAGGAGGCAACCGACTTTAGGGAGTTTGCTCCAATTTAAGAATTGGTCACTACTCCTAGTTTACTTCAATATATTCTTACTTGATACATGTGTTGCTTCATGAATAGTACGTACCTAGCTACTTAATTTATATATGGACAATTTATTATAAGGTGAATGTCAATTATGTGCAAGTATTAGGCTGGCTAGTTATAGTAGCATTAATAATCCAATTTGACACTAATTTATTACATGCGTAGCTTATATGGAGTGAAACTAGATGTATATTGAGAACTGTGTGAGTGAAGAGTACATTAATGTCATATCTGCTTTTAGAAGATCGGCTAAGTAGGATATGTTGGAGAAGGGAATGGAATATATGTACTGTTTATGTATTGATTGTGATAATCTAAAAATGTTTACCAACTCGTTGTAGATCAAAACTCACATGATTCGAAGGGGTAACAAAAAATGGGTATACATGTTGGACCAATCACGGTGAAGAGAAGAATATTATATAGGAAGGTAATTATTACATCATCGAGAGATACAACGATATGCCTGTTGTGGACTGTGCTTTCGATGAGGATTGGTCACATGATGACAATCTAGATCAGATACTATATAATGTAGAAGGGAACTATAGTGAAAGAGAATTTGATAAATTCAAGGGCTTGATGGAGGATTGGAGAAATATATGTTCCCAGGCTGCAAGCCGTAATACACAAGGTTGTCATCTGTTCTTGAACTGCTAAAATTGAAGACAAACAATGGTTGGTCCGACAAGTGTTTCACGGTGTTGTTAGGTCTCCTAGCGAACATCCTTTCAGAGGGAAATGTGTTGCCAAGAACCACCTACAAAGTTAAAAAGGTTCTTTGTCCATTGGAAATGGAAGTAGAAAGAATACATGCATATCCAAATGATTGTATCCACTACCGTAAAGAGTATACGAAATTACATGTTTGTTTAGTGTGCAAAGCATCCTGATATAAGCGTAAGAATGGCTCAGTTGAAGGCAAGGGCATTGAAATTCGAGCAGGATATTCATCACACACCCTAACAAGTTCAAACGATGGTTTACAGGGTGTTGAGTCACTATCTTCCTAAAACAATCCGCACGAGCATGGTATGCAAAAAGTAAGGACCTCCTACTAAGATGTTATGGTATTTGCCTGTAATTTCCCGTTTGAAGCGTTTATTTGTGTTGACACTTGGAGGAGCGTAAGAAAGATGGAATGATAAAATATGTTGCTGATTTTGCCCAATGGAGGAACATCGATACGATATTTACTGACTTCTATGCGGAACCGATGAATATAAGGTTTGAGTTGAGTATAGATGGAATGAATCCTTTCGGTAATATGAGCAGCCGACATAGCACCTGGCCCATGAATGTATGTACGTACAACATTTCTTCTTGGCTGTGTATGAAGCGAAAGTATATTTTGATGTCACTACTTATCCAAGGGCCGAAGCAATCTAGAAACGATATTGATGTGTACCTAGCACCATTGGTGGAAGATCTTGTGACACTATGGAATGAAGGGGTACAGGTATGGGATATGGACAAACGAGAAAACTTAACTCTGTGTGCCATGTTGTTCTGCACCATCAATGATTTTTCTGCTCTTGGTAACCTGTCGGGGGTTGAGTATGAAAGGAGCCAAAGCCTGTCTGCACTGCTTAGATTATACTGAGAGTGTGCAGTGAACAACTTGCACAAAATTGTGTACATGCGTTATCGTAAGTTCCTTCCAAGGTATCACCCATACCGCAAGATAAAGAAACAATTTGACAGAAATAAAGAGGATTACTCAGCACCAAGGTCTTTTAGCAGGAAAGAGATCTACGATATGGTTAAAGATATCGATATTGTGCTTGAAAAGGGACTTGAGTTGAGGACACATCAGAAGAATATGTGGAAGAAGAGGTTAGTATTTTGGGACTTGTCTTATTGAGATTACTTAGAAGTTCATAATTGCATCGATGTCATGCATATAGAGAAGAATGTATGCAATAGCTTGATTGGTCTTTTATTGAACATTCATGACAAAACAAGGTATGGTGTCAACGCACAACGTGATTTGGTCGCTATGAATATCAGGACCGAGTTAGCACCGATAGAGACCGATAAAGGCCGCACGTACTTTTTTTCCAGCTTGCTACACTCTGTTTAAGTCTGAGAGAACTGAACTATGTCAGTGCTTGCATAGTGTGAAAGTTCCATTCGGTCACTCTGTCAGTATGAAGAAACTTATTTCTATGGAAAATTTGAAATTAATTAGCATAAAGTCACATGACTGTCTATTTTAATGACATAATTGCTTACTGTTGCAATTTGAAATATTTTGCCGAATAAGGTTCGAGTGACAATCATGAGGTTGTGTTATTTCTTTAATGCAATTGCTCAAAAGGTCATCAATCCCGATGGACTAGATGCTCTGTAGATGAGATGGTGACAACTCTATATCATCTTGAGATGTATATCTCTTCATCATTTTTTGATATCATAGTCTATCTCATTGTTTACCTTATGAAAGAGATAAAGGTATACGGCCCCGTGTTTCAATGTCATATGTACCCATTCGAGAGGTACATGGGAACTCTCATGTTCTATGTACACAATTGATCTTGGCCAGAGGGCATCATCATCGAAGTTTATGCAACCGAAGAAGTCATTGAGTTCTGCATCGATTATATGGCTCGGGTTGAACCAATAGGTGTGCCTTTATCTCATCACGAGAGGAGGCTAAAGGGCATCGGGACCATCGGAAGGAAAGCAATAACTCACGATCTAGATACATACACTCAAGCCTATTTCATAGTTTTGTAACACATGACTAAAGTGTCCTTGTATATTGAAGTGCACAAGGGTATGCTTATACCAAGAGAATTTAGGCCGGTTGGAGGATTGGATCACCAGATAGTACACACCGTCGGTTCAGCGAATGGTTAAGGGTGCGATTCATCGGAGGTCGTCAAGTTAAACACTACAATAGTTGGCAAGAGGGCCAAAATTTATAATTGTGACAAAACAAGGATACAACATTAATGGGTACATATTTTATACAATAGATCAGGATAGAAAGAGCACAGTACAGAACTCAGGTATCCTCATAGATGCATTTCATGAGCAGTTCAGTACCGCTATCCCAATCTCCTACTATGGGCTTGTAGAGGAGATTTGGGAGTTCGACTATGTAATTTTCGAGATCCCTCTCTTTCGACGCCGTTGGGTCTAACTCTGTAACATCCCAAAATTTGGTTATTCCAAAAATATGAAATTTTAAAATCTTTTCCTGCATTTTGTTGGCATTTCAATTTATTTTGAATATTTATTTAAAATCTTTTGAGTTTTGGGTGGCATGCAAACTAATATATTGAGAAATAACATCCAAGTAAAAAAAAAGAGGGAAATAGAAAACCGAAGGATCTACACATAAATTAACATTCAAATATTAAATAATGGGAATAAAAATCTAAAATCAAATTACTTATGTAAATGAGAAGAAAAGGCTTAGGAGTTTCTAAAACTCACATCTAAATAGCCAAAAATTTAAATTCTAAATTTTAAATGGCATGCAAAAACTTGAAAGCAATAATCCTAAATGTGAAATAGAAGTTTGAATTAAAAATCCAAAACTCTAAAATTTTGCTCAAGTCTCTCTATTCTTCTCCTTCATTCCCTCCCTTCTCTCTTACACGTGGGCCCTCCTCCCACCCTTCCTTTCCTCTCTCTGCCGACTGGGCCAGGTTCCCTGCTCTCTTTTTCCCCCCTTCCCTCTTCTTCCTGCCCTCTCTGTGTGGCTGCCGTGCATCCGCGTCGCCTCCTCCCTTTCTTCCCGTTGCTCTCTGCTCGCCTCCCCATGGCAATCATGCCGCGTGCTTGCTTTGTCCCATCGCCGCCTCCCTTTGCGCAGCTCCTGCCCACTGCCAGCGCGCGCGTCGCCCCGCCAACATCGCGTCCCTGCGCTCTGCGCCTCGCATGCCACCGCGCGCCGAGCCCCGCGCCGGTCCTCCCCGCCGCCCGGTCACACCCGTGAGCAGCCACCACGCCCCTTTTGCGGCTATAAGAGGCCTTAGCTTCCTCAGCTACTCTGCTTGCCGACCAAATCACTGAGCCACTCTCCCCCTGTCCCTTCTTCCGTCTCCGCCCATGCGCAGGCCGCCGCGCCTCCACGCCGTCCCGGCCACCCCGGCGAGCCTTTCCTAAAGTGAGCGCGTCACATCGTGCCTCTACCTCCCTTCTGCCTCCTCCCCGAGCCAATTGGATTTTCGTTCATCCAAGCGCTCGAGCCGGCCATCTTCCCCAACTCCGGCCGAAACTGTCGCCGCTTGCACCGCTCCCTCCTCAGTCAAGGTCTCTTCGATTCCCCACTCGGAGAGCATCCCCTCGACGCCCAGGACCTCCACCGACGGTTGCCGGACCTTCTCCCCCATTCCAGGCCGCCGGCGCCGTGAGCTCCACCCGCGCCGCCGTCGGTCCGCGCTGCCAGCCCGCCGTGGACCCTCCCCGGCCCGATCAACAGTGGGGTAAGCTCTCTTGGCATCCTCTATAGCTCATGCGCTCGCCGATTCCTCCTCTTCCCCATCACGGCGCCGCCACTCCAATCCCACCCCACCGCCGGCCGCACAACCCGCCGCCCCGCCGTTACGCACCATTCTGAGCCGCGCCGTCACCTCCACTGGCTTTTACACCTCCCCGGGGACCCATTTTGCCGACTTACCCCGCCCCTCTGGCCTCCCCTCGCCGGAGCCCTCGCCGCCAGCCGTGCGCCCCCGTCTCCTCTGTTTTCAGCCGGTGGCTTCTCTGTGTAATCCCCAATCCCGCATGCTCTTTAATAATACTGCTCCCCACTAAGTCACGAAGGACTGAATGCCCAGATGGCTAGTGCGCGCGTATGAAAGCTCTATAACTAAGGTCGCGGGTTCGAGTACCTTGGCCACACTGTTTTCTCCTCTTTTTCTTTTACTGCTTTACTACAGTTCCATTATGTAAAAGTTAGTCAAATTAGAAATTTATTCATGGAAGGCAATAAAGACTTAATTAGGAAATGGCTGAGATTATTTAAGGTTTAAAAATTGGAATAAACGCCATACGTGAGTAACTTGTGCAAACATTTAATTAGGACTTAAATATTAAAGGCATTATGATTTAGATTAAATATCCAAGTTTTACAGAGGTTACCCTTAATTAAAATATAAACCTATATGCCCTAATAATTATCATGCCACGAAATAAATCTTAACGATAGACTTTTGCTAAGTGGCAGATAATGAAATGTGATTCTATAGAACAATCTTTGCCCAGATAAATAACTTTAAACTAAAATAAAACCTAAGCCATTGTATATTAGTGAACAACATAGGAGTGACCATAGGATGATAAAGACCTTAATCATCATCTCTATATACCCTAAGCAATAAAGAGAACCATTTTTGACTATTAAATAATGTGGGTATAAAGCCACTAGTATTTGGACTAGTTATCACATATAAATAATTAATGTGATTTGCCTAAATGAAGTGAATGGTTAACTACTAAGTAAGGGCAATAATAAAGAAAATCTCTTTTTGGTTAAAGGTTCAAATTTAATAAAGGCTACCATTAGTTATAATTAAAAATCTATACTCGATATTCAACATACCTTCATTAAATAAATTGTAGCCATAGATTTTTGCTAACTAGCAAATATTGAAATATGACCCTATATACCAAGCTTTGCCTAGATAACCAAGTTTAAACTAAAACTTGAGATGAAGCTAAGCCCACTAGTAACTAAAGTAACGGCAAGATAATAAAAGTGACACTAATTAAATCTTAATGTTTTAAATGAATAATGGTACTGAACATAAATCTATATAACAAGCTAGGACACGTATAAATAGACCCTAATTTAAATTAAACTTAACCTAGCGATAAAATGAGGTACATAGAATATCACACCACATGCCTTGTCTCAAATCATCTGAATCACCCAATAACTGATAATAAATCTAAACTAAATTTATTCGGATTTATTTGGATCTTTTGAGTTATTTGCTTTTATTTGGATTCAGTCGTTTGTCGCGTAATTAGAAATTGGGAGTCGTGAAGATTCAGTGGATCAAGCGAGGTCAAGCTCAAAGTGAAGATAGAGGCCAGAAGCTCAAGAAAGCATTGTGTGAGCTCAAGACTGCGGTAAACCGTGCCAGGCGAGTTAATACTTTGATCATATTGAACCTACATTTTCCGCAAATTACTTTGATTTAAATTATCAAATTGCATGCTATTATTTTATATGCAAATCCATGTTTAATTTAAGACTCTAGTTATATGCCTATTGTTTGCCTTGAATAACGTTACACCTCCTTTGAAATACTCGAGTATGTGATCCTTGTCGCCTTAGCAAAATTATAATGTTAACCTTTCAAAAATAAGTCCGTAAATATACGCCATGCTTAATACTGCATAGATACCCGGGGCGCTGAAATGCCCCAAGCATCATTGTCATTTTTAATCATGAGAAATTGGTTTGGACAGTCATGGTGGGAATGACTGGTATATATTTGGACATGATTATTTTATACTCCCAAAATCCCCAACTTGCTTAAATATCTGGGCGGATTGGTTTGAGGGTGTGAGTGTGGTGCAGTGGATGCACAAAGTGGGTTAGTGGTAGACCGCCTAGATACCACTAAGGACCGAATCTTGTCATGACCTCCTGTGTAAAACAAGACAACCACAAGTCCAGAAATACAACTTGGCTAAGTAAATTTATCGAAATCCCTGCACTCATCTCACCGGTAGGGGATTGAAGGCTACGCTATGGCAAGGGGGCTGAAGGGACACCAGTGGGGTGAAGTTTCCACCTGTCCTACGTTGCGGGAAGTAGAAGCCCGAGCTGCGTAGTGGCTGTGGGAAACATCCCACGCATAGATGGGACCCACCGCAAGTGGGAGAAGCCCATATAGTGAGATGATAAAAGGGACTAGATATTTAGAAAAGTCACTGTGATTGTGTCTATGGAATCATGTGGGGAAACGAGTTGATCATCTCTTGTGGTGAAAGTGTACAAACTCTGCAGAGTCAAAATTATTCGAATAGCCGTGCCCACGGTCAAGGGCGGACATGGGAACTTAACCAGATATAGTTTTATTTCAAAATGCTTTATGAGTGGGATGGAAAAGTGGAGGGCAGTGGAAAGCCCTGATTTGAGTTGTCATGGGTGTTGTCCCAGTGGTAAGTTAAGCGGCTATAACGCTGAAAGGTGTTATACGGTGTGATGTCATATGTATGGCAAAATTATGGTGTTATTAGGCATATGGTGTGATACCATATGTATGGAAAATCATGTTAATATTCCTTGAACATTATGTTTTGTTCCAAAGCTGCTAGGTCTTAGGAAATTTTATGTATTGTATTTCAAATAGTGGCATTTCTATTCTTACAAAATAAAATATGGGTGGAATAAACAGGGTCGTGAGTAAAGGAGATGGAAGTTTGTGGTAAAAACATAAAGATATTGGTGGACTCAGGTCGATTATAAAAAGGAAATGATAGTGTGGGATCTGGGAGAAGTAATTTGGTGGAGTCTAAATGAGTATATAGGTTAGATAGATGATTTAAATGATTTTTGGAGTATTAGGGATGCAAAGGTAACTGCGACAACACTGATAACTAATAAAAATTCTTGGAAGATGATGGCAGTAAAGGGGATTAACAGGATTGGATCAAATACTAGATGGATGAATTAAAGTTCTAGGAATATTGGAGGAATGATAACAATTATTGGATTATAATCTTGATCAATGATATTCTTGGTGGATGTATCCTAGTGAGTCGTAGACTTGATCATAAGTATTCTTGGGGAATGTATACTAGTGAATTAGTTAGAAATAGATATTAGAAAATAAGATTAATTATTGAGAGAACAAATTATGGTTTTGGATCAATAACAAAAGAATTTAATTATTAGGAAGTCCCGATACGAAGGATTTCGGTGGATTTAAAAGCAATTATGTTGGATAGTCATTAGAATTTAGAAATAAGGAGTTGATGATTAGCAACCACAAGATTGGATTTTAGAATACAAAAGATATTTGTGGATCTAAATAAAGGATGACCCTCACTGCTTGGAGTCTTAGGCAGCAATGAGTGCATGATTGGTTATATAAATGATGATATTCGCTGTTTGGAGTTTTAGACAGCAACCAATACAGAAAGAATATGAACGGTGGATTGAATAACAGGATGACATATGTTGTTTGGAGTTTAGAGAGCACTCAATAAAGGAAGTGTAATCTCGGTGGATTAAGTCAATTATGGCAATCGCTGTTGGGAGTCTTAGACAGCAGTTAATAAAGAGCGTGAGTCTTTGGTGGATTAAGTCGATGATGTCATTTGCGGTGAGGAGTCTTTAGGTCACAAAAACGACAATACGATATAATAATAGAAATGCTACTAGATGTGTTTTATGGCAAATAAAACAACCCGAGCCTCTCCTTTGTTAAGCCATGCATACTATTTATTTGCATTCTGTGTATTGGCTCACGGAGCACGGGGTTGAAGTGCTCACACTCGCTTTTGCGACAAAATTCAGAATCAGGAATCAAATCACCTCGTCTCAGCAACAAGATTGGACAAGTTGGCCGAGAATATGAAGATGTCAAGGGCTAGGTCGCGAACCTCCAGTTGGCTGCCTGTGGGCATGTCCTGAAGGTCCCACCTGTGTGCTTCGTTCTTCCGCTGCTGCAACTTATTGATTTCGGCCTAATCGGCCCATGAGTAAGTCTATTAATTTACTTTAGCTTCCGTATGATATGAAATTTGATATCCATTACTGCAACTGTGAGCACTATCTACTGATCCAGGGAATAGTGCGGTGGAATCACAGAGGAATCCGGATTGTAAAATCTGGGTACTACAAACTCCCACAGGATGTAAATGTTGATAAGTACGGTGTCACTACTGTGGACCTTGAACGTGTAGGATACAAAGATGAACTCGTGAGGCAAGTTATTCACATTTTTTATGTAACTGACCCGGCAAATAAGAAGTGTCACGTAGTTCTTCATAGAAAAAGAAGAATTATCGGAGTTGAGAATGTTGTAGATGAGGAACAGTACAATCAATTTGATGACTTACCTCTATTCGGAGACGGTATCAGGCTCGAGGAAGAAGCAAGGGATGAAGCAAGCTATATGTGTGTTGATTATTATAAAGGGCATTATTTAAAAGGAAAATAGCCAAGTGAAATGATCCTATACGGCGAACACCTATTTGGTAATTATTCCAATGTAATTAATAAACTCAGCATGTAATTAAGAAATTATTCCATTGTAAATGATTCAATGATTTAGAAATAATTACATATGTGATTGTATATGCTTACTTGTTTTCAGAGGGCATGGCATTTTGAGGCTAGCCGAAAAACCTGATATGTTGTGTACAGAAGGAACTATCACATGCTATTTGATGGCACAAACCGTTTATGATATATGTATCACAGACGGTTCTATAATATAACCATCTATGATAATGTTAACATCGCAGATGATTCCATAATATAACCGTCTGTGATAAGGATCAATATCACAGATGGTTTTATTATAGAACCGTCTATGATAATGTACAACATCACAGACGGTTCCATAATAGAACCATCTGTGATATGATACACATCACAAACGGTTACATAATGGAACTGTCTGTGATATTAATATCACAGATGGTTATTCAATAGAACCATTTGTGATAGTTCTTCTATAAATATGGCCCCTGCAAGGTTTTGTGCTCTTACTCCTCACTTGCACGTGCACCCCTCCGTCTCCTCGTCCCCCACCACCGCTGCTAGAGAACCTGACATCTCCGTCCTCTCCTTCCTCACCTGGCGTGGTGGCGTCGCCTCTCCTTTCCGTTGCCTCTCATCCCAGTGCCGCCTCTCCTTCCCGTCGCCTCTCATCCCGACGCTGCCTCTCCTCCCTAGCATTCACCTCTCCTCCCGAAGGTATGTATTATAGATCCATCCATATTTGCTAATATATGTTCATAAGTTCTCTCTTCCCCCGTCGCCTCTTCTACCAAAGGTATGTATCCTAAATCCCACTTTTTATGTCTTGTGTGTTACATCCGTCCATATCTGTTAGTGTCTTCTCATGTGAAACCCAAAAAGGAATGGGAAAAATAGATGTGGGAGAGAAGGTGGGCCTACTTATGTTAGTCTAGAAGTGGTACAATTGTTAGGGGTGGTTTCGGTGTGGTCCTCATGCGGATGAAGATGTGGATGGTGGTCCTTGTCGTTGCCAAAAATGTCGCCTTCCTCACGGTCGGCCTTCTAGGTCTCCCCTCCTCCGATTCCTCTTCTTACTTATATGGGTGGGCTGCTGTTTCAAGTAAAATATGGGTATGAAATATTGTGAGTCGGAGTAGTAGTTGTATAAGAGAAACATTACAGCACTATACACATGTGCTTCAAATGTCATGAAGCAAATTAATTTGCTTCATGCCTTTTCAAACACAAGTGTACGGTGCTTTAGTGTTTGTCTTATTTCTATGGGTGGGGATGTTGGTTCAAGTAAAAAATGGCATGAAACACTGTGAGTCATAATAGTAGTTGTACAAGAGGAACATTACAATACTATACACTTGTAGCAATAATATATGTAACCGAATATTCTTATTTCTTGTAAGATTAATCATGTGCCAATGTTTACGCTTATAGCTTGCTGTAATTAGTTTTTTCTTGCAAGAAAGATAACATCATCATGCCATCGACATCGTCAAATGTGTCTAACGCCCCAAAAATCGGGGGAACTAAGCATTGCAGAAGAGTATAAAAATGCCAGCATCCCAAATGACCATCATAGAGGTCTCTCCGGATGGGGTCCCTCTACAACCTAAGAAAGCAGTGGCAGTATTTCGGATTACCTATGGGATAATTGGAGGGGAACGAGTTCTCATCACTGTAGCAAATTGGAAAGTTTTGACAAGAGACAAGAAAAGTGCGCTATGGACGAAAATTTCAAACATGTTCGAGATCCCAGCAGAAGTCCAGGGACTCATGCGACGGTAGGCGCTCCCCGCGATGGGAAAAGCATGGAAAATCTTCAAAAGCATGCTTGTCATGAAGTAGGTGACCAAGGATCTCATGCTCTTCACGAGGTACCCTTTCGTGTCACTGGAAATATGGGAGACATTTATGTAGATGAAGACGACGGCCGAATTTCAAAACAAGAGTGCAGCGCACAAGGTTTTGTAGGCACAAGAACTCACCTCATAAACTCAGCACTGCTGAGTGCGCAGGTAAAATCCCGTAATGGAGGATGGAGGACGAGGTTGCAATTTGATCGGAGACTTCCCCACCATTTTTCGGGATCACAAATGAGCGCACCTGAAACTGGTTAAGAGCGACATTATCAACCACATCTTCGGGTGTCGCCTCTTTCAAAAACCCCACAGACGAGAAAGTGTCCCAACACTTGGCAAGTTATGTTAAACTACCTAGTTGTTAATAGGTCCATAACTTCAAGGTATAAAATACCATGATTGCTTCTTGTAGCAAATGTTGACTACCGAATCTTTCGAAAGCTCCTTCCAAACAGTCAGGGAGAGGGATATATTGTCCACGGCCCTGGGAAATAAGGAGTACCCAAGTCACACGCGTGGCCTAGGGGTTTATGTATCTTGGAGGCACGGATTCCCAAACGACTCTAAGGCATATAGGAGTAGGAAGAGATCCAAGGTCGAGTGTGAAGAATGTATGAAACAGGACTTTGATGCAAAACTTGAAAACATAAATGCCTCACTTTGAGGAGAGATAGATACATTGAAGGAAGAACTGAGAGAACTCCACAACCAGTCGCAACCCCCCATTATTGCGGTACCTACTCCCCTTCAACGTCAGAGTAGCTGCCCGTCCACGCCACTTTCTGAATATAGCAATGTCCAATTACCTATCAATGATATCCAGATAATGTGCATCTATAGAATGCTACATAGATAGACTTAGTGGACTACTTAACTCATCGTGTATTGTTATGTAGGAGGTCACACTGTGCATCCTCAGAATCAGGGTTGTTGGCTCCATTCCCATTGATGCTAGGCGGGGGTTGGTGTATCCATGCCTGCCAGGGACGTTGGTACATGGTGCCCAGCTAGGAATCGATTTTGTAAAGGTCCAGGGGGACAAGATTAATGATGTTTTCAAAGCTGTCTCACTGGAGAGACCCCTAAACAAAAAAATAATGACACTAGGGGATGACGTCCACACATTCGTCCAATGGTCTAAGAGGGACTTCACCTTGAACCCTTCCCTGCCACGATCTCCACACATCCATGCCTGTCAAACAAAACCCTCTATGACTCTACCTCAAGCTCTGCTTCACAAGTCCATCGCATCGGCTCCCATGAAGACAACGCTGAAGATGTATCATAAGTGAGGCGCTAAGGCCTAACCAAAAAAGACTAAGCCGCCTCTCAAATCCTGGAAGTACCAGCTCGGATTGTTGTTGGTCCCCGAGTCACAATTACCCAGCCTTGGACTGGCTTGCAGGTCTTTGCATACCTGGTATATGCAGATGTCCAATAGGGAGCCAAACTGGCAAAGTGGATTCACCGTTAGATACATATGGATGCGCATTTCCTCCACGACTTGGGCTACATCATCTTGACATTAAAAGACTTATTTTTACTATTCAACCTCGATGAACTCGATGCCTCACTTCTATGATACTGGACACTATAAGTATATTGTATAATGAAGTTCTACATTTATGTAATACTGATAAATGTTATAACTCATTGCTTATATATAGATTCATGATGCAACGTGTCCGGCGACGGCGACAACCGGTGGGTTTCCTCGACCCACACTCGGTGTCTGAGCAATTCATCAATGCAAACGCATCTTTCATCGAATAATACATAATAATGGGATTGCTTGCTCAAACTGACAAGAAGTACATCCTGGTACCCTTCAACCAGGGGTAAGTACTTCACTAATTGCCATACATATTTCATTTGTACTTTATACGTAACATGAACTTAGGATTAATCACTATGATGACACACATGACTAGGTCTCATTGAATTCTGATTGTGATTGTACCAATGTGGAACAAGGTAATATAACCTTGATTCCCTACTTAGGAGCAACCACGACTTTATCTGTGTGCAACCAACAATTGACAGGTAAACTTATTTCCTTTATACATAACTCTACTGTAGTCTTCCCTTCGTTTGCAATGGCCGAGGCTAACTTTTTGGAATGTATAGGTTGTTCAGTGCTTACGTTGCCCAAGGAGGGAGACACAAGGAATCCTGCGCCACACTGCGACACAGGACGCGATTTTCGATACCCGCTACAACACATCAATTCTGCTATATCACACTTTGTAATAATGCCTCGAGAACTGACAATACCTATATATGTAATTTTATTTTTGTAGTGCCAACGGCAGCTACAGGGCAACACATGTGGATTTTACGTTTGCCGCCATATATAGGAAATCATGGACGCTAAGATGAATGATCCAGAGGTTTGTCAACCTGCCAATAAATATTTCGTGATTATATATATATATACACACACACACACACACACTAATGATTTTAACACTGCTAGCGACAGCGCGTGGAATTCAACGAGGAGTACATTCAATCTTGAAAAACTAGCTGAAATTCAAGGATAGCCCTCCGAATTCTTGATGGGGGAGGTCATACACAAGAATGGAGAGTTCCAAACCAGCAATGATGATTAGATGTTCAAACATTTAATATAATTGTAATCACTCAATTGTGCTTAATCAAACAATTTATTCAATTGTACTTCCTTCAGTTGTTTAATTTATTTATGAGATTTATGTAATGATTATCATGTGCTATATATATGATCTGTTTGCTTGTTTTCAGAGGGTGTGACTAGCATTTCCTGAGGCTAGCTGAAAAACAGGAAATAATTTAGCTATTTTAATAGACGTATATGATATATCACAGATGGTTTTTGCTATTAGCCGTCTGTGATATGTTGTTATGTTGAAGAACCATATGTGATATCTGTTATATCACATACGGTTTTTAGTATTAGCTATTTGTAATATATGAGATATCACATATGGCTATGTTGAAGAACCGTTTGTGGTATTTGTTATATCATAGACGGTTTTTAGTATTAGTCGTCTGTGATATCTGACAAATCACAAATGGTTATATTTAAGAACCGTCTCTGATATCTGAAATATTACAGGCGGTTTTATTAAAAAAACTGTCTGTGTTGTAAATTATCACAGATGGTTTAAAAGCCATTTGTGATAATCATTTGTTATTATAGACAGATAAATTCAGATGATTCAAAAATCACCTATGATAACAGTTTTAAATCATGTGTAATCATCTTTTGTAGTAGCGCGAATCCCCTCTTCGACATGGCCGCCCACGTCGCCACGCGAGCGAGCGCGTCACAACGGCCGGATCGGTCGGTTCTGCTTGCAGGCTCCTCCCGAGCTTGCCCAGTCATGCGTGCGTACGCGAGGCTATCCGTCCCGGTCGGCCCGGGCCTTGGCGCTGCGCCGCTGCCGCTCTCCGGGCGAGCCGAAACGACCTGGAATGAGACAACCGAGCGGCTACCGTTGCCGGAAAACGGGTTGACTTGCGGGTTGCTGCTCGCGGCGGCTATCTAATCTAGTGGTATCTCTTTGGTTCGGAGAAGGGGCCGTGCCGCATTGATTAGCAATGGCGAGATGGGCATGGCACAAAGATATGTGTGGTAAGACGCATACGATCGATTGGCCTAGTTCCGAGTCCTTTGCAGTGTTGTTTTGGGACTGCGCAGAGACGTCTGCATTCCCAGACCGCAACTTCGTTGCACATTGTTGTGGTGAAACATGTTGTGCGTGTGCGGTGTGCTAGCTGGACCGGTAATACTTGTGAAAGCTATAGATTATGGCATTCAGAATGCATCTGACAAATGCACTAAAAATGATTGGTCAAAACCAAAAACATCAACCGCACACTCGGTCCGCACGTGGCAAGGCGCCAAGTCATTCTCGACATTCTTACCACGTCTTGTCCAATTGATGCCGTCAAATTAATATGCCATTGCTTTCGATGCCAACATACAATAGAACAGATCAAAAACAAAATCTAGACATAGTGTTAGATGCAGTAAATAAGAGCTAAATAAGAGCATGGAAGATGCTCCACGTCTAGATATGGGATGAAGGATGAAGTGATACTCCACGTCTAGATATGGGACGAAGGATGAAGTATTTACTGCAAATTACTTTAATCATACAATGTGGCGAAACAGGAGAAAGTAGAATCAAGCCCTAACATACAATTAATTAAGAGATAACATGACCAGCTGCATGTAAATGTGGATAAGTTCTCAACACCAGCGTGTATACATAAGCTCGCACAACTCAAAAGATGGGTTTTCAAGTACAAATTATTGAGAATCAGAGTGTGACACACTAAAATATGCAAAAGAAGGGGCTGTAATTTTTTGGCACCACGCGGAACTGAAGCACAGCTGCAAAAGTAATTCTTAAGGCCATCAGGTCTTGTTGCGCCTCTGTAATTTTATCAACAAATATCAACCATAAATAATATTACACGTAGTGGATAAAATATACATGTTAAATAGAAAAGGTAAAATGAATTAAAGAATAGAATCGAAACAATATGTCAGCAGGCAGTTAACACAACTAATACTTGACAGAGTTATCGACTTTTGCAGGCTTGAAGCTTCACAAAGGCAGTTGCTCTGCTGTGCCTTTCTTCTGGATAGAAACTTCAAGTAGAACCATGGCCAGACCTTTTGTTTTCTCTCGGAGGTATCTTCAGCAAACTCTTCATTGTGTCATATGCAGTGAAACCAATAGCCACAGACGGTACCACCTACAACATTACCCATATTTCAGAAGCGCCATCCTAGTGAAAACAACACAACTGTATACATCTTGACTACAAACCCGATCTGAACATGAAATACACTAATCAAGGAGTAGGATTTTTAGCAAAAAAAAAAAAAAAACTGCCATGAACAAGTAGTGGAAACCAGAAAGTTCAATGTAAGCTGTGGTTCAATTAAATGCAAGGATTCAGGGACGATGAAGATTTGGGTAACTTTAAGAACAAAAATAACCACATGTCAATGAAACACCAAGTAGCAAGTGCAAAATTTGAAACTTTTCAGTGGAATATACATCTGAACACAAATTACTCAAAAAAATGGCCACATACCAGATAAGGTTATAGTGCATTAACCAGAATAATCCAATCAACAACTACAGTTTCGAAGGCAAAACAAGCACAAGAAAGCCATGCAAATTGCTTACGGGTATTTGAATAGGACTGTTGCAAAACAATCGATAAAATATTGTTCAGTATATTTGGAAACCAATAGGCTCCTATAAATACACAGTTGAACCCAAAATGGCGAGTATTATCGCCAGAACTACCTTGATGTAATTGAGGCTCAAACCAGCAAACAATTGTCTCCATCCCTGTGTTTGTTTAATGATCATAAGCCCTTGGAATGTACCCCTTATTCGTGGGCCACCAAAGTGATCGCTCTGTTGCTGACTCTGAACCTACATAAGGGAAGCAAATAAAAAGATGATAAATAGTTGAGAAACATAGTTATTAAGAAAATTAACAAGGATCTCTAAAAAGGGATGTGCTATATGGAGCAAATGAAGTACCTGCATCTGTCTCCTGACAACATCTAATGGGTAGGTTAGAGTCTGCCCAAATAAACCAGCTGCGGCCCCACAGGACAATTTCAGTGTGACAGAATTTTTGTAATCTTCAGGTACATGTGCCTTCAGTCCTTCGTATATGTAGAATTTAAGACCAGCATAAGGAAGTATTCCCATGAGCGTTGGACCTGAATGCAAATAGTTCAGAAAGAGGCCTCAACAATATAACTAGTACAGTGACAAAGGTATTGAAATTATCCAGACACGAGATCAAAATAAGGGTATATACAGCTCACAGCAAATCTTCAGCTCACTAGAGATTTTTGTAGTGCTTGAATAAGCATCAGAGATGTATGAAGGGGATATCCATACCTACTCCACGATACAGAGCTCGCACTCCACCTTCTGAATAAACACCTCTAAAAACATCCTTTATTCCTCCATATGTTGGTTGAGCACTCATCCTTTTCAAACCACTACTGAGTTGGTCTGAACTATTGACCTTTAACCAAACAAGCTCAGCACATCACAATGCAAAGCAAAAGAATACATATATGCAATACAAACAATAGAAGACCTGAACTTGGGAGGAGCACTACTGGAACACAAAGTATTTATCGAAATGTACCGAGGAAACATCATACTTATTTTCAAGAGATGACTGATGGACAATTCACAATTTAGGTAGCATTTTTTCGTGCCAACGTAATCTACAACTCTCTGTTCACAAATAGATGTGTTTTCTTGTGGTAGCATAATCTACAACACCATAGGTTACATGGTTAGCACACATATTGTGAAAGTAATTTTCACTAATCAACTGGTATCATTTTTATATGAGGAATTCACATACTTATACATATATTAGTGGTCAAAGTTAGATAAGCTTGATTGCACACATATCATGGTGAGTTGATCAGATCTGTTTGTAAACAGAGGGAGTACTACAGCTCAATAGTAATTACTAAGGGGAACAAATAGTAAAACTGTCACAGCTTTGTTAATTGTTCAATTTATTAATTACCCTAGCAAACCAATTCAATACCGAATACTATACTCGGTTGTGCTATGCAATGAAGTATAAATGTGCAAGTACAAAAGTAGACTGTAGTCTAGAATTGTAAAAAAAATAAGCAAGCTGAGGAGATGACTAAAGAAGACAATAAAGAGATGTACAATGCAATACCTGAAAGGCAAGCTTAGTTCTAGCCAAATCCAAGGGATAAGTACATAACACTGCAGTCCCCCCTGAGGCTGAGCCAGCTACAAGATCTACTAAAGGTCCTGTCCCAAGGGAGGGGCAGTTATTCAAGATCCAACACCTGTACCGCTCATACGCCATATAATGTAATGCAGCATAAGGAACAATTCTCAACACACTGGCACCATTACCCCTGAAAGTAGCACAAATACTTGGTTAGTGAACAATAGTATTATATACTGCTTGTGTCCGAGTATTGTAGATTAGTTGAATTGCTACATACTTGTACAAGCCCAAGACTCCATCATGTTGTCTCAATTTCTTCAAGGATTTGAGAACTCCAAGGGACCTGAACTCATTTGTTCTAGTCTATAAAAGCAGAATCAGAAATTAAGCATCTGTTAGCCATCATAACCATTTACAAACGTATAATTTGAATGAGTAACAAGATGTAATAATCTCAAAATAACATCAGGTGCAAACTAAATGTGAAAAGTAATCAAGCAGCTGGTAGTTATTGTATCATGTTGCATCTACAAGGCCAATAGAAAGCAGAACTTATCAATCTTCTGGAAGTGGACCTTTGTACCCATCACATCTACAATTCCCTAAAATGCAGCTTAGGGTGAGCTCCAAACATGCAGAATGAGAGCAAGGTATGTTCTCTAATAAACTAAAACATATTTATGGTGCAGAATCAAGATAACCATCTAGTACAGCCTGATTTGCTGCAAGTCTTAGGTGAGCTTTCTGGCACCAATTTCATTGGCATAGCACACATGTTCACGTGCTAGCATCTTACAACTACAAGAATTTGTGCATACACAAAGGGAGGTGCGGCTGCTACCTTCCATTGCATCTCATGAGATCGAGAACATACGACCTTCTCGATATTAAAGAGCGCGTTATCACAGGATTCAAAATCACATTTCCATTAACAATTTTGGCGTTGGCATCCTCAAGCAAATCATGCCTAAGGCTCTTACGCCCGACAATTCCACAAACAAATTACTAGTTAATCTCCTCAAACCAAACTCTAATCCCAAGCGATTTGTATTTCGTTCGATGCGCCCACGCGGCGATATTATAATTCGACTCACTAATACGCAGGTCTATTGTACTGTATGCACGAGGACCAGACGAACCTGCAGCAATATCTTGACACGCTCGAGCGGCGCGATGGCTGTCTTGGAGAAGGCGCCGGCGACGCCGCCGGCGATCATCTCCTTGGCGAAGACGGGCATCAGGTCGAGCGCGCAGAGGTCGACCCCGGCCGCCGCCACGGCCGCCGACGCCGAGCCTTGCGAGGGGGTGCCCATGCCGCCGGCGCGCTCCCCTCATCCAAATCAGGCAACCCCGCGCGAAGAATCTCCTCCTGGGGCGGAGCCCGAAGGATCCCACCGGACGGGGCACGCACACCGCGGCCCGGTCAGCCCTCCGGCGTCCTCCTCCTCCTCCGCCGCCGCCGAATTTGAGCGCGGCGACGACCAGCACGGGGTTGCTTGCGGTTTCCTCTTTTCTTTTCTTTTTCTGCAAGAATGAAAATGAGGATGAGTCTAGGGCGGGCCGGTGGCCGATGAGTAATATGCGGGAGAATCTTCGAATTGCCAGGAAAGCAGGAGGTGGGGGAGGGCTTTGATGCTGCGTTGACTTCAAAGATATCTTGGTACCTTCTGTCGTGGAAATTTTTGTACGGATAACTCATTTTTTATTCGAAAATACAGAAATATATCCGCGACAAAAATTTTTACACAAATAGGATCGAGTCGCCAAACCATTGGGCGATTTACGCTTGTCGCCCCACCAAAACGCGACTTAAAAGAATCGCAACCGTTGGGCGATTAAATGCAATCGCCTCCCGTTAGCGATTCAATTGAATCGCCTTCGGCGACATAAAGAAGAGTCGCCCAACGGGGCGATCAGATGTGAAATGCCGACGGCCGAGTTCTTTTCTTCCCACGCTTGCTCGCTGCCATTCACTCTCTCCACCGCGAGAAGACAGAGCGTAAGAGAGGAAGGAAGAGGAGGAGGAGAGGGAAGAAGAGAAGGAGAGGAGAGGAGAGGGAAGAAGAGAAGGAGAGGGGAGGAGAGGGAAGAAGAGAAGGAGAGGGGGAGGAGAGGGAGAGGAGGAGAATCCGCGGGATTTGCAGGTATTTTTCCAATTTTAGAAAATTAGTTTAGATAAATTTAGTTTAGAAAATCTAGTGTAGATATTTAGTTTAGATATTTAGTTTAGAAAATTAGCTTAGATATTTAGTTTACTTATTTAGTTTAGAAAATCTAGTTTAGAACATTACATTTAGAAATGTAGATGCAGTTTACAAATTTAGATGTACAAATTTAAATGTAGAAAAATATAGTTTTTTGTATAATATTTGTAATGCATTATTGTGGAAAATTTACTTTAGAAAATTTGTTTAGATAAATTTAGTTTAGAAAATGTAGTGTAGAGTGTAGATATTTAGTTTAGAAAATTAGCTTAGATACTTAGTTTACATATTTAGTTTAGAAAATCTAGTTTAGAACATTAAATTTAGAAATGTAGATGCAGTTTACAAATTTAGATGTACAAATTTAAATGTAGAAAAATATAGTTTTTTTGTATAATATTTGTAATGTATTATTGTGGAAAATTTACTTTAGAAATTTATTGTAGATCATTCAATGTACAAATGTAGATGCAGTTTACAAAATTGAAATGAAGAAAATTTAAATGTAGAAAATTGTTGTGTCGAAATTTTGTATACTATTTTTCATGTATTATTGTAGAAAATGTAGTGTACAAATTTACATTTAGATAATTTTACGATTATGGCGGGTGATCGCGGTACACGCCGTTGGATGAGCACTTGGACCGCGTGCACGCGCTTCCGTCGTCGCGCCGCCACCGGGAGCACGGACGAGTCGATCGAGCCGGGAGTGGTCCGACACGCACACCTCGTGTGGCTCGGGACTCGACCCCGTTGGATCGCCAGGTTTGCACTACGCCAACGTTTTAGTATTACCGTAAAAATATTTAATACTGACCTTCACTTTATTTGCAGGCTGCGGGATGCCGGACTTCTCCTCTTGCCGGATGGTGCAGCCACGAATGAGGACGGAGGTGCCTTGGCGGGAGGGGACGAGGCGGCGTGGAGCGATCACGACGCTTCCCGTTCGACCATTCCCTGCTGACGGCTTTGGTGGACCGTTTGCGGCCCGAGACACACACTTTCCATCTACCAGTCGGGGAGATGGCGCCGACCCTACAGGACGTGTCCGTACTACTTGGCCTTCCGGTCGCGGGAGACGCTGCCTTCCTACCGGAGGCTCCCGCCGAGTGGTGCGAGGACCTGCTCGGCAGATTCCAGGGGGTCCTTCCACCGGCCGATCAGCACCACATCTTCGACGAGAGGCAAAAGCATGGACCGACGCTGAGGTGGCTGGCACAGTACCGGGTACGTGGTGTTTCAAGTCGATCGCGTCTTCGAAACTCTTATTTGTGCAATTACATACTAATAAAAACTTGTTCGCATTCAGGTTGAGCGCATGGTTGCAGATGCTGACGATTTCCAGGTCGCGCGCCACCTGGAGGCTTACTTGCTGTGGCTGTTTGGTTGGGTGCTCTTCACCACCAGCCACGGCAACACCGTTGACGCGCGCCTTATCGCTTATGCGAGGGCGATTGCGGACGGCGAGGTCGCCCGGATCAGTGGGATCGGCTGCACTTGCCGCGACGCATCGCGCCCGTCGCGATGCGTGCACGAGGATTAAGGCGAACTCGATCCTCACGGGATGTCCCCTGCTGCTGCAGTTGTGGTCGTTTGAGCGCTTCAGTCTCGGACGACCTGTACTAGACGACATGGGTCCCTACGGGCGCTGCGCTGGGAGCCTTACGCAGCGGAGGCGCAGCAGCCCGTGCTCTCGACGGGCCGTCGCGACTTTGTCTTTGGCGTGACCAGGCTTTCTGGCTGACCCGCCGGAAGCTCGTGTACGGCATCTACGTGGAGGACTACGCACCGCAGCGAGTCATGCGGCAGTTTGGGCTGCGGCAGGCACTTCCTGTACCAGTCGGGCCGCCGATTCCGCCCCGCGTGCACGCGTGAGTGATCGCTTCTGATATTTTTGTACGTACTTACTATTGTGATCGCAAGTACTTACATTACGTAATGGTTCCATAAACAGGCACACCACGAAGGGCGTCAAGAAAGGCACAGACTGGTCCAGGAGGATGCAGCCCTGGATTGCGCAGTGGGAGGGTGCGCTGGATGACCGCGTGGAGGAGGACCGGCCATACGACATAGCCGACTACGCGGAGTACCTCATCCGTACCAGCGGACTCGTACCAGCCGGTACATGTCGTTGACCCACCGCCCCACGCGCCGCCGCGACCGACGCCGCGTACCGCGCACTTCGCCGCGCGCGACGCTCACATCGCGGATGCGTAACTTGTAATTTCAAAATTTCTCAAATGGCAATATCGTTTCGATGATGGACCATTCTATGTCTTTTGTCCAGCCGACGCGTCGGTGCGCACAGTGGTCGAGTCCTCCGCACTAGTGCGAGGTGGGGCACAGTGGGAGTTGACCGCGAGGAGGCGGTCGGCTTTGCGCGACGGATGGAGGCGGGTGTAGACGTATCGTCACCTGCTGTCTGCGCACGAGGCTACCGGCGGTCTCCACACCTACACCCGGTGCACCCGACCACCGGTGCCACCCGACCACCGGTGCCACCCGACCAGGCGTGGCACTACTCCGAGGTAGTACGTGGACACGCCCACCTCCCGGAGCAGCCAAGGAGTTCTACGTGGACACGCCCACCTCCCCGAGCAGCCAGGAGTTACGCTGGTCACGGCCTCCTACGTACATCCCCGCTTCCACACGGATGATTTCATGGCGCCATGTACGGCACGCATCGTCCGAGCTTGTTTTTAACCTAAGACGACATGCAACGAACTAACGATATTACTATTGCAGTCCTTACCAAAGCAGCAGGACGCTTCTCCCGCCACATCGAGGTGGACCGTTTTTTGATCGCTCGGGCGTCCTCCGACGCAAAGACCGAACCGGAGGTTCTCTCCGCGATGGCCTCCAAGGTGCACCGGATGCCACACACCGGAGGTGCAGTGACTCCACGCGCGCAGCGCGGTGCGAAACCCACCGCTAGTTTTACTTTTTCGGACCCTCGTCACCCGCCTCGTAATCCGTTGACCGAGGACGGCCAAGCGGGCCAGATGGCAGACGCGCGCGGTGATGGAGCAGGTGATGGAGCACCTTAGGGTGGGGAGTGAGGGTGTATGTCATGCATGTAATGGATAAATACGCGGCATGTTACTGCGTTATATTATAAAGTTCATTTAAATTCAAACAATGCTATTATCTCTTCTTTTCGTATAGAAAATTATTTCTATATCAAGTAATGTGACAAATATTAAATACCAGTTCTTGTGAGACTTAATTACGAAATTAAAAAATAATGTCACATATACCAGTATATGTGACTATACCACATTTTTTACGAGTTTCAAATTACAAAATTCACAAAACCGAAAGACGGGATCACCATGCATTCGCCTAGAGGTAGATTGGCGAGCAGGCGTGGGGAAGAAAAGGGGCTCGGCCGTCGGGCTGTTTCACATGCAGTCGCCCCCCCCGTTGGGCGACTCTTCTTTATGTCGCCGAACGGGGGGGGGGGGCGATTCAATTGAATCGCTTAACGGGGAGGCGATTGCATTTAATCGCCCAACGGTTACCAGATTCTTTTTAAGTCGCGTTTTGGTGGAGCGACAAGCGTAAATCGCCCAATGGTTTGGCGACTCGAGCCTATTTGTGTAAAAAATTTTATCGCGAGTATATTTCTGTATTTTCGAATAAAAAATGGGTTATCCGTACAAAAATTTCTTCTGTCGTGTGGCGTTTGGAGAGGGGATTGCTTTATAAAATGTTTAGGATTTAATTCAAATTTAAACTAACCTCTAAGGACAAGGATTCAAATTCTCTTGTCCAAACATTAGGGTAATAATTTGAGTCGAGGCAGGGAGAATTAAGGACAAGGATTCAATGCGGCGGTTGCCACTGCCCCGATTGTGTCTTCCTATGATTAAAACGGAAAAATCTACGATCTCAAAGGGTGCAGGTATAAATTTTTTTCACTGAAGCATTTTGCGTATGTATAAATGAGCAACTAGGATCAAACCCTAATTGGCGAAGTTGTACTCACAATACTGCACTAACCAATTAAAGGGTGGCTCCTAATAACACCCCTATTTACATTGGCATTAATGAAAAAGACATAATAATTTGTAAATGTTTTTTACCAAGGCCCTGTTTGGATCCATTAATCTAAAGTTTAGTCACTAAAGTTTAGATCTAAAGTCTCTAAACAGATGGTCTAAAGTTTGATCTAAACTTTAGTTAACCCCTAAAAACAACTTTAGACCATTAGACCAAAAAAATGAGCTAAAGTGGTCTAAAGTTTTGGTTTTTCCCGGCTCCCGCACGCAAAAGACCTTTTTGCCCCCGTGAAAATATCTATTCCCCGCCCGGACTCCCATCACCCCCGCCGAAAACAAGTAGCGAAATACATCGGACGGCATCTTCGGCGGATGGACTCCCGACGCCCCCGCCGAACCAGCCATCCCACGCGCGCCGCCGCCCGCCGCCGCCGCGCGCGACCCATCCATCCCACCGCCGCCGCCTTGGACCGCCACCCCGCGCGCGATCCACCATCTGCGACCATCCCACCGCCGCCCGCCGCGCATCCCACCACCCCGCCGAGGATTGAAGAAGCGGCTCGCGCGTGCCCTTCCCGCCTTCCTCTCATGGATCCCGTCGACGATGCGTCCATGCGCCCCCAAGATCCCCTCCCCTATGATTTCTTCTCCCAAACCGATCCCGTGCCCTCCAGTCAAGACGGCATGTTCGGTGTTGACCTCAACTCATCGGCAGCTCTTGATTTCCCGCACATGGGGTCGTACCAAGAGATTCTTGAATCGGCGCCGGTTGAAGATGGAAGCAGTGGTGGCCGTGGCGCCCGTGGCGTTAGAGGCAGCCGTGGCGGGTCTGGCGGGCGTGGAGGAACTGGAGCTGCTGCTGGCACAGGCGGCCATGGTGGCCGTGGCGGCGTTGGTCGATCTGCCGTTAACAGAGGCGGTCGTGGTGACCGTGGCGGCGTTGCTGGGCATGGCGGGCGTGCTGGAGCTGTGCCGCGGGTTTCTTCTTCTCTAATGTCGTTCCGCGCTCCTCGCACGGCTCGAGCGCCTAACGCCACTACGCTACCATCCAGTGCAGCAGCCGCGGGTGGCAGCTCGTCAAGCCACCAAGGCCCTCCACAATTTGAAGATCCCTTGGGTATGACCGAAGAAAATGACGCCATAGGCGGTGGCTTTGGAGGTGCAGGTATTGAAGAAGAGGATGAAACTCTTGGAAATAATTTTTCGGTGAGCACACCTTACTTGATCCAACTTCATATTCAAGGGTACAATCCTATAGTTGTTGACTCCCCTTGGAAGAATGGATGTGTTCATCAGAAAATAGCATATGTTCATTGGGATTTTAGTTTGATTTGTCAGCTCATATATACCTGCCCTCCCTTAAACATTAGTTACTATCTGTAAACATGGTAGTTTATATTGGTTTTGAAGTAACTTTTGTCTGAAAATGCAAAAAGGGCATTTACTATCTGTAAACATGGTAGTTTATATTTATTTAAAGTAAATTGTCTAAAAACACAAAAAAGTGCTTGCTATCTATAAACATGGTGATTTATATCGGATTTGAAGTAACTATTGGGTTATGAAGTAATGTGACAATGGCAAGAAGTTATAAGATCATTTTTCCAGATGTGGAAGTCAGTGAGGGATTAGTACATTTGATAATGTGTTGTCATATGGAAGCTTCTTTTCTTATATGCGCATTGTTTATTGAGAATTTAAATTGAACATTAGAATTCAGATATCTTGACAATGCATTAGTTATCTAGGACTTGCAGAATGACTGTTTGGACCTTTTGCTACATGAGCTAGGAAAGTACAATTTGTCACCTGAATTGGAATCTCATTGGTTTATTCAGTAGTGTTAAGGTTGCAGGTTGCTGTTAGTAATAGAATATACTTCGGAATCAACAAAGCAGACTACTAAAGATAAAGGGAACAAAATCTAAACTAGTCTTGTGCAAAGCCCTTTTCCTTCTTTTCATTACTTTTGAAAATGTAGGCCAAATCATAGCTTTTTGAAGACCAAGGTTCAAACTTGATGAACCACCATATCTGCACACACAGCGAGAAATGAACTGAAGTGCTGAAGGAAAGAAAGGTAACACAAGCAGCATCTCTATCCTGTTTCAGCTCCTAACTGAAATTATGTAAACTGTTCTAAACCTGGCTCTTGGAGAGTGAAAATGTTGGTTTCTTGCCAGCTCCAGATTGATAGGACTTATACTAACCCCAAAGTTTAATCTGGCCAAAACTCATCTGAAAATTGACCAGTTTCCAGTAAAAAACCAGAAGAAGCTGTTTTTTAAAGTAATATTAGGAAACAACATGTTTTAGTGAAAGAACAGTATCAGCCTGAAATGGTCTTAACAAGGCATGGGCAAGTAACATTTTTGGCTCCAAATAGACAAATGTCACAGATCCCAAACCAGTTTGTTGCTGCTGCTAGCCATTTTTTGCATCAGGTAGCTGAGCAAATTGCGATATGGTCTGTGTTGAGCTCTTGCGGTACCAAAGTATGAGTATATCCTGAATATTGCATTCATAATTCCCATGATATATATAGCCTTTTTCATGGTCAGATCATTTGTGTGGTAAACTGATATAATCATTTTAGGTGGGTAATCGCTTTGACAAGGCAAATTGGTCTGCTGAAAATACTTCTATTTTCTGCGACATTTGTCTTGAGGAAAAGAGGGCAGGCAATCATAGCAATGGATTCATTACTAACAGGGGTTATGTGAATATAGCTGAGAAGTACTACATTAGTACCCACCTAAAACACAGTAGGAAACAACTGAGAAACAGATGGGATCAATTGAAGGGGCTCTATCAATTTTGGCTGTACCTCAACGGACACACTGGTTTGGGACGCAATGCTAATGGCTCAGTGATGGCTGATGATGATTTCTGGGATAGACACACAAAGGTAATGACAACACCGTTTTTATGTCAATTAGATGGATGATCCATTTGACCGCAAAGTAATGTTGACACTGGTTTATTTTATTTCGAAACAAACCCATCAAGGAGGTGAGAACTGGACCTCCGACAATCTTGCACACCGGAGGAAATATTTGAATATGTCGTTGTTGATGGGTCTTCAGCATGTATGCTGGTGAAATAATTGGAGATGGAAATGATGAGAGTGAGGAAGACCAAGAGGAAGATGGGATGGAAGACACCCAATGAGTGTTAGTACCGGGAAGAGATGCAGAACACTACTCTGCTGCCATGAGTCCTACAAAAACAAAAAGTCCTATGGTGAAGGTGCTGAAAGGAATACTTGACAACTTCAAGGAAGAAAGTTCAGGCGAGAAAATGGCCAAATCAATGAAGAAAGCTCTCCAATTGGTAGTGGAAAGTGGGGCGTGAAGATAGTATTGAGTATTTCATGGCTACCACTTTGTTTGTGAAGGCTGAAAACCGCGAGGCATTCTTCAACTTCACCACAAAAGAAGCTAGGCTTATATGGTTGAAGAGGTGGTGCACCATGAAGAAGTTGTACTAGATGAACTAGGCTTATATGGACAGCAGTAGTGCCTATCTTTATTTGCATGAACTTACTTTGCACGAACTTACTATAATCATGTTTGCTTATTATTAATGTTTGCTTGAACTCTGTTTATTGTTAGCGTGGTGTAATGTTTGCTTGAGTTTTGGTTTATTGACAGCAGTAGTGCCTCTCTTTATTACTGTAATCATGATCTAACATGTGGGGGGTGCCCTATTTGTAGACGAATTTTTCATCAAGTGATGATGAAGACAATGCACTTGAGGCGGCACAGGAACATCGTAGGAGGAAACGACAATTTGCTGCCATTGCTTGCATTATTGGTACGTACTATTTTGAAACTTACATGAACAAATCCAAGCAGAGGACTGTGGTTGAATCAGGCATTGATTGGGTTATGAGGACATTGAACAATTCTAGATCTTGTTACGACATGTTTAGGATGAGTAGGGAAATGTTTTACAGACTGCATGATTTGCTAGTTACATCATACGGCTTGAAGTCATCATGTAAGATGTCGTCGATAGAAGGTTTGGCCATGTTTTTATGGATGGTTGGTGCCCCTCAATCGGTTAGACAAGCAGACAATCGTTTTGGGAGGTCAATCGAGACGGTCAGTAGGAAATTTGATGAAGTATTGCAGTGTGTTTACAGGCTCTCAGCAGATGTTATCAAACCAAATGATCCAGAATTTAGAACAGTTCACCCTAGGTTGGAAGGACCTCGATTTCATCCTTTTTTATATAATTGTATTGGAGCCATAGATGGGACACATATACCGCTTGTTGTGCCGATGTCAAAGGTCGATTCAAGATACGGTCGACATGGTTACACGTCCCAAAATGTGTTAGCCATTTGTGACTTCGATATGAGGTGCACCTTTGTTCTCGCGGATGGCCGGGTCACCCATGATATGAGAGTGTTCAATGATGCTACAAATAAATATGGTCACAAATTCCCACATCCTCCACTAGGTACAATCAATTATTCATATGGAATGTCATTTGGTATCTCATCTAATATTTATAGTTTTAAAATATTTGTGCTTGATTCTTTTAGGTAAAATTTACCTCGTTGACTCGGGCTACCCTAACCGACCGGGTTATATTGCACCATACAAGGGGGTAAAATACCATCTGCCGGAGTTTAGACAAGGACCAAGACCTAGTGGACGAAATGAGGTATTCAATTTTCATCACTCATCTCTTCGCAATGTCATAGAGCGTTCTTTCGGCGTTTTGAAGATGAAATGGAGGATCTTGTTGGGCTTACCATCATATCCGATGCCAAAGCAAAGCCAAATAATACTGTCATGCATGGCTCTCCATAATTTTATTCGTGAAAGTGCAATAGCAGACGCGGACTTTGATAGATGTGATCGAGATGAAAACTATATGCCAATGACTGAGGAACCTTCATCTGAGCCAAGGGGTGGCAATCGACATGGCGATGGCGAGGATCATAACATGAATACCTTACGTGATAACATTGCTAACGCGTTGTTTGCTAGGCGAGAGTGATGTAGATAAAAAAGTAGCACGGAATCATGTCTCCAAAATTTTATGTATTGTTTCAACTATATTTTCTTTGGATTACAATGGTTTTGTTAAACTTTTATTATTTCTTTTTCTATTCCTTTCTCCTTTTTAGCTTCGGTTGTAGTATTCATCCTGAAAATTCTTCATAAATTTGTCATGTTGACTTTTATAAAGCATAATCACTAATGTTGCTTCGAATCATTCGGTCATATGACTTTGGTTTGCTACATTCACTTTGCTAACTATAAGTCGATTATACGATCACGCGAACATGTTTTGTGTAAACTTCTATGCTGATAAATGGTTTGTTTTACCCAATGTTGTTCCGGATGCCAAAATAAAAATAAAACCTTAAGCATTTGATAACTCCCACTGTTAGGGTAAACAACTGCTATAGAAATCGAGAAAACAGTATATTGGTGAATGGCGCTGTGTTATTTTCGTTTCACCGATGTTGATTACAAAACTGACTTAACGAAGGGTGGATGTTCAACTATATTTTACCTTCATCTGAGCTCAAATATCCCAGGGGTATAAAAGTCCGTTTATTGAACCATAACTAAACTTTAGTCCATGATCCAAACAGTCTTGTGGTCTAAAGTTTAGTGGCTAAAGTTTAGTTGTCTAAAGTTTAGTCCTGAACTTTAGACAACTAAACTTTAGACCTGAGAATCCAAACAGGGCCCAAGTTATCCTTTGCAGGATTTCCCCTTGAACCCCTTATTGAATGAGAATTGATGACTGACAGAATGAGAAAAAAAATATAAACCATGAGCTAAAAAAATATCAAATATCCTAGAACCAGTAGAAGCACAAGAGGAAACTCAGGCTCCGCTCATTTCAGCTTTAGCTTCTGGCTTATTTTTTACTATTCATAAAATTTCGTCTTTTTTAGCTTTTTTGCCGGTTCTTTTTTTCCCATATTCGTTCGCGTTGTCCATAATGAGCTAACATTTTTTTTCTATTTTTAAATTTTTTTAAATTTGATTACGCTAAATAAATCACCTTCAGTTATAGTAAAATTTCAACCGTTACAATACAATTTTAGTCATAAGACATAGCTTTTTAGTCTAATGGAGCACGGCTGAGTCGTAGAACCAGGAAAAGCACAGGGAACAGAGCAAGGAAGCGAGCCGCCACGGGTTCAAAATCCCAAGCCGGACGTTTACCAGCGGTGCAGATCCCGACGTGCATCTCCGACCCAGTCACGGAGCAGGCCCACATGGCAGCCTCCCCGGCCCGACATTCGAGAGGCGAACGCCATCTTTCTCGAAGCCTGACGACTGCAAAAAGGCGAGCGCGTGACGGCGAATGCCTGCCGCTCCGCCTCGGCCGAAGTGCCCAACGACATGACAACCCAGGACCACACGCCAGCGTCCGAGACGGGACGGGTGGCCTGCTAGGGTGGGCCCCAGCGCCCGGTCGACTTTCCCCGTCCTCGGGCTCGTCCCCCATTTCAAAATTTGAACCGCCACGCAAGCCCAAATGGCTCCCGGCCTCGTGAGTCGTAACCGGAGCACACGGCGGCCATTTCGTCCGTGGGAGTAGTAGTGCTCGCACTTCAGTTTCAGAGAAAACGCAGAGAGAGAGAGCTCATCTCGTCTTGAGGAAAGTTTGGTGTTTGGTTGGCGCACCGATGTGGGCGTCGGGGAAGTGGATCAGGACGCTGGTGGGGCTTAAGCCGGCGGCGGAGAAGGAGAAGTCCGGTGGGGGGAGGGCGCGCAAGTGGAGCCGGCTGTGGCAGAGCTCGTCCGGCGGGCAGAGGGGCGCCGCAGCGGGGAAAGCGTCGGCTTCGGAGGTCTCCGAGACGTCGTCCTTGGCTGCCGACGCGCTCAGCTCGGTCGTCGCGGCCGTGGTCCGCGCGCCGCCCAGGGACTTCCGCCTTATCAAACAGGAGTGGGCCACCGTCTGCATCCAGACCGCCTTCCGCGCCTTCTTGGTAGGCCACCGCCGTCGCTCACGTTGCTTAATTCTTCGTAAAATGACACTTTTTTGCGCTGTTCTTGACGATGCTTGTGCAGGCGAGGAGGGCGTTGAGGGCGCTGCGAAGGCGCTAATGCGCGGCCGCCGCGTGCGCAAGCAGCTGGCCATGACGCTCAAGTGCATGCACGCGCTCGTCGCAGTGCGCGCGCGCGCGAGACCGCGGCGTGGCGATCGGCGAGCGTCGCGACTCGCAAGACATGCTCGACGAGCGCAGCAGCCTCGCAGATCCCATCAAGGAAGCAGAGGTATATAATGCACTACTGTACATTGTACATACTAGAAATTCATAACTTGCTTACCCGAATTATTGAGTGCCATATGTTCGTTTGATGCGCCCATTTTGCGAATGAAAGATTGCGTTGTACTCTGTTCACGATGAATGAGTTACTACTTTGCATTATACGTGTATAATGCATTATATACTTGTGCAAATAAAGTACCATATTTGAATGCACTTGATGGAGACTTGCAGCAGTAAAATTAGGTATGTCACTTACCCAGTTGATGTAATTAGTTACTTTTACTTGTTAGAGACTTGCAGCAGTAGGATTACTCCCATCATGATGAAGGATTGGTACGGACATTTAGCTCCCTTTATTTTTAGTAATGATTTCAGATTGTATTAGCTATTGACCGTGTATGTCTGGATGAAACATGGCAGTGGCATTGTTAGGTATGCCTGCCTAGGGTGATGCTACAAATAATACGTCTTTGCCTCTCTGCAACTTGTTCTTGCCAAGTCAAATTTGTCGTTCGTCCATTTTTATTTTGTCAGTGTGTTGAGTAGTTGGACCATTGCCCTGCAGTCCTGCACAGTTCTTTAGCTTTTAACATAATAATGATAATGTGGTGCTGCAAACGAGAAGATATTATATGATGATGATATGTCTGCATGTTTGGATGGCATTGTTCACATTGCAGGCAGGATGGTGTGATAGTCAAGGCACTGTGGATGACGTAAGATCAAAGATACACATGAGGCATGAGGGTGCAATCAAGAGAGAAAGGGCAATTGCTTATGCTCTTTCTCACCAGGTACATCTTGCAGCAATAATCTAGGCATACAACTAGTTTCTTGATTTTTTTTGACATGCTGTGCCATTTGTTTTAGCAGCGGAGTTCAAACCACCAAGGAAGACCTAGCTCTCCTGCTGTGAGAGACCATGTGGTCGTGATCCCATGAGAGTGATGAGTAATTGACAGGGGTTTAGGTCAGTCGAGTTTGGTTTGGGTGGTTCGGACCTTGACGTTGCATGGTGCAACGGGCTCAGTCGGACTTGGTCAAACTTTGTCGTATGGGATTAGGATACTTATTCCAATGATTCGACAGGTTTGGACTTCAGTGTGTGTAAGTATGGCGTGTTTATACCTTTTACGCTTTCATGTATCGAGCGGTGCTATTTGATGTGTTTCTTGTCTGTGTGGCTGCAGGACATCGGGCGGAGTCGTGGCGAGACACGGTGGACCGGACTAGGCGCAGGTGGTGCTGAGGTCAGAACGGTCGGGATGTGTCGAAGACGACGTGGACTCGAGGTGGTTGCGAGGCGTGCGAGACAAGGAGCGCGGAAGCTTCCTGGAAGGTGCAGGAGGGGCGAAACGGGAATTTCGCAAGGCTGCACAAGCGGGAGCGGGCTCCGTTGGATTTAGCGGGCGTAACGGGGTGGAGACCCGTTAGCCGTGGGCTATAAATAGGTTGGAGGGGCTGCATGCCCACAAAAACACTTGAAGGGATTTTAGGATTTCCTTTAGTCAAAATAGGCTTTAGAGTTTATTTTGGCTTTAGGCTTTAGTGGTTTAGAGTTGTTGGTGGAGGCAGAGTTGTGTTCCCTCTGTGTCCCCTTCGATGGTTTCCATGTGAGCTCTCTGTTCATTGTGTTCCTCCCAAGAAGCATGTGTGGCTCTTGGTGTTCTTGAGGATTGAGAGGGAGAGGATGAGTTGAGTCTACTTGTAATCATTCCTCTGTCCGAATGTCCATGCGTATGGGGACGTAGTTCCTTGTATCCCTTGTAATCTTTGAATGGTTGGAATGAAATTTGAAGTTCTTCTCCCGTGCTTTCTGTTTCCCTTCGATGCCTCATTTCTTGATTTCTTGAGTTTTTGAGTTCTTGTGTTTTTCTTGTTGAGAAGGCCCAAAATGGGTTGCTCTAGGTTGGGATGATTCTCAAAGATCATTTGATCAAGTTTCCCAAGAGCAAACTTCATTTAATCTCAAGATTTCATTTTTGAGGCTTCCCTGTTCTTAAGAGCTTTTCTAGGGTTTGGTTGAATTCTTGATTCTCTTAACGAAATGCCCTGAGTTTTTGTCTGAGGAGTTCTATGGCTATTGCTAACATATCTGCAAAATCTCTTGGCCATAGGATCAAAGGTTGGGAAGCAATTTGATTTTTGGCTCGGGTCTTGCAAAATTTCAGATTTTTACCCATAATCTGAAACTCTTGCTTTTTGGTTTGATTCTCTTGTTTCTCAGGGTCCCCTTACTATTTGGTACGTTGTAGTAAGGCTTTGGATCAAAGAGATTGAGAGCAAACCCTCAATTTAGCCAAAAATCCGAAGTTTCGGTCTGCTGCCTGAAAATCCTGTTTGCTGAAATTCTTCGAGAGGTACTACCGCTCCTGGAGAGGTACTACCGCTCGGCTCAGTGGTACTACCGCCCATGTTCGGACCAGTCTGATCGGCAGCGATGAAACGTTCGGACGGTCCGAACGTCTCCGGCAAGAGGTACTACCACTCGGCATAGCAGTACTACCGCCCAGAGGTACTACCGCTCGTCACAGCGGTACTACCGCTTGCAGCCAGACTTACGCTGAATTTATTTTTCTTGATTGCTTTTTTCTGGATCTGGTTTTCTCTGCTGTTGTTCTTCCTGTAAGTACTTGTCTTCTACCTTCATAGCTCCCATAGCTATTGGAGAAGAAGATATTTGTTGGGGGCGATTTTTAAAGATCGACATTCACCCCCCCCTGTCGCCATTTCGGTCCAACATGCTGTTTCTCTTAAGAACCATGGCGCTAATAGGAGCAATAATAGTTGGAGCTATTTGGAAGGATGGATGGCAACAAAACCTTGGGAGAGTCGCCTTATGGAGCAAACACATACTGAACACTCCACCAATTCGCGGTGTTCAGAGAGCGTTGAGGAAATGAACGTAGCCAGCCCAAAACTTTCTGATGCAAGCTCAGTCAAGATCAGAAGGAACAATGTCACGACTAGGGTGGCAGTGAAGCCTCCTTCCATAATCTCAGCTTCCTCTTCTGATTTTGTGTGTGATGAGAGCTCTCCATCAACATCTTCAGTTAATCCAGTGTCTGGCACCAATTTCCTTACATCAGAAAGAAAATCTGATTGTGGTCAGGGCGGTGGACCGAACTACATGAGCTTGACCAAATCAGCCAAAGCAAGGCTGAGTGGTTATGGCTCTCATAAGCCACCACTCCAAAGACAAAGATCCGGTGATCTGAACCATAACAACAGGGCGGCATTCTCTTCAATAGATGTACAAAGCACTGCTGGCTCGGAGGTTTCAGTTACTTCAAAGAGGTTAAACAGTTTGAAAGGTCGAGGCACTAGAAGAAGTTTGGATAAGGAGAATGATGGTCAACCTAGTTCCTTCTTTTAGGACTTGAACCCTATCTAGTCCCTTAAAATATTTTAGCTGTCTTGATGTTTACCTGTATGTATGTTATGAGTTCAATGGCTCATTGCTTATTTTGATATCTATATTTATGATGTACAAATGCAAAATTAGCTAGATGTTGAACTATTATTCTCTGCCTGCTGCATTGTAAAGTCTCAGGTTTCTTTTTCCTTTTTTTTGAATGGGAAGGCAGGAGCTCTGCCATTTCATTTAAAGGGAAAGAGTAGGAAATACAGGGTTAGGAGAAGATGGAAGATACATAACCGACAAAGTCCAGGGGAAGGGGCAAAGCAACCAAAATACAACTAGGGAGGATGTCGTGTGGGGCATCCCCTATCAACATCGCAAGGCTAGGGCAGTGCCTCCACAGACCAGCAACCGTGAGGAAGAATACCTCTTCGGCAAGAAGAGCTAGAATTAGATATCAGATTGGTTACTTCAAATAAGGAATCAGATTAGGTAAGCTAAAGTCTATAATTAAGAGGGAGAGTCTTACTATTGTAATCGGCAGTAAATAAAGATAAACTCTTCTCCCCTGTTTCCGTTCTCTGCTCCTCATCGTAAAGGATTATGTGAGAATATCCATGATACTGTTGTGATAAACTATTGCTATGTTTATGGAGTGGTCAATTGATTTTGCAAAAATTGCATTTGATTTGGATTATTTTCTGGAAGTGTCAAGAAAATTGGAAATATCGTAGGTGTTAGTGCAATAGTTTGGATTGTTTTCTGGAAGTGTCAGGAAAATTGAAAGTACCGCAAGTATTAGCGTGGTAGTTCTGATTTGTGAAAGTACCGTAGTCATAAGTGCAGTAGTACCGCTTGGCGGAAGTACCGGGTTGAGTTGTGGTATATTTTTCCCAGAGAGATCCAGGTGAGGTTTTCAACGTGTGGAAGTACCGTTTTGGAGAACGGTAATACCTCAGAGTGGTGGTACCAGCATGGTAGTGCGGTACTTCCGATCTTCCCACAAAAACAGGGTTTTGGGAAATTGAGTCATGGATTAAATTGGGTTAATCTGGGTTATTGGATTAAGAATGCATGATCCATGTCTTGGCTAATTTAGGTCAAGTTGTGAAAAACTTGTGCCTGGAAACGATTTCTTTGTCTTTGGATATATACGGTCGTTTGGACTCAACATTGATCAATAGCGATGATTGGGGCTAGGCTCATAGAGGAGTTGAGCCCTAGAATGATCGAGGCTGTCGGGTGAGACGGTGAGCTCAAGTATGGCACGAGAAAGACGGGAAATATTGAAGGCGAGTTCGAACGGCGAGATGGCACCATGTAGTTTGCATAGGCCAAGTGAGATGTGGTTCGGTAGAGCTAAGATGAGAGAGACTTGACGACACGTGACAAGGTAGTGGTGCACTTACATATGGCAAGTATGGCAATTGCTTGCAGTGGTTAGTGATGACCGGGTCAGAGAAAGGTATTTTGGTAATTTGATCAAAATACCGAAAATCATCTTGGATCAAAACTGCAACGCATGGGCGATGTGTTAGAGAGCGGTTTAGGTCAAGGTGGAGTTGGTTTGATCAAGGCGGATCAAAACTAAGAATTTAGCGGATGCACATTTTGAATATGTGAATCATCCATTCTTTGCTTTTGATGTGATTTTGCTGCCAATAAAATGTTATTGGTCATGTATTTCCCCTGGGCCTTACTTTCCAGAAACAAAAGAAAGCACAGATCTTACAGTCTCCATTGGTGGATCAGGTTCGTTGCTCTTCCCTTATACATGCTTTTGGATTGATGGACAAGAATATTCAAGGTTGTTAAATGCGTGTTTCAATTTGAACAACTTTAATTGAACTATGCTTTGAGGTGATATAGTGAATAAGTAAAATAGGTCATCAACTACAGTCATAGTGTAACAATATACTAGTTTGTTGCTATGTTTCTGCTAAAACATTTAACAATCAACACCACCATTTGAATGTGATAGTCAATATTCATCATGGGGAACTTAGATGTATATCTTCTAGATCTTTTTACAAGGTTTTCTCCATTCTTTTAAAAAATGACCAAAAACTCACATACTCCTTATTTAATCTACGGTTTTGTTGTTGTCGAACACTCGAACTGAATTTCATCTTCTTAACCGATTTTTATCGAAACTTCACCCAGTTAATAGAAACTCATAAGTGGGTCTACTGGTAGAAATAACAAATCTTCACCTAGTTTATCAAATCTTGCATGAGCATTCAACAAGCTTAGTATCTTAAATAAGATTGTTTGGATTGCTAGATACATCAACAATTATAATCTCCAAAACTACGTGGTACCAGGAATGTTTGCTTGCGATACCATCATATTTTAATATGCCTTCCTCATAATGCATGTTATAATTATTGATGTCTATCTTCATGCAAGTGGATCGCTACAACTTGTAGATTTTGGACTGGCAAATGAGCTTTTTTCTTCCACAAAGTTATCTGTGCTTTGTAAATGATAAATTGTCTTATGGTAATAGTTTTTCTGTACAATTTTAGATGTCAAAAATTAATATGCTACTTCAATTGCTATGTTTGGATGCCCTCTCCAGATTGCTATGATGTACTGACTGTCTTTTGAGTGTAGCATTCCAAGTTCTATTAGTAGGTCAGGCATGTAAAAAACTAGGGGTAGTGATCATTTCTTTGTTGTGTGAACCTAGCTAAAACTACATCTATAATGTGTACGTACATTAGAGATCTTCTTCTCAATCCACCTTTTGTGCCAATTGAAGTTGCCGACAGCTCAATTTTTACAGGCCTTAGTAAATGTGGAAAGGTTGAAGAGGAGATCATAGTTTTCAGTAGCATAATACGTGCAGGAATGCTACCAACGGTTTCTACTTTCACTACCCTAATGCATGATGGAGTTGTGTGGATTGAAGGTTGATGGTATTACTTATAATATCAGTGACTATAAGTTGTTATGTCAGTGATTGAATGAACTCTTGAATAGTTGTTTGTTAGTGACTATGGGTACGAATGGTTGTTTGATGCAATTGAATGGCAAAGACACATCCATGCACATAGTCTTATGTCTCCCGCATGTGTTGACTCATGGTAGACATAAACAAATTGTTAGTATTGTTAGATTGTTGATGCTTTACACTTGAAGCGTTGAGGGAGTTGTGTAGATTGAAGGTTAATGTTGTTACTTACAAGGGAAATTTTACCATCCTTGAGGGGGAAGAGGTACCAAATTTCAGCCGTTGATCACACTGATCGGACGACTGAGATTTGGCAGACTCATCGGTATCGACGCGAGATACCAAGAGGTACAAGGTACCAAGAGGTACCAAATTTTGAGCCGTTGATCACACTGATTGAATGGCTGGATCTAATTTGGTACCTCTTGGTACCTTGTACCTCTTGGTACCTCCTCAAGGATAGAAAAACTGCTCTACTTACAATGTTCTAATCACATGTTTATGCAACAATAAGTACATTTCTAATGCATTAGATCTTTTATGAAGACATGAAATCTAAGGGCTTTGGCCGAACATTACAACATACATCACACTCATTGGAGCTATCTATGCAACAAGCATCATGCTGGATGGAGAGAAACCACTGAATGATATAGAAGATACAAGCCTTGTTCCCTCGTATAAGCATCCTAAAAGTCTCTGTTGAAATTTTTTCTGATTTCTTTGAAAGCTGGATCGCGCATAGCACATCTCTCCTACTGTCTCCTGCCTGCGACGTGACTCTAGGGAGCCCACTAGTCCCTGCTCTCGATGCGACCTGTCTAGCTATTGCCTCCACGATGCACCCGGCCACTCTGTTATCTCCCTGTACATGAGACAACACCTCTGCCTTGCTTCTACTCAGGCAATTAAACACTGAAGACAAAACCAAGTCACCGAGAGAACACACACCATATTTTTCAGGAGCACAACAGCTCCCGTTTTTCTTCTCTTTCTCTATTGCTTCTCCTGCATCGCTTGTGTTTTGCTACATGACTTGCATGTCCTTATAAAGGCTATACATACCGACTTTGTTTCAAATACGGACTCGTACTCATACACGGAAATGACACGGCAAATTCTACATATATGGACTCTTAAACAACTCGTATGGGATACGACTCGCAAACCGAAAACAAGATTACTAACTTAACAGTCTCGAAGGGAGAATGGAGAATGCAATGAAAAGATTAAACATAATAAGAAATTGCAGAAAAATGATTAACTTTTAAAAATGAGGTTAAGGATTAACTCACAAGATGTTGAAGTTTATCTGTCCATAACCATGAGAAATGTTTGCTCGAACCTTTGCCCAAACGTATTTGTTTTTGCCAATTCTTAATTGGAAGCTACATTCCAGACATTTTTATCTAGATTTTGGAGCAGATGTTTACAGTGTTATAGTTTCTCTAGCAAATCTTTTTTTAATGGTTTTACTGTAGTTTGCTAAAGTACATGCATGTCAAAACCATGCTTTTACTAGTACTCCCTCCGTTCTATTTTAAGTGATATTTTTATAGTTTTCAAGATGCAACTTTGATCATTACTTTTTATAACTTTATTTTATTACATACTAATAACATTATAATATATTACTACTTGAGAATGAAGATTTTATAGTTATTCCATCTAGAGAAAAAGAGAGCTCAGTACGGCACTCAACTTCTCTCTAACCCTAACCCTAAAATTCATGAACACTTAGTCTCAAGAGATGATGGTTGGATAGATAAATACAAGTCTCCATCCCAACCCATTAAATAGATGGACTAACCAGCCCAATCTAACCCTTAGTGGATACTATCTACTTAACACATATGGAAAAATCCGACAATCCCACACACACGGGTTTTAACCCACACACTATACTTATGCACGTTTTACAAAGTGCATAAGCCCAAATCCGTTTAGTTCTTAGTCTTGATCCAACTTGATCTTCTCAACTTTTTCTTGACCTAAATTGCTCTCCCAAACACCACTCAAGTACCGTGGTTTTGCTCTAAGATAGTTTCTAGTATTCTGGTCAAACTATGAAAACACTCTTTCTTGACTCAATCATCTCCTTTCATTGCAAGCAATAGTCACGCTTGCCATGTGTAGGTGCATCATTGGTTTGCCACGCATCAGTAAGTCTTCCATTCTGATTGTGCAACACATCGTTCGAACTTTCTTTCAATATTTTTCCGCCTTTCTTGTGTCATGCTTAAGCTTAGCCATCTCACACAATATCCTTGGTCGTTCTGAGCCTCGGCTCCTTCGTGAGTGTAACACCGATCCTAACCATTAACCATGGTTGACTCCAAGCAATCTTGTACATCCAAAGACAAAGAGATCATTTTCGGGCACAAGTTCTACATAACTTAACCCACATTAGTAATAACATGTTTCATCCAACCTAGAACCCCTGACCTAGATCATCAAATCATCCAATGACTCAAATTTTCCAAATTCATCCATTCCTGCAAGCTGTTCAGAAAATCTGCTTATTTGCAAATTCTAAATTTCCACTCCTCCAAAATAACAATAGTTCATCACAACAAAACTATAGACATTCTCACATGATCCTTCATATAGGTTTCGTATAGTTAATCTAGATAATTTTAAATATATTAGTAGTTAGACTTTAGAAAATTCAATTGCACAAATTCTAGAGCATCACTTAAAAAGAACAGACATAGTATATGACAAAAGTAGCCAGTTAGTGGCATGTGGGTCAGTTCGGCAGCACTTATGGCTTAAAGCTTTTCACTTATGCTACAGTACCTAGCTTTTAAATGGTACATTTTTTCAAGGCGGGATCTACAGGTAAATTGTAGTACAAAATATACCAAGTTCAGCTGTACAAACTTTACCGAATTTCCTTCTGTATACTGCCTCTCGCGAACAATCTAGAATTTAAAATTTTCAGCTATAAGCCACAGATCAAAAGAACTCACCCATGATACATGAAGAGATTTACAGAGGGGATTTAGTCATCTAGCAAAGTTGGTATGCACTCAGGCAGTAGAAAGAATAACTGAGGATGTGCTTAGCAAAGAATAACTGATTTTTCTTGCCACGTAAGATAATTAAGGTGCTTATGCATATAACTACATATAATCAATAATAAAAAAAACCATCTAAGCACCTATAAAGATACGCTTGCATTAGAGGAAATCGCTTTTATATAAGTGTTTGATGACATGATTATATTCTCTATTTAATCACTCATGTATAAGTATTTTGTATTGTACACACCCTTCATGAAGTATAGTTCGAATTGAAGATCTCATCCTAGTGTACATATATCAGGAACAGATTCAACTGCTATTGAGCTGACCAATTAACTGCTACTCTCTGACCTAAATTTGTTGTCATACTTGAATAAACCTTAACTGGTTCACTGCACAGATACACCTACCCTTCCTTCTAGGGGTGAAAACGGGTTGGGTTAATCCCGACCGATCCGGCACCGAATCCGATTGGTACCGAATCCGACTAGTACCGAATCCGGAGAAAAAAATATAGGTTAGGATATGGTAACAGCAATATCCGTCCGAATCCGAATATCCGTCCGAATCCGATACATCTTCAAGTTTGATTTCAGGTTAGTGCTACTATTTGACGTTTCATTTTCTTTTGCAATGGTAAAATAAAATCTTCCACATCAGCTATTAAATAGAAACATCAAGTCAGTGCGTCCTACTCCATTTACTACACTGTATGCATTCCTTAAAAACAAGTAGGGGTGCAAACGAAATGGGTTAATCCCGACCGATCCGACACCGAATCCGATTGGTACCGAATCCGGAGAAAAAATATGGGTTAGGATATGGTAACAGCAATATCCGTCCGAATCCGACCCGTTTTCACCCCTACTTCCTTCCGTTTCTCCTTGAACGCATTTTCCTCCCTTCCGTTTCCCCTTGTACGCGTTTTCCTTTTGCAGAATATTGTGCGGTGGATTAATCAGAAACTGCCCTTATTTGCAGGTTATCTGAAGTCTGCTGAGGTTGACACCTGCCTCTGGATCCACTGCAGAATTCCTCAGTGTTACAGGGAGATGGTTAAGGACCTCAGAAGATAGAGGAGAGCGCCAATAAAACCATGGGGAAAATTGAATATATAGGACCAAGTTGAGAGTGCTTTGGTAAAATAGGATCAAGTTATTTGTACTTGTAAATATAGGACTGAGTTGAGCACCTTCTTGCGAATATAGGATTTTTCCCATTTTTATTTCATTTTCATTTTCCAGCCCTTTTTCTCTACGCGAAATGACTCTTTTGCCCTTCCTCCTCGCTTTGCGCCGCCGCCGCGCTCGCTGGCGCGCCGCCGCCGCTGCGCTGGCGCGCGCGCCCGCCGCCTCGCACGCCACGCGCAGCGGCGCGGCGCGAAGCGGCGGCGGCGGCGGCGGCGAGCGGCGGCAAGCGGCTGAGCGAGGAGCGGCGGCAAAGACGACCAGCGAGGAGAGAAGGGCAAAGAGTCATTTCACGAGAGAAAAAGGGCTGGAAAATGAAATGAAATTAAAATGGGAAAAATCCTATATTTGCAAGAAGGTGCTCAACTCAGTCCTATATTTACAAGTACAAATAACTTGATCCTATTTTACCAAAACACTCTCAACTTGATCCTATATATTCAATTTTCCCGTTATCAAATACCCAGAGATTGGAGACAGCATCTTCCATCTGCACTTAGATCCTACTGCTATCCGATTTGCAAGATGTGTGCACCACGCGTTCGCACCATCTCCTAACGATCATCATATGATCCCCCAAGAGACTAAAACAAAGCTCTGATTGCCCCTAGAGACTAAACAAAGCACCGGTTGTCGCTAACCTAATGCCTTGCGATCCACCAGTAGGAGCACTGCAGCATCGCGGAACATTCTCGTGCTGAACAAACCGGTCCCATGGTTGAAAGACAAGCGTTTTTCAGACCAAGGGGATTTCCGTCTCGGGGATGTGTCGTTTCGGGTGTCGACAGGGCAAGTTCACTGCGCTTTCGCCCGGCGGCGTTTGCTACGGACGATGGAGACGTTGTCGACGACTCGATCCGACTGTCGTGTCAACGTCAGCGGCGGTGATGTGCTACGTGGCGAGTCCAGAGTCGCGGAATTCGTTCTAGGAAGCGTTGCGTTTCTTCTTCTTCCTCCCCTGTGGGTGGCGAGGCGTGCACGTAGAGGGAACTGCGCAGAATGTACTGTGCAGCTCGTCGATACTGCGCAGAATTTTTTAATTGAATACCGTAGAAAAAACTAATATATGTTATAATATCATTTTAGTCAAAATTCATAGTAATTTGAAATAGGGACTTGAAGAATCCTTAATGGGAGAATTACTCTCACACCACTGGCTAAATCACAGTTTGCCGAAATAGCACTTGCATTGTCACAACCTGATCGTATTTTGGTAACCCGTGGCTTTGCTAGTGATATACGGGCATGTTCTTGTTTTTTTCTTGGATTTTAGCTTTGACTTCTTTGGAAGTCGAAGCAAATGGAACAGCTTCTCTAAGTAATTTTTTAAACCTGTTTTTCCAAATCGCTTCTCGAGTCAAAAACCGTATGCATCGACGTCTCCACGTCCGTTGCCGTTTAAAAAGCACAAATAAAAACTATCAGTCGCAGCCAAAAACTATCAGCTACATCAATAAAAAACAGAGCCTATATATGTTCGGCAATTTTCCCATGCTTAATTGTAACCGTTGGACCTCAATCACGGCTGAGAAACGTTGCCAATTGGCAATTCTCTCGTTGCCAGCGAAATGTTGAACACGAGTAGGCACGAATCCCTCTGGTTTGCGACCTACCGTAGGATATTGTAAGTCACGACGACATCCATCTCAGTGGAACCGCACTTTCTTGCCATCTTGGCTGGATTTGGTTTTACGTAACGGGATGCAAAAACATGTATGATGAAGGGTCACTGTCGCCTGTCGAGGAGACCCAGGACCAAAGCGAACAGAGGTTGAGAAACACGGGAGTCGGTCAGGGGTGGGTGTGGTCAGCGTGGTGCCGTCGTGGCAATTGGCAAGTTCGCTAAAGAACTCGATGAGATCAACGAACCGCCGCTCCGAGTCATCCGTTCTGACTTGTGATAAAAAACAATGGCATCAAGGACAGGATCACAGGAGCTCGTCAGAGCCGTTGTTGCTATAGTCAACAGACTGACGTGGTAAGTGAAAGATATATATAAGTTCCTATATTGGTAGTGCTGAACACTGCTGGTTCCATCCAAGAAAAGCATTCACGATTCCCGTTGAACACTGTAGTGCGTTGCACCTTTGAGTGCTACAGCAACCTTACAAATCTTAGCACGGCACTGTATAACATCACGGCACGGAACATTGGATCCTCGATGGAACATGTGAGGTGGAATCTCATGTGTTGGCCGGCCCCACACCAACAAAAATCAACCCTTTGTTTCACTCTCTTTCTCTCTCCATCGGTCTCCCTCCACGCACTCGGTTTGACGATGATTTATATTTTTTTTACTATAGCTGATTTATTTTTACTGTAGCTGTTGATAACCTATTTGGCGTAACTAAATTTAAAAAGTAAAAATATAAGAAAAAAATATATTAACCCATTACGGACAATACAGAGGAATACCGAAAAAAAGAAAAGGCATCATGTCCGCTTGTTTCAGCTTCTAGCTTCTAACTTTTAATTCACTATTCCTTTATTTTGTTCTTTTCTTGGATTTTGTTTTTTTTGGGCTTATTGTCTTTTCTTTTTTTCCTTTATTCTATTTTTAAATTTTTTAAATTTAATTACGTTAAATAAACCACTATCAGATACAATATAAAAAATAAGTTACCACCGAACTAAGCAGCACCCATGAACGGCTGGACCCGGCAAGCCGCACGACCTTCTGAACCAACCGTCCCGGGCCTCTCCCTAAGTGCGTCGTGAATCTTGGAGCACATCCAACGGTAGATGAGGTACATGGACATCCATGTACAAGTGGTAAAGCCACTCTCAACAGCAATTCCTAGATTTTTCACAAGCACAAGGACTCCATTGTGAGAGGTTGAAAATGGCAAGGTCCAAACTGCAAGAAAAGCTGCCTGACACGGGGGGCCCTCTTCTGGTGCAAATCGGGCCATTTGACCTAACGAATTAATTAGGGGATTAAAAAGGGACAATTGCATCAGAAACCTTAATGCCGCCTTCATTTGAAGCTCCTTAAGATACAAGAGAGAACACGGCAGGGGAAGAAAGGAAGAACCAAACCCAAACACCTCCTCTCCTCCACCTCCACGAGCCTGCCCTTCTCCGTCCCGAGCCCGAGGAAGCCAGGCATGGGCGACAGCGCCGGGCCCGCGCCGCCGAGCAGGTTCGGCAGGATCTGCGTCTTCTGCGGCAGCAACGCCGGCAACCGCGCAGTGTTCAGCGACGCCGCACTCGAGCTCGGCAACGAGCTGGTAATGCAGTCCCAATGCCAAGATTGTGCCCCGCGGTGGCGGGGCTCCCGCGGCCGCGCCAAAATTCGATCTTGGCGCGCCCCGGGACGCCCGGATTGGGTTGCCACCCTCGGTTTATTGGGTTTCTTGGTTCAATCCTTGCTCTGGTGTTCATGGTGGGATTTCGATGCGTTCCTTGTGCAGGTGACTAGGAGGATCGATTTGGTCTACGGCGGCGGCAGCGTCGGGTTGATGGGCCTGATCGCGCGGACGGTTCTCGATGGCGGCTGCCGTGTCCTCGGGTAGCTAGCCGCTGCACTTGAAAAACCTCTGCCTCTGTTCAGCTTCGTAGTACTGCAGTATACTTCATGCTTCAATCTGTAATCTTTCTAATGTGTGGCTGCCCCATTTGATTCTTTTGCAGGGTGATTCCAAGAGCACTCATGCCCCTTGAGGTGTGTAGCAATTTCTTTCTAGATTTTCTTCCTCTATGTTTGTATATTTGCAGAAATACTGGTTGCTACGTCATTGTTAATTCTAAAGTCTAGACTTCTAATCCATCACCTAATTGCTTCATTAGAGAGAGGGGTCTCTTACACAGTGAAGAATAACACTATGTTTGAAACAAAGTTCGTCCCGGAATTTTGGAACATTTGCTGACAGATGGGCCATCTGAATTCTATCCTTGTGCTTGGCCCCACCTGTTGGTATCACGAGATTTTCACGATTAATGTAGCAATTATATAGTGCTATCACTAGTGGTCACCCACTCAGCATTTGATTCTTGTGGTCTGTTGGTTCAGATTGATTCACCTTTGCTTGTGGGGTTAGAAATAGGTGATCATTAAGGAATTAGGACTAGGATTTATTGGGTTAAATCGCCGCCTATCAGTTTTAGACTTTTCTTTAAAAGAACTATCAGTTTAGACTTTTGGGTTGTACAACTTGGAATTATAAAGTTTGTGGTACTCATGTATGTAATAATAGAATCTGTAACTTGCCAAGAGGATACCACAAGTTGAGAGAGAAAAAGGAAGCAGCAGTAGGTAATTTAGATAAAAAAAAAATTACTGGTAGGCAGCTGAGGATAGGTTTGAAATGATTGTACATCATAGTTCAAAACTGAACACATGGAGAGTTGGAAGAAGGCAAAGGCAAAGAACATGTCAGTAATTCGAGATACCTGTATGCTGTATCAATGGGAGGTTGAATTGCATCGTTATACATTTATCCTGATGTAAAAGTGTTACTGTTTATACATGTTTGAACTTCAAAGAAGGGTGATAGGAGGAATGTGATAATTATGTCCCTGAAACTATGGCCTACTTTATTTTACCATTTGACACGAAAAAAATGCTCTTCCAGATATCAGGTGCAAGTGTTGGTGAAGTAGAGGTTGTCTCCGACATGCATGAGAGGAAAGCTGAGATGGCACGACAATCTGATGCATTCATTGCTCTTCCTGGTATGCACGGTTGTACATGTTCTTCTCTAACATTATTGCACGGGCTAATGTTTCAGCCCAACATGACAAGAACAGGCTAATATTTCAACTCAACTTGCTTACATGATAACTTTCTGGACATCAGGAGGGTATGGAACAATGGAAGAGTTGTTAGAGATGATAACATGGTCGCAACTTGGAATTCATGACAAACCAGTGAGTATTAGTATATGGGCTATGACAATTGACAAATAAGTCTGCTACAGCTAAGGGCACTGATCATTTATTTACAACAGGTTGGATTGCTAAATGTTGACGGTTACTATGATCCGTTGCTTGCACTATTTGATAAGGGTGCGGCTGAAGGTTTTATTAAGCCTGATTGCCGACAGATAATTGTTTCGGCACCGACTGCCCATGAATTGCTGACAAAGATGGAGGTGAATTGCTGACTTTTTATACTCATTCTTTAGTTTAAAATACTTAGCCTCATTGACAAACACAAGGGCTATCATTGTTAGTATCTCAACAAATCTCTTGATTATGTTCAGCAATACACTCGTTCACACCGGGAGGTAGCCCCGCGTACAAGCTGGGAGATGTCTGAACTGGGTTATGGAAAAGCTCCAGAAGAATCATAGCTTACGTCTGCCAATATGACATCGTTAGTGTTACTGAACTGGCCATTGGCTTGCAGTTATCCTCTTTTCATTTGCCCTTTTTGGTTGCCTTTCATGTTACCTGTCTGGTGAAGAAGTATATCTACCTACCCGTTGACAGTAACAGTGTCATCAGGTGCACACATAGATATAATTTATATAACATTTTTCTCCTTGTTTATGGAGCAGTGGGCTTCAGTATTCGTATGAACTTTTTTGTAACAAAATGTGCACTGAAGTTTGATTTGGTCTTGCATATTAACAGTGCCAGGGTCCAAACCACTTTTACTTCTGCTTGAAGCTTTTCAGTAGAAGCAAAACAAAATGGATTGCTTTTTGAACATCTTTTCGCTTTGTTGGAGCATACCGGTGTGGTCGGCCAACCTTTGCTTTATGACTGCAGGTTGCGATTGCATAATACCGGGCCCCGGTGAAATGAACCCACGGGGCTTTCTAGGTACCATTGCCAATGAATCTAGCCAAAAACTGGTAGAAATGACGTTACCGAACTGACAAACAGCATAACCACATCAATCGTTTTCCCAACCACCTCGTCTCCATAAACTTGCTCTTCGAATAGCACGCCATGATGGTTACCTTTTCCTGCCTTGCAAGGACGGCTGCAACAGTTCGAACTGTTCACACGTATGAGTATATGACTACGTAGCTAGTTTTACGGTTTTTTCTCCAATTTTGATCCTCTTACATTCGGTTTTTTTAAAAAAAACAATCTCCTTTCCAAGCAAAGAAGCTACGGTAGTGATACGTGACATCTGCCGCACTGCCGTAGCTCATGGCTAGGCGAGCTAGCGCGATGCGGGTGGGCCTAGGCAACTACCGAGTAGTGGCTGCTCGACCATAGCCTGTCGCGCCACCTCGGCTCGGGAGCTACCTGATCATGCACGGTGTGGTGTGTAGGTTTGTGTTACTGAGTAAATAATGATTTCCATATATACGTGTGTTAGATGGTCCACAGAAATATAATAATACACCAAACTCCATATAATAAAATGAAAGGCAATACTTTTTCGCCAGTAGATTTGTCTTATGAAAATTTGTAATTTTAAATAACACAACTGAAGACCTAGCACCGAACGTAGTAGCGGGTCACGGGTTGCCCGTTGTCTGCTTCCTTTGGCGGTGAAACTGGTCTTGAGAGAAAGTCAACCTATCGGAAGAGCATCATATGTCGCACAAGCCATATTGCGATGGTGGCCAAGTAGGAGCGGGTGCACCGTACAATTGGCTGGGCCCAATCTCTTGCGAGCTGAATATCTGCTGCACCCAGTCCTCCGCATAATTGCTAGCGTCCTGTGGAGGGAAACACATTTCGTTTGGCCGACATAAGGTAGAACTGAAATGAAATCCATAATTATAAGCATCGGTGCCGCGTGTTGTGCAGACGATGAAACTCCTAGTACTCCGGTCCATGGTAGTTAGTTGCAGTGAAGCTCGATGCCGCATTGTCCGCATCATACTGGTGGACTGTGTAGCTATTGTATGTCCAATCATAACACTCATCACGTTGCCAGAGATGCAAGTGGTCCGCGGGTGCGTACGTGTCATACTGCACCTTACAATCTTGGAGAGGGGAGTCGATATTGGTGCCTACAGTGTTCTGTGTGTCGGGCAGTCTCCGTGACGAGGACAGAAGTAGAGTATTCCCTCGTCCCCGTCCCACTGGCAAGGATGGTCTGGGCTCGAGTTGCCTCCACAACAAAGATAGGAGTAGAGTAGTGTCGGCGTGAATGTCCTACATGAAGACATGTATGAAAAGCAAAAAAATTAATATATCTTGTCGATTGTAACAGATTATGAAATCATCGAACCTGAGTAGTGTGCTACACAGACTGAGAGCAGCCGAGGCTAGGGTGCGCCAACGAGCTAGAGCGTGCGGACGAATCTACCAACGAATGATGCAGCGGCACGTCGGCCCCCAGCTAATGGCCCCCAGTGCTTGTTTGGCATTTTCGTACATGTTCCGGGCAGACCCTACCGGTCGTTCAATCATGCTCGACTGTCCGCAGTGCAGTGCAGCTCCACTCTAGGACACGATGCAGTGCAGCCGGTCGACTTGCAACGACGAACGAAACATGTTAGGCGTATGTGCTCGCTGGCAGTCCAGTGAGTACCCATGGTGGGTCTATCCACTAGGTCATCGCCATCCTCGTCATCGTAGAAGCGCGTCTCCAACTGGTACAGGTGCACTTGCACCCGAAAGTACCGCTAACCCATAGGAAAGTGTTCCCACAACCACAACTACAACAAGATGTAACGGCTGACGAGGTTTGGCATGCCAATGGCACACTATGAGCCATCACACAAAGCTTTGTAGGTCACGCACAGAACAGCCAAGCCACAGCTATACATCGGGACCTCATCATCATCAGCGTCGACTAGGACTCAGCGATGTGGATGTAGTTAGGGTACACTGAGTCTTCCTAAGTCGTAGGAAAAATAATCCACCTAAACATAAAAGAGCAAGCAAACCACTAGATGGGAACTCACGACATGTGCAAGCACGTCTGTTGGGCATTGTCTGTACAACCGCAACCACCCATGTGCCACTCTAGAGCACTTATCCAAAACAGGATGACCAAACTGGTGTAGCATACGTGCTTTCCAATCGGGTGGTCTAGCAGGTGGAACATCATACACACACACACACACACACACACACACACACACACACACACACACACACACACACACACACACATATACTAGTTACCTACTTGTGCATTGCAATAAAATTTATTGGATATATAGAGAATCATGCTATAGAAGAGGGCTACTCTGATCAGTTGAAAAGTGAAGAGTGATGAAAATTTGAGAATAGGGCGGTTGGAGGAGAAGGGACGTACGACCACCAACTCTTTTTTTATAATAGTAATGATATATATAGTATAAATAACAGGGCACCATGGTGCCCAGACTCTATGATTGAGACTTTCCATCCATGATTGATTCAGCATGCTAAATCAATAACTTTCTTTCTAAACTAGTAGTGTGTCCGTGCTAACGCTACGGTAAAATACAAAACAAGATAAAATTTGTAAAAAATAAAATGAACAATTAGATTCATTAAGATTCACGTCTCATATATTGTATACCAAATAGTTTTGTCACATAATGAATGTCACATAAATACGTGACCGATCGGAACCACCCAACACGCAATGCTCAAAAGCCTACGACCGATTCCCAGGTCTTGCGACCGCTTCGCGAGACCATACGACCGGTTAACAGAAGCTACGACGGTTTATCGCGTGAATTAAACACCTTCCCGACCACATACAACACTTTTCGTCGTGGTCGAAGCCACTTTCGACCATGTGCACCGAGTTTCGCGCTGGTCGAAGCCCTTCCCGACCACATACAACACTTTTCGTCGTGGTCGAAGCCACTTCCGACTATGTGCACGAGTTTCACCATGGTCGAAGCCCCTTCTGACCACATACATGGGCTCACAGTGGTCGAAGTCCCATCCGACCCGAGCGGGATTCTCTGACGTAGCTTCGGCTACGTCAGGGCGTGACTTTGCAAGATCTGGCCGTTCATCTCTAGATGGACGGTCCAGATTATTTCCACCTTTATTTTTTAGCTTTTGAATTTTTTACTTCTAATTTTTAATTTTTTTGCTTTCACGGCAAAGATGGTCGTAAGGTCCTACGACCACAGCATCTACGACCACGGTGGTCGTAAGGTCCTAAGACCATGGCCTACAACCACGGTGGTCGTAAGGTCCTACGACCACGGCATGAACTCCTTAAAGTTGGCATGAGTTGCTAACCTCACACGGTGTCCATAATCCTACGATAAAGGTCACAGCTGATCCTAGTCGTACTGGAAAAATAAATGTAATGACATTACTGTTGGAGCAGAAGCACGAGAGCTAACCCGAGTTAACCAAACAAAGAATATTGGATTAACAACAATGTTAGCTTGGGCCTAACTCGTAAGCGCTTTCCTATAGCAACAAATGGCTTAACATCTCCTTGTACCCACAATAAGTATAACAATTTGCATAGGAGGCACATGCGGTATATCCGCTCCATCTAATGATTCTTCAATAGCAATATCGCCATAGCCATCCTCTGTTCCAACATCAACTGGAGGTGTTTCAGTACTTGGTACATCAACAACCACAATTCCATCATCTTTCATCTGTAGCTATTTGATTTAGCATTTTGCGCTGCAGAAAACAACATATTTAAGGTACCAAAAATCCAGCAATGGACATAGATCAAGACATCGATACTTCAAGGTTTCAGCTACCATGCAATGCATCACAATAAGACGAAACATACAAAATTTAAATGTAATGATCTTGTTCCAACTTGCTAAACCACTTCCAATTTCATCAGTTCCAAGTTCCAAATAGATGTTGGTACACGAAAAAATATCGCCCCAAACAAATTAATGATCACCTTCATACAGAAGTTAGCACAATTAAGAATTAAATAATTCATAGTCTGTACATAAATAGATGAAGTGTACCGCATGAAGAACAAAGCGACAGTTCACCATAGAAGCAAGAGATACATAGGGGGCCAAGTTATATGCACCTTCTTTCTTATGGAAATCTTATCATCCATTAACTGTTTAGCAGGGTCATCAGCTGGATTATTTTGACGACACCTCTCGGTTCTTGACCTTTCCAAATTTGATGGGCCCGCAGTTTCATTGGTTATTGCAGCATTCTTAATCACTCCTGGCATAGTGTTTGATCTAGGGAGGCCTCTGTCATCTATAAGAAAAGGATGATGATTTCAGAGTCACACCAACATAAAAATAAATAAATGATAGTATTTTTATTTAATTTTATTTAACATTATTACAACTTAAATAAAATTGAGACTAAATTTTATCAACAAAAAATATTATAGGTTCTGCTTTGTTTGCTCTCAGCTTCTCACCAAACATTGGTTGTGGGCTGTGTTATGGTTTAAATTTTCCTGTCACGAGCTATCCTTTACAGCTGATGCAAGTTAAACCCCACCTTGCAGTTGACTCATGGAACAAACTGAGCACAACCATAGCAATGTTCATTTTTAGTACAACTCAATTCTAGTAATGTCAATTTGTTTGATTACACATAAAATAAACCAACAATTATATGAGGCAGTCTCATGATTTCATCACTTTCAGACCTCAAGGAGCATATCATTAAGCCTGAGACATAGCAGGATGATAAAGCCATGTGATCTCCACCTTGTCTAACCAATAGCATCGAATGCATGTCAGTCTTACCAAGCCCCAATCTCACCAAGAGACAACAGCAAGGGGCGCCACTACTACAAAACATGGATACTGTAATACATTCTTGTATCACATTCGTAGGTTCAAATGATCAATGGCTGAAGTCCTATATATCGATGCGTACAAGAATGGATGAAGAAGTGATGGATTTTAAGAATATTAGATATTGCATTTTTGTTTCTAGTAGTATGGACTTGTACTCTTCACTACGATGTCTGTTTACTCTCTAGAGTCATATCATTGTGTACATATACTATCACTTCATCTGAGCAAGTACTATGTTTGAAACCTTTCTATTATCTATGGATCTTTATATGATTATTGAAACTTATAGATTATGTGATTCTGCAATGTGTCATGTTTACTACGAAAAATCAATAATAACACTATATGCCACATACAAAGGTAAAATAAATATTTTTTTTCCAAATTTCAAAGTGTTACAATAGGTACAACATGTGTTACAAACCATATGTTCCTTTGTTCCAAACTATATGCTCTACAAAAATGAGGAAGTGTTACTAGAGCTAAAAAAGTGTTACAAGAGAGAATCACTGTAACACTAGACAAATGTTCCAAGATATAAGTAAATGTGTTACAGTTTAGTAACACTTTTTGGATGTAAAAGAACACATATATGGTGTTCCAATAGACCAAGATATAGTAACATGGGCAATTGGAACACATAAAAATGTGTTACGAGGAGAGCTAGTAACACTTTCTTTAACCTATAGTAACACATGTTGTTGTTGCTATATCCTGTTGTGTAGTAGTGAGCTCCTAATTTTGCAAGACCACCGATCAGTAGTTGGCGGAAGGAAGATGAATACACATGTTTTGTCACGATATCGAGCGGTTTTTTTATACAGATGGTGGTTATCACCTCCTAAAACTAAAACATGATGGGCCAAAAGTTCGAGAGATGTTAATTTTAGGTAAACTTCCTTAGAATCACCAGCATTGTTTTTACACAAAGAACTCGAATCTAGTGAAAGTGCACGAAAGCGATACATTAAAAATAAATGAGGGCAAACTAAGAATTCATGGGCACAATTCATAACTTACACGATCTAACTCAGCTTAGCAATGTTGCCCTTTTCCACATTCATTACATCGCACAATGAACCAACAATGTTAGCATGAACAGAGCTAAAAGTGTGCAACCCGTTTGACGGTATAAATAAAATTGCAATAATTTTTGTTCAGATTCAGTGAGCAGTTTTTTATTTCGAAATAATATTTGTTTCAACATAATGTAAGTATCCCAAAAATAATAATTTCCTAGAGAAGTGAAGAAAGCGTTATTCAAGGAAAAGAATCCAGCACAATGTAGACCATCCACCATGACTCGGCCTACAGCACCAACGTTACATAGTCCTCGAGCCAATGCCTAAATTAGCACCCAACTAAACACCCAATTCCCAACCCCCCCTAAACAAGTAGTAAAAGGCTAGCGCAACAACATAATTCAATTTCCACGAGGTGCGGAGGTGCAGCTAAGGCTAAACATCCCTTAACTCCCCGCACAACAAGCATTCAAGCATTGCATTCCAGTCACATTACATAACAAACTCCTCACGGCACGGCACAAGAGTTCTTGCTGCTCTCCTGTTTAGAACGGGACGTAAAACACATTTACAACGCCTAGATGAAAAAGGACAATTCGCGAATTTGTCCCAGAACGAAGGCAAATCGCAAACGCACTTCCTACCAGAACCCTAGCTATAGTCTTAGGCTCCAGCCATACCCAAGCAAGCAAGGAAAGCATCCAACGGAGGCCCGACCAACAAAGCGAGAATCGCGGAGGCGGCTTGGTGGCCACCATCCGCAGGAGCAGAGATCACGGGGGCGCTCGCAGATTTGGGGAGACGAAGCTACGTAAGTCCCGCCCCGCGGGCACCCCCGCACGCAAGGCGGCAAGGGGAAGAGCAGGACGAGGAGGAAGTGGAGAGACGGGAGATCAACACTCACCAGCGGGTGACGACGCTGCGGCGTCGTTGGGGTGGGCGCCGTTGGCGTTGGGGCGGCCGCTCCTCCTCCCTCCACGCCTTTGCCGCTCGCCACGGCGGCCATTTGTGGCCGCCAAGAAACCGCAAGAGATCTGGAGGAAATGAATAAGCAACAGAATGAAACCGCAAGAGAAACCGCAGAGATAAGTAATTAAGACTCACCGGATCCGGCGGCGGGGGTGCGGTGCGGCGAGGCCATGCGTGGATCTCAGACTCGGAGGAGGAAATGCAGTCGGAGAAGGAGACAGAGATGGGGGAGCGGCGGCGCGGTGGAGGATGGGGGGAGCGGAGGGAAGGCGCGGGGGAGAGTCAGAGATGGGGGAGCGGCGGCGCGGTGGAGGATGGGGGAGCGGCGGTGCAGGGTGGGGAGGAGGAGGCGAGGGCGGAGCGGCGGAGGAGGCGAGGGCGGATCGGCGGAGGAGGGAGGAGCGGGGGGAGGAGGAGGCGGGGAGATGCGCAGAGCGGCGGAGGAGGCGAGGCCGGATCGGTGGAGAACGACGGAGCGGGGGGAGGAGGAGGCGGGGAGACGCAGAGATCGGGGGAGACGGGGGAGAAAGATTCGGCGGAGGAGCGGGGTGGAGGCAGCGTCGGGGGCGTGCGCGTGGGTGCAGGGTGGGATTCTGGGTTCAATGATGTGCATGATCCAGATGATTTTGGCCTTAGATCTTTCAATGAGTAAGAGAAGAAGGCTTGAGGAGAAATCCAGGTCATTCATTTGTATGAAGTTGGATTACTTTGGTACACAAATTTGGGTGGACTTAGATTAGGCATGACTGTGGGGGTGGTTGAGGGGGTGGATTTAGTAAAGAAAATTTTGGTGTATTATAGAGGGGTAGATTGATGCCGTTTTGAATTAATGAATGCTAATGGGTTTGCCTAATATATTATATATCATTACACTTGCACGCATCTAAAAACAATCCAAAGGTAGGGAGACTTAGTGCCCAGACACCATAGTGCCATATTTCAGCGTCCTATGTGTGTGTGTATACATATGTGTATGTGTATATATACATATTTGTATATGTATATATATGTATATGTGTGTGTGTGTGTATATATATATGCATATGTATATGTGTATATATACATGTGTGTGTGTATTTATATATGGAATTTTACTATTGAAATTCATTGTATTTTGAATAGAATATTTTTGAATAGTAACTGCGTGTCTATGTTTTAGAATTTGTTGGTATCAAAGCCAGGTTTGTCACCTTAGAAAAATTAAAATATTTAAATTTAGAAGTTAATGCTGGTAAAATTGTCAATACCAAAGATAATATCAATATAATGTGAAGAATAAATATCTCCGAAGAGCATAGTTAGCATACTTCACACAACCAATTAAACTTGCTTGTTGATTTCTTACATAATTTTTACATAACTTGGGGCAAATGATCGGACGACTTAGACTTAAAACTAGATAGGTTACATAAGGAACATAACTAATTAATAGAAAAATATTCCCTTATAAATAATAATATAAATGTAATTCTACAAATCCTAGAAGAAGGTAAGGTGCAACAAAATAAGATTAGTAAAAATAGCGATTATATTAAAGAAGAGGTTACTATTAAATTAGGTTCTTTATTAAGTTTAGATTAAACTTCTATTAAAAGGGAAGTCATAAGGACCACAAAAGATCTGAAATTTTTAGATCAAGAAGTCTTTAATATTAAGAAATTGGTAGAAAAAGTTAAAACTTTGGTTTTTTTCTTAATTATATGACAGAATATAATAAAGCATTAAAGGAAACAAAAATATCTTGAGCATCCTGTTGGTTTTTCTAACTACGAATCATCTAAAGAGGATTCTAAAGTAATAATAAGACAAAATAATACCATCCTTCAATTGTTGGTTCAGATTCTGAATAAAATTGATACCGAAGAAAGAAGTAAAGAGATAGTGTTAGTCTTATCAGGCATAGTTACATCCACTAGATCTATATATTCAGAAAAATGGATATATATCTAAAAGCTTCGTTAGAACAGATAAGAGACTCCAGTTAGTAAATACAGATGTTAGACCTTTAACTTTAATGCATAAGTTAAAAGGCAAAAGTGAAGATATCGATAATTTAGAAGAAGTCATAGGTTTAGAAAGAGACTTAGAAAGGTATCAAAAAAGATACTTTAAGAAAATAAAACCTTAACAGATATATCATATGGGCATGTTTGAAAGCAGGACGGGATTATACAAAATATCCAGAGAAGTAGAATTAAGAATTGTAAGTAAGCAATTTGAAAGTGGGTTAAAATATTCATGTTACAAATATATTCACTAAGGAATGTATATTATAGGAATCAAAGGTATGACAAGAAAGAAATTAGGAACAAAGGTCTTGATAATCTTATTAGATAAAAGAGACGACACAGTAAATGAAGCAGCATTAGGTTTCTTAGAAGGAGATATGAATGAAAATAACCTAGTAACATATATAGCTCCAGATTTAATTATGCCTATAAAAGAGTTTATAGAAAAAAATGAGTTTTCATTTTCAAACCAAAGGTTATGAGGAATTTAAAGGAACAAATTTATTAGTAAGCATAGAATTTATAGGAAGATTAACCAACAAAAGTAGAACTAAATATAAAGTAAATATAAATGATGTAATTGAAAGTATGCAATCTAAAGGTATAAAGTTCATGAGTCCTTTAAAGATTGATGCTGAAGAAAGGGCAGGAGAAAAATGGAAAATAAGTAATTTAATAGAAGATAAGGTTTCAAAGCAACCCGAAGAATACATAAGTTACAAAAACAATAAAGGGAATGCTAGTATTAGATTTATAAACTATAAGTGAAGAGCTTTATATGATTTAGACTCGGTCATATCAGAACAAGATATTGAAGATAATAGAAGACATAGTGTTTCCGAATTCATGGAAAAATTAGATTTAGATAGTGAAATAAAATATTATGAAGACATGTTAAAGTATATATCTGAAGAATATAATAATACTGTGAAAAGTGAATGGTTTATATTAAGAGACAATGAAATCTATTTCCACACAGAAGTATTTAGATTAAAAAAGTTAAAAAAAGGATAAAGATTTAGTTATAGATAATTCAAAAGTACAGAAGGATAAAATGAAACAACCTAGTGATAAAGAAAGAATAGAAAATAAAGATACCAAAGAAAAACAAATAGTAAGTGAAAAAGCACAGTGGGAAGAGAATGAAAGATTATTATTAGAAAATTATGAAGAAGATGATGAGTTAATATGTAATGAAGAAGAAATTATAGACAATGCAGAACAATATAATGATTTTATAGACTCTCTAGATGAGATAGGTTTACATAATTTAGATAATGCACTGGAAGCTGTGGATGTAGATATAGGGGGAGGAAAAAAAAGAAGATATGGCGAAAGTTTAGTAAAAAATGAAGGAGAAATGGAAAGACCATCCAGAATAGCAGGAACATGGCCTCCAGAAAGGGAAGAATATCCGTATAATTATATCCCTGGACAATATAGATAAATAGGATATAATAGAAGAGAATTTGAAAGAACTGTAAAATTTCAAAATAATAAAAGTGATGGTGCAATATTGAACCTACTTGCACATGATCCAATAGACTGGCTAAATATCATAAATATATGGAAAGGCCTGATAGTGCAGAGATACATGCAAAATCAACACAATATAGAAAATAAAGTTGAAGATATGATAACTTATTTAGAAAAATTTTTAGGGGAATATGTGAAAGTTTTATGGGAACAATGGGTAGAGAAGAATCATAATCTCTATGAAGAATTAAGGAGAGCAGGAAGTAGTCCAAATAACTTTGCAAATATGATATGAAATATCATTATAGCATAAGACCCAGAATTGGGATATACTACATTACAAAATGAAAGGTTAAGAGAAGTTGAGAAATTAACGTTAACTAGTTGGAAGGGAATAAAAGAATTTTCACAACATTATTTATATAATGCCACTACGCCTAAATAAGGATACAACAAAGGTATAGTAGAAAGATATTTTAATAAATTACCTGATCCTTTAGGAAACATGATATTTGATGAATATAAAAAAGTAACTGCAGGTGCAGTCATTAACATATCTCAAGCTATAACATTCGTATTTAAGCAATTAAGAAAAATATGCACAAACATACAAGCTCAGCGATCAATGAAATATTCATATTATAATTTTTGCAATAAGATAGTTCAAATACCATTAACATATGGAGAAGATAGACCTAAGAGTAGAAGATATCATAAGCCTCAAAATAAAGGATATAATAAATATAAGACAAAGAGAAGATATTTCTTAAGAAAATCATATAATAAAGTCCCATATTTACATAAAAGAAACGTAAGGCGCTATAATCCTAGAAAGAATTATGATAAGACATGTAGATGCTTTATATGCAATTCACCTGATCATTTAAGTAAGACTTGCCCTAATAAAGATCAGAAAAGATATTCTAGTAAATATTAAGAGCAAAAAATAGTTTTAATAATAGATAGTGTAAATGAAAACATATTAGTATGTGATAATGAAATAAAAGATGATGAGTTAATATATTCAATAATAGAAACAGAAGAAACTGAGAACAACGAAGATGAATATGAGTTTAGTAATGACGAATTAGACATAATAGATGACTTAGCTGGATTAAAAATAAAAATGATGGATCAAGTAAACTGTGAACATGAGTGGATCAGAGTAAAAGGAGATTATAATATAAAATGTGCTTTCTGCATATATTATCCTAGTCAAGAAAATATAGCCACTTGTAGCTTATGTTCTAAAATAAGTATGTTCTGAATGTTTAAAGGCAAAAGGGCAAAGATGGAGAAAGGAAATAGAATTAGAGCCAGATGAAAGAATATTATCTAGCAGAGTTAGAATATTAGAAAAATAGGTTAAACAAATTAGAGGTAGAGATAGAAGAATTAAGAAATCAGATGGGCACTAAATGCATGCAAGAAGATAAAATTACAGAAATTACAGAGTTTAAGCAACAAACAATAACAGTGAAAGAAGTTAAAGGTAACAAAATAATCCAGTTAAAAGATGCTATAACTAGCTTTGGAAATAAATACATAGTTAAATTACCTTTTATAGAAATATTAGGGATAAGAATCCCAGTAAAGGTAAAATTAAAATCAAATATCTCGTACAAAATATTAGCATTAGTGGATATAGGATGTATAAAGAATATTATCCATGATAAATACTTCATAAAATGTCCCGAAATAGTAAACACAATAGAAAATAATAAAGCAGAAATATCCACAGATGTGTTAGGGATAAAAAAAAGATGAAATTACAATAAGAGATTTATCTATGATAAATGATGAAATAATAATTGGTGTAAGATTTTTACAACAATCACTATAGACCACAATTATACATAAATATGGTATCACGTTTATTCCATATCAAGGTAATATTCCATGTATCTCAGAAGTACGAAAGCATGGTGAGACACCCCAGATAAGAACCTAGAAATTTCTAATCTTGATCTCCAAGATACCAGTAAAATCAACACACTCCCTGAAATAATAATAGATAAGCTTAGTGAAAATATAGAAGAATATTATACATCAAACTCTTGTGTGGAATGCATAAGGTTACAATCATTCGCGCCCAATTGGATAGGGATATAAAGTCTAAAAAGGATATACAAAAGATTGTTCAAAGATTAGAAGATATCCAAATAATTAGAGAAATTCCTATGAAGCATGGGATAAAAATTCCATCATATGTAAAATAAACATAATAAATCCAGAATATATATAATTAAAATATATCTAATAGAAGCTACTCCAAAGGATATAGAAGAATTTAAAATGCACACAGAAGAGTTATTGAAACTGAAAACCATAAGAGAGAGTAGAAGCCCGCATAGATCGAATGCCTTTATAGTAAGAAATCATGCTGAAATAGCTAGAGGCAAGTCAAGAATAGTTATTAATTACAAAAGATTAAATGACAACACCATAGAAAATTTAAGCTGAAGGATCATATAATTATTGATGAAGTGCAAGAATGCATACTAGATAATTTCTGGTACCAATATAACAATAAACGAGAAGAGAAAGGATATATGTTGTCTAGATTAAATAGCCTTGCCAAATATTTCCGTATGTCAAATGAGATGATGCCTATTTTGCAAAATCTAGAAATAATAGAGCCAAAACCATTATATGTGGTGTTTAAGGAAAACACCAGGAATATATATATATATATATATATATATATATATATATATATATATATATATATATATATATATATATATATATATATATATATATATATATATATATATATATATATCATTTGAAGAAATAGTAGCCCAAAACCTAGATTCAAAATTAGTTGGGGAATATCTTGAAAGAAATATGCAAATATTGAGAAAGCATTGGCACAAGCCAGAAAAATATTAGGATTCAATTATTATATGGAACCAGCCAGTAAAGATTATATTCAGAAACATAAAAGAGCAAGGAATAAAAAGCTCTAGTATCATCACCCTTTACAAATATAAAGGAAGAAGAAGAAACAACAAAGAAACCTATATATAAAGAATGTTTAATAAAAGGGGTAAATCTATTGGACGGATCATATATAGATTGGAAAATAGATGAAAAATTTGAGTCCATAGCTCCACAATGGAAAAATGATATGAAGGAATATATTATAAAAGAATTGTAAATAGAAATGAATAATAAATTTGAAAATATGAAGAAAGCATATGATGAAAAAAAATTGAAATATCACTATCAGATGATGATATTATGGATATTGCCGAATATAGCCAAAATCTAAAATAAAGAATATGCTGAAGCAACATCCTATAAGAAAGAAAGAATAATAAAAAGATATGCTATATAAAAAGAATAGCTAAAGATAGCTCTATAAAGGTATGCTAAAATTGATAGAGTGCTATCAGTTATTTAGACGCGGAACACAAAACGACACAATAATATTCCTAAAAGATGAAGCAATATTCGTGAATATTCGCAAAGGACGAGTCACATGTTATCAGCATAGTGGCAATGCACACCAATTATGCATGCCACACAACTACAGACAAATATTCATGATGAAGCAAAAGAAAGAAGTTAAGCCTGTAGACATATACCACCAAAGGCACTCATAATAACGCAAAAAAAGGAAGAAAAGAAGTTGATTGATATGTCATGCAAGCCAGAGAGGCCTACCCTATGCTATATATCCAGTTAAATAAAGAAAAGAAGCACCGTCTCGCTACTATAATGTCGGGACCCCGGATTTCCGAACTCGGACCCTCTGTGTATTACTGCACTAGTCCAAGATCAAAGCTAGTGCACACAGTTAAACATAAATGAATACATCACCAGCATCGTGTTATTACAATAATTGAGAGTACTGACCGAAAAGGTCTCATTATTACAATTGAGGTTTCAAGACCTCGCACACATGAATTAAAGCGGAAGCAAAGGATAAACTCGATGAAGACCCATCAATACGCCACAGGCAATTGACTGGGGAAACGCGACTTAGAACTCCTGGAATCCTTCGTCGAAGCCACCAGCGAAGTAGTCGTAGTCTCCTTCTTGGGCTTTGTATTCCTCTGCTTTTTATGTTTGAGTGTAGCATGTGAGTACATAAAGTACTCCGCAAGTCTTGGGAAAAATGCAATAGATGCAAGGCTTGACAAAGGAAGGCTATATGGTTCTTTTGCACAAAGCAATGTTTTAATTTCAATTACTACTAATTACTTTCGAAGGCATCAATTTAATAAAGTAAATATTTTAACAGAACTATCATTAACTTTATAGTGAAGGTTCCATCTACCAACACTAGCTAACCAATTACAATTGATCAAGTTTAAACTGCGGGTTCCATCCACCCTCTCTGGCTCCAACCACCAGGATACCCTTCCGAGAGTTCCCTCCACTCTCGGAATACAAAACTTTGATTTTAAAACCAAAACCAGAAATCTACCATGTGAAAGCATTCCTTGCCCGCCCTTGACCGTGGGCACGGCTATTCGAATAGTTTGACACTCTGCAGAGGTTGTACAACTTTACCCCCAAGAGATAAATTATCTTAACAGTCACGCGCTTCCTTTGGCATGAGACACAGATAAATTATCACAAAGCTTTTACCTCACTCTAGACTAGCTAGACACCACCCGCTGAGGTTTCACCGCAGAAGGGTTAAATCTGCCCAATCCGAAGCCCCCTCTTATGCCATATGAGTACAGTAAATCTCTGTCCCTCACTGTGAATAACCAGTAAATCCCTGGCATCCACTTTCCACTGGTGGCACCTAAACTAGACTATCATGAGTTACTCAGCTAGGTCGTACCCATATAGACTTAGGGTTGTACGGTAGTGCTCAGTATGGACAAACACAAGCGTCGGTCCTTAGATGACTAGGGTGGAACATACACTTTACAAGATCTCGTGCTTCCTGCACCAATCCAAACCAACCATCCACCCTAATCTAAACCAATTTCCAAATTTTATTTTATTTTTAAAGGATTAGTGGCAACTCCAATCACCACTAGACTTTAGAAACACAAGTTATTACAACAAATCATAATTTCCCATTTTCAAGATTTCAAGGGTATTACATAGCATGACTAAGCATTATACTACCATTCTATTATTCACAAATGATTATAATACTCCCATTAAAGAGCCAAAGGAAATCCTAAGGAGACAAGGGTACATGGCATTCAATTTCAACTGAGGGCATAACAAAATTTGGGGTAACTAATACCTTAATATTTGAACTAATCTTGTATGTAAATAGCAATGCACATAATTTAAAATAATTCAAACATTTCAAAATCATAGGTTCAAAATGATCAAAGGAGACTTGCCTTCTTGCACGCTCTCGAGTTCTTCCTGCTGCAGAGTGGAAAGGTCTTCAACAACGTTGGATTCTACGCGCGAAAAGATAGAGCAACAAAGCAAATAAATACAAAAAGAAATTCAAATAAACTCAAAAATTCAAATAGAGGCTATATTCGGATAGATTATGATTTTAGATGAATTTAGAAATTTGAATGGCTCAATTTGGAGTTAAAATGAGAAAGTTATGCTTGTTTGAAGTTTTCAGTTAGAATAAATCCAGAAATTAGGAAATTTCTGACAGGTGGGGCCCACTGGAATTATTAAATTTTAATTTTTTATTTTTATTCTGAGATTAGGACAGGTGGGACCCACTGGTCAGTGAGCCCACGGGATCAGCCTCTGACATGTGGGACCCACTGGACAGTGAGCCCACTGGCTCAGCCTATGACATGTGGGACCCACTGGACTCCGGGCCCATATGTCAGTGACCAGAGCAGACGGGTGGGGCCCAAACGACAGTGGCCCGCACAGACCGGCGGCCGCTGACGGGTGGGACCCACTTGTCAGCGCGGAAAAATGAAAGAAAGGCTCAACCTTAGCGTGCGGAGCCGGGGGCTCGAACTCGCGCCGAGGGAGCCGAGGGGGAGGAGAGAGCGCGCTGATAACCAGTAGGGCGGGGAGGCTTTGTCTACCCAATAAGGGTAGGTAATCCCTTTGAGGGTTACCTGCTGGAGGGCCGGGCAGAGGTGGCCGGAGGCGGGGTTGCCGACGGCGAGGGAAGGCCGGAGGGGTTCGAGTGAGGTCCAAAACACGGTCCTGGAGCGGAGGAGAATCTGACGGAGGGGTCGGCGAGGCTCGGGGACGAGCGGAGGTGGCCGGCGGCGAGGAAGGCGACGCGCAAAGATCGTCCTCGGCATGCGGCGGCGCTCGGCGACGGGGAGGGGTGGCCGAGGTGTCGGGGAGATTCGCACGGGCACGGGGGTGTTGGGGTGGCGGTGGCGAGCTCCGGGGAGGTCCGAGGCAGCGGGGAAGGCTCGCCGGAGTTCTTACCGTGTGCGCACGGGGAGCTCTCGGTGCGACGGCGCTCGGGGCTCAGGGAGAGAGGTGGAGGGCGCTGGGAGGCAGTGCGGAGGGAGGCGGAGCTGATGGGCTATTTATAGGGCGGAGGGGGAGAGGCACGGCGCGACAATTGCTCGTCGGTGCTGGCGGCCGGAAAAAGGAAGGGAGAGGGGAGAAAGGAAAGACGGGGGGCAGAGAAGGAAAGGGGCGCGGCGTTAGGGGATTTGTTTCTCGGCGGGGCTCGGGGTTTCCAAAACCGGAGGGAGAGGGGAAGGAAAGACCGGATCCGCGGGGGAATCGGTCGCCGGCGCAAAGAAGGAAAGAGGGGAAAGAAAAAGGAAAGAGGCGGCTCCGCGGGAAGACGACGGACCTGACAGGCGGGGCCCGGGTGGCAGCGGGAGCAGGGCATGAGCGGCTGACGAGCGGGGCCCGCAGCGCAGAGAGAGAAGGGAGAGAGCAGTTCACGGGCGGCTAGGATGGAGACGCGTGGTAGGGGAGGAGGATCGGGTGGCGGGTGCGGATAAGCAGAAGGGGGCGGTTAGATGGGCCAGGCGCGGGGACGCGGCTCATCCAGGCCGTCCATGCGTCGGGCGAGGAGGAGGGGGAGGCGGGGCTGGCTGGGCCGGGCCCGCTAGGCAGAGGGGAAGGGAAGGAACGGCCGGATTGGGTCGAGGGGCGACGTGGGCGGTCCTGGGCCGTCCACGTGTCGGCTGAGGGACGGGTTTGGAAATTTGATTTTTTTTTTTAGAATTTGATTTGTATTTTCAGAAAAGACTAGGAAATTATTTAGGCCTCAGAAAAATATGAAAATACCTCCAAAAATTCCAGAAGAATTCACAGAAGCTCCTGGACATATTTTGGGCTAAATAAAATTATTTTCAACTAATGTTGGTATTTAATTTTCATATTTTAAAATACCTTTTAACTTTTAAAAATAGGTTTTAAACTCCAGAAAGTCCAGAAAATCAAATAAAAGCCAAGTAAAATCCAAATACTTTAAACTAATTAATTTGAATTTAAATTTTTCCAGAAAGCCAATTTTGGGATGTTACATATAAAAGGAGATACAAGCCTGCAGATGAGAAAGCATCGGGATATCAAGACACTAGAGCTTGCGAGCATCCAGCAAGCGAGAGCACCCAGTCTCTACTTGTGTAATCTTTAGTCTTAGAACACCACTATTTTATATATATATATATAGAGAGAGAGAGAGAGGACGCTGAAATGGGGCACCAAACCTTCCTGCGTTTGGATTGCTTTAAGATGCATGCAAGTGCAATGATATCTAATATATCAGGATGGAAAGTCTTAATCATGGATGAAAAATCTCAATCATGCATGAAAAGTTATAATCATGGATGGAAAGTCTCAATCATGCATGAAAAGTTATAATCATGGATGAAAAGTTAACATCATCGTGAGTGAGATGTCTATTTCCAGTGAATTGTAATTAGAATAGTAACTGTAGGACCGAAATGGCAACAGAGGGGGGGTGAATGGTGCCTTCTAAAAACTCCCCAAGTACTCACACGACAAAATGGGCGAAAGAACTAGCTTCTTCGATCGAACACACGTGGTCGTAAGCCAACTGATGGTCGAACACCACGTGGTCGAACACTTGCCTGAGCCGACAAAAGAAATCAAACAGTGATAACCGAGAGGATGAACCAAGAACGTAGGACTCAAGGCGCACAATCATCCAGAAAGAGAACTTCTCTAATTCGACTCTGCTCTCGGAATGAATCGCCAAGTGGCCTTGAGACAATTCCCGCCTACGAGCTAATCGAGCACACAAAGACCGAAAGCGCACTCACGAAGAAGAGAGGAGAGAAAGGATAACAAGAAGAGCAAGCTCTCAAAACAAATAGCAAACACAACAAACGCTACATCTCATTACAACAGAAATCATCTCGAGGAAGAGAGATGAATGATTGATCATGGAGGTTTCTACAGCCACTCCATCGGAGGTACAAGAGCAACCGTGCTCTACCCAGAGACAACTCACGAAAATAGAGACGAAAAATTCAGAGTGACTCGGGAACAACCTCACCGAGCATCCGAGCTCTACCCTCTCTATTTATAGTCTTCTTGCTATAGGGGGAGAACCCGTTAACTCCCACCTAACACCGGGTTTTACCACTCTCTTTACCCAAAGAATGAGAACGAGCTCCAGTGTTTTACCCGTTACACCCAACGGCTCCACTGCTTTACCCGTTAGCGCCAACAACTCCCGTGCTTTTGCAGGGACACAGCTTCCCTTTGCAGCTTTCCGCATTTCTCCAAAATGCCACTCCGCTGCCTTCCCGGAAGCTTCCTCCTGCCTTGCCGTCCAAGCTTGCAACCACCTCGCAAGACTAGGTCTTCTTCGGCTTCCCTTGGTCGTTCTGGACCCCGACATCTCCCATGTCTAGTCCCGACCACTCCAAGCCTCACCAAGACTTGTCTCCAAGGTCCTCTGGCAGCTCCAGCTTCGGTTCCTCATCTCCTCGGCTTGCAATCACCTCACCAGCCTCGATCATCTTCGGCGCCTCCAACCGTCTGGACCTCAACACCTCCTGTGCCTAGTCCCGGTCCTCCCACGCCTCACCATGAAATAGCTCCGAAGTCCTGCAGCCACACAGACAAGCAAACCATCACATAGCACCGCTCACAATAGTATCCAATCACTTGAGCCAGAAAACAGAACTCAAATCATACTCTTACCAAGTCGTATACCACCTACGACCAGTCGGAAAAAGAGAACAATGAATGCACACGACATACGACCACAAAATCAAGCCATACGACCAGATACGATGAGTCTACGATCATCGCTAACTTGCTACGACCACCCACAACTTGCTACGGCTTTAACGCTCAAAGTCTACGACTTCAACCAAAGTCGTTACGACCAATCGAAAAGATAAACCAACAAATGCACAAGGTCCCTGACTTCATCACAAAGCCCTACGACCAATTTCTAGCTTAAATGGTCAAGTCCGCAGTCATACGACCGATTCCAATCTGCGTGCAAGCACGTCCGACCACGCCGATCGCTCTCAATAACATAGTCGAGAGTGCCGACTTCGACTGCAGCCCACTACAACGTGGTCGAAGCTGCATTCGACTACGGCCAACGTGATCGTGAACGACCGAATGACCTTCACCAAGCCCAAAATGGTCGTAAACGCTACAACGTGGTCGTAAATGGTTCTACTGGCTTCCGATAGCGCACAACGTGGTCGTGAGACATCTCGCCAGGTTCCAATCTGCGGCAACATGGTCGCATTTGAGTCATTTCGACCAAGACCAAGATACGACTAAGGCAAAACCAGTCTTAAACTTCCTCGAGACCTACGATCACGCCAAACGTGGTCGTAACCTATTTCGACCACGACCAACGTGGTCGCAGCGGCCTTCGACCACGCCAACGTGGTCGTAACTCGCTCGACCACGACCAACGTGGTCGATCGCCTCGACCACGCCAAACATGGTCGTCGCCTTCGGTGCCCTTCGACCATAGCCAAAGTGGTCGAGACCCTGGTGACCTTCGATCACGCCCAAAGTGGTCGTAATCGCGCGCATGACTTTCGACCACGACCAACGTGGTCGAGATAGTCGCAGAACACTTCGCCAGGGCTACGACAATGCGTAACTAGCACAAACCTCAAAAACTAAACTCAATCTTCCTAGAACAAGAGTCAATTACTCATCACAACCATGGGGTGCCCTTCACATGGTCTCTCAATCTCCCCCTTGATGAGTATATTGACAAAACCAGAAAAAACAAGAAGTTGAGTTTGAGTTTGAAGAATCCAACATGGTCCAAAGAAGGGAATGAAACTAATGACCATGTCGACAGAGCAAATTGAACCCAACAGACTTTTTCTTCTCTATTCTCCCCCTTTTGGCAATAAACACATCAAGATGCAATAGAGAGAATATGACATGTCAATGGATGAAAATGGCTGAAGTTTGATTATTCTAAGCAGTTAGAGCCATGAGAATTATCCATAATGACCAACAAGTACTACACCAAGCCATAACTCAATAAAACGCTATCTAGATCATGACAACATATATATAAGCCAGCGAGAACACATGGATGACAATCTGAAATATAGTCTTGTTTGTGATCAAGTCAAGTCATCAATGAGCAAAGTCCACTAGAGATATCCAAGGATGATGCAGCCATGTCAATAAGCTAAGCGTAACTAAGAAGCTCAAATTGAGGCCAAAAAGAGTGCTACAAGTCCGAGAATGAAGCATTTGTTGAAGTACTTGATTCTTGTTGTGGCTTAAGCAAATTGAGCACAAATGACAAATTTTCTTTTAAAACTGAAGGTTGTTGACAACCAGATTTTTGTTTTGTCATGTGCTAGACCTCAAGCCTTATGCGACTACTCCAAGCGATAAGCTTAAGAAGATAGTCTAGGTCATCCAAAACTCCCCCTAAGTTCATGCCAAGTGCAATAGCAAGCCGTCTCATAGGAGAGAATTGGTGAGATCAGTTTTTTTCGCACAAAAGAGATCTTTTTTGCATTTTAACATGTAGTACTAACTTATGCATCATCAAAAGACTACAATAACTCAATCTAAGGCTCGATAGAGATTCAACGCTCAACTTAGCCTATTTGACATGACATGAATCATAAAAGGATAGCTAAAGCAAGACTAGACTCAAATGCGAGCATGACAAGTTTTAATTCAAGTTGAGCAATTTTAATTAACTTATCATGGCAAAAGCAAGTCTACACATATGAATTCATGATAAATCTAGCAACTGAAGCATAAATCATGGCAAGGTGTAAAGCATTAAAGCATGTCATAACAGGATAATGATCAAGGCTCAATGCAGATTGATTATAATGCGAAATGCTGAAAATGCATGAAAAAAAAACACAGCTCCCCCTCAACATTAGATGCAACTTTTAGTTCAAGTTGAGTTATGTCACAATTAAGCTCCAGAAGCTCCCAAAAGAACTCTCCCTGAACCAAAGCAATAAATCGAGAAGCTGGTAAATAAAACCAAAACAGGCAATCCTTAAAGCATAGATAAGATATAGAGACAACTATGGCTCAGACTGACTCTCATCTACCCCATATGATTCCAGGACAACCAGCTGACAGTAAATCACACACTAGAGAGCAAACACGTACCCTGTCTACCTGAGGGTGGCCCAACCCTCGCTAGAACCTACAAGAAGTGAGTGAGCTCAATCTAGAGAGATAAGTAACAGCTAGAAGAAACATCCTGGAAGCACAAGATAAGAGAAGAAGTCTAAACAACTAGATAAGAGAAGCACTCTAACCTATGCTAGAAGGACTAAGCCCGATGCACCCCAAGTGCAAAGCAACAGAAATGAGATAGAAGCATAATCAATATAGAAAAGCAATAAAGCCCAAAGCTCCCCCTCACTACAGTCTGTAAGGACACACCACCCCAAGCTCTCCCCGTAGAGCTGAAAACCTCGAACTATCCAAAGGCTTGGTGAAGAAGTCAGCCAACTGGTGGTCACTCTCCACAAACTGGAGCACTATATCGCCCTTCTCTACATGGTCTCGAAGGAAGTGATAACGAATATCGATGTGCTTGGTCCGAGAGTGTTGCACTGGGTTCTTGGCAATGTTAATCGCAGAAGTGTTATCACAAAAGAGTGGAACACTGTCGATAACTAACCCAAAGTCCCGCAGGTCGGGCCATCCAGAGTACTCGATCGCAGCACTGGCCGCAAAGAACATACTCACCTCTGCGGTGGATCAGGCAACACCGGATCGCTTCCTAGAAGACCAAGAGACGAGAGAATTGCCAATGAATTGGCAAGTGCGAAGTGCTCTTCCTATCTATCCTACACCAAAGAAAGTCTGCGTCGAGAAAGCTCTCAAGGAAAGACAGATGAGGAAGAGTACCGATACCATAGTCAATGGTAGCTCGGAGGTACCGAAGATGCGCTTCACCGCTGGCGGTGAGATACGCGAGAGAGGCTCAAACGAGCACACGCACACACCGAGAAGTGTATGTCCGGTCTCGAGGCGATGAGGTAAAGAAGAGAGCCGATCATACTTCAACTCTTTCGATCAATCGCTCGCCGTCCTCATTCGGGTCAAGATAGGTCAGAGAAGCCATAAGAGTCGACACAGCTTACCATCGGTCATGTCGGCGCCTCGGAGATCACGAATGTACTTTCCTCGATGAAGAAATGTACCTCCCGAGTCCGCTTGATTTGGAAGCCAAGGAAGAAGGTCAACTCGCCCATCATACTCATCTCAAACTCGGTGCTCATGACATCCGAGAACTGTGAAACCAGAGTATGGGAAGAGCCGCCAAAGATGATGTCATCGACATAGATCCGACGAGCGAAGGTCATTGCCATGACGGCGGATGAACAAGGTCTTGTCAACTTTACCCATCTCAAAATCATGACTTAACAAGTAGGACTTAAGCCTCTCATACCAAGCTCTAGGGGCTTGCTTAAGTCCATACAAAGCTTTGGAAAACTTGAAGACATGGTTAGGGTATTTGGGGTTTTCGAAACCAGGAGGCTGTCGGACATATACTTCTTCCTCAATGAAGCCATTAAGGAAGGCACTCTTGACGTCCATCTGGTAAAGCTTGAAACCTTTGGAAGCTGCAAAGGCAAGCAGGATTCTAATGGCCTCAAGTCGAGCTACAGGGGCAAAGGTCTCCTCGAAATCCAGACACTCAACCTGGGAGAACCCCTGAGCTACCAGTCTAGCCTTGTTTCGAATAACCACTCCATCCTCGCTCTGCTTGTTCTTGAACACCCACTTAGTTCCAATGACATTGTGACCTCGCGGGGGCTCGACAAGCGACCATACCTTGTTTCTCTCGAAGTTTTCTAGCTCCTCATGCATGGCATTTACCCAAGACTCGTCGGAAAGAGCATGAGAAACATCTTTGGGCTCGAATGAGGCAACAAAGGCAGAATGGAGACAGAATTGAGACATGCCAGATTTTGAGCGTGTGACTCGCTCAAAGGGGTCTCCAATCATCTGCTCGGAAGGATGTCTTTTCTGGATATGTCGAGGAGGTTCAGGATGGGATGAAGAAGTGGTCTCTACCTCGTGAGCTAATGAGGTAGGAACAGAGCCACTAGCTCCAGAAGAAGCAGAGGGCATGGGCTGATCTCCCTGAGGTGCGGTGGAAGAAGGCACCTCAAGGGGTGGATGAGAGACTGGATCAGGTAGACAACCCTCATCTCCATCATCCTCATCATCCACGAAGATGGACTCGGACTCGTTCTAAAGAACTCGAGATATCGTGCCTAGTCCCGGTGACCGCCTCGTCGAAGGTCACCTCGCAGGTCTCTACCAATTTGCTAGACTCGCAGTTCCAGACCCTATAAGCCCGCGAAGAAAGCGAGTAACCTAGAAAGATCCCATCACAAGAACGTGACTCAAACTTATCTAGGTTCCCGGACTTCAGAATAAAGCACTTGCAACCAAACACACGAAAATGAGAGACGCTGGGCTTTCGCCCGTATCTCAACTCATAAGAAGTGCGGTGCAAGTGTGCCCTCAGAAAAACTCTATTTGAGACATGGCACGCGGTGGCTATAGCCTCAGCCCAAAACTTCCGCGGTGTAGAGTACTCATCAAGCATCGTCCTGGCCATCTCGACCAAGGTACGGTTCTTTCTCTCCACAACGCCATTCTGCTGTGGGACGTGCGGAGAGGAGAACTGATGCTCTACACCTGTCTCACCACAGAAACTCTCGAAGTAGGAATTCTTGAACTCCGTGCCATTGTCACTGCGGATCGCTCGTAAGGCATCAGGGAGCTCAACAGAAAGCCTACTGAAAAGACCTCGGAAATATGAAAATGTCTCATCCTTCGAGGCTAAGAAAAACACCCAAGAATACCTCGAGAAATCATCGACCACAACAAGAACACACCACTTCCCTCCTGCTGACTGCACTCGAGCTGGTCCAACTGTGTCCATGTGGAGCAGCTGTCCCGGTGCATCGGTCATAGTAACTGTGACCGGAGGGTGAGAAGCGGCAACCATCTTGCCGTGCCGGCATGGAGCGCAAACAAGATCTTTGACCATCTTGAGTTTCGGCAGACCACGAATGAGATCGTGACCGCTAACTCGAGTCAAATGGTCAAAGCCTATATGACCAAGTCTCCTATGCCAGAATGAGAGGTCGCGGGACTCACAAGCAACTAAACACCTGAGAGGATCACCAGAAGACTCAGAAAAATCAGCACTAAAGATCCTCCCATAACGAGAAATCCCGCAAACCAGACTACCCGAAGAGTCAAGAATTTTGCAATCGTTTTTCTTGAAGCTCACCTCGAAACCGTCATCGGTGAGCTGAGAAACGGAAAGCAAATTGTACTGCAGCTTACTAACCAAGGCAACATCCTTAAGAATAAAAGAAGCATTAACATGCACAGTACCTTTGGCGATGACGCGCCCAGACGAAGCGTCTCCGAAGGTGATCGTCTCATCACCTGGAGCGCGGGCTAGGGAGGAGAACCAACGGGAGTCTCCGGTCATATGACGAGAACAACCGGAGTCTACAAGCCAAACCTTCTCCTTCCCTACCCGACGAACCTGAGTCAAACAGAGTAAAGTATCGCGATCGGGTAAATCAAGAGTGATTTTGGCACCCAATATCGAACAACACGCCGAGCGATGAAGTCATCAAGCACGATCGACCTCTATCTACCCTACGCTCTCGTGACTCAAAGAAGCCGAAGGTCCGTGAGCGGACTGGGCCGCTGCGGGTCCGATCGCTACGGAGAGCGAGTCTAACACCGCAACACGCCGATCACGCCGCGGTAGCTATCTCGATGGAAGAAACGAGATCAATCCTCAGGACGGCGGAAGACACGATCAGAGGCAGCATGAGGACGGAAAACAGAAAACTTGGAAAAACCAAGTCCTCTATGCAGCCTAAACTCCGCAACAGGAGCAAACCTAGACCTCGTGTTGGTCTTAGGTGTACTCAGAATCTGGGGCTGACCCTGAATACCCCTAAGAGACTCAACACGGTCTCTACGCGCGATCTTGGCGCGCCTGAAGCATCTCTCGATCGAGTGCCCATCCTTCTGACAGAGGGTACAGTGGTACTTCACCTTCTGAGAGGTGGGAGTAGCGCGAAGAGGCTTTGCCTTCTGAGAGGCCGAAGCAACAGGTGGAATCACCTTGCTGTCAGAGATCCCTTGGACAAAGCCCGCTGATTTGAATTTAACCTCGTCAGACCTGGGCTCAACCTCGATCACACCTCCTAGGATGGGTCTGAGAATAGCAGGTGGATGCTTCCTCATGTCCTCATAAAAATCATATCCTAGACCTTGATTAAATCTGCAAATTTTAGACTGGTCCAGAATAAGATTAAGCTTCTTCTTGCCACCTACAAATCTCTCGAGAGTGTTCATAAGATACTGACACTCCCGAAAGAGAGAGGTGCAGAAGAGCAAGGAGAAGAAGGAACAGCAGGGGTAAGGGAGCGGATGAAGAACCAATAGCAGAGGTACGAATGGCTTGTGCACGCACACCGACTCTCGAATGGACAGTCCCTATCTAGCAGGTTGGTTCACGCCGCTAAGCCGCCTCAACCTTACCACGGGCTTCTCTCCTTCTCAAAGACAGCATAATACAAGCGGATGGTGGCTTCTCTAGTAGGTCCTTGGTTAGCTTCACACATTTCTCATCCAATGCAACCAAGTCGATTTTAGTTTGTTACAATTAATGCATGGTGAGCTAACAGGGTCCTTAGAAGCATACTGGAGCCAACTTCCTATCATGATCAATCATTTCTTGAAATGTTTAGAGACAGCTTCAAGTTCAGCAGTTAACTTAGGACAGTTCAAACATGAATCAATCGGCTCAAGCAAAGAAGCTTGTAGTTCAAGAATTTTATGATCTCGCACGTTTTAAGTTCATTTTCAAGTTATTGCACTTTTCACAAGACTTGGGCAGATCAAGGAGCATGGCATAAGGTCCTCTAGCAGTAATGTCCTCAACCTCACATGAGGTGGGAGAAGTAGTCTCATCAGTAGTAAGTAGAGTAACAGCCATCCTACTCAATTCTAACTCAGCAAGCGCACTAACATTCTCCACCTTAAGCACATCAAGCTCGAAGACAAACTATCATGAGAGGTCCTTAGTTTCTCCATGTCTCCAAGCAAAGCACAAGATGTATCACAATCGTCACGGAGGGAGCGGATGTAAGTGAAGTAAGCTCCGTGATGTCTGTCTACTTCCTTCTCTAACTCGGTACACCTAGCCCTAGCTCTAGCATGAAAACCTCCTAGCTTAAGAAATGCTTGATTGAGCTGGTCGTAGGTGGGCATACCTCGTCCGAGTCGGAGTACACCATTGTCGCCGAGTTCGCCCTCGAGGGCCATGAAGCACATGCCGAGAAGTCGTCGCCGCCATCCTTGGGCTCTTGGTCACCCGTCCCGTCGTCGCCGCTCCATCCTCCACCTCGCCGAGGTCGAGGTCGCCGAAGCGGTGAGGACGCGGTGGAAGAGCTTCTTGGCCTTCCCGGTTGCGGAACTTCTTCTTTCCCGCCGCCTGAACCGGAGGCTTCTTGTTGCGGTTCTTGTAGGTGTAGTCGATCTTGCCCGAACCGCCAAATCAGCTTTGCCCTTCTCCGCTTAGGGCGGTTGCCGAATGTGGTTGGGGCCACCACACTCGGCGCATCACGTGTCCTCCTCTCTTTCGTCCCTCCTCCCCTTGTAAGCATGGGAGAATCTTCGAGCAAGGAGGGCCAGCTGATCATCCGCAAGCTGCTCTAACTGATCATCAGTTATGTCATAGAGAGCAGCAAGGGAGAAACTGCAAGAAGAATCAGAAGAGAGACCAGAAACCGAGTTGGGATCTGTGACTAGAGCCATCGACTGTGACTTCAACTTGCGAGAGACAATGTCAATCTCGTGAGTCTTGAGACGCGAGTACAGCGCATCAAGACTCAAAGTCGAGAGGTCCGTAGTGTCCTTGATGGTAGTCACCTTCATCTCCCAAACACGAAGGTCGAGTGCAGCGAGCATTTGTCGAGCGTTATCCGAGTCGGGTATGTGAGACCGACCGCCGGAGGTTGCTCGTAATCTTGTGAAAACGCGCAAAACACTCATCAAGGGACTCGCCAAAGACGCATTTCAAACTTGTTGTAATCTCGCTTGAATCGTCCTGTCTCACCGTCTTTATCCGGGTGGTGCCCTCATGATAAGCATCGAGGGTCTCCCAAATATCGAAGGCGCATTTAAAGATGAGATATGCGATCAAACTCGCTACGACTCAAGCCCCGGGTTATGATGTTCCTTGCCTTAGCGTTGCCTCAACATCATGCATATTTCCAGCATTAATGTTCTCATCGGCAGAACAACAAATCGACCTTCACCTTCCGCCAAATGGCATACCCCGAGCCTGGATGTATGTTTCCATTCGGCTCTTCCGTAAGGGTAATCCAGCCATCAAAGACGGGAGGCTTGGTCGAGTACTTGTCCGTCGCCATGGCTCTTGAGACCGGTTAAGATCTATTGAAAAGAGCTAACCGGCTCTGATACCAATTGTAGGACCGAAATGGCAACAGAGGGGGGTGAATGGTGCCTTCTAAAAACTCCCCAAGTACTCACACGACAAAATGGGCGAAAGAACTAGCTTCTTCGATCGAACACACGTGGTCGTAAGCCAACTGATGGTCGAACACCACGTGGTCGAACACTTGCCTGAGCCGACAAAAGAAATCAAACAGTGATAACTGAGAGGATGAACCAAGAACAGAAGGACTCAAGGCGCACAATCATCCGGTAAAGAGAACTTCTCTAATTCGATTCCTGCTCTCGGGAATGAACTGGCCAAGTGGCCTTGAGACAGATTCCCAGTTCTGAGCTAATCAGAGCACACAAAGACCGAAAGCAGACTCACGAAGAAGAGAGGAGAGAAAAGGATAACAAGAAGAGCAAGCTCTCAAAACAAATAGCAAACACAACAAACGCTACATCTCATTACAACAGAAATCATCTCGAGGAAGAGAGATGAATGATTGATCATGGAGGTTTCTACAGCCACTCCATCGGAGGTACAAGAGCAACCGTGCTCTACCCAGAGACAACTCACGAAAATAGAGACGAAAAATTCAGAGTGACTCGGGAACAACCTCACCGAGCATCCGAGCTCTACCCTCTCTATTTATAGTCTTCTTGCTATAGGGGGAGAACCCGTTAACTCCCACCTAACACCGGTTTTACCACTCTCTTTACCCAAAGAATGAGAACGAGCTCCAGTGTTTTACCCGTTACACCCAACGGCTCCACCGCTTTACCCGTTAGCGCCAACAACTCCCGTGCTTTGCAGGACACAGCCTCCCTTTGCAGCTTTCCACATTTCTCCAAAATGCCACTCCGCTGCCTTCCCGGAAGCTTCCTCCTGCCTTGCCGTCCAAGCTTGCAACCACCTCGCAAGACTAGGTCTTCTTCGGCTTCCCTTGGTCGTTCTGGACCCCGACATCTCCCATGTCTAGTCCCGACCACTCCAAGCCTCACCAAGACTTGTCTCCAAGGTCCTCTGGCAGCTCCAGCTTCGGTTCCTCATCTCCTCGGCTTGCAACCACCTCACCAGCCTCGATCATCTTCGGCGCCTCCAACCGTCTGGACCTCAACACCTCCTGTGCCTAGTCCCGGTCCTCCCACGCCTCACCATGAAATAGCTCCGAAGTCCTGCAGCCACACAGACAAGCAAACCATCACATAGCACCGCTCACAATAGTATCCAATCACTTGAGCCAGAAAACAGAACTCAAATCATACTCTTACCAAGTCGTATACCACCTACGACCAGTCGGAAAAAGAGAACAATGAATGCACACGACATACGACCACAAAATCAAGCCATACGACCAGATACGATGAGTCTACGATCATCGCTAACTTGCTACGACCACCCACAACTTGCTACGGCTTTAACGCTCAAAGTCTACGACTTCAACCAAAGTCGTTACGACCAATCGAAAAGATAAACCAACAAATGCACAAGGTCCCTGACTTCATCACAAAGCCCTACGACCAATTTCCAGCTTAAATGGTCAAGTCTGCAGGTCATACGACCGATTCCAACTGCGTGCAAGCACGTCCGACCACGCCAGACTGCTCTCAATAACATAGTCGTAGAGTGCCGACTTCGACTGCAGCCCACTACAACGTGGTCGAAGCTGCATTCGACTACGGCCAACGTGATCGTAAACGACCTGAATGACCTTCGACCAAGCCCAAAATGGTCGTAAACGCTACAACGTGGTCGTAAATGGTTCTACCGGCTCCGATAGCGCACAACGTGGTCGAGACATCTCGCTAGGTTCCAATCACGGCAACATGGTCGTTTGAGTCATTTCGACCAAGACCAAGATACGACTAAGGCAAAACCAGGTCTTAAACTTCCTCGAGACCTACGATCACGCCAAACGTGGTCGTAACCTATTTCGACCACGACCAACGTGGTCGTGCGGCCTTCGACCACGCCAACGTGGTCGTAATCGCTCGACCACGACCAACGTGGTCGATCGCCTCGACCACGCCAAACATGGTCGTGCGCCTTCGGTGCCCTTCGACCATAGCCAAAGTGGTCGAGACCCTCGGGTGACCTTCGATCACGCCCAAAGTGGTCGTGTCGGTCGCGCATGACTTTCGACCACGACCAACGTGGTCGAGATAGCTGCAGAACACTTCGCCAGGGCTACGACAATGCAGAACTAGCACAAACCTCAAAAACTAAACTCAATCTTCCTAGAACAAGAGTCAATTACTCATCACAACCATGGGGTGCCCTTCACATGGTCTCTCAGTAACCGAATAGTACATCCACTATCATAGTGCAAAAACATTGTTCACGAAATGGAATTTTACTGCTGAAATTCATTGTATTTTGAATAGTGACCAGAATATTTTGAATAGTAGCTGCTTGTCTTTATTTTTGAATTAATAACCATTCTTGACTTGTCTCTAGTTATTTCAGCATGATTTCTTACTATAAAAGCAGTCGATCTATAGGGGCTTCTACTATCTCTTATGGCTCCTAACTTTAATAACTCTTCTATATGCATTTTAAATTCTTCTATATCCCGTGGAGTAGTTTCTATTGGACATGTTTTAATTATATATTTGGGATTTATTATGTTTATTTTACATATGATAGAATTTTTATCTCAATGCTTCATAGGAATTTCTCCAATTATTTGGATATCTTCTAATATTTGAACAATCTTTTGTATAGCATTTTTAGACTTTATATCCCTGTACCAATTGAGTGTGAATGATTGTAACCTTATGCATTTCACACAAGAGTTTAATGTATAATATTCTTCTATACTTTCACTAAGCTCATCTATTATTATTTCTGGGAGTGTATTGATTTTATTGGTATCTTGGAGATCAAGATTAGAAATTTCTAGGCTCTTATCTGGGGGTGTTTCACCACGCTTTCGTACTTCTGAGATATATATAACATTGTCTTGATATGGAATAAACGTGATACCTTATTCATGTATAATTGTGGTCTGTGGTGATTGTTGTAAAAATCTTAGACCAATTATCATTTATTATAGATAAATCTCTTATTGTAATTTCATCTATTATATATTTTGTACCATTTATGTATATTTCAACATTATAGCCTAGTTGGTTATGGATCTTTTTTATCCTTGACATATCTGTGGATATTTCTGTTTTATTATCTTCTATCGTGTGACTATTTCGGGACATTTTATGAAGTATTTATCATGGATAATATTCTTTGTATATCCTGTATCAACTAATGCTAATATATGCTAGGAGCCTAAAATTGGAGAGAAAAAAATATTGCAACAGTGCAAGGCTGAACCTGGAACATTTTCATCGTTACTCTTTTTTTCAGGGATGGACAATCTCAATTAAGTATTGCAAAAATTATGTCATTCCCGACGAGGCCTAAACATAAGTTGCATATTACTGCTATCTAAATACGATGACGATACAGGAACAATTAAATAAGTACACATTGGTTTCCAAATTCCAATCGCATTGTTTCATAGTTACAGATTTCCTCCGAATATGCTGTAGTAGCACACACTGATACATAGAATTTATGTTTTAAACAAACGGTACAGCTGCTCCTGGTCTGATGCGAGTCAAGTGCTAAATTTTGCAAAGCAGAAGGAAAAGAAAATTTGCATGAATTATTAGAGCATGGCCGTTTTGAGCGGTTGATCACCATTTAAGATACACATTTACAAATGGCATCCACAATATTGAACATTAGCAGTCAGAAATATTCTCAGACAAATTTGTTCAATGAACAGATGAAAAAAATTCTACATGCTCAAAGTTCCAGTTTTCCAAATACAAGTTTTACCAGTTGCACTTGGTTGCCCTGAGGCACAGTATCTGGACATGGTGTACCCGAAGGAATAGAAATAATACAACAGACTGATGAACTCAAGAGGCGCCAGACAAACGAACTATATAGACATTTACAGAACCATCACATTAATTATGAGCTAAATTTCATGCACCTCAGACTGACCACTTATTTACCGTGTCCAGAGGACCATCATCTGGAAAAAGCACATCACATCCTCCTAACATCTCCTGTGATCCAAAACTCAACAGGAAACGCTGTGCTTATCTCCAGATTATGATTTTTACAGAGCACATGTAGAATTTCTTCAGTGCTAATACTGAACCCTTTCATCGCCGTCAAAATTAAGACCTTCAATACCTTTGAGAGCAGACTCGTAGTTCTTAATGTTAGATGAGTGCCGACCTGAAGATGAATGCTTTGGCTCTGCAGAATTGACTGGTGAGCTCCTCTGAGGACCTGAAGTTCTACGAAATGCCCCAGGGCTTGCATCAGTTGTACGTGTTCGTGAAGGCTCAGAAATATCAGCTGCCACCACATCCCGGCTACTTGAAACAGCAGCTCTCCTTGACAATCCACTTGACCGTCCCAAAAAATTCGAACCAGGTATCTAAACAATAGAAGCAGCCAAAGTAACAAGATTGAAATATGACCAATATTTCAAGCTAATGCTTTGGACTGATAAAGATACAGTAACATTTAAAACTATGATTAGTGTCATTGATTAAAAACACAACAACATTCACAACCAACTGAAAAGATGGAAGGTTACAAAGTCATAGCACAAGCAACCCACAGAACACCACCAAACTTGCACAATGATGGAAGCATTTTTGCTAGCCACAGGACTCGCTGAACGAGAAAGCACATGAGTATTCAGTACAATGTGATGTGCAGGGTTGGATGATGAACTGGGAAATGGCAGTTTATGATTTCCTATTAGGGTAGGAATTCAGCAAACCAGAACTCCAGTTTATGAAAACAAGTTACGGTTGATTCAAAAAAATTCTGGCTAGTTCTCGCATTGTTCTTCAGAAAATGAAAAATAGTATCTGCCTCATCTCGCAATCACCTTGTCCAGTCCCCTATGACCAACAAAGGAAAATAGGGAGAGAACTCACCACAGGATCTTTAGAAACAGGAGCATCATTTCCTACAGGCGCTTTCTGCTTAGACAAAGTCCCCACGCTTGCAACAGGGGGTGGGGCACGACGTCGATCCATTGATGACCAACCACTAGTCCTCCCTTCCTCAGCACCTAAAAGATAAAAACAATGAATAAATGAACATAGTTAAGAAAAGTAACTCATTAACTGTTGCAATACAAACACGACAAAATTAATCCCCTGGTTCAATGTAATGTCATAGAAGAAACTGAACCTTGCAGTAACTAAGGTGTTTTATGTTATAAGCCAATTACTCTAGTGATATTGAAAAAAAACACACTAGCAATACTCATATGGAACTCTCAAAGTAGATCAATTACCAGACTGCCTGTCATTCTGTAATGTAGGTGGCACCAATCCAGAAGGTCCCGCACCATGGCCCTGTAACATAGGTAATGCATCAAAATTTTCCCCACAGATGGCTAAAAAATGTGCATGTTTGGTGGGTGGGTGCTTGAGGGACAGACTCACCACAGCACGGGGTGGAGCACTAGCAATTTGAGATTGCTGGTACTTCAGTATTGTCCAGTCAAACACATAGTCAAACTGAAAACCTGCAAATCATTATGCCAATTATGAACCATCTGCCTGGAAAACTTTTCTAATCATTTTGGATGTTTAGTATTTTAAGAATGTGTAAGTACAACAGGCTTCTATCAAGTATGGAGGAAATTAATATTGCATGGACTTCTTTAAGCATGAAGAGGGAACTAACCTTCACGAATAAAAAGGTCACGAAACAGTCGCTTAAGATAGGAATAATCAGGCTTGTCGTCAAACCGCAGTGAGCGGCAATAATGGAAATATGATGCAAACTCAGTAGGATACCCACGACATAGAGCCTGAAATAGAATGGTAGCATTAAGACCAACAAAATCTACAGGACAGAGTGCCAACTTTTTCTACAAGTACTCAAGTACCTCAATTGATGTCGCAACTTTTTTCTCACTGATTTTCTCATACTTTTGCTTCTTTGTTCCTGCTTTCAGACCTTGCCAAGGAAGGCTGAAAAGAAAACAAGGTTACACCTGAATTATCAATATATGGCACATAAAATGATCAAACAATTAAACTCACCTTCCTCTTAGGAAGTACATAAGTACATATCCAAGAGATTCCAAGTCATCTCTTCGGCTTTGTTCTGATCATTTGAAAAAAGAACAAAAGTAATAGTCAGAGAATAAACTGTGCAGGGCAAGGATGTATGACTGTCGCTCCACTTGACAACAAATTGAAGCACAAAAAGGTGGAATTTATAATGTTGAAAAATCATGGACTGTTACAGTATCAAATCCTCACCGATGCCAAGATGAGTGCTCACACTTGCATATCTTGCTGTCCCAGTCAAGTTCTTATTCTCTCTGCAGCATTAAATAGCAAGTGATCACAAAAAAAAGAAAATTAATAAAAAGGTACACATAAAATGATATCTTGAGAAACTGAGAAAGCACTAGAAAACATGAAATGATGTGGAACGGCAGCATTATTATAATTCTCGTTCCCACTCACACTCCAGTGTGGACTGAGATATTACTATCAAAAATGACTTAATCGGGTATAGTACTTCCTATATAAATCATAGATCTTATGCTGATAAACACACATAAATTAACTCAGGTATTGTCCAGCAAATGACAGAAGAGGAAAAAATACAACTAACTCCCGCTAACTTGAAAAATGAATATGCTTATGCCAGGGGGCAAAAAAAAGGGAAAACACGGATAACTCAGTGATCCTGAGCTAATTGCCCCTTTCGTTGTACCTATATGGGATGTGCTGATGCGTTGAGGTATCCCTGTACTTTTTGGCAAGACCGAAGTCTATAATATAAACCTGAAATAAACGTACAGAGCAACACACCAAGTCGTAAATAAACCCAACAAAATATATCAACGCAAAGCGCAATGCTTGTTAAAAGCTGCATTCTTACTCACCTGATTAGCTCGCCTACCAAGACCCATGAGAAAATTATCCGGCTTAATGTCTCGATGCAGAAAAGACTTGGAATGGACATATTCCACTCGATTTATCTACAAGTGGGAAGCGGAGATCACATATAGCTCATCAGCAAAGAACAAGTGAGAAAATAAAAAACACAAACAAAAAGAAACAATACAGGAAAGTAGAAAAATCAAGAGGAAGAAAGCCTAATGTAGGAAGGACAAAAGAAAATGTAAAAGACTAGTGAAAATTTGAGTGTCTGAGCAAACACAAGTGTTGGTGTGGATAGCAAAGGTCTATCCGTCTATGAGTTAATTCATTGCTATATATATAAAAATAATAATGTATTAAGGATTCGGTAAGGAATAGCTTGGAGTACGCATACCATCTGATCAGCGAGCATAAGTGCAGTCTTAAGAGATAATTTTCTGCTGCAAAAATTAAATAGGTCCTCCAGGCTTGGCCCCAGCAAATCCATAACCAAGACATTGTAGTCTCCTTCTACACCAAACCATCTGACATTTGGGATTCCAGCTGCCAGAACAAAGATAGTCAAAACACACTTGTTTTATCACACGCTCCTACAAAAAATATGCAGGGTGTAGAGCTTCCATACTTCCTCCTTGCAAAATCCTGTAAATCTTTGATTCATAGAGCAACTGAGGATGTTTTGTCTTCACATTTTCCTGCATAAGAAACAAAGAAATCAAATGCCAACTTCATAAAGCTGATACTAGTAATTCAGATGAATAACCTTGCACTCTCAACTTAATAATTTATAAAAGTTAAATGCTACTACCATACATATCTATGTTACAAGTTCCTGATTCTTCTCATTCCTCTCCTGGTTCATTTTATCTCTCATTTATTCACTGATTAGCTATCATCCAATACTCCAGCAGCTGAATGTAAATGATCAGTTTGCCAAGATTAACTGAAAGCGCCTAAAATCGCATCAAGCCCAACCAAGTCAACCACACCACTTGAGCCCCATGGACCAATCAACTACTCCAAATGATTCATCCATGGACAAACTAGAGCTGATAGGGCGAGCAAACCCTGAATCCAGAGCCAACTCAAAAGTTCGAATTGCTTTGGGAACAGCGGCATATTCCGAACTTTCCTACAGGCACCCGCACTCAAGACCGAAATTAGCTGGAACTAAACAAGGTGTTCTTCAAATATTAGAGCGGCCCAAACACCCGATGAATAGAAACACACAGACTAAAACAGCAAAACTACTTAGTAGCATAACAAAGCTGGAATTTAACAAAGATCCAGGGAGTTAATCCGCAGCAACGGAGCACAGACCAGCTTAATCGCGACCTCCTCGTTCGTCTGGATATTAGTCCCTGCATGCACAGAGACAAACATAGCCTTATCACAAACCGATGAAGGATTAGAAACCCAAAAATGTGAGCACGAGCAACCCGCACCGAGATAGATCTCCCCGAAGGAGCCGCTCCCGATCTTGCGCCCGAGGCGAAACTTGTTCCCAACCCGCGGCTCCATCCAGCCCTCCCGAAAAAAACAACCAAAGCTCGGAAGCTTCCACCAAGAACAGCCGGAAAAAAGGCTAAAAAGACGCGCTTTTCCCCCGGAAATCTAGCGGCGGGAGTCCAGATCGGCGCAGGGCGGCGGGTTCGAGGATCTGGGGGGTCGGAGGCTCTCGTGCTACCTAGGGTTTGGGAGGTGCAGGGAGGGGGAGGAGGAGGCGGCCATGGCCGTGTTGGTGCGTGCGTACACACGCTTGGATTTGGATTAGTTTTTAGAGGGGAGCTGGAGAAGTAGACGAAGCGAGCAAGCGAGGCAAAGAGGAGAGAAAAGGAACAGTTTGGCTGGCCTTTCGACCCTATCTTCATCTACTGGTTTTTTTTTTTTTTTGGCTTTGCGTTTTAGTCCCTCTCTCTCCTCGCTTTTGCTGTCTCCACCTCCCTGGTATTTTTCTAGGGTATATTGCTTGGCGTACTCTCTTTGTTGCCTTCTCTGGAGAACATTTTGTCTCGCTTTATCGAGAGATTCGTGGTGTGTAAGATACTTCTTTTAACGTATTTGGGCTCATGTGCATTTTCTCAATCGTTGGTATCACAAAGTGTATGCACGTATTTTTTCACTAAACATACATATATGTATAACTTGGTTAAACAAACCAGACCTTAGGGATCGAATCCGGTAGATAGAGGTGGTGATCGGTTCGGTTTAAAAGCTCATGGTTTATGGCTGAAAACACTGTAATTGGCTGAAAAAAGCACTGTACCTGACAGAGGCTTATTTAGCATAATTAAATTTAAAAAAATTTAAAAATATAAAAAATATGTTAGTCCAATATGTATAATACAAACGAATACAGGAAAAAAAGAACCGGCAAAAAAGCTCAACAAAAAGCCAAAAGTTCAGAAAAAGACGAAATTCATGAATAGTAAAAAATAAGCCAGAAGCCAGAAACTCAAGCCGAACCGATCAGGGCCAGAAACGAACGAAAAAAGCTACTTTTGGCCGCATTTAATGTGTTATTTATAAAAATAGCACTCTCTTAGCATCAATTATAAAAATAGCATTACCTACCGCTCAGTTACCGGATCAATTATCTCAATATGGAATAGGTGTACATAGCAAGCTTAAGCACGAAGCATGGGCATGGCCCAAGAAAATTTTGCTTGCAAGGGCCTGTTTGGGACTGCTCTGCTCCGGTTTTTTCAACTCTGCTCCACCAACTCCAGTCTGGAGCGGCTCTACTCTGAGTTGCTTTGGAGCAGTGGCTGCTTGGCATGCAAGATGACTCACTCCACGAATGGGAGGTTTTCCTAAGAAAGGTCTAATATGCCCATGGATGATGTTTGGTGTATATTTTGATATTTTAAAAGCATATGTGAGTGTTTGTTTGGTTTTACTAATTGAAATATGATGTAAAAATAAATAAATACAAATAATTTAGTAAAAATATTAGCAACGCATGAATAGACCCAAAAGGTTAAAATCCACCCCCACCAATAGATAAAACTTGCTCTTCTGACGTTTGCAAAGTATGCTAAAAATAATTATCAACAATGGACTGAATTAGAAGAGTACTAGCAATCCAAAGGAATGATTACTTTTGTCAATTCATTGATGTCACGATGCAATCTACGCACCAGAAGTACCGTTGCTCATCATCATCATCGTGTATAAAATAACAAGATCAATCTTGCTCAAAAGATCATTGTCGACGTAAGCGCATGGCGCGGACATCGAACTACGGCGCCTTCCACAAGCTGTGGCAGCGCGCGGGTTGGGTTGCGGCATCAGCGCCGCGAGAGCCGCTGGTGGCAGTGGCCTCGACCGAACTAGGCCGACCCTTGGCGCGGGCAGCGAACCTCACCGGTGCCTTCGGGACGTGCTGGCGGCGGCGTTTTTTCGGACGGGAGAAACAGGCGGACAAGGAAGACGCGTCGTGCGGAAGAAAGAAAGAAAAAAGAACGAAGGGGTATGTTTGTGTAATCAATGGCATAGGTGGGTAATTTTCCCTCAACTCCATGAGGAGGTATGAATCTCTAGTTTCTGGAGTACCCCTTGAGGAGCTCCACAAAAAACGTGGAGTTGGCCCTCAACTCTACCTTTTTCTTGGAGCAGAGTTCTTGGAGCTGGATCTGTTTGGCTAGACAAAATGGGAGCAGAGCTAAAAAAACCTGGAGCAAAGCAGTCCCAAACAGGCCCTTAATGCTTAACCCTAATGTACACATAGATTACGACTAGGCTATGACTGGCATTGACGTTGGTTTGCCGTTTCTATTTGGGTTCATGGATTGGAATAGGTTGCTTGCGAGGTGTGATGTATCATTTTTTTGTTTGTGTCATGTATTTTTATTAACACAACTTTTATGTACTATTTGTAGAGAAAAAACAATCACAATATACTTGCAATAGAAGACTTTGCAGTTATGTTACATTAGTACCAAAGCATTATGACTTTTGTTGAGTTAAGACAGCTCGTATCTAGTCTTTTAGAATTTTAAAAAATGTATCATAAAAAGTCATAGATAAATCCTACTAAGGTACTGTTCTTTTTCAGCTTTTGGCTTTTCTATAGAAACTAGCTTTTAAACGGAGTGTCTTTTCAAGATGAGGTCTACTAGTTAATTATAGTACATACTGTATTGACTTCATTTATATTGGCAAAAACCACACGTGCATTTCTGTTACTCTGTAATCTCTCGTACGAACAGCCCAAAAGCCACAAGCTGCAGCCAAAAGCCATAAGTCTCAACCAAAAAGAACAGACCCTAAGACTCTTACTACTATTTGGATTAATATTCTTTCGCTAAATTGGAGAAGAGTTAGGATGGACTATATATAAACCATAAGGGGTGACCATAGAAAGCAATTAAATATGCTCATCCAAAGTAGAGGGCACACGAGAGGATTAGACACTAGAATATTCTTTAGCACTAAATTCTTGTATAGGGCAAGGATCCGAGAGTCTTAAAAGATTCGAAAGGATTGTGAGTGAGCAACAATTTCTTATACTCTTTTGAGATTGTGCTTAAAGAATTTGCGGCCAACTTCACTAAATCTTTTCTCTCTTGTCATGGTTGTTTCAACGTCGTTATTTTGATTTTTTTTCTACGATTCATCTTCTTCATTTTTGATACCATGCATGCTCGTATTATATCTCATAAATTCTGATCCGATCTAGGGGCTGCTGCGTATAAAAAGGGGTATCAAAGACAAGTAATATCAGAGTCACGACCGAATTAATCTGATTTGTGAAAAGATTAGTAAAGCATCAAGTGACACAAAATCAAGATCAATATCGACGATGTGGAATCAAATAGAGAAATTTGACGACGGAAAAAAATTCATAGTGTGGCAATATATGGTAAAAGATGACTTTGTCCAGTAGAGACTAATCAATGCTCTTGAAGGGGACAAACTGGAAAATACATCTGATGAAGACTAGAAGGTGATAGCGTGGAAGGTTGTTAGTACAATTTGTCTATGTCTCTACAATGAAGTAAAGTACTCGGTAATTAAGGAGAATTCGCTAAACAAATTATGGAATGACTTAAAAGAATTGTATATAGCAAAATTGCTAACAAGATGGTGGGTGCTAAAACGACAACTATACAGGTTGCACACGAAGGAATGTACACGGTTCGTTGACCATCTTAATATCTTCAATAAGTTTATCACACAACTGACTAGTGTGCATAAGAAACTTGAGGAGAACAACAACGTCATCATACTAGTATCATCTCTAACACCATCATGAGAGCAATTGATAATGGATATTCTCATTGGGAAAACCACTCTCAACTTCAATGAGGCAGTTGCATATCTATTAGAGGCAGGGTCCTTGAAAAAGCCATTAGAATCTTCATCAACGGGTGATCAAGCATTAGCTGAAGTGGGTGTTACAAGCAGAAGCAAATGTTACAGGAAGAAGAAGAGCAAAACTAAGGATACACGTGTATTTTATCTATGTGACGAGAAAGGTTGTATGATAAAAGACTATTCGAGTTTGAAGCAAATGAAGGGTGCATGCTTAATGACAGTAGCAAAAGATGATTTAGGCGTACTAATCATCAGTCAATCAGGTATTTCTCATAGATGAATATTAGATTCAGATTGTTGCTTTCGTATATGTTTGGCAAGGGGGATATTTGACGAAGGATCTCTACGCCTGGCATATAGAACTGTTCACTTAGCGGATTGCAAGGAGCATACAATTACTGAGGTAAGAGCAGTTACATTAAAGATATATGATGAAGCACATCACACGTTGATGGGAGTTCAGTATGTTCCTAGTTTAAAGAAGAATCTAATATATATGAGGTCACTTGAACTCGAAAGTTGTGAGGTATCATCTCGAGGTGGAATCATGCAAGTTACATGCAAATGGTAGAATCATAAAAGTATCTAGAGCAATACAGGATAATGATTAAAGGGTAATTTTAAAGGTAGAGCAACCAATGGGAAGTCTGATAAAAATTCTAGTCAAGAAAAGAAAACCATGTCGCCAATGGTAGGTGCTCAGATCTCATTTTGCAATTATGTGTGGAAGTGTAAAGACGATTGCAAAATCTAGTAAATGCAAAGGCGAAGGTGCGAGCTGTTGAGATAATGAAGATGTGATGGGACCAAACACGCAATACCGGGGAAAAGTGGAGCTCGGAGGCAATAAAAATATATGGCATGAAAAGTTATAGGAACAGGAGGTGTGGTTAACCAAAGTACAACGAAAGAACTCTTAAGTGGAGAGTCTAAGCAGGCTAGCTCGGACACTGACACGTACATTACGATGATGTGCATGAGTCCCTGTAGTGAGAGCACTATCAAAGGTGGGAGAAAAAAAGGTGGAGTTAACTTAGAGCCAGTTCTTGGAAGAGCATAATGATCTCAATGGATAAGAGTCAAGGTGGAGACTGTTGAGTTAGGGTGACTTATATCTAGTCTTTTAGGTTTTGAAAATATGTGCTATAAAGAGTTCTAGATAAATCCTACTAGGATTAGAATTTCTACTCCTATTTGGATTAAGATTCCTACTCTAAATTGAAGAATAGTTAGGAGGGACTATATCAACTATGGGGTGACCATGGAAAACAATAAACAATAAAGTCTACTCATTCAAAACTGAGGGATATTCTTTAGTTAGGATATTCTTTAGCACTAAATTTTTGTATATGGTAAGAATCCAAAAGTCCTAAAAAATTCGAAAGAATTGTAAGTGAGCGAAAACTTCTTGTATTCTTTTGAGGTTATGGTTAAAAAAATTACGGTTAGTTTCGTCAAATCTTTTCTCTCGTCTTGGTTGTTTCAATGTCGTTATTTTAGTTCTCTTTATGAAATTCATCTTTGTTCTTGGTGTCGTGTACGCTCGTGCCATATCTCATAAATTATAATCCGATCTGAGAGCTGTTGCGCATAAGAAAGGGCAACAAAGTGTAACAATTTTATTAGTGTGGTTCTTTTGTGGCACTTTTCGTAACTCTATTGAGAACATCTAAAAATGATAAGTTAGGTGGATGAAGTGTCCGTAACGGTAATATATTGATATGTTGACATGTAAATTTGTAAATGTAACAACCTTCAGCCCAAAGCTGCCTGCCTGAGATATCAAATTAGTAAAAGCTAAGTGCTTTGTCTACATGGAATGCGATAAGCTGCCTGCTTGAGATATCAAATTAGTAAAAACTAAGAGCTTTGTCTAGATGGAATGCATTGCATGTAGTGTTGCAACTTCATTCTTGTGCAAGGAGAAAAGTTGTGGCAGATATCTTTGCAAGCAAACTCGCAGATATCTCCCCACAGTAGACATATAGCATGATGCATAAACAAGAAAGCACTTATAATAGATTGCAAATAAAGCCCAAGTTATAGCCACAAACATCACTATGCCTAGCAAAAACATGCTATTCACATATCATGAGATAACTTTTGTATAGCTAATGAAATATCTCCGTGAAGTGTATTTCTTTAGCACATCTTTATGCAACTCTGTAGAGAAGGTTGGCACCTTACCCTGTCTAAAGATGTACAAGAAAGTAGTGTGGGAGGCAACTCCAAATCTACAAAATCATTTACCCTTTTAGCACTGGATGACACTTTTCTAGATGCTGGCTCGAGGGGATTGATGTGAAGTGACCCTTAAATTTTTCTATTACCACTTAATATACATACATTTGTTGACCTAACTTAGCTAACCAAATGGCTGGACAAAACTATGCCTAGCACCTAACCAGACAAAGCAAGGGCTATTTTTAATCATGATAGGCTTGGGAAGTTTCAGGATAATGCTTTTAGCTTATGTCACGAGGGAAGAAAAGAGGGTTGCATCTGCTAGCTAACCCCCCCTTTTTTTTTAAAAAAAAAAAGCATCTGCAAGCTAATCCTATATTCCTAATACACTTGGAACCTGGGGCACAGAGAATTCTAAACCCACTATATAATACATTCTGATTTGGACCAATTTGCCATTGGCTACTTCGTTTGTCAGTACTGAAAATGGAGACAAGTATGAGATCATCCTATCCTATCTTTAATTCTTCACCCCAAAAAAATCAATGAGAAACTGTGGGCTCATAGAAATTGGTAAGCATATACTCGCACAATTCAGTAGAACCAGGATGATGCCATAAGATAGCAAAAATCCCCTATGAAGTCGTGTTAGGCTTGATAAACAATTAATACCTGTAATTGTGAAATTTTCATTTCTTAGACAAACATGTACTGCAACCAGTCAGCAGTCAAGAGTTGTTGCAAGACTACTGCCTACTGCTGCCGGCTTTTTATGTCTGACCAACAACAATTTTCTGGCTAAAAAATTTGCCACGATTATGGCAGCATGTTCAGTAAAAAAAAGTGTGGCTACGAACCAAACAACCCGGAAAAACCTCCACGGCTCCACCCACACACGCTCAAGGAAAACATAACAGTGCCGCAAGCACAGCAGAGACCCGCAAATACATGATGCATACCTGATAGCAGTAACAGAACAAACGAATACAACACTTACCAACTGACCAAAGGAAAAGATGTAACCCGATCAAAATTCACAGCATATTTCCAAACTTCTGTTAGACCTATAAGGGCAGCATATGAGTAACCAACCCAAACTTTCAAGATGCTACTCTAGACTTCTAAATTCACATAAACATTTCAATTAAACAATGACATGATGCATCTGAGGTGCCAAAACAATCTTTGCTCCAGCAGCAGCTTTTCTAGGCTTTTTCCTTTGCTGGAGAGGTTAGTAGATGTAATGATGATGCATGGATTGTTGTGGTTGGGATGGGGTCCTTCCCTCGGGCTGAGCCAGGCCTCCTGATGCTGTGAGTACGCTCCACATTGGTCTTCAAAAACTTCTGCGCAGGCCTAGGTAGACGAGCAATCAATCGGGTTGAAGTAACAAGAAGTATCACTCCTGTAATAATGAAGAACCTGCAAGGAATATAAATTCTTTATTTTCTCGTAGCAGCCAATGCTCTACTTGTGTAAGTTGTGGAGTGTATTCCAAATTGAAGCAGAGAGCACGAGGGACAACACATTTTTTGTTCAATGGAAATTTGTCAATCAAGAGAATATGCCTCCAGTTCAAGTGTCCCAACACTGGTATTATTGTCCTAATATCTTGCTGATTTATCTACCAGTATCCATTAGTTATTACAGCAAAGCTGAATTTACAAACCAGCAACCTTATTGGAGTAAATTGGAGTAGCAAAGAACTTACTAGATTCCATGATCAAAGTAAAACCAACACAACTTATGTAACAAGGACATGCTGTAGACTAATTCCAGCAACCTCTAGGTGCAGCATTAAATGAAATTGTACATTATAGTAGCTAAGATTTGAAGCCAGAGACAAGGGACCCAAATTAGTCAACAACAAGCACACAATACAGAATAAAAACACAATATAGCGTAAAAAATATTACCATCCAAGTAAGAGAAAAAAACGGCCTGTGGGAGCTGTTGGAAGATGCTCATCAAGTGCAACCATACCAGCGACAACACCAGACACAATAGATGCCACTGATGTACATGTGGACACAACAATTGCCCTCCCATGCTTGAGACCCCGAGTCTGCACAAATGAAATGACCCATTAGTGGAAAATAAAATGAGATCAGAACAAAAATCATTCAACAACTAATAGACAAGTCATCAAGGCAGATGTTAAAACACAAATATTTCATCAAATGGGTCCAACATACTATTGCTATTTAAAACAACAAAACAGACAAGAAAATGTCTGCAGTTAGGCAAACAACTAAAATTTTGCATACCATCAATGCCGAGTGAACACCTGCAAGTGAAGTTTGCATAGCTCAAATTTAGTATTAGTGAACATTATGTGGGATCACAAGTTATGTGGATCATATTCTAGCCTTTATGCATTTTTAGAAGGGAAATAATATCTCCTGTCTCTAACCCCACTATGCAGCCCCCCACTTCACAGTTCACACCCCTGGTCCTGCTTCACAGAGACACAGACATTAACACTCCTCGTGCCCCCATGTGGTGTACCCTACTTTTCAAGGTGCAGACATCAGAATCTTGTTATGAGTTCAATTAATATCTACATGTTTTCTAGAAACACCACACAAACACTGTATACATTCTATCAGGGCCACAGTGCACACTATGAAGCAGGGAGGCACATCTCCAGGAAGCTAGATATACCTGATAAACAAATCCCACAGCACTGCAGGCCACACTACAAGAAATGGCAGCTGGCACAACAATCTTCGGAAAGCCCATTTCAGACATCACGAATCCCATCTTAGACAACACCGATGAAATCCTATACACAAAAACAGTTATAATCACTGCTGAAATCCTATACATGAAAAACAGTTATAAGTCATCCCTACACATTGGGTCATTAAATAACTGTAAACTAAAAGAAAAAAGGTCCTGAGGCACCTTGAAGTAACATTTCTTCATTTCATGATAAATGTATGATTCTAAGCAATATAAGATCCCCTCAACGAATGGAAATAGATATTATGAAGCGATGGATGAAAAAGCCTGATTTTAAGTCATATATGACCTCCTCTGTGATGAAAGGACGTAAAACACAGTGGTAAATGCAAATAGATTGTAAGAAATTACCCAAACAAAATGCCTGATTCTAATCCATATATGACCTCCTCAATCACTTCGGGTCCAGTCTGCATTGATGCATGGTGTCAATATTTGCAATGTGCAAACACGAATTGCAAATTTTAGAAATGCTCACCAACTCTTGTTCACGCCTTTGCTTTTTGTAGATATGAAGCCAAGTGTTGAGCAGAACCTTAATTGATACACACCATTAAAATTCTCCATCAATCTCAAGTTAGAATTCAAGCTCATCAAAACTATGATAATAAAAACCAGCCTAGTACCCTACAAAATGAATCATGTTTCATATTGATATTTATATATAGGATTTTTTTTGACAGAAATATATATAGGATTTTTTTTAATCAAATGGGAACAAATTGGTCCAACAAAAGCGCAGTTCTAACACTACCTTAACTTCAGCCAGCAGGTTTTTTGGGAGGTAACAAAGAGGTATAGGCAAAACAGAATTTATATATGGAAATGCAAGTGTAGTACTTATATAGCGCACGCCTAAAAGTCTTGTTGGTGGGTCAGAATTTTGATGCAAAATGGATATAACAAATTATGGTGAGAGAAAATCGCTTCTTTTGGTAGAAAGCATACTTTAGTGGATGTAATAAAACTTACACAGCAAAGAGTATGGTACCTACAAACAAGATGACAATGGAGAGCATTAGCCAAGGTATATTGAAAAGAGGAATCTTATCCACTTTCTGCTCCTCGCCTCCAACACCAACTCCTGAAGTTAGAGAACACATAGCACACCCAATCAAATGCATGGACACTAGCCTAAGATACTATCGTGAATCCTCCTCCTAATAAAGGTGTTTGAATTCCATTTCTATCTTGTCGCCATTAGATGTAATGTGAAGATTGTGAGTATGTTTCACCTATCGTGCCGAGGCCGGCCAACGTAATCGCCACCCAATCGAGGCCATTCATGACCTCCGTGAGGTAAAAGTGGGAGAAGACGCAGAGGATGGCGAGGCCGCAGCCGGCAATCGGCTGCACGACGGAGACCTGCGAAGAAAGCAAGCGCCAATCAGCGCAAGCCACCCGGTGACTGCACGACTGCGCAAAAACGCATAGAAGTGGGGGACAAGAGAAAGGGAGCGGAGGAGAAGGCAACGCACCGGCGCTTGCGAGAGCGCGGTGAGCATGAGGGCGGCACCACACATGTCCATGAGGAACCCGCTGATCCAGAGCTTGTTGAGCGCGTACGCCCTAATCACCTGCGCACAGCAGCAAGAGGGAGTCACCGCCAAGATCTGGAACGGAGGGGAGGGGGAGGCGAGAGGAGGAAGGGGCCGGACCTTGAGCTTGAAGGAGAGGGGAGGGAGGATAAGGGTGCCCTTCTTCTGGAGCACCTTGCCGATGTTGTTGCCGGCGGCGCCGGCCAGCGTGAGCGCCACCGACTCCCACATCTCGCGCCCGCCTCCGCCGATCCGATCCAACACCTTGAGCGCGTGAGATTGGGTGTTTCCCCTTCTTTTTTACTAACTTTTTGGAGCGGCGGCGTGGAGGAGGAGACCGCGAGGGGAGGAGGTGGCCGAATCCCGTGGCAGCCTGCGCTTTTTTCGTCCGCGCGCCGGGTGCCTGCGCTGCACCCCTACGGCACGTAGTTTTGTTCTCTTCCAGCTGCCGCGGCCGCTGTTGGTGGCGTCCACGTTCTCGTTGGTGGTGGCCTGGTGGTGGTGGGTGGGTCGCGTCGCGTGTGCGGGAGGGGAACTCTACTCGAGCATGTGCTGCTCAAGGGGATTCTGATTCGTAGATTTCGGCCCGAATCTTGGGTTGTGGCCTTTTTCTCAGCTCAGGGGCGCCTTCTTTTCGGCTGTCGATTAGGAATTTTTGACTATATGGAAGTAATTATATGAATAAATTAAATATTGATAAATCCCTTTAAACTACAATAAAGAAACTATTCTGTTTATTTATTCGGAGAAAACTATAGGTTATAAGCTTAAAAAAACAAGGCCTATGGTATTTGGGTTTCACCAAACAAATTAATGGGATGACTTCTTCGTCGTCTTTTCGAAATGGCTTATCGGTATTCGGTTTATTCACATAAACGTTCATGTTAGACCCAAAAGCTATCTATCGTGACTGAAAAAACCCACCTATTTTTCCATATGTTGTCTTATGCCTGTTGGCAAGTGTTGCTCCATACTACTACTTCTAGTCACGAGTATCTGTTCTTATGATTTCAATGAACCACATTAGAGCAGGGGTGAATCCATCGAGGGGTTTTGTTAAGCTTCAACTTACCCTTCACCGGAGGAAGCCCCCCAACCCCCCTCCCCTGAGCCATGGCTGGCTGTAACATCCTGATTTCAGAGTCTTTTGAAGCTCTTAAAATAAAATTCACCAGTTAGATTTTTCTGGAATTAATAAAAGCTTAAGTTAAATTTTTATTAATTAAAAGGATTTAATACGACTAAATTAATCAATAACATTTACTGAAAATATTTTATTTGGGTTCCTTGTGTTTCAAGGAATTTTTGTGATTTTTCTTAATTTATTTGCTATTTTCTAGAGCTCGGGAGATTTTATTTGAATTTCTGAAAATAGAAAATCCTAAAAATCCCTAAAGGCCAAGTGGGTTGACGCCCACCAGCTGACCCGACTCGCGCCTCAGCCTACCCAGCTTCCACCCGCGCCCACTTCGCTTGGCAGATGACTACCATGTGTCAGCCATCGGCCTTCTCTCCTTGCCCGCGCCCGTATATCTCGTCCATCCACGTGTCACTGCATGCATCGTCGTCTTCGTTTCGGTCTCTCGCCGCTGTCTTCGAGCCAGAGTCCTCGGCATCTGTACCGTCTCTGACTCAGCCTTCGTGCCATGAGAGCCTGTAGGGACCCAGATATTAACATCCGGATTCCTCTGTGATTCCACCGCACTATTCCCTGGATCAGTAGATAGTGCTCACATATTACAGTTCTGATTATCAAAGTACATATCATGCGGAAGCGTAAATATAATAGTAAACTTACTCATGGGCCGATTAGGCTGAAATCATGAAATTGCAGCAGCGGAAGAACGAAGCACACAGGTGGGACCTTCAGGACATGCCCACAGCAACCAACCGGAGGTTCGCGACCTAGCCCTTGACATCGTCATCTTCTCGGCCAGCTTGTCCAATCTTGTTGCTGAGGTGAGGTGATTTGATTCCTGATTCTGAATTTTGTCGCAAAAGCGAGCATGAGCACTCCGACCCCGTGCTCCGCGAGCCAATACGCAGAATGCAACTAAATAGTATGCATGGCTTATCAAAAGAAGGCTCGGGTTATTTTATTTTTGCGAGGAGTGCTTTTGAATACAATTAATTAAAAAGCTCTATGACTTAGCAATTTTGGAACAAATCATAATGTACCAGGAAATGCATTATTAATATCGATTCAGATTCCATCCACCGTTACATGGCATCTGCACCACATAGCAATTCCTTCAGCGTTATAGCCGCTTAACTTACCACTAGGACGACACCCAGGACAATTCCAAACCAGGGCAGTCCTTCGCCCTTCACCTTTCCATTCCCACCCACAAAGTTGTTTTTGAAACAGAGCTATATCTGGTTAAGTTCTCATGTCCGCCCTTGACCGTGGGCACGGCTATTCGAATAGTTTTAGACTCTGCAGAGTTTGCACACTTTACCCACAAGAGATAAATCCACTCGTTGCCTCACATGATTCCTTAGCCATGCGGTTGAGTAGACTATCACAGGACTTTTACAATGCATTTTTCCTAGCAGGGTTACGTCCGCTAAGGTTTCCACTTCTTCCGGGTACGACCACCCTTCCAGAAGCCCCCTCTTGCGCCGTCACGTCGGAGGATGTGGCCATCCTCTACCCGCCCATGGTCACACCGGTGCAACCCTTACTAAGTCGATGCAAATTAGTTAGCCCTGCCTACATTTTGCCAGCTTGTGGTCGTACTTGTTGTACACTGGGAGGTCATGACAAGATTCAGTCCTTAGTAGTATCTGGGCGGTCTACCACTAACCACTTTGTGCTTCCACTGCACCACACTCTCACACCATCGAACCAATCCGCCCAGATATTTAAGCAAGTTGGGATTTTTGGGAGCATAAAATAGTCATATCAAAATATATCAGTCATTCCCACCATGACTGCCCAACCAACTTTTCTCATGATTAAAAAGTGATGCTTGGGCGCTCTCGCGCCCATGAGTACCTAAACAATACTAAGCATGGCATATATTTAGGGACTTATTTTCCAAAGGTTACTATTATAATTTTGCTAGGGTGACAAGGTTCTCATGTTCAAATATTCCAAAGGATGGACAATATTAACCAAGTTAGATAATAGGCATTTAACTAGAATTCTAAATTAAACATGGATTTGCATATAAAATAACAGCATGCAATTTGATAATTTAAACAAAAATAATTTGCAGGAAATGTAGGTTCAATATGATCAAAGTATTGACTCGCCTGGCGCGGTTTACCGCGGTCTTGAGCTCACACAATGCTTGCTTTTGAGCTTCTAGTCTCCATCTTCACTCCAAGCTTAATCTCGCTGGATCCACTGAATCTTCACGACTCCCAATTTCTAATTACGCGACAAACGATCAATCCAAATAAAAGCAAATAACTCAAAAAGATCCAAATAAATCCGAATAAACTCAATTTAGTTTTATTACGAGTTAATGGGTGATTCGGTGATTTGAGGCAAGGTTGGTAATAGCATACGATAACTTGATCTTTTTATTAATAATCTCTTTTTATTATTTTGTTATTTATCAAGAAAGTTCCATGAGTCAGATTAGACCTATAGACTGGTGTAGAAGTTTAGTGCACAAATTTTATCTTTAGAGTATGTATTCTATGCAAGTTAGGTAAAGGCAAACTGGACTGATGGATGAGATCTGTTCTTATTCTATAAATCTTTTAGTCAAAAGTATTATAACACTTGGATATCTTTATTAAGAATAATCTCTTATATATGTCTTTACTTATTAATTGGATTAAGATAAATAGCAGAGGCTCCTTATTTATTCATATACGGTAATTAATTAAAATTTAAATCTTTAATAATCCTATTATCATATTTTATGTATCTTCATTCATCGCTAGCTTAAGTTTAATTCGAATTAGGATCCTTTGGTACGGGTCCCAGCTTGCCAAATTCAATCATGCTCAATATTATTGGGTACTAAAGCTAGTGTTAAGGTTTAGTTAATGGCACTATTATTACCTTGCTTATATTTTAGCTACTACTGGGCTTAGCTCTATGCCTGATTTTAGTTGAAACTTAGTTATCTAGGGGCAGCTTGGCATATAAGGTCATATTTCCATATCTGCTAGTTAGCAAAACCTACTACAAAATATATCTAATGGATGCATGTTAAATATTGGCCATAGATTTTAATTATGATTAAGGGTAGTCTTTAGTTTAGAGCCTTGATTTCATATCTAAACTTAATATCCAAACCGTTAACTTTATTTAGAATTTCTTTTCAATTAAGATCTTCTCTAAATTTGAATATTTTAACCAAAGCCGCTTTTTCTTTATTACTGCCCTTAATTAAAATCCAGATGTTTAAATATATATTCACTTAGAAAGTCTCTACATTTTAGTTGTTATTTGGCTTATCTTTTAATTAAAATTTATTTATCTAGCAAAGCTTGTTTTATAATGCTATATTTCAATATTTGCTAATTGACAATCTACCATTAGGATTAGGTAATGGCAACATTCTAAATATTGCGCGTATATCTTAATTTTAACTAAAAGATGCCCTTCGGGTCAGGTATCATAGATTTTTCATGTGTATTTTAGTTACGATTATTGTGTTATTATTATTATTATTACTTAATTTAATTTATCTAGGACTAAGCATACCATGTCAAGTTATACTTTAATATCAATAGTCGATTAAATCTACGGTTGAGATTTATTTACCGATGACACGCTAGTGATGACTACTATTTACATAGTTACATCGGGTAGATTACTTTTAATCATCCGATGACCTAGAGGTTACTTTATTATAATTACTCCACATATATACTTTCTAACATGGCATTTCTACTTAAAGACACCCCTTTGATTAAAGGTGGTGGTCAATTTATGTATCCATATGAAGATCATTTTGTTATTTCGTTTGTCATGAAGTTTACTAAAGATACGTTTTGAATTACAAAAGCCTCTATTATAATCTTACAATTAACTCTTTATTTCCCTTCTTATTTACAAATTATATTCCATTAGCTTCAAATAAGAAAACTTTAGATAGAAATTTTAGGATCTTAGAGGTAGAGTGGAAAGATACCTTCATGCACATGAGTTCGGGTCAAGCTTTCAAGGGGGCCCACCTGTCATACAGAGAGAGGGAGACAACTAGGGGGCGCGCTGCCATCGGCTGGAAACCAGAACACAGCAGAGACCGAGAGGGAGACGCTGCGAATGGGTGGCGGCGTCGCCGGCGGTGAGCGGCCGGGGAGACAAAGGCGACCGGCAAAATGGAATCCCGAGCGACGAGGAGGCTCCAGGTGGCACTGGGGCCGGCCGGGGTAGTGCGACGGCGAGCTGGCGGCGGTGCCAAGCGGCCGACGGTGCGGGAGGATGGGGCGTCGGCGGCCGGAGGGGATGGGGAAAGAAAGGGAGGCGCGCGTAAGCATTAGTGAGGCACGAGAAGCTTACCGGAATGGTTGTAGTGGCCGGAGAGACACCAAGACGGGCCGGCGACGTGCACTTGCGGCGGTGCGCCCGGGTTGCTGTGGCCGGAGAGCTTGGGCAGCGGAGAGCTTCGGCAGCCGGTTGGGATGGCTTCAGCGTGCTCCGGTGTCGCTCTCACCGTGGGGAATTGGCCCGGCGTCGACCGTGGGGAATGTGGCGGTGAGAATGGCGGTGGCGGCCGGCGTTGGGGAAAAAGGGGATTCCGGCGAGCTCGGACTGGGCTTTTCCAATTGGACCGGAGGGGAGGTAGAGGAGGAGTGGGGCTACGAGTTGACGCGTCCAATTGGCGAAGAGCCGACGGAGCGCCAGGCGGCGCGGCGCGCGCGGAGGAGGAGGAAGAAGGGTGAGGAGAAGAGAGGAAGGGCGCAGAGCTTTGGAGGAAGCCTAGGGCTTCTCATGCAGCTGAGGGGCTGCGAGACGGTGGGCGGCACGGGAAGGCGTGGGGCGGCATCGGGAAACGGTGGGCGGAGTTGGCGCAGTGCAGTGATGCATGATCGCCACGCGAGGAGAGAAACGGCGCGCGAGAGGAAGAAGAGCGCGCCGCGCACGGGGAAGAGAAAGAAGGGAGAGAGAGGCGGTCTGCGCGGCAGGGGAGGCGCGTGCGGGCGCGGACTCACGGGCGAGAGAGGAAGTGCGGGGTTGGGTGGGCGGCTTGGCTGGTCCGACCCCATCTCTTTTTTATTATTATTAATTTCTTTTGCTATTATCAATATATGTTCATGGACATACATATACTTATGGGTATATAAATTTGTATATATATATTTACATTTTCACATATTATTATTTTGCTGGCTTATTTAATTTGGCATATTTTTATTTCCTATTGCTAAACTCCTTGCACAATTTGTATATACACATATATATGTATGGATATGTGCTTGTATTCTGTTCATTCGATTTTATTGCTATTTATGCTTTTATTTTCAAAATGAGATTTTATATTTTTAACTCAGGTTTCTCTCTTCTTATACTGGATCATCTTTTCAGATTCGCATTTTAAATCTTGATTTTCTACTAATTAAATATGATTGCTTCTTGATCCTTTTAACTTCTGGAACTTTCACCAAATTCCTCATAAAACATCATAAACTCCAATTCAAATAAAACACCTTGTAAAAACAATCCCAAAAACTTTATATTTTCAAACTCAAATTTTCAGGATGTTACAGAGCCCTGGCCTCCTCAGTGTTCGGGTATAAAGCCCAGTCGTGCCTTGGGTTTTCCTCGTCCCACCGCCACGCTGCTCGTCGCCTCCGCAGCTATAGCCATCCTCTCTGGTTGCGGTCACCGTCACCGTTCGCCAAGCTGTGCCACCGGTGAGTCGCCACTCTGCCGCCGTTGACCTCTCGTCGATGAGCCTCACCTCGCCGCTCCGCCCTCACTGTCGGTCAGCCACCGCCGTTGAGCTGCCCCGCTAGCCACTTTGCCCATTCTGCCGTCGACCGAACCCCCGTCGCTGCCTCAGTTCGCGCGCCTTCCACCTCGCGTTGCGCGCCCGCTGCGTCATCTCGTCCCGTACCCACACCCGCACCCATGCCCCGATGGCGTTCCGCCTTCTCCGTGAACCCAATCCACCGTGCACCGTGTCGCTGACAGTAGGGGCCCACACGTCAGATGCACTATGTTGTAGACCAGTGGACCAAGCCTCGTCAACCCTAGCCGAGTTAGCTGCCACCTCGCGTTGCGCGCCCGCTGCGTCATCTCGTCCCGTACCCACACCCGCACCCATGCCCCGATGGCGTTCCGCCTTCTCCGTGAACCCAATCCACCGTGCACCGTGTCGCTGATAGTAGGGGCCCACACGTCAGATGCACTATGTTGTAGACCAGTGGACCAAGCCTCGTCAACCCTAGCCGAGTCAGCTGCCACCTCAGTCCTAGATCTGACGTGTCAATGCCACATCAGCTTTACCTGGCACGTCATCAGCCCAGTCGCACGTGCACTATTCTATACATTGAGTCCACCGTAAACTAGCCTTTCCGTGCACCAGGTTCACAGCACAGTAGTTTTTCCAATTTTTAGTTTTTTTATTTAGATTTGATTTTTCAAGAGTCTGTTCTCCTCTGTCCTAGCTCCGATTGACCCCGTTCTTTTTCCTAAATTCATCTAAAATTGAGCTCTACCTTTTTGTTTATGGTTTTGAAGTTTTTGGAGTTCATTTGAATTTTATTTGAATTTATTTTGTGCCTCATTTTGTTTTCTCTCTTGTTATATCACACTTTCGAAGGAACTGAAGCAAGATTTGAAGACCAAGAGCCATTAATTGAGAAAGACCAAGTCAAGTCGTGTCCTTTTGATCATGTTGAACCAAGATTTTAAATCTATTATTTATTATTTTATTTTAAATTATCATGAATCGCTATTTTATTATAAAACCTTTGTATTAGTAGTTATTGTCTAAATTGATTAATCCCTCCTTGATAATTTCAATACCATAATTCCATCATCACCATAGGGTGGGTAATTATCTAAATGATGCAATATTAGTTGTCATATAGGTTGTGCGCTTAATTTGCTTAGCCATGCTTATAGTTACGATTAGGTTCATTATCACATGTAATCAAATAACTAATTTTGACTTAATGAGATATTGAATCATAATGGTAGCCACAATTACAAAATTTGAATACCATGACATGGCAGGTGTCATTGATGTTGGTTACACAACATTGGTTTTTACTTGGACAAGTGATCGTGCAGTAAAGGGGGAAGTGTGGATTCACTTCAAGGGATGCAGATGTCTTGCCTGGGTAATGTTAAGGACTTAGCTTTGTGCGCCTATTGATCTGAGACTTACCGTACAACCACATGTCATATATAGAATAGACCTGGCTGATTAATTTACGATGTTTCAATTTCGGTTCCGTTGTTGAGATGAATGTGGTGTGGTCATAGCCATGGATCCACATTAGCGCAAGAGGGGGCTGGGATAGCGAAACCTTAGAGTGGCGAAATTGGATTGAGATTGAACATTGAAAGGTGATCTTCTTGGTCGACATGCCAAAGGAAGCATGTTATACCGGTGACATTACAAGATGGTCATATCATGTGGGTAAAGTTATGCAACCTCTGCAGAATGTAAAACTGTTCGAATAGCTGTGTCCCTGATTATGAACAATGCTTGGTGATTTTACACGAGTGGTAGAGTTTTCATAAAAATTTGGATGGGTTAAGTTGGGAAGTGAATGGTTAATTCACTGGTGGTTCACTATGTGAATGATATTTCACGAGAGGTTCATTGGAGTGAATAGTCAGTTCACTTGTGGTTATTCTCAATTCATTTGAATATTTACTTATTAATAATTTTTAAAGTTTGCTTTCAATCTATTTATGGTATGTACTTTAAATTGTTGCTTTCTACAAAATAACCCTTCAGCCATCCTTTGGTAACCCTTACATTGCATCTTTATTACAAACGACTTGCAGAGTACTCTATGTATTCGTAGCTATATCCATATTTGCTCGGTTGAAGGAGAAGAATCATATCAGTAGAAGGTATTTGAAGAAGGTTTCTTCGATGACTTCGCGGATTATGATTTCACTTCCTAGTCGATTGCATGTGAGCATGTCGAATGGCTACTATGCTTATTTCTGTTTTCAGCTGCAAGTTTCTTAAGCCTTTTAGGCTGTTATCTGTAAGCTTGGCCATAAGGTCGCAACTCTAATTATTAATAATATTTAAGTATTTTCTTAGTAAATCGTGATATGGTCAATATTTCATCCTTGTTTACACTGTGTGCACTAGTGTGATCCTAGACTAGTGTAGAATACACAGAAGAGTCCATATTTGCATATTTGGGTCTCCACACTAGCCATGGATTGGAACCTGGAAACCGACGGCTCTGTGGAAGAAGAATAGAAGAGGAGATGGGTTTTTTCTTAGGCAGCCACCCCACAACCATAAGTCCACAAGGCCCAAATAGCAACTAATCCTCACATACACCCACCCCACAGTCCCCCCACCCTACCAGTAGCACTTTAGCAAAATCGAAAGAGGATGGGGTTTCAAAAGAAATTGAAGGAGGAATGGCAGCCAGCGGCGCAAGGAGGTGTAGGGAACCTGGGCTGATGACACGAGGCTCAAGCTCAAGGTGACGACAGTGGTTAGGGCCTAGGAGGCAGATCTGACACATGGGGAGTAGCCGACCAATGGGGGAACCAAGGAAGCCTAAAGCTAGGTTGCCAGCGACAGCAAGCCAAGACGGGGGAGGTGGGAGGCTTGGCCGAAGGAGGAAGGACGAAGGATGGGAGCCAGATCTAGGGAGGGGAGAGAAGGGGCCAGCTAACTGGTCAAGGGCCTCGAGGCTGAGGCCTCTGCGCAGCGGACAATGGGTCAAGACCGAGCAGAGCTACAGAGTATCAGAGGAGAGGTCAAGAGGACATGAGGGGGATTACTAGACAGGGGTGAATTGAATTTAATCATGAGGGGGACTGGGTAGTAGTTGCAAAGCAATATCTTAGTCTCTCACTGACCGAATGAGGTGAGGTGTGGTATTTCTCATGAATTGAATTCGTTATTCTTTCTTGTTATTCTTGTTGTCTCGTTGATACTTGATGTTGTAGTGCATATTTGCATAGACAATTAAAATATTAGACAGTAAAATATAGACTATCAGTTATTTTTTGTAATTTATGTAGTTATGTATTTTACAATTTGTTCGTAGATTTGCAATAATAGAGAAATGACCTTGGCAATTAGCGCCTCTCTTAGCCTCCTGCTTGCCCTAGACACAAAGGCAAATGCAGATGTATAGAGAGGGAAAGGGCGTAGCTAAGCACCTCGATGAGGACACAACTGCCCGCCGCGGCGAGGGTGTTGCGGCGGCGGCAGCTTGTGGTGAGCCGGGGTGCTCGATGCACATCGCGAGGAGTCGACAACTGCAAGGGCGCAGCAAGGGCTTCATGGCCTTGCGAGTAGGGCTGCACAATTAGCTCGAGGCTTGTGAACCAGCTTGGCTCATAACGAGCTCGAGCTGGCTCAGCTCGGGCTTAGGATTTTTCGAGTCGAGCCGAGTCGAATCCGGTGTCTAGCTCGTGACCAAAACGAGCCAAGCTTGGGCCGCTTGTTTGGCTCGTGCGAGCCAGCCCACGAAGGCCTAGTCCCCAGTCCTCAATGGCCAGTCGGCCTAGTCGGCGACGTTTGTAGATTGCATACCTCTCGTGACCCATCCCAATCCGATCGATGTCGATCCCCATTCCCAAATCACGATCCCTAAACCCCTTTCTCCGCCCGTCCTGAATCGAGACCTCGCCGACGTCTTGGCCGGCACGGCAGCATCACAGGCCCGTCAAGGCCTTCTCCTCCCCATCCCATCGTCCCCCTGACCTGCCCCCAGCCGTCAAGGCAATTTCCACAAGTTGGCCAACGTCTTTCCTGCCACCAGGCCACCGCAGAGCTGTCCACCGCACGGCCTCGTGCCGTCCTCCCCGTTGTCCGGGCCAAGCACCTGGCCTACACCCTCTCCACCCTACCCCATGCTCCCCTCGTCCTCGAACCGACGCCGCGCATGGATCCGCAACGAAGCATGGAGTCTCGTGCATGAGGAAGTTAGCCGATGACAGGGCCTCTGCCTTGGCACTAGCAACCGAGCGTCTGTCTGCTCGACGCCTCGTCAACTCCCAGCCGCCTCCTAACCTTGCCCAACCAGCAGCCTTGGTGAGTTCCATAGTAATGCACCAGCTGCTCATGTACTAATAGACCAGCTGCAATGGGGCGGCGTTGCCTGTGTTGATATCACAATTGTAATATCCAATTAGATGGTGAGTTATTGTGCTGCACAAGGAGGTTATTAAGTTCCTCCGCCAGAAAAGAGGAAATCTTTATGGGTAGAATAGTCTCACAAGTAATATTGTAGTTTTTGTAGGTAGATTTATGTTGTTGTGAGTAGACTTGGTAAAGTCATGTCAGAAAAAGTAGACTTGATGAAGTACTGCTCTGCTTTCCTGCTTAAGGGTCCCTCTTTTTGGAAGGGCTTTTGCTTCTAAAAAGCTAGAAGCTAACCAAAGGGTAGCAAAGCAACAGCAGCTTTTGGAGAAAGCCACTTTTGCTCTGTTCATTTTTCACGGCTGCCTAGGGGTGCTTCCACCGGCTTTTTCCTCCGCAGCGTCGTCTTTTCCCCTTTTCCCCATCCGCGCGCGTGAGGCGGCACTCCGGCGGCGGCGCGCGTGAGGCGGCGCGAGGTTCCGGCGGCGCGCAGCGCGTGAGGCGGCGCGAGGTTCCGGCGGCGCGCTTCTCCGGCTCGGCTAGGTTTGTGCCCGGCGGCGCTGCTCCGGCGACCCCTGCAGCCCGCCTCCCCATCCGCGTGGAGAGCCGAGCGCGAGCGAGGCCGCCGAGGCCGCCGTCGCGACGAGGCCGCCGCCGAGCGTGGGGAGCGCCGCCGAGGCCGTCGCCGAGCGTGGGCTCCGCCGCGTCGGCTCTCGCGCCTCGCCGCCTCCCGCTGTCTCCGTGCCGAACCTGAGGAAGAAGAAGAAACGGCTTTTCCAAAAGTCACAGCTGTTCAACCAAACGGCTTTTAGCTTTCTCACAGCCCACAACTTACAGCAGCTTTTCCACAGCCTACAGCTCACAGCAGCTTTTTCAGAAGCCACAGCTCAACCAAACACACCCTAAGAGTGACCAAATTTTCCTTTACATTAAGAAAGTATTTTGCAGGTTGCTACAATTTCTGCCAAGATTGATATTTTCAAGTGGATCAATGTTCTAACCTGATTTGATTTCCTCAAAGTGAATACATAACATATTTGTGGGATGTAGTAGATCGGCCATATAGAAGTTATGAGCTTTTGCTTGCGTTGAAGTTAAGAAAACAGGGATAATTGTCTTTGGAGTTTACAGTATTGCATGCTAGATTGTTTGCAATGCAACATTGCAGATGCCATTGAAGTTTGACAAGTATTGCATGCTAGAAAACAGGGAAAACTGTTCCTGTATATATTCTGTCTTTGTTTAGAAAACAGGGAATACTTATTGCATACTTATTACTGAACAAAGGGTTCTGGGGAATACTTATTGCATACTTATTACTGAACAAACGGTTCTGATTTCAACATTCTGATAAACATTTCAGATATCTTTATGCAATTGCCATTTGTAGTAAAATTTCCATTCAATTGAAAGTACTGCTGATAACATAGAATTTGATAATAATTTTCTGTTCTTTGATATTGGAGTTTGTAATGATGTGTGTGTTGTTTGGAGATTGCACTCTATACTACAAACACCATATACTGCCTGGCACATATATTTTCTTGTAGTGTCGAATGCCGTGCTGTGCTGTGTTTCCAGCCCAACTATGTTGTGCTTCTACTTTCAATATTGTCTTTCAATTAGTATACTGTGCTGCGTTTCAATGCTGCTGCTATGTTTTGTTAATTGTTTCAAACTTTCAATCCCGTGCTCTGTTGTGTACTTGTGTTGATGGCCCTAGTGCAGCCTGTTAATCGGTAGCTCGGCTCATGAGCCATAACAAGCCGGCTCAAGCCACGCACCGAGCCGAGCCTACTCCCTGGCTCGGTGGCTAAACAAGCCGAGCCGAACTGCTCCTCCTCCGGGCAAGCTTGACAGTTTGGCTCAAACTAACTCGGCTTCGCTTGTTTCCACCCCTATTTGCGGGGATGCAGGGGAGTTGGTGAGGGCACGAGCAACACAACATGGGTCAACAAGTCCTTTGAGCCTACCATCTATTTACATCTTGGCTTCGCCACTGATTGAATGGACATAATCGTGATCACCATTGTTGCCGCCCAGAAGACAACGTAGAGGTAATGAATTGAATTGAACTTATGGAGGATGGGTACGGGAACCGGAAGCTCATCATTCTACACTATGCTCAAAATGACAAAACAAAACCAAAGCACTACCGCCGCCTGACAGCTACGGGTTCATACCAGCAACTGGCATTTTGAACGTTTGGTGCAGGGTTGATCGAGTATCATATGTTCTTGCACCACAATTGGGCCAGCTCGTCGTTATGAAAAAAAGAGAGGGATCAACTCAAAATTTTGGATTCACTACGCTGTCACTCATTTCAATTCAATTAAAGATCAGGCCTGCTGCACTACCACACTTCCACAATGATTCATCAGACAGTTGCATGAAGGGCATTCACAAAACTGGCGGCTTTGCAGCAAATCATTGCTTGATCTAGAATCAAGTCAAATCATTGGTGCCTATGACCACATATTGGAGTGAACAATTCCACTTTATGCTAGGGAAAAAAAGTATAGTTCAGAATGGAATTCTGTCAATACTTCTGAAATCATTTCATGAAATGAATGCCTTCTGCTAAATGTTACTATGCAATGCAAGGAAAGTTTTGTCGGATTGTTTTCCCTTATCATGCAAGGGTAACGAGTGTTACGAGTTTAGGCACATATTCTAGTTGAGCAAAATAGAACAAAATAATGTAAACATCAGTTAATGTCATCCGATAAGAAGGAACCTCGATATATTTAATATGAGAATTGCCAAAGGTATTAATGTCCACATTAAGATAATGATGTATGTTTCAAATGGAGAAAGCTGGAAAATCAACATTAAGTACACAAATGCAATTATTTGAGGAAATTGCAGAAAAAAGGACACAACGAACTACATTGATAAAGTGGCTTAGTGCTGCAATAGTGCACCTAACATTACTGTCAGGTACTTGGAATAACCTAATAAGTAGAGTTACCTCCCACAAGGCGAAAATACACTCATTTCTGGGTAAAGTAGGCATATCAAACCATTAAATCATTAAACATCATAACCCACCTCAAATGATACCAACATTGGGTTACAACACATCAAAAACAAATACAAAAAATTGCATACAATAAAAACATAAAAATTTGGGGCAGAGTTGAAGAAAAAAAATGTTGAATGTCCTAGCATCGAGACATTCATACAATTATAACCTCAAACACAAGGGCGCATAAATGATTTGGCATGACACAAGTTCTATCAAAATTTCTTGGTAAACCCAGTGACATCATACAATGTTTGAACCATACCCGCCGAATGTCACTAATTGAAAACAACAGTCTTAAAATTAAGAAAAGGAGTTTCTAATTCCAGTCTCCTCATTGGCAAATCATCTAGGATTCACATGAAAAGGCATGGCATCATATAAAGGAGATTCACTACTGCAATAAACAAAATGAGCAACCACGGGATTGCACACTGAGCAACCTACAGCATGACGTGAATCAAATCATCATCTATAGCAACCAGGAAAGACACACTAAACCAGCCACACAAGGAATACCTGCTAAGGAGTAGTAGTAACCCAGACACTGTCCTGAGCCTTGACTGCCCTATAGCAGCACAAGGCCTAGCTCTGATGGCTTGATTCCATTGCGAATACGGTAGTTGTAGAGATAATAGTGGAGCTGCCCATCACCAGGTCCAAACTTGAGCTCCTTGAGGAACGACTCGTTTTCCATGGCATTGAGTGCGTTGAACACATCATAGTCCTTCTGCTTGGCCACAATCAGCGCATCATTCATCAGCTGCTGCAGTGGGGTCTTGGTGGAAACATTGTAGTAGGAGTATGCGGCCTTGAGTGTTGCATAGTTGGCATTGTTCAGTACTGATGATGGCAGCGTGTAAAAGCTGCAGAAATCTGTGACTTCATGCGTCTCAGGGCTCTCCACAAGGTAGCTGTCCACCACATCCTGCTGGGGCAGCAGCCAGTGCTCCACATCCAGCTCATCAAAATCCGGCGCCACCAAAAACCTCACAAGGTACGCTCTCAGCAGCCGGGTGACCGCCGCAACATCCCGCAGCTCCATCTGGCGGAACCCAGGGGTGTGCGGGGCGTCAGGCAGCTTGTAGAGCCGGACCGTGCGGCTCATGGTCATGCGGGGGCCAAGACGGGAGAACCCAACGTCGATGAGCTTCTTGGGGTTGAGGGATCGGTGCCAGTAGCGGCAGGTGGTGATAGGGGTTGGGAGGACGATCCCCGCAGTGTATGCAGCCTGCCAGATGTTCTCCTGGTGGACGCGGCGGGTGACCTCGCGGATAAGCACGGGCGCGAGGCGCTTGGATCGGAGCTTTTTGTGGACGCAGAGGAAGTTGATCTCGGCCATGCGGACGACATCGTCGCGCGCGCGGATGCGCGCGGGGACGCCGGAAATGAAGGCGACAAGCCTCTTGGACTCCTTGGCGCGGACGCCGATGTGCCAGGCGCGGAAGAATGACGGGGGGCGGAGCGCCCAGCGGAGGAAGGCGGGGGAGTAGTTGAAGCGGAACATGTTCTCGTCGTCCTCGACGTAGTTGTGGGCGAGGAGGGAGTAGAGGTCGGCGAGGAGGGCGTCGTCGTCGAGGTCGCAGGTGAGCCACTCGAAGGCGGCGGGGAGCGGGTAGGGGTCGGCGCGGACCTCGGAGAGCGGGGTGGGCGGCTCGATGGCGCCGTCGGTGAGGGCCGAGTCGGCGGCGTCGCGGAACTGCCCCACCGGCTGCGTCTCCCAGAACTTGTGGCGGCGGGCGGTGGGGTTGGAGGCCAGGGTCATGTGCTCCTGCACGCGCCGCGCCAGCGCCTCGATCGAGGTCTCCTCCGGCGCTACCGGGGCTTCCTCGCTGGTGGTGGCGCTGGCGCTGGCGGCGTCGTTGTTGTTGGGGGCGGCCATGGCGATCGGGCCGGCGGCGGGGCTGGATCGGGCGTAGGGTTTGAGGGATTTGGGGGGAGACGACGACGAGGCGGAAGGGAGCGGCGAGGGTGCGGGTCTCTTGTCTTGTGGGCTCGTCGTGAGCGTAGCAAAGAGAGATAATTGGTTTTTTTAGACTGTAAACATTGGGTTTCGCATATTTAGGACTCCAAATATTGGCTTTGCAAAATTAGTATTTATACTATCGACACTTTGATTTCTATGGTATTATACCTTATTTATTATTTCTTAATCCTTTTCTTAATGCTTGGCACCTAATATGACTCTTATACCCCTTCCGATCAGCGGCGAACGTGTTCTCCGCGCGAATGGAACGCAGCCCGCGCGCCATGTCGACGCAGCAAGAGCAAATCGAAACCTTCGAGTGCTCTGGCGACAATAACAATCGAATCACAGAATCTCAGATTCTCATCACTCTGCATGCACACAACCGAGAAGGCGCGCGACAAAGAAACATCAAACAGGACAACCGCTGCTAGAAATCCAAAGCTAACGACCGATGCAGAAAGAATAGATCAATGGAGAAGGAAACGACGACAGGAGGCAATATACAGGCATAAATAAGAGTCATATTAGGTGCCAAGCATTAAGAAAAGGGATTAAGAAATAATAAATAAGGTATAATACCATAGAAATCAAAGTGTCAATGATATAAGTACTAATTTTGCGAAGTCAACGTTTGGAGTCCTAAACATGCGAAGCTCAACGTTTAGAGTCCTAAAAAACCAATTATCTCGTAGCAAAGATACGTTTATTTACCCATTTCTTTTTAGGTTTAGTGCACCATGCCAGCATAGTTTAGTGACACACAATACATTTCGTTAGCAGCTACTAGTAGTAATCGAGCTTTACATATTTGGGTTAGAATTTTTCGTTTTCATATTTTCTTAGTGCTACGTTAGATGCAAACATCTGGTTTTATAATTGCTTTACAAAGGAGAAACAGCTCGATCCAAATCAGTGATCGAAACCAACAAAGTGCATCGCAGAGGACAAAAGCTATGGTAGAATCTGCTTTAGGTGCTTTCTTTTGACAGGCCATCGACCGTTTGCAAAGAAGGCAGCATCAGATGACAGGCTACAAGTTAAGCATCCACGAAAGGTGATTCTCTCATTCGTGAAACATACAAGAGAGAAACAGCTTATGATAAACAAGCAAACATACTTCACCTTGATGCTTCAGTTTTGATTCACTTATTCCCTCTTCTCCTTTCTTCTTTTCTCTTTTCTTTAATCACGGAAGAAACATGGCTGCAATATGATAACACTTGCTGTAGCCCACAGGCCAAGGCAAAGATGGGATGCACATTATGATTTCAAGATGGGCGGTACACGAAATGTACTTCAGTTAAAATCCTAGGCAATATCCCCCAAGTACATCAGAAACTGTTTTATGTTATACAACAACAGGACCAGTATGGGCAAAATGACAAGCCAAGCCAACCTAAATGTCACTGATAGATTTGATTTCAAAACTCCCTTTGTGCAACTTGCAATACTGTTAGTACCTCTCCCCTTGAACCTGAAGCATTACCAGAAGTTGGATGATGGAAAGGTGCTGGTGGATCGACATGATACACATCATTCATAGATCTCCGTTGCAATACTAAGGAGAGACTTGGTCTACTCGGCCATCTTGAGGATCCTTTCGGCCTCAATCATGGCCTCATTTGCAAGGTTTGCTTTGGCCTGCACATCAGCTACTTTCATAGCTGCAGCTGCAGCTGCATCTAGTGCGGGGAACACAGCGGCAAGCAGTCCAAGATTCTGTGACGCCTTCAATGGCTTGGCTGTATCTGTTAGTCGCTGGACTCTTGCTCTTGGTGATAGCAAGATCCTTACTCTCATGGAGAGGATGACACTAGGAGATGGGGCAAGTTTTCTTGTTTATTGCTCACACAAATGCCATACCAACCTGAGGGGTTGGGGATACAAATTTATAGGCTGAGAACCAGCCAAGCATATGCTACGATGCTATCCTAGATGCTGTCCTAAAGCGGTCAATATGCTGTCCTAAAGCAGATGCTGTCCTAAAAGCGATGCTGTCCTAAAGCGATCTTGTCCTAAAAGCGGATGCTGTCCTAAAAGCGAGATGCTGTCCTAAAGCAAAAGCGATGCTGTCCTAAAAGCGATGCTGTCCTAAAGCGATCAAAAACAAAAACTACCACACCCCACAAAGACCACAATGCAGAGACTTATTCCTCATTCTCCCCTAAGTCTTGTGCGTCGTCTTGTGGGAGGGTTGAACCACTGATCTTGGAGCAGAGCTCAAGGAACTTGATCCTTCCAAGAGGCTTGGTGAGCGATCCGCAAGTCGATCCGTTGTGTTGATGTAGCTTGCCTTGATGCTTCCTTCATCCAGCGACCTCGGATGAAATGGTACTTCACCCGGATGTGCTTGTTCGCTCATGAAAAACGGGTTCTTTGCGTGGCTAGAGCGGACTTGCCGCCCACCCCGAGCTTCACCGCCTGTCCTGCCGAGGAGATCACCAAGCGATCGAGCGAGCCGAGTGCTCGAGTCGAGCGGTGGAAGCCGCTATGTACTCGGCCTCACACCGACAGGCCACCACCGCCGCTTGATCGATCGCCGATGAACGAGACACTTGCCGAGGAAGAAGAGAATCCGCTTGTGCTCTTGCCGGTGTCAATGTCGCCGCGTGGTCACCGCCGCCGCGATTCGACGTGTGCCGCGCCAGACACCTCGGGTAATGGAGGCCGTGGTCAAGGGTCCCCGCAACGTAGCGGATGATCCTCTTCACGGCCGCCGATGCTCGTCGTCGGTCGTTGCATGAACCGACTAACGTGGCCGACGGAAAATGCCAAGTCCGGCCGTGTGGGCGAGGTAGCGAAGGCTCCCACAAGACGCCGATCGCGTAGCGCCCACCTCCTCCGTCGTCTTTGTCGCGGCTCGGCTTCACCTCTCCTCCATTGGAGTGAGAGCGGGTTGCGCCGGTGAGCCCAACTAGCTCAACGACGCGCTTGGCGTGGCGGTGCGTCGGCGTGATCCCGAATTATCCCGGTGCACCTCGATCCCTAAGTAGGAGAGAGACCCGTGTCACTCATCCGGAAGGTGGCCTTCATCTCTTCCTTGAATGCCGCCACCTCGCATCCTTGGTGCCGTGATCACCAAGTCGTCGACGAGACACCCACCGCCAGGCGTTGCCGCTTTGCCCCGCCGGTGAGCTCGCACCTCGTGTGCGCTCTGCTGGAACCCCATTTGCTTGAGGGTGGAGTCCAGCTTAGCGTTCCACGCCCTCGGTGCTGTCGCCGCAGCCATAGAGGGCCTTGCGCAGCGAGCACCTGCCCTCCTTGCCGGGATCGCAAATCCCGCCACGATGCACGAGACCTCCTCCTTCAAGTCGCCGTTAAGAAATGCCGACTTGACATCCATGTGATGAACACGCCACCTTCTGGGCAGCTAGCGCAGGAGGAGTCGCGCGACTCCATCCGTCGCGACGGGTGCGGCGCCATCGGTCGACTCCCCTGCGCCGCACGAAGCCTCGTGCCACCAAGCGAGCCTTGTGCTTGACGATGGCGCCGCCATCCCGCTTCGGCGAACACCCACTTAAGGGTGATCGCGCGGTGGCCGGCAGAAGATCCGCCAGCTCCACGTCCGGTTACGCTCGACGGCGTCCATCTCTCGCTTCATCGCGACACGCCACGCCTCGTCTCCTCCGCCTCGGCGAAGGAGGGGCTCGCCGTCGTCGCATGCCAAGTGCGGCTCCCGCCTCGCGATCGCGCTGCGCCCGATCCGAGGACGGCACTCGCGAGGATGTTGTCCATGGTACGATAAGCGCGAGACTCGCCGTCGTGGTAGGCGTCGACGCGGTCCTCGTCGTGGGGCAATGAGTAGCGAACTCCACCATGCGCTCCTCATCGTGGACCGGCCGTTGGGCCGATTCGGTGGTGTGGCGCCGGTGCGGGAGAGCGGTGGCCGGTGGTGAAGGGTGGGCGTGGCGGTGCCGGCGGTGGAGCACTCGCCGAGCCGTGGCGAGCAAGGTGTCGAGGTGGACGAGCTCGGTGAAGACGAGCCGCTAGCTCCCGGCTCTCTCGAAGTGGGCGTGTCGACAACAAAGTCCACGAGTCGAGGCCAACCATCGCCCACCGCTTTGTCCCACGTCCGCCTCGCCGCCGTCGAACACGGCGTCACGCGAGATGCGGGCGCTGCGGTGACAGGTCGAGGATGCGGTAGGCCTTCGAGCCCTCGCGTGGCCGATGAACACTCCCGAGTGCTCTCGCCGCCGAGCTTGCCGATGTGGCCAAGCTCCTTGGCGAACGTGAGGGAGCCAAGACCCGCGTGGGGAGACCGCCGGCTGCGCCCATGCCGAGCCTCGTGCGGCGTCCCGCCGCCGAGCGCCTTGGTAAGCGGCGGTTGAGGATGTAGACGGCAGCCACCACCGCCTCTCCCGAAGACACCAGCATCCTCCTGCTGAGGAGGCCCGAGCCATCCCACAACCGCCCGGTTGCGCTGCTCGACGACGCCGCTCTGCTGCGGGTCATGCGGCGCGGAGTAGTGGCGCCAATGCCTCATCGGCAAAGACGACGCGACCACCGCCGTGAATTCGCCGCCGTTGTCTGTGCGCAAAGACGCGCAGCAGCTTGCGGCGCGCTCGCCTCGCAGCGACTGCGTGCGCGATGGCGTCCGCAGCCTCTCCTTGCCGCCGAGGACCATCACCCACATGTAGCGGAGAGGTCGTCGACGAGCGGCAGGAAGTAGCGTCGTCCTCCCGGTGTGGCGGTGTCACCGCCACACAAGTCCCGTGCACGAGCTCGAGCCTCTCCTTGGCTCGGAAACTCGCCTGGCTGGGAAAGGGAGTCGCCTGCTTCCGTCAACACGCAGACGCCGCAGAGCCGCTCCACATGGTCAAGGCACCGCGAGCCTCGCACCATTTCCGTGGCACCGAGCCGCCGGGGCCTCGGTGAAGGTGCCCAGCGCTCGTGCCATCGCCACGCCTCGTCGTCCGACGAGCGGCGAGACAGAGGGTTGTGCCACCGCGTGAAAGAGTGTAGAGTCGATTTGCGCCTCGATTACCTTGGCAAGGAGGCGGCGTCGAAGATCCCAAATCCGCGGCACCCCATGCTCGATCTCGACACGCGAGCCGTTCTCATCCACCGTCCCAAGCCGATGATGGAGTTCCGCAGACGGGGATGTAGTAGACGCCGCGAGTGAGCGGCCGGTGCTCGCCGATCTTAGCGACGAAGACGACAGAGCCGACGCCTTGATCTCCACGGCGGGCGTCGCCGAACTTGACGGTGCCTCGAACGCTGAGTCGAGCTCGAGAAGAACTCCGCCGCCGGTCATGTGGTGGGTGGCGCGGTGTCGAGGCACCACCCGTCGGTCTTGTCATTGCGGGCCGCCGCCGAGGAGGCGTGTGCTTTGGCTCGTCAAGGTGGAGGAGAGCCACTCGCGCCGGTGCCGAGGAGGTGGTCGATGCTCGCATGAGCAATGAACAGACCGGCCGCTCCTCCTCCGCTTGCGCGACGTGGGCTGGCCGCGTCGTGGTCGCCGACACTCCTTGGCCCAATGACCAAGCTTGCCGCAGCTTGTGGCAAGAGTCGCCTCGTCTTGCTTTTTGCTTGCCAAAGACGCCGCCTGGCGCCTTTGCGCGCTTGCCGCTTGCCACTCTTGCGGCGCTGTCGTGGAAGAAGGCTCCCTTCTTCTTGTCACCTTGGCCGGCAGCCCACCGCTCCCGAGTGAGGAGGAGCTTCCGCCAATGGTGACGGGTCCCGAGAGGCTCTGTGGCTCATCGATGTCGACGACCTTGAGGCGACCGCGCGCCCTCGATGGTCATCGTGGAAAGGTCCAGCAGAGACCCGATCGAGCGAGCCATCCGCTTGTACTTCTGGGACGCAGCGGAAGAGCTTCTCCACGCTCTCTCCTCGCCGTAGGTGTCGCCGCCGAACCGCACCAACTTGTGCAACAGAGTGTTGAGACGAGAGCAAAGTCATCAACGTCCTCACTGCTTGAAGGCCGTGCACTCCCACCCGTCGTAGTGCTGCGGTGTAGACTTGCGGCGCGATGCCGCCGCCGCGCGTCGCGGCGATGGCGTCCCAAGCCTCTTTGGCGATCCGCTTGTTGGTAAGCGAATCGCATCTCGGCGGGGCGCGGCGATGAGAGCATCCAGCGCCGTCGATCTGGGTCGTAGTCGACGCCGCCGTCACGGATCGCATCCCACATATGCCGCACTGAGCTTCACCTCATCACCGCGACCCACTCGACGTGGTTGGTCTTGGTGAGGTAGGCCACCCGCCGCCGGCCGACGCCCTCGACGATACCGGTACTCGTGGTGACCACGATGCCGAACCGGGAGAGAGCGCGTTGCTGTGAGGCGCGCTCTCCGTCGACCAGCCGCCGCCGTGCATGCCTCCTCCGGGAGCGCCACCGCCGTGCGCGCTCTCTTCAGAGCGCCGCCGCGCGTCGCGCTATCGCGCTGCCGCCGCCGCGCTCGTGGCGTCGCGGCCGCCCATTGCGCCGTTCGCCGCTTGCGCGCCTCCTCTCCGGCACTGAGGGTCCTCGTCGCCGCTATCATCAGAGCCGAGCCGCTTTGCTGCCGCGCAGAGCCTTGACCTCTGCTGCTGCCGCCGCGACGCGCCGCATCGCGCCGCCGCCGCTTCCACTCTCCGCCTCGCCGCCGCCGCCTCCGCCGCCCGCCTTGACGCCCTTTCGCCGCCGCGCGCTCTGCCGCCGCTGCTGGCTCACTGCTGCTGCGCGACGAGCTCGGCCGTCACGACGCCGCATGCTCGAGGCGCATCGAAGGCCGAGATCGCCTCGCGGACATGGCGCGCATCGGGGCATTGCGTGGAGAGGGTCGCCGACGAGCCGCCGCCTCCGAGAGGAGTGAGCGGGACACCGAGCCGCTGCCGCTCTCGGTGGGGCCGCTGCGGGCGGAGAAGGAGATGAGCAGAGATGCTCGAGCTACAGGATACTAAGGCTCGATACCACTTGTTAGTCGCTGGACTCTTGCTCTTGGTGATAGCAAGATCCTTACTCTCATGGAGAGGATGACACTAGGAGATGGGGCAAGTTTTCTTGTTTATTGCTCACACAAATGCCATACCAACCTGAGGGGTTGGGGATACAAATTTATAGGCTGAGAACCAGCCAAGCATATGCTACGATGCTATCCTAGATGCTGTCCTAAAGCGGTCAATATGCTGTCCTAAAGCAGATGCTGTCCTAAAAGCAGATGCTGTCCTAAAGCAGATGCTGTCCTAAAAGCAGATGCTGTCCTAAAGCAAAAGCAGATGCTGTCCTAAAAGCAGATGCTGTCCTAAAGCAGTCAAAAAACAAAAAACTACCACAGCCCCACAAAGACCACAGTACAGAGACTTATTCCTCAGTATCCTTCTGCTTTGGAGTTGGAGTTTTTATTGGAGCTGAAGCTTTTGTTGCATAAGAATCTGTGATCCTGTAGGCCTTGTCGATCTGTTTATGTCAAGATAGAAAGAGTCAAAGAATGTAAATAGATCACCGCTAGTTAGTTGCATCTAAAGCCCTTTGCCATCTTCTAAACATACAAAGAAGCTCCAAAGATTAAAGGGGATTCCAGAATGTTACATGTGTGCGAAACAAAAAAGGAATAGTTTTGATCCAAACTCCAAAGTATTCCTACAAAAAAAAATCGAGCATTCTGAATTTTGGATTGGAATTCCTTTTGAAGGGAAAAACTAAAAATATAGAATAAATAATTTAAAACTTGAATTCTATTTTGACAAGCAATCTAAAGAATTGAGATGAGTGCCAATTTTGACAAGCAATCTAAAGGATCTGAATTCTGGGTTTGATTAACCAACTGCAAAATGTCAAATATTAAATTGCAATTTATTCAAATCAAAACATCTGCTGCAAAGCTAGCTCCATGAGGCTTCCTTATTCTCCTTATATTCCCACAAATATTCTCCCAAGCTGAAATGCAGACCCTAAACGCGTTAGAACCTAGCTGTTGATTAAGCAAGGAAGCCAGAGGGAACACTAAGGCATCATTTGGATTGGTTCGCAATGGGTGAGATTCCAGCCCAATCCATGCAGAAAACAAGCCACACTCAGATGGAAAAAACAAACAAACAAACTACTATAGTCTAATTTAAGAAAAGGAAAACCAATGAGAACAAGCTACAATTACATTTTTTTGTGCCTATAAGCCGCCGTAACTTTGCACCAAGCAATCGCTTAAAATTTGGTTGCACCTCATGCCTTTGCTGCATATATGGTACAAAGAAAGCATCAGCAATTTATCATCAATCTAGCAATGTAATTATTTGTATCAATCTCTTATGAGGGAAATCTAAATACTGCAACGTACAAAACAAGACATCCAAAATTTCAGTGTGATTGGCCGTTGGCATCCATCACACTGAACCCTAACAAACACTTCAAACCCCCACTATATGGTACATTAGTAAAAAAGAAGTTACCAAATCCATAGTAAAAAAATCCTGTACTAATCAAGGCACTTTAGAGTTTCCTTGATGTCAAGGAAGCTTAAATAAAGAAAACATCATGTGTATGCCATCAATTAGATGGATCATGGGACTTGGGCTCACACTTAACACCATATTGAAGGTCAGGTGACGACAACATTATCCATGTGAAAAAAGGCTAGGCTGGTCTGTTTTGTCTAAGGTAAGCTGTTATAACCAACAATATTTTCAGAACAAAAAAGGCTAGACTAATCTGTTTCGCCTAAGGTAGCTGTTATAACCAACAATATTTTCAGAACAGAAAAAACATCAGAACATAATTAATTTCCCCCTCCAAATAAATCAACTGATAGCATATTGTTATCACATCACGTTAGTTGTATATCCGAGTCAAAATAAGTTGTAAATAGTTCCAACAAACAAAAGTTGAATGAACTCAAATACAAGACAGTAATTACTGCAAAACAATGAAATCAAATAGCAAAATTGTGAAGTTACTCAACCTCTCTGAAGTTGCATGTTGTAGCATGAGCCACAACAGTGGGTACTGAGTACCCTTTCCATGGGGATGTACAACTAAGAGAGCTAGAGAGAGCCAACCGTGGGAGGAGGAGAGCTAGTGAGTAAAATAAGTGGATCTGATACCTCTTACCCCCTTTTGGGGTTTATATACATGAATAGAGCATGATGAGAAATTCTTATCCTACCCCTTAATAATTACACAAAGGCAAGGGTAAAATGGTACATTCCTTCGTACATAAGTCACTGTGTTATTGGGCTTGTCCTAAGGCCTACTAGCTAATCCAGAGGCCTGAGGGTTGGTCACCCTCATAACATTGCAAATTGCAGCAATGTCATTTGCAATGTCTGAACCATTTGGCTCCTTCAGTTCAAAAAAGACCTTCTAGGATCGTAGAACTGTCCTAATAGAAAATTTTGGTAGAGGGTAATGAGACTGCAAAATCATATCCTGTCTCCAAGCAGCAACAACTGCTCAGCACTCTCATTAGAATTCCTCTGTGCTTGGCTGCTTGCATTTGCTGTCAAGCAAAAAGGGATTCATGAAGTCACTTCTTTGCGAAAATATGCCATCATCCCATGAGCAGCAACACAACCAAATCCAACTATTTTACCGGCACTTGTTCACAAACAAGAAAATGGCTCTCAATTGTTCCACTAATTCCAACCCCCCACCACACCCATGCACACAATGGCATCACCTTCCTTCTCTTCTGCACTCGGGGCAGCATCCATGGGCAAAATCACATGACAAATGAATTTGTTTCAAAAAGTCACTTTTTTTTTTCTGAAAATATGCCATCATCTTGTGACCAGCAACACCACCAAATTCAACTATTTTACCATCAATTGTTCATAAAATATGAGAACAACTATCTATTTTTTCACTGTACAGTCCAGATCACAGAACATTCACCCTCCCCGTGTTCCCCCATACCACCGGCCTACGCATGCAGCAAAACATCCTTGGGCAAAAATCACACCTCAACATCCCTTGGCAACAGAACACACCAAATCCGCTCACGCTTGCACTCACCAAAGGGCTAACAGGGCTCACAAATCAGACGGAGACGATACGAAACATCACGAGCAGCGCCGTTGAAGCCTCAGTTAGCGGAACAAGCGTTTCACGATACCGAATCTAGAGACGCGACGAGCGCCAGCGCGCACGCGTGCGCAGGTAGATGGAAAGCGGCGGTGGCGCTGCAGGGGGGTAGTACCTTGAGGTCGATGTTGGAGCGGGAGGAGAGGACAGGGCCGAACTCGGGGTCCTTCTGGATGGTGCACCACTTGCCGGCGCCGTGCTTGAGCACGCCGCGCCGCAGCGCCTCCCCCTCTTCCGACGTCCACTTCTGCTACGGCGCTGCCATCTCCCGTGCTCCTCCTCGCGTCACCTCCCGACTCCCGTGCTCCCCGCCGTATGACCTAGCCGACCAATGGTTCATGGGATGGGATATGAGAGAAATTTCGATATTTGACACTGAATACGTGTCTCTCTCAACTTTTAACCCTCAATTCGCACGCTTTTAAAATTTTAACCCTGTCACTGCGAATTCTTTTGATTCAAGGGATTCTCCTCATTTTTCGTAGTGACAAGTGTCAAAATAGAAAAGGAGAGAAAATTAGGAGAATCCCTTGAATCAAAAGAATTCGTAGTGACGGAGTTAAATTTCCAAAGACGTGCGAATTGGGGGTTAAAAGTTGAGAGGTGCACGTATTCAGTGTCAAACATCGAAATTTGGTAGGATATGATTGGCGGGACGAGATATGAGGTGTGGCATAAACATCTAAAGCCAAGTTTGTTAAGAGGAAATAGGATAAGATATATGCCATTAATTCCTATTCTCAAGTTAATACTAGATGTCACATCTCAAATGGTTACCTAAAATTATTAAAAATAATCACAGACGATTTTAGTTTAGAGACCGTCTGTGTTAATGCCAGCGCTAAAAACCGTCTGTGATACTTCACAGATAGTTATTAACAAAAATCGTTTGTAATATTACCAAAATATCACAGACGGTTAAAAAACATCTGTGATAATTTTACTATATTAATTACGCGTAGACACATCGACCATCTGTCTTAAATTTCAGATGAAGGCTGTTGCTTTGAGCTGGAAGCGGGGCTTTGAGGTAGCCATTTGATGAAAGAAGACTATTTGGCAAGAGTGATTGTAGTTCCATTCATTTGTTGAGTACCTATGGTTAGTAATTTATTCCTAATTGTGTTGTAATTTAGATATAGCTTTTGGTGAAAGGGGAATTGAAGATGGTTTAGATCTAACTAGCTTGATGTAGAGAGAATATTATTTACATCTAGCATGATCTAGAGTTTATGGTTTAGTCAATTCATAATCTATTTGTACTTAATTCAATTTAATTAATTATTTTTGGTACATACAACTACTTTGGATCGTGTATATATAGAGAGAGAATTTAATGTCTCATAGAAATTATTTGTTACGTCAGAATTAGAAGAAACTAATTTGTTATACGTGTAAAGTAGGACCGAAGTTGGATGTACGCTGGGACCTGTGTGAGTGAAGAATACATTAATAGTGTGTCTGCTTTTACAAGAGCTGTCGAGGAGAATATGTTGAATATGGGTGGAATATATATAATATCCATGTATTGGCTGCGAGAATCTAATGATATTCAAAAACCGAGTGCAGATCGAAACACACTTGATTCGAAGGGGTGTGAAAAAGGGTATGCACGTTGGACCAGTCATGGTGAAGAGCAGATTACATAGCAATGTAGTAATAATGGTATCGCCAACAAAGTTAATGATATGCCATCGAATGATGTCGATTGTGGTTTCAATTCAGATAGGTTGCATGATGACAATTTGGATTAGATGCTTTGCGATGCAAAATGGAACTGTAATGAGAGAGAGTATGTTAAATTTTGGGGCTTCATGGAGGACTCAGAGAAACATTTGTTCATATGCTGCAGGTCAAAGTACACGAGATTGCCAACCATGCCTGAACTGCTGAAATTAAAGACAAGCAATAATTGGTCTGACAAAGCCATGCTTGAACTGCTGAAATTAAAGGCAAGCAACAGTTGGTCCGACAAAGCCATGTTTGAACTGCTGAAATTAAAGGTAAGCAATAGTTGGTCGACAAGAGTTTCATGGTGCTGTTTGTTTTTGAGCAGACATGTTTTCAGAGGGAAACGAGTTGCCCAAAAAAACCTACAAAGCCAAGAAGGTTCTGTGTCTATTGGTAATGGAAGTAGAAAGAATACATGCATATACGAACGACTGTATCATCTACCGTAAAGGGTATGCAAATATGCATGTATGTCCGGTCTGCAACACATCTTGATACAAGCGTAAGAATCAATTAGATGATGGTGAGAAAATAGAGGTGAAGAAAGCACTTTCAACTAAGGTGGCATGGTATCTTCCTGTAATTCCCCGTTTGAAGCGGTTTTTTGCGAACCTAAAGGAGGCAAAACTGTTGTGTTGGCACTCGGAGGAGCGTAAAAAGGATATAATTCTAAGACACCTTACTAATTCTGCCTAGTAGAGAAATATCAATACGAGGTTTGTAGACTTCGGTGCAGAACCGAGGAATATAAGATTTGGATTGATTACAGATGGAATGAATCCTTTTGGTAACATGAGCAGCCGACATAGCACTTGGCTCATGAGTCCTTGCATCTTTAGCCTTCCTCCTTGGTTGTGTATGAAGTGGAATTATATTTTGCCATCGATACTTATCCAAGGGCCAAAGCAACCTGAGAATGATATTGATGTGTACCTAGCACTGTTGGTGGAAGATCTAAAAAATTATGGATCGAAATGATACAGGTATGAGATGCGTACAAATGAGAAAACCTTACTTACGCTCATTGTTGCTCTACAGCATAAATGATTATCCTACCCTTACTAACATGTCGGTCCAAAGTACAAAATAGGCCAAAGCCTTTGCTCACCGCTTAGATGATACCGAGAGTGTGTAGCTGAAGCACTCGTGCAAAACTGTATACATGCATCACTATAGGTTCCTTCAGAGTGCTTACCCATACTGCAGGATGAAGAAACAAATTCGATGGAGAGAAGGAGCACAGTTCAGCTCCAAGATATTTAAGCGAATAGAGGTCTATTATTGGTTAAGGATTTAGATGTTGTACTCAGAAAGGGGCGTAAATCAACGACCCATGAGAAAAATGTCTCGAAAAATAGATCAATATTTTAGGACTTACCTTACTAGGATCACCTAGAAGTTCGCCATTGCATCGATGTCATACACATATAGAAGATTGTATGTGATAGCTTGATTGGTCTATTACTGAATATTCGTGATAAAACAATGGATTATGTCAACACATGGCTTGACTTGGTTGATATGAACATCAGGCCTGAGTTAGCACCGATAAAGACCGACAAATTATGAACTTACCTTCCCGCTACTTATGACACTCTATCCAAAACCGACACAACTAAACTATGCCAGTGCTTACATGGTGTGAAAGTTCCGTCTGGTTACTTTGCCAACGTAAAGAAACTTGTTTCAATGGAAGATTTGAAGTTAATTGGTATGAAGTCTCATGATTGTCATGTACTGATGACACAGATGCTCCTTGTTACAAGTAGAACTATTTTGTCGATCAAGGTCTGAGAGATTATCATGAGACTATGTTATTTCTTTAACACAATTGCTTAGAAGGTTACCGGTTCTGAAAAACTAGTTGCTCTGCAAGACGAGGTGGTGACAACTCTATATCATCTTGAGATGTATTTTCCTTCGTTGTTTTTGATATCATGGTCCATCTCATTGTTCACATTGTGTGGGAGATAAAAAAATGTGTGGTTATGTGTTCCTACATAGTATGTACCCGTTCGAGAGGTTCGTGGAAATTCTCAAAAGAATTGATCTCAGCGTCGTCATAGGTTATGCAATCGAAGAGGTTATTGAGTTTTATGTCGATTACATAGCTCAAGTCGAACCGATATGTGTACCTTGATCTCGCCATGATGGGAGGCTTAAGGGTATTGGGATCATCGGAAGGAAAGCAATCACTCCATATATAGATGCGTAAGCTCAAGCCCTTTTCATGGTCTTGCAACACATGACTGAAGTGTTCCTGTATATTGACTAGCACAAGGATATGCTTTGGCGATAGAATTTGGAGCAGCCGGATGTTTGGATTATGAGGCAACACAACAGTCGGTTCAACCAATAGTTGAAGGAGTGACTCGCTAGGAGCTCGTCAAGTGATATGCTGACATGGTTGGCAAAAGGGCCAATATTTACAGTTGTGACATGGCAAGAATTTGACATAAATAGGTACACATTCTATACATAGACTCGGAATGTAAAGAGCACTAAGCAGAATAGCGGTGTGTACATAGATGCGTTCAATACCGATGCATTAAGGAACTCCTACTATGGGTTCAAGGAGATTTGGGAGCTCAACTACGTACTTTTCAAGATCCCCTTGTTTCGGTGCCGTTGAGCTCATCTCCCACAGGTGAAGGTCGACAAGTATGGTGCCACTATCGTGGACCTCACATGTGTTGGATACAAAGATGAACCATTCGTACTCACTAACCAAGTTGTTCAAGTTTTCTATGTAACTGACCATGCAAATAAGAAGTGACACGTAGTTCTTTATAGAAAAAGGAGGATTGTCAGAGTTGAAAATGTAGTGGACGAGGTAGAATATAATCAATTTGATAAGTTGCCTCTTTTCAAAAATGGCATAAGGGTCGAGAAAGAAAACGTGATGAAACTAAATATATAAGCATTGATCATCATGAAGGGCTAATTTTTAAAGGAAACAAGTAAGTGAAATGATGAATGAAAGGTTTATGTGTAATATATTATGTATTTGCATTTATATATGTATATGAGAATGTGTGATATATATATATATATATGTGAATTTGCATTTATATATATAAGAATGTGTGACATATATGCGAATTTACATTTATGTATATGAGAATATGTGATATGTGAATGTGAGGAGGGATAATCACTAATGGATTTAAAGTAAAACCGTCTATGATATTTATCATCATAGACGGTTATAAATTAAAACTATCTGTGATGTTTCATTATTACAGATAGTTTTACTTGAAGACAGTATGTGACTATTAATATCACAGACGGTTCTTAACTAAAACCGTCTATGATTATTCCCTTATATATATGTATGTATTGCGCACTAGGGTTTGTCCCCACTGTACTAACGCTACTCCCTACTAACACTGCCATCTCCCCTAAGCCCGTCGCCCTCCTCCTCCCCCAACTCCGGCTGCACTCCTCCCCCAAACACGTTGCCTTACCCGCGCCCGTTGCCCTCCTCCTCCCCCTCCAAGCCAGCGCCACCTCCCCGGAGCCCGTCGTTGCCTCCCCCGATGCCATCGCCACCTCCCCCGAACTCATCACCCTCCTCCTCCCCTGACTCTGGTAGCACTTCTTCCCGAGCACGCCACCTCCCCTGAGCCCGATGCCCCTCCCCTGAGCCCGTCGTCACCTTCCCCGACACCAGTGGCCCCCTCCCCCACATCGTCAACTCGGTGGCTTAGATTTCCATTACGGCTATGAGTTTTTCTATATACTTTTATGTTTACTATCATGCTCAGTTTGCCATGCTACTTAATCTCAATTCTATTATCTCTGAAACTCGTAAGTGCTAGCACTGGGGAGACCTTGCATAATAGTTTTGGGTGCTGTGATTGCTCAATGAAGAATTTGGTCAACGTGAAATACTTATGTGACAATTTGTGATATTGAGTCAGTTGTGAGCTGAGTTATTATCTTTACATACTGATTCTTAGTAGACATGTTTTCGTTCAGTAAGTCAAATATCTAAACATCTCTGTTAGAGCAGTTTACTTGAAGTAAATAGTTTTGATATCTATCTATAATTCATTATTAAGTTTATTGATGCTTATCTTCAGATATTTGGTAAGGTAGTCTAGAATTCAAAGCCTAATCGATTAGAGAAATTGTCACATAAATGTATGATCATATTGTACCCTTATGGCGCGGAGGCCCAGCTGCTAGTAGGTGCAACCTGACACCTGAGAGCAAATCAATTAAATCAATATGTACATTATGCAGATCATTGTAGCCCACTTGCTTGCTTTGCTAAGCATGAATTCCTATTTTTACGACCTGAGTAGTCCATCTGTGTCAAGAGATATTTATTTAATACTCATGTCATACATTTGTTGCTGGAATTATTCCAAATTCGCCAAGAATTGGCTCAAGAATTGCTTACGAATTGCTAACTTCTATTATATTTTGAAGATATCATCCGCTCAATCTTCATCATCGTCGCTGGATGCATGTGATGCACCATCCTTTGGAAAATACCGAAAAAGAAGAGGACTATCGAAAAGGCCCAAAGGTCGATTTACCATCATGGATGTCAATGCATTTGAGACCCCTCTCAATCTCACCGAGCAGTGTTCACATTCTAGAGATTGGTCAGAATACTTGCACAAGAACGGATTAAGATCATGTTCGATCCATGGAATACCGTGACTGAAGTTCAGAAAATGAGCTAGTGACGGAAGTTTTTAATTCGTTCGAGATCTCAAAAGAACACATGGTCTCCGTGAAAGAACTTCAAGAGCCTGCTTGTCAAGCAATACGTGAAGAAGAATCTGACGCCCTTCCATAGGTATCCATTCATGGAACCGTAATGGAAAGAGTTTGTGGTGATGAATACGACAGATAATTTTAGGAGTGAAGGTGCAACACATAAGGCCCTCCAGGCAAAAAAACACGCACCTCCACATACTCGGCACCACTAGGTATGTGGGTAAAATCCCACAATAGATGAAGGAAGATGAGCAAGCAATCCTTCGAGATACCTCCTCGCTATTTGCCAAATCCCTGATGAGCGCGCCTGAAAATGGATAAGAGTGAGGTTATCTACCATGTCATCGGGGGTCATCTCCTTTCAAAACCCTGTAGAAGAGGAACTATCCAATCACCTGGTAAGATATCGAACTACCTAGTTTGTAATTACTCCATAACTTTATAGTAAGTGAAACGACATGTCAGGCTCTTGTAGGAAGTGCTAAGTATAGAATCTTCGTAAGGCTCATTCCAAGCAGTCAGGGAGAGAGATATACTCTCTGCAACCCTAGGAAATAAAGAGCACCCGGGTCGCACAAGAGGCCTTGGTCTTTATGTTCCTTGGAAACATGGTTTCTCAGATAACTCCGAAGTGTACAGGAGTATAAAGAGAGCCAAAACCGAGCACGAGAAATGGCTATGAGAGGACATTATGGCATTCCTTAGAGTTGAGATGCAAAGGTATGTTTGAGATTAGATGGAATGATATAGAGAAAATCAGAAGGAAGCCCCTGCCGCTCCTGTGCTAGGCAGCCCCCAACCATTGGAGTAGCTATGCGTTCAACCCTACCTTCGAAAGCGACCACTGATTTCCTATCGATCACATCCTAGTAATAATTATTATCTTTGGAATGCTAGATCTATTGATAGGCACGTTGGAGTAGCTAATTTTGTATTCTTATGTAAGTGGCTACGAAGTGCAAGCTCTAAGTGAGATATGCCTCTATTGCCCTGTGCGCTACTTGGGGCTTGGAGTATCCATCGCCCAGGGCCTTGGTGCATGATGTATCTCTAGTGCTAGGTTTTGCAAAAGTGAATGTGGATAGTGTTCATGCCAATTTCGAGGTTGTCCCGCTATAGATGCCCCAAATAACGAGGTCGTGACTTTAGGGCAAGCCATGGAACATTCATCCAGCGGCCCAAGAGGGACATCTGCCTGGAGGCTCCTGCACCGGTGCCAAGTCCACGAGAGCTATCTACACCAGTACCAAGTCCACTCGAGCTATCTACACCAGTGCCAAGTCCACAGGAGCTATCTGCACCGGTGCCAAGTCCACAGGGGCTATTCACACCAAAGCTACCTACATCGATGCTAAGTCCATGGGAGCTATCCGTACTGGAGCTACCTGCACCGATGTGGCAAGGCTGTGGTGCATCTACATCTCGTGATCGATCGACTACCGTGATATTGACCTACAACCGAAGCGGCAAGGGCAAACTGAAGAAGACCGATGATGATATCCCCTACTTACCGTTGGCTTGGAAATTTGTGCTAGACGACCCGTTGGTCATCCCGATACAACACCACCTAACCCTAGGACTGGTTTGTCATAGATTGATACATACTACATGCAACAGGCCAACAAGCCTGAGGGACAATGGCGCTCTGGTGTCACTGTCAAGTTCAGGCTGCATCATCTTCACCACGATATTCATGACTGTATCTTCACGGTGACCTTCGATGACTTATTCTTTCTCTTCACACTCAACGCCCTCAACACCTCACTCATTCAATGCTGGTCGCTGTAAGTGTGTATAATCACGGTCTACATTAATGTGATACCGATAAATGTCATATAACTCATTGCTTTTGTGTGTGTGTTCATGGTGACTAAAGTCAGATTAACGAAATTACCGGTTGGTTTTCTCGACCCACACTTGGTCACCATCGATATCATCAAGGAGGATGCATCCTTCGTCGAGAAATACATGACGAAGGCATTGGTGGCTCAACGCAACAAAGAATTCATACTTATGTCCTACAACCAAAGGTAAGTGCTACACTAGTGGTTATACTTGCTGATTTGTGCTTTAGAAGCAATACAAACTTATGTTTAATGACCATGACGACATACCTGTGTAGGTTCCACTAGATTCTAATTGTAATTATATAAAAATAGAATGTAGTAATATACCTTAATTTCCTAAAGAAGAACAAAATCGACTACACAGTTGTCCAACAATTAATCGACAAGTAAACACATTTTCTCTACAGATAACTCTATTGTAGTCTTTTCTTCCTTCCCAATGGCTAAGGCTAACTATTTTGAATCACGTAGATTGTTCGCCATGTATGTTGCAGAAGTACAGAAATCTGAGGGAGGGAGCAACACCCTGCGGCACGATCTAGATTTCTCAGTATTCGCTAGTACACATTAATCATATATACCACATTGTAGTAATACCTCTCAAACTAACAAATTCTATTTTTACAGTGCCACCAACAGCCATCAGGTAACACCTGTGGATTCTATATTTGCCACAACATGCAACTACTCCTCTATTCCGGAAGACCAATGATCCTCAGGTTTGTCAATCTTGTAATAATTATTTCATACTTATCAATTTATATATGTATGCACGATATTGATATTCCTACTGACAGGTTGTGTCTATCACTACAACTTTATTGGAACAGGTCGACCTCAAACAAATTCAAGAATAGTGTACGTACTTCTTGATGTCTAAAGTCATAAAAGAAGATAGGAAATTCCACAATGTGGAATGAATTTGATTGTGATAAGATTGAGCTAATTAATTATACATGTGTGTATTTGTTCATGGATAGATAATTTATTTCATTTCAGTTAATTGATTAATGAAATAGATGTTCTTGTTTATGAAATAAATGAATGTGAATTGGATGTATACTGTGTTGATCTACTTGTTTTAGAGGGCATGGCTAGCATTTCCTGAGGCTAACCAACAAAAAGGAATAGATTTAGGAATAGAAAAAAATATCACAGGCAGTTATTAACTCATAACCATATGTGATAGTGTATTATCATAGATGGTTTTTAGTTGAAACCATCTGTGATATATATGTATCACAGATGGTTTCAACTAAAAGCCAATGGTTATGAGTTAATAACTGTCTGTGATAGGCTGTATCACAGATAGTTCAAAAGTCGTCTGTGATGACCTCATGTCATTACTAACCCACAAACTAAGGCGGCTCACGAAACCATCTGTAATGACATTTTTGAACCATCTGTGATGATCTTTTTCGCAGTAGTGTATTTTCACCAAACTGCTTGATTCTTCCCATTTTGCTTAGTTACGAAGTGAGTTGAGTGTGTTACATCCTATGGAATTATACTGAAAAGGAGCTTGGTGTTTAAATGTTTTAAAAGTTTTGTTTATTATACTTGTCAAATAATATATCAAGTCCAAGTCGTTAAAAACACATGAGTAGTAGAGTTGTTTGTATCATATTTACTCATTTACTTTGTAGTCTTAGTCGTAACAAGTTATAATTAATTTGCTATACTTGAACTAAAATATGACATGGCTGAGGATTTTGACTAGATTGATTGTAGGTAGCACCTTGTGATGTTCATCGACGATGATTAGCTTGATTGTGAGTCCACTTTTAAATCTTAGTCATGAGGTTCATATGTTTCATATGGCAAGCTTTTTATATTCACTCGAGTTGACATGTTATGATAAAATAAAAAATGAGAAAGAGAAGATTGAAAATATATATGCTTCAGGCATGCCATGGTTAAACAAAAGAAAAAGCACAAAATATGCTCAAATGAAGAGAAGTATACTTCAAGCATACCACCATTTAAAAGAAGATTGCTACAAAGATGGCATCATAAAAAAAAGAATGCTACAAACATGTCACATGCTTATAAATTGAGTGTGAAGCAATAAGTTGTTGTATGAGACTACTAGCTCGTCTAAATTTAAAGTTTGCCTTACTTTTAGGCTTACTCTTTTTGGTGTGATATCTCTTTGTTCTCTTTATAGATCAGTTTGGTCATGGTTGAGATGCCTGTTATTAATTCAATTTGCTTAATTATATGCCTGTTATTAATTCAATTTGCTTAATTGTGCTAAGGACTTATTTTGACATGCTATATATTATATGATTTTATATGATCTAGGGAGCTCTACTTAAAAAGATGGTTTGTGTACATTCTTAAGTCAATGCAATATGACTTAGATAATCTACAAAGCTTCTATATGTTTACTCTCATTCCTTCTTTTTAGAATTATTCTATCTACAAAGCTTCTGTATGTTTACTCTCATTACTTATTTTTAGAATTATTCTTTCTCTATTGTTCTTGATGATTTCATTGCCAAAGAGGGAGAAAATAGAAGAAAAGGGAGTTTGGAGAAAAATTGCTTTTTGTTCAGGGGGAATTTTCTGTCTTTCTGTGTGGTCTAGGCTTTCTACATGGTCTAAGTCTAAGGGGGGTGTTTTCTGAGCTTTCTACTGTGGTCTACAGTTCTTCGCAGCCAGCTCCTTCGGCTTTGTTGTGGTATGCAGCTCTTTCTATTGTGGTTTGCGGTCTGCGGCTTTGAATTTTTCTTTTCACAAATTTTCTCATTCAAGAGTTTTTGAGGTGTTATCAATGTATTCATCAAGGGGAATTGTTAGACCATATGGTTGTCAGGCATTTAGTGATGATGAATAATTAATATTTAGATTTCATTGAATTTATGTTTGTGAAAGTTTTGGCCGATGTGCTCTTGTTGCTGGAGTATTCAGGTTAGCAGATCTGACCATCAAGCATTAACCACGGAAAATCGACCATGGCATTTCGACTTTCAACTGGGAATCGGTCATATGCTATGGGAACCAGTCGAACATGACAATAACCGATTAGTAATCGGTGCTATAGTGCCAGGTCGGTACTCGGTAGTTTGCAGTCAATGTTACAGTTCTCGGTAGTTGTTACTACAGTGCTTGGTCGGTGATGGGTAGCTATTGACTTTATGATCGATAGTCGTAGACTTAGCAATTGGTTGTCGTAGACAAATTGCGATTAGTAGTCGGCACTCAAAGGTGCAGTAACTGGCTGATGGTCGGTAGTCGTAGACTGGAAGCGCTACGATGCTTGTGATTTGCAAGTGTTTTGATTTCCTGAGTACTTATTGTTTTCGAGCATTCGTTGAGATAGTGACCCAACCGGCCTGTGCATGGCGGTCATAGCGGTCGTAATGAGTGGTCTAAGGATGATTTCTGGAAAGCGATAGAATGTGTAATCATGGATGATTTGATTGGTGTTGATGGATGATTGAGGTTATAGTTTGAGTGTGTGGATTGATGATGGTCAAGTTGGGGATAGCTTGTGCTAGGGAAATGTTTTTTAGTCTTTGTATGTACAGGTAGGCGTGAAGACGATCATGGTCGGTAATGAGAAGGATCGAGACTAGGATTGGAAATCTGAAGTCCAGACGGTCGAGGATGTCATGCGAGATGGTTGGGCTCACGGTGGAGCGCATGGAGATCAAATGTTATGATGCGTGGAGAAGCTACAAGAGGTGTGGTCCTGGAGGCTTCATCGCATGTTAAGTTAGAAGTTATTGATGGAATCTATAACTAGGAAGAGATATTGTTTAAAACCCGCATTTTGAAGAGTTTCAGGTCTCTTGATTTCGGAAGAGATAGGGTTGTGTATTCGTGTTTGAGGTGGACATGGTTTAGGACATTGGCCTATAAAAGTAGGGAGAATATGTCGGTTTGAGGGCCTTTTGTCAATAAGGCTTTTAGGGATGATTGTGAGGACACTTTCTAAATCCATAGAGATCCTGCAATAAAGATATTCTTGAATCAATCTGATTCTTGATTTCTTAAAGAGCATTGGTGATTGCAAGTGGATTGGATCTCACAACGGCGAGCAGTCGAATAGATCGATCGATCAAGCGGTCATGCGCTAAGCAATTGATTAAGCGATTTAGTACCGAGCAGTCAAAACCTTCACCGACCATCAGAAGACTCCAAAAAGTAGCGACAATCATTCACCCCCCTCTGATTGCAGTATTCGATCCTACACTTTACGTTGTCCAAGGAGATATAACAGTGCTTTTTTGCCTCCTTTTTCTTTATTTTACTTTAATTGAATGACTCAGAAAATGCTAACAGCCGCTATAATTTCATTTCAGCTAGAAGACAAAAACCATTTGAAAAAAAGCTGAATTAAACAAGGCCTAAAACCCAAAGAGGGGTGGCATATGGAAGTAGGGGTTTAGTGGCCAAATGGATCAAGCTAATTGTGTCGGTCCGAGGCACTATATTATTGGTTCGTTCCAAACACAATATGGCTTATAACTAAACGGGTCGTACTGGCTTGGTCCGACACGATGTGTCATGCTTGGGTCGTAACCTCGGTCTAGCGGGCCAACCCAACACAACACACATGGTACCATGCCGTGCTAGGCATGGGCCAGGCACGGGTGAGCCTGGCATGGCTCGTTAGGGCCTACGGTGTGGAAATTGAGACGACGGTGGATATGGTGGGTGGTAACGGCGGAGGAGCCGAGGAGGTGGACATCAAAGGGAGTGGGGGCTGGTGGGAGGTGGCATGCCGATAGAGGAGGGAGGGAGGGGGTAGAGTAGGCACAGACTGAGGCCGGAGGAGGTAGGGGTGGGTGGAGCGACGGAGGAGATGGGCGGGAAGCGACACGCCGACGGAGGAGGGAGTAGCGAAGGAGGTTGGCTGGTGGGTGGTAGACGGAGCGACCGGAGGTGGTGCGAGCGGGCTTCTCCGATGGGGAGGTCAGGAGAGGGGGGCCAATGGTGTGCCAAAAGGGGTGAGGGTGGGCCAACAGTATTAATTATTTTAGCATATGCCTAAGCCAGTACGGCATGGCCCGTCATCTTATTGGGCTATGCTTAGGTCTAAGGCTGAGCCTGTGGGTTAACATGACATGGTTCATTTAGTTAACTGAGCCATTCAGATCATGTCTAAATAGACTGTGCCTACATATGTCCATGCAAGACAGTCCATTTGGCTAGATATAAGGGAGGGTGGACAAAGTTACCCCTATCTCTGCTCGTCGGGCCGCCCCCTTCCGCACGCCCGCGCAGATTGTTGCCTACTTGATCGTCGCCTCGTCGCCCATCCTCTTCCGCGTGTTGTTCCCTATCCAACTCTGATCAGAAAGTAAATAAACAGAAGAGTGCGGTGTTCTTCGGTCCTAATACCTTGGTCTCTGAAATACCATCAGCAGAGGATGAAGAGGCAGTCAACAGATAATTACAAATACAAGTTGAGGCACTCTCTGAAAAGTACCTTGGTCTCCCGACGGCAGCAAGCAGGCCAACGGTGGATTCGTTCGAGTTCGAATTATTGAAAGAACGAGCTCGCGGGAGGATGCAAGGATGAAGCGAAAAGAAGCTTTCCTATGCTGGTACTGAGTGCTTCTTATCTGCTGTTCAAGCTATGCCAACTTCCAGCATGAGCTGTTTTTTTAAGAAGCATGAGCTAGTTTATGTCATGTTATTTTGGGCAGTGGATGGTTTTTTTGCTAAACTTTTTCAAAATGACAATGGACGGCGCATACAGTTTTAGACTTGAAAAATTGTTTAGAGAAGCAGTTTTGAGAAATTACTTAGAGAAATCGTTCTACTTATTCTGGCTTTTAGAAGAGCCGAACAAAAAAACCAAGGACATTAAGCTTTCCAAGACAATGTGCAGCAAAAAAAAAAAAAGATAGCAGCGACCTTGATCGTCGGTCATTGCATTGGATTGCAATTGCATGGGATAAAAGTTGGCAAAACGACCTTGGCACGTGATCCTGGCGTCGACGGACGACTGTGGTAGTCGGTAAAACGACCGGTTCCTCTTGTATCACTGCGCCATCAACCACCGTTCTTAACACCTTCCGGATACGAAGCCAATGTACCCAAGAGACAAGACCAGTAATGGGCCAATGGCCTAAGTTTTAGTAACGCAAATATCCATACCCAAAGCTGATTAAATCGTCACTATACTAGTGACTATCTGGCCCATTCCAAGCCATTTATCTCCCCTAATAATGGAGGCCCATGACCTATGGCAATTGGCAAGTCAGTTTGCGGGTGTTCTATACCAACCATATTCCCCTGTCAATGAACCGCGGAGAAGACCTAGATAGCCGCCACTGTCTGGCACACTGCTAATTCCAGCTCGTGTGCTTGGCTCGCTGTTACCTACAGCAACCACGAGACGACTACACCACGCGGCCAAAAAAAAGGAGAAAGATCAAGAATGCACGAGGAGCAGAAAAGAGCACCAATGTCCATGCTGATTTCGACCGAAGCTAGTGATTTTTGGCTTTTGTTACAGTAACTAACTTTTAAATAGGGTATTTTCTCAAGACAGAATCTACAAGTTAATTGTAGTACACGTTAAAAACCTAACATCTGTATTAACCAAAATTATAGATGAGTATCTATCTCTCCGTAATCTCTATTGTAAACAGCTAAAATTTAAAAATTTCAGCCACAGCTGAACCAAACAGGCCTTTTTCTTGGCACACCCTTACGCACATAGGCACGTACTCGGCGCGCCAATTAAGGGGGTGTTTGATTGCCAACTATAGTTTACCATGCCTAAGGTTAGGCAAGTTTGATCAACTTTAGGAGCTGTTTGGTTGCAGCCACAGTTATGGCAAGATTCCCTTCCAGCAAGCTAGGTCCCACGCGTCAAGGACTCAAAAAAGTGTGGCAAGATTCCCTTAAACTTGTTAAGGTATGGCAAAGAATTTGAGCACTTTAACTTAGACAAATATGGTAATTTTTGTTGGTAAAATATAACTGACAACCAAACACCTCTAAAGCCGTGCGCGTACGCGCGTGGCGCCGTGAGACATCATCGGTCGCGCGGTGCGTCGCTGCCGTTGGGAAGTGAGGACCACGCGTCGGGGAGATTCCGGGCGCGCGGGGTCGGTCGATGATGGCTTGTGCGCGACGCGAACGCAACGCTAGCTGCGGCGCGCACAGTTGCGCGGCACTGTTGCACGAGCTGGACGTCCGCCCGGGAAGCGCCGCGCGCGGACGCAGCTACGTACGTCGGTGACAGCGGACGGCGCTCGCGCGGAGGCCACCGGCCGAGCGACCCGATTCGACCGATCCGTCCGTCAGTCAAGTCAGCCAGGGGAGCGTGAGATCATTAAACGCGTACGTGCAACTGTAGGTGGTCGGTCTCCACTGCTGGCTAGCTATCAACTTGATGGGGGACTGTGGTATAGCTAGCTAGCTAGCTAGCAGCCTAGCAATGACCGTTACTGATTTGCTAGGTCATCGCTTGGACCACCTGCTCACTGTAGCTCGTTAATTGGGCATATACTATTATTGATGAGATAATTGACATATTCTTTTTAAGGCAGGACTGATAGCTTTTGTTATAGTTGATAATTTTTGTTTGTATTTTTTGAGACAATAGCAGACGATAAAGACGTCTACACGGATGACATATACGATTTTAAATTTAAAAAGTTATTTAGAGAATCTGTTTTAAAAAATTATTTTATTTATTTTAATTTTTAGAGAAATTAAAACTAAAAATCAGAAAACGTGCACGTTGCTTAGTGCCACCGCTGTTAACACGAATCGAAAAGAAAACATTCTCGTGACTCATCAGAGCCGGAGGCATTTCTGAAGGTTCTAGGTACCGCCGCTTGGTAAAAAAAAATCTTGTACTTAGGGCACTAAAGGCAGCACAAAAGAGGCATTTCTGAAGGTTCTAGGTACTGCCGCTTGGTAAAAAAAAAAATCATGTACTTAGGGCACTAAGGGCAGCACAAATATTTGGGTACAAAGCTGCGAGTAAAGGCACGGCACGTTGTGATCGATGCGGATCGCCTAGCTAGCGCCTTAAATTTGTCAAAGACGTATGTTACGTTAGCCTGTGGTACCCGCGGCCGGCCTCAACAAGCCTCCTATTGCACCTGTCGTCAAAATGCAATTGATCCTGTTTGGTAGAAGAAAAATACTCCACTCCGCGAGAAGTTATTAGGAGAGGTCGGCAGCACGCGGGTTTGCCAAGACAAGCAAGACCAACACATGGATAAGATTTGAAAAAAAAATCTATTATATAAGAGTATATACAATAATATAGACATTAATAATCTGTAACACACCACCATGTAATCTATATACAGGATTAAAGACAACGTATACAATATATTATCTATATAGTTATCTGTAATAGCCTCATATAATCAATGTATTATTTATATAGTTGTTTATACAATGGTATAGATAGTAAAAACCATCTATAAAATCATCTGTTAAATAGTAGACATCATCCTTCTCTCTCCTCCACATCACTCAAAATCATATATGACATACGTTTATAGACAACTGACACGTACCATTGTACATGCCTTAATAGTGATACAATCTAGTCTATGTAACAAGCTAATTAGAGAGTGACACGTGGTGTAGTACACTGTAGCAAACATTGTTAAATATGTACAATTGCAACAAAATATTCCTAGAAAACTTTTTCTACAACGTTTTTCAGGTGCTTTTTTCACCACACTTGCTACAGTATTTTTTCACCACGTGTCGCCATCCAATTGGCTCGTTACATACATCGGATTGTATCACCGTTACATAGGAAAATCTTCCTAAAATTTTATGCTTTGTCTAGGGAAATGCAAAGCTACAAGTGTATGTACCTACATGCACTGTCACATCCGTCTAGGTTTGCTTCTAAGATTCATGCTCTTTCCCCTTTCTCTCCTACTCCCTTTGCGTTCTCTGCCGCCCAAGTCCACCGGCCACCACCGCACTGTCCACAGCTCGCTGATCGAGCCGGTCTGCCACCGCTGCACACCTGCCCCCCGAGCTAGTATATTGCACCATCCGTGGGTCACTTGCTAGCGCGGTTTCTAGTGAGTAGCGAAGCGGCACAGCTCAGGCGTGGTTACCAGTAGAGCTCGAATGACGAAGTTTCTAGCAAGCGCACCGGACGCGGCTTTGGGCCGAAGCCGAATGGGAGAAGGAAGGGGAGCACAAATCTCAAAGCAAGGATGGACGACAGTGATAGCGCATGTAGCTACATGTAGAGGTAGGAAAACCACGCTCCTCCATCTATCCTACGAGGCTATGGGTATGCTCTTTTTAGTTTCAGCTTATGACATTTTGCTATTCGTGAGAGAGAATATGGAGATCCAAATAACTCACATGCGGTTTTGGTAGATATAAATAAAATCACTATAGTGTGTATTACAATTTATTTGTAGATCCTGTCTTAAAGAGGCTCTCTGTTTGAAAGATAGTTACTGTAGAAAAACCGAAAAGTAGCTTTTAGAAGCTAAAAAGAATAAGTCCTATATGGTGGTTACTTGCGCATACACAGAGGCATGGAAGCAACACAACAGAGTATGCATATATGTTTATGTAGAAAGATATGATTGACAACACAATTATCTCTTTGTATTGCTTAACTATATATAGTGTTACATGTACATGTGAAGGAAATCAATTAGAGATCCTTAATTATAGGAGATAAGAGAGGAAAGGAGGCCTAACTATAGCATATACAGCTATGCAAACCATGTGCACAAATATAGTATCATGCAGCCATGATTGACAGGCTAACACCCTATCGCAGTTTGATCATCGTCGGACCAAATGCTTACACTGGATCGACACTCACTGAATGTCGTCGCCGACAATCCTTTGGTCATTATGTACGCAAACTGAGATGTTGTAGGAACACACAACACATGGAAATCACCCAAAAGCAACTTTCTCACGAACGAAATGAACATCAAGCTCGATATGCTTTGTGCGCCAGTGTTGAATTGGGTTGGACGACATGTAGACAATGGAGATATTACCACAACAGACAATTGTGGCCTTGTCGATTGGTTGATGTAGCTCGGCAAGGAGTTGACGTAGCCAATAGCACTCGGCAATGGTATTTGCCACACTCTAGTATTCAGCCTTAGTAGAGGAGCGCGATATTATCGGTTGCCGTTTCAATGACCAGGAGACAACATTGTCACCGATGAAGACACAGTAACCGGAAGTGGATCTTCGGGTGTCTAGGCAGATAGTTGAGTCAGCATCGGAGTACACAATGACGTCGCAGCAAGACGTGGCATGAAGATGTAGACCTAGTTGGTGGTGCCGCGGATGTAGCGCAGGATCCTTTTGATGATGATGTGTTGACGATCTTGCGGTGCATGCATGTGCAAGTAGGCTCGTTGCACAGCATACGCGAGATCTGGCCGTGTCATGGTGGGATACCGCAAAGCACCAACCATGTTCTAGTAGTATGTGCCATCTCAAAGCAGCTAGCCGTCGGAGGTCGAGGCCTTGGGTGATGTGTCAATTGTAGTGGAGGCCGGTGCACATGAGCTCATGCCGACCTGCTGTAAAAGGTCCTCTGCATATTGCCCTTGAGAAAGAAACATGCCAGAGGAAGATCGTTTAATGGTGATGCAAAGAAAGAAATGCAAAGGACCTAAGTCCTTCATAGAGAACTCATTGTGTAGATCAGAGATGATGCTCGATAATAGAATGATGGAGGAAGCCGTAAGTACTATGTCATCAATGTATAACAGAAGATATGCTATGTCATTACCCTACCATAGACTGAACAAGAAGGAGTCAGACTTGGTAGTGATGAACCCAAGAGAACGAATGAAAGTGGCAAAGCATGTATACCAAGCCCGTGGAGCTTATTTCAGCCCATACAAGGACTTGTTGAGGAGGCAGACATGATTAAGAAAAGATGGATCCACAAAGCCAATTGGCTGTTGACAATAGACGATTTCATGAAGAATACCATAGAGAAAGGCATTCTTAACATCTAATTGATGCATTGGCCAGTGGCGAGAGGTGGTGAGGCTAAGAACGTTGTGAATCATGGCTGGTTTGACAACCAAAGAAAATGTTTCATCAAAGTCGCCTCTAGCACATTGTGCAAAGCCACGCACAACCCATTGTACTTTGTAGTGATCAAGAGTGCCATCAGGAAGAAGTTTGTGGTAGAAGACCCACTTGCCGGTCATAGCATTGACATTGCAGGGCCGTGGCACAAGGACCCAGGTTGGATTGTCAAAAAGAGCACGATATTCTTCTTGCATGGTAGCAAACATGATGGATCCTTGAGGGCAAAGTGCACTGTTCTAGGAATAGGTGTGGGAACTGTGGTGGTGGTGAGCTGTGCATAGTGAGGGTTTGGTTTGACAATGCCATCATGAGCATGCATGATCATATGGTGGTGTGGCGTAGCAGCAGGTAGGGGTGGGGTGACAGAGGGTGGAGAGGGTGAACTTGGTGGGGTGACAGCCGGACTAGAGTGGCGGGAGGCAAGTCTGGCATGTGGTTTGTAGCTACGGGAATAGATGGTGAGCATGTGTGGGTTAACAAGGCTGCTGGAATGTCATCATCAGTAGAAAGAAAATCAAGAGACCGTGGAAGGAAGGAGGAGGAAGTTTGGTGTTGTTAAAAAGGAAAAGAATGGTCATCAAATGTGACATGGCAAGAGATGATGAACTGATGAGTGGAAAAGTCATACCATCGATATCCTTTGCGGTCTAGAGGATAGCCAAGAAATGTACATGCAACCGAGCGAGGGGGATTGTTTATGTTTGGTACTAGCACTAATGTTTGGGTAACATAAACAACCAAAAACAAGTAGATGAGAGTAATCTAGAGGTGTGCTATAGAGGCGCTCAAAAGGTGTTTGGTGATTCAAGAGTTTGCATGGGCGTCTGTTAATAAGATAGGTAGCGGTGGCGAGACTTTCTGCCCAAAAGGATGGTAGTATATGAGCATGGAAAAGAAGTGTGCGGACAACATCATTTGTAGAATGAATGGCTCGTTCGGATTTCCCATTTTGCATGGATGTGTATGGATAAGAAAGACGAAAGGACAAGAAAATGAAAGGCTATGCCATGTGAGGAATGAAAATCTCGCGTGGCCTTGTTGTAAAACTCTCTTCCATTGTCTGTTTGAATGGATTTAATGGGAAGATGGAGCTGTGTACGCACATAGGCATGACAGGAGATGATGGTGTTAAACACATCAGATTTCAGCTCTAATGAAAAATTCCACATGAAATGAGTGAAATCATCCACTATAATCAAATAGTATTGATAACCAGAATTGCTCAAAACAGGCGAAGTCCATACATTGCAGTGAATGAGTTCAAAAGGAATATGCGTAATAGAGGTAGAGCTAGAGAATGGAAGACGAAGATGTTTCCCTAGTTGGCAAGCGTGACAATGACTTGTAGATTTATTATGGCAAATAATAAGATAAATTGCGCACTAAAGCATCACGACCAGGGTGGCCAAGATGTTGATGCCAAAGCTCGATAGAGTGCACAGTGGCGGTAGATTTATTTGTGGAGAGTAGGTAGAGATTACCCGGGCTATCACAACACAAGATCTCCATTTTGGGTGCAAGTCCTTGATAGAAAATTGAGAGGGCCAATTCTATTGACATAGAGTTATCACAGGTTAGGGAACGAACAGAAATCGGATTTGTAATAAGTTGGGTGTGAATAAGACATTCAAAAGATGAAGGGGAGGGGTTGGTGTGTAGATGGATGTATGACCAGTACGAGTAATATGAAGACTAGATCCATTACCAAAGGTGATATGAGAGTTAGAATCAAAAGGAGAAAGGGAGGAGAGATTACCACCACTTGTAGACATGTGCGACGTTGCCCTGGTGTCCAAAAACCAGTCCCTGTTGGGCTGATTTGAGTGCATGGACGTATTGTTCAGCGCCATGTAGAGATGGCAATGGGTACCCGAAACCCGAGTACCCGATGGGTTTTACCCGATAAGGAGGCGGGTATGGAAAGATATCTTCACCCGCGGGTATGCTAATGGGCAAAAATCTCTACCCATCGGGTATGCGGCAAAGGTGCGGTGTATACTACCCGTACCGCATACCCGCTGGTAAAATATACCCACGGGTGTATATTAGATATAGCAACAGGTACATATACCTGTGGCCCGTATATATATATTCGAAACGAAGCCGATGGAAATACCCACACTCGTATATACCTGTGCCCCGTATATACCCTTATCAATTCGGGTATGGGTTACCCGTCGGGTATAAATACCCGCGCGTACGGTATGGGTAAGTTTCTATACCCGTGTGCGGTGCGGTATTGTGGCGGAGTGCGGTGCGGTATCGGTGCGGTATGGTTTGGCTATACCCGACGGGTATTTACCCGTTGCCATCTCTAGCGCCATGATGAGGCCAGCCTGGTCCCAGGTTAATGCAGAGGATTGCATTGGTTCCATGCCAACGACACCACCGATGCCATTGGAAACATTGTACGCTTACATGACCGAATGATACATCTACTGTTGTAGATGTGGTTGGCTAACGGGCGGACGGGAGGCAACTACACCGGGCGCTGATGCCATCGCACTCCACATACCACCTGGAGCGGCACCTTTGAGATGCATGGCTTTGCTCTTCCCACAGAATTCATTGGTCTAGGGATTGAACGAGTATTTGTTCTTACCCTGGCCCTTCTTATTGTCCGACTTGGATGATGACGAGCCGCTAGAGGGAGGGGGGGGGGCGCAAAGAGTGGTTACACTAGACTAGGGTGCACCAAGTGTAGGTGCATGCGACCAAAATGCACTAGTCAAAGCTAGGTGCTCGACGGTCCAGGATGCGTCGTGTTAAGGCTATGGAGAGAAGGACATGCTAGGCCATGGAGCATCTAGAAAGGGCATGACCACAGACCATAGGGCTGTGGTGGTCGTAATCTTGGATGTCTCGGCAAAGCGATTTTCTTCAAGCAGTAGGTAGGAACATGACTCATGAATGAGGGGAATAGGGCCCACGCTAGTAGGATGGAGGCCGCTATGGTTCCACTAGTTGAGGACCAGTGTGTCCTCTGCGATGGGCGTGTCGAGGACATGAAGCTAGTCGGAGAAATTCTTCAGCTGTGCGCAATAGTCAACGATGGACAAGTCGCCCTGGCATTGGCGGCGAAAGTTGGAGTCAATGTAGATAGAGCATGTTCATTTGTTGTCATTGAACATGCCATGATGTGCTACCAAATGAAGTGCATCGTGTCGTTGCTGATTTCTTTAACTATGTCCCTCTTATAGTGACAGTTGTGAGTGCATCTTGCAAGAGAAAAAATGCATTGATTGTAAAGCATCATCAATGATATCTTCTTGGACAAGTCGGAGAATAGTTTGATTTCATCTAGGACTGGGCTGCATCAGGAAGTTGGCCTAACTAGACTTAGAGATGCTCGATGGGGCTCACATTTCAAAACCTTACTTTGTATGTACCAAATGTGGAAGACAGTGTTGGATGTGCTAGAGTTTGTAAGTGAAGATGCTTGTTAAAACTCAATTCATGATGGGGTAGCATGTTTGCTAAAAAAGATGAAAACATTTGAATTTGTATTCATTATGTATTTCTTAATAAGCTTGTTGAGCATTACAAATGAGCTATCGCTTGCTTTGCAAAGGAAGCGCCAAGACATTGTTATATCGCTTGCAAGATATGAGAGGCAATGGGTGGGAGCCATTGTTTGACCAAGTTAAAAGTTTTTGTGAGGTACATGGGATACCAAATATGGATGGTGCCATTGTTGTTATGGGTAAATCTGTACTTCGGAAGCATACAATAACTCAACATCATTATTGCAAAGTTGACATTTTCAATGCTACTCTTGATGCAACTAGAAATAAGATGAATCATTGCTTCAATGAAGTTTTCTTGTAGTTATTGGTTTACATATCTTGTCTTGATCCAAAGGACCTATTTTCTAAGTTTGATGTTAATAAACTTGTAAGACTTACTGAGATTTATGTTGATGATTTTACAGTAGTAGAGTGATTCTTGTTAAGGAGTCAGCTTCAAACATTCGTTCTCAATATTAGGGGAAGCGATGGATTTCATGAATATTGTGATATTTTAAAACTTGTTCAAATGATGGTTGAAACTGAAAAAATAGAACTTTTCCATTGGTGTATCACCTCATCAAGTTGATATTGATCCTCCCTGTCGCAACAACATCTGTTGAGAGAATATTTTCAGCAATGCATATTATCAAAACAGATTTACGCAAGATAGCCGATGAGTGGCTTAATGATTTGATGGTGTGCTACACCGAGTGAGAGATATGTATAAACATTGATGATGATAAAGTCATAAGATGATTCTAAGGAATGAAATCTCGTAGAATAAATTTGACTGGCGATTTAAGATTGTGCGTTATTGGTATATTTTATTTTTCTTGAATATTCATGATCATTTACAATTAGTTATCATATCATTAATTTTACTATTTTTGATATGTAGATAACTGATCTCTACTTACTGAAAGTATATTCATATATTTTCAAAATACGCTCCTTATTATTGAGATACTTTCATTGCATTCCTTTCTTGGCCACTACCCCTGCCACTACATCCTCTATTTTTATCCTAACTTAGTCACTACTCGTAAGAGAAATGGCATTCCGCTGTGTATATACTATCTACTCCTGGGCCACTGGATGCATATTAGCCGTCCCACGCAAGAACAATGAACCGCAGATTTAACGGTGCCGTTGAATCTTAAGTGCTGACTTCGCATCTCCCATTAATTCAAGCGTACAAATCTAATGCTTCATACTCACTCGGTAGGGGAGAGGTGGGTACTTGAGTGCTACTCGTAAGAGAAATAATGTACAACACAATTACTGTTGACATGTTGAGTATGTACAGTAATTAAGCACTACGGGCCAGCTAACGAGTATCGAGCCAGTCCAACACTTTTCCATGCACGCATGTGGTGCCAGCTAGCCAGATAGCTAATGGCAATACCAGATATCACGTCCATGTTCTTCGATCGGTTTTCCTGGCAGAATGAGATCAACGGAGGGAGAAGAACGGAAGCGAGAGAAAGGCAAGCGCGTAGAGTACATGCATGGCGGTGGCATGACCGGCCAGAATGGCATAGAAAGAGAACCCTACATTCCCTGCAGGCACTGCGCCGTACGTGCTCTCAGCATCAAGCAGCGAGGGATCGAGCTAGCTAGGTGGAGGTTGGTGCATCAATTCGGGCATCTCGGGCACAGATACATCTTGATGATGCCGACGCACCCATCGATCGGATCGATCTCCATCCCACTATCCATCCGCCCCCGCAAAACTGGTGGCGCGGAGGCGCTCTGAAGGGCGCGGGCCGGGATTCTCGCGACGGCGACGGGATGGGGACGGCGGGACAGTTGCAGAGCTAGAACTAAATGATTTGCATTTATCATATATATATATATATATATATATATATATATATATATATGTATAAATAAAATATAACAATATATAATCTCTAATCAATATTATGCTAAATAATCATATGTTCGACAGAAACTTCGGCTTCTCGCTTGCCATTTGGAACATATTAGTTTCTTAATTTCGACTTTTATGGCCTTTTAGTTTGTTCTTTTTCATCTTATTCCGTTGTATGGTCTGTAAAGATATAGCAGTGTTTTATTTATTTATTTATTATTATTATTTTTAATCGAATGATATAGAAAAAAACTAGCAGCCGATACAATGTAATTTTAGCTAAAAGTAAGAAGTCGGTAGTCGGTTGGAGTGCCCTCTTTAGCATCAATATTTCAACGTAACCGATGACAGTGTATGATGATAAGAAAGTAGTAATCGAAATACTTACAAAAATAAAGAAATCTAATAATAATATTGGTTAGTTGCAGTAAACTAAAGGAACTAAGCGCGAAATCACAGACAAAAGTTGATCTGTATTAGTAAAATACATCATCTGACCTCAATAACCTTTTAAAAGATAACAAAATTACTTAAAGCTTTCAAGTAAAAAAACAGTAGAACGATCAAATGCAAGTTAATATATTATCTTTTTAGTATTTACGTTTTTTTAAGCTCATAAAGTGATAAACCATAGCATTATTGGTAATTTTCATCAATTCTTGTTTCTCCATATAGTAAATAAGTATATCATTCATGAAATCATCACCAATCAATTGAAAAAGTCAATTAGATATTTGTATATTCAACAATTCAAAAACAATATAATAGAAAATACGTTCAGTGGTTTACTTACTTGACATTGTGGTCAAATACTATAATTTTGCAAAATTATAGTATTCCAAAAATACTATAAGTTTTAACTCTACAATTCAACGTAAATTAATCAACAATTATCATATTTAAACTCTAACTCATAAATTTAGCCTTTGTTCTTGAAACAAATTAGAAGAATTAAGAAAAATTTAGAGCAAAGTGCATGCTGCATTTGGTAGACTTAAGCTTTCTTCGGCCGATGAGGGCGTAAGGCAATAGGGACCAGACGGCGTCGCAGTGAGATGGTAGGCGAGAACGGCTGATGGCGCCGATTTATCTCATTCTCCGATGACCGGTCGTTACCTGGCTGGGTGTGGTTGTGCAGTAGGCATGGTGCATTTCTTCTTGCTGACCATGCGAGATGAACAGCGTCGAGAGCTGCTGCGAGGTGACACGCTTCTGGATCGATCAAGTTGACACAATGTTCTATTGTGGTCCTCCTCTTAGGTTGACTTGGCCTGTTGCAGTTGCCTTATGGACAGAGGGAAGTGGAGATTCCTTGTAGACTACTGCTAGCTACTAGGAATTTTAAGGGCCCGTTCTTTTCAGCTTTTAAAAGTTGTTTTTCGGCTTTTCTACAGTAACTAGCTATTAAACGGAGTATTTTTTTCAAGATAGGGTCTACTAGTTAATTATAGTACATACTTTACTGACTTCATTTATATCAGCAAAAATCGCACGTGAGTTTCTATTACTCTGTAATTTCTCGTACAAACAGCCTAAAAGTCAAAAGCCGCAGCCAAATGTCATAAGTCGCAGCAAAAAAGAGCAAGCCCTTAGGATATTTGTGCTTCTTTCATTGGGCTTTAAAGAAAGAATTAGATGCACTGAGTTTGAGCTGGAGAATTCACATTGGGCTACAGGTGCTGAACTCTGCTGAAAGCTTTTTGAACCCGATCTCGTGTGACATCGGATGAGCTACTTGGTTGCGCACCTGAAGGCGGAGGCATTAAGCGGGGACAGCGTGCATGAACAGGGACCGGTTTAGGAGTTCAGGAGGGGGGTAGGACTTTGGAGGTTGGGAGCACCCAGTGGGCGGGCGGGCGGGGTGAGTTGAACTGACCGAGCGAGAGCGCGACCACCATAATTGGGGTCTGACCTGCAGCCGGCCGGGTGCATAGGGTGGTCCTCGCGGGCGAAAGGGATGTGCCTTCGCAGCGACGCGCCCGGCCCATGTCCCGTAGCTCTCCCCCGCGCGCGACCGGGCAGGCACACGGCAGAGGCAGAGCGCGGGGCGATGGATCGGCGGAGGCCGGAGGAGCAAGCGGCCATACCCGATTAAATGGGGGTGGGGGGGGAGGCGGAGCGGTCGATCTCTGCACACTTCCCCCCCAGCTCAGCTGCGAGACGCGCGTATCGAACGGGATAAGATCTGCTCCGGGATCCTGCCAAACGGAAATTATGGGGTTAAAACGACGTGAGCGGTTGTTTCGCTGGAGATCGATGTCTGCTGCTCCGCGCGCCCTCTCCAGATGCGGCCACCTGTGCGAATTGCCAAACTAATCCACTCTCCTGTGGTCCTGGCTAGGCTGTTCGGCTGAAAATAAATAGTAATAAGTTTTTTAAAAAAAGATAAACGGTGAAAAAAAAAGGAGATAGATATAATAATATTTAGAAGGAAGGGACAAACGGTAAAAAAAAAAATAAGAAAGAGATATCACTACTGTTATAAAAGAACGAGTTAGTGGTCGTATGTTCTCTCTCTTCCAACCGTCCCATTCCTTCAACTTCTCATCACTCTCCACTTTTCAGCTGATGAGAGCAGTCTTCTTCTACACTTAGTGAATTTCGTTGTAACGCACGAGAAAGTGACTAGTATGTATGAAATGGGAGTGAGATGGATGAGGTGCATAATACGCCCGTGAGATCTTATCTTCGGAGCAAGACGAGAGGGGTGGAGAAACCGTTTCGAGAAGGCAGGTGTTCATATTATGAACTTCTGATTTCTCTAAATAGAAGGCAGAAGTAAAAGTCAATACGAACATCCCTAAATATGCCTCAGTGAATTATGAAAGACACGGTTCCAATATGGCAGCAGGAATTGTAGTAGTTTGTATGCAAAGTTCTTGTAAGAGATTTCAACTAGATTTGGAGAAAGTAATAAGCAGCCTCGTATGTTCTTGCTTGCCAAAGTAGGAACTGTATAGTTTCCTATAAATTCTTGCATGTCGAGTATGTGTATAAGTAGGTTTTGAGAGAAGTGAAACAGCCTCGCGAGCGGTGGTAACGATCAATGTCTCAATCAACCTATGTGAACTTCCAAACAAACCCACATGCATGGTGGGTGCTTGGGGTGTACTACTACCGAGTAACGATCTTAGAATCAACGAGCTTAAATGGTGGAGATTTGCACGCCTGGTACAATGGACCACCAAAAAGCACCTCCTTTTTTCTACTCGGATCGTTTCATTCGGTTGTAGAAACAGGCTCAATGATTGTACTTGTGTTAGGCCAAACCTTCCCCGGAAGAGTGAGAAAACAGTTCCTGCAAGTAGGTGATCGATGGCGAGTGCCAGAAGAAGTATACACTTGTATACTTGTTTTCCATCCATGCATGTTGCATCCTCGGATGGACGCAGAATCAAGTGGTTTCCAGAAACATTTGAAATTGCGAATAACAAATTCGGGAGGCAATCTCCAGATCGGTCACCGCGAAGATCTTCCTTCTCCAATCTTTTCTTCCCCACAAACAATTCCATGTTGCAAGATTTTGGGGGCAGAAATGACAAGCTCCTGTAACAAACCTTGGCCTGAAACGAACAAGAAGAGCCTCCTAATTTACACACGCCAATCTCACCAACCAACTACTCCCTCTCCAATGGGCGATTAGGTTAGTGCCGCACGAGGTTGTCGCAGTTTGGTAACGCAAGACATATGGAGGAGGAATTAGGAGGGCAAATTATGTAGTACATCGTATGTGTGGCCGATTAATACTATATTTGATTCGAGTACTGTTTAGCCTTAGGTGAGCTAATGATGTCCATGTCCACATTGTTCATTGCACACAGACATACCCCCCCCCCCTCTCTCTCTCTCTCCCCGCCCTGTACTGTTTATCGCAATTGACAGAGCACTACCAAGATGCGAGGACCTGTGCATTAAATATATACATTTCGCAAATTGTCGTGAATTGATCGATCGGTCGAGGTAAAGCAAGCCCAGTATGCGTGGCCTGTTCCGGTACAATTCCTTCAAGATATGTCGTCAAGATCGGTGTGAACTAGCTAGCTTACTGACCACTCCAATCATCGATCGATCGAGTCCAGTACTATGTACGAACGTGCCGTCCTTGTCGAGACGTCGTTGGTTGCACCGATCGATCGATCCGCGTGTACGTTGCACAGCTCTGTTGTGTTGCGATCGGCCGTGTCCCGGTTGGCTGGGGCGAACTGATTGAGAGCTTGACCAACCGTGCGTGTTTATGAGCGTTCGTGTCAGGAACCGATCGACTGACGAGGAGGCGGCGATGAACCTGGGCGCGATCGCACGAAGCTAGCTGCAGAGCTGCACCTGCAATCACTGGGTATTAAAAACGGGGGATCGGAGTTGTTCGGGAAATGGCATTTAATGGTGGATAATATAAATTGCGGTTTTTTGTGCCATGTTATTACCGTCATGTATACTCGTGTGGGTTTCAAGCTCTTTCCTTTCTGGCTTAAAATCTAGCTCTGGCTAAGCTAATAATATTTCTAGAGGTGAGAAGAATTCGCAAGATCATTTACCTTCGGAATAATTTTATTTTTAAAATCGAATTTGGTGTAATTCCATTTCGACTTAACAACCAATTACGAGCAAATAGCTAGCTGCTACCACTACATATATATATATATATATATATATATATATATATATATATATATATATATATATATATATATATATATATATATATATATATATATATATATATATATATATATATATATATATATATATATATAGGACGAGTGTTTCATGCACCATGGTGCCTAGGCACCAATATCAATACCCGTTGATTTGCTTGAGATTCGTAACGTTTGATGTGGGTATCTTCATATACCCATAAAAAGTATATTTGAGATATCAAACTCAAAAAATTTAAATTCAACTTCAGTTTAATTAGTTTGAACTATTTTTATGGTATATACTCACTGTAGTTGCATTGAACTCAAAAGTAGTTCAAACTAGTTTGAACTGAGTTCAAAACTAACTTACCATAAATATATCAAGGGTATAAAACATTTTCATACCCAAACTCAAAAAAATTATCAATCATACACGTGTATCGGATGTTGGTGCCTAGGCACCATGGTGCATTACGTAATTTTCCTATATATATATATGTGTGTGTGTGTGTGTGTGGGGGGGGGTGCAGTGACTGGCAGAAGGCAACTAGATGCGAACTTTCACTACTACAGAAAGGCTAATAATAGACGGCAAATCACAGACGGTTTTGTGAAACCGCCTGTAATGTAAACTATTACAGACGGTTTTAATTTGAAGGCCGTCTGTCGTATTTGTGGCGGGAAAAAGGAGTATCACAGACGGTTCTTACGTCTGAACCGTCTGTGATACTAGAATATCATAGACGGTTTTTATTAAAAACCGTCTGTGATAATCTGGGATTATCACAGCCGATTTTTTATTAAAAACCGTCTGTGTTGTGTCGACTATCACAGCCGGTTGTTGTTAAGAACCGTCTGGGAATGTTCACGACGGTTTTTACAAGAACCATTGTGATGTCCCTTTCTCTGTCATATTCTAGATCAGAGGTTAATATATAAGTACACATTGCTTCTAATAACTTAACTACAGAACTACTGAGACAAGAGATCACAAATTAAAGGCAAATTTATTAATTTCAATTAGAGGCAAATTTATTACAAAAGTCGCACAGGTACAGAGTTTCCCAGATTGTATTCTTTTGGGCTTCGTAGCTTCTTCTTCAACTTGGGGACTTGGAGGATCACCGCTAAATTCTCGAACGCCGTTAAGATTGCCCTTGTCCTTATCACTTCCTCGTGCCTGGGCAAATGATCAGCAGATCCATAATGTCGTGAGAGATAGCATGAAAAGATTCCTCGAATCTGCCGTTTCGCTTGATCGGCAAGGCTATCCATCCGTCTCGCAATGCGTGTAGAGCTTCTTCCGCATTGCGCACATTGTGGAGAAGAACCGGGGTGAGGCCGTTCCCTTTCTTGAGCGGCAGCGAGACGCCTCCGTCGACGGCGGAGGATCAGTCAAGCCGACGGATGCAAGAAAGTCGGGAAGGAGAGCGGGCGGTGCGGAGAAGCCGCTCGGATGCAAATTGCTGGCCGCTGTAAGGTTCCGCCGAACAATTCGTGATGAACAGATGAGAGGAAGGAGATGATCACAAGAACAGTAGTAGAAGCCATGTTGTATTGTATATTGTAATATTGTACGTACGTAGAAGAGATCTGGATTAGGAGCGCATATTTAACCTTTAGCACAAACGGTTCGTATACCCAAACATTAATGATATAGACGCTTCGTATAACGATCGAGACGTTAATTAGACGATCGAAACACGGCGTTCGCATCGAAACACGCGCGGCGCTTCGTATGAAGCTTATGATGACGGTTTTTCATTAAAAACCGTCAGTGATAATATTTATCACGAGACGGTTTTAGAAAAAACGCTGTGATAATCATTATCACGACGGTTTTAATTAAAACCGTCTGTGATAACTAGGGCATTTATTGCGCCGCTCGGACCTCATCTGTCTTCATTTCGATCCAGATCTGCTGCGCACTTTTTCACTCGGGAGGAAGCTAGGCGATTTGTGCCGCTTAATTTGGTGGGAAGAGGTAGAGATTGAGCTTTGAATTAAGATTCAGACTTTCCGGTTCTGTAGAGATATGGTTAGTAATGAAAATTATTTTTCTTTAATTGCATTACAATTTAGTTCTAAGTAATCCATGAGTGGTTATTGAAGATGGTTATTTTGCAAAATTGTTGGTTATATAATAGATGTTGTGTTTGTAATATGAATTGAGTGGCAAATTAAGTCTCAATATAATAAATGTGGCAGTATATATGTAGTTATATATAATTAGTTAATCTAGATTTTAATACTAAGTTGTTACATATGTACGTAACGTAGGACCAAGTGGATGTATGCCGCGAGCCGTGTGAGTGAAGAGTACATTAATGGCGTTCGCTTTTATAAGAGCCGAGGAGGATATGTTGAATAAGGGTGGAATATATGTGCTGTCCATGCACCGATCGCGAGAATTTGAAGATGTTTAAGAACCGAGGCAAATTGAAGCGCACTTGATTCGGAGGGTTTCAAAAAGGATTATACGTGTTGGACCGGTCATGGCGAAGTGAATGATCATATGCCGCGGATGACATCGCCGGTGAAGTGAATGATATGCCCCGGATGACATCGCTGTGAAGTGAACGACATGCCGCCGGTGATGTCGATTGTGGCTCGGATTCGGATAGGTTGCACGATGATAACTGGATCGGATGCTTCGCGATGTAGAAGAGAACTATGATGAGAGAGTATGTTAAATTCGTGGCTTGATGGAGGACTCGAGAAACCTTTGTACACGGCTGCAAGTACACGAGGTTGTCGGCGTGCTTGAACCGAACATCCGTGATAAAACAAAGGACGGTGTCAACGCACGGCTTGACTTGGCGACATGGACATCGGCCGGAGTTAGCACCGACAAGCACCGATAATGGACGAACGTACCTTCCCCGCGTGTTACACTCTGTCCAAGGTGAGAAAACAGAATCGTGCGGTGCTTGCATGGTGTCAAAGTTCCGTCTGTTACTCCGCAACGTGAAGAAACTTGTTTCGATGCAAGATTTGAAGTTAAATGGCATGAAGTCTCATGATTGTCATGTGCGATGACACGATGCTCCCTATTGCAATTAGAAATATTTTGCCGATCAAAGTCCGAGAGACAATCATGAGGCTATGTTATTTCTTTAACACAATTGCTCGAAAGGTCATCGATCCCGAAGGACTAGATGCTCTGCAGACGAGGTGGTGATGACTCTATGTCACCTTGAAATGTATTTCCTCCTTCGTTTTCGATATCATGGTCCATCTCATTGTTCACGTTGTGTGGGAGATAAAAATGTGCGGGCCCGTATTCCTCGTAGCATGTACCCATTTGAGAGGTTCATGGAATTCTCAAGTCCTACGTGCGGAATCGTTCTCGGCGGAGGGCAGCATCGTCGAAGGTTATGCAAGCGAAGAGATCATTGAGTTTTGTGTCGATTATATAGCTCGATTCAACCGATAGGTGTCCCCAATCTCGTCATGAGGGGAGGTCAAGGGTCTCGGAACTATCGGAAGGAAAGCAATCACTCCGATATGGACACGTATACTCAAGCCCATTTCACGGTGTTGCAACACATGACCAAGTGGCGCTTATGTGGACCAAAGACAAGGATGTGCTTGCAACAGAATCCGAGCGGCCGATGTTTGGATCATGAGGCAACACAACCGTCGGTTCAACCAATGGTTGAAGGAGCAAATCGCTAGGAGCTCGCCGAGTGAGACGACATGGTTGGCAAAAGGGCCGACATTTACAGTTGTGACATGGCAAGGATATGACATCAATGGTACACATTCTATACGCATCTCGGGATGTCAAGAGCACTAACGAACAGCGGTGTCCGCATAGATGCATTCAAGATCCGATGGGTCAAGAAACTCGTACTATGGCTTCATAGAAGAGATTTGGGAGCTCGACTATGTGGTTTTCAAGATCCCCTTATTTCGCTGCCGTTGGGTGCATCTCCCACAGGTGAAGGTTGACAAGTACGGTGTCACGACCGTGGACCTCCAACGTGTCGGGTACAAAGACGAACCATTCGTACTCGCCAATCAAGTTGTTCAAGTTTTCTATGTAACCGACCCGGCAAATAAGAAACGCCATGTAGTCTGACCGCTATGGGAGAGCATTGGATTGGGCTGAGTGGTCTGACCACTGGTAGCAGCCAGTCTAATAGGATGGTTGGACTGCGAGCCTGGAGGCGGTCTGACCACACCCCTGCTCCTAGAACAGAAAAGTAGCCTAAACCAAAAACAAAAAGGGTGCAATCTCCAAAATACATTTTCAAATAATATGAGACTTTGCACACACTTTGTTGAGCATCTCAAGAATCTAATCCATCTAAGGATTACATGGATCTTGACTAAAGTTTTAACATTTTCTCAAGATAAGTAAGGCTGCACCAAAAATGGCAAAACTAAAGAACTTAAGAAATGACTTGCTCGGGGGTTAAAGATGACTCTAAATGAGTTACCACATGTTACATCAAGTAAGAGCATATAAATATTTGGGGGCAAAACCCTAAGAATAAGATATCATTAGAAGAGCTCCAAATTGAACCAAACCAAATAACCTTCATGAACTTGCTATAACTGGTCCCTAGATAGATGAAATATGATCCTCATGAGGTATGTCCATTACTTACATATCCTTGGAACCCAACAAGATCAAGAGATAAATAGAGAGGGCAAAACATCAAACAAAACAAGTGCAAAATCAATAAGATCAAGAATATATCATGTAGGGTGAACAAGATTGATCTATTGTAATTTGTAGATGTAAATTTTACAGCCACTCCATCCTAGAGGATAGCTAGATCTCTTTCTCCCAAGAGTAGTCACCCAAAGCCTCCTCTATAAGGAAGCTTCTCTCTCAAATCCTAAAGAATGGATGGCTTGGTTAGTTAGCCACACACCTTCAACCCCCTCCCACTCATATAGATGGAGCAATCAGCCACATTTAACCCTAATAGATACTATCTATTAGCATAACTAGGAAAACCCATTAACCCCACACAAAATAAATTTTACACACACATGATTTATGAATGCTTCTCAAAGCATATAAACTCAAACTCGCTAAAAAGCAAATTTCCGTCCACTTGGCCTCCTCAGCGCCTCTTTGGCCTAAACCGTTCTCCCAATGCCATCCAAGTGTCATGGTTTTTGTCTCATCGCTATTTTTGGTATTTTAGCTTCCCCGCCAAAACACCATCACTTTGACTGTGGACCTCACCTCTTCCCCAAGCCTAGTTCATGATCATCTCCTATTTTGCAAGCAATCCACATACTTACAATGTATTGGATCACCAATGGATCATGCATCGGCAAATCACTCCATGTCGGTTCCCCCTAACCACACATCACTTGTACCAACTGCACCATTTGATGAACCATTGCTCAAACCTTCTCTTGCCTTCCTGTGCCTTGCTTGAACCCAACCATCCCACCTGACTTTCTTGACCACATATCGGCTCATTCCCGAGTCTAATCCTGGTCCACGCCGTCGACCATGATTGCCTCCAAGTTTCCTTGCACATCAAAGATCACAAAATCATTTTCATGTACAAGTTCCTCACAACTTAACTAACGTTAGTTCAAGCATGCTTCATATAGTATGTATGCAATGACCTAAGACACTAAAACTCAATCCATGACCAGCTCTTACAAATATCCAAAACCCCTCGGATATTTTCATACATGGCCGGTCGGACCGCTTCGATCAAATCCCGGTAATAAGGGAATTGATCAAACTGTAGCACCCATGCCAATCTGACTGTTCAGCCATACCCAGTCAGACCGCTCCTATTTTTCTTGCGCACACAAACGAGCACCTCTCTGGAATAAACTAGCCGCCAACTAAAAACGCCCGCACTACATCGGTGGTCTGATGGCCCCCAAAATCTAGTCACACCGGACTTGCATTCACACTACCAACTCCAGTCGGTCAGACCGCCTAGCCTGATGGCAAAATTAAAAACTTGTAAACTTTTGCAAATTTAAATTTTAACTCAGGACGATTGCCAATTGTTCATCACATAAAAACCATAGATATTTTCAAAATGGTTCTACAGCATATTCCACAATATTGTATCTATTCTTAGCAACTAGCAGCCCGTCTGCCTATCGATCGTGCAATGAATCAACTAAGGTACAAAAATATTTGTTTGTCAAAAGAGAAGTCCCCATTTTTTTTAAAAAAACACTGTATCATTGTTAGTAGTTTTTAAGGGCTAATTTGCGGTTGATATGTTGTTTGTTGCAATGTGATATGCCGTGGATTTTATTTACTTACGGGAATAGTAACCAATTGGAATAAGAGTTTGATGATAACCAAAAAATGCTTCCAAGTAGTTTATACGCAAGAATAAAAAAATGTAGGTGCTTAACGTACCCCATAACTCAACTATCAATGAACAATTAACAAATATTATGCTTCAATCATTATCGTAAAATGCTTTAATAAACATTGTCACGAGACAAAGAAATCGATCTAGTAGTAGACTAGTAGGATGTACCAACCATGCCAATGTGGGATATGACGAATTAATCTGACTGGCAAATGGAGTCCGTCCATTCATATTCAAACAAACTTATACTGGATCCAATGGTTCTTCTAAATCAACAGAGTTTGACCTAAATGGTGGTGTGATGGTTAGGTGGTGTCCTGCAGGTGGTCTGAATTTATGCAGAAAAAGAGCTTCTAGTAAACTCTATTCGTCCATTTTTGATGTATTTTATTTTGTACATAGATACATAGATCAATGAGATATTAAAATTATAGACTATCTCTAATTATTATCTCTGACTACTATATCAATGTATGTATATAGGAAATACAAAGTAAAACTAAATATTTATTAGGAAGTATAGAGAGAACAATGCACTTATTTTGTATTATAATACGAAATACGTTATATATTTATGTACAAAATCTGGACAGAGGGGCCATAATTTTCTACAATTAGGCAGCGCAAGCGCCAAGCAGCTAACCCCAATAGCTTTCCCACAAACACGAGCTTATACACACATAACTTGAAAACCATTTTTGGTTTGAGCATTATATCTACACAAAAAATTCTCAAAAAAATTGAAGGTAGATATTAATTTAGAAAACATCCATTTAATGTCAAGTTCAAATTCAACTTGTAGGTGAAATAGAAAACCCTCACAAACTATAAGTTAAAAGAAAATGGAAAGAGAAAAGGACAAATGTCTCTTAGCAAATTTATCTTTTTCGTCTCTCCTAACTCATATTGATTTCAGATATGAAAACTTAAAGGGTGATGCAATACTCTATAGAGTATCTCCAATCGTTTTGGGAATTTTTCATGTTAATATCATACTCAAACAAAAACAGTTTCCAAGTGGGTTTTCCTTGCCAAAACAAGTTTATACGTTTTCACCAAAATGAAGGTTTTCATTATTTCATTAATTAGATATGTCCCTTATAGTGCAGGTAGGTTTTTTATATGGATGTATCCAATGCAAACTAATCACGCACACATTTTTACATGTATAATTGGATGAGCGATGAATGAATTTATATACTAGAAATTGAAGATCACATAATGGATAACTTTTTGAATGATCCCCTCACGTTTTTGAAAATTATTTATGATGGCTCTCGGCTTCCTAAGTCCTCCCAAATTTAATACTTGATCTCATCGATTTTTTTTTTACATACGAACTAATCACTCCATTTTTTTACCTGATGTCCTAGAACATGTGTCATCAAACTTTCTAAAGTATAACCAATAATAGACTTAAAACTATCTAGATTGACCATATGATAATTATTTCTATAATATTATAATTTTATTAGTACATCTTAATCTAAAGTTATGAAGAGTAACAACCAAAGTAGTATCTTGGAGGCCGTGAGAAGTAAAAAAAAGTAAAAAAAAGGAGGGAGTAGCATAATTACACCTAGACATGACTATATATGTCCTCTTTATATAGTCAAGTTGAGATGTATCCTTTTGAGAAAATGTAAAATTCACATAAAAGTGAATAATTTATTAGAAATTAGTGTATCATGATGTGTTAGACAAAATACGCTACATGAGTTTCACATATATGCTTGCTCGGCTCTCACCCCGACCAACCCTAATAAATCACAGTGATAAAGAGAGAAGCAACTTTATCTTGCTGGATATTTGTCATCTGATGGGCTCAGTTTCAAGATGAGAATTTTTATGGTACCTTCTACTAAGTAAAAAGAAGTGGTAGTAGAAATTAAATTTGGTTATCGATTTCTTAAAGGCACTATAGACCTTTTTATAAGGAAACTGACAACTTTCATTAGAACATAGTCTTAACCTGTCCTCGTACACGTGCCACTGCCTTGTACGCTGGTCATATGCGTGCCACCGATGCCGCCTCATTTCATATGTACTAGCCTCATAGGCACGGCGTCACGTCGCGCCAGCCTCCGTATGTACCGAAGTAAAAGAGGCGATAATTCGTGAGGGTTTTTTTTAAAAAAACCGAGGGGTGTATGTGTATTTTCAGAAAAGTTAAAGGTCTTTTTCGTAAAAAACCGAGGGCAAATGTGTATTTTCGAAAAATTCAAAGGTCTTTTTTGTAAAAAAAGGAGGACCTGTACGTAAGTAAACGAGGACCCGTACGTAATTTAGAAAACCGCGGGGGGCTATCCTGCAAAGTGGAGAGGCTAAAAAACTGGCAGGGACCTTTTCGCGAGAAAAGGACCTTTACGTAATTTCTGAAAAATATAGGGACTTTTTCGCAAAACTGCTCCCCCGACCGTACACGAATTTCAGCCGCCACGCGCCGGCCGAGGGAGCGCTGGGGGCGACGTGGACGCGCTCTCCGGGCCGGGAACCCGCGGGGCGTAATATGGGGAGGATGCCGCCGCCTCGCCTCATATGCCGCATGTCCGGCTCGCCCTACAGCTACCAGTACCTGTCCTTTTCAATTTGACATCTCTCGAGATTTTACTGCTTATAATATACTATCTAGGTAGTATAACTAAATCCTAACTAATCTACACTATTGGGTAAAAAGAATGAATGACTCCTATTGAATTAGGTGCACCGTAATTCAAGGTACGTAGTTGGTGCCATGTGGATTTTTTTCATTAATTATTTTTTGTAGTCCTTAATTTAACATGGATTGTTTGCTGAAAATCGGAAACTACTAAATGCTACCAAAACAAATTCTGTTATTCATTAATTTCTGTGCAAGTCGATCTGCCATTTGGATATGAGATTTCCACCATGTAGTCAAAATTAATCACATCAAAGCTAGGACTTGAACCGGACACAAGCATGCACAGTGCCAAAGGACTTTCTTTTTTACTTCATGTGCACCATATCGGATAGTAGTATTAAAAGAGGAGCATGGGCTTATAAAATATGAGATGGCTTGATCAGAGCTTACGAATTATAAAAGAAGAGAGGTACAACTAGAAATAACCGGCCAGAAGCCAAGTGTTTGGAGAGGTAGCTCATGACTTTTCTTGAACTCAAATCGAAGTTGCCATTTGGTTTGAAACTTAACTAGGGATTTGACCTTTAATTCCTATACGGTCGACACACAAATGTCAAATAAAGTTCATAGCATGCGTAAGTAGATGCTGTTGCCGACATGGATGGTTGTTTTCGGGAACTTATTGTCCTGTCGATAGATGTACGTAACTCTGGAAAGGAACATATATGTATCGAGCACATGCAGCTTTCAGTTATGCACATCATTTTTCTTGCATAGATAACATGGTTACATATTTACATACAAGTATATCTTTTTTTAGATATTGCATGCATGTATTACTTTAACTGAAATAAACCAAATCTTAAACCATGTTGTGTGCGTGTCTTGTCCATATTATTTGAATTTTGTAATTGCAACACTATAACCTTGATTATTATTATTATTATTTCGAGGAAAGATTTTTTTTCTAAACTTGCAGATATCGGCTAGTCTTTGTTCTTGTATATCACTTCAGTAGGATGAGCAAGGCGTTACACCTAATGCCATTTTCTTCTAACCTAAATCCTAATGACCGTAGCTGTGTATGCTCGCAAGAAAATTACGTAATGGCATGCATGCCGCACTCCCGCTCCAGAGCAGTAGCCCAACCGATCGATCATCCATAGTGGGGGGAGAGGGGATGATCGATCTTCTTTCCTTGCTTTATTCGGACTCAACAATAAACAAAAGAAACAAAAGAGTTGTATCCCGTTTACCGACTTATGTTTCTTACACATACATAGGAAATAGGCCATAATTATTGTGGGCCACGTCATGAACGTGCAAGATTTTCTTTTTTTTTTAATCTTGACTAATAAGATAATTTATAAAAATCTATCTTTTTTTTCCTGATGTTAGAATTACTGTGGGAATTTTTAACCCTCTAGACCAAGGGGATGCCATACAATAATATCACTAGTTGTATGTAGATATATAGATTAACATGCACGTATTTTCACTTTCTGATTTAGGTGTGCAGAAGTCTTTTGTAGGATCAAGAACAGCGATTAAAAGGGATGAATAGGAGCCAACACAATTAAGTAATTTTACAAATCTTTTTCTCAAAAGAGAAGATCACGGTTCTCGCACTCCGATAGCTATAAAGAGCTATGAAGAACAAAGCCTAACTACTCACAAAAAAAAACCTTTAAGAAAAAAAGCGAGCCAAATAGATCAGGACATGTCTGAGTGGTCAGACCAAAGTGCAAAGAGCAGTCTAACAAGCTTTGGGCGGTCCAACTGGTCTCAAGGGCGGTTGGACCAATTCCTCAGGTCAAAGTTGAAAATCACTATGATTTCGAACACGAAAATCCATATAACTTTTGATCCATTGGTCCAAATGTCCAATCACTTGAAACTTTGCACGCACCTTCCCTAATATGTTAGGAACTTATTTCAATCAAAGATCAAGAAGATCATTGCTAAAGTTCTGATCCTTTTTCATTTGAAGGAATGTTGCACTGAGACGGGGCAAAACACAATAACTTGAACCAATACTTGATCGTGGGTAATTGATGATCAAGAAGACCATAGATCTACTCCCGTATATCCAAAAGCTCTTAACCCAAATAACCTAAAAAATCACCCTTTCTTGAGCCAAACCAGGCAGTTACAAGGACTTGCTATGGAAAGTATCTAAATGGATGGGACTAGTCTTTAAGAGATATTTTTATCACTTACACATCCTTAGCATAAAGTAAGATCAAAAGGAGAGAAGCAAATACAAAAAAACCAAGCTAAATCAAGATTTTAACAGTTAAGCAAAAAGAAAAAAAAGACTTGGACGAATTTTGATATTTATTGATACTTGGAGATAAATATTTACAGCCACTCCCAACCCACTCATAAAGCCTAAGGATGGCAAAAAAACTCACAACAAAGAGCTGCAACCCATCTCCCCAAAGGTTCTCTCTAAGAACCATAAACTCCTCAAGTCAGCTAGGCACAACTTGTCCAAAACATCTACTAAAGCAAACAACTCTCCCTCCTTATATAGGGAGGCTCACAAGAAACCCAAACCAGCCTTCTAGTTGAGTTTCATTCACTTACATGGGCTAACCCGTTAAGTCAACACCATACCGGATTTTACACACATATGCATGCTTCTCAAAGCGTATACAACTATTAACCTGATAGTGAAGCAACACTTGATCCACTTAATATTTTCAGCATATTATTGACCTAAATCACATCTCCTGCACCTCTTTGCGCCGTGGTTTGACCAAGTCTCAACTTTTCAGTTTGGGGTAAAAAGACCGTTTTGCCCTAAACCACCTTCCACGAAACTTCATGCTCCCTTTGCCTTAAAGTAGCCCCGTGCTTCATCATTAACTCAATGTGACACCGATGACTTGTTGCCAATCCTCTCATACATCCAGATCCTACTAAAACATTATCGCCTGTAAACTGGCCCAAGTCACTTAGTACACCATATACCTCTCCATCCACCATGACGCACTGGCTTCCCTGACCATTCTTGACCTTAGCTCCTCTCTGAACCTAGTCCTAGTCCACCTTACCATTACTCATTATATCCACCACTAGTAGATCCCGCTCCAATTCCTTATCTTCCTGGCTTGTAGCCACACCGCTAGCCTCAACCATCTTCCCGCGGCACCTTGATTATTTTAGACCTCAGGTCCCGTAACCTAGTCTCGATTTCTTGACCCCTCTGGACCTAAGCTCTCCTAGCTTAGTCCTAGTTATGTTCATTTCACTATGACCTAGCTCCGAAATCCTACAACCAATAACAATAAATAAACTCCCACGTAGCACTGCATAACACAAAATCATCAATTGACACATTTGATGAGCCAAAAATTATTACCTTCACCTCAAGACATCTCCACATGCTTCAACATATAGTCTGTAGTACCCAATAACTAGCTGTCACGTCTTCACGCATTCGGACTCCCTCGAACTGTTTCTATGTGTGTCGGCCTTATCACTCGACGTACTATGTGCGCCATCTTGTTTCTTCACGATCTTTATTTTCTATATGCTTCCCGCTTGAGCCACGTAGTTTCACCTGGACTTATATGACCGCTCAGACCTCAACTCCTTTGCTTAGTCCCGGTCCATTGCCATCGACCGCAAGTGTTCTTCAAATCACCTACACATCCAAATAACAAGTAACCATGTTGAGTACAAGTTTCATGCACTTACTCACGTTAGTCAAAACAATACATCATGCAACATACCATAACACAACACCAGCACCCATGCCATGTACACACTCAAACCACTCTCCTAAACCCTGCCGGGCCTGTTAGACCACCAACATTGGCCGGTCTAACCGTGCTAGTCAACTCTGGTCAAATCTTGGTAACATGGGACCCGGTTAGACAACGCCACCACTACTACAGAAAAGGTCATCACAGACGGTTCGAAAACGTCATCACAGACGGTTTTGTGAACCGTCTGAATTTATGGGTCAGTGATAATACGAGGTCATCACGCACGGTTTGAACCATCTGTGGTGCAAATATCACAGACGGTTTTTAGTTAAAAACCGTCTGTAATATATAGTTATCACAGACGGTTTTTAGTTAAAAACCGTCTGTGATATATCACCTATCACAGACGGTTTTTTGTTAAAAACCATCTGTGATATTCTTTTCTACCTCTAAATCTATTCTTGTTTATTGGCTAGCCTCATGAAATGCTAGCCATGCCCTCTGAGACAAACAGATATACATACAATTTCTGACAAACATACAACATCCTATTCACATCGCACTTCATTTGACAAACATAAAACATCAATTTTGCAAATCAATTAATTGAAATGAAATAAAATATCCATTAACAAATATACAATTACAAAATATGTACGTTGCATTTCCACTTAGATGGTAACATTGCATTTTTTTATTGCTCTATCACTCCGGAATCGAGGTCTCGCGAAAGGAACTGATCCATAATTAACGAACTTGTCAGAGTAAACAAGCTATACTTGGATGGTGCATGATTGCCATTCAAGTATTGCTTGTGCACCCGACAAGTTCGTTGATTATGGATATCTTCCTTCCGCGAGACCTCGATTCCGGAGTGATAAGAGCAATAAAAAATCATGGTGCACAGTGAAAATCTCCAGCTGGGTTTATGACGTTAGCCACCAGAAAGTACACCATCTCTCCTCGAATGTGTGAAAGGTCAGGCTGTTTCAATGCAATTGACGGGATGAACGCAGCCTGTCGATAGGAATATCAATGTGTGTATATATATAATGTGATAAGTATGAAGTAATTATGGAAAGATTGACAAACCTTAGAATTGGTGATCCTCGAGGAGTCGAGGAGTAGTTCCATATGGTGGCAAACGTAGAATCCACATGTGTTGCCTGGCGACTGCTGGTGGCACTGCAAAAAATGCAATGTGTTAATTCAAGAGGCATTACTACCAACTGTTGCATAGGATTGATTAATGTGTAATAGCGAATACCTTAAAATCTCGAGCATGTGTCAGGCCTTTGGCCCCTTGCTTCAAGACACCTCCCATTGCAATGTACATCGCGAACGCCCTACGTGATTCGAAAAAGTTAACCTTAGTCATTCAGAAGGAAAGAAAAAGTACAATATAGGTATGTATGGAGAAAATGTACTTACCTATCGAGTACTTGGTTGACAACTGTGAAGTCCATTTTATTTTTACTTTGGGAATCAAGGTAATATACCTTGTTCCATTTTGGTACAATTACTATTAAAATCCAATGATAGTTCTGATGGAAGGGCATAAGTACATATTCCTTATTGCGGTATTGCAGCAGTGCTACTGCAATGTACCTCTCGATGACAGATGACTCCTGGTCGATGGTACTCCTGGCGACCAAGTGTGGGTCCAAGAAACCAATCGACGATGATTTGGTTTCTCTAGCTCTAGTCAGCATGTGTCTATACATATACACACGAAAGCAACAAATTATATATGACATTTATCGATATGACATGAACGGAGACTGTGATTGTACACACTTACAGCGTCCAACATCGAATGAGTGAGACGTCAAGAGCGTTGAGCGTGAAAAGATCGACTAAATCCTCAAAGGCGACCACGAAGACACACTCTTGAAGATTGTGATGTAAATCATGCAGCGCGAATTTGACAGTGACACTTGAGATCCGTTCTCCCTCTGGCTTATTGGACTGCTCTATATACCACTTGTGCAATTGCAGGCAACTATATGCTAGGGGTTGGAGGACCTTGGGCTTGAGCAACGGCTGGCCAAGCACGAATTTGTGGGCCAATGGCAGGTACGGGATATCATCATTGGTCTTCTTTGCTTTGCCCTTGCTGGCCTTGCTACCCTTGCTGCCTCGGCTGTAGGTCGACTTAATGGCAGTCGACTGTAAAGGTAGTAGCGGTGCAAGTTGCTCTGGCGAGAATAGCACCTTTGAAGATAGCACCGGTGCAGCTAGCAGTGGTGGAGACAAGTCTTGTAGTGGAGATGACACCAGTGTATGTTGCTCTGGTTCGCACTGCCCTTCTGGTCTTGCCACTGGTGAAGAAGCCTCTAGGGAGATGTCGCTTTTGGGCCACTGGATGAATGTTCCAATGGCCTGCCCTAGAGTCACGATCTCGTCGTTGGGGGGCTTCGGTAGCAGGACGACCTCAAAATTGACATGCACACCATCCACATTAACTTTTGTGAAGACTGGCGCTAAAGCTTGACCGTGCAGCATGGCCCCGATACCAGACGGATATGCCTGGCCCCAGGCAGCGTGCAAGGGAACGGAGGCATTTCGGAGTCATCTTGGAAACCATGTTTCCAAGGAACGTAAAGCCCAAGACCTCTCGTACGGCCCAGGTGCTCCTTGTTTCCTAGGGCCGCGGAGAGCATATCATTCTCCCTTGATCTCTGGAATGATCCCAGGGCAGATTCAAAACTCAGCTCTTCCTGCAAAAGCACGACATGTCATTTCACTTCGTACGAAGTTGTGGAGTAATTACAAGCTACGTAGTTCGATCGATATCTTACTAGGCGCTGGGACACTTGCTGGTCTGCAGGGTTTCGAAAGGAGACGTCCCCCGATGTCGTTGTGGATGACCTTGCTCTAATCCAATTTCGAGCGCGCTCATCCAGGATATTGGCAAATGGCGGGCGGTGTCTGCAGGGCTGCTGGTCGCCCTTGCTCCTCCATCGCGGATTTTACCCGCATACCCAGTATGCCAAGTCCGTGGGGGTGTGTGTTTTTTGCCTGGAGGGTCTTGTGCGCCGCACTTGTACTTTTGAAATCTTCGGTCGTCTTCGAAGCCTTGAACTCTTCCCATTGTGGTTTCAGGAATGGGTATTTATGAAAGGGCGTTTTGTCCTCCTTCACGTAGTCCTTGACAAGCTTGCTCTTGAAGTTCTTCCATGCTTTGCACGCCCCTAGCACGGCTTGTCGTTGCACGGCGTCTTGGTGTTTTTCTGGGATCTCGAACGATGCCAAAATTTTTGTCAGCAGCTCTCTTTTCCTAGTCGCAGGCACGTTCTTCCATGAATTGAATGTGATCTCAATTCGTTCTCGTGCAACTATTCCGATCATGCTTCTCCATGCGCTTACTGCTTTGCAAGGAAGGAGAGGGACCCCAGATACATCGACCTGTGTGATGGTAAATCGGCCCTCAGGCTTCTTCGATAGACCTCTTCCTTGGCGTCTTGATTTTGAAGCGGACGCCTCCAGCGATGGTGTTGAAGAATGCGCGGATGACATGTTGCTCAATATGTGGGTCTATTAGCATAAGATAAGAAAGTGCCATACCATATGATGCTCAATGTTAGGAAGAGAGAAGAGGAGTAGAGGGGAGGGGGAGATGGGAGGGGGTGAGGTGGACAGAGAGAGGGGGTGATATGCCTATCTTAGCACCTACTTTAGTTGCTAATACTATATACTGACAATCACAACAAACAAAAGACAAGCAAAAAACATCTAAGTTACTGTTAAACAAAATAAACATCCTACCACCAAGATTTTTTACGTGATTCCAAAGTGAAATTAAGTAAAATTAAGTAACAGCATATGCAGTACTACATTACTAACACGAGATGGCGGCGACCGGAGGGGACAGGCTCGGGGGAGGCGGCGGTGACGACGGGCTCGGGGAGGCGGCGACCGGAGGGACGGGCTCGGGGGAGGCGGCGACCGGAGGGGACGGGCTCAGGGGAGGCAGCGACCGGAGGGGATGGGCGACGCGGTGGGTGAGGCGGCGACCGAAGGAGACAGATCGGGATTTAGAACTACAATAACTGCAGAATAAATAGAAAACCCTAGCCAGTGGGTATATATAGGGGGCTTATCACAGACGGTTCTAAGTTTAGAACCGTTTGTGATAAGCATACTATCACAGACGGTCCTAAATTTAGAACAGTCTGTGATAGTAGGCTTATCACAGACGTTTCTACACATAGAACAGTCTGTGATATTGATATCACAGACGGTTCTAAGTGTAGAACCGTCTGTGATAACCCGTAGTCATTAAGACAAACACCAACCAGATGCATCAGACAACATCAACCAGCTGCATTCACACATTTTCACTAACCTCACAGAATGTATTTCTTCACACATTTTCACATATACATAAATGTCAATTCACATATACATTACACACATGCATTGTTGTATACATAAATGACAATTCACATATACATCACATATATGCATTGTTATATACAGATATGCAAATGCCCACATATATGTCGCACAATCTCATTGTACTTGCTTATTTCCTTTAAAAATTAGCCCTTCATCATGATCAATGTGTACGTAACTAGTTTCGTCACGTTATTCGTCGTCGACCCTTATGTCATTTCCAAAAGGAGGTAACTCGTCAAACTGATTGTATTCTTCCTCGTCCACCACATTCTCTACTCTGACAATTCTCTTTTTTCCATGAAGAACTACATGGCATTTCTTATTTGCCGGGTCGGTTACATAGAAAACTTGAACAACTTGGTTGGCGAGTACGAATGGTTCGTCTTTGTACCCGACACGTTGGAGGTCCACGGTAGTGACACCGTACTTGTCAACCTTCACCTGTGGGAGATGCACCCAACGGCAGCAAAATAAGGGGATTTTGAAAATCACATAGTCGAGCTCCCAAATCTCTTCTATGAAGCCATAGTACGAGTTTCTCGACCCAGCAGTACTGAACGCATCTATGCGGACACCGCTATTCTGGTTAGTGTTCTTTACATCCTGAGACTGCGTATAGAATGTGTACCCATTTATGTCATATCCTTGCCATGTCACAACTATAAATGTCGGCCCTTTTGCCAACCATGTTAGCGTCTCACTTGGCGAGCTCCTAGCGATTTTGCTCCTTCAACCATTGGTTGAACCGACTGTTGTGTTGCCTCATGATCCAAACATCCGGCCGCTCCGGATGCTGTTGCCAAGCACATCCTCATGCTGGTCGACATAAGGCGCCACTTCAGTCATGTGTTGCAACACCGTGAAATGGGCTTGAGTATACGTGTCCATATCTGGAGTGATTGCTTTCCTTCCGATAGTTCCGAGACATTTCAGCATCCCCTCATGACGAGATCGAGGCACACCTATCGGTTGAATCTGAGCCATATAATCGACACAAAACTCAATGACCTCTTCGCTTGCATAACCTTCGACGATGCTGCCCTCCGGCCGAGAACGATTCCGTACGTAGGACTTGAGAATTCCCATGAACCTCTCAAATGGGTACATGCTACGTAGGAATACGGGCTCGCATATTTTTATCTTCCACACAACGTGAACAATGAGATGGACCATGATATCAAAAAACAAAGGAGCGAAATACATTTCAAGGTGACATAGAGTCATCACCACCTCGTCCTGCAGAGCATCTAGTCCTTCGGGATCGATGACCTTCTGAGCAATTGTGTTAAAGAAATAACATAGCCTAATGATTGTTTCTCAGACTTTGATCGGTAAAATATTTCTAATTGCAATAGGGAGCATCTGTGTCAGTAGCACATGACAATCATGAGACTTCATGCCATTTAACTTCAAATCTTGCATCGAAACAAGTTTCTTCACGTTGCCGAAGTAACCAGACGGAACTTTGACACCACGCAAGCATTGGCACAATTCCGTTTTCTCAGCTTTGGACAGAGTGTAACACGCAGGGGGAAGGTACGTTCGTCCATTATCAGTGCATGTCGGTGCTAACTCAGGCTAGATGTCCATATCAGCCATATCAAGCCGTGCGTTGATGCCGTCCTTTGTTTTATCACGAATATTCAGTAAGAGACCAATCAAGCCGTCACATACATTCTTTTCTACGTGCATGACGTCGATGCAGTGTCGAACATCTAGGTAAGTCCCAAAATATTGATCACTTCTTCCAGGTGTTCTTCTCATGAGCCCTCAATTTACGTCCATTTCCGAGGACAACATCTAAATCCTTAACCATATCATAAATCTCGTGTCCCCTTAAATGCCTTGGAGCTGAACCGTCTTCCTTCTCTCCGTCAAATTGTTTCTTCATCTTGCGGTATGGGTGAGCCCTCTGAAGGAACCGGCGGTGACGCATGTAGACGGTTTTACGTGAGTGTCTCAGCCACACACTCTCGGTACCATCTAAACAGTGAGTACAAGCTTTGGTACCTTTTGTACTATGGTCCGATAGGTTACCAAGGGCATGATAATCATTTATGGAGCAGAACAATAAGGAGCGCAGAGTGCAGTTCTCTCGTTTGTATACATCTCGTACCTGTACACCTTCGTTCCACAGTACTTTTAGATCTTCCACCAACGGTGCTAGGAACACATCAATATCATTCCCAGGTTGTTTTGGCCCTTAGATAAGTATCGACAGCAAAATATACTTTCGCTTCATACACAACCAAGGAGGAAGGTTATAGATGCAGAGAGTCACGGGCCATGTGCTATGTCGGCTGCTTATGCTACTGAAAGGATTCATTCCGTTTGTACTCAGTCCAAACCTTATATTCCTTGGTTCTACACCGAAGTCTGCAAAACTCCTATCGATGTTTCTCCACTGCGCGGAATCAGCAAGGTGTCTTAGCATTCCATCCTTCTTGCGCTCCTCCGAGTGCCAACGCAGCAGTTCTGCCTCCTTTGGATTTGCAAAAAACCTTTTCAAACGGGGAATTATAGGAAAATACCATGCCACCTTAGTAGGAGGTCCTTTCTTCACCTCTGTTCCCTCGCCATCATCTGATTGATTGTTACGTTTGTATCGGGATGCGTTGCACACCGGACATACATGCATGTTTGCATACTCTTTACGGTAGAGGATACAATCGTTCGGACATGTATGCATTCTTTCTACTTCCATTCCCAACGGACAAAGAACCTTCTTGGTTTTATATGTGGTTTTAGGCAACTCATTTCCCTCCGGAAGCATGTCCACTAAAAGACCTAGCAGCGCCGTGAAACTCTTGTCGGAACAACTGTTGCTTGCCTTCAATTTCAACAGTTCAAGCACGGCCGACAACCTCGTGTACTTGAAGCACGTGAACAAAGGTTTCTCTAAATCCTCCATCAAGCCCCGAAATTTAACATACTCTCTCTCATCATAGTTCTCTTCTACATCGCGAATCGTGCAACCTATCCGAATCCGAACCACAATCGATATCACCGGCGGCACATCATTCACTTCACCGGCGATGTCATCCGGCGGCATATCATTCACTTCATCGGCGATGTCATTCGGCGGCATTTGATCATTCACTTCGCCATGACTGGTCCAACACGTATAACCCTTTTCGAAACCCCTCCGAATTAAGTGCGCTTCAATTTGCCCTCGGTTCTTAAACATCTTTAAATTTTCGCAGTCAGTGCATGGACAGTACATATATTTCACCCCCTTATTCAACATATCCTCCTCGGCAGCTCTTGTAAAAGTAGACATGCCATTAATGTACTCTTCACTCACACGGCTCGCGGCATACATCCAGATTCGGTCCTACGTTACGTACATATATAATAACTTAGTATTAAAAATTAAATTAACTAATTATTATTACATATATACCGGCCACATGTATTATATTGAGGCTTAATTTGCTAGCTCAAATCATATTACAAACACAACAGCTATTATATAACCAACAATTTTGCAAACCATCTTCAATTAGTAACACTCACCAATTACTTAGATCTAAATTGTAATGCATGCAAAGAAAAAATAAAATTCATTACTAACCATATCTAGAGCAACCAGGAAAGTATGAATCTTCAAAGCTCAATATCTACCTCCTCCCACCAAATTAACTGGCCTGAAATCGCCTAGCTTGCCTCCTAAGCGAAAGAGTGCGCAGCAGCGGCTAGATCTGGATCGAAATAAAGACAGATACGGTCTGAGCAGCGCAATAAATGCCTAGTGAGCATTATCACAGACGATTTTTTGTTCAAAACCGTCTGTGGTAATCTGGGATTATCACAGACGATTTTTAATACAGACCGTCTGTAATACTTCAGTATCACAGACGGTTCATCGGTAAGAACCATCTGTGATACTCCTTTTCTCCGACGCCGCCAACACAGACGGTGTCCAAATTAAAACCGTCTGTGTTAGTGTTGGTCACAAACGGTTTTGTCAAACCGTCTATGATTGGCCGTTTAGTATTAGGCTTTCTGTAGTAGTGCACTTTTGCCGGTCTGACCGCTCCAAAGCCAATGGTCAAACCAAGGACCGGTTGGACCACTCACAATTTTGCTCGCGTAACTGATGAGCACCTCTCTGAAATAAATGTATCGTCAAGTTCTGGCTGATACAACCGCTCGCCAGTCAGACCGTCGCCCATGGCTGGTCCGACCGTATCGGTCTAACCGCCAATCATGGCCCGATTAGATCGCACCCCAGTCAGACCTTCAACATGGCCGATCAAACCACTTAGCACCTGACAACAAAAATCAGAGATTACAATCAACACAAAATCAAATTTAAACTTCAATAACGAAGCACAATAAAATCAAATACTCATCGTATAACATGAGATGATCTTCACATAGCCTCACATCTTCATGTGGATTGATTCACTTGGCTGACCTTAGATTATTTTCTGCAGGTTCGGAGATGACGCCGGTGCGTGAACCCGTTCACCGGTCGGGATGAAGGGAAGAAAGTTGGGCAGCATTGCCGGCCGGCTCTGCCTAGCTATTTAATTCTATCGGCTGCATGGTCATCATCTCAGTGCCGTGCGGTTCAACGTTCTCACGTATACACTCCTCGAAACTGTGGATCTATGCAATCGATGCAAATGACGAAATCTCAAAACCGGGTGGCTACCTACGTGCCTTGGCCGTTTCCAAGGGCACTATTTTATGCGTCAAGTAGAGCAGATGCATTGTTCTCTAGCAGCCGAGAGACCGGAGCCGTAATAGACTATGCAATGATGACTTCGACGTAGAGATATACACGCAACTTGCAAAAACAAAATGGACAAGTCGATGGCAAAAACTTAAGTTGTTGGACCTACATTTAGTTAGTTGCGATTAATTTTCTACGGAAAACTGCAAGTACGATATGCCTAAATCGACTTAATTTATTCAGGGAGAATATTTAGCCAACTCACCGTGCTCACAGCTAAGATGCATATGCACACATGAAAAGGAAATTTGTCGAGATCGACAGAGATTTTCAATGGCTTAATCCCCTTGCATGGAAAAAATCACAATGATACGAAAAATCAATAATTAAATTTTATATGCTAACTATTTGGGCAAACATTAGCTAGCTAGCTCCTGGCCAGAAAACCTAATGCCAAACTAATTGCATGGACAATCTACGGGAGAGAATATCCTGTGCTTTCAACTTACATATGCTCCTGCTTATTCTGTAGGATCGGGGCGAGTCAGATGGTGAATGATTTTTTAAAATCTATGTTTTTTTTAAAAAAATCTTTTCCCCATTATTAACAACATAACGCAGTGTAAAACACACGCCTAAAAGATTTATCAAACCCAAGAGCCAAAGAACAAAAAGTCATCTAAGCCAATCAATCTCACCGGTTTGACCGCTAGCCAGAGGGGTGATCTGACCGCTCCATGAATAGAGGCAAAAACAACATTGCCCACGGCCAAGAAAAATGCTAACTCTTCAACCACCAATACAAACAAGATGAACCTTGGTACAAACCCTCACTAGGATGTCAGGAACCTATTTCAATCATTGATCGTGAAGATCATAGTCAAAGTTTCGAGCTTTATCCAAAACAATGAAGATTGCATCAAACCCAAGCAAAGGAAATAAACTTTGATATGTACTTGCACGTGAGTCCCTGATAATCTAGATGACATTAAATGGTTTCTCATATATCATAGCAAGTTAGATCACAACACAAACTCAAGTTAAAACGCGCTCAAGATCAAGAATCCAAAATCATATCATCTCTCTTGAGCAAAAAGAAAATTTCCATAGAAAGTGGTTAAATGGATGAGATCTGATTTCTAAGAGATAACTCCACCTCTTATACATCTTTGGCACTAAGAAAGACCAAGAGGAGATTAAATCCAAACAAGAAAACCAAACAAATCAAAAGTATAAGGAGAAATCCATGACACAACTCACTTGGATGAAATTTGGATATTTATTTCACTTTGAGATAAATGTTTTACATCCACTATCTCATAGAGGACATGGCTCTAAGTTTAGAGCACACAGAGAAAGTTTTTAACACAAGAAAACCCTAATATCTCTCTCCAAGCACTATATATTATCTCTCTCTTAACACACACAAGGACTTATATAGTGGTAGCTCCTCACCTCATACCAAACCCTACAACCAGCCCAACTTCGTAGATACAACCACTTACAAATGGGAAACCCAGTAACCCACACACAAATGGATTTTACACACACTTGCATGTTTTTCAGAGCTTGACTTGACCTAAATCACTTAGGATCCGCCACGATTTTGCAAACCACCTCTCTACCCGATATCAGACAATTTCCTCAATTGCTATCCACGGCCTTCGCGGTGCTTTACTCAAGCAACCAGCACAACAAAATCCGTGATGTCCAATAACTTGCCACCAAGAGTGTACGCCTGCTCCCGAGGACTATCACCACTTGAAATGTCCAAATCCAATAGCATACCATATGTATGCACTTACCTTATCACAATCCTTGTCTTTCTCCCGTACTTCTTAGTTTGACATGATACTTCACCCAGACTTACGTGGCCCTCCATAGCCTCAGGACACCTCCTCTAGCCTTGGTTTTGCTGTTGATAGTAACAATCACCAAGCGCCCTACACATCAAAAAGCAAACAATCGTTCCGAGCCAAATGACAGGCACTTAATTGACTCTCATTAGCAAAAACAGAACATGCATGGACTCACGCCATAACTCACACTTGCATGAACTCTGTCATGACTCACACTGCCTAAACCAACTCAACTCAACCAAAAACCCAGAGGGCGATCTAACCGCCAACCAACAGTTGATCAAATCACCATCAACCAACTTATGCTCTCTCGGTAATAAGGGATCAGTTTGACAGCTACACCCATGCCGGTTAGACCTTCTGACACCCACTGGTTAGACCACCATCACCTAGCCAATCGGACCGCTTAACAGCACCAGAAAGCATCCACTCTTGGATTTCGATAAAACTCTATCTACTTTCATCCCAAAGCACTGAACCTAGTAAAACCTAGTGCAAACGCATATGCAAACATCCCTAGGCAACTGTTGGTTGCCAAATCACCAAAAGCCCACATGGTTGGTCAGACCGCTGCCTGCGGCTGATCAGGCTGGTAGTGCACAACGGTCAGATCGTTTTTATAGGATGGTCAGACCTCTGTCAATAGACAACATAATTCAAAGAGTAAGTGACAGCCACTTGATTCTCATTAATAAAACTGATGCAAACATGCACCACTTGGCACTCACGTCAAGATTCTCACAATACATAGACTTCCTCCATGATTAACACAATTGACAACTAACTTGATTCACTTAATTTCCTAGAGGTTGGTTAGATCGCCAACCAACAGTCGGTCTAACTGCCACGAATCAACTTAACTCCTCCCGGTAACAAGAGACCAGTCTGACCACGGCAAGCATGCCGGTTAGACCGCCCGACGACCTTCGGTCGAACCGCCATTACATGGCCAATCACACCGCTATTAGAAACTCCATGTAACGTAACGAGCACCTCTCTTGAATAAACGTATCGTCAACTAGAAAACAGTCACACTGCATTCCTGATCGGACCACTTCAATAGCTTGTCAGACTGGACGCCGATTAGACCGTCGCCTGGCACAGACCACTCCAGCACAGCGGTCTGATTGGCCCATCATCAGACCGCCTTTGCACGCCAGTCAAACCGCTATCCATCTGACAGCAAAAACCAGAGAGCAAATAACACAAAATCAAACTTAAACTTCGACAACAAAGTATAAATAAAGTCAAATACTTATCATATAATATAGAATGACCTCTATATGGTTTCACACATTCAAAGATGGTGCAGGTAGTTATGAAAATTCCGGAAATTTTGTTCTCCTAACGACGGTTGGCATAAAATGCAGTACGTACTCTGTTTGTTTGGCGTTACTACACTACTTGAAACTAAACAATAGTACGTATTCAAAATAAAATATATCGTTATATTAATTTGAAAGGATGGTTTCATCGATCTCCAGTACTCCTGGCATGGGTGTTGCTACGTACCCCCACCTCTAATATTTTGGAACGTATGATTTTTTTTATAGGATTTCACAGTAATTTTACAGGAGTAATTCAGTTCTCATAGAAATTTCAAAAAAATCTCGCGTCCTAAATAGAGTCTAAATAGTCCAATATATTTCTTTTTTTCATGTACTAATTAGTTCTAACATACCCCAAAGCCAATTAATCCTATGAAAAAAAGTATACCTTGATACTCATGCATATAAAAGTATGTATGTATAAGAAGTACATATACCACTTTTAAAAAGTATATATGCCAACTAGGGTGTTGTCTCACATACTCGTGTACTTCATGTACGTAACCTCTATATATTGTGCGTGATACGTATGTCTACCTCATACCTCGTGAGATATAGCATAAGTAGTAGTTAGTTACTCCCGGTACGTTGTAGGGAAAAGGCATACATATATTATATATACACGGAAGATTTGAGAAACTTCTATATATACTCGTGAGTTTTAGATCCATCACTTATGGATAGATCGAACATGCATGGGATGTGATTCTAAATAAAGCTATCTAGTACAAATATTAAAGCAGTCCATGAAAGAATACTGCTCAGCATATGTATACACTGTTTTGGAGTGTTTATGTTAAGGAAGCTGATTGCTTCTTAATTAAATGTATAAAGTTCGACCGAAGGAAACAGCAAGATAGACAGCATAGAGATACGATGAAATGCGTTTCACGTTAATAGCGTGTTTATGAAGAATTTAATTTGTAGGGTATACACACGTGAGTGCCTACCTGCCTGTGCTCCTCTAATTTGTCTTCAAAATTAGCAAAAGTAATACAAGTTGTTTTCCTTATCAAGTATAACTGCCAAAAAAAAATAATAACTACAAGTATTCTTAGCAACATAATGCACCATTATGTTGGTAATTCTGGTGTGTATTTTAATTTGACTACTAGGTTTGGGCGAACAGATGCATGTATATATGTTCTGAAAAATTGAGAATACCAGGACTTAATTGCTACGTATAAACTTTGGGTTATTTGCTTACGTAATAATTTCACAAACTACACTTTTCGAGCCTACCTTGGTTCAAAAAAAACATTTGTCGAGCCTATCAGGAACTTGCTCTCTAGCATCAGTTAGTTCTTGATGCTTCTATAAGCAAAAGAGGTGAAACAAGCTTGTCAAGTACATGTATAGTTAGGTGTGCTTGGAGTTAATTAAGCATGTGAAGACAAGGGTCATGTGCCTCGCAATCAAATGAGGTTGTACATGACAAATATTCTGGGAGCAAGTTGAATTACATGCGACTTAAAAATGTTACTTTCTTATAACATTAGAATTATCTCTAGATGTTGTCCCAACTTATCATTGGAGACAACTCCCTATAAAACAAGATTCAGATCTTCTCTACTATTCTTTTACTTCTACAAGTACTGTACTGTACCTTACATAATTGTATTTTGGAGGAAGTTAAAGCCTACCATGCATGTCCACCAAAACTCAGAGACTAGCTAGTTTGTCCCACTAAGCTTTATTGTTGGTGAGGGTTTAACCAACATGTTGTCACAGCTAAGTCGTATGCTCCAAACTAGCAATTAAACGTCTCCATTTGGTGGGAAAATTACATGTAAACAAATTAACTCTAAAAATCTAATCTTGCAAATTAAATTGGTTGCCTATCATCATCAATGTGGTCCTCAGACATCACCCTATCATATACAGATTTGATTGATGTGGTCTCCTATCTTGTTTTAAATTCTAGGAAAAAATAAATAAAAATATGTAAGCATTAAATTTTTCTCTCTCCTTTTGGTCTTTGTTTTCCTCTCCTTGCTTGTTGTCGTAGTTTTGTCTGTTTATCTCCAATTTGCATCCACTTCAGCAACCTGCTGTAGCTTTCTTGTCATTTTGCTCTGCAAAAGGTTTACCAACTGTTCTCATTACTGGAGTGGCAAAGATACATGCATTTCAGTAAAATTTTGTTGCTTTACTGTTATCTTATACCGGTTGGGCCTGCTCCAACCGGCTGCCACTTCCAACTTTTGACTTCGGACTGTTAGTTTTTGTTAAAATTGCACTATAATAGTTATTACTTTTTTCAGATTTATTTAATTAAAGAAAATAAAGAAAATAAGAAAACATACCGTTATATTTTAACAAACAATACAAAAAGAAAAAGCTAAAAAAATTGAAATTAAGACGTCAATACATTCATTCCAATTTCTGAAAGCTCCGAGGTTAAAAACCCAAACCACTTGGCGCTATTATAGGTAAGCAAATTATAAGTGCATGTCCAAGAAAAAACTACAAATTTCCATGTGATGTACGTGGAAAAGTACAAATTTCCATGTGATGTACCTGGCACCAACCAAATGCAAACAAGTGAACACAACACAAGATGGCTTGATCCTTGTTCCTCATCTTACAAATGGGCAAAAGGCAAGTAACCAAAATTTACTGCTGGAAAGGACAGGAGAGTGTGGCAGCCATCGGTCTCTTTTCCCCTTCTGATTCTCCAGTCTGCAGCCAAAGGCAAAAAAAGCTAGCTGCAGGGCCCCAGAAACCTGCAGGAGCCATACCTAGATCAGAGACCAAAGGAAGTGGAAACCTTTCCCCACTCTAGGAGTATACTACTTTGAGAGTCTTTTCGGTGCATATATAATTTTTTCCTTCAAGGAAAAAATTAACCTAGCTACTGCATGTGAGACGGAGACCCCTGCTCACAAAACAAAATGAAGCATTGTTATTAACAGAATCTAACACTGAAGATATATAAAACATGAATCTATTGAATTAGTATTTAGATACAAAGCGATTACAGATTTGGGAAAGTATTTATGAGAGCGCGTCAGCTGCTGTGCATGTTCGTGTGCTGCCCACTCATCATCATCCTTTCCCAACTGAACCCAACAGAAACAGAGAAAGCTAGAGAGAGAGAAAGAGAAATTCTCCTACTACTACTCTCTTTTTCTCAAGAAGAAAAAGGGAGAGAGAGAGAGAGAGAGAGACAGTTAAGTAGCTAGCTACAGGCAGGAGCTCTCACATTGACATAGCTAGCAGCTTAGCCATCTATAAAAGAAGCCCATATACAACCATCAACAGGAGGACCATATCACACACCCCACACATAAGATCTGTACTCTTCCTCTCCTCTCTCTCCCTGCCTTGCTTGCCTGCTTGCTAACTCCAAGTTAAGAGAGCTTCCCAGAAGCTAGTTAGGCCGGCCGGCCGGCCGGCCGGACACCAGTAGCACAACTGATTGATTGATCAATCATCTGCTGTGCTGCATGCCTCAGTAGCCACTAGCTACAGCCTGAGCAGAACAAACACCCAGGTACGTAGATGGATATATACTTACTTAGCTAGTGTACATATACACTACTAGTACTCCAATATATAAGTATCTACTTCTCCGGCCCGATGTTCTTCTTTCCATTGGAGCTTAGTTTGGTTCTTGAAGAAAATTAAGTTTGTAACAGTGACCATTTGATTCTTGCTCAGACCAGTCTTGGGCTGATTCTCTAGCTCGTTGGTCGAACCGTATCGGTGGGTCGCCGTAGTTGACGGTGTGCTCCTGCTCACTGAGGAGTGAGGAGCTCCCCGGCCGAGTTGAATCTTTCAAGCTGAGCTCCATCGGCGAAGCTGCCTCCGTTGTTTCGCCCCTTGCCATCAATCATCTATCCGACTTGATCTCACAGGTATGAACAGAACAGACCCTGTATGCATATTAATTACTCCATAATTAATTAGCACATGTGATTTCATTATTACAAACTTAAGTTACTTAATACTACATTCATCCTACAATATAAGTCCTCATTTTTATGAAACGTCATCTCATAATATAAGTTCATTATATATCAAATGTGTAGTCCTTACTTTAAGGTTGAAAAATAAATAAATAGTTGTATTATGTCATTTAATAGGGATATACATGATCCAACGGTATTATCTTTTTTTTATAAATTTAATGTCTCGTTGGTCTATGTATATAGTGAGCTTTAGAGTTATATTGCAAGATAGAGGGAGTAGTTAGTAATAACAATTCATTTACTTTGGATGAATTGAGGCAACGAATTACTCCTCTCTCTCTCTCTCTCTCTCTCTCTATATATATATATATATATATATATATATATATATATATATATATATATATATATATATATATATATATATATATATATATATATATATATATATATATATATATATATATATATATATATATAACGTTGAATAGGGCACCATGATGTATGGATACTAAGCATGCGTGCAAGTGTAATATATCAGACAAACTCGTTAATATTTATTAATTTAAAAAGATGTTAATTTGAAAAGAAAGTCATTAATTTAACATGCTGAATCAATTATAGATAATCATAGAGCCTGAGCACCTCCCCTGTTAATTATACTATATGAAACCAATCTACGCCGGCCTCTGTCAAAAACGAGAGAGAGCGAGATGCATGCGTACGCATGAGTTTGTTCGTTAGCAAACTAATACAGCACTCTCGATTTTTAGTATGCTTTTGAATCGCGTCAAGGCAGAAATAATCGATACGTGTATGTGATTCGTTCTTGAGCTAGGCTAGGCGCCTCTTGGCAAGGCGTAGAAATAGAATACAGACAGTGTAATAAATGAGGTTCGAGACATCTCTCCCCTGCCGTCCTTGTCCGCCCATCAATGCCTTACCCGTGTTGTGTCTGTTTCCTGACGTTTCCACCGCCGCGCGCTCCACAACTCAATTTTGATTATTCCCTCATGATCCATTGATTCGTATGGCCGAGAAATTTCTTACACTTTCACTTCCTTTTGCGTGCAGTCGTGTACACTACTTATCGCGTCGTCGTCCTAGGATCCCTGCGCCGGTCGTTGATCCGCTAGCTTCCGTGATTCTACGGGCAGCGGCGCAGCCCGGCGATGGATACATTTGGCTGGGTCAGCGGACAGCACGACGACGTCTACCTGCCGCGTTCGGTGGGCCAGGGGAGCTGCGGTCGGTTCGAGCTGCTTGACGACGCTTTCCTCGGCGCGTGCTTCGGCCAGCTCCACTGCGACGGCGTCGGTGGTGGTGGCGACGCCGGGGCGTGCCATGCGAGCTCGAATTTTGGTGGAGTCGGAGGCGCCGCGGGCCCTGCGAGCGACCCGCTGGGCTTCTTGAGCTCGGGGGTCGACGTGTTCGCGTCTGTCGCTGATGGCGCCGCCGGCGCGCACGACGGCCTGCTCGACACGGCGCTCGCCTTCTCCAGGGAGCTCGTCGAGAGCGACGGCGGGGCTGTCTCGAACGGCGCCATGTTCTCCAGCTACAGCGGCACCACCGGCTGCAACATCTCCTCCGGGGAGTCCAACAACTACAGCGGCGGCGGCGGAGGTAGCGGCCATGACGCCGAGGTGGTGTCGCCGACGTCCAATATATCGCCCACCACACGGTCGCTTCCCCAGACGACTTCGGCCCAGGCGATCCACCCCAAGCGGAAACTAGCCAACGACTACCCTACCATAGCAACCGCGGCACCGGCGCCGCCGCTCCCACGCCCCGGCGCAAAGAGGAAGGCAACCACCACAACAACAAGCATCACCTTCGGCCAGGGCGCCCACGACCCCACCGCCGGAGCAGCCGGCGGGTACGAGCCGGACATGGAGGCAATGGCGCAGGTGAAGGAGATGATCTACCGCGCGGCTGCCATGCGCCCGGTGAACCTCGGCACGGAGGCCACCGAGGACAAGCCCCGCCGCAAGAACGTACGCATCTCGAGCGACCCGCAGACCGTCGCGGCGCGGCTGCGGCGGGAGCGCGTGAGCGAGCGCCTTCGCGTGCTGCAGAAGCTGGTCCCCGGCGGCAGCAAGATGGACACGGCGTCCATGCTGGACGAGGCGGCAAGCTACCTCAAGTTCCTCAAGTCCCAGGTCCAGGCGCTGGAAACCCTAGGCAACACCAGCACCAGCACGGCCAGGTTACAGCAGCATTATTACAGCAACACCCCTGGGTTTCTTGGATTTGCAAGAAATAATAGCAACATTTCTGGCTTTGCAGATCCTAATGGAAATTCTACGAAACTGTTGTAGCTAGTACTGTTTCTAGTATGAGTGGTCTATACATGTTGCTGTTTTGTACTGTTTTAGGTCTTGGTGTTTAGAGTTCGTACTTATTACGTGCTTAGTGATCATCTGTTAGTGGTACTACATATACTAAGGCTGTAGTAGTAGTCATGTTCATGTACGTACTTGTGCATAATTATTTGGATCCGCTGCATTGTTGAAGCAATTCAACTGCAGTGAGAGACTGCATGCACGAGGGCCGGTGCCGGCCATCTGATAGGGAAAAAAAGGAGATTCAATTGTGCTCTAGAATACAAGTGTCTGGGTGAACGACGTGCATGTGAAATTGTAGCCAGATCGAGTTTCAGTTTCTTACATGAATTAATTGCCAAATTTATCACTGGAAATGAAGTTCATCGAGATCTATACACGCATATCGATTTTCTTCAACAGCTGGTCGTTGCGCATTCATGCATGCACGGCGTCACTTATTACACAGTTGCTGAGCTACGATCTTCAACTGACCATCCGATCGATCGTTCCAGATATGTATCGATCGATCATTAGATGCATCATGAGGCTGGCAATCTTGGGTTCATGCTAATTTGTCCTAGTAGTGGTGCATATTTCTGGTTCTAGTTTCGGGCATGATCAACTACTACTTTTCTTCTCCTTATGTATATAATCCAACGCAACGAAATCTCGATTATTCCAAGTGCAAAAGCGTGTGTGTGTGAGAAAGATAAAGTCTTACACTTTTCGATCAAAGATGAGCTAGATGCTACCTCTTATTCCTCTATGTATGAATATATCTCGTCTTTTTATCTTATCTATCATGTATGCTGGGCCAGGCTTTCTGCATGCTGATGATAAAAAGTGCATGTGTGATTAAGTTAAACACGGAAAAGGCCCTTTTGCTGGACATGCATGCATCGGTCAATGCATGCAAAGCTAGCAGGGGGAAAACCCTAGACGACGTACACACTGCACCATTCATTTCATAGGCTCCACAGTGGTTCATGTTGTAGTAGCTAAGGTAGGATGGAATCATGGCACATATGATTAAGAGCCCAAGGAGGCATGGGAATTTGGGCACGTCCTTTTCCTATCTCACACTAGCTTGGTCTCATCCCACTAGCCAGCCTCCTCACCCTTTCGGGCTCGTGCCAAAGAATCAAAATCTTTGAGATGTGTGTGCCTGCCATGACCGCAGAGAGAGAGAGAGAGAGAGTCAGAGAGTACAGTGTAGTTTTGCATCATTCGTGCATTTTTGCAGGACGCTTTTGGGCTGGGGGCGCAGCGCAGTGGTGCAGGAGAATGGCATCGGTACCACACGCACTGCGCGCTGCTGCCCTCCCGATGAGGCCATCGATGGGAAAAGACATTCCCTTTGGGGCTGACCCCCATGTGTGGCAGTGCCACGGCAGCCCTGCCCTGAATTCGTGTCGAGATGGAGCGTGCGCCTTGAGAAGACCACCCTCCAAAAGGTGTATTCCTTCCCCTGCCTGCTCCTGCAAGTCATTGCTCCTCACATGCACACACAACACAACCCCTTCTCTCTCTCTCTCCCTCCCTCCCTCCCGCTTTCCTGCGCTAGAACTAAAAACAGACGTAAGACCAATGGGGAAAAACCGTAATGTGTACAAAGGGAGTAGGAGTACACAAAACACAAAGTACAAGTTAGTTGTATGAACCTTTGATTCCCATATTAATTCTCGCATGAGTTAAATTGTTTCATGTGGAATTTCTTTGTTCCAAACAGACATTATCAAACAAGGACGGATCAGCAAGGCCGACCAGTGGCAGCCTGGGCTCCGGGGACCATGCTTAAAAATTAGAATTCTTATCTTTCTCGTGCGACTGCCTACCCGGAGATAGAACCCAACCCCCTTGTTTAGAACGTACTCTCGTTCGAAACCATATGAAACTTTTCATTGGATTAACCTCCCTTGTATAAAATTTTTGGAAGAGCTAAAAATTTGAACATGAATTTTTTTGGTGAAATTAGTCAAAATTTTGACCTTGTGATGTGCTTGGAGATTCAAGCTCCGGCCAACGAGGTCGTCTTCTTCGGCAGTGGCAAGTTAGGTTGTTGCTAAATTAGGGTTAGAGGTTGAGTTCACCAGGACTCGAATTTAGAGGAAGGCTGGGACGACGGTGGCGGTGCGTCAAGGTGGCTGTTGATCTATTGGACACGGGCGAGGTAGAGGGTGTGGGTGGGGTCGGTGGGGGTGGCAACGCAGATCCGACGACGGGTGTTGGTGGGGGTAGCGGATCTGATGGCGGTGAGCTGCCGGAGATGGGGAAGAAGACACATCAACAACGGGAAGGTGGTGTAGGGGGGTGGCGAAAGAGGAGAGGCGGCGTCGGTGGCGGGAAGGTGATGGAGGGGCAGCGAAAGAGGTGGGGACGGCGCTGGCGCCGATGACAGTGGCAATAGTCGTGGTGGGAGGGGGTAGTGGTGGGGGAGGTGCTTGCCGGTGTCGGAGATGGCGCTGGCGAGGCAGTGGGAGGCAGCACGTGGGGAGGGTGGGGCGGCTGCTGGAGGAGATGAGGTTAGGATTAGAGTGTTGGTTTATATTAGAGATAGAAAAAAAATCTAGAGCGTTGGATCTCTAACCAATGATTAAAAAATTCGATTGGTTTTTTTGGGGGAAACGGTTGATGTATGGACAGATCCTAAAATTTTTGTCACCGTCTTTGCTAGCAGATGAGAAGCAAAGTACAGCACGGAATATACAGATCTGTGCCAATTGTGCGGCTTTATTGAGTTCTTCCCTTCATGATTTCAGGAAGCACACGTACATTGTGCATATCCGTCAAACGTTTCGTTTCAGCAGGCATGGCTCGCGAGCTCAAAATTTTTCTCGTTGCCTCCGTGTCTCGGTGTCTGCATGTAACAAACTCGATCGACCGGACGCCTGGTACGTACGTCATTCAAATGACCGGAAATTATCGAAGGTGTTGACTATGAGCAGGAAGGGAATAATATTACGACCAAGCGCATGTTCTTGATTGGATAACTGTTTTTTACGATTACAAGGACACGTACCTCCACACACACACTGTAAATCTACAGACTCGTAAGATTCCTACCGAAGTACATTCACGCATGCAAAATAGATGGGTATTTAAATTTAAACACTAATAGATAAAATGGTACATTCATAACTCCATGCCACCAAGAGGTGGATCCCCTTGATTGGATAACTGACTAGCTAGCTAGCTAGGCCGTTTGATGGTGCATCTAGAAAACGATAAATCTGGATGATAGTTAGAAAGAAAATATCCGGGTAATATCTATACACACCTATTAATTAAAGGCCACAAATCTAAACACTTCTACTTTTTACAAGTTCTGTTTGTTTGGTTACTCCATATGCATTTTGGCTGTATAGGATAAGTTTTTTTAGATTATGATTTATAATTTTTGATTTATGACTTTTAAATGACGCTAGGATAAGCTTGTGAAGTAGATAGGGATGACCCCATCCGAACGGTGTTGAGTGCCCCTAGCCACGGAAGTCCTCGTCAGTAATTGGCAACCGTCGTGCTCGCTCGCTTGCTGATCGATCACCTGAACTGAGCTCTCGGGACTCTCAATAGCTGGGGAGGTGTCGGGCTAGGCCGGCTTGCTAGTAAGAGTATCTCCAACAGTATGAGCTAGTTACTAGCTCTAAGACAACTTCTCCAATAGTACTAACTTTTAGCACATAGCTCATAACATAAATAGCCTCACATGACACTCTCACATAATCTTGGAATGTGTGTATGAGACTAGCTCTTGATCAAGAGCTAGCTTTTCTCTCTCTTCTATTAAAATATGAAATAATATGCTTAGAGCTAGCTCATAAGTCACTATTGGAGATGCTCTAAGGGCCTGTTTGGATCCACTCAGATTTTAAGAATCTGGCTTTTGAAAACTGGGTGGGATCCAAACGGACCAGTTTTTAGGGCAGTTTTTAAAATCTACCTACCCAGATTTTTAAAAACCAAGAAGCTGTTGATACCCAGCTTTTGCCGCTTTTTGCACAAATACCCATTTACCCTCATTAAAGACCACGCATGGCTGTTTAATGTGCTGTTCAAGAGCAATAAATGTAAGAGTATAATAGTCTATTAGCACCAATCATAAATGAAATCAGCTTTTAAAAACTAGGGGATTCAAACACCCTATCAGTTTTTTCTTAGAAACTAGCTTTTAAAAACTAGAAGTAATAGCTGGTTTTTAAGAATCTGAAACTGATCCAAACAGGGCCTAAGCCTCGAGCCAAGCCACGGCTACATTACTCTGCATATATTGATTGCTCTCCTGACTACGTACGTCTTCCACTGGTGTAACGACCCACATCGTTAATTAACCCTAATTAGCGAATTAGGACGTTAAGTAGGATTAATTAAGCAACTAATAAAAAATACGAGGGAATTTAAAATTTTCCTTGTAGTTGTTTAAATCGAACCCGGCAAGCGACAAATAATTTTAATACGTTTAGAATTTTAACGGCAAGGACGGAAGCAATTTGTAAAAGAATTACGTGAGCGAAAGCATTTAACTTAATTAAAATATAGCTAACAGTCTGTAGTACAACGGTGATTAATTACAACATGTTTATGATAAAATCAATTGCATCCATTGTGCGACAAATTAAAACTTATAACAAGATAAATAAAAATATTGCGACTTGTATTACATGACCATGACAATACAAATTACAATAAGTATACAAATTCATGTCTCCACCAGATAAATAATTCAAAGCTAAATAATGGCAATATAATTGCATTGAGTCAAGTAGTGCATGATTTAATTTACATCAAGTCCTTTTATGCATAATCTTTTGCATCCAAATCAACAGAGGACATAAATTACATTTACACAGCATACAATATTATCTGTACCTCGATATTAACAGAAAGACCAAAAAATTACATACACGGCCATTTCATACATTAGAAACTGTCGTCGAACGGCCACCACACGACTATTCCATTTGTGAACAAATCATTAACTATAATACCGAAAAAGACCGAACAAAAAAAAAGAATTAATAAAATAAACGACATAAAGAAAAGGATAGAAGTTGCCGTCAGTACCCCTGGGCTACTAGGGCCAATGCGAGAACGTCTTAGAGGCTCCCCAGACCGTCCCGGGCCGGTCGGCACCTCTCGTCTCTGTGGGCATCGTCACTCGGCAATTTTAAGAAAGTAAGGCCCACAACACTTACCTCAGCCCAAAACCCTCCAAACTGCATTTGTTCAAATTTATTCTTTTTAGCTCACACCCAAAGATATAAGCTTTTAGCCCACAAAGGCCCACAAGTGCAATTCTTTCATTTAAGCCCACACAAATTCTTTCCACCAAACCCACATCAAAGCCACAAGTATTCAGGCTCGCAGACAGAGAACAAGACTCGAAGTAGATAAGCGCAAGCACAGCCACTGCAATGCAAGTAGCAAGACCAAAGAAGGAGAGGCTGAAAATACCTCCCCCCAGCACTTCAAAACCAGTCTCCATACCTTGCATCTTCAAAGCATCACACAAAGCCAACACAACCAGAGAGCAGGCAGTCTCATACATTTCAACACAGCCACAAGCCAAATATCCTGCGCAGCCAACAGAGAAGAGAGGAGAAACATCACGGCAGAGCCAGCCTCACTGTCATTCTCATCCCCAAATCCTCAAACCATCCCAAGCCAACCAAGAAACCGTAGCCACCAAGGAGAAGCCAGACGCAAGACGAAGGCCAGGCAAGCCGACCAGGAGCGAGGCGACGGCGACAACAGGAGAGGGAACCACAAACCCGACGGCCAGCTCTAGGAGGAGGAGGTCACCACCAGGCGACGTCCACATCACCGAGGGCACGACCACCACCAGCAGCCCAAGTCATCCCCACGGCAACCCAACCCCACCGGTGGAGGTAACCCCAACCATACATGAACCCAGTATTCATTTCAACACTACAAGTGGCTTACCACACATGACAAACCACCAGTCGCATTCGAGTAGCACCACTAGTATACATGAACCAGCACAAAGAGTAACCACCGGAGGTAGAAAAGAGAAGTAGAGGGGAGTGAAGGGGCAAGGGCTTACCGGGGATGGAGGCGGCTGTGTGCTACCGCCGGTGTAACCCCCATCAAACCGCCGCCGCACACTCCCCCGCGTGCGGGCGACCCTAGCCGGCCAAGACCACACCGGGGCAACACACCTCCCTGCCTGCATCACATAAGCAAAACTGGTAAAAATCAAAACAAATAGCAACCAAAGTACGCACAGATCGGGCCAGATTTGGGGGAGGAGATGCCAGATCCGGGCCCTAGGCCACGGATCTGGCCGTGGAAACCGGGCGGCGCGGAGAAGCAAGGCGGGGGCGGCCGGCAGCATGGCGCGGCGTCCTGGGGGCGGCGGCGCAGAGGACACGGCGTCGAGGGGCGCGCTGGGGATCGGGCGTCGGGAGCCGGCACGAGAGGGGAAGGAGGCGCCGAGGGAGAGCCGAACCGAGGGGCGGGGCGCTGAGACCAGGGGGCGGAGGCGCCGAGAACCGGGGCGGGGCGCTGAGACCCGGGGGCAGAAGGGATGAGGCGCGGCGCTGGGGTGAAGAGAAGCGGAAAGGGAGAGGAGAGCCGAGCGCAGGAAAAGGGGAGGAGAGGAAAGGACGATGGCAGCGGCCGAACCAGGAAAAAGGGACCGGGTGGAAGAAAAGAAAAAGGAAGAGAAAGAGAAGGAAAAAGAAAAGAGAGGAGAAGCGCACGTATGATCATAAATCCGTCTTAGTAAATATTTAATTTAACTGATAGATTGTAGATTAAACTACTTGTTAGTATTACACTAATCTTGTTAAAAGTATAAAATATCACTAATCGGTTTAGATGGAAACTACAGCTTAATTAAGGGATGTCAATAGATTAAAAATCTAGCGCGCACTAATTGAATCGGTGTATTGCCGTTCGAACTATTAGAATTCCTGGTTAAATACTTATTTAACCCTGTTGATGGTATAAACTTGTGAAACCTCAATAATAAATATTAGTGATCTTTATAAATGAACCAAAAACATAAATAGATTAAAATAGGTCCGCGTAAATATTAGAACCTGTGTATGGCTATTTAGATTACTCAACGGTGTAATTAATTGCTTAGACAACTTGGTTAGTAATATTTAAATTAGAGAAATACCTCTGATAATTATAGAAATCTACTCTTGATTACTTAGGGTCATTAGAACAAGTTAATTGGGTCCGATAAAGTTTGGTTAAGTTCATGTAGACAGTTGAAAACCATTAATCTGCATTTGCGATGACTAGAATAAATGAATTGCTATCTGTCAAATAAAATATAACGAGTGCCGATTTAACGGATACATTGCTAATTAAACCATTCGAGGTTATAACTAAACACCTACTTAACCTGGATAATGCTAAACCATGAATCTGTTTTAGTAAATATTCTTGGATAATAGAAATGAATTAAATTATCATAAAATCATTTAGAACACCCGTCTTACATATCTAAATACCCAGTTAAATTTTATTAGTTGATTGTAAGTCGGAAGTTCACTTATAAACATTCGAATTGTTAGCATAAACTCATAGCCATTAGAAGGTTAAAACTATTTGCAACGATTAGAGTAACACATGCTGAGTTAAAAATAGTACTCATCAATTTAAGAATACGTGTAGCGATTAAAATTATATGTAATGATTTAAATCGCAGTTAAGCTGTAAAAATATGCAAATGACTAAAGTACAATTTAAGAATTCCATAAGGACTCTCGAGTATAGCTCAATTAAGAAATTAAGATATTGATTAATTAAGAAACCTTTTCTTTTGGGATCTATAATCGAACCTATTACGCTGCATCTTGAATGCGATAAAAGCATTGGTGAAGAAGGAATTAATTAAAAAGGGGATAAATCCATGTGCACCTAGGGGAAATTAAATAGGCCTAATGGCATACACGAGATTTGGTTAAAATTAATATTAGCCGTTATAATTATTCATGCATTTAGTTAATCCCGTATAATCGGAAATTGCTAGGAATTAATAAAATGCTAGGCATACCTAATAAATCAACCATATCTCATGATGTTAGTACGATAATGTCGAACGACGAGTAGTGTATCGAAATTAACCTCGACTACTGCGATTAGATAAAATGGAGTGACGTCTTACCTTAGGAGCACAAGCACCTCGACACCTCGTATTTTATTATGTTCTCGTAAATTAAGTCGAGCCAATATATTTAATTGCAGGCCATAATCGGCTACGGGACAACTTCACTGATCCTACTTGAATCTGAGTATATGGTTAAAGTCCAGCAAGCATTCCTTTGAACACCTCTCATGAGTATATTCGTAAAACAAGTATTTTGTATTAATCTAATATCACTTGCATGAAAGAAATAAAAGGGTTTTAAATCAAGCAATGGCTATATGTGAATGAAAAGGGTTAGATGGCAACCGATGGAGCAATTGGCCGCTAAAGTTAAGTAAAAGGTGGGCGAGAGGTTGCCGGGGAGGCGTGAGTGGGCAATGGAGGGACCTCTGCATAAGAATAGAATATAAGGGACTACAAACTTCATCAGATGGACAGACCGTGCACTAACTCGTATCAACCAATGTTCCGCTTTTCACGGGCGGTCAGGTACTCTAGTGAGGTGTTATATTCTCCACAGAGTGATTTTATTTATGGGATAGGCCCACAGGAACCGGTATAAGACCGGAGCGTAAGAACCCACAGGCGGGTTGCGCATTGGCGTTATATTACGCAGAGTGGGGGCTGGGGAAGGGTCGGAGTACCCTACCAGCCAACGGTTATGTCGTTTTCAATGGGTCTGTGTGATCCAGGCTGCTGATTGTGTATAACCGGGTGGAGATATAATTACTGAGCTAGAGATAATCGTACTGTACTCTGGTCTGGGCGCCGCTTCAAAGGAATTGCGGATCACCCAAGAGCCAACACGATCAGAGTGATGATGGGTAAAGTGATACAAGCTTGCGCAATGCTATCAAAATCATGAATTCATGCCTGTCTCCGGGAAAGGAGAATTACGGAAACTTATGGGGGTTTTTGCTGTTCATGCGTATGTTCAGTAGTTTTCTAAATTAATAAATCGGACTTCTTTCAAAACCAACAAACCTATTTTCTATAAGTCATGGAAATGACATGGATGCTGAAAAAGAGTGTTAAAAATGAACACGAAACTGAAGAGAGGAATTGAGATTCCTACCAGTGTAAATGATGGGCATTTTATGCATTTTGTATTATAACGCTTGCTGAGTACCTCTGTACTCACCGTTGCTATTATCTCCCCCTTTGCTTAGGAGCATGTCAATTCAGGGAAGGGCTGAGATCAGGGGGAAACTACCTGGATGAAATGCCATGGACTCGGAATATAGTGGGTACAAGGTGGACACTCCGTGTAGAGTTGGGTGAATAGGAAGTAGTTAGAATATTTTGTCTAAAGATTGTAATATTTAAGCCCTTGAGGCTTTGTAATAAATTTTTGCCCTGCGTGGTGATATTCTTGTAATATCGTATTTTGTCTCTAATTATTGTTCTGCTGCAACATTCTGATGGCTTATTATTCGTTAGAGCGATGTTTTATCGGCTAAAATGAATAATAATCTGTTGACTGGTGTTATTACCCCCACGGTAATAATGCGGGTCGTCACAACTGGTTGGCCGTATATGTAAGCTCGGGCTCGTCGGGCCGGTGCGCACGACGTCACGGCTGATTTGATCACGAGCCGTCGACCATGACTCAACGCATTGATTCGTTGCACGCATGGTATTGGTCGCGCCATTCATCAGCAGCCGGTTTCTGTTTAGAAGAAGAAGAAGACGACGACGACGACGACGAAGAGGAAGAAGAATCGCAGCAGGATCGCTCGCGTTTCCTCCTCTCTGGCGAGTGGTGGGTGTCTTGCTGTATATATTAATTCTGCGCCTCGCAGGTAACGGATTTGGCTTTGCAATAGGACGTGGCAGGCAGGTTCCTTTGGGCAGAAAACGCTCACCCTTCCCTGTTTCATCGTCCGCATCGCACGCCTTACAACATTGTAAGAGGGGAAAGATACCCTCCGCCATCGTAGAGAAATGTCAGAGATGTAGACTGTTTAGCAATGGACCCCTTCCGTCCGTTGGATCAAAGTTTGGATGCTCCTGATCAATTGTTGCTGGACCAGGACCCCTAATACGGTTTCCCTGTGTTGATCTGGAGTGCCCTTCTCTAATCCAATGGCCACCAAAAGAAATGAAGAATCGCACGGCACTATACCTCTGCTTCTACTCAGAAAGTTTATCTATATTCATCTAGGGAGCACGTAGGGTTGGAACTAGCCTTAAAATCGGGTAGTGAAACTCAAATCTCAGCAATTAGATCTACGTTGAGCGGTGTAGATTCAAGTGGATTGTGCACACCAAATTTCTCTACAGTGGAGGGTGATAGTGTAAAGTTAGATCATCCAAGGGGATTTTTGAAACTTTTGGTGATTTTTGGTGTTTGAAGTGAACCGTCCAGATTCAATCCAATGGCCAAGGTTGCTAGTTATTATCCTGTTTTAAAGATTGTTCTCATTTGATTCGTTCCCAATTCATATATTCCACGACAAGATGCTATTTCAAGGCACTAATGGTGCCTTCCCTTCAGAAGAGTCCTCCGGTGTTCCTTTCCTTCAAGGATATGGTACCAACATCAGCTAGTACCCTTCAAGCTTGGGCTACATCCTTTGGGTATCATCAGGCTATCACCATCAACCCGTGATGCTGGCCTTACCCTTTTCCCCGTCCATTCCCCAAATGGGCAGCAAATCAGGCATAAGATACGGCCATATCGCATACAGGCCACTTGCCAACCTAGCTCAGCAACGGCACTGATGAGAGATCTGCACCTTCCGCGCTAGCGCAAGCATGACTCTTTCAAAATCATTCCCTATGTATCAACAACATGCAGCGATAACACAAATATACAAGCTCACCAAAACCAAAAGCCAAGAATCATAAAGATCGTCCGAGACTTCTGTTTTAACCGGTCCAAGAAAAGAGCTAACTTATAAACTATTGATCCAAATATAGTAGAACTTGGCACAACTCCTCCCCAACATGTCAGGAACATATTCCAATCATGGATTATGAAGATCAATGTTGAAATTCCAAACTTTATCCAAAACAAATAGAGTTGCACCAAAACCAAACAAAACAAAGAAACATTGATTTACTCTTGCTTGTGAGTCCCTTATGATTTAGATGACCTCAGATGGGTTCTTTGTCATAACAAGCTAGATCATAGCACAAACTTAAACCAAATTACTCACAAGAGCAAAATCCCAAAATCATCTCTTGAGGAAAACCAGACAAACTCAAGAACTCTTCCTAGAAGGCACCTAGATGGATAAGATATGATCTTCAAGAGACATCTCCACCTCTTACAAGTCATTGGCACTAAGAAAGATAAAAAAGAGACATCCAAACAAGAAAATCAAACAAATCAAAATCACATGGAAGGATCCATAGTACAACCCACTTAAGCAAACTTTGGATTCTCATTTCACTTCAAAGGAATGTTTTATAGCCACTCCCTTAGGATGACAGAGTTCTAAGCCTACAGCGCACACATAAAAGGCTTCTCACTAAGGAAACTCTAGTCTCTATCTCTCAAGTGTTATCTCTCTTCACACAAGGGCTTATATAGTAGAGGCGCACACCTCTCACCAAACTCTAAAAAACCGTTTTTAATGTGAGTTATCACAGATGGTTTTTTCATAGAAAAACCATCTGTAATGTGAGTTATCACAGACGGCTTGGGAGTCGTCTGTGATAACCACCTATTATCACTGACATCTAAACACTGACGGTTCAGTAACCGTCTGTGATGACGGTTCCAAACCGTCTGTGATAGGACTGTTTGTAGCAGTGGCAATACTGAATATGAAAGTAGGGAATATACCAAGCTCAAGCATCAAACTTGCGTCATACCACTCGGCAGTGAGACATAGTTGATATAGTTTTAGCTGGAGCAAGCTGCATGATGCCCAAGAGTGCGGTAGGAGATCCAAAGAGACCGACATGATCCACAATCTACTCCTCACCTGGAAAGCCTACATCAAATTGACAGAACTCCGTGCCTCAGTACTAGGGTTAGTGAAATAAGAGCGATGTATCCAGTACTGAGACACTAGGTGCAAATGAACCAATACGAGAGTTAACATGGTGCATACCAAGGTTAAAGCGAGAAGATGCAATAAGCTTGGAGGCACACCTAAGGGGACAACTCGATGAAAAAAACGAGTTCCATCTCTAGGAAAGCAATAGATGCTATTCTTGAAAGCTACATGTTGTGGATCAACAAAAGCACCAAAGGAACTCAAGAGTCCTCGCCGTGGGTATGCACCTCAATGGAGAAAACAAGTTCTACCACTTGAGAAACAGTGAAAATCCTTCCTCAGAGCAGCACGTAGACCAAAATCAAATCCATGAAAGACAAATTCACAACGCCATCCAAAGCCATTAGAAGGTGGATCAAAGAAGCTATCAACAAAGCAAGTCCTTGACATAGGCTCTTTAATGTTCATGTCATGAGAAAGACTATGAACACTTGGAGACTAAAAACAACGGGATCAACGCATGTGTTTTGTATGCCTAAAACAAAACTCCACAAGATGTCTATCCTTTTTATAAAATGAGTAATGATACAAAAGTCTAGAGTAGGCACGATCCTGAAGAATAAAGTACCACTCTTGATTAAAAGAGAAGTTTCTTGAGACAAGTAAGAAGAGTGACCACCACTTCTAGTGCTTATGCCAACACTAGGTGTACACATGCATGAGACGGGTGATATGTGTCCCTAGAAGCTTGACGATGCACTCGGCGCTCTTATTTGACACGGCAGAAGTAAAACACAAATATATGTCCATCTTTCTTGCAAAAGGTGCAATAGTACTTCTTCTTAGAAGATATAGTACCATGAGAGAAAGGAACGGCATTGTCATTAGAAATCCTTTGAACAATACAAGAATCACATGCCATATCAATCTTCAATTTCAATTATTCACTTTCAGATTTTAAGCATGTAAGAGATATGTTCATATCATTCATATCCTTAAGCAAATACTCAAATGTTTCACATGGCAAAAAAAAAAGATTCAACCTAGCAATTTTATGAGACAAATCTATTTTTTTTATTTTTAGCTTTTCTATTTTCTCCTAGCTTATGCATTTTAGTTGCTAGAAGAAATGAGCTCTCAATGAGTTTCTTCTTGCTACACTTGCATATCTCGAGTAGATGATCGTCCACAGTTGGCTCATCATGATCATCTCGATGGCTACTCTACAATGTCCATAGCTCTTCCTCTGCTCTTTAGAGTCCAGAAGCTTCTTATATCTAAAACTCCATAGAGTCCAGAAGCATCTTATTCCTGAAACTAGGACAATTGAAAGAAAAGAAATCGCCACAAGCTTTACAAAGGATTTGTTTCCTCATTGCCATTATTTCCAACTTGAACTCAAGGCTCTCGTCACATTGGACATCATCAGCAAGGGAATCCTGACAAGTAGCAAAAAAATGTTCACAAGTTCTCTTTCTACTCGCCATGCTCAAGATCGGACAAGATCTACGAAAGGAGCAAACCGGGCTCTGATACAACTTGTAGGATCGGTATGGCGAGTCAGAGAGGGGTGAACGACTCTTTCAAAATCTTTCCCCAGGTATTATCAACAACACGCAGCGAAAACACGAACTAACAAGCTCACCAAAGCCAAGAATCAAGGATCACAAAGATCGTCCGAGATTTTTGTCTCAACCAATCTGACTGCTGGCCTGGAAGCAGTCTGACCGCTTGGTTCCATGTAGTCTGATCGCTCTCCAAGAAACAGTTCAAACTGCACTACATATGATCCAAGAAAAGAGCTAACTTCTAAACCACTAATCCAAATGCAGTAGAACTTGGCACAAGCCCTCTGTAGGATGTCACGAACCTATTCCAATTATAGATCATGAAGATCAATATCAAAATTCCAAGCTTTATCCAAAACAAAGAGAGTTGCACCAAAACTGAACAAAGCAAGAAAACATTGATCTGCTCTTGCTCATGAGTCCTGATGATCTAGATGACCTTGAATGGGTTCTCACATATTATAGTAAGCTAAATCGCAGCACGAACCCAAAAGAAATCACTCACAAGAGTAAAACCCCAAAATTATCTCTTGAGAAAAACCGGACAAACTCAAGAAACTCTCCCTAGAGTGCAAATAGATGGATGTGATCTGATCTCTAAGAGATATTTTCACCTCTTACACGTCCTTAACACTAAGAAAGATAAAAAAAAGAGAGACATCTAAATAAGAAAGCCAAGCAAATCAAAATCACATGAAAAGATCTATGGTATAACTCACTTGAGCAAACTTTGGATTCTTATTTCACTTCAGAGGAATATTTTATATCCACTCCCTTAGGATGGCAGAGCTCTAAGCCTACAGTGCAACACAAAAGGCTCCTCACCAAGGAAACTCTAGTGTCTTATCTCTCAAGCATTATCTCTCTTCACACACAAGAGCTTATATAGTGGAGGTGCTCACCTCTCACCAAACTCTAACACTAGCAATATTCAGTTGATCACATCACTTATAATTGGGGAAACCCGCTAACCCACATATAAACGAGTTTTACATTTCACACACTTGCATGTTTTTCAAAGCGCTATTTTCACATGGCTCCAATAGCCCAATAAGACTTCATCCTCAAAGACGTGATCTAAACCACTTATGTCAACGCCGCGGTTTTGTAAATAACCAATCCATCCTATATTAGACAATTTTCTCAATTGCCACCCACTGGTCTTCAAGAAGATGCGATGTCCAATGCCTCGTTACTAAGATTGTACGTCTGTTTCGAGGCTATCACCACTTGAAACATCCATGTCCTATGACACAGCACATCGCACCATAGTCTGTGATACCCAATTACTTGTCGCCAATATCGTACGTCTGCTCCGAGAACTGTCATCACTTGTAACGCATAAGTCCAATTCAAACTGTATCCTCGTGATCCTTATCTTTCTCCCATACTTCTCCACTTTAGGTGATGTTCCACCCGGACTTATGCGATACGCCACGACCACCAAGCCTCGGTCTTACCACTGACAACAATCATCAAGCATCTGCACTTCAAAAAACAAACAATCGATCCGACCACAAATGACATACACTTGACTCTCATTAGCAAAGCACATGTATGAACACACCATGACCAACACTTGCATAGACATCACATGACTAATACTTGCATGGATACCGCCATGACAACCAAATCCAACTCAACTTAGCATAGGGGCCGATCTGACTGTGGCCACCGCCCAACACCCATCGATCAGACCGCAAGCCTCTAATCATATTGCAATTCCAAAGCCGGTACTACTACACCAGGTCACAACCTAAAACCTCCAAAAGGCCTTCTCTAAAAAATAACTACTGCCAACTACGAGCCAATACTGCCACACACCGATCAGACCGCCACCACGGCCGGTCAGACCGCAAGCCCGTCAGGCCACCATTCTAAGACCAGTTAGACCGCTAACAACAGAAAGCAAATGGTTAAGATGCAAAAACTCAAAATCAAACTCAAACAACAATAGCAAGGCCTAAGTAAAGTTAAATACTTGTCACCAAAATAGAATGACCTCCACATAATCTCACAATGATAGCAAGGCCTAAGTAAAGTTAAATACTTGTCACCAAAATAGAATGACCTCCACATAATCTCACAATGATAGCAAGGCCTAAGTAAAGTTAAATACTTGTCACCAAAATAGAATGACCTCCACATGATCTCACAACGATAGCAAGACCTAAGTAAAGTTAAATACTCGTCACCAAAATAGAATAACCTCCACATGATCTCACAACGATAGCAAGGCCTAAGTAAAGTTAAATACTTGTCACGAAAATAACATGACCTCCACATAATCTCACAATATCATTAGGTTATCACCATCGACCCCTGAATCTGGCTTTACCATTTTCCCCGTCAAATCCCCAATTGGGCGGCAAATCAGGCATAAGATACGGCCATATCGCATACAGCCCACTTGCCAACCTAGCTCAGCAACTGCACTGATGATAGATGTGCACCTTCTGTGCTAGCTTTTGCATGCACACCAGAACACAAGCCCCACTAACTACACAATAATTCAGAAAGCATCTGTCGCTAGCCTAACAAACTGGCCATAGAGGCGAGCTGGCCATTCACAATAATTGGAAGGTAAACAATGACAACAGTTAAAATTTACTGGGATACACGTTCTGTATGGTGTAACAAAAAAAGATGCAAACCTAAGGTGTAACAGAACTAAGTACTTTCAGACCTCTTCAGACAGAGAGAACTCAATTCCAAGTCATCTTTTTCCCATTTTTGGACAGTTTACGTAATAGATGTGTCACTATACATTACATGACATGAGCCCAATATTTGACGTTGGAGGAAACAAATGAACTTGGAGAGACAACCTGTGTTGCCCGATATACAGCGTTCGGACTTCAGACAACTCTCATCACAGAATTACTGAGCAGAAATAGTTTAGTGAACTTACCTGGACAGGCTTAATGAGTGAGCTTAAAGTACAGTATGAAAAGGATGGCCAGAACAAGAGCTGCAATGATTCCCCCAATGATCCACTTGTTCCTGTCCATCCTCTTTGACCTTGCTGCCAGGATCCATTTACTCTTGCCAATGTTATCATCAACCCCATGCAACTATGGAAAGGAGCATGAGAATGCCATTAACATATATGAATGGAAACAAAAGCAAAGTATGAGTACTGCTGACATTAGCATGAAGGTAAAGTTGTAATCACAAGACAGTAGATTAACATACTAAGGATCTGGGTTGCTCCAAGTATTTTAGATATGACAATTTTTTGCAGGAATTTTAAATGCTTTACTAAACTGATGAATTCTGCAGAAAACATAAATTCTGATATTCAACTTCAATAATGATGGTGTTGCGTGCATGCTAAAAGTGAGGTCATTATTTCCTCTCTATACCTGAGAGAGTTAAGCAATAAGATCTTTTGTTATAACATCTAAAAGAATTAGCAAAAATGTCCCCAGTCGTTGCACCTATAACCGAATAAAGAACCTTTTACTCTTTTGTATGCTTTCACCAACCCTTTACAGGCACAAATTAGCGTAGGATAATCTCATCCTAATTCATGTACAAATAGAAAAATCGCACATCATGCAGAACAAAACACAGGTTCACCCTCACAGAATGGACTAACGGGCCTGAAAGAGAACTCCAAATTCTTAAAGAAGTACAATATAATTCCCAACGTTTTCACACTGAAGCATTACAGGAACAGCGCACTTTCACCTAAGTGCAAATTATTCATGTATTAAAATGTGTGTATTAAAAATGAAGTTTGCGCATGGAACAGACTATATTAAGTCATAGATAGCAAGTTCCAACGCGCAGTGTTTAAGTAGATGCTAGGCAGGCGGTAAGCAGAGGCCACCTAATAAAATGAGATACACTGGGTTGCTCCTAAGTGTTCAAGTAGATTAATTCATCTTCATTGTTTGCTTGCTTAATAAAATGAGATACACTGGGTTGCTCCTAACATAGATTGGATGGCTTGACCCCTAAAAAAATTATCTCTAATTTATGAAAATAGGTTATCCTAATTGTTGTAACATGGCTACAACAATGGGTAAAAGGGACCCTTCTTCATAGGAGATAACCAGGAGGTCTAGGGAGAGAGAGAGAGAGAGAGAGAGAGAGCTGGTAATAAATCAGTGAATCCCCCTCCTCATACCCTTCTTGGGGTTTATATACATGAGTGAGGTAGTATAAAAATTTTCTATCCTACCTCTTAGTAATTACAAAAGGTAAAGGTACATTGGTACATTCCTCTACACCTTGGGCCTATTAAATATTACACATTGGGCTAGTTGCAAGGCCTAGTCACGGAGGGTTGGGCCACCCCTACAACAGGACTCCCTCGACAGTAAGCGCGGAGGACTCAATGGGTGAGCTGACGTGACCAGACAATCCTAGCCCTCTGTCCTCTGACAGCAAGCGCAAGGGTGCCAATTGGTGAGCCGATGCAACTGGTACCTTGCAGCTCTGAAAGAGTATTCCTTAACTAGCCATAACGCAAGTGTAGAGTGTACCGACAAATCCTGTCAGCGGAGTAGGAGCGACGTTGTCCCTCTGAGGTGACGCCTACGAGGCGGTCGATGAATTCGTGCCAGCCCACCGAGGCGATGCCTCACAGGTAGGCGGTGAAGTCAGCGGTAGGGTGAAGCTAACGCGGGCGCCGGACAAAGTCCTGACCGCGACGTGATCGAACAGAGTCTAAGACCACAGCATAGTCGGATGAAGTCTACGACCACGGCATGGTCGAATGAAGCCTTTGGCGCGTGTGCTCTGTCCCGCACCGTTCGGACTGGTGTCAATGAAGTCGGCAATGGGGCTAAGCTGACGCATGCGCCGGACTAAGTCTACAAGCACGGCATGGTCGGATGAGATCTACGACCGCAAGGCGGTTAGATAGAGTCTACAACCACAGCGTGGTCACACGAAGTCTTCGACTCATGCACTCCGTCCCACACCGTTCTGACTGGCATCAATGAAGTCGGCGACGGGGCGAAGCTGACGCCCGCGCTGGACGAAGTCTCTGACAACGGCATGGTCAGATGAGGTCTATGGCTGCAAGGCGATCGGACAGAGTTTACGACCACGATGTGGTTAGATAAAGTCTTTGGCACATGCCGTCCATCCCGCACCATTCGGACTGGCATCGATGAAGTCAACGGTAGGGTGAAGCTGACGCGCGCATTGGACGAAGTCTCCGACCACAGCGTGGTCGGACAAGGTCTACGACCGCAAGGCAGTTAGCCAGAGTATACAACCATGGCATGGTTAGACAAAGTATATGACCACAGCGTGGTCGGACAAAGTCTTCAGCGCGAGCGCTCCGTCCTGCACCGTTCGGACTAGCGCCGATGAAGTCGGCGGTTGGGCAAAGCTCATGCGCGTGTTGGACGAAGTCTTTGACCACAGCGTGGTCAAACAAGGTCTACGACCACAAGGCAGTCGGATAGAGTATATGACTATGGCGTGGTCGGACGAAGTCTACAACTATGGCGTGGTCGAATGAGTTCTCCGATCGCAAGGTGGTTAAATAGTCTACGACCACGGCGTGGTCAAATGAAGTCTTCAGCGTGTGCGCTCTGTCCCGCACCATTTGGACTGGCGTCGATGGTGGCGGGCGAAGCTGACGTGTGCGTCGGACGAAGTCTCTGACCACAGCGTGGTCGAACAGAGTCTACAACCACGGTGTGGTCGGACCAAGTCTATGACCTCAGCGTAGTCAGATGAAGTCTTCGGCGCATGTGCTCCGTCCCGCACTGTTCGGACTGGCGTCGATGAAGTCAGCGGTGCGGTGATGCTAATGTGCACCGAAGAAAATCTCTGACCACGGCGTGGTCGAATGAGGTCTACGACCGTAAGCCGGTCGGACAGAGTCTTCGACCACGGCGTCGTCGGACTAAGTCTTCGATTGCAAGGTGGTCGGACAGAGTGTTTTCCATTGCCTCTCCCCTTTTTATGTATTCCGTAGAGTTGCCCGAGACGTCCGTGGTTCCCGGTGCTTTATACTATGCAGAGTATGCCGGGGCCAAAGCCGTGTGCAAGTTTTTATACTCCGTAGAGTTTGTCTGGGATGGCAAAATTCCTGACGCTTTATACTCCGTAGAGTACGCCGGGGCGCAAGACCACCATGTGATTTTTCATACTCCGTAGAGTTTGCCTAGGATGGCTAAGTTCCCGACGCTCTATACTCCACAGAGTACACAAGGGCGCGAGGCCACCATGCGATTTTTTATTTATTATTATTTTTATATAAAATTACGATTTAGAGGAGGTCAAACGAAGCCAACAACTATAGAGCAGTCAGACAGAGTCTACGACCGCGAGGCGATTAGACAAAGTCTATGACCGTGAGGGGGTCGAATGGAGCCAACGACCGCGGAGTAGTCGGACAGACCCTATGACAGCGAGGTGGACGGACAAAGTCTATGACCGCAAGGCGGTCAGACAGAGTCTACGACCACATTGTGTTCGGATGAAGTCTACGACCATGGTGTGTTCGGACGAAGCCTACGACCTTGAGGCGGTCAGGCAAAGTCTACAACCGCGAGGTGATCGGACAGAGTCTATGACCACAGTGTGATCGGACAAAGTCTACGACCGTGAGGCGGTCGGACGAAGTCTGTGACCATGACATGGTCGGACAAAGTTCGGACCATGAGACGGTTGGAGATGACATCTGTGTAGCGCTCGGCGAAGAGCAAGCGAAGTCTTGTTGAGTTTGTGCGCAAACCGGGCTAAGTCCTCGACGGAGACCATGCCAAGTCTCATGGACACCAGGCGAAGTCATCGAAGACTAGGCAAAGTCCTCGCGGAGAAGTCGGCGAAGTCCTCGCGGAGAAGTCGGCGAAGTCTCCGCGAAGGGGTCAGAGATGACATCCACGTGGAGCTCGGCGGAGACCGCACAAAATCTTGCGGAGACCGGGCAGAGTCTCCACAGAGCCAGAGGTGACATCCGCGTGGAGCTCAACGAAGACCACGCAAAGTCCCATGGAGACCGGGCGAAGTCCTCGGTGGAGACCATGCGAAGTCCCGCGGAGACAGGGTGAAGTTGTCGAAGATCGGGCGAAGTTCCCACGGAGAAGTTGACAAAGTCCTCACCGGAGGCCATGCGAAGTCTCCGTGGAGGATTCGGAGGTGACATCCACGCAGAGCATTACGGAGACCATGCAAAATCTTGTGGAGATTGGGTGGAGTCTCCGCGGAGCCGAAGACGACATCTACGCGGAGCTTGGCGAAGACCACGCAAAATCCTGCGGAGACCGGGCAAAGTTGTCAGAGACCGAGCGAAGTCCCCATGGAGAAGTCAGTGAAGTCATGGTGCCGGGGCGCATGACTGCAGGGTGTGGGGGCGTCGCTGGTTGTTGGTTGCATTTTGCCAGGGCGCTCGACCCGTTGTCAGGGCGTTTGATGGTCGCCAAGGCGCTGTCCTCTGCCTGGGCGTGCGGTTCATTTCGCTAGGGCATTGCCCACTGCCAGGGCACTCGCATAGCTAGGGCATTGTCTTGCACCCTCACGGAAGCTTTTCTCATGTTTTGCCAGGGCGCTGGTAGTAGTTCGCAAGGGCGTGATTTCTCCAGCTGCTCACATGCTTCAATCTTGGTCTGTGAACATGCATTCTACCAGGGCGCTGGGCACGTGACTTTCGCCAAGGCGGGCGCATGGCGAGTTGGAGGCATGGAGCACGCAGAGCTGGTTGTTGGCCTCTGCCAGGGCGCTTGGCATGCGGCTTGCACCGGGGTGCCCAGTCTCGGCCAGGGCGCACGACGTCCATTTGCCAGGGCACCTGCTTGCCTTGCCAAAGTGCTTGGAGGGGAACGCTCACCAGGGCGTTGGGCCAAGCTGCCAGGGCGGCGAGTAGAAGCTTGTAGATGTTAAGTTTGTGTGAACACTACTGGTTGTGTGTGCTCAGTAGAGCCAACTTCGTTGCTTTTGACCGTGTTGAATAATCGGGATGCTTGTGACAGAAGAAGCTTGTAGATGGTAAGAAGTGACCGTGTTGCTTTGCTAGCATGGTATCGTATCCCGTTTCAATTTCTCGTTTTCTAGCAATGAGATCTAGCCTGTTCTTTTCGACTGCGGTTTTTGGCTGAAATTTTTGAATTTTAGCTGTTTATGGTACAGATTACGGAGAGACAGATACTCATTTGCGATTTTGGCTGGTACAGATGTTGGGCTTTTAACGTGTAGATCGTTTAACTTGTAGACACCGTCTTAAGAAAATACTCCGTTTGAAAGTTAAATACTGTAGCAAAAGTTAAAAGCCGCCAGCTTTTGACTTAGAGAACAATCCCTAGTTACCAACTCTCAGTGTTACTGATCAACAATAGGTGCCCTCATCTGAGGACAAAATGAATGCATCAGTGAGTGAGCTCTGCAGAAACGCCTTTAGCCGCTTGCCAGTTGCCAGGGTGCAAGCATCCGAATGCCAGGGCGCAAGTAGCCTAGTGTCCGGGCATTTCACTCAAATGCGTGAGCTTGAAGCACCGGCCGCTGGGCTTGCGGGGCATGGGCCGACGGATGGCAGGGTGCGGTCGGCGGTGCCAGGGCGTCGGGACGTCTGATCCTAACAGGGCGCCCGGCACTTGTAGATTTTTAACTGATCTTGACAGGGCGCCTGGTACTTGGTGATTATGACGCTTATCCTTTGTTAGAGATCAGGCCAGGGATTCGCTCACACCTCACTGATCCACTCTTGGATATCTATTTTCAGACGAGCTACAGTAGTTTTCAGAGAAAACTGAAGAACAGATGACAGCAGGATTTTTGGGGCAATTTTCAGACTGTATTCTCAATAGTTGTCGAAAGCAATACAAAAATCAATTACATAACTAACTCAGGACTTTAACTAATGGATCTGCTTATACCGTGATCCACTCAAACTGAAAGAAACGTGCAGACCGCACTCTACGGGAAACAAAACCGAATGACGCTAACTGAACCGAAAAAACAGAAGTTGACTGACGCTAACACAAACTGAAGTTTCGCGTCTTTTATTGGTTCCGGGTGACTCAATCCCGCGTGTCTCCTGCCCACAACATGTCAGGATTACCATCTCACATATTCCCCCCTAATCCTGACATGGTTCCTGATGAACCATGTGGAGGTGACCACATGTGAGTGATGAGTAATTGACAGTTGTTTAGGTCAGTCGAGTTTGGTTTGGGTGGTTCGGACCCTGACGTTGCATGGTGCAACGGGCTCGGTCGGACTGTGGTCAAACTTGGTCATATGGGATTAGGACGATTCTTTGATTTGATGAGTTTGGACTTCGCCATGGTAAGTATGATGTTGATTATGCTTTCATGTATCGAGCGGTGCTATTTGACGTGTTTTCTTGTCCGTGGATCGCAGGACATCGGGTGGAGTCGTGGCGAGACACGTGGACCGGACTAGGCGCAGTGGCGCCGAGGTCGAACGGTCGGGATGTGTCGAAGACGACGAGACTCGAGGTGGTTGCGGGCGTGCGAGGCAAGGAGCGCGAAGCTTCCTGAAGGTGCGGGAGGCGAATCCGAAATTCGCGAGGCCGCACAAGCGGGAGGCGCCGTTGGATTTAGCAGGCGTAACGGGGCGGAGACCCGTTAGCCAAGGCTATAAATAGGATTGAGGGGCTGCATGCCCACTTGAGCATTTTTTTGGAGGGAATTAGGGTTTGCTAGTCAAAAGAGGCTTTGGGAGGTTGTTTCTCCTTTGCTCTTTAGTGGGTGAGAAGTGGGTGAGGTTACAGGGTGCTGTCCCCTACGTGCATTTTCCCCTGTGTTGTGTCTCCAGGAAAAACATGTAGAGAGGGAGAGAGTTCTTGATCCTTTCCAAGCATGTATGATTGAGAGATGGGAAGTAGAGAGGGTGTGAGTTGATTCTCTATTGTAATCATGTATCTCTCTTCCTCTTTATCAATATGAGTTGATTTTGGTTGGAATGGAAATCAAAGTCTTCCTCGTGCTCTGCTGTTCTTCCTTGCTTCATTTGTTGGATTTGTGAGTTTTGCCTTATAAGTTGTTTCTTGTAAGTGAGGTGTAAAATGGGTTGCTATGACATGGGAGATGCTCAAAAGCCATTTGGCTAGTTGACTCTCGAGCAAACCATTTTTGATTTCAGTTTTTCATTCTTGGCATCCTCTGTTCTTATTTGTTCATTCTAGGTTTTTGCCAAATCTTGATTCCTTTGAGGAGATGGTCTAATCTTTGGACCGAGAATCCTTGATGCTATTGATAACATACCTGCAGAATCTTATTAGCAAAGGATTTGAGAACTTGAGGTAATTTGAGTTCTTGTGTGCTCCTTTCTCAGAAATGTTCGAGTTTGAAATTTCTAGGTTTTGGAGCTTTTGAGTTTCCTTCCTGATTTAGTCCGAAGTTGGCAAGTAAAGTCCAGTGGCTATTCTCTTGCTATACTTGAAACCTCAGTACCAAAGGTTCAACATTCTCATGGGGATTTGAGTTTTCATTGGAGCTTTCAGAGATTTCAAAGCTTGAGCCAATTCTGAAATTTCAAGTCATAGGTTGAGTTAATTATTATTCTAAGCTTCTCTGGTTATTATAGTGGTATCCTAACATTTCGGGCAAAGAAGCTTAGAAGATTATCTCAATATAGATTGTAGCCTGAGTTTACAAGTTGTATTCTGAAAATTCAGGGTTTCAGAGGGCATTCGGTAGTTGTGAGCAGATTCTATTCAAAGCTTGTCTCAAATTTTCAGATTTCTTGTATGTGCTCTCATCGCCCATCCAGATTTTACAAGTTGTCTTTGGGTCGCTTTTGGCCAATAGTATGTGATCACTAGTCGTTGATCTTGTTTGCCGCTCGCATAAAGCTCCTTGCCGAGAAGTGCTCTAGCGACGACAATGGATGTTACTTTTGAGCATTGCTTTTGAGTTTTTCTTAAAGTAGCAATTAAAGCATGTCTCTTTGCTCTCAAAGTGTGCAGAGGAGGTTACGCCAGCTAGCAATCGATTCATTCTCTCTTTGGCCAAATACACATGGACATGTTTTCTTTTGCGATCTTTGACTATTTTGCATGCGATCAAACAGCAATATTTTCAGTTGAAATTTTTATGGATGATCTCGATTTATGCTGAATTTTTTGGTGCCACATGCTCCAAATTTCAGCAGAATTAATTTTAAGTTTTCGTGAGTTGCGTTGTTTTGCATCTTTTGAAAAATCGTGTTCGCTTTCTCGGGCGATTTTAAGCGGCGACATTCACCCCCTCTCGCCGCCATTTCGGTCCAACAATTGGTATCGAGCGGTTAGCTCTAATTCATAGATCTTAACCGGTCTCAAGAGCCATGGCGACGACAAGTACTCGACCAAGCCGCCGTGTTCGATGGCATTGATTACCCTTCGGAAGAGCCGAATGGAGACATACATCCGTGCCTGTGGTATGCCATCCGCGGAAGGTCAAGGTACGATTCGTTGTTCCCGCCGATGAGAACATCAATGCCGGAACATGGCTGATGTTGAGGCGAATGCAAAGGCAAGGAACATCATCATCCGGGGTTGAGTCGTGAGCGAGTTTGATCAGATATCTCACCGTGCCGTCCGCCACGACATCCGGGTGACCTCGACGATACCATGAGGGCACCACCTGGATCAAGACGGTTCGACAGACCAGTTCAAGCGCGAATACAACAAATTCGAGATGCTTGCCGTGAGTCCTCGACGAGTGCTTTTCGCGATTTCACAAAATCTTGAGCAACCTCCGAGCGGTCGGTCTCACATACCCCGACTCGGACAATGCTCGCCGATGCTCGCGGCACTCGATCTGCGTGTGTGGGAGATGAAAGTGACCACCATCAAAGACACGACAGACCTCTCGACCACGACTCTTGACGCGCTGTACTCACGCCTCAAGACTCACGAGATTGACGTTGTCTCGTCGGTCGAAGTCACGATCGATGGCTTTGGTCACCGATCCCGCCGCTCGGTCTCTCTTCCGATTCTTCTTGCGGTTTTTCCTCGCGCTCTCGTGACATAACCGATGATCGCTTAGAGCAGCTTATGGATGATCACCGCCCTCCTAGCCCGGTTTTCACATGCCTACAAGGGTAGGAGAGACAGAAAGAGAGGAGGACCCGTGATTTGCTTTGAGTGTGGTGGCCCCAACCACATTCGGCAACCGCCCCAAGCCGAGAAGGGCAAGAACGACTACGGCGGTTCGAGCAAGATCGACTACACCGACAAGAACCGCAACAAGAAGCCTCCAGCTCCGGCGCGGGAAGAAGAAGTTCCGCAACTTCGGGAAGGCCAAGAAGCTCTTCCACCGCGCCTCACCGCTTCGACGACCTCGACCTCGGCGAGGTGGAGGGATGGAGCGACGACGACGGACAGTGACCAAGAGCCCAAGGATGGCGGCAACGACTTCTCCGGCATGTGCTTCATGGCCTCGAGGGCGAACTCACGACAATGAGCTGTACTCGACTGGATGAGGTACTCCTTCTTATGACCAGCTAAATGATGCTTTTCTTAAGCTAGGTGGATTTCATGCTAGAGCTAGGTCTAGGTGTGCCGAGTTAGAGAAGGAAGTAGATAGACTGTCACGGAGATTACTTCACTTACATCCGCTCCCTCCCGTGACGATCGTGATACATGCTATGCCTTGCTTGATGACATGGAGAAATTAAGGACCTCTCATGATAGTGTGTCCTCCGAGCTTGATATTGTTAAGGTGGAGAATGTTAGTCCGCTTGCTGAGTTAGAGTTGAGTAGGATGGTCATTACCCTACTTACTACGATGAGACTACTTCTCCCACCTCATGTGAGGATAAGGACATTGCTGCTAGAGGACCTTATGCCATGCTCCTTGATCTGCCCGAGTCTTGTGAAAATTGCAATAACTTGAAGATGAACCTAAAACGGCAGATCACAAGATTGCCGAGTTGAGTGCTTCTTTACTTGAGCCTATTGATTCATGTTTGAATTGTCCAAAGTTAATCGCTGAACTTGAATCTGCCTCAAAACAGCTTTCAAGAAATGATTGACAACAACAAGAAAATAGCTCAAGATGCGACTAAGGATCTGTTAGTTCACCATGCATTAGTTGTGATAAACTAAAACTTGAACTCGTTGCTTTGAATGACAAATGTGTGAAGCTAACTAAGGACTTACTAGAGAAGCCACAATCTGGTTGTGATGTGATTGATGGTGTGGGGGAGAAACCCCAAGGTAAGGATGAGACGCTTAGAGACGCGAACCAACCTGCTAGTAGTAGGACTGTCCCCTCAGAGTCGGCTGTGCGTGCACAAGCCATTCTTTCCTCTACTGTTGGTTCTTCTTCTGCTCCCTTACCACCGCTGTTCCCTCTTCTCCTGCTCTTCTTGCACCTCTCTTTCGGGAATGTCAAGATCTTATGAACACTCTCGAGAGATTTGTAGGAGGCAAGAAGAAGCTTAATCTTATTCTAGACCACCAAGATTTGCAGATTTAATCGTGGTCTAGGATATGACTATTATGAGGATATGAGGAAGCATCCACCTGCTGTGCTCAGACCCATAGCACCAGGTGTGATCGAGACCGAGCCCAGGACCGAGAAAGTCCAATTTAAGTCAGCGGGCTATGTCCAGGGGATTTCTAACAGCAAGGTGATTGCACTCGCCGCCGCCTCTCGTAATGCGGCTTGACCGTGCTACTTCTACCTCTCAGAGGATGAAGTATCACTGCACCTTCTGTCAGAAGGATGGACACACGGTTAATCGATGCTTCAGGCGCGCCAAGATCGCGCGTAGAGACCGTGTTGAGTCTTCTAGGCGTATTCAGGGTCAGCCCCAGATCCTGAGTGCACCTAGGACCGCACGAGGTCTAGGTTTACTGCTGTTGATGGGTTTGGGCAGCATCGAGGACTTGGTTTTTCCGAGTCTTCTTTTTCGTCCTCATGCTGCTCCTCGCCATGACTTCCGCCGCCCCGAGGGTACATCTCGCTTCCCCGCCGAGACGATTACCATGCGGCGTGTTCAGCGTGTTGCCGGTGTTCCGACTCGCTCTCCGTAGCGATCGGACCCGCAACAATACTTCAGTGTCCGCTCACGACTTTCTGCTGTAGTGACAGAGAGCGAGGGTAGATAGAGGTCGGCCGTGCTTGACTACTTCATCCGCTCGACGTGTTGTTCAAGATTGGGTGCCAAAATCACTCTTGATTTACCCCAAGATCGAGACTTTACTGCTTGACTCAGTTCGCCGGGCGAGGAAGGGAAAGGTTTGGCTTGTAGACTCGGTGTTCACGACACATGACCGAGACTCCGTTGGTTTTCTTCCTTGCCCGTGCTCCGGGGATGAGACGATCACCTTCTGAGATGCTTCATCAGGCGCGTCATCGCCAAAGGTACAGTGCGCATTAATGACTCTTTCATTTTGAAAGATGTAGCCTTGGTTAGTAAGCTGCGGACAATTTGCTTTCGATTTCTCGACTTACCGATGACGACTTTGAGGTGAGCTTTAAGAAAACAATTGCAAAATTCTTGATTCTTCTGTAGTCCGGTTTATGGATTTCGCTTTGGGAGGATCTTTCGTGCTGATTTTTCCGAGTCTTCCGTGATCCTCTCGTGTGTTTAGTTGCTTCGAGTCCCGCGACCTTCGCTCGGCATAGGAGACTTGGTCATATTGGATTTGACCATTTGACCCGAAAGTTAGCGCCACGACCTCATTCGTGGTCCGCCAAGCTCAAAATGGTCAAAGATCTTGTTTGCGCTCCATGCCGCACGGGCAAGATGGTAGCCGCTTCACATCCTCCGGTCATCGGACTATGACCGATGCACCGACAGTTGCTACACATGGATACAAAGGGGACCACTCGAGTGCGATCGGCAGGAGGGAAGTGGTATGTCCTTGTCGTGGTCGATGACTTCTCGAGGTATTCTTGGGTGTTTTTCTTAGCCTCGAAGGATGAGACGCCGCATTTCCGAGGTCTTTTCATGAGCTTTCGCTGAACTCCCGGTGCCTTACGAGCGATCCGCAGTGACAATGGCACGGAGTTCAAGAATTCCTACTTTGAGAGTTTCGTGGTGAGACAGTGTAGAGCACCGCTTCTCTTCTCCGCACGCCCCACAGCAGAATGGCGTCGTGGAGAGGAAGAACCGTACCTTGGTCGAGATGGCCGGACGATGCTCGATGAGTACTCTACACCTAGGAAGTTTTGGGTGAGGCTATTGCACCGCGTGCCATGTTTCAATCGAGTTTTTCTTCGGCACACTTGCACCGCACTTCTTATGAGTTGAGATACGGCGAAAGCCCAGCGTCTCATTTTCGTGTGTTTGGTTGCAAATGCTTTATTCTCAAGTCCGGGAACCTAGATAAGTTCGAGTCACGTTCTTGTGATGGGATCTTTCTAGGTTACTCGCCTTCTTCGCGGGCTTATAGGGTCTGGAACTGCGAGTCTAGCAAAATGGTAGAGACTCGTGAGGTGACCTTTGACGAGGCGGTCACCGGACTAGGCCGATATCTCGAGTTCTTTAGAGCGTCCGAGACCATCTTCGTGGATGACGAGGACGATGGAGATGACGGTTGTCTACCCGATCCAGCCTCCCTTATCCACCCCTTGAGGTGCCGTCTTCCACCGCACTCCCGTGTGATCACCCATACCTTCGCTTCTCTGAGCTAGTGGCTCTGCTCCTACCTCATCACTCACGAGGTAGAGGCCACTTCTTCATCTCATCCTCGACCTCCCGACATATCCGTAAAAGGCATCCTTCGAGCGGATGATTGGAGACTGCTCGAGCGTGTTACCCGCTCAAAATCGCTTATCTCAGTTCTGTCTCCACTCTGCTTTCATTGCCTCCTTTGAGCCCAAGGATATTTCTCATGCTCTTTCCGATGAGTCTTGGGTCAATGCCATGCATGAGGAGTTAGAAAATTTCGAGAGGAACAAGGTCTGGTCGCTTGTCGAGCCCCCGCGAGGTCACAATATTATTGGGACTAAGTGGGTGTTCAAGAGCAAGCAGAGCGAGGATGGAGTGGTTATTCAAACAAGGCTAGACCGGTAGCTCGGGGTTTTCCTGTGTTGAGGGTCTAGACTTGAGGAGACCTTTGCCCTCAGAGCTCGACTTGAGGCCATTAGAATCCTGCTTACCTTTGCAGCTTCTAAGGGTTTCAAGCTCTACCAGATGGACGTTAAGAGTGCCTTCCTTAATGGAGTCATTGAGGAAGAAGTTTACGTTAGACAGCCTCCAGGTTTCGAGAACCCCAAATACCCACACCATGTCTTCAAGCTTTCCAAAGCGTTGTATGGACTTAAGCAGGCCCCCAGAGCTTGGTATGAGAGGCTTAAGTCCTACTTGTTGAGTCATGGGTTTGACATGGGTAAAGTAGACAAGACCTTGTTCATCCGCCGTCATGGCAATGACCTTCTGGCTCGTCCAATCTATGTCGATGACATCATCTTTGGCGGCTCCTCCCATGCTCTGGTTTCACAGTTCTCGGATGTCATGAGCACCGAGTTTGAGATGAGCATGATGGGTGAGTTGACATTCTTTCTTGGCTTCCAAATCAAGCAGACTCGGGAGGGTACTTTCTTGCATCAAGGCAAGTACACTCGTGACCTCCTGAGACGCCGACATGAGTGATGGTAAGCTGTGTCGACTCCATGGCTTCTACATCCTATCTTGACCCGGATGAGGATGGCGAGCGATTGATCGAAAGAGTATCGCAGCATGATTGGCTCCTCTTGTACCTCAACGCCTCGAGACCGGACATACATTTTTACGTGTGTGCATGCGCTGCGTTTTGAGCTTCTCTCGCGTTTCTCACCGCCAGCGTGAAGCGCATCTTCGCACTGCGAGCTACCATTGACTATGGTATCCGGTACTCTTCATCATCCCGCTTTCCTTGAGAGCTTTCTGATGCGAACTTCACTGGTGTAGGGATAGATAGGAAGAGCACTTCGCACTGCCAATTTATTGGCACTTCTCTTGTTTCTGGTCTTCAAGGAAGCAATCCGGTGTTACACATCCACCGCAGAGGTCGAGTGCGTAGCGCCGCCGATTCTCGCAGCCAGTGCTGGATGGTCTCGACCTGCGAGACTTTGGGTTAGTTATCGACAGTGTTCCACTCTTTTGTGATAACACTTCTGCGATTAACATTGCTAAGAACCCAGTGCAGCACTCCCGGACCAAGCACATTGACATTCGCTTCCATTTCCTTAGAGACCATGTAGAGAAGGGCGATATAGTGCTCCAATTTGTGGAGAGTGACCACCAGTTGGCTGACATCTTCACCAAGCCTTTGGACAGTTCGAGGTTTTCAGCTCTGCGGGGAGAGCTTGGGGTGGTTTGTCCTACGGATCAGAGTGAGGGGAGCTTGGGCTTTACTGCTTTATTATATTGATTATGCTTCTGTCTCATTTCTGTCTCTTTGCATTTGGGTGCATTGGGTTTAATCCTTCTAGCATAGGTTAGAGTGCTTCTCTTGCCTAGTTGCTTAGACGTCCTACTCTTATCTTGTGCTTCCAGGATGCTTCTTATTAGCTGCTTCTTATCTCACTAGATTGAGCTCACTCACTTCTTGTAGGTTCTAGCGAGGGTTGGGCCACCCTCGGGTAGACAGTGCGTGTTTGCTCTCTAGTGTGTGTTTTACTGGTCAAGCTAATAGTCACGGAATCACATGGGGTAGATGAGAGTCGATCTGAGCCATAGTATCTTCTATATCTTATCTATGCTTTAAGGACTACCCGTTTGGATTTTCTTTGCCACTTCTCGAATTTAATGTTTTGGTTCGGGGAGTTCATTTGGGAGCTTACGAGCTTAATATTGACTTAACTCAACTTAAACTAAAAGTTGCATCTAATGTTGAGGGGAACTGGTCTTTCGTGCATTTTCAGCATTCTAGCATTATAATCAATCTGCATTGAGCCTTGATTATTATCTGTTATGACATGCTTTAGTGCTTTACACCTTGCCATGACTTGTGCTTAGCTTGCTAAATTTATCATGACTTCATATGTGTAGACTAGCGTTTGCCATGATAAGTTAAGTAAAATTGATCAACTTAAATTAAACTTGTCATGCTAGCATTTGAGTTTAGTCTTTCTTGAGCTATCCTTTTATGATTCATGCCATGTCAAATAGGTTTGAGTAGAGCGTTGAATCTATATTGAGCCTTAGTTTGAGTTGTTTTAGTCTCCGATGATACATGAGTTAGTACAATGTGTTAAAAGCAAAAGATCTCTTTTGTGCGAAAAAACTGATCTCACCAATTCTTTCCTATGAGACGGCTTGCCATTGCACTTGGCATGAACTTAGGGGGAGTTTTGGATGACCTAGACTATCTTCTTAAGCTTCTTGCTTGGAGTAGTCGCATAAGGCTTGAGATCTAGCACATAAACAAAAAATTGGGTTGAAAACAACCATTTGCTTTCAAAAGATAATGTTTAATGTGCTCAATTTGCTTATTCTACAATCAGAACCAAGTACTTTAACCAATGTTTCAATCTTGAGCTTATAGCACTCTATTTGGACTCAATGTTAGCTTCTTTGTTCCGCTTAGCTTATTGACATGGCTGCATCATTCTTGGATGTCTCTAGCTAGACTTTACTCATTGATGACGTGACTTGCTCACAAAATGCATTACATTTCAGATTGTCATCTATGTGCTCTAGCTGGCTTATATATATGTTGTCATGATCTAGATAGCGTTTTATTGAGTTATGGCTTGGTGTATTACATGATGGTCATTATGGATAATTCTCATGGCTCTAAATACTTAAATAAACAAACTTCACCATATTCATCCATTGACATGTCATATTCTCTCTATTGCATCTTGATGTGTTTATTGCCAAAAGGGGAGAATAGAGAAGAAAAAGTCTGTTGGGATCATTTTAGAGCTTTGGAGATCAATTTGCTCTTTCGATTGTTGCTCTAGTGGTTCCTTCATTCGACATGGTCATAAGCTTCATTCCCTTCTTTGGACCATGTTGGATTCTTCAAACTCAAACTCAACTTTGCGCTTTTTCGAGTTTGTCAATATACTCATCAAGGGGGAGATTGATGAACCATGTGGAGGTGACCACATGTGAGTGATGAGTAATTGACAGTTGTTTAGGTCAGTCGAGTTTGGTTTGGGTGGTTCGGACCCTGACGTTGCATGGTGCAACGGGCTCGGTCGGTGTGGTCAAACTTGGTCATATGGGATTAGGGCGCCGATTCTTTGATTTGATGAGTTTGGACTTCGTCATGGTAAGTATGATGTTGATTATGCTTTCATGTATCGGCGGTGCTATTTGACGTGTTTTCTTGTGCGTGTGATCGCAGGACATCGGGTGGAGTCGTGGCGAGACACGTGGACCGGACTAGGCGCAGGTGGCGCTGAGGTCAGAACGGTCGGGATGTGTCGAAGACGACGTAGACTCGAGGTGGTTGCGAGGCGTGCGAGGCAAGGAGCGCGGAAGCTTCGGAAGGTGCGAGGAGGCGACCGGAAATTCGCGAGGCCGCACAGCGGGAGAGGGCGCCGTTGGATTTAGCAGGCGTAACGGGGCGGAGACCCGTTAGCCAAGGCTATAAATAGGATTGAGGGGCTGCATGCCCACTTGAGCATTTTTTTGGAGGGAATTAGGGTTTGCTAGTCAAAAGAGGCTTTGGGAGGTTGTTTCTCCTTTGCTCTTTAGTGGGTGAGAAGTGGGTGAGGTTACAGGGTGCTGTCCCCTACGTGCATTTTCCCCTGTGTTGTGTCTCCAGGAAAAACATGTAGAGAGGGAGAGAGTTCTTGATCCTTTCCAAGCATGTATGATTGAGAGATGGGAAGTAGAGAGGGTGTGAGTTGATTCTCTATTGTAATCATGTATCTCTCTTCCTCTTTATCAATATGAGTTGATTTTGGTTGGAATGGAAATCTGAAAGTCTTCCTCGTGCTCTGGCTGTTCTTCCTTGCTTCATTTGTTGGATTTGTGAGTTTTTGCCTTATAAGTTGTTTCTTGTAAGTGAGGTGTAAAATGGGTTGCTATGACATGGGAGATGCTCAAAAGCCATTTGGCTAGTTGACTCTCAGAGCAAACCATTTTTGATTTCAGTTTTTCATTCTTGGCATCCTCTGTTCTTATTTGTTCATTCTAGGGTTTTGCCAAATCTTGATTCCTTTGAGGAGATGGTCTAATCTTTGGGCTGAGAATCCTTGATGCTATTGATAACATACCTGCAGAATCTTATTAGCAAAGGATTTGAGAACTTGAGGTAATTTGAGTTCTTGTGTGCTCCTTTCTGTAAATGTTCGAGTTTGAAATTTCTAGGTTTTGGAGCTTTTGAGTTTCCTTCCTGATTTAGTCCAAAGTTGGCAAGTAAAGTCCAGTGGCTATTCTCTTGCTATACTTGAAACCTCAGTACCAAAGGTTCAACATTCTCATGGGGATTTGAGTTTTCATTGGAGCTTTACAGTAGATTTCAAAGCTTGAGCCAATTCTGAAATTTCAAGTCATAGGTTGGAGTTAATTATTATTCTAAGCTTCTCTGGTTATTATAGTGGTATCCTAACATTTCGGGCAAAGAAGCTTAGAAGATTATCTCAATATAGATTGTAGCCTGAGTTTACAAGTTGTATTCTCAAAATTCAGGGTTTGAGAGGGCATTCGGTAGTTGTGAGCAGGATTCTATTCAAAGCTTGTCTCAAATTTTCAGATTTCTTGTATGTGCTCTCATCGCCCATCCAGATTTTACAAGTTGTCTTTTGGGTCGATTTTGCCAATAGTATGTGATCACTAGTGTTGATCTTGTTTGCCGTTTCTTGCATAAAGCTCCTTGCCGAGAAGTGCTCTAGCGACAGACGATGGATGTTACTTTTGAGCATTGCTTTTGAGTTTTTCTTAAAGTAGCAATTAAAGCATGTCTCTTTGCTCTCAGCAAGTGCGAGGAGGTTACGCCACTAGCAATCGATTCATTCTCTCTTTGGCCAAATACACATGGACATGTTTTCTTTTGCTGATCTTTGACTATTTTGCATGCAGATCAAACAGCAATATTTTCAGTTGAAATTTTCTTGGATGATCTCTGATTTATGCTGAATTTTTTGGTGCCACATGCGTTCCAAATTTCAGCAGAATTAATTTTAAGTTTTCTGTGAGTTGCGTTGTTTTGCATCTTTTGAAAAATCAGTGTTCGTTTTCTCGGGGGCGATTTTAAGCGAGCGACATTCACCCCCCTCTGTCGCCATTTCGGTCCAACAGTTCCAGATCTCAGACTCCAAGTAACTGTCGCATGGCTGCCAATTTCACACCCGACAACGCCTTAGTCAAAGCATCAGCTCTCTGCTCTCCTGAGTGAATAAACTCCACTTTGATCTGTCCCCTCTCAATGCACTCTCTTATGAAATGGAACCTGGTATCTATATGCTTACTACACAAGGTTTTTCATGAGAGCAATTGCTGAACGGTTGTCAACAAACAAAGTCACTGAATTTGGTTCTGTTCCTGTGAGCTCTCCGATTAAACTCCTCAACCAGAGTGCCTGACAAGCAGCTGTTGTCGCTGCCATGAACTCAGCTTCACAAGACGACAAAGCCACTGTTTTCTGCTTCTGTGAGTTCCAGGACACCAGGCTTCCATTGAAGTAGAAAGCAATTCCGCTAGTACTCCTTCCTTCAAGGTCTCCAGCCAAATCACTGTCCGAATAACGATAGAGGCTGGTATCATGATATCCCTTCTCATACACAAGTCCGAAGTGGATTGTACCCTTCAAGTACCTGAGAATTTGCTTGATAGCCTTGAAATGCATGACAGTAGGTCTCTCCATATACCTGCTAGCAACTCCTACAGCATAGAGAAATTTCGATATTTGACACTGAATACGTGCGCCTCTCAACTTTTAACCCCCAATTCGCACGCCTTTGGAAATTTAACCCTGTCACTGCGAATTCTTTTGATTCAAGGGATTCTCTTCATTTTCGTGGTGACAAGTGTCAAAATATAAAAGGAGAGAAAATGAGGAGAATCCCTTGAATCAAAAGAACTCGCAGTGACAGGGTTAAATTTCCAAAGGCGTGCGAATTGGGGGTTAAAAGTTGAGAGGCGCACGTATTCAGTGTCAAATATAGAAATTTCTCTACAGCATATGACAAATCTGGTCGAGTGTTCAACAAATACCTGAGACAACCTATGACATGCCTGTATTCAGTGGCATCAACTGTTGTCCCATCCATATCCTTGTGTAACTGCATCTTGGGCTCCATTGGGTATTTTGTTGCATTGCAATCTGCCATACCAAATTGGGACAGCACCTTTTTAGCATATGCCGACTGCTTGAGTAGGATTCGGTTGTTCTGCTACTCCACTTTAATCCCCAAATAGTTTGAGAGGAGTCCCAAATCACTCATGTCGAACTTTGTCATCATTTGCTCTTTAAATTTCTGCACTTCCTTGAGGCTGCTTCCTGTCACAATGAGATCATCTACATAAACTCCAACGATTACCTTTTCTCCATTTTCTCTTCTTGTGTAGGCAGCCTGCTCCTGGGAACACCTGCTGAAGCTGAGCTCTTTCAAGCTTTTGTCCAAGCGAATGTTCCAAGCTCGTGGAGCTTGACACAAGCCATAAAGAGCTTTTGTCAGTTTATACACCTTGTGTTTCTGACTTTGTACCTCAAATCCCTCCGATTGGGTGACGTAGACTTCCTCTTCTAGCTCTCCATTCAAAAATGCTATCTTCACATCTAAGTGATGCACCTCCCAACTATGACTCGCAGCAAGTGCCAGGATGACTCGGATGGTATCAAGTCTTGCAACTGGCGCAAATACTTCCTCAAAGTCAATACCCTGCCTCTGGACATATCCCTTCGCTACCAGCCTTGCTTTGTGTTTGACAACTCGTCCTTCGGAGTCCTTTTTCAATTTGAATACCCATTTCAAACCGATGGGTTTCTGTCTCGGGGGAAGTTCAGTCAGGGTCCATGTATTGTTCTTTTCAATGGACATGAGCTCCTGTTCCATTGCTTCATACCAACAACTTTCATTTGCAGCTTCTCGAAAATTTGTTGGTTCTTCTGATAGCACCATCATTGCCACGCCTTCTTCTTCATAATCTTTAGCCATTTCTTCAGTATGGGCATAAATGTCTGCAAGAGATCTAAGACGTACTGGTCCATCATGAGACTCAGGTGAATATGACACCGGAGACATTGTCGCTGCTAGGCTGCTGATTGGTGAAGTATTTGAGTTTGTCACTTCTGTCTCAGGTGACTCTGCCGTTGTCGAAAAAGATGGGTTTTCAGTTGCCCCAACTGCCGTGGGCGACAACACACCCTCTTTGCCTTGACAATGCAGGCATTTCGCCCGAGTAGAATTTATCCAGGATGATGAATTCTGGTGACTCTCCTGCATTGTTAGCTCCTGCATTCCAACTCGACCTGAGATTTTCTTGGAATATGACGTCCCTACTTACGTGAAGCTTGCCTCGGCTCGGGTCAAACAGACGATGGGCCTTGCACACTTCCTCGACACCCAAGTATACCATTGGGGTACTCCTGTCCTCAAGTGTTTTTGGTGTAAGTTGTTTTCTTCACATATGTTGTGCAACCAAATACCTTCAGGTGTCCAAGATGTGGTTTCCTTCCCTCCATAGTTTCGAATGGGGTGCAGTCTCCTAATGCCTTGGTTGGAAGTCTATTCAGCAAATACATCGCATGCCTTGCTGCTTCTCCCCAGAATTTTGCCGACACGCCCATACTCTTGAGTAAAGATTTTGTCATAGCCATCACTGTTCAATTTCAGCGCTTTACCACCCCCATTTTGTTGCAGTGTGTAGGGAGCCGTGAGATGCCGTTCAATATCTGCATCTTCACAAAACCGGGTGAATTCTATGGAAAGAAATTCTCCACCACGGTCTGTCCAAAAAGTTCCAATCTTGTGCCCAATCTTGCTCTCTGCTTGAACCTTGAACTTCCTGAATGCCTGGAATGCATCACATTTTGCAGCTAGAGTGTATAACCACATCCACCGTGTGCAATCATCAACAATCAACATGAAATATTCATTGCCTACCAATGTACAAGGAGAGATCGGCCCACACAAATCAGCATGAAGGAGCTCGAGAGGTCTTTGTGCTCTGAAGCTTGCTTGGTGTGGGAACGGTAATCTTGTTTGCTTGGTGATCACACATGCTTCACAAAAGTTTTCGGGCTTGGTCAGTAGTGGCACTCCAACTACCATGTTCTTCTCTCCTAACAGCCTCAAATCCTTGAAGTTGACATGTCCTAATCTTGCATGCCGCAACCATGATGGATCTTCAAGACTTGTCAATAGACAGACTGCCTTTGAAGTCTTCAACTTTATCTTGTACAAACGATTTTGTGTTCTTTTCACCAGCATCAACAATTTCCCATTTTTGTCAACCACCCTCATATTCTCTCCTACTATATGCACCTCAGTCCCCTCTTCAGCCAACTGACCAATGCTAATTATAAATCAGGGATGTGGTATACCTCTTGAAGGACTTTCTGATCTCCATTCTTGTAGGTAAAGACTATTGTTCCTTTACCCTTGATCCTGACAAAAGACCCATCACCGAACCTCACTCTACCGGTGATTGCTTCATCCAAATCTTGAAATTTTTCCCTGTGGCCAGTCATATGATTACTAGCCCCGTTGTCGAGGTACCTGGTGTCTGAATCTTCCCAATTCTTGCTGCTGAGATATAGCTCCGACACCCTCTTTTCTTCATTGAGTAGCATTGCATCTTGCCGCTCTTGTATGTCGCATGCCCCCTCCTGGGAAGTCACTAGCATCAATGTCGGCTCTTCTTCAGCTGCTCAGGTAAGATTTGCCTCCTCTTCACGCCATTTGCTTCGACACTCGGATGCAAAATGACCCATGTTCTTGCAGCTGTAGCACTTAATGTGGCTTTTGTCGCGGACGCCGTTTTCGGCAGCAGCATTGCCTCCTGCACCTTCTTGACACGGCGTACCCCGGTCGGATCGTCTGCGACTGCGCCCGCGTCCACACCATTTGCCACGGTCAATGGCACTGGACCCGCGCCCCTCCCTCCTGACGAAGCCTCAGCGTTGTCGCCCTTCTGCCGCGCCTGCCAATCGGCATAAGTCAGCAGAAGCTGACCCTGGGCATTGCCGATATTGCTGCGCTGCCGTGCAGCCCGTTCTTCATAAGCTTTGAGCCGCCCAATCGCTTCTTCGAATGCCATCGTCTCAAGGTCATAAAATTGTTCGATCCCGGCGACAACTTGGAGAAATTTGTCGGGAACGGAATCGAGCAAATTCTTGACAAGAGCTGAATCATCAAGTGTCTCACCGAGGGAGGTGTACTTACTGGACAGGGTGCTGATTTTGCCGGCAAACTCGTCGATTGACTCGGTTTTCGACATTCGGAGGGCATCAAATTTAATCTTCAGAGTCTGCAAGCGAGCCATCTTCACTTGGTCTGCTCCCAAGTACCTTGTCTTGAGACTGCTCCATATTTCTCTTGCCGTCTTCTTCTTCACAATCTGGAGAAGAACATCCTCAGGAACACACTGCAAGATATGTGCCTGAGCCACCTTGTCCTTCTTCACATCTCCTTGAGCTCCTTCCGCTGGGTCCACTACCTCCCATACACCCTGGGCATCAAGAATCGCCTCCATTCTGATTGCCCAAACCGTGTAGTTGCCGGAGTTCAGCATCAGCATGTGAAACGGCGCTCCGCCGCTCTCCTTCGCCGCCGAGTGTGGAATCATCGCCATTCTGCGGAACCCTTCCTAATGCTCTGATACCAGATGTTAGAGATCAGGCCAGGGATTCGCTTACACCTCACTGATCCACTCTCGGATATCTATTTTCAGACGAGCTACAGTAGTTTTCAGATAAAACTGAAGAACAGATGGCAGCAGGATTTTTGGGGCAATTTTTAGACTGTATTCTCAATAGTTGTCGAAAGCAATACAAAAATCAATTACATAACTAACTCAAGACTTTAACTAATGCATCCGCTTATACCGTGATCCACTCAAACTGGAAGAAACGTGCAGACCGCACTCTATGGGAAACAAAACCGAACGACGCTAACTGAACCAAAAAAACAAAAGTTGACTGACGCTAACACAAACTGAAGTTCCACGTCTTTTATTGATTCCGGGTGACTCAATCCCGCGGGTCTCCTGCCTGCAACATGTCAGGATTACCATCTCACATCCTTGTAACTTGGCAGAAGACGACTTACGAAGTGTTCTGCCCCTTGCACGAATGTCGCTTATTGCCTATGAAAGTATGTCCCATCCACTCTCATCGTTTGGAATCCATAGCCAAGGCACAGGGCACGTGGCTCGCTGGGCGCGGTGTGCGTGGCCCGGTGGCTAGGGCGCGGTGGCTGGTGCGCGCAGATGCCCGAGACATGCGTTGGATACGTCGAAGTTCAGGTGTGGATCGTTTTGGCATTAGGATGTACGGGGCACCGGGACGCGCAAGGCGCGAGCGCCAGAGTGCTGGGGCGCGGATGGTGTGACGAAGTTTAGGCGTAGGCCATCCCTTAGTGCTTATGCCACGTAATTTATCCTTTACACACCAAAGTTCCTTTGCCGAGTACTGATCCATTTTATGTTGTTGGTATTGCAGGTTTTCATTGCCCTGCTGTCATGACCAAGGATTGCCACCTTTCTCGCCGGGAGAGGGGAGACTTAGGCCAGGCTGAGATGAAGTACTTGCCGTGCGATGTCGAGATCCTCGATGATGCCCCTGACAAGGAGGCGCTCGTGGGGGTCGAGCCTTCCTCTCTTACCAAGGTGGAGAAGGCGGCACTGGTGGTACCTGGGAGCCGCCTCCTCACACCAGGAAACATCCTGTGGCTGGGGCCGGAGGAACGTCCCAGCCCTCCGAAGGGGTACACCGTTGCCCTTAAGGCCTAGTTCAAGGTTGGCCTGGGGCTTTCGATCAATCCCTTCATCTGGGTCCTTGTGAGGCACTATCAGGTGGAGCTCTCGCACTTCTCACCAACATGCTCGCTAGGGTGAGTATTTCTATGGCTATGCGAGATGGCGATCGAGGGCAGGCGCCTAGAGCCTATTGTTGTAGCCTTCGACTACTTCCACCTCTAGCGGTCGAACGGGAGGTTCAGACCATTAGCTACGCTGACCTCGACCGCTCAGCACCAGGGTGAGTATCTGGTTCATGCAACCAAGTACAACTAGAGTCGCCCTGGGAAGAAGTGGTTTTACATGAAGGTGAAGGGCTTTCCGTACACCAGCAACCAACCCAGGATCACTCAAGATGGCTATCCTGAGATCTCTCCTCTCTCAGATGTCAACTGGGAGTCCCTTCATGCTACGTCCGAGGTCCGCAAGTGGAGCAGGGTTCGAGACTTGATGGAGGAGATGGCCGTTGCAGATGTTAGCCCCTAGTTGCTGAGAAGCGTGACTGCATCACGGTCTCCAAAAGCAGAGGTGAGTGCGACTTGGCTAATTCATTTCGTATTGTCCTCGAGTCCATGAGTTTAACACATCTAGTTTAACTTTGCATAGCATGCTCTCCTAGGGAGGCAGTTGAGGAAGCCAACTGGATCCTTGGGGAGATGACCATCACCGATTACGAGGCTCTTGAGGAGGCTGGCATTTTCGAAGGCTGAGGGGCCAACAGCGTTGTCAACACCTGAAGCTAACATTGCCCCTCAGAGCAAACCTGTCCCCGACCCATGAAGAGGAAGAAGGCCAAGGTGTTGGCCTCAAAGGGTGCTGCTAGGGCCCTTCCTGCGAAGAGCCAGGTGGGGGCAAAGCCCCCTGCTAGGAGGGTGATGCCTCCTGCCATAGGAGCGAATCCCCCTCCTACGGGCGGCTTTCAGCCCTGAGTTCTAGGCCCCACGCGACCCCCTGCAGAGCATCCTCTGCGCTCTGTTGCCTCGACTTGGTTGGTGTTGATGATTGATTGAGGTTATCGTTATACGTGTGTGTGTGCTGATGACGATCAAGTTGGGAAGAACTTGTGCTAGAAAAACGTTTCTTTGGTCTTTACATGTGCAGGTGGGCATGGAGACAATCATGGTCAGTGACGAGGAGGACCGAGACTAGAATGGGGAGATCTAAGGTCCAGATGGTTGAGGATGTCACGCGAGGTGATCAGACTAACGCTGGAGTACATGAAGATCAAAAGTGGTGATTCATGAAGAAGCTATGGGCGGTGAGGCCCTAGAGGCTTCAACACGTGAGATGGATGATACGAGATGAAGCTACGGGAGGTGTGGTCCTGGAGGCTTCGTCACGTGTTGAGTTAGGAGTTGTGGAGGGAGTCCATAACTTGGAAGAGATAGAAATTGGTTAAAACCCGTGTTTAGAAGGGTTTCAAGTCCCTTGATTTTTGGAAGAGATAGGATTTCGTGTCCGTGTTTGAGGTGAACACGGTTTAGGACTCTAACATATAAAAGCAAAGAGAGACTAAGGGTTTTAGCTGTGGCTGTGGCGAGGCTTTTTGTGCTAGAGTTTTAGGGATGCCATGAGGCTACTTTGTAGCCACAGAACATGATCTAGAAGTAATAGATCAGATCGGTTCCAAGAAATGTTAGTCGGCATCGACGACGTGTTTTTTGAGCATCGGTTTCTTGTCTTCGGCGGTGTTCTAACACATCACGATCTTGTGTGCCACGAGCTCGATGTCTATGGCTGTCGGTTCAATCCAACCAAACAAATACGGTGTTTTCTTCGGCGTGTTCTCGTTCAAGCGGCCGAAGCATTCAAGTGGCTGAAGCTTTCAAGCGGAGGGAGATTTCGACCACGTGCAAAGGCGGTCGTAGCGAGCGGTTGAACGATCGAAGTGTTCATTACGCGTGCGCAAAGGAGGTCAAGCGAGCAGACAAACGACTTGCAGTCGAAATCTATATCCGGTAATTTATATTGCTTTTTCTTTTGGTTTGAGATTTGTTTTTAGGTATTAAAAAGCGGAGGCAATCATTGGTGTAAAATTTGCGGTATAAGCATATTTTCATATTTAATTCCAGCCAATTTAAGCAAGTAATCAACATATTTCCAGCATAACATGAATGACATAAATTGCATATAAACATGAAATTCTATCTTGCCATTCATATCTATGTATATATTCAAAGAATATAAACTCAAGGCTCCTGAAAATAACATGTAAAACAGTCCTAACAGTCGTAAAATAATTAAGTCTAGCATATAACAAATTAATTGTTTTAACATTGCTCTCAGAACAGAGTTGCGCAAGATCATAGATCTTGGCCTTCTCATGCAAATTTCCATACTCTTCATAAATGATCTAATACCAGAAATCAGGTTTTGAGCTCACAAATATGTTTTCTACTGTCACAACTGATCAACTACAGAAAACAACAACTTCTGTCTTTCGGTATAAATGTTCACAGTCAGTGATATTTCAAGCAATAATCAGACAATCCCATATTTTAACATGCAGCATCTACCAGAGATTTATTATGCGGCATATACCAGAACTAATATGATGAAAGAAAGAATCTCTTCTGGGCAACTAAAATAATTACTGCACAGCAAGATTTCAATTGCCTATGAACAAACCTAATCAGTCGAAAGACAGCAAAGGTGTGGACAGTAGATGACAAATCACTAGAGCTCAAAATCCTAATCCTGTTATCAAGATCTATTTCAAATATCCAAGTTCATCACAGTGCATGTAATCCGAGCCCACAAGCAAACATGTCATATACCAGTTCTTAATCTTAAATAGAACTTATAGAACAGATACTACCGACAAAGTTTGCAAAGAGTCAACAATACTCATAGCGCAGACGGTATTCAAAATCGTCCAGGAGCAATCAAGCCGAAGAAGTACTCAAAGAAATAGGGCAAGGCACACTTGTAAGTGCTGTCCCAGAAAACCTATCTCCCCTCTGTGTCGATGAAGAAGAAGAGTGTGGTCTTCGGAGATACAAAGCCCTCTCCGAACTCGGATGCCCGATGCCGGAGTCGAAGGTTAGGGTAGCGCCGCACAAGACCTCAATGAGCACATTGGCCGAGTGCTTTCAAGAACAGCAGAGAGTCGTCACCCTCTTCGTCCCTCTCCTCGGGTTAGTCTTCAACCTCCAGATTACTCACCCCACAAAGGGCAGCCAAAACCAGAAGCAAAAAGCCCTCAATTGGAGATAGAGCCGAAGCCTCCAACCTCCGCACAACCCGAAAACGGAGAGGAAGAAGAAGACTCAAGAGAGCAAAACCAGATCGGAAGAGATGTCTTCGCCATGGAGAGCTCGGTCCTTTTGAAGAAGGGACAGGGTCTGCGAGGAGGTGACGCGAGCAGTCGGCTTCGAGGAACCCGGGTCAGCCCGCGCCTCCGTCGCTCGCCTCACCGCGCGCCGCCTCCCAACACTGACAGAATCGCCAGATCTCCGCCAAAACCGAAACGGCCGCACGCCCTTCTCTCGCATGGGAATCACACGGGACGCGCCCGGGGAGGAGACTTCGTCTCCTCCCCCTTATCTCTTCGCGCGGCTCACCGACAGGTGGGCCCCGCCTTCATATATTTTTTTCCTTTTCTCAATTGGGAAATTCCCAAAATACCCTCGCAAATACAACAATCATCCCCCCCCCCCTCAATTGCGCCATACAATCCTATATTATCAATCCAGGTGGAAGCTACATCAGCAAGTAACTCACTGTAATTTAACTCAATGTGTCGATCATGAAGATATTTCTTCTAGATAAGAAAAACAGTCCTCGTCGTGCTGTAACTCAATGTGAGAAGAATATTGCTGCCGTTTCTAGTTTTAATTTGTCAACATACATGATGTGCTTCTTTGAATTATTTGTGAATTGCATGGCTGAAGTTGATAGCTGAGAATAATAACTGATGTGCTAGGTCGGTCCTGTGATCAGTGTCTCATCATGCTGTGTTCCAGAGGCATGCCATATCTGTTTCTCTTTATTCAACAATTTTGGCTTGAGAGGGAAACACTTATCCACTAATCATCAAATTTGCACCGCCACTCGTATTATGGATGATGATACTTGCCAGTTGCCATTCATTGATTGTCCCTCCTTTCTTTATATCCACTCCTGTTGCGATTGAAGGATGACATAGGTATATTCCTTATATGTCACTGATGTCTCGCTGACATGTGAGTTCAGGGCCCACATGCTAGTCTCACAACGAGTGGCATATAAGGAATCATGTAGCTATTCAGTGGCATCTAAGGAATTTTTCCTTTTCTTGTATCCATGGTAAATGAATCGGTGCATAAATAGAAATAGCATATGTTGCAAACCATGTTTGTTTCACTGACAAAATGTAAAGCTGCATACAGATAATCAGAGACACTGTAGTTGTTAGTTCCACTCACTTTTTTCTTTGAGATAACAGAGGGTAAAAGGCACGATTTGTTATGGACGTGCCCCTTCATTTTTGTTCGGCGTTTCTTATAGAGTATGATTTAGTGGTGTTTGTTGGACAAATTAAATCTAGTCTGACATTTTTTTTATGAGCACGCCGTGTGAGTGATACTTCGTAGTAGATTCTTTTCATCCTATAAACTGAATCTAGTCTGACTGCTTAACCAATATCTAACCAAACTTGCAACTGCACAACATTAGTATACCAAACCAATACTCCTAATATTAACTACTCTGATTTAAGATCCGTAAACTTTTTTAAAAAGAAGTGTACTGAAGCATACCCCTCACTTTTTATCATCTTCTAAAGGTAGCAAAGTTACCACTTCTGTTTTTCTTTTCTTTTGACCTTTGTGTGGTACAAACTTAGCAGGAATTCAGAGGAGACAGGAACTATGAGATCATCAGCGCAGCAGCAGCAGAACAGTTTGCTCCACATGATGGCGTCACCAGACAGGGAGTGTCCAGTGGGGGGTGGTAATAACAGCAACAATGGAAATTTACCAGCCTCTCTGGACAAGAAGAAGGGCTCATCTTCAGGGAGTGAGGGGTCTGTGTGGCCGAAGTTTGCAATCGCAGTGACAAACAAGGAGGAGGAGGACTTCTTGGTGTTCAAAGGTTCAAGACCGCCTCATAGGCCCAAGAAGAAAGCCAAGGTTATCCAGAAGACCATCAACGTATGCTTCCCACCTTCCCCCTTCACTGTTCTCGCCCTCCTTAACCTTCTTTTCAGTTTGGTAAATTGTTCAACTAAATAACTAAATAGTAGAATGTAGACACTTTTCACATGAATCATATTGCGCCTAAGGTCCTTCTTTTTGTAGTAATTGGCAGCACCAATTTCCACAGAGTATTTGGTGAAGAGTAAGTTCATTACTTCCTTGATACAGTGATCAAATCTGTGCATTTGACACAGTAAGCAGTAACATGGATTCAAAAGTATGACTTGGTTAACAAATCTGGAATATCATTAATCTCATTGCCAGGTTAAATTAATTTGATTAGGATATTCTTTCTGAATAGATACAAGACATGAGGTACATAGTCCCAGGGCGACCATTATTTCTGGGTAAACTTCCTGTCTTGCAGCTTGACAAAAAAATAATATTGCAAATGAACTGGCAAGATCCCGTGGAGCGTCCTTCATTCACTGAAGTTGCTTCTGCCTGTATCAAAGATATGCCACACTGTCTGAAAGTTGATGGAGTCAGTCAATGCCTTCAATAACTAGCATTCGTTGTAGATGTCATTTGACACCTTCAAAAACACTTTTTCTTGGGGGCGGGGATCTCCAAATTGGTAAAGCAAGAATATTGGTTCAGTCATAGTACATTAGTAAAGCATGTCACCGTGAGCTGATGACAGCCATTATGGCCATGTGGATGGCCGGATTATAGTGTGCTATGACAAGATTGAGCCATCACAACACTCGGCAGTCACACAGAGCTGCTGCACTAGTTGGGCAATAAGAGCAAGCGTATCATAGCCTGCCGTGATGTCTGGCTTCTAAACTGCGAGCCCAACTTGAGTTCTGACTCCGTACTGTAGTTTTATAAATATCTGTTGCCTAGTCTTTACTGTATCCATTGGACAGCCTAGTCGCTCTTTTATGTAGAAATTGCACTTTGTCGAGTACTTGATTCTTCATCTTGTTGTAATGTCCCAACTTGAATAGCTTGAGTTCTGACTCCCTACTGTAGTTTTATAAATATCTGTTGCCTAGCGTTTACTGTATCCATTGGACAGCCTATGTTTATATCTTCTAAAGTAGTACCGACTATCGTTATATTGTGAAAATTTTCCCTGCTCAAAATCTGGAAATTGGTTTATTCAAAAGAAAACAAAGTCAGGGAACTGTTTCTGCTTATGGCATAATTCTCGAAATCCAATGATTAACTCTTCTTTGTCAAGTTTGCATACTCCATTAGCATCAGCCTGCATTTCTTAAGCTAAAATATGTTCATGCCTGGCAGCTTGTATGCCCAGGTACATGGCCCTGTGACTTAGATTCTCGAAAGGTATGAAGTCCAAGAGAAGGTCTCGAGAAAGGTAAGTGGACTAGCTCACATTTCATATCTATCTCATCCTACAAACCCTTAAGAATGCTCATTGACTACCTCATTCGCTTGACAATTGGCATTCTTTTACGATACTGCAGCGCCCAACGGGATTGAAAGCTATGCAAAACATGGACAGCGACTCGGAATAACCGGAAAATGACTGAATTAGCGTGGCTGAACACTACGCCATGCCCGGCAGCGAAGGACTCCAAGCACAAACTCAAAGTAAGCTCGACCGTCGATGGCTGGTACTGCATGAAGAAGGCCAGGGCCACCAGGCTGCTCGCCTTATCCTGGCGCTTGCTTGAGGTGTCCGATGAAATGCCGGCAACCAACGAAGAGGTTGCAGCGCCATGGACGCTTCTGAATAATGCCTGAACGCCTGATAAGCATGTAGCCGCAATACGACGCGGAGGATTCGATTTGCCTGTAGCCGCGCTCAGGCCAGGGTACGCCCCTGTGCAGCGAGAACTGGCAGTGCAGTGCCCGGTGGAAACGCTCGTGAATTGTTGAGGTCGACGCCAATCCCATGCTGCTACAGCTTGCAAATCCAAAGTTTTCACGTGTGAGCACGAGGCAAACGGGGCGTCCTGTCCTGCACCGCTGCACGCAGTTATCCGTACGTGCTGCAGCCTGCCTTTTGCACAGTGCAGCCAACGAGATAAATGTGTGTGCCTGGTACTATTATTGGTGTTTCCTGATGTTGTTAGTTGGAACAGGTGAATGGCGGTGGTACACTGGTACAATCCCATCGGTAATCGTGGTACTGTGTTTTTATAGCAAAAGATATCTGCACCTTTCTTGTGTCGGGCGGAACGTGTCAGCTTAGTTATGCCGACGAAGTTTTCCCGGAACTCGTGGCATGATAGCTACCTTTTAAGGGATCGCCGTTTCAAGCTGATTTGACAAACTTCGCCATCGCCAACTTGACTACTAGACCTCCTGCCAACAAAACAGGAAAACGTTTAGAAAGAAAAACGTGTCATTCGATCATATGCAGATCTATATAAATAAAAATAATTAATAATATTCAAGGCAGCTCCTTAATTTTGAAGACAAAAAAGCCCACAATAATAATCTAGAAAAGAAAAAATATTCAAAATTCTTACATTAATCAAAAGAAAAAGAGAAGGATCCCTGCTATTTATTTTGGTGAGATCAAATTATAACGGTGTAAATTAATCATATATAGATCTCTATATCAATAAAAACAGTTGGTGATATACAGGGCGCCACGTTCGTTTTTAGGTAAGAAAATTCCACAATAATATGTAATCCTTAAAAAGAAAAAACTAGAAATTCTTGTGTGAATGGAAAGAAACTTAGAAGGATTTCCATCACTTATTTTGGTGAGGCAAGATTATAACAGTTCATATTAATAATATATAGATATGATAGTTATATAAACAAAATTAATTGTATTATAATTATAGATAGTAGAGTTATATATCGAAGATAACTATATCATAATATATAGCCATGCAGCTACTGGGTAACTATGCTAATTGAACGCACAGATCCTAACAATTCCTCGCGTGCTGCCGAGTTCGATATGAACTCGGCTGTCAGTGAGCCCAAAGACAGACATTTGCTTTGACAAAGGACGATGTCGTAACAAGAGGGCAAGACGTCCGCCACAAAAGACCAGCAGCTGCTAGTCCAACTCCAACCGGTGCTAGGCATCGGGGCTTTTCTCGATGAAGACCAACCACAGACAAAACTATATGCATCGGTTTTACCCGCTATATCATGATGCTCTATTCTAGGTTTATTAGGGTTTCATCGTGTGCCATCTATCGTGTGTGACGCACTTCGATCTGATCCATTGCTCTGACATACGGAAAGGAAAACGACAAAGAGCGCAATCACCTACTCCAAATCCGCATGCCCGGGCGGTTGAATTTTCCAACGCCGACGACAGACAAACAAACCGAGCCCGCGCACGGCGGAGCAGTAGTGACAGCACACCAGGGGCGGAATTGGGGATAGGTTTTAGTTCAGGGTATACAAAAATATATAGTGTGTACCTTAGGTATTTTCAGCCTAGCTCCGGGATAGTATTGCTAGAATTCAGTTTTGGTAGCCCAGTAGCCTACGACATATTTCTACTGTCCGCCAAGCAGCACAGACTCCGAGCGCTTCGATCGGGCATTCGGCTCACTTCACGGCTCGGCGCCTCGGCCCATGACTTCTGCTCTCCTGGTGCTCAATACAGTCGCCGCTCTCCTGCAGTCTTGCCTCTTACGCATCTGCTCAACTCAGTTGCAATTTCAAAACCCTAGCGCACGCACCACAGAAGCGAAAAGGCGACGACGCCCTCGTCTTGGATCTCAGCCGATCCGGCGTCGCCTGGCTCTTGGCCCACCCCCTCCCGGCGCCGCCCGGCCTCCCAGCCAGCGCCGTCCGACTCTCGGCCCGCCCCGCACCCCTCCCGGCGCCGCCTCGCCTCCCGGTCAGCGCCGCCCAATTCTGCCCTGCCTCCCAGCAAGCGCTGCTCGGCTCCTAGCCCGTCCCCTCCCCGCCGCTTGCCTTCCAGCTAGCACCGCTGGCTCCTAGCCTACCCCCTCCCGGCGCCGCCAGGCCTCGGCACCTCCCAGCCAGCGCCGCCTGGGAGCGGCTCGATCTGCCCCCCCTCCCGCGCGCCTCGCCTCGGATGGTAAAATAGAAAAGGATATTTTTCTTGATTTATTCCAAACGTGTTCATATTTAACATGGTCCCAACACCATTTCAAGAGATTTTAGTGATTTTCAACAAAGCACTTATTTTTTCAGATCAATCCTTAGATTGCGCTAATTTAGATTCAAGGGTTATTTCTTGTTGTATTTATTGCTTATAATGGATGTTAGTGGAACATTCCTCAAAAAATTCAGTCCAGAATATAGCATGTATTATATCATTTCGCATTGAAAATCTAGTCAGGGTTTCAAACTTTCAATGATATGCTATGCTAACATCCTTCCTAAATCCTGATTAACACTGTAATTTTTCGGATCACCCTGTAGATCGAATTCCCCATTTTTCATGATCAGCCCCGGTTACCAGCTCCTTTTTGGAATCTTTGCATAGCCGGAAGAACTAAAGTATGATTTCCCCCATTAGTCATTTAAATATTTGTGCTGCTTACCTATTTGTCCAGTTCTAAATACCTCATAATATCCTGAATTTTCTCTGTTACAGTTCCCTAGTCTTCCTTTGATTGATAGGTTGACATCAATTCCTGTCATATTTGCAGGTATGATTTTCCATATGTCCGGCTTGTATTGTTAATTAGCTCACTTCTAACCACTTATATGTTGCTTTCATCCAGTCATTGACTTTGACAACACAGACACTGCTTAGAGGAAATATGACACAAGTGAGGAAATTTGATTGCCTATTGTCTTAAGTTTTTGAAGTTGCTTAGTTGATTCACAATAAATCACTTCTGCCTCATGTCTTCCTGACAAGCTAGCATGAGAAAGCTAGCATTCTCATGCTATTTGTCATCTTCCCTGTAGTGACTGCAAGAGAGCTTTTCAAGATGTTCGGTTGCTCTCAAAGACTGTACAAGCATGATTATCATAATTTAAGAGGCTTAATAAAAAATGGAATGTGCATTGTTATAGAGATGCTAGAAGTGCAAAATCATATTGGAGTTTATTGAACAGAAGCTAGCCTAGCTACTTGAAATTATACACTTTGACATATGTAAATAACAAGTGTCTGTTCTTATATTCGAGCTCTTGAAAAAATATTAGTGTTTTATGCCTCGAAAAAACATCTAAATTTATGTAAACTTCGTGGTGTTTATATTTATTCATACACTTGTTTGATTTACTTTCATATGGTGTCTTTACAGGTTCTGGTTCATGTCCAACTATCAATGAAGAAATGACAAGATTGAATAGAGAGCAAATCTTCGTAATTTAGGTACTCAAATTGTATCTATATTATGTTACAATTTTTACATTTTGATATCTTACCATGTTTTTCTTATTATACTTCATGTTTACTTGTTTAGTATTGAACTCAAGCTTCATATCAGTAATGCAATTAGCCAATTATGATATACTTTTATTATATTGTGATATGGGTATAAATTGGTATTAATTTTATGTTGTTAGAGTTTAGCCTAGGACGTAGCTAAATTCTTGTTTCGCCACTGCAGTACACAACTGGTTAGAACGCTCTCGTCAGGCTACAGCGACTCCGTAGACCGTAGTCCATCCACGGCTCGGTCCTGGCGCGCGTGCTAATTCCCCGGCGCGCGCAGGCGCAGCAACGCCCACCCCACGGCTGTGGAGAGGAAGAAGCGGAGGGAGAAAGAAACTGGGCCATATACACGACGAGGCGTCGCGCGCGCGCACGCGTATATATACCCACCACACGCGCCGGGGGCACCGCCTCCACCGCACGCCGTTTCTATTTCGTTTGTCCTCGGTCGATCGTTACAGCGCGTGCGCGTGCGTGCAATCACCATGGCCGCGCCGCCGTCGTCGCCGATGAGCCCTCTCGCGCGCGCCCTGCTCGTCGCCGTCGCGCTGTGGTGTCGTCACGCCTCGGCGGAGGGCGGCGCCGGCGTGCTCCGGCGCGCTAAGCGGCCGGAGTTCGCGGAGTGGATGGCCGGCGTCAGGAGGGCTATCCACGAGCGGCCCGAGCTGGCGTTCGAGGAGCACGAGACGAGCAGGCTGGTCAGGAGGGAGCTCGACGCCATGGGCGTGGGGTACGAGTACCCGGTCGCCGGCACCGGCGTCGTCGCGGCCGTCGGCACCGGGCGCCCGCCGTTCGTCGCGCTGCGCGCCGACATGGACGCGCTCCCGCTGCAGGTAACGCGCGCGCGTGCAAGCTGCCAAGGCCACTACTGGATTTCATATGCGCGAGCTGGTTTTCTTGGTTTTTGTTTAGGCCAGTTTGGAATTCGTGAATTTTTTTCTCATTCTCGCGGGAATCGAACAGCTTCCTCCCACGTTCTAAACGGAGCCAAGTGTTTCGGAGTTGGGAACTGAAGAGGTTTTGTGCCATGATTGAAAATCAAATAATCACAGTAAATTGGATGACGGTAAATTCAGATGCCTAGCGGAATGCAGTGCCATTTGAACTGTTGAAAGCCTACGAGTCAGAGTTTTACCATGCTAGAATGGCACTGGGCTTTCTCAAAAAGAAAAAGAGCAGCGCTAGGCTACACTGCTATAGGAAATTAGAAAGTGGATTATGCACACCTGTGTTTTCAGTAAAAATGAAAATACTTCTATAAAAAAAATTGTTAATTTTTCAGTTGATTTCATGCTTAATGCAATCTGTTCTCTTTCCTATTGTGACCTGTGTAGTTATGCAAGGTAACATAAGAGAATTTAAGACACATTTTGAACAAGGAAAGTACTGGTGGTGAAGTTCAATACACCAAAACAAGATTTTTAACTTTCTGAAGTACACATATTTGAAGCTGCATTCTCTTGTTAAAACTGTCCAACAAAATTTTGTCAGGAGGAAGTGGATTGGGAGCACAAGAGCAAGGTGCCCAGGAAGATGCACGCCTGCGGCCACGACGCGCACACCGCAATGCTGCTCGGCGCGGCCAGGATCCTCCATGAGCACCGCCACGAACTTCAGGTTACTACTGCTACTACTCCGTCTTCTTCTCGATTATATGCCTCATCACTGCTGCACTGTCCCCACGCATCCTTGACAGAATCACGGAGCGTCTGACGATCTCTGTATTTCTTTTCTAAGTAAACTTCTTTTCTTGAAACGGCCGATGGTAAGAGCTCTGCCCATTCATTAAAGAGAGAAATACATATTAAAAGTTGGGAAAAAATTTTATATGAGACTGCAAAATTCTCAGATCCTTGAACTGCTATTACAGAATGATCTCTCCCTTCCATGCCACTGCATTTCACAAACGTGTTAGATTTTTCAAAATGCCCAAATTACCCTTGTCTTCTTTCTCCGGTCCACTGACGAGTCCTTCGACCATGTCCTATCGACCACAGTTGCTCAACCACGCTACCGACCACGGCTGCTCGATGCCTTCGACCACGATACCTTCAACCATGGTACCTATGACCACGGTGCCTTCGACCGCTTCACCGACCACGGTTTGTCGACCAGCATCTCCGACCACACAGGTCTTTCGAGCACCGACTAGTTCTCTATAGCTTACGAGTACCGACCATCGACTATGTAATTACAACCACTGTGTAGCTACGACCACTGTAGCATGACTACTGTGCTACGATCACTGTAGCACGACTATTGTGCTATGACCACTGAATAGTTCGACTTACGACTATTGTCGACACACGACTACAGAATACTTGACACACGAGTACGACCACGCAGTACTCAACACACGAATACTCGTTATAACCACGCAGTACTCGGACACCCCCCGAGCACTCAACTTCGACTACAGCACTCAAACACACGAATACTCGACTACGACAACAGTACTCGAATACACGAGTACTCGACTATGATCATAGTAACAACAACACAACAAGATTAGTTCCAACAGAGGCAGAGGCATCATCTTCGCGTTCTTGGAGAACGCAATGACAACGTCGTCGCTTATGGGTTCCAATGCCAGCACCTTCTCGTTCTTGGCTACCTCGAGGCGCCCTCCGGTGCCTCCGCGTTGTCGCCATCTCCATAGTGAGTTCCTTAAAGTTCTCCCTTTTCCTTTTTTTTTTTTTTTGCCATGGATGAAATAGAGGAGAGCTTCACATCTCCCATGTGTATGTGTTCATGTGCTTGTGTTGATGATGGTGTTGTGGCGATGGTGGTGAATCGCGCTCACAACCGGAGGAGACTGAGGGAGAGTAGGGAGTGAGAGGAAGAAGAGGACAACAAGGGTAAAATAGTATTTGCGCAGTCACTGGACGGTTTACCTGGTCAACAATGACATAAAAGGGTATATTTTGATTTGCAGTGGCATTTCGCAGCAGAGATCGGAAATAATTGCAGTGGCATATAAAGAATTTAAGTTCCAACTACCGTGCTGTGTGCACGTCACCTTTGAACAGTTAGTTTGATTTTTCGGCTGCCTGATTTGAAATTGGTTTGGTTGCACGAGATTCGCACCATTATTATATGCCCGGTTTCGTTTAGGCACTGTTATCATGAGCACTCGTTTGTTGTGGTGTCCTTTCCCCGGCAGATTCTTCGAATCTTTTTGTTCCAGTTGAAGCGAGTCAATTCCTCTTAGGGCATCACAATGTTTAAATGCTGTAAAGCCTTTTAAGCGATGACTTACATAGAGCCTTTAAACTTAATATAATTTTATGTAATATATAAAAACTACTACTATTTCAAAGATTAGACCTATAACTATAATAAAAAGCTAGAAAAAAAGTTTGCACTCCATCCATCCTTTTTTCCACTAATTCTTTCATTTTTTTTAAGATTGGAGGCAATTTTTCTCTCTCTAGCAATATATGGCGTCGCCACCAAACTTCTCTCCGCTTGGAGGCTGTTTTTAGCTAACACTGTGGATGCTCTTAGACCTCTCTTTCATTTCTTTCTTTTTCTTTTCGTTTCTCTCTGTTTTTTCTTTGAAACAAAGGGGTAATCTAGTGTTAGGATTTGCTTTGTCTTATCGGGCGATTATGGAGACACGACCATTTTAGGTGCTACTCTAACGGGCTTTTGGCTAAAATTGTACTGTAGCGACTGAAATCATACTATATGTCTGTTCTTTTTTGCTTTGGCTTATGACTTTTGGATTGTTTATGAGAAAGACTACAGAAGAACAGAAACTTGTGTGCAGTTTTGACCGATATAAATTAAGTCGCTACAGTGTGTATTACAATCAACTTATAAACCCCGCTTTGAAAAGACACTCTATTTGAAAGTTAATTACTGTAAAAAAAAGCCAAAAGGTAGCTTTTAGAAGCTAACAAGAGTAGGCCCTATAGCGACTATTAGTGAGAAATTCTAAAAAATAAAAATATCATTATATCTCTATGAACAACGCAAAGGAATAAAGGAGGAAAAAAAGCCAAAAACCAAAAAAGATGAATAGTAAAAAATGCTAAAATTAAGAACCAACGTAATTCAGAAGCTAAAATAAGAAACTAGAAGCCGCTTAAAGCATGCCCTTAGGCCCCTCGGTTGAAATTTGAAAAGTCGTGGCTTATGGTGAAAATGCATCAGAGTTGTTGAAATTTCACTGTAGCTGAAGGTGGCTTATTTGGTGTAATTAAATTTAAAAAATTAAAAATAGAAAAAATGTTAGCTCATCTCGGACAACGCCATGAATACAGAGAAAGCAAACCGGTAAAAAAAAGCTAAAAATCATAAAAAGGCAAAATTTATAAATAATAAAAAATAAATAAAAAAATTAGAAGTTAAAGCTGAAATAGGCGGAGCCTAATTTCCTATGGCAAAGTAATGGGGAGAAATGTGTTGAAATGGACCAGTGCATCGTACTGATTTAAAACGGGCAGCTCTGTGATGGAGCGCACACATGTTGCATAGTTCGACACAAATGCCTGCACACCGCAACGTGCGCATCAAACAAGATTTTCGACCGGACACGTCAGGCGTCCCTGTCAACCTTTTCAGTACCTTAGGGAGCCCAACATTTGTCACTGAAAAAGGTAGGTTCTTCTCAACCATATTTTATGGATTATTGTTATATGTGATGGCTTTTGATTTTATTATAAGTATTTATATAAATAAATCGAATATTAATAAATCGATAAATTATTTTAAAAAATCGCTTCGAAAAGATAATAAAAAATTATCATATTTATTTATTTAAAAAATCATAAGGTAAAAAAGAAGCCTCGATGAAGCCGCAGCAAATCAAGAAGATTTTTCTTTTCTTTTCTTTTCTTGCGGGCGTGGAACTCTGATGGAGATGTTAATATCTCGGGCAATTGGGATCTAGCACAATGTTTTGCTTTTTCTTCAGCGGCGCTTACTTGCATGCTTAATTTGACTTGGATTTGAAAGGGTTTGTCTCTTCTGGTGGAAACATTAGTACTACGGGTTCTTGAGAGCAAGGTTAATAATGTAGCTTTTAGCTGACTGTATGAACATTTACAGCTCACTTATCAGCTCATTTATATAGTAGTTTACAGCCAGCTGAAGGTTATATGACCCACCATTTTCTCTCACAAAGTTTCTTGGTTCTTGTGCTTTAGCTGGCTGTAAACTTACAGCCCACCTCTCTTCTCTCTCCTCCTATCTCTCCTCCATCCCAGCATATAGCCTACTAATAGCCTCTTATTATACTTACTCTGAAGGGTCCTTTTCGAAGTGTACGACGCATGCACCAAAGCTGCAAAGCAGCAACCGATAGACGAGCGTTGCGAAATTTCCTGGAGACTCGGGCAACTGCTACTGTCAAATTGGTACTAGAAAAACTAATAAACCCCATAGCGTTTGTCCACATTCTAATGGGATAGTGAGTCTATGTTCGACCAAAACACTAGGGCTGTTTACAATCATTCGATTTTAACATTGAAGCCACTTCATCAACTTTATTTTTTTCCCTAACTACAATCAAGATGCATTCATCTTCCCTTTCACAATCACATCTCTCTCTCTGCGATCCTCATCTCCACGGGACAACAAACCCCGTTTCAATGCTTGTGCTACATGGATTCACCACTGATTGCAACCGGATTACAGCAAGAAGGGTGAGTTGATGGTAGGTCCGTGATGCAACAGAGTCCAATCGACACTGGCAAGGCCGAGGTGGTCTAGATCTGATTGAGGACGCGCATGTCGATCAAACCAACAGTGATACTAGGTAATGACTCGGATCCGCGATCTCAAGCATAGATCCAGGTAAGGTCAGCAATGAGGACGACAAGGTCGCCAATGAGGTGGAAGGTGGTTTAGGAGTCCGCACTGAATGGATGTCGGAGTCGTCGTAGCTACGGAGGTTGTGTACCACAACGTGGAAGCCCTAGGCGACGAGGACGGTCATTTGGTGGTGCCATGAGTTGGTGCAAAGGCAATAAGGCCGTCATCTCGTCCCTGGTCAATGAGCTCAGGGAAGAATTTTGTTTGAAAACATGGTGAAACTTGAAGAGGGTTTTGAAACCTCTTTTGAAATATGATGTTTCATTTGAATCTTGTCCGAAACTTGTTTAAAATTTGAATGCAGCTACCGGGATTAGCTCACTGGTGAATGTCACTGATGGCTCTAAGCAGCATACAGTAAGTTTCATGAGATTTCATGACTAAGTTTCATGAAATTTCATATGGTTTCATGACTAAGATTCATGGTGTTTTATTAACATTAAGTGTTAGGATGTTTCATGCCTAAATTGATTAAGTTTTATAAAGTTTTATGTCTAAGTTTTCATGATGTTTCATGATGTCTAAATTGACTAATTTTCATGAAACATGTTCGAAACTCTATGAAACCTTGTGAAACTCACGAAACTTTAGTGAAACCTGATAAAATTTGCCTATACCATTAGAAACTTTTTTAACGGTACATCATGCGATAGCCCTCCCCAGATTAGTTCAGACACGGGACATTCGACCGTTTGGAGGTTGAGTTGCAGCGCCCGATCACAAAATTACCACTACAAGATGAACGAACGCCTGTTCATTAGGCATCTGGATTCTGATTAGTGTGTGTAAGAAACTGAGGCAGCCCGAAACTCTGTGTATTTTGCAGGGGACGGTGATCCTTCTTTTCCAGCCGGGCGAGGAGGTCGGCAGCGGGGCCAAGAAGATGGTGGAGGCCGGCGCCGTGGACAGCGTCGAGGCGATCTTCGGGTTCCACGTCACCGTGATGCTCCCCACCGGTGTGGTGGGGTCGAGGGCCGGCCAGCTGCTGGCCGGCTGCGGCTTCTTCGAGGCGGTGATCACCGGGAAGGGGGGCCACGCCGCCAGCCCCCACAGCAGCGTCGACCCCGTCGTGGCCGCGTCCAGCGTCGTTCTCAGCCTCCAGAGCCTCGTCTCGCGGGAGGCCGACCCTATCGACGCGCAGGTACGGACGGGCGCCGCGAAATGACAAGCTTTCCCGCTTCCTCGTGGCGATGGTATCTCTGAGACGCACTTTTATTATGGCCGCAGGTGGTGACGGTGACGAGGTTCCAAGGCGGCGGCGCGTTCAACGTGATCCCCGACTCCGTCACGATCGGCGGCACGTTCCGGTGCTTCTCGAGCGAGGGGTTCATGCGTCTGAAGAGGCGAATCGAGGAGGTGATCGTGGCCCAGTCGGCGGTGCACCGGTGCGGCGCGGCGGTGAACTTCCACGCCGGCGGGAGCCCGCTGCTGCCCCCGACCATCAACACCGCCGAGCTGCACGCGCACTTCGAGGCCGTCGCCGCGGAGACGCTCGGCGCCAGCGGCGTCCGGGGCGCGATGGAGCCGTGCATGGGCAGCGAGGACTTCGCCGCCTTCTCCGAGGCCGTGCCGGCCTCCCACTTCTACTTCGTCGGGATACGGAACGAGGCGGCCGGGTCGGTGCACGACGCGCACTCGCCGCACTTCCTCGTCGACGACGGCGCTCTCCCGTACGGCGCGGCGATGCACGCCAGCCTCGCCATGACGTACCTGCAGCGCCAGCGCGAGGACTCGCACGAGGAGCTGTAGGTTCCGTCGCTGCATGCTGAGTCGCGACCTCTGCTCGGCCACGGCGTCGGCTGCGCGCGCGCACACACGGCGGCTTGACGAGCTCAAGATGGCCACGTTACCGGCGGCGCTTATCACCGTCGAGTAATCTCGTCGGGATTCTGTTTGGGATCCAGATAAAAAAAAAACACGTAGGAATTTCCTACTAGGAATGTGGAGTGATTATGCAGTTCAATGCGCGCGGTGTCAACCGCCAAGCTGATCAATTGGACACAGAAACGGTGTGACAAGAAAAGGGAGAGGCGATCATTCGCTCATGCGATGTATTGCAGGAATGAGTTGGGAAATGGAAGCATTTCCTATTGGATTAGAATAGTTCGTACCCCTAAATCACATCAATGGTTTCCGGGAGAGACTATTGTCCGGACTGACCTGTGATAACCCTCGATTCGACTAAATCAAATCATACAATTGAGAAGTAATAAATACACTAATGAAAGAGGTTAAAATTTTAATCAAACACACAGGAAATAAGTGAATGAAGAGTCTAATTACGTCAATCTAATTACAAGAGTGAACCATACATACAATTTGCAAAGCTACAAATCCAATATTAAAATTTACAATTACAGATTTATAGAATAAAATCTTATAAGTAAATATTACAAAGTCACAATTTTTTAGTTTTACAAGAATAAGATTTTACCAAAGCACATTACACAGAAATACCATTAATTCTTCACGGCCGACACAAATTGAAGACACCTGTAATTCACTCAAAACACAACTAGAATAGTTAAAGTAAATAACATTGCACAAGGGCTATCACAGCAAGACACCACTGACACTATGCTCGACACTGTCTGCACCGACGTCAACACCTGCGACCAGGGCTTCGAGGAGCTCACATCGCTCATGTCCAACAGTTCAAGCATGATGCCAAGCTCTAGTATGCTCCTTCCCCTCTGCTCTAGTCCTCTACTCCCTCTCTCTGCTCTGTGATGGCTTGTGGGGTGGGAACACATGGGATGATGGGATGACGACGGGAGGGTGGTGGGGAGGGAGGCCAAGACGGCTGTGGGAGCTAGCATGCTGGTCGTGCCCTTGTGTCGGCCGTGCCCCCCCCCCCCAGGTTGTCCATGCTCGCCGGGCTGGGCCGGCCTAAGCACAGCACGATATGCTGTATTGTACCATACCGCCCGACAGGCCAGCTTTCTAGGGTCAACCCGACCCACTATTTGTGCCGTGCTGGCACGATCTGCCACATGACGTGTTCATACCATACTTAGATCGTGCTAGCTAGCTAGGCCTTGGGCTAGCATGAGTAAATCTAGTTCAACTCCCAGCTCTACTTGAACCCAATCACGTCTGCTGTGATGAGGTCAAAATGCTTACAAAGTGAGTTCTCTGCTGTGATGAGTTGTCCTGTCCCACAGTCTCAAGAAAGTTTTTTTAAGGTGAAACCCCAAAAAGAAAAAAAATGCAAAACATCTAGTTCAAAAGATGGTATCACCGGGTGTTCAGCAAATCCATAATTCATAACGAGTTCTTGAATCGTGCATGGAGCATGAACAAAATCGAACAACTACGAAGATCAATTTCATAGTGGGACCAAAACAGAAGATCAATTTCATAGTGGGACCAAAACAGAGCAAATATAACTTAATAGTGCGAATGCTGATATAAAATTACCTGAATCAATACAAATAGTAGATGGGTAGCACAAGAAGGGGAATGACACAACCAAACTAGGAGGAGGAGGAGGAGAAGGGTGCTAAGTATACGTAGGAAGGAGGAGGTAAAGAAGGCACATTAGGCAAGTGATCATGCCATGACAGCACGATCTTGGCCACACAAAAAAACCGTCATGGATGGAGCCTCCGGGACGCGCGGCTGCGACCTCGGCCAACTCAGTGGCGCATGCCGCCCAAGAGGAGCGCCACGGCGGGGCAGAGGACGGCGGCGACGAGTGAGGACGAGACGGCGAAGGCGCCGGACGTCGGGCTCGGCGCAGGCCCGTCGGCTGCCATCGCAATCCCGACGAGGGAAGACACGGCGACTGCGGCGGCGACGACGGCGCGGAAGTTCTTGGAGGTCATGATCCTACAAGAAGTGTTGCAAACGCTGGTGGAAAGCAAGAGCCGGAGAGGTGGCGCGTGCGATGCGAGGAGTGTGTGATGGTGTGAGGTAAGGCCGGAGGAAACCAGGGACGAAGCCCGCGTTTTATAGCCGAAGAACATTAGAACAGAGGAGTTTCCCTGTAAAGAAAAGAACAAAGGAGTTGGGTAACATTTACAGCCTGCCCCCCCGAGACAGCTCACGACCAACGGCAGGTAGGGCCAGAGGCCACCACTATCTGCATGGCTGCTACTGTCCGTCCATCGTTCAGAAATAGGTGGTGAATGGTGACCGCTGCTTCCAACCTAGTACTGCAATGCAAGCAATGGCATTCGCGTTTTGCGAATGTACTTTGGCCTTGTTACTAGCTGCCTGTTCTCGTAGGAGAGTTGCTATATGTACTTGTGTAACTTTTTTTTAAAAAAGAGAACAGCAGGAGCTCTGGCGATGCACTAGAGAGAGCAAAGATACAGAGTTCAGAGTACAAATACTCCAAGAAACGGCTTACCAACTGAATCAACGAAAACACACACAAGGCCAGCAAAACACAAAGCTACAAACTGGAACCAAGGAGATGGCTGAGTGGAGATTGTATGCATGAACGACTGTACCAAGATTCAGTTAGTTTTTGCTTGTTCCCACAGTCAGCTTCCAACAAGAATGGTTCCAACGATTTGAACTTTGGTTCGAATCCCCGCGGAGCCAACGCATGCAAAGGGAGGAGAGTGGACCGCACACCACACATGCTCCCTTGCCAAAGTGTTCCCCAATGAGGCAATGACGAATCTCCGGTGGGGCTCGCGCGCTCTCATGCATATGGCGCCGCTGCGTTTGATTCCTTTTGGTCATCGTCCGCCCGTTCGCAAAGACGACGGGCCAGCGGAAGCGCTAGGTGCTGTCGCGCGCGGTTTGGTTCGGTTCGGTTCGGTATGCAACGGCCGGGGAGAAGCACACAGTGTCATCATCTCATCTCATGAAATGTGGCTGTCGCTGCTGTACTTGTCCCTTGGCTGATTGTTAGCTTGGCCCCGTCGGTTCGTCAGATCAGGCTTCGGGAAAATAGTCGGCGTCTCGACGATACCCGGTTGCTCCTGAGCTCAACTGAAGACCACAGGTGAAGCAATCTAGGAACAGTGGATTTGGTAACGTGTTAGGGGGAGCAGTCACCTCACCTCCTAGCTCCTAAATTAGTTTCCAAAAGGTGAGGCGTTGGTTTCATCGATCCCTGTGGGGGTAACACCAAGCCTGAAGCAACAGGCTAGGAAAGAATAGGTACCACTTGATCCATTCGGTCAGAGATAACAATCACAAATCCTTCCCTTGATATTGATTTATCGCCTTCAACGGCTCGCCGATGTTTTCTTGTTCAAATTACTATTCGCTTGTGTCACTGCGTTCTGAATTCAGGGTACTGGCGCTACTTAATTAGGAACAAAGCTAAGCAACTGGCGCTTCAGGGTATCAGAAGCGTCGCTGGGACTAATCAGTCGGAGTAATGGGAGATTTGAACCACTTGAAGAATCTTACAGCACGGCACAGGGCCCCAACTAACATTGGATATGTGGTGGAATGTCCCACCAAAGTGGAAAATTTAGCCTCTTTGACAGCGCAAATCGGATGTGGATCGGGTGCCTAGTCATGGTCTCATGGAAGAATTTCAATCATTCGTCGATCCTAGAACAATCAGAGCTTGCTGCATGAGAGAACAATAAGAATCTCAGGTCACAAGTAGCTGTCACTGCAGAGGTTTACTTGAAGCCACGGTTGCTATAATCACCTGTGGTGAAGCAACAGATGCATCATAGCTGCTAGCTAGCTAGTTAGTTCGCTATTGCGAGTTAGCAAATCCATGCCTAAGGACAGGATCATGGCGACACTTTGGTTCTGGTTGTGACTTGTGTTGCTTGGTTGCTATGCATGTAAACCAGCACAACTAAAATCATAACTGGTATGTTAGTTTGGTGAGCCGTGTGGTGTGGATAACATTATTACTAGGCTTCCGTTGCGATGCTAATTGGAGTCTTCTTATGGTCTCTTCTGCATGTGTTTGGCATCAGAGAGGACGAATAACGCCTCATCTTTAAATTCCTTAAAGGGAAAGGTTGGACAATTTTTTCCGCTAAGCATTCTCAAACTATTCACTCCAGCAGCTATAAGCTATAAAAATTAGAATTAAATACCAAGAACAAAGCAACAACTTTAAAAGCCAAAGAACCTAGGCTCCACACCTGAGCGGTCTGACCGGCTACTAAGGTGCGGTCTGATCGGTGGTGTCCTGATGGTTTGACCAACAACCTGTACAATCTGGCCAAGGAGCAGTTCGACCGCTCCCCTATTCTCAGAACAAAAAATCAGTCCAAATTCAAACTACTTTTGGTGCAACTTCCAAATTGCATAGCCAAATAAAGTAAAAACTTTGCACACACCTTACTTAGTGCCTCAGGAACCTATTCCATCCAATGGTCGCTTAAATCTTTGTTAAAGTTTATACCTTTGTCAAGAACAAGTACAATTGTATCAAAATTGGACTAAAATTTAAAACTTGGAATATGACTTGCTCGTGGGTAGAGAATGGCCAAGATAGCTCTAGATGTATTTCCACATGTTACAACAAGCAAAATCTTCCAAAGATCCGAAGTAAAAATCTTAAGATCAAAACACTTCAAAATTAGACCAAAACCAAGCAAAATCAGGCAATTTCAAAATCCTTCAAGACCTGATGTCTAGATGGATGATATTTGATCTTCATAAGTCATGTTCATCACTTACGCGTCCTTAACAAAAAGTAAGATTAAGAAGGGGAGATGTGCTAGGGATGGCAAAGTGCCAAAAAAGGTTATGTGGTGGGCGTTTCAAAAGAAAAGAATCTCAACAAAATATATTAACCTAATTAAGGGCATGTACGAAAATGTTGTGACTAATGTCAGAATGTGTGGTAGTGTTACTAATGACTTTCCTATTAAGATAGGACTACAACAAGGGTCAGCGTTTGAGTCCATACGTTTTTTCCCTAGTGATGGACGAGGTCATACAGGATATATGTAACAGCCCAGGTTTTTATTAAAATAAAATAAATAAATAAATAAATAAATAAATAAATAAATAAATAAATAAATAAATAAAAATCAATTAAAATCAAATTGTAATCTAAAATAACTAGTTTTGTTGCCTAAAAGTTTAAATTTGGTTTTGCCCTGAATTTCTGTTTTTGAAAAAGCTGGATTTGAAAAGCAATTTCAGAAAAACCTAAAATTATTATTAAATAAAATGATATTTTGATTTTATATGAAAATCCTAATTCAAAATAATTATTTGGAGTTATTTGGCTTTTATTTGGTTCCCTGGATTTTCTGGAGTTTAAAAATGTATTTTTTTTAAATTAAAAAGTATTTTAAAGTATGAAAATTAAATACCAACATTAGTTGGAAATATTTTTATTAAGTCCAAAAAGTGTCCAGGAGGTTCTCTGAATTTTTCTGGAATTTTTGGAGATATTTTGGTATTTTTCTGAGGCTTAATGAAATTTCCAAGCATTTTTGAAAATCCAAAAACAAAAATAAAAAATGAAACCCCAGCCCCCTCCTCCGGCTGCCACGTGGACGGCCAGATGCCGCCCACGTCGCCGCCGCGCTCCACCCCGCCTCCCTCTCGGGCCGACACGTGGTCGGGCTCGATGTGGCCATGCCACCCCGCCACGGCCCATCGATCGTCCGCGCCCCTCTCCCGCTTGGCGCCGACCTGTGCCTCTGGCGTGGCGCCATCGGAGCCATCGGCTCGTTCCCTCTCGGCCCGCCCGGCAGCCGGGCCGCTGTCGGCCGTCCCGTCCCGCGCGTCTCCTCCTCCCGCCCACCTTCTTCCTCCTCCGCGCCTGCCGCCACCGCTGCTCTCGCCTAGCCGGCTTTCCCCGCTCTCCCGCGCGCAGCCCACCTCCCTTTCTTCCCCCGCAAGTCGCGCACCCGCCTCCTTCCCCAATCCCCGCGCCATGTCCCCCTAATTCCCCATTTCCACCGCCCGCGCCATCTCCGGCGAGGAATCCGGCCCGCCTCCGCCCTCCCCGACCCCTATAAAAACCCCCTCGGCCTTCCCCCCCTCTCCGCACCACCACCTCCTCCATCTCCCTCGCCTTCCCGGCCTTTCCTACGCCGTCCCCGGCGCCACCTGAGCGCCGCCGCCGCCCTCCTCGCCGCCGGCCTCTTCTCGGCCGCCTTGAGTAAGGTTGCGCCCACCCCCGGCTTCCCCTCGGCCCCCTCTTCCCTTTGCCACCCTCGCCGTTCGCCGCCGGCCACCGGAGCTCCAGCGGGCGTGCCGTCCCCAAGCCCCTCCCTCACCGGCCGGCCACGTCAGCATGGCCATGCCTGCGTGGCAGCTGGCGTGGTGCCACGGCTCGGCCACCTCAGCGCCACCTCACCCCGCTCGTGCCCCGTCAGCGTCACACCCCCACCTCGCCACCTCAGCGTCTCCTCGGTATGGGCCGGTCTATAGACCGGGGCCCACTGTCGACCTTTGCGAAGGTCTTGAAGTCATCTTGACGCAGATGGCGGATTTTCAGTTGGAAAATAATTCGGCTGAAATTAAAATCCCTGCTGACGCAATAATCCAGGATTTCCTTTAAGAAAATAATTCCAAAAATCCTAATTTTCCATTTTCTCTCTTTTCAAACTTCCCAGAGCCCGTTCTCCCTTGTCCTAACTCCGATTTAGCCCTTTCAAATTTCTAAATTCATCAAAAATTCCCCTCTATCCATTTCTAGCCTCAATTCAAATATTTGAAGTCAATTTGAATTTATTTGTTTTTGGTGGGTTATTTTCACATGTAGACTTCGACGATTCGGGAAATTTCAATGACGAAGATTCAAACCAAGTTGAAGAGCAAGGCAAGTCACACTCCTTGATCATGTTGATCCCAGTTTGCAAATAAAATTATATTGATTTAAATTATATTGCATGCATAATTTTATTCAATGTATTTCAATTCAGTTTTAAGTTTAGTTTACCTGTTTGTTATTACCTTCTTTGACATTGAATTCCCCTGATATCTTGTCACCCTAGAATCAAACTCTAGTTAGTACACTAGTATTGGCTAGAGAGTTTTATATCAAATGCTTAGACTTGCTTAGAAGTAATCTTGGTTTTGGGATACCTTTTCACATAAAATGATAAGCTTTTGAAAAGTATTCTTGACTTCGGTGAGTCAAGAAGGATTATGAAATGTTTTCAAAATAAAATATAAAACCTGGTTTAGACTTAGGCTAACGGTTAGGTGGTGGGTGTAGGCATGCACTGTTGTTCGGAGACACAGTGTTGATCGTCGGGCACAGGGGGTATGTGGTTGAGCCTAAGTCAATTAAGGACCGGTGCAGCGAGCTCTTGTTGCAAAGCCCTATCGTACTACCACAAGGTGGTATGGGACACCTGGTGAATAATTTGCGGGTCCCAACTTGAGCCATTTCGTAGGTTGAAAGTGAGCGTGGCGTAGGCCATGAGAAGTCTCACTCGGCTCAAGAGGGGTCCGTGCAGTGGATTCCTTCTGGGTGAAACCTTAGAGTTGGCTTGGCCAGGTTGAAGGCTTTGCATTGTAAAGGCCTTGTCGTGATCTCCCCGCCGCACACCTAAGGAAGTGTGTAACTCGCGTGGCAAAACGGGATGATCGTGTCTTGTGGGTAAAGTTGTACAACCTCTGCAGAGTGTATAATCTATCCTGGATAGCCGTGCCCACGATCACGGGTATGCTGAGTAAAAGTTTTTCATGGATTAGACTTTGTTTTTCAAAATTGTTTTCGAAAACCTTGTGGATGGATGGAATCCATGAGAGATGAAAACCTTGCGGATGGATGGAATCCGTGAGAAAGTTGCGCAGTGGAAACGTGTGGATGGATGGAATCCATACGTGGTCTTTTGGAAAAGATGGTCGGGGTGGGATGCCCGTGGATAGGTTGGTGTTTGGTCGGAGCCTGCACTGACGGTAATATTTTCAATTACAAGTACTGTTTTACTTATTGTATCAAGTTCAGCAATTTCAATCTATTTACTGTATTTTATTAAATGCTGTTTTATGCAAACTAACCCTATGAGCCTTCCATTGAAGCCTTTATCATTATATTGCATTTCTCCGTGTGACTTGCGGAGTACAAGTTTGTACTCACGTTGCTATCTCCACACAGAGGAAGACGTCGTCGACTACGGAGAAGATCGAGCGAGTAGGCCACGTCTTGCGGTTGTTTGCACGTGGCGAGCTTGAGCCGCCTTTTCACCTTCGCTTCGCGATTTCTTTTGCAGTTAATAAGTTTTGCCAATGTGCGATGATGTAAGCGCTGGCCATAAGGCCGTACTCTTTAAATTAAATAAATGTCATTTTGCTTGGTATTTATCTTTGTTGTTCACTGTGTGCACTAGCTGATCCTGGACAAGTGCGATTTACACAGAGGATCCAATATCATTGCTCCGGGTTCCGACAATATACAAGGAGATATTCCTTGGTGTATACTTTTCGCTGATGATGTGGTGCTGGTTGATGAGAATCGAATAGGTATTGATAAAAAGCTCAAGCTGTGGAGGAAGATATTAGAATTGAATGGCTTTAGACTTAGTAGCACTAAAACTGAGTATATGAGGTGTGATTTCAGTTGTGCTAGAGCAGATGATGGAGATGTTAGATTGGATGGACAAGTAGTACCTAAGAAGGACACGTTTCGTTATTTGGGATCGATGATACAGTGGGATAGTGAGATTGATGAAGACTTGAGCCACATGATAAGAGCGGGGTGGGTAAAATGACGCCAAGTATCTAGTATTCTGTGTGACAAAAAAGTCTCTCAAAAGTTAAAGGGTAAGTTCTATAGGATGACGATTAGACCCACGATGTTATATGGAGCAGAATGTTGGATGACTAAAAGACAACACATACAGAAAATGAGTGTAGCGGAGATGAGGATGCTACGGCGGATTTGTGGTCTCACAAGGTGGGATCGCATCTGCAATAATGATATACGTGATAGGATGGGGGTAGTACCAATTGAAGAGAAGCTTGTCCAATATCGCTTGAGATGGTTTGGACATCTCCAACGACGGCCTCCTAAGGCACCAGTACATAGTAAAATTTTATGACGTACTGAAAATGTAAGAAGAGGTAGAGGTCAACCAAAACTAATGTGGGAGGAAGCGGTTAAAAGAGACTTGAGGGATTAAAATGTATCTAAAGAATTAGCTTTGGATAGGAGCGCTTGGAAGTTAGCGATCCACATACCGGAATTATAGGAAAATTAGGGGCAGTGTTTTAGGCTCTCGGCTCAGATAGCAGGTTGTACGGCTTAGGATTTTAACATTGTAGTTTTTATTTTAAGGCTTTCATCTCTTTGATTTTAAGAAGGTTTTATTCCTAGCCTACCCCCAACTTGTGTGGCACAAAAGGCTTTGTTGTTGTTGTTGATAATTGAAATAAAGAATAAAACTGTAGATATAAAATGACACCTTTTGTTTTATTGTCACGCTATCTTTTTGGGATGAAAACTGGAGATTAAACTATTTTCCTTTAAAAGTTCCATTTGGTAGTGTTTGTGACCTCACCATCTACCCTTCATAATCTTATGTGTTCTCCCTGTGTGCATATTCATGTGTCTTGGTGGATCTTCTACGAAGGATAGGATTACCTACGTATGTGATTCATGACATGATTTGTCTTGCTTGTAACATGAATTTTTTATGCTATTTAAAAATTTTAAGTCTTAACTATTTTTCAACGATAGATTTGTAGTGAAAATTTTGAGTCTCATGCACAGTCAACTCATAGATATAGGGGGGGTTTTATATGGAAAAAATAGATGTAGGGAAACTCATTAATTTGTTTGAGAGTTTAGAATTTACGTTATCAATTATTTGAGATCTATTGCAATATATGGATACTTGGCTAGTCTCTACTCCTTAAAAGGAGTTCAAGGTGATGGTGCATCCTACACTTCCTTCTCTTTTCACTGCCTTTTTTAACTGTGCTTGCACGGGCTCCACTTCAAAAGTTCCTCACCTACTACCCCTCTCTCTCTCCCACCCACCTGCGCCGATGCGTGGGCCTCCTCCCGCTCTCCTCTCTCTGATCTCCCCCCACCTTGCGAAACACCCGAGACGCTGCTCCCCCCACCCCGCGCCGCCGCCTCCCACCCCTCCGCTCCGCCCTCGTCTCTTCCTCCCCACTCCACACCGCCGCCCACACTCCCCACTCCTCCGCTCCACCGCTCCTCCTCCTCCCCACGTCGCGCCGCCGCCTCCTCCTCCCCCCACTTCTCCGCTCCGCCCTCGCCTCCTCCCCCGTTCCTCCGCTCTGCCCTCGCCTCCTCTTCCCCAACTCCTCTGCTCCACCGCCGGCTCCTCGCTGCTCTGCTCCACCACCGCCTGCTCGCTCCTCCGCTCCGCCCTTGCCTCCTCCTCCCCACCCCATGCTGTCGCTGCCTCCTCCCCACCTCGCCGGATCCGGGCGGGCAGAGCCCGGCGGCGGCAGCCTGGCGGCGACACGGCTCGAGTGTGGTTCCTCCGTGCGATGGCACAATGAGCCGGAGATGGCTGGATCCAGGCGGGATCCGCCGGATCCAGAAGAGGCGACGAGGATCCGGGCGGCGAGGGCAAGCGGGACGGGGTGGCGAGTAGGAGATCTGCAATAACAATGGTTTCGTCTATAAGCACCCCCATGGCCTCTACCCGGCCGATTGCGATGGTGCCGATGCGGTGGCGCCCTCCACCCCGGCGTTGCCCCTCGAGTCCGTCCTCCAGCGCCGCTGCCGCGCGCTCCTCTGGCTCTCCGCTCCCCACTCCCCCAGCAGCTCCTCCCGGAGCCCACTCCCATCATCCCACGTTGCGGACTGGACGTGGGCGCGCTGAGCATGACATCACTAGGTATTCCCATTTCCCGGCTACAAATGAGATAGGCTAGCTTTACTACGACTTATACTTTGTTTCACAGAGAACATGGCACAAAAAAAAACTTTCTACTGCAACATTTCAGTTTTGCTTATGGTCAAAAATCAGTTTCTTTGCTAGCTTTGCATACATTAGCGAGTGTGTTGAAAATAAATGCTTCACATTTTGTTTTAGCCAAATTTCAGATGCACCGTTGATAATAATAGAAATCTTAATTAGTGCAGATTGAAGTCTTCTGAGTATTTCCAAGTTCCAACATTTCATCTAGGTGGTTTGTAGGGTGCTTAAGTAGTATCATGTATGTCTCAAGGACTTATTGCTTGGTCATTTACTTTTGAAGGTGAATATGGAGTATTGGAGTATGGCCTTGATCCAAAAATTGGGAAGGCAATAATGCAGGCAGCTCAGGATGTCGCAGATGGACACTTGGATGATCACTTTCCGTTTGTTATCTGGCAAACTGGCAGTGGCACACAAAGCAACATGAATGCCAATGAGGTCCTACACATGCACTAAATTTATGCTGATTCTTGCATCCAACTTGGTAATATTAAATTATTTATAACTTTTGTTAAGAATAATTTAAGTTTGTAATCCTTGCCAGAGTGTGAAATGTTAAGGTTTTAGTGTCCAAACAGTGGGGTAAATTAAACCTGTCTCCCTCTGTTCTCAACTTTATTGATTTGTTTATCTTGTTAATCCATTAAGGTAATTCTCGTGTGAACATTGTTGCAAGCTCAGTTTACTGTTCATATATTGTGCCATATTGACCATTCAAGTATGTTGACCATTCAACTGATTAATGCTTTACATATTTTACAATAAGCTAATAATCTGGTTTGGATGGCATGTTAACATTTTTCGTAGGCAACTCCAGTAGCTAAATGATAGTGTGTTTCTTCATATTGTATATAGTAAATATGATGTTCTAATAAATTTGTTAACTTGGTGGTACAGTCTGATGAATTTAAAGGCATTATTAAAGCTGGCGTACACGTACCCAAGATGCCACCTGTTGACTCTTGGCCAAGAGTTCATGGTTATGCTATGCGGTAGGCATTGTTCGGGCTCCAGCATCTATTCTTGTCTTATTGATTACCGTGCACTTTAGATTGACAGAGAGAGTTATCAATTGTTCTAAACTCTATTTGCAGGTGAAATATGGAATCGATCACATTGTTTGTACCTTACCACGGATGTATCAGGTACTATACTAATTCTCATTCTCTTCTCAAATGGTACACATAAAATGAACATTTTCTGGTCATTTTCCTTGGTGAGCAGCTAGCTCAAGGTGGAACTGTAGTTGGAACTGGCTTGAACACTAAGAAAGGAAAATTTTCAAATTTCTGGTTGAGATAATTTGTTTACATTATTACTCTTTATTAACTCATTTTTATCTGTGGTCTTATCTAAATTCTCTCTCTTTTTTTCCACAATTCCTTAGTATTTAATGACCAAACTATCTCCTTGGGGAAAGAATCCATATAACCCTGCTATCCAGAGTGTTTTGACCATAATCCAGATGAATCTGTAAATTTTAAGTAGTTGCACTACTATCAAATGCCGATTTAATCTCGCTTTCTAACCTTTATATGGTACTACGGCTTAAAATTAATAACATATGAAGATTGGCTTAAAATGAGTAATGTCCTGAATTTGAAATGGTTTTCTCTTATATATGGTTAACCAAAACTATATGTTATGGTTACTCACTTGCTTGATTATGATGACTTTTAATCAGATTATTAGTTCCTTGAATTTCTTAATCTCTTTGTTTATTCTCTCTCTTCGACTCATTTAGTTAAAATTGTACTTGTTCATTTCAGATTTGATGTTAAAACTGCTGTTGTGGTTGCTGAGGAAACAGATCTACCTTTTGTGACTGCAGAGAACAAGTTGAAGCTTTGGTAAGTGGTTATGTGCACACTTAAGCATTTCTTGAAATTGCTGATAGGGGTTGGAGTCCATAAAAAAATTCATTTAAGATGACTGGACTCTGTAATTGCATTGTTGGACATAGCTTAATACTTGCAGAAAATTTCAACCAGTTTTTAGTAAACCTCGGAAACATGGATTTAAAACATTTGTCAACAAAAGGTGATTTGTTGAAGATCCTTATCAGTTACTAACCCTATGCCATTACGAAATCACTTACTTTTAATTGTTTTATTTGATGCTATTTCTTAGGCTCTATTCTCTGTTATAGCAAAGGCCTTCCTTTTCACGACCAACACACACACAACTTTTGTTCAAAGTTGTTCTTTTCAGTCTATATCTTATAATATTTCATCAACATGCGTTAATCACTTAATCTCATCATTGTTTTCTTAAGTAGGCAGCGCATGATGCTTTTGTTGAGAGCAGTGGCGCCGTAAATACAATTTGTGCATCTCTTCTGAAGATAGCAAATGACAGACGCTTGCTGGGAAGGTCATTGTCGCTCCGAAGTTCGTAGCTTCCATGGCTATTTGCGTCTTGCTGTGCTCCTTTGTGTCTTCATCCCATGTGTGTAGCTAATTCAAAATTTTTGTTTACCTTTTTTTTTTTTTGCTATATGCTCTTTCTATGTTTCCATATATGTGATTTAATGAGTGACATTAGTTGGGTGAGAGGGCAAATCTTGTGATGTAGTTCTTGTACTTTACACATATGACTTGGTCCTTTAATATTTGCAACTGATGAGGTTTTGGTTAAGAGTCGAACATGATTGTATGTATATTCTAAAAATTCTTATCACCTGCGAGTTCTAAAACATATAGTATGATAAATTTTAAAAATCCGTAGCAACGCACGAGCATTCAGCTAGTTACAGGTAATATATGACAGTCATGTGATTCTCCCCCACCAGCCACGGACCAACTACTCAGCATCGTATTCGCCTGATCCATACATGTGATTCTCCCCCACCTAATATGCCACAGCCAACTACTCAGCATCGTATTCGCCTGATCCATAGTTGCTCATCATGTAGCTCAGTGATCCTCATCCGCGGTCCTGCTGATAAACAGCAGATGTTAAAGTTTCTGGTCATCTCAGGTGATGAACAAATTAAATTACATTATGCTCTTAGCTTATACTCAAGAGTATCTAATTCCGGTATCCACTAACCCCCTCTTACAAATTAGTTCAGTTCTATATAAGTACTCCCCTACCAGGTTACTACTACACTCATATTTGCACACCTTTTTTTCTAAGGAAACTCATATCTGCACACTTGCTCTCTGAAGAATTAACCCTAGTGTTCTCATCTAGCTAGGACTGCTGTGTACTACTGCAAATTTTCAGGTGACAAGCTATCAATCATGGTAAGAGGGTATCACCTAACACCGACACTTTTTTGTATGTATGTTCAAATATGTCAGTAAAAATGTGTATACTTGACATTTTCTGAAGAGAAAGACTTGTAAATTGTTTTTGTGTTTCTTGCATGCAGCAACCAGCTCAACAGAGGAAGATGGTTGCGTCGAGCAAGGTCATCAAGGTCGGCCCTTGGGGAGGCTCCGGCGGGAGCCCGTGGGACGACGGCGCGCACCGTGGCGTCCGGAGCATCACGGTGACATACGGGCGGTTCGTCGAGTCGGTGAGGGTGGAGTATGACAGGAACGGCCGGCCGGTCCTCGGCGAGAAGCACGGCGGTGGCACGCGGAACAGCCGCACCGAGAAGGTATGTGTGTGCAGCAAAGACTCGATGATACGTACGAACGTGACTCGTCAGTTTCGTGTAGTACGGCACAATCACACTTGCCCGCTTGTACGCGACCGTAAATAGTGGCAGATCAAGCTGGACTTCCGTACGAGTTCTTGACCGGCGTCGGCGGCTGCTATCGCCCGGTGGTGCCAGGCGGGCCCCCGGTGATCCAGTCGCTGACGTTCAGGACCAACCGGGGGGCGGAGCACAAGTTCGGGGCAGCGGGCGAGGGGACGCCGTTCGAGTACCCGATGGAGGGGGGCGTGGTGGTCGGGTTCAGCGGGAGGAGCGGCTGGCACCTCGACGCCGTCGGCCTGCACGTCGCGGCGCTGCGGCCGGAGACGCTCTGCGACGTGGTCCAGGAGCGGGGGGCCATGGCGTACCGGTCCATCGTCTACGGGGCCGGGCCAGGGGCGCAGCGGCAGCCCAATGCTCAGAACAAGAAGGCATTCGAGTGGTGCTATAAATGAATAGTGACAGTACGGCGTGATGATACATAGATATCTATGTATATGTGAAAAAAATCATATTCTTTCGCACTCGGTAAAGAGTATGATTTTAAGAGGAGGTAATAACATGTGTAAATATTGAATAGACCTACTAATCGATTTGTACGAGGTGATAATCACCCGGTTTCAACCGAACCACTCGCAAGTACAGAATTGGATAAGAGCAAATTGTAACACCCTGCGGTTTCTAGCTAACTTAATCGATATAATTAGTAATAACAATAATCATTAAAGTGGCGAATTAACGTTAGGAATCAAACACTTAATTTATATAATCTCACTGGGATTTCAAATTGAATTACATGCAACCAAATAAACAAATATAAGTCGTATCTTTTATTACAAGCCAAAACTGAACAGACTGTTTCCATTATTACACAGATTATAGCAGAGAAATCAAATTACAGGTGATCATTTCATACATACACAGATACATTCGAAACAATAGAGAATAGGAATTACATATAGATCAATTCATACTTTCTACCGTGCATCAAAGTTAAGGAAAAAGGTAAAGTTACATGTATAGCATCTCATGCATTAGTACCGATCCCCGCACTGCTATCTCAACTGTGAATAGAATAGTATGCAAATGCCAAAAAAGACCGAACAAAAAGAACCAACGAAAATAAGTAAAATAAAGAAAGAGAAAATTGTTATCAGAGCCCTAGAGATTATTTTTGGATAGGGCAATCTGTTCACCGAGATACCTGACCGTCCGGAGACCAACCCGCACCTCTCACAACCACTGGGTCATCACTCGGCGTTAAAAACAAACCTGAAATGTGTCTAGAAGACCATTTTCTCAGCCAGCCACCCAAATATCTAGATGCAACCCCCACGGCATAGCAAGAATAGTAGTGCAATACTGAAGAGCACAGCACAACACAACAAGATAATAAGGCTAAGCCGAGCCAGCCTAGAGGAGAGATATAGCATTTGAACAGGGTACCAGAGAACCAACCCCAGTTCTAGGGCAGTAAATGAGCCGAGCTCGAACGAGCTTGGCCTCCCAAGCTCGAGCTCGGTAGAAGTTTGAGCCAAGCTCGAGTGAGCTTGAGTTGAGATCCGAGCCTGGATCTAGATTCGAGCTCGGTTCAGTTCAAGCTCGAGCTTGGCTCGATTCAAGATTGAGCTCGGCTCAAATAAACTCGATAACAGTTAAAATAATTTAATATGCACTAATTTTCAATAATGAGAAAAGCTCTAAACTTAGTTTGAATGAGCTCGATAACAGTAAGAAACAATTTAATATACACTAATTTTCAACAATAAAAAAATTTGAGCTCAGCTCGGTAAAAGTTAGCATGCACCAATATTCAAGCTCGAATAGAGCCCTAACGAGCTCAGCTCGTTGAAACTTGCGAGCTTGGGATCAAGTTCGAACTCGGCTCATTTAGAATTCGAGTCAAGCTTAAATCGAGTCTAGAGTAAGCCAAGCTCGAATAATTCGTGAGTCTCGAACTTTTTTTTACAGCCCTACCTAGTTCTTCTCCTTATTCCCTTCCCAAATTCACCCCCACATAGCTACATTCCATCAGCCACCGCAAGGCAAAGATCAAGGCAGCCGACAAGGAGCAAGGAACCAGGCAGCAGGACATCCTGTCATAGGTGGAGAAGGCCATAGCCCCCGAATTTTTTTCTATTTTAGCCCTTTTTTAAAAAAAATATTCACATTTAGACCCCTAGTAGTTTTAATTCCGTTTTTGGACCCAGGGGGTCGGAGCCGTGACCCACGGCGCCAGAGTAACACGCCCTCGCGCCGTGGTCCATGGCTCCGGGTCGCAGAGCCGCTCGGCTGGTGGCTGCGTGGCGGCGACGGCGACACCTCGGCGCCGTGGATCGTGGCTCCGAGCTCGGAGCCGTGGGTCGTGGCGCCGAGCTCGGAGCCGTAGATCGTGGCGCCGAGCTCCCTGCCACGTGGCGCCGAGCTCCCTGCCACGTCTGCAGACACTCGGCGTCTAGGGTCCAAAAATGGAATTAAAACTATCAGGGGTCTAAATGTGAATATTTTTCAAAAAAAAGGCTAAAATAGAAAAAATTCGGGCCATAGCCCCACTAGTCACACCTACACAGACAACCAGGAAAGTGACCACCGAGGGACTCCTCCATCCCTTCCCAGAGTCGACATGACAAACATCCAACAAAGGTAGCCCACAAATCCCGACACGACAAACATCCAACAAAGGTAGCCCACAAATCCCTTTCTTGGTAATTACATCACTTTCTTGGGATCACGCTGTAAGCACCCCATACCCAGTAAGCAATCATTCGAGTATCACATTGCATCACAAGGGCATCACTTAACCATCACAAAGGAGTATGCATAGGAAGTAGAGGAGTAGAGGGGAAGAAGGTATACTATAGACGAGATCTGGCGGCGGCACACCACCTTGGGCATAGCTACTTGCGCCCGACAGCCACCACACACTCCCCCGGCGTGCGGGAGGCCTCGAGCCCCGCTGTAGCTAGCCAAGGTAGCTTGCCTCCATTTCCTCTCACATCTAGAGCCAAAAACTGAGCCAAATCAGAATGTAAATCGAGCTCAAATCATAGAAGTAATTAAAAGAAGAAGGGAGCACGGGGGAAAATGAATCCGAGTAGAGGGAAGGGAGGCGCAGCGGAAGCCGAGCGCCGCTCGGGCCACCATGTTCAGGGCGACGCAGAAAAGAGGAGGGAGGCAGCCAGGAGCCGGGGAGGCGGAAGGGGGGCGGTGACTGGAAGCACACGAGACGACGGCATCGGCTGGAAACCCCGGGGGCAAGGGCCTGCTAGACCGGGAGCCAAAGTGAGGAAATGGCCAGGAAGAAAAAGGAGGAAGAGAGGTGTGTGGGGGAGGAAGAAGAGAGGAGTAGGGAGCGTCGGCCAGATGGAGAAAACAGAGGGAGGAGAGAGAGAAGGAAAGGGAAAAGAAAAGAAAAAGAGAGGAAAGAAAATAATATGTTGTCTTAAATCTCTAACCTAGATTATTTCATAGCATGCTAAATTACTCAGTATAGTTTGGTCAATCATGTTAATTTACAAAATACCATAAACGAGTAGGTTTAATTATAAACTGAGTGTTGTCAGGAGGTTAAAATTTAACGCATACCGACTAAATAGGTATTGCCAATAAATCATTTGATGCATAATTAAATACTTAATTATATTTTCGATCGCATAGAAATGATAGGAACCTACTAGAAATGCTTTAGAACCTTTAGAATCAATTAATTGCTATCGAAGATTTCAAACCTATACACGACCAAATAGAAATACGTGCGATGACTAAAACAACAATGGAGTTGTGAAAATCTGCAACGGGCTAAAATAAAACTTTGGAATCACACTAGGACATTTAGTGTAAGTTGATCAATTAATTACTGCATATTATTTCCTTCGACGCCGATAAATTAAATTATAGCACACGCACTAAGTGCAGGACGGGAACCGAAATTGGAGAGTGGATTAGAGTAAGTACAATGGTGCTAACTAGGTTGCCTCTAGTGAAATCCACATCAGCACAATCCTAAGTGGAAGAGAGAGAAAAGAAGAGAGAGAAGCAAGCTGCCCCTCATGCAAGAGGTGACCTCTAGCACATTATACGAGGAGAGAGAGATAAACTACCCCTCATGCAAGAGGTGACCCCTGATATATTTATGTAAGTATTAAATGTTTGAGTGCTTTAGTAGAGGTAACCTCTACTCTACTCATTGTATTACCTACCTCCACATGAGCCACATGTAATCTTTTTGCTTATGTGGCTAGTCCTAGAGGTGGCAGCCACCTCTTCTATTGTACTTGCCCTTATATCAGAGTGACCTTGGGACCCAGGGCTTTCATGTGAACTCAAGCAAGCATTTCTTTTAACAATAGTCCAAAGTATATTCCATAAAACAAGTATTTCTCTATTAATCTTATATCACCCTGCATAAAAATGAAAAATCTATTAAATCGAAGAAGAGCTATGAGAAAGAAAAGAAAAGAGATAGTTGTTAACTGATGGAGCAATTGACCAGTTAGATTAATTAAGAAGGTGGGCGGACGTTACCGGTGATAGAGGGGCGGGATTAGGGCCTCTGCATAAGAATAGAATATGAGGAGTTACAAATATCATCCGTGTAAATGGATCGTACTAAACGTATCAACCATTATTTCATCTGAGGATGGACAGAATTAGTAGCGCTATTGAGATTATTATATTCTTCACATGGGTAAATATTTAGAGGAAAAACTCCAGTAGAGAGACCGAGATGGGGGATCCATAGCCGCAAGAACTCAGAACTGGTACATTGGGCAGAAGTACGGGATACTGCCTGCAAGAACTCAGGACTGATCAGATACATTACGCAGTGGGGTGTTGGGTGATGGTTAGACTACCTCAAGCTACTGACTGAGAATAGTTGGATGGAGATATAATATACTAAAATAGATATAAAAGTTCAATACTCTAATTTGGACATCGCATCTAAGAAAATACGAAGATCTATGTGCTACAAGGATCAGAGTGATTATGGGTAAAATGATATAAGCTTGCACAATGATGTACAAATCATGAATTCATGCATATCTCCTAGATTGGAGGCTACTGAAACCAATAGAGGTTTTAGCTGTTCATACGAGTGTTCAATAGTTTTTCTAAAGTATTTTCTATATAGTTCAGAATGAGGATGGGCATGAAATAAGGTCAGATAAAAGAGATAGAACATGAGCATACATTGTGTAATTGCTATATAAGTGTCGATGTTTTGATATCGATCTTACGTATGATTTGTTTGGATTCAAGAATTCTCTTAAAAGACTATGCCATGGTCTTGCGAAACTGGAACACGGGAATTTTTTATCCAGGTTCAGGCCTTCCCTTGAGAGAATAATAGCCCTACGTCCTGTGCAATTACTAAGCAGAGGAAATGATTACAACTATGTAATGCGAAAAAGAGTGTACACAGTCTCCTACGTGGATTAGCCTTTCTGCATGGATCAGCCTCTCTGCGTGCCTTCGCTTTGCTGCATGGATCCGCTCCCCTCCATGCCTTCTTTAACATCAACCCTTATATAGTTGGGGAAGCAACGGCCATTGTCCCGTGCCCATGCCAGAAGATGCCTTAACGCTTCAGGTGATAACCATCTAACAAAAGTTATTGTTAGAGAGATGTGGCGGCCGTTCACCATGTGGCGGTTGTTTGTTAGAGAGAGATTGTGTGCGGTTATTGGATAAACGCACATTATAACCGTCTTATCAAACGAATTTATGATGCAGTTGTTAGTTGTAGACAAGTTAATAGGAGGTAGGTTGGTCGCTAGAAAGTTTAGTACCATAAGGAGGTCGCAGTTGTAGGAGAATTTACGATCATGTAATCGTAGCAAGACTGACGGTGAAAGGTCGTAAAGGAATTTATAACCATGTGGTCGTAGTGGAATTTATGACCATGTGGTCGTAGCAGAGCTTACGACCATGCGGTCATAGTAAGAATTACGACCATATGATCGTAGCAGAGCTTACAATCATGCGGTTGTAGTAAGAGTTACGCCTATGCGGTCATAGCAGAGCTTACGACCATGCATCGTAGAAGACCTTACGATGTTGTGGTCATAGAAGAACTTACGACATCGTGGTAGAAGCCTTACGACTATTCTGTGGAACTTTTTCCTTATCGATAATGGGTATATTCAAGGAATATGATGACATAATAATTCAAAGATTACTCTATCCTCGGTATCTAGCCCCCCAACTTCAAGTGAAAGTAGCTTATTAGAGCAGGGGAGGTTGTAAATAAAAATGTGGTCGAAAGCAGAACCTTTCTGACCTTTATCAACCAAGAATAGGCTTGGTCAATTCGGTAATTTCGCTTGAGTTGTATAGACAGACAAATATCAAAAATATAGGAATTCCAATCACCCCACCTAATCGATTCCTGAGATACCTGTCGTAGAAGTGTCTACAACTATTAAGTAGCCGTAGTAGGACTTACGAGTACACAGTTATAAAAGAACTAATGACTATAGAATAATCGTAGAAGGACTTATGACTACGTGGTCGTAAAAGAGCTTACGACCATAGAGTAGTTGTAGAAAGACTAACGACTACGTGGTCGTGGAAAATCTTATGACCATAGAGTAGTCGTAGGACTGAATTTTTTGGTAAAAAAACTGAAACGAGTAAGCTTCATATCGTGGTTGAAAAAAAAGGCCAAAGTAGAACCTTTCAGTTGAAAGGTCACAAAGGAGATACAACTCGACTGTGTTTCTTCAGAATAGTTTGTAAATGATACACAGAGTATGATAGAGTTTTACCTTTGGGTGATGAATGAACTTTTTTTCCTGCAATTTATCTTGTTGAGCAATCAATGCTTGTAAGAGAATGGTAAAAAACTGAAATGAAAGAGAATGGATTTACAACTAAGAAATAAAACTATACGAATAACTCTATCCTAGCCGCCGACTATTTACTTAGTTTATATGAATAAACTAAGCAAATTATACAGAGTGAAGTATGCAGAGAGCAGAGTGATTCATCCGAATGCCGTTATCAAATTCAATTACATGTACTGGCAGCAAAGAGAAAGAACGAGTCAACGCTAGGAAGTTCGTTCTAGTGAGCAGGACCACATACAGAAAGGAAAGATTCTGACTAGGAGTCGTTACTTCTCTTCGACAATGTGAATGAAATCAAAGACGAACGATAAGAAGATAAATACTCGAAATTCCTTCCTGAACATTCATTCAACGTTTTTGTTGACAACTCAATTGTTGTGTGCTGATAGCAAGAGTTAGGAATCAATCGGCACTAGGAAGTTCCTTCTAACGGGCAGGACCACATGTAGAGTGGAGAGATTTAGCTAGTGGGGGTTCCTTCTCTGACCAGTTAAACAAATTAGATGTGCTAGAAGCGGTCGCACAAACAAATAAGAAGCTACTGAACATATGACAATAAAGATTTGCATAAACTGAAAGTTTTATTGAAAAAGTAAGAGATGTTTACTCATAGAATTAGCGTTGTTGGTCAATATTCCAAGAGTTTGAGAGAATCTGACCATCTTCCATAGTGAGTCATACAGAGCCAGGGCGTATGACATCGACCTCTGTGTAAGGACCTTCTCACTTGGGGAAAGCTTGTTCCAACTAGACTGGAATAGGATTTTTCCCAATACCAAGTCACCTACAGCAAGGCTACGAGGCTGGACCTTACGATCAAAGTACTTACACATGGCCTGCTGATAGACTACCCATTGGATTAAGGCTTGATTCCTCTTTTCTTTGAGCAAGTTGATGTTGTCCGCCCGAAGATGCTCTTGGTTAGAGTTGTCGAAGTGCTCGTCTCTTGTTGATCGGACCTTTAGTTCTAGAGGAAGCATGGCCTTGACCCCAAAAACTAGGGAAAAAAAGGAGTTTTAACCATTCTTTTCGCTATATACATCTCATGAGAACTCCCTAAGTACTCTATACTCTATTTATAGAGTACTCCATCGACCAAGGTACACATCCCGATCTTACGAGCAAAACGATTTGCTTCTAGATTGTCATCAGGTATTGAACCTTTCTAAAAAGTAGATGGGAGCCATTCACGTCTCTTCGTGCTCTAAAGAGGATGTCTCATTAGGAGTTGTTTCTGGTGCTTCGACCAAAAATGACTTCTGGAACTGCTCCAAGAAGACTCACAGCGGCACTTGCGATTGGGAGGAAGCTATCCGAGCCAACTGGTCTACGACAAAGTTATCATTTTAAGGGACATACTATAACTCGAAACCGAAAGAATGCTTTTTAGCTTCCAGACTTTCGATTGAGACATGGTTGTACTCGAGCATCGATACTCTTTTCCGACTTAATTTGCGACTAGTTAAGAGTCCCCTCTCACGAATAGTCAGCAAACCCTGAGCGTTTTAGCGGCTCGTATGCCAACCAACAAACCTTCATACTCAACCACATTATTAGTGGCTGGAAAGAGCAATTGGATGACATATTTTAAGGTCTCTCCCGTGGGAGATTCCAGGAACACCCCAACCCCCGTGTCACTTAGTGTAAGTGGCCCGTTGAAGTACATCATCCACTCGTCATGGGTAGTGTACTGTTGGGGATTCTAAATAGGTTCAGGATTTGTCCATTTGGTGATAAAGTCTACCAAGATCTAGGATTTAATGGCCATTTGGGACACGAAATGGAGGTCGAACACTCTAAGTTCAACCATCCATTTGGGCCATACATCCAGTTGTTTCCTTGTATTGGAGGACCTCTCCTAAGGGAAACTCAGGTGGCACAACAATTTCGCGCACCTGAAAACAATGCCTTAGGCTCCTCGAAGACATGATGAGGGCGTATAAATATTTTTGAACATAAGGGAAGCACTCCATATGCCCATGTAAGACTTTGCTTACATATTAGATCGATCGTTAGATCGAACGTAATAGGCAGAAAAACTTGGCCAAGGGCCTTGCCGAAGATCCTGGTACGATCCCATGAAATGAATATCGTACTAGTTTTATTTTGGTCTAAGGAACTTACATCTTGTCCAGAGCACCTACAAACAAGATATTTATAGAACTACCACCCACGAACAATAGCCGATTTACTCGACAATTGTTGATGGTGGGTTCGACCATGATCGAAAACCAGCCGGGTCGAGTTGAAGGGCTCGGACAGTCAACTTTCTCAAAAGAGGTAGTAATTTCCAGCCACTTTAGAAGATAATTGACAAGGGAAGGGTCAATAAACTTTACCTCACATTGGAGTTTACCTTACGCTCGATAGTTTTATATTGTCATTCTATTTGTATGCCAAAGACTCTCTGTAGATGTGCTCAACAGTATGATGCAGATCCTAGAATGGCATCTCCTTGTCTTCTTCAAGTGCTTCCGACCACTCGTTTATGCTAACTCATCGAGTATAGGGAACACCCCTTTGCCGGAGTAATAATCCTTGAGTTTTTGTCACAAATCTCGGCAATTGCAAAAGTTGTGCCCCTCCCTCTTGTGGAAAGGGCACCACCTAGGCTTGTTGTCCTTTCGATCAGAGTATTGTTTAGAGTTCCAAGGCCTTTCATCGCCTACAGCCAAGATTTCCTTCGAGGTATCGACCCACTGCTGACCTTTGGCCTTGCTTCTGGACTTCCTAGCCTTGCTCTTTCTCCTACCGCCTTTACCTTCCTCTTCAGAACTTTGGTTGACTTGATCGATGGTTTAGACCCTTTGACCATCTCAACAACAATCACATAGCGACCGGCTTAAAGAGCTCGGCGATGGTGGTCAGAGGATTCAAGGCGACATCCTCTATGAACCTCTAATTGCGGACCCCCTGCTTGAATACCCTGATGACAGAAATATTAGAAACCTCTAAAATTGAATTATAACCTAACTGAAATTCCTGATGAATTGTTGTAGGGTCTCATTGCTGTTCTACCGTATCCGATGCAGGTCGTCCTCTTTCTAGGGCAATGGTAGGTGCCCTGGAAGTTGGCCAACAGAAGATCACAAAGATGCTGCCACGAATGAATTGACTCGAAAGGCTGATTGAGCAACCACAAACGAGCGGATCCCTCGAGTACAGTCGGTAAATAACTCGCCATAGCATGGTCTCCATCTCTCGCTGCTCGAACTGCGGTCATGAAGACCTGAAGGAACGCGATGGGATTAAGACCCATCAAATCTCCCCAGGTTTTCTGGTCGAAACCGCGATGGCAAGCACATCACTTGGAGTTCAGGCATGAACCTATCGAATCCCAGGAAGGGGTATTCTAGGTTACAACTATTTCCGGTTTGATAAGTACTATGCGAAGGGACAAGTGAACTCGTAGGATCTCAGCCACTTTCTTTGCAGGTTCCACCAGAGAGTTACAACCATCAGCCGATGACAAATTCATGGAATTACATATTCTAGGGTTCGCTTGTCGGAACCCGGAGCAACGACTCCTGAATCCTCTGTGTAAATCGCACTAGTCTAGGATCAGCTAGTGCACACAGTGAACAACAAAGATAAATATCAACCATAATGACATTTATTTAATTTAAAGAGTACAGCCTTATGGCCAGCATTTACATCATCGCCCATTGGCAAATATAACGAAAAAAGCTGCGAAGTGAAGTGAAAAGCGAAGCCAAGCACGCCACAGAGCAAACAAGCGCAAGGCGTGGCCTACTCGTTCTGGTCTTCACCGTAGTCGACGTCTTCTTCCTCTGTGTGGAGATAGCAAGGTGAGTATGTAACATCCTGATTTTCAGAGTGTTTTTGAAGCTTTTAAAATAAAATTCACCATTTGAATTTCTCTGGAATTAATTAAAAGCTTAAATGAATTTTTATGAATTAAAAGGATTTAATATGATTAATATGAACATGAACATTTGCCAAAGTTATTTTATTTGAGTTCCTTGTGTCTCAAGGAATTTATTGGAATTTTCCTAGATTTTTTCTGGATTTATTTGCTATTTTCTAGAGCTCAAATTAATTTATTTGAATTTCTGAAAAAGAAAAAGAAAAGAAAAGGAAAAGCCAAACCGGCCGGGGGGCCGAAGTCCACCGAACCGGCCTGGCCCAGCCGAACCGGCCTGCTGCCCAGCCGACCGGCCAATGCAGGCCACCCAGCCCAGTGCGCCTCGCGCGCCACGCGCGCGCATCCATCCGCCAGCGCGCCGCCATGAGCGCCCGATGGCGACATGTGTCGACCATCCGATCGCTCTCTCGCCCGCCGCGCCATCGCTGCGCGCGCGCTCCGTGGCGGCGCAGTGGGACCCACTGCCGGTGTCGTCTCGCCGGGACTCGTCTCGTCTCGTTCGAACTCCGCCGCGCGCCGCCGCTTTCCTTATCCGTCTCGGCGTCCGTGTCCAGCCGTCTCCGCCGCCGGGTATAATCTGAGCCCCCCCCCTCGGCTTCCTCGTCTGGCGCCGCCTCGCCGCCGCTTCCGCGCCGTCGCTTCGTCTGCCGCCGTTCGCCGCGTCGCCAAGCGCGGCCGTTGCTCGCCGTCGCCGCCGTGCTCCGCCGTCCGCCGCCGATTCGTCGCCGGTGAGTCGCCGGCGTCCGTCGCCGTCCGGACCGTCGGCGAACCGCCGCCGCGCCGCCGCCGGCGAATCCGCCGCACCGTCGCCGGTCGCCAGTGAACGCGCGCCGCGCCGCGACGCCTCGGTCCCGCGCCCGCGTCGTCATCGCCGACGCCGGCCGCGCCGCCGCCTTCCGTGGATCGAGTCCACCGTCGCGCGAAACCAGCGACAAGCCGGGCCCATCCGTCGACCGAACCGTATACCGTGCGCCATGAGCCACGTCACCGCCGGTCGGGCATGCCACGCAAGCCCGCCCGTCGACCCTAGATCCGGCGTGGTATGCCACGTCGATGCCGCGTGGGTGCCACGTCGACAAGCCGGCCGTTCGGTGCCACGTCGACTGCCACGTCGACTTGCCGCGTCGGCGACCATGTCGGCCGCCACGTCGGCTTCGAGCGCGCCGTGTCTGCCACGTAGCGCCACGTCGCCCTCACGCTTGCGCCCGGCGCCAGTCAGCCGTCTTGTTCCGTGAGCCAAGCCCACCGTGAGCCCAGCTTCCGTGCGCGGGTCCACGGCCACGATGCACTTTTCCAATTTTCCCGATTTTCAGAAAATCCAATTTTCCAAGAGCCGTTCTCCTCGTCCTAGCTCCGATTGACCCGTTCTTTTCCTAAATTCATCTAAAATTGAGCTCTAACTTTTGGTTCAGGTTTGAAAGTTTTGGAGTTCATTTGAATTTTATTTGAATTTATTTTGTCTTTTCGTCTCGTTTTCTCTCTCGTTAGATCGCGTATTTGAGGGAGCGGAAGTTGGATTTGAAGACCAAGAGCCCTCATCTGAGCAAGGCCAAGGCAAGTCGTATTCTTTGATCATGTTGAACCTAATTTTTCAATCTATTATGTATTATTTTGTTTTAAATTTATCATGCATGGCTATTTATTATTAAAACCTTGCATTGGTAGTTATACTCCTAATTGGTTATTTCCTCCATGATAATTTGATTACCATGATTCCATTGGCACCTTAGGATTGGGAATTACTTAGTGATAAAATAATAATTGTCACATGGGGTTACGTTTAGTTGCTTAGCCACGCTTATTAATAGTTCGCTGGGATCTATCATCGCATGTGATTAATTAATTTGACCTAATGAGATATTGAATCGTGGTTGGTGCCACTGTCATAAAATTTATGCCGTGATGTTGGTGCGTCATTGGCGGTGGTTATACAAACTTGGCTTTCACTTGGGCGAATGATCGTGCAGTAAAGGGGGTGCAGGTTGCACATTGGGATGTGGATGTTTCGCCTGGGTAATTCTTAAGGACTTAACTTTGTGCGCCATTGATCTGAGCTAAATCGTGCAAACCACATGTCTAGTATGGGATAGACCTGGCATAATAATTTTTGAAGTCTCCACTTTGGTTTTACTACTAATGTTGTTGTGGCGCAAGAGGGGGCAATTATCGACTAGGGGGGTACCCTACTCGACGGCGAATCCTTAGCGAGTGGGATCGGGTGGAGATGGATCATTGTAAAAGCCTTGTTGTGATTTTCTTTAACGTGAGGATTATCACATCGTGTGGGTACAGTTGTGCAACCTCTGCAGAGTGTAAAACTATTCGAATAGCCGTGTCCTCGGTCATGGACAATGCTCGGTGATTTCACACGAGGGGTAGAGTCTTTATGAAATCTGGTTTGGTTTGAGTGGAAGTGAATGGTTAGTTCCCCTGTGGTTTTATTCATTTCCTTTGGATATCTACTTAGTGTCTGTTGTTAAATTAGCTTTACAATCTATTTATTGTATTTTACTTCAAATTGTCGCTTTATGCAAAATTAACCTTTCACCATCCATTGTTAAGCCTTGCATATTATATTGCATTCATTTGTTACAAGCGACTTCTGAGTACCAATGTACTCACGACTTTATGCCCATGTTGCTCGGTTGAGGAGGAAGGACCGGATCGCGGGAGTTGTTAGAAGGAGGCTACTACGAGGACTTCACGGATTAGGACTTCGCTCCCGATCGATTGCTGTGGGCATGTCGAGTGGCTTTACGCAAAATTTTGGATTTCATTGCTAGTTCTTTAAAGCCCTTCGGACTAATAATTGTAAGCTTGGCCATAAGGTCGTACTCTGATGGTTATTAATATAATTTGGATTTCCTTTAGAATATCGTGATGTGGATGATATTTGTCTTTGTTTGCACTGTGTGCACTAGCGTGATCCTGGACTAGTGCAGAATACACAGTAGAGTCCGGATTTGCATATTCGGGTCTCGACAGAGTACAAACTTGTACTCCACAAGTCACACGGAGAAAATGCATCATAATGATAAAGACTTCAATGGAAGGCTTATATGGTTAGTTTGCATAAAACAACATTTAACGAAATATGGTAGATAGATTGAAATTGCTGAATTTAATACAATAAGTAAAACAGTGCTTGTAATTGAAAATATTACCGTCAGTGCAGGCTCCGACCAAACACCAACCTATCCACGGGCATCCCACCCGGACCATCTTTTTCAAAAGACCACGTATGGATTCCATCCATCCACACGCTCCCACTGCGCAACTCTCTCACGGATTCCATCCATCCGCAAGGTTTTCATCTCTCGTGGATTCCATCCATCCACAAGGTTTTCGAAAATATTTTGAAAAACAAAGTCTAATCCATGAAAAACTTTTACTCAGCATGCCCATGGCCGTGAGCACGGCTATCGAGATAGATTATACACTCTGCGGAGGTTGTGCGGCTTTACCCACAAGACATGATCATCCCGTTTTGCCACGCGAGTTACACACTTCCTTAGGTGTGCGGCGGGGAGATTACGACAAGGCCTTTACAATGCAAAGCCTTCAACCTGGCCAAGCCAACACTAAGATTTCACCCCAGTAAGAAATCCACCAGACCGGGACCCCTTCTTGAGCCGAGTGAGACTTCTTATGGTCTACGCCATGCTCACTTTGAACCTGTGAAATGACTCAGGTTGGGACCCGCAAATTATTCAGCCAGGGCTGTCCCATACCAGCCTTGTGGTAGTACGATAGGGCTTTGCAACAGTAGCTCACAGACCGGTCCTTAATTGACTTAGGCCCAACCACATACCCCTTGTGCACGACAGTCAACCACTGCGGCTCCGACCAACAGGGCATGCCTGCACACTCCATTCTAACCAATTGCCTAAGTCTAAACCAGTTTTTATATTTTATTTTAAAATATTTTATAATCCTTCTTGACTCACCGAAGTCAAGAATACTTTTCAAAAGCTTATCATTTTATGTGAAAGATATCCCAAAACAAATATTAGGACTAAGCAGGTCCAAGCATTTGATATGAAATCTCTCTAGCCAATACTATTGTACTAACTAGAGTTTAATCTAGGGTGACATGGTCAGGAATTCAATATCAATGGAGGAATTAACAAGTAGGCATTAACTATATTTAAAACAGAACTGAAATACGTTGAATAAAAATATGCATGCAATATAGTTTAAATCAACATAATTTTATTTTGAAAACTGAGATCAACATGATCAAGGAGTGTGACTTGCCTTGCTCTTCAAATTGGTTTGAATCTTCATCGTCGAATTTTCCCGAATCGTCGAAGTCTACATGTGAAAATAACCCACCAAATTCAAATAAATTCAACATAAATTCAAATTGACTTTAAATATTTGAATTGAGGCCAGAAATGGATAGAGGGGAATTTTTGATGAATTTAGAAATTTGAATGGGCTAAATCGGAGTTAGGACGAAGAAGAACAGGCTCCGGGAAATTTGAAAAGAGGGAAAATGGAAAAAGAGGATTTTTGAAATTATTTTTTTTACTGAAAAAGGAATTTATGGCGTCAGCATTGCGTCAGCCCTTGGATTTTATTTTTCGGCCGGATTATTTTTTAGCAGGAAAAGAGGGGGAGGGGCTGACATGCGGGCCCGGTCCATATGGACCGAGTCCACGGTCTACGGCTGGGGCTGAGGTGGTGCGGGGGTGGCATGGCAGCCAACGGGGTGGGATGGCGCTGAGGTGGCGCCGACGTGGCGCCACGTCTGCTGCCACGGTGGCGTGTCGGCGGAGGCGCACGGGGACGGCGGCGACCGGCAGCGAGGGTGGCAACGGGAGAGCGCCACGGGAACACGGCGGAGAGTGCGGCCTTACCGGCGGCGGCGGCGGCGGCCGAGCGGTGGCGCTCGGGTCCAACAACCGGCGGCGCTCTGGTGGCGCTCGGCCGGGCGGAGTGGCGGGGATCTGCGCCACGCACACGGGAGGCCGAGGCGTCGGCGAGCGCGAGAGTGGGCGGCGGCAATTGCTCGCCGGAGGAGCTCGCCGGCGTGCGCACGGGTGAGCTCGGTGCGGGGCTACTCGGCTCACCGGAGAGGGCAGAAGAGAGCGGAAGGAGGAGGTGCTCGGGTGGGGTTTAAATAGGGCGGAGGGGAGCGGGGGCAGGGCAGATTTCTCGCCGGAGATGGTGCGGGGCCGGCGGAGATGGCGGGATTACGGGGGACACGGCGCGGGAGAGGGATTGGGCGCGGGATTGGGAAGGAGGCGGGTGCACGACTTGCGGGGGAAGAAAGGGAGGTGGGCAGCAGGCGAGAGCGAGAGGCGGCCAGCTAGGCGGAGAGCAGCGGTGGCGGGCGGTGCGCGGAGGAGGAAGAAGGTGGGCGGGAGGAGGAGAGCGGCTGGCAGGTGGGCCGGGCGGTCAGGCGGGAGAGGCGCGGCGGCGGGATGGCGTCACGTGGTCGGGGCGGATCGGGCGGCGAGGGAGAGCGGGGCGGACAAGTGGATGGGCGAGCGCGAACAGCCGGGCCATCTGGGCCGCACGTGTCGGCCGATGGGAGGGGTAGGCGGGACCGGGTGGGTGACGTGGGCGGCATCTGGCCGTCCACGTGGCGACCGGAGGAGAGGGGAGGGGAATTTGTTTTTTTTTATTTTTGAATTTTGATTTTGATTTTCAGAAAAGGCTTGGAAATTCAATAAAGCTCAGAAAATATGAAATAAATTCCAAAAATTCCCAAAAAATTCATAAAACTTCCTGGAGACATTTTGGACTTAGATAAAATATTTCTAACTAATGTTGGTATTAAATTTTCATACTTAAAATACTTTTTAATTTCAAAAATACATTTTTAAACTCCAGAAAACCAAATAAAAGCCAAATAAACCCAAATAGTTAATGCGACATAGAATTTTTATATAAAATCAAAACATCATTTTATTTAGTAATAATTTTAGGTTTTTCTGAAAATGCTTTTCAAATCCAGCTTTTTCAAAAACAAAAATTCAAGCAAATCCAAATTTAAACTTTAGGCACACATATACTTATTTTAATTTTAATTTTATTTTAATTAATTTTTATTTACTTATTTATTTATTTATTTTTATTTAAAGAAAAACTTGGGCTGTTACATCGCTAAAATCGCTTGAGCGGTTGCCGGGGGACTCGAACACTTGGGGGCAGGCCCATTGTCGTGTTGCAAGTCCTATTTGTGGTTGGATTGATCCTTGCCATCCGGGGAAACTAGTTCCTCCGTTTGGCATATTACTGTGGGGAATGAGGATCCTCCTTCAGCCTTCTCCACGATGCGGTCTCTGAGATACCGGGATTGATCTCTCGAGACGGCCTCACCGTTGGAAGCAAGCATCGCGAAAAAACAGTTCCCCTCATTACATTCATTTGCCATGAGGAAATCAAGCGGAAAAAAGAGAAACTTGCTGATGAGAAAAATTACCAGAGTCTTGGAAGAAGAATCCCCATGGACGGTGCCAACTGTCAATGTTCTGATATCGATCTTACCTATGATTTGTTTGGATTTGGGGATTCTCTTGGAAGATTATGCCATAATCTTGCGAAACAGGAACACGAGATTTTTTTTATCTAGGTTCAGGCCTTCCCTTGAGTGAATAATAGCCCTATGTCCTGTGCAATTACTAAGCAGAGGAAATGCTTATAACTACGTAATGCGAAAAAGAGTTTACACAGTCTCCTGCTTGGATCAGCCTTTTTGCATGGATCAACCTCTCTGGGTGCCTTCTCTTTGCTGCGTGCCTTCACTTTGTTGCATGGATCTGCTCCCCTCCCTGCCTTCTTTAACATCAACCCTTATATAGTTGGTGAAACGATGGTCGTTGTTCCATGCCAGAAGATGCCTTAATGCTTCAGATGATAACCGTCTAACAGAAGTTATTGTCAGAGAGATGTGACGGCTGTTCACCGTGTGGCGGTTGTTGTTAGAGAGAGATTGTGTGTGGTTATTGGATAAACTCACGTTATAATCGTCTTATCAGATGAAATTATGATGCAGTTGTTAGTCATAGACGAGTTAATCGGAGGTAGGTTGGTCGCTAGAAAGTTTACGACCATAAGGAGGTCGCAGTCGTAGGAGAAGTTACGATCATATAATCGTAGCAAGATTGATGGTTAAAGGTCGTAAAGGAATTTATGACCATTTGGTCATAGTGGAATTTACGACCATGCGGTCGTAGTAAGAATTACGACCATACAGTTGTAGCAGAGCTTACGACTATACGGTCGTAGTAAGAATTATGATCATATGGTCGTAGCAGAGCTTACGACTATACGGTTGTAGTAAGAGTTACGACCATACAATCATAGCAAGAGTTATGACCATGAATCGTAGAAGACCTTACGTCATTGCGGTCGTAGGAGAACTCACGACGTCATGGTCGTAGAAGAAGTTATGACGTCGCGGTAGAAGCCTGATGACCATTATGTGGAGCTTTTTCCTTATCGATAAGGGGTATATTCAAGAAATATGATGACGTAATAATTTGTGGATTACTCTATCCTCAACAATAAGCTTCCTAAGTACTCCATACTCACCCTTGTTATTATTTTATTGTTTAGAGGATAGCTTGTTGAGATCCATAGTTGGAGGGAATGAGGCATAAACAGAGGAGCTTTACTCCGAATGAGAGAGAGATTGTGTTGAGGTCGAGTCATATGAGTGTTACACCTTATACGAGGACTGGGATGACTAGAGTTTTAGGAGCAGCACAGACTCGACTCCTAGGGTATTTGTATTATTAGTGTATTATATTTGTATTCTTCTCTCTTGTATAATTAGATTTTTAAACTAAACTACCTTTATGGTATTGTAATAACTTAGTTGAAAGGTTGTATGGAACTTTAGCCCTGCTGGCTATCTGGATAAATGTAATATATTGTCTCTAATTATTTTGCTATAAACATTCTGATAGACTTATTATTCATCAGAGCGATATTCTATCGATTAAAACGAATAATAATCTATTAACTAGCGTTTCTACTTCCATGATAAAACTACGCACACAAATCACTTTACCGAGAACGTAATCCAGTAAATTAAAATGGATCAATGATAATGCAAAATGTTACCACCCAGCATGATACAGCAATGACTGCTTCACGAAAAGATGAGCGCAGCAACGGAGACTGGGAGACATCTCGTGTCAAAGATCGGATAACACGGCCAGCAATCTCCCCCGGTGCAGCACGATGGCGATCCAAAAAGAAAAAGTTATCACAGTCGGATTGGAACGTCTCACGCCTCGCGGAGACGGGACAGGCCGAAAGAAAAAGAAGCACGTGGCAGAACCCATGATGGCCCACTGTCAGCAACACGTCAGCCTCATGCCATTAATCCCCATCCCCTAAACCTCCGCGCTGGCTGACTTTGGGGTGTTTTTTTGCTCCGATCGGCAGCGACATTGGTATATATGATACTTTCAGTTTTAAATTCAAGAGGCTGTTTAAATAATTTATTTTAAAAAAATCATCTTCTTTTAATATCTAGTTTTTAATCAAAACAGAAACGAAAAACCATGAAAACCAGGAAGAAAAGGGCCACTCGTGCGTGCGTCGCGTCCGCTTCGTTGCCCGCAATGTCATGTGGACCGTTGGTGCATGGGGCCCACTTGTCCGCGAGTACAGAGTACGGAGCATGGGGCCCACGGTTCCACGCACAGCCACGGCTTTCAAAATCACACTTCACCCACTCCTCGCCTCGCCGCCTTCTCTAATCGCACGCGTTGCCAAAATTTTCCTCTCTGCACTTCAGATCGCCACTTAATTACGCCCACAAGCACTGGGCATTACTTAATTAACAGTAATTAATCAAAACCTAAATCTAATTAGACACAAAAAACGGTCCTCCTAATGCGTTAGCCCCCCGCGTCGCCGCCTCGCCTCTCCCTCCTCTCTCTCTCTCTCCCCTCCCCGTCCCGTCTCCGCCATTCCCAAAGACCAAACAAACCTTTCCCCTTCCCTTTCCTTTGTTTATTCTTCGTCGCTCCCCGCATTCCCCATTTCCCCATATGCGGATCCGTTTCCTTGTATCCACCGCCATTCCCCGCCTAGCCGGCGTCTGACCCGCGGATATGGGAGGGGGAGGGGGAGGGGGAGGCGAAGGGGGCGTGGAGGAGGCCACGGCGTTCGAGGTGGGCATCGTCGTGCCCAAGCTCTCCCGCGCCGTGGCGGCCGGAAGCGGCGAGGGAGAGGACTGCGTGGCGCGGCTGGTGCGCGAGCTCGAGGCCGCCGGGCTGCTCGTCGAGCGCGTCCGCGGCGTCCCCGCCGAGTTCATCAAGGTCCGTGCCGTGCGGCTCCGCCGGTGCTGCTTTTTTGTTTTTGTTTTTTGGATTTTGGTGTGCCGTGGTACCCTAATCTGAACTTTGGAGGCGATCCGGAGAGAAAGCCCAAGGATTTGTTGTGCTGTGATACCTACGACGCGTGCTTCTTACTCTTCGAATTATTTCTAATGCCTGTCGATTTGCTGTTTGAATTTAGCTGTCTGCGCCCATGGGGACTCTGGGGAGAGCCGCTGCTGAGATGCAGATGAAGAAGCTAACTTACATCGGTAACTCAACTAATCTACCTAGGATTATTTGAAATGTGGCGTCTGTTGGGCTGGGTGGTTCGCTGATGTGTTCGTGTGCTGTTGTTCTGCGGTTCAGGAATGGAGCTGCAATTTGAATGGGATCAGGTCGCAGCGTTCGTGAGGCAGCCCGACGGGTCCCTGTTTAGCTGGCGAGAGAGGTTTACCTGCTTCCGCCACTTGATATACGGCATTGTAAGCGCACCATTGTCTTCCAGTATAGCTCCTGCTGTTCCCAATCGCAATTTGCAATACATTGTAGCTGCATTTATTGTCAATTCTGTTACGTTGCCAGTTATCATTATTGCTACTTCGGTTACATTGTAGCTATGAATGCATTATATACTTCTGTTTTTGTGACCTACTTGTTTGGACATCAATGCAGACTGCTACATTAAACTACCAAGGACAAAGTGATAATTTTTCTTAATGAACTTTGCTTCACTGTTGGTGTCAGTGTGTCCTGCTTAAGTAAAATGCTATGCGTCTCCTGTACGGCTTTTGTGTTGGATATTTGATAGTCTTCCAGATTGATAAATAGTAACCATCAGAATACGTATCAATTAAAAAGCAAGGTAAACACATTTGAGATATAAGATATGGTGGAAAGTAGTAGTATTCTTCTTATTACTTCATCGGATATTGCTCAATACGGACTTATTTAGGAGTTGGTTAAATATTTCTTCTGCTTATTTAATTTGGATATCCTTATGTGATAGTAAGTCCATATTGAGCCATGCAGGTGAACAAGACTAACTCTGGAATAGCTCTCAAATTTGATGATGAAGGGTTCCACTGGAATCAGAATGAGTCACTACTAAACAGGCTGGAAGATGAGGGAGTTGTAAAGCTAGTCTTCCCTTTGCATGGTAAACTAATCTAAATATACCCATATTTGTGAAATTCTTAGTGTTAGCCAACTAACATTATGGTTGCAGATGAAGTCAAAAGGAAGCAGCTCCTGAGAAATTGGGCACTGAACTGGCTTGACTTCACATGGCAACCTATCGATGAAATTTACTCGTACTTTGGAACGAAGGTAGAACAGTGTAACAGCACATGTTACACCTACCATATTTAATTTATGGACCATTCTATCTGAAGCTAGTCAATTAACGAGTGCTTTTTTTGGTCCATAAAATCTCCATTTTGGTACTGCAGATTGCAACGTATTTTGCTTTCCTAGGAATGTATACGCGTTGGCTGTTCTTTCCAGCTGTATTTGGCCTAGCAACTCAGCTTATAGATTTTGGGTATGCATTTTACTCTGGCCCTTTTTGAAAATATAGTTGCAATATAACTAATATTGTCAGCCTGGTGCTTAACATTCCTCTCTGCACTTTGAATTCAGGCCATTGCAGTGGTTGGCTCTTCCTGCTTTCTTTATTTTTGTAATTTCGTGGGCTGTCTTCTTTTTGCAATTTTGGAAGCGAAAGAATTCAGCACTTCTTGCTAGGTAGGGCTTGCAATTTGTTATTCGATCTATATACTTTCAAGTTAATTCTCTCTCACTACCTTTTTCTTCCTTCTATGATGCCTTTAAACAGATGGGGTATTAATTATTCATTTTCTGAATATAAACGTTTGGGAAATGAACTGGACTCCTTAAGCCATTCTCTAACTGTTGAGGATGTTGAGGAAAAGAAATTTGGTGATGTGCCTTCTGAGAAAAGAAGATTACAAAGAAATGAGTGGTTTGGTGTCCTCCTTAGAATTAGAAACAATGCTATCATTGTGTTGGCTATCATTTGTCTTCAGCTGCCGTTTGAGTTGGCCTATGCTCATTTATATGAGATTACAGAAACTGAGGCGCTAAGGTAAGAATGACACTGATCTATCTGTGGTGGTTAAGTTTCATAGCAATGTGCAACTGACTTGCTAGCTAGCTTTTCATCCTGAATATTTTATATCATTCCTTCACTTTATTTTTGTCACTTTTGTTGTTAGTAATATATGAAGTATATGATTCTTGCTGAGGGTTATATCATGCAGGTATGTATTGACTGCAGTATATCTTGTTGCAATTCAGTATTACACAAGAATAGGTGGCAAGGTATCAGTCATTCTAATTAAGTATGAAAACAACCAAGGAGAAGAGTCTAGCGCTGATAGTTTAGTTTACAAGGTAAACACTATGATATAGGACTATGATATAGGGAGGATGGTTCATGCTTTGGATTAGCCTTCTTACTCCTGCAATTGCAGGTCTTTGGTCTTTACTTTATGCAATCATATATTGGGTTGTTTTATCATGCTACTCTGTATCGCGACATTTTGACGCTCCGTCAAGTCCTTATTCAGCGTCTGATTGTGTCCCAGGCATGTCTGCAATGTAACTGTTTCATTATCAGATATGATAATATCACAGTCACCCTCTGATGATATATGTTAATTTCCAGGTATTGGAAAATCTGATCGAGAATTCTATTCCTTACCTCAAGTACAGCTACAAAAAGTACAGAGCTGTTCAGTAAGTTTAGCACCCAAACCCATTGTCCTACTATTCGTTGTTCCAAACCAATAGAGGGATATAAGAAATGTCTCCCATCTTGTAGCAAGAAAAAACATGAGAAAGAATCTCCAGCAGGGAAGTCAGTTCGATTATCAACAAGAGTGGAGAAAGAATATTTAAAACCCTCCTACAAAGCGAGCATTGGAGAAGATCTTGAAGATGGTCTATTTGATGGTAATAACAATTCATAGGCACCCTGTTCAGTTTTTTTGGTTGCCATGTGACTTGTCTGTCGCACCTTTTCTGATCGAACAATGGCATTGTATTCTAAAAAAACAATGGCCTTTGTGCTTACAGTGTTGAATCCATTACAGATTTTCTCGAACTAGCTCTTCAATTTGGGATGATCATGATGTTTGCTTGTGCGTTTCCATTGATATTCTGCTTTGCTGCTCTGGTATGTGGTCTCTATCACAACATTGCTTTTGTGTGCGTGCGCCTTGCGTTCTTGCTATTACGCATGTGTTGAGTTTTTTTCAACTATTTTCATGACAGAACAATGTGACTGAAATAAGGGCAGATGCATTGAAGTTGTTAGTCATGTTGAAAAGACCTGTTCCCCGTGCTGCAGCTACAATTGGAGCATGGTTGAACATATTCCAGGTTCATTAACAGTTGATTGTGCTATTCCACTCATAGCTGTGCATGTATGTCTCGATGTTGATTCCGAAATTATTTTCAGTTCTTGGTTGTGATGGCAATTTGCACCAACTGCTTGCTTCTTGTTTGCTTGTACGATGAGGAGGGAAAATGGAGAATTGAGCCAGGACTCGCGGCAATCCTCATAATGGAACATGTTCTCCTCTTAATCAAGTTTGGTTTCTCACACTTCGTGCCTGAGGTAACCCTCTATGCTGTTCTGTTTCTTCTGTGTGTGTTTATTGTTTTCTTTGTAACTGAAGCTCCTAGGTGTGGTTTCTTGGCTTTCTTGTTCAATTAGGAGCCAGCATGGGTGAAAGCAAATCGTGTGCGGTATGTAGTTCAGGCACAGAATGTCTGCTCCAAACAACTCTTGAGGGGCATTTCAAAATTGGAGACGAAATGGGAGTGAGGAACATTTGGTATAGTTTTAAAAGGCAAATCTAGTTTTGTAGATTAGGATAGAACGGAGATTTGTCTCGTGCAGCAAGTGTAGAAATTGTAGAGGTGTAACATCCTGCGGTCGCTAACTGTTCCACTTGGTAAATGTAGATATCGCTACATAATTTATAGGAGTATTAATAGGGCATGTTGCCCATAATTGTAAGGATGTAAGATGTTTTTCTTGCCAGTACAATATGTATGTGGTGTGGGTTATTTTGAGTTGTACAACAGCATCATGGTTCACTAACAAAGTATAGTTAACTCGGGACAAGGATGAGCAGGCACACGTCTGGGCAAAGTCTTTGTTCGTAAAACTATCATCAATTTACAAGGTGAAGGAAACTTACGAGCTGCTGCTTATTGTTATTCACAGCAATTATCTTTGCAGCCCAAATTACTATGTTAGGCAGAATGGAGGAAAGATTCTGAGTACATACAACAACCTGCGTCGCCCATCGTTTGAATGAATGAATGGAAGAATGTATGAAGCTAATCAATGAACTGCTTATGTCGTCTGCCAAAATCTTGTTAGCCGTTGCTTGGAGACGGTTGCCAATCATACCAGGGTAGGTTTTTTGGATTGATGCATGTGAGTTCGTCTGCTGTTCAGCTATCTGATCCATCATGGCTTCCGTTCTGGTGCTCCGACGAGTCGTCGCTCTTCTCCGGCCAGGCGCCGAAGCTCAGCTGGTGCACCAGCGCCGCGACGGCCTTGGCCCATCGCCGGATCTCGCCCTTGACCTTGTCGGGCTCGATGTCCACGAGCGTGCCGGTGCCCAGCCCTGACAAGAGGCGGTCGAACCGCGCGCTGCGGGACGACGGCTTCGGCTTGAAATTTGGACACTGTTGGACCCATAGCCCACTGAAATTCCATTTTTGGCCCCCCAAAGCAAAAAATTCCAAAAATGGACCCCATTTGAGCGCGCGTTCACGGGAGGCGCCACGTGACCTGTTCATCCGTCGTGCGGTCGGCGACCGCACGACGCCGCGGCGCCGCGCCGCGTAGCGTTCACGCGCCGAGCGCGCGATCGCCTCGCGCCCGCACAGCGGCCAACCCGCCAGTAGCGCGTCGCCCGCGCGCGCGCGTCGCCCGCGCCCGCGCGCGATCGGCCCGGCCAGCGCGCGACCGCCGCGCAAATAGCGTGTCTTGGCGCCCGACCGCGCGAATCTTTGCCATTCGCGTCCGTCCTTTCGGCCAAAATGAAAAATTTTTCTTGTACCGCGCTGCACGCGTCGAGAGCCCAAAACGGCCCCTCGGAGCACACGCGCATGCGGACTTAAAAGAGCAAGGAGAGGAAGAAATACTTGGCCAGCCAGAAGCTCAAGCACGGTGAAAGCGAAGCGAGAGAGAGAGGAGAGCGAAGGAAAGTGACGAGTGAAAACCCGTAGATTTGAGTTGTGTTTGTTCGAAATCTGCGGTTTTGCAAATACAAAAGTTGTAGATCGTCCGTGTGCTTCAAGAAGAGGTAAGTCTTGTGCCCCGAAACTAAAATTTTATGTATGTGATTAGTCCATAATTAGTCGATTAGCACAAACCATCGTTTGGTAATGTTATTTTATGTGAATGTGTGATACGCGATGTCAATATTTGATGCGTTATGTATTTGTAGGTAATCTTTATGTGAACATATGTATTATAAGTTAATGTATCATACGAGTGTGTATGTGTAGGTAAAAATCCACATATGATGCATGCTTTATTGTAGTGTAGATAATGTTGTATTTTATGTTGAAGTTACGTATTGTAATGTAGTTAGTTTTCTTTGAAGAAAAGAGAGGAGCGAAAGCCTAAGAGTTGAATTGTTTCGTTTGGAATCGATGGACTTGGCAAGTAGAAAAGTTGTAGATCGTCTCGTGAGCATCAACAAGAGGTAAGTTTTGTGCCCATGCAACTATAATTTTATGTATGTCATTAGGCCTGAATTAACGAAACCATCTTGTGTTCTTGTTATTTTATGTCAATATTTTATACGCTATGTATGTATAGCAAATCTTGCATATGTTTAGCATGATGTATTGTAGTGTATATAGGGTTTCATTTTTTGTGAACATACGTCTTGTAAAGTAGTTTCAGTTAGGTGGAAAATATGAAGTTGTAGTGTGTAGACGTTGAGAAAACACATATTTATGTTAGATTAAAATAAATTTGGTAGATTAGAAATAATGGAGGGTGAAAGGTACGTAGTGGTAATCGAGCAAAGTAATGTGTATGGTGTGGGGAGGAGCGGTGAGGACCGTGCGATAAGTTTGCAAGTGGGAAGATCTTGGTCTGCGTGCTAGTGCACTTGTTGGTCATCTTGTATCGTATAGAATCGAGGTGGTGGAAGGAGAAAGAAATCGAAATGGCATGGCACCCGCCACCACCTCTACTCTACTCTAGGCGAGCATCTTTTAGCTTTGAACTTATCCCAAAATAAAAATAAACGGATACCTTTTGAAGTGAATTTTTCGAATGGTTTACGACTTCAAATCTATATCTGCTTGTTTATGTCGTTTCTTTGCGTCTCGAAAAATGTTGACCGTAGTTATTTGTAGTGTTTATGTCGTTTTCTATCTATATAGCACTAGAAATTTACATAGACATTTACTTTTCGTAAATATTTCTTTGCGTGCAAATGTCGTTTGCTACATAGACTATTTATGTCCATAGTTAGAAAAGATTGTAGTTTAAATAATGTGTATGTGTTGAAAAAGTAAATATTTATGTTGGAGCATTTGTAGGTGGTAAATTTGTAGTAGTTAGATTAGAGACAATTTGTATAATTAGTATGCTTAGTGAATGACCGTAGTATGAAGGTCATTTGATGGAAAAAAATGATAAGTATATTTAATTTGATGTATGGTACAATTTGAAAGTAAAATAGTTACAAATACATCGTAGATTTAGAAATACAAAACATATACTAATCAAAACTGTTAATTAGATGGTACGATTGTTACATGCTGTGTACTAAAATGGTTGATTATGCACTTATGTTAGGTACGCAATGGTGGCATTGAACAATTGATGGTGTTTTATGGGAGTGGTCTCGACGTGATGGGCGTATGGGGCGGACTGTCAAATTGCCACGACCGTGATCCGGGCACGATCCGAGCGCCATGAGCTTGTCCGAGCTACGGAGGTGTGTCCGTTCAGCGTTCGATCGGCGCACCGCAAGAAATAAGTTACGGATCGAGGCGATCTATGCCTCAATGGTGGATGACGGAAGGGGAGCATATGGCAACTTCGAAGGTGACCAATGGCGCCTCATGGGCGAACTAGATGGAGGTCGTGCGCAACCACGATGCTGCGATATATGGGAGGCCAATGGTGTATGTCGAGTTCGTGGAGAGGCGTAATCATCGAGCATGGTTGGTTCGGATGCGGCTGGTGGAGATGAAGTGGCGGCGGTCATGAAGACCCTTCGGGGAGAACATGTGGGCGAGGAAGTGGGTGATGAAGGCGGCGGAGGCGTGCGCGAAATTTCCAGCCCAACAAAGGTGTGCACGACAGTGGTGGGCCGCCTGTATTGATATCATGAGTATCTTGGGGACCGGGTGGAAGAAGAGGACAGCGAGGAGGATGAGGAGGTTGAGACAGCAGCTCGGAGGACGAGGGCGGCGAAGGTGCAACCGGAGGGTGGTAGGTCGTGTTGTGACCACGGGCGGCAGCGTGCGTGTCGTCCCGATCGATTTACATCGCAGCGGCGACCTAGTTCGCCACAGCGGAGGAGGGAGAATGGGGTTCAGCGAGGCGCACTCTTTACGGGCGGTGCTTCCGTAATAAAGTCTTTGTCCAGCGAGCTATTGCTAGACATGCCGTCAACATAAGCCGGACGTGCTCGGGTCCACAAGTCAAAGCGGACACGCACGTTGTGAAGTGTGTGGGCGGGTCGTGTGGTGGCAAAGTCCGTGCACAACGGTACAAGGCGTTGGCACGGAGTTCGGATAACGGTCTTTGCAAGATCACGATTGCGAGCTTGCGGGGCGATATATAGACACCGCAACATGACATCACGTTATGTTGCGGAGGTGGTCACGCACCTCGTCGGCGGATGTGTCAATTACCCCGAAGGTTCGATGGCGGCGATGGCGAGCGAGGCGGGCTACGAGTGAGCTACAAGAAGGTGTGGCGGCGGCGAAAGGTGCCGCACGGTATGTATGGGACGTATGAGGGCGTCGACTGGTCCCAAGAATGCTGGATCAAATTGCACAATCAAACCCGAGCACTTACATAAGCAGCGGAGAGGGTCCATCCTACGGAGGGCGAATCTGTTTCATTCTTGACGAGTGTTCGGGCCTTCCATCGAGCGATACAAGGGTTCAGTGGTGCCGTCCGGTGCTAACCGTAGATGGGGCGTTCCTATCCGGCAAGTACAAGGGCACTATCCTTACCGCGATTGCGGCCGATGCAAATGACCGGCTACTCCGATGGCATTTGCAATTGTGGAGAGCGAGAATACGAGATAGGCGGCTTTGGTTTCTTTGCAATTTGAAGAATGCAGTAGTGCAAGACAGGCCCGGTGTGCCTTATCTCCGACCGCAATGCGAGCTTGATGTCTGCGTTGCGAACGTTCTGAGATGGGGCGCAGCCCCGTCCGTGGTGATGTGAAGAACGGCTGGTGCATGAGGCATATTGCAGCGAACTTCCACGTGAAGGTTCCGTAGCAAGGACCTCATGAAGATGTTCAAGAAGCTATGCATGCGAGAACTGAGGCGGAAGTTCGGCGCCTTGCGGGCGCAAACATCGGGAGGCTACGAAGCATGTGCATGCAGCGAGGGGCCGTGGAGGGCTCCACAAGAGTCGGGTATTCTCACAATGGGTTCATCCAATGCACGACTTGGAAATGTGGTCTTTGTTGCACGACACCGGTGGGGCGAGGTATGGGATCATGACAACCAACATGTCCGAGGTTTACAATGGTGTATTGAAGGCGTCGATCCTGCCGATCACGGCAATTGTGGCGAGACACAGAACCGCACCGTCGGGTACTTTGTGAATAGAGCCGGATGGCGCGAAGCACGTTGAGGAAAACAAGCAATACTACGAGGTCATGCAGCCTTCATGGACGGGAAGATGGAGAAGGCTCGAACCCACATTGCTCACCCCATTGATGGCTTAAGGAGGAAGTTTGAGGTCCGCCTAAGGCGAAGTATGTCATGGGTCAAATTAGAGGGCGCAAGCGGTATGCACGATTGGTGATGAAGCATCTTGCACCGCAACAAGCCCGGCTTCGCACAAGCCATGCTCCCATGTGTGCGCGGCATGCGCTTGTATGGAACCAGGCGTCGACACAAGTACATCTCCAAGTACTACGACATGCGGCACTTGTATGCAACACTGGAGTGCAGAGTTCCATTCCTCACGGGTAGACATGCACTACAGGGAATTATGGCGGGAGATAAAGTGGGTGCCCAATGATGCAATCAAGCATGTCGGGCGTGGAAGGCGACAAAGCCGTCGCATCCGCAGCGACATGGATGAGAGCCAGCGAGGATCGTGTTCGGCGCCCGAAGTGTAGGCTATGCAAGACCTTTGGCCACTCCTCGATCGCCTGCCCAAGCAGTAGGCATCAAGCAACGCTCCGTAGTACCAACCACAATCCATATGTAATGTGTTATTCAGAGGTGTACGCTAATTGTTGGCTCGATGGTGTAGCTATGTATTGCACATTACCATGTTATGTATATTTTCGCACATTCCATATGTTTCCTTGTCGTGTGGGTCATATTGGTGTGCACATTTTACGTATGTTTTTGTACATTCGATGCGTTTCCTGTCATAACATTTGTTGTGAGTTATGTTGTTATTTGTTGCACATTTTGTTGTAATGTACACTAACTTGTTATCCTTCTTTGGCGGGACATGGCGTTCGAGTGCTAGAGCCCGTTGGGACGAGCACCACCGATGCCATGTGTGGTTGTCGGCACCGCACGGGGCCTCCTTGCTTCGTCCTTAGGGGCCCCCGAGAATTGGCGTCTCGACCCTCGGTACATCCCACTCTGCGGGACACCGGCTGCGCCCATTGCCCGCATGTTGGATCTACCGCATGGGTTCGATGCGATGCGCCATCGTTGTCGCTCTCGTTGATCGATGGAGGCGGAGACTCACACCTTCCACTTCCGGTGGGGAGATGGCGGTTCTGCTGCGGGGCGTCCACGATGATTACAGGTCTACCCCTCCGTGGTCTTTGCTTTGGTGCCACCCCGGCGGCAGATTGGAAGGTCCGTCAGGTCACGGTTCGGTCATGCGATCCGAGACAACGCAGCCGGGTGCCACATGGATGGCTTCGTCGCTTCATGACCTCATCTGCGACGCAGATGAGGTCGCGGTGCGGGCGCGCCGTTGCATACCGCTATATCTGTTCGGCACGTCTTGTTCCCTAGCACGATCGAGACTCCGTGCGGCCTAGCTACATACCGCTAGCGAGTCCTTGGCGGATGGTCGCTGGTCGCGACCACGGTATAGCCGGGATCGCGATCCTTAGCTCCACATACCGAGGCTTGTGTGACGCCTCGCGCATCGCGCGACCGAGCCGATCCTAGCCGCCGCTACCTTCTCCTTGATTGTGGTCATGGGAACACTTACGTTGGCGCCCGACTTTGGTCGTCGTGTGCACCCTTATGACCTCATCCGCGCTTGTATGGTGGTAGCGACCCCATTGATGCGCCCACAATGGGTACACGTTGGGCGCATGGTCGGTTGAGGTGGGCGAGGAGAGACCGAGGCGTGCGTGCTCGGATTTCCACGAGGTTCGAGCTTACGGCGTTTGCCGCGTGGCGGTGGCCATGGTCTCCACGATTAATTGCGAACACGGCCCCACGGGTTGTCATACCGGTCTGGCGAGATCGAGGTACCGGATGACGACCGCCACTTGGTGTTCGCGCCTTCGCGTCGAGCCGTCTGACCCACACCGAGTCATGAGAGCGATTCGGGCTGTACAAAGATGTCCCTCCCATGCCGGGCGCCCTCTTGCGGAGTACCACCGGTATGTCGATACACCCCAAATTTAATTATGCATTAGTGTCAATGTCGATGCACTGCATCGATTGTGTAATGTCTCAATGGACTTGCGAGCAATCGAGGAGAGGCGGCGGCAGAAGGCGGAGAGCCACACAATGGGCGTGGGCGGACATGTGGTCCGACCATGCGCATACGATGGTTGTGGATGAGACACGGCGCGTCGACCACGAGGACCCCGCGCCGTCATGTGGCATACCTTGACCAGTACGCTGCGCGCACCGTGTAGGCTTACTACTGGGGAGCCCCGACCTCCACCTCATGCTGTTCACGGGCGGCTATACAGAAGGTCGCACCGTCATCTAGCGCACGCGACGTCGGCGGCGATGCGAGTATCTTGTGTCATTACGCAATGCGAGATTACATTTGAACCGATCGCTTGTTTCACTGCAGGTGGACCGGATACATCGTATCGACATCGAGGCTAATGAGGCTATCGACATAGGAAGTCCAATACCGAATCTCGGTGGGTAAGCTATATCGCGCACATCGTGAAATGGCAAGGGTGCGATACGGGGCTTGAGTTGTGGTCGCGAGATGGCGTTGTTGCTGCACGCGGTGGCGGGCGTGGGCGGGACCACCACCTCCTCCGCGCCTCCGTCGGCACCGGGATCAGCGACGGCCATCCTCGGCCTCCACGCGCCGGCCCAGCGGTTCGACAATTGGCAACTATTTGTTTGTGCACCGAGTGGCATTTATGTCTAACCACATCTTCGTCTTGCAGCAATTGCGCCAGATAGCACGCCGCTACGGAGGGCGACGTCATCACGGAGGTCGACATCGCCGCCGAACGAGAGGCGTCCGAGAGTCGGCAAAGCTACGATCGCTCGGCCTCCACGCGCGCTCGCCCGGCGGTTCGACAATTCGCAACTATTTGTTCCTGCACTCATTTACCATTTATGTCTCGCACATGTTCGACTTGCAGCAATTGCAACAGATAGCACGCAGCTACGGAGGGCGGCGTCATCACGGAGGTCGTCATCGCCGCACGAACGGAGGGCTGTCCGAAGTCGGCCAAGCTACGGTCGCTCGGCCTCCACGCGCTTCGCCCGCGGTTCGACAATTCGCAACTATCTGTTCATGCACTCATTTACCATTTATGTCTAACGACATGTTCGTCTTGCAGCAATTGCGGCGGGATAGCACGTCGCAACGGGCATCGTCATCACGGAGGCGACGGACGGCGACCGCGCTCTCGGGACGGCGAGGCCCCCTCCTGCAGCGGCGGTGACTCGCCGGACGAACGAGAGGCGCGATGCCTCGTATCTCCGGGACAGTGCAGACCAACCTATATGACCGGGACAGTGGGTTGTGCCGACCTATCAAGGCATGACATCGCACGAGTACATGGGGACTTCCGTCGACATCCTCATTTCAATGACCACATACCCGGTATGCACTAAGCGTGTGTATTTCATTATGAACAATTTTCGTACTTTCCATTGTCTAATTCAGTTGTACCATCTAAGCGGGGCGTAGGCACCTCCTCCGATTGGGTGAGCTCTATGCTTTATGACCACCGTTGCAGCTGTCTCTGAGTTGTACCCACCGCCGCCTCGGCCACACCCTCGCACTACGATCTTCGCGATGCACCCGCTCCCTAGTAGGTTCACCTTCTCGTAGGATCATATGCGCCGTCATGAGGCGGCGGCAGAGATGATGAATGAATTTTTAAATTGTGCTTTTGTAATATTTGTGATGTTTTTCAAGTGCTTCATGGTTTGATGTTCAAAGATGGTTTCGAGATAAAAGAGTTGCTCTAAGTTCTTTGATTTAGTACGGCATACAACCAACTGAGAGATGACAACACGGGGTAGCGGGAGAAGACATAGCTTGACGACAAATTTTTTTGCCTTCTGATAACAACTCCACGTACATAACAACCAATTCATCACATGCTTAACAACGTTGCACAAAATATGAAGGTCACGAGAATTTATGGAAAGTTCTACACCCAAAACATCAACACAACAATCCTCTTCGGCACAACATCAACACATTCGCACCGTCGTGGCCTACATGCCAAACGAGCCTCGTGGCACCCACATGGAGAACTGCTGAGGGGGCCGCCTCGGACGGGGCTGGCCATCGTGGTAGTGGCACGCACATATGCAGCTCGGGTTCGCGCAGCAACATGTGGGATCATAAGAGCTTCCTATGTTGACAACCTCCTCATTTCCCCTCTCGCGTTGCATCTGTTGGCGGAGCTCATTGTTCTCCTCATTGAGAGTCTCCATTCGGTACTCCAAGTCCATTATTCGGTCCCATAAAGTACCCACATAACGGTCAATATACCGTTCATGAGGAGGGTCGATCCAGCGGGAGAAGTCGCATTTCGCCATCTGCGAAAAATGACGATAAACATGGAGGGTCCATAAGCAATAAAAAAGTACTATTAGTAATTTGTACCCGGGCGTGGGCATCGGAAGAAGCGGCGCCGCCATCGTTCGCCCTTCCGGACTGCCACGACCACGTACTCATTGTGTGCGCATTTCGCCACGCTGGTTGCGCCGCGCCGGCTTGGTAGCAAGCGATGCGTGGTCGAACATCTCCCTCCTTTCCAAGGAAGGTCTTCCTTGTGACCCATATCCGACTGGCCCCTCATCTTCCGCCATGGTATGTTCTTTGTTCGATTTACAGGGTTTTATGGCTACAACTTCATGGGACCTCTACCGTGCTATTTATATCGAATGGCGGGACAAAAGATGGCTGCTTTGCCCAGAGACAAGACAAAAGCGCTCAGCTTTACTCGGTGAGATGACAACACATGCCAGCTTTACGCAGTGATATGACAAATCGGGGCAGCTTTGCTCAGTGAGATGACAACACATGCCAGCTAAACTGCCTACATAAAGATTATCTCGTGTGTTCGCATTGAATGATTCAGATAGCAAGTCATTTAACAATATTAACATACTATTGGTAGCAACACGAACAACTCATACATTTCACGTACATGACATGTAGCAAGTAGTACAACCACCAACACACCAACGAACACAAGAACTAAAATACAACACAACCGTACATAAAACATTATCAAAAGAGCTTGACGACAAGATAGCATAAAACATTGCGAACATACACGAGGATAACCTCGAGCACTACAACTTGAGGATAACAATAAACACAAGAAACAAAATAGCACACAACATTAAATTTATCTTCCACTCTAGTGCAGCCGAAGCGATCTCGCATCCCGACGGGTCGCAACCCCACGACAACTCTCTCACGGCAAACACCGTCATTCCTATTTCCCATTTCATCCTCCCACACCCGAATCGGCAACCACCATGAGCTTCCTGCGATTCCATGACAAGAAGATTTTTAAACATACCACCACGATTTGAATGAACCGAAACAATATGACTCACCGAGTGATTGGGGCACTTGTAGTAGTGTCGCCGGGATTCTTGGCGTCTGTGATGTCCTCGTCTAACCACCAAGTTGCAATTTGGGCACATCACCGTGGGTGCCCATGAAGACGTCTTTGGTGACTCATTGCCTAGTCTTGGGGAGTGAGCACGAAATAAAACTACACAGTTGTGAACAACTTACTCGGGAGGTGGCTGATAACATGGCGGGAGTATGTGAGGATGGCTCCGTTTTATAGGTGTGTGGGGTAGCCTCACGCACAAAGACCACAGACAACACAAATCTTGACCCCACACCATGCTCGGTGAGGAGACAAAACATGCCGGCTTTGCTCGGTGACATGACAAAAGAGGTCGCTTTGCTCGGTGACATGACAAAAGAGGTCGACTTTTGCTCGGTGACTAGACAAAACAAGTCGACTTTGCTCGGTGACTAGACAAAGCGGACTCTTTGTTGAGCTACCGCCACCGAGCTGCTTGATGACTCGCCTAGGCCATTACGACATATACATATTAGGCTAATACTTTAACTTGGCGTAATGACGTGTGGTACAATTTTCTACGTACACGTAAGAGAGTGAATGCACAAATTCTGCAGTCTTTAGGGAGGAGCCTATCTCATCAAATGCATACAGGACGGATGTACCTAATATTGACAATGAAATAAATTTTAATATTGGATCAAATAACACCTCTTACCGAATGAGGCCATCATCTTGGTTCCCGTGGCTTGAATAAGGAGAACATCATTTCTAGCTTGGGTGATTGGGTGTGCACCGATGCTCTGTATTTAGAGATAAGAGGCCATTGGCGAGAGCTAAACACCTAAACAATGCCAAAAGGCATGAGTATAGCCAATTCGTGATTACTAAAGAGAGCGCTTGTCCTCGGTGGGATGCCAAAAGATGCGGCTTTGGGCGGTGACATTACTAAAGAGAGCGATTGTCCTCGGTCAAATGACAAAAGAGTCCACTTTGCTCGGTGAGATGACAAAACATGGCGGTGTGCTCGAGACATGACAAAGCGGGCCAGCTTTGCTCGGTGAGATGACAACACATGCCGACTTTGCGCGATGACATGATAAAGCGGGCGGCTTTCCTCGAGACATGACAAAGCGAGGCGGCTTTGCTCGGTGAGATGACAACGGATGCGGCTTTGCGCGATGACATGATAAAACGGCAGCTTTGCTCGGTGGGATGACAAAAGATGCGGCTTTGGGCGAGGGCGAGACTAAAGAGGGCAACTGTGCTCGGTGACATGACAACAAGAGGTCGGCTTTGCTCGGTGGGATGACAAAGATGCGGCTTTGGGCGGTGCCATAACTCCCATCTTTACTCATCACTACGACCACGCGGACCAACTTTACACGTCATTTAGTAGAGACAAAGCGGCCCCTATAAATTGGTATGCATTCCATTTCCCGAAGAACATTGCACATCCAAACCCCATACTCCATCGCGCTTCCCTCACCCAACCGGGATGGACAAAGGCAAGAAGAAGCAATGGGACAAGATGGTGAAGGATTGGGAGGAGACCGTGACATAGCACGGTCACCGCAGCCCGCGATGCCGTCCGCGATGAGAAAATAAGGCGTCTGAGGCCGGGTAGAACAAGCCCATCGTGCTACGATGAAAGGTCCCCAGGCGCCCGCGTAGCAACAACCCCATCCCGACGTCCCCACCGGCGTTCGCCACAACTACCACTGAGGGGAGACACCTCCCTTTGTTGGTGCGGGGGCGTGTGCAAGTTCTTCAAGTCTAAGCACCGCATCGGTCTAGGTATGCGATGCGGGGTTGCGCAAACTACTCGATGACTACCCCAACCGCCGCTTTGACACCGCAACCTATCGGCAGCGTGCGACCACATGCACCATTTTCCCTACCTTTTCTCCTTCACAACACGCACTAACAATATCTCTCTTTTATTTACGGTCTCGGAGCCCTATGTGCCTACCGCAAATGGATCGATCTTGAGATCCACCACGAGGACCAATGGACCCTCGACTTGAGGAGTGGAATGTCACAAAGGAGAAGGAGTTCTTTGGAGGAGGAGCGCCGCAAGCACGAGCACACCCTGCGTATCTGCGCGAGACGCAAGCTCATCTTGAAGCGTGCACGCGTAGGGATCGGGAGGCTCGCGAGATGGAGCGCGAGAGAAAGAGGGAAATGCGGCTAAGGCAAAAGAGGCGCGGAGGAGTTCAACGCCGAGCGGGCAAGGAAGGGAAAGTGGCCGGGTCCACACAGAGGTCGTCACGAGCAGGGTGGGTTAGTCGCATATCATGCTATATGTTATGCATGTAATAAAAATCTACGCGACATGTTACTCCCAACAGTATTATGAAATTTAATATCTAGTATTTTCGCATTCCATGATTCACGTAGCACCTCATTTAACAATATTAAATGTACCGAAATTTATGTATCGCATTCCATGTTACTCACCTTCAAAATATCACTTACCACTTTATGTATCGACCGTTCTACGGTCAATCTTTCCTACAAAAAATTTACCAAAATTTTTTATGCATCTACAACTTACAATGAACATAATCTTTTATTACAACTTTATCTGATTTTTATCCAGTTTATAACTACAACATTGCCAAAACTGAAAACAATCACGGAGATTGCAAACCCTAAAAACACAGCAAACCTTAAAAGTCACTTACCACTATTTGTATCGATCATTCTACGGTCAATTGTTCCTAAAAAAAATTTACCAAAATTTTATTGGCATCTACAAGTTATAATGAATATAAACTTTTATTACTACTTGGTCAGATTCTTTCCGAATTTACATTTACAAAATTGACAAAACATACAAATAACATGGTCATTGCAAACCTAAAAACCATACGAAACCCTAAATATCACTTACCACTTTACGAAACGATCGTTCTATGATTAATCGTTTTTAAAAAATATTTATCCAAATTTTTTTACATCCGCAACTAACAATGAACAAAAATTATTATTGCAATTTTATCTATTTTTCTCGGTTTATAACTACAAAATTGCGAAACCATACAAATATTCACGAGTATTGCGATCGGGGACATGCGGTCGGAGCAACGCGCTCGTGCGACGGCCATCGGGACCGGGACGCCTTGTTGGCGAAGGCGGGGCCTTGGCGAAGGCCGCACGCGCTGGCGGCGCGCGGGGCGCGCGATCACGCGAGGCGCGCGCGCGGCGCGCGGCGCGCGCCGGCGAGTCGTCGCGATCGGCGCGCCGACCGGATGAACGATGTCCACGTGTCTCCCTCCAAGAACGCGCTCAAATGGGGTCCATTTTGGAATTTTTGCTTTGGGGCCAAAAAGGAATTTCGGTGGGCTATGGGTCCAACAGTGTCCAAATTTCGGCTTCGGCAGGCCGGCGCCGGCGTCCGCGGACGATGCCTCCGCCGCCTTCTCGCCGACCGACATGCGTCAAGAGTATCAGTTTTTTTTGGGTTGATCATGGGGTGTGGTTCGGTTTTATACTTTTATGCCGGCGAGTGGAAGAGAAGTTGGTGTCCCGCACGGCTGGTGAAGAGTGGGTTTGGCTCCATGATTCCTTCCAAGATGCTCCAAGGTTTCGCGTCCAAGCCACCGACCTTTGGCCGCGCAGATCATGAGATCAATTTCGCAATTTCCGGTGCACGCAAAGGCTATAGCACACGGGCGAAATAGTAGAAAAATCAAATTTTGACTTTGGATTTTGATTATAAATGCGTTCTGAAATGTAAAATTTCTCAAGGGTAGCTTTGCTTTGCTATACCGCACACAGCAACGACCGCTATGGTTGAATGTTAGAAACCGTGTAGCACAATAATCTACAGAAAAAGGGAATATCCATCGCATAACGAAAAGACAAATTCAAGTTGCAGACTAGTACTTTGCACACAGAATTCAGCAATACTAGCATAATTTCCTCATCCAGTACCCGACCAATTAGCATTTCGTCAGAGCACATGTCAAAACCACCATCGGCGACAATGGATGCAACACAGTTTTCTGAAAGTGCACAGATCAACAGGCAATAATTATGGAAATGATTTTAAGAGGCTTATGTCATGGGTACAAACACGGAACCTACTATGAAAATTTGTGGCAGTCTTGTGAACACATCATACTTCGAGTCACATATTCCCAAGAACAAATCTAAAAAGTTCGAAACATAACCACCAACACCCGTCCACAAAACAAGCACATTGACCTTGTGTTTTAGTTTGCCTGCCTGTTCTTCTTCTTGACACCAGACTTGGCAACCTGGAGGCTGCGGTAGACTGCGCTCAGCCTTGCAAGAGCTGGCTTGGTCAGATCAGGCCTGTAGTAGTTGTCACCGACCTATTGAAGCAAGAAGCAGAGCCATTAGATCAATGGCACCAACTTGGTCTACCAAAAACTCCAGTTGCAGACAACATTTCACAAATTCAAAATACGCGGTAAAGGCAACAAACAGGAAAGTTTCTGGTCGTTTACAGCCAGTGACTTCAAAATAGAACACAAGAATATGGTAGGCAAGCTTGGAAGCCAAAAATAGAACACACAATAATATGGAAGGGTAGCTCAGAAGCCAAGCGTAACAAGTATATTGCATCGAAGACCAATCATTACAGAATGAATCTTCTTACATGTTAAGGCTCGTCACAGCAATTATACCAGAGAACCAAAACAACATACATACAGCAGATATTCCCCAAAAACGATTCCACGTGCTACCATACAGTTTCAAAATTGACAAGTAATTCAATTGTTGCTAAAACTAGTGTCAACTAGATTTGTACCCTAAAGAAAAATATATAAGCTCCAAGAACGAAAAAGGTTCAAGGTTGAAGAAACTCGTTGCAGACTCAACAACACAAAAAGAGGGGACCCTGATGATAATTAAAAAAATGTTTGAGCTCAGAAGCCAAGCGTAACAAGTGTATTTCATTGATGACCCAAACAGATGAATGGATCTTCTTAGATGTTAGGGCTCATCACAGCAGCTTCATAACAGTTAAACCATCGATATTTACATAATCATCTATCATTCAGGGCATTTAAAGTTCCGAATCAGATCATCTACTATCAGACATCAATATCAAACAAGAACTAATGTACTAAACAGACAACAATTTAGGCACCATCATGTTGTTCTAGAGATAATACCTGGTTCTTGACAGCCTTGGCCATCTTGCGGAACTCCTTGCGCATGACAGACTTGTGGTAGAGGCTGGCAGGCTTGTTCTGCTTCTTTGTCTTGGTTGTCGAGAGGACCACCGCCATCTCCTTACCACCCGCCGGTTGCACTGTCACGGTCTTCTTGTTTGCCAGGCCTGAGAAAAGTCAGTCAGTGCCACAAGACGCGCATGGGAACAGGAATTCTACCAAACGGGTTGGGCAGCTACTACTGACCAGAGTGCTTGTAGGAGTGGACATTGTAGAGGTTGTTGGGCTCCTTGCTGAACTGAACCTTGGCATTGCCGTTGCCGAACTGCTTGACCAGGAAGGAGTTGTTCTTCTTGACAATCTCCCAGACCAGAGAATCCGGAACCGTCGCCATTTATCCTAACCTGAAGCACCAATTCAACCACCACCCAATATGAAACCACGCAGCAAAAGAGGCGCAATACATCTAAAAAAGAATTAACAGATTAAAAACGTCCTAGCATCTCACTACAGCCGAGAGCTATCATATCACAACGATACCAACACGGGCCATATCTTTTGCGAGTTGGCTAGATCCAGACGTACTACCAGATCAGATTTAGTGGAGCAAACGAGCATATATTGAACTGAACAAACAAGGCAGTGCCCTAAATTCCAACACAAGCAATACATACAACGACGACACGCAGCAAGCGATTCCACACATATCGCACGGGTGATGCAAACATAGCTACGAACATCAGACCCACAAATCACTAGCGCCTCGAATCACAAGTGGAGTGGGAGCAAATCAAACACTTCGGGTTAAAACAGATCGATTCATAGAGTGTACAGCCTAGGTCAATAAATATCAAGTAGGATGGAGATCGTAGGGAGTGGAGAAGTCTTCTTCTCACCGGAGATTGGGGTGACGCGCCGCCGATCTGCTTCGTTCCGGCTGTGGACGGGTGGTGGCTGCGGTAGCATGGCGAGTTTGGAATGCTCTCTTTTATAGCATTGCGGCACCCATAAACCCTACGTTCGGCTGGCTGCTTTGTGGGCTGGAATACAGTGGGCCGAGTTGTTTCGGTCTTCTGGCCTTGTTGCACTTTCCTTTCTTCCTTAACCCCACCCCTCATGTGAAAATGACAAGACAATGCAGAGGTACTGATTTTTTTTCCTTAAAAAAAAGGTAACTAGAGACTAAATCGAGTTTAGTAGATTGCACTTTGCATTTGATTTTTTTTAAAAAAAACTGATGAATGGAATATGGTTATTTGACACTAATATACATTCCTCTATAGAAGATGTGATACAAAGAGAGGTTACATGAGGGACTTGGGTATATATGCCTACTTTTGAAATATACCACCATGAAATCCCAGTTCACTTTAATATCACTGAAATATACATACCTTTGGTAATATACTACATCTATCTATTATATTATTAAAGGAAAGGGAAAATAAGATACTGCGTTCGTTCTCAAGGGCTAGAAATTTTCACGTTAATAAGAGGAAAAAGTGGAAAAAAACTAGCCGTCCATTTGGCAAATCTAAGTTATAAATGTTTGGATTAAAAGAAAGAGTCCATGTCAAGTAGAATAAAAAACTGAATTCAAAACAAAAATAAAAATATGATAATTTGATTTCGATTTGAACTTCAAAAGTAAAGTAGACCCTTGATTAACACAACGTCTCGCTACTAACACTTGAAAAAGCAACTTTCAAGGTCTCATCGTTTTGGTGAATCACTTGAGCCCTAAGACATTTTTATTTTTTAGTGCCATGGAACTAGACCAATTCAGAATAAAATTAAATTGAAATTAGTAGTTGGGTTTGTACATGAATCCCAACCTCAAACTAAAATTCGGAATAATAAATATACTGAAATCAGTAATTTGATTTAGATTAGAAGAAAGAGTCTATGTCAAGTACAATAAAAAATAACTAAAATTTGAAATAAAAAAAATAAAAGAAAATTAGCAATTTGATTTATGTGTGAACTTCAAAATAAACTAAAATTCACAATAAAATCAAATGAAAATTAGTAGTTGCCTACGGAATTTCTTTTGATTTGGATAGAATGGCATTTAGGGACACGAGACAAATGAATCGAGGTAGCCAAGTCCGAGAAGAGGCCAACATATTCTAGGATGATTAATTATTTCCTTGATGCATGCAACGGACTGAATGCAAGACAAAGTTTGTCTACAGTTTGATGAAAGCATAAAAGGAAATAATGACAACTACGGCTAGAGTAGAGCAATGCTGAATGTTATGGCCCTCAATGTCATTGTACTTCTCTCGCTATGACCTACTATCCACACCATGCTGGTCTTGCCATTTTTTCCCAACTTAGGAGTCGGTGGTCACGACTAAAGCATGAAAAAGAGGAACATAAAGAATGTAGATAATTGAAGAAGCGATAAGTTTTGACCAAAATGATCCCTGCTTGAAAAATTGTTTGATGCAAGCAATAACAACATTAATGTGAAAAAAGAAAACAGAAAAAACATTGTACATGATCGTGTGAGAACTCACCACATTGTACCATACTACTTGGTATACAAATCTACGTGCCTCTGGTGTCCTCAAAGAATCGTAAATCTCAATAGTCTCATTAGGTAAATCAACAACAAATAAGCTCCAATGCTGATCTTGGAGAATTGTGATATATAACTACAAGTTTCCACAAAAAAAATGATAGACTTGTGGATATTAAGCGTGATGAAACTTTTATGTGTGAACTTGAAACCACAAGAAAAACACATACCCGTTCAAGTTGCTATATTGGAACCTTTGAAAGAGCAGCCACAATCTTTGCCTCATAGAATACATATATGGTGTGATCAATTGAACTAACACAATCAATGGACAAAAAATTATATAATGGACAAATGCATGTCATAGGAACACATGAAAACAAGCAAGGAAATTATTTAAGAAAAATGTGTGTATTACTCACAGTGGCAATTAGATCTACAATGATCTTATTGGTGGATTCCTAGTCTAGCATCATTGCGTGCGCACATAGCCACATAAAGCTATTGGATACTTCACCCCTCTTGGGCCATAAAGCATTTACAAACTCCTCAGTTGTGACATGGGCTCCCCCAACAATCACTTCTTTTTTGATGGATTTTTCATAAATTTGCACATAACTTGCTCCTTGAAAGTTTCTGCGACAATTGACTTGACAGTAGACTTGCCCTTTACCAACTGCACAATAGCCTCAGTTTTTGCACTAGTTTGTTTGTACCTTTTTGCCCTCAGTTTTGTGGTAGACGATACAGTCCCAGGATCAGGAAGCCGCTCACTATTGAGAATTGGCCTAGTCAGTGGTGTGATTTTTTTGACAACTTTAGGCTCGGGAGTTTCCTGTGATTCCTCAATTTCTACCACTGAGGGTAACTGAATAGTAGAACAAGCTGCAAAATCATGAAGACAGTGAACATGTAAGAAAAAAGTAAGGGTATATGCTAAACAAAAAAGTGACAATCAAGAAGTTCCACAAAAAATATTTCCTATGAAAACAAAGTTTACAAAAGTTTCGTGATGTTTCATATGGGTTCGTATGAAGTTTCATTAAAGATATGTCATGAATGGTACTGTTGAACAGGTTTTAGTTGACAATATGATTTTTTTTGAAATAAACAGTGTTCCATATAGTTTCAACATTTTTCATGTATAAATTCAAAAAACAAATAGGTAGTAAAAAAAGATTGTTTGTATGGTAAAAGGTCCTTACAAGTGCTATGCTCAAGTTTTAACTCATCCATTTCAGCTTACAAATTTGATTTAGTGGGGATGATCAGTGCTGGATGCGACTGATTAATAGCTGGCTGCAATTCAACATGATCATCATCAATAACTTTGCCAATATCATTAGCCTCCCCTTTCGCATGATCATCAACAACTTTGCCAATATCCTTAGCCTCCTGTTGAATGCTCGCATCAATGTCAACTGCATTCCTTTCAGCACCAACATGGCCGTGTACGGCATCATTTGCATTTGTGGCAACTTCATCTGCTTTGGCATTATCGCTAGTTTCAACCACCTCCTGGGCAGCAACAACACCAATTTTGACTACCTCATCAAGCACCGTATCTGCCCTGCAAGCACCATTTTGGGTGAACTGTCATCACCTCACATGTCAACATCACATTGTACGTCAACAGTAGCAGCATGCTTGTCCTTTGGAGCTTCAGTAGCAGTGGTGTGAGAATGATGTTTGTATAGTCCCATCTTCGTTAGCTCATCACAGAACTCTCCAATTATTCCTGCATCAGATGCTGCAATACGTGACTCAAGATATTGAATGGCATCCTTGACAAGTTGAGAGCATCTGGATTGAAGTTTCATGTCTAACTTGCCAAACAATTTGGTTATATCACTGTCTACAAAAAGATATAGGCACACAACCAAAAAAATCAAGGATTAGCACCTGACAACAAATGAAATTCAGCATGGTTAATACAATGAATCGTAGCAATGTTCACGAAAGTTTTAGCATGTTCTGAGGATAGAAAAATAAATTACATACCTGAATTAGAGTACGGCACGAGGAGGAATAATTGCCAAATTTATTTTTTAGGCAAAGCAGTATCATTGTCCAAGACAGTGCCATTGACGCCCAAGGCACCAACATCAGTTTTGCCAATGACATGATTATAGGAGGGCTCAGGTAATGACTGTAGCACAAAATTTTTGTTATTCAGTCAGGTGCACATATGGGGCACATGAAAAAAATGACGTGATCCATTTTGCTTGCTATGAAGAATAGATTGAGAAAAAGGTGACATAACACTAATCTCTCTATATTCATTATGCACATTAGCTGCAATTTTAGAAATCTTATATGTTTCATCCTCATTTGATGCAGCACCAACATCAGTTTTCCCAATGACGGCATTATGGGAGGGCTCAAGCAATGCCTATATCATTTTTTGTTAGAGACAGTGAGATACACAAAAGGGAACAAAAAATGGGAAAAGTAGAGAATAATGGGAAAAAGTGACAAAACAACAACCTCTGCGGATTCAGTATGCACATCAGTTGTAGTTTCAAATATCTTATGTGTTGCCTCCTCGTTTGATGCAGCATAAATGGTTTCAGCTAATTCTTAGACCTACAAAAAAAATAAACATCTTTTAATTGGTTCTATTGTGGTTACAGACCAAACAGAGAGAGAGAGTATGGTAGTGGGGAGTTAGGTGAGTATAATGGCTTAGGGTTTCTCCCCATGGCTTGTGTTACATATATACATCCACATGAGGGCGCTTTTACGATTATACCCTTACACGTGAGTATTCCCCGCAGGGGTACACATGTCATTATACATGTCCCATTTTGGGTCTTACATCCTTCTAACAGGCCTACTGGGCTCAGGTGGGGGCCACCCCTACAACAGGAGCCTCTCATGGTGAAGGGCTTCACGGGCCGAAGCCATGCCGCTGAGCCCTTTGACCCCCTCCGTCCCATCGGCCTGTGACTCTCGATAACCAAGATACACTTTCGTTCGTGCTCATGGTGCGAGAGCTGTGTCTTCCGCTCCCGGACCTGCGCGGCCTCGAGGTCAAAGACACTGGGCAGGTCGAAGGCCTCGACGGGGCCGAGGTCCGGGCATGCCATGCTTCGCGCTCCAGATATTTGTGGGCGCGAAGTAGACTTGGTCGACTGCCTCGGGCAGCCGAGTCTCGGGAAGTGCTCCACATGATGTAGCGCTAGCGCGGAGAGGTGGCTGCGTGGCCTGGGAGTGCGCTTTAATGACGCCTAGAATTGAGCCGACCTTTGTCAGGGGCAGGCTATCGTGGCTGCTCTGTCTGCTCTGCATTGGATGGGGGTACGCGGCAGGCTGTGATTGGAGCGTCGTGGGATGCCAGCGGTCATACGACCATGGCCGTTCGCCTCTTCCCGAGGGAAAGTGGCCACGCGGCAGAATGTATCGGCGCATTCTGCGATCGCCCACCCACCGCTGCCGCGGTTGCGGCGGTTGCACCGCCAATCGTGGGTAGCCGAACCGCCGCAGTGCGCTGTTCGATCTTACGCTGCGGGGAGACGGGGGCTTTATAAGTCGTCCATCGTGGGCATGCAAACGCTCCCCTTGGCGCTTGCTTGCTTGTGCGTTCCTTCCGTTTTCTTGCGCATCCTGCCGCTACTCGCATCCATTCCCGCTCGTCGCGCGGTGGGAGAGAGGAATGGCTACACGCGACGACCTCCCGCTAACGGGTGCCGCCCTTGACGATCTGCGCGCGCTGTCTTAGCGAGCGCCTCGTCGAGCCAGCGCCGACGCCACCACCGGCGAGTACCGCTGGTTCCGCGCGACAAAGGCAAACCAACCATCGCTGGGATGCCATGAAGAAGTCAAAGGGCGCGCTCCCGTGTCTTTGGGCGAAGTCGCGTCACGGAGGAGACTCTCCAAACCCTTCTTCGGGAGAAGAAGCTGGAGGACCGTGCCAGGGTTCGTTTGCCCGGGCCTGACGAAACGGAGCCGAACCCGGGAGAGTCGGAGGCGATCATCTTCGTGGTGTTCTTTGATGCCGGGCTCTGAATCCCAGCGTCATTTTTTGTTCGCGAAGTGCTGCGAGCCTATGGGTTGGAGCTGGCGCAGCTGACTCCGACCGCGATCATTCGGTTGGCCATCTTTACTTGGGCGATGCGGACGGAAGGTACCCGTCCCAGCGCCGAGTTGTTCGCCATCCTGCATGACGCACGGTGCCAACCGAAGAAAATGGAAGGGGGGCGTACTCGAACTTCGGCAGCGTGGACTTCGTGCTAAGGATGGATTGCTCGCACTTGTTCCCCGCGTTGGCTACGCGAGAAAAGTGGGAGTTCGGTTGGACACGGCCGGGGAGAGCCGATATCATTCAACCGCTGTCCGGGTGTGACGCCTCGGCCCGGCGATGAACAACAGGCGCGGAGACTTGCTGGCATCGCCCTCCGGTTCAACATGTGTGACCTCGCCGAGAAGTTCACCATGTACGAGATATCTCCGCTTTCTTGTAACTGGAAGTACGAGCGGCGGGGGCCCGACCGGAAGGACGGCATCCACCCGGGGGGGTCTTCGCTCCATAGGCCCTCCGCGCCCTGTAAGTATCCCTGCCATGCGCCACGTACCACCTGGGTGGTTGCAAACCCTTAGGTATGATATTCTGCTTTTCTATGTGCAGTGCGCCGGTTAGAAGATGCGGAGCGCGCAGTGGTTGTGGTTCTTGGGCCGTACACGGCGAAGGAGCACAAGGCCCGTGAATCCGCAACTTCCTTGGCAAAGCAAGGGCGGATTAACCGGGTATGCGAGGTTCTGGGAATTCCCGTTCCAGAATGCCCGGTGCCTGCGGAATCGCCGAGCGGCGCGACGGCGGTGGCGCCATCCTCTCGATGCGAGGTCCAATCGGAGACCATTGCCTTCAGCTCGCCGGATGTGCCGCCGGTCGAGAACATGGAGATGGGGGGCGAGATGGGCGCTGAGCTCGGGCCGACCGATTCGGGGAGGCACGCAACTCCCGACGAGGCCTTACACGGTGGCGAGGCGACAGGCCCAAGCCTCATTGTTCTTGAAGATGATGCCTCGTCGCCTCCAGCGGCAACCGCGGCATTGCCGCTGACGACAGCTTCCGCGGCTGCCAAGGTAACCACGGAGGCTTCACCTGCGACTCCGAAGGCGAAACACCCTCGGGTGCAGTCGCCACCATCTTCGAGGGGCCGATTCAGCGTGGCAGGCCCAGTGACCGAGGCCCTGACACCTAGCGGGGATGCTCCTGAAGCTGAGAGGATTGTCGCTCCTCAGGCCAGCGAGGTGATCATGACCCAGGTAGAGGCTCGGCAATCCGCGGTAGAGAGGTGCCGGAGGTAGGTGTGGTTCGTTTTCCTCCCGCAACTTCGCGAAACTCTCTCGATTTGCTCGCTTATTCATCGACATCGGGTGAGACAAGGTCTCCCGACGAGGACAAGAATCAAGCAACGGGGTGCCGCGATGTCGCGCCTAATTGAGCGGGATCGTGCGCGCCCCAACCGTTGCCGCGGCGCCGGGCGGGGCTCTAGGGCTTGGCGTCTCCGACTTTGTCCCTCGGCGGGAGACGCTTCGCGCCTTGAGCGAGGTGGCGGAGTATGCCAGCGGCCACCTAGATCGGCAGGCGCTGCAGTCCTACGAGGGCGACCTTTTGGTGCTTGCGCTGGGTGCCTCGGAGATGAGGGTAACGGTCTCTGCTCTCGCTGCATGTCCTTTGCTTATCTGATGGATAACCCTTGTTCTTGCGCCCGTGTAGACGCTTGCGATCAGCAAAGCCCTCAAGGAGACTCGCGCGCGTGAACGGAGGGCGCTGGAGGACCAGCTGCGTGTTGCTGACGACGCCCACGCCACCAAGGACGAGCACATTCGGGTGCTGATGGTGGAACGGGACGAGGCTTTCGCCGATGCGCAGTTGGTAGGCGCGAACGCGAAGAACGCGGCACTAGCCGCACAACGCGCAATGGAGCAGGCTCAGCGCGTCGCAACGGAGGAGCGGACCGCCCTTCTTGGCCGAATCTCGCGGCCGAGGCGGAGAAGGAGCGAGCCATCGCCTCCCTTGCAGAGAAGGCCTTATCCTGGGACAACGCGTGTGCCTCCGCGTGGAGGGCGATGGAGTCTTTGCAGCAGGCCCTCCGGGGGCTTTCCGTGCACGTGGAGGACGCCACTCATAGCCGCTAAGACCTGATGGAGACGCTTGGGCGAATCGAGGAGGGCTCGGGCGTCGCCCTTCGCGGCGCCAAGGCCTTCGGCGCCCACTGCGGCTACACGAGTGCTGGCCTTGCCCTTGCCTTGCTGCACGCTGGTGGGTGTGATCATATCAATGAACTGGCGAACCCCCAGCTTGACTTGCCCGTCCAGCCCGGGATGATATCTAATGCGGTTCGCGCCGCCCAGCCCGCCATCCGAAACTTCCACAGTCGGATTTGGAATTACATCGGGGAGGGTACCGCCATGGTTTCTTTGCGGCGGCCGCTGCACGACGAGGGGGATGTGCTCCGCTGGCTCGAAGAGGTTCCCCGGCGCAGGAATAATTCCGGGTGTTGGTGCGCACTGCGTCGTGTACGCCTGCCACTGTAATGCAACGTCTGTCTTACACGGGCTAAGCGACAACTCTCATGTGCTCTTTTTGTTATGTAATATGCTGTGAGCTGGGGTGTCTTGTAAGGTACGGGTCCTCAGGCTTGACGTCGCCCATCGTTCTGATAATAGCGAGCAGACTTGCGAACGTTTTGCGCCGCAGACCCCAGGCTCTGAAGTGGTGGCGGCGTGGGAACTTCGACCACGTCTTATTTATACTCCGGGGAGTACGCACAAGGACAGTGCCTGCACATGCGTGGGGGTATCCACGTCTTGTTTATACTCTATAGAGTGCGCAGGGACAACATCCGCGTCTTATTTATACTCCGGAGAGTGCGCGCGGAGGCGTCCCCCCGCTACGTCTTATTTATACTCCGTAGAGTGCGTGCGGAGGTGAACCTCGATGCTACGTCTTATTTAGAGTCCGTAGACTGCGCGCGGAGGCGAGCCTCCGCGCGTTGCGGGCGGTGAAATTGCGCGCGGAGGCGAACCTCAACGCTACGTCTTATTTATACTCCGTAGAGTGCGTGCGGAGGTGAACCTCGACGCTACATCTTATTTAGAGTACGTGGACTGCGCGCGGAGGCTCGCCTCCGCGCGTTGCGGACGGTGAAGTTGCGTGTGGAGGCGAACTTCGATGCTACGTCTTATTTAGAGTCCGTGGACTGCGCGCGGAGGCGAGCCTCCGCGCGTTGCGGGCGGTGAAGTTGCGTGCGGAGGCGAACCTCGACGCTACGTCTGATTTATACTCCGTAGAGTGTGTGCGGAGGCGAACCTCGATGCTACGTCTTATTTATACTCCGTGGAGTGCGTGCGGAGGCGAACATCGACGCTATGTCTTATTTAGAGTTCGTAGACTGCGCGCGGAGGCGAACCTCGACGCTATGTCTTATTTAGAGTTCGTAGACTGCGCGCGGAGGCGTCCCCCCACGCGTCTTTATTTATGCTCATGCATGGTGCACACGAAGGTAACCCTTTGCACGCTTTTGGTATAAAACGAGAAAATTTGTATGAACGGTGCACTTTATTAAATTCCCGTTTGCGCGGGTGAGCAGTTACAAGAGGCAAGGCACTAACTGCTGGCCGCTTGCGCCCGTCGAAGTTGTGGAAGATCCTTGCACTCGCATTCTAGACTTAGGCGTAATAACGCCGCAGTCTGTCTGTATTCCACGTGTGGCGGAGCGTCTGCCCCTCCAAGGTGGCTAAGCGATATGCTCCCTTCTGTAGGACTTCTGCGACGATGTACGGGCCTTCCCACCTGGATTCGAGCTTGCCTACCATCTCCACGTGGAGCGCCATCTTAAGGATGAGGTCTCCCGATCTGAATTCGCGCGGGTAGAGCGAACGATCGCGACCGCGCACCATCTGTCGTGCGTACTTTATGACATGCTGCGTTGCGCTTGCCCGGTCCCCATCCAGGAGATCTACGGAAATTGGCGCCCCTCGTCTGGTGCTTGGACGAGGACCCTTCGGGAGCCAGCTTTTATTTCTTCAAGTGTGATCGCCTCGTCACAAAAAGGAGCTTCAATGGCGTGAACCCCGTTGGGCGTGTGACTGTTGTACGAAGGGACCAGAGGACGCTGTGGAGCTCGCCCGGCCACTTCCCCTTTGGTAGCCCGACAAGGCGCTTCTTGATTGCGCGCGGAGATAGCGCCATTCGCCTGCTCCACCGCCCCGTTGGACTGTGGGTGCCCAATCGAGGCGAACCGGAGGGTGATGCCCATGCTGTCGTAGAATTCTTTGAATGGGGCTGCATCAAATTGCAGACCGTTGTCGACGGTGATCTCCCTGGGCACGCCGAATCAGCATATGATGTTCTGCCAGAGGAAACGTTGCATGGCTGCTGAGGTAATCTTGGTCAGGGCTACCACCTCCGGCCACTTGGAGAAGTATTCCAGAGCGACCGCTGCGAATCGCAGTTCACCTGGGCCCAGGGAAGCGGTCCCACGACGTCGATGCCCCACTGCGCCAGCGGCCATACTGGGGGTATGGGATGGAGGCTTATCGGGGGCCTGCGGATGGCCCTTCCCATTCACTGGCAACCTTGGCAACGGCGCACGAGATCCTGGGCGTCCGCAACAGCCGTTGGCCAATAAAAACCCTGCCTGAATGCCTTGCCCACCAGAGACCTTGGTTGGAGGTGTGAGCCGTAGAGCCCCGCATGAATTTCTGCGAGGAGGCGCTTTCCTTCTTCACGCGGGAGGCATCGCAAGAGCGGTGCGCAGACCCTCTTTTTGTAAAGCACCCCATCGAGCACCTGGAAGGACCTAGCGCAGTGTTGTAGACGCCGGAGCTCATCCGGTTCCGCGATGCCCTATAGAAAAGCGAAAAGGGGTTCCCGCCAGTCACCCTGCTAGGTGATCTGGTGGACGAGGGCCGCATCACGGTTATCCTACGCGATGGCCGCCATTGGCAGGACTTCATAAAATGCCCTTCGAGCCGAGCTGCGATCGCGGCCTTGGCGAGGGCATCGACTTGCTCGTTGTCTGCTCGAGGGATGGCCTTCACCGTGACACCCAAAAAGTGTCGTTCCTTCGCCCGTACGGCTGCTAGATACTTAGCTAGCTCCGGGTCCTTGGCCTGGTATGACTTGTCCACATGGCCCGCCACTAACTGTGAATCGGTGCGGACGAGGACTCGCCTCGCCCCCATCGCTTTAAGCTTCCCGAGGCCGAAGAGCAACGCCTCGTACTCAGCCGTGTTGTTCGTAGCCAGAAACGCTAGGCGCGCCGAGTACAACAGGCGCTGCTCCTGAGGTGTGGTAATAACTGCGCCTACTCCTGCACCCGCAACGCCGTAAGCTCCGTCGGTGTTAAGCATCCACGCCGGGTCTTCGACCTGGAGGGCAGGCTGAGCTGGAGGGGTCCATTCCGCGAGGAAGTCCGCCAGAACTTGAGACTTGATCGCCGTTTGGGAGGCGTATGTTAGAGAGAATGGGGCAAGCTCGGCCGCCCATTTGCCGATTCGCCCCGTGGACTCGTTGTGCAGCATCTCCGCCAGGGGGAACGAGGATGGCACTGTTATCGGGTGCGCCAGGAAGTAATACCGGAGCTTTCTTGAGGCCATGACCGACGCGTAAGCAAGCTTCTCGAGCTCGGTATACCGCGTCTTGGCGTCCTGTAGGGCTTCGAAGACAAAGTACACTAGTCGCTGGAGAGCGCCTTCTTCGAGGACGAGGACGGCGTTGACCGCCGTTGCCGAGGCAGCGAGGTAGAGTAGGAGGGGAGCCTCTAGTGCTGGGGCCACCAGAGTGGGAAGGGTAAAAATGGCAAGCCTCGCTCCGCTGCCCTGGAGAGGAAACGACTCAGGGCCGCCATGCGGCCTGCCAGCCTCTGGACCTCCCGCGTCGCTTGGGCGGTTCCATGCCCAGGATAGCGTCGACCTTGTCGGGGTTCGCTTGAATGCCTCGCCCGGATACGATGAAGCCCAAGAGCTTGCCCGCCTGCACGTCGAAAACACATTTGTCCGGATTGAGCTGAATGCCCGCCTTCCTAAGGTTGTCGAAGGTCTCCTGAAGATCCCGACCGTGGGAGGCGAGCTGCCTGGTTTTTACTACCACGTCATCCACGTAGGCCTCCACATTCCTCCCTAGTTGAACGGCTAGGGCCAGCGCGACGAGGCGAGTGAAGGTTGCGCCCGCGTTCTTCAAGCCGAAGGGCATCCTGACAAAGCAAAAGGTCCCCACCGGCATAATGAAGCTGGTTTTATCCTCGTCATCTTTGGCCATGTAGACCCGATGGTAGCCGGAGTAGGCGTCCAAGAAGCTCATAAGCTCGCATCCGGCGGTGGTGTCGACCAGTTGATCTATGCACGACAAAGGGTAATCGTCCTTCGGGCATGCCGTATTGAGGGCGGTAAAGTCGATGCACATGCGCCAGGCGCCGCTGGCCTTTTTAACCAACACTGGATTGGCGAGCCAGTCCGGATGTTGGACCTCGCGATGACCCTCGCTCGGAGCCGCCACCTCCACCTTGGCCGCTTCTTTGCCACCCATGGACATACTGGCGAAGTTTACGCTGATCGGCTTGGCGCTAGGGCGGATCACGAGGTTATGTTCAATGAGGGCGCGGTCCACACCTTTGATATCCTCTGGGGACCATGCATAGACATCTATGTCGGCCCGAAGAACCCAGAGCAAGTCTTGCTCTACGTCCGGAGGGAGGCCCTCGCCTATGGATACGAGCTGCCCCTCCGCCTAGAGTGGCACCCTCTTCACTCCGCCCTCCTGGTGGGGCTTAGGTGTCCATCCTGGGGCGGATGGCGTGTCCGCCTGGTACTTGTCGGCGAGGACGTGCTCCTTACGGTGCAGGCTTCCAGCTCCGGTTTCGATGCTCCTAGCCATATCCTGATCACCGAAGACGGTGATGACGCCCCGTCGGCCTGGGAGCTTCATGCATAGGAAGGCGTAGTGTGGGACCGCTTCGAAGGAGTTGATGGCAGGTCGGCCCAGTATGGCATTATACGGATATGAGACGTCCATGATGTCGAAGACAACATCTTCAGTCCCGGTGTTATCGGCCTGGCACAAGGTGACTGGGAGGCGTACCTGACCCAAAGCCTTCAGAGGCTGCCCTCCAAGGTACGCCTCCAGTGAGGCCGGGGAAGTGCTCGATGAAGAGCCTCCAGTGATGACGTTAACCCCCCGGCACTGGGTCTCTCCGGGGGGCCCTGAGCGCGAGGGACTGCCTTGCGTACGCTGTACGTGGGCTATTGCGGGGGTCAGTGTCTCCGAGGCCCGTACGTGGGTCATTGATTGCCGCAATGCCGCAATTTTGGTGCATGTCCACGTGAAATGGCCCCCGTAACCGTGCACTTCGCACCATCTGCCGTATTCTAGGATTTCCTGCTCCGCACGCGGCTTCTCATCGTGGCTTCCTTCGCGTCCCCCTCCAGCGCGTGAGGTTAGAGTGGCTTCCGGGGGAACGCCTTGCGCTGCGAGGACGTGGCGGGTCTTTTGGGGTCTTCGCCGGTTACGCTGGGGCTTGCGCCTGTCGTATGGCGAGTTTTGGTGCACCCCGTCGTCGACGCGCTCACGGGTGTCACCCATGGACGCCTGCTTGTGTGTCGTCCTCAGGTTGTCTCTTGTGCTTCTCCTTTGCGACAGCTCCTCCACTTGCCCAGCACCGGAGCTGTCACCGCTGCGCCTCCGCGCGTCCTCCTCGGCTCGGGCGTATGCGTCCATTTTGTCGAAGAGCTCTACCCCCGACTTAAGTGGCCTCCGCGCGTTATATTCAGCGAGCGGTCCCGGGCGGAGACCTTGTATTGCTGCGTTGATGATGGTTGCCTCACTAACGTCCCTGACTTGGCAGCGTACCTTGGCGAAGCGTTTGAAGTAGGTCCGGAGCCCTTCCTCAGGTTTCTGATTGACTGCGAAGAGCTGGTCCGTATCGATACGGTCGACGTAGTTTCCCTGGAAGTTGTTGTAGAGCCGGTCGCGGATCTGTTCCCACGCGTAGATGGACTGTGGTTCGATGGTGAAGTACCAGGACAGCGCCACCCCTTGCAATGCGAGGGGGAGTCCTTTTGCCTTCGTGGTGTCGTCTCCGCCAACGGCTTCGATAGCGGTCTCATACACGCGCACGAACTCTCGCGGGTCGGAGTCACCCTTGTACGCCTTGATGACGCTCGGGAACTTGAAGTCCTCGGGCCATGTCGCTTGCTGCAGGCCCACGGAGAGTGGGGACTCCGGGTCTACACGCCGTAGTGGGATGCAACTAGACGCAAGAGCGTCGCGGCGATTCGCCCTTTCCAAGGTGGGCTCAGACGCAACCATCGGTGTGGCGCGTTGGCTCCGAGCCTCTTGTATGTTTCGCACGGCCCCGCAGAGATCTGACAGCTCCCGCTGGAACGTGTTGAGGGCCGTCAATAGGGCGGTCTCCACCGTGGGTATGGTTGGGGCTGTCGGTACGCTCGGCGGCGCGACCGGGACGGTGGCGACCACGGCCTGCGTGCCCAATCCGCCCGTAGCGCTAGCGTGGAGGACCCTGGAGCCGGTGACGAAGCCCGTGTCATCGCTGGGACCGCTCACTGCTCTCGCGCCGAGTGGGGAAGTGGACGCGCCTGCGGTGTCACTGCCGGGGTTGGTGGTCGGGGTGGTGGTGGCGGGGTCGGGCGTCGCGTCGTGAACGCTGGTGCTCACGGTTGTCACACCCGCACCTGCAGCTGCTAAAGCCGAAGCCCTGGTATTGACGCGAGATTTCGTCGCCTCCGCCTTCTTCTCCTTGGCCACCAATGGTGAAGCTTTCTTTGGTGCCATCCTCCTTCAGATCTGGAGGCTTGCTCTTGTCCTCCCCACGGACGGCGCCAACTGTTGTGGTTACAGACCAAACAGAGAGAGAGAGTATGGTAGTGGGGAGTTAGGTGAGTATAATGGCTTAGGGTTTCTCCCCATGGCTTGTGTTACATATATACATCCACATGAGGGGCGCTTTTACGATTATACCCTTACACGTGAGTATTCCCCTCAGGGGTACACATGTCATTATACATGTCCCATTTTGGGTCTTACATCCTTCTAACAGGCCTACTGGGCTCAGGTGGGGGCCACCCCTACAACAGGTTCCATTACAATGCACGGACCCCATACTATTAATCAATTAACACCTCTTCTAGTCAAAATTATTGCTGGTTATCAAGTTGTATCAAAAGTTGTTGGTTACAAAAAATGCTATCTACATCATGCACTATATGATACCTTAAGGCGGCCATATTCAATGCGGTTCTTCCCCATTGAATACTTCACATCGAGAAATGATAGCGATTTCAGATGGGTAGATGTAGCATGTTTCAACTGTGGGAAACCCGATGGGATTGATAGGCCCCTCGCACAAGCGAAATCAATGTAGATAACCTACAAAAACAAAAAATAGTTATAAAAAATGAAACCATGTTTTTGATTGAATGAAAAAATAAGGATGAAATAAATTATGGACAATTGACTTACATCATGAATGTGGACACACCCCTTCACTTGCACATTAGTTGTTTTTGATGCTTTAAAATCCTTGATACCTTGGATCAAGTAGTCTGTGATAAAGCCACACCAATTCATCTCTCTTATCTTGTTAACATCACCTAGTGCGGCCAAGAAAGATCTGTTGATATTATGATTTGTGTTGGGTGCTAAATATAGGCAAAACATCAAAAGCATAAATGATTTTGAAAAAGATTCCTCATCTCTATCGCTAATCATCTCAGGAATGACAAAGTTGACAGATTGTCCGCTCCCTCCATTTGTGAATATGACTTTCAGGGTATCCTCCATACTTGCATCATATGGAACTTGAACAGGACCACATGGAACACCTAGAATCTTCTCTACCAAGGGCCTGATGTGAATAGATTTGCCACCGACCTCTAAAGTGCCTTTATCACAATCAACTTGATTGATCAACCAAATTGTCAAACCCTTATGTAGTTCACATCCTTCCATTGACAGGAGGTTTCCAAATCCCATATTTCTAATAAAGTTTTCTATTCCTCAGAAAAATACTTGACTATTGATGGGATACGATGCGGAGAGCAGCGGTAAGATACTAGGACCTAAATTAATGACAACACCATTATTTTTGATTTGGGGAAAGAAAAAATAGTTTGTACCAGCAAAATCCAAATACAATTAGTTGGAAATGTATCTTCTTAGTGCCCTAAGATGTAGGCTTGGGCTCCATAGCCCTTGGCCCTGAGGTGTATGCTTGGGTTGATTAAGCTTCTTAGAATCAACACCAAGTTCCTTACGCTTCTTTCCATGAATAGTGTGTGTATGCTTACCACCCATTTGACTTGCATGAGATAGTTCTGTCATACTTGGATCCTTCGTTTTTATTTGAGGCGAGCGTCTAAACTTTTTGGGAAGAATTGACACAAAATTAGTGTCAACAGATGGACAATCCATATATAGAAAACTACACAAATGTAATAAAAACACAATTGTAAAATGTCACAACAAACGTTTCCACATATATTATTCAAGTTTTGCTAGGTTTCATTGAGTATTAAAATTTTTTAATAGAATTACATAGAGTAACAAATCAAAATTTTAGACGCACACATAGTATTGCAAAAATACAGATCACAAAACTTTAGGGGCACATATAGTAACAAGCAAGATTACAGAAAAAAAAAGGTTCAATCACAAAATTCATAGAGTAATTAGAGAGCAAGCATTGCTTATTCTCACTTGCAGCTTTTGGCATTTTTCACTTGGAAAATTTAGAAACCATTGAAAAGCTACTAGACATGGTAAAAAAATTTGGCATTAGGATGGTATGGGCAGAATCACGATGAAGTGGGCTACAATGGCTGGGCAATAGAGCATCGGCAAGTAAGAACGTACCAGCGAGGGGGTTGCCTACACTGGATGTAGTCGTCGGACAGGAGCGTGTCACCACCCACGTGGATTCGGTTGCCAGGGAGGAGCGTGTTGGTGAGTTAGGGTTTTGACGCACATGTACTCTGCACGCACAACTGGGGAGGACACAGAGTGGCGATGAGGAAGGACGACGCGGCACGGGCAGCCAGAAACCTAGCTCAGAGTATAGTGGTGAGGGGGAATGGAATGGGAATCCTGGAATGGAGTGGTGTGGCGAGGGGAATGCAGGATGAATGCGTCGGGCGTGGGAGCGATGCTTTGAGATTTGTGCACCTACTTCAGATCAAATGGTTCCAAACTATACCGTCGTATGGCATGCAGACAGAATACTGTTCCTTAGATTTTCTGTTCTCCAAACGGCTTATCTAAGGACATGTTTGGTAGAGCTTCTACTCCCAACTTCTCTTTTGGATCTAGTGAAATTGTGCCAAATAATCAACTTCTCAAAATAAATTGATTTTGCTTCTCGAGAGGAGCAGAATTCAAAATGAACTAACTAGGAGAAGCTGCCTTGAGGTGGATTCTCATTAGGAGCCAACACATGGCAAGCGTAATAGCCCATGAAAGTTCACGATAATTACCACAAATGCCATTTCATGTAACCCTTCGCACCCATTCCAGTTTCCCAGAACTCCCTTCAGCCAAAGCGTTGGGTGGAGGAAAGTGGGCTCGGGAGACCGGGGAGGCGACTGCACGGGCTTCGACGGTGGCTTGCATGACAATGTCGGCGACTCCACGACAAGCCTTGGAGACTCTACGGTGGCGAGTCGACCTCCCCTTCCCTCGGCAAGGTGAGGTCTCACCCGCCTTACCCTATTCCCCACCTCTCTCGTAACCTTAGCTTCACTTTTTGCCAGCTTCCTCTCCTCAGGCCATCCCCGCCGATGGGGTTGCCACACAGCAGCCTACCGTCGAGGTCTCCAAGGCCACCGGGATCTCCAAGGTCGCAAATGGTAGGCTATATTCCATAGCTTTCACAAACTATAGCATCACCATCTTTGATTCGATTAGTTTCAGTCATGTTGTTGCCTCCCTGATTGACAAATGAAGCCAAAATAATAAATGGAATGAATGTGCATGTTCAATTCAGTTTATTTGCTTTGAAACATTGGCCATGACTATTGGGGATAGTTTGTTTTGTAAGTGCCATGACCATTGGGCCTCCTGCATGTCTGAGTTATCTACTTACATGCTTAAGTTAACCATTTGGAGTAAAATTTATAGTATGAGGATAAGGGCTCAACATCCTGAGTTATCTACCAATGGCAATTTGAACTACCACACTATAACAAACAACTTTGTCATTTTAAGACTGAAACATCCTGCTCAATATTTTGGAGTACAACAATACATAAAGAATTATGCAGGCTGTCCAGCAATGAGAAGGCACAATGTTCGCAAAGGAGACCCTGATAAAAAATGGCAGCATATGATCACTTTGTCAAATTATTCGTACTAATGTTTTATTAGTCATGATAGTTAACAAGGGAAAAAATGAGTATTTGTTTAACAAAAAAGTAATAACTATTCAACTTCACAGATGTTTCAAACCATTAACATTGGCAGCCTAAAACCACAAGCACTACATTCTATCTCGTATCATGTTATAGAGTATACACTCATCTATCTGACACTGTTTTTCATGTTAGAGATCTACTTCTAATCTCAGTTGACTGTTGACATCATATGTCCATTAGATTCCTTCTAATTCCAATCGTATTAGAAGTGAGATCCATGTATCTTTGTTAGTGTACTCTTTTTTTGTTTTCATGTTATCTCAAAAAATAGTTCTTTTGGATTAACATGGTAGTTCACACACTACTTGTTATTGCATTATGTTATCTTGTCATTAAAGCATGACTTAATGGCTACAATGGTACCTAAACAACCGAAGGAAAACATTAAGGAAAACATTGTAAAACATCAGAAGTGGCATTTTCTTAGTAGTGATTCGATTTCTCAGTTCTTATAAAGTCATCAATTCTTTCCAAAGGAGGGCAACAAGGCGGCACAGAATGCAAATCTGATTGCAGAATCATTGATTCAAAAGCAATAGCAAGTAGGCCAACACTAGCAAGATGTCCTTTCGCGTATGAATATTCAGATCTAGATATCCACCTAATGGAAATGTGCAAAAAGAGATGACAACCACATAACCTTCTCAGAAATATTGTTTTAACCATTGAAAATTATTGGATGCCTTCTCACTTACTATATGAATGTGTCGTTTACATTAACATGCCTTTTTTTTGTGAATAGAGAATCCTTTTACAACTATGATAATATAGTAAATTCGTTGTTAGGTACTGTTAACGTGGCAGATGGGTGACCATGCTAAGTAGAATGACGAACACACTAGAATAATATGCGAATTGTTTGCTGAACAAGTAGCTGATGGTAATCGCCCAACTACCTATCTAAACAATCCTGGTTATGCCTTAGTAATTGCTAAATTTGAGGAGAAGACTAGGATAAAGTACACAAAAAGATAAATTAAAAACAAATAGGACAAACTGAAGAATGACTACAACACTTGGAAGAAATTAATGACAAATGAGACAGACTTAGGTTGGGATCCTGAGAAGAAAAATAATTAAGACCACCACTCAAAGGAGGAAGGAATTAAAGAAAGTAAGTCATTACACATTTAAGCATGTATGTACAATCCCGCTTATATTTATTAACTTGTATTATTGTTGTTGATAGGAATATAAAGGATGCGCTACTTTTGAGAAGGGTGAACTTCAAAACGAGGACATGTAGCGCACGATATTTGAAGATATTTGCAACACAGGTGAAGGCCATTGGTTTCCTACAATGGGAACCTTGCCATAAAGTCCCGTGTGTGCATTCACACCTATTGAAGTTGAAGAACATGAAGGCGACAATGATGATAGTGAACAAGAAGATGAGTCGCCAATTAGTGCTAAAGGGAAGAGAACATGTGGTCCTAGCAATGAGAAGGCAAAGAATCTAAAGAGTGGATCTGCAGTCATGCAACATCAACTGAAACCAATTGTTGAGTTGAGTGAGATGTCGCATCTTTTGCAGCATTTGCACAAAAAGAGAGGAAGTCTTGGTGTGTACCATGAAGGATGTCATGGAGTTGGACGACAAATGCAGTACTGTTATGGGGACTAATAAGCATTTCATTGTATCTAAACTTTTTGTAAAGAAGGAGCAAAGGGAAATGTTTGTTACATTGCGAAGTAGCAAAGGACGGTTCGAACAACTTAAAAAAAAGTATGATGCAAAGTAAGTACGGCAAGTAGAAGTTAGGTTCTAACCTTTAGGATGTTTACGAAAGCAATCTTATAAGTAGTTTGCCTTGCATGTTTTATCTATCTTTCATATGAATTGGCTTGTAAGACTTTATTTAAATTGTGAGACATTATTTGCCTAGTTATGTACTATCACTTGAACTTATGCAATTTGTTTTTGTTATTTGTCTCATTTATGTTAGTGAGTAATACTATTGTCATTACCATTTGTCTTATTTATTTTGCCACGTTGTACTATTGACATATACAGATGGTTTGTTTTTATATGAGTTTGTCTAATTTAAGTTGGTATTTTTCTATTTTCATGCACAATGTCCTCATCAAAAAACAAAAGTAAAGTGAGTGATATCTCCAATGAAGAACATGAGTGTAATGTCCAAATGATGCAACTATAGAAAAACATGGTAGGCCACTTAGTTGCTACTACAATTGTTGTGAAGAATTACCATTCAATCTATCTTCAAGAATGAGCCTAGGACTTCATGCCTTAGTGCTATAGGTTGGGTAAAAGAAACCTTAATCACTCCATGGGAAGGCCACCATATGTTTCATATAAATGCTACAATTTTCGATAGTCTACATGATCTTTTGGTCAGTTCTTACAACTTAAAATCAACTACCCATATGAGTTCCATTAAAGCTTTGACTATTTTTTTGTACATTTGTGGTGGCTCTGAATTGAATCGAAGAGCATGAAATCATTTTAAGCATTCTGGTGAGACAATTAGCAGAAAGTTTGACGAGGTTTTGGAGTATGTGGTAAAGATGTCTCGTGATATTGTGTAGCCAAAGGATCCCAACTTCTCTACTGTTCATAATAGAATTAGAAATGATAGGAGGATTTGGCCACATTTCAAAGACTGTATTAGAGCTCTCGACGGTACACACATCCTTTGCAATAGTTTCACAAGAAGATTAGATCAGATATATTGGTAGATCAGGGAAGGCAACTCAAAATGTGATGGCCATATATGATTTTGATATGCACTTCACATACGCATCTATTGGTCAGCCAGGAGCAATGCATGGTATTAATGTGCTTTATCATGCATTGCATGTAGACAAAGATATCTTTCCACATCCTCCACAGGGTAAGTTTTATTTTTAAATCATTTGTGAATTTATTTATACTATTATTTATGCATTCGATGTTAACAGAGGTAATTTGCACCTTAATTTTCAGGAAAATATTATCTTGTCGATACCGGTTATCCAAATAGGTCAAAGTATCTAGTGCCATACAAGGTGCAAAGGTACCATGTTCCTGAATTTCGGAGAGGTGCCGCTCCAAGTGGTGAGAAAGAAAAATTTAACAAAGTGCACTCAGGTGGTTGTAACATCGTTGAGAGAACCCTTGGTGTATGGAAGATGAAATGGAGAATTCTTTTGAAGACGTCAAGTTTTCATTTGTCTAAGCAAAAGATGATTGTTGCAGCTACTATGGGACTTCACAACTTCATACGTGATCATGCTTCGTTGGACAAGCATTTTTTTACAGGTTTGAGCAGAATCCTAATTATGTGCCAACAATACCATCGAGATATGAAAAATATGTCATTTCTCAAGATGCATCGAATGTATCAGTGTCACAATCAAGTGATAGAGGTATGGATAGATTTTTATGATGACCTTGCAAAGGTAATTGATGAAAGTTCGTGAAATCCGCCATGTTAGTCATAATAGTACGAAAAGTCAAAGGAAAATTGTTTGAAGTACAACAATATATGAAGAATTCTCTCTTTTGTTAATTCAACAATACATATTTTGCAAGTATTCTCGTGCACCGCCTCGCATCAATCTCTTGGTCATGGTGACTTGCATCTAAACTTTCTTTTAGCTCATTCTCATATGGGTTCAACGTTGGTATAAAAGCATCTCATGCATGTACCATGTACATGTTACATTCAATAAAAATTAATGTACACCCAAAGATCACATTCAATAAAAGTTAATGTACACCCAAAGATCAACCAGAACTTATATAACTTCGATAAATTTTGGTAATAACAATTAGTTAGCATAAGAGAGCTAATTTTTTTGTAGAATGTGCAAGAGATCTGCGCGTGTTTGTAAAGAAGCAAGCAAAGAAGCTTTGTGCTACCATGAATATTAACCAAAACCAGCAACTGGGTAACAGTTTCTCTCTTTTGTTAATTCAACAATACATAAAAAGAAGTATTACAACTAGGGGTAGCATGGTCTATTTCCCTTATATCCCCCTCTTATGAATCTGGAGCCAATCTACTAGCCAAACACTTTTTAGAGGTAGCTCTAGATTCTCTGGATTCTCATAGAATCTAGAGTAGAAGCTGAAAAATGAGAATCTAGAGCTCTACCAAACAGGCCCTAAGTTTCACACCGTGTTACACTATCACACGGTCCCCTGCCATTGTCCTCCCTCACCTATCCGACAGCCTTCCATCCTCCAGATCTGGACGGAGGGGGAGCAGATCCACCGGCGCACTTATGGGGTCATCGGCAGGGATGGAGGAGCGGGGTCAAGGTTAGCAGAGGAGGATGGCGGCGTGGGTAGCCTGGGGGAGTTCAATTCCGGTGACAGCGACCTCCCTTTAGTAGCGTGGGCTGAGCGGAGGCAAGGGAACAACTGCGAAGAAAGGAGGGGCGCGGGCATGAGAAAAGGGAGGTTCGGTGCTGACTCCAACCGCCGTCCACCGGCGTTGAGGTAAGAAGGCCACCAGCCACATAACCCTAGCTTGAGGTTGAGGAGAAGTCAAGGGAGGGGAGGAGGACTCGGGAGAAAATGGGAGGGGGAAATGAGGGTGCGGGAGATAAATTTTTGGCCTCAATACAATGGCAACGATGGGTAGCCATAGTTGCTTTTACTTCCAGTTGCTACTATTCTAGAGCTAAAAACTCCAACAAAAAGCTAGAAGCTCTAGCAGTTTCAAATGTCCCCTTCGTTTTGGCTTCTTTACTGCTTCCGTTTGTCGATTCGGGTGCATCGCGGTGTAAGGATTGACTTTGACCTCAGTTTGGCCAGGATCTTCAGATGACACTGGCCATTTTGTTGGGGTTGGGACCAGACCAAATTTGGGATAAAACAATACAAACTCTTACACGAAGTCTTTACAGATGAAAAGCAGATTTTCCCAATTATTGCATGAAATGAATCGTTTCTTATGAAATTTTATAGAATTCCTACGTTCCAAAATCCAAACGGAGGAAGTTAGGGAAATCTTTATTATTTTCAATAAGATTTTGTTGTTATAACTTAAAAAAAATACACTTTTAACTAACCGTTATTTTTTTAGATAATCCAATATTAAAAATAATAACTTAATAAGTACTTTTGAAAAGCCATCGCAACGTCAAACGGAGCATAAGAGCAACTCCAAGAGATTAGCCAAAAGAAGTATCTAAATTTAGTGATTTAGCTATTCTCTAAAATGAATCTCACCCAAAAAAACAAGACTACTCCAACAGGCTATCTAAACTAGAGGGCGTGCGGTGGGTCGCGTACGTGCGGGAATGGGGCGAAGCGTGCGGGAAGGAAACGCCGACCGCGTCAAGAGGCTGGATGGTGAGCGAGGTAGGCTATCCAAAAATAGAGAGCGAAGGAGGAGGGATGGAGAGTTACTAAATTTGGAGAGTCGTTTACAGAGTCTATTGGAGACGTTTTTTCTCCAATAATAGATAAATTTACCTTTAGAAAATGATTTAGCTCTTCTCTTGGAGTTGCTCTAAATGTACGTATAACCGTACGGTGTCTTAATAAGTTTTTTGCTTAATGCCTTGTCAAGGAGATTTATTTATTTGCGCTATAGTTTCTCAATAGTTTAAGTGCTAATGTTCACTCGGGAGCTTTAGTAGCCCAGCAACTTAATTGTCTGGCAAAAATGTCTCACGCCTTCCACATTTGTGTTAATATGTGGTTTACATTAGTTGATAGGAATGAAGAAGGAACAAAGGGAATGTAGCCACATCTGTTTTACATGGGAGATGGAACCTGTAAGTTAAAAGCAGTGTCTGGAACGCGGGAATTTCATATGAAATAATTCAAATTCTTTAGGAACCGGGCAAAAGATGGTGCGTTCCAAACAGGGTCTATACCCTCTCTCTCTCTCAAAAAGAAATTGGCGCCCATGGTATTGACTAAACTTAAGTTTGAATTTGAACCTCAGTTTACAAACCGACGAAAAACTGTTTCAACAGAAGTTGCTCGTATAAGCAAGAAGTTATGAAAAAAAAATGTTGGTATGTTAGATTCATCAGTGTCACAAAAAAAAAATCCGACATACATGGCCTACAAGATGCGATACACGCTGTCCTATCTCTTGGACAAAACAACTATTCATCACATGGATACGTAACAAACATGCACATAATTAAGGTTCCCAACTTACTTATCCAGCCATTAAGGCTAAGGACATATATAATAGGGTGATATAAATTATCTATAAAATATGACATATAGAAATTTTGCTTAGATGGATGAAAGAGAAAGAGGAGAGAAAAAAGATCGACTGTAATTCTATAAACGATCGAAATACGAAAAAATAGTCTGTCATAGACAACTTATATGTTATTGTATTAATATTGTTTATAAATAGCTGGATATAAATAGTTTTTATTTTATTGTACCAATACTATATATATTTTATAAATAATCTATTATAGACAGCTTACGGTACTAGATTATACTCACCCCAGCCGAAAAAGAAGACGCGTCGTCAGGCCTAAAGCCATGGGCCGAGTACTCACAGCTTCATGGGCTAATCTCGTCCAGTAGCCCAAGACTCGTCTTTCCCCATCGACGCCTCGTACTGCAGACTGCAGAGTTGTACAGCTGCGGCGGGCGAACGAAGGCGAAGCATCGGCATCAGTCAGCGGCGGCCGGGCATCGACATGGATGAGGAGACGCAGAAGAAGGTGGAGGCGACGGTGCTGGAGATCCTCCGGGGCTCCGACATGGAATCCGTCACGGAGTACAAGGTCCGCACCGCCGCCGCCGCGCGGCTCGGCATCGACCTCTCCCTCAAAGACCGCAAGCTCTTCGTAAGACGCGTCGTCGAGGACTACCTCCGCTCCCTCTCCCAGGAAGACGAGCAGCAGCAGCAGGGCGGCGCCGGCGAGGACGACAAGGGCAAACAGGAGGAGGAGGAGGAAGAGGAAGAGGAAGAGGAGGAGGAGGAGGGCGGCGGGGGGCAGAGGGAGTACGACGACGAAGGCAACCTCATCCTCTGCCGCGTGAGTTCTTCCTTTCGTGCCCAAAAACGCTCGGATTCGTTTATTTGTTTGCTTGTTTGATCGGGTCGGGTGCTAGGTTTTGCGGTGTGATGTGTTTGATTTCGCAGCTGTCGACCAAGAGGAGGGTGACGCTGCAGGAGTTCCGGGGCAAGACGCTGGTGTCGATCCGCGAGTACTACCACAAGGACGGCAAGGAGCTGCCCACCTCCAAAGGTGATGCATATCTTTCGTTCATTCTTGACCTGAAACTTTGGATTACTGCTTGGATGCTAGATTTGAATATTTGTTTCGCTCAGGTCAAATGGACCTTCACCTTAGGATATTCACATTTATGTCAAACTTACTAGTTATGGAGACCTTGCTGCAATGTCAGTTTGGTTAGATCTTGTTGAGCCCTTATAGGAAAGAGTGTGTTAGTGGCTTGAAATTCGCACCATCGAATTGCATCAGAACTGAAAACTTTCCGATGTCATTTTGCCCTGTTCATAATTTGTCGGGGAAAAAAGCATTTTGCCGTGTTCATCTGTTTGTTTTATTTTATTGGTTTGATCACGCCGGCAAGTGCTGGAGAGCATACCTAGGTTGAGTTTTGCAAGTTTATAACCTCTCACTTATAGTCTGTACTGTAATAGGGAACTAGGGGTTGCTAAAAACAAAGGGACTATAATAGGGAGGTTTGAATTGGGCTATACATTGTTTTAACGTGAAGAGTGTTCTTCCAATTTATGCAACCGTCCCACCATTAACTTTGTACAAATTCCCATGTAATTTCTGTGGCACTTGCTAATATCATTCTTGATTGAAGCCAATTTCCCTGTTGTCATTTATGTGTGGCTGTTTGTTATCCCATAAACTTTGATCTTGTGTTAATGGAACTATGTTTATAGCACCGTGCAATTGTCTATCTGCCACTGCTTGATTATGATTAGGCCTAGGGTGCTTTTCTTCTTCTGCCGCTGCAATGTCTAGATTTCACTGTATGGTCCCTGTTAGGAGTTATTGTCTACTGATATGGGCTGCTTGTTAGCTTGCCTCTACCCCTGGTTCTTTACTGTGACGGTGGCAGCCATATACCCTCCCGTGCCTCTGTGTGTGTGGCTGTGTTGTGCTTTGTATCTTTGAGAAGCCCTAGTGGCAGTGGGAAAGGGTAAGGGATTGGGCTGACCTGGCCTGGTTATAGTGGGCTGGGCCTAATCACTCCCTTATCTTTTTCCCATTTCCCCTTTTCCTTTTTTCCTTTCCAACTATATTTATGGTATTATCTATACCTTTGTTTCATTGGGTCATCAACCTGGATTCACCAGGATCCTGTTCCGCGTTCCGAACTAGCGTCCCGAAGAACACTACCCCCCAACCCACATTTTTAGCTACCCGCCACCGTCGTCCCGTGACCCTGTTCCTCAACCCGGTTGACCCAAGTTCCTGATGACTATCGTCTAGTTTGGAAGTTGTTGCAGTAGTTTCTTTATACAGTCCAGCTGAAGTGCTGAACATATTTGCTGAGCACGAGAATGCTGCTCTCTGGCTCTAACTTGTTTGTGGAATATTTGAATAGGTGCAATTTGATCAAATCTTATACAAAAGTGCTTTGCTTTATCTGTACTGAATCAACTCTATTGATATAGTTACCCAAATTTTGCTTGATGGAATGAAGAGTTTAACTCAAAACTTGGCCCAGCATACTAACTTGTCTTCAAAAAGTATCTCCCCACCTTATGAAGCTGTGCTATGATCTTAGGTTCACAAAGCAGTGGACAGTGTTTTCCTTTGTCATGTTACTCCTTGAGTTTCTTCTTATATTATCCATGGTCAGAAATGGTTGGTGAATTTTATTTAGTCTTAACCATGTAGTATTCTAGAGTAAGCAATCATCAGTCAATTACCATCCCTTATTTTATAGTTACTGAGGTGTCAGATCCTGGTGATTGTTTCACATGAGACATCCCCCTTTTCCTAACATGTTGCTATGTCAGGATTTGCCACTATACTATGTTGTGCTCAATATTTTTTATTTTTTAAGGTGAAAGTAGCTTGTTGGTTACCGTTTTTATATTTTTTCCATTGAACTATATACATTTCCCATTCTGTTCCACATCAGTAAGAGTTTGCTAGGTGTGTATATCTTTACTGGTATTTTGTGGGTGGTAATGTGAATGTTATGGATTTTGTGACTGCTGATTTATTTTATGTTATAGAATTTTTTGTTCATCCCATACTTCCGTGTGTCATGTTTGATTTCACATTCTTCATTTCTCTTGCTCACATGCTGCTTAAATGCAGGGATAAGTTTGACAGTCGAGCAGTGGGAAGCATTTCGCGATTCCGTACCTGCAATAGAGGATGCCATTAAAAAGCTTGAAGAATCAGACTGAAAGCATGTTTTAGAAGCCTTTTTGCCTGTATCAAATCTAAAGCCTGTTCTGTCCCTTTACAAGGGGGGCACTACGATGGCTTGTAAGTACTCCATGGAGCTACTAGAGTTTCTATGAATATTTTGTAGAACAACTTTGTCAAGCTGTCTACCGTTGTGCGTTGGGTAGACGACGAGGAAATTTGCTAACGAGTGATCCATCGTTATGGTGGACTGAAGTTTCCTTTTGGTACCATGTGATCTCGTGCTGTCTAGTTGTCCTTTGTAATATCGCACGGACATCATGAATCCTGAAGTTTCTAATGCTATCATGATATGTGTTGGGTAGAGAATTGGGAATATTTGTAAACAAGTTTATGCAAGTTTTTCTCCAGTTGGCATGTAGTACCCATATGCATGCGCTGCTGACAATCACAAGATCGAACCAAACTTTTCGAGCTAAGGTTTGTTTTTCACTCGTATGATGATGATGTTAACCCCAGCCATTCTTAGGTTGCCAGTTTTCTCGATTTTGCACCTAGGTATCGTTAAATGACTCCATGAACTAAACTGGAGGTGATGTATGTCGTGTACAGACACCGCTGTAACGAAGGCAACCTTCCCCTTAACCGAAAGCAACGTGGAGAAGCTGGAATTGTTCTTAAAACTATGTTTGGTTTTCTTCCCTATCGGCATGTGGATTATACTAGTCGTCATGCTTAGGTAAGCCAAGGTGATATCCAGTTGCATCACCATCAGAGACATGACGCAGGTGATATCGAAAGGATTATGTGCGTCACTGAACACCAGTTGCTAGCAATCTGACGGCAAGTCTTCTACTCTATGGAAAACCAATCTGTCTTCGCATGCAAATCTATTTTAGATTTGTTGAAACGCTAGCCTAGGGAGCAATATCACTGAATTATATGATACAGGAGAAAGAGACAACGAAAGAACTGAAGGTGCCAGGACGACTGTTGAAAGCTCTTCTTAAGTAAAATCATGGACGGATTCCTTCCTGTCCACACATCTAATCTGCCACAGCTTGAAAGGATTGGCTGCACCCACAAACAAATTTCTCTACTCCAATTATGCTGCTGCTGGTGTTCGGTAAAACAAAACAAGAATACCGGCAGGAAGGACGTGAGAGAATGACATGTGTTCTGGGCTGAACCTGGCAAAATTCAGAGCAACTAGGTCGTGAAGTATCTATCTATACTATAAGAATAAGACAGTAGGAAACTCAACCTGGCTTCCAATGTTGCATGTGCAGTAGGTCTCCCATCACATTTGGCAGAGCCCCCACATCATCTCCTGTGGATCGCGTTATGTAATGTCTGTTGTCAACTTGTCATTACTTGGTCATGCAGGGTCAGCAATGCCAGTCTCTCCAGCTAGTTTTCTCAAGGCAACTCTACTAGTTTATTTAACTCGAAGCAAAGACATTTTTTTTAAAAAAAGGAGGATTAGCGAGATGAGTAGATGTGTGACCTACTCCCTGATCAACTAATTATCATCTTGTGGGGAAGAGGACAAGCTTGCTAGGGCCTTCGGATATTATAACTAGCTGCTAGGGTCTTGATCAGCTGGAACTGTTTGCATATGGAGCATTGTAGCGCATTTGTTTTCTCTAATTTGATCTCGAACATCTGTTTTTACAAATCTAGCTTTGTCTCTAAGCTTGGCAAGCGATATGTGTCTTCTGCCACACCACTAGAGCTCGACAGGACTGGGCCAGCGCGGCATCACAGGCGAACGTGGTAGGCGAGCGGCACGTGCGGGGGCCCACCAGCTTACTAAGCTCTCCTAGCTCGACAGGGCGTGTCAGCTCCTACTAAGCAACGGGAGCTTAGTATGTGAGCAAGCAGCACCAAGTGGCGCGGTAGGTGGCCGGCCGACGTGACACGATGATATGACGGCTCTATAGTGATTCCCGTGGCATTTGGCAAGTTCGCTCGGTCCTCCACGCTCGTGTGCACCCGCGTGGCCTTGTCAGTCACCAATATTTCCCACGCGCATATAATGGGTCGCATTGCTCTCTGCCCTCTCATCTGCAGCCACACACCTCGGGCTTTTCCCTGCCGAGCAAGAGAGGCAAGGGAAAAGAGAGGAAGAGAGAGTAAAAAAGAGTTTGAAATATTTTTTTGGGGTGGTTTTGGTCTGATTTAGGATATTTCATAGTTGGAATGAGTGTAGGCCAGGTGAAGACCTTCAAAAAAAGATATGTTTCATTCAAATGCGAGCAATATGCATAATATGTCATTATCATTTCATTAGCGTAACGGTGGTTTCATAGTGTGGAATATGCTTTGTCACCATGTTTAGTTAACGTATGTGTTGTGTTCATGCGGATGATATTTTGTAATTAGCCATGTTTAGGATGTATTAGTGGTGATAATGATGATTTTTGTAAATAGCTAATGAAATATGCACTGTTATTTTTAGTATTTTCAGTGCTTTTGTAATTTAGGAAATATGCACACACACATATAGCTCTTGTACGACTAAAACAATTATAGAACATAATGATAAGATTGCAGAATTATGCACTACGAGGTTGCCTCGTGGTTCCAGCCCTCGGATTAGCTGATTGGAAGATATGTCTGCTGCACAGGTTTGGTCCTCCTATTTTACATAGGATCCAAAGAGTGCCATATTCGTGGCTACGATGGTATAGGCAATGCCCAGCAGATATGTCTCCAGAGATTGTGAGGTTTCACCTAGTTGCTTACTTGCTCTTCATATTCGGGTGGGTTCTATTTCCTACAACTCAGGGAGATTGGGTATACCCTAGCTACATCCACCTCGTTGAGTCCCTGGTAGATGCCGAGCCTACTGAGGTCCAGCTATACAGTTGGGGCTTGAATGTACTATGCACGATCTACAGGGGTTTGTGCGATGGCTTGTACTTTGACACCTGCTATATCTTGCTCCAATTGGTCTTACACACAAACAATGACACACAAACAAATTCAAAATACTCATCACATAACATAAGGTGACCTCCACATGGTCTTACACATACCTATGCAAAATGAAATTTGTGCCCTCATCCATCATTCCATCGATTGGTGAAGGTTCATACATATGTAAGTCCATGGCATGTTGAGAGCAAGCATAGCTTGCTTGGCAAGCTTTGCCTTTGTGCAAGCTGCTTATTGATATTCAAACCCTGTATTTGACGCTGGTGCTCACCTTTCCCTTAGGCTTAAGTTCCGGGCAGGAAGAGTACCTGTACACGTGGTGCATTTAGTGATCAAAGTGTGTGTCCGTGCTCCGTGAGGTTCAGGCATCCGCTCTAGATTAGACGTGTGTTACAGACGCATCCATGTGTGCGTATAGGGTGTGTGTGAGTGGATGTGTGCCCTTCCTTGTACTTAAAAAAAGTCCGTGCCCTGTTGGCACACATGCATGCATGTTTGTTCTTGTGCATGGACCATGGTTTATTCATCAATGGGGGTTGGAAATGGATACAAATTATTCATATTAACTTTATCATATTCGATAGGATGCAAATACGGTATAGATTTTCCCATCCGATTAATAATTTCTCTCCTATTTGTATTCGTATTCGAATTTGAATTCCAATACAAAATATGGATGTGAATATGGTATGGACTTTTACCATTCGAAATGTTATTTTATCCGGACTATTCGTATTCGTATTCGATGAAGTAATATACATATTTTATTATAATACAATTAATTAGTTGGACAAGTTTTTTAATTGAATATGAATCCGTGTTTCTTTAGGTGAAGTAAATGAATTAGAATGATAAATATGATTGTATGAGGATAAAATATCATTAATATTTTCATGCTACATAAGTTATGGGAATATCTGGATTTGACCGAATTGAGTAGATATTCAATTCGAATTTATATTCGTTACAGTATTCGATTAATTTTCGTATTCAAGAATATTTGAATTTATATTCGTTTACAAAATACGAATATGAATATGGTAAAGATATTATTCAATTTATATTCAACCCGTTTTCATTCCTATTCATGGATAATGAACTTGCAATGTGCACGTGGACTATCTTTAGGCACGTAGTGACCCCCTTTTGCAACCTAATATTACCAGCCATTAATAACAATCGTTGGGTGTGTTTGTGTCTAGTTCTAGCCCCAACAGTACTTTCTTTTAGCGGAATCCCAATATATATCGCCTCATCTCATCGCATTTCTCGTGCGCATGAAAATGGACGGTTGTGATGATGCTGTAATCTCGTGACGGGATCCACAGCAACGGTACAGCAGCACACAAATGGTGTGCCATTGCATCAATCCAATCCATTAGATTCGAGCAGAACATTGCTCAAAAAAAAAATCGAGCAGAACAGTGCGGATTCATCGTTACAGTGCAATCGATACGGCGTTTTCGCTACAACTTTTTTCTTACCCGCCATTCTTTCCCTACTCTTTACTTTTCTTCTCTGCCGTTACCCCCCTAATGGCAGATTAGGATACGAATCCGGGCTATTGTTTTTGGCTGTGGCTTATGATTTTTAGCTGAAATTTTTAAATTTTGACTGTATATAGTATAGATTATGGAAAGATAGATACGTATTTGCGATTTTGGCTGGTACAGATATTAAAATTTTAATATGTAGATCGTTTAACTTGTAGATCTCATTTTAAGGAAATACTCTGTTTATGAGATAAAAGAACAGGCCCTCCATGAGCGATTGAAGAGGCAAAACAAACTTAAACATCAGACAGTACAGGTCAGACACAGTCAGCTTGTCCTCCCAATTGCTGGTATCAGCTCGGCATGCACGACATTTCTGGACGGACAGCGGAGGTCCACTGGTAGGTTGGTTGTCTGGCCTCCAGCTAGCCGAGTTAGCCCGCGGCCTGTCGCTACAGGGCGCATGTGCACGTATAGTTGTATGCTGCATTGTTTAGTAGAGTAACGTGCGCGAGTTGGTTCGGCGAGTGTGCTCAGTGACCACCTGTCCACCTGCCTGCCTAACTTTCCTGTTGCCCTGTCCTTGTGCCGTCGTCGTACGTGCCACAAAGATAGTGCTCTCACGCGTGCAAATGGTCTTTCGTGGGTGAACTGCGTTCGCAAGAAAGAAAACGAAGAGGGCGGACGCATGCAGATGCAGCTAGCTAGCTATCTAGCTACGAGCCTATGAACTGTTTGCGCCAAGCGGTGTGCTGCCTAGCTGTCTAGGACGAGCCTCCCCTCGCTGCATGCGGCCAACGTTATGAGATTCCTCGTGTCCTTCGACGACGATTTAGGTTTTTTTTCCTTTCTTTTGATTTTTTTGAGTTTTTTTGGATTTTTTGTTTTTTCTGTATTCGTTTATATTATACGTGCTGGACTAATCCGTTTTTTCTATTTCTATTTTTTGGATTTAATTATATCAAGTAAGTCATCATCAGCTACAGTATAATTTCAACTAATTACAGTAAATATTTAACTATAAGCTATAAAAACTCAGCCTAACTAAGCACCACCTTAACCGTATCGCTTGCGAGCCTTGGTAGCTTGCCGATTCATCTCCGGGGCGGTAGCTCTAATGGTAGTACGTATGAGCTGCAGAAAACTGCACCTTTTCTTCTCCGACTGCGCACTTTGCTACTTGCCGCAAGGTCATCTAACGTGATGTACGAACACATTTTCTCTCTCATTGTGACATCGGCTTTTTGGCACCGGCACCCACGGAAGCATTCTGTGAATCACGTTTCAACACTTTTAAAATCGCGAGTGCACCAATACATAAGGTGAGAATTTTGTTTATGCCACTAAAAATATGTGCAATATCAGTTTTGCTACTCTTTTTATTCTCATTTTATTTTTACCACTCTTTGTTTAATGCGCATTTCGTTTTTGCCACTGTATCATGTTTGACCATTTAGAAACATACAAAAATATCAGAAAATACAAATTAAAAAATCAAAGAAAAATACCAAAATTAAAAACTTCAGGGATCACTTTTGAACAAAAATTTAAATTTTCACAAAATTTTTATATTAGGAAAATTTTAGCATTGTTCCATAAAAGTTAAGGAAGATTGAATTTATTCACAATTTTGATTTTCTATTATCTTTTGGTTTTTTATATTACTTAACGGTTAAACACGTTGTCTTGATGGAAAATTAGAAGGGACAACAAAAATGAAATATGAAAGAGTGGAAAACGAAATGAGCAGAGAGTGGGAAAACTAATATTACATATATTTTCATTAGCATGAACAAAAATTAATTTCCCATATCAAAGGCGGCATAGTACTTGCCGAAGTACCATGCTAAAACAACCAAACGTGCTTCTCAATCCAACGGCTATATGACATAATTGTACAACATTTTAGTACCGTGCCATTACTTCTCAATGCATGGCACGGATGTGAATACATTTTTTTTTGTTGCCACTATTCAGTTCGTTAAGCGTGACACGCGTCGACCGTGGGGGAGTCCATGAAAAGGTGAAGGACGGTGAGCTTGCCTTGTAACAATCCGCATAACTTAATTAACAGCCACCTTTAAATATGAATTAGTAAATCACTAGCTGAACTCATAATAATAAAACATTATCATACACTACAGAGCTAGCAAGAAAATATCCAGAACAATATTTATAGATATGTGAAAGAGTAATCAATGTATATACAACCCACTGTAATTAGTACATGTTTAAATGTAATAGAAATCACTTAATAAATTACAGGTCTGTAATATACATATGCTTAAATAGAAATACATCACTAATCACTAATTACAGTGCAATGCAAATAGGAATAGCATTAGCGTTCGCAATCATCAGGTAGAGCTTAGTATTTGTAGGAAGAGACAGCTACCAGAAAAAGGGAAAATGAAATAAATGGATACGCAAAGAAGATAGCTGTCAGAACATTTTTGGAATAATAAAAAATGGTCAAATTGCTCATCGAGATATCACACCGTTCGGGGCCATCGAGATACCAGACCGTTCGGGGCCATCGAGATACCATACCGTGCGGGGCCAGTCAGCATCTCCTGAAACTGTTGGGTTTCATTATCCAGCGTAAAACAAACCTAAATCAATTCCAACCAAAACATAGAGCACTTTTCCACACCGGCCAATCCTAGTAAAAATAATTTACTGGAGTACACAACACACCATCGACAGTTGTAAGTTTCCACCAACACAAACCACATAGCACACAAGTAAAAAGGATAAGGACCAGCAAGAGACTGAGAGTCAAGGAGAGAGAATACATCCTAATCCACAACCAGCACAGAGAAAAGGAGGCGAAACCCAACTTGCCATTGCCTCAATCCCCACCCACATTTTCTCTAAATCCACCCAATCGGAGTCAAGGGTCGAGAGGAGGAGAATGTGAACCTCACCGTGATCAGATCAAGAAAGGAGTATGGGACCACAAGAGGGCTAGAACTAGGAGGAGCTAAGGAGGAGGAGACAAGAACCATTCAGGGGGAGCATGTGGGAAAGGGAACACGAGCCCAGCACCAAATCAAGCCTGATCAACTCGAGCAGGTACCCCACACCCTATTCCTATCACTGTCATAACTATTGTTAGACCACAATCATACATCCCCAATCCACATTCACCATAGTAGGGCTAAGTAGGATCCACAACTACGTAGGAGATAAAAGGACTACAAGGAGTCAAGCATACCCGAGTTAGCTCACGACAGCACTTGCAGTCGACCACCCGCACGCACCTAGCAACCTTCAACATGCTCCCTGGTGCATGAGGAAGCCCCAAGTCCTATCACGACACGCCATTCTTAAGCACAAACTCCACACAAATCACAAAGAAATCAAACGGCAAAAACATCCACAAATTGAAAAGAAACTCTAAGAGAACAAAGACATAAAGGATAAATCGGGGGAAATTGAGAGGGGAATAGCACAGGGTTTGGATCCCATCGGTCGGCGATGAGATCCGCCATCTCTATGGGTGGATTAGGTTGGCAGCAGATTGGGGGCAGTAGCTCCAGGGATGGCGGCGACTGGTTAGGAGCAGAGCGCGGCAAAGAGGGGGAGCGTGGGAGACCAGCGATAGCCCCGATGACCGTCAGCCCGGGATGTGGGTTTGGCTGCGCGATAGAATCAGGTGAGGAGAGAGAGAGCCACAAAGAGAGGGAGGGAGATAGGGGATTAGAGGACAACAAGTAGGCTATGGTGGGCCGGCCGAGGGATGTATGTATACATGTATATATATGTATGTACGTATATATGTATGTATATGTGTGTGTATATATGTGATATTTGGCGAGCGACAGCTAATTATCAACTAAACTGAATCAACAAGCCAACTCATTCTCACATCAGTAAAAAAAATTAAATAACAAGAAAACAACGACTGTACACTAAAATTTAATTATAAATATGGCAGCCGATTTTACTTGACTGTAGGCTCGATCCACACTGATGTGTTAACTCTGTGTGTTTAAATTGAGTCAACTAAACTAAATAAGCCATCAAACGTATTCTAACTCTATAAAAACAATAATACCAGAAAGTAATTATTGTGTTCTAGACTTAAATAATAAATACTATGGTGGATTCTCTTTGATCGAGAGTGTCGATGATAGAGTCATCAATCTTATGAATAATATGAGAAAGTAGGCTGAATTCTTTAAGAGTATTCAGCAAGAGAAAGGGGAAGATCTTTATTGCTATGAACTGATTACAAAAGGGTTTACAAAAGGGGACTTAACTAGCTCTAATCTATAATCTCCCACTACTTGGAAGATTCTAGTTGTCTTGACTTGTTCTCTGAACTCTTGTTCTAATTCGGGATCGATTGATCATTCTCCTTCTATCTTCTTTCATCAACCTTTCAGTATCATTGAAAAGGCGCCAGTTATTCATCTGAGGAGATGTCTTGTGGAATCAGCGCATTCGATCAGAGGGGTGGTTATCGTCAGAGAAAGAGAAAAGAGAGATGATGCTGATAACTGATCTTTAGTTGTTGTCAGTGGGAGATAATTGTGGGAACAATTGCATGGCGGTTGTTGTTAGAGATACAGGGCCAAAACATCATGCTATTTGGGACAAATAAGACACACGTTTTATCCATCGCACAGGAGGATTTCCCTAGAAGTGGGCTCTTATACTAGTTCATGAACTCTTTGAGTGGCCTACTGGTCTGGCAAAGTACATAGCAATTCTCCAACCTGGGTACTAGGGGAATAGCTTTGGAAAGCTTATGACCACAAGGGGTCTTAGGGCCTTAATTAAGTATTAAAGCTATATTTAATGGATATCTTAATCCTCGTTAGAGGGCCTGACCATACTATTACGTCGATAGGGTGCATTTTAAGTCCAATAAGCTATATTATACCTACTAACTGCAGAAATGAATCGAGACAGGAAAAGGGACCTTGATAGAACGTGGTTGAAACCGAAAGCTACTATGAAAATATAGGCAAGCATGCCTTTGATAATTTTGAATGGAGTAAATTCGCGTAAAAACTATTTTCCTACTAGATTAATACCACTGTCTGCATAAAATGTATTTCAAAATAAATTGTGTGAATGATATGGATGTTGACAAAATATGAATTAGTAGGCCTAACTGATGAGCAATTGACCCATAGATTAAATATTAGTTGGGTAGATAGTGCCCCTAGATGGATAGATAGGGGGCAGATGGGGACCCGTTACATATGGTTAAATACAAGGGTGAATCAACTCTCACTCATATAATGAGTCGTGTTTATCATATCATCCATGGTCTGTTAATGACAGACATAATATGTTACTCTATCAAGTTATTATACACTCTATCTAGGTATGTAGTATACTAGGGGTTGGGTAAGGCCAAATTTGGCAAAACTACATGGCAGCTATATGGAATGCGGTGGGTGCTAGGTGATGGATATGCCTCTCTGGCACGTGTCAGGTGATGAATACATTTCCCAAACACAATGGTACTAACCGGGTAGAGGTATAGAATATTGAAGTAGAGGAAACGTTTTGTACTCTGACTTGAGTATCACATCCTTGGAAATGCAAACGAACCAGTTGTAGTCAAGGTTAGGGTAACTATGGGTAAACTAATACAAGCCTATGATGTGCTAAATAAATCATGAATTTATACATGTCTCTTGTACTGTAGGCTATGGGAACCTACTGGTGGTCTTTCTCTTAATACGAGTGACTAGTAGCTTTACAAATTAAAAACATGACAATTTTTGCAACTTAAAAACTTATTTTTGAAATGTTGATGAAAAGATGTATGACTTTTGACCTAATGAATGTTGTTCATGGAATTGTACATTTGCTATTGATGCTTACTAAGTACTTTGTACTCACCCTTGCTATTATCCTTGTTTGGAGGTGAGTCCGATGATTTACTCAATTGTAATGAGGTCTATGCAGAGGATAGTTATACCGAGGGAAACGAGATTGACCCTAAGTATGATGTATACGAGATGGATGCCCTATGGACTTGTTCGTATTAGCTTCTCTTGGAGAAGCCAGAAGTCAATACGAACGCCTAACTTCTCGAAGCGGCTTTTTCACTCCTCTCGCTCCCGTCTCACTTCGAGGATGAGTTAGGAATCACGGGCATTTCACGTACCCTATTCCTCTCGCTCCTGTCTCATGCATACATCTCTCCCTCACTTTTTGCACCACTCGCCCCTCCTTCTAAAAGCCACTTTTTAGCAGCTACTATTTATTTTCAACCAAAACTTTCAGCCACAACCAAAAGCCATCAGTAGCCACAAGCCAATATGAACACTCCGTATATGGAGGTTGGGATGAGTAGGTGGCGGCCGGTAGCCGTTTATGTGAAGTGTTGTAATATTTTGATAGAATTGTGTAGCCCTACATGGCAATAACATTGCAATAATATTGTACTATCTCTAGCTATGGTTTTACTTCAACCCTTTGATGCTGCTTATTACCTAGTGTCACTACAAGAAAAACCCCCGTAGTGATGTTTTTCTAGAGGCGTTTTCCATTTTTGTCTCTAAAATCATGAGTTCAATAGTCCAAAGCTGTTTTTAGACACTTTGAAAATCGCTCAAAAATTTTGCACTCTAGAGATGATTTTAAGATGTTTTCGAGACATGCGCTGAATGTTATCTTGTAGAAACATTTTTGATATGCTCTCTAATTCGCCTAAAATTTTATTGTGTAAAGTTAGTTTTTTGAGATGCTTTCCAACCCTCTAGAGGCGTTTTTAGGCGGTTGATGTGTTTAAAAAAACTACATATAAAACATTGCAAGACACAACTAAACAACTGAGCTTATAAGGCTCAAGTGGTTAATGCAACAAGTCTAAAAGAATTATTCCTATAAGGTCTAGAGTTTGAGGAGCAACCTTGGCAAGAGTCCACTCATTTTTTAGATTTTATTTTCTTTGTTTCGCTATACTAGTAGCACAATTTAATGCCTCTATATAATGTCTCTATTTCTTTAAATACACAATAAAACATCTTTATAAAATACCACAAAGAATATAGAGTTGTTTTAATAAAACGTCTCTTCATTTATAGTGACGATACATAGAAAGGCATTTTAAAAAAGTCCCTACAACAGTGTAGAGATATGAAAAAAGGCATTTATGTGGGGTTTGTGTTGTAGTATGTAGTGATGGCACGGACCTAATAAATTTTTTTGTTTTGGTATGTAATAGTTACAGATTGGTGTCATTACCTAATGTAGTGATGACACGGACTGTCACACTACTACTCGATACAATAATGTGGTGGAGCGGGGTGCAGAGGCCCCTAGAAGGGTTGATGTTTAGGCTCTGCTCCAATTGACTTTAGATTCAGACTTTTGACTGAAATTGCATTGTAACAGTTGTTAACTTTTTTTTTCTGAATCATTCAATTAAAAATTAAAAAATGAGAAAAACGAAAAACAACGTTATATCTTCATGGACAATACAGAGGAATAAAGAGAAAAAAAGACAAAAGCAAAAAACCAAAATAAAAAGCTGATGTGTTACAAAATGACTTCTAACTTATAGTAAAAAGACAAAAACAAAAAACAAAAAGACAAAAGAAGAACCGAAGTCCCTTAGAGCGGCCTACGGTTGTTGGCGCGTAACATCGATCCATCGTCGGCCGGTTCGTTGCAGCTGACACACTGACAGCGCCCCGCCCCACCGGTTAATAAATCGCCCGTACCCATGATCCGGCGGGCTATCCGCGCCGTGCGACGCGGGGCCCAAGCGATGCCGCGCCTGTCTCTCGCCCATTCGCGGGCCTGCCTCCCTCTCCGCGGTTGCGAAACGGCCGGCCAAAGCGAGGACAGAAGCGTCGACCGGGTCGGGGCGTGATTTCGCTGCACACGAAGACCGGCTGCTTGGACTGTGCACGTACGTACGATGCAGCGGCACGGGAGAGCGAGTGCTCGGGCTCGCGGCGAGAGAACTTTCAACAAGCAACAGCGCGCGGTCGCTTTCGCGTGAAGACGCCGTGCGTGCCGCGTAGGTCCGACCTTCGACGTGTGCATACGCAACAAGGTGGCGCCTACTGACTGCGACCTCACGCGCGGACGAACTGACCAGGAAAACTTTCTGACCAGTGTGTAAGGTGAGTACTGGTAAGATGTGAAACGGAGAGAACAAGCGCAGCCGGGTCAGTTTGTCAAAGTTAACTGCACGCACGATTCGCCTGAAAAGTGAACTCCACGGTTGCTTCCAAGAAAAGATGGGGTCGACAAGGTTTTGGAATGAGGCTTCCCTGTCCTCCTCTTGGTGTTTCCTTCTGTGTCCTCTCAATTAAACGGTTAAAAAACGGCTATATGACAAAAATAACAGTTCACATGATTTTTCTTCTCACTCTTGTGATCTTGTTTTGATTTTTTATTACTGTTAATAAGTTTTATTTATATATTTTAAAATAGTAATTAATTATATTCAATATAATTAATATTTTAGTTTTTTAAGGTTTTTATTTTTTCCTTATTTATTTGTATTGCCTGAGATGATATATCTTTCTTTCTTTTCTATTTTCAAATTTAATAACACTGAAAAACTCATAAAAGCTACAGTACAAAATAAGCTCAAAATAGTAAAAAAAAAAGCTATAAGTCATAAGTTTAAGCCGAAATGAACAATAAGAAATTTTAGTTTCTAACTTTTAGTTTATTAATTTTGTCTTTTTTAAGTTTTTTGTCTTTTAGTTTTTTTTGTCTTTTTCTTTTTTTTATTCCTTTGAATTGTCCACAACAACGTGATTTTTTCCTTTTTATTTTTAAAATTTAGTCGCGTTGAAAAAGTTCACAACAGTTACAACGCAAAAATTGGTCTATTCTTTTTGACTGAAGCTTATGGTTTTTGGCTACGGCTTGTGGCTTTTGGGTTATTCGTGTGAAAGATTACAGAGTAAAAGAAACTCACGTATGATTTTTGCCGATATAAATACAGTCGGTATAATATATACTACAAGTTACTAGTAAACTCTATCATAAAAAGATACTCTGTTTAAAAGTTAGTTACGTAGGAAAGTTGAAAAGCAATTTTTAAAAACAAAAAAAAAGGCCATTAATAAGTCCTTCACAGCGCAGAACAGCAGAAAAAGCTAAAGCTGGCAGCTCACTTGAGCGGGATTTATTATATGTGTACATCCTGCTGCGGCCCGCACACAGTTCTGATGCACAACAAAATAGTTCTCTTATTTACAGTTTTACACTGGCGAGTTAGCAGGAGCACCTCAGTAAGTGAAAACAACACTATCAGACAAGTAGACAACACACATATAGCAGAACTCTTATGCGATGCTCAAGCTTAATTCGTGTACATGCGTCTAATACTAGCATAAAAATTAGGAAAAGAACTAGAAGTTTCACCTTTGCCCTCCCATTGGCCATTGCACCTTTTTTTTTTTTCTGTGAACTACGTGGCATGCAGTCACGAGGAGCAGGCTAATAAGCTAGCACTAACAGTTGGCAGTTGTATTACGCACGACGGCACGAGCGCGAGTACTGTTACAACATACAACTGCACAGTCACGGGGACGGGGTGGTGCTGCTCATCCCTCGCGACATCGCGGCGAGCACCGTCTCCGCCGTTAGCGGCTCGGGACCGGCCGACCGCACCATGAGCGTGTGAGTGACGGCGTCGTCCGCTACCGCCACGTCTGACGCCACGACGCTGAGCTGGGAGTCCCTGATGGCGTGCAAGACCCCGGAGATGGGATGCGCGTCCAGGGGCGTGGTCACGCGCAGCACCACCAAGTCCTGCATTGCCTTCACCTCGATAGCCGGGCCCTCGGCCCTCGCCGGATCCGCCGCGCCGCCCCTGAGTCGGGCCTCCAGCTCCTGGATGTACGCGATGGCGTCGCTCAGCAGCGACGCCTTGTCCATCTTGGAGATCTTGGGCACCACCGCGCGCAGCGCGTAGAACCGCTGGTTCAGCTTCTCCCGCCGTTGCCGCTCCGCCTCCACGTGGTTCAGCGGCTCCTCCCGCCCGTTGGCCGGCTTGCGCCCCCGCTTCCGCGGCCTCCGCTCCTCTCCGGCCGCCTGCTCCCGCGCGTCCGGATTGGTGAAGTCTATGCTCTTGGGAGGCTCCGCTGGTTTCGCTTTAACCACCTCCTCCTTTGCTGGGCGCACCGGCATGGCTTGGCCGCCGAGCCGCGGCGCCCAAGAGGCGTCGCATCCCATGGTCTGCGCCGGCGGCATTTGGGCGCAGCGGGAGATATCCTTGCCGAAGATTCTCATGTAATCTTCCGGCGGGGCGGGCCCCACGTGGAAGGCGGATTGGATGGCGCGCAGGACCTCGGGAGTCTCGCGGATGGCTACGACGGAACCGAGTTCAAGGACGCCGCCCTTGCACGGAAGGAAGACGACGGTGCTCAGACCGGCGGACTGGGCGAGGGACGCGCGGACGTACCACCCGGGCGCGGCCGCGCCGCCGGGCGGGTGGGCATCCACGGCAGCCCAGGCGTGGCGGCCGGAGGCCAGAGCGCGGCCCGGCCCGCCCGCTCCCTCAGGGAACGAGAAGTACATGGACGCCAGAAAGTACATCTCGGCGCCGGTGACACGGTCGAGGCGGAGCGCGTAATCGGCACCCTCCTCGTCCCCGCCGCCGTACAGCGCGTGCAGCCGCAGCAGCACGCGCTTCCGCGCCATGCTCGCATCCGCCGCGCCGGCTGCGGCTGGGCCGTGCAGTGTCCCGTCCCGGCAGTGCCCGTCGCCCCAGCCGAGCACTGCGCGGCCGCCGGCGCCGGCGCGTGACTCCTGCCAGAAGATGCCGTACGTCCAGGCTCCTCCTCGCTCCACGAGGTCGTGCAGGCGCGCCTGGAGCTCGGCCTCCGCCGCCGGCCAGTCGAGGTGCGGCGGCGTAGTGGCCAGGTGGTGCGCGGCGTCCTGCCCCAGCACCGCCGCGAACAGCGCGGCGTCCGTCTCGGACCACGACATGCCGCCTCGCCTGCGCGTTGGTCAAATAATCAACCAGACTCCGCCTCCTCCTCTTCCCCAAGAAGCGCGTGCCTCGGCTAGCTAGGCTCTCGACCGGTTGGCTTTTACTCAACTTGCGCTTTTATAGGAGGTGGTGGCAGATCACGGAGCGAAGAGAAGTCAAAGCGAGCGCCTCGCGAGTGTGGCCGAGGTGGTGGTGGTGAGTGGTGGCCGATCACTGGCAAGTGCTCTCTACGGACACGTGGTGTGGATGCGAGCCCCCATTAAAAAACGGGGAGTCAGCGTACGGCAACGTACAGGGCCCAGGGTGGGTTCGGTGCACCGGGACGGGTGGGTTGGTCAGTTTTTGGAGCGAGGCGTTGTGGCATGTGAATCATGTTGTCATTTTGGAATGTTCCATTCTTGTTTGGATTCTGCGAGGGCGAGTGAGGGGCCAGGACTCAGGAGTCGAGGTCCTGAGGAGGATGCGCGCGAGCAGCTGGTTGGTGTTACCTTGCACGCATGCTGCTTAGCTTGGTGCTTTGCATCCTGGTGGCCTTCTTCCCCGGCTCAGGCAAGCCTGACTCCTCCTCCCCTCACCTCGATAATGGTGTTCCCTTTGTGGGTTTGGCGTCAATCGCCTTCTCTTCTCCGTCCCCGTTTCTTTTGGCTGCCGACTGGGGTGCCGTGGAGCTCCCCTTTCCCCTGCAGCAAAATCAAATATACAGAAATCCCACTCATTCAAGATCAAACAAGAATTAGCCACACAAGGGCTCAAGTTCTTCCGGCATTTACGTCGGATCCATAGTCTTCAGCCTCCAGTGAAGGAGGCCATCTCAACCGAGGAAGTCCGGCGGCTTCTCAGTCTACTGGGCGACGCCACCCTTCCTGAACAACGCCTCTAGCTCGCCCTAGCAGGAGGACAAATCAAATACACGCATGCAGCGTATTCCTATTGGGCGGAGTTCAATCAGTTTATACCTTATGATTTTTCTTGAATAAATAAATATAATAATTTCTCTATCATTATTTCGAAATAGTTTATCAAAATAGCATTTTAAAGTAGTTTATCGGTTTATCGACATTCGATTTGTTTATACAATCGTTCACGTTAGGACAAAAATCATAAGGATTTTGGTTCGGTACATTTGCTTGTTTTCAACCGTCCAATATAGCTCATCCAACAGTAAAGCTGAAAACGGTCGGAAACCATCGGTAGGAGGTCAAATCACTTTCAGTTTCACATTATTTTCTCGAAAACGAAATCGATACGATATTGTCGGAAACGAGAACGACATCGATATCCCGGTAAATTCGGAAACGAAACTATTCGATCAAAAGTGCATCGATAACGATCGAAAATCATGAAAGCGATATCTAAAATACAATAAACACATTACACACCAATCGCACAAAGATGACAATAGTGTATATATTGACCTAGGTCACATGAAAATAATATCGTAGTAATGATCCATGGCACAAGAGACAAGACACATATATTATATAGCAATAAAAAGACACGACACAAAGCCACAAGCCCACAACCACAAGTGACATCATGGACTTAATACAATAATACTTAGTTAGGTCTCACAAGCACACAAAGCTGACAACCACATGACATAGGCGTAGTCACAAGCTCACAAACTAGAAAGTACTAGTACACTAGTAACTGAAATACTAAATCAAGTTCTTAGTTGAACTTAACAAAGGATAGGAGCAGGCTTCCTATAGCTGAACCTCCGACATGTCATCATCATCTCCAAGCACATAATCACCGCCCATTTCATCCTACAAATTGCAATGGAAATAACATGTTAGTACTTCAAATGAATTACATGCTACTGCAATACATATCAATATAATTGTACCTCAATAAGCAGACTGTTCTTAATGGCTTCAAGAACCTCAAGATCACTAGGCAAAGAAGAAATATTCTTAGAACCTGAAAATTAAAAGGCAGCTACATAAGTAAAAAGAACATCAAGATATTGTTAATAGAAAGCAACAGATCAGTTTACACTTTTACCTCTTTTAGCTCCAGTTATCCAATCCTTAGTGCAAACAAGTGCTTGTACCATGTCAGGATCAATGCTGCTTTGATATGGGTCGATGACATGTCCACCGGCACTAAATGCAGATTCAGAAGCCACGGTTGACACTTGCATTGCCAACACATCATGAGCAATCAGGGAGAGGACAGGATATTCATCCTTCTGATTTTTCCACCATGCTAAAATATCAAACGTATTATGGTTGGCTTTAGAAACCTTCAATTGTGGTTCTGCTAAGTACCTCTCCAATTCACTTATTCCTTCATCATTACTACATGCATCATTTCATAAAGGAAGGAATCAAGCTCATCATCCACACTATCCATAAACTGATCTACAACTGAAGTTGATGAAACAAGTGTTGTACTCTTGGAAGAAGGTGTGGAAAAAACATAGCAATGAAACATGTTCCTTAGAACACCATTGAATTTATTAAGTTTAGCTTGGTAGGAATTTTTATATAACTTTCTCAAGTAAAATTCTACAATTCTTCTCTTGAACCAAGGATCAAGCACATTTGCAACAGCAAGGGCAACATTTGACTTCTTCCAGTACTTGTCAAACTTGACACTCATAGCATTTGCCATTTGGCAAAGAGTGGCATCATTACTATTGCACCAATCAGATAGATATAACTTAATCTCACAAAAACCTCTAAAAAACATGTTTGCTGTTGGATATAGAGTACCAGAAAATATCTCGGTCAGGTCAAAGAATCTTTTCAAGAAAGAAATTAGAATGTGGGCCTTCTCCCATTCCTGACTTGAAGGAGCAATACACTCATACCTGCGGCGGTCGATGGAAGTGAGCCTCTCAAATGCAAGCCTGTAATAAAGAGCATCCCTCAACATGAGATATGTAGAATTCCATCCCTCAACAACTGCGATGCCAGTATCTTTATCAGTTTTTGTTGTAAGTTGTTGCTGTCCTTTCTTGATGCTGTGATAATTAGCGAGATGGGTCCACAAACCAGTTGTTCCAAATCTGCTCTCAGCTCTGTGTTTGCTGGTCTTGTTTACACAACCTTTGACATTGCACTTTGCCCAAAGCTGATTTTCATCCTTGCCATTCACCTTCACTGTTAGCCAGTACTTGGTGAAGTATTGCCACACTTCAGATGTGCTCTTCTTGGCCCTCTTGCTGGGAAGTTCATTTTCGCCTTCGCCATCGCTGCCTGCATCCACATCGATTGGATCAACACCATCTGTTTCAGTGCCACCAGTACCAGTACCACCACTTGGCACTAAACTTCTCTCAGATGAAGGTGCTGATGCAGGTGTTGCAGAAGAAGCAGACATGCCAAGATTCTGGCTTGCATTTTCACTTGCAACTGGCCTTGCACGTTTATGGGATCCTATCACAAATGAAGTGCAAACGTTCTCCTATTAGTATAAGATATAAATCTACACAGTGAAATAGTGCATCAGTGATACAAACATAAAGATTATATTAAAGCCTAGTAGCCAGTGAATGAATCAGTATCCTTAGCACCCAGTAATTTCCTCAAAAACCAAATACTTACACAACTACAATTCACTGGTTTAAAATCACTGGTATTTTTTTACACAAACATAAAGATTATATTAAAGCCTAGTAGCTAGTGAATGAATCGAGTTTACTGGTTACCATGTCCAGAACAATGTATCGAAATACAATCTCCACACTTTAAAATCACTGGTATTTTTTTGAAAGAAAATAATGTTGACGAAGCCACGAACAGTAAAATACCTAGTTTGAAACATCTACATTTCATGTTACTCACAGAAAAGGAAACAAACAAATGAAAATTGAAATGCACTTTCTCTATTCAGTGTGCATGCAAAAACTACCAATACTAATTAACTTAAATGGAACAATGTGGTTGAAGATAATGCATGAATATACAAGATACAAGTTCCACAACATGGGCAAAAAATAAACAGTAAAGGATAAAGATAGCAGGTACACCTTCAGTATACTAGCCATTTATATTAGCAAGAAGAAAATTCTATACAAGGTGCACAAACAAGGTTGTGCTAGACAAAGTGTTCAGGCTTACATTATTCAGAACTCAATGACAAGGAGGGAAAACAACAAAACAAAGGCTATTTTCCTAACCATTCAAAAAATGTAGCATTAAGATGTATCAACAATGGATATCATTCAGAATCTGCTTCATGTTATGCTCCAGTGCAGAAAGAGTTTGATGCTTAAATGTTATTTCCTATCCTAGCCCAATCTTCTCATTTGTAGGATCTACTGATGCAGTTCAAAAGAGACCACACAAAGAGCATTAAGAATTTATCAGCAAATATACATGTTGTGCTATCAGCATCGAGAATTTCTTTATCACCTACACTCACAGTCCACTGCCCATCGAGAATTTCTTCACACGCCGACATGCACTGCTTACCAGATGAAGCTGTGGCCGCTGCCGAGGTTTGAGAGGCGGCGAGGTCGATAGGGAGTGGTGCCTCTGCCTCCATCACTCGCGCTCGGGGGCCTCAGGGTGTTGCATCCGCTGGCTGATCCGCATCTCCAGCCGGTGCCATCTTCGTCTCAGATGTGGCCGCCGACCGCCTCAGGCTTGCCTTTCACTCCCCCCGTGCCTGCGGACTCGAGCGGTCCCTGTCCGGTGGCGGCGGCGGCTGGAGATGCGGATGGAGGCGTGCGTGGGGATGGAGGCGGCGGCGGCTGGAGATGCGGATGGAGGTGTGGGGATGGAGGCGGCGGCGGCTGGAGATGCGGATGGAGGCGTGGGGATGGAGGCGGCGGCTGGAGATGCGGATGGAGGCGTGGGGATGGAGGCGGCGGCGGCGGCGGCTGGAGATGCGGATGGAGGCGTGGGGATGGAGGCGGCAGCGGCGGCTGGAGATGCGGATGGGTGGAGGTCCGGAGGAGGTGGGGTGTGGGAGACGGAGTCACGGAGACGCCGAGAGCCCGAGACGGAATGGGGAGACTAATGGGCCTGAGCCTGGGTGCTCACTGATCGGTAATTATTGACGGTAATTATCGGTTAAATACGGTATTTTTCAAAAACGATCGGAAGACAGCTAAATCGTTTTCGTTTTCATTATCGGATATTTTTACCGTTCTCATTTCCGTTTTATCGGTTACCGTCACCGTTTCTGTTTAGGGGAAAAAATCGATAATTTCTTGAAAACAATTTTCGGTAATCGAGAATTACCGTTTTCATTTTCAGCCCTATCCAACAGCTCTGTAAACTCAATGCAGTGCAGCTAAGGCAAGTGATTCAAAAAATAAAATAAAAAAGTGAAGGGAGTGTCAAGATGCTAAATCTGACAGAAATTAATATGAAACTGAAGTGCATGGACACATGAGCGAATATATAGCATTAATCATACAATTGGGCAAAAAGAACCCCCCTATTCACATTATAAATGATTTTGATGCGAACACTTTATTTCAAAGAGCAAGATTTATGCCTTCAATTGTAAACAAAAAGACCAACAATGATGAACTAAACAACACTAATTTTGGAGCACTTCTACCATTTAGCACTAATTTTTTCCCAAATTCAACTGCAAGCTAGTGGTCCTCTTATACTGATAGCTTTAAGTTTTGTGTGCACAAAATAAAGAAACATGAACACAATGCAAGGAACAAGCACTCTATAAAATAAGATTGAGTTATGACTACATTTAAGCTCAAATGAAGAATTCTATCCAAAATAGCTACTCTTAAAATGCAACAAAACCTCAAATGTGTTAAATAAAGGCTATACCTCTGCTTAGAAAAACTTGAGTTTCAGGCACCCTCGTGGGAGATATTGGATGTTGTCAACCGCCAAGAACGAAGCGAGCTTCCAAGTTGACGGTCCGAAGTGGCTATGGCGTCTACACCGAATCACCGAGAATGATTAAAGCCCCGGCTGGGGTCCGGGTAGCAGAACCAACAAAGGGCCAAGGAATCGAAGAACCATCGGTTGTCCGATCTCTCAAGATAGGGTGTCCTAACCACCCGACAGCTATGAAATCTCCGTTGTCCATTGATTACGCTCTGAAGAATCCTCCCTTCGCCGCGTGAGTTAGAGAGAACTTGATATATTAAGAGAAGCAGGGAACATCTGAAGAATTGGTTAGATCTATATGAGAAATGAACTTATGCCATCTAATTCTTTTTACCTTCTTCTATAGGCCCCCTAGTCCTTGAGACCTTGACCACTGATGCCCTCAGACATGGGTATGCATGTGATGTCGAAGTCGAGCAGGCTCACAGAGGCAACCACTTTTACATCATCCTTGACCATCAGGAGTGGCTGAGTTGACTCGAAGAGACAAGATCTAGGTAGAGATAACCAGATATGAGCAGCAATGCGGGGTCTGGGGCAGAGGCTGTGACAGAATTCAAGTTTTGCAAGTTGTGGCTGTGCTGACAAGGGGGGCGATGGCTCAAAGAGCCAACGAAGGTGAGGGGAGGAGTTGGCATTGGTGGATGGGGGAGGAAGAGGCGTCAACAAGGAGGGAAGGTGGTGGCGCATGGGGGCAGGGGAGGAGGCGGTGTGGCGCATGTGGTGTGCGACTCTACAGGATGTGGAGGGGAGACAAGGAGGATAGGAATTTTTGCCACACGATAGATAAAAATAGGGAAGTACTATATCAACTTGAGATGACTTGCGAAACTATCTTAGGAAGCATCTTTATACAATGTATGCTTCTAGAACTAGACACGAATATAAAAGTGTCAAAAGAAAAAACGTCTCTTGGGGACTATTTTGTTGTAGTGACATGACTAGGTTTATTTTGAACAATTATTCACAATATGCTTGGTTAATCAATTCAATTAGGGTGAATTGCTAACTTGAAACCACAGGGTTCCATTACATTTACTCTAGAACCTCTGCCTCCCATCTCTCATTACTTTCGCCTCTCACTCGATCTAGAGCTGGCGCCCCTTTCCTAACTCTAGCAATAGAAGTCCTCATCGGCAGCGAGCAGAGAGGGGACTCGCTCAGTCTCTTAGTTTGTATATTGTTGGACATTATTTTTTTCTTTCTTCTCCAAGTGGAGGCTACCAATCATCGGATTTGTTGGTGGTGATCTCCTCCCCACACTATCTTCAAGTTTTTGGCCATGTTCGCTGCTACAATTAAAGATCTGGTGGTCTCAGGCAAGTGAGAGATCCTTTCAATCTAGTGGTTTTTCAGATTGGTAGTGGCTTGTTGGCTAAGGTAGCCTCATCTTTCTCGTTAGGGGTGAGCCATGGCTTTGTTTACCAGTGTGCTTCTTTGCATCTTAGAGGCCCTCTTCTTTAGTGCTAGCTCCCAATTGAAGGAGCGTGGAGCGCCGCCATTCGTTGATGTGAAGTGTTCCACCTCCCTATCGATGGCTTGTACTTTCTTCGGCGATGAACTCCAAGGTTCCTTCCTCCTCCTAATATGAATAGATTTCTCTATGTGGTGTTGGTGTATATCACCTTTTTGGCCGCGCGTGTTGTCCCTCCAGCCTCTGTGTATCTCTCCACCTTCTCCCACTTTGGATTCACCAAGGATTTACCACCACGTCGTCTTCACTCGACCAAAGAAGCCCCTAGGATTGTAGACCCAAAAATTACTTATTTCCGGTGGCACAACAGTAGACCTCGCCGAAAGCTCACCTCCATTGCGGATCCTCGGCCCACCGCCTCAACCTCCACTCTAGGATGCCATCTTCCCTAAGCCGACTCAGTCAGCTGGCTTCTTTACTGTTCATCCCTGGTGAGGGGAAAAAACAGAAGACATCAATGGCCTATTGCAATTTTTATTTCTTTTGGAGCCCTCCTTTGATGTTTCACGGGTCTATTTGCAATGTTTTGTTGCTTCTGGGCGCTTTATGTAAACTGCCTGGTGGTTGTATCAAACTCGTCACTAATCCAGATTTAGACCCTATGGGTCCTAGGGCCCTTCAAAAAAATTCAAATAGGGCGTCCTGCGGTGCGCACGTTCAGCAGCAGTGGCGAAGCTGTGCGCGCAATGTCGGGTGGTAGGCCGGCACAGTACGTCGTCGACTCTGCTGCAGGCTCTGATCGAGCAACACAACCTGATACAGTAATATACAGTACGTACTCGATCAACATATATGACACTGTATGACGGTGTTTGCTACCAATCGAATAGGAATCGATAGTTATGGTACAAATTCAGACAAATCAAGAATTTGGACAACAGAAGGGCAAGTCAAAATCTATCTCCCGCGAATAATTCCTTCCTGCTGACGTCACGGCAGCTGGTGTGCTCACCCAAGGAGAATTTTTTTCTGGATCTAATCGCCCAACGGCCAGGCGACACGCGGGCAATCCACCGACTGTTGGGCAACTGGATCCAGTCGCCCCCTCCCCCGATGGGCGACTGGAGCTCTAGTCGCTCAACGGGTTAAAAATAGCGCTCGGCCGCCGCTGCCCACACTCAACAGAAGAAGAAGAAGAAGAAGAAGAAAGCATTTGGCCGAGTAGAGGAAGAAAAGAAAGAAGAGAAAAGGAGAGGAAGGAGAGGAGAGAAAAGGAGAGGGAGAGGAGAGGAAGCAGGAGGGGGAGGAAGGAGGAGGAGGGGGAGGAGAGGAGAGAAGAGGAAGATCTAAATTCAGGTAATTTTTTTATTTGCAATATTGTATTTGTAGTACATTTTTTATTTACTGTTAGTGTTAGTAAAAAATTGTAGATGTAGATATAAATAGTTTAATTTTTGGTATAGAAAATTTAGTTAACGTAGTTATAGGAAATTAGCAGGCGTAGAAGCGGAGAGAAGAGGAAGAAGCAACAATAGGTATTTTTTGTATCTGCAATGTTGTATATGACTGTTAATGTTAGTAGAAAATTGTAGATGAAGATAGAAATAGTTAAATTTTTGGTATACAAAATTTAGTTAATATAGTTTTAGGAAATTAGCAGCCGTAGAAGCGTGTAGTTGTGTATAAATTAGCGAATATAGTTTTACAAAAATTAGCATCGTTAGCAAATTGTCATGCGTACAAAATTATAGTTGTAGAAAATTCAGTCACCGTAATGTACAATTTAATCATCCGTAGAAATTTGTACGTATTACAAAATTAGTAAATAATTATGTTAGATACGAAATTCAGTAGAAAATAATATGTAATATTTTTGGTTAAATACAAATGAATGTAATGTCATTAGTACGTTGGAAAATCATTGGAAAAATCAATAGAAAGTTCATAATACGAGGTTATTGTAGTGGGTTACGACATGCGAATAATCGGTGAAATGTGAATTGCAGTACGCCGGTACTTTGGTACTGTGCGATGCGATTTGACATGTGCAAAATTAAAACATATATACATGCAGACATCAGCAATGCCGATACTTACTACATTGAGAGTGCATTACGGTGCTGGAACCGTTCATGAAGGTCCGAATAGTGTGGATTTAAGCGGTTTTCCGCAAACCACTCTAGTATATCCGGATGGCGAGAATGCTTGAATCTCATATGTGATGCATTGGCTGTCCCGGAGTTTTTCATTGGACCTCGAGGTGTGCAGCGTCGTCATACAAGGGTTTTGGAGCCGGTCTACCACAGACATCAGATGGAAGTTGAAAACATTGCTGCGCACTGTTGCGTGGAAGGGGTTTGTGCAAGGGTGTCGGCGCCGTAGATACGAGTGTGTGCTGCTTGTGCAACTATGCGCATTAGAAGTTATGCAAGGTCGTGCGTATGGCTTTGCTCCAAGAGGTGCTAGCAGCTCGGGTACCGAAGTTCCTCCTTCCTTTTGAGCGGAAGGTCCTCCTTTGGTGACCTATGTTCGACTGGCTTCTCGGCGTTTGTTTTGGTGGCTTACTCTACGACGGAGAAGATAGTTGTTCCAACCAGCAATACCTCGCCCATTTATTTTATAGCATAATTGCATAGTCACAGCGCCATTCATAACACATGCCAGCTTTGCCTAGCGACAAGACCACACGGGCAGCTTTGCACAGCGACAAGACCACACAGATCGGCTTTCCGTAGCGACAAGACTACACACGCTAGCTTTGAGCACCGATAAGACTACGTACGCCAGCTTTCACCAGCGACAAGACTACATATCCCAGCTTTACGCATTGAGAAGACCACATGCACATCTTTGCTCAGCGACAAGACCACACGGGCGGGCTTCCCGCAGAGATAAGACTACACACGTCAAGATGCTACATGTTATGCATGTAATCAAAAAGTCGCGGCATATTACTCCCAACTGTATTATAAAGTCTATTTAAATTCAGACAAGCTTGTTTCCTCGTCTTTTCGCATTCAATTATTCATATAGCAAGTCATCCAATAATATTAACATACCAGTTTTCCTCCGTATACGAATTCCCAGTAACATCACAATATCACTTACCATCGTACTTACTGATCATTCTAAGGTCAATCGTTCTTAAAAAAAGTTTCATGAATTTTTTTATGCTCCAACAACATACAATGACTATAAACTTTTATTACAAATCTAGCCGATTATCTTCCAGTTATAATCTACAAAATTCACGGGGTGCCACTTTACAGTCGCCCTATGGGTGAGTGACTCCACATGCAGTCGCCCTGTGGCTGGGCGACTGGTTCCAGTCGCCCAATGGTCGGGCGACTGGAACTGTCGCCTAACGGCTTGCAGACAACGTTGTTGTCGCTTGGTCATTGGGCGATAGGCTCCAGTCGCCTAATGTAGGAGTGACTGGAGTCTATTTGTGTAAAAAATGTCGCCGCGGGTACATTTCTATAATTTTAAATGAAAATAGATTATTCGTAAAAAAATTCCACCCAAGGAAGCATTACAAGATGCATGCACCTCATCCGTCCAACAATCGATCGATCTCCCGATTAAACGACGGCATATCATCGATCCATATGTTTGCATGTGCCTCACAGTGGCCGTCGCAACGTACGCACGAATGGATGGATCACGGAAGGTGAACAACATAGTACTATGTGCTTACATGCATGCATCCAATGATGAACCGCGGAGAAGAAGAATCCCGGATGGCGGCGGCGGGGCGGATGACAATATGACAGGCATGAGCCGCTGCATCTGCCTGTCATATGATCGATCATCAGCAGAGCAGCGAAAGCAGAATCTCTCCTACCTACGTGGCCTAACAGCGCGGCGTCGCATGCGTGGTGTATAGAACCGCCGACCCGCCGGGGGTTTTTGCACGCCGGCGCGCGGCGATCAGGTGAGGCCAAGACAGGAGAAAGCTACAGCTGTTCCGCTGTTTCCAGGCTGAGAAGTGAGAAGACAAGGAGCTGTCAGCCTGTCACGGCACCTGATTTTCTTACACTAGTAAGTAGTACCACCTTATCTTATAGCGAATTATCTCCGTAGTATCTCTCTCTGAAAAAATTTTATTGTATAACGTGATATAGTATAATTTATATCATAAATAAATCAAAAAGCAACTCGTGGTACAGTAACATTATAACAGTACTGTAGATTGTGCAGAAAAATTATTTTTCATATCTACTTACTGGTCGAAAACTGTGGTCATAAGTTGGTATACGACCACGGCTTACGACTTACGACCATGCTCACGACCACAGTTTATACAACCATGGCTTACGATTTACGATCACGGCTTGCGACCAATAAGCAGCTACAAAAAATTATTTTTTTCGTACAACTGCACTGTAACAGGTATTAAAAATTAATTTTTTGTACAATCTACAGTATTACCGTACCATGTGTTTCTTTTCGATTTATTCGTGATACAAACCATACCGTGTCACCGTTACATACTAAAATTTCTCCTCTCTGATGTGCACAAACCAACTAGAAACGGCACGTGTAATTATGTGCAGTACTGTACTCTATCTTGTATCCACATGTTGCATCTCGCACTACTACAGAAAAGGTCATCACAGACGGTTCGAAATCGTCATCACAGACGGTTTTGTGAACCGTCTGTATTTATGGGTCAGTGATAATCGACGGTCATCACAGACGGTTTTTGAACCGTCTGTGATTATCAGATATCACAGACGGTTTTGAGTTGAAAACCGTCTGTGATAGCTGATAATCACAGACGGTTTTGAGTTGAAACCGTCATGATAGCTGATAATCACGAAAGTTTTGAGTTAAAAACCGCTCAGGATTATCAGCTATCACGCACGTTTTTAACTCAAAACCGTCTGTGATTATCAGCTATCACATACGGTTTTTAACTAAAAACCGCTCGTGATATTCCCTTCAACCCTAAATATATTTACATTTATTGGCTAGCATCGAAATGCTAGCCATGCCCTCTGAAACAAGCGTATAATCACGGACATAAAACATATACAATTCACACATCTCATTTCATTTCGATACATTTCACATCTCAATTCACTTCACGGACAAAAACATCCAATTGACAACGCACTTCATTTCACAAACATAAAGCATCCATTTCGCAAATCAATTCATTGAGTTGAAATACAATATCCATTAACAAATACACAATTGTAAAAGATCTACATCTGTATTTGCACTTAGAATTACAATAAAAATCATTCGGGGCGTGGAACTCTCCATCCGATCTTACGACTTTTGACCACAAAAACCAAATGAGCTCTCCTCGAATTTTTGCAAAATCCGGCTGTGTCAATGCAGATGTAGAGATAGATGCAGCCTGTCAATAGGAATATCAACGCGCGCATATATAAAACTTGACATGTATGAAATAAATGTGGGAAGATTGACAAACCTTTGAATTAGTGATCTTGGTGGAATCGAGGAGTAATCTCATATGTAGCTGTGATTCGCACTGCCCGTGTGGAGATGGCACCAGTGCAAGTTGCTGTGGTTCGCACTGCACTTCTGGTCCTGCCACCGGTGAAGAAGCCTCCAGGGAGATGTCGGTTTTGGGCCACTGGATGAATGTTCCAATGGCCTGTCCTAGATTCACGATCTCGTCGTTGGGGGGCTTCGGTAGCGGGACCACCTCAAAATTGGCATACACACCATCCACATTAATTTTTGCGAAGCCTGGCGCTAAAGCTTGACCGTGCACCATGGCCCCGATACTGCATTTAATATGCCCGCCCCAAGCAACAGACAAGGGAATGGAGCCATATCTCACTTGGAGCCCGCACGTCGTAGGCTCCTACATAACGATACAAAATTAGCTACTCAAATAAGCCTACCAATGGAGCAAGCATTCGAGAGGTAATAATTATTACCGGATGTCGCCCACAGGAAATTTGGACCGGGTTTGCGTCGATTGAACGCGCACTACTCGGATGGTTGTGCGGGCTAGCTAGCACAGAGCGCGGTGGCGGCTCTTCGACTTTCTGTCTGCTTCGCACCTCATCTCTGATTACATCAGCCATCCGAGCTAATAGCTCCTCTCTAAGAGATTCCTTGATCTCTTCTCGCACTGCAAGGCCACGCCGCTTTATTTCTCTTCTGCTGATACATGTCGGAGTCATCTTGGAAACCATGTTTCCAAGGAACATAAAGCCCAAGGCCTCTCGTACGGCCCGGGTGCTCCTTGTTTCCCAGGGCTACGGAGAGCATATCATTCTCCCTTGTTCCCTGGAATGATCCTAGGGTAGATTGAAAACTCAGCTCTTCCTGCAAGAGCACGACATGTCATTTCAATTCGTACGAAGTTGTGGAGTAATTACAAACTACGTAGTTCGATCGATATCTTACCAGGCGCTCGGTCACTTGCTGGTCTGAAGGGTTTCAAAGGTGACGCCCTCGATGTCGTTGTAGATGACCTTGCTCTAATCCAATTTCGAGCGCGGTCATCCGGATATTGGAAAACGGCGGGCGATGTCCTGCGGCAAACCGCCACCATCCTCCTTCCTCCATCTGCGGGATTTTACCCGCATACCCAGTATGTGTCAAGTCCGTGAGGGTGTGTATTTTTGCTGGAGGGTTTTGTGCGCCACACTTGTACTTTTGAAATCTTGATCGTTTTCATCGCCTTGAACTCTTCCCATTGTGGTTCCGGAATGGGTATTTTTGAACAAAGCGTTTCGTCCGTCTCTCGTATTTCTTGACAAGTGTGCTCTTGAAGTTCTTACATGCTTTGCACGCCGCTTTGTAGGTTTGTTTTTGCACAGCGTCGTGTGTTCTTCCTCGGGAACTCGAACGATGCCAAAATTTCGGTCCACACTCACGTTTCCGAGTGTCGGCACGTTCTTCCACGAATTGTATGTGATCTCAATTGCTCGTGCAACTACTCCGACCATGGTTCGGAATGCGTTCTCGCTTTTGAGGAAGGATAGGGACCCCGGATGCATTCACCGCTGTGATGATCTGTCGGCTCTCAGGCTTCTTTGATAGCCCTCTTCCTTGGCGTCTTGATGTTGGAGCGGACGCCTCCGGCGATGATGTTGAAGAATGCGCATGTGACATGTTACTCATTTTGTGGGTCTATTAAGATAAGATGAGAAAGTAATCATATTGAATTGCAAGACAAGAGAGGAGTAGAGTGGAGGGGGAGAAGGGAGGGGGTGATATGGACATAGAGAGGGGGTGATGTGCCTATCTTACCAATGTACCAATGTATCAAGTCCTTCTTTTTCCCGCAAAATTCAAGTCAATTTTATTACAAAAGTGCAACAAAAAAAAGACATTCTAGATTCTTCGGTGAGCAGCCGACTTCTTCGGTGAGCGACTATCCATCTGCTTCTTCCCACTCCTTCTCTTCATCTCTGGTCTCCAGATCACGTGCGCTAGTAGCGATGATTCATCTAACTGAATCATCGCTCTCGCGCGACGTGATCCGTAGATCGAGATGAAGAGAAGGAGTGGAAGAAGCAGATGGATAGTCGCCACCAAGAAGTCGCTATATCAGCGCTCACCAAGAATGGGAATTTCTTTTTTTTTGAACTTCTGTACTAAAATTTCCTTGAATTTTGTAATACTATTACTATAAGGTCTCTAAACAAAGTGCCTATCATGAGCCTGACGACACAATATATTTCTTTCCACCCAAATGGTCAATGTATCTTTTGCAATAATCGCAAGATTTCTTTATCGGATACACTAGAATGTGTTACTTGCTTCATGCCCTTTGATCATATACTCTTCCTTGATTGGTTAATTTGTGCTCTCAAATTGTAGGGTTGCACATGATAAGATGAGGAAGCAAGAAAAGTGATACATGATGCTCAATGATAGGAAGATAGGAGAGGAGTAGAGGGAAGGGGGACCCAAATGATTTCAAACTATATACTATGTACTATATACTATATACTATATACTAACACAACAATCAATGTAATATGTACCAATGTAAACTAAGCAACTGCAGTAAACAATGTACCAATGTAGTATGTACCAAATAGCAAACTAATTAAGCTACTGCAGTAAACAATGTACCAATGTAATATGTACCAAATAGCAAACTAATTAAGCTACTGCAGTAAACAATGTACCAATGTAATATGTACCAAGCATCAAGTATCAACCCTAAACACTAACAGTAAGCATGAAGCATCAACCCTAAATATGTACTAAGCAACTAACCATAATCAGATCAAGCATCAACCTAAACACTAACAGTAAGCATGAAGCTCGGGGAGGGATTTGATGACCTTACAGTTTTGGTGACCTTAGGGACGCACGAGGAGGAGGCGGCGGCGACGGAGGAGGAGGAGGAGGAGGAGGAGGAGGCGGCGACGACGACGGAGGAGGCGGCGACGACGACGGAGGAGGAGGAGGCGACGGGCTCGGGGAGGCGGCGACGGAGGAGGAGGCGACGGGCTCGGGGAGGCGGCGACGGAGGAGGAGGAGGCTGCGGCGACGTCTTCGTCCGGGAGGCGGCGGCGAGGGCTGGGAGGCAGCCGGCGAGGGCTCGGGAGGCGGCGGCGACGACGGGCTCGGGATTTAGATCTAATCGAATAACTGCAGCGCACACGGAAAACCCTAGCGAGAGGGTATATGTAGGGAGATTATCACAGACGGTTCTAAACTTAGAACCGTCTGTGATAATATATCATAGACGGTTTTGAGTTAAAAACCGCTCGTGATAGTTTACTATCACGCAGACGGTTCTAAATTTAGAACTGCTCGTGATAAGCCTTTGCCGGCTTTTGCAATTAAGACAACACCAATAACTACACAGCTGCATTCATATCAACTACCAAACAGCTGCATTCATATACAACACCAACCAGCTGCATTCACACAGTGTATTTCTTGATACATTTTGTCATTCTCAAATACATCACACATATACATAAATGCCAATACATTTTGTCATTCTCAAATACATCACACATATACATTTTCACATATACATCTCAAAATTGACTACATCACACATTTTCACATATACATCTCAAAATTGACTACATCACACATTTTCACATATACATCTCAAAATTGTCACACATTTTCACATATACATTCTTATTGTACTTGCTTATTTCCTTTAAAATTAGCCCTTCATCATAATCAATGCGTGACGTAACTAGTTTCACACGTTGTTCATCGTCGACCCTTATGCCATTTCCAAAAGGAGGTAACTCGTCAAATTGATTGTATTCCTCCTCGCCCACTACATTCTCCACTCCGACAATTCTCCTTTTCCATGAAGAACTACATGGCGTTTCTTATTTACCGGTCGGTTACATAGAAAACTTGAACAACTTGATTGGCGAGTACGAATGGTTCGTCTTTGTACCCGACACGTTGGAGGTCTACGGTCGTGACACCGCACTTGTCAACCTTCACTGTGGGAGATGCACCCAATGGCAATAAATAAGGGGATCTTGAAAACCACATAGTCGAGCTCCCAAATCTCTTCTATGAAGTCATAGTACGAGTTTCTCACCCATCGGTACTGAATGCATCTATGCGACACCGCTGCTCGTTAGTGCTCTTGACATCCCGAGATCACAGATAGAATGTGTACCCATTTATGTCATATCCTTGCCATGTCACAACTGTAAATGTCGGTCCTTTTGCCAACCATGTCGGCGTCTCACTCGGCGAGCTCCTAGCGATTTGCTCCTTCAACCATTGGTTGAACCGACGGTTGTGTTGCCTCATGATCCAAACATCCGCCGCTCCAATTCTGCATGCGAAGCACACCCTTGTGCTGGGTCCACATTAGGCGCCACTTCACCATGTGTTGCAACACCGTGAAATGGGCTTGAGTATACATGTCCATATCTGGAGTGATTGCTTTCCTTCCGATAGTTCCGAGACCCTTCACCTCCCCTCATGACGAGATTGAGGACACCTATCGGCTGAATCGAGCCATATAATCGACACAAAACTCAATGACATCTTCGCTTGCATAACCTTCGACGATGTCGCCCTCCGAGAACGATTCCGACGTAGGACTTGAGAATTCCATGAACCTCTCAAATGGGTACATGCTACATAGGAATACGGGCCCGCACATTTTTATCTCCCACACAACGTGAACAATGAGATGGACCATGATATCGAAAACGAAGGAGGGAAATACATTTCAAGGTGACATAGAGACATCACCACTCGCCTGCAGAGCATCTAGTCCTTCCGGATCGATGACCTTCGAGCAATTGTGTTAAAGAAATAACATAGCCTCATGATTGTCTCTCGACTTTGATCGGCAAAATATTTCTAATTGCAATAGGGAGCATCTGTGTCATCAGACATGACAATCATGAGACTTCATGCCATTTAACTTCAAATCTTGCATCGAAACAAGTTTCTTCACGTTGTCGGAGTAACCAGACGGAACTTTGACACCATGCAAGCACCGCACAGCTTCTGCTTTTCACCTTGGACAGAGTGTAACATGCGGGGTAGGTACGCTCGTGCATTATCGCTGCATGTCGGTGCTAACTCAGTCCGATGTCCATATCAGCCAAGTCAAGCCGCGCGCGATGCCGCCCTTTGTTTTATCACGGATGTTCAGTAAGAGACCAATCTGTCGTCGCACACATTCTTTTCTACGTGCATGATGTCGATCTGTGCGAACATCTAGGTACTCCCAATAAGGTAAGTCCCAAAATATTGATCTCTTCTTCCGTGTGTTCTTCTCATGAGCCCTCAATTTACGTCCCTTTCCGAGGACAACATCTAAATCCTTAACCATATCATAAACCTCGCGTCCCCTTAAATGCCTTGGAGCTGAACCGTCTTCCTTCTCTCCGTCAAATTGTTTCTTCATCTTGCAGTATGGGTGAGCCCTCCGAAGGAACCGGCGGTGACACATGTAGACGGTTTTGCGTGAGTGTCTTAGCCACACACTCTCGGTACCATCTAAACAGTGAGTACAAGCTTTGACACCTTTTATACTATGGCCCGATAGGTTACCAAGGGCAGGATAATCATTTATGGTGCGAGAACAATAAGGAGCGCAGAGTGAAGTTCTCTCGCTTGTATGCATCCCATACCTGCACCCTTCGCTCCACAAGATTTTTAGATCTTCCACCAACGGTGCTAGGAACACATCGATATCATTCCTGTGTTGTTTTGGCCCTTGGATAAGTATCGACAAAGAAATGTACTTTCGCTTCATACACAACCAAGGAGGAAGGTTATAGATGCATAGAGTCACGGGCCATGTGCTATGTCACCGCTCATGCTATCGAATGGATTCATTCCATCTATACTCACCCAAACATTATATTCCTTGGTTCTGCACCGAACTCGCAAAACTCCTATCGATGTTTCTCCACCGCGCGGAATCGAGCAAGGTGTCTTAGCATTCCATCCTTCTTGCGCTCCTCCGAGTGCCAACGCAGCAGCTTTTGCCTCCTTTGGATTTGCATAAAACCTTTTCAAACGGGAATTATAGGAAAATACCATGCCACCTTAGCAGAGGTCCTTTCTTCGCCTCTGCTCCTCGCCATCATCTGATTGATTGTTACGTTTGTATCGGGATGTGTTGCACACCGGACATACATGCTTGTTTGCATACTCTTTACGGTAGAGGATACAGTCGTTCGGGCATGCATGTATTCTTTCTACTTACATTCCCAATGGACAAAGAACTTTCTTGGCTTTATACGTGATTTTAGGCAACTCATTTCCCTCCGGAAGCATGTCCGCTAAAAGACCTAGCAGCGCCGTGAAACTCTTGTCGGACCAACCGTTGCTTGCCTTCAATTTCAACAGTTCAAGCACGCCCGACAACCTCGTGTACTTGCAGCCCGTGTACAAAGGTTTCTCTGAGTCCTCCATCAAGCCACGGAATTTAACATACTCTCTCTCATCATAGTTCTCTTCTACATCGCGAAGCATCTGATCCAGATTATCATCGTGCAACCTATCCGAATCCGAGCCACAATCGACATCAACCGCGGCATGTCATTCACTTCACCGCGATGTCATCCGGGGCATATCATTCACTTCACCGGCGATGTCATCCGGCGGCATATGATCATTCACTTCGCCATGACTGGTCCAACACGTATAATCCTTTTTGAAACCCCTCCGAATCAAGTGCGCTTCAATTTGCCCTCGATTCTTAAATATCTTCAAATTCTCGCAGTCAGTGCATGGACAACACATATATTCCACTCCCTTATTCAACATATCCTCCTCGGCGGCTCTTATAAAAGCAGAAACGCCATTAATGTACTCTTCACTCACACGGCTCGCGGCATACATCCAGCTTCGGTCCTACGTTACGTACATATATAACAACTTAGTATTAAAATCTAGAATAACTAATTATAACTACATATATACCAGCCACATTTATTATATTGAGACTTAATTTCCTAGCTCAATTCATATTACAAACACAATAGCTATTATATAACCAACAATTTTGCAATTAACCATATTCAATAACCACTCATGGATTACTTACACCTAAATTGTAATGCAATTAAAAAAATAAATTTCATTACTAACCATATCTACAAAGAACCAGAAAGTCGAATCTTAATTCAAAGCTCAATCTCTGCCTCTTCCCACCAAATTAACTGGCCGGAAATCGCCTAGCTTCCTCCCGAGTGAAAAAGTGCGCAGCAGTGGTTAGATCTGGATCGAAATGAAGACGATGTGATCGAGCAAATGCAATAAATGCCTTAGTCATTATCACGCACGGTTTTTAACTAAAACCGCTCGTGATAAGCTTCATACCGTAACGCCGCCTGTGTTTGATGCGAACGCCGTGTTTCGATCGCCTAATTAACGCCTCTCGATCGTTATACGAAGCGTCTATATCATTCATGTTTGGGTATACGAACCGTTAGTGCTAAAGGTTAAATATGCGCTCCTAATCCAGGTCTCTAGCTTCTACGTACGTACAATACAATATACAATTAATATAACATGGCTTCTACTCATGTTCTTGTGATCATCTCCTTCCTCTCATCTGCTCATCACGAATTGTTCGCCGAACCTTACACAAAGCGGCCAGCAATTTGCATCTGGAGCAGATTCTCCGCACCCGCCCTGCTCTCCTTCCCGACTTTCTTGCATCCGTCGCTTGACTGATCCTCCGCCATCGACGGAGGCGTCTCGCCGCCGCCAAGAAAGGGAAACAGCCCACCCCGGTTCTTCTCCACAATGTGCGCAATGCGGAAGAAGCTCTACACGCATTGCGAGACCGATGGATAGCCTTGCCGATCAAGCGGCACGGCAGATTCGAGGAATCTTTTCATGCTATCCTCTACAACATTATGGATGTCGCCGATCATTTGCCCAGTTGCACGAGGAAGTGCCGAGGACAAGGGCAATCTTAACGGAGTTCGAGAATTTAGCTACCGATCCTCCAAGTCCCCAAGTTGAAGAAGAAGCTACGAAGCCCAAAAGAATACAACTGGGAAACTCTTTACAATGCGACTTTTGTAATAAATTTGCCTCTAATTGAAATTAATAAATTTGCCTTTAATTTGTGATCTCTTGTCTCAGTAGTTCAGTAGTTAAGTTATTAGAAGCAATGTGTACTTATATATTAACCTCGATCTAGAATATGACAGACAAAGGGACATCACAAAGGTTCTTGTGAAAAACCGTCAGTGAACATTCCTGCACGGTTCTTAACAACAACCGATCGTGATAGTCGACACAACACAACCGTCAGGATATTCCAAAGATCACGCATTTGTTGAGGTAAGAACCGTCTGTGATACTCCTTTTTCCCGCCACAAATACCACAGATGACCTTCAAATTAAAACCGTCTGTAATAGTTTACATTAAAGACAGTTTCACAAAATCGTCTGTGATTTACCGTCTACTATTAACCTTTCTATAGTAGGGTCGTTTGCCGTTTCATGGCATGCGCTACGACGCAACTCTATACCTTTTAACTTCAACCAGTGGATATGTGACAACTGAACCACAACTTTAGTAGTAGTTGTAGTAGGTTACGGTGGACCATCTTTAGGCGATTCCAGGACAGAAAAGGACAATGAAAAGAATAATCCAAATCACTGTAGGGTGAGCAGGTCCATTCACTATTCCTGGCCTGGCCGGCCATGGCCGAAACTACCCAAGTCCAGGCAACTTCGATTCTAATCAGTCCTCTCCTTTCGTGCTCGTTTTTCCCACGAGAGCGATCCAGTCATCTTTAATGGCTGGCATACCGCGCACGACGTACCAGAGCTTGATCCATTGCTACATACAGGTGAAACGAAACGAAGTCCACCTCCGCAGTGTTCGAACTTGGGACCATCACGGTCAACGACCCCAGCTCATGCTTTGGAGCAGCTTGTTCTGATTTTAGGACCAAGATAATGTTACACAGATCTAAAGCTGAGAAATTCTGGGCATATGTTACAGTGTGAGCTCAACGATCAACGTTTTCAAGGATGGTAAGATCTAAGATTCGTCGAAGTGCGAGAGATTACAGGCAGGCACTTCGATAACTTTGATTCACAAGGTGGGTCTGTTCTTTTCAGCTTTTAAAAGTTGCTTTTCAGCTTTTCTATAGTAACAAACTTTTAAACGGAGTATTTTTTCAAGATATGATCTACTAGTTAATTATAGTACATACTTTACTAACTTCATTTATATCTGCAAAAACCGTACGTGAGTTTCTGTTACTCTGCAATCTCTCGTACAAACAGCCCAAAAGTCATAACCCGAAGCCAAAAGTCACAAGCCGCAACAAAAAAGACCAGGAGATTCTTTCAAGCATTCCACGCCAAGAGCAAACACTGAGATGATGTTTGGTTGTCTGTATGAGCGGATGTTTGGTTTGTGGATGGAGGTTGTATTGTATATCCTGACTGAGTGAATGTAGGCTGAGTGGAATCGTATTTCAGAAAAAGATGTTTGGTGAGGTTGCATGAGCGGATGCAAAAAAACTAAGGTGCTGTTTGGTTGCCTGTATAAGAGGATACAGTCTATCAAACCTGAGAGGCTGACACGTGGGACCGCATAAGATACACTGCATCAACCCATCCAGGATGGCCAGTGAAACTCATTTTGAGCGTATCCACCCATCCAGGATGAGGGCGTATTTTTGCATCCGCTCATGCAGGCTGCATCCACTCATACAGGTAACCAAACAGGCTCTTTCTCAGATTATACGGATCTACCCAGCCAGGACGAAGAAGATTCAGGCAACCAAACACACCCAAAGGTTTCAATAAGTCAAGCTCCAAAGTGGACAAAAGCATCTCACTCATCCAAGCTCGCCGCCTACTGACACAGACAGCAGTTATTTCGCCGTGCCGCAAAAAGAGAACAAAGCAATATCCGAGGGGCAAACAACGTTCACCATTTTGCTTAGCAGCTACTCCAATCTGTCATTTTATCATACCGCACTGCGTGCGTTGAAAGACAACTTTGGCAAGGGTCATTTTTCACAAACTCACTAGGATGGTGGCAGAAATAGTGAGAAACATCAAATGCACATGGCGATATGTGCGCGCGCCTTATTACCATGGTGCCAGACCAAGTAACAACAGTACAGGAGGGATTAGAATGGAAATGGTTCCACATCACAAGTCCAATACAAAAAAAAAATTCAAATCACTCTTTATTTGTTGCCAGGGACACCAGCAACCACCTGCAGCAGTAGCAAAAGACAAATAATTACGATTTGTTGACACAAAACTTGCAATCTCAATATATCAATAAAGTATAGAAGTGATACACGGGAACAAAAAATCAGCTTATGCGCTCCAGTTGCTGGGGGTTTAGTAAAGTTGCTGCTTTTTTTTCAGTAGAAGTATGAAATACAGAAGATAGGTGAATTATGACAGACCCCTAGTCTAAACTCAGACAAAACAAAGTAGTTCTGTCAGGCAATGGGCGTTCGGAACAACGGCAGTAGAGAAGAATTGGTGTGGGTGAGAGAGGGCGGCGCTTCGGCGCCGTGGTGGATGTGCGGCCGGGCAGAAACCCCAGTAGCACCAGGGCAAAACGGAATGCAAGGGAGGCGCAAGGGATCAGGTAATTTCCTAATCCTTGCTTCCTTTATTCAAACATCTTCTTCTCCTTTAAATAGACAAGGTCTACAATACCAATCTAACTGCAAAAGGAAAGGATCTTAAGGATCCACTAAACTGATCAGAAGGATCTTAACTAATAGAAAGTATATCTAAACCTTCCTAATTGCAACCAATTTGGAGATAATGCATTATCTTGCTGCCTCTAGGGCCGGCTGGACCTTGGTCTTGTGGTGCCGGCTATATACCCAGCCCCACATGACATCAGCTCGTCCTCGAGTTGGAAGGATAAGATACCCGAAAAGTAGTCACGTCCTCCCAAGAGGCATCTGCAGCTTGAAGCCCCTCCCACTGGACGAGGATTTGCCATTTGTCTCTTGCAGGTCTGGCGCGGAGCACCTTGGTCGGTGTTGGAATGACTCGTCCATGAAGCTGAGGTGGCAATGGCGGCTGAGTCGCTGGAGGAGGGCCCTCAAAATTCTTGAGGAGGTTCACATGGAAGACATCCTGCAGACATGCGGACTTTGGCAAGTCCAACTGATATGCCACCTCGTTGATCTTGGAGAGGATGCAATAGGGACCATAGTACTTAGGGCCGAGTTTCCCACGTCGTGCGCCTAGCAATGTGGCAGCTGCCCTGTGGTGCAGTCACAACCACATGAAGTCACCCATGGCAAAGTGGACACTGCAGTGTTTGCGGTCGTAGAACTTTATATAACATTCTTGAGCAGGTAGTAACCAGCCATGAACATCTAACAAATAAGTCGCGGTGTTGGAGTTCTTGGTCCACTGCCGACGTTCGTGCTTCTCCCAGCTCATACTCACGAAAAGAGGGGGATCCCATCCATAAACAACCCAAAAAGTAGTGTGCAGGGCTGAGTGGTAGGTAGTGTTGTAGATGAATTCAGCCCAGGGCAACCATCTAAGCCATTGACGAGGGCGATCGCCCATCATACAACGAAGATACATCGTGATGACCTTGTTGACCACCTTGGACTATCCGTCGGACTGGGGACGGAATGCTGTGCTCATAGCTAGGTTTGTACCACATTGCTGAAATAAGTCTTTCCAAAAGTTAGATGTAAAGACGGAATCTCTGTCAGAGACAATTGATGCTGATATCCCGTGCAGTCGCACAATTTCTGCAAAGAACACCTGGGCAACGGAAGATGCTGAATACAGATGTGCCAATGGGATGAAGTGAGCATACTTAGAGAATCGGTCAACGACGGTCAAGATGACGGATTTCCCACCCACCTTAGGCAATCCCTTGATGAAATCCATGGAGATGTCTGACCAGATGCAGCTTGGGACCTCCAATGGGAAGAGCAGGCCAACCGGCTGGAGTTGTGCAGCCTTGTTGTGCTGACAAACTTCGCATGCGTGGACATAATCCTGCACCACCATCCGATTATGAGGGATATGAAAATTTTGGCGGAGGCGATGCAGGGTCTTCTCAATGCCCTCGTGCGGTCGTCATGGTCTACTGCCAACACTGTCGAGTGGAGTGGAGAAGATGCTGGCACGTGGGCTCGCCGGTTGAAACACACCACTCCATCCACCAGTGACCACGAAGCGGCTAGGTCGCCTGAAGAATGCAGTGGCGCCCTCACCTTGATGGAACACAGCATCGAATCTGATGCCCCAGGCGTCGCTTTCTACCACAAATGGAGCAGAAAAATCTGGCAATTGTAGGACAGGCGCCGAAGTGAGCACCCCCCTTGAGTGCTGTGAAGGCTGCTTCGGCCTCCAAAGACCACGTGAAACCCTCCTTGCGCAGGAGTCACGTTAAGGGTGAGGCAATCGTGCCATAGTCCTGGATGAAGCATCGGTAGTAACCGGCTAAGACCAGAAAACCCTACAGATCGCGCACTGACTGGGGTCGCGGCCAGTCGAGAATGTCGGCCAACTTGGTCTGGTCCATGGCAACGCCCGCGACCGGGATGATATGGCCAAGGTACGCCACAAAAGTGTCTCCAAAAAGGCATTTAGACTTTTTAGGAAGAGCTGATGTTGGAGACACTGGAGCATCGCTCGGACATGGCGCAGATGATCCACCCACGAGGAACTTGTAGATCACTATATCGTCAAAAAACACAAGGACGAAACGACATAGGTAGGGCCGCAGGACCTCATTCATGAGAGCTTGAAACGTCGCTGGAGCATTGCATAGGCCGAAAGGCATAACCAAAAATTCGAATAGGCCCTCATGAGTGCAGAATGTTGTTTTCTCCACATCTTCCAACACCATCCGGACCTGATGATACCTCAAGCGAATGTCTAGCTTGGTGAAGAATTGTGCTCCCTTAAGCTCGTCCAGTAGCTCCTCGACCACCGGGATGGGGAATTTGTCCTTGATGGTTTTAGCATTCAAGGCGCGGTAGTCGACGCAGAAACGCCACGAATCATCCTTCTTTTTTACAAGACGGGGCCAAAAATACGAAACTGCTGCAGCAACAAAAGATGCCTTGTTCCAACATAGTAGTGCATTGCCGCTCCAACTCATCTTTTTGCAACGTCAAATACTTGTACAGCCGAACCATTACCGCACCGATGCCAAGGAGGTGGATGCGGTAATTGCATCTGCGCGGGGGAGGGAGTCCCCACGGTTCGGTGAAAACCATCGAAAATTCCGCAAGAAGTTTCTCCATAAACTCCCTTGGGGTGGAAACGGAGTGGATGTGCGCCATTGACCCGGACGGAGCCACACCATGCCATGTGATGTGTCGGTGCTGGCATTGGTAGCTCATGGTTAGCTGACTATGTGTCGGTGCTGGCATTGGTAGCTCATGGTTAGCTGACTAAAATCCCAAACAATTGGTCCGAGTGTGCAAAGCCATTAGACCCCAGGGACGATGTCGAAGCCGCCTAGTGGGATAGTGAGGAAATCGAGCATGAAGTGTTCGTTGTCGATGGCGATGGGTGTTGCATGGCACACCCCACCACTGGCCACCCTATCCCCATTAGCGATGGCCATGCAGAGTCCTGTGCGTGGCATAAGCTTCAAGCCCACCTGATCAACGATCTCTACGGCGATGAAATTGTGTGTAGAGCCGGAGCCGACCAAGGCTCCTAAGGCCACACCATTAATTAGCACGGGCAATTGCATCGTTTGTGACTTGCGAATCCCGGTGAGAGCGAGGAGGGAGATGGTTGTGTCCCCGTCTGCTTTTGTGGCTGTGTCCTCATTCAGTTCGACTTGGAGTAAAAAAAGGTGCTTGCAGAATCATTGGTGGCCTGGTATAAACTTCTCATCACAGTTGTAGCAGAGTCCTTTGCCACACCAATCCTCCATCTTAGTGGGTGTAAGCCGCTTGAACGGCTTTGCCATGACAGAGACGCCCGACCTGGCCAGTGCTGGTGTTGCCGGGCTAGAGGCAGCCACCCTTGACAGTGTTGGTGCCGCCGGGCTGGAGGCAATCGCCCCTGACACCGTTGGGCAGAAAGGCGATGACCGGCTGTATCCTGGTTTAGAAGTTGTTGCTAGGTTCGACGAGATTTTGGGATGCAGCAGCAGGCGCTCGTACGCTCAGGTGAGATCCATAGCAACCTCCAGGTCTGGCGGTCGTTGGAGCTCGACATGCATCTTCAGGGGCTCGCCCAGCCCTGCCATGAAGATCATCACTTGTTGTTCCTCATGTAAGTGACCGCAACAGGCCAATAGAGTTAGGAAGCTTTCAGTGAACTCCTTCACTGACGCCATGCGACGAAGCCCCGACAGTTCTCCTAGGGGGTTGTGGCGCGTGGGCGTTCTGAACCGTCGATTAACGAGGTCCGTGAAGTGCCTCCAATTGGGCATGTCGTCCATGCACTCAATCCGCATATACCACAGTTGCGCCAGCCCTGACATGTGGTATGACGCAAGCCAGACTCTGTCCTCTAATGGAGTTTGTTGAGCCCAAAAAAACTGCTCGAACCGATTGATCCATGGCAATGGGTCCTCCCATCCGTCGAAGGTCGAGAAGTTCAATTTGAGGTAATGAGGCGGGGTTTGCTGATTGCCCACCCCTGGCGTCGGAAAGGGTGCAGGCGGCAGACGAGAAGGGAGCACGGTGGGGGCGAGGGCGGTGGTCGAGCCGTCGCCTACTTGGTGATGGTTCTCGGCATTACTCCCACGTCGCGACGCGAATTCCTCGTCGTTCCCTTCTTCTCCGGCGGCCTATCCTTCCATGCGCGCAAACCGGCGATCATGTTGGGTGAGCCAGCTCTTGTTTTCAATTAATCCAGCGTGTCGGGTGAGATGATCGTTGATGTTGGCGAGGACATTGACAGTGTCTTCGGCGAGCTTGCGCATCACCTGTTGGAAGTCATCATCACCCCCGTGGCTTGACATGGCTGTCGTAGCAACGGGTGGCTCCGATACCAAGATGTTAGGCGATGGGCGTTCAGAACGAAGGCGGTAGGGAAGAATTGGTGCGGGTGAGAGAGGGCGGCGCTTTGGCACCGTGGTGGATGTGCGGCCGGGCAGAAACCCCAGTCGCACCAGGGCGAAACAGAATGCAAGGGAGGTGCAAGGGATCAAGTAATTTCCTAATCCTTGCTTCCTTTATTCAAACGTCTTCTCCTTTAAATAGAGAAGGTCTACACTACCAATCTAACTGCAAAAGGAAAGGATATTAAGGATCCACTAAACTGATTGGAAGGATCTTAACTAATAGAAAGTATATCTAAACCTTCCTAATTGCAACCAATTTAGAGATAATGCCTTATCTTGCCACCTTTAGGGCCGGCTGGACCTTGGTCTTGTGGCGCCGGCTATATACCCAGCCCCACATGACAAGTTCTGCAGAATACAATTCCAAAAATAGCTTGGACAATTCAATTTAAGCTGCAAGTTATACTTTGCACCTCAATCAATGAATACTTTACTGCCACAGAATCGCACCGAATAAAGGTACTTAGTGATCAACGAAAAAATCTCAATGGCACATGACAAACATGGTACAATTGGCAAATGGACTATACAGGTCGTTCCCACTCATTGAAAAAGTCAATGATGACTTTAAATCATTATTTTGGAAATCAAGAGAAACAATATTTCATTTTCAACGAATTTGGAGCAACATATAGTAACAAATTGAAGCCGTAAAGGACAAAATCACATACATCACGTAGAGCTGGTTGGGGAACTTGTCTGGCAGTCTCAAATGAATCCAAGATGGGCCTAACAACGGCTGGAAGAAAAAGACCTGAAATTGCAGAGGGCAAAAATCACGAGGTCACTTGAAGATACCAGTTTGAAGGATAAAAAAATGCTCAATCAAACAAACAAAATCAGAACCTATGCAACCAAGGCAGGAAAACAATGAATTGTCCAACAAACTAACTGTAGTTTCTTCATAAAACTAGTGAGTCTATGGTAGTCTTTTCAAGGACAGAAAAATGAGCATGTCTTTGAAACACACCCAAGTGATGAAGGATAACACTTACATAAATATTGTATACAAACATAGTCCATTCCAAACTTTTATATATTTCTGCCTTGAGATTATGTATAAAGGCTCTTTGTCACATACTACACAAAGAACAAAGATCCAACCATCCAACAAACCTCTTTGCAGAAGTAGACAAATAGAGGGGGAGAAATAAACATTTCTTATGAACTTTGATGGAAGAGTGCTAGGTGCTTGTAGCCAGGTATTACGGAAAGAAGCAGAATGTTACTATTGCTAGAGGTGTAGAGAACAACGCCAATGGCAATCTAGCGTTAAAAACATGTGGCGTCAGACCGCTAAGCAAAACTAGTTGCATTTAGTTAATAATGGTGGAACCTTGCCCTTTAGCCATCATTCACACTACACTGAGAATAACACCATCAAAATAAAGAACCCCTGATAAGAGTACCTTTACATATCAACTAAATGCCTCCATATAATTTAGACAAGGACATGTCAACAAATTCAAATGTTTGACATTGTAAGCCAAAAAAAAGAACACTCTTATTTTTGAAACATTTGATAAATTAGAGATAATCACGCAAATATTTGCTAGAACGTCAATGAAAATTTCCATCATAACCTTGATATAGATTCCCCAAAAAACCTTCATATAGAAAATTAGATTTACTTTATTATTGCATGGGCGAAAACAGGGCTACAGCCTACAGGTAATTGAATGCATAGTTCATACCCAATTACACAAAAAAAAACTAGGACAATTTAGCATCTTTGTGTCCTATCGTGATTACATGACCAGCATGCTAATAGAGAACTTGCATGTCATATTCATACTTATCTTTGAAAATGAAAGCCGCATGATGAAGTGTGCATACCCAGGACAACAAAGATCGTTTTTTCTGAACTGATGCTGTCTAGCAGATGAGTCAACAAAATGAGCTGAGGGAAGGAAAATCATCCCTATTACAGAAATATTTTGTCCAGGGCAGTAACAATGCTAAGTCCATTATTATCTGGAAGAATGCTATTCTAACAAAGGATGACTTACTGAAAAGAAAATGGCAAGGAAATGCTTGCTCTAGTTTCTGTTCTGAACCTGAAATAATCAACCATCTCTTTTTTTATTGCATGGTTGCAAGATATATTTGGAGTCTCAATGGAAAGCTAATTGGTGCTAATTGCCATCCTGTAAATTTTGAAAAATATTTTTGGTGGATCAGACATTTTCTCCCGTCTGGGAAAAATATGATTGTAATGGGTATATCTGCAGTTTGTTGGGCTATTTGTAAGCTTCAGAATAAGGCTTGCTTTGACAATAAAATAATAGGATCCCCTGCTGAGATCATGTGCTATTTCTGCAATTTCCTAAAATACTGGGCAGGTCTATACAAAGAAGCAGAAAAAGAATAAATCATCACAGGTGCAGTCATGATTCTGTAAGATTGTATGAAGCTTGTTTCTATTGCAATAGCACAAGGGGGCATTATATAGTACATGAGTTACACACACAACCCTAAACCCTAGACAATAGGAAATGATACTTACACCTTTAACACCCCCCTCAAATGCAAGGCATATACCATAGCATTGCATTTGGAAGGGTTGACATTAAAGTAGGGAAAATCCAAAGTTTGAGTCTTGATGATGTCATCATAGCATGCGGCTCTTGGAAAAATACATCGAGTACCAATCATCCGAAATCATGCAACAGCCCAGAAAGCACAAAGTGCCGATGCTGGGAAAGTAAAGGTAATCGAGAGCAAAATCGACCATAGCAACATGATGAAAAGGATGTGAAAGGTGACACAAATAGAGATAACTGTCAAATCAAACCAAAGAAAGAGATATCGAAGCATAGCGGCGCGGATCGAAGCCCGAGATGGCAACTATGGCTGTGCACGTCTCAACCAAACCGAAAAACCGAACCGGTCAACTCGGTTTGACCGGTTTTCGGTATTCGGTTCAGTTTTTATATTTTAGGTTTTTTTGGTGTTCGGTTTTTCGGGAAAAACCGACTAAAAACCGAACGGCCTGAGTTCTCATGGGCTATTGGGCTGAACTCCCAGCGAGGTAGCGAGCTCCCGGCTGCCGGGCTGCGTCCGCGTGTGGCCCCAGGGCGCGAACCAAAATTATTGCGCCTCAGTGAGGCGGCCTCACAAGTCACAACTGCGTATAGTGAAGTCACAAGTCACAATGATGCGGCCTCACAAGTCACAATTGCGTACAGGTTCTTGCAGAATTGCAGGGGCGCCAAGGCTGCAGACATTTCGGCAAAAGTCATTGTCACATTACTAGTTTACTATTACTAGTCCTTGGCTAGCAGAGTTATATAACTTTGGGAAAGTGTGTACCAAGTTGCCATTTTGGCGTGGTCTCCGGCGCAGACATGCAGTGTATGTGAATGCACTTGTAGTTGTGACCAAGGATCAAAACCGCGTCGGAGCAAATCCCGCCACGGGCGCATCACCGAATCGGCGGTTCACGAAATCCCGAAAAAACCGGTTAAATTTTGTCAAATGAATTTTTTGGGCGGGGCGGGAGGAGACCGGTAACCGGACCGGTGGAAAAACCGGATAAACCGGTGGAAAGAAGAGCTTTGCTTAATTCTAAGTTCATATATCAATCAAAAGCTGCTCAAAACATCACATTTCTTCCCCTTATATAGATGGGAAGGGGATTACACTTGATTACTAAGACTCTTAGGAAGCAATCTTCATTCAAATGACCATGAACCCTCCTTCAAAGTCCAAATGGCACATATTACTGAATTTGATGCTGGCATAGCTGCATAATGTAAAAGTTAGTGTTAAACAATATAAATATCATTAGGAAAACTAACTTTTACATTCAAAATTTGAAAATTCCTAGTACATTCATGGAAAAAAGTTTGAAATCAAGCACGGAAAGTGCATGCATCTTCCTAATACCTTTTCTTAGTGCTAAATAATGAAAATATCATTAGATAAAGTAATTTTTACATTCGAAAGTTTAAATTTGAATTAAATAAAAAACCGGCGGTTTTTTCCCTCCCGGTCGGCACCGGTAAAACCGGTTACCGCCGGTATTTGGAACACTGGTTGTGACGGCTCGTAGAATATATACTGTCGCCTAGTTGTTTCGCTAGTCACTATATCATTTGCAATTTGCGTTAACTTTGGTAAATATGGTATTTACCGATACCACACCGAAATAAATTAGGATTTACCGATACCGAACCGTATTTTCAAAAATACCGTATACTACCGAACTAACAATACCGTATTTGCCGTATATACCGAACTAACTGAATGCACAGTCCTAATGGCAACGACGTTGTGCACAAGAAGGCAATAGAGGCGCAATCCTGATGGCGGCCTTAGAAGCTCAGGGTGGCGGCTCAAAGAGAAGCGGCAGCGTCATGAAGACTTCTACGATCTACAGCGACTCAAAGAGAAGAACACGACGGCAACGACTATGTCAAAGGAAGCAGATGACCACATTCATCCGAGAGGATGAACTGTGGTTAGCAAACCAATCGGCTGACTGACAAGAAATTTGTGAACCCGTACAGCTTTGACGAACTGAAAGATAGATGCTACGGACTTGAATGGACACAACGGAAGACTCAAAAGAAAAAAAACTCAAAGGCAGCGGATTATATGTTATCAGCTCCACCATCATCCTCATCAACCAGCTAGCTACTAGCCGTTGCCCCTCTACTCTACCACCACCCTCATCAACTAGCTAGCTGCTAGCCGCTGCTCCTCTGCTCCACCACCACCCTCATCAACAACCTCACTCCCCCTCCCTCTCAGCACCTCTCCATCTCTCCACTCCCTCCGCCGGCTGGGGGAGGAGGCCAGAGAGGAGGGAGAAACCGGTGGCGGCCTGGGGTGGCAGCGGTGGCCGAAACGGGGGAAGCCAGGAGGTGGCGTAGGACAGTGGGATCCGGCGGTGGCAGCCACGAGGGCGGCGGCAGCGGTGGCCAAAATGGGGGAAGCAGGAGGTGGCATAGGACAGTGGGATCCGGCGGTGGCAGCCACGAGGGCGGCGGCAACAGCGGGATCCTGTGGCGGCCGGGAGGGCCCGGCCGGATCCAGGGTTGGCGGCGTCGGGCGCAGGCGGGCGCGAGGGCAATGGGAGGAGCCGGAGGCCTAGGCGGCGGCAGTGTCGGCGGTGCCACAGCGCGAGGCCAGAGCACGGCGGCGGGAGGTTGCGCGCGGCTGGCGTAAACGGCGTCGCGGTGGTCGGATCTTGGCGCCAGCAGCTGGCCTCATGCTAGCCGGATCCGACGCAGAGGCGGCCAGATCCGGGCAGGGTGAGAACGGATCCGAGCTGAGGTGGCGTGGTGACAGCGGAGAGGGCCGGATCCGGGCAGGGCAGTGGTCAACGTGGCCGGGCGGAGTGGAGGAGAGCCGGAGGCACCCGGATCTGGCGTGAAGGTCCCGGATCCGGTGGCGGAGAGGCCGGATTCGGCACATGTGTGTTGGGCGTAGGCATAAGCGCGGTGACCTGGCGACGTGGCACAGCCTAGACGGCCAGAGGCGCGTGCGCGAGCGTGTCTGGTCACCGACACATGGACGGGCAACGGCGAGAAGTGGAAGGAGGTGGCCGCCCCCGGGAGTGGAGCACACTCCTCCTGGGGGGGGCGGCGGTTGGCGGTGACCAGCGGCGGCCGGAGTGGAGGCTAGGTTCAAAACTTAGGCCCTGATACCATGTAATATTGTATGAAGTTTGTTTCTATTGCAATAGCCCAAGGGGGCATTATATAGTACGAGTCACACACACAACCCTAAACCCTAGACAATAGGAAATAACACTTATACCCTTAACAGATTCAAGCTGAAGACTTCTGGGCGGCAACATGCTGAAGCTGCTAGAAGAGGAGATGGCAATGTAGGGGGACAGCGGCTGCTGAGAAACCAAGAAGAGAATATGGCTGCTCAAGAGGAAGCTGGAGATTGAAATCCGTAGCCTAATGTCGTCAAAACTTGATCAGTCTTGCTTTGTTGGTCTGGAGGTCGGCTTCAGCCTTGTAAATATATGTTTAGTATGTCGCTCCCTAGTATGCTAGTAGTTGCTTGTCCTTGGGTGAGCAGCGCGGTCGCTTGGCGTGCCTGAGTCTTGCTTACAAAAAGGACATGTGTTTTTGTGCGCAAGAACAGTGAACAAAACGCTGTAAGACATATTGAATTCCGTTATGCTCTAATGGAATCCGGGTATACCCTGTTATGGGCAAAATTGTATTGGCTCTTCGTTTTATTATCATATTGGTCCTGAAAAAAAACCTCTATCATCGTGTTGCAAGTTCAGATAGCAAAGAGTCATTATAGATCCCTTTGGAAAATGAACCAAGCTGAAATAAACTGGCTGAGAAATGAGAACACATCAATCACTTGTAAAACCTTGCACTTCTGGACCTGTCCAGGAAATCATTATTTGACGTAACCTTAACATCCCGACCAAATCGTAGCTAGGACCTAAATTCTTAAGCAAGAAGATGCTACAAAGCACCTAAAAAATGGCATACATTCTCATATACTTGATCACCTATCGCGCGCGGAGCTGCTGAACAAGCCTGGTGATCTGGAAGGGACCACAACTCCGGATCTGAGGTCTGCGGTAGACATGTTTGTCTCTCTCAATTTGTACGTTTAAGGTCCTAGTTCATTATCATCGTATCTTCCAGCCTGAGGCTCTTTGCTTTGCTGCTCAGTAATTCTGGGCGATGTACAAGGAGCACTCCGAGCAGAATCCAATCCGGTGATTCCCCGAACCGAGCTTACGAGAGGCGTCTAGGGAGGGAGGAAGAGGAACCAGATGGTGGCCTTACGTATGCGCACACAGGGCTGGAGACTGGAGGGTTTGCGTTGAAGTCGTAAGGGGGAGCGAAGAGAGGAGAGCGTACCGAAGCCGGCAATGAGGCAGGAGGCGGCGACGACCGGCTCCTGCACCACGAAGACCCTTAGCCTCCCCATCACGCCCATCGCCCGTCCTCGTCCTCTTCCTCTTCGCCGATGGGATCGCCCGTGCCGTCCCGTCGATCGATCCACGCTCTCCTTGTGGGCAATCGATTGCCTTTTTCTAGCATAAGACAATCGGTTGTTTTTCTTTGAGTAAATTTCACATAACCTCTGATTTTATATTAAAGGTAACATAAAATCCTATATTCTGCAAACATTTTTTAAAAAAAAAAACCAGATGGTCAGCGACCTCATATTTGATCTATCGTGTCCTATGACTTTGATCTGATGGGATATAATAGTTGAAACCATTTATCTATCAGATTAATAATTAGGGTCTGCTAGTTAGCCACTTAGCCCTTTGTACCGAATCTAGGCCTACCTGTTAGACCTATTTCTCCTCTTCTTGAGAGTAACAACAGTTTAGGCGGCTCAAAAATAAGGGTGAGGTGGGACTCATAGGTAGATTCTACTTATATATTTGACATTCATATGTGTTCCAATTATTGTCTTGTTAGGTGGAATGGAAAAGGTAAACCTCGGGTATCATAAAACCTTTAGCAAAAAAAATATATGGTTCCTTTTTTCAAAATATAGAGTTTTGTGTTACCCTTGTTTCAAGAGATAATTGATTATATGTCATTGAATAGCATCCGTTTTTACAAAATGTCATTGAAAAACTCCCTATATTTTATATGTCACTAAATAGCGCCGAAATTCTATTATATGCCACTAAATAGCACCGAAATTCTATTATATGCCACTACCGTTAGTTGACCGTTAGGGCTGGCCGTTATACTCTGGAAAAAGACCAAAATGCCCCTAGTAAAGACCGAAGACCTTATTTATTTAAAGTAGCAAACAACCTTAAAAATTATGAAAAATTCATAGAGGTATTGTTCAATATGTTAATGAGATAGGAAAAAAATTTCAAGTCACTGTCCAAAGAAAATTTTTAGATTTTTAATTTAAATGCTAATAAAGGCTACTATTTGCAAATAGAGACTAAATGAGGTCTAAAAATTTTAAAACAAAATCTCACATGCTCCTAAGATGTCACATAGCTCCCAAAAATATGATTTTCCATTTTGCTATAGTGAATTTGTTCCAGTTCAAAAAAATAGCTTAAATAGGTTGATTTTGGATTTGAATTTCAAAAATGGAACAAATGGAAGAGTCAACTCACAAAATTTTATATTTGAGTTTTACACTGCCCCAATGATCCACAAAAAAATTAGTAGTTTTTTTGGCTAAGCCAATTTGCCTTATATTTAATTTTTATCATAGAGACATATTTTAACTGAGAGCAAAATCGTCTTTTTCCAGGGGTAAACGCATCCTAACTGATAACAATGGCATATAAAAGAATTTCAGTGCTATTCAGTGGTATATAATAGAAAGAGTGTTTTTGAATAATATTTTATAGAAATAGACACTATTCAGTGACATATAATTAATTATCTCTTGTTTTACAACCTATGGTTTGTGAAATTTACTCTCTTATGTTGAGATAAGAAAGCAATCGGCTTGAGATTAGATGGCAATTGGTTGCTCCGTAGTAGCCTAGGAGGAGATGGTGATGGGCAATCGGTTTGGACTTCTAGCCCGTTTCCTTGCCCAGCCATCAGCCCATGATCACACTTAGGCCGCCGGAGGACGTTTCGGCACGAGTTGGGGCCTTGGCACGCATTACGTACCGAGCAAATGGGCCACGCGACGCCTCCCTCCCGCACAACCCAGGCTCCGCGCTTCTGGCCCGCAGCCGTCCGCTCGTTCTGGTGGACGCGTAGCAACGGCACAGTTAAATTGGGCCTTAGGTGAGCCCAAGCGGCTTCTGCAGGCTGTAGCGCGGCTTGGGAATCGGATGAGGTCGGAACTCGAGGACGACTTCGAGATCCTCTGGTCGGAAAATGGCTATGGCCATGGCTGCTTCCCTCGTTGCCCACCACCACCACGGCCACCTCGCCGCCGGCCTCCTCTGCACCCTGCGAGCAAGCAGGAGGGCCAACCGCAGCCGCATCACCATCTCTACGAAGGCTCAGGTGGAAGTTTGCCCGCTCAACCTAACTTCCCTTCCCCTTCTCTTCTTCACTCACTGTTCTCCTCGCCTAACTCACACATTTTTTTTTTATTTTTTGCAATTATCTCTTAGAAAAAGCCGGGCAGTGAGCCTGGGAGTACGAAGGGAGGCGGGGACGGGCGAGTCAGCGGTGGGCGGTGAGTGTGGTGTCGCCGAAAACTGGTATGCGGAACAGCCGAACAAGGCTGTCTCGTAATCTCTGCGTGGCTGTTCTAGTCGGAATTAGGACGGCATGGAATGGAAGGACGGGCTTGCTGCCAAATTCACAAGTATCTTTTTTGTAATGTGTACAAGATTACACGGCATTCTTTTTAAAGGATGTTGCGAGAAGGTTCATCTACTACTGTGATGAACCATTGTAAATTTTAAAATGTGGTCAAGTGACTTTACAAAGATTGTAATTTGTCTAGATTGGTTTTGAGCACGAATTGAGGATTTTGGGACTTGAGTTATGGGTTGAGTTAGGATGACCTGCGTTATTAGATTAAGGTTGCAGATGCATGTCTTGGCTAATGTAGATCAAGTTGTGAAGAACTTGCATCTGGAAACGATTTCTTTGTCTTTGGATGTGCAGGATGCTTGAAGTTAACTGTGGTCAACAGCGATGATTGGGGCTAGGTTTATAGAGGAGTTGAGGTTCAGAACGATCAAGAATGCTGGATGAGATGGTAAGTTCAAGTATGACACGAGAAAGGCAGAAAAAGTTGAAGACGAGATCAAATGGCAGGATGGCGTCATGTGACTTGCATAGGCCAAGTGAGCTGTGGTTCGGTGGAACCGGAACGAGAGAGACTTGGTGACATGTGACAAGCTAGTGGTGCACCTACACGTGGCAAGCATAGCGATTTCTTGCAGTGGTTGGTGATGACCGAGTCAAGAAAAGGTATTTTGGTAGTTTGACTAAAATACTGAATATCATCTTGGATCAAAACCGTGGCGCATGGACAATACGTTGGAGAGTAGTTTATGTCAAGGTGGATTTGGTTTGATCAAGGCGGATCAAGGTTAAGGATTTAGCATATGCACTCTTATGCGCTTTGAAAAGATCTATATTAGCCAAGACATGCATCTGCAACCCGTGTGGGGGGGGGGGTTAATGGGTTTCCCCTATTGTAACAGTTGATAGGATCCATTAAGGGGTGTAGGTGGCTAATTGCCCACCTATAAAAGGAGGTTAGGATGGAAACATGTGTTGTTAACCATCCAACCCATCTCTTGTGCTCTCTTCTCTAGGTTTAAGGTTAGGGTTTGAGAGTAAGTATCTTAGGTGCTCTTTATCCTTCAAGATGAAGTGGTTGTAAAATCTATCTTCTCAAGTAAGCAATACATCAATATTCGTGTATTTCCATAGATCCATCATGTTTTTATTAATTGCTCTTGATTTGGTTAGTTTTAATCTCTCTTCTTTCCTTTTTCTTGATCTTGTTGTGGCAAGAACATGTAAAAGATGGAGACAATATATGGGGATCTATCTCCACCCCATCTAAACACTTTAATAGCAAGTTTATCAAGAAAATACAGTTTTACTTGATTTGATCTTAAAGTGTGATTTCTTGACCCAAGAGTTTATGATTTGATTTCCTCAATATTTTAACTTGCTGTGATATGTGGGAATACATCTAGACCCATTTTGGTCATCATTCACCCACGAGCAAGTTTTATTCACCGATTTTGGTTTTGACTAGGTTTTGATGTAACCTTCTAATAAACTAAAAAATGTCTCAATTTTGGCCATAATTTTTGTGATCGTTTGTTGGAATAGGTTCATAATGCTGTAGAGAAGATCCCTGCAAAGTTTTATATCATTTGGATCTACGGATCAAAAGTACCATCAATTTTGTGTTTTGAAACTGTGTTAAAAGTATTTGTTCTTCTTTGAGTTTTCGACCACTCTCCAATCTTCGACCACTCTCGAGGTTCGACCACGTTGAGTTTTCGATCACTCACTGGTCTCGATCTAATTGGTGATGTTTTGACTCGGTTTGACCACTTCGGTTTTCGACCGTTCATTGGTCATCGACCTCTGGTCATATTTCGACCATCGACCGCTTTGGTTTTTGACCATTCACTGGTTGTCGACCACACTGGTCAGTTGTTGACTTCCTTCGAACACTCGGGATTGTGATCTCTCTCAGGTCATCGACCACGTCGGTTTTAGACCACTCGTTATCTTTCGACCATGTTGATTTTCGACCATATTGGTTTTCGACCACTCTCTAGTCGTTGACCACTCGAGTCGAATTTTGACCATATTGATTTCGACCACATTGGTTTTCAACTACTCTCTGATCATTGATCACTCAAGTCGATTTTTGATCACATTGGTTTTTGACCACGTTGGCTTTCGATCATTTTGGTTACGACAACGTTAATTTTCGACCATGTGGGTTTTCGACCGCTCTTTAGTTGTCGACCACTAGAGTCGAATTCCGACCACGTTGTAGTTGAATTTCGACCACGTTGTTTTCCGACTAGTTACTCTTAGCTCTGTGAGCCTCTGGTTTTTATGTAGGATTTCTATTTTAATTTTTATAGTTTTGTAGCTATCAGAGTAAAGGATAAGTAAATAATTGAGAAAAATTTTAAGACACCATTCACTCTCTCTCTATTGCATATCCGGTCCCACACTTTTCTACTATATGATTGGGACTTTTGCTTCCTATTTAGGATGGTGGCAGTGATGTTCACGAGGGCCGATAAGCGTCATTGTGCGTCCATTATCATTTGGTTTTTATACCCCTGCACACGTTTACACGATTAGGAGGAAGGATTATGTGATGAGATGTATGATTTGTGTGCCAGCCCTTTGGCTGTGCTGGCTCATGATCTTGCTTTGAGTTGCAGGTTGTTTAACTCAAATGAAGTCACAGATTGTTATGTTGCAGTATGCTTCTTCTATACATTTCCTACATCATCATAGTGTTGCTCTTGTGGTTCCGTGATAATCAGTATTATGCTATTAACAAGTTGAGGCCTTCTTTTCCTCTTGGGTTAACCGTGTCGCGTATTCAGCACTGCTTGGCCATGCTGAGCTGTTAAGCAGGCAGCCAGGCAGTTGTATGTCAAACCTTTGTTGTTTACATAGCCGGCAAAAATGACATGGGATGAAAACCTTTGAAATGGAAACTGTTACAAGTTTCTTTGCTCTTGGTCATCAACTTCTTTTAGAGGCGCGTGTGCCTTCACAATGTGACACCGTGAACTCATTGGCCTTGCCTCCGACTGGACACACTTGGTTCAATCGACGTACGTGCTGGAACCATCTGCCCATTGCATGCACTAAAACAAACTTCTAGTCGACTAGATAATTTTGTCATACACATAAACAAACACACAAGAACTCAAACGAGCACAAAACACGCCGATATTTGGAGCACCAGCTCTCTCTTTTTCTTTATTAGTCTGCTGAAACTCAGCTTCCTCCGATCACCCCGATCAACTTCCTTGTTACCTACTATTACAAGTATTCCTCCCTTGATTATATACCCATATAACCGACTTAGATAGGAAGCAATAAAGACATGGAAACGGACTTGGCTAGGACTCAGCTACTACTCATATGGATACAACTTGTATACGGCAACTACTCCAGATTCAGAAACAATACTTGTATACGTATACACGCAAGAACGTGTACACATATACGGACTCAAATACGCCCAAACAACGGAAACATGATTACTTCTAACAGAAACAGTGGACATTGCCATGCTTTAGAATTTTTCATGTTCTTTTCCTGCTTTCCCTGTATCTACTAACACCTCGGTACACGTTTTTTCGTGCAGACCAAAGAGGATGACATGTTGCGGTACAAGTTGGACCGTATACCTTTCTTAGAAGAGAGTGAGAAAGCGAAAAGGTCTCTAGCCCAATGGTTAGAGGCTTGAGTAGCACCCCCCAGGTTCTGGGTTCGACTCCGAGTGGGAGCGAATTTCAGGCAAATCCCCTCGCCTGCTACCACACCAAAGCACAGGTCTAAGGCCCCGCCAAGACGTTGATCCAAAGGATCCGCCGGTAGTCTCACAAGGTCGGGCGATGGTGCCGTTGTGTAAGGGTGGAGCAGGGGTTCGGGGGTTTTCTCGATCTGCGTGAGAAGATCTTCTTCTTAAGCAATGTCGAGGGATTCTTCCCCCCGCAGGTCGAGTTTTTTTTAGAAGAGAGTGAGAAAAGTAAGGGAAAACGGGAAGATCATATGCTTGGACATCAACCAGCTGATGTTATCTCAAGAGAATAGATTTGCATTCACAATGGAGGTGGCAGAGGAAGCTAACTCCTATCTTGCGAAGAACAGGCATGAATATGGATTGAAGAAACCTATACTGCATGTGCTCAGTGACCGCATGAACGAAGCTGGATTTTCTCGGCCAGAGGGTTACCTTTATCCTTATCCTATCAAACCTGGTCCTTATTTCATAAAAGGAGGACACTGAATAAAATCACAGGCTCTATAGTAAGTATATCTGATAACTTATTTGCCAATTAATTTTTGTTACGCAGTTTTACCAGATTGATTTGTTATCCTCGGTTGTATATGTGATGAGTGTGCTTGCACACAAGCATGCCAGAGGGACGGTTCTGCTGCTAGTCAAAATTGAGAAGAGAACAACATGAACTCACAAGAAATATTTATCACCGCACAAAATGGCATCATAGATGATCCACTGCCTCAAGTATGCATTAGTAGTGCATGTAATTAAGTGCCCTTTAAAATGAGCCGGTCTCAGCTTCATGCGACTAGGCTATTTATAGGATATCTGTATGACTCTTTAATCTATTTGGATAAGCATACAACAGGGGATTCGATATTCATACACTGGGTATGCTACAGTAAATGACTAGTTCCACTCATATAACCCCCTTCACGTAGTAGCGTCTTCACTCGATCATATGCAGGGATATGTACGACGGAGGTTAGCTGTCTAGCGGTTCCTGCCTCCGATCCCAGGCCTTCTGCGTGGATCATGCCTAGGGTTTGCCACTCCATAGTCATAATCCTGAACCTCTGTGAGAATCTTTCTGCTATACCCCTGCATTTAGAGGATAAAAAATAAAGGTATTTCGGATTAAGCATATAAATGAACAATTAAACATAAAAGTTATAAATTCTAATATTCGTTGAAATGAGCTCAGGCAGTCACCAGCACTATCCTCAGCTAGTGAGATATTATCATAGTTGTCACAGTGTAATTAGCAACCACGGCGCCTAAGCGGCACCAGGACGCCATGGCAAGAATACGGCGAGGCAAGCACTTAAATATGCTGTTCATGTATACACATACCCCCGAACTCCCGACTGGTATAAAACTCCCGAGTCCTGGCTCCTCCCGAACTCACCTCCCCGCCCGACGCCTCCTCCCCCGCCCCTCCTCTCCCGTGGCCTCCTCTCCTCACTCTCTTCCCCGAACTCCCGACTGGTATAAAACTCCCGAGTCCTGGCTCCTCCCGAACTCACCTCCCCGCCCGACGCCTCCTCCCCCGCCCCTCCTCTCCCGTGGCCTCCTCTCCTCACTCTCTTCCGTGGCCTCCTCCCCCTACCTCCTCTCCCCGGTGCCTCCCCCCCCCCCCGGACGCCTCCTCTCCCTCCCGCCTCGTCTCTGCCAAATCCAGATCCGGCCGTTCTTGTTGGTCAGAGCCAAGGAAGACGAGGGTTGTCACAGCGAAGCTCCATGGCATCCCCTTGGACCGCTATGATGTCTAGGTGTCGCAAAGGCGACGACTTGGCGACACCATGACAATCATGGATATTATTATATGGCTGTTTCAAGCATAAGCTATCTATCTATATTTTTTTGGAGAGAAATATTTGTCGTCTATAGCAAAAGTGACCAACCATGACAACATTAGGGAAATACATCAAGAGCTGGAAAGTGTTGACTATCACTCCCATATCTGGAGTTGGAATAATAACTCCAAGACACTAAACATTGCCTTGGATGAAAAACTGTGTTGACAATATTGAGATCAACATAGGCAGACCTTTATCAATTTTGGAGTAACAGCATTTTCATTTTCTACCACTATGGTTTGGCCTGCATTAGGACAAAAGAACTTGTTCAAGTATATATAATTAATGATTTGAGTAATATATTGGGCAGAAGAAATAGCAAACACCATACCTGCAGATGCATTGAAGAGAAGAATTAGAAGGATGATGGTGAGTACAAAAGTGGGTTTAGACATGTTGATCTCTGCTAATTGAGTGTTGTTCCCTTCGGAGGATTGTTGGAGAGGAGCTATTGTGTCTCTGCCCCTTTTATACATGGATGAAGGGTCAGGCAGAGGGAAAGAGAAAAAAAGGTGTAACTTTAGATATGGTCTACCAGTAATGATAGTCTACAGGATTATGATGAAACTCGTTATCCCACAACACAAGGTCAACTGCATTTAGCTGAAGCTACTTTAAAAGCTGCATATGCTTTTTCAGCAACTAAAGCGAAAGCAGACTACAATGCATGCTTCTTTTAAAGCATTTTTTTTTCTGTTAATCATATTCTACTACTGATTTGTATGACTGTATCATAATAGATGAAATGCCACCTCACAGATTGGAATGGTAGATATTAGATAGCACGGACCATGCTTCAGACTATTTGTAGTCTTCCTCTTAATCAGCTTGCATGGAAGGGTAGCTTTAATTTTAAACAAATGTCATGAATAGATTATGCCCTAGTTTTTTCATGAGCATAAAATGTTCTACCAAATATCAGTGACATAATGATGATGAGTATACAGAAGGCCTTTGGCACTTGCTACAACATGATAAGAGCCATGTCTGCATGTTATCAGAGTGCATATTCGGTGCAATATGAAACCTTATCTATTATATTATTAAAGCAATAGAAAAAGAAACCACAACGTTTGCTTTCAAAGACTAGAAATTCCTACGTTAGTCGGAGAAAAGAGAGATAAGATCTAGTCGTCTATTTGGCGGATCCAAGTTATAACAGTTTAAATTAAAAGAAAAAGTCTATGTCAAATACAATACAAATTAACTGAAATTTGGAATAAAAAATAAAAGAAAATTAGCAATTTGATTTCCATACAAACGTCAAAGTAAAACTGATATTCAGAATAAAAATTAAATGAAAATTAGTAGTTGAATTTGTAAACGAATTCCAACCTAAAACCAAAATTCAGAATAAAAATAAAATAAAATTAGCAATTTGATTTGGAATAAAAATTAGTAGTTGGATTTTAAACGAATTCCAACCTAAAATTGAAATTCAGAATAAAAATAAAATAAAATTAGCATTTGATTTTCATACAAACATCAAAGTAAAATACCTAAATAGCTTAAATTATGAATAAACATGAAATAAAAATACAAGTTGGATTTGTATACGATTCAAACCTAAAACTATATAAAAAAACTTGATTTGGAATAGAAATCAAACAAAAATTAGTGATTTGATTTTTGTACGAATTCCAAATTAAAATCCCTAACTATCTAAATTTAGAATAAAAAATGAAATAAAAATTACCAGTTGTATTTATATACAAATTCTGACCTAAAATTGAAAAGAAAGCTCCATGGCGTATAAAATAAAAATATGCAAATTCAAAAGAATCTACCACATTCGCTCTCAATGGATAGAAATTACCATGTTAATCGATGAAGAAAGAGAAAGAACTATATTGTTGATTGTGCTAGGTTCAAATTATAACAGTGTAGATTTCGTATAAGGATTCTATTCATAACATGCATATAGAGTCTCTTTGTGGTGGGCCTACATACCACAGTCTCTCATGTGTAGAAGAGCAGTTGTAGAGATGTTGGAAACAATAGAGGTCTGATTAAGGTATGAAGATTAAAGAGATAGGGTTCTACTAAAAAAAGAGAGAGAATAGAAGAGCATTGCTTGCATGAATAAGAAGCTATATATGAAGTAGGTAGTACGTGCACTTGTTTTCAAGAAACAAAAGATTTGATTAGAAGAGTGCCGATCGATCGAATTCGGTTAGGCAAAGCAACGATGGCATCAAGCGTGGATACCAACGGGCCAATTAAAGGTAGCGAGTATTGATTATAGTGGTTGTCACTTGTCGTGAAGATGCCAAAGATCAATCTGTGATGACACTCTAAGTCTCTAACCAGCACAGAAAAAATTGGAGCCGAACTCCAACAACGCAGGAGTGCCCAGGTGAGGTCTTGCATTACAAGCACACTCTTTTTAACTTCTCTCGGAGTACTAAGATGGCTCCCTATTTTGTTATGCATAAATCCAATCAGCAGTCTATGTCCGGTACCGGTAAGTGATCATGAAGCATAGCTTAGGCCCTGTTTGGAATTTAAGTATTTCTCTCGGTTCTTGCAGGAATTGATCTGCCTCTTGTAAAATTCATGTAAAATTCCCGCGTTCTAAATGGGCCACAATGTTTGGTAAGTATCTAGATGTGACACTGATCTGGCATACCAAATACATGTGTGTTCTCACGTATGGAATAAGCATATGTTCAGGGTCACCTCTTATTTTCTCCGTAATTTTTAAGCAAAAATTTCTTACATATTAGAATTAACTCTTACATAACCGACTGGATGTGAAGTATAACTTAAGATAGTGGCTAGATACTGACAAATATAAGAAAAAAGATTTTAACTATAGCTTTAGAGAAAATGAACTAGCACAAAACAAATACGTTGTTAATCGTGAAGGAAATAGCTTTCCGCGCAATTGCATATGTCACCTTGCTAGGAGTGAATGTATCGAATAACCAAAAATTGATACAGTGCACCCACTATCAAATGGTAAATGCTGAGCAAAAGGGGCAGCAATAGTAAGTGGAGTGAGTGCACACTGACAGCTATGTCACAGTGTGCTAGAGGAAGAGGAGAGTGGAGTGAGGAAACACAATGGAAATGGAGGGAAGTGCAAGTGCAAGTGCAACAGCACTCCCAATAATGGATCCACCGGTCAAAAGGAAAATAACTTGCCCGTTGTCTTGTGGGGATCCTTGAGATCTTCCCTATCTAGCACTGTTCATGGATACTGTTTGAGATCCTCCCTATCTAGCACTATTCATACCATTGGCATATGCGCATACATATTCTGTTGATTTGTCTTGTTATATATCTACGCTGCCCTTCTGCTACATATGGCCGCATGCCCGTTCTGTTTATGGGTGATTCTGTGACCTAACCACCCATATATCCACTGTACTACCAGCTGTGCGAATTAAGAGGATCACGACCAAGACGCAGGTGTGTTGTTGGCCGCTCATTTTGTCGTCCTAGGCAGCGAGCACCTCTATGAAGTTGACCATCTATTTGTTGGCTTGCAGGGTTGTGAGAGCCAAATGCATGCAACAGGAGAGCAAGTTCAGAGTTACTACTTTTTGATCCAACCATAGACTAGCCACTAGTTGCTTACAGCCCCGAGTGCAACAGGATTTCAGAGATTGGCATCCCCACTACCTTCCAACCTTCACGTGCGACACCACGTATATAAGTCTTTCTTCAACATGACCACACCTGTAAAGAAGCTATGACACGACCTGAAAATGTCAACACCATGCCATATCCTCGTCAGTGTTACGTACGTGGGAGTGCACGTGTGGCCGTGCAAGGGTTACACTGAGATTGCACGGAAATGATCTAGCAGGCACATCGCACAAGGTTCATTTCAAACTATAGAGTTAGACATTGACCAAGATTCTTGTACCTGAAACCTGAGCTCAGCCTTTTAGTCAGAAAAATAAGAAACTCTGAAACATAGTAGGAGGGAATACGGTGCAGGAGCAAATGGATTCGCAATTCTTGTTGACTTCAGGGAAAAGCATGGCGGTATGGCATCTGCCTACTGTTGCGCAATTGTTTCATAAACAGGAGGCAGAGGAATCTTTTCTTAAATATATGCAAGGGCTTAAATAGAAGAGGACAGTGAGAAGCACTATCAGTGGTTAGTTGTTACTTAAATTCAGAAGCATCCGTTCTACATGAAGATATTTTGGAGCTTTGCAGAATCCTTATCAGTTTATTTCGCAACATCTTTTTGACAGATGTATTTCTGAACTTCGAGGCCACTTCTCTTTAATTAGTGGTTCACTGGTTTGTAGTCCCTGTTACTCAAGAACTTCAGACTATATATGCAATGTAGTGTGCCTTTGGGAGTTGGGCTGCGGTTCTAACGGAACGCCTTTTAGATGCAAACTTTTTTTTACACTTACTTCTAGATGCAAACTTCTAGTTCATGTAGCTCCGGCTGCGAAAAGGCAGTTCATAGCTTTTGTTTGCCTTCAGCTAGTTCTATGATGGTCCTCGACTTCCTTTGAGTTCTGTTATTCTGATAGCGAAACACCAGAACCTTGGTATGTCGCTGTTACTATTGTCTTTTGTGGTATTTTATTTCGAGCTTTCTTTTCGTTCTCAATAAATCAGTGGGTGAAGTGGAGCAAAGCTACATCACTAAGGCACCAGGCATGCTTCTAATTTCTAACCTTTCATCATTACATTTTGCAGGATCAGAGAGCGCAAGTTGGGGGCCTCCTTTCAGAATGCAGCGGTCCTGGCTCCTAGTTTTGTTGTATGCACTATACGGTTTGGGAGGAATTATGAATGCCCCTGGATTATGTATGCACTAGTTCTCTCAATTTTGCAAGAAGCTCTCCAGGTTTTATTGTAAGGTGAAGGCAATGGAGCATGTTGTTCTGTTTAGACTGTCGTCTGTGTTACTTCAGTGCTGACAGTGACAGGAGACCAGAATGCCGAGACTCGCTGAACGATGTTCTGCGGTAGAAACCGTGTCACTTGTTGTAAATAATCTTGTTTTAGAGTCATGTGCAAAATTTGGGTGTAATCGAAGTCGAATTGCAGCCGCAATTCAAAGTCGTAGGTGGAAACCTAGTCAAAGTCGTATTAGAATCAGAGTCGGAGTAGATATTGAGAACCCGTGTTGAAGTAGGACAGCCGGGTATAAAAAGAGGCTTAGAGCCATGTAATCTATGTAACCAAGCAATTGAGAAAAGACCAAAAGAGGAGAAACACGAGCATTGTTTTGTCGTGTGTTTGCATAAGACGTGGTCAAAGGACTCACGATCACCGCAAGCGTGATCGGGAGGAGTTACGACTACGGCGTAAGGAGTCGAAGGTGGTCGTAACGAGCTACGACTACACCGAGAGGCGAGCGTGGTCGGAAGCAACTCCACCACGTTGAAGGAAGTGAACGTGGTCGCATGCGGTGTTCGACCACGGTGAACGATGATCACCAAGATCAACTGCGTGATCGTAGAAGGCTTCGATCACGGTATCTTGAGCGGTGAAGGAAGGCGCGGCGCGAGATCGCGAGCGGTTGTAAATTGCTACGATAAATTTACGACCACGTTGAAAAGCGATCGGAGGAGATTGAAGCGTTCGGAATTGGTCGTAAGTACTCGAACCGATCGTATTTGATTCTCACCGTCGTAAACGACTCTAACCGGTCGTAAAGGTCACGGGAGGTCGTAAGACCTTACGACATTTGGTATCGAGCGGTGGTTAAACATGGTGACACGGCGAAGCGGAGCGTGTCGCTGCGATGCCGATCCTCGGTTCGGACAACTATCCGGTGCAGGCGATGAAGATGAAGGTCAACATGATCGCGCAAGGCGTGCAGGGTGCGGTCGAACCAAAGGAGAAGGACAAGGTCCTCGATGATCGTCTCGACAAAATGGCGATGGCAGCGATCTATCAAGGCGTGCCCGACTCAATGATGCGACGACTAGTCGGCAGGAGACAAATGAAGGAAGTCGGACTACTCTGCGAACCATGCATGAAGGAGTAGATCGAGTGAAGGAAGTTCGACTTCAAACCTTAAGAAGTGAGTTTGAAGCCATGAAGATGGGGAAGAGTCAGACCGTGGAAGAATTCTCTGGTCGATTCAATGAAGTCGTAAATGAGATCAAATCTCTCGGCGACGATCTAAAAGATGAAGTGGCAGTGAAGAAGTACTTACGAGTACTGCCAGAGAAGTTTCTCCCAGTTGTGACTACACTTATGTACTCACAGGACCTCTCGAAGATGAAGATTGAAGAGGTGACCGGAGCGCTCAAAGCACACGAGCAGCTTCTGAAGAGTTATCAAGCCGACAATGAAGGACAAGGGCCTTACAACCAACAAGCATTGTTTGTAAAGGAAGACACGAAGAACCGAGGAGAATCATCATCAAGGGGCGGTCGTGGACGTGGTCGTGGCCGCGGCGCGTCTCATGGGCGAGGACAAGGACGAGGCTATGGCCAGAGTGGCCGTGGAAGAGGTGGTCGAGGAGGTCGTGGTGGCCGTGGAGATAGCAATCACCGCAGACAAGTCTGATATCCGATGCTACGTGCGAGAAATTCGGACATTACGCTGCCGAATGTCGGAGCCACATCCAGTGCCACAACTGCAAGAAGTATGGTCACTATGCTGCAAATTGCCGGAGTAAGAAGAGAGTAGAAGAAGCAAACCTGGCTCAAACGGATGAGCACAAAGAGCCGACATTGCTGTTGTCGCTCTACACTATGACGAACCGACAATGGTTCTATTAAACGAGGAGAAAGTGTTTCCAGTCCATTGGAGAAAGGAGAGCGGACTCAAGAGCGGATGGCGGTGGTATCTCGACAACGGAGCCAAGCAACCACATGACGGTGCGTACTCGATGTTTTATGAATTAAATAAGAATGTGCTTGGAAGAGTACAGTTCGGAGACGGCTCGACCATTCGGATAAAAGGGAGAGGCACGATCCGATGCGATGCAAGGATGGAAGCGAGAGAGATTGTCGAATGTATACTACATTCCAAGTCTACGAAGCAACATTATAAGCCTTGGACAATTGATCAAGAAGGTTGTCGGATTGAACTCAAAGACACCTACCGAAGATGTACGACCACACCGAACGACTACTAATGAAAGTACAGAGAACGGTAAATCGTCTGCATAAAAATTCAAATTGAAGCATGCAGGCGAAGTGTATGAAGACTACAACCGATGATGCGGCTGGCTATGGCACGCAAGATTCGGACATCTGAATTTCCGAGTCTCAACACGATGGCGGAAAAGAGATGGTGGTCGGATTACCGACAATCGACCACCCGAGCAAGTCTGCGAAGGTCGCTCGTGGCGAAACAAACTCGTAGCGGTTTTCCACAGCAGACGAGTTTGAGCTTCGCAACCACTCGAATCGGTTCACGTGGATGCATGCGGACCAATCACACCTCGCATGCATGCCGGAATCAATACTTCATGTTGATCGTGGATGACTATTCAAGAGCCATGTGGGTGTACATGCGAAGAGCAAAGATGAGGCAAAGACGAACTTTCGAAGTTCGTAACTCTTGTCAGCAACGGTCGACAAAAAGGTGAAGTCGGTCAGGTCAGATCGAGGAGGAGAATTCCTCGCGAAAGAGTTCGACTCGATTTGTGAAGAGAAGGGTATTACAAGACTCTTCACGGCTCCGTATTCACCTCAACAAAACGGAGTCGTAGAAAGAAGAAACCGGACCGTGGTCGAAATGGCACGAAGTCTGTTGAAGAGCCGATTCCTGCCCGGGAGACTTTGGGCAGAAGCAGTACGACATGCTGTCTATCTGCTAAATCGTGCGACCACGCGATCACTGGATGGAGTCACTCCATATGAACAGTGGTCGGGAAGAAAACCCAATGTCGAGCATCTAAGGGTCTTCGGATGCTTAGCCCATGTGAAGCCATCCACTTATCTCAAGAAGCTAGACGACCGGAGCAGATGGATGATTTATCTTGGCTCGGAACCAGGCACCAAGGCGTCACAGTGCTATGATCCGGTCGAAAAGAAGATTCATGTGAGCAGAGACGTGGTCTTCGAAGAGAACAAACATTGGGAGTGGGAAGAACACGAGGACATTGAGAAAGACATGTCGAAGTGGGTAACCTTCGAAGTCGAAGCGATCGATCGACAATACGAAGAAGCTACGACCACATCTCAAAGCCAAAATTCGACCGGTCTTGATGATCGGAAGTCTCACCTAATGAAGAAGAGTCGATGAAGAAGATTCCAGTGATAGAATACCAAGATGAGAAGCATAAGTGAGATTTATGCACAAACCGAACCGGTCAGATCAAGAGTTACTATACACAACACCAAGAACCCAAAGCTATGAAGAAGCGACGGAGAGGAACATTGGAGAATCGCTATGCGGGAAGAGCTGAAATCCATTGAAGACAACAACACTTGGGAACTCACCGATTTGCCAAAGGGTCATCGAGCGATCGGTTTAAAGTGGATCTTCAAGGTAAAAAGGATTCCAAGGAGAAGTCGTAAAACACAAAGCACGACTTGTGGCGAAAGGGTATGTTCAAAAACAAGGCATCGACTACGAAGAAGTCTTTGCCCGATGGCTCGTATGGAGACTATACGACTACTTCTTGCGTTGGCGACAAGCGGTGGATGGGAAATTCATCACATGGACGTGAAAACGGCGTTCTTGAACGGAGACATTAAGGAGGAAGTTTATGTCTCTCAACCGCGGGTTTTCAATCCAAGGAGCAAGCCGAGAAAGTCTTGAAGCTGAACAAAGCTCTCTACGGACTTAAGCAAGCACCACGAGCATGGAATTTGAAGCTTGACAAAAGTCTAACGGCACTCGGGTTCGGAAGAAGCAACTCAACATGCGGTATACTCAAGGAGATATGAAGAACAGATGATCGTGGGCGTTTACGTGGGCGACTTGGTCATTCGGATCGAGTTCGAAGGAGATTATGAGGTTTAAAGAAGAGATGAAGAGGTGTTCAAAATGACCGATTTGGGACTTCGTGCTACTACCTCGGCATTGAAGTAAATCAAACCGACAACGGCATAACACTTTGTCGGTCGGGATATGCTCGAAAGATTCGGAGAAGTCGGTATGGAAGAGTGCAATCCATGTCAAACCCCAATGGAGAATCATCGAAGTTGAGCAAGACAGCCCGGGATCACCGGTTGATGCCACGACTTATAGGAGCATTGTCGGAAGTCTACGGTATCTGGTGCACACCACCGGACATCTCGCTTGCGGTCGGATACGTAAGTCGTTTCATGGAGAAACCGACTCAGGAGCATATGAATGCCGTGAAGCACATCCCGAGATACATCAAAGGTACTTTGAATCTCGGATTCATCAGAAAGGAGGTGGAAAGTCGTTGCGGTGACGGACTCTGATGATAGCGACATGGCGGGAGATGTCGACGATCGAAAGAGCACGACAGCATAATGTTTGTGCTCGGGAGAGTCCGATCAGCCGGCAAACCCGAAGCAAAGGTGGTTGCATTATCTTCGTGTGAAGCCGAGTACATCGCAGCGAGCGCAGCATCGTGTCGGGGAGTTTGGCTCGCTCGACTATTAAGCGAGTTGTCAAACGGCGATTCAAAAGGTGACGCCGGGGTTGATAACAAATCTGCAATATCACCGAGCAAGAATCCGGTTCTACATGATAGAAGCAAACACATAGACACAAGATATCACTATATCGAGATTGTGTCGAAGAGGGAAGATCGATATCAATCGTATCGAACCGAAGAACGAAGCGTACATATTGACAAAGTCATTTGGGCGGATAAAGTTTTCAGAGATGAAGAAGAAGATTGGCATGATCGAAGTTGAAAAACAAGATTAGGAGAGAATGTTGTAAATAATCTTGTTTTAGAGTCATGTGCAAAATTTGGGTGTATCGAAGTCAATTGCAGCCGCAATTCAAAGTCGTAGGTGGAAACCTAGTCAAAGTCGTATTAGAATCGAGTCGGAGTAGATATTGAGAACCCGTGTTGAAGTAGGACAGCCGGGTATAAAAAGAGGCTTAGAGCCATGTAATCTATGTAACCAAGCAATTGAGAAAAGACCAAAAGAGGGAGAAACACGAGCATTGTTTTGTCGTGTGTTTGCATAAGACGTGGTCAAAGGACTCACGATCACCGCAAGCGTGATCGGGAGGAGTTACGACTACGGCGTAAGGAGTCGAAGGTGGTCGTAACGAGCTACGACTACACCGAGAAGGCGAGCGTGGTGGAAGCAACTCCGACCACGTTGAAGGAAGTGAACGTGGTCGCATGCGTGTTCGACCACGGTGAACGATGATCACCAAGCATCACCGCGTGATCGTAGAAGGCTTCGATCACGGTATCTTGAGCGGTGAAGGAAGGCGCGGCGCGAGATCGCGAGCGGTTGTAAATTGCTCAGAAATTTACGACCACGTTGAAAAGCGATCGGAGGAGATTGAAGCGTTCGAATTGGTCGTAAGTACTGCGAACCGATCGTATTTGATTCTCACCGGTCGTAAACGACTCTAACCGGTCGTAAAAGGTCCTGGGAGGTCGTAAGACCTTACGACATCACTGGAGTCTGGAGCGGTCACCAATTCTCATCAAGCTTTGATTAATCAAAAGATCCATTGGGTCCTTGTTATTGTTGCCTTGATATACTCTAATCGATATTTCGATAAATTTACCTTGGGCCAAGAACTACCTGGTAGTAGTACTCAAGGTAGGAATCTATGTCGTGAAGGTTTGCTTCTCTTTTGAGAGGCAACCATATCCTGAATGTAACTTTTGAGTAGTAGATCGAGTAAAGGAAAAAAAAGTTAAGATCTTTTACTCCTGTTGGATGATCGAGTAGCTCCGAAGCACACTTGCATGATTGTACTTGAGCAGAGCGTGCCCACTAGGGGTGGCAATTGCTCCCCGGAGCGAGGTCTCTCGGGGAATATCTCCATCGGCGAGGGGAGATCTCCCCTACAAGGAGTGGGACGGGCCTGCTAGGACGGGGATGGGGTCACCCTCTTCCGCGGAGTCTCACGGAGACCAGTAAATATAAAAAAATATTTTTTAAATAATCGATTATATTTTTTTAATATGAGAGATTATATTTTTTTCTTATATATTTGACAAAAAATTAAATCTATATGTTAGAGTATATGTATTCTGAAGCTATATTTTTAAAAATATGCCTAATTAATTATAAATTAATAAAAAATTTATAGTATTACTTTTAAAAAATATTTAGCATATTTTTTATCCTCCGCTGACATCCCCATGAGACCGAGGACGAAGGCATCTCCCCCAGTAGCCTTAGCGGGAGCTTGCTAGTGAATATCGGTGGGAAGGATGTGTTTAGGATAGCTTGCTAGTGAATATCGGTGGGAAGGATGTGTTTAAGATACTGTTATAGGACTATAGGAGGTGCTTGTTATCGAGGCGACGACAAAATCTACACAGTGGCCTAAATTGTGCTTTTTAGGGGTATATGATAATTACGCACACAACGTATACGTGACAAGCTAGAAATTTAATCAGAGTCTTAAACGGCTTTAGAGTACAGGTACACACTGTCCCACTTAACTTATATGTGTACTGTTTTTTATTCAGGTGAACTTTGGCGTCGAAGAAAGTTCGAATGCGAACGGGCTCGAAGCGCCCATGCGCTCATAGCCAACTGAGCTTACTCAGTTCTCGCCCCAAAGTGCGTTTGCAGAAACCTAGCGCTGGTTAGCACAAGAAATGTGGACGGAGCTTTTTTATACAGCCAATCTTAATGAAGCTACCGGAGTTGTGGTCAGGAATGACAAAGGAATTTTTTTTATCATGGCGGCGCTGAAGTGGTTGGATCATATGCCAAATTCGTTAACTGCAGAAGCTATTGCTTGTCAGGAAATTGCTCTAAAGATGGCCAGGGACTGGGAGTTCCGGAATGTCATCGTGGAGACGGATAATTAGTCTCTCATTAATCTGCGGAAGACTTGAAAGGAGAATAGGACAGAGATTGCCGGTATCCTAAATGCAGGAGCCTAGTCTTGGTTTTGATAATTTTGAGTTAGTTTATGATAGGAGGGAGGCAAACCGTGCGGGGCATTTGTGCGCTAAGCAAGCGTCTCGAGAATGTAGCCGGTGTGTGGCTAAGCAAACACCATGTTTCTTGTTATCATGCTTAGACGTTGATTGTTCTCCTGTTCTTAAATCTTAAGTATTAATAAAGCTCCTGGTTGAGTCTAGAGAAACTTATTTAGGCCTTGTTTGTTTCCACTTAAAATTATTATAATCTAGCTTATAGATGAGGATTATATAAGCTAGCTTATAATAAACTGGTGGGAAATAAGCTGTCAGGTGTTTGGTAGTCTGGATTATCAGAGTTATGGATTGCTGTATTCGAATGTTTAAAGACTATAATGCCCTGGGAGAGAGAGGGACGGGAGTTGGGGGTTGGATAAATGGCAAAGGTGGGTAATATTCCTAAAGTTTTATGGTCATTAAGATAAAAGGTGGATCTATAAGTTGAAATAAGCTCCTTTTTTGAGCTTATTAGATTACAATAATCTGGGCTATTAAATTATAATAAGTTACCTTATAATCTGGGCTGTTTGTTTCCACTTATGATTTATAAGCTAGATTATAATAATCTTAAGTGGAAACAAACAGGGCCTTAGAAGGGTTTAGGCTCCGGGCACTTGGTATTTACCAAATCTCCAGCCGAATAGAGCAGCCGACGTGTTGCTTCTCTTTGGGAAGGAAATTCTCTGGGAGAGCCTTCAAAGGTGAAGCTCGGAGCCTCCACGTGTACCATCGGTAATAATCTTGAAGAAAGACTAGCCCTTTCCGTTCTCTCAACTCCATTTCTTCCCCCACATCCACCCTTCTCTCTCTCAAAATTGTAAAGAAAGAGGCAACGTGTGCATGACTGCTTCCTCCCCACCGGCCTTTGCCCCTTTTCCATCCACCTCCCCGAAGTCCCCTCCCTCGCAAAAGTCGGAACCACCACCCACATCTAGGCTCCCCAGTGCCACCCCCATCCTCCTCTTCCATTGCTTAGGTGCCTCCACCAGCTCCTCGCCACCGACCTTGACCCCATTGTCCTAGACCTCCACTCGCCCATCCCCGACCGCTTTGTGGGGTGATTGCATTGAGTGCATTCAAAAGGTTCAGAGCTGCTGTGGACAATGCCACTGAACACTATGTGAAAATTCTCAGAATAGATCGCGGTGGTGAGTTTTTGTCAGGGGAGTTCAAGGAGTACTATGAAGGGCTCGGAATTGAGAGGCATCTCACTGCACTATACTCGCCGCAGTAGAACGGTGTTATTATAAGGCGCAATCGTACTGTGGTAAGCACTGCAAGAGCACTTCTTAAGAGTATGAAGCTGTCGAGCAGTTTTTTGGGGGAAGCTGTCAAACATGAGGTCTATTTACTCAATCGGTTGCCAACCAAGGCATTGGACAAAGAGACTCCATTTGAAGAAGGAAGCCCCATCTGAGTCGTCTTAGAGTATTCGGGTGCACGGCACATGTATATGTTGCTGGGCCACACGCGAAGAAGTTAGCTAACCGGAGTTCTCCCATGGTCTACCTCGGAGTAGAGGATGGATGTAAGGCACATCGTCTCTTTGATCCTGCATGAGGTAAACTGTGTATCAATCGTGATGTTGTTTTTGAAGAAAACATGTAGTTGTCTTGGAGCAGCGTAGGTGAAACTAATGCCAGGGAGCCACTAGAGTTTGCAATTCTGGAGGAAGATGACCAGGCTGATGCACCGTGGGATATGGAAGTGGTGGCTGGCACTGTGCTATCAGTGCCGAAAGTAATGGCAACCTCAGCAATACCTGTGTCTCTAGCCGATGTAAGTGTTGTAAGCCCATCATCGATCGTGTCGAAGGGAGGAGAAGAATCAGTAACTACGGCAACTCTAGAAACACCGGTCTGCTCAGCTGAGGTATATGAGAACATGGATTCATTAGTGACTGACAGTGGGCTACACCGATTTTGCTTTCTTGCGGATATTTATGCCAATTCCCAAGAGAACATCCTCAATCCAGAGGAGCTATTCTTGGTGGCCGAGGAGCCAGCTTGCTACCAGGAAGCTGCTAGCAAAGAAGAGTGGCAGGAGGCCATGAACAAAGAGATTGAGTCTATTGAGAAGAATAACATTTGGAGTCTTGTTGAATTGCCAGCAGGACAAAAAGCAATAGGGCTCAAGTGGGTGTTCAAACTAAAAAGGACAGTGCCAGCAGGATTCAGAAGTACAAGGTGAGGTTAGTGGCCAAGGGATATGTTTAGCGGCAAGATGTGAATTTTGAAGAAGCTTTTGCACCAATGCGACGCTAGACTCTATCCGGATGTTACTTGCCTTAGCAGCACAGCGCGGCTGAGAAGTGCATCATCTAGACATGAAATTGGCTTTTCTCAATGAAGATCTCCAGGAGGAAGTGTACGTTGTACAACCTAAAGATTACTCAGTGAAAGATCAAGTGCATAAAGTGTACAAGCTAAGGAAGGCACTTTACGGGCTGTGGCAAGCCCCTAGGGCATGGAATGTGTGGTTGGATAAGTTCTTGAAGGAGTTGGGTCTGGTGAGGTGCTCACAAGAACAAGCCATGTCACTAGGAGCAATGGTGTTACAACATTGATCATAGGAGTATACGTGGATGATTTGATTGTAACCGATACAAATTTAGACCAAGTGAAGATCTTCAAGCAGCAGATGATGTAGCAATTTGAGTTGAGTGACTTGAGCTTACTCACTTATTATCTCAGGATTGAGGTATGTCATAAGAACAATGTCATTACTTTGAGTCAGACTGCATATGCAAAGAAGATTATATCACAGTTTGGGCTGGCCGAGTGTAATCCTGAGAGACCATGTGGAGGTCATCCCGTGTGTGTGATGAGTAATTGACATCGGTTTAGGGAAGTCGAGTTTATTTTGGTTGGTTCGGACCATGTCGTTGCGTGGTGCAATGGACTCGGTCGGACTTGGTCAAACCTGGTCAAAGGGTTTAGGTTGCATATTATGTCGACTTGTCAGGTTTGGGCTATTTCATTAATGCATTTATACTTACATGTATCGAGCGGTGCTATTTGATGTGTTTCTTGTCTGTGTTGGCAGCAGGACATCAAGGCGGAGTCGTGGCGAGACACGGTGGACCAGACTAGGCGCAGGTGGCGCTGAGGTCAGAACGGTCGGGAGGTGTCGAAGACTGCGAGGGCTCGAGGTGGCTGCGAGGCTTGCAAGGCAAGAAAGGAGGAAGCTTCCTAGAAGGTGCGCGAGGGGCGTTTCGGTAAAAACGCAAAACTGCACTAAAGGAAGCGGGTTTGGATAAAGCATTGAGTAGGTGGTGACCTAATGGGTAAAGCATGTGCAAACCCATTAGTGGGAGGCTATAAAAGGAGAGGGAGAGTTTGTGCTGAAATTGAGAGAGTGGGTGTAAGAGTTAGGGTTTTATTTGGTTCTCTCCATGCAATAAAATGAGCATGAAATGAGAGGATGAAATTGAGAGTGCTGTAAGAACACATATTTAATCATTCATCTCTCTTAGTTTCAATCTGAAAATTCTTTTCTTTGTGAGATGATTCTATTGTCTTAGCCATCTTTGTCTCTCTGTGATGTTCATGTCTTTTGAGAGCCTGTGTTCTTCTCTGTGCTCAGAGTTTCTTTATGGACTTCTTTGATTGAAGAAACTCAACTCGGTTGCTCTGTGTGCTATTTTGGTTTCTCGGTTGGCCCTTCTTTTCAGTCCTAGTAACTTCTGTGCTACTAGTGATCTTTGAGTTGCTTGTAGTTTTGGCCAGAGAGCACTGTAGTGAAGCATTTTCGGTCAAGTGACTACTGCAGTGAACGGTATGCTGCTTTCTCTTTGCTTTAGTATGCTTTGTCTTTGCAGTACACCTTATTTCGGCCAGCAGTTAGTTATATAGTGCAGTTCGGTTCAAAGGTTCTTACTGACTCCTTTACTGCATGAAGACTTGAGCAATTAATCAATCAAATCATTCCTGCAGTCAAGTGCTAGTAATTTGGGAGTACAGTTCAAAGGTTTTTTTTGTCTCATTTAATGCATGAAGACTTGAGCTAGTCATCAACCATATCACGTCTCCTTGCTGCAACTTTCTTTTTTATTTTTTTATTCGGCTAACTGCAGTCCATTACTTTGTGGTTATTTTCAGTCCGAACAGCAGCAGTCTTTATTCTTTTTTTAGTCCTGGTTTGCAGCCAATTTGGTCCTCTAGTAACTAAAATACAGAATCGAAAAAAGAAACTGTTCAATACAGTTCTTGAAGGCTCTCATTTCAGCTTCCCTTGCAATATTGCCTGCTGTTTCTAGTTTCAATTTTTTTTTATTTCTTTTGCAGATTTCAGCAAAGTTCTTTTAAGGCCCCTTTTGTTTAAGTTTTTTTATTGTGTCAGGTCTGTTATGCCTTGGTATTCTGCCTGTTCACTTGTCGGTCTGACTTTTGGTTTTAGTGAGCGAACTCCTTTTTACTTCATAGCTGTTATAGCTATCGGAGAAAAAGAATTGTGAGTGAATACTCGAGGGCGTTTTTAAAGGGCACCATTCACCCCCCCTCTGTTGCCATTTTCGATCCTTCAAATCCTGCTAAGTTTCCAATGGAGCCAAAGCTGCAGCTTACAAAAAGAAGGTGATGGCAAAGAGGTGGATGCAATGGAGTGCATACGTATCAGTGGTTGCCTAAGATGTCTCACTCACACACGCCCAGATATCACCTATGCAATTGGCATTGTGAGTAGGTATATGGAGAGACCAATGAAGGTGCATTATCAAGCAGTCAAACACATCTTAAGATATGTGTAAGGAACTCTTGATCATGGACTGGTGTACTGCAATTGTCAAGGAGATGAAGAATTGGTGGGGTTTACTAACAGTGACCTCGCTGGAGATGCCACTGATAGGAAGAGTGATAGTGGGATGGCTTTCTATTTTGGTGGCAATCTGATCACTTGGGCCTCACAAAAGCAAAAACAGTAGCCTTGTCATCCTGTGAGGTCGACTACATGGTGGCAATTGCAGCGGCGTGCTAGGCATTATGGCTAAAGAAGTTGATTGGTGAAGTGTCAAAGAAGAAAACAAGGCTGGTGACACTGTTCGTGGACAACAATTCTATAATTGCTTTCGGCATCGACGTCATCTGCCTTATTGTCGTACTTCACCTGCGATTCCTGTAGCATCTCGACCAGCTTCTACAACGGCTTGAGGAGAGTGGGTAGTTTCTACCCTTACTCACTTGAGGATTTGGAACTAAGAGCTAAAGACCACTGCTTGTGTGAGAGAGAACTACTAAGGAAAAGATGAGATCCCCTTTCCCTTGCCCTCTTAGGACTCTTTATATACATAGATGGGGATGACAAATACCCATCCTGTTTTTAATAGTTACAATAGGTGAGAATACACAGACACCATATTATGCATACAATGACACTCCTATGGGCTTACTCTAAGACCTACTAAGCCATTCTGACGGCCCAAGGGGTTGGGCACCTCACAACAATATCTATTGTTATGTAAGACTTACGACTTGATAATTGTATTGTTTGTCGAAAGAAAATAAGAGGTGATTTATCTGCACCTGTCTCGACCCGGTATTGAAATCTAGTGTAGGCGTCACCATTTGTCATCTAGGTGAGTCCAGTGGTGGACCCAGGAAAAAAATCTAGGTAGGGCGAAGTCCAGTGGCGGACCTAGGAAAAAAACTAGGTAGGCTGAAGTCGGAAGCGTGAAATAAACAGTAGTACCCAAAAGCAAAACAATCCATGATCAAACTATATTGCAATCACACTAATAAAAGTATGTGATACGAAATAGAAATAACAACTACAATTCGCATGTTAACATATATAGATAACGGAAGGACAATGAAAAATACCTCACTAATGAAGCTTAATCCACAATTGTAGATGAGCTGTAAAAGAAACAACCTGTCAATTATGAAAGATAGATAAATCAGTAATGTCACAATTCGATAATAGAATATAAAATATACAATATAAAAGAAGACAAAAAAATATACCAGTAAATAACTAAGTACGTCTAGGAGAACGAGGCATTGTCATTCTTCGAGTTTTCATGTCTTGAAATCGTTTCTTGATTTTGTTTTCACGATCAAGTCCTTTGAATATCTCTCGCTCGATATAGCACACCATCAAGTCATTAAGCCAATCATCGGACATCTTATTATGCAAATCGGTTTTGATAATATTCATAGCCGAGAAGGCTCTTTCAATCGATGCTGTCGCCACCGGTAGTAGCAATGCTAACTCGGTGAGGCGGTAGACCAATGGAAATGCAATATGAAATACAGTGAATTCGGAATCTGTGTGAAATATGGGATGCTGCAGAGATTGGAGCCTTGGAGGCACACAAGAACAAGATGTGAAACTTTAATTATTATAATCTAGATACAAGCACAAATAAACCAACGAAACATACTGCTTTAACCATGATCAAACATAAGCAGTCTTGTGTCCTGAAGTGCGGTTCTCCACATAACCACATATTGTAGTCTTTATCCACTCAAAGTCATTGAAATTACCAACAGAGAGTTCAACATCCAAATTGCTGCTACTTGATACTTCCTCCACAAAATCACAGTCACAAGCAGCATATAGCCCAGTTATCCCTCTCCACAACAACCCAAATTAAAGCCATGTGAGGGGGGGACCATCCCGCAACAAATCATGTCAATTCGATAACAAAGTTAAGTCTGTAACTCAAAAATGCAAATGTTAACCAAAGCGATAGGCAAATCAAACCGCCTCCTCAACAATCTAACTATACGATGATACAAACCCAAAGCCGACCCCACCTCACAGCCACCTAAAACTCCAGTCTGTAATTCTCTCACGTACGAAGCATAAGCAATTCAAGGCCAAGCAATATCACTACAATTTTACACTCCAACTCACCCCACTCGACCCGCTAAGCTAATTCTGAACTGAGACCTTAAACCTAGCAGCATCAGTTCACGCCCGAGCAGGTAAACTAATCCAAACCGAAGGGCAGTCCGGCCGGCGAGGGGAGCTCGGGTGGCCACCCGGGCTCGCCCGAAGGGCAGGTCCGCCCCTGAGTGAGTCGGTCCGATAAAACCCATCGTGGATAAATAAAATTCGACTAAGAATTTATCGAAGAAGAACAAAACTAGAAAAATGAGATGTGCAGACAGCTATGATTCTCGGCAGTGGCTCTCCATGGTGTTCCTATCGTGTCACTGTCTGCTTTTCCTCTTGCGCAACATTTGCTTGCGTACCTATACAATTCCTAGTTCCTACGAGTTTGCCACGCCACGCCTTAGAGAGCGTTTGGTTCGGTGAATAAAACCATTCTATCTCGAATGATGCCTTATCCTCTTATTTGATTCGGTTGATGGAATCATTCCATTCCGGATGAGATGGTTTCACATAGATGGTTTTATAGGGAATATTCTGTTCAAATGATGTATCATGTTGTTCAACTAAATCGAATAAGGGCATCTGTAGTGTATGAAAATAGAGGGTCTTAAGCCACGTTAAGGTTAACCTTATACATTACAGGGGTGACCTTAAGCAGGCTATAAGCAAAAAAGGCTTAAGGCTGGTCCTCAAGCTAAAGACCTGGCCACAAGTATTAAAATACAATTTTTCTTTATCTGTCAAGTGGGACCGTCTTAAGGCCCCTTGGGTTATATACACTATGGAGTCAGTCTTAAGATTTAGACGAGACCCACCTTAAGATCTCTTGGATTATATACACTACAGATGCCCTAAATCATACTATCTCAAACAAGATTATTCTGGGTACCACAAATCAAACATCCCCTTATTGGACGGATCCATGTCTGGTCCGAGCAGAAGCTAGGCACAGGAAGGCATACTCGGATACTCCACGACACGCGCCGCCCGGTGAAAAGGGCTCGATGCAGCGAACTCGCAGCTGCATAGCTTATACGAGCCTCGGGCGGATCACACGCAAGGCACCCACCTGCCTCGATGCACGAGCCCATCGCTGCGTCCTGTTCTGGGCCGAGCCAATTCTTGTCTCGTATCACGTTCTTGTATTTTTGCTCCTCGTCTGCACCGATGGAACGTCCCTGCCATCGCAACGCGTGTCCTCCTACGTGGCGGCCATGTACAATCCCATGCACGACACGTGCCTAGGCCGCCAAGCTGCTCGTCACATCACAAGTCAAAGCTCTTTCTTTGTTATTGCCAGCCTTAAAAGCAACCTTACACTGTTAATTCGATACTACTACTGTCTGGTTTTCGTTCATGAGTCATTCGAGCTTAATTACTTCAGTTTGCGATGGCTTCCCGTCAGGATCAGGCTAGCTACGGCGCCGGAGAGATCAAGGCCCGTACCGAGGTAATTTCGTGAGCGCACTCCACCGCGGCATGCTAAAACTTTGTGCAAGTAGTTACACGACTTGTTGCTTTTGCAGGAGGAGAAGGGGCATGCGATGGGCGCGGCGCAGGAGGCCAAGGACGCGGCCACGGGATGGGCCGGGGCCACGACGCCGACGAGGCGACCAAGGAGAAGGCGTACGAGGCCAAGGACAGGGCAGAGGACGCGACGGGCCGCGCGATGGGCAAGGGCCGCGGCGCCGCGGACGCGACCAAGGAGAAGGCGTGGGAGGCCGAGGACAAGTCGGCCGACACGGCGCAGGACGCCAAGGACCGCGCCCGCGACGGCACGGAGCAGAGCGGGAGCTACATTGGCCAGTCGGCCGAGGACGCCAAGCAGAAGGCAGCCGGCGCCGCGCAGTACGCCAAGGAGACCGCGCTGGCCGGCAAGGACAAGACCGGCAGCCTCCTCCAGCAAGTGGCTCACACTACTTACACACCCAAAAGTAACCGGTGCATCTTGTAACACGCTTGCTGATTTCGCCGAAACTGTCGTGTCTGGATTCTGTTGTGTAGGCAGGGGAGCAGGTGATGGGTGCGGCAGTGGGAGCGAAGGACGCGGTGATGAACACGCTCCGAATGGGAGGGGAAAACAAGGGGGGCACCAACGCCGCCGGCAAGGGCACCAGCACTTACAAGCCTGGGAGGGAGCATTAGAAGACGATTGTGTGCTTTTGGTAGTAATTGTGCTACTGTCAGAGAGTATCCTATGTATGCTCGAGTTTTCGCTCGATTTCGACGTGTCACACTTCGGTTTTATGTAAGTGGTGTTCGTGTTTCAGCTTGTTCTGCGGAGGTTGTAATTCGTCAGGACAACGTGGCTTGAGGAGTGTAAGACCATGCGATGACAGCTTCATGATTTATAAGTGTGTTATCTTGTTCTTGCTTTGTTAGTTGATTTGAGTTTAATTTTGTGCCTTTTGAATCTTTGGTTCTTGTTGTCTAGTTGGTTGTGGTCTGGTTGGCACTTGGCTGGTGGTCATACTAGCCAGCGGTCTGACCGACCAATGTATGATGGCATGTTGGAATTGGCTGGCGGTCATACTAGCAATAAGCAGTCTGATCGACTAGTGTATGGTGGTCTGCTTGGGCTGCAGTAGTACCTTCCTTTGTCGACAGTAGTTATTTTTAGAGGTTTTTTAGAGCTAAAACTTGGTGCAGTAGTACCATCATTGAAAATATGGTATGACCGGAGAGGAGTGGTCTGACCAATCATTGCTTGGCGGTCTGATCGGTGTGCCTTGGATGGTCTGATCGACTTGGTGACCACACTCAAACCGGACCTTGTTATTGGGAGGAGGTTTGAGTTGAGGTATTTATTGGGTGTTAGTCATGGCGGGAGTTCGTGTAAGTGTTAGTCATGGGTTTTTTCTTATAAGTGTGAGTCGTGGGTATGTTCATTCATATATTTTGCTATTTGAGAGTCAAGTGTATGTGATTTGTGCTCAGATCGACTGCTTTATCTTTGATGTGTAGGTGATTGATGATTGATTGCGGTCAACTGCAAGATCAAGGCTTGGTGGTTGTGGTATGTCATGTAAGTCTGAGTGAAGTATTATTTCAATTGAGAAGCACGTGAGAAAGATAAGGATTGTGAGGAGCCAATGCGTGTAGGTGGTGTGCCTATTGGACTTATGTGTTTCAAGTGATGACGGTTCTTGGAACATATGTACAATCTTGGTGGAAAGTAATTAGGCATCATGGACTATGGTGTAATGTGATGTGCCATGGGACTTGGGTGTTTCAAGTATTATTGGTCTCAGCGCAGGTGTACGAGCTTGCCAACGAGGTGTTAGGCAATGCATCTTCATGAATATCGATGGGTGGCAATTATGGAAATTGTCCAATATTGAGTGGAGTGGCCATTTGCAAAACCACGGCATTGATATAAGTCGTTTATGCTATGTTTTTGTGGATGGAGTGTCTTATCAGTCTATAGGAGCTTTTGGGAAGTCGCACTTTGAAAAGCGTGAAAGTGTGTAATGTAAAACCCGTCTGTATAGGGGTTGTACTGGGTTTCGCTATGTGTAAGTGTTGTGATCCACTAAGGATGTACTAGTGAAGGGTTTGGTGTGACCGTGTGAGGTGAGGATCCTCTACTATATAAGCCCTGTTTTGAGTTGTGAGAGGTAGTCCTCTCCAAGAATTCTAGGGTTAGGGTTTCCAAGTGTGGAGCCTTTCATGTGTGTGCCTAGGCTTAGAGCTCTATCATTCTGAAGGAGTAGCTGCAAAAATATTCCTCCTCAAGTGAAGTGAACATTCAAAATTTGTCTAAGTGAGTTGTGCCATGTATCTTTTCTTGTGCTTTTGATTTGCTTGATTTTCTTGTTTGGATTTCTCTCTTCTTGATCTTTCCTGGAGTTATGGATGTGTAAGAGGTGAAGATATCCCTTGGAGATCATATCCTATTCATCTAAGCACCTTCTAGGACAAGTTCTTAAGTTTGCTCATTTTTCCTCAAGATGGAAGGGTTTGGGGTTTTTCTCTTGTGAGTGATTTAGCTTGAATTCGTGCTATAATTTAGCTTGCTATGATATGTAAAAATCTATCTAAGATCATCTAGATCACTTAGGACTCATGAGCAAGAGTAGATCAAGTTTTCCCTCTTTTGTCTAGTTTTGATGCAACCTCCTTATTTTGGATAAAAAGTTGGCACTTTGATATCGATCTTCATGATCCATGATTAGAATAGGTTCCTAACATCCTAGGTAGTATTTTTTTACCAAGTTTCGCTATATTTGGTGATTAGGACATCAGCTCTTTAGATACGACCACTACTCCACGTATCAAACAAAAAGTTCAAGCTGGACACGTTCTAGAATTCAATTCAGCCTTCAGAGATAGCACCAACTTCAAATATGCATAACTTTCACATACGGAGTCCGTTTGAGGTCCACAAGTACTTGATGAAAAGCTTATCTTGTCATCTTTCCAACAGATCTAACCTCACCTCTAAATTCCTTCTATGTACATTGCAATCATCAAAAGAAATTATTACGTCACCTGTTTGGGCCAAATTGGGCCCAAGGGGAGGCGCCCCTCTTGGCCCGTACTATTCACAGCTGTACTGTTCACATGAACAATACCGTAAATAGTACCACCTCCTTATTTCTTAGTTATGTGTAGGTTCTCCTCCCCTATTTAAGAAGCCCATACTCCTCAAGTTTTCATGGATTTCGTTTATGTTAAGTTTGCCTTCGTTGCAACTTGTATATTCTGCATGTGTCAACTAGGCCACCTGGTCAAGATCCTTATTTAGAATCCTAACTTATCAATATTTTATAAATATTTAAAATACATTAGATTGCGTTTTACCTTATTTTTGCTTGTTCTTCGATTGTATGCAGGAATAGACATTCATAGTCAGAACGCGGTTGATAACGACTCGGAGTGTAGTTTAGCGATTGCTTGGTGTTTTGATCGTGACTGGTTAGAAGCTTGCATCGTCAAAGTAGTTCTCCTCCAAATCGAAGTTATTATCCTATCGGAAGATCGAGACCTACTCTCTCATCAAGTGGTATCAGAGCTAAAGTTGATTGGTAGGATTTCTTGTATTCCTAATTAGTAAATAGGTTTTATTTCCCATAATCCAGGAAAATTGCCCTACAAAAAGAGTTAATTTTTGATGTCCAAACCCCATTGTACTTTTCAACCTGTTAGTTTTGGTTTGCTAAATTGAATGTGTCCATCTTAGCTTTATCTAGTTGCTAGTCATATCCTTGTTCCTATAAAAATCCAAACAAAAAAAATCCCACGTCAAAATCCATCAAGAACACCCCACACCACTATTTTTAATTTCGGCCAAACCAATTCCTTTTCTACCACCTCCATCAAAAATGCCATAACATTCGTTTCCAAGATCCTTTTTGAGTGAAATTGCTGCCATTAGATCCGCAACTTCCTTATCTAACCGCCTCTAAAATTTTGCTTCATTCCAATAAGATAGTTAAAAGATATCTACTGTGAAAGTTGAACCAAATTTCCAGATTGAATCTACAACAGTCAGTGCTTGTGATTTTTGTGCGAATTTTTAGTCAGTTTCTAGAACTTGGCTCCAAAACAAAAGTTGTAGAAAAAGCTGTCAAAAAACAAAAAAAGAATCACTAAAAAAGGCAACTGATAAGAAGTTATGACCAAAATACCGACGTACTATCTAGAGGATAGAAATCTTCAATTCTATATTTGGGTCAATCCTTGTGCTTTCCAATTTCAGATTGCATTCTATTGAATTATCTTGTGCCTATCACTTTATACATTGTTATACACTTGTTTTAGCCTTCTTCCATCCTTGGTTGATCAACAACATAGGCTAAGAGTTAGATACGAACGATAATTAAATTTTGTGCAACATCTAAAATTAACTGATTATTCTCTATTGCTACATATCTAGCCTTCCAAGCTACACCTTCTATTAACCGAGTAGATCACGCCAAATCGGCCTTTGCAATCGCTTTACTCATCACAAGTCAAGTATATCACGAACCAGCCATCGGTGGCATCATCTGTTTGTATTGATAAGAACTTACCAGAGCTTGGTAAGAGCTTGAGTGTGAGCAACTTTGAGCTTCCAGATCCTAATAGATGATAGGAACATATACTTGTGATTTGTTTCCTTGTTTTCTACTAACAAAGATAGGCTTAAGGAAGTTTGTAGATTACGATGACATCGTGGGCAGATTTGAACTCAAAGGGAAATAACTACTAATATACATCTTACCACTGAGAGTATGTCGTCAGACTACTTGCTATGGGTTACTATGTTGGATAGTTACTTTGAGAAGATGAGCATGGCAAGGATGACACTGATCGGTGATGTTTAACATTGGTGGTTGAATCTCGAGTACCACTACAAGTACACATGAGAGGAGATAAAGAAGAAATTGTGACGTCGTTTTGTACTTCCACCACCCACGGTCATAAGCGAGGTGCAACCTAAGGTAATTGAAAATGCTGATATTATTTTGGCTCCTACTCCATCTACAGATACCGCAAAGATTCTTGAAGAGATGAATAATGATCTGGCGCATCTTATGTCATTAGAGGATAAGTTTGAGGTACCTATAGTATCTGATGAGAACGATAATGACAAAGGTACTGATTTAGTGCTATGGCAAGACATAAAGCAACCTTATGAGTATATACCTGCTGCAGTGCAATCTTTTGATATTCCTTGTGTTGACTTGAACGAACCATGTGCTGATCTGATGTCAAGACCCGAATATGCAAATCCAGATTTCCTATTTAGATTTCTCTCTTCTTGACATCTCCTGGTGCAAAGATGTCTAAGAGGTGGAGATATCCCTTAGAGATCAGATTGCATCTATCTAGGCACCTTGTAGTGTAAGTTCTTGAGTTTACCTGGTTTTCCTCAAGAGAGAAGGGTTTTTGGGGTTTTATTGTGAGTAATTTGGCTTTAATTCATGTTGTGATCTAATTTGCTATGATATGTGAGAATCCATCTAAGATTATCTAGGACTCACGAGTAAAAGTAGATTAAGGTTTCCCTCTTTTGTCCAACTTTGGTGCAACTCTTCTTGTTTTGGATAAAGGTCAAAACTTTGACATCGATATTCACGATCCGTGATTGGAATATGTTTCTGACATTCTAGAGAGTGTTTGTAATATGTTTCATTGTATTTGTATCAATGGTTTGAGAGTTGGATTTTTCCTTAGATTATGTTTAGTGATGATTGCTCTATTTTCTCGGCAATCGATCAGGCCCCAAGAGCCTGAGTGGTGAAACCGGTGCGGTCGTTCCGGCTAGTGGTCGGACCGCTTGATGACCAACAGTTAGACCGGTTGAGACAGGGGTCTCAGTAGATTTTGGTTTTTCGCTTTGAGTGCTTGAGAGTTTATATTTCTACTGCATGTTATTACCGATATTTAGAGAAAGATTTCGAAGAAGTTATTCACTCATCCGGTCCTACAAAGAGATTTCCTCCTTGATCGACCTGACGCCTCCACTAGACTATTGCATGTCTTCGTTTTTACGTCCTAATAAAGTCGGAACCTTTGTTTCGTTTAGCAACGTGCGGTCGTTTTGTGATCTTCCAGACGTTATACGAGCACGGTCACGCCTGCATAAATTACGCTCTGTTACTCTTATTCTATTGGTCCCCTGCAAATTGCAAATGTGATGTACGCCTTCTTAGGGTCTGTTTGGGAGAGCTCCATCAGCTTCAAATCCACCTAGATCCACCAGATTCACCTGGATCCACCGTGGAGCAGCTCCATCGTGGATCTGGGATTCGTCAAAGTGTTTGGTACAGCTCCACCTCCCTCTCTATCTCACTTCCACCTGGGCCCCACGCGTCAGGGGGCAAAATGAAAAAAAAGAATTCCCGGCGGCGCAGCTGCAGCAATGGCCGGCGCGCAGCAGCAGCGAGGCGGAGAAGAGGAGGAGGCGGAGCGGCGGCGGGGCGGGCGAGGCCGGCGGCGGGTGGCGCGCGCCGTCCGAGGCGGCACGCGCGCGCGAGGAGGATGCGGAGAAGAGGAGGAGGCGGAGCAGCGGCGCGCGCAGCGAGGCGGAGAAGAGGAGGAGGCGGAGCGGCGGCCGGGGCGAGCGCGCGGTCGGGCGCGGCGCGGCGCGGCCGAGGCGGCACGCGCGTGGCGAGGAGGAGGCGGAGAAGAGGAGGAGGCGGAGCAGCGGCCGACGGGAGCAGGCGCAGGCGAGGCGGAGCGTTTGGATGCTTATAAAGCGCCTGACGACTCCAGAAGCTGGCAGTCATGTATACGACTGCAAGAGTGCAGATCATAACCAATTCTTAAAAGGTTGACAAAACTAACTGGCGTGTGAACGTAGCAACTGATGCGGACAGTTTCACTTTACAGTTTACACACAGGGACACACGGACACAATTTTAAGATACAGGAAAACAATGTAGTAGCAAATGTGCTACTTAACTATATAACAGAACAAAACAAATGAATACAGAGATACTCACAGAGAAACGAGCGGGGGTAGCATCATCAGATTAACTGCAAGATCAGATGTCTCTTAGAATTGACCTCCGCGATCAGAAGCCAGCGAACTTGGATTTGATGGCGCCGACTTCGTCCTCGCCCATGAGGAACGTCTTGGCGAGCACCTCCATCGGCATGGCCGGCTTGGTCGCGAAGAGCGAGAACGTCGGTGTGACCACGCCGGGAGACTGGCTGTCGAATATGGCCAAGAACACCGCGTCGCCGGCGCCGACGTTGAGCTGGAAGTGCTGCAGCCCGCGGGGCACGATGAAGAGCTCGTTCTCCCTCACCACCTTGGAGTACAACCGGTTGGCCCCCGAAGTGAACCCCACCATGACCTTGCCCTTGAGCACCATCACAAGCTCCGAGGCGCGCGGGTGCGAGTGCGGCGGGTTCAGCCCGCCGGGCGCGAGGTCGGTGCGCGTGACGGAGAGGCCCAGCGTGTTCAGGCCCGGGAACACGGCCACCGTGGCGCGGGTGGAGTTGACGCCGAAGGGGTTGCTGGTATTGCCCGCGGAGACGATGGCGTCCGAGAAGAAGTCGGCGTCCACCACGGATGCCGCCGGCTTGCACGGGAACCCGTCGAGCACCGTTGCGGCCCGCAGGTCGGCCACGCAGAAGTCCTGGAGCGGCGTCGGGTCCGAGAGGACGACGCACGGCGCCGCGGCGACGATGGCCACCGCGACCAGCACCTGGAGCACAACGGAGCGGGCCGGTGCCATCATACACCAGTATCGATCGTTAGCTCACACGGATTGCTACTCTTCTGCTCTTGGGGCTAGCTCGGTGAAATCGCAAGTCCTCTTGGTGTCCACTGCGTCGTGCACTTGCCGTGCGTTATATACAGAGCGAGGCGCATGCACGGGTGGAGTTGGTGTGTAATCTGTTGATGTGGATGCTGATGCAGCGCGCTGCAGGCGCGCGGTTTGCTGGGTCGTAAAGCGCGTGCATGGCAGCCGGCCGGCCGGCCGGCCGGTTTGCGACCAATGGTAACGCGCGGATGGGGGGTTTCTTGCTCGTCGTGACAGTTTGTCGCTGTCGAGATCGCCACGTCGGTACACCATTTGGCCTCGGAAGGGAGTTGAATAACTAGCTGCGTCCGGTAGTGTCGCGCCGTGCAGCGCAAATGCGCAATAGCTGGTGTTATTCTTTCCCCCTTCTTTTTGACGCAAAACAGCTGGTGTTGTTTAACTCAAGTTGCTCAGACGCATACTAATTAGCATGGTTTTTTATGTGGCGGAGATCTTGAATTACTTTGCGCCACAGCGTCATCGCAACGTTTATATAAGGTAAAGCTATCTATTCTCATACAACGAGGCGACTGCCGTACAACAGTGCGGCTAGAATATTACTCCTCTGATCACAAATAAATAAATAAATAAATAAATAAATATATATATATATATATATATATATATATATATATATATATATATATATATATATATATATATATATATATATATATATATATATAATTTTTGACATCGATACAGTCTTCAAAACATCAATTTGATCACTAATTTCTACTGTAATATATTTATAAAATTCAATAAAATTATAGTATTGCGAAATTACTTTTTAAGACAAATATATATAGGCAAAACCATAAATGTAATGGTACGGAGTGTAGGATTATATACCACAATCAATCAGAGGGGTTGAATGGTTGCCTGTGTTTTTCGATATCTAAAAACAAACCTCAAACCAGAAGCCTAATAACCTAACTTATAGATGTAGATTTTGACCGCAACCGCTCACTTGACTGCTTTGCACATGTTCAATGAAGGTTCCGACTGCTCGCTTGACCTCCTTTGTACGTAGTCGAAATATTTTTTCGCTCGAACACTTCAATCGCTTGAATGCTTAGATGCCGATGTGCTCTGTTGAGAACAAGAACAAGTCAAAGACAACATCGTGCTCTGCTCGGTTGGGTTGAACCAATAACTAAAGACACCGTACTCATAGCTCACAAGATCATGATGTGTTAGCACGCCATCGAGGACACAGGAAAACAATGCTCAGAAAAACACGTCGCCGACGCCTACTAACTTTTCTTAGAATAGATCTGATCTTTTATATTTGAATCATGTTCTGTGACTATAAAGTGCCCTCACGGCACCCCTCAAACTCTAGGACAAAAAGACTCCCAAAAGTCTTGGCTAAACACTTAGCCTCTTCCTGCTTTTATATGCAAGAGCCCTAAACTGTGTCCCTCTCAATCACGGACACAAAACTTTATCTCTTCCATAAATTAAGTGACCCGAAACCCTTCTAAACAAGGGTTTTAACTAATCCCTAAGACTTCTCAGTTATGGACTCATTCCACAACTCCTAACTCATCATGTATTGAAGCTTCTACGACAGTACCTTCTATATCTTCATCACACAACTCCTAACTCACCATGTAATGAAGCCTCTAGGACTGCACCTTCTGTATCTTCATCACGAATCATCAACCTCACGTGTCGAAGCCTCTAGGACCGCACCTTCCATAGCTTCTCCACGCATCATCACCTTTGATCTCGACGTGCTTCAGCGTGAGCTCAACCGCCTCGTGACATCCTCGACCGTCTAGACCTCAGATTTCCCCATCCTAGTCCCGGTCTTCCTTGTTACTATCCATGATCGTTTTCACGCCAACCTGCACATATAAATATCAAAGATAGTTTTTTCCAGTATAAGTTCTTCACAACTTGACTGACATTAGTCCACACACGCAAACCACGCTTTTAACCATCCATCAACACCAACCTGTTCATCAACGACCACACTTTCTATGCCCTTTAGAAAATCAACTTCCGACCACTTAGTACGATATGACCACCAAGCACAGGTCGGTCAGATTGCTATCTCAACGAGTACTCAAAAACCACAAGTACTCGGCAATTACTACCACTCAGAACACTCGCAAATTATAAGCATTATATCGATCCCAGTCTACGACCACCGACCATCAACCAGTCACTGTACCATCGATTACCGGGTATCGACCAGGTAATGTAGTGCAGACTACCATCAATAAGTACTGTAGCACCGACTATCGAGTACCGATTAGGTACTGTAATAACGACCACCGATCGATTACTGTCACTTCCGACCGGTTCACTAAAACTCACGATCCCAACCATCCTAGTCGAAGCCTGCCGACTAGTGACCATAGTCCATTGTATCTTGCGACCAGTTCACCATGTCATACGACCGGTTCCTCTTAGCTTACAACCGGGTTATTCGGAATCTTCGACATCGGGGTCTTCTACTCCTCTACAAACTCCAAACCAAGGTCGTTCCACCGTGGTCGTTCACCTGTGGTCATTCTACCATGATCAAAACTCCATGGTTGACCTGCCTTGGTAATCTGCTGTGGTCGATCTACCGTGGTCGACTGCTATGGTCGACACCTACCGACCAGACCTGCTATATATCCTAAAAACTCCAGCAACAATAGCGCATCGACCAGAACTTTCACAAACGCAAATTTCAAAGAAACTCAAATATCAATTATTTATCATCACTCATTGCACAATCACCCTATGGTCTAACACGGAGATACTAATAGACATGCCATGTTTTCATCAGGTTAGCCGGACTGTACAAGTGGCCCCTACAGTTCCCAAATGCATTGGTTACCTGTTAATTTTTCTTGAAGAATGTAGCAATTTACCAGGACTCCGGTCTTCTTATATATGATTGAATCTTCTTTTGTTCCAAATGGCTTAAAGTTGGTCCCTTCACATTTTTCTGTCGCTCCTCCACTACGTACTAGTGGCCCGACATTCCATCTAATGTAATACGGTATGCGTGCAATACCACCAAACAAAAACCGGGTCATTGTGTTATTTGAACCGGATAGCAAAGTTCGGAGGTTAAATTTCTGGTTTCATAGTTCAAGGTGCAGAATAGACTTGTATGCAAAGTGTGGGGTGTTATATAGACTAATTCCATTAAAGTAATATTGTTGCATGAACTTTAGTTTTTCCAAATGCACTAGACATCTCTCCGACAAATATTTAGAGCAGTGATAGTCAGGATTTTAGCGATAGGGGTGCGAACTTAAGGTACATCTGCTCTAACATAAATTCAAATATGACAAATTACATGTTTACACTACAACAAACATCACAAAATAACCATCGCAATTGGAGCAAGTAGCTTAAATCATCTCAAGATACCTAATCCAAACAAATGAAGGCTAATTTAACTGCTCAAAATAACTAAATAAGTAAATATCCCAATATCCCATCAAGCACACCGCACACAGTCGTCCCTCCTGTCCTCCTAATATATGCTAATTTTATTTAAAGAACAATGTAAACAGCTGGCTTTGGTAGCAACTTATGGTGAAGTTTTCTTGTGAAGAAAAGTAGCTCAGTTCATGCCAAGCACATAGTGTGGATTGTAGTCTGGAAGTAGAATTTTGTTGTTATGATATTTGGTTTTGTTACAAGGAAAAATAGAAGCATGCTGGTTTGGTATGCTGCTTAGACTAGGGCAGCTAGTATGTGTCGGTCTACCTATTAACGTCTTTATACATTTTCACAGGAAAGAAGGGCAGTAACAACTAACAGTTGCTGAATTATTATCTTGGCAATACAGACCAGTTTCCCAAATATTTCAGCGATACTTACTTTCAGGTGATATCAATAGTTAGTTCTAACTTTTCTTACACAATCAATCATATCTGAAATCCATTTCCGTTGGCAGAGCTCTAATACCTTAGTTATTAGAGAATTAAAGGTTCATAATCCACAATGGGAAGACTAGAACTACCGGCCTGAGCAACCTCTGGAACAACATATCAAGGGTTTGAACGAAGCTTTACACTGCAGTTGACCAATACTGTGTATTCATGACCAAGTTCAGAGCTATCATTCCCTAAATAAAGGCCTTCAACCATTTGTAGTGAGAAATACCTGGTTCGCTAGTTCAGTCCCCAAATCTGACCAAGGACAAATTTACGCTTGTCAGCTCGAACTAAAAGGAAAACAACTAGAGGGACTACAGAGTAGAGTAGAGAAATTCGGGATCTAGTGATCTACCGTGCCGTGATGCGTTGAGGAGACGAGGAGTGAGGACGAGCTGACAAGAGGGGTGGAGGCGACGAGGCGTGGACACTGTGGCCCGTGGAGCAAAGCCGGAGCAAAGTCCAGGAGCGGAGGATCCACCACGTGCGCGGTGGAGGCGCGAAGCTAGTGGTCTCTAAGGCCAGTCTCAATGCAAGATTTCACCTCCCAGTTTCCAAGATATAAAACAAAACATGAAACAAGTCTTTTCTCTCAGTGTATAGTTTCATTGCGCGGTTTCACAGGTTATTTTAGCCTTTCTGTGGTCCCCTCTTCCTTCTCTTCTCCAATCAGAAGCACGCTTGCACGGGATGAAACCCAACAAGGCTCTCAGTGGGGATTTCACACGATTACCAACGTTTTGGAAACAACGCTCAAAGGTTTCATGGGGATGAAACGTTTTCCTTCTCTCTCCTCCTAGTTTCATGCAAAAAGCTTCTTTTGGCTGATGTGGCACCGTATTTAATGTGCATGAAACCCTCCATGAAACTCCATTGAGACTGGCCTAAGGCACACACCGATTGATCTACTCCTGAGGCTGCGGTCTGAGCCTGAGCCTGAGCCTTAAGGAGATGACTTCAAAATTACTCAAGGTGGGGATGGCCAGATTGATTGACTTGGGCTTGATTCGCTAATTCGCTCCTACGTCTGGTGGGCAGGGCCGGGCTGCCAGGAATTCCTTGTTACTTGTTAGTATGTGTATATGTATTATGGGGGTATGTTCCTTGTTACTTGTTAGTATGCGTAGTGTATACTGTATGTATTTTGTAGAGTGGCAATCTATTAAGGTGCATATTATCAAATCCCTCGTTAGAGAAAATCTTAAACGAATAGGAATATAGCTCGCGGATGTTGCAAGCGAGAAGACGGCATTGGTCCTGCGCACATGTACATGCCAGCGCTGCTCATCGAGTCGTGCCCAGGGAAACAAATTTCGTCCGAAATTTCGTCTTTCATCTGAAATTTCGTCCTTTTCGTTGGGTAGCGAAACGTGTTACATTCGGCTAAAATTTGGCCGAATGTACCTCTATTTAAAATTTGTTCAAATTTTAATTAAATTTTGACTAAATTTCATCAAAAATTTGATTTTTTTCGTCCGAAATTCCGAACGAAATTTCGGTTTTCGTTCCTTTCGTCTGCCACCGAAAGTTTTCTGCCACCGAAAGTTTTAAAACTCGTGCCATCGCGTGTCGGACCAAAAACCCTAAAAACATAGAAGGGGAGAAGAAGTAAAATCATTACTGACAGGGTACCTTGGGAACTAAATTATTGCAAAAATGATAAAGAAATTGGTTACAACAAATAACTCCTAGTCTGTGTGGAATGCATCCTTTAGCATAACTAAGTAGTGCTCGACGGCATTGGTTAGATGAATGGAAGTAGGTAAAAAAGTCCATATAACATCTCGAATTTTGCTCGAAAGTCTGTTCAGCATCTTGAATTATGAAACCATACATTTGACCTTCTGAATTTTGCAATCTAGTTCAAATAACACCCTAACCCGGTTTCAAACGGTGGTATTTCTCACGTGGCGCAATGAGTGAGCGGTTTTACCACGTAGAATGACACGCTAGTCAAGTTTAGGTGAATGACAGGTGGACCCATAGGGTTTTCTCTCCCAAATCGAAATAGAGAGGGCGAACTATAGAGGGTGGTGGTCATGGAAGAATGGCTGGCTCGGTGGGGAGAGAAGCACTTGTGGGCTCCACATGTTATTGACCTAACTTGGCTAGTGTGTCATTCTACGTGACAAAACTACCCACTTATCGCGTTACATAGGCAATACCACCATACAAAAACCGAGTCATGGTGTTATTTGAACTAGATAGCAAAGTTCGAGGGTTAAATGTCTTGTTTCATAGTTCAGGGTGCAAAACAAACTTTTACGTAAAATTTGGAATGTTATATGGACTTATTCCATGAAAGTAGTATTGTTGCATGAACTTTAGTTTTCCAAATGCACTAGACATCTCTCTGGCAAATATTTAGAGGCTATACTTACGTAGAAAATAGAAACAAAATAGAGCTTATTTTGGATGTTGCTTGCTTACCAGCGTTCTATCAAACAATTTGTTGATGATCTAGCAACCTACATATCGAACAATATGGATATGAAATTACAGGATCCAAATTACCAGTGGCATTCCCTCATTTGAGCGGCCTCGTCGTCTCTTAGTTTAGGTATGTGATATCGCTGCATAGAGAAGTAGAGTGGTGGGGGAAGGACCATCACTTTACCATAGCAAGTAGTGGGCGAGATCAACGCTGTGAGAGAGCATGAGTAACGCGAGTTCTTGCAGCCATAGGCTCTTGCCCCTGGAGAAGTAGAACTTGACGATGCAGGGGTCCCCCTTCCCAGCTTTCGTCCTCTTGGTGGGTGGCTTTGTCAGCGTGGAAGGCATGCGAGGAATCACGGTTGAGGAGTGCGAGCGCCAGCGAGAAGAAGTAGCTGATGGTTGGGACAGTGTAGCACACCTGGAGGAGCGCCTCCAGCATCTGCACCACAGCTGCTCATGCTCCCACTCCCCCACACTAAACCTAGATTGGGTCATTGGGTGCCCATCTCAACCGAATTAAGGGGGCTACACGCGAGATAACATCAAATTAAATATTCCTACGACAATTGTTTCAAGACAAGATCCCCTCGGCAGATCAACTGAAGAAAAGGAACTGACAGGGGGAGGAAATTGCATATTATGTGCGATGAGGGAGGCTTCTGATCATATCTATATAAATAAAAACAATTGGTGTGATTCAATGCACCTCCTTCATATTGAGGGCAAGAAAATCCCACAATAACCCTAAAAAGAAAACATCCTAGAAATTCTCACATTAATTGAGAAAAGGGAGAAGCATCTCCACCATAGTGCAGACTATAACAGTGCAGATTAATCATATATGTATATTAGAGTTGTGTAGTGAATACAATAGTATTTTAATTATAGATAGGAAAGGTGTATAACAAAGATAATTATATCATAATATCTAGACGCACAATTGTACAGATAAGTCCACTAGTTTGTTCCAATGTCACATTGCCAGATTTGTATGGTGTTGCCTTAAGGAAATCCTTAACTGGAGTAGAATTCCTTGGAACATAGAGAAAATGTCCCAATTTCTTATGGGGTGTGTTTTTAGGGCGGTCTTCAATTGTTAAACTCTTTTGTTTTGCTACTTTTGCTTGCACTATATGGCAAGTCAAGAACAAGTTGGCATTTGAGACAAAAAAAATTCCCATCTAATCTAGAAGATATATGCAAATAACCCTATTTTTAAGAATAAGACCGTTGTATTTCCCGCAACAGTCTAAGACTTTACTTGTGCATAGAAAGAGTATCATGCATACTCATAAGTATTTAAAAATGATTAGTTGGACCGAAATATGACCTAATAGCTATACTACAACAGCTTTACAAGCGTCCAAGCACAAAACTTAATTTACATTCAGAAGAACCGATGAATTCCCACAAGAACACTTGAGTGTGGTAGTAACCCTAACACATTAGCTGATGCATCCTTCTTTCTTAGATGTTTGTTCTGATGAAAATAAAAAATATTGAGTACAATAAGTACTTAGCAAGCCACAAGGGAAAGCTATTTAATTACTATGCAAGGTATTCAACTAGATAGAGTCACGAGTTGTAATATGATAAGAATATATGCAATTTTCCTTGTAAAGAACTTTCCACTTAAAATAGTAAAAAAAATTATTTAATTAGCAAGGGTTTGTTATCCGCAATTTCTACATTAAAATAATCCAAATTCTACTTATGCCTTGTTACAAGAATCACCCATGAAACACATCTCTATTTACTGGAAGTATGACATATTTGAATACCATTTCTTATACTCTAAAGAGTTACCCAACTTTACCCACAAGATATCCTAGACTCATAATGTGAAGCTATAGACACGCAACATGATAACATGCAACCGAGCTGAGGTAACAAGATCGTTTCACTACTCTTTTTGTTCTAGTTTATACCCGATAGGCTCGAGGCTATTCAACCACCTTCGAGAATCCACTGGCCAGTACGAAAATCAGGTCCCAAAGTTGAGTGGACCTACCGTTGTGAAGATTTGCAAGTGCCATAAAAGCCCAACTTTCATCTCACCTCTTTTCCCACAGGCTATCTAGACAAAACTAGAATAACCATCACCCTGTAGGTGTTCGATCGAATCGAGCAGTGTAACAGACCAGGTTGATGATTCAAGTTTGTGGTTGAGCGAGTTCTATGTTATTTACTTGGCACAATGCCTAGTCCTTATGAGGCTATCATTCACATACCCTATGCACACCGGCACTATACCACCATATCCAAACAGAGTCTCAAAGTTTAGGTGATGTCGTGGGTTCCAACCATCTAATGGTTGCCCACTAAAGATGCTTAATATCCAACTTTGTTTCAAAGTCTGTTGGCATTAGACCAGACAATCTCTAACATTATTTGTAAAGTGTTTATATTTTCCTAACATGCCTACTAATTACCAACATGGTGATTTCATGTTATAATAATATTTATGGTTGTCAAGGTGAATATGGTTTATGAGAGTATGACTGGGCTTTTTAGTGGTTGAATATAACTATTCATCATGTCATTCTAAATTATTATTTTTATATAAATAATAGTATTCAAATAATATAAATAAAGGTAATAATAATTAAATAATATGGGATCATCTTGGTCAATGATATGTGACTTGCCATCTTATCTAAGGTCTTTGATTATTTCTTCGTAGGCTTCAGGTCTAACACCATCTACTTTAGTTGCTCTAGTGGTTTCTCCGTTGGCCAACTAGTCGAATTCATATACTAGCATAAAAGAATAAATACAAATAACTTGTTACTTTGTATAATACAAGCTGGGAACAAAATAAAATTATAAATCCAAAAAAGATTTAAAATGTGGGTTTGGGCGGATAGAGTTTAAGCGATGTTTGGTTGGTTCAAATGGAGTTGAAAATATGTTAGACAGACTCGAAATGATTGAAATGAGTATAGAAGGTTGTCAAGTTTTGGATGAATAATAATGGGTCGGCTGAACAATACCGGTTTAGTACTATTTCTAGCGGGTCAGGTTTGATGACTAGTACAGTGTTGGGCTGGACTGTGAATGGTATTGGGCTATAGTGTGGGCTGACCCAGTTAGCCGACTGGGCCAAGTGACTACTCAGGCTAGTTTTGCCAACCTACCTTGGCGGCCCAGAGAGCACGCACCCCAACTCGCTCCAGAGTAAGCTGGAGCTTGGACTCATGGCAACCGAGACAGGGGAAACGACGACGACGGAAGATGATGGTAAGTAACCATAGAACGTGAGCAACTCATTTTGGGCACACATGAAGACAGTGATAACTTGGAGATGGCTGGCGACAACAAAGCCTAGCCAGAAATAGGGGCACAACATGCGTGGAGCTACGGCAAAGCTTCGATCAAATTTAAGGCAGATCAAGCATTTGGGAGAGGGGAGCTCGACAGAGGTGGTGGCTTGGCTCGGAGTACTAAGTGGAAGGCTAGCAACTGTGTCTTGGCGAGGTGATGGCAAACGGCGGCGGTGAGCTAGGGTGGCAAGGCTAGGCAGAAAGCTAGGGAATAGCTTTGTAGTGGTGAGGAGGTGCTAAGGATGTGACCAATTTGATAGGAGGGAGGATGGAGGTGAGAAATTTTATGGATGGCCAAGGCTTACTAGATTTGGGGATGATGGTAGTAGTGCAACTTCATGCGGGCAGAGAAGAAGATGGTGGCTCTAGCGTGATGGTGTGGAGAAGAAGAGGCTGAAGTAGTTGCTAGACTTAGCTTTATAGCCGGCGCAAGGCAGTAGTGCCAGTAGCAGTGGAGGTGAGTTCAGCGTGTGGACGGCGATGTGGATGGTTGCATGGGTTTCGTGCTGGGACAACGACGCGGTGTAGCGTAGGAGTCATCATTTTTCCCTAGAGTAGGCGTGCGAGGTGGCAGCAAAGAATAGCGGTGAGCGCGGCAAGTAGATGATGTCAAGATACGGTGTGGTTCGGCAGCAGTGTAAATTGACGTCAAAGATTCCATGGCGTCGGCGCGAGCGGTGTTAAGGCTAGGAACGACGGTCCGCAAGGTGGCACGGCCCTGGTGTAGCTTGGCGTGGATGATGATGACGCTAGGCAGAGGTGGCGTGCGCACGCGAGTGGTAGCGCAATGCGAGGCGAGCGGCAGGGGAGGAGGTGGCCAATAAGAATACGTTTCACCAAGGTGGAAAGCGCAATTCCGAGAAAGGAAAGTGGATTTTTAGCTGGATTTTTTGGATTTGGCAAAAACTTTAAATTCAAATTGAATTCGCTCAAATTCAAATTTTTGAAATTTTTTAGTTTGTCACAATATCTTACACATGATGATAGTGTACATGTAGCTCAAGAAGAACGAGAAGGACGAGATGGATGAGATCAAGATCTACACCCAAGTTCTGCCGCGTCATGCTCAGGGAAAACGAGAAAGAGCAAGATGGATGAGATCAAGATCTAGACCAAAGCTCTGGCGCATCATGTTCCATCCGTTGCAAGTCCGCGGTCGCAAGCAAAACAGCCGCAGGTAAATTTACCAACAAACGGGCACGATCAAACTGGTAGTACCAGCACAATTAATAAACATGATCAAACTAGCTAAACATGATCACGGCCCAACAACTCCCCCGGAGATGGCCTTTCTTAATTGCACCAATGATGCCACTGCTACCAGTCTAACCCTCTCGCGCATAATAAGTTGCTGCTCCTTCGTCCTATCGCAGCAGCACACGGCGATTCTTATGCCAAACCCATACACACAACACAAGCACATACGCATTGACTCCCCAGCTCCATCTCCACCGATAGAAATGTACAGTATGTGTATGTAAAATAATCAATGGCTACACGTAAAATAAGTGTGTATTTCTGATCGATCGAACTAGCCAACCGCTCCACCATCTCACCCTATGGTCAGGTACTAGAGTTTGTTAATTATGATAAACTTACTGTCATAGATACATAAAGTTATCATCTATAATTCATGAAGTTACTTACAGTTATCATTCGTAATTTATGAAGTTGCTGTCTTGTGTGAGTGAAGTTACTGTCAACATAGATGCATTAAGATGAAAGAGAAATATGTATGTCAATTGCAAATATCATACGAAAAATTACTGCCATGTGTGAGTGAAGGTACTGCCAAACACATGTAGAGTTATTGTCCGTTTTAACACTATAAAACTAGCAGTAACTCTACATTTATTTAACAGTAACTTTACTCATACATAATAGTAACTTTATATAACACGAATTTCGTAGCATCAAAATATACTCAATATGGATCTTATTTTGTTAAGCTCGTAATTTTGAACACAATGGTGCAAACGGATCACAAATTGGACATTTGGTGAAAGAGTTATTATAATTTCTTAACTTATAAACAAGATAAAAATTACAAGTCAAGTGTATTTATTCTTTTCTCTCTTCTGCTGTATGCATGCATGTAAGTCAAATTACTATCTTCTGAATATAAAATTATCATCAATAATTCATTAAGTTACTATTTATTTAACATAAAGTTATTATCGATTGACTTATAAAACACACACACAATTGCATTAATCAGCGCATGCACGCACGCTACGCGCGGGTCACTGGCTGCGCGCATGAGCATCCTGGTGCGGTTTATGTTTAATGATAACTTTATGTGCATGAGATAATAACGTTGATATTTGTAAATCAATCGATGATAATTGTATGTTCAAGATAGAATTATAGATGATAACTTTATATTCAGTAGATAATAACTTGGCTTGCATGCATGCAGTAGGAGAGAAGGGAGAATAAATGCACTTGACTTGCGATTTTTTATCTTATTTACAAGCTAAAAAATACAATAACTCTTTCACTAAAAGTTTAATCTGCGATCTGTTTATACTATTGTGTTCAAAATTACGCTCTTAACAAAACAAGATCGATGTTGAATATGTTTTGACGCTTCAAAATTCGTGTTGTATAAAGTTACTATCGTGTATAAATGAAGTTACTGTCAAATACATGTAGAGTTACTATCAGTTTTATAGTGTTACAACGGACAGTAACTCTGCATGTGTTTGGCAGTAACTTCACTCAGACACGGTAGTACCTTTTCGTATGAGCTATTTGTTATTGACATTTATGTTTCTCTCTCCTCTCAATGCATATATGTTGGCAGTAACTTCATTTACACACATCAGTAACTTCATGAGTTACAGATGATAACTTGATGTATATACAATAGTAACTTTACCATATTAACAAATGTTAGTAACTGTTTATAGGTGGGATGGTGGAGTGATTGAATGGTTGAGTCGATCAGGGACACGTATTTAGGGCCTGTTTGGATCCCATGGGCTAACAACTAGTTGCTAATTTTTAGTCCTTGTGGATCCAAACAGGAGGGCTAATGAGTGGGCTAAAGTTTAGTCAAAGCCCCAACTAGTTGTTAGCCAACTAGTTGGCCAAACCCAGCTAATGAGGGCTAAAGGACCAGCAGAATGGAAAAAAGACGCTGATACCCACGCCTACCCTCCCAGACCGCCATGCATAGGGGTATAACAGACTTTGTACTGAGATAGTAGTACTTATTAGTCCTTGGATCCAAACAGGACTGGACTAATGTTTAGCCAGCTAACTACTAGTCAGCTAACAACTAGTTCTAGTCCATCCAAACAGACCTTTATTCTACGCATAGCCACTGATTAGTGTATACACACACGATTCTTGACGTGGTGTTTAGACACGATTCTTGGCATGGGTGTTTAGGCACGTAGATGCCTCATGTAATATATATAGAGAGGTGCACCGGCCGCGCGGGCGGACAAGGTAGAATTGAAATATCACAAGCCGATCGAGAGGGGGAAGGTAGGCATGGCGGCGTTGCAGCGGTCGAGCGAGACGTTCCGGCGGTCGGGGTTGTCGGGGATGGTGTGGCAGGACAAGTACCAGTCGGCATCGGGCGAGCTCGGCAAGCCGGCCAAGGTGGCGCCGCGGCGCGGCAGCGGCGGAGCGGCTCGAGCGGCACGGCGGGTGCAGGCGGGCACGCGCAGCCCGCGCCGACCCGCCTCCCGCGCGTCGCGCGCGGCTTCGCAACCTCTTCGGCAAGGACAAGCAGCGCCACGCATAATGTTTGTGCTCGGGAGAGTCCGATCAGCGGCAAACCCGAAGCAAAAGGTGGTTGCATTATCTTCGTGTGAAGCCGAGTACATCGCAGCGAGCGCAGATCGTGTCGTGAGTCCGCTCGCTCATCGTTGAATGAATTGTCGATGAAGAAATTCGAAGGTAACGCTCAAGGTTGATAACAAATCGGCTATTTCACGAGCAAGAATCCGGTTCTACATGATAGAAGCAAACACATAGACACAAGATATCATTATATCGAGATTGTGTCGAAGAAGGAAGATTGCAATCGACTACATCGAAACGTAAGAACGAAAGTCGATATTCGAAGACGGCTGGGACGGATAAAGTTTTCAGAGATGAGGAAGAAGATTGGCATGATCGAAGTCGAAAAACAAGATTAGAGAGAGAATGTTGTAAATAATCTTGTTTTAGAGTCATGTGCACAATTTGGGTGTAATCGAAGTCGAATTGCAACCGCAATTCAAAGTCGTAGGTGGAAACCTAGTCGAAGTCGTATTAGAATCAGAATCGGAGTAGGTGTTGAGAACCCGTGTTGAAGTCGAACAGCCGGGTATAAAAGGAGGCTTAGAGCCATGTATTCGTTGTACCAAGCAATTGAGAAAAGACCAAAAAGAGGGATAAACACAGAGCATTGTTTTGTCGTGTGTTTGTGCAAGACGTGGTCGGAAGGACTCACGATCATCGCTAGCGTGATCGGGAGGAGTTACGACCATGGCAAAGTTCCAGCAGGCGTAGTCGGGAGGCGCTACGACCACGGCAAGGCGGTGTTTTTACGACTACGGCTAAGGAGCGAACAACGTGGTCGTAAGGGGATCGACTACGCAGGAAGGCTATGACCACGGTGAATGTGGTCGTAAGAGTCGAAGGTGGTCGTAACGAGCTACGACTATCAGGGAAGGCGAACGTGGTCGGGCGACTCGACCACGTTGAAGGAAGTGAACGTGGTCGCACGGGTGTTCGACCACGGTGAGCGATGATCGCCAAGATCACTGCGTGATCGTAGAAGGCTTCGATCACGGTATCTTGAGCGGTCAAGGAAGGCGCGGCGCGAGATCGCGGAGCGATCGTAAATTGCTACATAAATTTACGACCACGTTGAAAAGGCGATCGGAGGGGAATTGAGGCGATCGGAACGGTCGTAAGCATCCGTGTAAGGTCATACTCAATTTATCGGTCGTAAACGACTCTAACCGGTCGTAAAGGTCCCGGGAGGTCGTAAGATTTCCAACGCTTGGTATCGAGCGTTGGTTAAACATGGTCGACACGCGCGAGCGAGCGTGTCGCTGCGCATGCCGATCCTCGGTTCGGACAACTATCCGGTCCGGGCGATGAAGATGAAGGTCAACATGATCGCGCAAGGCGTGCGGGTGCGGTCGAACCAAAGGAGAAGGACAAGGTCCTCGATGATCGCCTCGACAAGATGGCGATGGCGCGATCTATCAAGCCGTGCCCGACTCAATGATGCGGCAGCTAGTCGGCAAGGAGACGGCGAAGGAAGTCCGGACTACTCGCGAACCATGCATGAAGGAGTAGATCGAGTGAAGGAGGTTCGACTTCAAACATTAAGAAGTGAGTTTGAAGCCATGAAGATGGGGAAGAGTCGACAGTGGAAGAGTTCTCTCGTCGATTCAACGAAGTCGTGAACGAGATCAAATCTCTCGCGATGACTTGAAAGATGAGGTGGCGGTGAAGAAGTATTTGAGAGTGCTACAGAGAAGTTTCTTCCGGTCGTGACCACGCTTATGTATTCGCAAGACCTCTCGAAGATGAAGATAGAGGAGGTAACCGAGCGCTCAAAGCACACGAGCAGCTCCTAAAGAGTTATCAAGAAGACAACGGTCGGCAAGCACCGCTCGTAAAAGAAGATGCAAAGACCGAGGAGACTCGTCATCGAGGCGGTCGTGGTCGTGGTCGTGGTCGTGGCACATCGACCGCCGCGCGCGTCTCATGGACGCAGGTCGAGGCTACGATCGAGAGGTCGTGGACGGTGGTCGAGGAGGTGGTCGTGGAGGCGGCGACCATCATATCGACAAGTCGATATCCGATGCTACACGTGCGAGAAGTATGGGCACTCACGCCGCTCAATGTCGAAGCCACATCCGCGCCATAACCGCAAGAAGTATGGTCACTATGCCGCGAATTGTCGGGGCAAGAAAAAGGTAGAGGAAGCAAACTTTGCACAAACTACGAGCACAAAGAGCCAACACTACTGTTGTCACTCTGCACTGTAGATGAACCGACAATGGTTCTCTTGAATGAGGAAAGAGTCTTTCCAAGTCTGTTGGAGCAGGAGAGCGGACTCAAGAGCGGACGGCAGATCGGTATCTCGACAACGGAGCCAGGCAACCACATGACGGGTGCGCACTCGATGTTTCACGAATTAAATAAGAGTGTGCTCGGAAAAGTACAGTTCGAGACGGCTCTCTGCTCAGATAAAAGGGAGAGGCACAACTCGATGCAATGCAAAGATGGAAGTCGAAGAAAGCTCTCGGATGTATATTACATACCGAGTCTTGAGCAATATCATAAGCCTTGGACAATTGACCAAGAAGGTTGTCGGATCGAGCTCAAAGGCAACCATCGAAGGTGTTCGACCACGATGAGCATCTACTGATGAAGGTGCAACGGACCGTGAACCGCTTGTACAAAATCAAGATCGAAACATGCAAGCGTAGTGTTTGAAGACCACAATTGAAGATCCCGCTGGTTGTGGCATGAGAGATTTGGTCATATAAATTTCCAAAGTCTCGAGCAATGGCGAGAAAAGAGATGGTGGTCGGATTACAAAAATCGATCACCCGAGCAAGTCTGCGAAGGCTGTCAGTGGCGAAACAAACTCGTGAGCGCTTTCCCACGCAGCGAAGTTTAGAGCTTCACAACCACTCGAGTGGTTCACGCCGACTTGTGCGGACCGATCACACCCGCACCGATGCTGGAAACCAAGACTTCATGTTGGTCGTGGGCGACTACTCGAGCCATGTGGGTGTACATGCAGAAGAGCAAGGATGAGGCAAAGTCGAATTTTCAGAAGTTTATTAATCTTGCCGAAAACGAAGTCGACAAGAGGGTAAAAGCAGTCAGGTCTGATCGAGGAGGAGAATTTCTCGCAAAAGAGTTTGACTCAATTTGTGAAGAGAAGGGCATTGCAAGATTCTTCACGGCTCCATACTCGCCTCAACAAAATGGAGTTGTAGAAAGAAGAAACCGAACCGTGGTCGAAACCGCACGAAGTCTTCTGAAGAGTCGATACCTGCCCGGGAGGTTTTGGGCAGAAGTCGTAAGACATGCGGTCTATTTGCTAAATCGTGCGACCACACGGTCGTTGGATGGAGTTACTCCATACGAGTTGTGGTCAGGGAGAAAACCGAACGTCGATCACTTGAAAGTCTTCGGCTGTTTGGCACATGTGAGATCATCGACTTATCTGAGGAAGCTGGACGATCGGAGCAAAAGGATGATCTACCTCGGCTCAGAATCAGGTACCAAGGCATATAGGTGCTATGATCCAGTCGAAAACAAGCTACATGTGAGCAGAGATGTGGTCTTTCAAGAAGACAAACATTGGGAGTGGGAAGAACACGAAACATTGAGAAAGATAAGTCGGAGTGGATAACTTTTGAAGTCGAAGAAGTCGATACCGACAATACGACAATAGAGGAAGGAGCTATGTCCACACCTCAAAACTCGAACATGATTGGTGCAAATGATCGGAAGCCTCACCGACATCAAGATGAAGAAGACGCAGGTGTCGAAAATGAGGAGCATCGATGAGATCTATGCTCAAAGCGAGCGATCTGATCGGATGAGTCATTCGCATACGCATCGCCAAGAACCCAAAAGCTATGAAGAAGCAAAGGAGATGAATATTGAGAGCTGCAATGCAGAAGAACTAAAATCAATTGAAGACAACAACACTTGGGAACTCACCGATTTGCCGAAGGGTCATCGAGCAATCGGTTTAAAGTGGGTCTTCAAGGTAAAGAAGGATTCCAAGGAGAAGTCGTAAACACAAAGCACGACTTGTGGCGAAAGGGTATGTTCAAAAACAAGGCGTCGACTACGAAGAAGTTTTTGCCCGATGAGCTCGTATGGAAACTATACGACTACTTCTTGCATTGGCGACAAGCGGTGGATGGGAGATTCACCACATGGATGTGAAAACGGCGTTCTTGAACGGAGACATTGAGGAGGAAGTTTATGTTTCTCAACCGCTGGTTTTCAATCCAAGAAGCAAGCGAGAAAGTCTTGAAGCTGAACAAAGCTCTCTACGGACTTAAGCAAGCACCACGAGCATGGAATTTGAAGCTTGACAAAAGTCTAACGGCACTGGGTTCGGAAGAAGCAACTCGAACATGCGGTATACTCAAGGGGAGATATGAAGAACGGTCGATCGTGGGCGTTTACGTGGGCGACTTGGTCATTCTTCGATCGAGTTCAAGGAGATTATGAGGTTTAAAGAAGAGATGAAGAGGCTGTTCAAAATGACCGATTTGGGACTTCGTGCTACTACCTCGGCATTGAAGTAAATCAAGCCGACAACGGCATAACACTTTGTCGGTCGGGATATGCTCGAAAGATTCGGAGAAGTCGGTATGGAAGAGTGCAATCCATGTCAAACCCCAATGGAGAATCATCGAAGTTGAGCAAGACAGCCCAGATCACCGATTGATGCCACGACTTATAGGAGCATTGTCGGAAGTCTACGGTATCGGTGCACACCCGACCGGACATCTCGTTTGCGGTCGGATACGTAAGTCGTTTCATGGAGAAACCGACTCAGAGCATATGAATGCCGTGAAGCACATCCCGAGATACATCAAAGGTACTTTGAATCTCGGATTCATGACAGAAAGGAGGTGGAAAGTCGTTGCGGTGACGGCTACAGATGATAGCGACATGGCGGAGATGTCGACGATCGAAAGAGCACGACAGCATAATGTTTGTGCTCGGGAGAGTCCGATCACCGGCAAACCCGAAGCAAAGGTGGTTGCATTATCTTCGTGTGAAGCCGAGTACATCGCAGCGAGCGCAGCATCGTGTCGTGAGTCCGCTCGCTCATCGTTGAATGAATTGTCGGATGAAGAAATTCGAAGGTAACGCTCAAGGTTGATAACAAATCGGCTATTTCACGAGCAAGAATCCGGTTCTACATGATAGAAGCAAACACATAGACACAAGATATCATTATATCGAGATTGTGTCAAGAAGGGAAGATTGCAATCGACTACATCGTAACGTAAGAACGTAAAGTCGATATTCACGGTTACCGACGGATAAAGTTTTCAGAGATGAGGAAGAAGATTGGCATGATCAAGTCGAAAAACAAGATTAGAGAGAGAATGTTGTAAATAATCTTGTTTTAGAGTCATGTGCACAATTTGGGTGTATCAAGTCGAATTGCAACCGCAATTCAAAGTCGAGGTGGAAACCTAGTCAAGTCGTATTAGAATCAGAATCGGAGTAGGTGTTGAGAACCCGTGTTGAAGTCGAACAGTAGGGTATAAAAGGAGGCTTAGAGCCATGTATTCGTTGTACCAAGCAATTGAGAAAAGACCAAAAGAGGATAAACACAGAGCATTGTTTTGTCGTGTGTTTGTGCAAGACGTGGTCGGAAGGACTCACGATCATCGCTAGCGTGATCGGGAGGAGTTACGACCATGGCAAAGTTCCAGCAGCGTAGTCGGGGGCGCTACGACCACGGCAAAGGAACGTGTTTTTACGACTACGGCTAAGGAGCGAACAACGTGGTCGTAAGGGGATCGACTACGCAGGGAAGGCTATGACCACGGTGAATGTGGTCGTAAGGAGTCGAAGGTGGTCGTAACGAGCTACGACTATACCGGGAAGGCCAGAACGTGGTCGGAAGCGACTCCGACCACGTTGAAGGAAGTGAACGTGGTCGCACGCGGTGTTCGACCACGGTGAACGATGATCGCCAAGATCACCGCGTGATCGTAGAAGGCCGATCACGGTATCTTGAGCGGTGAAGGAAGGCGGCGCAGCGAGATCGCGGAGCGGTCGTAAATTGCTACAGTAAATTTACGACCACGTTGAAAAGGCGATCGGAGGGGAATTGAGGCGATCGGAACTGGTCGTAAGCATCCAGGTAAGGTCATACTCAATTCTATCTGGTCGTAAACGACTCTAACCGGTCGTAAAAGGTCCTGGGAGGTCGTAAGATTTCCAACAGTTGGTATCAGAGCAGTGGTTAAACATGGCTGACATGGCGAAGCGGCGTGTCGCTGCAGCATGCCGATCCTCGATTCGGACAACTATCCGGTCAGGCGATGAAGATGAAGGTCAACATGATCGCGCAAGGCGTCTGGGGTGCGGTCGAACCAAAGGAGAAGGACAAGGTCCTCGATGATCGTCTCGACAAGATGGCGATGGCAGCGATCTATCAAGCTGTGCCCGACTCAATGATGCGGCAGCTAGTCGGCAAGGAGACGGCGAAGGAAGTCTGGACTACTCTGCGAACCATGCATGAAGGAGTAGATCGAGTGAAGGAGGTTCGACTTCAAACATTAAGAAGTGAGTTTGAAGCCATGAAGATGGGGAAGAGTCAGACCGTGGAAGAGTTCTCTGGTCGATTCAACGAAGTCGTGAACGAGATCAAATCTCTCGGCGATGACTTGAAAGATGAGGTGGCGGTGAAGAAGTATTTGAGAGTGCTACCAGAGAAGTTTCTTCCGGTCGTGACCACGCTTATGTATTCGCAAGACCTCTCGAAGATGAAGATAGAGGAGGTAACCGGAGCGCTCAAAGCACACGAGCAGCTCCTAAAGAGTTATCAAGAAGACAACGGTCAGCAAGTACTGCTCGTAAAAGAAGATGCAAAAGACCGAGGAGACTCGTCATCGAGGGGCGGTCGTGGTCGTGGTCGTGGTCGTGGCACATCGACCGGCCGCGGCGCGTCTCATGGACGAGGTCGAGGCTACGATCAGAGAGGTCGTGGACGAAGTGGTCGAGGAGGTGGTCGTGGAGGCGGCGACCATCATACTGACAAGTCTGATATCCAGTGCTACACGTGCGAGAAGTATGGGCACTACGCTGCTCAATGTCGAAGCCACATCCAGTGCTATAACTGCAAGAAGTATGGTCACTATGCTGCGAATTGTCGGGGCTATGAAAATCGTGTCAGTTTCTTCCATTGGGACTGCCCTTAGCCGCGTAGAACTTTAATTATGGCATGCAAAGTTACTCAACTGCAGTTTTGCTGAAGTACTTATCAACAGCTCGTATCACTTGTAGCCCGAACATTTCATTTCGTTTTTGAAACTCGGAATCGTGAAATTGGCATATATTATGTCCCTTTCGTCCTGTCTTCGTTTTCTCCCATCTTACGTATGGGAGGAGTAAGCTCCCCTGTTTGTTCTTCAACTCCACGCCATTCGCACATAAATGATGAGCCGTTTCTTTTCCGACTTTATTAATGAGGTTGGACTTGATTCCCCTGCCCGTTCAGATTTTGTAATTGCCATTCAACTTTCGCTGAACAGATTTGTCAGCGCATTCAAACAGCAGGCATGCCTTCTACTTGCCTGATAAATAAATAAATAAATGTATATCAATTGTGGCTTTAGCAAGCCAACGTAGTTGCAGTTGAATTTTAGACCATCGCTGGTCATACATTTGAGGTAGTAATTTCTACCACGTGGAAGACACACACACACACATATATATATACTAGCTGAATGTCCGTGCGTTGCTACGGATTTAAACAAAATTAGAACATATTTGTATGCATGTTCCAACAAATTTTACCACTCGTTAGTTTTAGAACATGTAGTATGATAAAGTTTTAAAATCCGTAGCAACGCACGAGCATTCAGCTAGTAAATACATAGAGAAATGAATTTGAAACTCATTCCACCATGGGTGTATTGGAAATTATTTTGAAATCTGTTGCCATACAGGTATTGCGATTATGGAGTAATTTAACCAAAAAAATGTGTAAGGTATGCCCTTTACATGTAATCACAATGTGGATCATTGGGAAATATGAAGAAAATTAGTAAATGGCACATGAAAAATGTCAAATAGTCAAATGTGAAGCACGTTGTTAAAAATTTTCTAAAAAATTTAGCCTATGATCGAAGACCTCTAGAGAATTCTAAGTTATGTTGAGGAACGCTGCAAGTCTCCGTTGCGTTACCTAAATAGGCCAAAGATACTAAGGGGTGGTACCACACTCCAAGAGTCCTGAAATTAAGTCTCACTAAAAGGAATCAGAATAATGTTGTTCAATTTCTCTTTCAGAGTTGTTCAATGAGCAGATATTAATTCCAACCAAAAATGTGTTTATAAAAGGAACAGAGAGAGGAACTCTCTTCAGAAACACATCCATACATCTTGCAATTTGCTTAGCATAACTACCAAGTACCAATAAATTTAAATTTTAAAACTCAACTTAATAGACCTCAAAATTGTAGAGTTCCTAATAAAGTTGGCATTTGAAAAACTATTGTATATTGCTGCAGTAACAGTTTAGAATTGTACCATTGCTGCAGTTACTGAAGGCATGATGTTCTGAAAATCTGAACACATAACAAATTAAAATAACAATATTTCACCAAAAGGGCAAACTTACAAAATGCTTGCGTGAATTGCAATTAGGTCTTGTCCATAGATTTTGTAAGTTTATTGATCATTGTGTGTATGCTAGATTAAAAGGGATGGATATGTTTAGAATTTTTGCAATTTAATCTCTAGAGTTCTACAAAATTGCAATTAGGTCCTTCTCCCTCTTTGGATTTCTTCCGATTTACTCCTCCAGAACTCTGTTTTCTTCGGCTTACGATGTGTGTAAGGCGTCGCCTCGCCTCACGCCTTACCGCTTAAAAGGTGTGAGGGGGGTGGGTCGCCTTACCACCTTAATAACCTTAGCGTATTATCTACACCAATGATATTCTAATAATTTAATTCCTACGCATATTAAATTTTCTCAGGGACATCACCTAAGCATAATACACATCTTTTTAGCAAGGATTTCTAAATTTAGCAAATTTAGCCGGTAACTTTTATTTCTGCCTATTTTATTTTATTTCTCCTTTTTATTTCTTCTCTTTTTTTTTCTTTTTTCCCCTTTCCTTTTTTCCTTTCCCCCCTTTCCTTTCTCTTTTTCTCCCGGCTCCTCCCCCACCTCCCAGATCTGGATGCCTCCCACCGTCCCACGCGGCTGCGCCCACCCTCGGGTTCTCCTTCCTCCCACACGGCCGCGCCCGTCGCCCGGCTCCTTCGGCCTTCGCCCGCCACCGCTTCCCCCTCCGGCCCCTCCCCGGCTCCGCCTCCCTCGCCGCCTCTCCCTTCGCCCCCTCCCCGGGACCCCGCTCCCCTCCCGGCGGCGCGCGCCCATCCCCACCGCCTCCTCCTCGGCCCCCACCCCCTCCCGCGGCTCCTCCCGCACAAAGGAGGCCGGATCCGGCGGGGGCGTCGAGATGGCGGATCCGGCGGCGGCGGCTGGATCTGTGCGGGGTCGGCCTCCCCGGCTCGCCTCCCCTCCGCCCCCCCGGGACCCGCTCCCCCTCCCGCTGCGGCGCCGCTTCATCCCACCGCCGCCTACCTCCTCGGCCCCCACCGCCTCCCCGCCGCTCCTCGCGCACTGGAGGCCGGATCCGGCGGGGCGTCGGAGATGGCGATCCGGCAGCGGCGGCTGGATCTGGTGCGGGTCGCGGATCCGGCGGCGAGAGCGGAGGCGGCGGATCCCGGCGACGACGCGGCGAAGCGCGACCACGCAATGAGGGCGATGACGGCGCACGCGAGCGCAGTCGGGCGGATCCGGCGCAGTGGAGGCCGGATCCGGGCGGCAAGACCGGCTGTGGCCGGATCCGTGGCGGTGGAAAACGCGGAAGCAGGTGGCCGCCCGAAGAGACAGCGGCAGACGGAGATGCAGCGGCGGTGAGCGGTGGCCGCCCCCGGGAGGAGAGAAGCAGAGAGAGGCCCCACATGTCGGCGCTTTTTTTCTGTGAGAGGGTGGGAGAGTGTAGGATGCACCATCACCCTCAACTCGTTCTTTTAAGAGTAGAGATATAGGATGCTGAAGTGGGGCACCATGGTGCCCGGGCACCAAGCCTCTCTGCCTTTGGATTGCTTTTAGATGCGTGCTAGTACAATAGTATGGAAAGGAAGTCATTAACACGGATGGAAAGTCTTAATCATGGATGGAAAATCTTACTTATAGGTGGAAAGTCTCACTCATGGAGCCTGGGCACCATGGTGCCTCATTATTTATACTATATATATATATATATATATATATATATATATATATATATATATATATATATATATATATATATATATATATATATATATATATATATATATATATATATATATATATATATATATGAAAATTACATATAGGCACCATGGTGCCTAGGCACCAACATCCGATACACGTGTATGATTGATAATTTTTTGAGTTTAGGTATGAAAATGTTTTATACCCTTGATATATTTATGGTAAGTAAGTTTTGAACTCAGTTCAAATTAGTTTGAACTACTTTTGAGTTCAATGCAACTACAATGAGTATATACCATAAAAATAGTTCAAACTAATTAAACTGAAGTTGAATTTAAATTTTTCTGAGTTTGACATCTCAAATATACTTTTTATGGGTATATGAAGATACCCACATCAAACGTTATAATCTCAAGCAAATCAACTGTATTGATATTGGTGCCTAGGCACCATGGTGCATGAAACACTCGTCATATATATATATATATATATATATATATATATATATATATATATATATATATATATATATATATATATATATATATATATATATATATATATATATATATATATATATATATATATATATATATATATATATATATATATATATATATATATAGCAGCTCAAGAGATTAAATCTAACCATATTGAGTTTTATACTTTTTTTTCTTTTACCTAGCATAGTACTCCCTCCAATCAATTTGCCTCAAAAAGTATTTTTATAATATTATAATTTTATTAGCTTTTATAAAATATTATAATAGAAATTAGTAGTTAAAGCTGTATTTTGGAGACCATATCAATATCCAAAACGATAGTATTTATTATCATAGGGAGTACTTTTTCAAATCCTAGTGTTCATTTAACTTATATTAGAACATAGGAAGAACACAACCCCTGATGCACAGTAGCATGATAGGATGAATTAGGCAACATGTCTGCATTTATGTAAGTTTTTTTTCCTCTGCGTATTCGAACAGTAGAGAATGAACACAGCCTGTCCTTTTTTTTAAAAAAAAATGTGACAGCCTGGTCTTATTGCCCAATATTTCCAGTATCTATTTTGATGAACAGCTCGTATTTCTCTTGCAGAATTACAGAATGTAGTATGTACTCCAGTGCCGACACACCCGTCCCCGCACTAGATGAATATACTCCTTTTTTGTTGCTATCGCAATAAGAACAGTGGAATACCCCAGTTAGAGAGTACAGACAAATTGCTGCCATCTAAAGATGAGAGAACTCGCAGCACACACATGCACTGACGGATGAGGGGTATCTTCAGAAAAATGGAAGGCCCGTCGTCCAGCAGTTTCCCTTTCTGAATCACACTCTGAAGTTAGCAAACCAACCTGGCCAAATCTTATATCTGAGGTGTTGACCAGCTATATCACAAATGCCAGGCGAACTTGACCAACTCTGCAGGCTGCAAAAAATTAATTTTCAAAGCTGGGGAACAACATGCGAAGTACTAAATGATTCTGTGTCATCTCTCTTCCCTTTTGATGTTAGGTGTGAAACTGAAAAATCCTTTTGTCGCCACAGCTCTGCAAGAGAACATAAAATGGAAGACAATAAAATCACTGTGTTGGTTATCAGTTGGAACACAAGCAATTTGTCACCTTAACCATTCCTAAAAGTTCAAATGTGGGGAAAAAAAAATTCTCCAAGCATTTAATTTTACCTTCGAGCAATGGTGATGCATTCTCTATCTACAAAACCAATCAAGAGTCCTCTACCCTGATGGTTAACATGTTCGGATACTACAGGAAGTTGATCCACTCCATGGGAATCAATAATCTTTTCAACAGTAGTGAGTGGTATCTGAGGGGTCGCATACCACATTTTACACTTAAACGGCTCCGCAAGCATGAGATACCAGAGGTTCCTGTACTTGGTCAAGCATGAACACAAATGAGTAATCAACAAATAAGACTACATGACAACAAACATTGTAACAAGTTTGATAAACTCTCTCTCTCAAAAAAAAAGAGCTAGATAAACTAGACATCCTCTTGAGTTATGATTTGACATCACCAAAGATATAAGAAATCCATCTTATTTTTGTTTGTTTATGAAAACCTTTGAAGTAACTATGAATCACTGAAGATTGGTCAAGGACTCATGATCCCAAGGGCCTAAATTAACTAAGGCAGATGTTATTTGGTATGTTCCAATCTAAAACAAAGATAGAATTCGCTCTATGTGATTGTTCATTAGTTGCTTGCTTTGATGTATCTGGATTGTAATGCGGTATACAGCCATACAGGGTATCTCGATGATAGGAAAAAAGTAAATACTCTAGATATTCTCATAAAAAATCCGACCCTTAATTTAATAAACCCGTCTGCCTTTTCAATGCGCCTGGCCCAAGGAATCCTTCACCCTCGGTACCATAGCAAACAACAGCACAGTTCATTTCAATTTATGGCTTATAATTTATGATTTCCTTTGAACAAACAATCAAAACAACTTCTTTGCCATCGTTTCGAAGTAACTTTTCAAAATAATTTATTAACATTCAATTCCTTCACATAAACACTCATATTAAAAATAAAAACCATTATCCACAGCTATCAAACGCGCAGCGGAAAAGTTCAGGGACGTTAAAGACCTATAGGCCCGGTGTTACAAGATTTGTTATGGATGCCTTGTGGGCCCGATGTTAAGATAAAAATATCGATGTACAACTTCCTAAAAGCCATATCCTTTTCAATATGTCACGTCTCATCATCTTTCTAATCCGCACATCCTCTCGGCAAGAGGTCCTACTCTCTCTCTCTCTACATAGGAAACAAACTCAATATACACGTACGGAAAATAAACTGAAAAATAATGTATTGTATAAAAATGAGTACGTATCAAACAGCAGCACACATTATATCTCGGCGAGTACGGCAGCCCCAACACTTAGGGCGTCTCCAACAGCTGGCTATTTAGTTAGCTAGATCTGATGTGGCAAGGAAAAAGTAGGAGAGAGAGTAGTCACTAGCGACGAGCAAATAGCTGGTCTATTTCACGTAGTCCAAGAACATGAGAGAGGAGCATGTGGGTCCAACAGTATAAAATAGTCTTTACTTTTGTCTCTCACCTCCACGTCAGCTGACTATATAGCTAGTACTAGCTATTACCATTGCGGACGCCCTTATCGTCGGACCGCCATCACCTTGGAATTTTGGGCAGATATAATACTGCTTATTACCAGAATTTCAAATTTAGTCTCCAACAGCAGGAATTTCATTTCTAGCCTCCTCTTAACCGCATGATTATTTTCAAGGCGACACATGGCAATCGTGCAGTTGGGGACCGCACGACCATTGTTCACATACAAATCGTGCGGTTGGGGACCGCACGACCACTGTTCATCCATACACGCCTAATTTTTTCCATTTAGTGTTTGCTTGAATTTTTAAATATATCAAATGAGGTCAAAAAATTACAAAAATTTATGTATAGCCTCCCGACAAAACGTTCCATGTGGTGTAATTTTTGGAAAATTTTATCCATGACGAATGTTGCTCAAAAATTCATACAATTTTGATATTTTTACGAGTTTTTAGATATAGCAAACGAGCTCCAAAAATTACAAAATTTTATGTGAAGCCTCCCATGTAGTAGTAGTCATTATGTAATTTTTTTGGAATTTTATACTGTCCGATTTAGCCACATTTGTTCGGATTAACGTGTGATCTAGACAAGATCAAAGGAACAGTTTTGCTCAGTGACAAGACAAAAGGGGTAGCTTTACACAGTTTGTTGTAACCAAATCTTGTGCGCATATTATTTTCAAGTTTATTATGAAATCTATTTTAATTAGCAACATAAAATGACATCGTCTTTTCACATTCAATTCTTCGCGTGCTCCATATCACTTTCTTTCCTACTTAACAGTCGTTCCTATTCTAGTCGTTCACATAAAAATTTTCATGAAATTTCTTGCGCTACAAGTCTACAACAACATAACACGATCGCAAAATATTTTTGCGAATCGAACATATTTTTTACCGTTCACAATTTGCGAAAAACACAAACGGATCAACCATTACACCGCACTACAGTTTACCTCTGTACGTATGTGTCATTCAGGGCTCACTCGTCCCTACAAAATTCTTCTGGAAATTAACCATACTATAACAACGCACGGCGATCGTATCGTTGAGAACATATGAAAATCGCAAACGGACCAGTCTACCTATATTGTCTGCCATTTTATTTCGAAAAAATAACAATCTAAAAAAATATTTCCTACATGTATCATCTACACTGCGTAAGGAATTTTCAAAATATATTTCATAATATTTTGCACCTCCTGTTCTATATTACAAAATTGCTGTAGACTGCAAACAAAATAAATTACACATGAATATCCCTAATATTTATAATTATAAAAAATTTGCACAATCACGTAAACTCTTATCCACACAAAAATACAATATTTAAATCTCATTACAAGCACACAAACGTACAAACGCACGCAGCAGCTAATATAAAAATACACTGTGCATGTATTGTAGACATGCAGGTCGTGTAGTCGGAGACCGCACGACTCGGATGAACAGTGGCTAAATCAGATCGCATAAAATTCTCAAGAAATTACATAATAACTATTACTACATTGGGATGATCTCTGGGTTTAGTTGAATAGATCGGGTATGCAGCTTTGGTTTATTTAAGCTAAGCTAGCTCTACATGTAGCTGCCATAGCCAAGTTCAGCTTGGAATCCAATATTCCTAAATTACAAAAAAAAAGATGCACATCTTCTAAAGACATCAGGACTGTAGATGGAGTTGCCCACTCATCAAACAAATCAGATTGCCAAGTATTAGGATTTCTTGATGACAACAGTGGATTGAGTGCATCAACGAGGTATGCAGGAACCAACACTGCGGCAGATTTTCACTACCATCTTATGCCATTGCGAGGTAACGGATAATAAGAGGGCGTGGAATTCCTGCTGGGAAGCTCTCAGCGAAGACATGGAGCAGAGGCAAAAAAAAAAAAATCTCCTACAATACGCCTAACAACTTCATAGAAAAAGGGTCATGCTTTGGTGGAAATATAGGCCCTGTTTGGCACAGCTCTATCACCGGCTCCTGAAGCTGTTTGGAGCTGTTTTGTGCCAAACGGGGTACAACAAAATAGCTCCACCCAAGGAGTCCCTTAAAACCTGCTGAGACAAAAGTAGCTCCTTGGATGGAGCTGAAAAAAGTAGCTTCACCCAGCTCCACTTGTGAAGTAAAAAAAACAGCTCCACTTGTGAAGTGAAGCTGTGCCAAACAGGGCCATAGTAGCTATTGAGACTAGCTGGAAAGATACTAAAGGAATACCCTGAAATAGAACAACCAAAATCTGCTGAACTACAGGAACTTGGAAATAGACTGATTAATGAAGAGGTTAATTATGATAAAAACACATTGAAGGAAGAACAAACGAAGATATTGGGAAATCGTGATCATTTGGGCTTTTTTTGTGGTTTATGGCTGAAAAGCACTGTAGCTGGTTGAAAAAACACTGTAGCTGACAGAGGCTTATTTAGCATAATTAAATTTAAAAAAATTAAAAAATATAAAAATAGGTTAGCCCATTACGTATAATACAAACAAATACGGGGAAAAAGAACCGCAAAAAAGCTCAACAAAAAGCCAAAAGTTCAGAAAGAGACGAAATTTATAAATAGTGAAAAATAAGTCGGAAGCTAAAAGCTGAAGCCAAAATGATCACACCTAAGGCTTTTGACTCCATAATGGAATCGATCAACAAGGATTTGGGAAAACTAATCTTTGTGGACTGATAGGGTGGGACAAGCAAGACTTACCTTTGTAAAGCAATTACAACCAAGCTACATTCAAAAGGAAAGATAGTAATTACACTTGGCTGAAGGAATATACTCAGGTTTAAAAATGTGGATAGTACGACAAAGCCATTCGGTGGTATGACCATGGTTCTAGGCAGGGGATTTCCGTAATCCTTCTGGTTCCACCAAAGGAAAAAAAACTGTGTGGGACCGTTCAAGCTAGAGGAAAACTTGCACCAAGATTTGTGGGACTATTCGAGATCTTAAACCGCAAAGGAGAAGTTGCATATCAGTTAGATTTGCTGCAGAGCATGTCAGGAGTACACAATGTCTTCCATGTCTCTCAGTTAAAGAAATGTCTCGAGTACCCGTAGAGCAAGCAGATCTGGAGACCCTTGATCTTCAAGAGGATCTCACCTATCAAGAGCAACCAATCAAGGTTCTTGAGACAGTTGAGCGTTAGACCAGAAGAAAGACTATCAGATTCTGCAAAATTCAGTGGAGCAATCACACAAAAGACGAAGCAACATGGGAACGAGAAGAAGACCTAAAAGTCAACCATCCACATCTCTTTGCTAGCTAGTTCAAACCTCGAGGGCGAGATTTCTTTTAAGGGGGTAGGTTTGTAACATTCCAAAAATTTTATTTGCATTTTATGGGTTTTTCTGGATTTATTTGGAATTATTTGGATTTTATTTCAAAGCCTAAAGTAAGAAAATTCACTTTAAGAATTTTTCTTAAACCAAAAAGAATTTATTTTTACTTTTCCTAAGTTATCCTTGACTTATAGTATTTTTGAAAATTTTCCAGAATTTAAAAATCAATTTCAAAGCTAGAAAGAATTTTGCAAAAGTTTAAAAAGCCTAAATTTAAGTTGAAAATATTTTTCCTAATAAATTTTTCTAGAATTTTTAGATATTATTTATTATTTTCTAAGTATTTATAAAGCTTCCTTGCGTTTTTGAAAATTTAAAATGAATTTTTAATCCAAAATCTCCTCCATCCGACACGTGTAAGGCCCAGATTCAATCCGCCCCGCCGTCCGATCTAATCTGAGTCGTTCCCTTCAACTTACCCCTTCGTTTGTATCTAACGGCCCTGATTGGTCTCCGTGCATGTGGCGCTCATCCGGCCGTCCGCCCCTCCCCTCTCCTCTCTCTCTCACCAACATGCGGGGCCTGCATGTCAGCATCTCCTTCCTCCTCCAGCCCCCGCCACTAGCACCCGCTCGAGCTCATAAATGTCGACTGTTTTTTCCCGTTAACTCGAGCATTCAACACCTTTATTGTCCGTTGAGCCGCCCGAGTTCATTCCACCGCTTTTCCTCCTCGTTTACCATCGTTAAACCCCCTTTAGTCGCATTTGCACCGGCTTTCACTCAGACGAGCTCGTGCTCGGTCGTTACCCTCACCGTCCCCTATATAAACCCCTTTCCGAGCACCCTCTCCTCACCCCGCACCCCGTCCTCCCCTCCTCTTCCTCTCTCATGCGCCCGAGCCTCCCCCGTGCCGAGTTCCTCTTTTGCTGCCCGACCGAACTCCGACGAGGAATTGCCGCCACCCCGGTCTCTCCCGCGCCTCGCCGACATCGTCTTCGTGTTCCCCGTGCCCCAGCGACCATCTCTGCCCCTCCGCCGAGCGAAGCCGCCACCGGAACCCTGTCGCCGCCACTGCCCGAACACCACCATCGCTTCACCTCGCCACCGACCGCCCTCTGGTCACCGCCGAGCGCCGCCGCAAGTACCGACGAACTACTCTTTCTCCCCTCTCGTGTTTGCGCCACTCGCTGGCCGCCACCGAGCGCCGGCGAGCCCGCACGCCCGAGTGCCACCTCCGGTCAGCGCCGCCATGTCAGCACGCACGCATGTGTGGTAGGCACCTGGCGCCACAGCCCGACCATGTCAACCCTATGCCACGTCTGCCGTGGACCAAGCTTACCTGTGAACCTAGTCCACCATAGACCCAGCCCCACCTGTCAGTGAAACAACACCTTTTCAATATAAAAATAATTCAGCCAAAAAATAAAAATTGATGTTGACGTAATAAATTGAATTTTCAGTATAAAAATAATTCCAAAAACCAATCTTTTATTTTTTTCCTTTAGTTTTAATCTTTCAAGAGCCCGTATTTCTTCATTTTAACTCCGATTTGACCCGTTCCAATTTCTAATTTTTCTAAAATCCTAAACTATCTATTTCTTAACTATTTTTGAATTTTTATTTAATTTGTTTTGGTTCTTCGCGTATAGATTTCGACGAATCCGGAGAGTTTGACTTCGACGAATCTCAGTAGGACTTTGAGCTAGGCAAGTTACACATTTGATCATGTTGTTCCCAGTAATTTAAATTATTTATGCTATTTCCAAATTATTATGCATGCATACTTTTATTCAAATTTAGTTTAAATTCTAGTTGTGCCCAATTCCTTTGTATATGGCCAAAATTGGTATTGAACAATCATACCTTGTCACCATAGATAAAAACCTAGTTAATACATTAGTATTAACTGGAATTTTATAGAATTGCTTAGCCGTGCTTAAAATGATTTAGGTGGGAAGAATGTTTCACACAAAATGATGATTTATAAAATCTATTCTTGACTTTGGTGTGTTAAGAAAGTCTATGAAATTTTTGATAAAATAAAATTATAAAACCTGGTTTAGACTTAGGCATTGGTCTGGTGGTGGGTGCTTGCTGGCATGCATTGCTGTTTGTTGACATAATGTCGACTGCCAGGCATAAGAGGTATGTGGTTGGGCCTAAGTCAAGTTATGGACCGGTCTGTGAACTACTATTACAAATTCACACCGTACTACCACAAGTCTGGTATGGGACAGACCTGGCTAAGTAATTTGTGATGTTCCATTTTAGTTTCTCTATAGGCTGAATGTGAGCGTGGCATAGGCCATGAGAAGCCTTACATGGCACAAGAGGGGGCTCCAACATGTGGATTCATGTTGTGGTGAAATCTTAGTGGCGGCGTAACTAATTTGGTAATGGAACATTTGTAACAGTCTTGTCATGAACTTTCAGCTGCACAACTAAGGCAGCGTGTTATTCGCGTGGAAAAACGAGAGAACATGTCTTGTGGGTAAATTTGTACACATCTGCAAAGTAACAAATTATCCTGGATAGCTGTGTCCACGGCCAAGGACATGCTTAGTATGGTTTTTCATGGATTAGACTTTGGTTTTCATAAAATCTGGTTTGTGAACTCTTTTGGAGAATTGGTCCGGGTGGGATACCCGTGGATAGGTTAGTGTAAGGTTGGTGCCTGCACTAACGATATTATTTCAGTTATCAAGTATTGCTTTTACATACTGTATTAAAATTCAGCTTTTACACTTACTTTACAGTATTTACTCTAGTTGTTGTTGTTGTGCAAATAACCATATTATGCCTTCCTTTGTCAGTAAATATGCATGCATTGACTCTGTTAAATCTCCTAGTGTAACTTGTGGAGTACTTTATGTGCTTACCTTGCTTAATTCTGTTGCCAGAGGATGACAGCTTCGACTTCGGTGAGGATTGCGATGAATAGACCACGTCTTACAGTCATTCACCTCTGGGCAGGCAGGATGGGCTGTTCCTTTTATTTATCTTCCGCTGTTTATTTTTGTGGTTGGCTATGAGCCCTTTTATTGTAATACTTGGCCATAAGGTCGTACACTTTGCTTTATAATAAAGTGGTGATTATGCATGATATGTATCCCTGTTATCACTGTGCGCACTAGCTTTTCCTGGGATAGTGCGATTAACACAGTGGGTTTTGGAGTCGTTGCTCCGAGATCTGACATCCATGGTTGGTCCACATACCTCATCTGAAGTAGATTCCCCAATGTGCGACATCACATCGAAGTTGTTATGGGGCCAAGGTAGCCCAGAGATCCTTCCTCAATAGTAGCCCCTCGCTGTCCTAGGTGGTTGTTGACCGCTCGCCCGCTCGGGTTGGCACATCGATTGGAAAAAGGGGTCAGTGCGTGACCTCGGGCCAACGACTCCTGATAACCTGCAAGATACTCAAAACATAAGATACCTTATACTTGGTGCGGATTTCAGGTGCCAGGTTGTCCATTTGGCCACCGGGGTGGGGATTGACTTGTAGAGATTAGGCCATCAAGGCCGGTTTGAGCCATGCTGGGGCTAAGCCTTCCTTCACGGGAGTGATGTTGACCTCGTCCATTGCTCGGCGTGTACTGGGTCTGGGAATAGCACACGTTTTGAGAAGCATCTCTATGAGACACAACCACCTCAGGTTACTGTGCCAGATGTTGGTTGCGTATTGTTCGATGGACCAAGTGGATATTGCGCTGCATACCGGGTGCATACATAGTCTTGGGGGCTGGATAGACTCAGTTCGCCATGAACCACACTTGGCCTTTAAATACCCCCACCAGCCAACTCTCCAAGTCCTCCCAATTCCCCATCTCCATTCCACTCCATCTGATCCGCTGCCCAGTTTGCCTCACGTCCCCCAACTCTCTCACTTAGCACATTCACTCAATCCCGGGGCTCCGTCCTTCAAACCCTATTTGGCAACGCTGCCTCGGACCCCGACCTCCAAGACTGCCTCTGAGACACTGCCCCTCTGGGCCACCTCCACTCCTGGTTAGCTTCCGCCCCAGGGTCGCCTCCTCTCCACGTCCTGGACCCCCTCCGAGTTGCCTCCACTCCACGCCTCGGACCTGCTCCAGGCCTGGACCACCTCTGCTGCACGCCCCAGACCTCCTCTGGGCCCAGACCACTTCCATGCCTTGAACCCCCTAGGCCACGCGCACTTCAAATCCCCTTCCAAACTTAGTTCCCATCGAGCTCCTTCAGACTCCTTCCATGCCATGCTCTTCTGGACTTCTTCGACTACGCACCCTGGACTCCCTTCGATTGTCTCCACTCTATGCCTCAGACCCCCCCTCTGGGCCATCTCTACTCCGCACCTTAGACCCCCTCTGGGCCATGCCACTTTGGATCCCATTCCAGACTTGGTCCTCACCGAGCTCCTAAGGACTCTTTGCATGCCGTGCTTCTCCGGACTTCTTCCACGATGCACCACGGACTTCCTCCGACCGTCTCCACTCCACGCCCTGGACCCCCTCCAGGCCATCTCCACTTTATGCCTTCCTCTGGGCCATGCCACTTCGAATCCCCTTCTGGACTTAGACCTCATAGAGCTAATCCAGACTCCTTCCATGCCGCACCCCGAACTCCCCCCGACAGTCTCCACTCCGTGCCTCAGACCCTCTCTGAGCTTGGGCCACCTTTGGGCCACATGTTAGATCGAGGAGGCCGACTAGAGGGGGTGAATAAGCGATCTAAAAAATCTTCTCTAACTAATTATCAATTTTTATTTGGCTAAACTAAGCAAATAATGTGAAAGATTAACTCAAAAGGTTTTAGCACAAATAACGCCTAAAACAACCAGGTTCACCTAAGTGCACCGACAATCTAAGGCTTATGTCAAGGTTTGTAATTCTAGGATGACAAGCAATCAATTTAATTCTATGAATATAAATTGCTTTAATGTAATTAGATCACAAGAAAATAAACGACAATTGCCATGGTTATTTTTTACCGTGGTGATCAGAGATTTATCGGTCTCCCTTAGTCCACGTTAAGGTTAGCCCAAATGAATTGGACTGATTTCACAAATTAAGTCGAAACACCTCAATCCACTAGTTGTAGCACTTTCCTGCTCTGGGTAGGTGACCTCCAACCTTCATAACTTTGTCGGGTCTTCCCACAATCTTCTTTGAGAAGATCACCTTGCAGACGCCTCCAACGCTATCTAGAAGTTAGCAAATTCCAAAATAAATAAGTCAAGCTACTTGCTTGACTCTCACTATGTGCAACAAATTAACACCGTTTTAGTGGATACACAATCCACCTCTAGATGCAACACATGTAATCTAGAGCCTTCATCCTTACTTATAAGATGTAATACATGCACAATAGAGAGGAGGACCTCACACTAGTTCAAGAGAGTGAAATAGAATGAAGCATTAATATCTTTAACCGGCCACAAGGGGTATATATACCCCACACCTCAAAACTATTTGTTGGGATAGAAAAACAGGATTTCTAGAAGCACCGTTGGCTTATGACCGATACTTCCGCTCCCCTCTGCAACGGTTAGAAAACTAGCTGTTGCAAGCCAATCCGGTAATTCTGATGTGCAAAGTCCAGTACTATCGATCATCAAAAGTACCGCAGCACTAGTGCGGAACTACCAATTTCCTCGGGGACTAGAAGACTCCACGTAGGTATCTCTTTGGAAAAAACGTACCGCTATACAAGCTGGTCATTCCGCAAATTAGAAATACCACTCACACAGATCCAGTAGTACCGCTCACTGATCAGACCACTCACACAGAGCCGATCGGACTACTCACACAGAGCTGATCGAAAGTACCGATCGTCGACTACACTGCTCCCTAACCACGTCGGATGGATCGACCACTCAGGTCTCCAACCACGTTGATCTCTGACCACGTTGTCTGGTTCGACCACACAGGTCTCCGACTACGCTAGTCTCTGACCACACTGGTCCTCAACCACGCTGTCCGGATCAACAACAAAAGTCTCCTACTATGCTAGTCTCTGAACATATTGGTTTCGACCACTCAGGTCTCAACCATGTTGACCACGACGATTTTCGACCACGTCGATTTTCGATCACACAGTTCTCTGACCACTACATCGATCTTCGACTATGTTGTATCAACCACGTCAATTTGACCATGTCGATTTCAACCACAAAGGTCTCGACCACATCAGTTCGACAATGCTGGTTTCAACCACATAGATCTTGACCGTGTTGATTCCAACTACACTTATTTTGATCACACAAATCTTGACCACGTCGGTTCCGACCACATTGGTTTTGACCACTTCGATCTTTGACCACACAGGTCATCGACCACGTTGATCTTCGACCTTGTTGGTTCAACTGCGTCGACTTCGACCATGCTGGTTCCCGACCACATTGATCTTCAACCACATTGGTTCGATCACAATGGTTCTTGACCACACAGGTCTTCCAACTACTAACAGACGTAGTAGTTCCGTGATTACAACACCGGTAGTTCTAACTATCGGTAATACCATAGAATACACTGTGATAGTTCTGATTTCCCTGATAAATGAATATACTTCGGCAGATTTTGCAAACTACAGTATCAAGCATACAAAGATTATCCATGATTCCCAACAAGTTGCAAAACACATTTATACACTTTTAGAATCATGCCACATGGATTATATATATGATCTTCAACCATTTGCAAAACACATTTATACACTTTTAGAATCATGCCACATGGATTATATATATGATCTTCAACCATTTGCAAAACACATTTACAAATATAAGTCTCATACTACAAAGAATGGAAACATGGACATTAAATATTTGCAAAATACATTTGTAATGTGTAGTCCCATGTTACAAGGATTCAACACATGAGTAACAACTATTTGCAAAACACATTTACAAATACAAGTCTCATGCAAAAGAGAGCTAGAGCAAGTGAGGTTAAGATATCAACACATGATGAGACTCAAGTTACTAGACATGACACCTCTTAATAGTACAGCAATATATATTAGCAATCCGGTCTTCCAACCAAACACTAAGATTGGTAAAAGACTAGGAATACATTCTTAACCCTAACTAGTCATACCTTTGCCTTGCACATCCCTTGAAGCTTGATGACTCGTATCTACGCTTCAAGTTCGGGTCATCGTCTTTACATGCATCAACACATGATGCATCCTTCACTTGACCTCCATCAATACATGATGGGTCTTCACTTGACTTTATGATCAACACAAGATCATCTCCTCTTAGACATGCATCAACTCATGATGCATCCACCAGTTGACTTGATGATCTTCAACACATGAAGTCATCCCAAGTCTTTCTCATTTGTGGAATCTAACCTATTCATCCTACTCATGAAAAATGTTAGTTAATAAAACAATTATCATCAATTACCAAACTTTACCATTAACTCATGATGGAGGGACTAGATTCTACACTCTTCCATTTTTGGTAATTCATGACAATCTCAACAAATAATAAGATAAAAATTAAATTGCAGTATACAACATGTACACAACACTTGTATACTCTAAGATAAACTTTTAAAGTAAAGTTTACTTATCCTGTTTTTATTAATCATCCAGCTATTAACACATAATGGAAGAACTAGATGACGACCCGATTATGAGTATATATGGACTACACAAGCTATATATACTCAAGGGATATGTTTCAAAGTAAAGATCCCTAATATGTGAAAATGGAACATGGATTAATACTAATAAAACCACAAAATATAGAGTGAACTCCCCCTAAATGTGTACATACAAGTATGTATTGTAAAAGCATATGCACATATTCAAGTTTGATTTATTTGGAAAAATTCATTCTATATTTCGGATACGAGAAATGCAATATGATAAGAATGTGATATTGAATGCATATCTCTTATGTTTTTCATTTTTTCATCCAAATGAGACTAAACAATATCATAATCAATAAACATATTAGTCTCATAATTGTATTTGTCGTTATCACCAAAACCAACTTAATAAAGCTTGAACTTACACCATGCTACTTCGGATTCCCTTCCGAACTTAGTCCTCACTAATCTCCTCTGGACTTAGTCCTCGCTGAGCTCCTTCGGACTCCTTCCATGCCACAATCCTCCGAACTTCTTCCACATTGCACCCCGAACTCCCTCTGACAGTCTCCACTCCATGCACTAGACCCTTCGGGCCATCTCCACTACACATCTTGGACCCCGTCCAGGCCATGCCACTTTGGATCCCCTTCTGGACTTAGTCCCTGTCAAGCTCCTCCAGACTCTTTCCACATCGTGCTCCTCCGAACTTCTTCCATGCCATGCCCCAGGCTCCCTCCGGCCGTCTCCACTCCGTGCCCCCAAACCCCCTCTGGGCCATCTCCACTCCGTGCCTCGGACCTGCTCCAGGCCGCACCACTTTGGATGCCCTTCAGGACTTAGTCCCCACTGAGCTCCTCGGACTCCATCCACCGAGCTCCTCAGAACCCCTTAGGGCCTGGACTACCTCAACTTCATGCCATAGACTCCCTCCTGGCCACCACTTTGGATCCCCTCTGGACTTAGGCTCACGTGTGTCACTCTTCTAGGCAGGTTGCTACCCCGCACACATGCTACCCTCTTGCCATGAACTCGAAGAGGGCAGTGGCCTCTGCTAGGCCCTCCACTAAGAGGAGTAGTGAGCTCGCTTCTAGGAAGAGCGTCATGAAGGCCAATGTAGCGACCAAAGGGGAGGAAACTCTCGAGAAGACTGTCTAGTTCTCTCACTACCTTGGCCCTTCTAACGTGATAAGAGGCTTCCTGGAGCTCCTAGAGAAAGAGGGAAAAATCAATAGTGTCGGCTTGGTCATCTTGCCCTAAGCCAATGAGGATCGTCCCAACCCGGGGCTGGGGATGCTTGTTGTCTTCACCGCGCAATTTGAGGCTGGCCTCTGCATTCCCCGAGTCAGGATGCTAAAAGACGTGCTTGACATATTCGATCTTGAGGTCTCCTACCTCAAGCTTGAGCTCCTTCATTTGCCTTTCAATATACGAATGGGTGATGCAGAGCCTGGGGATGAAGCATCCTTCGACTAAGCTCTTTTGCTTCCTCCACTATGCTTCACACCCAGTGGTATGCACCTATGACAATGTATGCTCTTCATATGGGGTGATCGCCTTCCAGCTCCACGACAGTCACTAGAAGTTCGAGTTTCCCGCTAAGGACCACAAGGCTAAGTGGGAATCATGGAAGTACTTGTGGTTTTACTACCCCACCTAGGGATTATGCCTTATCAGCACTGGGAGAAAATCATTAGTGGATGGCTTGCTACACTTCTCGCTTGCCTAGGGTTTGAAGGACAAGTCACATTGGAACCTACTGTAGGGACTTGTCGTGAAGTTCAGCATGCGTGACCTTGTTGAAGTATTCTACATGCGGATCGCTCCCCTCGGGCGAGGTTGGAACCTATCTTTTGCAGAGGGTGACATGTCGAGGGGCATTCGCGTCTTTCACGGCTTTGCTAGGTCCCAATGCGAGTTCCTCACTTGTATCTTTTACCCTTATGTCCACCTAGTCCTCCACCTTCCTCTAACTTGGATTGAAGGTTTGATGCTCCCTCAAACAGAGATGGCAGCCATTGCTCTACATGGGCGCAAAACGAGGGTCAAACGTGGTGCGATAAAGGACTTGGTTGTTAGGGTTCACTGCAACTGCATGTGCGAGATGCTCAGCGTGCCCATTCCTATTTGCCTGTCCTTTGACGAGGATGGCACGCCAAGGCGGGGGTGAAAGCACCCCTATGGGGCCTTGGAGGACTCGCCCCCACACACCGGATCCCCCCGTTCTCGGTCTCAAGAGAGCTTGGTAGCCCTTTGTGGCTTGCCTTGAGTGCGGTCTCCCAGTAAAGAGAAGGGTCATGTGACCAACCTCCCTTTGTTGGGTTCCCCGGGGTCACCTACTTTGTCCCTATGTGCTACTTCGGCTCTCAGCTTGGAGGGCTCCCGTAGGAGAAGCACTGAGGGAGTGATGGTGGGCTCTGTGCCCATTGGCAACCCCCACCCATTTGCCCCACCGAAGCCATTGTCGGTTGACTTGTCCCCATAAGAGAGTCTGGACATCAGGGTGAGGCCGTGGAGGCTGACATTGCAGGCACTACCTTGGTGCACACGTTGAGGGCAGTGATAGGTGTGGCCCTGGTCACCACTAAGAGGGCCTCGGTGGACAAGACAGCCCTACCTTGAGCACATGATTCCCACACCCCTGCCATGTGGAGATACACCTTAGGGCGAGAGCTCAGGCGCCCTTCTACTGGTCAAGGGTCTCGTCACCACTAAGGACTTTGCCTTTCCAAAGCCCATGGTTGAGTTCTTAAGTGAGGCCATCGCGTGTGTGGTGCCCGCCGACCTTGACTCGGCCCTCATAATTGACCCTTTGACATAGAGACAAGTGTTTGCGTCAAACCATCCAGCCCGGTCAAACTGTTCTTAAGCCTATGGTCAGACTGGCCCAGTGAGGTTTTGACCCCACACGTTGCTTCTATGTTCTCTTAGCTTGTTGGCTTATATTTTGTCTCTGTTTCTACTGTGCATATGATCTTAGGTCCTACATGCTCTGCCTACTCGCCTTAGCCATCATCTACCGTGTCATCTTCTACCTTGTCCTCCAGTTCGCCTCCAAGAATAAGAGGAAGTGACGTGAAGGCTGCAACAAGCGATATAATCATTCAACAACTTTGTGTCCTAATTAAACATTGATTCAGTAGCTTAATCAGAGGAAATTATTCTACAAAGTTGGATATAAGAGAAGTTACCTAGTAATGTTTTGAAATAATTCTACTTTCCCCTTGAACTCTTACGGTTGTCTAACTTTCAACCTGAAAAGTGCAAAACCAGATGTTTGACCCCCTAAACTATCAAAACCGTCTAGTTTTCACCCCCTACAGCAGTTTTAGTAGTGGTTTTGTCAAGTAGACACCACGTCACTAGTTTTTGGCTGACATGGCAGCCTACGCATCCACCACATCATCTAGCTTGTCCACACCACCACAATCTCTCTTCTTGTCCCTCTCTCTTCCTCCCCTCCAACCTCTTTTCTTCTCTCCCTGCAGCTACGGCCACCACCTCCTCACTTCCCCCCATCACCCTCCAGCAACGGCAAGGCCAAGCCATGCTTGTAGGTGGCCGCCTATCTCCCCAAGAGACTCATCCATTGAGCCTGACCACTAGAAATGCAAGAGGCAGGCTTCCCTAATCATGGCCTCAGGTAAGGGTGGAAAATGGTAACAGATAATCCATTTTATTCGATAATTGTATCCAAGAAAATGCGAATGTGGTAAGCAAAATCTGTATTAAAAAATGTTCATATTCGTATTCGAGAATATTCATATCCATATTTGAGAATATTCGTATTCACATTCGTATTCAAGAATATTCGAATATTCGATTCATATTCGATCCATTTTTGGAACTCGGGAAAAAATCAGACGAATTTTGTGATTCAAAATTTGAAGTTGGGCGGTTTGAAACTGGTAACTGTTCTGATAACTGGTGAAAAACTAATAAAACCGTTAGAAATTTGTTCTACCAAGATTTGTTATAGAATTTGTAGGAGGATAATCGTATTCGACCGAATTAAGTATATATTCGATTCGAATTTGTATCCATTATGACATTTGATTCGTATTCATATTTAAAATATTCAAATTCATATTTATTTTAAAAATATTGATTCGTATTCGCATTTGAGACTGTTCGATCGTATCCGATCTGTTTCCATCCCTATCCTTAGGTCACCAGCGACTATCGCTGCCGGGGATGCACTATTCTCTAGAAGCCACCACCGCCATTCTTTCTAGGGCCTCTAACGCTGTCGTTCCGACTTCTTCGAGCTCCACGCATCACCGGCTTAGACTATCTTTGAGCTCTTTGAGCATTGCCACCAATGGATCTAGATGTGCTGGCCCAGATCTGCGCCCTGGTCTCCAGCGACGACTACAGGCTTGCAATGCCAACCTACTTCAAGCGATGCCGCCCTACTACAAGCACCACCGCCGCCCCAATGTTCAACTCGATGACATCAATGTCAACCCTACCGCCAACAACATCCCTCTCCCACGCCACCACCACAAGCTCTCCTCCTCCAACCACCGCCCAACTCCTCTATCGCCTTTAGATTCTCTACCCTCTTCTTCCCCACAGTTGCCATGAAACCCACCTCCTTCCTCATTCTCGTTGCCCAAATTTAGATCTACCACCAACCAAATCAGCATGTCGCCACCTTCAAATTGCATCAACTTCGACCATTCCCTAAATTCACCCTCTTTGTCGTTCCTCCTCCCAAATCGATGTTGTCATCTTCCCTACATCCACACCGTCCTCTAAAGCCAAGCCGCTGAGGAGATTGTCATTGAAATGCCGCCGGTGTTGTGGTGCGATGCTACCATTGCCGCCTCCCATGTGGACCCACTACTCCAGACCATCTCCGTTTTCATCAATTGCATCACCATCACCACCTCATTTCACTGGTACTCACCGTGCCATCGCCCAAGCCAGAACCCTGCCGGATATGCCACCACTGAGCTCTATCGTGCGGCCATGGCTATTGTCGTTGCCAGCCTAACATAGCCTTGTTAATCTAGTGCTCGAGGGTTACTTAACCAAGCTGTGAAACCGCCGAAGTCCACCGCCAATGGGCTTTTCTTCTTCATGGCCGCCGACCTCGTTCATGTCATTTTGATAGTCATCGTCATCTTCGTCACCTCAACCCACCACAAATGGGTTTCCTATCTTTGGGAACACGTCATACCTACCCTATCACCAGAGTTCCGCCGTCCAAGCTCATCATTGCCTTAGCACCCCGCCCCTCTGTCTTTCTCTCACCTTGAACAGAGGATGAAGATGCACTATATGTCGAGCCTAGCCTGTCATATGTGTCCCACTTTATTTCACTTTTTCTTTTTTATTTGCTGAATTAGGATGCCACGTCATCGAGGATTATTGGCCTATGATATCAGTTGAAAACAAGTAGAGTGACTGATAGCGTGGTGAAAACATACAATAAAAATAGTATAGAGGTGAAAAGTACTCGGCTTTAAGAATTGAGATTTGTATAATATTTAATTTTATAGTCAAATATTGAAACTTAAATAATCATAAAAAGTTTGGCGTAAAGTAAATTATTGAAGTGACAAGACCCACGATTGATCACGATCATGTCAAGTTTTTTTTTCTCCCTCAAATGACGTCCTTTACCAATGACTTAGACTGCAACTCTTTGTTTTGGTCGTAGATTGAAGGGATGTATTAGCACGAAACAGCACGTGACGTGTAGACAATGTGGACATGCTAGGAACTGACTTGTCCTTGTGGAACTGTTTAAGGTCACTATACTTTTTTAGAAAAATTTGGTTCGAACGCCTATGTTTCCCCTGTGCGGCAGCAAGCCGCCGGCCGCTGTAGCTCTAATCAAGAGCTTAATTAATGATAATCATAATTAATTAGTACTAAATATATTTACTTAGTGCTGATCAAAGTGCTAAATTAGTCATATTTTATTTAGTGATTTGATTATTACTTAATCGTATTTAATTAATACTAATCATAATTAATTAGCGCTAATCTTGAGCTTAAATAATTGCTAATCATGTGCATGATTGGTATATTTAATTATATAGTATTATCCTCAAGATTCAGTTATACAAACCATGTAACTTTGGCTATTATAAATCATCCTGAGGCTTCCAAGTGTCAAACCGCCAGTTGCTTTGTAGCAATAATATCTAGGGAAGATTGGTACTGATAATAATAATGTACTTAAAAAAATATTGGAATCATTGACAGTTTAATATATGTATGTGCTTGTTTTTGAATATTCAGCTAGTAGCTTTGCAGCAAGTAAGTACTAACTAGCACAACAATTAAGCAAATCTTTGTACTAGTATAAGGTAGCATACCTCATTGAACAGTTGCATGCGCTTTAATCCATTAAATTCGTGACTAGCATTACAAAACCACCTCTACATGTGATTTGTTCTAATAAGTTACAATCTAGATCAGTTTAGAAAGGGAGCTCGGCAGGTGTCTCCCGAGTTCTTGTAGCTCGGCAAGTGCACGTCTGTCTTTCTCTCACCTTGAACAGAGGATAAAGATGCACTATGTGTCGAGCCTAGCCTGTCATATAGGTCCCACTTTATTTCACTTTTCTTTTTTATTTGCTGAATTAGGATGCCACGTCATCGTGGATTATTGGCCTACTATGTCAGTTGAAAACAAATAGCTTGACTGACAGTATGGTGAAAACATTCAATAAAAACAGTATAGAGGTGAAACGTACTCGGCTCTAAGAATTGAGATTCGTAAAATATCTAATTTTATAGTCAAATGTTGAAACTTAAATAATCATAAAAAGTTTAGGATAAAGTAAACTTATTTCTATCATTTATTGTAGTGACAAGACCCACGATTGATCACGATCATGTCAAGATTTTTTTCTCTCAGAAATTGTAATTTTCCAAAAGACGTCCTTTACCAACGATCTGACTGCAACTCTTTGTTTTGGTCGAAGAATGAAGGGATGTATTTGCACGACACAGCACGTGCGTGATAGACAATGTGGACATGCTAGTAGAGGTGGAAACGAATCGAACATGATTGAATAGTCTCAAATAAGAATACGAATTCATATTTTCAAAACGAATACAATACAAATTCGAATATTCTTAAATACGGATACGAATATTCTCGAATACGAATTTTCTCGGATACGAATATCGGATAAAACGAATTATCCGTTACCGTTTTCCACCTCTACATGCTAGGAACTTACTTGTCCTTGTGGAACTGTTTAAGGTCAGTAGGTCACTATGCTTTTTTAAAAAAAATTTGGTTCGAACATCTATTTTTCCCTGTGCGGCAGCAAGCCGCCGGCCGCTGTAGCTCTAATCAAGAGCTTAATTAATGATAATCATAATTAATTAGTACTGAATATATTTACTTATTGCTGATCAAAGTGCTAAACTAATCATGTTTTATTTAGTGCTTTGATTATTGTTAATCGTATTTAATTAGTACTAATTATAGTTAATTAGTGCTAATTGTGAGCTTAATTATTTGCTAATCATGTGCATGATTGGTATATTTAATTACATAATATTATCCACAAGATTCAGTTATACAAACCATGTAACTTTGGCTATTATAAAACTCTCAATTATTACATTTCATTTTATCGTCCTGAAACTTCCAAGTGTCAAACCGCCAGTTGCTTTGTAGCAATAACATCTAGGTAAGGTTTGGTACTGCTGATAATAATGCACTTAAAAAATATTGAAATCATTGATAGTTTAATATATGTATATACTTGTGTCTGAATATTTAGCTAGTAGTTTTGCATCAAGTAAGTACTAACTAGCACAACGGTTAAGCAAATATTTGTACTAGTATAAGGTAACATACCTTATTGACCAGCTGTATACGCTTTGATCCATTAAATTCGTGACTAGCGTTAGAAAACCACCTCTACTTGCTAATTTGTTTTAACAAATTACAATCTAGATCAGTTTAGGTAAAGGAGTTCGGCAGGTGTCTGTCGTGTTCTTGTAGCTTAGTATCTACTGAGTTTGATTGGTCCATGGAGAAACTTAATTAAAAAAACTGTTATTCAAAGACTAAATTTTTAAAAAAATAGTTATTATGATATTTATGTAAACAGTTCGTCTTTGTGAGACTGGGTTCCAGCATGGCCTGCCCGCCCCCACCCACCTAGACTTTGCTCGTCATGATCAAAATGGACAAAAACCTCGGCCGCTGGGTGGCAGTGGCACGGCTCCAACCGTTTTCTGCGCCAACCGCATCAGGCCACGGCACCGCCTCGTGCAGTCGTGCTAAAATGACACGGTCGTCCTCGTCCGCTCGGCGTAGACAACCCCCTGTTTTGAAGTGGCGGCCGTCCACTAGATAAGTGCGGATGCGTATCTGAATTTTGAACAATGTATACGGCGAATTGTGACAGCGCGGACTTCGTAAAATAAATGGATTTGTATATGGAAAAAAATTGTACCATCCCTCTGACTCTGACATGCTAAGAGTATGTACAATGTTAGGGCCGAATACCATCTATGTACCACTCAATGTTACCTAGAAACAAGACAAAACAACTTCTCTAATGGGTTGTTTCTTATGTTGTCTCCATATGATGCCATGATTTTTAAATTTTGCACAAAAAAAATATGTTTGTAAGAGACAATAACTCATATAATAGTTTGTATGCTGTCTATATGTCCTTATTTCATGGGTTTGCGACGTCTAATCATCAAGAAACAACAACTCAGGAAAAAAAATGTATCGGTTCAAAAATTTTATCGGAGGGCAGCGATGCGATCGGTAACTATCGGTTACCAGAATTTTCGAAAATTTTTTGGACGAAAATTTTGAATTAAAATTTTTTATTTTTTTCGAAAATTTTCAGATGAATTTTGATGAATTCGAATTTTTTTAACTGGTATACAATTTTACCGGTATCCACCGTTAAAACCAGTAACTGTCAATTACCGGCAAAATTTCCGCATAGAAATTTCTCTACAAAAACTCTCTCCTCCTCTGTCTCTCTGTCTCCCCCGTCAGCAAAAATCCTCACAGTACTGTACATGTCCATAAGATAATTTTCGTTTGCACTTGGAATGCTTCTAGAAAAGTAGTGACCCTTGTCTGCCTGACAGGGACACACACGTGGCGATATGATTCTGAGCTGGGAAGAATAAGCAAGCAGCCAATTAGGAAACTGGCCACCTGCTCCGTTATCCAGGGGCGGAGACAAGGGGGCCAGGCACCTCCCAATGGTCCACCAGATATATTAGTAGAATTCTTTAATCATAGTTAATTAGTCAATTAGGCCCCTGTATGCAACTATTCAGAGCTAAGTACATTGCCATCGCTTGCTGATCTAACAAAGGGACTAGTGAGATTAGGTAAAAATTCTATTTATCCAATGGTTGATAGATTACTAAGATTAGTCATAACTCTTCCAGTATCAACAGCGACCATTAAGAGAGTCTTTTCAGCCGTGAAACTTGCCAACACGTACTAGGACTAAAATGGGAGATGGCTTTTTGCGAAGCTACATGATAGTTTATATTGAAAAGGAATTGTCAGCTAAGGTTAATTCCAATGATATTATCAAATCTTATGATCTAGTTGGTAATCGTCGTGCTAAATTCAAGTTAGTGGAGATGTAACAAATTCAAGTTTGTGGAGATGTAATGAAAGTACCTTTCTTTTGTATTACTAGACGTATGCTACATTATTTTGCCATATATGTTATGATTGAATTTATATGACAATATATATGCGTATGTTTAATTATATATGTGTATGTTTAATTTTGCCGACACACGGCGCCCAGGACCCATGACGCCGGCGCCTTGGCGGGTCGGCCCCCCTCTTGTCTGGATCCTTGCTCCGCCCCTGCCGTCATCGGCATCATTCAGGACGTAAGGGTGGTGTTTGTCTCCTACCCTGTCTCCGGCGTAAGTTCACCAGAGAATTCTTCTTCTCAAAATATCCAATTCGTTTCATATATACTATCTGCTGCTAAACATATAAGTTTTTTTCTCCTCTGAACGAATACTGGTAAGCATACAAGCTAATGATGATGATTTAATCTAATGCAATGAGCCAGTGGCGGACACAGAATTTCAAAGTGAGTATTTAAAGTTACAAAAATATTGTTCAATAGAAAACATAAAAGATAGTAAATATCGACTTGAGACCATTTGTCCCTTCTGAAACTATATGTATTTACCATTTACATTTAGTATAGTGAAAATCAACTTAAAACCATTTGTTCACACCTATGAAATACTTGGCATTTGTTCACAGAATTATATGTAAGAGGTGGAGAATATGAATTTCAATTCATAAGCAATAATTCGTTGCTGCTAAGGACCTTATTTCACATATTCACATCAAAGTGCTCAGATGAAAGCATGGCATAAAACTCAGTAGTGCACACCTCTAAAAAAAACTTGGCATATAGATATAGGCTACTTAAAGCTATGGAGAATATGGATTTTAATAATTCAATTCATAAGGCACAAACACTAATTTAAAGATAACTGAGTCAAATCCAGTAATCCACCACATCTAAACAAAATATAAGCACTTAAACAAAGAAGAAATATATACCAAATCCACCACATCCATCCAGTCATCCACAGATCCATCACCCACATGGCTCAGAAGTACAAAACTACAAACCCTAGGGGCACACAAGCAGAGTAGATCTATCGTCTACGTATCTAGATTCTAGAGTATGGGGGTCACCCGATTAGAGAGGACGAACCTGCCCTAGTGCTGTAGGCCCACAGTGCTCACTCAGCCGGTGGCCACTCCAGTCTCTAGTGCTCTTAAAGCCTACGTAGCCTCGAGAGTCTAGAAGACCAAAACTAGAGGCATAGGCACCGGCCGCCGCTAGGCACCAACCAAGTGTTGAGGGATGGAGAGATGGTCAGACGCCAGACAAAGAAAGGAAGAGAGATTGAGTAAGACATGGTCTCACAATTGGGTATCAATAGGACGACAATGGGCGTAGGCCAATGTTGATGGGAGGAGAAAATAGGCCAAAAGGATCCAGCGCCAATTTGGGCTGAGTATAAATAGGACGAATTTGGCCCTACTACTAGTATACATATGTATTATACCTTATATTTAGTGAATTTTGTCAAAAAATTTGGGTATTCAACTGAATACCCATGAATTATGGTGGTCCGACCTGCAACGAGCCGTGTTTGTCCATCCCATTAGCTAGGTGTGACTCACATAGTCTAAGTGCATCAGATGTAACAATATTATCATGATGACTATTTGAATGTATGTGTTTTGCTATGGATAAAAAAATTATATTACCCTAGCATGTCGAGTTGCTGTTGCCGAGCATCGTGCTGATCCATATCGTGCATCTACCTTGGCTCCAGCACCAGAGAGAGAGAGAGGAGGGGGCACGAAATGGATGACTTAAATCCTATGTGGTGGTTAGATCAGATTACTACAAAGAGAAAAGAGAAGAACATATTATCACTAACTCGTATTTTTAAGTAGTAGAGATAAATTTGCAATGGACCCAGGGCCTATTCTTTTCCTCCGAAGCTAGCGGCTTTTGGCTTTTGCTACAGTACCTAACTTTTAAACAAAATATTTTTTTAAGACGGGGTTTACAAGTTAAACGATCTACACGTTAAAAGTCCAACATCTGTATCAACCAAAATCGCAAATGAGTATCTGTCTCTCTATATCTGTACCGTAAACAACCAAAATTCAAAAATTTCAGCTAAAAATTATAAACCGTAGTCGTTGCCAAACAGGCCCCCAAATAGCTCAGCTCAGGCTCGGCGGCAAAACATAACTCTCGCCGTCGTTTTCGATCCACTTATCAAGGGACCAAATGCTGACGTTTGATTATGTTCGCTCCACGCTTTCGTCCCTCTCCAATTCCATTGACCGCTGCGGCTCGCGTATTTTCAAATCCTCCGCCTTCTCTATTTAGCTTGTCGTTCCAGAGCCCACTTTAGAAGTCGCAGCAGAAGCAAGAAGCTCTTTGTGCTTACCGGGTGAGCTGTGAGAAGTGGGGTTGGAAATGGGCGTGGGAATTCGAGCTCACGAGCAGAGGCATCGGCGGCATCACCAGGAAGGGTGCGAGGCCGATGGCGACGGCGAATCGTCGCCGTCGCTTGCCGCGCTATACCTGTACGGGGACGTGCTCGAGTCGGTGGTGGAGCGCGTGCCGGTGACCGACCTCGCCGCCACGGCGCGGGTCTCGCGGGAGTGGCTCCGCGCGGTGCGCGCCGCGCTGCGCCGGCGCCCGCGGCGGCTGCCGTGGCTCGTGGTCCACCTCCAGGGCTGTCGGCGCCGGACCGCGGCGTACGATCCCCACTCCGGCGCGTGGCTCACCGTGCCAGCCCCGCGCCACGCCACGCCGTCCCACGTACGCCTCGTGCGCGGGGCGCGCGGGGACCGCGTCTGCGCGCTCTCGCTCTCCGGCCTCGCCGTTGCGGGCGACCCCTTTGGTACGGCTGCGTGCGTCGCGCTGAAAGCCCCGGCCGTGTGGCGCGTCGACCCGGTGTTCGCCGCGGTGGGCGACCGCGTGGTCGCCCTCGGCGGCGCGTGCCAGCTGGCACTGGCCGACGGCGAGGATACAGCGGCGGTGGAGGTCCACGAAGGCGGCAACTGGACGGCCTGCGATCCGATGCCGGCCGCGCTCCGGGATTCCGCGGCGGCGACGTGGCTCTCGGCGGCCGCCACGGATCAAAGAGTGTACCTCACAGACAGAACCACCGGGTGGGCGAGCTGGTTCGATCCGGCGAAGCGGCGATGGGGCCCCACCCGTCGCCTCCGTCCGGACTCCACCTTTTCCACATGGGGCGTCGCCTCCGGCCAGGCCGGCGCCGAGCGTCTCGTTCTATTCGGAGCGAAGCGAGGAGGCGAAGAAACAGAGAACAGAGTCACCATCCAAACATGGGAGGTGGACGGAGACACTCTCGAGCTGTCCCCCGGCGCGGCTCACGACACAATGCCGAGCGAGATGTCGGAGATGCTGTTCCCCCACGACAAGGACGAGGAGGATATGTCGCCGTCGATCGGGGTGTGCGGCAACGCCACCGGCGGGTACGTGTACAATGCGGCCGAGCCAGCGAACGGCGCCGTGCTCTACGAGCTGCGGGAGGAGGGGAAGAAGGGGGGCGCCGTGGAGCGGTGGCAGTGGGTGCCGTGCGCGCCGGCGGTGCGAGCCGAGCCGCTGGGCCGCGCCATCCTCGCGTGCTCGCCGGTGGATCTGGGCGAGCTCTCGGGGGGACCACCGCAACGGCCATGGGGCTCACGGGCATGCACGGCCGCACACTGAATCAACTTTGTAAAACCAGTTCATTTGCAAAAAAAAAAAACTTTGCCAGGAAAAAAATGTTGCTTTTGCAACTGCCATTTCATTGTTCATGTGTTGCTTTACCCAAAGTTGCAGCATTTGCTTTGCACCTCTTCTTTTGTTGTGGCTGCAATGCTGATTGCTCCTGTAGTGACAAATGTGAGAGTTGCAGGCTTGTTGCTTTCTGTAACTGTTTTTAGACGGAGGTACGGAGGTGATCAGGTGAAGTAATAAAGTGGCGCAAGAATGGGTGTGTACTGTTTTTATGCTGGACGCACTTAGGTCCTGGTCAACTCGGCTTTGACTTCTGACTTCTGGCTTATTTTTTACTATTTATAAGTTTCATCTTTTTCTGAACTTTTGGTTTTTTGTTAAGCTTTTTTTCCGGTTCTTTTTTTTCCGTATTTGTTTGTATTATACGTAATGGGCTAACATATTTTTTATATTTTTAAATTTTTTAAATTTAATTATGCTAAATAAGCCTCTGTCAAGTACAGTGCTTTTTTCAGCTAGCTACAGTGTTTTCAACTATAAACCATGAGCTTTTCAGCCGAACCGATCACCACCTTAATTAGTTAATTTGCAGCTTCTCAAGTGAGTTGTAAGAAAAAAAACAGTCGTAGAAATGTAGAAGCAAAAGTGCCTGTATAGTAGGCCTGCTCGAGGTTATGGCTTTTTTATATGTACTGTGGCTGCAAAAAAACTACAATAACTGTTAGTTTTATATGAGTCAAAAATAAAAAAATAGTAAAAAAATTAAGAAATAGAAAACACACTATATCGACAATGCAAAAAAAAAGAGAAAAGACAAAAAAGCAAAAAGGCCAAAAAAAATCCTAAAATTTAGAAGCTAAATGCGGAAGTCGTTTGAAGGCTAGAAAGGGTATAAACACCTTTTCAAGGAAAATCAAGGCTGTGGTTTAGAATTACTAGCCACTTTAACTATGGAGTCACATACTGGTTGAGGAACTAACTCTATATAGTATTCGGTCTCCTTTTTTAGCTTTTAAAAGCTTTTTTTGGTTTTTCTATATTAACTTTCAAATAAAATGCCTTTTTAAGATGAGATCTACAAGTTGATTATAGTACACATTATAACAACTTTATTTATATCAAGTAAGACCGTACACAAGTTTCTGTTACTCTATACTCTTTCTTATGAACAGTCTAAAAACTATAAACCACAGTTAAAAACTAAAAATCGAAACAAAAAAGAACATGTCTATCTAAAGAAAACTTGTGTCTATGCTCCGCGGAGTTGCTAATTCATCAAAAGCCCCTGGAGCTGTAAAATTCTTAGCGTGCGTCGCGGTGCATGTTCACTGTTGCCAGTGTACGCAGAATTGCCCATTCAGGCGCAACGTGCAACTGCCATTTCATTGTTCAAGTGTTGCTTTACCCAAAGTTGAAGCATTTGCTTTGCACCTCTTCTCTTGTTGTGACTGCAAATGCTAATTGCTCCTGTAGTGACAAATGTGGGAGTTGTTGGCTTGTTGCTTTCTGTAACTGTTTTTGGACGGAGGTGAAGTAATAAAGTGGCCCAAAATGGTGGGTACTGTTTTTATGCCGTACGCACTAAATTTGTAGCTTCACAGGTGAGTTGTAAGAAAAAAGAGAGACAGACGGTTGGTAGAAATGTAGAAGCAAAATCTTTCGAAACAGTATATTCTTGGTGGCACGGATTCGAGTGTCCTGTGTACTTAATCTGGGTTAGAAACACCTTCTCGCGAAAAACCAAGAATGCGGTATGGAATTACTAGGGGTGGAAACGGATCGGATACGATCGAATAGTATCAAATACGAATACAAATCCATATTTTTCAAACGAATACGGATACGAATTCGAATATTCTCAAATACGGATATAGATATTCTCGAATACGAATATGGATATTTTCGAATACGGATTTTCTCGGATACGAATATCGGATAAAACGGATTACTAGCGGTTTTACCGATTTTTCACCGGTTTTTGACCGGTTACCAGTTTTAAATCACCTAAATTCAAATTTTGAATCACAAAATTTGTACGAATTTTTCATATGTTCTAGAAACAGATCGAATACGAATCGAATAGTCTCGAATACGAATACGGATACGAATATTCTCGAATACGAATGCGAATGCGAATACTCTCAAATACGGATACGAATATTCTCGAATACGAATACGAATATTTTCGAATACGGATTTTTGTTTACCACATTTATGTTTTCTCGGATACGAACACCGGATAAAATGAATTATCTGTTACCGTTTTCCACCCCTAGGAATTACTAGCCATTTTAACTACGGAGTCCGTACATACTGGTTGAGGAACTAACTCTACATTGTATGTAAAGAAGCCTTGTGGCCGTGCTCCGTGGAGCTGCGAATTCATCAAAAGCCCCTGTAGCTGTAATTCTTAGAGTGTACGGGTCAAAAGGGACACTCATGTCCTGTGCGTTGCGGTGCGTGTTCACTGTTGCCAGTGTACGCCGAATTGCCCATTCAGGCGCAACGGCCGCGGAGACAGGGACAGACAAATAAAAGTCTCGATGATTCAGCTGGAGATGTTACGCTACCTACAGGGACAGCCTGAGGCGCCTTCGTAACCGTAATTAGAGCTGGGAGTTGGGCTAAATTTATCTGTGCCAGATTAAGGCCTGGCTGGCTCGGCATTATCTAAGCACGGTATGAACACGCCACGTGGCGGGCCGTGTCGGAATGGCATAAATGATAGGTCGAGCTACACCTGAAAATCCAGTCCATTGGGCGGCACGGCATGGCACGACAGCATATCGAATACAGATACGGATCGAATACGAATCGAAACGAATACAGTTACGAATATTTATCGGAACATGAAAACCTCTTAAACTATACATCCAAAATTAACGAAAATATGTAAATAGTTCATCTTGTCAAAACATTCATGAAATCTAAACAAGCATAATCTTTTCATCCACAATGAAAATATACACAATAGTCGATCATAACATAACTACATAAGTAACAACAACGTGCAATTCATCGAATTCACATGATGACATGATATCAATTTGAATAAACATAAGAACATTTCATTCCTCCATTTCATCCATCAAGTTGTAACAGCCCAGGTTTTTATTAAAATAAAAATAAATAAATAAATAAAAATTAATTAAAATTAAAATAAGCATTTTTGTTGCCTAAATTTTATTTTTGGGTTTTGCCCTTGATTTTCTATTTTTGAAAAAGCTTGATTTGAAAAGTAAATTAAGTGAAAACCAAAAAAATAGACATTAAATAAAATGATAATTTGATTTTCTATAAAAATCCTACTTTAAATTAATTATTTGGAGTTATTTGTCTTTTATTTGGTTTCCTGGATTTTTTGGAGTTTAAAGGTCTACTTTTGAAATTAAAAAGTATTTTTAAGTATGAAAATTAAATACCAATATTAGTTGGAAATATTTTTATTAAGTCCAAAATGTCACCAGGAACTTCTGTGAATTTTCCTGGAATATTTGGAGTTTATTTCATATTTTTCTGAGCTTAAATGAATTTCCCAGGCTTTTCTGAAATCTAAAAATCAAAAATTAAAATTAAAGTCCCTCCCCTCCCCTCGGATATCCGTTTTCGTATTATCCGGATAATCCGTATCTGTATCCGTATTCGACGGATACTAGGCTTACTTTATTCGTATCCGTATCCGATAAAAAAATCCGTATCCGTATCCGATCCGAGAACTATCCGAAAAAAATCCGATCCGACACAATCCGTATCCGTCCGGATCCGGCGGAAACTATCCGATCCGTTTTCACCCCATACCGGATGACGGGTGAGGCGGAGGGTGTTCTACAAGTCGTCCCCATCGTCGGCGGCGGCTTTCCGGGCGAGGAAGGCAAGTGTGTCGTCTCCTCCCACGGCCACCTCGCCGGCTCCAGCACGCGCTCGCCTCGACATCGCCGCCTCCCGTGTGCCTAATCGCCTCAGCCTCGCTGGCTCCCACGCGGCCGCTCGCCTCAGCCTCGCCTCCCGCGCGCCTATCCGCCTCGGCACCTTGCCTCCCATGCCGCATCGAGGGGAAGGACTCACGTTAGTGGGGGCGCGGGGTGTTCCTTGTACTTGGAGTTGTCGTAGCCACCGATGCTAAGGAATCGCCTAGCCGGATTTAGGTTTCACGGAGGAGTGCATAGCGTCGTACATCATCGGCGTGCACGTGTGGTAAAGGGAGAGGTGGATCTGCGGCCTCTGCAGGGAGGCCGTAAACGAGGAGCTCAGCCGCCCCTCCCCACCCATCTCGCCTGTGGAGGTGCTTGACCACCACGCCTATGTCCGGGGAAAGGGAGGGAGGAGGGGGACGCTGTTGGGGCTTGGGTGAATTTGTGGGGTAGGGGAGGAGCAGATAGTTATCTATGCTAGTAGTAGAGCTAATCAGCTAAGCGCTTAAGCTGAGACTTGAGACATGGTTGAGACAACGGTTGAATACCATTTAGAATTCAGAAGAAGAAATGTTCCGAAGCAACGTTCGGAAGATGCAACGATCGAATAACGTTCATACTTCTTCCTGATACTTATAAATTCACTTGGCTTCTCATTCCTTCACAAGCTATTCAATCTCTCATTTCTTCAACATCCCTCTACACTCTCCATTTCTTCAACATCCCTCCAAACTCTCCATAAGACTTCAACATCCCTCTACACTTCCTATTTCTTTAACATCCATCAATTGGAGGATTCTGAAATCGTGCAGGCATATGCTAACCTCGAATGCATGAATGACCTAGACATTGATGAGTAGATACTATGTATGCATGTTGTTATAGTTAGTATGTACATATATTGTTACTGTACTCTTTTCCTTACCTAGGGAACCCCACTCTAAGGCGCAAAATTTTTAAGGAAGTAGTAACATTACATTTTAAAATATCAAGGAAATTTCACTTTCCCCAAAATATTTATGTCATTGCGTTCCCATGTCTTTATGCAACTAATTCAATTTTAGCTAGTTTTTAACAAGATGGGCACGAGAGAAAGGAAGATGGTGGCCGCCGCCATCATCGTCGCCGCCTTCGTCGTCTATAATTACTTCGAGCTGGGTTTAGGCTGGCACGGCATGAACGCCGACATGGCAGGCTTTGGGCCGTGCTTAGGCCTGGCAGGAGGAAGTAGATAGTTTATTTAGTGTTAGTATGAGTAGAAAATTGTAGATATAGAAAAGAATAAGACAACTTTGGTATAAAAAATTTAGTCAATGTAGTTTTAGAAAATTAGGAGCCGTAGTAGTCTGTAGTTGTGTAAAATTTAGTGAACATAGTTGTAGAAAATTAACATCGTTAACAAATTGGCATGCGTATAAAATTGTAGTTGTAGAAAATTTGGTCAATGTTATGTAGAAATTAATCGTCCACAGAAATTTGTAGTTATTCAAAATTCAGTTAGTATTTTTGTAAGAATTTAATAATTTGCTTTGTATAAAACAATAATACGTAATTATTATTATTAATTATGAATGAATGTAATGTCGTTAGTACGTTGGAAAAACACGTGTGCTGTTGTAACTACTATATAGGCATTTAAATCGATATGCCATGTAAATTGTCAAAACCATTAGGAATTATTTGTAGTAGGGGACAACTCAAGTAGCGAGAAAAGAACGACGCCGGTGCACGGTCTGTCGAGTATAGTTGGTTACGACAGACAAACGGTTGTTGAAATGTAAATTACAGTACATCAGTACTTCCGTAATGTGCGATGCGATTTGACTAGTTACAAATTGAAAATACATGCAAGCAGACATCAATAATGCCGATACCCACTACATTGAAAGTGCATTACGGTATTGGAACCATTCGTGAAGGTCTGAATGGTGTGGATTTGAACGGTTTTGCGCAAGCCACTCTGGTACATCCGGACAGCGAGAATGCTTGAATCGCAGATGTGATGCACTGGCTTACTCGTAGTTTTTCGTTGGACCCTGAGGTGTGTAGTGTCGTCATACAAGGGCTTTGGAGCCGGTCTCCCACGGACATCAGATGGGAGTGAGAACATTGATGCACACTGTTGTGTGGAAGGAGTTTGTGCAAGGGTCCCGCCGCCGTGGATATGAGTGCGTGATGCTTGTGCAACCATGCCTAATAGAAGCTGTGCAAGGTTGTGTGGGCGACCATCATTCGAGAGGTGCGAGCAGCTCGAATGACCTGCATGTTGGTGAACAGAAGAAAGTTGCTCATGAGGAGGCCGATTTGGTATGTGGAGGAGAGGGAGAATGGTCACACCATGGTGAGGGTACAGGATAAGCCGATGAAGGGAGCATATGGAGTAAATAGTGCATCAGATGGAGTGCGATGATTGGATGGCTTGGGCTAAAAGAAAGCTATACAGGAGGACGACGATGACAGTTTGGATGAGGACGAAACTCCCGTTCTATAGGAATAGAACCGGTTTGATGTTAAGAGTGTTGCCACACATGACGAGCATGAATCACTGTTGGAGTATCATGGGCAGAGGTTCGGTTGCATTCAATATTTGCTAACAAGGCATCGCCGCAGGATGCCATCAAGTTATGGGCCTTGTCTATGCAGCGAAGTTTTTGGGTCGTGAAATCTAACTACGAGTAATACACCATGAAGTGCAAGTAGGTCAGTTGTCCTTAGAGGATGCACGCATGTAGACCCAAATATGAGACTCACTGGATTGTGTCGAAGTTGGAACGACACTCTTGCATTCTGATGTATGGAGAGATAGTGGAGAAAAAAGACATGGAGGCCATGCACATCGTGGTAGCTATCGAGAAGAAATTCAAGTACAAGATTAGCTACACGAAGGTGTGGCATGCGAAGCAAAAGGCATTGGAAAAAATGGTTCAGGTCTTTCGAGGCGCCGTACGACAATCTTCCTAGTATACTTTAGGTGTTGCAAGACAGGAACCCGGGCATGTATATCACTGTAAAGGACAAGCCTTCTATAAGGCCGCTAGGTTTTGCGATGTTGCAGAGGGCTTTCTTAGCATTTGATGCGTGCATCGAGGCATTCAGGCACATGCTGCCCATGATCTTAGTTGACGGGACCTTTTTGACTAGCAAATACAAGGGCCAGATCTTGACAGCCATTGGCATTGACGGCAATAATCAAATTAGGCCGCTGGCCATCACATTTGTGGAAAGTGAGAATTACGATAATTGGTTGTGGTTCCTTATACATGTGAGGCTTGGAGTTATCGACGCTTGTCCTTGTGTATGCGTAATCTATGATCACCACGCTCGGATTGTGAAGACCATAAGAAAACTTTAGGAAGACCCTGAGGAGCCCTTCCCTTAGTCGGATATAGAGAATAGATTGTGCATTCATCACCTTGGCTCGAACGTCTTCAATCAGTTCTCGAAACAACCGTTGATGAAGCTGTTCAAGAGACTGGCTATGCAGAACTAGTAGAGAAAATTTGATGCTTTGTGAGCATTGTTGGATGAGCACAACAGGAAGCACGTCGACGAGAGGAACAAGGGGCCGATCATGCCTGGGCGGCACAACCGAAATGCCTGACAGCACTCAATGAGCCTAACGCAGCTGGTCCGAGGAGGGGGAGTTAACAGAACATCAAGTTTCCTCGCAATGGATCAAGGGAGAACCATTGGAGAAGTGGTCGTTGTTGCACGACACGGACGACGTAAGGTATGTCATAATGATGACTAACCTTGCGGAGGTGTACAATTGGGTTCTTAGGGACCTTCATTCCCATCCCCTTGTCGCCATCACGGAAGGTATTCTGTACAACACAATCGTCTACTTTAGGGAGAGGCATGCGAATGCCGCACTTCATGCAGCCAACCAATGAACATTGTACTCGTTGCCCCTCTCGTGCCCCATCTGCTGATGGAGGTCATCATTGTGTTCTTCGAGACTTTCAATCCGTGCCTTCAAGTCAATGATTCGCTCCCGCAACGTATTCACATACCTCGCAACGTACCGTTCATGGGGAGGATCAATCCATCACACGAAGTCACATTTATCCATCTGCTACAAAGGAACGTTAACATCAAAACTCTATTAGCAGTACTACAAAATAGACGATTGCCTACTTTTACCCCGGAGTATGCGCATCGGAAGAAACATCGCTCGTCATCTAAATGGCCTTCTGCTACCTGCACCACCATGTCTTGCATGTGTCTACATTTTGGCCACACTGGCTGAGTGCGCCTGTTTGGCAACAAGCGGTAGCTAACACCAAAGTCCTCCTTCCTTTCGAGCGGAAAGTCTCCCTTGGTGACCCATGTTTAACTAGCCCCTTGGCATCTGTCATGGTGGCTTACTCTACGATAGAGAATATAGTTGTTCCTAGTATCAATGCCTCGGGTATTCATTTTATAGCGTAATTGCGGTGTCACGGCATGCTTTATGACACAAGGTAGCTTTGCGTAGCCACAAGACCACACATGCCAACTTTACGCAGTGATATGACAGGACAGGCCAGCTTTACGCAGTGAGAAGACTAGATCAAACACCTTTGCGCAGCGAAAGGACCACATGGGCCAGCTTTACGCAGCGACATGACCACATGGGCCAACTTTGCGCAGTGACAAGACCAGAGGAGACACCTTCGCACAGCGACAGGACCACACGTGCCAGCTTTGCGCAGTGACATGACCGCATGGGCCAGCTTTGCGCAGTGAGAAGACTAGACGAGACACCTTTGCACAGTGACAGGACCACACAGGCCAGCTTTGCACAGCGACATGACCGCACAGGCCAGCTTTACACATTGAGAAGACTAGACGGTCCACCTTTGCACAGCGAGTACACTAGACAGGACAGCGTTGCACAACGACAAGACCAAAGGGCTAGCTTTGCACAACGACAAGACCAAAAGATGCAGCTTTGCATAGTGCGAAGACCTGACTGGGTATCCTAATGCAGCGAGAAGGCCACAAGGGGCTCTATAAAAGGAGGTCGAAGAGATTTTTGAGAGAACACTACACAAGCAAATCAACACTACACTGGCGCTTGCTTCACCACACCGGGATGGACTAGAGGGAGAAGAAGTAATGGGACAAGATGATAAAGCAATGGGAGGAGAGCCGCGACCTAGCAAGGTCAGCTGTCGCCCATGATGAGAAAGCAAGGGCTACTGCAACCCAAGCAGAACAAGCCCAGCGTGCTACGAGGTCAGCTCTCCGTAATGACACCACCCGTAGCAACAACCCCATCTCAATCGTTCCTACCTAGCATTCGCCGCAACACCCACCAGAGGGAGAGATGCCCCCTTTGTTGCTGTCGGGACCTGTGTATGTTCTTCAAGTCTAAGCACTGCCTCGCCTAGGTATGCATTACTGGGGTTGCGCAAACTACTCCAGTGACTATCCCGACCAACGTCTAGACACCGTCACCTATTGACAGCCGGTAAGGACCAGGTGCACTATTTTTTCCCTACTTTTTCTCCTTCAAAGTACACATTAACAATCTCTTTCGCATATCCACAGTCCCCAAAACCCTTATGTGGCTACCGCAAATGGATCAGTCTTGAGATCCACTCATAGTACCAGTGGGCCCTCGACTTTGAAGAGTGGAACATCACAAGGTCTTAGGAGATCCAGGAGGAGGAGCGTCTCAAGAATGAGCAAACCGAGTGTATATATCGGAAGAGGGAAGCTCATCTCGAGGCGTGCACACGCAGGGAGCACGAGGCTCACAAGAGGGAGTGCGAGAAAAAGAGGGAAATGGCGACCAAAGCAAAAGAGGTCACTGAGAAGTTCAACGCTGAGCTCGCAAGGAAGCGAAAATGACCCCGGTCCACGCAGTAGGTCGTACGAGCAGTTAGGTTGATTAGTCACACATGATACTCTACGTTATGCGTGTAATCAAACCCTATGCGGCATGTTACTCGCAACTGTACTATGAAGTCTATTTTAATTCAGACAAGCTTATTTTCTCATCTTTTCGCATTCAATTATTCCCATAGCAAGTCATCCAACAATATTAACAAACCAGTTCTTCTCCATGTATCAATTTTCGGTAACATCACAATATCACTTACCCTCATACTTACCAATCGTTCTTATTTCAATCGTTCTTAAAAAAAGTTTCACGAATTTTTTTGCGCTACAAGAACATACAATGATCATAAATTCTTATTACGAATCCAACAGATTATCTGCCAGTTATAATCTACGAAAATCACAAATGGATTAACCCACACTACATCTTATTTGCAGTCACCCAGCCACTGGACGACAGGCTCCAGTCGCCCAAGCGTCGTGCGACTAGAGCCTGTTGCCCAAAGGCTTACGGATAGCTTTCTTATTGCACAACCGTTGGGCGATAGGCTCCAGTCACCTGACGGTTAGGTGACTGGAGCTTATTTTTGTAAAAAAAATTTCTGTCGAGTATATTTTTGTTATTTCAAATAAAAAAATAGAATATTCAGAAACAATCCTTGAATCGCAGCTTCTCAGGTGAGTTGTAAGAAAAAAACAGAGTTGCAGAAATGTATTAAGTAGAAGTGCCTGTATAGTAGGCCTGCTCGAGGTTATGTTTTCTTATATGTACCGTGGCTGCAAAAAAAACTATGGTTTTTTATGAGTTAAAAAATAAGAAAAAAAATAGAAAAGAAAAGAAAACACGCTATATTTTTTGGGACAATGCAAAGAAATAAAGAGAAAAAAGATAAAGCAAAAGCAAAAAAGACAAAAAAAAAACCTCCAAAATTTAGAAGCCAAAATGCTGAAACCGATTGAAGGCTAGAAGGTGTAGAAACACCTTTTCGAGAAAAATCAGGATGTGGTTTGGAATTACTCGCCACTTTAACTATGGAGTCACATACTGGTTAAGGCACTAACTCTATACAGCCTCTTCTTTTAGCTTTTTAAAAAGTTGTTTTTTTTGGTTTTTTATATTAATTTTCAAACAAAGTGTTTTTTAGGGTGGAGTCTATAAGTTAATTGTAGTACACACTGTAACGACTTTATTTATATCAGCCAAGACCGTATATAAATTTCTGTTACTTCATACTCTCTCATGAACAGTCTAAAAATCATAAATTGCCTATTTAGGCGCAACGTGCAACTGCCATTTCATTGTTGAAGTGTTGCTTTACCCAAAGTTGCAGCATTTGCTTTGTACCTCCCCTTGTTGTGACTGCAATGCTAATTGCTCCTGTAGTGACAAACGTGGGAGTTGGTGGCTTGTTGCTTTCTGTAACTGTTTTTAGGGCATGTTCTTTTCAGCTGCGGCTTATGGTTTTTGGCTGAAATTTTTAAATTTTTGCTGTTTACGGTATAAATTACGGAGAGACAGATACTCACTTGCGATTTTGGCTGGTACAGATGTTGGGCTTTTAATGTATAGATCGTTTAACTTGTAGACTCTGTCTTGAGAAAATACTCTGTTTGAAAGTTAGGTACTGTAATAAAAGTCAAAAGCTGTCGACTTGTGAGATAAAGAACAGGTCACGACTAAAGATGGCAATGGGTACCCATAACCCGAAACCCGATGGGTAATTACCCCATTAGGGTACATATATAGGTTAAAATGTCTACCCATGGGTCTACTAATGGAGAAAAATAGGACCCAATGGTGCGGGTGTGGTATGGTTTGACACTACCCATACCCATTACCCAATGGATACCCGAGTATTTATGGGCCATCTATTTGTAGCACAGCCCACACAACAAATAATTATATTTAGCCCAGCCCAATAGATGTAAACTAAAACCCTAACCCTATTCCCCAGACGGCCGCCAGACCCCAATTCCCCATTTCACAACCTCCAAGCCGTTCGGGGCTTCAGGTGCCCTCCAAGCCGTTCGGCGCCGCCGCCCTCCAAGCCGTTCGGCGCCGCCACCCCCCTCGCCGTTCGGCGCCGCCGCCCTCCAAGCCATCCTCGCCACCCTCTGCCAAGCCGCCGCCGCCGCACTCTGCCAAGCCGCTGCCATCACCCATCTGCCAAGCCGCCGTCGCCCATGGCGGCACTCTCCGGCTCGACGAACGACGACAGTCGGTGAAGCTTCTCGCCTCCTTTAACCCATGTTTCCATTGCAGGAAGCTTAATACTAACCCTAATCACCACTGCACTATTATGTTGGATTGGGTTATGCATTGGTATGCTTATGCACTCTTTAATTTAAATGGTGATCTTGTTGTTTAGGTGATTTGATCCTTAATCTTGTATATTATGTCTTGGGTATGGGTCACCCGTCGGGTTTATTTCACCCGCGCGGGTATGGGTTTGGAGGAAATGTCGTACCCGCATGTGTTATTGGGTCCTCCAGCGGAGATATTTTTGGTTAATGGAGGTGGGTTTGAGATAGTGAAACCCAATGGGTATAGTCCATTGCCATCTTTAGTCACGACGGAGGTAAGGTTATAAAGCGGCCCAAGAATGGGCGTGTATTGTTTTTATGCTGTACGCACTAAATTTGCAGCTTCACAGGTGAGTTGTAAGGGAAAAAAGGGACACTCATGTACTGTGCGTTGCGGTGCGTGTTCACTGTTGCCAGTGTACGCCGAATTGCCAATTCAGGCGCAACGGCCGCGGAGACAGGGACAGACGAATAAAAGTCTCGATGGTTCAGCTGGAGATGTTACGCTACCTACAGAGACAGCTTGAGCCTTCGTAACAGTAATTAGAGCTGGGAGTTAGACCAAATTTATCTGTGCCTGTTTGAGACCTGGCTGATCCGGCACAACCTAAGCACGGTACAGACACTTCACGTGGTGAACCGTGTCCGAACGGCATGAATATTGGGTTGGGCTGGGTCTGAAAATCCGATCCATCGGGCGGCACGGCACAGCGGCACATCATGCCATGCTAGGGCCGGCCTGCCTCGGCGAGCATGGGGGCACGGCCGGCACATCAATGCCCGCGGCCGCCTCGACCTCAGCCTCGCCTCCTGTCGCCATCCCATAGATTCCCCATAACCACAAGCCATCACAAAGCAAAGAGAAAGAGAGAGAGGGAGTAGAGAGGGCAGGGGAAGGAGTATACTGAATGGCGGGTGAAGTGGAGGGTGTTCTACAGCTCGTCCCCGCCATCGTCAGCGGCTTTCCCGCCGGTTGCCAGCTTGGCCTCGGCGAGGAAGGCAAGCATGTCGTCGCCTCCTACGGCTACCTCGCCGGCTCCCGCGCGCGCACTCGCCTCGGCCTCGCCGCCTCCCGCGTGCCTACTCGCCTCAGTCTTGTCGGCTCCCACACGGCCACCCGCCTCGGCCTCACCACCTCCTGCGCGCCCACCCGCCTCGGCGCCTTGCCTCCCGTGCCGCATCGAGGGGGAAAGACTCATGTCCGTGGGGCACGGGGTGCTGCTTGTACTGGAGTTGTTGCAGCCATCGATGCTGAGGAGCCGCCTAGCCGGATTTAGGTTTCACGGAGGAGTGCATGGCGCCGTACATCGCCGGCATGCACGCGTGGTATGGGGAGAGGTGGATTTGCGGCCTTTGCGGGGACGCTGTCTACAAGGAGCTTTGGCTGCGCCTCCCCGCCCATCTCGCCTGCGGAGGCGCTTGACTGCCATGCCTGCGTTTGGGGAAAGGGAGGGAGGCGGTCGGGGGGAGGGGAGGGAGGCCGGCTGAGGAGGGGGCGCCGGGGTGGGGGTAGGGAGGCGGCCGGGGGGAGGGGAGGGAGGCTGAGGGAGGGGAGAGAGGAGGGGGATTGGGTGAATTTGTGGGGTGGGGAGGAGCAGAGAGTAGTGCTATGCTAGTAGTATAGCTAATCAGTTAAGCGCTTGAGCTGAGACTTGAGACATGGTTGAGACAACGGTTGAATAACGTTTAGAATTCAGAAGAAGAAACATTCTGAAGCAACGTTCGGGAGATGCAATGGTCGACTCATGTTCAGACTTCTTCCTGATGCTTATAAATTCACTTGGCTTCTCATTCCTTCACAAGCTATCCAATCTCTCATTTCTTCAACATCCCTCTACACTCTCCATTTCTTCAACAACCCTCTACACTCTCCATTTATCCAACATCCCTCTACACTCCCTATTTCTTCAACATCCATCAATTGGAGGATCTTGAAATCGTGTAGACATACACTAACCTCGAACACATGAAAGACCTAGATATTGATGAGTAAATATTATGTATGCATATTGTTATAGTTAGTATGTATATATATTGTTATTGTACTCTTTTCCTTACCTAGAGAACCCCACTCTGAGGCGTAAAGTTTTTAACAAAGCAATAACATTATATTTTAAAATATCAAGGAAATTCCACTTTCCCCTAAATATTTATGTCATTGCGTGCCCATATTTTTATGCAACTAATTCAATTTTAGCTAGTTTTTAACGAGGCAGGTACGAGAGAAAGGAAGATGGTGGCCACCACCTTCGTCGTGTATATTTACTTCGACTTGGGCTTAGCTGGCATGGCACGAACGCCTGCACGGCGGACTTTGGACCGTGTTTGGACCTGACCGAAGGCGAGACAGACTGGTATAGCACGACAAGGCTGAGTGACTGGGTGGGGACGAAGCGGCCCGAAGCACTGTAAACCCAAGCCGTAATCACCATCAGATATTTCGGCGCCATGGTGGCCTATTTGCCGACGCGGCGAGCCCCATCATCGCCGGACAATTGAGCCTCCGCGAGTAAACTCGTACGTGGGCTACGTAAGTTCCCGAAACTCATAGCCCACCGGCAACGCGTAGGGCCTCGTTTGTCTAAAGACGGCTCAAAGTTTCCATGCCATCATCGTATGCATCAACGTACGAACTTAGCTTCCCTTTGGCACCCATAGATTTCATAGAAACTTCACGAGAAATAGTTCAAGTCCCGTGGGAATGGGGAAAATTTCCGTGTTCAAACAATTGCTGGAGCAAAACCGAGAGCTACTCGTCCATGGTAGAACTCGGGAGGATGGGAACTTATTTCATGAAATCGCCTCCTGTTTTGAACGTGATATTGGTCAACATTCGACAAGTGCATAAATGAGGCCGTTGGCTGTTCCTTCTTCTCCCTTTTTTCAACCCCCACGGCTGCGCCCATGCCCAGGCCCCAGCAACAGCACCTTGCTCTTATTTCAGACAACTAAACTACGGTGCCACTCAGACAAGTTGCCGGCACAAACGCATAAGTTAATGCCAATTGGGGCGCTGCCTGCTGCCCGAGACTGCTGCCGCCTGCCCGAAACCCTAGCGGCCAATTCTAGGAGCAACCATTCCCCAAGGAGGGGCTGCACCAGTGGGCAGCTTCCCTATATTATGCAGAACAAGCTCAAAGTCTCCATCATATATTCCCTATTTTCGTTCTTGTTAGCTAGGATGTCTTAGATCTTGTTCTGTTGCGTACTTGTGTGAGCAGTAAGGTTGGAGCTTCTTAGGGGGTGTTTGGGACTGCTTTACAAACTCTGCTCCACGAATTCTACCGTGGAGCAGCTCCACAAAAAACCTAGAGTTTGTGGAGCACCCTTTTATGTGCTCTCACAACTCCATCTTTTTTTCCTCGAACAGAGTGCGTGGAGCTGAATCTGTTTGGCTAAAAAACATAGAGCGGAGCTGAAAAACGTGGAGTGGAGCAGTCCCAAACATTATTGCTGTTTCTTTCAGTCAACTCTTTGGTTTTTCGTTATTTTCCATGCGATATTTAAGTCTGATTTTGATTTCTCCTCCTTGAGACTGTTGTTGGAGAGACCTTATGTTTGTATGCTGGTGCAAAAACTTCCAATCCGGCTGCGACAAATCTCATTTGGGCAGCCCGGCCACCATTTGCACAGAAGGATGGGCTACGTGTGTTAAAACATTAGTGGCGAAGCTCTCGCTTCACTCAACTATGGAGGCTTGGAGTTCTGCTTCCAATCCTCTTGGTGAACCAAGCGCATCTCACTTATTTTTTGCATCTCTTTATCTTTCTCCTACATGTGGCTTCTGATTCAAAAAAGCTTTCTGCTTTCTTTTAGTTCGCTCTGTTCTCGTTAAGATATCTTTGGATCTGCAACTTCTATATTGGTGACATGATAAACAAACCAGATCTGCAGTTAACAATGGAAGTAACCATTGAAAACAGAAGACGCCAATGACTATGAGATGATCATATGATATCAAACACAAAATTAATGACTATGAGATTATTATGTCAAACACAAAAATAATGTCACTGGTAGGCAAATTTGATGATCGAAGTTTTCTGGGAAGGAAATAAGTCATAAGCTTGCAAGGAGAACTTTGATTTGCTTGCACTGCTGAAATGCACAAGTCAATTAGCATAATAGAGTAACAGACACCATGTTGTCAAATTGCTTTTGAGGTTGCATACAACCCCATCAAAACTTGCTTATCCCTTGCCACGGTAGTAAATCTTATTCATGAATCATGATAAACATGTATGATATCAAATTTGGAGAGCATATAATTCACAGAACATGCCGTTTCAATCTATGTCGCATGACCCAAGGCCCAAATCCTAGAACCTTCCTCACTCTCAAGTAAAAGAAGCTTTACTCGTCAAAAGCAGCAAATTGTGACAAAAAGGTAATTCATGCTGCACCTAATTTCGGGTTGTATAGCTGAATTCAGTAGCTTTTACATGACCAGTAGTTTCTCCAAAGAGACCAAAAAGAAAAAGAAAAGAAGGATAAAATAGATAAGCTTGAGCATTTGGATTCAGCCCCTTTGATAACTAGCATCAATAGGATTGACTGAATGACAATGGCATACTGGACTGCTGTCAGCAGTCCGTGAACGAACATATTCTCAGGGCCGTCTTAAGGGGGGGCAGGAAGTGCGACGGCCGGGGACCCATGCCAGGGGGGCCCACCGGCCTATGAGTATGTATATCAGTATATGTATGTATGTATGCCACGGGCGTCGCTTCCTATCCGATCGTTTCAGCGTTTCGTCTCCCCCGCTGCTGCTTCAGTGCTTCTCCGCCCGGGCGCCATAATTCTGCCTGGGTGCTTCAGTGCTGCTGAGCCCTTGCTGTCTTGCTTGCCCAAGGGCCCTTGAAATTGTTGAGACGGCCCTGCATATTCTTTCTATTTTCACCATGTGTTTTGCATGGATTTGATGGCGCATCAAATTAAACTAAATCAACACATAGCTTCAGTCAAAATTAGTTGTCCAAATTAGTTGTCCAGCTTGTGAAACCCAGAGTTTGATGCACAAGAAGAGCATGTAAACACGCCATGCATCAACGTCCTACAGTGCAGACAGTTCAGCTCTCTTATTTGCAGTATAGTCAATTCCAGCGTCACTCCTACCAACTGGACAATATCCCTGCAGTTCCTCAGCTGCAGTGTAATCCCTAAACTAAATGTAACCTTTGCAGATATGTCAACTGGTTCCAGGTAAACCAATTTACAGTAGGGAGGCTGTGTTCATATTTTTGAAGTGCTACCACAGCTGCTAGGAGTCAAGGATCTGGAATGTCTGAAGAGGGAAGAAACCTCATCAGAAAGCTCGGAAGTGACCACACACAGATAACACCAAGAATTTGAAGGACAGCCAGTAGTGCTCGTTGGAATAGCCCTACATCGGTCATAGGAGACAGAGCATAACTTATAAGTGTAAAGGTGGTACCACCTATCAGGCTGTTGCTCTGCCGGTTAGCCTTGTGGGCATAGCGGCCTAACTACTGGGACCGGGCCACTGGTTTAGCGGGCCCAGGGTCGAAAGTTGGTTTAGCGATCCGATGACGCTGATGCTGTGCAACAATTGGTATCAAAGCCCATGTATATCCCGGATATAGATCTCCTTAAACCCTCATGGGTTTTGGGTGAACACCCGATGTATGAGAGGACCTCACGGTTGCCAGGACGAACACCAAATGTGTGAGGGAGAGATTTGTTGGGATAGTCCCACATAGGTTGTGGGAAGAGGCAAAACACAACTTATAAGCATGAAGGTGGTACCACTTATCACGCTAGTCTTTTGGGAGGAGATAGCCCAAGACCAAGTTGTTGCTCTGCCGATTGGGCTTGTGGGTATAGCAGCCCAACTACCTGAGGCCGGGTCACTGGTTTAGCAGGCCTAGGGCCGGACGCTGGTTTAGCGATCCGATGGCACTGACGCTGCGCAATAGCGCTCCTAAGGAGTTCATGATAGCTAAAGTCTGATTTGTTGCCCCCATTCCTCTAACAGAAAAGGTGAGTGCTGTCACCAGCTGAGCTGCCCTGTTCAGTTGGTGGGGGTAAAGTAAATGACGCATGGTAAGAACTATTGAAGCATTTCACTAGAAGAACGTCAACTAAGATGCAACTTGTTGCCCTTCCAGAAAACATGAAGATGCAATTACTTGATCTGTTGAAATGAACATGAGGGAGTAGGTGGTAACATATTTGGAGATGAAATGGAAAAACATGGCTCACAGAAACAAGAAGGAATGCAAACAAGCTGATACTAGCTTCTACATGTGTATGTCTACGGTCTCAATTTTTTGTAATGTCACAAACTGCAGTTAATCATTGCTAGGTAACTATACTGTGTGGTGTAGACTGCAGACAATCGCACAAATAACAGTTATTACTAAGCTATGCTTTACTTAGCAACAAAATGATACAAACATAGTCATTCGATGAGGGAACAAACTGCCAACAATCTAGACCTAGTACTGAGTACTGACCACAATAAGGAAACTGGGCCCTCTATTCCAAGTGCTGTGTTGTGTCCTAAAATCCTCAATCAGAACAGAAATTCATACATCAACTAAGTTATATTTCAGGTGCCTAATATGTAGTTTCACATAAATAATAGAGACTTTTTTTTGCCTCATTTGTACAGAGCTATTAAATTTTTCTGAAGGATGAAAGGCAGAGCATTATATGGTTGGATAAACAAACCTATCAGAAACATTGTTGCTAATATGCTTAAAAGTTTTAGAGAACATTATCTACCAGCCTCTTTTACTGGACTGTATTTTTGAAATTTAATGTTTCGTTACAAAGTTGCTGCTCTTAGATTATATAACTGCTCCCGCATAATCATTAAGCAATTGATACACCAAATCCAAAATGTCAGGTCACTACTAATGACTACCATCTTAACAGATTGCATAAAAGATCCGTACTTTTCCACCAAATTACACTTGATTAGGCAGCTTCCAGATCAAATAATACCAGGATAAATGTAAGAACCAAATTACCTCAAAGATAATAGGAATAACTGGCCAGGAAGGTGATTTCTGATGCCGTGCATACTGCTCGAATGCGAATTGTACAACAAGCCCTACTAAATAAGGGGCAAGAGTAGCTGAAGCTGCTGGTCCATTCCAGGGCCAAACCATGCCCATTGTCAAAAGCAGTATTATCAAGCTCAGAACCATTGTCGTTACTGAAGAAATACGGAAAAATCTAGATTTTGACAATATGTAACTCTTAGGTGCTACTTGGTGCAAAGGCCTCCAGACTTTATCAATCAATAGGACAAAAATTGTGACTCCTCCGTAAAACAGTGCCTCAGTAAAGAATAGTATAAGAAAATCTGCAAACAGTAGCAAGAATCCATGAGGTAATGCAGTTATTACTAGGCTTTGCCTGAATGTGGAGCGGTATATGTAGTGTCCTTGGAGTAGGTGTGTAAATATCTAACAAATGAATGATCAATGATGTATATCAGGTTTCATTTAAGCAAAAATGGAACTGTTATGACGGGTATTGGAATAGCAAGATGTAAAACAATGAAAAATAGCATATTTTCAAGCGCTGGATTACTTATATGCCCTCTAGCAGAATAAATGCTACCAACGGGCACAGATATATGATAGTGGGACGTGGTAACCAACATAATTGGTTTTCATCAATTATTAAAAGGTGGGACTGGGAGATGCGCAAATCTAAGTTCTGCATAAACTACTGTGGAAACAAGGTACAGAAATTATCAGCATTATGGAAACGCCAGTGTCCAGGATGGAAAGAACACATTCCCGAACTACCAAAGAAAGCATACCTGTCAACAGGGAATCCTCAAACAGCTCAGAGTACTTTGCGCAAGTAAGTGATGGAAGAACCAAGAACGCCACCAGGATAGTTGGACCAACAAACCAAACTAGTCTAGATGCTTCCTTGCCAGGATGCGGCACACTCTCCACGCTTCTCGTTTGAGAGCTGCTGCCTTGGAATGAGATGAATCCTGGTTTTCCAACACCCCTCTCGGTAAAATAGGAGGAGCTGCCAGATGTAGGGGGGTCTCCGGTGCTACCCTCGGTCTCTTGTAACACCGGTGTGTCCGAGGTAGGTGAAGCGATTGGCTCCTGTTTGTCCGTAGCAGCGAAGGAAACAATTCGCTTAATATAAAGCCGTCCGTCGTGGTTGCCAGAGCTTCTTAAAACTTGGCCTGTTAACATGTCGTAAAAAAAATCAGCATAAAGAGGTATTCAGATACAATAAAGAGCTTTTCGGAAAGGAGATGGACCAAGGAAAAATTACGTTTTATACAAGTGCTGCATCCTGCTTCCATTTACTCTATGAATTGGAAGTGACCTCGCAAACCGAGAGATAAACCGTGCTACCAGTATGTTAGTAAGCAGTATGTTAGTAAGGCTAAATCACACAATTCAGTATCTCTTCATGTTCATAGCGTCCAGAATCACAGAAATATATGGAGAATATAGTAGGTACATGTAATTGTGGCCATTCTAAGCAACTTCAAATGCAGTATCTCTAAAAAATTCTACCGTCTGCGATGGCGAACTCAATGTCAAACTCACTGCCACGTTCACACCGCACCCAAGAGAGAGATTGAAGCCTTCCTTTCTTTCTTTCGACTAATTGGAATATATGCATAAGGGGAATTCCACCAGCAACTAATTAAAACCCTACTTAAACCCAACAAAGCAAACGGCCAAATACGAAACCATCACAGCAAAATTTCTAGGTTTTCGAGGAGGAGGGGATTTCCTTGGAGCTGAAGCGGCCGCGAGGGGAGGCGGCCCTGGGGCGGAGCCGAAGTGTGGTGGGCTCGCCACGGCGGCCATGGCGGGGACGGACCCGTCAAGAACCCGGTCCGACCACTGGGCTTTCTCGATTGGCTTGATGATTTTTCTAACCTTCTCCTTAGCTGCTCTGGGCGTCGGCACATTCCACCGTCCTCCTCCGACGAGGCACCTCCCGTGGCAGCTGGCTCTGTACATCTCGTCGGTCGTCTATACCCATTTGTTCCTGCCGCTCACGCCAGCGACCGTGAGCCGCCGATCCTTCCGCCGCGTCGGGTGCTTGACCAGTGCTTTCCTCGGCATTATGATGCTCATTGGCGTGCCCGCAATCGACAACAGAAGATACATCATTATTGCCTGCACTAGCCTCAACGCCGTCCTATCGATGCACTTACTGACTTTTAAATATAGTTTCTTCTAAAAATAAACCTTAGACCTAGCTAAGGTTTGGTTGATTGTGCCCTTGTAAACCATAGTACTAGTTACCCTCAGAGCTCACAAGCGTGTAATGTATCTGGTGCTTGATTGACGATAATTAATGCGATCTGCCGATGTGATGAGGGTTTTTTCTTTGTTTGTTTGCGACGTACACTGATACTCCTCAAATCTCCTCGTGACTTCGGTGCGATTTCTTCACCGAGAGTGCGCTCGTCGGTCGTCAGCCACTCAAGCCTGTTATGCTTGCTTGGGGTGAATTATTGCTGCGATCAAATTGGCTTATGAACAGTGCTCATGGCTTATTTGGTACTATTTATAAGTTTCGTCTTTTTCTGAAATTTTAGTTTTTTGTTGAGTTTTTTTGCCGGTTCTTTTTTTCCCGTATTCGTTTGTATTATACGTAATGGGCTAACATATTTTTTTTATTTTTAAATTTTTTTAAATTTAATTATACAAAATAAGACTCATCATTCTGATGCTTTTTTTTAAATGATGTGTTTTCAGCCATAAGCCATAAGCTTTTAAGCCAAAACGATCACCACCTATAGCGCGTAGGGTGCTCGACGCCTGAGTTCCCCACCGATGCCTGAGTTCTCGGAAGGGCGCCAAAACGAGGCGCTGGTGCCAGACCATTCGACCACGGTGAATGCTGCGTCGGCATGCGGTGCCGTACGAGATGCCGTGCCGGCAGGGGAGCAGGTGCTACGATGCGGCCACGCAGGCGTTCAGTCACCACTCATCAGGCCGGCCGGCTTGGAGTGGCAGTGGCACCGTTCAATATGAAACGGTTGATATTCAGATTTCAGAGGACGACTCTGGAATTCGCTGTCCAATGTCAGCACAATCCAAATCAACAGCAGTTTGGAGATTAATTCGGAGTAGCAGTACAAGCATTAACCGTACACCAATAGTAGTATTTCACAACCGTAATCACACTCATGAAGGTTAGGGAACAAACCAAATGCCAGCCACTAGAAGCACGCGTAGAAAAAGCCCGTATGTAGAACCCGGTCCACAACCCGGCCACGCGATCAATACCGTATCATTGTACGCGCGGGACCTTAATTATACATACGTACTATACATAAGTGTTTTTCACACGTCCGCCGGCGAGGACTCGACGGGGACCGTGTGCTTGGACTGGCTGCCCGACGCCGACCTCCGGCCGCCCTCGCGCACGCTGTTCTCCGCGAACCGCACGGTCGCGGCGTTGAACCCCTTCTCCCGCTCGTGCGCGGTCCACTCCCGGCTGTAGTACTCCTCCGCCGTCGCCCCCGGCCGCGGCCCCACGAACATGCCGCCCCACTGCGGGAAGTAGATGAGCGTGATGGGCAGCGTGCACGCGATGATCATGATCCCCATGTACATGATCCCCGTCTCCGTCTTGTACTTGGAGCCGTGGAAGAAGATGAGCTGAGTCAGCACGGCACCCACGTTGCCGCCGCCGCCGGTCATGCCGGAGATGAGCCCCAGAGACCTCCGCGAGACGAACGGCACGATGCCGAAGGTGAGCCCGCACGCCGCCTGCACGAAGAAGGAGAAGAGTATCATGACGGCCACGGACGCGCCGAAGGAGTAGTCGACGACGCCTAGCACCACGCACAGGACACCGCCGATGGTTTGCACAACCCACAGCCCCCACAGCCTGCCGCGCATGCCGAACCGGCTCGAGAGCCAGTCGGAGAGGAGCCCGCCGCCGGGTCGGGAGATGATGTTGGCCATCCCGAAGCTGGCGGCAATAAGTCCGGCGGTGTGGAGGTTGACGCCGAAGCGGTCGTAGAAGTACTGCGCGATGATGTTGTCAACGGCGAGCTCGACGCCGAAGCAGTAGCCGTAGGTGAGCGCCAGGATCCAGCCGCGGTAGTTGGTGACGGCGTGGTGCAGCACGCTGCCGAAGTTGTCCTTGTGCATCTCCCCGGTCTTGTGCAGCTTCCGGTAGTTGCCGTCGGGCATGTCCTGCCCGAACGCCAGCACGGCGATGGCCGAGAACGTCTGCATCACGCCCGGGATGAAGAAGGCGACGCGCCACGCCGTGAACGGAGTGCTCCCGATCCTGAGGATGGCCTCGTACACCAGCGGCATGAGCAGCTGCACGGCGCCACCGCCGAGGTTGCCCCAGCCGCCGGCGACGCCGTTGGCCAGCCCCACCTTGGGCGGCGAGAACATGGAGCTCATCCAGAACTGCGTCGACACGAACGACGCCAGCGAGAAGCCCGTGAAGAACCGCACGAGCAGGTACGAAGACGCGGACTGGATGATGGACGAGAAGTACACCGCCGGCGTGGTGAGCAGTATCAGCGACGCGGACGCCAGGCGGGGCCCGACCAGGTCGCACGCCGTTCCCATGGCGACACGGGCGAACACCGCGCCGGAAACCGACGCGATCCCGGCGTTGCCGATGTCCGTGGCCGTCAGCCCGAGCGTGTCCCGGATGAGCGGCAGCAGCGGCGGCGCGGCGAAGGTGGACACGAAGCAGCAGAAGAAGGAGAACCACGACATGTGGAAGGCGCTCATGTGCGGCGTCGCGAAAGAGAAGAGCCAGAATTCGGTCGCCTTGTGGTCGGAGTCCACCGGCATCCTGAACCGCGCCTTGGACGACGCCTCGACCCCCTCCACCTCCATCGCCGCCGGCCTTGAGTCCACCTCCATCTCACCACCTACGCCTCACTAGCAACCTTTACTGCTCCTAGCTACGAGTGCTGGTTATGCACGTGCCAGTACAGCCGCAGCCGCCCTGGGTTTATATAGAGCGGGTTTTGCTATTAGATAGTTGATTGAAATATTTTTATCTTTTAGTCATTTAAAGTTATTATTTTTAATCATCAAAAATTACAGTGTATTAATTTCCTCTTTTTTAAAATTGCATTCTCAATTACCTAAAATTGTAGTATAAAAAATGATTGAAAATGAAGGAAAAAACAGTCGTTTGTGCAATAGTCACTCCTATATAGCGCGGTGGAAGCGGGGCGCATGATGGTTAGGAACGGAGAGGCCTCTTCTTTTCGGTTTCCAGTCGCATTTTTTGTTTCACCTTCTTTTGACAATTTAGACTAACAAATTATAGCAAAAAATGTAAGTGTGTATAGCTATTACCCGGATGTTTTCTTGCTAACTATCATCCAGATTTGAGACCGTTGGATTAGAGATCCAACGGCCTCTTTTTTTAGAGGGGGGAGGTTTTTTTTTAGAAGAGGGAGATTTTTTTAGAAGGGATGGGGGAGAATTTATGGCCATTAGATCTCTAATTCAATGGTCACAAATTTGGATGATAATTAGAAGAAAATATCCGGATAATGTTTATCAATACCCAAAATATAAATCGCAGATAAAAATAACGGTGGCAAGAAATTTCGCTCGGGTGGCGAGGTGATCTCACGAGGTCAGTGGAAGGCCGGCACGCACGGCAGTGGAGCGCCCGCGTCGCGGTTCTCCGAGGCCGAGCTGACATGGTTGGTGTTGCTGTAATGGTGGGCAAGTGAGCCTGGCTGCAAGGAAAGATTCTTCTGACCTCTTGACTTTGGAGGCCACGTCGTGGAGCTGCCTCAGCTCAGCTCCCCTCCTCGCAACCTGGGAATGCTATTATCGACAAAGAATGCTTTATTACGGATTCGGTGTGGATTCGCCAAACGCCCTGGGCATCCCCAAGTGTCGTCGCACAGGAAGCATCGACGCTTTTGTTGCACCACCCTCGGTGGTACATCCCCTGAAGAGCTTAGAAACAGAGTTCTGGCATCGTATTTTTCTTTTTCAGCGTGCGCCGGAGTTTGAGGCGACGCTGGCTGTAAAACTGACAGTTTACTAGCAGTTGCATGCTCAATTTAACACGGTGACATCAGCTCGGCCCAGTCATACTTTGAGGAGATTAATCAATGCAAGGAGGGATTATTACGACATGATGATGTGACCAGATCCTTTCATAATGCTGTGTAGTACCATAATGTATGTACGACTTGTTCTGTTGTTTTTCTACTTGTCCAACAGTGGTACTGGAGCTAGCTAGCCGCTGTTTCGCTAGAAACAACTATGTGCATACAGAGGACATTTTTTAAAAACGCAGACGATTCGCGTGAGTGGAGAGACATATCAAGAGTTTAAACGATTAATCAAGGGAAAACGGCACATTTAAATAGATCAACGTGCGCAATCAAGGACCTACCACAACTAAAGGTATGTTCATATTGGCTAAACCAATGTGAACATGTCAACTTTTATAAGTCGCTTCTATCAACTACTACTATTTATCAGGTACTACTTTTCGTTTTTTACATATTGTAATATACTTTATATTTTATTATAGGGTGTGTATAGGTATCACCCGGATGTTTTCTTCCCAACAATCATCTAAATTTTGGACCATTGGATTAGAGATCCAACCGTCTCTTTTTTTTTGGAGGGGGGAGAATTTTTTTGGAGGGGGGGTGAATTTTTTTTGGAGGGGGTGGGGAGAATTTATGACCCTTGGATCTCTAATCCAACGGTCACAAATCTGGATGATAGTTGGGAAGAAAATATCCGGATGATGTTCATCAATACCCTTTATTATATCATAATTTTATAAGTCGCATACCAGTCTAAATATTATAATCTTTTTATTACACCGTCTTTCTTACATAATACACTACTATTTATCAGTCGTAGCTAAAAGCTAATATGAATAGTTCCTAAGATTACTGCCAAAAGACACCACCATATGGCTTTCAAAGAGATCGTGTGTTCCATTTGTTCCCTTTTGAAATATTGGGCAGGTCTTCAGAATGATGGGCTGAAGGAATTAATGGAGGAAGGTGCAAGGGCGTTCCAGGCTGAAGCTCTCCGCCAACACGCGCAAGTCAATAGCCAAGGGTACGAAGATGACGAGATGACAGGGCGGCATCTACAGATGCTGGAAGATGGTGTGGAAGACGAGTCTGAGGCAAGATAATGGAAGCTCATCAAGAATAGTGCCCTTCTATGGCTGCAGATTTGGAGTTTAGCAGAAGCGAGTGTGCCTTCTTTGTGAGAACATGTCATCTGCCCCAAAAATCTGATGTAATAGGCTAGGTCTGCGCTGTTTTGATTTAAATTTGGTACTTGCGATAAAACGCTGTGGATGGGGTAAGCTTCATGGGGGTTCGCTTGGTGCGCAACCTGGAGCGGCTCCTGTCCCGGTTAAAAACCCAAGCAACTCTTGGATCTCTTCAGCCTAGGAGGGATCTGTACAATTGTATGGTACTTCCGTTGCTAGTAACAGCAATTCGATGTTTCCCTTCAAAAAAAATATGGCTTTCAAAGACAGAGAAACATAATATTCCTCAGGAATATATTGTTTCACATAAAAAATATTCGTCAGAAATGGTTGGAGATCCTCCTTTACTACGGGTTGGAAACTACGTTTATAGTTGCAATAATGGACAACAGCTAGCAAAACGTTCAGATTTTGGCTTACATAGTAACTCAGTCCAGGTACATAGATGCAACCAGACAAACATGATAAAAATTGAAAACCACCAACCCAGTGGCGGAGCCAGGATTTCAACCTTGGGTATTCCTACTCTCACATAAAAAAAATCCAATACATAGATTTAAAATATAGTTCAGAGTAGTACGTTATCGATAATTAAAGTCACAAAAATAGTCAAATAACAAATTGTTCAGCTCTAAGATATGCATGAAACAAACTAAAAAGTCAAATAACAAACTATAATGTGGCTTGGAAGCGGTTGATGATGTCTTTGTCCTTAACTTGTAGAAAGAACTCCCGCTCAATAAATGTAACCAAGCAATCATTCAAGTATTGATCCCCAATCTTATTTCTCAATTTTTTCTTCACATAATTCATGATTGAAAAGACTCTTTCAACACTTGCAGTTGCTACTGGAAGCACTAGCACCAATTTGAGAAGTCTGTAAACAACTTCATGTCTAAGATGCTTCTTTGTTTCAACAAGCTTAATGGAAAGCTCAGCAAGACTTCTCACATTTCTAAACCTTTCATCAGTGCACATATCAGTAATGTACAAATTGAGTTGAGGAGGAAGATGGATCTACTCTAAGCTTGAGAAATCCTTAGGATAAAATCCAGCAAGCTTAACCAATTTGTCTTTGTCAAAAGCAGCAAATGAATCGATAGGACTGAATGAAGCCATGTAAATAAGCAATTCTATCGGCCTCGTAGGTGAGAGAGTTCACGGCGTCCTCGCGCTGGCGCTGGTAGGGGTGGAGCTCGTTCAGCAGTTAGCAGCTTGGTCAGGCGCCGAACAGCCGTAGGAATCGGAACGGCCCGCAGGTAGGGGTTGGGAATTGGGATTCAGGAATCGGGAGGCAGCCGCCGCAGCTCAGAGAGGATGGGAGCCAGGCCAATAGGCTGTTTTTTGGGCCGCTGTGGGCTAGAATAGCGAAAATATCACAGAATACATCATTATACATTTATATATATAAGTATACATACATATATACTAAAGATTACACCAAAAAAGTTGGGTATTCCCGGGAATACCCAGGAATACCATTAAATCCGCCCCTGCACCAACCCTGGCACATGTATGACAGAAACATAACGCTGCATTCGTACATAACGCAAATGACAAAAAAAATTGGTCTACTCATGTGTGCTGATGTTACTCTAGCGTTTTCTCATTAATCACAAGAGGGCAAGAGAGGCCTAATAAAATTTACCATGAGTTTCTCAAAGAGCAAAGGCTGAATGAGGGGTTGCATGCAGGGGCGGAGTCAGGTTGGAGCAACGTATCGGGCCGGACAGTATATCATAGGTGGCATTCACTACATATAAGTTACTTTTTTAAATTTTACAATAGGCTTTTGATCTTAAACTCAAGACCAAAGCCTAAGTAGCTCTGGCTTGGATCCACCACTGGTTGCCTGCACCTAAGCATTTTATTTAGGAACAAACTTTTGTCAAACGCTGGTAACAAAATGTTGTTGGTTTTAATTGTGGACTTCTATAAAATGATGAAATTTTAGACCAGAGCCAGACACTTGCCGTACAAAAAAAATGTAGGATAATGACCCATGATTTTCTTTTTCTCAAACAACTAGTAAGATGTAAAGCATATTTGCGCGGATAGATATGTTACAAAATTTTATATCAAAGATGTAGCTTATATAATGTTTGTTACATATAGGACTCGGAACATACCAGTTTTCTTCGAAAATATCCACAACACCGTATTCTTATCTCCTTGACGCGAATTTTTTGTACGGATAATTTATTTTTTATTCGAAATTACATAAATATACCCGCGGAAATTATTTTTGCAAAAATAGGCTCCAGTCGCCTAATAGTTGGGCGACTGGAGACTTTCGCCAACCGCATCAGCGACACAATATATCTCATCAAGACGGTGAGCGACTACATTAAGTCGCTCTTCCGTTCAGCGACTTAACGGTAGTCGCTATCCCGTTAAGCGACTAGCATGCGATCGCCATCCCGTTAAGCGATCGCATGTAGCCCCGTGATTGTTTTAAATTTTGTGAATTTTGTAACGTTGAACCGTAAAAATACGGTGAAGTTGTAATAAAAGTTTATGTTCATTGTATATTGTAGGTATGTAAAAGTTTTAAATTTTTTTATGAAAGATTGAGTAGAAAACGATCGATACATACACCGTTAAGTGAGATAGTTTATGTGCGGAGAGAGATGATAGACTATGTAAATTTAAATAAACCTCATAATATAATCGAGAGTAACATGCCGCATGTTTTTCATTACATGCATAACATATATAGCATCTGCAACACGCCTCACTGGTCACCTGGTGTGCCCGTCACCGCGCGCGCGTTCTCCCATACGGCCTCGCTTGGCCTCCTCCGGTGCAACGAGTTAGGACGATCCGAAAAAGTAAAACGAGCGGGAGGGTGTCTATCCGCCCTGCGGTGGTGGAGTCACCGCACCTCGCCGTGTGCCCTCCGGTGCACCGGGAGGGCATCGCGAAAGAACCTCCGGTGCTGCGTCGAGAACTGCCGGACCACTCGCGAAAATCGGTCCACATCGTCCGGGCACGGGAGACGCCGTCTTCTGTAAGTACCGCAATATTAATATCGTTAGTTCGTTGCATGTTGTCTTCGGATAAACACGATATAAGACCCTCTGCGTACCCGTAGCCGGGCGCCATCGAGGTGGGAAAGACGGGGTGTGTGTAGGAGGCGTGAAGTGAACCGATGTAGGAGGCCCTGCTCAGGCTGAACCCCCTGGCTGCTCCGGGTGAGGCGGTGGAGGACGTGTCCATGTCGGTGCACGAGTAGTGCCACGCTGGTCGGGTGGCACCGTGGACGAGCGAGCGGAGCGGTGGGCGTGGAGACCGCCGGTAGCCTCGTGCGAGACGATGAGGCTAACAATACGTCTACACCCATCATGCATCCGACGCGCAAAGCGACGCCTCGTCATGGGTCACCGCCACCGCCGTGAGCCTCTCAAATCTTGTCGGAGTCGGCACATAGGGACGTGAACCGACGTCGGCTGAACACAAAGACATGAAATGAAATGGTCGATTATCGAAACGACATTACCATTCGGGAATCTTTGAAATGACATTTAACGTCATCGCGAGGTGGCGTCGCGCGCGGCGCGCGGGTGCGTGTCCGTCGGAGCGGCGGCGTGTGTGGCGACGGGTCTACCACATATACGAGCCTGCACGGGTGCGTGGTGGTACCGGCGAAGGTACTCCGCGCGTACTCCGTCTTTGTCAGTGCGGGCGGTCCTCCTCCACGCGGTCGTCGAGCACACCCTCCCACTGCTCGACCCAGGGATGCATCTTCAACGACCAGTCCGTCCCTCTTTTCACTCCCTTCGCGCTGTGCCTGCGTATAGAACCATTACGTAATGTGAGATACTTGCGAACGCAGTAGTAAGTATGTACATATTTACCACAAACGATCACTCACCCGTGCATGTGCCGCGGAAGCGATGGTCCGACCGATGCACAGAACCGGCCGCCGTACTCGAATCGCCGCATCACCGCCGGGTGCGTAGTCCTCCACGTAGATGAGGTACACGAGCTTCCGGCGGGTGAGCCAGAAAGCTCTGTCACGCCAACAAAGTGAGGACAGACCGGCAGGGCACGGGCCTGAACTGCCGTATCAGCGTACGGCTCCTCAGCGCACGTCGTCGGATGTGATGCGGTCGAGCTGCTCCACAAAGACCCGGTACGCCCGCGTGACCTGCACGTGCGCGAACTGTACCTGCAAGAAAGACAAGTTGTTTAGATTGACGATCGTCAGTACGAAAGAAATAGTAGACTGTGATAACACTTACTCGACGACGGCACGAGATAGAACCCATCGTCGGCGGTCGGCGTCTCCCCCTCCCCCTGGATACATCTCGGGCCCGTACGGACCCATGTCGTCAACACGGTCGTCCGACGCTTAGCGCTCGAACGACCACAAGCTGCGAGAAGGGGACAGCCCGTGAGGATCGAGTTTGCCTTGACCTCGTGCACGCATCGCCGCGGCGCGCGATGCGTCGCGGCAAGCACGGCCGATCCCACCGACTGGTGGGGCTCGCCGTCGGCGATCGCCCTCACATAAGCGATGAGGCGCGCATCCACCGAGTTGCCGTGGCGGTGGTGAAAAGCACCCAACCAAACAACCACAAAGACGTCGCCTCCGGTGCGCGAGACCTGCGATCGTGCACTGTGGAACCATGCGCTCCACCTGAATGCAAAAAAGTTGTTATTAGTACGTAATACCACAAATAAGAGCTTCGAAGACACGATCGATTTTATATACCATGTACCCGATCGCTGCGAGCCACCTCGGTGTCGGCCCATGGGTCGCTCCTCTCCGAACACGTGGTGGTCATCGGCGGTGGAACGACACCGAATCGCGAGTAGGTCGGCGCGCCCGATGGGCGGGCCTCCGTAGGAAGGCGGCATCTCCGCGATCGGAAGCCCAAGGAGCGAGACACATCCCGCAAGGTCGGCGTCATCTCCCGAATGGGAGGTGGAAAGTGTGCGTCTCGGGCATAACGGTCCACCAAAGCCGTCAGCAGGGAACGGTCGAACGGAAAGCGTCGTGATCGCTCCCCGCCCGCCTCGTCCCCGCCAGCGGCGCCAGCGCCTCCATCCTCGTCCGTGGCCTGCACCATCCGGGCAAGAGGGAGTAGCCCGGCATCCCGCAGCCTGCAAACAAAGTGAAGGTCAGCACGGAACGAACTTACGGTCGCACTAAACGCTGTAGTAGTGCAAACCTGGCGGTCCAACGAGGGTCGAGTCCCCAGGCCACGCGAGGTGTGCGTGTCCGGACCACTCCCAGCTGAGGCGGGTCGTCCGTGCTCCCCGGTGGCGGGACTAGACGGGAAGCGCGATGAGAGCGGTCCACGTGCTCGTCCAACAGCGCGAACCGTCACTCCGAGTCACGTCCAGCACGAGCCATACCTGGAAAATTTGTACAATAATTTCAACATTCAATGTTCTACATCTAAATTTTCTACATCTAAATTTTAACACTACATTTTCTATATCTAAATTTGTACAATAATTTCAACATTACATTTTCTACATTTAAATTTCAACACTAAATTTTCTACATCTAAATTTGTACAATAATTGCAAAATTAAATTTTGTACATGTACATTTAAATACTATTTTTTGTACAATAATGCATTATAAATGGTATACAAAATTTAGTTTATACATTTTGTAAACTAAATTTCTAAACTATATTTACTAAACAAAATTTGAAAATTAAATTTGTAAACTAAATTTCTAAACTAATTTTCTAGACTACATTTTCTAAACTAATTTTCTAAACTATATTTCTAAACTAATTTTCTATACTACATTTTGTAAACTAATTTTCTAGACTATATTTTCTACACTAACAAAAAAATATAACACAAAAACTTACCTGAAAAACGCGCACTCCTTCTCCTCCTCCCCCTTCTCTTCTCCTCTCCCTCTCCTCTTTCCCTCTCTTCTCTCTGCCGCCGAACGGAAGAACGATCCGTGCTGCGTCGTCGCCTTATATCCACCTTGATCGCCCAACCGTTGGCGGCGAATCAATCGCCGAATCGTTTGGCGACTACATTGAAGGCGCCAACGGTTGGGCGATCGCAATTAATCGCCCAACCGTTCAGACTCTCCACCGCCGCGATGCGGTTAAGCGAAGTCTCGATCGCCCAACCATTAGGCGACTGGAGCCTATTTTTGCAAAAAAAATTTCCGCGGGTATATTTATGTAATTTCGAATAAAAAATGAATTATCCGTACAAAAAATTCTCCTTGACGCAGCCTGCTTCCTCAATCCTCATCGTCGTCGAATTCATTCCTGAAAGAGATAATTGATCTTTTGCCACACCTTTCATTGCAATTGATGATTTGTCCTATGATATCTCACTGACATGTGGGTCCAAGGCCTACATGTCAATGAGACAAATGAGGCAAATCATCAAATTCCATATTTATGTATAGAGCAAATCCTCCAATCTCCCAGCGCCTCTCTGAGATGTCACCTTGATTGTACTTTTCGTAATGACTTTTGACACCTTCACGCTTCAGTAGATGTAGAGCCTGTTCTTTTGTGACTGCGACTTATGGCTTTTAGCTGTTCATATGACAGATTATAGAGTAACTAAAATTCACGTGTGGCTTTTGTCGATATAAATGAAGTCGGTACAATATGTACTACAATTAACTAGTAGACCCCATCTTGAAAAGACACTTCGTTTAAAAGTTAGTTACTGTAGACACTTCGCACTGCAACGTTCCGAGAGCCGCCATTGGCATGCCCTCCACCGCCCGTGCAGCGGGGTCTGCTGGCACGGAGGCGCTTGCCAGGAGGTCGTTAGTGTAAACGGTTTGGATGCCAGAGTCAGTAGGCATGTTGATGCGGTAAGTGTGGTGGTTGATGACGGGGTCTCCACAAGCACCCAGGTCAACGGACATGCCAGCACGAGTGCCGAGGTCCAAGCCCGTGCTCGCGCGGATGTCACGGTTGACAGTCGTGCCTACAGAGGCGTCGTGATCAACAATCGTGAACGGGCGTTGTGGTCAACAACCGTGGCCCGGACTCCGCGGTTGGCAGTCGCGACACGGGCATCATGGTCGGCGGTCATGGCGCGGGCGTTGTGGTCAATGGTCATACTGGCACTGGCCTTTGAGCCAGCCTCTCACGTCGGTGTCAACCGCTCGCCGGCCGCGATGCCCACGCGTCGCTGCCACGGAGCCGGCGGGCCTTCGACCACCGGCCTTAACACGCTGGTGTCGGCAGTCGCCACCCCCGCGCTTCTCTTTCGCTTGGTTGTCGATATTGTTTTTTTGGCGCCATCACTTTTCTCGCACTCACAACTTGCTCGTCGGTCCCCATGGACGGCGCCAACTGTTGTAGCTACGAGCCAAATAATAGAAGAAGGGACTAGTAGCATGAGTATGAGAAATGAGCTATATGCCCTCCCTGGTTAACCTAAGGGAGTATATATACATGGCCATAAAATCTTATTACAATAATACCCCTACCACATGGTATTATTCTAAAGCTACATATATCTTTTACATGTTTTATTGGGGCTTCTTAGCCTAGCAGACCGAATAGATGCTAATGAGGGCTATTCCCACAACAAACGCCTTCCAATAAAAAATATGGGGCATAATAAAAAGAACTAACATATGTTATGAAGTTATATGAAAGTAACAAATGCCTCTTCAAAACTGCTGGCCCCGTGGTGCGCATGGACTGACGACTAGTTTGATTAATTAAGAGTCACAGATTCTAGAAAATCTCTCATTTCAAATTTGCTGAAAATTACACGATTACATTGTCCTAGGAATACTGTCATGGAGAGGTTGACTTGAGCTTGCTTGTAATAACGAGAGGGGGGGGGGGGGGTTGAACGAGTGGATAGCCTATACTTGTAACAAAACAATTTCTTAATAGATTCTGTAGCATCGATATGCACCGAACCATCTCCTTGTTTTTAAGATTCTTTTGTACGTGTACGTGTAGCGATAGCAACTAGCAACCAGAGTATGTTGATGGTGGAACCGGATTCCTCTCATGCTGCGAGCTTAAGCCCAAATAAACAGGCAAGCCACGTCCTCCGCAGACTGCAGCTGTACATTCATCGTAACGTGCAAGATTCTTCGTCTGACTTTGGGATCCCTCGCGTCACCGCCTCCTCGACGAAACGTGCAAGATTTTTCGTCTGACTTTGGGATCCGTCGCGTCACCGCCTCCTCGACGAAACATAGTAACAACTAATTAGTGTGCTCTGAATATTCAAAGCATTTGGATTCCTGGTCTGGTCTGTACCGAGCACAAAATGATGCAAGCACACTGACAGACGAAGCTGTTCGTGCAACCATGGTGCTTGGACTTTGTACCGAGCACAAAATGATGCAAGCACACTGACAGATGAAGCTATTCGTGCAGCCATGGTGCTTGGACTTTGGGCAAGCATGACAGCCAATGTGTATGACGTAGCAGGTACTTTTGGCTGTTCGAAGAGAGACAGGTGTGGACTTGCCCGTGGTGTTCGACAGTCCGTACAGACTAAGAACAGGGCCGATCTTGACATGCATGGCTGGTGCGGCTGCATGCGAGTTGAAAAACGACGGACCTTGCGAAACGACAATAATTTCGGGCTCTTTGGAGTGGCCTTGTGCTTTAAGACCAGATGAACGGAGCCTAATGAGCCACGTGGGGAGGATGAGCAACTAGAATAAAGGCATGCATATGTGTATGGGTTTGATGATGGACTAGCATATCCATGTTCTTGGGGAAGTGCAAATCTCCTCCTACTCTCTCCCCCCTTGATCGTCCTTTGAGATTCGTAGCATTTATTTCTTCCCCGTTGAATTACTAGCACAGATCTCGGAGCAGCATCCAACGGCAATGAACTCACGAGGATGGCCTCCTAGGTGGAGAATTTGCCATGCACAAGGCCGCAACTCTCCCTCCTGATACTCTCGACTGCTCCGACGAAATACGGCTCAGCCGTCGCAAGAGCTCAGATCTTACCTAATGCTGACTAGGTAGCAAATGAGTCGGGATGAGTTAGGTGGGCTCTCAATTAGGGAAATTTGATCCAACAATCAGAGGTAGAGCTTTTTTTATGGTGCTGATTTGATGGTGGATACCTAGGTTTTGGGATCAGATGAGCCAATTAGATGGATGTTGTGCAGCAATTTTGGAGCAAGAGAGAGGTGACGCTCAATATGACGACGGGATGCCTGCAAGAGGATTTGATGCGCTGAGCTATTGCCGTGTCTCAGGGAAGGAGATCGAATGGCTGCTGTTGTGCTCGCCAGATGAATCACCATTCACACCACGTATAGGTGCACCAATAGCTTACCACATATCTGTAAGTTTCTCTCATTCTAATTCCATCGAATCACGCATCACTAGACCAACTATGCCACTTGGTGCAACCTATCGCTCGAACCTTCCCTTCAATATTTCTCACCTTCCTCGTGCCATACTTGAGCTTTAACTGTCTCACTCGGAATTCTTAACCGTTCTGAGCTTGGCTTCTTCATGAGCGTAGCCCTGATCCTTGCAGCTAACCATGGTTGACTCCAAAGCTTTCATGCATATCCAAAGACAAAGAATTTATTTATGGGCACAAATTCTTCACAACTTAACCCATGTTAGCCAGAATATGCTTCATGCAACATAAATATGGTGAGCAAACATAATTCAGTTCATCCAAAAAAACAATTTCCCAAAATCATAGAACAATCCATGAGACAATCCTCAGGGTGGGTCTAACTGCCAACCAGGGGCCTGTCGGACCGGTTGATCTCAATGCAAAACACCCATTTTAGAAAAATGCAACAGGCATTGAACCACGGTCATACCACAAGGCGGCCTAATCGCCACGGTCATAATGTCAGGCAGTCTAATTCAAAGTTATCAATTCCATTTTGGTACCAGCAGGAATGGCCGAAACGTGCCATATTGGCATCTAAAATGACACACAACAGCATCAATCCTATACCGGCCTCAATACCAACCATTCTAGCCAATTCTGGGCATTCTGGGTGGAACTACTCGTTCTAGAAATGCTGGTACTGGGCTAATTGGGGTGAATTGGTGGAAGCTGTGAAGGTGCAATGCAACCCAACCCAATACTCTGGTACTCTACTGAATGAGTTATGACAGTGGGCGTTCCAGCCACTCTTTGGAGAACCCTAACCGCATTTTTGGGACTATGCGACGACGATGGGTGTGACCATGCAACGAATCTATCTTCCCCTTTGACGGCAGCTCGTTCCGACCAGTGCTCATAGTAAGAATTTAGTACTCCTTCTCCCTCACCACCTTCATGCCTGTGCCCTCCCCCCCTCTCCTCTACTCGCTCAAGGTCAGGCGTGATGCCATGATTTGGTGCGGTTTCGATGTCGTGATTTTGACCTTTTTTGCCGGTTTCGTTGCAGCCCTTCGAGGAAGATGGTGCATATCGAGCACGTGCTAGACATCGCTTGGGATCAAAGGTGGACATCACTTGGATCGGTACCGATACATTCCATACTAAGAGGCAAACCGAAATAGTTGACAGAATGGAATTGAAAACTATGGTCTGATTGGCAACTCCCTGGTGGTGTGACCAGCAACAGCCAACAGTTAGACCAAAGGTAGCCAGTGATCAGACCGGTTTTTCTGACAACAACCACTGACAAAATACAAACAACGCAAATTTCAAATTCTCACTCCACAAACTTAACAATAGTTTATCACACACTATCCTAGATCTTCTCATATGGTCCTCAACGAATAATATCCAGCTAGCACCTATCACTTAATCCCCGTCGAGAATAAGTAGATTAGACTCAAATTATTGGTTTTCAGGCAGGATATTTCCTACTCGTACGTATTGTATGCATGTAAGTTTTGTCTTCTGGATACGATGCATGTACTTGTAGGCTAGATGACAACCCGGCCTGCTCTTGCCGAAATGTCAAAGGCTCAAAGTCTCCCTCGTATCCAATTGGCTGTTTTACTTTATGGAGCTGATGGGGATGGGGTGACCTTCAACTCCTGCATACCGGCGACCCCAACAGCTGAATGTGGCAACTCGGTGCCCACTGCCCAGCTGCAAGAGTTTCTCACCAATCCCCTGCACTCGCGACGTTGTTAAGGCATGCTGGTTTATTTAGTCCCCATCCTACGAAGATTCAAGATTCCGTTTCAACACTAGAGATCTGTCAAGTTGGATACGACTTTGATTTGTTATTGATACTATTATGGACTGGGTATCCAATGGGCGCCTCTAGCTGCTAATTCAAGTAATTCTGATCTCTTAAAATATGAGATTCTTTACAATTTTTTGAACTTATGATCTTCTTTACTTAGTTAAGTACAGGACAGGCTATTGAACCAATAGAATATAATTTACCCATCGTATTAATTTATACCCATTGGTTACTCAAGAATAATTTTGAGCTAAATGAAAGTTGCACCTGTACAACAGCTTGGATACGTGTACTACTTTACAACGCTCATCAGGACTTGATCGGATGGTATCTGTAGGCCATTTTTTTAAGGTACTGTAGGCCATATTGGAGGCGACGCGTATTATTCTTCAGTTCATTCATGTCAAATTGTCAATCGGACTGTAGAATAATAACAACCTGGGATCATGTAAAAATACAACAATACTCTTCTCCCAGCCTATAAATATAGGCCTTTTATCCGTTTTCAAAAAAAATATAGGCATTTTATAAATGTTTATAAAATGGATTAGCAACCACCATAGATGATTTTCTATGTGTAAGTTATTTTATGTCATTGACAGAAAGCTGGGCCGAAAAATGCTTCTAGACTTACGACAGAAGATAGAGTAGGTTTCACAGCCTTGTAACTAGCCGCAGGCCCATGACTAGACCACCAGCGACCCTGTCTTCTGGTGCCCTTTTGTTGTGTGTGCAGCAGAGGCTCAAACCAACCTCAGCCTCTTCGATGGGCCTGCAATTAGAGATAATACGGACCAAATAAGTCACAGAGTAGATGCTATCAAATTTTGTTGAAATCTAATGAATTAAAATGCAAAAATTTGATATCACGAGGGTGGAGGAGGCATGGCCCCACTAGTCCGCCACTGATATTGTAGGTCATATATGCCACTAGAACATTATCTAGACTTGTAAATATTCTGCCAAGGTAGATGTTTATGCCTTCGGTGTTCTAGAGATTATCACTGGAAAGAGGAACCGCAGACTGGCCAGTACCACGCATTATGTGAGTACTTAGATTGTTTGTAAAGCTTCTAGAAGTAGATTGTTCGTCAAACTTAATGTGCAAATTATTTTTGTTGTATTCAATAGTATATTGAGCATAACAATGTAATATAGGTGTGTTATCACTGAACCACGGGGGAAGTTCACTGAAGTATTGATCCTTACTTGATCGAGTATTCTTATACGGAAAACATACTGAGGTTCCTCCATATTGGTCTACTCTGTGTGCATCATAGCTACGAAGCTAGACCAACTATATCAGCTGTCAAAGTATTCCTTAATGGCGACTCAACTCTCCCGTCTACATCTTTGCCATCTTATTGATTTAACAAGTCTGATGATTTTGATGTAAACGCCCTGATGGTTACTGAAACTGATGATTCGGATGTGGCCCCACTGGTGGTTAACGAGTGTCTATACAACATGTGACTGTTTTTGATGACAAAAATAGTCAGATTTTGAACCGTTAGATGGAGATCCAACGCCCTAGATCATTTTTGTTGGAGGGGGTTATTTTTTTGGAGGGGGGCTTGTATGGGTGGATCTGTTGGATGGAGATCTAACGCTCCAGATCAATCTAACTGTTTTTGTCCTAAAAAATAGTCGAATGTTGTATAGACATTCCTTTTAAATAAATAAAGATTATGTAGTGCACCGTCTTCGAAACATTTTCTTTACGGTGAATACTGTCAGAATTTCTTTATCCAAAAATGCCTGCAGCAGTGATGGCCACAGCGGCCGGAGCTCCAGTCGCCCATACCCCGCGCGCAGCACCACGTCAGCCGCCTCGTCAGCAACTGCCTCGACCTGGCTGCCACCATCAAGCAGCACTGACGTGGACACGCATGCAAGTCCTGCATGCACTACAAATGTGCATGCATGTACTAGTGGCTCTATATACATTCTCATGGGGGAAGGGGCAGTAAGCATGGTTCGTCGTGATCTCTTGCGGACTAGAGAAAAACTGCTGTAGTTAAGGTCGGGAACTCGGGATATGATATGAACAATCTATGCATGAAAATTAACCGGCCGGAAAGGTATATGTACTCCGTCCTAAAAACAAGTTACATTTGTTCCAATGCATGCATTTCACTTTGCTTTCAACTCGATTGTCACACTATGTTTAAACATAATCAATACCTATAAATTTTTTTAACTTCATAAGAACCTAGGAATGAAGAGAAACCAGATTATGCATCCATATTCCAATGTTGTGTAATCATAATCATATGAGGTGTTCAATATTCATCACGGCCCATTCTGATCTCCTGCTTTCTGATCAAATCAGTCACTGAACTTCTTCCATCAGCGGAATATGCTATCTTGCCGTCATCTCCCTTATGAACAATTGCATTGGTTTCAAGCCACAGCTTTCGCGCTACGCCTGCATTTTGGGCTAGGCTCGAGCAAGATCTCTCGTTGCAATCCGCGAAGTATCTCCCGGAGACGCCTCGCAGCCGAGGGCACAGTGCGACGTAGCATGTCGTAGATGCACCCTGCGTACGCACGCCATATAATAATAAACTCTAGTTTAGAAGCATTTCAAGAGGTTAATTAAGAAAAGATAGGATCGAAGTAATCGTACCTGAGACGCTGATTTCAGCAGCCCAGACATCAGGAAGCACACTGAATCTGTTCGACAGGCAAAAAAACGAAACTTGTAAAATTTTTATCGGAGAACAACAACAGTATGTGCAGCGGTGCAGGCTAAGCAGCAGTCATAAACATTGCTGGAATTAATCTTGCCTGAGATGAGCCCCTCATGATCCCGGATTATCCGGGTCTTCACTGTTCCTGGATGCACCGCATTGACTGTCACCTTCACATTTCCCTCCTGAAAGATCAATTGTTTACAAAGACTGCAATGACATGACTGAATTCGTGACTCCGGAACCAAGGTGCCATTCCATCACTGTAAGACACTCTGTGCTAGCTTCAGAGTTCAGTGCTACTGCAACCTACCTTAAGCTGCCTGGCTAGTTCCATGGTATGCAAGAGGTTAGCCAGCTTAGAGTACGCGTACGCTCGCCTTGGATTATACCTGTGTACAGCATTCAGCTATCAACAACATCCTAAGGGGAGATCATAATTGAGAGAAGTGAATAAGTCGTGGCTGATCTGATACTTGTGTGGCTTGAGCAGGTTTTGCAGTGGTGGTAGCACATCTCTCTTGACCCAACTGTGGGCCATTGACGAGACGTTAACGATCTTGCCCTCGATCCCCGTTTCGGAGGCCGTCTCGGCCATTTTCGGCAGCAGCAGGTCCGTCAGAAGGTAGTGGCCTGTGGCAAGTGATGCAAGGAGGTTCATCAGGACAGCAAAAACACTAAATTTCAGGATCATTCGAACCAAATTTCTTAGGATTGTTGCAATTCAAGATGTGTTGTTACTGTAGGTGCAGATGTATTTATTTTCACTCTGGGGTTGTGATTTACGTACGTACGCACACTTGCGGTGGACAATACGCACTCTATACTGGTATTCATGCTTCATCATACCGAACGATCGACTGGTCCTCCTGGTTACCAACCGTAGCGTCCAAAAGCCATATATCAGCATGGAACAGCTGTAGCACTGATGGCCGATCGACATTTGGGCCTACGTAAAAGCAAGCAGGAGTGCAGGACACTGCGAAACAGTGTTCACCGCCACAAGATGGAAAACATGCATGCTCATACATACATGCTCATACGAAAAAAACTAGAAAGTTTTACGGTCTCACTTGTCTGTCGATTTCGTTTCACATGCTGTATTACTATACGTGACATTTACATAGTGTGAAACGGAGGAAGTACTACTTTTTTCGAAACAAGGGCATGAGCTCTACTGCATCGGAGAACTTAAAGAGAGCCGCCCTTTGCTGCTCTCACAGAATTTCGGGCGACGTGGAGGCAACGACAAGTCGACACGAGGATTGCAGGGCATCCACGTCATCGATTTTGCAGGAAGGCCCTCCGGGTTCCCCAAATCGCGGCCACGTCCCGAGCGAGCATCCATCCCCTACCTCCTCCCATTCCATTCCCCTTGTGGAGGTCGCCGCGCCGTCTCACCGCGTCTCCTTCACCTGCGCCCTCCGCCCCTCCCCCGTCTTGCCCTTCGTTTCCTTCCTTCCCCTCTTCCCCAGATCACTCCCGCTGCACCTCCTTCTCCCCGCACCGCACCGCCCCTTCACTGCGCCCACGCGCCTCTGTAGGACCACTGCCACCACCGCCTGCTATTCCTTCTACCGTATCAGCCCCGCTGTGGGCCACCGTCGAACTAGGAAGGCCGGATTCGGTGGCCCTTGAGCTGAGAAGGTCGGTTTCGGCGCCCGGCACTGCTGACCCCCTCCACCTCCCACCGCTTTGCAGATCTGGCGCCCCCCACAGTTGCCCGCCCGGAGCTTTCCGCCATTCATCGCTAGCGAGAGTTCTTCTTTCGCCCGGCGCCTGGAGATGGCCGCAGGACCCACCTTTTCCGCACAGCGATGGCGTCTTTGTCCACGTTGGCAGCAACACCGTCCCTTCACTGAGGAAAGCCCCTATAATCCCTCCCTCTCCGAACGTGCATAGACAAGTGACGCCTACGCGTATGAACAGGACAGGTTCAACCTACGAGAGGGATGCTCGCCATCTTGCCCATTGCATCAGGCAAGCAGTCATCTAGCGTACTACCTCGCCCACTTCATTTTTTCCCTGTTACTAAATTGATTAATGAGATTTGCGCCTAATTTTAGGATGCCATTGTTGGTGAGAAAATTGCAAGCTGAAGAAGGAATAGGTGCCTATTTTCTGTAATCTATTCAGTTTATGCTTACAGAATCTTCGCCCATTAAAGGTAGCGTCATGCTAATACCCTTTTACATTAGATTACTATACGTGCTTGCTCATATGCCTCTATATGAAATTGTAGAACCTGCTAATTCTTAGCGGAGCTATTTGGAACTACTAGTCTGCTATCATTAACAGCTGAGTTCTTTGCCTCCACATCTTTGTTTTTACTTTTATGGCCCTGTTGTTGTTTGACCTTCTGTCTATTCTTGTAGAAGATATTTTGTTTAGGAGTATGCAAAGGAGATGCTCGCTTTACAGCTGTGCTGTTTTGATCACTCTAGGATAGCTTTTGGTGCTAAGATGTGTTTCTTTTCATTTACACAATGAGTTACATATACATATTCGAAATACCATGATTGTAACCTCCCACGATCACGCAGTGATGCTGGCGATCATTGTTCACCGTGGTCGAACTCCGTTCCAAACACGTTCAGATCTCCCCGATGAAATCGCAGCTCCTTACGACCACTTACACCGTGGTTAGCCTCCTTACGACCACGTTCGAACTTCTTCGTTGCGGTCGTACGGCTTCGGATCACCTTCGATCTTTTTCTGATGTGGTCGTATCACTAGCCGATCTCATCGTCTTCTGATTTTGCCGTGGTCGAACACCTTTCGACGACGTCTACTGTAGCTTTATCGTAGTTGTGAAAACACTATTCCTTGGCCGTGGTCGATAACCCTTTACGACCACGTTCTGCGTTCCTTCAACGTGGTCGTAAACCTCTCGATCACCTCCTACTTTGCCTTGCCGTGGTCGTAGGTCCTCCCGAGCACGCCTCTTTCAGTTTTACCAAGGTCGAACGCCTGTCGACCACGTCTATTGACAGTTTGATGTGGTCGTGACCACACTTAGCGACTTTACACCGTGGTCATACCCTCCTTACGACCATATTCAAACTTCTTCGTTGCGGTCGTACGTCTTCGGATCACCTTCGATCTTTCTCCGATGTGGTCGTATCACTTGCCGACCTTACCGTCTTCTGGTTTTGCCATGGTCGAACACCTTTCGACCACGTCTACTGTAGGTTTTGCCATGGTCGAATTTGCCGTGGTCGTAAAAACACTGACCTTGGCCGTGGTCGATAACCCCTTACGACCACGTTCTGCGCTCCTTCAACGTGGCCGTAAACCTCTCGATCGCCTCCTACTTTGCCTTGCTGTGGTCGTAGGTCCTCTCGAGCACGCCTCTTTCGGTTTTGCTGTGGTCGAACGCCTTTCGACCATGTCTATTGACGGTTTGCCGTGGTCGTAAGTCCTTACGACCACGTTTTCCGTGGTCGTAATTCTTCTTACGACCACTTACACCGTGGTCATAGCCTTCTTTGACCACGCTCAGCGACTTTACAACGTGGTCGTAGCCTCCTTACGACCATGTTCAAACTTCTTTGTTGCAGTCGTACGCCTTCGGATCACCTTCGATCTTTCTCTGATGTAGTCGTATCACCTGCCGACCTCACCGTCTTCTGGTTTTGCTGTGGTCGAACACGTTTCGATCACTTCTACTTTAGCTTGCAGATATAGTCGGAAGGCGTTCGACCATGGCAAACCTGAAAAAGACGTGGTCGGAAAGATTTACAACCACGGCAAAGAAAGTTTAGACGTGGTCGGAAGGCGTTCGACACGGCAAAGGAAGTCTGACGTGGTCAAAAGGAGTTACGATCACGTTGAGAAGAATAGAACGTGGTCGAAAGAGGTTTCGACCACATTGTGAAGTTGAACGTGGTCGAAAGTGGGGCTTCGACCATGTTGAGAAGACGCTGAACGTGGTCGGGAGAGTCTTCGACCACGTTGTGAAGGTTTCGACCATGTTGGGAAGCTCTGAATGTGGTCGGAAGGGACTCCGACCACATTGTAAGGAAGTGAATGTGGTCGAAAGGGTGCTTCGACCACGGTGAGCAGTGATCGGCTCAATCACTGCATGATCGTAGAGAGCTGCAATTATGGTAATTCGAGCGAGGTCGAAGGAAGGGCAGTGCAGCGGCAGAGAAGCGTGGTTGAAAACTTCAGCAGAAGGTTTATGACCACGAAGTCAAAGCGATCGAAGCGATAGGAGGGACTGCAACGCGGTCGAAACGCCGTGGGAGGTGGTCGAAAGCGGTCGTAAGCGGTTGGAACGTCCTAGGAGTAGTCGTAAAGGTTGCAACAAGTGGTATCAAAGCCATGGGAGAGACTTCAAAGGCCAAGGAGAGTGTGTCGATGTAGCATCCTCTCCTCTATATGCACTTTGTACTATTGTTTTATGATCTTACTTCAACAACGTTGTAGGGCGCCGCGAAGCGCGCTTCCTTTTCTAGTTCCATTAAAAAAGAGAAGAGAATACAAACACCAACTCAAAGCTAGGACCGAAGGATGAATAGTCACCCGACATTGTGACCACCTAAACTATCACAGCCGAGCTGACATTTCTGTGTAGATTGGAAGAGGACAAATAAAGATCGGGATGAATCAATAAGTGATGTCTCGCCTTGGAAGAACAGAAACAAGAAAGTGAACTCCCTTTTGGCTCCTTTTGCCAGTGCGATTCAGGGAACAGCCAAGCTAGCAACAGCCTCACCGGTCCAAACCCAACACGGGCCTATTTGGTAGAGCTCCACCAACTTCAGATCCACTAAAAATAGCTTCACTTCACAAATTTTTACCCAAACGCTCCAGCTCCACGAAATCTGGATCCACCAAAATACTAAATCTAGCTCCAGATTCATGAAATCCATGGAGCACCTTAAGGGGTGCTCCACGAAACCTTGTTTCGTATCTACTCGTGGAGTTGGGTGGTAATTACCCACCTTTTGCCACTGGTTACACACCCCATCCCATACCACCATAAAACCCATGGGCAAAACAGGCCATTCCCACCAAAAACTCAGTTTCGTGGATCTGAAGCTGCTATGCAAGCCAAACAGTTTTGTCCAGCTCCATGGTGGGATCCCAGATTCACGGTAGAGCTGTTTTTGGTGAATCTGCTGCTCCAGATTCATTTCCAATGCTGTGGATATGTCGCCCTGCCTAGCTGACATACAGCCTGTGGCAATTATTCCCTTATGACCTGCACTAATTAGTACGGCCCTGACCTTGCTCATCCCCAATTGACCAATTGAGAGGGTTAATGATGATGCCATGCATGCTTTGCATATAGAAGCCTAGCTAGGAGTCGACCACACGTACGTAGGCATGCAAATGCTTTCCACGGCTTGCAACTTATTATTGCTCGACACATACTCCCAACAACTATAGAAGAGTAATTAGTTTTATTTTTTTTAAAGTCAATGAGACATCACTTTGGCCATAAAAATTTATTATCATATATTTTATAAAGTTATCAAATTATAATATTATGAAAGTATTTTTATAACAAAATTACTCATATCACTTCCATATATCTAGATAATATCCTTGGTCAATATTAATGCGATCTGAATGCATGTATTTTAAGGTGTCACTCTTTTTTATTACCGGAGGGGTGTATAATATATACATGCAGCATGTAATCAATGAAAATAAGTTAAAATGACATATTTATCGTTCCATGATGCTATTATATTAGATGCAAACAACTAGCTAGTCACTGAAGACAAAAAGCTGTGTCTTGTGCTGTTTCTAAACGTACAACTTCAGGAAAGAAAAACATGAGCAAGCATACAAAGTGTTGAGCGACGTTACCTAAGTAGTTGGTGGCTAAAGTCATTTCGTACTTTTCTTCTGTCAAATGTAGCCTCCGGATGTATCTTCCAGCATTATTTCTGTCATGTAAGATCGTTTTTGGTGGTTAAAAAGTGAGAGTATATGTCTATACATGCATGCTGCATACACGTATGGTACTAGTTGTGCTGCAAAGACATATAGCTAGTAGTATTTTGTTTTCTTCAGCAACTTCTCCATGGAGCATGTTCTGCCAAATGGAACCTCATTTCTTCAAACAGAAGCCTTCAAAGGAGAAAATTAAGTTAGGCTAGGAGCATGCATGCATTGCATGTACTTACATGAGAATGTTGAGAGGGAGGCCAAGGTCGAGGAACCGGGAGCAGAAGCTCCGGACAGAGGCGGAGGAGCTCAGGTCCATCTCCATCACGGCCACCTCGACGCCGGGGCTTTCCCTCCGTATCCTCTCCCTCACCTCCTCGCCCCTCCCGGCCGTGTCCCTCGCCGGGATCACCAGCCGCCGCACGCCGGCCTTCGCCAGCGCCAGCGCCGTCTCCACGCCAATGCCCGAGGTAGCACCTACACATATATAAAACACACGCATGCACTGATCATGAGCGATGAGAAGGTCTTGCATGCTGAAATAATTTACTGACGGGAGAGATGATCCGATGATGCGAGAAACCAGTGATGATGGCAGTAAGGTTAGGCGGCACGGAGTCAGAGAGATCACTGGCGACCTGCTCGGCAGTGGAGCTGGAGCCGTACCCGCTAGGGCCAGGCAAGCCCATCAGGTACCTCAAAGCTTCCATCACCGGCTGCATGCAAGCTTCATGGAGAGTTTGCATGGCTGGCTGCGTTCTGCTCAACTAGAAGCTAAGATAAACCAGTATAAATGCGTTTGATTATGAGTGTAACATTATTCGGTCGCTCGGCTAATGGGCAATCGTTGATCCTTCCGTTTTGGTCTGCCATCATCATATATACGGGAGTGATCGAGTGGAGACATGATCGATAGGTGGCATGCCAAAGCATGCTGCCCGGCATGTGGCCGTCGCCCACGTGTTGTTTTAACTGTCGTGCATGCCCGTCGACTTGTGCAATCCTTGACGCTTTGTACAAGTAGCATTGTATGTGCGTGGTACAGTTAAGTGGGTAGCAGGCTAGCAGATGATCAGGTAAGGTCGTCAGTACCTGTCAATTGTCATAGAATGTGACAATGCAATGCAATTGGATGGGGCAAATCATTTTTGACTGGTTCAACGGAAAGAACTGGTTTATTTAACGGATGACATCAACTACAAGTTTGGTGGGTTATTTATTATCTAGACACACCTAAGCATAAGTGTTGATAAATATCATCTGAATATTTTCTTTTTAACTATCATTTAGATCTATGACCGTTGTATTAGAGATCAAACGACCACGAATTCTCGTCCAAAAAAAAATCTCCCTTCTAAAAAAAGGGCCGTTAGATCTCTAGTCCAACGGTTTCAAATTTGAATGATTGTTAAGAAAGAAAACATTCAAGTGATGTCTAAACACACCCGAAAATGATTGCATTAAGTCCCTCCAATTCCTATTCCATTCCATCTTAATCTACTTGAATGGCTCACATGCTAAGTCTGTCTCTTGGCACTGAGAGGAAGGTTAACACTAGATAGCTTCTCCAATAAACCAGTCCATAAAAACACCCGGCTTTTGATACATAGCAAGACAGCTATAGTAGTGTGCCCAACCCAACAGAGGCCCACCCTGACTGTGCCTGTCCCGGCCGGTCGGTCCAACATTGATGCCAAGTGACATAAAGGAAGAAAAATTGGCAATCAGCGACGAGTCCCGAGCACGATCGATGATGGCATTTGCGACATGGGCCTGCAAAGGATGTTTCTTCCCGGCTTGCCAAAGCACAGGGGTCCCATCTGCACCCCCCGCGCGACAGCGCGCGTCGCCCAGTTGCTGCGCTGCCTTGCCTATGGTTCCTGTTCATCCCGCATGAACAAATTGTGCGCCCTTCTTCGCGTCGCCTTGCGGTTAGTTCGCGTGTCATTCTCAAATCGCAATCGAGAGAGAGAGAGAGAGAGAGAGAGAGATCACAGATCCAAGTCTGCGTCGACGTGGCACTGTGTTTGGCGTCGCGAAACAGAGTTTAATTGATTGAGTGGAATGTAGCTGGACAGGTCTGCGGACATGTTTCCTACCGTTTGATTTGATCGTATAATTGTGCAATGTGTTGAGAAACCGTCGCTGACGACCAGTCCGAACGATTTCTCTGCTTAGAACAAGAACGAATCAATCACAGAATCACAGAGCGAATAGATTGAACACAGAGAGGTAGAGAGAACTCCTGGTCTTTCTTTATTGCTTTAGATTACATCGGGGTACATAATAAGGGGGTCTAGGTCCCTATTTATAGTCTACGGTGGGGGTGCCCAATTAGATAAGAACTCTAGATAGAGTCCAGGTTTCCTAACACTCCCCCTTGGGCACTCACCCAACATGCTCATGCCTCGTCAAAACTCCATAAAAACCCAGTGGGAAAAATTTGGAGAAAGAGTACATGATACATGTGATGCTGCGGTGCACGAATTGCCTCATTAAAAACCTTGGTCGAGAAACTTCATGGAAAACTCGTCAAGGGAAAAAGAGTACAATTCACCCAAATTCATTTGGTCTGCAAGACTTTATTTTTGGGTACTTAATCTTCATGATCAAGATTTATTAGCGGGCTTGTGAGAATTCTCCCCCTGAATTCTGCACTTCTCTAAGTCTCATCATTCCAATTCCACGCACGCACCTTTCAAAGCTAGATGCGGGGAGTGACTTAGTGAATAAATCTGCGAGATTTTCACATGACTTAGTATGCAGTACTTTAATCTCGTCCATCTTTTGCAATTCATGTGCATAGAAGAACTTGGGGTTGATATGCTTTGTGAGATGACTCTTCACATAGCCCGTTTGCACTTGTGCAACGCAAGCTGCATTATCTTCATAGATAATTGTGGGGGTTTGCACAATGTTCATCCCACATGACTGCTGGATGTGGTGAATCATTCGGCGGAGCCAAGCGCACTCGTGCGGCTTCATCTGATGCTATAATTTACGAGTGGTTCGTCAAGTAGCTACCGGCTTTGCTTAGACGATTTTCATGAAATTGCGGTTCCACCACACAGAATACATAGCTTTGTTTGTGACTTAGCGGTATATGGTCCGACAGATACCCAAGATCTGCATAGCCAATCAAGTTCAGATCTTGATTCTTTCGTAAAACAATCCGAGGTCTTTGCTACCTTGGAGGTATCGGAAAATGTCCTTTATGCCCCGCCAATGCCTTTTGGTGGGCTCTCCACTATACCTTGCTAAGAGGTTCACGGCAAATGCAATGTCGGTGTAGTGCAGTTTGCTAAATACATGAGTGCTCCCACGCACTTAAGTATGGGAATTCGGTCCCAGACTTCTCCGCCTCTTCCCTTGGTCGGAAAGGATCTTTTCTTGCTGTAAAGACCTCACCGATCATCGGTACTTTCGAGGAAATGCCTTCTCAAAGCCAAACCTTTCAAGCACCTTCAGGTGTAGGTCGACCGATGTACCAAGACTCCTTCAGGACATGCTCAAGCTGCGAGCCTAAGCAAAACTTGGTCTTGCCCAAATCTTTCATTTCAAATTCGACTCCAAGTAGGAGCTTGCTTCTTTTATGTCTTCGGCTATCCCGATGATATTCAGATCATCTACATACACAGAGATTATCTGAGAATCCATTCAGGATCACCGTATAAATACACAAGGACAGTCTTCATAGTTCGTGTAGCCTTTCTTGCAGAGAAAGTCGCTCAGCGATTATACCACATTCTTCCAGATTGTTTCAGTCCATACGGTGACTTTCTGAGTTTCACACTGCATGATTTCTATTTGCTCTGTCTTGGTTCGGAGAGGAATTCCTTCAGGGACTTTCATGTAAATCTTGAATCCAAGTTACAGTAAGGTATGCAATCACAACATCCATCAATTTCATTTCCAAATTCAAGTTCACTGCCATTGAGATCAAATATCTAAAGGTAATTCCACTCATGACTGGGAGTAGGTTTCTTCATAATCAACTCCGGGCGTTGAGTGAAACCTTGGGCTACCAACCTTGCTTTGTATCTCACTACTTCATTTCTTTCATTTCTCTTTCGAACAAATACCCACTTGTGCCCAACGGGGTGTATGTGGGGAGGTGTGCGGCATACGGGCCCAAACACCTCTCTTTTATTCAGAGATAGCAATTCAGTTGCTATTGCCTTCTTCCAATTTTCCCAATCTGATCTTTTCTTACATTCAATGACGATGCGGGCTCGGGATCAAGATCGATGATTGTGGCAATTTTCTTTGCGAAGTAGATATCGATATTAGCTGTTGTCCTATTCAGGGACTCTCCCGTGTGCACATAATTTATAGCTATTTCTTCATGAGTTGCTTCTTCTGGAGCTTCACCTTGCGCATCGCTTCTTTCAATTGCGGTGGCAAGTCCCTTTAGTTTTTCGGCTCCGATGTGTGCGCACACATCCATGCCGATGGGGATATTCAGATCCGGTATGCCCTTTTTCTGAAGGTGTCATACTCGTGCCAGGTCTCAACTGGCTCCCCTTCTCATTCTTGGGGACTTCAATGATCGGCTGTGATAAATCTCTCTTTTCCTTCTTCACCAGGCGTCCCCGGTTACTAAGGATTCGAGGAACCGGAGTTCTCGTCCTTTTTTTTTTATTTTTCTGAGGCCTCTGGACGAGATTAGGGATACCTTCAATTTTCTTTGGTATTTCAACCCTCTCCGGTGCAGTGCGTGCAGGCACATGCGACTTAGTCACGCTCTTCAAATCACTAAAGTGATCAGGCAGTTGATTTGCTAATGCTTGCAAATCTATTATCTTCTAGACTTCTCTTGTCTTCTGGACTTCTCTATTCGCTTCACTAGTACGCGGGTCACCTGCATGGATTACCGTGGCTTGTCACGTAATTTCCCGACATTCTTCATCAAAGGGTTGATTTCCTCCCCCTAATGTTGGGAAATTTTCGGTAGTGACCCTTGCGCTAATTGCATAGGTGAATGGATGTTGTAGGCCGAAAGTCTAAGGTTGATGAGATTCGCTGCATGTAGGACTGCATGTCCCCAACATGTACCTGCTAGATTTCAATTTTGCAAAAGGGGTCGGGCAATAAATTTAATTTTCTTGATTAAAGCCTCTGCCAAACCATTCTGGGTATGGACATGCGGTACCGAATGCTCAACTGCAATTTCCATTGCCATGCAATAATCATCAAATTCCTTTGAAGTAAATTCTCCGGCGTTGTCCATTCTGATGGACTTGATGCGATGCTCAGAGAACACATTTCTGATGTGGATGATCTGCGAGATCAATTTTGCAACGGCGTGGTTTCTTGTGGACAATAAACCCACATACGACCACTTCGATGAAGCGTCAATGAGCACCAAGAAATACTTAAATGGCCCTGAGACGGGCTGAACAGGACCGCAAATGTTTCCCTGGATGTGTTCCAGGAATGCAGGGACTTCATCCTTCACTTTCAGAGTGGAGGGTCTTGTTATTAGTTTCCCGGTGGAACATGCAGGCCACACAAAATCTTCATGATTCGGAAAATTCTTCACATTAATATTATGCCCATGCGAGTTATTATGTTTCTCATCATCCTGAGACTTGGGTGGCCTAATCTGTCATGCCGAGACGAAAGAGTTCGAGCTTCTAAACACCGTCTTGAGCGATTATGCAGCTGCAGCGCTTTAATGTTGGTATAATATAGCCCAGTTTCAAGTGAAGGAAGTTTTTCTAGTACCCTTTTGCGCTTCGTAATGAGCAGGTATTCCTTACCGTACTCTTCTTTAGTCTCAACGCGGAAACTATTTGCGCGGATATTCTTAAAACTTAGGAGAGTTCTAGTCGATTCTGGGTACAATGAGGCTTCTTCAATGACCAAAGTTGTGCCCATTATGGCTCTTTCAGAACCAATTATACATGCATCGCTTCTAGCGATTGTCGTAAGGCTGCTAGTGCTCTTACGAATCGACTGAAAATACTTAGTCTCTCTTAAGATGATATGCATTGTGCCGCTGCTAGCTAAGCACACTTCCTTCATAGGGCGCTACACGCGTTCTAATATAGAGTATTTTATTAATATGCATGAGAAGACAATCAACACATAGATAAAATACTCCAATATCAGAACATATCATGCCATCATTAACTGAATAAATGAATGAATTCTTCAAATTCATCCAACCATCACGAGAAAATAACAATTCTTAAGTACCATCCATACAAATTCTAACATATTCTTCCACACAAAATAAGTGACAATTAAAGTCGAAATGCATTCAGCGCACTAGACTTCTTCTGCTATTTTCTCGGGGTTGACATTCTCTTCAAGAGAAATCATGGCGTTAACTACTACTAGATCGAGAGGGATTACTGCTGTCGTGATGGTTTCAACTTCCATCGGTGCAGCAACTACTGAATTCTCCCCTCACCGATGCGAGTGGGCTTCATCTCGCCCTTGACCATCCCGCTTTGGCTTGCGGCCTTATTCTCTCGTGGAGCATCCGATTCGCCTTTCTGGGCTGCGGCCTTACCCTTCCTTCCCCTTCTCTCGTTAAGAGCTTTTCGCACCTTGTAGCTCCCGGCGTTGGCTTCACGACCAGCGGAGCTCCCAGGTGGCTGAGTGACGTAGTTCTTACGGAGAACTTTGTCTTGAGCCTCCGCAATTTGCATCATATCAGTCAATTCGGCGTATTCCTCATAGCCATCTTGACGATAGTTGCGTGCGGTTTGTGCTATATTGGGGTGGAAGGTTTTTCTCAATTTTCTATATTGGGGTACAAATCCTGTGCAAGGCAGAATTGTATTCCCTGACCGTCTTAAAGTCGGCAAAACCTCAGTCTGATCCACTCTCGCTCTGCTTGAGGAAGAATGGTGTACTTTAGCCTCTCAAACCGCTTCTGGAGTGCGGTCCAGAGTGCCAGCGCACTCTTCTCCGTCATATACTCATTCTTGAGAGTGAGGCAGAGGTGGTGCTGAGAAAATGAAGTGCCCGATCATTCTCCTCGAGTTTGGGTTGGCGTTATTGATCGCCAATCCCAATAGCGTAGCGAGCTTCACGGCTCCAAGCACAATCTCGACATCGGATGCCTACGTCGGATAGTTTTTGGCCATCTTTGGGCGGCTCCTCGAACTTCGGTTCCTTATGCTAATCATCTAAATGTGTATAAGTCTCTCTTTGGTAGACATGCGGAATAATTCAACTGCGGGTAAATAAATGGTACAAAAGGTTCTCAAATGTTTCATAATTTTCTATGCATTTTCTATAATTTTATGCTAATTTCAGTGATTAAAAGCAATTTAAACAATTACAATTAATCAAAAGCAAGAAATAAATACAGAAAATACAAAGAATAATAATGGCATAAATAAATAAGCTTCAAATGCTAAAAATAATGCAAAATTCAGATTCAGAGGCCCTTTTATGCTAGAATATGAAATTTCACAAAATTATGCATTTTCGGGGTTTGTGCAAAATTTGATTCGAGAGAAAAATTAGCGCAATTTTCTGATTTACTGAGGGTTTTCTGCAAAATCTGGACCCGCTCGTAAATTTAAGGGCTTATTCGCAATTTTGGAACTGCAAGGCCTTTTCGCAAAAATTAGGACTTAAATGCGAAAATAAGGACCAATCGGTAATTTCCGAAACCAAGGGCTTTTTGCAATTTCAGCACCGCCCATTCGCCCCTTTTTTCAGCCCTTTTTCTCCCGCCTCCCGGCCCATTTGCCTTCCTCCCCCTCGCGGCCCAGTTTTCCCTCCCCGGCCGGCCCATCATGCTTGGGCCCATGCGGCCTACCTCCCTACAAAACTTCGGCAGGGTAGAAACCCTACCCCGTCCTCACTGTGGCGGCGGGCACCCGACCGGGAAAGGCGGGGTGGCGGCGGGCAACCGGGCGGGAGACCGCGAGGTGACGGCGGGGAACGGCACGCGCGGGGCGGCGGCGCCTTGCGGCGGCGGCGGCAACAGCGTCTTGCGGGCGAAGCGGCCGCGCGGGCAACGCCATGCGGCGCGGTGGAGCGGAGGCCGTCTTTGGCCGGTGGAGCTCGTTCGAGGCTCGGTGTGCGGCCGGAGCGGCCAGCTGCGCGCGCGCGCGACCAGCCGAGGCGGAGGCGTGGTGTGCGCCATGCGGGCGGCGGAAGCCAAGCGGCGGGCGGCGCGCCATGCGGCGGCGGGAAGCCGAGGCGGCGGGCCGGGCGGTGCGGTCGAGCCGTCTGCAGCGGCGGCGCGCGATCAAGCCTGGCGGCGGTGGCGGCGCATCTCCACGGACGGCGGTTCGGCCGAGTGGCGTCTGGCCGGGCCATGTGGGGCCAGCGGTGAGGAACCAAGAGCCGGGGCGGCTTCTGTGCGCGGTGGAGGCCGACGGTGGTGCGCAACTACGGGCGGCGCGAGGCCACATACGGGCGGCAAGCGAGGACACCGAGGCATGTCAGCTTCGAGCGGCGCGGGGCGCATCTGGCGAGTGGGCGGTCGGCTCCAGGCCGGGGCTGAGGGTTCGGTCGGCGGCGAAGCCAAGACAGCTTCGCATGCGGCGGTATGCGCGTCTTGGCGCGATAGAATCATGGCCAGTGGGGTGGCGCACCAAGGCAGCCGGTTGCGGCGGCTGCGGGCCGATGCGGCCGAGGGGTCAGCCACGTGCAGGCGGCGAGCGATCACCGGCGGCGAGGCCGGCAGTTCATGGCGGCTTCAGGCCGATTCTCCCACTCTCCTTTTTTTTTATGTAGTGCTCGTGCAAAACCGAATAGAGGATCATAGGCCACCAGAATCCATGCATTTTTTTCCATGCAATAACTGTGTAGAAACTGAACAGGAAAATAATGCATATATTTTCGATTCCAATCTACGATGCAATCAACATCTACCCCTTCTCTCAATCTACCGATCGACATTGTGCCGGCGACTTCAAGTCCGCTCGCGGTAGATTAGGCGGATTGCATGTAATCTGATGCAATCAACATCTACCCCATTTCACAATCTACCGATCGGCATTGTGCCGGCGACTTCAAGTCTGCTCGCGGTAGATTAGGGCGGATTTGCACCGTAGAATTTCAATCTAGAACGCGAAAAGAAAATACAGATTCAAAAGCGATCTAGAAAATTCAATCTGTGCTTCGATGATTACCTCGTTCACCGGAGCGAAGTCGTGCTGATAATGTGTTGAGAAACCGTCGCTGACGACCAGTCCGAACGATTTCTCTACTTAGAACAAGAACGAATCAATCACAGAATCACAGAGCGAATAGATTGAACACAGAGAGGTAGAGAGAACTCCTGGTCTTTCTTTATTGCTTTAGATTACATCGGGGTACATAATAAGGGGGGTCTAGGTCCCTATTTATAGTCTACGGTGGGGGTGCCCAATTAGATAAGGACTCTAGATAGAGTCCAGGTTTCCTAACACAATGGAGGAGGACAGCAATGTAATTCTCAAAAAGAAAAATGAAAAAGGACAGCAATGCATAGCCATCCGTTTACAGATAAGACGAGACTAATCTCTAGGTTGCAAAATGGAGAGAATAGTTTTTATCCGAACAATCGACTAAAGGCTTGTATAGTGAATGCGGAAGTAGGGAATGGTTTGTGGGTCCTCGGGTGCAAGACACCTGTAGTTACCGTATGTATTCTGTACTAGTCCTATGACCAGTTGTTAGTACACACATTCACATCATTAAGTTCACATCCATACACATTGCACATAAATAATTTACAACAAAAGGATGATATATAGGCAATGCATAGTAGAGTTTATACACATAGGGCTGATCGGCCAAATAAATATTAGAGTTTAGAACAAAATGCAGCGAAAGACTAATAAACAGCAGAAGCGTCCAGTGGTATGCTATCATAGCCCACAGGCAATTGACTGGAGTTAGACGCTAGAAAAGGCCATCGTCGAATTCCCCGGTGCTGGGGGCAAAATATGCATCGTTGGGCATGTAATCTTCTTCAATTTTTGATCAACAACAATTTAAACAAGATTGACTACATTATGTATTCAGCAAGACTTGTAGTGTATCTTAAAACTATACATATATGCAAGGCTGTCAAAGGATAAGACTCTAAACTAAGTTATTTTTAGTATGAAGCAAATTTCATTTGCAATATCAATAAGTAATAATTTGCCAATGAAATTGTAAAGAGCATTTAATATGTAATGAAATAACATTTATATAACTTCTATAACAGTAAATCAAATTCGTTCACAGCCTTCCTTGGCTGTGAGCATCCCACAATTCCCATCCATGGATATGGCACACGGAAGATGCGTATATGCCATCCCATTATGTTTAGTAAAACAGTTTTGAAAAGGAAAACTATACCTATTGTGGCTCCATCCAAGCATGCTCATGACTACGAGCACGGCTATTTAAATAGTTTTTAACACTCTACATATATTGTACAACCTTATCCACATGAGATAATCAAATACACTATCAGCCATTACACGCGTCCTTGGGTGTGCGACGAAAGTGATTATTATATAGCCTTTTAGTTTATCTAGCTCTAACCTTGCACTAGCTCAATGAACATCGAACCTCTCTTAGGCCCATCCCCTAAGAGAGTATTCAAATCCTCACTTAGGTCCATCCTCAAATGGGCATTCACCATTGTATTAGCAAGCTTTGGCCTCGATACCTTGGTGAAGGGAGCCCTTACTAGCAAACCTTCACTTGGAATGCCCTCATTACATCTATGCTTACCACAATGTAAGGCTAGACCTAGACAACTTAATCAGCTAAAGCCAGAGCCCATATAGCATATGTGGTTGTATGATATGACTTAGATGTGCAGCAATAATATTCAGTCCTTAATTGACCCGAGCGATAATCTCCCCCTATCTACATGCGAGCTTTCTCCTCACATTTGACAGTTTATCATATAACTCGCCCGCGTTTAAAATTTAGATTTTTCATTTTGTTTTATACCAAACTAATAGAGGTTCTTCTTCTGGTTGAACATTTTGAAACCTCCAAGTCCACGTGAATATTTGTTCAAAAGTTCAAACTTAGCAAAAATTAGTGCATGGCTAAACATATAGAACATGTACTCAATGTAATATACCCAATTTTGACATTAGCTATGTCTAACCATGTCCTAAGGGTTACAACATGTGGGGATATCAAATCTGCAAGGGAGGTTCAATGCAAATGAGCGGTTGTAATTATCATTACCCAGAGTATAGAAAGTTTTAATAAAACATACATGCATGCATAATAGATTTTGCAAACAATATATAATAATTGAAATACTGGGATCAATATGGTCAAAGGGGTGCTTGCCTTGCTCTAGCTATTCAGAGAATGTTTTAGGTACGCTCTTGAAGTTGTCCGGCATGGCGTTGTCTAATCGATGAAATCCAGATAAATACAAATAAGAGCTAAATTAATTTAAAAGAAACAAAACTTAAATATTTTTGTATATTTAGAGAGATCATGATTTCAGAAAAATTTAAAAATAAAGATCACTAAATTTGGAGTTTGTATACAAAAGTTTTAAGTGTTTGAGTTTCCACTCAGTTTGCATCATCTCTTCTTGGCTATATAGTGCTCTTTTTATGAATTCTAACCCTCTTCGGTTACTGTAATGCACTTTACGACTTCTAATACTCTTCGGTTGCTTTTGTGTTGTCGCTATCGTTCTCTGAGTAGCACTCGTTTATTACAACAACAGTAGTGGTCGGAGATTACAACTATTGTTAGAAGTCGAAAGTTACGACTACGGTTAGTGGTCGAAGATTACGACTACTGTAGTCAAAGGTTACGACCACACCAGCAGTTGGAGATCTCGACCACGGCAGTGTTCGAAGGTCTCAACTTTGGTAGCGGTCGAAGATTTCAACAACGGCAGCGGTCGAAGATTTCGACACTGGCTAGGTAAAAAAATCTTGACTCTAGCTGCGGTCGAAGATTTTGACATTAGCAGCGGTCGAAGATTTTAGCAATGCTACCAGATTTCAACTATGACTGCTACAGTTCTCTTCTCGACTCGACTACTACGGTTTTCTTTTCGAGTTTGACTACTTTAGTTCTCTTTTTGAGTTCGACTACTTTAGTTCTCCTTTTGAGTTCGACTACTCTACGAGGGAGGAGGAGCTCACGGGAGGTGAGGGTGGCACTTGAGGAGGAGCGGAGAATGCTGGTGTTGGAGACTCTACCGGCGACGAAGAGGAGGTTCCTGGCGACAGCGAAATCTAGCAAAAGAGAAGCTACAAAAAGGGAGTGCGTGCGAGCTTGCTTGCATGCATGTAGAGCTATGGGTGAATGGAATTGAGGTATGGCTCATCGGACAGAGAGAAAGGCTTATAGCGGCATCATGGTCGGAGATGAAGAAGAAAGCCTAGCTTGAGTGGTCCACTGCACAAAAGGTTAATCAAATGAGTAGGGTGCTTAAGGAAGAGGTAAGGAACATTGTGACAGAGTTTGGGGAGGAGAGAAGCTCACCGGAGTTGCTAGGTCATGGTGGCATGCTCGTCGGCGTCACGAATGACTTCGGTTTCTCGATGTTCCAGTGGGCAGGGTGCTCAAGAAACACGTGCAAGTGACCAAGGGGCGAGCTAAAGAGGAAAGGCGTGTTCGAGGGGCTTTGTAGGTATGGACGGCTGAGGTAGAGTGCAAGTTGTTGTGAGCACGACCGAACGACGTGCTTGAATTCTCGCCGTGGAATGCGAGGTGCGAAAGAAGACAAGGGGAAGAGATGTGTAGCGTTGAGGCCATGGGTAGGCGGGGGTTGGCAGCAGCAGAGAAGAACTATGGGCGTGGTATTAGATACCGGGGGCAGCACGAGCCATGACCATAGCGAAGCTGGCACAGGCGTGTGAGGTGGAAGACAATCACTGCAATTAGGCCCCACATGGCAGTGAGAGGGAGTAAGGTAAGGTGAGCTGAGAGGTTTGGGCAACTGTTAGACACATTAGATGAGCTTAAAAAATTATGAAAATTTTGTGAAAGCACCTGACATAGTGCGGATTATTGTGTAAATTTTTTAGAGTTTTGTCTTCCCTTGGTTTTTCTAGAAAAATCTGAGAAGACTTCTGGTTGAATTTAAATTTACTTATTTGATTTAGATAGTTTCAAAACTTGCTTTAATATTTATTTACAGTGTCAAGATTATACTCGTGGGCTTTTAGGATAGTTTCCACCATACTTTCTCTCGTGATACTTTTAACCATCTTTTCTAACATTTGATTTGGGTTCAATCTTATTTATATTTTATACACTTTTGATTGTTGAAAATGCTTTTTCTAAAGAAATTGCAATAAAAGCCAAGGGAGGACAAATGCAAGCAGATTTTTTTAAAAGAACAGAAATATGGAATAGGATCAGTGTTCCCCAAGGTGGCTGCCTAGCCTACCTAGATGGCACCTAGGTGCTACATACCCTCCTGTCTTGCCTACCTAGCCGATTTTTCCCACCTAAGCGGCTGCCTAGCTCGTCTACACAGTGATTAGGTGCTAGGCGCCAATCTATCGCTCGACTAGAGCTTAGCGCCCTGGTGAATATTGAATAGGATACATAACTAACAATATCCATCCGTATCCACTTTGATTGCACCTTTACTATCAAATGTCTTGTGTTGAGATGCAAACGGAGTGGATAATTACCATCCAACAAAGCCTTGCGAAGCATATATGAAAGGAAGAAATAGGTATCTAGTATTATTGTAGGACCGACAAGGGTGATAGAGGAGGTGAATGATGCTTTCTGAAAATCTTCCCCTAAGCATCCAAAAATCTTTCACTCCAGTAGCTAAAGAGCTATGAAGATTAGATTTAACAACCTAAATCCAAACAACAACTAAAAATAGCGAGGACTCACAAATTTAGTACCTAACTGGTTTGTCACCACTGGAGGTATGGTTTGATCAGTGCGTAGTTCGACCAGGCCTAGGAGCAGCCTGGCCGATCTTGTTCCTAGAATAGAAAATCAGTTCGAGCCAAAACCAAATCTGGTGCAAACTTCAAGATCTAAGTCCAAATGATTAGAAACTTTGCACACTTTACTGAGGGTCTCAGAAATCTTTTCTATCCAAGGATCACATGGAATTTGGCCAAAGTTCCTCTTTCCTCAAAATGTGCAAGGTTGCACCAAAACTGGGCAAATTTTAAAAACTTGAGAACCAACTTGGTCATGGGTTAAGAACAACAAAGATGGCTCTAGATGAGTTTCTACATATCACAGTAAGCAAGATCACCAAAAGAATCGAACCAAAAAAATTTCATATCAAGATTCCTCAAGAAAGTCTCCAACAAGCAAGAATAGGGCAATTTCGAAATGTCACAAACCACGGTGTCTAGATAGATGAGATTTGGTCTTTGGCATGCAACATGATCAAGAAGGGGAGAGAAGAGGCAAAAAACCAAAGAGCAAGAGCAAATTAGCCAAGACAAGAATATTTCATGAGAGACGAGCAACGTTGATCTATTGATATTTGAAGATGAATATTTTGTAGTCACTCCAAAAGAAGGACAACAGAGCACACAACAACGCTCACTCTTCTCTCTCGAACCCTAACCTGGTTGGGATGGTTGCCTTGCAGGTTTTCATCCCCAACACATTATATAGATGGGGCAACTAGCCCACACCTACCCTAATAGATATTTTCCACTAGCACAATTGAAAAAATCTATTAACCCCGCACAACATGAGTTTTACACTCACATTTAACTTATGCATGTTTTTCAAAGCATATGAGCCTGAACCCTTTAAGTCATTAGCTTTTGATCCATTTGATCTTCTCAGTACCTCCTTGACTTAAACTGCTTTCCAAAAGTTTTGATCCAATGAAGTTTTTGGTATTTGGCCAACTACCAAGATACATTCGCCTTGACCTAGTCTTCTTCTTCCCTAGCAAGCAATAGCCATGCTTGCTACGTGTAGGTGCACCAATGGCTTGTCACGTATCAGCAAGTCTCTCCCACTCTGATTCCCACTGAATCACACCTCACTTAAACCAACCAAGCCACTTGGTGCAACCTATCATTTGAACCTTCTCTTTCAATATTACATGCATTTCTTGTGCCATACTTATGCTTAACCATCTCACTCATCATCTTTAACTGTTCTAAACCTCGGCTCCTCTATGAGCATAGTCCTAGTTCTCGTCATTGACCATAGTTGATTCTAAACTTCTCTACATATCCAAAGACCAAGAAATTATTTGATGAGGATTGAATAAATCCTTAATTGTGACTTTAATATTTAATTCAGGCCAAGGGACCCCCGTGGTCATAAACCTCCACATGTTGCTCCTCGAGTATCCTGGTTAGAGAAACACTATGCATGTTGCCTAACCGGATGATTGCTCGGAGATTCTATGAACTGGTATTTGGAACTAATTCTAGGATATTCTTTTTGTGCGGTGGATAAAACACGTGTCTTATCCACTCCAAACAGCATGATATTTTGGCCCTATGTCTCTAAAAAATAACTGCCATGCGGTTGTTTCCCACAATCGTCTCCCACTAACAACAACCAATGATCAGGCGTCCTCTCTCTAAAAATAACTGCCTTTTTGACTAGACACATTGGTTCCATAAGACGTCTTCCCTATTGATAATTAGCATCTCTTTATTTGTATTTAAAACTGTACAAGAGAATCGAACATAATTCGGATGAAACAATTAGATAATACAATTGACATCTCATTCAGTGTAATTAGGGCTAGTCTCATGCCTTGTTAAAGTCACCTTATAACCAATTCATAACAATAAAGAGCATCCCTGTTCTCTCCTAAGGATTTTTAGCCATCTTTCCCATATTATTTTGTAAGATCGGTGACTTCATCATCGATGGCTGGCATTGTCCATGGGGAAGAAGGTGCTGAATTCTTGAAGTTCTTCTTCATTTAGTAGTCCTCATCCTCCTCTATTCCATGTTGTCATCACTCATGTGATCCATGCCCATATCTATAATCCACCATATTTTTGGGCTCATGTCCTTAAAATAGCATATCATGCGGATTTTTCAATTGTCATAATTTGTGCCGTCAAATAGAGGTATGTCATCTAGGTGCACTATCCCACTTGTTGCTATCATTTAAACTCTCTAGGCGGTTAAACCTAATATATGAGAGAACAAGCTCTGATACCACTTGTAAGATCGAGGAGACCAACTAGAGGGGGTGAATAGGCGGTCTAAAAAATCTCTTCTAATTAGTATCAATTTAAAGACCTATTTTATTTGTCTAAACCAAGTAAACAATGCGAAAACTTAAATCAATTGGTTTAGCACAAACAATGCCTATATCAATTAAATTCGCCTAAGTGAACTAACAATCTAAGGCTATGTCAAGCAATTAAGTTAATTCTATGAAAGTAAATTGCTTGAAGGTAAATAGAGAACAAGAAAACAAACAACAATAGACATGCTCTCTTTTTACCGTGGTGCTTAGAGACTTGCTGGTATCCTTTAGTCCATGTTGAGGTAAGCCCAAGCTAATTGGACCGGCTCCACGAATTAAGCCTTCCACCTCAAATTCACTAGTGGTAGCTCTTTCCCGCTCCGAGTAGGTAAGCTCCAACCTTCACATTTTGCTGGGTCTTCTCACAGCCTTCTTTGATAAGATCATCGTGCATGATGCCTCCAACACCGTCTAGGAGCCGGCAAACTCTAAGAGTAACGAGTCAAGCCCATCGCTTGAATCTCAACAAGTGCAACTAATGCACAAGCTCAAATGGACACTAAGTCCATCTCTGGATGCAACACATGCAATCTAGATCCTCTCTTTGCTCACAAAGTTCAACACATGCACTCTTGAGTGGTGGGCCACACACTAGCTCAAGAGAACTGAAATGAGTCAATCGACAACATCTCCAACCGGCCATAAGGGGGTATTTATACCCCCACACAAGAAAACTAGTGGTTGGAGCCAAATCCCTAAAAAAATCAGGGCGAGAGGAAGTACCATAGTGTAATGGCTGGTACTTCTGCATCTGTTCTGATATAACAGTAACGGCTATTTCAGAGCTTCTGAGCTAGCTGTTGGAAGTTGGCACGGAACTACCGCTGTTATAAATCTAGTAGTTTTGATAACCCGAAGTTCTGAAACATCGGCGCGGTACTTCCATTTGATCTAAGGCTGAGAGTTAGCGCTCTCTGGCAAGAACATTCTGCCCGAGCTTTCGGAGCTTCCGTGCTTCGGAAGTACCATTTAATGCTACGGTACTACCGCTCTACGGTAGTTCCGCCATTCAAACTTTGGTACTTCTATTTGCTGTAGACACAAAATCATCTCGAGGGTGCTGTCTAGAAAAAGGTTTCGCTCGACTTTGACAGAGCTTCCGGTAAGCAGAAGTACCGCGGTTTGCACGCCAGTACTTCCGATTGTCTAGACAGAGCACCAATTGATTCTGAGGGTGCTCTCTGGAAAAGGTTTCAATCAGTTTTTTGAAGCTTCCTAGCGCTGGAAGTACCGTTTAAAGCTGTGGTACTGTTGACACCAATTTAGGCGCGCTCAAAATATGTGAAAATCTTTTATACCAAATTAAATATAGATGGTCAAATTCCATCTAATGGTGAAATAGGATTCAATAAAAAAACAATATCCCTGACAAGATACGAAAGTAATTCACTATAATACCAAGTATCAAATTTTAGCGCATTCAAGCGTACACGAAGAGGTAATGTATACCTCTATAGGCTAATAGGTTGTATTCTCAATTTCTCATAAATACCTGACTGGTGGCTTCGCGTGTATAAATTTAAATATTGCGTACTCACGGGGGCACGTTGTCAGCTAGCTAAATTTTCCGTATATATGGGTAATATACGAGAGGAAGTAAAAAAAAAGAAACACATACATAGCACGGCACAAAGTATAGTATCCAACCATCTGCACTAGAAAATAGAACTTGACACATACTCCTACCAAGTCGTATACCACACACGACCGGTCGAAAACATAGAACAATGAATGCACAAGCCATACGACCAGATCCCAGGTCTTACGACTAGCCCAGAAGACCATACGACTATGTTCAAGTCCCTCGGGCGCTGACGACCACTTATCACGTGATTTAATCACCTTCCGACCACGTTCATCGCTTTCCCCCATGGTCGAATCCCGTTCAGACCATGTACACCGAGTTTCCCGCTGGTCGAAGCCCTTCCCGATCCCGTACGACTTGTTTCATCGTGGTCGTAAACCACCATGTGGTCGTACCCTTCCGGCCGACCTTCGAGCACACCCAACGTGGTCGAAATCCAACCTCCGACTACCGACCGCAGCTCTCATAACGTGGTCAAAGTCCGCTGACTACCCAACGTGGTCGAAAATCCAGCTCCGACTACCGACCGCGCTCTCATAACGTGGTCGAAGCCCGCAGAATACCCAACGTGGTCGAAGTTCTCAATAGAGCTCCGATTACCGACCTAAGTCCTTACAGCGTGGTCGAAGGTCTCCGATTACCCAACCACGACCATCACACCGTATTTAACTTCTGGCCATTCGAAAGCGGACCCACCAGATTTCGACTAGTGCCATATTACGACCACGTTGGTCTAAAGCTATATTTCGACCACGTTGGTCTACGCCTATATGTCGACCATGTTGGTTTACATTCGTAGTCGACCACATTGGTCTTCACCCAGGTTACGACCACGTTGGTCTGAACCTATATTTCGACCACGTTGGTTTATATTCCTAGTTCGACCACGTTGGTTTAAACAACTCATAAGTTCGACCACGTTGGTCTACACCTATATTACGACCACGTTGGTCTAAAGCTATATTTTGACCTCGTTGGTTTACACTCGTAGTCGATCACGTTGGTCTAAACCTATATTTCGACCACGACGGTCTACACCTATATTTCGACCACGTCGGTTTATATTCATAGTTCGATCACGTTGGTCTATACCTGTATTTTGACCACGTTGGTTTGCACTCGTAGTCGACCACGTTGGTCTCTACCCAGGTTACGACCACGTTGGTTTAAACCTATATTTCGACCACGTTGGTTTATATTCCTAGTTCGACCACGTTGGTTTAAACAACTCATAAGTTCGACCACGTTGGTCTACACCTATATTACGACCACGTTGGTCTAAAGCTATATTTTGACCTCGTTGGTTTACACTCGTAGTCGATCACGTTGGTCTAAACCTATATTTCGACCACGACGGTCTACACCTATATTTTGACCACGTCGGTTTATATTCATAGTTCGATCACGTTGGTCTATACCTGTATTTTGACCACGTTGGTTTGCACTCGTAGTCGACCACGTTGGTCTCTACCCAGGTTACGACCACGTTGGTTTAAACCTATATTTCGACCACGTTGGTTTATATTCCTAGTTCGACCACGTTGGTTTAAACAACTCATAAGTTCGACCACGTTGGTCTAAAGCTATATTTTGACCTCATTGGTTTACACTCGTAGTCGATCACGTTGGTCTAAACCTATATTTCGACCACGACGGTCTACACCTATATTTCGACCATGTCGGTTTTTATTCATAGTTCGACCATGTTGGTCTCCACCTAGGTTACGACCGCGTCGGTTCATAATCATATTGCGACCACGCCGGTCGATACCCATAGTAAAGCCACGTCGGGCAATTGCCAGGTGACGACCACGTCGGTTGATGCAGGTATTGTAACCGTGTGGTTCTACCAGATTTATGATTCAACCACATGGTTTCGGCCATGGTATCTCAGCCACGACTGAAGCAATGTGTATTCAAATAAGAAAGCAGCGGTTCCAGCGTCCTCCAACCGCCCACGTCCTCCAACTGCCCACGTCTGACACATCCGTACGCTTAGGCGTGCCGTATCGGCAGTTGTCAAAAAAAGTATGAAAAAAAAGAAAATTAAGAAGAGAGGTTGCCATAACTTCCCTCCACGGGTCACCCTCACTCCCGCTCTATAAATGGGGGATCAGGTGATCAAGGAAAGGAGGTTCGGAAAAAGGGTTCTGAGCAACAGAAACGCCTGCTGTGAGTTGCACGGGAAGGACAGCCAGGCTGCTGCTTAGCATCAACAGTCAAGAGCACCGTCAGGCTGCCGGAGTGTGGAACAGCGGCGACATCCGTTCGTCGATCCGTTGGACAAGGTGAGAAGCACCTCCTTCCTTCAGTAACCCTTGCTCCCACTCTGGTTTTGATCTTCCCCGGCGCTCTCGGTGACGACCAAATCTACCCTGCCTCCATGATGAAGGCCTCATGCGCAGGCTGGCTCACTTGAGCAAGTTATCATGAGATGTATTCGAGGCCTCATGGTCGGTCTGGTCGGTTGATACAGATCACCATGGGAAGAACCTTGTTCTTCGACTCGGTCAGTTGATACGAGGCCAAGAACAAGCGCTCAAGTCATCATCATACCAAAAAAAATGGACTCCTCGCTATACTCTACGCAAGGGTTCTGAGCAACAGAAACGCCTGCTGTGAGTTGCACGGGAAGGACGCCAAGTTCCATTCCTACGTTAAGTGCTGTCTTTGTTCACGATACATAAATATGCCTACTTACAAGCTCCCAATATTCATAAACAGTATGCAATGTAAAAAAAAAGGAGGGTTTCTTTTGCATGCATCATAGCTACGACCATCCTCAAAAAGTAGCTAAGACCACCCAAAATCCATAGTTATGAAGATCCAATGGCTACGACCATCCTTAAAAGTAGCTAAGACCACCCAAAATCCATAGTTATGATTTTATGAAGATCCAATAGCTACGACCATCCTCAAAAAGTAGCTAAGACCACCCAAAATCCATAGTTATGATTTTATGAAGATCCAATGACTACGACCATCCTAAAAAAAATAGCTAAAATCATCCAAATTCTATAGCTATGATTTTATGAAGATCCGACGCCAAGATGGAAGAGCCCTTTCTTTTTTTCTCTTTCGTAGCAGTTATACGTTGTAATTTGTTGTAATATTTACGTTGGAATTCTTAATCAGGGGTTTTCTCGTAAAGAGATGTAATTAACAGAATTTTATGTAAATGTATTAATTCTGGAAGTAATGGACCTGCAATACCTGATTCCTTTGTCTCATTTTCAATTAAAATTAACTTGTCTCTAATGATGTGGACGGGGGTTCACGCCCATTTTCCCGTCATCAGGTACTACCGCTCTACAGTAGTTCCGCCGTTGAATCTTCGGTACTTTCGATTTTCCCGACAGGTGCAGATATCTCAACATATTTAGCGAAACACATTTGCAAACAATAGTATTATGTACACAAGGATCAAACATGATTTCCAACTAGTTGCAAAACATATTTGCACACTTTTGAAATCATGACACAAAAAATAGGTACATGGACTCCTCACTTTTGCAAACATATTCGCAAGCCTAAGTCACATGCTATAATGATTATATATGGGCTTCAACCATTTGCAAAACACATTTATAAATATAAGCCTCGTACAACAATGATTGGAACATGGACTTCACACACTTGCAAAACACATTTGCAATGCATAGTCCCATGTTACAAGGATTCAACACATGAGCTTCAGCTATTTGAAAAGCACATTTGCAAATACAAGCCTCATGCTAAGATGATCTATAAGAGGTGAGGTTGAGCTATCAACACATGATGAGACTCAAACTAATAGACATGGCCCCTTTTAATAGTACGTCAATCTATACTAGCAATCCGGTCTTCCAACCAAACACCAAGACTGGTAAAAGACTAGGAACACATTCTTAGCCCTAACTAGTCATATCTTTGCCTTAGGTCATCATCTTGATATGCATCAACTCATGATGCATCGTTTTCTTCAATTTCATCAACACATGATGGTCTTCACTTGACTTGATAATTAACACATGATCATCTCCTCTTGGTTATGCATCAGCTCATAATGTATCTTTCTCTTAATGGCCTTCAACACATGAAACCATCTTTCATCTAGACTTGATGATCTTCAACAAATAAAATCATCCCAAGTCATCCTTATTTGAGTGCGAGAGCGACTACGAGAATGTGAGAGTGACTCCAAGAGAGCGAAGAGAAGGAACTGCGTGTGGGGACAGACACGACATCACCTCACTTTTGGTGGTTTATTTTCTTGTCGTGCATGCCACGGACTCTCATTTTGCATGTGAAATCGAACCAAACAAATGGCCTGGACCTCCTCCTTTGTTTGCATGCACCTCCATATCTGCTAAAAAAACAAGCGTGGGCCTACCTCCACCGCATGGGGTTGTGTGGCACCAACCTCCACCGCACGGCCACCGTGCGGTAGAGGCTTATGGCCTGCTAATGAGGGCAATTTTGCACTAATTAAGCAAATGCTAATCACCTGTCGCCTGGCCACCATGCAGCACCAGGCTCTGCCACATGGTGGTTGTGCGGCACTGACCTCAACTGCATGGTTGCCAGGCAGCAGGCCTGGGCCACACGGCCACCGTGCATTCTTATGATGTGTCAGCAACTCAAGCCCCGCTGCACGATGGTTGTGCGGCAAAAGTGACATTTCTATCAATACCACACGATGGTTGCTATATCTGTAAATATGATGCAAAAACCAGCCAAAAGCACCAAAAAGTAACAAGAAGTATATATTTAACTGACTGTCCAAGAGAGTGACAGGGCGTACTTCAATACCTATCATGAGTATCAAATATCGAAACCCAAGGATAAGCTCGATATGAAAATTTTGTCCAATCTTGTGAGAGCACAGTTTCAAGTTGAAATCAAAGCTAGGAATTATTTTGTTCAGTTCCATTGCAAAGATCACATAGTTGAAAAATACTATCGCTTGTAAAAATGACTTGTGGGGCCCAGAACCACCTGTCAGTGATAGATTGAATGGTATTTTTGAACTCCACCATCTTTGCAATGGTACTGAGCAATATTGCCTTTAAAGAAAAGTAAATTTGCTCAGTGCCATCAGAAAGTTCTGCATGTTGAAAAATACCATCGCGGACCGAATGCATGGGCTAATGCCATCGTGAAGGCACAAAAGTTTCAAAATGGTGATACCATCAGGGTTCTGTCCCCTAGCACCGTTAGGGATGCAATCCACTGCGTGCAAAGCACATTAATCCTGAGCATGCCCCCAGGCCACCACGACAAAAGTGGCCCCAGCCTTCGAAACCCTAAATCCCCCACACCATTATTTTATCCTCCATTGCAGTCATGTTTCCCCCATCGAAACCTTAGATCCTAGCCCCCCTCGTCCGTGCATGAGATGAGAGATGAGGGTCCGTACGATGGCCAACTCTAGTTGGGGCGAATCGGGACCTGCTAGCCCTACGAAGTCCCCAGTGGTATGGTACAGGGAGGCGACGCGCTACCGAGATGCAACACGGCACATTGGGGGCGGCCCCTTCATGATCATCCATCGTAAAGGCTGGCACTCGTCCATCGACCCTGCTTGCAAAACCTCCCGAGATGGTGAGCGCACCGAGGCTCCTTGAAGGGCGGTCGTTCAAAGACCGATACCGGCTCAGTGAGGAGGACCTGATGAGTTCAAATGCGTGGGTTCCTAATGGGTAATGTCTTGATCCCCTTCTGTGTTTTGGGATTTTTGTGATGTTTGATTGAATGTGCTGTTATGTTGTGTCAATTTAGGTTCGGGTGTATTTGGGGTCCTAATTTGCAGTAAAAATTTTCCACGATGTTGCACATCGTGGTTCTATTTGTTCTTGCATGCTATGAATTGCGTGCATTCTAACTTTGTGGGTGCTATTGTGTTTTGATTTTGTTGCGATAGGATGGACCCTATCAAGGCGTTCAGATTAGCTAATAGGATAGGATCATACATGTGCAAAGAAGATAGTGGTAGGTGTGAGTACAAGAAGGCAAGAATCATTAATAAGGTGGTAGATAAGGAGGAATGCTCGCTGATGACTATTGCTAACTACTTATGTGATGAGTTCGCGTGGGGCGGTAAGCAATATCTATAATATTTTTTATAGGGTAAATGCGCTGCTAAGCTATGTCCTATTAATTCTAATGTTGAATTGACATACTTCGTGGAGAAAGTAGTCTAGGTAAATGTTTCGGACATGGACATAAGGCTGATGTGGTCAGGAGATTGCTAAGCACGCTAATTGAAGCTACCATGTTATCACAGGTAGCCTCACAACCTATAAGTGTTGTTGAGAATTCCTGTCAGCAGCAATCCACAGAAAATGCTCCTGGGAATCCCTCTCCGCAGTAGTCCACAAAGAGTGCTCCGGAGAGTCCCTCTCAACAGCCATCCATAGCAATGGAGGATGAGGACTATGTGGGAGTAGCTAATAAAGGGATTTATGGCATCACTAGTACGAGTGGGTATGTACTTGAGATGCAAGTTGAGGTGCCACCACATGTGGGGATGGAGGTTCCTAATGAGGTGCCACCAGATGTGGGCATGGAGGCTCCTGAGGCAGAGGTTCATAACAATGTTGATTATGAGGTATGTCCTATTGTTGACTATGAAAATCCAACCATACAAGTTGGGACAGTGTTTTCTGATCAAATATCTTTTAAAAGAGCTCTTAGGCATTATACAATATTGAAAGAATTTAAATTTGGTGTCGACTATAGTGACAAGACCAAATTGGGAGCATCATGCACTGATCCTGATTAAAAATGGAGGATCCATACTTCCAAGCTTCAAGATGGACATTCCTTTTAGGTTAGTTGATTTTTGTGCCTTTTGTTGGATGATTATTTCATGCTCTTACCACCCCTAACATGTGTTCATTGTGGTGGCCAAGATCAAATAGGAAGTATAAGAAGGATGTTGACAAAGCCCGACAATTGCTGGATTAATGGCCTTGGTATATTTAAGGGAAATTTACCCTCTACAGAATGCCTTAGAATCACGAAAGCTCAAGGTCATGAACATGTCAAAACAAAAATAATAAAAAAGAAATAAATGGCCTGAGAATTTTGTTTTATACTTTTATCATTTTGCAGTTATGCAACCGAAACCATGAATTAAAGCTCTACTAGTTTGTTTTCTTTCTTTCCTTTTCCATAGCTACTAAGGTCCATCATTTGTATAGTAGAAGCTCAACATAGTTTCAACCTGAACTTCAAAATATCTCTGCTCATGTATTATAGAAGTGTTCCGTTTATCTTAAATCACCTCAAGATTTTCATGTAGTACAAAGGAAAAAAATCCAAGCTTGCCACCCTCAAAAATAAATCAATAATGACACAAGTGAACCGAAAAGGTGAAAGTTCTTTTCCCCCCCAAAACTATACTCGATGGGTAACTTGCAGTAACCATGGTAAGGCTAACAAGATGAACAAGCCACAAGAAAAAAAAACTTGCATGGTAGAGCTTTTTGGGAGAAGACTTCCATGACAATGTCCCGGTGCCAAATATATGCTGAATATAGAGCAGCAAATATGTATCTTCAGTGTCTCGCAGCTTCATGCCTTCATCAATGCCTTTTAGCAGCCAGACCAGAGAGAACTCATATAAGTCTCAGTTCATATTCACCCGCCATTGTGATGTATCTAACCCAAGGAAGCGCCTGATATCCACTCTTTTCAATAATCTTCAAATAGCGAACCTGCAAAGATACAAAAGGCCATACTATTAACCTAAGATACCAGAGAAAATGCAATAAATGGCCATACTATTAACCTAAGATACCAGAGAAAATGCAATAGAACCATCGCTTACAAATTTTCAACATATAGGAAATCTGATTACCTGAATACCCGATACAGTGAAATATGGTATCTCAAATTTCACTCGTATTGGCGCCTTCTTTTCAGGGGCTGCTTCTTCCGCAGTTATACTTGGAAGACTAAATTCCGCTCTGCACATGTATTCCTAAGAAAGTAGCTACAGCATATTAGCATAACTCTTAAGTAGCAACAAATGGAAGCCAAAGGATTAACTTGGAATCAGTTTGGTATTTACCTTGCCACCAGGAAAAGATTTTACTTTCCAGACCATAGCATCTCTCTCAGGTGCATATGCTGCAGAACCCATTGATGTTCTTATATTTGGGTTTGTGGCATCTGAAGGAACAGGCACTTCAATTTCAACATTTGTTGCTGTGCTGCAAATGAAAAAATAAACCCGTGACTTTCCAAAAGGCTATCAGTGAAATACAGCAAATCATTGCTTTTCTAAAAGACGCACCTCCTTTCCTTGAACTGACTTCTTGCCTTCACCATTAGTTCTATCCGGCTTCTTGAATGTTTCTCAACTTGTGCTTCCACCCAAATAAGAGGTTTCACCTAAAGGGCATCAAATGAATTCAGACGTGAAAAGAGCACAGCAAGGCATTTCAGATATCTGGAACAGAGGCCATAGTTGTAAAGCTAGAGTGAGAAGAAAACCTGAGTGCTAAGCCTGTATGTCATTAGATCGAAAGATCCATCAGGAGGTATGAAGGATATAGTCCTGTCATTCTCGAATCTAGCCAACCGTACACACCTAGTAGCAAAAGAGAGAATGGTGATGCTAAAGTTGCAATGTACAGTACCTGACTTGATAAAAAATTCAATATTCTTTGCTTACTGATGAAATTTGATGTCATCAAGATCTATCGCTTTTCCTTTAGTTGCTCGGCCTTGAGCTTCCAAAAGAACCCTATCATTCAGCCCGAGTTTGCACTCAGGCATTCCACTGTTTCAAAATATCTCAGTGTTAGTCGGGTTACAGTCTTACAGATGTATATCTGAAATCTGAATACAAGGTAAACATATATGGTAAACATTGGTGAGCATGAAAGCATGAAATGATCAGTTTGGACTTTGGAGCATTTACTGAATCTGCAAACCACTCTCATTTCTCATATCTTAATTCAAAATGGGTCATGAATTCACAGCTATGCTTGACATTCTACAATGGAAAACTTGATCAACATCTAAAATTTGAAATTGGCAGTACAGACAGGAACCTGATGCAACATCAATGTTACAAACATCAAAAATTGTTTGTGCCCACCTTTCAATTTGTCTCACTTTATGATTATATGAGTAAACACCTCTATCTGAAATTCTGAATACAGGATATATAAAAGGTATATAAAGACATTATCAACCCTACAAGTGTAGTATAGTCATCTTCTAGTAGCCACATTTGACACCTCTTGCGGTTTCTTGTTTGATAGTGATTACAGTGTCAATTTCTACCTAACTTAACCAGCTTTATGATTAAGTATGGCACTTCAAGTTCTGAATAAAAGTAAGAACCAACAACAGGAATCAAATTTATAACTCCTAATTTGAACCCCATACATCTCCAAGATAACACTGGAAAGGAAACATTTTCAGCTTAAGTAGTGTTGGGAAATATCAAAGCCAATACAACATGTTAAGTACAGCATTGCTCCAACGATAGCCTTGACAACGAAAAGACATTCAGGGCATTTTAATGATTTTAGTACAAGACTTATGCCACATCAAATTGCTCAATTAGAACAAAAAAACAAAATAAAGATGAAGAGCTTTCTAGAATAGAACTTTCTGCAATCTTTCAAGAGAGAAAAAAAAATCCTAAATGAAGCACTATGTCTTGCAGGATGAAGTTACAGAATTGAAATTGTACCAGGTCATTAAAAAAACAACAGACAAGAAACCCATAATTCCATGACAGATTGGAAATAGATATACATGTTAAATACAGGAGCTATCAATAAAAAAGACTGAGCATATTACCAAGTAACAGTAACTGGAATACAATGTGGTAATGTTGGACAGGTAACATCTTCCAGTTATAGGTTTTACACATGTTTCATACACTGAAGTCTACTACATGACTAAGGGTAAACTATGGATCCCTACGTGGACATCAAAAGCCCAAGTGTACCATACAATTATACAACATACAGTCTCAGAACCATATTTGACTCCAAAGACATGCAACAAATATTCTACAGTCTACAAAACAAATAGGCATTAGACTTAGGTCACCACTCAAATTATTCAGACTTCGGTCACCGCTCAAACTGTTCACCTGTCCGATTAACAGTCTTCTAAAAGGGCATAATTATTTGTCTGTGAAATCCCATGACTAGCTGTCTTTTTTACTCTTTAGTCTTTAGCAATGCAATCTGTATGAAATTTTCATTGGAAGCACTTCATATTATCATACTGCTAATTCCACAAATGGCATTGCAAACTCACCTCAAATATGTTCGCATCTTCAGTGCGCCAACAACATCTGATCTCACAATTTGCCCATTGCTGTTAACGAGAATGTTAACACTCTCCACTACATCCAAGAAAACCTGGTAAAACATAGGTTTGCTAGCTTGTCAAATACTATCACAAAAACTTTCCGCATTTAAGAGAGCAAGCAAGCAACGAATAAATTAACTTACTTCATTCTTTTTGTACCGAATCCCCTCACTTCTCCACGAGACGGCATTCGTCACGGCCATGGGTGGCCTCTGTGAGACCTCCATCCTGTACGCATCTGTCTTAATGAACTCACTCAAGATCTTCGCCTCAGTGTATTGTGGGTACCCAAAATCCATCATCTCGTCAAGCAACTCATACTACATACACAAAAAGCGGGCATCCCCTTGTATCAAATCCCAACAATTCCACCAAAGCTAAACCACTCGCAAACATTCGCTTACCACGACGACAAAATTATCCCTCAGCGACTCCTCCTCCAACTCCTCGAAGTAGTGCTTGAACACCTGCACTCACGCGCAAACCGCATGAACAGACGGGACGCTGAAATGTCATCTGCATCATTGCGACGAATAAGGAGGCGTGCATACATCGACGACGCGGTGGAGGAAGAGGAGGATGCTGGCGGCGTTGCAGTTCTGGCGGGAGGCGGTGAGGAGGAAGACGTTGTTGTGCTGGATGAACATGTAGGTGACGCCGGCGTCGTCGTAGACCACCGGCGAGTGCGCCTCCGCATCGTCCTGCCCATTCACAGCAAAACCTTAGCGCCAAGGCCGGCCGCGGGCTGCGCAGATCTTAGGAGCAGGGGAGGGGGCGGGCGCGCGTGAGGGTTGGCTCGGTTACCTCCTTGTCGAGGAGCTTGGTGAAGAAGCGCTCGGCCTGGAGGGCGGAGACGTCCCCGCGGTAGTCGCGCCAGACGAGGACGCGGCCCTTGATGTCCAGCAGGAACAGCGCCGACACCGCGCCCGCCATCGGCTTGCAGCGCGGCGGGATCTCGCTCGCCGGATCTGGATCTGCCTGCCTACACGCGGCAGACGGCCATGCGGGGTGGTCGCTGCGAGCGGGCGCGGGGGCTTGCCGGATCTCGCCTGCAGCGCCGGCGCTGACGTGCTCGCGGTGGTGAGATGTGAGAGGCGCTTGGGCGGATCGGGGTCGGGATGCGGATACCGGGGGAGTCGGAAGTGGAGGGGGTGAGGAGGAGCTGGATCCCGGTGGTTTTCCTCTGTTCCACTGCAAGGTGGGACCCGGATGCTGTCTGTCTGGCATATAGGTTGTGATCAACATGGCTGAAAAGCCCGTGGCTTATGGCTGAAAATATCAGTAATTTGGTGAAAAAGATAAGAAATTGACAGAGGCTTATTTTGCATAATTAAATTTAAAAAAATTTAAAAATAAAAAAAATATGTTAGCCCATTACGTATAATACAAACGAATACGGGAAAAAAAGAACCGGCAAAAAAGCTCAACAAAAAGCCAAAATTTCAGAAAAAGACGAAACTTGTGAATAGTGCCAAATAAGCCTCTGTCACTGTAGCATCAGCCAAGCTGATCGCAGCCATAATCGTAATAGATTCTATTTCTACACTATGTTTTTTTTTGAGAAGGTATAAGGTAATATAAATATCTGATTTTTTAAAGTAGTGTTTCTACTTCTCTTTTTTTTGTCTCGCTTTAGGGATAAGGCCTGCATCACGCACCTCATTTTTCTTACGTACGTATTTTTCTCTTACTTTTCCTACCACTCACCTCTCTTTCTAAAAGCTATTTTTTTAGTTATTGCTATTTATTTCAACCAAAACTATTAACCACAGCTAATATAAACAAATCGGGAAGGTCTTCTATGCTTTTTCTCATTAGTGATTTATACAATTTTAAAGTACAATAAATGATGAATAGATATTACTTACCTTTTCATATGTTTTGATATTAGTATTACTCTTATTACAATGAGAGCATATAAGCCCTTTCTAAACAAGCCCTTGCGCTCTCTCTGGGCCTCGTTCTATAATGTTCCTACAACTCCCTAGTGATAGATCTTGATCGTGTAACATAAAAAAAAATGAGAATAGCTTCTACGGGGAAAAACTAGGCATCATATCAATCGAGAAAACAGGACTCGAATCTATAGGATGGCGTGGTATACAGCTATATCTCCCACAGACAGTCTGAATACGATGTATGTAAGCATGGTGGCAGACTTGGTTGCAACTCTGTTCTTGCACACACACACACACAAACTCATTCGCTTTCAGGTGTTTTCGATTCTAATGCTTGATAAAAGCTCGTACTAAATGAGTATATCCGGATTGGTCATGAACCGCAAACTGCAGAAAAAGGATAAGGACATTCTAAGTTGCATTTACATGTCCATTTCATCAGTTAGACTGTATGGATCCTATGTGTTGATTGTGGTAAGAGTTATTTGTCGATTGTATACTACTTCCAGATAGCTCTACAACGAGAGCCCATGGGCTCTCGCTCCAATAATTCCAATGATTCGTGTCAATCTTCTTACGAAGCATTTAGCGGCATTTGGAAATCGGAATGTGAGTTTAGATGAAGAAGAAGACTGTGGTGGGTTTGGCACTTTGGCCATAGGATGGCAGTTTAAATTTTGAGAAAATTTGTTGTGTTTCACTCGGTGCAACTGGGTTTCAAATCTTAATCCTTACGTGCGACTTAAAAGAGAGGCACGGGAAATTAAACTACCTAAGCATGTTATATTTCGTTTGTTTCATTGTCACCTTCTGCTGTGCGTTTCAACCCTTTCTTTGTACGCTACTACATGCCTTCACTATCGAAAATGTGGCTACGAATTGTTCCAGAATCTTCTCGAACTACTCCATCATAGAGTGACATATTATGGCCGGAATCAACTGGAACTTAACACCGCAGGAATCTTGTTTTGTGTGCAAGCAGCCAAAATCCAGATTGCTACAGCGCAGTTCTCAGGTTCAATGGGATTGAACCACATGCGTTCTTCCTCGCCACAACACTTATATCCGTTTCTCTCTAAAAGAGAAAGAACGAAAACATTTATATCCTGTAGATGCGATTATATTGCAGCTTTGCTACTTAGTAGGATGGACCAGAAGAAGGTATATCCCTGCTGCTTTCCAGTTGTTCTTGCTAGTCGTTACCCCTCTGCTCAGCTCAACCATCCTATTCATGAGCCCGTGTCTCATCTGGCACATCACCCTGGAACTTTCGAACATCGATGTTTACTTGTCGATTCAAATTTATCTTGGAATGTAAATGAATCGCCTGGAAATCACCTCTTCAAGTTGTAGCTATAGAATTGGAGAGAAAGGGCAGGGCGAAAATACCAGATATCAGGAGTCAGGACATGATAAGTGGCTGTTCTTTTTTGGCTGACTCTTATGGTTTTTTATTTTGGCTTGTGACTTTTGGATTGTTCATATAAGAGATTACAGAGTAATAGAAACTCACGTGCAGTTTTTGCCAATATAAATGAAGTTGGTATAGTATGTACTATAATTAACTAGTAGACTTCATATTAAAAAAATACTTCGTTTAAAAGCTACTTATCATTAAAAAAAGTCAAAAGTTGAAAAAAAACATGATCATTGCGCTTTATTACTCTCGAGAGTAGCACGCTGGACTGTACGGTACAAACACACCCATCAAACACAGAACAATATAGAACAAGTCACTCGTCCACACCAACTCTAGTTACTAAAGCAGGCAACCATGGAACAGCTTCTCCATGAGTAAGCTCTACTTCTGCCTCTTGTAGATCTTGTGCAGGAAGGACTTCAGAACGTTCTGAACCGCTTTGCTCGGCTGGGCCTCGATGTCGGCAATCAGCTTATTGTAGCTCTCCCCCTCGTACTCATGTGATACCGCCTGGAGTATAAGTATGAGACGACGAGCGACTAGCTCCTGACTCCTCGCCGGCCGGGAAGATGGGAATGTTACAAGTTACACTGCATGCATGCAGTGGACAAATCAAAATAAAAATAAAAGGTGAGCTCAAAAAACTAAGCTAAATTGATATAAACATAGTTTTTTATGCTTTAGCTGAGTTGTGTTCTTATCGATTAGGGATGACTACTTAAACTGATTGTGAAATAGTTACACAAAGTTTATTTATCCATTATCTCAAATCTATTATCTAAAACAATTATACAACAAATTGTCTTGTTCTGCGTACTGGTAGTAAGAAACATCGGCAAAGTCGTGCTCCTCGGAAATGGCTAGTCTATACACGCGAAAAGCGGTCAAAACAAAATAAATTCAAATAAAATCAGAAAATTATAAAATAGGTAATGGGAGGTAGATTATAAATTTAGATGAATTTAAAATTTTGAATCACTTGGTTCGGGGTTCGGACGATGGAGAATGGGTCATCGGAAGGTTTGCCCGAGGAGAAATACAGATAGAGGGAATGAGAGGGAAGCAAAGGGGAAACAGAGTAGGGGGCGGCGGTGGCGGCTCTGGGGGCAGGGCGAACGATAAAACGTGTTTGAGGGGTCCCGGGGAAGTGACGACGCGGGTGACGGTGCACTGCGGCAATGCGTGCGGTGGGCAGGGGCAGCGGCACAGTGTGGGCAAGCGTAGGTGGACAGCGGTTGCGGTGCTTCGGTGATGTCCAATGGAGGGCGGCGTGAGCATGGGCACAGTGTGGGTGCATGGAGTGCTCTGGTGTTGCCGGTGGGCTCAGGGGATGGCCGGAAAGGCAAGACGACAGTGCCCGATGGTGGAAATAGAGGTGGCGCCAGTGGCAGTAAAGGTGGTGGAGATGGTGTAGATGTGAGAAATTGAAAAATGGCTTATCAGAGGCGATGAATCAATGGTGAGGAGCAAATTCAGTCGGTTTTACGAAAAGCGTGATTCCCAACGATTGGCTGCACGAAAATCAAATTAACTTGGAGGATGGATTGCTTGGATGCTAGACTACGAGATGACATGAACGGTTTTGTCAAAAACTCACCAGAGTGGGAGGTTGCAGTGGTGGAGCACAGCAGCGGCACAGTTGGGCACATAGGGGTCAGCTCCTACCACCAAAGGATAAGTTAGAGCCTAATGAAGCCCCTGTGCTCCGCCCCTGCATGCATGCCTACCTAGGTCTCGCTTGCTGTTGTGCATGCTGTGACCAACGACTAAGGGTGTGTTTGGTTGGGTGGATGAGATTCAATGGGATGGAATGATCCAGAATTTGGTAGGATGGAATGATCCAAGAGCATGTTTGGTTGGATGGATGGGATGATCCAAATTATAAGGATATCTGGATCTGAGCGAATTAAGTAGATATCCTATTTGAATTTGTATTCATTACAAAATTCAATTCATATTTATATTCAAGAATATTCAAATTCATATTTGTTTACAAAATACGAATACAAATATAGTAAAGACACTATTCGATTTGTATTCGATCCATTTCCACCCCTATATATGCATGTGTGCAAGGCCCATGCCAATGCGCGTTTCGACTTGAAGCAAGATGTTGTTATTATCGTGAGCAGAAGCAAGTATCAACCGATGCCTTCTCTAATGACCCCCATTTTAAAAGTAGGACCGTCATATTTCCTACAATAGTCTAGAAGTTCAGTTGCGAACAAAAAGAGTATCATGCCTGCTCATGAGCATTTAAAAATAGTTAGCTTGATTAAGATATGACCTAACAGCCAAACTACAACAGCTCTACGAGTGTCTAACCCCAAAACATAACTTCCATTTAGAAGAATAGATAAATCTCATAGGAACATTTGTGGTTGTAACCGTAACACGTTAGCTAATGCACCCTTCCTTCTTTAGGTATTTGTTCTGATAAAAAATAACCAAGTTTGAGTACTCTAGGTATTCAACAAGCCTCATGGGAAGGTTAATTAATTACTATGCAAGGTGTTCAACTGGATAGGATCACAGATTGTAATATGATAAGAATAGATGTAAGTTTGTTGGTAAAAAACTTTGCACTTAAAATAGTAAAATATTATTTAATTAGCAAGGGTTTTTTTCATCCATAATTTTCACATTAAAGTCATACAAATTCTACTTATGCCTTGTTTCGGGAACCACCCAAGAAATATAGCTCTATTGACCAAGAGCATGGTGTATTCGAATACCATTTATTATACTCTGTAGAGTTGTCTAACTTTATCCACAAGATATCTCAGACTCATAGTATCAAGTTGTAGACACGCAACATGATAGCGTACAACTGAGCTAGGATAATAAGGACATTTCACAGCTCTTTTTATTCTAGTTTCTATCCAATAGGTTAGGAACCATTCAACCATCATTGCGTGTCCACTGGCCAATGAGGAATTCGTGGCCCGACGTTGAGTGCATTTCCATCTCACCACTTTTTTGAGGGCCATCCTAAAACCCTATATAGCAGTCTCTCTTGCAGATATTCTATCGGATCGAGTAGTGTACAAGACCAGGTTGACAATTCAAGCTTGTGGTTGAGCAAGTTTTATGTTATTTACTTGGCACAAGGGTGTAGTCCTTATTTACCACAGATGAGGCTATCTTTCACATACTATGTGCACACTGGCACCACACCACCATATCCAAACTAGAGCCTCAATCTTTAGGTGAAGTCATGGGCTCTAACCATCTAGTAGTTGCCCACCAAGAAGCCTCAACTTTCAATTTTGTTTCAAAGTCTACTAGCACTAGACCGAATAATTCTTAAAATTATTTGTAAAGTCTTTATAATTTTCTAACCTACCTACTAATTAACAATGGGGTGATTTCATATTATGATATTTATAGCTGCCAAGGTGAATATGGCTTACGAGAGTATGACTGGCTTTTCCAGTGGTTGGATCTAACTATTTATCGTGCCATTCTAAATTATTGTTTTATGTATATTAAAGTGCTTAAATAACATAAATAAAAGTAATAGTAAATAAATAATATGGGATCAACATAATCAAAGACATGTGACTTGCCGTCTTATCTAGGGTCTTCGATCACTTCTTCATAGGCTTTAGGTTTGACACCATCTATTTCAGTCGCTCCAGTAGCTTCTCCATTGGCCAACTAGTTGAATTTGTATGCTAGTGCAAAAGAATAAATACAAATAAGTCTCCGCTTTGCAGAATACAAGCTAGGAACAAAGTAAAATAAAAAAATCCAGAAAAAGATATTTAAAAATGTGGGTTTTGATAGATAGGGTTTAAACTAATCTTGGTTAGATTGAACGGGGTTGAAAATAGGTTAGACGGGCTTGAAACGGTCGAAATAAGTATAAAACAAGCCTAACGGGTGTCGGTGAATAGTAATGGGTCGAATGTACAGTACCGGGTCAGGTGCTATTCTTAGCGGGTTGGTTTTGGTGAATAGTACAGGGTTTTGGCTGAGGTTAATGTGCTACACAGTGTTGGGCTATCCGTGAATAGTATTAGACTAGGTTGTGAATAGTATTGGGCTGCACAGTATGGGGCTACCCAGTTTGGCTAATTGGGCCAAGAGTTGGCTTAGGCTGGCTTTGCTAGCCCACCTTTGCAGCCTAGGGAGCACGTAGTCCAGCTCACTCCAGAACAAACTGTAGCTCGCTTTCATGGTAGCCTAAGACAGAGGTAGTGGCGGTGTTGGCGATGACGATGATAGAAGGTGGTGAGCTATGGTGCTATGAGCACCAACAGGATGCGAGCAACCCATTTTAGGCACACAGGTGTAGTAATGGCATCATGAAAACGGCTGGTGGCAGCGGCACATGGGCCGAAATAGGGGAGGGTCATGGCGGAGCTACAATGGTGCTTTGACCAAATTAGTGACGTTGTGAGCATCAGGGGGGTGAGGGGAGCTATGTGGTGGTGGTGGCTCGGCTCGAGGAGGTTCACGGCGGTAGCAAACTAGGAGTGGAAAGGCTAAGTGGGAGGCTAGGGTAGCTTCATGGTAGTGAGGAGATGCTAAGTACGCGGCCGATTTAAAGAGGGTGTGGACGGAGATAATGAATTAGGAGTAGGGCTCATCAGAGGGGAAAACAAGCCATCGGCCACGATGACATGGCGTGACCGGAGATGGGGAGAACGTGGTAGCTCTGGGTGTGAGGGTGTGCGAAGAAGATGCTAAGGTAGTCACTGGCCTTGGCTTTATAACCGACACAAGGCTGTTTGCATAGGGAGGGGTGGCACGAAGATGAACTCGATGCGTGGGCAAGATGTAGACGGTCGCACAGTTTTGCTGGTGAGTGAGCGGTGTTGATGGCATAGGAGGCGTCGTTCCTCTCTCGAGTGGGTATGCGAGGTGGCGGTGAAGAACAATGGTGGTGCGACATGTCAAGTAGTTGGCGGTGGTGCGAATCGACAGTAAGGACAACATGGTACTGGCGCGGGCAGCGTTTAATGCCAGTGTGAGGTGGCATGGTTGCTGGCACAGTTTGGCACGAGCAAAGGCGACGGCTGGTTGAGGTGGCGCAAGTGCATGCGAACGCCAGTGTGATGCGAGGCATGCAAGAATAGAGGAGAAAACGGGCTACAAGAATGCGCTTTCTCAATGTGAAGAGCGTAATTCCAAAAAAGGAAAGTGGGTTTTTGGTTGTAATTTTTGGATTTGGCAAAAACCTCTAAATTTAAATAAAATTATCTTAAATTCAAACTTTTGCAATTTGTTGGGTTGTTACACCTTTTCATTTTTCTCGTCAACATTCTTTGTTGAAGAAAGTGTGGGTAATATCGGTCGTGGAACGGTCTTGTTGTAGCAGCCAGCACATAAGCAATTGGAGAATCTGGGCTGGGTTTGTTTGCACTTTGGGCTTTTGGCTTATGTGCGAGTGAGTTTAAAATCAATGCATTTTTAAGGTGGGGTCTGCAGGGAAATTGTAGTACAAACTGTACAGAATTCAACTATACCAACCAAAATCACATGCAAGTATTTCTCTCTGCTTACTGCCTCTCATGAATAGACCAAAATTCAAAAATCACAGTCATAAACTATAAACCATAACTTAAAAGAATCCACCTTTGGTGTAGGCCTCACCTAATAAATGAAGCCCGGCTCTACCAAGCATGGAAAAGCATCAATTGCCCATGTACAGTTCCAATTAAGGCCCATAACCAATGTATAAGTAGATAATTTTTGGAACAAAGCATTCCTACCTAGGCATTACAACTCTCAAAAGGAAAAAAAACCTCTCAAAAGGACAGTTCTGTTTTTGCCTGCCATTATTTGGCGGCACTGTTGTTTTGTTGTTGAACTACTTCTTTAATGCATTGGCAGAGATTCAACCGTTTCCTTTAAAAAAAAAGGGGGGGAAATGCAGAATGTGTTTCAATATTTTTTTAATAGTGATTTATACAATTTTTAAAGTATGCTAAATGATAAATAAATATTTCTTATCTCTTTATTTATTTTGAGATTAGTGATACTTTTATTAAAGAGAAAAGTATAAGCTAAAAAATGCACGTTCATACGGCCGAAGTCCGGCTAGGGCAAGCTTGAGATGGCCAACAGTAAAGGCCGTTACATTTCGGTGATTTGGTCCGGGCCACTTTTAAGCCCTAAAATGGGCTCAAACACTAAAACATGCTACTCGGAGGTATACAAGTATAGAGCTGGACCTGTTTGGGCCAACCCACTTTGGTCGCCAGGCCTTTATTCTAAATCCTGGTTAGCTCAAATTGGGCCGGACCCACATTCTCAAGTCAGGGTCTATTCGCAACCAAGCAAACTCTTTTCTCAATAAATAAATAAAGGGAGTGTCTATACAACATTCGACTGTTTTTAGAATAAAAACAGTCAGATTTTGAGCCGTTAGATGGAGATCCAACACCCTAGATCATTTTTTTTGGAGGTGGTCATTTTTTTTGGAGGGGGACTTGTATGGGTGGATCCGTTGGATGGAGATCTAACGTCCCAGATCAATCTGACTGTTTTTATCCTTAAAAACAGTCGAATGTTGTATAGCAATACTCATAAATAAATCAAGCAAAACTTCGGTCATCGTATGCACTGAGAGTGAGACCAAAGGGAATTAACCTGATGATACATTGATACCCCTCAACTAATATTGACTCCTATTCAAAAGCCAGATGTGCAACTCAATCTCATGCGAGACAATACCATCAGAGCCAAAAAAAAAATACAAAAATAATCCTCTTTTTTTTTTACACATTTTCCACCGGCCTAAGCCGGCTAACCTACATCCCCAGCTGCAACTTGCAAGTGTATCCATCGCTTGTCAGCGTCTAGGTTAGTAGAGGGTTGGCGAGAGTTTTCGTGAGGTGTGGTGCATGCGTCCGAACCGCGCGCGCAGTATAGGTACGGAGAAGCGCCATCTGATCGATCCCGGCCAGAGTTAGGCTTTTATTATGATTTTTAACTACAACTTATTACTTTAATAAATAATAGTTATTAAAAAAGTAGAGTTAAAAGCTGACTCAAAATCGAAAAAAAAACACCCATTAGAATGCAAGCTCGATCAACTGATGGCCGCGCGCCGTGTAAGGGTCGAGTACACATCACTATTTGAGCTCTTGCTTGCAGAGAGGGCAAGATGAGATGATCCTGAGCCACCTGTCCACGCATTTCAGGTGGAACATGTGTGTGCACGGCAGCTGCCTCACTTCCTCCTTCTCCTTGTACAGCGCCAGGCATATGCAGCACTCCTGCATAATATTTCAGAGAAACGATCAAATTAACCACTGAAGCAGATACTATGTACAGAGAATTCTTCTCCGTGCCATCACAACAATGTTCATCATAGATAAGATGGCTAGTTAGTTCATGTTTGCCAAGTTGGAGTACTACTTACTAATAGCAGGACCAGGTGCTTCTATTCTTATTTTAGGCACCATCCAAAAAAGTGCCGTTAGCACTTCTCATCTTAGGATCGTCCCAAAATGGGGTCTCAGACCCACCATGGTCCTATCCTGCCATTTCTGGCCTAATCGTCGAGTCTGCCAATCATTTGTTTGGTGATTTCCTGCTTCCCCTTTCGTAATCATAGTCCTACCTCGCCCACACAGAAATGCTGCTGCTATGTTTGCTACTACGTACGCACCCTGATCATAAGGTGCCTGCAAATTTGCAGCGCCATACGCGCAAAATTAACATGGATATGTGCATGTACTCACTTGATCAGCGTTATCGCGGTCTCTCGGCACGTCGGGCTCCTTGAACCGCCACCGCGGCAGCGCGGCCAGCTGCTCGTCGGAGGCGCCCCGCCCGACGGAGGCCGAGTTCATGTTGTACCCGAGCGCGTACCCGACGACGGGGACGAAGCAGCAGAGCAGGAGGAAGAGGAGGAAGGGGAGCGAGTAGACGACGGCGTTCCAGACGAGCAGGCCGATGCAGAGCGCGTACAGCCTCGGCGCGCGGTGGAACGACCCCAGCCGCGCATCGAACACCCACACGTTGCCCATCACGAACCACATCGCGAAGAACAGCTCCAAGAACGCCCGAGCCTTGTTCATCAGATACGAGCTGTTCCTGCAATTAACGCACAAGAATTTCATCAATAAATAGCCTATTGTGTAGTATAGCATTTCGACCTTGGCACAAAAGACGATGCTAAGTTTGAACCTGAGAGTGTCATTGGCGCCGTGCATCTCGGGATCGTCCGAGAGGGCGTCGCCGCGGCCGGCGGCCGTGGAGTGCCGGTGGCGCCAATAGAGGAGGGGGAGGCTGAGCACGTTGCCGACGTTGTACGCGGAGACCCAGAGCCGTAGCGGCCACGCGGCGCGCTCCTTGGGGGATGTGGCGACGACGGCGATGGTGACGACCATCTGCGCCACGATCACGCCGAGCTCGAGGGCGAGCCAGCCGGGCGAGTTGAAGGGGTTGGAGCCCAGGTCGGACCTCGGCCCGTTCTGGTACTGGTACACCCGCCTCAGGAAGATGAACCACCGCGCCCTCGACATGCGCGCCACGGCGCGCATCGTGAACGCCGAGACCCGGCCGCCGCCGCGGCTTGTTCCCGGCGTCGCCGACGACGAAGGCGGCCGCATTGTGGTCGTCCGTTCCCGGGGGCATTGGCATGGTTGGTTCGCGCCACGGGGGATCGATAAATGGGTGAGAGGGAGAGGTGAGTTGGGATCGAGATTGTGACCAATAATCTAACGGCTTGCTTTGGCGCCAAGAGTGGACGAGGTGAACAACGAAATAAAAAACGGTTGGCCCAGCCCTCTCCTTCCCGCCGTGCTTCCTCCTGGCCCTGGCTTGTGTTTGGTTTTGTTTAGGTGGGAAGCAAGAAGAGCGGTCCGGCTTGTGGTGGCCTTACTCTCTCAACCGAGGTTGATTAACTACTCTCTTACTGTAGTACTAATACATTTATTCCTTTACTAAACATTCAAATTACATGTTTTTATATATGATACTTTAATATTGTATGACTTGACCCGTTAGTAACTGGTTTCAGTAAAACTATCTCTTGTTTTTAACAATCTTGTGCCACACAGACACAGTTAGGGTCGCCCAAGGACGATGAGAGGGATCATCAGACGCCAATGCCTCATCATCCCATTGTGTAAAATGGAAGCTAAGGTCTGAAGCTTATACAGCATACACCACGAGAATTGATTCGTGAAGTTGCCAATTGATGACCCAGAGCTCTTGCGTATAGGTTGCACGTCTCTGTAGATGTGGTGGCTAGGCAAACACCGGCAGTTCGTTTTCTCATTTTGGTTGAGAAATTCCGCTTCTGACACGACACTAGCTCAAACCTTTCTCCGAACTTTCTAATTGAAGAATCATCATCGAATTACCGAAGACTCGATGTATCAATACCAAAGTACGTGCATATATTTATTTGCTCTCACTAGCGGACTAGTCCCAGTTGGACTTAGAACGAACGTGTGGACGGTAAAATTCATGAGCCGGAGTTTTTTCGATTGTTGCATTGTGTACTTGTGCTACCCGGTACGCTCTTTTCCTTGTGCTGCACGGGCAATCTCCCTGATCAATTCGGCTTAAACTTCTGACTTCCGACTTATTTTTCATTGTTCATAAATTTTGTCTTTTTCTGAATTTTTAGCTTTTTTGCGCTTTTTTGCCAGTTCTTTTTTCCCGTATTTGTTTGTATTATACGTAATAGGCTAACATATTTTTTTTATATTTTTTAATTTTTTTTAAATTTAATTATGCTAAATAAGGCTCTGTCAGCTACAGTGTTTTTTTCATCCAGCTACAGTGCTTTCAACCGTAAGCCACCAAAAAAAGCCCAACTGATCACCACCTGAAAGTTGATAGCAGACGGAACGAGTATAAAAAAAAGTCATGAATGGCTGCCCCATGGCGCCCAAAATATTTCGATTTTTGGGGCCGTTAAATGGGCATCTAACGATCGAGCCAACCTCCCCCAACCCTCTATCTCGTCCAAATCGACTCCCGAATGCAGTTGCCTTCCAAATTCACAAACGTCGTTGCCTCGCCTCTACCTACGCCGCCGCCATCGTGTACATCACCTGTACTGCTACCTCGCCGACAAGGCCCTACGCCAAACCTTTCCCCCTCCCATTGTCGCAACCCACCTTTTCCTCTCCCGCCATTGTCGTTGCTCGCCTTAATCTGCCTCGCCACCGTCTTCTTTCCATCTCTGGCAGCTACTGTCACCAGATCCACCACCCCATCCCCGCCTCCTAATTACTTGTCGTTCTTGTTGCCACTGCTCACCACCCTCCTCCGACCTGCGGCTAGAGATGCCACCACCGCCTCACCGCCCCACCGCTATTCCTCTGCCTCCTGGGTTTCTCTCTAAATTTGGGGGATCCTGTGAACTCCAAACCCTAACTGGTGAACCTGAAACACTAACTCGTTCGCAACGGCAGGAGATGATGGCGCCGGAGAGGAGGAGAAGGATGAGCTTGCCGGAGAAGGATGAGCACCGAGTTTGAGATGAGCATGATGGGCGAGTTGACCTTCTTCCTTGGCTTCCAAATCAAGCAGACTCGGGAGGGTACATTTCTTCATCAGGGAAAGTACACTTGTGACCTCCTGAGGCGCTTCGACATGAGTGATGGTAAGCCTGTGTCGACTCCCATGGCTTCTACAACCTATCTTGACTCAGATGAGGATGGTGAGCCAGTTGATCAGAAAGAGTTCAGAAGTATGATCGGCTCCCTTCTTTACCTCACTGCCTCGAGACCAGATATACACTTCTCTGTGTGTATGTGTGCTCGTTTTCAGGCCTCTCCTCGCGTATCTCACAGCCAGGCGGTGAAGCGCATCTTTCGGTACCTCCGAGCTACCATTGACTATGGCATCTGGTACTCTTCCTCATCCTGTCTTTTCTTGAGAGCCTTCTCGAACGCAGAATTTGCTGGCTGTAGGATAGATAGGAAGAACACTTCTGGCACTTGCCAATTCATTGGCACTTCTCTCGTCTCTTGGTCATCTAGGAAGCAGTCTGGTGTTGCACAGTCCACCGCAGAGGTCGAGTATGTTGCTGCAGCCAGCTGCTGCAGTCAGGTCTCTGGATGGCTTCGACCCTGCGGGACTTCGGGCTAGTTATCGACAGTGTTCCACTCTTTTGTGATAACACTTCTGCGATTAACATTGCTAAGAACCCAGTGCAACACTCTCGGACCAAGCACATCGATATCCGTTATCACTTCCTTAGAGACTGTAACATCCTGGATTTTTGCTAAAATAAAAAAAATAAATAATAAAAGTGGCATAAAAAATTTAAATTAAAATAAGTATTTTTGTGCCTAAAGTTTAATGTTGGATTTGCCTTGAATTTCTGTTTTTTGAAAAAGCTGGATTTGAAAAGCATTTTAAGAAAAACCTTAAATAAAATGATATTTTGATTTTATATAAAAATCTTATGTCAAATTAAATATTTGGAGTTATTTGGATTTTATTTGGTTTCCTGGATTTTCTGGAGTTTAAAAATGTATTTTTAAAATTAAAATTATTTTAAAGTATAAAAATTAAATGCCAACATTAGTTGGAAATATTTTTATTAAGTCCAAAATGTCTCCAGGAGATTCTCTGAATTGTTCTGGAATTTTTGGAGTTTATTTGGTATTTTTCTGAGGCTTATTGAAATTTCTAGGCTTTTCTGAAAATCCAAAATCAATTTCTAAAAAATAATAAAATCCCCAAACCTCCCCTCCGGCCACCACGTGGACGACCGGATTGCGTCCACGTCGCCCCATCCCAGCCGCCGCCATCCCGCCCTGACCACCTCCCCGCTCGCCACGCGTACGGGCCCGATCTGGCCACGTCGCCCTCCATCGGCCCATCCACCCGTCCGCCCCTCTTTCTCTTTTGTCGCCCGGCCCCACCCGACAGGCGCTACTCCCCTCCGCCTCCGTCTCTCTGACTCGCGGGTCCCGCCCGTCAGCCGCCCCTCTCCCTCTCTCTGCCGACGGGACCCACCCGTAGCTCCATCTCCCCCGCCATCTCCTTCTTCCCCGCGCCACCTCCCCGCCCGCAACCGTCGGCCCCCGCACCTCCCGGCCTCGCCCGTCTCCCGCGCGCGCCGCCACTCTCCTCGTGGCGCCACACGCCCGCCCCACTTGCCCGCTTCCTCGCGCCCTCTTCCCACGTTCCCGTGAACCGCGCCGCCCATGCCGCCTCCGGCGAGCGATTCCGTTGAACCTCCTCCCCGAGCCTATAAAAGGCACCCGAGCTACCTCGTCCCTCGCCCCACCTCGCTCTGCGCCTCTTTCCTCCGAGCTCCGAGCGCCGGCACCGTGTGCCTTGTCGCTACCGCCGCCAGCAGCTCCGGCGAGGAATTGCCGAGCCTCGAGCCGCCTCGCGCCTCGCCGTCCCCACCGCCGCCGCCGCGCGCTGCCTCGACCTCGGCCGCCCCCGCCCGGCCACGCACCACCGGAAGGCCCTCGCCGCCGACGCCGAGCGATCGCCGCCTCTTCACGCTGCCGGCCGTCACCGCCACCTCGGTGAGCCCGCCTTCCCCGAGTTCCTTGGCCCGCTCTCCCGTTGTGCCACTCGACGCCGCCGCCGCCGCCGGAGCGCCGCCGTCGCCGCCACCCCCGTGCGCCACCCCGGCCACCCTGCCATGTTGGCGTCCCCGTGCTTGCATGGCTGCTGACGCGGCGCCACGCGTCGGCCACCTCGGCTCCCTCTGTCCCCGTCAACGCCACTCCACCCTCCCTTCCACCTCAGCGCTCGATTGGGTCCATGGGCCCGATCCATAGACTCAGGGCCCACCGGTCAGTCAGACCACCCCCTTGCTGATGCAATGCTGACGCAGAAATCCAGTTTTTCAGTTGAAAAATAATTCGGCTGAAATTAAATCCTCTGCTGACGCAATAATTCCAAAAATCCTCTTTTTCCATTTTCTCTCTTTTCAAATTTCCCAGAGCCCGTTCTCCCTCGTTTTAACTCCGATTTGGCCCATTCAAATTTCTAAATTCATCAAAAATTCCCCTCTATCCATTTATAGCCTCAATTCAAATGTTTGAAGTCAATTTGAATTTAATTTGATTTTATTTGAATTTGGTGGGTTATTTTCACGTGTAGACTTCGACGATTCGGGAGATTTCTTCGGCGAAGATTTGTGCAAATTTGAAGAGCAAGGCAAGTCACCCTCCTTGATCATGTTGATCCCAGTTTTCAAAATAAAATTATGTTGATTTAAATTATATTGCATGCATATTTTTATTCAATGTATTTCAATTCAGTTTTAAATTTAGTTATTGCCTACTTGTTAATCCTCATTGAACTTGAAATCCTCAATACCTTGTCACCCTAGAATTAAACTCTAGTTAGTACATTAGTATTGGCTAGAGAGATTTCATATTAAATGCTTAGACCTGCTTAGCTACAATATTTGTTTTGGGACACCTTTTCGCATAAAATGATGACCTTTTTTTTTGCATAAAATGTGATGTACTCTTGACTTTGGTGAGTCAAGGAGGTTTATAAAATTATTTTGAAAACAAATATGAAACTGGTTTAGACTTAGGCATTTGGTTAGAGTGGTGGGTGCAGGCATGCCCTGTTGGTTGGAGCCGCAGTGGTTGATTGTCGTGCACGGGGGTATGTGGTTGGGCCTGAGTCAATAAAGGACCGGTCTGTGAGCTACTGTTGCAAAGCCCTAATCGTACTACCACATGGTCGGTATGGGACGACCTGGTGAATAATTTGTGAAGTCCCAACCCGAGTCAAGTCGTAGGTTGAAAGTGAGCGTGGTTGGTGCCATGTGAAGTCTCACTTGGGCGAGCGTGGTTAAGCCATGAGAAGTCTCGTCTAGGCTCAAGAGGGGGTCCCGGTCTGGTGGATTCCTTACTGGAGTGAAACCTTAGAGTTGGCTCGACCAGGTTGTAGGCTTTGCATTGTAAAGGCCTTGTCACGACTCCTCGCCGCACACCAAAGGAAGTGTGTAACCCGGTGGCAATATGAGATGATCGTGTCTTGTGGGTAAAGCTGTACAACCTCTGCAGAGTGTATAATCTATCCTGGATAGCCGTGCCCACGGTCATGGGCATGCTGAGTAAAAGTTTTTCATGGAATAGATTTTGATTTCCAAAAATGTTTTCGAAAACCTTGTGGATGGATGGAATCCATGGGAGAATAAAAACCTTGCGGATGGATGGAATCCGTGAGAGATTAAAATCTGGTGAATGGATGGAATTCATCAGAGTTGCGCAGTGAAAGCGTGTGGATGGATGGAATCCATACGTGGTCTTTTGGAAAAGATGGTCCGGGTGGGATGCCCGTGGATAGATTGGTGTTTGGTCGGAGCCGGCACTGACGGTAGTACTTTCTACTACAAGTATTGTTTTTATCTACTGTATTAAATTCAGCAATTTCAATCTACTTATTGTATTTCTTAAATGCTGTTTTATGCAAACTAACCCTATAAGCCTTCCATTGAAGCCTTTATCATTATGTTGCATTTTCCCGGGTGATTTGCGGAGTACAAGTTTGTACTCACCTTGCTTTTTCCACACAGAGAAGGAAGACGTCAATTACGGTGAAGATCTGGACGAATAGGCCGCGTCTTACTATCGTTTGCCTGTGGGCAGACTTGGGTTTCGCTATTTATCAGTTTGCTTCCGCAGTTATTTCCTTTATTTATTTTGCTAATGGGCGTTGATGTAAGACTTGGCCATAAGGTCGTACCCCTTTTATTTAATATAATCAGTCATTTGTGCTTGGTATTTATCTTTGTTGTGACTGTGTGCACTAGCTGATCCTGGACTAGTGCGATTTACACAGAGGATCCAGGAGTCGTTACTCCGGGTTCCGACAGAGACCATGTAGAGAATGGCGATATAGTGCTCCAGTTTGTGGAGAGTGACCACCAGTTGGCTGACATCTTCACCAAGCCATTGGATAGTTCGAGGTTTTCAGCTCTACGGGGAGAGCTTGGGGTGGTTTGTCCTTATGGACTGTAGTGAGGGGGAGTTTTGGGCTTTACTGCTTTACTATATTGATTATGCTTCTGTCTCATTTCTGTCGCTTTGCACTCGGGGTGCATCGAGCTTAGTCCTTCTAGCATAGGTTAGAGTGCTTCTCTTGTCTAGTTGCATAGACCTCTTACTCTTATCTTGTGCTTCCAGGATGCTTCTTATTAGCTGTTTCGTATCTCACTAGATTGAGTTCACTCACTTCTTGTAGGTTCTAGCGAGGGTTGGGCCACCCTCGGGTAGACAGGGTACGTGTTTACTCTCTAGTGTGTGTGTTTTACGGTCAAGCTAATAGTCCTGGAGTCATATGGGGTAGATGAGAGTCTGTCTGAGCCATAGTTGTCTCTATATCTTATCTATACTTTAAGGACTGCCTGTTTGGTTTTCTTTGCCAGCTTCTCGTTTTTATTGCTTTGGTTTAGGGGGGAGTTCATTTGGGAGCTTCTGGAGCTTAATATTGACGTAACTCAACTTGAACTAAAAGTTGCATCTCATGTTGAGGATGAGCTGGATTTTCTTGCACTTTAGCATTTCGCATTGTGATATAACTACATTGAGCCTTGCTTATTATCCTGTTATGACATGTTTACAATGCTTTACACCTTGCCATGACTTGTGTTTATATGCTAGATTTATCATGACTTCATATGTGTAGACTACCTTTTGCCATGATAAGTTAATTAAAATTGCTCAACTTGAACTAAAACTTGTCATGCTAGCATTTGAGTCTAGTCTTTCTTGAGCTATCCTTTTATGATCCATGCCATGTCAAGTAGGCTAAGTTGAGCGTTGAATCTCTATTGAGCCTTAGTTTGAGCTATATTAGTTCTTGATGATGCATAAGTTAGTACAACATGTTAAAAAAGCAAAACGATCTCTTTTGTGCGAAAAAACTGATTTCACCAATTCTTTCTCATGAGACGGCTTGCCATTGCACTAGGCATGAACTCAGGGGGAGTTTTGGATGACCTAGACTATCTTCTTAAGCTTCTTACTTGAAGTAGTCGCATAAGGCTTGAGATCTAGCACATAACAAAAAAAATTGGGTTGGAAACAACCATAAGCTTTAAAAAGATAATGTTTTATGTGTTCAATTTGCTTAAGCTACAAAAAGAACCATATACTTAACCAATGTTTCAATCTTGAGCTTATAGCACTCTATTTGGACTCAATATTAGCTTCCTTGTTCCGCTTAGCTTATTGACATGGCCTGCATCATCCTTGGATATCTCTAATTAGAATTTGCTTATTGATGACTTGACATGCTCATAAAATGCATTACATTTCAGATCATCATCTATGTGCTCTAGCTAGGATATACATATCTTGTCATAATCTAGATAGCTTTTTATTGAGTTATGGCTTGGTGTAGTTCATTATGGTCATCGTGGATAATTCTCATGGCTCAAAATGCTTAGAAATAATTAAACTTCAGCCTTTTCATCCATTTTTGTGATCTTATTCTCTCTTTTGCATCCTTGATGTGTTTATTGCCAAAAGGGGGAGAATAGAAGTAAAAAAGTCTTTTGGATCATTTTAGAGCTTTGAAGAACAATTTGCTCTTTCAGTTGTTGCTCTAGTGATCTTTCTGTTGACATGGTCATTTGCTTCATTTTCTTCTTTGGACCATGTTGGACTCTTCAAACTCAAACTCAACTTTGCGTTTTTCTGGGTTTGTCAATATACTCATCAAGGGGGAGATTGAGAGACCATGTGGAGGTCATCCCGTGTTTATGATGAGTAATTGACATCGCTTTAGGTAAGTCGAGTTTGGTTTGGGTGGTTTGGACCTTGACGTTGCATGGTGCAACGGGCTCGGTCGGACTTGGTCAGACTTTGTCGTATGGGATTAGGATACTTATTCCGATGATTCGACATGTTTTGACTTCAGTGTGTGTAAGTATGGTGTGTTTATACCATTTACGCTTTCATGTATCGAGTGATGCTATTTGATGTGTTTCTTGTCTGTATGGCTGCAGGACATCGGGCGGAGTCGTGGCGAGACACGGTGGACCGGACTAGGCGCAGGTGGCGCTAAGGTCAGAACGGTTGGGATGTGTCGAAGACGACGTGGACTCGAGGTGGTTGCGAGGCGTGCGAGACAAGGAGCGCGGAAGCTTCCCGGAAGGTGCAGGAGGGGCGAAACGGGAATTTCGCAAGGCTGCACAAGCGGGAGCGGGCTCCGTTGGATTTAGCGTGCGTAACGGGGTAGAGACCCGTTAGCCGTAGGCTATAAATAGGTTGGAGGGGCTGCATGCCCACTTGAACACTTCAAGGGAGTTTAGGGTTTCCTTTAGTCAAAATAGGCTTTAGAGTTTGCTTTGGCTTTAGGCTTTAGTGGTTGAGAGTTGTTGGTGGAGGCAGAGTTGTGTTCCCTCTGTGTCCCCTTCAATGGTTTTCTGAGACCTCTATGTGTTTGTGTTCCTCCCAAGATGCATGTGTAGCTCTTAGTGTTCTTGAGGATTGAGAGGGTGAGGATGGATTGAGAGACTTGTAATCTTCCTTGTTCTAATGTCCAGGTGTATGGGGACTCCTCTATATTCCTCCTTGTGATTGGAATGAAAAATCTGAAGTTTTTCTCTGTTCATTCTATTCGTGCTTTGATGGCTTCTATGTGTGATTCTGAGATTTCGTGTTTTGAGTTCTTGCTTGCTGAGGAGTAGCAAAATGGGTTGCTATGACATGGGAGATGCTCAAAAGCCATTTGGTTAGTTGATCCAAAGAGCAAACCAAGTTTAATCACGGATTTCCTCATTTGAGTTCCTCTGTTCTTGCTTTTGAGTTTCTAGGGTTTCTTGGCCCTCTTGATTCCCTTGGAGAAATGGCATGAAATTTGACCTGGATCATCCCATGGCTATTGCTAACATATCCTCAAAGTTTCATGGCCAAAGGATCAATGGTTGGGGAGTAATTTGAGTTTTGGTTCAGTTCTTGCAAGAGGTTCAGTTTTTGTCATATTCTGAATTTCTAGCTCTTAAGTTAAATTCTTTGTTTTCCTAAGGTCCTTGGGCTATTTGGAACGTGTTCTTGAGCTTGTGATTTGGGGAGAATAGATTTATTGAATCAATTTCTTTGGTTTAAGCTCTCTCTGAATTTTCCTGTTGACAGAAACAGGTTTCGGCCATCAGTCCCTGCTCGGCTGATTTCAGTCGGCAGACTGCTTTTCATTCGGCAAACCTGTAGCTACTTTTATAGTCTCTTCTCCAAGCTGTCCTCTGCAGCCGAACACTTCTCTGTAGTCCAAAATGCTTATAGCTTTGGCCATCAATTTTCTGCAGTCCTAATTGCAAGATCCTGTCGGCACTTAGTTTTTTTATTCGGTAGCAGTCATCAGCTACCCATTTCAGTTTTCTTTTTACTGCTCTTTTCGAGTTTTAGTTCGGATATTTTTTGTGCTCTTTTTGGTAGCTAGCAGCAGTATAAGAAGTTCTCCTGTGAAAAATCTCTTTCGGCAATGGCAAAGCATGTACTGTTCACTCACTATTCAGTCCTCCTTTGGTCATTGGTGTGTGCTTACTAGCTATTTTTTTGGTTAATGTGTATTGGCAGCAATCATGATTCTCGGGTGAGAGTAAAAAATTATGTCTACTTGTTTTTATTCGGCAGTCAATCCTTTGCTTCCTTCTAGTGCTTCTTTCCTTTTTTTTCTTTTGCTGATTTTCAACAATTTTGCATGCAGATCAAACGACATTATTTTCAGCTGAAATTTTTACTGGTTAATTTCTGAATTATGCTGAATTTTTCGGTGTCACATGCGTTCCAGATTTCAGTAGAATGAATTTTCTGTGAGTTGCTTCGTTCTGCATTCTTTTGAAAAATCAGTGTACGAATTCTCAGGGGTGATTTTGAAGCGAGCGACATTCACCCCCCTCTGTCGCCATTTCGGTCCTACAGTCTGCATTTTGTTACATTCAAGCTGAGGATTTGTTTGCAAGCTAAGTAACTAAGTAGCACGTGTGCCTACACCACACTTCTCCCGGCCAATCTCTCTCTCTCTCCCCCAAGCATCAATTGCACCATGCCGCCATTAATTGCTGCTGTCGCTGATGATGATTTCGTCGTCGATGGCCATCACCTATCTCCTCTTGACACGGGAGTTCTATTTTCGTCACTAATTTCAACTTTACCAGTACCGGTGAGTTCCCCCCCCCCCCAAATCATAGGGGCTTTTTATATCTCCCTTTGATTTTGTTGTTGTAACTGCTCTCAGTTGTTGTAGCAAAATATTTAATTTCTATTATTGCAATAGTTGTTCTCGGGTGCTGCAGCAAGTATTTTTACAAGAAGTCTTCTCTATTATTTCAGTAAGAGTTCAGTTTTGTTCGCATACATCTGTTTGTTTAGTGTTCTTTTTTTGTTGCATTAGGTATTTTCAAATGTTGCAGTGTTGTAAGATTCTATTTTTTTTTGAAAATTCTAATATTGTTTTAGCACTTTGCAAGTCATATACTTACGATATTATGTATTTGTGAAAAGACGATGTTTTTCTATTTTTCTCGATTTTTATCCAATGTTATTATACATTTTGTTGAATACACTAATTACGATTGTTGCATAGATAGTTTACCAATGTTACAAAGAAGTGTATGATGGGAAGTTCCCCATCGTACGTTCGGACACTAGTAATCCCTTCTGAAAAATTATAGGCAGCCCAGCCCAGTCCAGTCATTTCCCCAGCCCATTATGGGTAGGCCATTTGGTCCATGTTGCTGTTGATTGGGCTGGACCTTGAATTATTTGTATATCACCACATCATGGACCGTACGTTCATGGGTATCACGTCCAGTGGGCCGCACGTTCACCGGTATCACGTCCGGGGACAGTCCCTTCTCTTTGTTTTTTGGACGATTTTAAAAAATTACAGGAAGCCTATCCCATTATCAGCGCCAAATTCAGCGTATATTGGTGTTAATCGGGCCGAGCCTTGAATTATTTGTGTATCATCACTTTGTTGGATTACTCTTTTAAGATATGGTCCATACGTGTAGCACATCAATAAGATTCCCACATGTCAAGGCAAATGAAATTAGCTAGGGTCCAACTAGTGATCTGTTGTAGGCCCAGTTCATATTGATTTTTATTTTTAGTTTTTATTTGTAGAAACCAGAAGTCAATATGAATACCTGTCTTCTTGAAATGGCTTTCCAATTCTCTCGCTTTTGTTTACTCCGAAGATAATTCAGGAAGTCATAAGTATATCACGTACCCTATTTCTCTCGCTCCCACCTCATATTCGCACCTCCCCCTCACTTTTTGCACTACTCGTCATTTTCTTTCAACAACTACTATTCATTTCAACCAAAAACGATCAGCCATAATTAAAAGTTACCAGTAGAAACCAATACGAATGGCCGGGATGTTTGGACACAGCCCCAGCACACGGATCCTTGCCATGGAATAGTCACTGTTCTGCAGGATACTCGTTGGACTCGTGCGCCTGGAGGCATCTCTCCTGCTTCTTCTTCAGTAACACTGTTCAGTTGTTCATAGTTCAGGCCCAACGGCCCTACCTGCAAATCACTTTCGTTCTTTTGAAACGAAGAAAGGAAAGTCACTAAACTTTTGCTCCACTCACAGACACGCCATCGGAACAGTTGGGATAATGTAGCTGGCCAACTAGCTAGCGGCGACCGATCGATCGATCGACTTTCCTGATCAAAACCTCACGCGTGCAGAAAACCACATGAAAGCCAATCAATTTTGACATAGTAACACCTGTGCATCATCAAGCACGTCAATTAATCTTCTGCACTGGTGTCCATTGGCGTTTCTACTTCGTGCACAGTGTCAGTTGTACAGACGTGTAGCCATGGAAGCCCTGAAAGGGAGATGGCATGGCCGCAAATCTCCTCTCATTGAATTGCCAGGCTAAAATGATCCCAGCGACGTTGATCTTTCATGGAGGCAAGGAAATTTAGGAGGCGAGAAAAGAACATATAGGAGAGAGACGGAGAGACAAGGGTAAAAGCGGAATCCGATGGATTTCCCCCCCTTGGACAAAGGGACATACTCTAGGCCCTGAGAAAATGACCGCAGCGAAAAATAGATTTGACATGCACTACAATGGAATGAAGAAAATAGAGATCTTGTCGGATCTTGGCATCCGGCACTCTTCTTTTCAGTGTTTAAATTTTTTTTCTATAACAACTAACTTTAAAACAAAATATAATGTTTTTAAGATGGGATTCACAAGTGGTAGTATATACTATAGCAATTTTATTTATATCGGTTAAAATTGCATGTGAGTTTCTATTACTTTATACTCTCTCTCACGAATAACTTAAAAGTCATAAATTGTAACCATAAGTTATGAGCCGAAGTCAAAAAAAATAGTGCAAGTTGAATTTGTCAATAGTATGACATTTCTAATTACACAAGGATCGATACTTTCCAGCTTTGCAAGCTTCAATATTTTACTTTTGCATCGTAAGTGCACGTGGAGTATAGCTAGGGATGGAAATTGGGCTCGCCTATACTCGTACCCGCGACCTCAATTTACGCCCATGGGCATACCCACGAAGGACAACGGATGAAGAATCTCGTCCATACCCGTCGTCCGTGGGCATACCCGTTTACCCACGAACTAAGAGTCATTATCTGAGAGTTGAACTAATGACAGGTACATATAAACGGTAGTTGTTGCTAGGAAATATAATAGTTATAAAAAAGTTTATACAATCAATAGCAATTAGAGATATTGTTATGACTGCGTCATCTGTCAATCTATATCGTTAGTAAACGGGCGGGATGGGTACGGGTGGAGCTTACCTATACCCATGCCCGTTTACCCGACGGGTAGAGTGTTTACCCATTTCCATACCTGTGGGTAAAGAAAATATCCCATACCCGACTCCATTAGGGGATTTACCCATGGGTATACGGGTAAACGGACACAATTGCCATCCCTAAGTATAGCTATACTTACAAGTAGCAAAGAATCAAAGTCACTTTTAGCACTGTTTCACACCGTATTTACAAAAATAGCAGTATGCCCACCGTATTGACAAAAATGTCGTTTTTGTCGTCCGACGAGTGGGTGGCAGCGCCTGTGAAGCGACGCATGGCATTGCCTCTGGTGGCAGGCGCCTGACGCCTGGTGGCTGGACGGCAGGCAGCCTGCTGCCCAGGGAGCAGATGGCAGGTAATTAGGTCGGCTAATTACCTGCCTAATTTTTTTATTTAGTATTTATTTAAAATTTTAAATATATAAAATGAGCTCAAAATATTATAAAAATTTATGTACAGTCTCTCGACATAACGTTCCTCACAGTGTAATTTTTTGGAGAATTTTATCTATGGCGAATGTTGCTCAAAAATTCATACAATTTTGATATTTTTACAAGTTTTTACATATAGTAAACGAGCTCGAAAAATTACAAAAATTTATGTCAAACCTCCCGATATAGTAGTAGTTATTATGTAATTTTTTAGAAATTTTATGCGGTCCAAATTAGCCACGTTTGTTCGAATTAACTTTAGTTGGAGCGGGCACAGCGCATCACAAGCGCGTCGGAGGCCGCCATCAGTTGTTTAGAGATGTCACTGGCCCTGCAGAAGACTATGACGTTCATCCTAAAGCAAGACAAAAAATAGTGCACAACCTTACCTGCCAAAAAAATGAGCCACCTAGTGGTGGCACCATGCTCACTCGCCAGGTCATCGTGACCCAGCAAGTCCGGCCAGCCATCGCAATGTATTGAGTCTGCATGGCGTCGTAGTACTAGTCGCTAATCATCCGTGCATCGTATCGATGAGGAGGTAACTTACGTATGAACCTACATATTTTTTCTATTACGCCTTGCGTTCCACTAACATCATAGCGTTCTCCCGCCGCAGGTCCATCGTCGAGATGCATCCATTTTGCCGTCCGCATCACCTGCATAGACTACCGTTTCATCTTGCTGCCTCCAATTCAACATGGGGTGACGACGAGTCCACTGATGATGACACGGGCCTCCCAGATGCTTCTAGAGAGCAGTACACAGCGCCAAGGTTTGTAGCGTACGCAGAGCAAGCCTCAGCGTTCTAGGCATACCTAGGGTTTGGACACTTCAGTGGGCAGAGCTCCTCCAGCTTCGCTGCCACGTCGTACGGTCAGGGTGAGAGCTCGTTCGCACCACAAGGGGGATATCTAGAGTTCTTCGTACACGATATTATTGTGGGCGGCTCGCAGTTCGACACGTCTCAGTTGGATGACTTCGACCCTTATCGAACCCAGCGTATTATACCTCAGCCTACTGGACCACCGCCGGCCACTGAGCAGACAAAACGGTCTCCATACCTCTTTCGATCCGATACGCAACCTCTGGACCGACTGACGTACTCAATGGGACATGCTCGTGCGCGATGGAAGACAAGACCATGTATGGGAAGGCAAGTGCTACGAGAAGATAGCAGTGGCTTAGAAGAGTGAGCCATATCACATCCTGTGATGCATTTTTTGTAGTACTGTAATTACTTTTAACTATACAAATTCATAATGTATCAAATTGTAAAAAAGTGAAATATTCATTACATTCATGGTTAAGTTAATATGCACAAACATGGCTAATTCGGACCGTATAAAATTCTCAAAACATTACATAATAACTATTACTGCATCGAAAGGCTTCACATAAAAGTTTGTAATTTTTGAAGCTCGTTTGCTATACGTAAGAACTCGTAAAAATATCAAACTTTATGAATTTTTGAGCAACATTAGCCATGGATAAAATTCTCCAAAAATTACACTACAAGGAACGTTGTGTCAGAAGGCTGTATATAAATTTTCGTAATTTTTTGAGCTTATTTCATATATTTGAAAATTCAAAGAAACACTAAACGAAAAAAAATTAGGTAGGTAATTAGGTCGGCTGTCTGCCGTCCAGCCAGCAGGTGGCAGGCGCCTGCCACTGGTGGTAGCGCCACGCGTCACCTCGCGGGTGCTGCCGCCCGGTCGCCGGACAACAAAAATAATATTTTTCGTCAATACAGTGGGGATACTGCTATTTTTGTAAATACAATGCGAAACAGTGCCAAAAGTGACTTTGATTCTTCACAAGCTGGGCTAGTGCACTGTGGACATCGAATTACCCATGCACTTAGCCGGTGTCACTAATCACCTCCAAAATGAAATATTTGAGCGTCATCCAAAAAGACTCTATTTTAATTACTACTCCAACTATCTATATTTGTAGCCTACTAAATTACCAAGTTATACTACTCCCTCTGTGGAAAATTATAAGGCACCAAAGTATTTTGAGATTCAAAGTTTGTTAATTTTGATCACAACTAGTCCAACAATATAAATATTATATGACACGAAAGTGATAACGTTAGATTCGTATTTAAAAGCATTTTCTTATGATTATAATTTTGTAGCTATGAACAAAGTATTGTAATTTGTAAAAGAAATTAACGGTTGTCGACAATCGAATCATCAATCTTACGAATAGTAGAAAAATCCGAGCCTCACAGAAGGATTAACATGAAAAATTGATCATTATTGCTATATTGAGATTACAACTTGCTCTAAATGAGTGATTATAGAGAAAAATGCCACTTGCCCTAATGCGAATGATCTTGCTATTCTATTCTGTCTTCTCCCTCCCGGGTAAGGCTTACATAGCGCAGAAAAGACGCCAGTTGTTTGCACGTATAGATGCCTTGTTGATTCCTTCCATCCACCCTTGTAAGCAGTTGCTATCGGTGAGAGAGACCTGACAATAACTATCGATCGGTTAGAATTAATTAGGGAGAGCCACATGAAACAACCGTAGGGTGGTTCTTGTCAGACACACATGACTGAATATACAGCGGTCGAGGGAATGGGAGCGCACATGTTCTACTCCTTAACCGCACAATGCATCACCATAGGGGAAGCCCACATATCGATTTATAGAGCTTCCGAGTAGTAGCTGGTCGGGTTGATGAACAGTGATTCTCCGACCAGAGGTACTCGGGACGTGTTATAGCATAAGCTATTATAACACTGGTCTAAGGGCTTTGATTACATAATAAAGTGGCTCTTTAATGGATTATTTAATCCTCATCAATTAGCCTCCAAACTTCATGCGAAATTATAACTTAGGATTCTTCAATCGGAACACCAATCGGGATGTGCATTCCAGTCAAGAGATTATTTGACATTAGCCAAGAAAGGTAAATAAGTCTTTTCACTTGAAGTTGAAAAGCTAAGTAGAAGAGGAATAGAACCGAAAGATTTATACTCGTTGGGCATGGTTCCCATAACTACTAACTTAGTCATAGGAGAACCCTTTTAAACCGAATCGATGTTCGTATTATCCCACGTTTTCCCAGAGACCTTTTGTATTCTATTGAGCTTCTCTTCATTTCCTCTGCCCTGACGACTGTAGTCCTAACTCTTTTCCCCCATCTTCTCTTTACTATGACTGGTCCAACATTTGTACCCCTTTCTGAAACCCCTTCGAATCAAGTGAGATTCGATCTGCGTCGAGTTGTTAAACATCTTTAGATTATCACAATCAATGCATGGACAGTACATATATTCCATCCTCTTCTTCAACATATCCAACTTGGCCGCTCTTCTAAAAGCAGATACGCTATTAATGTACTGTTCACTCACACAGTTTTCAACATACATCCAGCTTCGATCCATCTATGCTACACATGTAACAAATGGGTGTCAAATTGGATTATTAGTGCTACTATAGCAAATCAGACTAGCTACTTAATTACACACATCTATATTAGGTAGCAAGCTACCTAACCATGTATTCATGAAATAATAATATTATGCAAGAATATATTGAAGTAAATTAGGAGTACTTACCCATTCTGAAATTGAGCAAAGTATCATTATCTTTCTAAACCTAGCTAACTAGATCTAAAGAAAAACCTAACTATCATCTCTTTCTATTATAATGCATATAAGTTATTAGAAGCAATTGAGTACTTACCTCTGATCACCAAGAAGACGTATATAGATCTACAGGCGATATGTTTTCACCAAACTTTCCAAAGCCGGCTACCTCGCTCCTCCAATGAAGCGCAATGAAGACATATCTGTGTTGAAACCATGTACGCCTAGTATTTAATAGCACAATTTATCCTAGACGGTTCCAACCACAAACCGTCTGTGATACAACACTATCATAGACAGTTCGTATTAATAATCGTCTGTGAATTATCACATATGGTTATATATACAAACTGTCTGTGATGTCCGCAATATCACTGACGGTTTGTTATAAGAACTATCTGTGATGTCCGCAATATCAGAGATGGTTTTTTATACAAACCGTCTATAATGTCCACAACTTTCACAGACGGTTATTAACACGAATTGTCTGTGATGTCTCAATTATCATAGACAGTTCACGTTAATGACCATCTGTGAAAATATCACAGACGATTGTTAGTATAAATCGTTTGTGATAGTTTAAGAACAGACGGTTCCCTATGACCGTCTGTGATGTAGCCGTCTAGTATAGCCTCTTTTGTAGTAGTGCTAGACTCTCACAGAATTCCTAAAAACTTTTGCTCGAGAATTGGGTACCATTATCTATGATTATACGATTAGGTACCCCAAATCATGTAACCACGTTTTTTGGTTATAAATTTCTTGGGTGCATCAGTTGTTATCTTAACAACTAGTTCAGCTTTGATCCACTTTGTGAATGTATCAATTAGCATAAATAGGACCTCAAAGTCCCTGGGCGCTTTTGGGAAAGGTCCCAAGAGAGAGGGATTATTTGAAGAGCTTATGCAGGCCGATGTACTAGTCAACTATGAAACTAACATTGTACATACTTGGTCACAAGTTTTTTTTGCATCATAGAGGGCACTTGGCCAATAGTATCCTTGTGAAAGGCTTTACTAACTAATATTCTATAGAAAAAATATGCTCCATAGACTCCCCCATGAATTTGGATAGTAAATGTAAACCATCCTTCTGAGATATACATTTCATCAACACTTCATGTGTTCCTCATTTATAAGGGGTACATTCAATCAGAGTGTATGATTTGGCCTTTCGATTTGTATGATCGGCCTTTACGTCATCTTAAGGAAATTTGCCATACTGAAGATGTTCGTAGATTGATGTCATCAAATTATTTTTAGGATCAAGATGAGTGACTTCCACATGAGCTTCTTCTGAATTCTCAACCACCAAAGGTTTGTTGAGTTGATTTAAGAATACTTTGGGTGGGACAGGTGATCTTGAGAAAGCAATCTATGCCAACTGATCTGCTAGAAAGTTATCTTTTCTAGGAATATGTTGGACTTCGAAACTAAAAAAATATTTCTCAAGTTTCCTAATTTCTGAAAGATAAGATGACATCATAGTACTCAAGCATTGATACTCTTTCCCTATTTGATTCACTACTAATTGAGAATTGCCTTTTACAAGTCGTCTATGAATCTTGAGCGCTTTAGCTACTCGGAGGCCTACTAGTAAATCTTCATATTTTGCCATATTGTTTGTGGTGGGAAAATTTAACTAGATGACATGTTTTATACTTTCTTCAGTAGGGGAGATCAGGACTACCCTAGCCCCAAGCCTTTTATCGTCAAAGACCCATCGTAGTACATGGTCCACTGCTCATGGTTCCTGTACTCAGGCCCTTGGATAGGCTCAGGATTTATCTAGTCGTTAATGAATTCTGCTAAAACCTGAGATTTAATGGCTATTTGTGACATGAAATGGAGATCAAACTCCCCAAGTTCGATCATCGATTTTGCTATACGTCCTGAACACTCACTGTTTTGGAGGACTTGACCGAGAGGGTATCCAGACGTCACCATAATTTTATGGGCCTGGAAGTAATGTCTTAGTTTTCTGGAAGTCATAAGGAGGGCATATATGAGTTTTTGGATTTGTGGATTTCGCTCTTTTGGTCCATGTAAGATTTCGCTTACGTAGTACTCCATCTGTCCAAGTTTATAAGTCGTATTTTTTCTTGGTACATAGACCAATGAGATAATAAAAATGGCTATATTACCCCTAATTATTATCTCTAAGCATTGTATTCAATGCGTGAAGATAGAGAATAGCAAATAATTTGCATATTTATTAAGGATATAAAGATAACATCATACTAATTTTGTATTGAAACATGAAATACACCTTATATTTATGCACAAGGCCATTCAAAAAATACACCCTATAAACTTGGACGGAGGGAGTATAGTGGTCATTGGATTTGTTCACGTTCAGCGACTAGTATCACACTGATTGCTTGTGGTGTAGCAGTAGGTATAAAAGTAAGGATTTTCTAAGTCTTAGAGAAACTAAGACCAGGGCACTCGTCAAGTATTTCTTGACTTCTTTACAAACATCGTTAGCTTATTTGGTCCACTCAAAACCCTTATGTTTCTGAAGAAATTTAAAGAAAGGGAGCCATTTTTCTCCTAGTTGTGCTATAAAATGACTTAATGCTACTATACAACTAGTTAGTTTTTGGACCTTTTTCCTTGTGGTTGGAGGGCGCATTCATTTGATGGCCGCTATCTTCTCTGGATTAGCCTCAATTCCTCTAGCTGACACTATGAAGCCGAGAAACTTTCTAGGGAAATGTTGAACACACACTTCTTCGGATTTAACTTAAGGTTATGTCTTCCTAAGTTATCAAAGGTTTCTTGTAGGTCAGATACATAGTCTCTGGCATTGACGCTTTTCACTAATTCATCAACATAGACCTCTAGACTTTTGGCCAATTTGCAGACTAAAGGTTTTTTTTTGCATTTGCCTTTGGAAAGTTGCACCAACGTTTTTGAGTCTGAACGACATTCTCACATAATAGAAAGTTTCAAATGGTGTGATAAAGGAAGTTTTTCTCTTCATCTTCTTTACTCATGTGATATGGTGATACACAAAATATGTGTCTAAAAAGCTTAATAATTCACTATCAGAAGTAGAATCAACAAGCTGATCGATGTGAGAAAGGGGAAAGTTATCCTTTGAATAAGTTTTATTTAAATATGTAAATTCTACACATATTAACCACTTCCTATTACCTTTTCTAACCATTATAGGATTGGCAAGCCACTCGGAGTGGTCGACTTCATGAATAAATCTAGCCTTAAGAAGTTTGTCAATCTCTGACTGGATTGCCTCCTTTCGATCAAGTGTGAAATTCCAAGCTTCTGCTTGACATATTTTTTTTGTCAGGCCAAAGTGTTAGCTTGTGGTCGATCACCTCCCTAGGGACACTGGGCATGTCAGATGTCTTCCACGTGAATACATCTAAGTTGGTCCAAAGGAAGCACTTCCTTTACTTGATTGTTGAGCTTTGGGGCCACCTTGGGTCGTGAATGCTTTACCTGTGTTGAAGGTGGGTTATCATTTTTGATTGATAATTCATCGACTAGTTCAAGAGACTTGTGGTTGCAGGCATAGGCCCTCTTCCTATCTCCTTGAACTGTTATGACCCCCTTTGACCCTAACATCTTAAGGCTTTAGTAACCATAGTGGGTGGCTACTAGAAACTTAGCCAGGGTTGGTTGGCCAAAGATTCCATTGTACATAGTTTCAAAATCTAACAAATCAAACAAAATTCTTTCTGTTCGAAAGTTGTTAGAACTTCCAAACGTAACGGGTAAGGGTACTTGTCCAACTGGCTTGATCGAAGACCTAGGAACTATGCCATGGAAGGCATACTCTGTGGGTTTTATCTTAGATTGGGAACTTTCATTTTCTTAATAGCTCTCGTAAACAAATACCGAGGGAACTACCCTCATCAACTAAGATTTGATTAACCTTACAATTATTAATAGTAGGTTATACTATGATAGCGAACCTACTTGCTTGAGTCCAAGGGATGGGGCAATCCCCTTTACCAAAGGAGCTGGTTGTTTTCGACCACCTGGAAGGCTTGACGGCTGTCGATGCATCAACATGGTTTACTTCGCGTTCTACGCTTTTCATCTGCCTTCTGGACTCATAGGAGGCTGATCCACCAAAGATAACATCAATGGTATGTTCAAGCTCTTGATACTCCAGTTCCTCATCTCCAACTTTGTCCTTCTTAGCGCTCGGCTCTCTAGCCTCTTGAATAGAAGGAAAAGGTCCCTTACCTGAGTAATAGTCTATGAGCTTCTTCTGCCAGGCACGACAGTTGCAAATGTCATGTCCTATCATTTGGTGGAGTGGACACCATCTCTTGTTCTTCTTGGACTCATAGTGATATCCTCTATAAATTGCATATTCCTCGTACTTATCGACAATTTCAAATAGTTCGACAATTATTCCTATTGGATTCATAGTGATATCCTCTATAAATTGCATATTCCTAAATTTGATCTTAAATGCCTATATAACAAAAGAGTCAACAACTTTAGGGATAGACTTGTGAACTTGACTAAACCTCTTGATGTATTGTCATAAAATTTCATTAGGTTCTTGTTATATCCAGTGAACATCATTTTCCTTGCTAGATCAATCGTATGTTCCCTAAAAGTTGGCTATCAACAAGTCGCAGAGTTATTTCCATGTGTAGATCATCCCGATTGGTTGATTAAGCAACCATAACCAAGCAGAACCCTCGCGAATAGTGGGAAGATAATTTACCATTACATTATCATCACCTCTTGTGGCTCTGATAATAGTCGTATAGATCTGCAAGAATTCCAATGGGTTCTACCTTCTATTGAACTTTTTGAGATTAGTTGGTTAGAACTTATCTGGCTAGTGTATTGCTTGGAGGCCCACCGAGAAAGCTCAACAACTAGTGATTGAATCATGATGCCATCTCTGGAAAGGATCCAGAATATAGTTTGTTGATGATCTATTTCTCCAATAGTTGAAAAGGGGAGTTGGTGCCCTAATCCAGTCGTGGACACTCGTGTGGTGTCTTTGACTAGATACTCGGTTCAGATATTGTCATAGATCACCTAGACCATGACCCCAGTTTTGTCCCTCATGTCGAGGGGAAGGCGTTATTTCATCATCTAATAGTTTGGACCGAAATGGCGACAGAGGGGAGGGTGAATGTCGACTTTTTTAAAAACTTGCCTTCAAGGCTTTCACTTGAGTTTCCCCTCCAATAGCTATGCCAGCTATGAAAAAGATTTCATTCTCTCTGAAACTCACAGCTAAACAAAACCAAGAAAGAACCATAGAGGAAACAAGCCAAAACGGAGTCAAAATGGCCAAATTGCAGAAGGCCGGTCTGACCGCCGTAAGGAGGCTAGTCTGACCGCCCCTAACAGGCCGGTCTGACCGCCCCTCGGGGGCTGTAGGCTGAAACTTCTGATTTTTCAGACAACCGACTGGAGACTTCACCCATTTGAGAAATTTGAGATTTGGCCTTAAAAATATCAGTCCAGAACAACTACACAACACCCTAAATAGCAAGGGGAGGCCAGGGAACAGAGGGAAACCAACTCAAGAGCATGAAATTCATATTCTTGACGAAAACTGAAACTTTTGCAAGAACTGAACCAAAACCCAAATTTCTCTCCAATTCTTGATCCTTTGACTACGAAACTTTGAGAAAAGCTAATTAATAGCCTCTGGACTTTAGATACCAAGTTTCATGCCATCTCAAGAAGGGGGACAAGAACCTCACCAAAACCCTAGAAAAGGAAAAAGAAGAGCGGAGGAGGTAAAAATGCAAAAACTAAAATTAAAAGAGGTTTGCTCTTAGGATTGGCTAGCCAAATGGCTTTGGGGCATCTCCTAGATCACAGCAACCCATTTTGCTACTCCCCAGCAGGAAAGAACACAAAATCAAAAACTTGAGAAATCCAACATAGAAAGCAACGAAGAACAGAAATAACAGAGGGGCTCAAGAACTCAATCAAACTCAAATAAAGCCATCTCAGATTGATATTGGGGATGAGAGATACATGATTACAAAGAGTATCAACTCATATCATCCCTACAATTCCATACATGCTTGAATGAACATCAAATCATCCTCTCCCTCTCTCAAGCTCTCATACACAAGAAGAACACAGGGTGAAGCTACGAAGGAGACATGCCTCTGCCTTCTCCACCAACTCTCAACTACTAAAGAGAAAGCAAAACAACCTCCAAAAGACTTGGACTACATGCAGGAGACACTCCCCTATTTATAGTCTCTCACTAATGGATTTGCCTCTCTCTTTACCCACTAAGCCTCAACAACTCTAGTGCTTTATCCATAACCCACTTCCTTTAGTGCAGCTTTGCGTATTCTCCAAAACGCCCCTCTTGCACCTTCCGGGAAGCTTCCTCCTGTCTTGCCGTTCAAGCCTCGCAGCTACCTCGAGTCTCCGTCGTCTTCGACACATCCGACTGTTCTGACCTCGACACTGCCCGTGTCTAGTTCGGTCACCCCGTGCCTCGCCACAACTCCGCCTTGATGTCCTGTAGCCATCACAGACAAGAAACACATCAAATAGCACCGCTCGACACATATAAGCATAAATGCATTAATGAAACCACATTAAGCATGAGATAGCCCAAACCTGACAAGCCAACATAATATGCATCCTAACCACTTTGACCAGGTTTGACCAAGTCCGGCCGAGCCCGATTGCACCACGCATCGTCAAGGTCCGAACCATTCAAATCAAACTCGACTTTCCTAAACCGATGTTAAGTACTCATCACACACATGGGATGACCTCCACATGGTCTCTCAAATAGTCTTCCTCCTTCATAGCTTCTTTGTTGGAATCTTTGATTGGGTCATCCTCCCATTTGTGGAGGATTGTTAGTCCAAACCCGTAGGCTTCTGCCATGAGAAGAGTGCACATAGGAGCTCATAGTTTGACTCTATAACTGCCTCTGCTCTCGATACATCTCGATATGCTATATAGTTTGCTGGAGGATCTTCGATATCTATCCTGCAACTTGGTCATACCCTGGAGTTTTCGCCAGTGTAGGATCCAGGTTGTTAAGGATGTCATGAACAAGTTGCAAGTTTAGGACAGTTACCGACGGTCTTGGAGATTTCCTATTAGCAGAAGGAATATGATGACTTGAATTTCACCCCGAATTCTCTACCTGCTCCACGCGACTTAGTATGCATGGAGGGGAGAAACAGGTGAGTTAGCCTATTGATTTCCAATAGTTCCATTGTCTCCAACTTTTCTGGGTGATGCTGGAGAGTTGCACCATCCTAACCAATGGATTGAGGGAGGGCCTGTCGTGGAGGATCGTGCACAACATCCCGAGTGGTATCACCGATTGCATTAATCTTGTGCTTCCAGCAGGAATCTCCCGAGGAATACCCATCGAAACTGAAGGAGAGCCTTCCATTACTTTGACTAGGAGCTTCCACGAAAGAGAATGATTGGTGACCATGTTGTGTGGGGGACTGTGCATTGGACTCAACCTGATATGGCGAATTGCTGATCGAATTGTCCCTATCATGATCGCATAGGTGATGCCAATGAGACTAGGCAAGGATAGCGATGCCAAGTAGAACCTTGAGAGGCTTGGTGCTTCTTTCCCACGGACGGTGCAAGCTGATGATCGAAACATCGACCTTACGAATAGTAGGGAAACCCGAGTCACACAGAAATTGGTCTTTATTGCTATGTTGGGATTACAACTTTACTCTAAACGAGTGATTACATGAAAAAATGCTACTTGCCTTAATGTGGAATGATCTTCCTATTCTATTTTGTCTTCTCTCTCCCAAATAAAGCTTAAATAGCACCGAAGAGATGTTAGTTGTTTGCACAGACAGACACCTTGTCGATTCTTTCCTTATGCACATGAGGTAATTGTTATCAGTGAGAGAGGCCTAACACTAACCGTCGATCGGTAATGGTCAGTGATGGAGAGTCTCAGGAAACAACCACAGGACAGTTATTGTCAGAGACACATGACCGAACGTGGAGCAGTCAAGAGAATGGGAGCACACGTGTTATGCTCCTTAACCACACAAGGCTTCACAACAGGGGAGGCCCACATATCGGTTTATAGAGTTTCCAAGTACTAGCTAGTCAAGTAGATGAACAATGATACTCTGAATCAGGGAGCACTCAGGATATGTTATAGCATAAGTTGTTATAACACTGATCTAAAGGCTTCGATTACATATTAAAATGGCTATTTATTAGATTATTTAATCCTCATCAACCGTCAGAACTTAATTTTGAAGACCAAGTCAATCGCTCCTTACAATTTTATAGGGATGACTTAATTTTGAAGACTGAGTCAAATCGCTCCTTACAATTTTCTAGGGATGAGTACTATCTAATCAAGGAAACGATGTCAAGTTGGACTAGCAAGTATCAAGAAAACTATATATGGCTATTGGCCGGTTGCTAATGGGTCTGTTCTTTTTTGGCTTTTGGCTTTCAACAGTAACTAGCTTTTAAACAGAGCGTTTTTTAAGATGTTATTTACTAGTTAATTGTAGTACATATTATATCGACTTCATTTATATCGGTAAAAACCACACTTGAGTTTCAGTTACTCTGTAATCTCTCACACGAACAACTCAAAAATCACAAACCGCAACAAAAAAACTATAAACCTCAACCAAAAAGAACAGGCCCAGTATCTGTTCTGGACATATCCGGTCGCTATAAATATGCGTACAGTAGATCGATTGGTCATATAGTACTGCCGTTGTACCATATTACACTACAAAAGGAAAAAAAAGAGGAGCACTCCATATAATATAATGCAACTGTAAATTAAAGGTCAGGTATCAGTTTGCTCACCGCTGTCATTAAGCTGTGCCGCAGAAGAAGAAAACATCTAGAAGAAGCATACTCAGCTTTTCGCGCTGATTGGCTGATGGTGACCACGACGAGACGGACACTACACACCGGGGGGGGGGGGGTCCAAAGTTTTAATCCACCTTGTATACATAAAGTTACTTCCATGTTTGGGCACAGTCAGCTCCATCATCCATCGAATCGACGACAGGTCCTTTCCAAACCGCACTTAACGTGACATTCAAGTCAACCATCCTCACGGGCCTCGATTACGATCTGCAAACCAATGGGATTACCGGGCGATTAATTAGAGCTATATAAGAACAAGCCACTTTTCTTCGATCCGGATCCCATCCGAGGCCGATCGATCGAAGCGGATTGCTGAAATAAGCTAGATCATTAAGGGAGGCACTGTTCTTCTGCACAGTAATGTAATTACAGATGGAGACTCGATCGGGCGTGTTAAATAGGACTTGCGTGGTTGTTCGATGTCGCGTAGGTAGGGTTTGTGCTTATCTACTCCCGGCCGCGCGCATGTAACGTAACGTGCCCTGCTTAGCTGCCATGCCTTGAAATCTGATCGTATTTTCCATGGATGGATGGATGGAAGTTGGAACAAGTAATGCACGTCGTCGAGGTAGTGTTGGTTACAGCTGACGAGCACGTACGCGCGCACGATGGAGGCAAAGGAGGCCACGATTTCCAGCGCCATTCGACGTCCCGGCCGGCTGGCCAGCCCGGCCTTTTGGAGGGGACATATCTATCGGCGTTTGACAAAGGTGGCCAAAGTGAGAAAAGCCGACCGATGCGCGCCTGGCTATATCTAGCCTAGCTCTTGTTCGCGCGGCGGCGCCCACCGTACCGGCCGGCCGTGCGCGGCAAACAAATATTGTGGCCGTGAGGGGACCCGTCGGCGGTTGGCGCGCGCATGTACGTGATCATCCTCTAAAACTGAAGAAATACATGAGAAGATCCATTATAAAATTGTTATGAACCATTACCAAGCCTGTGAGGTTGAAATTTAAATTTTACAAAGTTTACATTTTGTCAAATTTGTTTTCAGATAAACCAGTTTGACTGTTGACTTGTTGCCGATAAGACCGTCGGTAGGTTGCTGGTCAGACCGCGGCGGTCAGATCGCCGAGTGGTATGACCGGTGTTTTGTTGGCGATTGCAATTTTCTATGGCAGGCTGATTGCACTGTGCTCGACCGGTTTGACCGCTAGCCAGGTTCATTTCTCGGATTTTAGGAACTTGTTTTGGGATAATTTCATGTATGTTTAGTAAGTGCATTCATATTGCATGAAGCATGCTTTGGCTAACTGAGTCAAATTGTGAAGAACTTGTCCCCGGAAATAATTTCTTTGTTTTGGGTATGCAGGAAAGTTTGAAGTCAACCATGGTCAACAACGAGAATCAGAGTTATGCTTATGGAGGAGCTGAGGTTCAGAACGATTAAGAATACCGGGTGAGATGGCTGAGCTCAAGCATGACACAAAGAGGTGGAAAATATTGAAGGGAAGGTTTGAGTGACGGGTGACACAAAGTGACTTGGTTGGTCCAAGTGAGATGTGGTTCGGTGGAATCAGAATGAGAAATACTTATCGATGTGTGACAAGCCATTAGTACACCTATACGTGATGAGCATGGTGATTGCTTGTAAGGGAGAGATAAAGACTGAGTTAAGAAAAGATATTTGGGTAGTTTGACCAAAATATCTAGATTAAAACCGTGGCACTTGAGTGACGCTTAGGAAAGCGTTTAGGTTAAGGAGATGCTGAGAAGATAAAGGGATCAAAGGCTAAAGACTTAACGGATTTGAGTTTATATGCTTTGAAAAGTGTGCATAAGTTAAGTGTGTAAATAAAACCCGTGTTATGTGGAGTTAATAGGTTTTTCCCAAATATGCTAGTGGATTGTATCAATTAGGATTAGATGTGGGTTAGTTGCCTCATCTATTTAACAAGTTAGGATAAAAACTTGTAAGCCAACCATCCAACCATCTAAGATTCCAACCTTGTGACTAGGGTTAGGGTTAGAAAAGAGTGAGTCCCGTGGTATGCTATCTTATTGTCAGGTGAAGTGGCTGTAAAACTTTCATTCTTAAGTAGCAACATATCAATTTTGTTCATTACTCAAAGTGTCTCCTTTTTTTAATTTGCTTTTGTTTTGTTGGTTTTGTGCTCTTCTCTCCCCTTCTTGAACTTGCTGGTTGCTAAGATCGTGCAAGTGATGGAGATGACTCAAAGAGATCAAATCCTATCCATCTAGGCACCATGTCTTGAAGGATTTCAATGTTGCCCCGTTTTGCTTGATTTTGGCTTAATCTTGAAATATCTTGTTCTTAAAGTTTTTGCTTCAAATATTTGAGAGTTTTTACTTGCTGCGACATATGTAAATACATTTAGAGTCATCTTGGTATGCCCTACCCACGAGCATGTCATATCCCATGTTTTTGGTTTTGCTCAGATTTAGTGCAACTTGCTTATCTTTGGGAAAGGTAGTTACTTGGCAAGGATTTTATGCGATCTTTGAATGGGATAGGTTCATGAGACTCTAAGCAAGATATGTGTAAAATTTTATCCCATTTTGTTATGAATTTTGGGAGTTGCACCAAAAGTGGTTTGGACTTGAGTTGAATTTCTGTTCTGGGAACAAGGGAGCGGTCAGATCACTCTTTGGCCCAATCAAACTATTGCTGATCAGACCGTCAGCTTACCACCGGTTAGACCGCAGCTGTGTGGCCGGACGGACCACTTAGGCCCAAGAGCTCGGCTGTTTGGTTTTTGAAGTTGTTGTTGCTTTATTCTAGACTTTCAATTCTGATCTTCATAACTCTGTAGCTACTAGAATAAAGAGTTGGTGAATACTTTGAGAAAATTTGTAAAACACCCTTCACCCCTCGGCTGTCATTGTGGTCCTAAAAAACCACAACGTACGTACCAGCAGATCACCCGTTTTGTGGTTTGCATGCGTTGCCGATGTCTTGATAGTGCCGGCGGCTCGATCGGTGCAAGCTGCAACGCAGCGCCCGCGACAGGCCGGCTCCTATACGTCTCGTGCCGACACTCCCCTCCCCTCCCCAGCCCGGCGGTCAACCTCGTGAGTGCGCCATGCAGGGCCTACGCTTCGACACGTCAAAAAGACGACAGGATTACTAACATATATCGTCGGCGCGTCAGTCGAGTCGACACCATGGCGCGCGATTGATGTCCCCCTAGCTTACCTTAGGTGGAATATATATCGCACAACGCGCGAAAGCAACCGCCCCGGCCGGCCGGGCCGTGATCGATCGAGACGATCGGCTAATCCAGTAGCTGTAGGCTAGGGATGATTGCACCACAGAAGCAGCGTCGTCGTCGTCGACGGTACGTAGCTCGCTCCAGATGTACGTATGGCGATTGGCGCGGACACCACGTACCGGATCAAGCCCGGGAAGTCGTAAATTAATGAATGCGTACGTATCGATGATAGGCTTGGCCGGCTCGCTCGCTCCGTACGTCGCCCGATCGTGCGCGCGCGCGGGTGTCAAAGGAGTACGGTTCAGGCGTCGCGCTCACCAGCAAATGGAGGAAGTCTTTGAATCCTGCTGCCAGCGCCGCGATTTGCGAAAGAACGAACGAACGATTCATCTCCATCTTATCCGTTTTTTCGTGTGAAGACTGATGGTGAAGAGACAGTACTAGGAGCTATAGCTAGCTAGCACACAAGAAGTGAATTGCAGACAACGCGACAAGCATGCACGTCGTTTTCCATGCCTACAGCGTGGGGAATTCCGAATTCGCCTACATACTAGTGGGCAGTGGGATGCAGTTTATACTTTTGGGAGAGACCATCTACCAGATCTAAGATAAGTTTATAATGAATAATAGACAATTGGTTGAGTTGGATTTAGATTTTATAATAGTTTCAAAAAATTCAATCTGATGTCAGTGTTGACGGTCGGACCAGTTGGTGGGACCGATTGGACCACAGAAGAAAGTGGTCGGACCAGCCTGGAATGATGGTCCAATCGGCGGTAGCTTTATTCTAGAGAACATGTTTTAGAGTTGGGTATGTGTGGTCGGACCGACCATGCATGGCAGTTGGACCGAAGAGTTGGTCGGTATGACAGGCATTGAAAGTACAATCACACCGGGTGGCTGATCAGACCAGCCAATGGTCGGTGGTCAAACTGGGTCAATCCGACCGGCGTGAAGAGGGCGATCAGACCGATGGCTACGGCCAAAGATCAGGATGAGTAGAATTGAGTTGATTTGAGGTCAGTTCATAACTAGGAGCTATAAGGGTTGTATTGCATTGTATGATGCATGGTTTTGACTAACGTGAGTCAAGTACATGAAACTTGTGCTCGATATGGTTACTTTGTCTTGGATGTGCATGTGAATTGGAGGATGTAGTGATCGACGGCAATAGACCTAGACTAGGCGGGGGAGGGGGCTTAGGTCCTAAGATGTCTTGTAAATCTAAGTGAGGCTATGTGGCTCAAATACGAACACAGAGAAAACAAGAATCATAGAAAAGTGAATTGGTGCATATGGTGTACCAAGTGACGAGGCCGATACACGTAGAGACGGCTCGGAGGAGTTCGAATGTGTGAAGACATAATGGCTAGTCATTGGGCACTGCGGACTGCGTGTCAAAGTATACGGAGATGCTTTGAAATGAAGATGAAGATGAAGATGGAGTTAAGGGAAAACACCTGAAAGCTTTGTCAAGAGTATTTTGATAGCTGGCCAAATACCAGGTTGGTACCTTAATCAAAACCGCGGCATAGAGAGACACAAAGGAGAAGTGTTTTAGATTAAGGAGAGCTGGATTCAACAAGTATATCAATCAAAATGCTTTAAAAAGCGTACATGAGTGTGTAAAATCCATGTTAGTGGGGTTGACGGGCTTTCCCGGTAAGCTTAATGGGTTGGACCCATTAAAAGTTGTGCTTATTATTTAGAGGAGAGGAGAGGAGGTGAGAGCTTCAAGGATCCTAGGGTTTAGTTTTCCTCTACTATCTTGTCTCATTCCATGGTTGTGAGAGAGATCTTAAGAGAGAAAAGGGTGCTGTTTTGGCTGCACCTTGTAAACATCTATGAGTATGTAAACCTTATCCTCTACTGAAATAGATCAAAACTTTATCTCAATTTATGCCCTTGCTTGGTTTCTCTTGTTTTTGAGCTAGATTTGTAATTTTAGTTTTGTGGGAGTTCAAGCCCAATATCTTGTTTAGATTCTCTTGCTAGGAAATGTAAGAATAGATTTAGAGGACTCCATATTTTAGATCCTCACGAGTAAAAAGTAATTTAAGAATTAAAGGTTTTGATGTTCTAGCCAGAAAGTTTAGATTCTCTTCAATTATATGAACTTAAGCTAACAAATCTTATAATTATTGATTGGTTTAGGTTCTTATTACCTTGAACAAGTCTCATGTAAAACTTGAAAGTGTTTGAATGCTATTTGAATAAGTTCTTGATATTTAAACTTTTGTCCTAAGTGGTTTCAAGTCTGGGATCAGAGGACCAATCAGACCGGTCCCAGATTTACAGTCAGACCGTCCAACGGTCAGACTGGTCCATTATTGGCGGTCTGACCAGCTCTGATTTTGTTGGCTCTTATCGTTAGCTTTGCTTTACCTCGGTATGTTGGGGTGATCTAAACTTGGTGATTATCATAATCAATTGAGTCAAGATTTTGAATATCTTAGATTTTTTTTTGAGAATCATTTACCTCTATTTGTCGGTATTGGTTCTACATTTTGATAGGTGTGCTACTTTTAAGCAAGAACTATAATACCATGTGTTGGTACGCTGTTATTTTTTTCCTATGCATGTATCCTTAACACGAAGTGCCTGTTAGGTTAGTTGTTGATGTATCCTTGTACTGTACGCTGACGTGATGACCCAATGCTCGTGATGTTTTGACAATTCCTCCTGTACGGAGATCAGTCATGTAGTAGTAGAGTCGTTGGATGCACAGTCATCTGAGCTGTTTGCTTTGTATTGAAAAAAAGGGAATGTGCCCATTTCAGCGAAAAAAGGCAGAAAAATGCTTTTGGGAACAGGACAGGAAGGTTCCTTTGCAGAGGTCAACATCTGAGGAGGATTCCATGAACAAATCTTCCTTACCTTGCAATCTTATAATAATTGCCAATGTAAAAAAAAGGTGGCTGATAGGATTATTCACGGTGGTTAGGCCCCTTGCAATTGTACCTTTTTCACTGGGGTAATGCCTGCAGTTGGTGACATGATGGAGGCTTGGATTTCAGCGTGGCATCCAAAAGAAAAATGTCATGTCGTCTGAAAAAAAAAGAGGAAAACTGAAAGGGAAGGCCAGCCACTGAGCTCTGAGAGCTGCATGGGAAGAAATGGGACAGCAATGCTTCGGCAAAGCAAGACACCGGAGCAGATCTCCAGGGCAGGGAGTGTACATGGTGGCTCTGACATGCATGTCGTCCGGCAGAACAGTTCTGAAGCCGCAAGGCAGATGCAGAGTGTGCAGCCATGTTGCCTTCTCAATTCTCATGTGCTGATTGCTGTTGCTAATGCTCCGCTCAATGATACTACTAGCTAGCTAGAAGGACTGGCTGTGGCAATTAAGCTTTTAAGGCAACTAATTATCCTGCAATGATTTCACAAGTTACAATTAGCAAAAGCTACATTCAAATTGCTTCTTAGAGAGTGAGAAACTCGAGCTCCGAATGATCAAATAACGGAAGAGAACCTTCACCGTGGGTGCAGTACTGCAGTTTGTTACAATTAAGCACAGAAACATATGTACGGTCATCCTAGTAGTACTAGCTAGATAGTACTACATTACTCGTGTACGGTTTATTATTAACCTTTTCCCGTAAGTTTTGCTAAGGTGCATGCATCTCTCAGGCCATGTACGGTGGGTTTACGGTAGCTTTATATAAGTTATTATAAGGTAGGATATAAGATGATACAAAAGAGATAGTAGTATAGAATTGAACTGTCTTTTGTGTATCATTTGATTATAACATGAGAAATAAAACATATTATATTATAGAAAAGATGTCTATAGAGATATGTAAAAAACAATCTATTATAATAGCTGATTTTAGTGCTATCTATAAATAATACGAAGTGATATTATAGGAAATAATTATCTATAATATTATAAAGCTCTTAGACTGCTACGCAGTACGCAGTAATGACTGACGCGCAGGATAAGACTGGAGCATTAGGTACTACTACGAAGATTGTGTCCGCGAATTCAAGACCGGTAAGATTCGCAGTTTCAATTCCACGGCCGTGAAATCAATCACCGGAATGATTAGTCAGCATGCACCAGAAACCGATTCCGTTTCTAGTTCGAAATGGTTGTTGAATCCGAGGAAAGGATACAGATGAATCTAACAAACTTCCTCTGAAGAAAAAGGAAAATCCAACAAACTGCACGAACGGCCACTCATGCCGAACTAATACTACTAGTAGCACCAAAACTGCCCGCACTCCAAGCACTTATGTCTAGCTCACGGCCAAACTGGACAGTACTACCGGTTGGCTATGTTGCTTGGTTCAGCTTCTTAAACTCCATGGCTGTAGCTTTGTTGCAGGTAGCTACTAGCTAGCTTTACTAGTATACCTTCCCCTTAGCTCATATCTTGTCATCAGTGTGTGCCGTGAGAGCAAGGGAGAGCAGAGAAAGGAACAGTACTAGTAGTGTACTAGCCCAGCATCCTGATGAAAAAAGGTGGCCTAAATTGGGTGGAGCGGAATTAATTAGTGCACGGTTTGGTTTGCATGGCTTGAGCGGGCGCTTTCCATTGTAGCTAGCGAGCAGCTCAATCATGCAAGTTACTCATGCAAGCCAAGTGCACATCACGCCATCTTTTGTGATGGCAACAGCCTCTAACTCGTAGTGCCGTACCGCACCAACCTCTCCCTCCCCTCTCCCGGGAGTCCAGAGCGACCCAGCGACGTCGAGATGAATGAACTAGTAACATGTGGCTGTGCTATGTGCGTAATGCGATTTGTAATGCAGCCATTTAGCTGCTAGCTTTGGGCTTGAATAACTTCAAAGAGGAGCCACCATGATGCGCTCCTCTCTTTCTCTGTGTCTCCCTTCCTTTCAGTTTTTAAAAACTATTTTTCATCTTTTTTATAATAACTTTTAAACAGAGTGTTTTTTTTCAAATCAGCATCTATAAATTAATTGTAGTACACACTATAGAGATTTCATTTATATCAGGCAAAACCGTACGTAAGTTTTTGTTACTCCATACTCTCTCTCATGAATAACCCAAAAGTCATAAATCGTAGCTAAAAACCATAAACCGAAATAAACAAAACAGCCCACAATAGAGACATGCACTTGTGGTAACAAATTCTTATTAATCAATTGGGCGATAGATTATTTTTATGTGTCACTCATGCATCTCGGGCGATAGATTATTTTTATGTGTCACTCATGCATCCTTATACTACTCCCGTTTCACAATACAAATCTTTATTTTTGAAAAGCGTCGTCTTATAATATAAGTCTATTGCGAAAACTAAAAGTGTAGTTATTATAATATTTTCACTATATACCCCTACTTTTATGCTTAAAATGAGTGAGTAGTTATAGTATGACATTTAATAGGGGTATGGTCCAATGGTATTAATTTTTTTCTTAAATTTAATCCTTGGTTTGTGCGTATGGTAAGTTTTGGGCTTATATTATGGGATGGAGAGAGTACCACCTAGCCATATATAGTGGCGGAAATTGCAGCGGTAACAACTTTGTAATGTACTTAAAAAAGCTTTGTATTGCTATTGTTGCTTCCAGATTTTTGGAAAGTAAAATAGTCGACAAAAGTTTTTTTTGGTATTTGATGTAATTATGGAGAAATATCAGGATTTGCCAGAAATCATGATCAATCATCGACTACACTAGGAAGCCTCGAGAAGATGCCTAACAAGGAAAGGTCGCTATAAAGAAGGACATCATTAACAGGAGATTGAAGACAATAAGATTTAAAGACGGATAGATATTCTATCCAATGAAAGTGTCGGATCAGATTTAGTCAATCTAGAATCCTCTGTGAAACTACGATATTATTTCTTGCATCAGTAGATAGTATTCACAGACACATCACTGAATCATTTCATACATAACAAAAATCATAAAATTCATTAATATTATATAACGGATATTCAAATAGACTACATCGGGCTGAATTTACACACACGCCGATTGGGCCAAATAGTTTCACTACAATAGTGCATGCGATAAGCAAAAAGGTAGGGCACGTCTTTCCACATGCAAGCGACTGAGGTTAAGATTGTGTGAGGCAGATACCACCCGACTTGGGTAATATGCATTCACATAATCACCACTAAGTCAACCCGACTATGGTAAGACCTAACCACTAGGTTAAATGGGCTAAGCTCGTCTGTCTTCCCCATCCTCAGCTCCCGGTGTTTCGTAGTAAGCGTAGTCATCTTGGTTCCCATATTCTGAGATGTTTTGGTGAGCGAGGGTGAGCACATGCAATAGTGCTTCGCGTGCCAACATACAAAATGCAATATTTACACATGCAAGGTTTAACAAAGGTAGGCCCATATTTTTTTTATTTGCTTAAGGCAACATTTAAAAACTATAATAATTAGAAACTCCTATGACTTAGCATTTTTAACAAAACCATGTGTTGTTAAAGGGAATAAAAGTGTGCAATGTTTATATTGCTGCAGGTTCCATCCATGCGTTATATGGTTCCATCTAGTATATGTTAGTTTTTTATTCTTCGGGTTACATTCATCCAATTATTAACACTGAGTTAAATCCACTCAGGGAAATAAAAAATTAATCACTCGACAAATTTTTGGCCCACCCACAAAGGTTTTTGAAAGAGAAACTACCTCGAGTAAGTTCCCATGCCCACCCTTGACCATAGGTACGACTGTTCAAATAGTTTATACTCCGTAGAGACTTTACACTTTACCTACAAGAGATAATCAACTTATTATATTTCACACATTTCATTGGACATGTGAATCAAGGAAATTACCATGAGACCTTTACAATGCATCACCCAGTGTAGATTACACCCACTAAGGTTTCATCTAAGTGAGGTTACATCCAGCACACCTAGACCACTTGCACTCACGACAGCTTACACTAGCGACATGACCCTTGTCCACAACGGCTTAAAACCACCAACACGACTCATGAGTCACTCTAATGGTGCAACCGCACTAGTAGATGCAAATTAGTTAGCTATGTCGTACTATTATAGACTTATAGTTGTACTGTTTTACAATAAGATGTCATCACAGAATTCAGTCCTTAAAACTATCTGGGTGCACTACTGCAGAAAAGATCATCACAGACGGATCAAAATCATCATCATAGATGATTTCGTAAGCCATCTGAGTTTATGGGTTAGTAATGACATAAGGTTATCACCGACAGTTTTCGAACAGTCTATGACACACACTATCACAAATAGTTTCTACTCATAATTGTCTATGATATCTGATGTATCACAGACAGTTTCAACTAAAATCGTCTGTGATACATCAGGTATAACAAATAGTTTCAACTACAAACCGTCTGTGATAGTCAACTATCACAGATGGTTATGAGTTAATAACCGTCTGTGATATTCTTTTGTATTTCTAAATCTATTTATGTTTGTTGGATGGCCTTAGGAAATGTTAGCCATGCCCTATGAAACAAGCAGAAACACAACAAGTACATGTATACATCCAATTCATATTCATGTCAGAAACAAGAACATCTATTTCATAAATCAATTAACTCAAATGAAATAAATTAACCATATTTATGAACAAATACACACATGTACAATTAAGTTCAATCATATCCCAATCAAGTTCATTCTACATTGTGGAACTCCCCATCTTTATTTATGACTTGAGACATCAAGAACTACGAACACTGTCCTCGAATTTTTTGGAGGTCGTTCTATTCCAACACAGTTGTAGCGATGGTCACAACCTGTCGGTAGGAAGATCAAAATCGTGCATACATATAAATTGATAAATATGAAATAATTATTGCAAGATCGACAAACCTGAAGATCATTGGTCACTGCGGAACCGAGGAGTAGTTCCATGTTGTGGTAAATATAGTATCAACAGGTATTGCTCAACGACTGCTGGTGGTACTGCAAAAATAGAATTTGTTAATTCAAGAGGCATTACTATGATGTGTTATATAGGATTAATATGTGTTGAAAAAATAGAATCTAGATCGTGTTGCAGGACGTCGATCTCTCCCTTGGATTTTCGTACAGTAGCAATATACTAGGCGAACGATCTAAGTGATCCAGAAAGTTAGCCTTAACCATTGCGAAGGAAGGAAAGTCTACAATAGAGTTATCTATAGAAAAATGTATTTACCTGTCAATTAATTGTTGGATAACTGTAAAATCGGTTTTGGCTCTCTTTAGGAAAGCAAGGTACATTATCTTGTTCCATTTTGATATAATTACAATTAAAATCTAGTGAAACCTACAAAGGTATGTCGCCATAGTCATTAAACCTAAATTCGTGTTATTTATAAAGTACAAATTAATAATTATAGCCACTAGTGCAGCACTTACCCCTGGTTGTAGGGCATAAGTATGAATTACTTATTACGGTGAGCCACCAATGCTATCGTTATGTAATCCTTGACGAAGGATGTATTCTTCTCGATGATATTCATGGAGACCAAGGAAAGCTACTGGTGATTTCGTTAATTTGGCTTCAGTTACCATATGTATATATACACAAAAGCAAATAGTTATATATGATATTTATCGGCATTACGTAAATATAGACAATGATTGTACATACTTACAGTGCCTAGCATCGAATGAGCAATGTGTCGAGGGTGTCGAGGTTGAAGAGAAGGAACAATCCTCAAAAGTCGCCGTGAAGAGACAGTCATGAATCTCATGCAAAGATGATGTAGCCTAAACTTGACATTGATACTTGAGCGCTGTTGTCTATTTGGCTTATTGGCTTGTTTCATGTACCATGAATGCAATCTCTGGTAAGCGAATCCTAGGGTTATGAGGTGCTCTTCTGGGATGATCAACGGCTCATCTAGCATGAATTTCTGGGCTAACAGCAAGTAGGGGATATCATCGGTCTTCTTCAGTTTGCCCTTGCCACCTCGTTGTTTAGAGGTTGACTTCACGGTAGTCGACTGGGCACGAGATGTAGATGCATGTGTTTCACTGCGCCCTTGCCGCGTTGGTGTAGGTAACTCTGGTGCGGATAACTCCCATGGACTTGGCACTGGTGTAGGACTTTCCCGTGAAGTTGAAGGTGCAGGAGCCTATAGGAAGATGTCACTCTTGGGCCACTGGATGAATGTTCTAATGGCTTGTCCTAGAATCATAACCTCGTCGTTTGGGGACGACCTCGATCAAGGTTTCTTTGAGTCCTCCATCAAACCCTAGAATTTAACATACTCTCTCTTCACAATTCCCTTTTACATCGTAAAGCATCTAATTCAGATTGTCACCATGTAGCCTATCCGAATCAAAACCACAATCGACATCATCTGATGGCATATCATTGACTTTGTCAGCGATGTTTTTATTACTACCTTCTGTGTAATCTGCTCTTCACCATGACTGGTCCAACATGCATACCCTTTTTGAAAACCCTTCGAATCAAGTGTGCTTCGATCTGCGCTCAATTCTTAAATATCTTTAGATTCTCACAGTCAATGCATAGACAATACATATATTCAATTTCTGTATTCAACATATCCTCCTAGGTAGCTCTTGTAAAAGCAAACACGTCATTAATGTACTCTTCACTCACACGGTTCTTAGCATACATCCAGTTTCGGTTCTACGTTATACATACAATAATTTAGTATTAAATATTGAATTAATTAATTAGTATATTAGCTATATATGATCAAAAGTAGCTATATGTAGCAAGAATAATTAATTGAATTGAATTAAGTAGAAATACACTATGAATTGGCTAAACCCTAAACCATTCTAGATGTAAATAATTTTCTCTCTAGGTACATCAAGTTAGATCTAAACCATCTTCAATTCTCTCTTTACCAAAAGCTAGATCTAAAATGTAATGCAATTATGAACAAATTACTAACCATAGATAATCAAGAATAAATGGATCTACAATCACTCTTGCCAAATCCGCATTCTCCTTTCACTAAATGGCCTCAAAGCAGTAGCCTGTCAAAATAGATCTAGAGTTTAAGATAGATCTATTAGGGTCGATGAGTCTACAATTAATAAGTAAAATTATCACAAACGGTTTTTAATATAAACCATTTGTGATGACTTAATTATCATAGATAGTTTTTATTACAAACCATTTGTGATGACTTAATTATCATAGATAGTTTTTAATACAAACCATCTGTGAAGTATCACAGACGGTTTAAAGAAAAAAACTGTCTGTGATATTTGGTAATATCACAGACAGTTCTTATTAAGAACTATCTGTGATACTTTATAGACTTTGTTCATCATGAACCATCTGTGATATTACCTCTTCATAGATGGTTTTTAGCACTGGTAGCAACAAAGCTGGTCTCTAAACCAAAACTGTCTGTGATTGTATTTAATACTGACAGTGTTGGTCAACTATCTCTAATGAGACATCTAATATTAGCCTTTTTTGTAGTAGTGGCGGTACATACCACATACCAAAATTTCTTGGGCTACATCCGCACTAACCATCATACCATCCATCCAGGTATAGTACTAGCAAGTTTTAGGGTTTTGAGAAGCATAAAATTAAATTATCTCAAATATACCCTGAGTACTTAAGCAAGACTAGCATGACGCTTAAGTACGACCAATAGCTACTAAAGTTACCATTACGTATCTAGGGTGACAAAGACCATGTGATTCAAGTGTCCAAAAGATGGTATAATAACATTACAATATCAAGTAGGCATATATCTAACCTTAAGTTTAACATACATTTGCATAACAATTAATAGCATGAAATTTAATAATTTAAACAAATATAAATTTGCATAAAATATAGGTTCAATATGATCAAAGTATTGACTCACCTGGTTCATAAGCAAGGTGGTCTTGGAAATCTTGTTGCGGCTCGAACTGCAGCTTTTCAGCGTCCTCATACTCTATTTAGACGAACACAACGAATAAGCAAATAAATACTCAAGCGAAAAATAAATCTGAATGAAGATCCAATAGACTTAAAACTGAATGATTTTACTACTATTAGATAGATCAAAAATTTAAAACAAATTTTGTTAAATTTGGAGTTAAAATGAGCAAGAACAAGGTCTCTAAAGTTTGAATTTGGATTAAATTCAAAAATGAATTGAGGAGAGAGTACTCTCTCACTGATAGGTGGGACCCACTAGTTTTTATTTAATTTTTGAATTGTTTTTCTGTTAAAAATCTCACTAAGACTGACAGTTGGGTCCCACAGGATTTTAAATAAATTCTGATTTATTTCTTAAAGGAAAAGGCTGAGAGGCTTACACGTGGGACCTATTTACTGTGCAAACAGTGGCCCACTTATCAGTGGCTTACCTGAATTTAATTAGTTTTAAATAGGGTTAACAGCCGATGGGGCTCACACATCATACAGTTGAGAGATTAACTTAATGAGTAGGGGCTCGCATGTGATGAGATGAGCTCATTGCTAGTGAGAGGAGGGACGGCGGTCGGAGGCGAGACTGAAAATAGACCCCTCGTGTCAAGTCGCACCTAGGGGGTGAGGTGACGCAGACTAAATCAAAGGCTACCATGGCTGGCGGTGAAGCTAGGCGGCAGCGGAATAGGAAGCACAACACCATGATTCAACACAACACTAGGAGCTAATTGCTTGCTTGAGAAGCAACATGGGGGTGGAGAGAGGCGTATCAGAAGCAACAGTGAAGCTCGGGGAAGCTCAGTGCGGGCTGACGGCGGAGGACCGAAGCGGCGGAGGGGGAAGCACGGCACCGGCGGAGATGGGGTGATGGCGGTCCAAATTGGTGGCAGGGTTGGCTCCGTGGTGTCACAACAATGCTTCGGGCGGAAGGAATTGGTGGATGGTGCTCGGAGTCAATTGGTGGCAGAGAAAGCCAGAGTTGGGGGAGATGGGCGCTCCGGTGAGCTATAAAGGAAGAAAAGATGATGGTGCGGTGGCCGAGGTGGCAAAGCCGACAGAAAAGCTGGCATAGGGGAGGTAGAGGGATGGCGCTGTGGTGCAGACGAGAGATGATAGAGGTGGCTCAGATGTGACGGTGCTAGCGACATGATGTGGCGTAGTGGGAAAACGAGGAGAGGGAGGGGATGGCCAGGCAAGGGGATATGGTGGAGAAGCTAGGATGGGACAACACGCGATAGGTGAGGTGAAGCTGCGCTAGTGATGGCAAGGAGGCACGATGGTCGAAGTGATGTAGCAGCTGGGCATGCACAGCGCGGTTTGGGCGTGCTCTGGAGCACTTTGGCTGGCATGGGCCAACAGGGTTGGGCTAGCGGCCTAGTGGGCCAAGGGAGAAAGGAGATGAGTTGGGCTCGGCCCACACAAGAATTGGGTTTCGAAAAGAATTTTGGGTTCACCATTTTGAGTTGAATTTGGCAATTTGACTTTGATTTTAAATTTCCAAATTGGAATTGAAATTTGATTTGAACTCAAAAGGAATTGAATTTTGAACTACAAGCAAAGGTTTACATCCTCTCCAAGTAGGTTATAGCTAGTAGAATTTTTCTTACGTAATTCAACTTTGATCAATATTTCTTTGCATCGACGTGTTGATCAATCTGTGAGTTGCGCCTATCATCTGTGTTGAGATTTCTTTCATGTCCGTTATAGCTTCGCATTGACGTTTCGTTCAGGATCGACTTTTGTTTAGATTTATCTATTGTTGATTTTGCTGATTTGCTAAAAAAAATCAGTTGGCATGTCTCATTCGCTACTAGAGAACACTCTTCGTAGAAACACGCAGTGCTGCACTAAATAAATTTTCCCACGGCAACAGCTATATACTAGCTAGCTCGGTATTCTTTCTTTCTTACTTTATGTATCCACTTGTCTGAAGTCTGGAATAATCAACATCAACAACCAGCATGGAATACTGGACGACGTCGTAGCAGTTGTCCCCCCTGTTACCGAAATTGGAGTTTCCTTGAAGAAATAAACACGGTACAAAAGGGCAACAAGGGGATGCAAGTTGTCAACGTACAGTAGTATTATGTTACTGTCCCCTTTTTCCTTGAGCTGTTTTTTCATGCGGGTGAAAAAGGCCAGCTCGTCATTTAGCCTCTGCTAGCTGCAGCTCGATTGAAAGGGAAAAGCTGCCAACCTTGGTGAGGTAACTTGGGCAGAAGAATTGGAGAAGAAGTGGTTTTCAAATGGTACATGTAGATCATCCCAATTTGGCAAGTGTGTTACACGACATGTCTTGAGTTTCACTCATGCAGGTTTACCTGGCAAAATGGCAGCTAGTGGCAAGTGCATTCACCATTAACTCTGTTGCATCACCACCACCTATGTATATTCTTCCAATCAATTAATTGTGCAGTGACAGTTACACCAGTGCTAAGCAGACCAGGCACTCTGAAGTCAAAGACCCAGACAAATGCTCAACCCATGAATCTCATTGCCAACTCCAGCATAGATATATATGTCTTGCCTAAATATAATCTCCAAGAAACAAGACGTAGATCACATAGCTAGGTGGGGTACCTGCCTGCCAACTGCTGAGTTAATAACGGTGCACGTTTATGAGTGGATGGGCAGTGGCCTCACCGTGCATGCATGGATGCAGTTGCAGGGCGCAAGTGCGCAACCGTTACACCCCAGGCCCCAACTAAACAAAGGCCTAAACATGGGTGGAGCAGGTTGGAAGCTAAGCGCGACGCCGATAGGTCACCAAACGCTCACGGGCCACGGCCGTGCGCGCGCGGGGGGGTGGTCTCCGCGCTACGCTAACCTGCATGCTTTCTCCAACGCACGCTAGCTTCCCCCGCCCGGACGGACACATCCTCCGCCACATCATTATCCTTGCGGTTGTAGCCTTCGCACTTCTTCGGCCTCTCTCTCTCTCTCTCTCTCTCTCCCCCTACACTATACTACCGGCCATCATTTGACACTAATCTTCAAGTTACACTAACCGGGGGTACTAATCGGTACAGATGCGCTTAAATAAGTAGATTCAGATCGTTTTCGGTTGTATGCTGTGTTTTCCGCTCGCGACGTACAGCACAATGGCAAGAACAGAGGACATTAATAGACATGAAATGCGTCGTTCTTCTGCATGCCAAGCTCGTATCGATTAGTTTAATTGGCGCACTGTCTAAAATACGAAAAGAAAAGGCTGACATATACAACTCGATCATGCATGCTTTGGCGCATTTGTTTTCCTTTCTGGCGCGGGAGCCAAGTGCGGATGCCCAGATTCTCCTGCATCTGCGTGCTGCGGGGAGCCCACGCATTTTTTAAAGGGGAGTGATATTTCCTTTTTAACTATTATCTAAATTTGACTTCTAAATTAAAAATTGAGAGGCCCTTTACTTTTTAATGGGAAAGTTTTTTTTCAAGAAGGAAAGACCATAATTCAAGAGGGAGAGGGAGAATTCTTACCATTAGATTTCCAATCCAGTAATTATAAATCTAAATGATAGTTAGAAAAAATATCCAAATAATATTTAACAAAACTCTTTTTAAAATACAAAACAGGCGCGCATACAACCCACATGCACTGTATTTACGTATACACATGCATAGACGCACGCGTCCTTGCACCCACTTAATGACTGCACAATTGATCGCCTTCTCAAGGCACGCACGCACGTACTGCTACGATGGAGTCCATCGGGGGCGGCCGGCTCGTACGTAGAACTGAACACCTGTATCTCATTTTTTTTCATTCTAGTAGTACTGTTTGTTTGCTTGTTTTGCGCGCGCACGTACTATATATTTAATTGTTTGTTCTGCGGTAATTTTTGCTGTTCCCTAGCACTTTCGGCTTTCTTGACGCTGATGAGACCAAAGCGGTTATGTAATTTTCACCTTTCAGCGGTAACTTCCACCTTTTACCTTTTCATCTTTCTAGAATGAGTACGTACGTCTAAAAGAAAGAATTAGTAGGTAGGTTACACCAAATTACCCCTTCAGCACCGCGCTTGTACTTTTCCAACATGAAAAGAAAGTAGGATAGAGACGTCACGTGATGGTCTGTGTATATTGTTTATTAAGGTGAGGTCTTTATGTGTAAAAGATAAATCATCTAATGAAGGGCCAAGTCCACTTAGCTCTAGATTATAAGTGTGTTCTTTTGGATTACGGCTGATAGTTTATAGCTGTGATTGATGGCTTCTGGTTCTAGTGTGAGTATTTATATGAATGAACCAAATGTTGATAAACCAATAACCCGCTTTGAAAAGGCTGTCCCGATAAACCGCTTCAAAAAGATTACGAAGAAATCGTTCCATTTATTTGTTCAGAGGAAGTCATAAAATATAAGCTGAAAAGAAGGAGACCGATGTTTGTCATTTTCTCCTCATGTTTTGATTTCGTGATGACCCAAAATAATTCTTTTTATTGGGTGAAAACTGACGAGTGTAGTTATTTTAAGATTTACAACCTACAAGCTATTGGTTTAAATCCCCGAAAACATACAAACTCAAGTCATCCAATCTACAGCATGTGAGAATGAAACTCTGGTAATGAACTAAAAACCCAAGATGCTACACCAGCTGTAGTTGGTGGTTTTATCGTACTCTTAAAACTACAGATAGAAGGGCACTACTACCAAATTGAGCCCTTGGTATGCACCTGTTCCCTTAGGTTGTGTTTGGTTTAGGGATAAGGTGGGATGAGATGGTCCTGTCCTTGATTTTAGAATGGGATGATCCCATTTTTTGTTTGGTTGGGGGATAGAGTCATCCCTGTTTTTTTGTTTGGTTGGAAGGATAAAGTGGGATGGAATGGTCCCATCCTTTGTTTGGATGGAAGGATGAAGGTGGGACATGTGTGGCATTTGAGTTTTTTTTAAAAAATTGAAGGCTATTGTTGATATGTTTCTACACATAAGCCTTTGAGTTTTTTTTAAAAAAAATTTAAACAAAACAGTACTTAAAAAACAAAGAGGTGGGATGACTCTGTCCCATGAAAAAAAGAGGATTGTCTGGTCCCGGATCTACAAGGAATATTCCTAATGGGATATCCTTGACTCTGCTTGTCTCCCATCCAAACACCTACAAAAATAGATCCATTTCATCCTATCCCACCTAGTTCTTGCAAAACACGTAGTAATTGGTAGGTATGTTGTTCCCACAACACGAAACCGACACTGTGCGACGTCAGGGGTTTTTGCTGAAAGACGTGGGGGCCGACCCTGCAATTCTAACTGTCGGCCGCTATCCGCAGAAGCATCTTGGGGACAGTGATCCTTTTAACCCCATTTGAGAAAAATAATGCTGTATTTACACGGGCGAATACGACCTCGGTCACAACTTTCCCACTTCCAACCTTGGCTAGCTTAGCTCTAGATGCTTGACGCTGTTCAGCACCGCGCGCGCGCGCGACTCGTTCGCCATTTGCAAGTCAAGATGGATGGAACGCGACAGTCGGCAGAGCCCATTGATATGGCTGGTACACACGGACGGTTGGTACGATTAGTGACTAAACTGAGCACAGTTAAGGATATGCTATAGCGCCATCAGCACTGTTCGGCATAAGCTAGCTAGTAGCATATATGTAGCAGCGTAGCTTAGCTGGCCGCAGCGTTGAAATGTAAGGCGGTCGATCGATTTAACCCCCACAGGGCTAGCTTCACGTACGGTGGCTGCTAGATCAGTGACACGAAATACTGCGTATTTCTAGCTCATATCATGTTGTCGCAAGAGTCACCGAGGGAATTGATGGTGTACTGTGTTCCATAACCATGTGTTAATGGGGAAAATCTTGGTCATACCTCCAACTAACCCAGCTTTTCCTCAGTCTTTCCATACTGTAGCGGCGGTCCCTTCATTCCCTCCCTCCCTCTGGACTCTGCCCCACTGCTGTTACACTAGTGTAGTAGACTAGTAGTCGCTTCTCTTCCTCGCGCCCGCGCGCAACGCACTATTTGTAAGGGAGTGACTATTGCACAGGTAACTGAAATTTTTTTATCTTTCAGTCATTTGAAGTTGCACTCTGAATCACCTAAAGTTGCAGGTGTTTTTTTGGAGGGGGGCTGCAATTTCAGCTGATTGAGAGTGCAATTTCAGGTCACCTGAAGTTGCACTCTGAATTACCTAAAGTTGCAGCTGTTTTTTTGGAGGGGGATGCAATTTCAGTTGATTGAGAGTGCAATTTCAGGTGACTGAAAGATAAAAAAATTTCAATCACCTATGCAATAGCAAAACTGTATTTTTAATCCCACCTTCTGCCACAAAACGGAGGTATCTTAAGCTCCAATCCATTGCAGTGCAAGCACAACAAGACTCTCTCTCTCTCCCCTTGGCTTGCTTAAAACCCACTTGATTGCTGCTTCGTCTCCCCGGCCTCCTCCTCTCCCCGTACGTGTGCAGTTCTTGGCACGCTTCCCCATATATACCCTGGCCAGCCTCGACGACAGATAGATACATAGGCAACGAACCAACTATCACACAGACACACTGACGAGGTAGCTAGCCGGTAGCGAGGTCGTTCGTTCGTTCAGCCGGCTGCGCGCGCGTATCGGACGAGCTAATGGGACGGCACGCGAGCACCGGCGGCGTCCAGCAGAAGGTGCGCAAGGGGCTGTGGTCTCCCGAGGAAGACGAGAAGCTCTACAATCACATCATCCGTTACGGCGTCGGGTGCTGGAGCTCTGTGCCCAAGCTTGCAGGCATGCAACACGCACTACTCCACTCCTGGCTACTCTGCTCTTCTGTTGCATGTGTGACCTCCTCTGACCGACGTTGGCCATTGCTTGTGCTGAATGCGTGCTCCAGGTCTGCAGAGGTGCGGCAAGAGCTGCCGGCTGCGGTGGATCAACTACCTGCGCCCCGACCTGAAGCGAGGCAGCTTCTCGCAGCAGGAGGAGGACGCCATCGTCGGCCTGCACGAGATCCTAGGGAACAGGTACTGCTACAATGCCTTTGAGATTTTTAGCAATGTGGAGTTGGTTAGTTAGAGATAGGTGGCCTGATTAACGAAACGAAATCAACGCAGGTGGTCGCAGATTGCGTCGCACTTGCCTGGCCGGACGGACAACGAGATCAAGAACTTCTGGAACAGCTGCCTCAAGAAGAAGCTGCGGCAGCGTGGCATCGACCCCAGCACCCACAAGCCGATCTCCGCGGCGGCGGTGGCATTGGACCCGGCGTCGCAAGACCAGAAGAAACCGGCCCCGGTCGCCGCGGACGGTTTCGCCCTGCTGAAGCAGCAGCAGGTGTTCGACCCGTTCCCGGTGACCGACGGCTTCGGCGGCGCCTTCGACGCGGCCGGCATGACATTGTACGGCCACCTCTGCAGCAAGGACGCGGCCGGGTTCGTGGACTACGGCAGCGTGCTGGACGTGTCCGAGAACCTGGGCTACGGCGACAGCTCCAGCAACAGCAGCAACTGGAACTGCGCCGTGGGCCCGCCGGAGGTGAACAATGCGCTCGAGGGCGGTGAGGCGCTGCATTGGGCCCCGGAGAGCAAGGTCGAGCCTTTCGTCGGCTACGGCGGCGAGGGGGAGGCGCTGGAGCACAAGTTCGTGCTGCCCTGCCTCGGGCAGCAAGAGCAGAGCATGCCGCATTTCGACTTCGACATCGGCCGGGGCAGGGTGGTCGGCGAGTTCAACCTCGAGTACTTTTGAGGCTTTTGAGAATTTGGCCATCGTCGTATATATTTTTCAAATGCATTTTACACAAGGGGCAAGACCCATTGGAAGATTAGAGACTGTACTTTGTTAATTTTCTCTAGTCCTTACCCCCTTAACACTGTTTTTTTCCTCTGCTTTTTTATGGTTTCTGTATGGCTAAAATAAAAGGTATACAAATGTGAACACGGTGTAGTTACTATGAGATTTTTTAAGAATAAGTTTCTTACTCTTGTAGTTAGGGGTGAAAACGGGTCGGGTTAATCCCGACCGATCCGGCACCGAATCCGATTGGTACCGAATCCGACTAGTACCGAATCCGGAGAAAAAATATGGGTTAGGATATGGTAACAGCAATATCCGTCCGAATCCGAATATCCGTCCGAATCCGATACATCTTCAAGTTTGATTTCAGGTTAGTGCTACTATTTGACGTTTCATTTTCTTTTGCAATGGTAAAATAAAATCTTCTACATCAGCTATTAAATAGTAACATCAAGTCAGTGCGTCCTACTCCATTTACTGCACTGTATACATTCCTTACAAACAAGTAGGGGTGCAAACGAAATGGGTTAATCCCGACCGATCCGACACCGAATCCGATTGGTACCGAATCCGGAGAAAAAAATATGGGTTAGGATATGGTAACAGCAATATCCGTCCGAATCCGACCCGTTTTCATCCCTACTTGTAGTCAGTAAGTTGCTACCACTTGGAAAGATTGTGTGTTGTGTATTCCTCTCCGGCCCGCAGAAGAAACTAAGGTCCCTACTAATTGCTTAGGCAGGTCGCCATCCTGTTTCAGCTTGTCTTGATTTGTGTCTCACGAAAGCAATGAGAAAGAAAGATACATAGCTCGCAATTAGCAGAACCTGCCATGCTAATCAATTTCAATTTTTTGTTTGGTTAGGAGTAGTAATGCTTGCACAACGATTTCGTGGGATTATTAATGCTGCGGTTAGCTTATAATCCAGTTTTTCTCGAAAAGTCCCTTTTGCTAGGATGTACGTGTATTACTCCCATGATATATCGAATAATTTAGTGGTGTTGGCAGAGCAACAAAAAAACAAGTGGAATTAAAGAAATACGCTAACCACTTTGCTGACCATTTGGGATCCCCATCTAGGAAACAAGACGGGCAAGTTTATTTAATGGGCTGACTACGGCATAGGTGGTCTTTTTTTAAAAAAAACATAGTTGATTTTGTGGATCATTGGATTTTGATCCAATGTTCTAGATCTCTTCTCCTCTTCCATATAAACTCCCTGTCTCCCCTCTAATCCTAGATCCCCAATGCCCTCAGCCGTCATCACTACCACCTCTCCACGTGCCACCTCCCACTGCCTCACCGGTGCCACCACCAGCGCTGACATGGTCCTCTGGTTAGCTCCTCCCCTCGACACCACTCCCGCCTTCCACCCTCCGCCTCAACCACTTCCCGCGCCACCGTTCTTCCTTCTTTTCGGTGATCTGCCCCTTTGCCGCCTTCTTCCTCCTCTTTGGTAAACCTCCCCTGCCCTCCTCCCTCGTCTTCGATGGCTCCCTCGCTCGATCTGCCACTGCCTCCCACCGCCTCCTAACATTTTCCTTGTTCTTGTTGTCGACCCAGTAGCCTACCCCACACACCACTCTCTGACGATCCTGTGGCGAGGAGGCGCAACCGTTGCAACCATTGCCCACCGCCATGCCTCCGCTAGCCTGGCTTCCCTCTAAGCCTGAGAGTACGATGAACTTGGAACCCTAAATAGGAGAACCCTAACTCTAATCCGCCAACCACCCCTACCATAGTCACCGAGAGCCGAAGAGGAGGAAGATCACCTCGTTGGAGCACGAATCTCCACGCCGATCCAAAGGTGAGAAAATCAATTGTGATTTTATAAATTTTCAGGCAAATGTGAAATAGCAAATCCATTATTTAATTTAGTAGTGGCAATTTGCAGACCGTAATATACATGTGATGCGATATGAGTCCGTCAATTTTGTCGGGGGCAGAGCCATGATGGCTTACTTGACGCCAAGACTCTGACCGCAGCTAGCGACACAAACACTGCATGATGGCTGGAAACATCGTCGTAAACATCGTGTTTCAAATCCAATTTTGGAGACCATAAAAGCTGTCAATACGGAGGGGCCGGCGAATTGCATCTTCCAAAAAACGGCACCTATCAGTCGTAAAATCATCGCCCCACACCGACGCTGCCGTGTCCGGAGAAGAATCAGAGGGGAGGATTACGTCAAGCACAAGCTTAGCCACACCTCTGCCTGGCTGCCAACAAAACTTTATCATTTCTCGTCGCACACCATGCTACTGCGACAGAGCTTAGCACGTCATCTTTTGCCGGCATCATTTCATCTCTATAGACCAGCTTAGAATTAAGTTCAGCAATGTAAGGCAGGCCAAAGACCTGATCTGATCTGTTCTTATCTGTCCTGCACTGGCTGATTAGCAATCACAGTGGACCAGACACGGCATTGTTAGCACTAATCTTAACTTGCATGTGTTTTACTTAAAGTTCATACAGTAGTAGTAGCAGCGTGCATGTCAGTCAGGCACGTTGCAAGTAGTATGTGTGCATCTTGCATTTAGGATAGGAGCTTAATTAGCTTGTGCGTGTGTTGCATCTATACGGCCGAGTAATTAGCTGCATGCAGGATTAGCGGAGCATGTTTGGCGTGGCTCATGGTCAGCTTGGAGGAGCGATTCTCACGCGTGAGATGCACCGTTCATGCATGAGTGAGTGGCTCATGCAGGTATGGAGATCGTGGTCGTGTGCATGCGACTCGGGAGCTGCTAGCTGTGTGCATGTACGTGATTATATAAGCCGTGTAAATATCCTTTGTTTAGCAGTTGAAAAAAATAGAAAAACCGGTGTTCGTCGCTGAGGGCGTTCGTCGCCGCAACCTCCTGTGTTCCATTCCAGCCACTTCGTGTGTGTTCGAGTTCGCCGTGTTCATTGCGTTCCGGGGAGTTGCCGCATGCCGATCTTAGCTCGAGTTCGTTGCTCGATTCCAACATTTGGTATCAGAGCCGGTTGAGGCGGCACAGCAACACGCCATCGACACTGTGAAGATGAGCACCAGCGACAAGGTTGCTCAGGACGTCAGGATGGAGCGCGTGATCGGCGGCGTGATGGAGCTCCCGATGCTGACGAAGACGAACTACCACGAGTGGGCGCTCGTGATGCAAGTCAACCTGGAGGGCATGGAGCTCTGGGATGCTGTGGAGGCGGGCAAGGCCGAGCGCGCCAAGGATCGGCGGGCGTTGGCTGTCATCTTGCACGCGGTGCCACCGGAGCTAAAGGCCGGCCTCGCCGTGAAGAAGACCGCCAAGGAGGCTTGGGAGGCGGTCAAGTCGAGGTGGATGGGGGACTCGCGCGTGCAGGAGGCCAAGGCGCAGCACCTCCTCAAGCAGTTCGAGAACGCGGCGTTCAAGGATGGTGAGGCGATCGATGACTTCGCCGTACGGATCGGCTCCCTCGCCACGGAGCTGCGCGAGCTTGGGGAGAAGATGGAGGAGGAGCGCGTCGTGAAGAAAATGCTGCGGGTTGTGCCGGCGAGGTACAATTAGATCGCGTGCTCCATCGAGATGTTCGCAGATTTGAAGACGATGTCGCTCGAGGAGCTTGTCGGGAGGCTGCGCGTGGCAGAGGAGCGCTGTGGCGGCGTTGAGGAGGCTGCGGACGGCGTCCAGCGCCTACTGCTCACGGAGGAGCAGTGGGAGGCACGTCGACGTCAGCGCGGCAAGGATCGGCGCGGCGGCAGCGACAATGGCGGTGGCCGTAGTGGTGGCCGCGACGATGACGACGATGACGGAAGCAGCAGCGTCTACTCCGAGAATGGCGAGCGCAAGTCGAAGGGCAAGAAAGGCAAGTGCTACAACTGCGGAGTTCGTGGGCACTTTGCTAGCGAGTGCCGCAAACCGAAGAAGGAAGAGACGGCGCTCCTCGCGACGGCCGACGACGAGCCCTGTCTCCTATGACGAAGCATTGAAGGAGAGCAAGTCAAGATTAGGGGGGAATTTGTTAGCACTAATCTTAACTTGCATGTGTTTTACTTAAAGTTCATACAGTAGTAGTAGTAGCGTGCATGTCAGTTAGGCACGTTGCAAGTAGTATGTGTGCATCTTGCATTTAGGATAGGAGCTTAATTAGCTTGTGCGTGTGTTGCATCTATACGGCCGAGTAATTAGCTGCATGCAAGATTAGCGGAGCACGTTTGGCGTGGCTCATGGTCAGCTCGGAGGAGCGATTCTCACGTGTGAGATGCGCCGTTAATGCATGAGTGAGTGGCTCATGCAGGTATGGAGATCGTGGTCGTGTGCATGCGACCCGGGAGCTGCTAGCTGTGTGCATGTACGTGATTATATAAGCCGTGTAAATATCCTTTGTTTAGCAGTTGAAAAAAATAGAAAAACCGGTGTTCGTCGCTGAGGGCGTTTGTCGCCGCAACCTCCTGTGTTCCATTCTAGCCACTTCGTGTGTGTTCGAGTTCACCGTGTTCATCGCGTTCCGGGGAGTTGCCGCACGCCGATCTTAGCTCGAGTTCGCTGCTCGATTCCAACAAGCATTATGGTGAGAGTGAGTGACCATGAGGAATAAATTGGGGAATTGATACGACGCTGACGTCGTATGTATCAGACATCTCGTCCACTCCCCGAGCGCTTACTCCTCTCCTAGTCACTTTTCATCGACTTCTTTTTCTCTATTTACCCGCACATTACTTCACCTCCCCACCAGCCTCCACGACCTGGTCGCACCCATGCCGCTGCTCCACCTCCACCTCCGCGTCTCCCTCCTCCCACCCCACCCTATCCTTGTCGCTGCCTCCCGACGCTTCGTCTCTTGCTTTCCCTCCACCACATCCTGCCCACTCACTGTTTGCCTCCTCACCCTCCACCATGGCTACCAGTTCCATGCTCCCCTGTGCGCCACACAGGGCAAGGCTGCTTGGTTGGAGGAGTTCGAGGAGGAGCTGCAATAACTGTTGGAGCTGCTTCCACGAGAAGCTACAGTGTCAGATGGAGGGCTATTAATCTTAATCTAAGTCTATACATAAACATTAGTCTTAATCCTAGGCTCTAATCATGAACACCTAGCATTAACATTAGTGTGGAAGCGTAAGTTACATACCCGAAGTCGGAGATGCCATGAAGTCGTTGCTCGATTGATGTCGATGTAGAGGTGGCCGAAAGCGGTGAAGCCGAGGTCGCCGGCGGCGTAGAGAAGGTCGGCCGGTGCAGAGAAGCCGATGCCGTGGTCGGAGAAGTGCTTCGGCCTTCATCCACCGCAGCGCCCGTGAGAGATCGGGTCTTGTTAGGGTTTGAGAGGCTTAGGACAACGCGCGAACCAAAGCCCTGCCGAAAACCCTCCTTTTTATTGGCGCTGGGTGATCGGGACCGGAACCAAAATGGTGTTGGAAGCGCTGCCGATCATTGCGCTGGTGGAGGTTGAGGCCTCCCTAAAATCTTGGAAGACGTTAGCCGAGAGATCAACCCAACATTCTCCCCTTTGATCGTAAGACTAACATCATAAGTCCATTCTCAATAAAACAATATACCAAGGCAATATGTTGTATGGCCAACGAAGTGCCATACAACCTCAGTACATATAGTGTACTATCTTATCTTGAAATGGATATACATTATACTTAATGGGAGTTGGTTTGCTTTAAGGTCCTTTTATCCAGAATCAGAGGCTTTCCAACGCAAAGCTTTCATAACGGCTTTCCAGTGGTCCGGTCCTGGATTTGACTGATATCTGCTTAGCATCCCGGTTACAAAAGCTAAGTCAGGGCGTGTACATACTTGAGCATACATAATGCTTCCGACAGCTGAAGCATAAGGAACCGACTTCATTTGATCAGTTTCATATTGGTTCCTCGGACATTGAAATGTCTCAAACTTATCGCCCTTAACAATAGGAGCAGGCGAGTCAGAGCACTTATGCATATTATATCTCCTCAGTACTCTGCCAATGTATGCCTTCTGAGATAAACCTAATATTCCTTTGGACCTATCTCGGTGAATTTCAATGCCAAGAACATAAGAGGCATCACTGAGATCCTTCATATCAAAATTAGATGAAAGAAATCTCTTGGTCTCAAACAGCATATCCTTATCGCTGCTAGCCAATAAGATATCATCCACATAAAGTACTAAGATGGTGAATTTACTCCCCTTGAACTTAACATATATGCAGTTATCAACTTCATTTTCCTTAAAACCAAAACTCCTTATGATCTTATCGAATTTGAGGTACCACTACCTCGACGCTTGTTTCAAGCCATAAATAGATTTTCTTAAGTCGACATCCCATATGCTCCTTGCCTTCCACGACAAAACCTTCCGGTTGAGCCATGTAAACATTTTCTTGCAAGTCGCCATTAAGAAATGTCGTCTTAACATCCATCTGATGCAGCTCTAAATCATAATGAGCTACAAGTGCCATAACAATTCTGAATGAATCCTTAGTTGAGACAGGAGAAAATGTGTCATTATAGTCAACCCCCTCTCTTTGTGAGAAGCTTTTTGCTACAAGCCTTGCTTTGAACCTTTCGATATTTCCCTTAGAGTCATGCTTGGTTTTGTAGACCCATTTACAGCCTACTGTTTTGACTTCGTCAGGAATTTCTACTAAGTCCCATACATCATTAGTGCTCATAGACTTTAGTTCATCCTCCATGGCTTCAAGCCATTTAGAAGAATGTTCACTCATCATGGCCTCCTTATAAGAAGTGGGATCATCTACCTTCCCTATATCATTAATATCCTCATTCATATAGACAACATAATCATTTGGGATGACAGATCTTCTCTCCCGCTGTGGTCTTCTAAGAAGTTCATTAGTTATTTCAGGAGACTGCTGAGGCTCATCATCAGGAAATTTAGCGAAAAGGTCAGGAATTTGCCCATAAGGGGCATGTCTTCCATAATATTCTTCCCCACAATCCGATCTTACCACTTTAATTCTTAGGTTGTGCTGATTTTCAACTTCAGCCTTAAATATCTTAAATTTATCAAGTGATTCAGATCGGTCTTTAATGAGAAAGATATAACCATAACGGGAGAAATCATCAGTGATGAATGTATCAAAACCATCCACTGATGTCACAGGGAAAGGACCACAAATATCAGTATGGATTAATTCTAATAGTCCTGTGCTGCGAGTATCTCCCTTCTTTATTTGCTTAACATATTTTCCTTTAATGCAATCAATGCAGTGGTCTGAATCAGAGAAATCTAACGGGTGGAGAATTTCTTCTTTAATGAGACGCTCAATTCTCCCCCTCGAAATGTGGCCTAAACGACAGTGCCACAATTTCGAAGAAGTCTCATCATTCTTTTTACGCTTAGCATCACACACATTCAAAGATACAGGAGATTCATCAAGGGAAAGCATATAGAGCTTGTCTTGTCTAAACGCAAGACCAACATTATTTGAATTAAACTTAATAATACAATTATTGTCTCCAAAAAAACATTTAAAACCTTCATCGTCCAATAAAGAAACTGAAATCAAATTCCTCCTGATGGAAGGAACATAAACTACATTATTAAGACGAAGAATGAAGCCGCTATCTAAAGCTAATGAAACAGATCCAACTGATTCAACTTCGGCTTCCTTTCCATCCGCGACTCTAAGACTTCGCTCTCCCTTTCTTAGTGTTTTTGCGGTAAGGAATCCCTGTAAAGAGTTGGTAACGTGCACAGTTGCATCTGAGTCAATCCACCAAGAACTAAGCGAAAAATCAGCATAAAGAGTTTCATCAATAAACGTTATTGTATCATTACCCCTTTTGGCGAGCCACTTTAGGAAACCAAAGACATCCTTCCGAAATGCCCGATCGCAGTGGCATTCCCCTTTAGATGCTTCGGCGGGAGCAACAGGAGGCTTAGGTGCATTGTGCACTTTAGGCCCCGACTTGTCTGAGTTAGAGAGAAATGCAGTTTCTTTTTGGATTTGAAGTCCCCTTGGAACTTTCTTTTGCTAGAGCCGCCCACATGAAAAGCAAAATCCTTCTTTTCTGTTCTTATTCTCTCTTCCTCCTGGACACACATGGCGATCAAATCGCTTATGCTCCATTTCTCTTTCTGAGTATTGTAATTAATTTTAAAAGCTGTATACTCAGAAGGGAGAGAGGTCATAATGAAATGGACAAGGAAACCATCAGAGATTGCCATGTCCATGCCCTTGAGTTTTTCTGCCATATCAGTCATCATCATGATATGCTCTCTTATACTACCGACCCATCATATTTGCTGGTCAAGAGCCTCTGAATTAAAGTACTGGCATAAACTTTAGTGGAGCCTTTGAATTTCTCCTCGATTGAAGCCAAGTACTTCTTAGCATTTTCGGAATCGGGGATTGCTCCCCTAATCCCGACTGAAATAAAGGTCTTCATGATCATTAGCGATAAGCGGTTAGACCGCTCCCATTTTTCAGCATTAGCCTCATAAACTTTCTTTTTCTCATCAAAATTCTCCTCACCTTCGGTGGGAGGAATGGGAGCGTCTACCCTTAAGGCATAGTCAAGGTACAAAACCCCAAGGACAACATGAATTCGTTCTTTCCACATGGAAAAATTGCTCCCCGTGAGCTGCTCAATGTTATCCATAGTGGCGGCAACGTTCGAAGCATTAAGTGCTGAATTTCAAAATACAGGGGAAAATTAGAAATATCATAAAGATATATGTTGCATGTAATTAACCCTACGTTGGTCTGATTAATAACATGCAAAAATTACAGTTCTAATTCATATCACCGTTGGGCAGAAAATGAAAAAGAACTTTAATTTTATATGGCGACATATGATTATAAACAACGTTGGTCAGAATATAACCATATGTATACATAATGCCAAAATTAATCATAAAAATCTCAGAATTAAAATATCCCGTTGGTTCAATTTTAATCTGAGATTATACATAATAAATGGTAAATATACATGAAATTTGGGACATCTAAAGTAATTAAAATTAGTGCATAAAAGAGATACATAAAGCATAAGAAAATGTACTGGAAAAATAATAATAATACTGCTGCAGTAAGCCCAAAATTCGGCCTAAAATAAGCATTCAGCCCACAAAATTTCGCAGCCCAAAAGATTACATGGCCCCAAAATACTCTAGCCCAAAAAATTCATGTGCGCAGCCCGAAAACCGGGGACGGCCACCGCACATGGCCCACAAAAACGCGCTCGGGCGCGGCCTGGTTCTAGCGTGCCGGCAGCCCATCAAAACGTGCGGCTCAATAGAGGCCGGCGCGGCCCACAAACGCCGGCGGCCCAAAAAACTGCCTGCAACCCGCACGTGCCGTTTGATTGCATCCGACGGCTGGGGCGCACCGCGGCCAAGTACAAAAGATGGGCAAACCCTAACCCTAATTTTATTTTTCCCTTTTCCATGCGAAAAACACGGAGTGGCGGCTCCCCAAGGCGTCGGCGCGCGCGCTTGCGCGGAGGATCTCCGTCGGCGGCGCGACGCGGCGCTCCCGAGCGCGGCGTGGCGGCGGAGCTCGCGGCGCGCGTCGCGTGGGTGACGGCGCGCCCATGAGGAGGCGGGCGGCCGCTCCGCGCAGCGTGGCGGCGGCGGGCGGCGCGCCGCACGGCGCACGGAGCGGATTGCACCGGCGACAGCCATGGAGCGGCGGCGCACGGTGGCGGCGTCGGCGCCCGTAAGTCCCGATCTATTTTTTTGGGTTTACTGTCGATCTAAGGTTTCATTAGGGTTTTTTAGGGTTCGAATAGGCTGGCTTTGTGAGTTTCATCAGGGTTTTGCAAGGGAAATTCGTAAACTCCCCTCCTTCTAAATGCTAATCCGAGCTAAACATTAGGTCCGAGTTCGGTTGGGCTAAGTTAGGGTTCTAGTTAAGCCTAAACCTTGCTCTGATACCAAATATTAATCTTAATCTAAGTCTATACATAAACATTAGTCTTAATCCTAGGCTCTAATCATGAACACCTAGCATTAACATTAGTGCGGAAGCGTAAGTTACATACCCGAAGTCGGAGATGCCATGAAGTCGGTGCTCGGTTGATCTCGATGTAGAGGTGGCCGAAAGCGGTGAAGCCGAGGTCGCTGGCAACGTAGAGAAGGTCGGCCGGTGCAGAGAAGCTGATGCCGTGGTCGGAGAAATGCTTCGGCCTTCGTCCACCACAGTGCCCGTGAGAGATCGGGTCTTGTTAGGGTTTGAGAGGTTTAGGACGATGCGCGAACCAAAGCCCTACTGAAAACCCTCCTTTTATTGGCGCTGGGTGACCGGGATCGAAACCAAAACGGTGTTGGAAGCGCTGCCGATCATTGCGCGGGTGGAGGTTGAGGCCTCCCTGAAATCTCGGAAGACGTTAGCCGAGAGATCAACCCAACAAGGGCCACCTGAAGCTCCCCACGCTGGTACAAGTGGTTATGGACCTTAGCCACCCCCACTCACCCGCTTCCCCTTGTCCAAGGATGGACCTAGGGCCCAGGCTAAGGGTTGTAGTCTGGGTCCTAGCCCATTTACTTCTATGGCACACCACTGTTGGCCAAATAGCCACTGTTAGCCCCCTGGCCACACACTCCATCATGCTCGGCTTCACACCTTCACTCCCTAACCCCCGTGCTGTGCGCCCCGTCCATGTATCCCAACCTTAGCTCGCGTGGCCCTTGGCCGATTCTACCACCGCCAGCCGCTGCCTTCGGCGCTCTGCCCCCATGTTGCGGGTCCTAGCCATCGGCTCCGCCTTGGTCCCTGCCCCTCTGCCTCACCACCCAACCAGGTTGAGGCTGATTCCATTCATGAGGAGGGCAGGGAGGGGAAGGAGACAGACCTTGCCATGCTTGGCAACCTCTGCATTGACATCGTGCTTAGCATGCCTCACCTCCCGCCGGTGCAATGCGAGGAGCAAAAGGCCTATATGGAGCGCCTCACTGCCCGACCAGGTTGAGGTCGACTCCATTTCTCCATTTACCTGTTGGGTGCAAGAGGCTCTAATTTGCTCCCAAATTGTTGTGCCGTGATTTGAAATTTAGGGCCAAACTGATTGGATTTAGTATTAGATACGGTGCAGCCAGAGAAATGTGGGAAGTTGAGCTTTAGATTCATTGCTTTGGTTCTAAATGCTCGTGCTATAGTTAAAATTTATAGCTTTTTTTTGTTGCTTTACACCAGTTATTTCTTAGTTGTATTTAGCGGTAGACTAGGTGGATGGAGGAAAAGTAGGAGCCTTCATTGAGAGCTGAAAGACAAGTTGTAGAATTGTGGGCATTCCATTAGTGGCTGCGTTTATTGTGTTGTGACGAAAATGAGAACTTGCCAGGACAATTTGGCGTGGATGAGTAACCAGAATGAGACCAGATGTGAATAGCTGAAGACCGAGTAGAATCAATAAGTTATGCGGTCTGTTTGGGCGATTGGTTAGTGTGAGTGTATGGTGGTTTCCAAAAATGAATCATAAAAGTGTGTTGTTGTGTTTTTGGTTGATTGTTTCTACTGAGGTTTATTTACTTGGGGGAAAGTGGAGAATTGGGCGATACTCCATGATAAATTTGATAACACTACAATTGAAGATTGATGTTCCATGCTTCATTAGTAATGCTCTATAATAAATTGTAACACTATGATTGATGATTGATTATATAAAATCCAGTTGTTAGCTGTTCTGAACATGTTGCTATTTGATAGGATTGTATGTTGCTATTTGGTATTGTATGTTTTGTATTTTTTTAATTTATGTTATTCCAATTTATGATTTATATATGCTATTTTGTCTATATAGTTTCTATGAAAATGATCTGAATCTAAGATATTGTTATGAGGTTATTTATCTAATCTAATCTTTTGTCTCATTGCCTTCCAATGCAGGACAATAAATTAGCATTAATTACAAGTGTCTCATTGCCTTCCAATGCATCCCTGGACTTTAGAAGGCGTCCAACTGCCATTCAGCTCTTGAAGTTGCATATCAATGACACTTAAAAACATGTCAACATGGGAGCGATGAAAATTTTTACTTTCCAAAGAAACACTTTGGTCTCCTCACAGGCACATAGAAACCATCCATGTCAGAAACTTCTGATGCATCATCCTCCTGCAATAATTACAATTCAAGCTTAGTCATATATACAAGCTCAACAACATTAACAATGTATTGATTCCTCTTTTGCAAAGCACGACATAAATTATCTAAGTATCCAAATATAGTTAGCAAGAAATGTGCCATGAAAATGAAGTCAAATGACTCAATTATCACCAAGCATTTTGAGCTTTCATACGCTCCGATTGAGAGCAATCCTTTCCAATCATTGTGAGAACTCAATTGAGCATGCGACACAAAAAGATAATATGCAAAATAGTCTTATAGTGAGATCCCCATTGAGTATCACCATTCATGTATAAGCCCATCTCTTGATGTAAACCTTGTCCAATTTCAATTTTACCTAACTCTAAGGCTTCCAAAATCTACTAGGCTTGAACTTCTCTAAGCATGTGTGTGACATCCCAAGATTTCTGAAATTTATTTAATTTTATTTGGATTTTTCTGAAAATTAAATCCCTCTTTTATTTGTGCTTAGTTCAAAAGTTATTAAAGCTTGGGAGCAGTTTTGGTCAAAATGTGTTTATTTAATTTTATTTGAGTTCCTTGCATTTTGTTAGAATTTTAGGATTTATCTGGGATTTATTTGGATTTTTCTACTATTTTCTAAGCACTATTTTCCTTTGTCGAGATTTCTGAAAATCGAAAATAAACTGAAATTTTAAATCTCCCGCCCGTCCCTTCAAGTGACGCATGGACGGCCTAGATCCACCCACGACGCTGCTTGTCGGCCCATCTCCCTCATCCGCCCCTTTCCTCTACTCTCCCCATGGACGGCTCGGATCAATCTCCGCTGCCATGCGGGCACCATCTCGACCGCACCTGCCCCGCGCCTTCCTCCCCCGCCAACACCCCGGCCCCACCTATCATCCCTCTCCTCCCTCTCTTCTTCTCCATGCCGCCGCCATGGCCATTAGTAGGCTCCGCCCTTTTCGGCCACCACTCTCTCCCGTATGTACGCCGCCCCACCTCTTCGTGCGTCGCAATCCCCGTGCCCGTCGCCCCACCTCCCCCACTCCCCGCGACCACTCGGCCTCATCCGCCTGCAACCGCCACCGCTGCCATTTTCACGCAATGGGTACCCCACCGCACAGCCGCCTCTACCCTATAAATACCCCCTCCCACCGAACCCCTTCCCCACTCACCACATTCCACCCCCGATTCCTTCCTCCGCCGCCATTCCTCTCCCTTCGCGCCGGCGACCACTCCAACGAGGAATTCCAGGCGCCTCAGTCATCCTCGAGCCCTACCAATCCAGTCTCTGGCAACGCCGAGCCGCCGTCGACCTCGACCATCCCTCCGCCGAGCCCAAGCTCTGGTGTAAGGCCCTCCTCATCAGAGCCACCATTTTCACCGTCGCCTCGCCCGTCACCGATCGCTCTCCAGACACCCTAGGTAAAATCCACGAGCATCATCGTATTCCCCTCACTCTCTTCTTGCTTTTCCGACTCTCGCCGCCGGCCACCAGCTGCCAGAACACCAGCGAGCCATGGGCCCAGTGCGCCCCGCTGGCTGCCATGCCACGTCATGTTGTAGGTTGAAAGTGAGCGTGGCGTAGGCCATGAGAAGTCTCATGCAGCTCAAGAGGGGGTCCCAGTCTGGTGGATTCCTTACTGGGGTGAAATCTTAGTGTTAGCTTGGCCAGGTTGAAGGCTTTGTATTGTAAAGGCCTTGTTATGATCTCTCCGCTGCATACTTAAGGAAGTGTGTTAATCGCGTGGCAATATGAGATGATCATGTCTTGTGAGTAAAGCTATACAACCTCTGCAGAGTGTATAATCTATCCTGGATAGCCGTGCCCACAGTCATGGACGTGCTGAGTAAAGTTTTTCACGGATTAGATTTTATTTTTCAAAATGGTTTATGAAAAGCTTATTGATGGATGAAATCCATATGAGATCTTTTGGAAAAGATGGTCTGGGTGGGATGCACATGGTTAGATTGGTGTCAGGTCGGTGCCTGCTCCAATGGTAATATTTTTCTTAAATCATTGTTTTTACCTACCGTATTAAATTCAGCAATTTCCAATCTCCTTACTGTATTTTTAAATGTTTTTTATACTCAAATAACCCTATATACCTTCCTTTGTTGCCTTTATCATTATGTTGCATTCTTCTGTGTGACTTGCGAAGTACAAGTTTGTACTCACCTTGGTATCTCGTCTCAAAAGATGACGACTTTGACTACGACAAAGATCTGGATGAGTAGGATGTGTCTTACTGTCGTTTGCCTATGGGTAGGCTATTGGGCTTTGCTATTTATCAATTTTATTTTCGCTGTTATTTCCTTTATTTATTTTGCTAATGAGCCTGATGTAAAACTTGGCCATAAGGTCGTACTCCTTTATATAATTTAGTTGGTCATTTGCGCTTGTTATGTATCTTTGTTCCACTGTGTGCACTAGCTAATCCTAGACTAGTGTGATTTACAAAGATGATCCAGGAGTTATTGCTCCTGGGTTCGACAATGTGATGCTTTTTTACAAGAAATCTCAACAGCACTAAGCAAATTGCTAAGGTGATCAAAGAACCAAACACAACCATCGTTTTCATTGGCAATAGCAATAAGAGTTAATTGGAGTTGATGTGCAAATCAATGGATATAATAACCTAAAGGTGACTCTCCATAATTTTTGTTTTCAGACCATTAATGTCCCCTTTTATGTTCCTAGCCCCATCATATCCCTGACCATGTCATTTAGATAAAGACAATGAATGGTCCATAATTAAATACTTGATTACAGTTTTAAGTGTTGAAGAAGTGATGTCATGAACACCAACAATACCAAGAAACCTTTCAGCTACCCTTCCTTTTTTTTGTCAACATAACATAAGCAAAAATCCAATTGTTCCTTTTGGTACATATCACTAAATTCACCTGCAAGTATTCCAAAGTAGTCATCGCGAAGGTCTTCAATGATAGGTCGACTAGTTTCTCTGCCAGAAGAGTTGATGATTTATTTTTGTATGCAAGGAGAAGTCATTCGACAAGTCTATGGAGCATTCGCTAAAATAACCTTCTTAACATCTTCAAAAAGTTCACCTAGCTAGTTCAAGAGTTCCAAAAAAAGTTCGTTGCGGTGATAGCGTCTGCTCGGTGCATTGAAGCTCACCCCACCGTCGGCCGACGCCCACAACCACCCGAGCTCCCCCGCCACGGTGAGCCTCCCCACGCCGCCCACGGCTCCCGATGCCAGCGCTCCACGTCGCCTCCCCGCCACCATGGACGACATGGTAAGGTTCCCCATGGCTCACTCTTGCTCGTGCTCCCCTTATTTCGTCCCCTCTCCCTTCCGGCCGCCAGTGCCCCGTTTCCCCTCATCGCCGGCCGCCTAACGCCGCCGCCAGCTCGCCCTGGCGCCTCCCTGACCGAAGCGACTACCTCCCGGAGCCTCCTCGTTGCTCGGAGGATCCGTTTTGCTAGCTTCTGCCGCCTCCCTGGCCACTCCTCGCCGGCATCGCCGCCGCCCAACCCTGGCGCCCCGCTCCTCTATTTTGGTCTATTTAGCTGGAAGCACCCCCCTCCTGGCTCTATTCTCTGCCGAGCCAACTCCTCTGTCCCTCTCGGTATGACATGTGGGCCCCCTAAAGATTAACATCAAGCTAATGTGTATCACTTGCATCTTCCCAATTTATTTCTAGGATCAATCTCAGAATATGATTGGTAAATAAAGATGGGAATATTAATTTAATTGTGAGATTTAACTACAAGGGTTATGAAATGAAATTAAAAATTTAAGTTTGATTAATTGCATGTAAAGACACATTGTGCGTGAGAATAAGAATAAGGAATTATTTATGAATTATACAATTAAATTAACAACTTCACATTTGTAAATTTTATGCCAATCAAGATTAATAATCTAATCCTCATGTACAAGATTTATCAAGCTAAATTTATGCCTCGGACATTTTACTATTATCAGGGAAATTTACAAGAAGTTAATACACTAATAACAATATGGTTAAATGATTTAGTAATGAAACTTGATAAAAGATTCATACCCATATAATCTTGCCCAAGTCTACGACAACTAAGTAAATCAATTCAGCAAGATTGTGTCACATGAAATATTAACCATGAATTGCTCATCTCTCTTGGTAGTGCTTAAAATAGTCATTGGTAAGCCACATAAAATATCAAGTGTGGTTTACTCATCTCTAAAATCATAGAAGCTATCCTCTCAAAAGTGCTTAAGAATATTTGTAGTAAAGACTTTAACATTATCTTAAATACTAAGATTTAAGATGACAAATAGAATATAATTAAGAAAGTCTTGAATAAGAAAGAGCAATCCTAAATATTTGTCTCGCATCCAAATTCCCCATCATTATCTCGGGATTTAAATTTAATGATCAAGAATAAATAATAATAAAAGAAATAGCTTTACTAAGAAGATCCTTGTAAGAATCCTAACTCTCCTTTCTGACAAATCACAACCGATGATCCTATCGAATAAAGTTATTAATCAAGCAGAATAACTGACTTTAGAATGGGCAGTTGCAATCTCAGCAAAATATTGGCACATGAAATATCAAAGTTACACTGCATATTTAACTATACTCACCTTACGTATCTGTATCCTAAAATCATAAAATCATGTTTCTCCTTACTACCGTCGATACTCTTTTTTTTTATCTGTCCCTAATTCTTGCCCGACTCATAGAACTTCCTTGATAAATATAAATTAATAAAGAGGAAGTCACCAAATAAAAGGTCGAGCCTCCCCCTTCCCCAATCGGCTGTGTTTGTCCACTTTCTTTTCCAAAGCAGGTAATTCCTGTAAAATACTCCTTCACCCCCGGATCCCTACTTATCCTAATTTTTCCCTCACGATAAAGCTACTCAGCCACCTCAGTCCTTCGCCCAGTCCATCTACCACTGTGTTTACAGCACACTAATCCGAATCATCTTTCTATTCTCAAATCGTAATAAATTTATAATTTAAAGTTAAATCGGGCACCTAAAGTATTTTGATTTATTTGGTCTTTCTTTTCCTTGCCGCGTATTAGAATCTGAAGACTCGACGAAGCGACAGATTCGAACGAGATCAAGACTCGGGTAAAAGCGAGGACTAGTTAAATTAAGATCAATGACTGAGAAGGCTTTGAATTAGAGCAATCAAGGCCGTGGTAAAACAAGCAAGACAAGTCATCACTTTGATCATATTGATCCTACATTTTATGCAAAATTATGTTCTTTTAAACTATCAACTTGCATGCTTAATTTACTATGCAAATATATGTCAAAGCTTAAGGTAGCTACATGCCCACTTGATGTTGTATTAAATTTACCATGCCATCCCTTGATATTTGAATCACCTGATCCTTGTCACCCTAGATATTAATGATAACTTTATTAGCTATACGTCATATTAAATGCCATGCTAGTCTTGTCAAAGTCCAGGGTGCTAGTTGCCCTGATCAGCAATCTTTAAAACATAAGAATTGTTTTGGGACAGTCATGGGATGTACGTGGCTGAGTATTTTGCTACAACTGTTTTATGCTTCTCAAAACCCTAAAAATCTGCTTTACCTGTCTGGGCGGTTGGTGAGAGTGGATGGTGCTGATGTCGCACGAGAACCCGTGGTTTGTGGTAAGAACCGCCTGGACAAATTAAGGACTGAATCTTGTACTGACCTCCTGGTGTAAAATAGTACAACCACAAGTCTATATGGGTACGACCTAGCTGATTAACTTGCAAAGGTTTAGTTTAGATATCATCACGGAAGATAGGTGCCAGAGCACTGGTTTACTCATACGGTGCAAGAGGGGGCTTCTGACTGTGGCGGATGTAACCCTTCAGCGGTGAAACCTCAGCGGGGTGGTATCTAGCTAAATTGGAGTAAGGTAAAGGCTTTGTGATAAACCATCTGGGTCTCATGCCTAAGGAAGCATGTCGGCTATTAAGATGACTTATCTCTTGTGGTGAAAGTGTACAACCTCTGCAGAGTGTAAAACTGTTCGAGCAGCCGTGCCCACAGTCAAGGGCGGACACGGGAACCTACTCGAGTTAGTTCTATTTCCAAAAACATTTGTGGGTGGGATAAAACCTATCAGAGAGATGTACTCTGACCATGAACTTTTCCTGGAGAGATGTACTCCAGCGGCGAAAACTAGCATTGGTGGAGGTAACCATGCACTGTAAAAATGTGGATGTAACCTACACTACAATTATTATCGCATTCTCACAATCAATTTCATAAAACATGTTTCAGTTAAAATTGCTACGTCTCAGAAGATTTTTCTTACTTACTGTAATTCCAAAACAATGCTTTTAGCAAATAAAAGAAACTCAAGCCTCCCTTGACAGCTTTGCATCTATTATTACTGCATCCTGTGTGGTGGCTTGCTGAGTATCATCGTACTCATTCTTGCTTAACTACCATCACTCAGTCAGAGAGAACAGGAATGCTAAACCTTGCGACGCTAAAAAGGGGTCGACAGATCTCGAAGACGAAGAGGCCATGGACTAGGTTGCGAACCCCAGTTGGCTGCCTGTGGGTAAGTCCTGCGGGTCCCACCTGTGTGAAGTTTTCGCTGCTGCATTTTATCGTTTTCGGCCTAACCAGCCCATGAGTAAGTATTACTGTATTATTTACGCTTCCGCATGATATATTTTTGATATACGGTAATGTATCTGTGAGCACTATCTACTGATCCAGGGAATAGTGCGGTGGAATCACAGAGGATCTGGGTTTGCTAACCCGAGGTCCGACACATCGGTCGCTGGACAAGACCGCACAGGCACACAGCCACAGCTGCACGTTTCACCCTTGCACAAGGTGTGGCACGGGGGGCTAGGGTAGGCTAGTTGCTAAGGCAAAATATGGGGAATTCGGGGATCAATCCAATCCTGGAGACCTAACCTAGAGGCAACTGACTAGGGCTGGACTGATGGGTGAGTTGCTGCTGATGAGTGATGGCGTTGTCAGCTGTGGCTGTTGCTAGATTGCTTGTTGGGCCTATTAGGTTGTGGGTTGCAATTGAAGGAGTATGTAGTGTATACTTTGTATATTAAGGGGGCATATACTAAAGTTTTTACTAAAATATTTGGGGGTACAACTATACCCCCATACACCTTATATAGCTCCACCACTGCCATGAAACTGCATGACCATACATTGTATGAAGCCCTTGCTATAGGAGGATGCACGTGGCCTAACATGGTGACTAATAATGATGACAACATCATCCATGTCGAGGGCATTTTTGGCCCAGTTTCTTGATATGCAATCCTGCGTAGGCCTTAAAAGGATCAGTCTGGATGAATGCCCAAGTTAGGTGTGTAAAAAAGCTCAAGGCTTGCGAGCTGCCTAAGCTCAACTTGCTGTAGGCTCAATTTGAGCTTGGCTCGAGCTCCAAATGATCCAAGCTCCTCTAGGCTCGATTTGAGCTTGGGCCAAGCTCCAAATGAGCCGAGCTCAAGCATAAGCGAAGGCTCATTAGCTTAGCAAGCTTAAGTTTGAATAGCACAGGATGACTCAAGTAGGTGTGTAATAGGATTTGTATGTCCCTTTTTACTAGCACACCAAGTCCTCTACTCCTTCTCTCCATCAAAATTTTATTTTCCCCAAGCCCAAAGCCACCCGTGACCCAACATATCCTCGAGCCGAGCTCGAGTCTACTTGAGTTTATGAAAACTGCATGTAAAAATATGCATGTTACTTCTTAAAGAGCTTACTCGAGCCAAGCTCGAGTCTACTCGAGATTTGGATCGAATTGAGCTTGAGCTCAAGTCCAAGCTTGGATGCCAACTTAGGCTTGGCTTGAGCTTATGCCGAGCTCGAGCCTAGGTAGGCAGGCTCACTCGAGCTTGGCTCGTTTACAACCCTGAGGAGGCGCTACAGTGGGAGGGAAAGGTGCCATAGTAGGGAATGGGCATCTATGGTGGCATGTGGAGGAGCCACAACAGGAGCCAACAGTAGTGCGGTAGCCTCTAGAGGGGATACGGTAGGAGGGATGAGTGCGTAGATTCTGTCATAACGTCATCAGGTGTTGGCACAACTGGTTGACAAAGATGCGTGGTAGGGTTTTGCAGCAAGGAAAGAGGGACTAGAGAATCAGCGGGAGCATAGAGGAAATTATAAGTTTCGAAAGATGGCGGAGAGGCTAATTCTAAAGCAAAAGGGAAAGTGGATTCATCGAATATAACATGATAAAAAATATTATGTGATGAGTGGAAGATCCATGCAGTGGTATCTCGTGTGGTTGGATGGATATCCAATGAAGATACATGGCGTTGAATGAGGTCAGAGGGGGGGCATATAGGTTTTTGTGTTAGGATAACAAAGGTAGCCAAAAGCACACAAATGGATGTAAGGTCAATGCGTGCAGTAGAGAGAAAAATGCGGAGTGGAGAAATTTAGGGTTTAAGTAGGAAGTTTATTTAGAAGGTATGTGGTGGCATGAAGTGCTTTGGCCCAATACCTAGGAGACATGCTAGCTTGAAAAGGCAAAGTGTGCATTATGTTGTTGACCGTACGTATGATGCATATAGGGGTAAGAGAAGTGAAGAAGAATGTTGTGTGTGTCACAGAGAGTGTGAAGCATGGAGTTGTCAAACTCACACTCGTTATCACACTGAATAGATTTAAGTGTGAGTGTGAACTGAGTATCAATGTAGGTGCAAAAGATTGACATGAGGTGTATGTGTCCAACTTTCAACGGAGAGGAAAAGTCCAAAGAAAGTGTGAGAAATAATCTAAAATGACAAGATAATATTTGTATTCCGAAACATTTTCTATTGGAGAGGTCCAAATATCACAATGAATAGGTTCAAAAGGGCATGTAGCATGACGGAGAAAATACTAATTGCACATGCCAACCTAATTGACAAGTGTGACATATAGTGTTGTCAATTATTTGGTGATTACAAGAAATAACTGAAGACTAGACAAGGCGATGCATACATGATGTACAAGATGGCCGAGGCAATGACGCCAGAGGGTGGTGGTATTGGTGATGGACACAAAGGCGTGGAACGGTGTGGAAGGTGAACAAACCAAGTAAAGTTTGCCCAAACTATTGCACCTGAGAATCACACTCTTTGTCGAAGGACCTTCATGCAAAAACCAAAGGGGTCAAATTCAACTGTATAATTGTTATCAGTTGTAAATTTATTAACAAAAATAAGATTTTTAAAAATGTTAAGAGTAACAAGGACATTATGAAGGTAGAGGAGACGATTGGAATAAAAGGAAGGAAGGAGGGTGTGCCCTGGGTTAGTAATGAGTAGGGTGGATCTGTCACTGACCATGGCGTACTGGGAAGGAGGGTGGTTGGAGAGGGAGTGGAGATTACTAACATCAACGGACATGTACATTGTGGCATTTGTATCCATGAACCAATCATGGGAAGAAGGCAGCTATAGAGCCATCGTGTTGAATGCGTTGACAAGGCCAGAGGGATCCCACGATGGTCTAGTGGCACCAATTGGCACAGTAGGCAGGAAGGCCCAGGGTGCCTGCCACGACTGCTGTGACAGGTGTGTGGCAACTTACACTGATGCTATGGCAAGGGCATGACAAAGAGGCCAAATAGTAGGGGAGCACGAGGAGGGATGCCAGTGCATGGTCCATGAACACCCGCGGCGTTAGGGTTGCCACCTCCACTAGTGGGCCAAAGTTGAATGGCACCCGTCCATGGGTTGTAGACGGATGACCATGGCGATGCAGATGGCCGGCCCCCACCTTTACTACTCTTGCCCTTGCCCTTCTTGTTCTTGTTGTTGCTTCCACTATTGCCACTTGCATTGCTACCATAGCCACCATAGTTGCTGGCCGAATGCTAGCTAGGGTTACTTGCATTACAGCCACCACTGTTGTTGATGAAGAGGGCAGTGGTGTTGCCAGCAGGAGCACCTATTTTGCCAACCTTCAATTCTTGGAGAAGAAGCATATATCGCAACTGGATGAAGTCTGGGAAGGGGTTCAGAAGTGGCACAATGGTTGCCACATTCTTGAACTTCTGGTTGAGGCCCTTGAGAGTCGTGAGGATTAGGGACTCGTTGCTAACCGTCTGGCCTACATCAGCCGGTGCATTGGCGAGAGTTTTGAGCTAGAGATACTAGTCTGTGATAGAAATGTCTCCTTAAATTATATTACAGAACTCAGTGTTGTGGTAGAGTAGTCGCGTCTTCTTGTTGTCCTGGGACAAATTTTTGCTCTGGGTCCAAACGACGTGGGTGTTGGTGGTGGCCTCCATCGCGATGTTAAGTATTTCCGAGGAGATGGATTTGCAAATCCATTGAATAGAGGTGCAATCAAGCCATTTCCATTCGGTGTTGGCGTCTTGTTGGTGTGGCAGTGACGTGGTCATCAAAGGAAAACTTGAACACAACAACCATGAAAAGGTTGTGCCACTTCACATAGTTTGATGCCTTGACACTACTACAAAGCAAGTTATACTAGATGACTCATCACAAATGATTCATGGAGAACCGTCTGTGCTATAATTATTACAGACGGTTTTACAAGCGTGACCATGTACTATCTGTGATATGCAACTATCATCGATAGTTCTTTCTAATAATCGTCTATGATAGTTCATAGACGGTTATTAATATGAACCATCTGTGATAATTGCAGATGTCACAGATGATTTTTAATTAGAACCGTATGTGATAGTTCACAAATGGTTATTAATATGAACCGTCTTTAATAGCTGCGTATCACAGATGGCTTGTCATTGGAATCATCTGTGATATGTATTTGTACGCATGAATGGTGCTTCGTCTCCTCGATGCGCACCTCTTTGATCATTTTGGTTCCCCGATATGTGTCTCTTCGCACGCGCCAAATGTATTTCTTGTTGTATAAAAATGATCGTCCATCACCAGAGATTAATCCCCACATCGTTGATTTTGTACGAGCACCTCGTTGACCGGCTATCTTTCTTGTCTTCCTTTTCTCTTAAGCACAAATAAATAGCTCACTACTCTTCTTTGATGCTGGCATTGATGGCCAACCTAGCCATCTTGGGTAAACACCTTGCCAGCCGTATGTTAGCGGATACCGAGAAAGGACACTATGCCAACAATGTCCTCACTCCTATATCCGAGGATTTGCCAAAACAGTTGAAGGCCACCATCCATCATCTTGACATCCTCCTCTATCGCATCTTTCGGTTGGTCTCCCGCTTCAGGTGAGCTAATCTTGCCATCGATGTGGTCCTCCACAATGACGTTGCATATCTCCAAGAGGTTTGCCGTCACTTGGGGTGCTTAGTCGAGGTGGCAGATTACTGAGTCAACTTTATCAAGACCCCTTAAGAAAGGAAAGAGAGCATATGAGCTCAATTCGACTTGATTGTTCAGCCGGAGGGTGTTCAAGAGACACTCGAACGAGCGCGCCAGTGGGTGGACCCAATTCGGGTTTTGTTCACTGATGATCTTGAACCGTCTGATGCCGACCACGTTGTCTACAAAGTTTGAAGACGGACATAGCATGCTACCTCTGCCACTAGAAAAAAACTTCATAGCAGTCAGGTTTCTACTTTTTTGTTATCTTTTGTAAGAAGCGACTAGGCACACTGTTTGGCTATATGTAAAATTAAGTAGCTGAATTTATATTTACTATCTACTATATATGTAAACGGTCTCGATATAACGATATAACGACATTACTGACCGGTAAAAAATAACTAAGTAATGCATATTTACTCTTGAGGCATTACTGGTACCCTTCAACTAGGGGTAAGTGCTTCTCTAGTTGCCATACAAGTTTTATTTATACTTTATACGCAATATAAACTTAAGATTAATCACTATGGCGACATACATGATTAGGTCTCACTAGATTTTGATTGTAATTGTACCAAAGTGGAGCAAGATAATATACCTTGATCCCCTACTTAGGAACAACCACGACTTCACCTATGTGCACAAATAATTGACAGGTAAACTCATTTTCTACATACATAATTCTATTGTAGTATTTCCTTAGTTTGTAATGGCCAAGGCTAACCTTTTGGAATCATGTAGGTTGTTCAGCGCATACGTAATTCAGTGCCACAATGCGACATAGGACACAATTTCTGGTACCCACTACAATACAACAATCTCGTATCACGCTTCGTAATAATGCTTCTAGAACTGACAATACCTATGTATATAATTCTATTTTTGTAGTGCCACCAGTAGCTACAGGGCAACGTATGTGGATTCCACATTTACAGACATATGCAGGAAATCATAGGCACTAAGATGAAAGATCCAGAGGTTTGTCAACTACCTATATATTATGTGTGTGTTAATGACTTTAACACTCCTAGCGACAGGGCATGAAATTCAACTCAAGTGCATTCGATCTTGATAAACTCATTGAAGTTCAAGAATTGCTCTCTGAATTTTTTATGGTGGAGGTCATTCACCCGGATGGAGAGTTCAACCCCGGCAATGATGATTAGATGTTCAAACATTTGATTCAATTGTAATACACTCAGTTGTGCTTAATCAAATAATTAATTCAATTTTACTTTATGTCAAAGGGCATGGCTAACATTTTCTGAGGCTAGCAAAAAAAAATAGAAAACAATTTAGCTAATCAAATAGCTATCACTTCATCGTGATATGTCAAATATTACCGGCGGTTATTAGTATTAGTCATTTGTGATATGTAAGATATCATAGATAGCTATGTTTATGAACCGTTTGTGATACCTAACGGCTAATACCAAAAACCGTCTGTGATATGTCAGATATCACAGACGGCTATATTTAAGAAGCATCTATAATATCTGACATATGTCAGATATCACAGACGGCTATTGTTAAGAACTGTATGTGATATCTGACATATGTCAGATATTATAGACAGCTATTGTTAAGAACCGTATATGATATTTGACATATCACAGACTATTGTTTTGAAAAACCGTCTGTGTTGTAACTTACTACAGACGGTTTGAGAGCCATCTGTGATAACACATGTTATCACATAAATATAAATTCAGGCGATTCAGAAATCGTTTGTGATGACGGTTTTGAACCGTCGATTTCTAAACTGTCTGTGATGATCCTTTCTGTGGTAGTGTGATGTCGAGGACGATAGGCATTAAAAACCGAATGGAGGCGATGGCTTGAGCCCGAAGCTGGGCGTTAGGGTTGGAGGTAGCGCCGCTGTCACCCAGGGAGGAGAAGGTGGAAGCGAGGGGAGGAGGAAGAAAGGAGGGCAGCAGAAGGCAAGCACGGTCAAAGGGGATCGGTGCGGTGTGGGAGCGGTCTCAAGAGCAGAATTGCTCTGATACCCTATGAGTTTGATAGAATTAGCCACACTTGGGATGACATTCCATTGATTAATTACATCAAGAGGTTACAAAGGAAAGTATCACAACCGATACAATCCGATAAGACATCCATATCATACAAAGATATCAACAGATATTTACAACTAAAAGCCCTGTCCGCAACTGGCTGCGGATTCTAGTTGCTGTTCCTATTCCCGTCTGTCTGATGTTTGAAACGGATCTGTATAGATTTTCCCAAATCTATTGAGAACTTGAGATTACGAGGTGGCTCCCCTAACGGTGCGGCACCAACGTACACAGATTGGAGGAGGTCAGGTGGGCCTCTCTGGTTCCTCGGTCGCCACACCTGGAGCCCTGATTTGGTGGTCTCCTTGCGGTGCCCAGTCGGATCGACCTCCTTCCGCGCGCGGCACGCGGTGGGACACTCGGGCCGCTCTCGCGTAGCAAGCGCGTTCTGGCTCACTGGTTTGGGCGGGCGGCGCCGCTCGGACGAGACGCTCAGCCACCCGCGCGGTCTGCCCTCAACAAAGCGAAGTGACAACCGGCATGGTGCGCGCGCGTTCGTGCGCCTTGGCACCCTGGTTTGGCCGTGCGGCACGCGCGGAGTAGAGTCGCCCCCAACATCCCGTGCCGCACGCTCGCGGGCTCGTCTCGCGGCCCGCGCGTAGCCAGAGTGGCAGACAAGCGGCGGGACGCACTCTGTCGGCCGCGCGCGCGGTTTGATTGCGCGAGTACTCCTATTTGCCGCCGGTTGTTGCACCGCTGGCTCTGCTTTTGGGCGATTGCTCAACGGTGTGGGACGCGATAAGGTGGCAGACAATTTGGTGCAGACGCGATAGGTAGCAGTTTGGTGCGAAAATACAAGGGATACGTACATAAGCCAAATGTCCAAGAACTGGATATACAGACATTGATGCACAACGCTACCTAGCTACAAAGTACTCATGAGATGCATCGACCGTAAGCTCGTAACATAAACCTAAACCACCACGATATAGCCCAAATTCTTAGTGGTACTACTACTTCTAAAGCTACAGAACATAACCATGGTGGATGGAACAGTACAACACCGATCGCACACACGAACCAGGTGCGGAACTGATCGGCTACCAAACTCTCGTCACACAGACTTAGCTAGCTAGTGATCATGTAACATTGTATACATGTATCAGTGGTGGCCAGGGAGCTTCTCCTTGATCTTCTGCATGATGCCCTTCTTCTCGTGCGCCCCCGCCGCATGCGTCCCCGTCCCAGCCGCCGGCACCGCGTGCCCGCCCTTGTGCTCCTCGTGCTTGTGGCTGCCGGGGAGCTTTTCTTTTATCTTCTCCTTGATGCTCTTCTTCTTCCGGCGCCCGCCTTGCCCGTCATCCTCGGACGACTGTCGTCGATCGTAACATAACCATTCAGTCAGTCAACTACGTAGTACGGTACCAGCGCTCCGACCAAATGAAGCACAGCAAACTAACGGCCAAAAAGAAATTACCGAGCTGGAGCTGGAGCTGCCGGAGCGCCGCAGAGTCTCGCCAAGCATCGTGTGCTCCTCCCTCGTGGGCTGGAGCTGGGCGCCCGTCCCGGCCGTGGCACCCAGGCCACCGCCGACCATGCCTTCGTAAACGAACGCCGTCGCGTCGCCCGGGGAGACACCACCGCTTACCACGCCCGCCTCGTGCGGGTACGCCACGCCGCCCGGGGCGACGGCACCGCTGACCACGCCCTCGTGCGGGTGCGCCGCGCCGGCAGGGCCGTAGCTCACCGCGCCGGTGCCATGCTCGGCCGGCGCGGCCGCGTACCCCGCGGTGTCGCCGGTGCTGTAGGAGGGAGAGGTGCCAGTACCCGAGCCGTACGCCGGCTCCCTTGGGATGGGGTTGCCGTACTGGTCGACCGGCGGCACTGGGTTGCCGTACTGGTCGACGCGCGGGTACGGGTGCCCGTACTCTCCTGGGTAGTCCGCCATTGATTGCTAGCTCTCTCAGCTCCTTGCTTGCTTCTTTCTAACCGAGTTTCCCTCTCAGCCAGTGTGGTCGGTGACCTCGCGCGCTGCTCGCAGCGGATAGAGATGGAGGCGAGATCCATGTGTTCGTATATGTACGAGGAACAGGCGATAGGGCGGCACGTGTGCACGCATGCAGCCACACAAGGGCGGCTACGTGACGAGAGAAAGACACGCATCCTCGGAGGTGCCACGTTTTGGCTTGATCTGGAAAGTTCCAGGCGAACAGTAACAACGGCATACTTAACGAGATCTGAAGTTGATGCGGATCAGATTAGGGTCTGTCTAACCATGGTGCGCATGATTATGGGACAAAAAATCATATGAAGTTTTGGGCTGTTGGATTAATATCGAAAGGCCATCACCTTCACCAACATTCCATAAAATGTACACCCACCTGCCGAATTTTTTATACGGATAATCCATTTTTTATTCGAAATTATATAAATATACCCGCGGAAATTTTTTTTACAAAAATAGGCTCCAGTCGCCTAATGGTTGGGCGATCGAGCCTTCAACCGCATCGCGACAATGGAAAGTCTACCAACCGTTTGGCGATTAATTGCAGTCGCCCTACCGTTGCGCGACTTCCCTGATTTCGCCGAACCGTTGGGCGACTGAGATTCAATCGCCTAACGGTTCGGCGACTGAAGGTGGGATATAAAGCGTGCTCGACGCGCGAGCGCCGCGCCTGCTTGCATTCCTCCGTTCGGCCAGCGCAGAGAAGAGGGGAAAGGAGAGGGAGGGAGAGGAGAAGAGGAGGGGAAGAGAAAGAGAGGGAGAGGAGGAGAAGAGGAGAGGGAGTGCGCGATTTTCAGGTAATTTTGTTGTATTATATTGTTTGTTAGTGTAGAAAATTAGTTTAGAAAATGTAGTTTAGAAATATAGTTTAGAAAATTAGTTTAGAAAATGTAGTGTAGAAAATTAGTTTAGAAAATTAGTTCAGAAAATTAGTTTAGAAAATATAGTTTAGAAATTTAGTTTACAAATTAATTTTAGAAATCTAATTTAGAAATTTAATTTTCAAATTTTGTTTAGTAAATATAGTTTAGAAATATAGTTTTAAATTTTGTATACCATTTATAATGCATTATTGTACAAAATATAGTATTTAAATGTACATGTAGAAAATTTAATGTTGCAATTATTGTACAAATTTAGATGTAGAAAATTTAGTGTTGAAATTTAGATGTAGAAAATTTAATGTTGAAATTATTGTACAAATTTAGATGTAGAAACTTTAGTATTGAAATTTAGACGTAGAAAATATAATGTTGAAATTATTGTACAAATTTAGATGTAGAAAATGTAATGTAGAAATTATTGTACAAGTTTTGCAGGTATGACTCGTGCTGGACGTGACTCGGAGTGGCGGTTCGCGCTGTTGGACGAGCACATAGACCGCTCTCATCGCGCTTCCCGTCTAGTCCCGCCACCGGGGAGCACGGACGAGCCGCCTCAGCTGGGAGTGGCCGGACACGCACACCTCGCGTGGCCTGGGTACTTGACCCTCGTTGGACTGCCAGGTTTGCACTACTCCAGCGTTTAGTGCGACCGTAAGTTCGTTCCGTGCTGACCTTCACTTTGTTTGCAGGCTGCGGGATGCCGGGCTACTCCCTCTTGCCCGGATGGTTCAGGCCACGGACGAGGATGGAGTCGCTGGCGGGGACGAGGGCGGGGACGAGGCGGGGGGGAAGCGATCACGACGCTTTCTGTTCGACCGTTCCTGGCGGCGGCTTTGGTGGACGGCGGCGCCCGAGACGCACACTTTCCACCTCCCATTTGGGAGATGACGTCGACCTTGCAGGATGTGTCCCTGCTCCTTGGGCTTCCGATCGCGGGAGACGCTGCCTTCCTACCGGAGGCCCCGGCCGGCGCGCGTGACCGCCGCGCGATTCGAGATGTCGTTCCACCGCCGACCACCACGTGTTCGGAGAGGCGAGACCCATGGGCCGACACCGAGGTGGCTCGAGCGATCACGATGCGTGGTATATAAAATCGATCGTGTCTTCGAAGCTCTTATTTGTGGTATTACGTACTAATAACAACTTTTTTGCATTCAGGTGGAGCGCATGGTTCCGCAGCGCACGATCGCCGGTCTCGCGGCACTGGGGCGTGCGTCTTGTGGCTGTTTGGTTGGGTGCTTTTCACCACCAGCCACGGCAACTCGGTGGATGCGCGCCTTATCGCTTATGCGAGGGCGATCGCTGACGGCGAGCCCCACCAGGTCAGCTGGGGATCGGCCGTACTTGCCGCGACGTACCGCGCGCTGTGCGATGCGTGCACGAGGATCAAGGTGAACTCGATCCTCACGGGCTGTCCCCTGCTACTGCAGTTGTGGTCGTTCGAGCGCTTAAGTGTCGGACGACCTGTGCTAGACGATATGGGTCCGTACGGGCCCGAGATGTATCCAGGGGGAGACATCGACCGGCCGACGATGGGTTCTATCTGGTGCCGTCGTCGAGTAAGTATTATCACAGTCAACTATTTCTTTCTTATTGACGATCGTCATTCTAAACAACTTGTCTTTCTTGCAGGTACAGTTCGCGCACGTGCAGGTCACGCGGGCGTACCGGGTCTTTGTGGAGCAGCTCGACCGCATCACGATCGGCGACGTCGCGGCGAGAGCCGTCGATACTGGCGGTGCGAGCCCGTGCTCTGGCGGTCCGTCCTCACTTTGCTTTGCGTGGCCGGGCTTTACGCTCACCGTCGGAAGCTCGTGTACCTCGCTCACGTGGAGGACTACGCACCCGGTGATGCGGCGATTCGAACTCGGCGGCGGTTCTGTACGGTCGGACCATCGCTTCCGCGGCACGTGCACGGGTGAGTGATCGTTTGTGGTAAATATGTACATACTTACTACTATACACAAGTATCTCACATTACGTAATGGTTCTATACGTAGGCACAGCGCGAAGGGAGTGAAAAGAGGCACGGACTGGTCGTTGAAGATGCGACCACAGTCGATCGGTGGTACGGTGCGCTCGACGACCGCGTGGAGGAGGACCGCCCGTACGACAGCACGGAGTACGCGGGGTACCTTCACTGGTACCAGCCGCAGACCCGTACCAGGCTCGTATATGTGGTAGACCCGCCTGCCACACACTTCGCCGCTCCGACGGACACGTACCCCGCGCACTTTGCGCGCAATGCTCACCTCGCGGTACATTACATGTCATTTCAAAGATTCCCAAATGGTAATGTCGTTTCGATAATCGAACATTTCATGTCTTTGTGTCGGTGGCGTCGGTTACGCCTATGTGCCGACTCGAACACGATACTAGAGAGGCTCACCGGTGGTGCGCGGTGACCCATGAGGAGGGTGTTAGCTGCGCGCCGGAATGCACGAGGGTGTAGACGTATCGTTAGCCTCATCGCTTCGCGCGAGGCTACCGGCGGTCTACACGCCCACCGCTCCGATCGCTCGTCCACCGCCACCCGACCAGCGTGGCACTACTCGTGCACCGACGTGGACACGCCCTCCACCGCCTCACCCGAGCGGCCGGGGTTCAGCTGGCGGGGCCTCCTACACCGGTTCACTTCACGCCTCCTACGCAGGGTGTACCTCCTCCATGGCGCCACGCTACGGTACGCAGAGGGTCTTATATCGTGTTTATCCGAAGACGACATGCAACGAACTAACGATATTAATATTGCGGTACTTACCAAAGCAGACGGCGTCTCCCGTGCCGGGCGATGTGGACCAATTTTTCGCGAGTGGCCCGGCGGTTCTCCGACGCAGCACCGGAGGTTCTCTCTGCGATGCCCTCCCGGTGCACCGGAGAGCACACGCCGGAGGTGCACTGACTCCACCAGCGCGGGCGGGATAGACACCCTCCGCTGTTTTACTTTTCAGATCGTCCTAACCCGTTGCACCGGAGGAGGGCCAAGCGAGGCCGTATGGGAGGACGCGGAGTGCGGTGACGGGCACACCAGGTGACGAGTGAGGCGTCTGCAGATGCTATATATGTTATGCATGTAATGAAAAACATGCGGCATGTTACTCTCGATTATATTATGAAGTTTATTTAAATTTACATAGTCTATCATCTCTCTCCGCACATAAACTATCTCACTTAACAGTGTATGTATCGATCGTTCTCTACTCAATCTTTCATAAAAAAAATTAAAAAACTTTTTACACACCTACAATATACAATGAACATAAACTTTTATTACAACTTCACCGTATTTTTTACCGGTTCAACGTTACAAAATTCACAAAATCTAAAACAATCTCACGGGGGCTACATGCAGTCGCCTAACGGGATGGCGACTGCATGCTAGTCGCCTAACGGGACGGCGACTACACTTAAGTCGCCGAACGGAAGAGCGACTTAATACGATCGCTCTCATGGCAATGAGATATATTGTGTCGCGATGCGGTTATGAAGGCTCCAGCCGCCCAACCATTAGGCGACTGGAGCCTATTTTTGTAAAAAAATTTCCCGCGGGTATATTTATGTAATTTCGAATAAAAAATGGATTATCCGTACAAAAAAATTCCCCACCTGCCCAACCTTAATTCTCTTTTCTCGTCTCCCTCAGAGCCACCACCAGATGCACGCAACACACCCGCCGCCATCCAATGCGCCGCTGCCCTGCCTTCTCGCCGTCACCAATATCGCCAGCGAAGCCTCCTGTGCGAGCCCCTCCCCCATAGATGCCACTTCAATCACATCACCCACGGTCTCTTCCTCCTTTTGCGTATCTTCGCCTCTCACTACCATCGCTGTCCTCATTCCCTATCTCCAGTGGCTACTGTACTTGGATCCCTAACCGTCGTCTACTCCTGCCAAACACCACCACCCTCCACTGACTAACGGCTGACGGTGCCACCGTCGCTGTAGCACCCTCTAAAAAAAATCAAAACCAATCCCTTCCTATCGCTATCTCTCTCCCCCATAATTATCTCTATCTCTCCTTTTCTTTTATCTCTCTCTTCCCCAAACCCATCTCTCTCTCCCCGTGCGTCTAGCGACGGCGGCGACGATGACGATGGCGGCGCCGCAGACGCGCGCGCTGTCGCGACACGACACGCGCGCGCGGCGGCGGTAAGCGCCGCCATGGCATGGCGGCGGCAATGCGCGGCTGCGTGGCGGCGGCAACCAGCGGGCAGCCGGTGCCACGCGACAGCAGATATCGCGCGCGCACCCGCCCGGTGCGGTGGCGCCGCGCACGCGCCGGCCAGTCGCGATGGCGGCGTGGCGGCACGACAAAGCGGCAGCTGCATGCGCGCGCCCATGTGTGTGCTGGCGACGGCGCACGACGGAGGCTGGCGGCGGTGGCCGGCGGTGGTTTAGCCGGTTTGGACCCGACCGAATCACGTTTCGTGCGCAGTTTCTTTAGCATTTGCTGGGGACCAAGGTTCATTCAGCTGAATCGCGTTTCGCACGGCGTTTTCAGAAGTCAGGTAGCGGTTCATGGTTCGCACGGCCGAACAACCAGTCGCACGTCCGAACGGTTCGCACACAACTTTTAAGGGAACGCTTGGGCAATTGCTAACCTTAGGTCCCTCGTGCAGCGAGGCCGCCAAACGTACTCAAGGCAAGTACCTGCTCTGGGTTAGCGCTCGCCGTCCTCCCTGCTCCGGGTTAGCGCTCGCCGTCCTCCCTGCTCCAAGCTAGCGCTCGTCGTCCTCCCTGCTCTGGGCTCGTGGCTCCCTACTCGGCGCTCGCCTCAGTCGCCTGGCGCAGTGGTGCTTGCCGTTTGAGAGCTCCCTGCTAGGTGCTCACCGTGCTCAGATGCGGCCTGCAGGTCCACGGGTCGAGGACGGAGGCCGGAGGGCGGAGCCGCGGAGCGATGGAGAGTGGAGCGGCGGAGGCGCAGGTCCACAAGACCACGACCACGAGCAACAGAGCGGCCGGTGGTGGAGGTGCACACAAGAGAGTGCTGGTGCTCAGAAGTCAGATCTGATTTGGGCGGCTAGGGCTAGGGGTTGGGGAATGGGGATTAGGGTTTGGTCTGGTGGATATCTCATGGATGGATGGTCTGCTGACTTGATGGGCTGCTATGGGCTAAATTATTGTTTGGGCTACCATTACTGGGCGGGCTGGGCTACAAGTCTGATATTTTTTAGGTATATATTAGAGGGGATAGTAGTAGTAGTATTGCTGGGCCTTGTGCTATAGCCTACTCAGCCTGAGGCCCAGTTCCGCCCCTGCTTGCAAGGTTAGTTTGTTGGTTTTTCCCTCTTCCTGAGAAAATTTCACCATTCTCTAATTTATTCACAATTTTATCGTGGTGATCATGTGCCAATTGATCTCTTCTGTTACAAGAAGCATTAATAGTGTTGACAATCAAGATGATGTAGTTAAAGAAATCTAAGACAGAAGAACAACACTTAGCCACAGAAACAACCGCTAATTGCAACTGATATGCAAAGCAATGTATATAAAAAGCATATGGATTTTCATCTAATATGCATCTTTGCAATATATAGAATTGTCCTCTCATGTTTGAAGCTCCATCATAACCCTGTCCCCACAATCTAGAGATAGATAAACCATGTTTACGAAACACACCATCCAAAGTTATCTTTAATGAAGATGATGTCGTATCAGAAACATGTTGAACCCCAAGAAATCTCTCTATTACCTGCCCTTTATTATTGACATACCTGCGTATGACAAGAAATTATTGTTAATATACTATAAACATACTCAAACTATCAATATAGAAAGAACATAAGATGTAGCTACTAACCTCAAAACTGCAGCCATTTGCTCCTTGATAGATGCATCTCGAGCCTTAACAACAAGTACGGCGAAAAATGCATCCCCAATATCATTAATAATGGCTTTGGTGGTCTTTTCTGCACACGCTTTGCACAATTACTTTTGTACTTGTTGTGACATCATTAAATTGTTCCCAAGAGAATTGTCAAACAATTTTGTAGCCTTCTCATCCCTCTCTTTATACCATTTTAACATTTTTAGGAAGTTTACCCGATTGTTCGACCTAGACGATTTATCATGTCCACGAAAAGTAAGGGCTTGTAATAGAAGAAATTTTGAAAAGGCTAACATAATAGTAAGACGGGCTCTATATTCTTCTTCATCCTTCTTGGTGGCAACAGCCATCACATAACCCACATCTTGCCTTTGATTTGTGAAAGTCTTTTAATGTTTTCTTGGTTTGTTATGAGCACTATTGACTTTACCAACATGCTCATTAAAAAATCGAGTTCTATTATTCCAATAACTAAATCCTATTTTTGTGGAAGTATCAACACCATAATTTTCAACTCTTTGTTGCTTAAAGAGAAAACAATAAAAACAAAAAGTTGTATCTTTAGCAATGCTATATTGCAACCAATCATGCTGCTTGAACCATGATTTTTGAAATCTCCTCTTTTAACTTTCCTGTTCCCTCCATGGAAATTTATATCCAATTGGTTGGCATGGTCCCAATTGCAAATACTCTCTTCTAGCGGCATCTCTAATATTTAGATCCAACTCCTCTATCGATTTTTGAAGCCCAGGATTGGCAATAATATCATCTGGATTAAGCTGAATGTTTTGCCCAGTGTTACTAGCCCCAGTTCCTAATGTTTTTGGAGATTGGTTTGAGTTGGATTGTCTATTTGACTGTGTTTCTTGTGTTGGAAAATACGATGACAATGTCTTGCTCCTCTTCATTTTGTAATTTGTATCCTTAAACCTTTTTAGTTAGTTCCTAAATAGCAAATGTAAAATATTAAATATATAACATTTCACCTGATCATTCATACTTATTTTAAAACATAAAAATAATTTCACTGATTCACCTTGCCACCTACGCACCTCAGTTGAATCGACTCGGCTCAGGACTTCAGTCTTCAGATAAATCCGTTTGTTGGCGTCGCCTCGGCCATTCATTCAACATTTCTTCAGCTCGTCCACCCCGTCGCCTCGGTAGTCTCACTCTCTACGCTCGCATGGCGCTCACTGCCCACTCATCATCCTCCCTGCTCCAAGCTGGCGCTCGCCTGCGCTTGCCGTCCTCCCTGCTCCGGGCTGGCGCTCGCTGTCCTCCTTACTCCAGGCTCGCTTCTCCCTGCTTGGCACTTGCCGTCCTCCCTACTCCGGGCTAGCGGTCGCTGTCCTCCCTGCTTTGGGCTCACGGCTCCCTGCTCGGCACTCGCCTCAGTCACCTGGCGCAGTGGCGCTCACAGAGCTCCCTGCTAGGCGCTTGCCGTGCTCAGATGCGGCCTACGGGTCCACAGGTCGAGAGTGGAGGCTGGCGGGCGGAGCCGCGAAGCGATGGAGAGTGGAGCGGTGGAGGCGCAGGTCCACGACCAGTCGACCACGAGTGACGGAGCCGCAAGTCCACGAGACCACGACCACGAGCAACAGAGCGGCCGGTGGTGGAGGTGCACGCAGGAGAGGGCTGGTGCTCAGAAGTCAGATCTGATTTGGGCGGCTAGGGCTGGGGGTTGGGGAATGGGGATTAGGGTTTGGTCTAGTGGATATCTCATGGATGGATGGTCTGCTGACTTGATGGACTGCTATGGGCTAAATTATTGTTTGGGCCGCCATTGCTGGGCGGGGCTGGGTTACAAGTCTAATATTTTTTAGGTATATATTAGAGGGGATAGTATTAGTAATATTGCTAGCTCTCGGGCTTTAGCCTACTCAGCTTGAGGCCTAGTTCTGCCCCTAGAGGGCAGGATAGGCTTGGCCGGTTCGCTCGCTCCGTACGTCGCCCGGGTGTCAAAGGAGTACGGTTCAGGCATCACACTCACCAGCAAATGGAAGTCTTTGAATCCTGCGGCCAGCGCCACGATTTGCAAAAGAACGAACGAACGATCCATCTCCATCTTGTCCATTTTTTCGTGTGAAGACTGATGATGAAGAGACAGTACTAGGAGCTGTAGCTAGCTAGCACATAGGAAGTGAATTGCAAACAACGCGACAAGCATGCACGTCGTTTTCCATGGAATTCTGAATTCGCCTACATACTAGTGGGCAGTGGGATGCAGTTTATACTTTTGGTAGAGACCATCAACGAGATCTAATACAAGTTTATAATGAATAATAAATACTTTGGTTGAGTTGAATTTAGATTTATAATAGTTTCAAAAAAATTCAGTCTGCTGTCAGTGTTGACAGTCGGACCAGTTGGTGGGACCGATTGGACCGCAGAAGAAAGTGGTCGGACCAGCCTAGAATGATGGTCCAATCGGCTGTTGCTTTATTCTAGAGAACATGTTTTAGAGTTGGGTATGTGCGGTCGGACCGACCATGCGTGGCAGTTGGACTGGGGAGTTGGCTAGTATGACAGGCATTGAACGTACAATCACACCGGTTGGCCGTCAGACCGGCCAATGGTCGGTGGTCAGACTGGGTCAATCCAACCGGCGTGGAGAGGGCGATTAGACTAGTGGCTGTTGCCAAAGATCAGGATGAGTAGAACTGAGTTGATTTGAGGTCAGTTCATAACTAGGAGCTATGAGGATTGTATTGTATTGTATGATGCATGGTTTTGACTAACGTGAGTCAAGTATATGGAACTTATGCTTGATATGGTTACTTTGTCTTGAATGTGCATGTGAATTGGAGGATGTAGCAATCGATGGCAATGGACCTGGACTAGGCGGGGGAGGGGGCTCAGGTCCTAAGCTGTCTTGTAAGTCCAAGTGAGGCTATATTGCTCAAGTAGGAGCATAGAGAACACAAGAATCATAGATACGTGAGTTAGTACATATGGTGTACTAAGTGACAAGTCCGATACACGTAGAGACGGCTCGGAGGAGTTCAAATGTGTGAAGACATAATGGCTAGTCATTGGGCACTGTGTACTGCGTGTCAAAGCATACGGAGATGCTTTGAAATGAAGATGAAGATGGAGTCAAGGGAAGTGCCTGAAAGCTTTGTCAGGAGTATTTTGGTAGCTAGCTAAATACCAGGTTGGTATCTTAATCAAAACCGCAGCGTAGAGAGACACAAAGGAGAAATGTTTTAGATTAAGGAGAGCTGGATTCAACAAGTGTGTCAATCAAAATGCTTTAAAAAGCGTACGTGAGTGTGTAAAATCCGTGTTAGTGGGGTTGATAGGCTTCCCCAGTAAGCTTAATGGGTTGGACCCATTAAGAGTTGTACTGATTATTTAGAGGAGAGGAGAGGAGGTGAGAGCTTCAAGGATCCTAGGGTTTAGTTTTCCTCTACTATCTTGTCTCATTGCATGGTTGTGAGAGAGATCTTAAGAGATAAAAGGGTGCTATTTTGGCTGCACCTTGTAAACATCAATGAGTATGTAAATCTCATCCTCCACTAAAATAGGTCAAAACTTTATTTCAATCATGTCCTTGCTTGTTTTCTGTTGTTTTTGAGCTAGATTTGTAATTTTAGTTTTGTGGGAGTTCGAGCCAAATATCGTGTTTAGATTCTCTTGCTAGGAAATGTAAGAATAGATTTAGAGGACTTCATGTTTTGGATCCTCACAAGTTAAAAGTAATTTAAGAATTAAGGGTTTTGATGTTCTTGCAAGAAAGATTAGATTCCCTTCAATTAGATGAACTTAAGCTAACAAAATTTATAATTCTTGATTAGTTTAAGTTCTTATTACCTTGAATAAGTCTCATGCAAAATTTGAAAGTGTTTGAATGCGATTTGAATAAGTTCTTGATATTTAAACTTTTTCTAGTGTGGTTTCAAGTTTGGGATGAGAGGACCAGTCAGACCGGTCCCAAACTTACAGTTAGACCGGCCAACGGTCAAACCGGTCCATCATTGGCGGTCTGACCTGCTCTAATTTTGTTGGCTCTTATCGTTAGCTTTGCTTTGCCTCGGTGTGTTGGTGTGATCTAAACTCGGTGATTATCATAATCACTTGAGTCAAGATTTTGAATACTTACAATTTTTTTTTTAGAATCATTTACCTATAATTGTCGGTATTGGTACTACATTTTGATAGGTGTGCTACTTTTAAGCAAGAACTATAATACCATGTGTTGGTACACTGTTATTTTTTTTTCCAATGCATGTATCCTTAACACGAAGTGCCTTTTAGGTTAGTTGTTGATGTATCCTTGTACTGTACGCTGACGTGATTGTAACACCCCCATTTTTGGGAACAGGGATGTCGCACCACCCGCAACAGCCCAGGAGTTCAGTTGCGGATAGAAGGAGTATCATGCCTGCTCACGAACAATTAAAAGGAGTTAATTTGATTAAAATAATACCTAATGGTCAACTTTAGTAATAATACGGGCGTGTAAGCCCAAAACTTAACTTACATATAGAAGAGCCGAAGAAAACTCCACAGGAACACTTGAATGCGGTCGTAACCCTAATACGAAAACTTGTAACATCCTCTTTTCTTCTGGTATCTGTTGTGGTGGAGACATTGCAAGACTGAGTACCATCAACCGTACTCAGCAAATCACATAGAGAAATGCTTTATAGCTACTTGTCAGGATTCTCAAATGATAGGAATATAGTCATTTCATTACGATGTGGATGCAATTTTATTTGTCAACTTTTTAAACACAAAGAATCATAACTACTTAAGGATTTGGGGTTTTCAAAACTTGATTAACAGACCCCAACATTCTTCAACTCATTTCTAAACCTACTTATGCTTCGCTGTTGGAATCACCCATGAACATAGCTTCTTTTACCGGAAGCACAGCGTATTCAAGATACTATTGTGATTACTCCGTAGAGTTACCCAGCTTGACCCACAAGAATTTCTTAACTCACATGACTGAGTTAAGAAAACAAGATCATTTCACTGCTCATCTCTTTATTTAAGCTCTACCCGGTAAACCTCCAACTCAGACCCAGGTATCTGCCAACACGACCAGATATCTTATGCCCGTTCTCAGAGGAATCTACCGTTGTTTAGTATGGTTTTACCCCCTCCCATACTAACACTTCTCACTCCTATAGAGATTCAATCGATTTGAGCAGTTACTAAACCAGGTTTGACAAGTCAAAACTTGTGGTTGGGCGATCACTATATTCTTTGCTCAGCATAACGTCATCCTTACTTTCTCCGACTTTACCGTCACTCTACTCTGCGACATTATCTACACAAACCTCCGTCCAGGGTAAGGTCATGGACGAGAGCCACCTTGTGGCTTTCCACTAGACCCCCTTACCCCAAAGTCATCTTAACAATTCTACTGACCAAAAGCCAACACATAGTTCTCATGATAATCTATTCCCATGAAACACTCTTGCAAAAGTACAGGCAAAATGATATGTTAAACAGTAGTATGAAATAGTTGAGTTTCCTATACTACCATGGTTATTTAAATAGTAAATTTAGTATTTCTAAGTCTTGTCAAGGTGAATATGGCTATCAAATTAAATAGGGCTTTTTCAGTGGTAGGATGTAAATAGATATCATGTCATTCGAAACATTTATTGCACATAAAATACCAGCGCACAAATACATGATAATGAAAATACTGATAAATCAATAATAAACAAAATGTAGGTTCAACATGATCAAAACATGTGACTTGCCTCCTTCCCGTTGTTCTCGATCTTCTCTATTGGCTTCAAGCTTGCTTCATTTGCTTTTGCTGCCCTTCAGTCGACCAACTCGCTTGGTCCGTTCTCTAACGCAAAAAAACGTGGCCAAACAAGTTCCTGCCTTGCATAATGCAAGCTGGGAACAAAATGCAATTAAACACAAGGAAAGACATAAAAGAAAATAGGTTGGGTGGTTGGAGTTCAACAATGCATGGTTGGTTGACAAGGTTAGAGTTGGATTAGATAGGCTCGGGATGATCAAAAAGGTTATATATGAGTTGGACGGATTTTGGAAGTGGAGGATTGATTGTTAGAAATGGATAATTGATTTTTTTTAATTGAGTGAGTTTGGGTTTCATCGAGATTTGATTTGACAAAACGGAGGTCGGAAATGGATTCACGGGGTCGAAATGGTCAAAACGGGGAATTTTGTAAATTTGGGTTTTGATGAATAGTAACGGGTTTAACACTGTTCATCGTGAATCGATAGCTACGGTATCGGGTTCAAACAGTAGCGGGATGGATTTTTCGGGTGAACAGCACTCCATAGTACAGGGCTCGTGCCAAAAGCGCGTGAGCAACTCGGCCCAACTGGCACGTACGTGAACCATTGATGGCGACGCGGACGGACAAGATTGAGCCACATCATCGTCTTCGACCTTCCTCTCTTTTTCCTGGCGCTACAGGACGGCAGAACAGAGCACGGCGACGGCAGCCAATTGAGCGCCAATGAAGGTCACCAACGGAAACCAAGGTTATCTACGGGCTCCTTAGAGCCTTGGGGTTCCATTTTTGAGGTTTTATGAGCTGAAGGAGTGGTGGTTTTAGCCGGTGGCGAGAAAAACTCCAAGGTACAGAACCATGGTATATGGACTCTCCGGCGAGATCCCGACGAGGTGGCTAGGATTTTTACCATCTACGAGGCAAGGCGAACCCATGGGAAGTGATGGCTCCAGCTAGGATGGCTAGTGCTGGGCTGTCCACAGTGACTCCCTAATGGTCGGCGGCGGTGCATGGTGATAGCAAGGAAGAGACAGGAAAGGCTCGATGAGCTAGGCTATGAGCTCCTAATGGCCTAAAGGTTCTCTGGTTGATAGGAATTGAAAAAGCATCAAATGAATCACGAGATTGGGTGGGGAGGCTTACCGGCATAGGGGAGAGAAATGGCGGCAGTGTAGGGCGGCAGTAGACAATTGGGTTGTTTGATGAGGTACTAGAGGTGTTTTCCAGGCAACTTGGGTGCTCAGCTGGGCTAAGAAGTAGGAGGATGGCGGTGGGAATAGTAGAACGGTTCAGCATTCTCACGCGCGCGGAAGGAGCGAAGCAGTGGAGAGCCTGCCGTCATGCAGGGGTGCAGGGTGAGGTGGCACTAGTTTCCTGCAAGCATTGACAGGGAGTGAAGCTTGCGGTATGGCGTGGACACGTGCGATGACTGGGCGAGGCGGTGAGCTGTGACGGAAGAGCACGAGTGCGCAAGGAGCGGTGTGCGGAGCAAGGAGAGGAACGGAGCTTGGGACTTCCAGGTGGGGTCGCGAGCGGAGGCTAGTGTGAATGCATGGGTGGAGGCGGCTGCAACTCTGGGCGGCGAGAACACGGCGCTGGAGGCGGCTGAACAGAGAGGCGGTGGAGAAGCGGCAGAGCATGGAGGCGCCAGCGAAGAAGAGAAGCGGGAAGCCAAAAGAGGAAAGCTCATTCTCAAAGGACTTGCCAAATTGGGAAGGAAAAACTAAATTCAAAAGAAAATAAAAAATTTTCAAAATTTTGAAAATTTGGGTTATTTGAATCTACCCCCTTAAAAGAATCCCGACCTCGAGATTCACCCAAATCATTAATTAGGTTGGAAAGCAAAAATTGTTACAGTCCTGATTCCTTTCCTTAAATTATGTCCTTTACTCTGAGCATGAAATATTTACTACCTTCATAGGGTTCCATCAGTTCTTGTCCTGTCTGATCATATCTGGGTTCCTTATGCCATTTATTGCCTGTACCTGTATATCATCCTTGTGTATTGCGGCCTTATACATTTCTAGATTACTTTACACCAGTGCTCCGTTTGTTCAGGTCCACGATACTTCTATTCTGGTACGGTGATTTTGTTTGCTGATGCTAAGAATCAGGTTCACTGAAATTGACTCTAATATGGCACAACCTGGTTATTCTTTATACTTGTACATACATCTTTCATACACTTCCATAGTTTCACAATATACTTTAGCTAAAATAATTTACAGCAAACTTTTTAACTCTTCTCAACTCTCTTACACAAAAGGAGTACTAAATAAATTTCCTTCTACTCATTGTTCTTGATGGGTGGTAATATATGACTCCCTCCTTTCTGACTATTCTCTTTATCACTTGACTTCATATTGTTCTTTAGAGTAGATCTGCTTCGTTTTCTACTATGGTTTTCTTAGGATGGGGTCCTTCTTCCTCTATCAGTGGCTGGTGAGATATTGATGCCTGTCCTTTTGCTTGTATCCTTGCCTCTTCTTTAGGTAAGGCTTTCAGTGGGCATTGGAACGATAATGTCCATTTTGTTCACAGTAAAAACAAATTGTATGTGGTAGGATCAAGGGATCGTTTCGCTTTATAACCTTTACATGCCTTGATATCTCTTCTTCCATCCATAGGGCTCAATCGACCAGAGTCAGTAACTTTGGAACTCCGACAGTCACAATGCGATATTTTATATCAGGTCGCAGGCCTCTTATAAAGTATGCCATTCTTTTGGCTTCAGTGTTAATATCCTCTTGAGCGTACTGAGATAAATAGTGAAAATGTTGCAAATACTCCATGATAGATTTTTCCTCCTGTCGAAGATTGATAAATTCTTAATATTTTTCTATGATAACTTTAGGAGAAGTGTAGGTCTTACGAAATCTCTTCACAAATTCTTCTCATGTAATATCTTTCTTCTTCGGGTGTATCCACTGGATAGAATTCCACCAAGTGCTTGCTAGTTCTGATAGTTGATAAGTGGCAAAAAGAACTTTCTTCTTATTTGTATACTGAATAGTGTTCACTCTTCTCTCAACTTCTTGTAGCTATTTATCTACACTTAGTGGCTCTGTTGTTGTTGAAAATGTAGGTGGTTGAGTCTTCAGGAAGGTTGCAAATTTAACTGCAATCGCACTTGATGTTGATTCTTCTAGTGATATCTTGTTAGTAAACTATTGTTCTAGGATCTAGCTCACCTTTAATCTGATTTTTCTTCATGATGATTTGGGCTTCCATTACTGTATGCTGCTCTCCAAGATTTTTTTTCTTCATCTAAGGTGCTGCTAAATCTTCAATTTGCTTAGTGGTATTCTGCACCCAAAACTTAAAGAATCAATTCTGTAACATTTTTGGGTTAGCAAGGGAAAGTGAGACTGCAATAGAGATAGAAGCAAGAAGTAGGAAAGGAACAGATAGGGTGAAATTAAATGATTTCCCTGATCGCTTTCCTGTAATACTACTTCCCAAATTTTCTATACACTTACAAGGATAATCCAACATCTTCCAATATTCTGTACCAATCATGGAACTAATTTACTCCTACATTATTTTTATATTCAGCGAAAAAGGGAATGTGCCCATTTCAGCGAAAAAAGGCAGAAAAATGCTTTTGGGAACAGGACAGGACAGGAAGGTTCCTTTGCAGAGGTCAACATCTGAGGAGGATTCCATGAACAAATCTTCCTTACCTTGCAATCTTATAATATTGCCAGTGTAAAAAAGGTGGTTGATAGGATTATTCACGGTGGTTTGGTCCCCTTGCAATTGTACCTTTTTCACTGGTTTAATGCCTTCAGTTGATGACATGATGGAGGCTTGGATTTCAGCGTGGCATCCAAAAGAAAAATGTCATGTCGTCTGAAAAAAAAAGAGGAAAACCGAAAGGGAAGGCCAGCCACTGAGCTCTGAGAGCTGCATGGGAAGAAATGGGGAATGGAGCTTCCCTATCCCTTTTTTCCTATTCCCTCCCTATCCCCTTAATCCAAACCACTCATATCTCATCCAATGACTAGGCTTTTTCTATATTTTCACCATTTACCCATCCATTATAAATAATACAAAAATACAGGGAAAAAATAAAATTTATTTTTTTATTATAATTTTTTTTACAAAAAATAAAATTATAATTTCTGTAAAAAAATTATAATTAAAAAATAATTTTTGTTTTTTCTGTATTTTTGTATTATTTATGATGGATGGGCAAATGGTGAAAATATGAAAAAAAAAAAACTAGCCATTGGATGAGATGTGAGTGGTTTGGATTGAGGGGATAGGGAAAAGGGGATAGGGAAGCCCCATTCAGAAATGGGACAACAATGCTTCGGCAAAACAAGACAACGGAGCAGAGCTCCAGGGAGTGTACATGGTGGCTCTGACATGCATGTCGTCCGGCAGAACAGTTCTGAAGCCGCAAGGCAGATGCAGAGTGTGCAGCCATGTTGCCTTCTCAATTCTCATGTGCTGATTGCTGATGCTAATGCTCCGCTCAATGATACTACTACTAGCTAGAAGGACTAGCTGTGGCAATTAAAGTTTTAAGGCAACTAATTATCCTGCAATGATTTCACAAGCTACAATTAGCAAACGCTACATTCAAATTGCTTCTTAGAGAGTGAGAGACTCGAGCTCCGAATGATCAAATAACGGAAGAGAACCTTCACCGTGGGTGCAGTACTGCAGTTTGTTACAATTTAGCACGGAAACATATGTACGGTCATCCTAGTAGTACTAGCTAGATAGTACTACATTACTCGTGTACGGTTTATTATTAACCTTTTCCCGTAAGTTTTGCTAAGGTGCATGCATCTCTCAGGCTACGTACGGTGGGTTTACGGTAGTTTTATATCGGGAATGGAGATGACGGAAATATTGAACCATGCAATTAGGGATAATTATTATTTAGTAAGTTATAGTAATAACACTGACAATTACTCCCATATATATCTGGTTATACGAGAATAGGTAGACACAACGCTGTCTTCGAGTGTATAACCACAACAGGGTGTAATATCCTGAGTAACAAGAGTATACGGCCCCTCGTACATTAACAGGTGGGTAGAAATCTCCCCTATATGTGGATAACCCCAGGTCAAATAACTGTTACATTGTTAGTATGTTTTATGGTGTGAAATTAAGGGAACTAAGAAAAGACTGAGATAAGGTTATAATAAGAGGAAAGATTAGTTAAAGTTGGAAATGGAGAAATGTAATTCCCGATATGAGGGCGATATGGAATGATAATATGGTGATGGAGGATTATGAATCATTCTAGGAGTATTATAACGTAGCTCGCACAAGGTTGTCAATCATCCAGGTTTTATTATGTGATAAGTGATTATTAGTCAGATTAATAGATTATATATATATATATATATATATATATATATATATATATATATATATATATATATGTGTGTGTGTGTGTGTGTGTGTGTGTGTGTGTGTGTGTGTGTGTGTGTGTGTGTGTGTGTGTGTGTGTGTGTGTGTGTGTGTGTGTGTGTGTGTATGTATATATGTCATGGCACACATACAACATCATACAATTAATGGGTCATGATATTAAGAAACTAAAACATAGCAGCCCTAATGTCAAAATAGTGCTAATAATTTAAACCCAAGTTAAAACATGTTTATATGCTACCCCTATTAATGATTTCAGCATGAATTCTAAAACACTAATTACAAGCATGAAATCTAAAATATTATTAATTGAGCATTTTAATAAATCTAAAAGCATGTGAAACAGATAACCTAGAACATCATGATATGAATACAATATTAAAAGTCTATAACCAAGCAAGCATGAGCGATATGACAGTAACCAAACAAGCTTAGAGATATGATATTGACCAGATAAACTTTAGTGATATGCTATTAACCAGATAATTTTAGCGATATGATATTAGCCTAGCGATATGATATGAGCCAGGTAATTGTAGTGGTATGATATTAGCTAGGAAACTTTAATGATATGATATTAGTCAGATAAATTTAATGATATGATATCACCCAGGCAAGCATGAATGATGTGATAATTGTACTCAATGACAAGGAGACAAGTAATCTAGAAACACATGATATGCGAAACGGGAAAGGTCACGGCTGCGAGGTACTTGCCTTGAGCACGTTTGGTGGTCTCACTGCACGAGGGATCTAGGGTGCGCAACTGTGCGAACATTCCCTCAAAGGCCACATTTGAACCTACGAGATGAAACGGAGGTGAATTAGATGAGAGTGAAGATAAAATTGTGGAAAGGACTGCAGGAGATGGTTCGGCCAGAAAAAAACACGTTCATTAAGATTCGCCGTGCGAATCGCCGTTCGATTGAGGGAACATCATTCGGCCAAGCGAAAAACATCTTGCTACAGAAGTCATCCAAACCCTCGCACGAAGCCCAGTTCAGCCGTGCCCCCAGGCCAATCAAGGCGAGTGGCCACTACGCCACAGCTGCATAGCCACCATCAGCCGTCATTGGCCGACCACTGTCGTCGCCTCTTAGTCGCCGCCTCGGCCTACATGCTACCTCGGCCTACGCTGCCTCCAGCCGCACCGCCTCTTGCGTGCCACCAGTCTGCGCCACCTCCTAGCCACACTGCCTGCGTGCCACTCGTCCCACGCCGCACCTGACCATGCCGCCGCCTCCTGGCCTCCGACTGCGCCATGCTCAGGCTGCCACGCCGCCTCTTGGCCTCTGCCCGTGCCGTGCTCAAGCCGCCGCTACTGCACGGCCGCCCGCGCCACGCTGCCGTGCGGTCACGCCGCCTCAATCGACGGCCTCAGCCACACAAGCCCATGCCGCTACGCCGCAGCCGTGCCGTCGGCCATGCGCTGCCTGCGCCTCTTATCGTTGACACCGCTGTCGTTGAGCCAGCCCTAGCAAGCGGAAGAGAGAGAGAGAGAGAGAGAGAGAGAGAGAGTAGATAGGAGATGTGAGGAGGGGGTACCTGTGTGGGGAGGAAGACGGCGCCCCCATAGGAAAAAGGTAAACCCTTTTAAATGGGCTCTTAAGCCCAAATTGGGATGATAATAATTTAGGTTAAAGGCTAATTAGGCTTTGCCCTCCTCTCTTTCTTCTTATTTCTTTTGAAATGGCGGGGTCCTTTCCAAAAATTCCGGGCGCTACAAAGATCGGATGGGAGGACTCCGACTCGAAGATCAGTTCTTGATGTTATAAAACCTTCGAAGAAGCATGAACAAGGCAAATAAAAAAAAAAAGAAATTCTGCAGAAGCCGAGGAGTGGTCCTCACCTGGCCAGCAGTCCGTAGATGATGGGAGTTCGTTGGTTCCTTTTTTTTTCTTTTTGGAAAATTCTGTTTTCGTGCGTGCTTTCATTTGGTTCCTAAACAGGCACACCTCGGAGAGCATGTCATTGAGAATCGTTCATGCGCGCACGAGCAATCCAGTTTCTATAACGTAACTGGTAGATTTTACTACGCAGGTACATTTTAAAATGCGACAGCATGATCTCAATGGACAGCGAACACCCATCCGAGTTATCGGATCACATAGAGCAGGACAGGACCAGCAGAATTATCATGCCATGCTGCACATCTACACTAATTTGATTTTTAAATTTATTTATGACCTTACTTACAAATTATACCTATTTTGCTTCTATATTTATCCCGACTTGCTTCAAATTTATGCTGACTTGCTCCAAAATTCACACCAACCTTGTTCCCATATTTAAACAAGTTGAATTTTTGTACAAAATTTGCTTTAGGTAAATTATGACTTTAATTCCAAATTTATGACTTTGCTTGAAAATTGTATTGATTTTGCTTCTATGTGTATCTCAACTTGCTTTTGAATTTGTACTGACATGCTCCCAAATTTATGTTGACTTTTGTTCCAAATTTAAAATGATTTGAATTTTTAGACAAAATTTGTTTTTTGGTAAATCATAACTTTGCTCGTTTTATTTCCATGTGTATCTCAAGTTGCTTTTAAATTTATAGCGACTTGCTTCAGACAGGTGGGCCCAGAGAAATTGAGGGTGTGTATGATAGCAATATGATACATGTATAACGAATGCACCATATACGTATAACAAATGGCGTACGTAGCAATATATAGAACCGTGCATATTAAATTAATAGGAGTTGAATGGCGTGCGTTTAGACCAGCGAAGTGTAGTATAGTTTTTTTTCCCTTCTCCGAAACCAAAACAAACGGACGTTTACGCTAACCCAAAAACACAAACGCCGAATAGGGCTAAGAGGATCTCCAATAGTGACTTATAAGCTAGCTCTAAAAGCATCTCCAATAGTGACTTATGAGCTAGCTCTAAGCATATTATTTCATATTTTAATAGAAGAGAGAGAAAAGCTAGCTCTTGATCAAGAGTTAGGCTTATACACATATTCCAAGATTATGTGAGAGTGTCATGTGAGGCTATTTATGTTATGAGCTATGTGCTAAAAGTTAGTAAACTATTGGAGAAGTTGTCTTAGAGCTAGTAACTAGCTCATACTGTTGGATATGCTCTAAGCATATTATTTTATATTTTAATAGAAGAGAGAGAAAAGTTATCTCTTGATCAAGAGCTAGTCTCATACACACATTCTAAGATTATATGAGAGTGTCATATAAGGCTATTTATATTATAAGCTATGTGCTAAAAGTTAATACTATTAGAGAAGTTGTCTTAGAGTTAGTAACTAGCTCATACTGTTGGAGATGCTCACTCCAATAGTCTAACTGCAAGACAAGCTGTGTCCGGATCCTTTCCAGACTCCGGTAGGAGCGTACAGCGCGGTACACCTCGTCCCCTGGATACATGCTGTACTCGTGTCCGACACTCGGAAATCTGACTGCTACGTTTTATTGCCTTACAAAGCGGTACAGTGCTCGCCTTACAAAAGTCACAGAGGTTGGTTTACAAAAATGACACAAGTTACATGGTGGCACCAAGCCCGGCACAAACATGCCATGCCACTAGCGGCATGCATAGCCACACACTTCGGCGCAAGATTACAAGCGGGCTCTACTAGGAACAAACTCGTACTGCTGTACTGAAATACTCTATTTGATGTTGCACTTGGAGGCTGCCAAGTCAAGTGCAGCTAGCTTTCTATACCGGGGAGATGGAGAGCCGGAACTCCGGTGTCGATCTCTGCAGCAGTATGCCGCACAAGGGGCAGAGTGGAACAGCGGGCGCAGACAAATCAAGCGACCCGTCGTCGTGATTGGCATCCAAAGGGGACGTCGTCGTGGTGAAGGTGGTCTCCGGACTCCGGTACCAGCTCGTCGACCATCCCTCCGCAACATACACAGTGCCAGATTGGTTGCAGAATGGAGCACAAACGCATCGATGCTGTGCATCTTGGCAACTCGTGCCTTTCAGCTGGGGCGGTAGCAGGATCGCCACCTCCGCACAAGGCTACATCAGGCGACTCGAAGCGAACTGGTGCAGAGCAGTAGGTGCAGATTTCTTCAACCGAGTATTCGCACACCGAGTCGATCCTGCAGGAGAAAACACAGTTCAGAAACAGATTCAACTAATGACATTGGCATATGTTTCATGTGCTTTGACCGATGAAATTGGCTATCATGGAAGATCCACGGATTCAGTAAACTGAATACCTGCTCCCTAGATCTTTGATCCTCGATCTGAGAGACTCGAGCTGATCATGCACTTCTCCGTTATCCATAGATACCCAAGAATCCATGTGGGCAACTCCAACAGGAAACTACCTTCTTTCAACAGAGGCGCCCTTGAGCAAATATGCTATTTGATTCAAGACAGCAGCAAAAGTGAAAGCTACAAGCCTCTCTCGCAGCTCTCTTTCACTGCTCACTAGAAGATTGCTCCACAAATCTGTTGACACGTTATTACCGTTTCCCCACCAGGAGAATACTCTGCATGATCGCTAAGCATTACTTTCCTACAAATGATATTCAGCAAGTTTAGCTTCCGCAAGCTGACCTTCGACATCATGTTATGTTGTTGTTTGATGCAAGAAATCACTTTCGGATTTTTTACCTCACAGTATAAGGTACGAACATACCACTGTACTAAAGTACATAACAATAAATAATACAAAAAAAGATAGGGAAAACATGTATTTTATTTATTCACTTGAGAATAACAAAATTACAAGTTTTCTTTATATATAAGCACTCCATGGCCTACTTTGTATAGCAGATCTAACATAGGTGATGTGATCTCCTGGTTCTCGGTGCCTCGAAAGGCTCTCGGTTAATTACATCTGCAGGGTACACCTATGGAATACCTCCTATTAAGCTGCGCATTGGTCGTCATCTTTAGTCTTCACTTCACGTTCTGCATGCATATGATGAATGGTTAATGTAGATGTGGGCATTGGCATGATCCATAGCCTCGCCAGTTTATGGGGCCGTTGATAGCGTAGCCTTTACATTGGTCGCGCCCATCTGTGTCGTTCGATCTCGACGATATTGAACGCCACAAGGAAATGAGGTGATCGAAAACATGCATAGTTTACACCAAGCTTGACCGATCTGACAACACAGTGGCAGAATCGGGGTAGTAGACATAATCCAAATAGTGGAGTTAGTAGAGCAAGACACTAGGGTCAAGTATCGACTTGGTTGAAAGCGACCGCTGGGAACGACTCCTTGAAAGTTGGAAGCCATCGGGAGTAGTTGGTAGTCGAAAGTTGGAAACCATCAACCTTCGAGAGTGGTCAGTGGTCGAAAGCCGGAAACCATTAGCTATCAAATGTAGTCGGTGGTCGAGAACCATCAAAAGTCATTCATGATCAAAAACCATCGGAAGCTGTCCATGGTCAAAAGCCATTGAAAGTTGTATGTGATTGAAAGCCAACGAAAGTCATTCGTGGTCGAAATCCATCAAAAGTTGTCCGTGGTTAAAAATCATCGTGGTTGAAATCCATCGGAGCTTGTCCGTGGTCGAAAGCCATCGGAGGTCATCCGTGGTCGAAAGTCATCATGGTCGAAAACCATCAGAGATCGTCCATGGTCGAAAACCATCAGAGGTCGCCCGTGGTCGAAAGCCATCATGGTTGAAAGCCATTGGAAGTCATCTATGGTCGAAAGATATCGTGGTTGAAAGCTATCGAAAGTCGTCCGTGGTCGAAAGCTATCGTAAGTTATCCGTAGTCGGTAGTCGGGAGTGGAAGCCACCGACCATCAGGCATAGTCGGTAGTCGGGAGCGGTAAACTATCGACCATCGAACGTAGTCGATGGTCGGAGACATCAAAGTGCTATGGGTAGTCAATGGTGCCCAAGCATAGTGAGCGGTCAGAGACGTTCGAGTGTAGAGGGTTGTCGATGATGTCTGAGTATAACAGCGGTCAACGATGTCCAAGTATTGTGAGTGGTTGATGGCACCCAAGTGTTAAAAGTGGATGGAGACGTCCAGGCCTAGCGGGTGGTTGGTGACATTCGAGCACTGAGGGTGGTCAAAAGCACCCAAGCTCCGATGGCAGTTGGACGAGCCCAAGTATCGAAGGTAGTCAAAAGCACCCGAGTTCCAAAGGCAGTTGGAGGCGTCTAGTAAAGCAGGTGGTCGAAGATGCTCGAGTGTGCAGAGGGCAATCATAAGCGATCGAGTATCAATGGCGGTCGATGATGTCCAAGCATCAAAGACGGTTGGAGACGATTGAGTATTACAGGTGGTCGATGACACCTGAACACAGTAGGTGGTCATAAGCGACTGAGTATCAAATGTGGTAGAAGATGTCCAGGCTTCATCGAAGGCGGTCGGAGGCATCCGAGTGCAAAGAGCAGCCATAAGCGACCAAGTATCAACAGCAATCGACGACGTCCGAGTACAGTATGCGATTGGAGATGATCGAGTATCAAACATGATAAAAGACGTCTGGGTATCGAAGGTGGTCGAAGATGTCCGAGTGTAGAAGGTGGCCGTAAGCGATCAAGTATCAACGGTGGTCGACAATGTCTGCGTACAACATGCGATTAGAGATGACCGAGTATCAAATGTGGTAGGTGACACCTGTGTATGGCGGGCGGTCATAAGCGTTGTGTTGGGTACTGTAGGAGATGGCTAGGACAACTCCGATGTGGTGAAGGCACTCAATAGGAGAATATCGAGATCACAAGGGTAATCCATCCTTGTTGAATTGCAATGGCAATTGGCGATCTTGCGTGTCTTAGGCATCGAGAAAGACTTGCAAGTAGTGCCATCTTCCTCTCCTTGTGGAGCTAACACCAAATTATAGGTGCATGCATGCAATCTCGGCGGTCCGGTCATGAGAGTTGCGGGCTGCACAATAGCAAGCTCTAAAGCCATTTGAGCAACGGTGTTACTGGCAACGACTGTAGACATGGCGATATTCCCATGCTGTCGCCATCCATTGGCCTGCATGCTAGCTAAATAGTAAAGAAAGAGAAAAGGGAAGATCTTTTACCATCTCGAGCATAGCGCATCGTGGCTTCAGCTCGCACAGATTATGCCAATGGATGTGTGCGTTACTTCCTTCCTTCGTCTATCGCCTTTGTGTTCGTCTCCGGGTGTTCCTTCCTCTATGTGTGTGAGCGCAAAGGGATGTGTGTCTTCTCCTGTGTGTATATGGGTGTCCTTGGGTCTCCTTTTCCGTCCCCCGTCTGATCTGTTTGTCTGTCTCTTTGTATCTCTCATATCTCCTTTTATAGGCACAAGTGAAGGCTGCAAACAACGTACATAGGTCCCACATGGTGCCAATCATGCCATTAATTTTGAGATCAGATCGATTATCGATTTCTTACTTTCTAGACCTCTGCTTTCCATCCGAATGAGATTTATTGAGAATTGCTTTCATTAAATGGAGATACAATGCAATCATCTTTCCATTGCGGATACGATATACCCAGATGGATCATATCCTTCCATCTTGGTGCATAAGCTACCATAAATTGGCTACGCATCTTGCAATCGGCCGAGAACATGCGGCCGTATGAGGCACAGCCCAACAACTGGTTGAACTAGTCCGTAGATCATGTTGGAACTAATCTTGTTGTTGATGGTAGTTGAGTACATATATGCCCCAATTCGTGTAGGAGTCGGAGACCCTCCAGACTATAGTAAGCCAATCATAAGACATAGTGAATCGTTCAGTAGACCAAGTCTTAAGTATCCGATCGGTGCTTCGAATACCTGCTTGATCAAAGAGCCATGGTTGAGGCGTCCAAGCAACAGTTGAAGAGGACAATGTGGTCAGACCAACATGGTTGAAACAGCGTGTGGTCGAAGACCGGAAGTACCGGCTTTGTGTGAACGGCACAACCGAAGTTGTAGTAAAATCAACATGGTTGACGAGCCGTGGTTGACACAAAGTAGTTGACGAGCCGTGGTGTCGACACAACGTGATCGTAGAACGTGGTCGACCCATCGTGGTCATAACCGCATGGTCGACATAGCTTGGTCGTAACCGTATGGTCGACACAGCGTGATCAAAGAACCACGAAGTCAAGGGATGATTTTGACACATATACTTTGTGATAGGCCAGTGTCATGCAACCATACAAGGCGCAACACATCGATCATGCACCGACCAGATTGAGGACCAGGTCGCATGCCGTTTCATGACCCAGACTTAAAGAATTTGAATTTTGAACAGCACGTGCACGTATCGAAGTTTCCTTCCAAACATACACCTCTGTATTTGCTTTAGCTCTACATATTTGTCTACTACAAGACTCCAGTACTCTCCCTACTAAGCTCATCAACAAATTTACTTGGCTTGATACATCTGATTTAATAGGTTTGGATCTAAGCTACAGACTTGAAGGACACAACGATCAGCGATTGTTCTATATTATATATAGAAGCTCAAGTACAAAAATTGTGCAGTTGAGCAACAGATGTCAGATATAAGAAATAGCCTAAAGCATACCACAGCAATATTAGGTCTCCAGGTGCAAGTGTAAGACGAAAGCATCAATCAGATACTTCTGATAGCTCCATGCACATTTTAGACGCCAATTAGAAAGAAGATAACTCACACGTTTAGGGAGAAACGGTAAAGTTGAGTTTCTATTTTACATCTGTTGACTCTTTTAGCTCTAGAAAATTTGTGTGCACAAGAATTTCTTCAAAGTGGTGACGGTACTCAGAGCAGATGTATAATCTTGACAGTAAGTAATTAGCGATATCACATACTATGGTGTGATATGGTGTGCCATAAAACTCAGACGTTTCAATTGATGATGGCCTTGGAGTAGGCATATGATCTTGACAGTGAGGCATTGGACATCGCAATTGAGGAAATTGGAGTTAAGTGGATGGCAATTGAGGAAATTATCCAATACTGGTTGGAAAAAAGGTTTGCAAACCCATGGTATTAGCCTAAGTAGTTTAGATCACATCTTGGAGGATAGAACGTTTTATCGGGTTATTGGAGCCATAGAAGTCATGCTTTAAAAAGCATGTGACTGTGTGTGAGTGTAACCCCGTTTGTGTCTAAGTTTTCCTATTTGTAAATGGTGTGGTCCACTAAGTGTTGCAATTTATTTAGGGCTTGCTGAGAGGTGAGAAATCTCCACTATATAAGCCTTGTGTGAGTTGAGAGAGCTAGTAGTCTAGGAAAGAGATTGTAGTTTCTTTTATGTGAAGCCTTTTGTGTATATGCTCTAAGCTTAGAACTTTGCCATCTATAAGGGGGTGGTTGTAAACATTCATCTCCAAGTGAAATAAAAATCCAAAGTTTATCCAAATGAGTTGTGCCATAGATCTTTCCTTGTGCTTTTGATTTTATTTCTCTCTTCTTGATCTTTCTTAGTGGTAAGAATGTGTAAGAGGTGAAGATGTTTCTTAGATATCATATCATATCCCTCCAAGCATCTTCTAGTGAGAGTTCTTGAGTTTACCCGATTTTCCTCAAGAGAGGTGGTTTGGGGGGTTTTACTCTTCTGAGTGATTTCGCTTGAGTTCGTGCTGTGATATAGTTTACTATGATATATGAGAACCCATCTATATTGTCAAAAACTCACGAGCAAGAGTTGATTAATGTGTCCCTCTTTTATCCGGTTTTGGTACAACCTCCTTTGTTTTGGATAAAGGTCAGAATTTTGGCATCGATTTTCATGATTGAAATAGGTTTCTGACATCCTAGGGAGGGATTGTGCCAAGTTTCACTGCATTGGATCAGTGGTTTAAAAGTTAGCTTATTTTTTGGATTATGTGCTGTATAGTTCTACATTGTGCCTTGGCAAGTGATCAGACTGCACAAAACCGAGCAGTCAGATCGACTAGGGCATTCAGACCACACACAAGTTGGCGATCAGACCTGTTGAGATAGTAAGCCTTAGGCAATCATTGTGATTCTTGTCTCCTGGCTTTGGTGAGTTTGTAAGTTTGTATTTCCGCTACATAGAATTGATAATACCTAGAGAAAGATTTTAAAGGAGTCATTCAGTCCCCTCACTCACCATGCTGTTCTTACAAGTGGTATTAGAGCCCGGTTTGCTTTTTTCGTAGATCTTAACCAATCTAGAGTATGACGAGTAGTATGAGGACTTGTGAGAGTTTGTTTGCGTCTTGTCATGGTCCTTTGCCGATGAAAAGGAAACAAATCCTTTACAAAGCTTGTGATGGATTCTTTACTTTCAATTGTCCTAATTTTAGGGATAAGAAACTTGTAGACTCTAAGGAGGAGAAGGAGAGCTATGGCAATTGTGGAGTAGCAATCAACAATGATTATGATGAGCCAATCGAGGATGATCATTTAATCAAGATACGTAAGTTGTGCAAGGAGAATAATTAAGAGCTCTTTAAATCTAGCAACTAAAATGCTTGACCTTGAGAAGAAAATAGAAAAGCTAGAAAGAAAAATTAGAGATTTGTCTCATGAAATTGCTAGGTTTACTTTAAATTCGTGCAAGAATTGTGCTAGTTTAAAAATTAAAATTGATGCTCTAAATTGGAAGCTTACTAAGAATGCACCATTGTTATCTTGCATTTTCTTGAGAAAAGAAATTAAGTCTTTGAGGAGAATGTGCGATAATATGAGCGTCAAGTCTTGTGACTCTTTTGGTTATTCTTGTGTTGTCAAAAGAATTTCTAATGACAAGGGTGTTTCTTCCTCACATAGTACTATATCTTCTAAAAAGAAATACTATTACGCCTTTGTAAGAGAGACGGACACATATTTGAGTTTTGTTTCCGCCGTGTCAAACACGAGTATCAAGTGCATTGTCGAGCTCCTAGGGACACACATCGTCCATCTCGTAGCATGTATGCATCTAGTGCAGATGTAAGCACTAGAAATGATGGTGGCTCTTCTTGTTTGTCCAAAAGGACTTCTTCTTTGAGTAAGAGTGGTACATTGTCCTCTGTGACCATGTCTACCTCTAGACCTTTATAGCATTGCTTGTTTTATGAGAAGGATCGACATCTTATGGAGATTTGCTTTAGGCATGCCAAACGTACGCATTGATCTCATGCTATTAAGTCTATAGGTATACATAGCCTTCTCATGACATGAATATTAAAGAGCCTAGCCCGAGGACTCGCTTTGTTGATGACTTCTTTTGATCCATCCTCTAGTGACTATGGACGATGTCATGGACTTATTTTTCATGGACTTAGTTTTGGTCCACGTGCTGCCCCGAGGAAGGATTTTTGCCATTTTTCAAGTGGTAGACCTCGTTTTCTCTATCGAGGTATGCACCCACCATGAGGACTTCTGAGTTCATTTGGTGCGTTTGCTGATCCACAACATGAAGCTTTCAAAAATAGCATTCATCGCTTTTCTAGAGATGACACTCGTTTTCTTTATCGAGTTGTCCCCTCGCGACATGCCTCCAACCTTGTTGTTGGATCTTCTCGCTTGAACCTTCGGATGCATCATGCTAACACTCATATGAGTTCATTTGCACCTAGTGGTCATGTGTCTCAGTACTGAACACCTTGTTCATATTTCACTAATTTCAGTACTAAGACACATGCCTCTTTTATCTCCTTGATGTAGGCTTTTCAGGCGAGGAAGAGATTATGTGGATCATGTCAGACTCTTTGGGTCTCCTACTTCATTTTAGGCATCCGATGATTGATTTCACTTATCAGGATGCAACTTGCTTCAATTTCGACTACATCTCGCCACCAAGCGGTGTGATGCAAATTTAATGCTTAAGCTTTGTCGATTCCCTACTTTCACTTTCATTATTGCATAGCATTTGGGAGAGTTAGGGTGTTGTGAGTCACATCTTTTGTCTTGTGTCTTTCTTAGACACATCTTTTCTCTACTAGGTTCTGTAGGATCCCTTAATCTGTCTAGCTTAAGCTTGTTTCTTCTTTCTCTAGCATCTAGTAGTAGGGATAGTTAGTGTAGTTGATTCGCTCCTTAGCAATGTGTTTTTCTTAGGCTAGAGACCATGTGAAGTAGAGGTTTCCTGTTCTTACAAGAGTTTTTAGTTTTCTTGCTTTTAACTCTTGCTTTTCTTTTGCAAGTGGTTCTTACAGTTACGGGGAGTTTTATGTTCTTGTTTTCTTTTGCATCATGCATTCATAGTATTACATTTTTAGATATGCATTTTAGATATGAGTTTTGACTATTACTCAATTATAATGTAATTATGATTTGATATTGCTCATTGCCATGTTATACCTATTTAACTAGCTTTATCATACTTTTGTGTGTATGATTAAATCTTTGTCATGCTAGCTTAACTTGCCAACTCGAACTGAATCTTACAATTGGTATCAATTTCTATAATTGGTATCTTTTAAGTTTCTATGGATAGATCTTTTGACTAGTTTGCTTTTTAGTGATCCTTTTATGATATATGCCATATCAAAAATGCTCTTGAATCCTGAGTCTTATATTGAGTTTTATTTAGAGCAATGCTAGTTCTTTGGTAAATTATGTCTTGATCATTGAACTAGTGTCTAACTTGATAAAATAATCTCTTTTTGTGATAAATCATAAATTTCTACAAGTGGTATCTCAGCAATTCTTCTTCAAGAGACAACTTTGTCATTGTACTTAGCATAAATTTAAGGGAAGTTTTATATGATCAAGACCATTCTTTTAAATATAATGCTCAAGATGGTTGACAATAACTTGATATCAACGAAAATGAAATTAATTCAGCTGAAGCCCAGGCGGTAGTTGTAGATGGCTCCTAGTCTATGACTTGCTTTACTGAGATAAACCATGAAATTATGATTAATGGTTGAAGCTTAGAAGGCAGTTGTAGATAGCTCCTAGTTCAGGACTTGCTTTGGTAAGATAAAGCCTAAAATGATCTTTAAAATCTCAAGTTTTGGCTTTGATCTAGTGCTTGATCACAATTGACTAAAACTAAATTATAGCACTTCAATTGATTCAATATGAGCTTCTTGGTCTCATTTAATTAGCCTTCTTGACATGGCTTAGCTCATACTTGGATACCTTTAGATGAACTTGTTATTTTTGAAGCCTTGCTTAACTTAAAATTAATTTAAATGTTCTAAATTATGCTATCTTGTTTAGATTGGTGATATATGTATTATCATAATCTAGATAACTTTATGTGCATTCTATGGTTTCTAGTGGTATTTTTTTAATTTGGATCTCACTTTTGATAATTTTCAAAGCACTTTTAGGTTATGTATTTTCATTGATGCATACATGTTCTTTCTTTGCTCCCTTGAGCTTTATAGTTGGTATCATGCACCATTTTAGGGGGAGAATGAATATTTGTGAGCTTGCATTGCCCCTTGAACCTTGATGGCTATTTGCCAAAAGGGGGAGATGATTAAGACAAAATTTAGTATTAGCTGAAAAGGGAGAAAATATTGAGAATGATCTTCTAAGAGGTGGAAAGAACTAAAAATATGAAAATGAGCTTTGTGAGGTTGTAATAGAGCAAAATGAGCTTTTGAGAATCATTTTGAGTCATAATTGACTTCTTGTATTGCATCTATTCCCTTTTGCTCTTTTGATATTTTATCTTACTGTGATAATGGTCATGATGAAAAATTATTCTTTTATTTGAACCATTCCACATGTGGCTCTTGTAATTTGTTTGCTTTATTATCAAAATTTAAATTCAAATTCTTGCATTTTTTGGTGTTTGTCAAATTAGTCATCAAGGGGGAGATTGTAAGACCATATGGAGGCCATCCCATATTTGTGATGAGTATTTGATTGTGCTTGTGCTTCGTTGTTGAGCTTTGAGTTGATTTTATATCATTTGTTCTTTGGTTTTTGCTATCTAGGAGGTAGCGGTCTGACCGCCCTATGCAGGTGGTCAGATTGATCAGGAGTGATCTGATCGGCCTTTGGCTAGCTATCAGACTAGCCGACAGTGTGACTGGCAGTGGTTACGGTCTGACTATCACTAGGGTGCGGTCTAACCAGAGTAGTGGTAGTATTGGCCTATAGTAGGCAGTATCTATTTTTCAGAGAGGTCTGTAATGAGTTGCGAGGAACGGTTTGACCAACCAATGCATGGCGGCCTGATTGGTAGGAGTTGGGCGGTCTGATCAACATGGTTATCGTAGTTAGACTAGTCTCTTGTTGTCGAGTTTAGTTATTATCGGTTATGTTAGTCATGGTGGGAATCCATACAAGTGTGAGTCATGGTGAGTGTCCATGCATGTGTTGTTTTGCAAAAGAGAGTCAAGTGCATGCCATTTGTGCTCGAATCGATTGCTTGCTCTTTGATATGCAAGGTGCTTGATGATTTTTGCAGTCAGTAGCAAAATCGAGGCTACGGAAGGCGTTATGACGCCATGCCGTGTCGCATAAGTCCGGGTGAAATATCATTGCAAGCGGAGAAACATGGGAGAAAGATAAGGATCATGAGGAGGCAAGCGTGTGCATGTGGTATGCTAATTGGACTTGTGCATTCAAGTAGTGATAGTCCTCGAAGTAGGCATACGATATTGGTGGTAAGTAATTAGGTATTACGGACTATGGTGTGACCTGGTGTGCCATTGAACTCGAACATTTCAAGTGGTGACGGCCTCGAAGTAGGTGTATGATTTTGGTGACGATGTATTGGGCATTGCATCTTAGTGTGAAGTTCGGTGGATGGCAATTAAGAAAATTATCAAATGCCGATTGGAAAGAAGGTTTGCAAAACCGCGACATTGGCTTAAATGATTTAGATCACGTCTTGAAGGATATAGCATTTTATCGGGTTATTGGAGGCTTGGAGCCATGGAAGTCGTGCTTTGAAAAAGCGTATAATTGTGTGTGAGTGTAAAATAATTTTGTGTTTGGGTTTCCCTATTTATAAGTGGTGTAATCCACTAAGTATTCTAGGTTGTTTAGGGCTTGGTGAGAGGTGAAGAGCCTCCACTATATAAGTCTCGTATGAGTTGAGAGAGCTAGCATTCTAAGAGAGATATTAGGGTTTTCTTTATGTGGAACCTTTTTGTATGCGTGCTTTAGACTTAAAACTCTATCATTCATGAAGAAGTGGCTGTAAAATATTTCTCTTCAAGTAAAAGTAACATCCAAAGTTCAATATATTTTTAGGCAATATATGTCCATTACCTGAAATATCTACGGGCAACTGCCTTTTCCACGTCACGCTTAAGTTTTCTAGAAAGGTTGACACATTTGGCAGTGTAGTTTTTTTTTTCAAATTTAGGCTTAGATATCTATTTTACAAATCTAGCGTTCCTCCTTGGACTCGGTAGATACCTAACAAGATAGAGGAGCTCAGCAGACCACTACACAGTGAGCACTAATTATGCACAATTAGCGATAATTATGCAATACAGTGCTTAGTTAATTCTATTCATGGTTAATTAGTTATAATCATAATTAATTAACACTAATTAATTACATGCATTTATTACATGCCGACGTGCCGGCTTGACAGGACGTATTGAGTTACTATAACACAGCAGATCATTACCAAGCACACGAAAAAGACTAGATTTACAAAATCAAATACCCAAGGTTAATAATTAAAAAAAAAGCTACAGTGGTATGTGTCAGCAGTTCCGCTTTCTATCCACCGAAAATAATATCCGGTTGACGTGGCCTCCCCATTGCAGCAAACGGACCAAAATGGCCACCCAGTCGACATTCCTGAAAGCACCCTTGCCAGCGTTTACGATTCATGCCGAAACTAGCTAAAAATAAAAAAATGGGCCTCAATTCACAAATATCCAGGGGCAATACTGTCACTCCACGCATCCAACCGGTTCGACCATAAAAGCCTTGGCTTGCTTGGGTTTAGCGATAAGTGTTTTTACCAACATTTGGCTCAAAAAAAATTCGAGCAAAAAGTTTGGCCAAATCCGCCCAAAATTCCTGCGTCTTTCGGCTCGGATCAGCTGATCAGCCCATCCTCTCGCCGGGATCGGTGGTAGGTTGGTTTACAACAGTTGCTCTTCATTTGGTGGGGCGTGTGTGTGCCAAATTTGGTACGCTCATCACGCTAATTGGGTAGGTAGCTCGGTGCTAATCCCGTCGATTCTGAGCTCCCCGTTCGATTCCAATGTTTTGGATGGCTTTGCGTTGGTTTCTGACGGTTCATTTGTGAAAAAAAATCCAGAGGGATGGAGATCATCAACGGGCCGGTCCTCCCGCGCTACGCCGCCCCTGCGGCGAGCGCTCTGACCTCCGATGCGAGGATCAGCGGCCAACTGCTTAGGCGCGTGCGGCTGAGAAGAAGGGCCTGCTGGTTTCAAGGAGACTACTACGGCGTGGCTCCTCGGTTCCTCGGTGCCCCGTCCCAGCGGCACGGGACAAGCGGCTGGGGCTGGGGCTGGCCTGTTTGCTGCAGCTACGGCTCGTCTTCCGACGGCGACGGCGCCGCGGCTGCGAATTTCGATGCCAGCGGCGAGGAGTTCGTCAACTCCAGCGTGATGGAGGCCGGTAATTTCCTGTGCTGCTGTAACTGTTTTAAGTGACACCTGATTATCTGAGCAACTTCCGTTCACTGTGATTCTGTGTGAAGAGTTACTATTGTTAGATCAGCTACATATAACTAATAGCACCAAGCCACTATTATAATATCAGCTGCACATCACTTGAACCAACCTACTATTGCTCATTTCTGATGATTAAATGGGTGGTTTAATCTGCCATTGCAGTTGAGCTCAGAAGTGTATCAGATGGTTTTGTGATAAAAATGCACGATGGGAAAAATCTTAGATGTGTCCAAAATAATCCCCGCGTACTAAGACTGCGGGATTCTGCCCCTCACCATGCTATCGTGCTGAAGATGGAAGATGGAAGCGATCTTCTGCTCCCCATTATTGTCAGTATGTATCAGTTCTTGCTTGGATGCACTTTACACAGTCGCAGATGCTTTTTCTAATTGTGTGATGTGTCCACATTACTTCATCCAGTGGAAACACCAAGTATTATGTTGCTGGCTGCCCTTCGGAACATTCGAACTGTAAGATTTAGACTTAGCAAAACAAATAATCCACGTTCTTCTTGTTTTAGATGGTTTTGTTGTATATCTGAACTGCATCAATATTATGTCTTTCCAGCCAAGGCCAACCATTTACAATGTGGTGAAGGAGATGACTGAAAGGATGGGATATATGGTGAGTTTAATATGAAATCTTATAAACAATTTTTTCTTTCCCAATTTCATGGACTTCGTAGCATAGGTTGAATGTCTAGTGTTTTATGATGTGCATTACTACTTTTTTGTAATTATTTAATGAATGCCTGATCTGGTAATCATGCACCGAACTTTGCACACCTCTTCTCTAGAATGTCCTATATTCCTGTTGGACAAACTAAATTTCAGCTTTCATGTTCTGTTATATTCTTTTGGTACTAATAATATGTTCTTTCATCGCTCACTTCATATTTGCATTCTTTTTTTAGGTACATTTGGTGCGGATTACAGAAATGGTCCATGATGCTTACTATTCTCGATTATATCTTGCAAAGGTAACACCACTTCAAAGTAAGCTATCAATTAAATTATGCTTGTTGGTCTGAACTCTGAAGTACGGCATCACAATATTTAGCTCGGGAATGAAGAGGAGACTATTAGTTTTGACCTCAAGCCATCGGATGCCATCAACATTGCTTTTCGGTGCAAGGTGTGCATTTGTCTCCTGTGCTTCTGAGTTACCGCCGATAATATTTGTTTTCAACTATAGTTATTGCTTACAAATTGAAGGTGTTGTTTTTCGCTTTTTTTTGGCCTGGTGGTGTTATATATATATATATATATATATATATATATATATATATATATATATATATATATATATATATATATATATATATATATATATATATAGGAAAATTACATAAGGCACCATGGTGCCTAGGCACCAACATCCGATACACGTGTATGATTGATAATTTTTTTAAGTTTGGGTATGAAAATGTTTTATACCCTTGATATATTTATGGTAAGTAAGTTTTGAACTCAGTTCAAATTAGTTTGAACTACTTTTGAGTTCAATGCAACTACAGTGAGTATATACCATAAAAATAGTTCAAACTAATTAAACTGAAGTTGAATTTAAATTTTTTCGGAGTTTGACATCTCAAATATACTTTTTTATGGGTATATGAAGATACCCACATCAAACGTTGCGAATCTCGAAGCAAATCAACGGGTATTGATATTGGTGCCTAGGCACCATGGTGCATGAAACACTCGTCCTATATATATATATATTCAGTTTGACCATTAGTGATGGAATTGAAAAATCAAAGCAATTGAATTCCCTTGCCTAGTCAGGAAGGCAACTTTTTTCTGATCTTGTTGCTTAATTACCATTGGTGAATTATATGATCTGAGTAATGTACTATGATTCACGAGTAGAGAAATTCCTTTTTTTTAGTTTAAAATTTTTTAATTCCTGAAGTGATTGGTGTTTTTTTGCTCAATGGATGTATATGATACGTATTCCAATTTGCTCGTCTCTATCCGCAGGTTCCTATACAAGTCAATAAGCGTATTGCATATAACAACGGATTGAAAGTTGTTCAACCAAAGCCATCTGAGGGTTATGTAAACTCGAATCAAATTCAATTCACAAGACTTGACAGGTAATTCGTCAAAATCTGTTTTGTAGGTTCCTGTAAAGTGCCTTTTCAAGCATTGCAAGTGCAACCACACCATTTTGCAGGCCTGACGATCATCCTTGCTTTGAGGCCCAAGAGTTTGATTTGGTCCGAAACATGCTGATTGCTGCTGTTGAGGAACGTTACACAGACGCTGGTAAACTCCTGCTGACTTGCACAAAATAAACATTCCTGCGTTGCAGGCATGTGGCGTTTGGGGGACTGCATTGCAATGACAATGGGATGATTTGTTTTTGTCACCATCTCCCAACAAAGATTTGCACTTTTATTTTGTCTAACCCTTCAAATGGACTAATATCTTTCCTGATGTTAATTGTTTCAGCTCAATACAGAGACCAGCTTTTCATGTTCCGGGCAAAGAAAAAGTAACATGATATAACAGGTTATGAGTCCTCGGCACCATTCTCTCTCTCTCTCTCTCTCTCTCTCTCTCTCTCTCTCTCTCTCTCTCTCTCTCTCTCTCTCTCTCTCTCGGGACAAGGTTGATTCTTGCTACCAAAGCTGACAATTCTCTTCTCTCAGTCAGTGCCTGATGGGATGTATAGATAGAGAGATTTGCTGAAGGACACAAAAGCTTTGCCAAACATCAAGAAGAAGAACCATGTAAATACCTACAGAACTTATGGACATACATATACACTAGAATATCATTCGGGATACTTTCAACTCTTATGGCAATTGTTGTACAATCGACTAAAATTGCCAATGGCTGTACGATTGATTTCAGCGCAATATCGAGCAAATTGCTTAGATGAAACATTTGCAACATTTCATAGCTCCAGTTTGAATTTTAATGGATTTTTAAAAAATAATCTATTTTTATTCTGAATTACAGTAATATACCTATGGTTTTTTTATTTCACATTAACGATCCTCTGTTGCTCCACCTTGAGCAATTTGAGCTAGTTGCCCAACGGTTAAGCAACTTAACCTCTAGTCACTTAACCGTTGGGCAACTTATCTTCATAGTCACTCAACCATTTGGCGATGGAAGGGTTACATCTAAAAAAAGGCACACCTGACACCCTTACGATCTCTTTTACCATTTCTCTCAGGAGAGAACGAGAGAAGCTTGGGAGAGGAGAAAAGAAGAGAGAGAGAGGAGAGGGGAAGTGAAGAGGGGGAGAAGGTCGTGAGAGAGGGAGAGGAGAGAGAACAAGGGGGAGAAGCAAAGGAGCTCGAGAGAGGGAGAGAGGAGAATAGGAACTCGTGAGGTAAGAGAGGAAGATGAAAGAAGCTCGTTGATAAGGAAAGAAGATCTTCATGTGAAGGTAATAGCCTTATCCGTTTTTGTTATTAATCCGAATGTAGGTAATGTGTCGCTACTTATTGCTTTAGTACGTATTTAATGAATGTATGTTGACAAATGGTAATATTTGCAGTGAGAAATCAGTCATGTCCGAGATCACAAGATTAAAAGTGCATTATGATGTTGGTTCGATTCGTGAAGGTACATACGGTGTTGACCTAAGTGGTTTCCTACAAGTCAGTTTAGTACACTTGAGCGCAGAGAATGCTCTAATCGGAGATGTCCTGCGCTGGCTCACATGTGGCTTCTCCTTGGACCCTCGAAGTGTGTACTGTCGTCCTATATGAGCTTTGGAGTCAGTCTGCCACGCATATTCAGTGGTAGTTGAGGAGATTAATGTGCATGGTTGCATGAAAGGGCTTTGTGGAGCACACCAGAAAGCACGTCATCAAAAGGAATAACTGTCTGCCCATTTCTGGGGCGACACAACTCGAACCCCTTGCACCATTGTCGAAGTTTGACCCTTTTGGTGTGACGCGAAGGATCTCGAGGAACATCAAGTGCTTCTCCCATTGGATTGAAGCCAATCCATTGAAGAAGTAGTCCTTATTGCATGACACGGACGATGCAAGATACGACATAATGACCACTAACCATGCAGAGGTGTACAACTAAGTTCTTAGGGGTATCCGTTCTCAACCTCTCGTCATTATCATAGAAAGCGTTATGCAAGGTACAATCGGATATTTCAGGGGAAGTCATGTAAATATGGCACTTCATGCAGCCAACCCACATACACTGTACTGTTCATAGATTACAGCGTACACGCAGGCCAAGATCGAGAAGTGTCAGTTGCGCATGGTCTTCGTGATGGGTAACACAGAGTGTCGTTCAATGTGCTCCTTCGGGACAGAACTGGATTTGGGATGGATCGCTCTCTTGTTACCCATTAGGTGTGCCTTGGAAATCATGTGAATGAACTTACTGCATATGCAATAAGCCAAAGCTCCTTCACAAGCCATACTCTCATATCCTCACTGCATACGGGACTATCAACATGGACCCATCGAACTTCATATCAGAATATTTCATGAAGGAGAGGGTGCTGCCGGTGTGGTGCAGCGAGCTAAGAGGCTTCGGGGTTATGGGCTGCAATATTACGTTGGATATTGCACAGAGGAATTGGATTCCGGATCTTAACCTATTAAAGGGTAGGAAGGGCCGTCGGCAGAGTCGTCGCATTAAGAATGATATGGGCGAAGGGAAAGCTAGAGCGGTGGGTAGATGTTGCGGCCACTATGGTCAGTAAGGCCACACTGCGAGAAGTAGAAAGACGCCTGCTGGTGAGTAGGAATTAAGATTAGAAATGTTATCATGTTGTAACTTGTACTTCAGTAAGTAATTTGCTTGTTGTAGGCAGTGTGGAACTAATTGCATCGTAATTGCAAATTTTAACTTCATTTCCAGTGTCAATCCGTTGTCATTACCTATCTCTACAAAGTAAGATGTGACCTCGCTCTGCACTCTCTAAACAGTAAGACATAACTTCTCTGCAAAGCAGGACATGACCACTCTCTGTAAAGCAGGACGTGGCCACTCTCTGCAAAGTAGGACGTGACCACTTGACTGCAGTAAGCTTTCTCCTCGAAGGGCGTGGCACACGGACATAAAACACATCCATACCTCATCGCAATAGAGCCACTATAGCTATGTCCGCTCCCACTATAAATACAGTGCTACTCTACCACAAACTCCTCATCAACAACACTACCTAGATAATATGGACAAGGAGAATGAATGGAAACACATCCGCGAGCTCTTGAAGAACTAGGAGGCTCCCTAGCAGACCATCGCTTGCTATAGGGTGTTTAGTCAGCGGCCTTACACACACCACACACGCCTAACAATTCTAGGTTGTACTATGCCCCCTCTCCTATGCCCACTGAACATCCTCCTTTGCTGATGTTGGGATGCCTACAAGTGCGTCAAATCAACCGACGAGTGGACCATTGGACAGCGCTATTGGTGCTGCCCAAATTACTGCACGGACTACCCCAACTATAGGTTTGACATGCCGAGCTACAGGCAGCTGGTAATGAAAGTGTATTTTAGTGCACACCACTATTTTGCTTCCTGTTATGTTATAACCATGTCTCTTTTCCCACTGTAGTCTCTATCATGCCTATGCGACTTTGCCAGTGGATTGATGACAAGATCCACCCCTACGATATGTGGATGCTGCTATCACGAAAGAGGTGGGCCAGGAGGACTGCGAGGGTTGTGAAAGGCGCCTCACAGAGCTGCAGCCTAAGATGGAGGAAAGCAAGAAGCGGGAGAGGCTGCATGAGTAGCAAGAGTGTGAGCATGCCAGGCGACGGGAGGCCGAGAGGGCACAGAAGAGGGCCATCGCGGCAAAAGCTAAGGCACATGCCAGGCGACGAGAGGCCGAGAGGGCACAGAAGAGGGCCATCATAGCAAAAGCTAAGGCACAAGGCGAGGATAACAGCACCGAGCTAGGCCGTAAGGGCAAATGGTCACATTCCACGTAGTAGTTCGGCCCTCTTCGTCTATATATCCCATGTATTTTTAATTCCCTAAAGGCACGTGTATACCGTCCTTAGTTCATTAGCCTGCGTGCCATGTAACCCTCTTGTCGGATCAACTGACGTCTTATCGTTACGCCATTTATCTAAAGTTCTCTTCTGTGTATGAATTCTCTATTACATCGCAATATCACTTACCTTCCTACTTACGAATCATTACTATCTCAATCGTCCTCACAAAATTCTTTATAAATTTATCGCACTACAACAACATACGATGATCACAAAATATTATGACGAGTCTAACAGATTTCATACTCTTGAGAATCTACGAAAATTATAAACAAACCAACCTACCTTGTCTTCCCTTTTATTTCCAAAAAAATAACCTTCAAACAAAATTTGCTAAATGTATTACTTACAAAAAAAATGCTATTTCTTCTTCACAATTATTTCCATCGAATTAATAAAATATTATTATTATTTTAAATCATCCAACGTGTGCGCGGTTTGTCGAGATGTCGCTCAACCATTAAGCGATTAAGACTAGTCACTTAACCAGTGGGCGACTTATACGCTTGGTGTGCAACCGCTGAGTGACTAGCCTAGGTCGCTCAACAGTGGAACGACAAAGGATTATTAGTGAAAATAGAAAAACGTAGGTATATTACTGTAATTCGGAATAAAAATATATTATTTCAAAAAAATCAATTTTAATGCCTGATTAATGTGCGGTTAATTGCTGTTGAGTAGCACTCGAAGTGGGCTGATTTTGTGAACGTTTTGTTTTGTTTTCGAGGAAATGTTGAACGTTTTGTTTGGTCGAGTAACAACTGGGATATGGTCAAACAAAAGTTTTCGAGAGGACTGGGATATGGTCAATTAGGCAACGAGCAACTTTTGGCCCAATAATCGTATTCACCAAACCAACCGCACCGAAAATCCGGCCCGGCCCAAATGCCCTCTCCGCTGGCATTGCTAGCAGGGAAATACTAACCCATCCGAACCGTGTCCGAATCCCATCCCTCCACAGAGGATCCGACAGCACCGAGTGACTTCCGATCCACCGAGCTTGTTCACCACGGGCCTGGCAGCGCAAATTTGGATCTCGGATTTTTTTTTGGCGACCCGTTTTGGTGGAAAAACCTGTGTGACGGGTCTTACGCGACCTGTTTCTGGTGCCGATTGGCAACAGATTTTATCCGCAACCCGTTTTGGTGTCAAAACCTATGTGGCGGATCTTACGCGCGACCTGTTTCTGGTGCCGATTTGCAATCGCGGCACCAATCTCACCGCTGTATGCATCTGCCTACGGTTTGTTCGCATATACTGTGTGACCCCGACGTGCGCCATGTCGATGGACCAAAGCCCATATCAGCCACCCACGTGGCATGTCTACGTGCATTTCGCGGCTTCGAGCCTATATACTAGGTATACCAAAGAGAACAAGTACCCCACAATCAATGAAGGGAAAGCATAAAAATTCTCTAGCAATAAAAAAAATCAAACAATGCCACCATATTCATTCTCTCGCCCTTGGTGTTCATCGAAAACCTTTGCCTTGTTCTTTGGGGATATCGAGGCTTGGGGATTGGGAAAATCTTGGCAATACATAAGAAACGAAACCAACTTGACATGGGGACGCTCCTGATGGGGTGCCATGGCACGACGGAGAGGATGCACCGGGTTGTCATGGCAGCTGATGACGTGAATGGTGTCAGTGACAAGGGTAGGTGATGGTGATGAAGAGAATGGGCAGGGAAGTGGTGTCCCAGGAGGACGGTGGTGAGGGCAATGGGTTAGTGGCTACATGCCAACATTGTTAACCCGCGGGTCCATAGTGGAGCTTCTCTCCTCTTCCATATCCTCTTGCAGGGTCAGTAGCCTCATCTCAATAGTCAATTAAACGTGTCAAATGGTGTCGTCTTCTAATGTCTGCACAAATTGATTCAACAGAGAACCGAGGGCTAGCAAGAGTTCATCTGGAGTGGCATACCAGGCTGAAGCTGGCACAGGACCCAACGCAAGCTAGGTCTCGCCCCCTCGCCTACCGGTACCTACACGACGTAAACATCCTTTTCGATAGCAGTGGCGAAGCCAGGAACAAAATCGAGGGTAGGCTAAGCTAGATTGTCGTAAACATAATATTTTACTCTGGTGCAATTCATATTCATACATGAATAGAAGATAAACAAAACAAAAAAAAGAGAAAAATACAATAAAAGTACCTTAGTAATAGAAAAGCATATATCAGCTTAGGCATTGTCTCATCCTTATTGTCTGACAGGAGTTCCACCCCATCATCAGCCTTGGTATAACTGCCTTTTACTATGACATACTTATTTTTCTTCTTATACATCAATGCTATTTTCTTGCTCCGTGTCAATTCTTTATCTAGCAATCAAAGCGATGAGGTTAAAAATGTTGGTGATATGCCCTAGAGGCAACATGGAGATGTTGAATATATCACATACTATGTTTATGATACATTGCTTTGTTCCTTGAAATAGACATTATCATTATTGATCAATGAGTATGTGACTTATTCATGAGACTCTTAATGCCAAAATGTTGCTATTTCTAAATGATCCCGATCATATATCATATGAGGAACAAATATGATTCAAAGATCAAGATATGTATTGATTGATGATCATGTCTCATGGATCATGGTATGGAGATACCAAATCAATAATATGGACATGTGTTAGTGAACATATGTTGGATAGACCCGCCATGAGACAACTGCAGAGATTCCATGTGTCATTAGTTGGTCTCAAATAGTGTTTATGTAGAATCCTTAGACTTGAGATCATCATGGTTCCCAATATGCGTAGTAGCCTATTTTGGGACTACTAACCACTACTCCGTGAATGGGTAGTCATAAAAGTAGTCTTCGGGTTTGCTATGAAACATGTAGTGGGATGTGAATGATCAAGATAGAATTTGCCCCTCCTTATGGGAGAGATATCTCTAGGCCCTCGATGTAATGGATTATGAAAGTGCATGGCCATGCCAATGTGATTGAGGAGTCAATCACAAGTTTATAATCTATCACGGAATCGAGAGAGTGATTGAGCTATTAAGAGGATGACACAGTCTCGCCTTGAGCTTAATCTATATCGTGAGGAAAAGGGATTCGTACATGAGAACATTACGAGTTCACCGATATGATCTTTACGTATACTTTGGGGTTAATATGTCTTGCTAGAGGCCGCTATTAACAGGTGACCGGAAAGGTGTTTCGGTCGCGACCAAGTATACGTGAACCTCTGGTCGCACACTTAACGGGTTGGAACACTAATTCGAATGTGATTCGGATATGGGCTCAATTCGGATAGAGATCCGGATAGACTCCTATTGGGCCTCGGTCCACGAGGCCCAAGTGAGGAGGTCTATATATTTGGAGGTGGGGGTGAGGATGTACGCCTGTTCCTCCCGAGCAAAACCCTAGCCGCCACCTCCCGAGCCAAACCCTAGCCGCTCGCGAGTCTTTGGTACACTCGCGATCGGCGTTCCACCCGGACGTGTGGATACGGTGGAGGCGCTGCTCGTTGCGGCGTTGATCGGCATCAACAAACTACGATTGGATCTGCTCGTGGTGTGGTTGATCGCGTGGAGGAGACGATCTGTTCGGGACGATCGGCTACTTCCACTACTACCTCGACGCGCGTGGTTGGATCGGCTTCTCCAACTCTTCTTCCGCTGCGCTGCGCGTCTAGTGGTAACGATCTATGATCCCTCCTTAGCATGATGTCCTGGTGTGCGTGGTAGAAATTTTTATTTTCTGCTATCGTAGCCTACGCGCGTTCCTTCAAAAAAAACTTGACAACAATATATAGGGTCTAACGAACAACTTAAAGAACCAAAAGAAGTAAAGAAACCAATCAGTGCCAAGGGCATGAGATGGTTGTCATGCCACTTGTTTTAAGCACCCAAGATACTCATGATGATCATAGAATAGCAGCAATGAAAGCCGTTAATCAGATAATGCATCAGATTGACCATTTAGCAGTGAGATCCCTCCTAAATGAAAGAGTCGCTCATGGTATAGATTTGAACTGACAATATTTTTCATTTCCAAAATCAACACCTACTCTTATTAGTTGGTTTACTGCTGCTTCCACCTACGTGGGGTGATCAAGTGACAATTCTAAGATCATAGACTAGTGTACTAGGTTTAACCACTGATTCTGCAACACAACCCAAAAAATTCTAAGATCCAGGCATGCGACAAAGTTCATATCCTCACCTCGGATATAAACACACATTACAGACCACAAATCACTACCAAATTCGAAATCTAAGAACAGAGGCAAATAACTACTAGATAGCTACAGGACCAACAATCAAAACAACAAATTTCTGTCCTGATAACAAGAACCACAATACAAACTCGAATTGAAGTACTGAATACTACAAGAATCATGCAAATTACTGGCTCAATAACAAGATTCACACCGAAATACTACTCAGTTCACAAGTAGTTGACATCACTAGCATAAGAAACAAGCAACACAAATAAGGCAGGGTCTGGAATGATTGAACCGAGGAAATAAACCAAGAGCAGTTGTTGAAAAAGAAGATCTACAGGAGACGTAGTGCATATGGGACGCAGAACAGTAGCTCTTTTGTCGAGCTGTAGAGGAAGTAGTGGGCAAAGTAGTCGCAGATCCAACGAAGATGTAGCAACATGAGTCGCTATAGAGGAAGTAGGGGATACCGGCGCCGCAGATCGGTCGTCTCTGGTGTCCCGATGGTGACGCAATCGTCGATGTTGGTGAGGAAGTCTTACTGATGAAAAGGAGTAGGGATGGGCTTAGATTTGTGGAGAGGAGGATGCAGGCTGGGTTGTGGTGGTGGTGCTCAGTGCCGGTACAGCAAGTCTCCGACGACGGCGAGGAAGGCGATTAGGAGGTGGCGGCTCTGTGTCTCTGTTACCATGCCAAGCCTTTACAGCAAGTACCACCTCCCTTCTCTCATCAAGGACCAGAACACGCCGTGAAAGCACAATACGTCCATCGCTTATAATAGTCACATTCCTATCTTTCGAATCCAGCAGCAATATATTCTCTTTGTAAATATTCCCCGCGTGAACATACTCTGTGTGAGCAACAAATTTTCCATAAAAGTCCCTTGACCCCTCAAGATGAACTATTTCAATGGTTGCCTCCACTATACGTGAAGCTGAAAGACCAAACAACTTCATCTCCAATGTGCTACGTTCAGCTGAATGCATGGTAGTCTGAACAAGGCCACCCTTGACCTCACTGGCAAAGTTATTGTAAATAAAAAATAAAGCGCTTAGAATTTTATCTTCAGATGGACTTCTACCCTTCGCTCTTAGCTCCACCTCAAATTCAGGAGGATCAACCAATGCAACCGCTCGGGTAGGACCTGTGAGGTTCAGGGAAGAATCCTGCATGCATACGTATTTGATTTGAGATAGTTCACATCGATCATTTTATGTATGTTTATATGTGTTGTATCTAAACCACTAGCATAAAAAACCTATTAGATGCACATTGCCTAAAATACACTACCGAATAAACAACTATGGCTTAAATTTTTTAGAAGAGATACATTCAATAAACTCAGCACTGCATCCTCTTTAGGACCTATGTGTGTATTTGTTTTTTTTTCAAACAAAATTTTTTATTCACTAGTAAGTTTTGATGAAATTAAGAAATTTAACGGTAGTCACCCTGGATTCGAACCCTTGCAGACCGCATCCATGCAAAGAAAATGAATCCCAGCCTAACAACACCAATACAAATCTCACAACGGATAAAGGAGAATTATTGAAATATATAGCATGGATAACCAATCACAAATCTAAAAAAATTGCATCCATAAAGGAAAAGGATATAACTGACAGCCATTTGTGTAAACACCTGAGATTAGAGCACGCAAACAGAATAGGCTAAAAAGTCTATTAGCATCCTAGACACTTCTCAACAAAATTCTATTGGTATCTAGCTAGACACTTTTTCAGATTTTTTTTTCCAAATTGAAAATAATTTTGGCCATTCACTAATTAGGAGGGCACACATTACTATGGTTTGCTTTATGGAGTGAAGCTTAATCCAATATAACACAATGGAAGTAAAAAAAGATAAATCTTGAGCTGCTAGAATGAGGCAAAAAGATGGGCTTTCTTCCAATGTGGAAAATGAAAAGAAACATGAATGTTTCATTACAAATGTCATGAATAGCACTGAAAGTATTGAAGAATTATATACAATGAATTGCCACCAAGTATAGAGCCATGATAGCATGCCATTGAAGGGATAACTCATATGAGCCAGATGCAGTTTAGAATTTAGATCACTGAGAATACCAACTCCTACAAATGTACTGATAAATGAGATATTACATCCTTGAAGCTATACTATTATCTGATTTGAAATGCATGGGACTCATTTGTTCTGCAATGCAAAATTAGATTTCCTTTGATGATACATGATTTGTTATGTTACAGTACTACAATATCTGATTCAATTTGCGATCCAAATTCCAAGATAATTCAGATAAGAAACAAAATTCCATCTTGAATTTGAATGATGAATTGCAAATTTGCACAAGAAACAATCATGGGCTGCATAGCCAAAAAGGATATTTGGACTTAATTGGCAAGATGAAGGTAGAGGGGCATAATTCCTACAATTACACATATGCACATATCTATACATACTTATTGTACAGCATGCTTATTGTAAAATTATGTTGTTCTAGGAAGTAAGGTCAAATTTAGTTCCTCAAGATTTAAAAATCAAATCATATAGAAAAGGGAAACTAAAATTAACTATAGGAGCATTGCTCATGGAGGGACTTAGTGCAAGTGCTATCATTAGCATTCCATATAACTGAGATTCACTCTGGTCATAGCCTGGTAGGTGTACAGTACTACAGCTCTTGCCACACGACTCAGGTTGGCCTCAAAAGCTAAGTTTAATAAAAATGTACCACCTAATTGATTATGTTTTTCTGATGAAGCGTTGATGTGATATTTAATAGAGTTTCCTCCTACACTTAGTTTGTAGATATCCACACTGTTAGATAGGGGTGGAAAACGATAACGGATAATTCATTTTATCCGATATTCGTATCTGAGAAAACATGAATGTGGTAAACAAAATCCGTATTCGAAAATATTCATATTCGGATTCGAGAATATTCGTATCTGTATTTGAGAGTATTTGTATGCGCATTCGTATTCGAGAATATTCATATCTATATTCGTATTCGAGACTATTCAATTCGTATTCGATCCGTTTCTAGAACCCATGAAAAATTCGTACAAATTTTGTGATTCAAAATTTGAATTTATGCGGTTTAAAACCGGTAATGGGTCAAAAACTGGTGAAAAATTGGCAAAACCGCTAGGAATCTGTTTTATCCGATATTCGTATCCGAGAAAATCCATATTCGAAAATATCCGTATTCGTATTTGAGAATATTTGTATTCGTGTTCGTTTTGAAAATATGGATTCATATTCGTATTTGAGATTATTCGACCGTATTCGATCCGTTTCCACCCCTACTGTTAGAGTGGAGGGATCAAGAACATTAATGTGGTAGAGACAGAACCAATAGAATAGATAAAACAGCAAGAAGCACCCATTATCGCAATACTTGTTGGTGGCTGACAGCAAACACCAAACATGTTAAACATAATCACCCAATAATTTCTGGTTCATGGCTGATCTATTATTAGCCGAATGGCTATGGAAAATAAGGCAACGTGACTTGTTCTCAAAGCAGGATTAGGGACTAAAATGGGGATTATTATATTCTTCAGCCCTGAGGTACCTGTGCAGTAAGGGTTTGGCAGTTATCCCTGGTGCGTTGGAAGAGAATACTGCGCTTATGATCAAAGGAATCCCGCGCAGCGATGATCAAAGAGAGATGCTAACCCATCCGAACAATCTTGGATATCGGATTTTATTCGCGACCCGTTTTGGTGGCAAAACCTGTGTGGCGGATCTTACGAGCGACCTGTTTCTTGTGCCGATTTGCAATCGCGGCACCACCCACCGCCAGCTGTACGCTTCCGCCACGTCGATGGACCGAAGCCCATACCAGCCGCCCACGTGGCACGTCTAGCGCATTTCGCGGCTTCGAGCCTATGTGCCGGGTCTACGAGAGAGAACGAGTAACCCCCACCCCTCTCCTTCCTCCATCGACGAAAGGAAAGCATCAAAATTCTCTCGCCTTGGTGTGTTCCTCCATCGAAAACCTTTGCCTTGTTCTTGAGGGGATATCGACGCTTGGGGATTGGGATTCTCCGGAGGGATCGCGCTCGGATCGGGAGGAAGCCCGGGGGATGTCGGGGCCCATCGACCGCTCCGCGAGGCCCTGTGAGTGCTAAATGTTGCCTCTCCCCTCGGCTGCATGCATGCTCTTGATGATTTCCTTTACGCGTTGCCCTTTCTTGTTTCTTCGATGTTGTGGCAACTTGCAAGTGCGCGCATGTCTAGATGTTTCTTGATGAACTTGCCATGGTTTGCAGAAGGCGGCTCACTTTGGCTGAAATAAGTTGGTTTATAGTTTATTTTATACTGTAATTGTTATATTTTATACTGTAGCTAATGATGATGACTTATTTGATGTAGTTAGATTTTAGAAAATAAAAATAAAAAAAATATGTTAAGCCATTATGAACCATGCAAAGAAATATGAGAAGAAAAGAATAGACAAAAAAGCTAAAGAAAAAGCTAAAAAGCCAGAAAATACGAAATAAACTAGAAGTCAGAAGCTTAAACGAGCGGAGCCGTACATGGCTGCAGTAAGGTTGCTTCTGTGGGGTTCAGTAATTGCCGTGGAAAACATGATCATTCGCTCGAAAAAATTCGTATAATTAAGATTTAACTCTGGGGATTTAGGGCGCTGAGATTCTTTGGCTCTAAATGCGATGGCCTTTCTGTTATGGGTAGTGTTGAAATTTTAATACCAGTATTCTAGTACAAGTTGTACTTATGAATTATGATTAACACCTCTTTAGTTTTTTAACACGCTGATTTTTGTTAAAAAATTGATTTTTAGTTCATTGGGAAGCATGACAAAGTGCGTCCTTCACCTGTTGATTATTATTTCCACGGTAGTGATTGCCAATTCCCACCTGATTAAGAGAAGAGACATTAAATTGATACTGCAGGTGCAGGTTTTGAGGGCTTTGCGCACGGTGACGACGAGAGAGAATGCAAGTCTGATGAGGATAACTCAGAAGGAGACAAGAAGGCTAAAATGGGCTCCTTCAAGAAAAGAGCGATTAGCGCAGGGAATAAATTTAGGCATTCGTTAAGGAGAAAGAGGAAAAAGAAGAGTGATAATGAAGTAATCTCCATAGAGGACATATGGGATGCTCAAGAGCTGGAAGCTGTGGAAAGATTCCGCCGGTGTTTACTTGACGAGGTCTTGTTGCCAGAACGTCATGACGACTATCACATGATGTTGAGGTACATCTGCTCATCTCAGAGAATACCTGGACTTTTTCTTCTGTAGATTATCGCCATCTCCAGCATAAATATCCATAAGTAATCTGTTGCTGTTATATTTAAGATATCACGTCTTTCTTCAAAAGTTCTGCTCAGAACAAAAAACCAGGTATTGCTTGTTTTATTTAAAATTTCTTCGTATGTATGTAGATTTCTGAAAGCACGGAAATTTGATATTGAGAAAACAAAGCATATGTGGTCGGAAATGCTTAGATGGAGGAAGGAATTTGGGGTTGACAATATAGAGGTAAATCTAAAAGTCCAACAGATACACCAAAACGTAGGTGGTGTTATTTTTACTTTGCGTAACATTTAAAATCTGGCACTTGATTCTTTAGGAATTTGACTACACTGAATTACCTGAAGTTATGAAGTACTATCCACAATTTTACCATGGAGTGGATAAAGAGGGAAGGCCTGTCTACATAGAACTAATTGGTAAAGTTGATGCCAACAAACTAGCACAAGTAACAACTACTGACCGATATGTACAGTACCATGTCAAGGAGTTTGAGAGATGTTTCCAAATGAGGTTTCCAGCTTGCTCCATTGCTGCAAAAAGGCACATAGACTCGTCCACTTCTATTTTAGATGTGCAAGGATTGGTATGACATTTTTCTGGCCAATGTTGCTCTCAGCCAATTCCATTTTATGTGGTTAGAGTAATAATTAACTTGTTTTTATAACTCAGGGCTTAAAGAACTTCTCAAAAGATGCAAGGGAACTAATCATGCGACTGCAGAAGATTAACAATGATAACTACCCAGAGGTTAGTGATTCCATTATGTTGTTTCTTTTTTGTTTTTCACTGTTTACTGTCTTCTGTTGATTAATAAACCTTTTACTTTATGTGCACATTTGTTTTCTGTTTCAAATTATACGTACAGCTCTCTGGTATTTATTTTTATGTAAATGCATTCTGTGAGCTCTTGCAGACATTGTACCGATTGTACATTATAAATGCTGGCCAAGGTTTCAAGATGTTATGGGGTACAATAAAATCATTTCTTGATCCACAAACTGCTTTTAAGATTCATGTAAGTATTGTAGCTGTGTATTGCTGCTTTGATTTTACCATCGATGAATAACTTTTAGTGTATATAATGATCACCTCCTCTATCTTTCTCACCAAGGTTCTTGGAAGCGAGTACCAAAATAACCTGCTTGAAATAATTGATGAGAGGTTAGGATCTCCACTCTTGTTGATATATACATCTGTTTGTCTTCTGCCCTAATTTTTGTTAATTCCATGTTCTCAGTGAACTGCCAGATTTTCTTGGAGGCAAATGCAGGTGTGAAGAACATGGAGGTTGCCCAAAATCGGACAGAGGTCCTTGGAAGGATCCTGACATAATAAAGGTTTCCTCCTCCCCTCATTCTTGTTGCTGAATGTCCTGTTTTATATCACTAACATAATGCATCTTCAATTTTTCTAGAGGGTCCTCAATGGTGAAGCAAACTATGGTCGACAAATTCTTGCTATATCAAGCACCGATGGGAAGAAAATTTGTCATGCTATGCCTCATCACTCAACTGTAAGCATGCTTTGTATGTATTATGGAGACTACTATGAACATCACCTTTAAATTTCCATTGGATGCTTTATTTTGTTCTCTTCTTGGAGCAGAAAAAAGGCAGTGATGCCTCGGCCGAGTCTAGTTCTGAAGTTGAAGATGCTTCGTCTCCTACTGCTCCAATGAACTCCATCATAAACCCTGATTTGACCCTTGTTCATGAGGTAAGTATCTATCCCCTTTTTGAGCATCGCCCAATACAAGATATTGACTAATGCCACCACAAGAACTACAAAAAATTTGCGTCCGAATTGCCAAATTGTGATTTAGTTTGAGAATATCCATTTGAACTCCGACTGATTGTATACCCTTGGACTTTTGTCTTCTCAATTGCACAAGACTAAGCTGTGAGTAGTAGTCTATCGAAAATAACGAAAAGAAGTGGACAAATGCCTTTTGGGTTACTGCAAGTTTCTTATTTGCTGCCTCCATTCTCTTTCCAATACTTTTTGTTGTTCAGTACTCAGTATGACAATTAATACATGTTTTGCTACTTGCAGCCAAAACTGCCAGGACACGCTTCAACATCTGGTGCTCCTCCTGTTGTAGGGGAAAGTAGTGTCCCTGACGTTGACAAGGTTGTGGATGATGTGTGCAGCAGTCCAAGAACCACCCCAATCGCTTCTACCTCAGGTTTTATGTTGTCACTCTTATAGCTCTTCCTGAGAAGTTAAGACTTATGACCAAATTGTAAAGACCAACTAGAACCATGCTTACCCCCATACTGAGCAATCTAATCTAGAAATATGGAACATATTGGTTTTAGGCAATTTACTCTAGTTTTTGACATACTTAGAATATAGTGGTCAAAATAGCTCCACTATGAGTTTAATGGAGTTTTATTGACTTGTTTTTCTGCGTGCTTAACCCAGGTTCATTCTCCTTGGGAAATATACCTACGACATTGGGAGGACTACGTACTCAGATTATTACTTGGCTGACAGTTTTAATCATGAGCCTTTTTATGGTGCTTCGTTCTGTCCCAAGCAGAGTGGTTAAAAGGTTCTCAAGACAGACCATTACCTGTGATCGCTATCGTGTGAACTTCCCTCAAGAATTAGAGTTTAAGGAAGAGTTCCGACCTCCATCTCCTTCTCCTCGGTATATGGAAAGTGATACCCCTGTATTAAGACGGCTTGTTGAATTGGAGGAGAAGATGCATGTACTAGAAGCAAAGCCATCTCAAATGCCATTTGAGAAAGAGGAATTGCTCAATGAAGCTATCTGCCGTGTGGATGCATTGGAAGCTGAGCTAATTTCTACAAAGAAGGTACTGTTGCTTCGTTAAACAAAAAGTAGTTCTACAGCAGTGACATCAGATTGACTCCAGTTGGATTGATTAATATTAAATGGTATCAAGTTGTTGCCACCCAATAGCTATTGTGGTGAGGCAATGTTTATAACAGTTTACCCAATTTCATGATTATCCTGTTGAGGTCTCAACTGATTTCCTTGATTGATCCACTACAAGCATGAGAAACAACAGAATGCTACTCTCTGTCCATTCATTTTGAGTTGCAATTTCTGTATTAATCTTTGTTTCTCTCATATGCAGGCGCTCTATGAAACATTGATGAGGCAGGACGAGCTGCTTGCATATATTGACCGGCAAGAGAAGATCAAGTTTCGGGTATGTTATGAGTGCGCCTATAGTTGGTTCTTACCTTTCGAGTTTAGACAGATGCACATTCTTGATGCTAACCCCTTCTAGTCCTCCATCCATTTTTTGCAGAAAAAGAGGTTTTGCTTCTAAGAACCGGATACCTTCCCAGTTATTTCTACTCCTTGAAGGCGGAATACTCTTCTTGTCAATTGGATGCTTAAAAATATGTGCAACTTTTTGCTCCGTCGTAAAATCCTGTAATTGTTAGAAATAGAAGGATGGGCGAGCATTGTTGCCACCTCTTCGATGTTTTTGGTTTAGGTATATTGTTGATGCTTGCAACATGTTTTGAGTTCAGAAACACAAGGGTGTACAAAATTGAGATTTGTTTGCGTGCTCAACCGAGATGTTTCATTCCAGTTTCTGGGTGTCAGAGTTAGTAATCTTGTTTAGTCATAATCAGGTCGGTTTTGCCGTGTACATATACGAGTTAAGTTCATTTTCAAGCCATAGTGTCCGTGTTCGAGTATAAGACCGTTTGCTAGTTGTGTAAATTGGCTTTAAAAAGCCGAGCATTGTAATCGTGAGAGGTAACAAGAGAAGAAGCGATCGGTGTGATTGAACGAGAGGAGAGAAATAAAGAAGAGAAGAATGAGCGGTTTTGGCTTCAGAAAAATTATTGAGTGTCAAGTTCGACGTGTTTGCAGACGTGGTCGTAAACGAGTTATGACTACACCGATCGAGTGGAGGAGTCCACAGAGCAGAAGACGTGGTCGTAAATGAATTACAACCACGGTCACGGAGCAAAAGATGTGGTTACGACAATGCGCAGCGCAGCGTGAACGTGGTCGTAACTCTCATCAGCTGAAGTTACGAATACGTGGTCAGAGCAATACGAAGTGGTCGTAGCATGGTCGGAGCAAACAAGAAGTGGTCGTAATGACTGCTGAAGTGGTTGTAAACTGCAACAAGTGGAATGAGAGCCTATTGATTTCGGTGATTTATGAAGATCATGGGTGATAAGGCGAAGGCCCAGTGTGGATAATTAACCGGTGTGGGCAATGAAGATGAAGCGAACATGCGCGCCCAGGGAGTCTGGGGTGCAGTTGATCTGAAGCGAAAGGATAAAGAGGTGGACGATAAGGTGAATCAGGCAGCTTTGGCCATCATCTACTAGGTGGTGCCCGATGCGATGATGCATTAACTCATCGGCAAGGAGATGGCACGGGAGACGTGGAAGACGCACGAGGGCATTGATCGTGTGAAGGAGGTGCGGCTCTAGAATTTGCGGAGCGAGTTCTAGAATCTCAAGATGGAAGAGACCCAGTCAGTGGATGAGTTCGCCGGTAAGCTAACTTCGTTGTACAATCAGATTAACTCTCTTGGCGACAAGATAGAGGAATCTATGATAGTGAAGAAGTACCTGCGTGTTCTTCTAAAGAAGTACATACTTGTTATCGCCACACTTATGTACTCCTTCAATCTGGACAAGAAGAAGATAGAGGAAATCATCAGCTCCCTCAAGGCGCATGAGGAGTTACTGAAGGGATTTCAGTCACGTAACGAGCAGTAATCTTAGACTCACAGTAAAGAGAGATCCGAGAGACGATCGTAGCTCATCAAACAACCGCTGGAGGTGGTGCGGTCGAGGTGGCCAGAGCAACCAAGGCGGCAGAGGTGGCCGTGGAGACAAGGCTGGGGCAAGGCGGCAGTGACAGATCCCGTGATAAGTCACATGTCAAGTGCTTTGAATGTGACGAATACGGGCACTACGCGTTAGGATGCTGCAGCCATATAAAGTGTTTCAACTGTAACGAGTACGAGCACTATGCTTCAGATTGTCGAAGCAAGAAGAAGAACGGGGGTGAACCTTGCACAAGACAAAAAAGAAGATGAAGAACCAAGGCTACTTCTCTCCTTATATATTGAAAAGGTGCCGATCATGGTGATACTGAATGAGGAGAACGTAGTTCCAAAAGTACACACGAAGGAAGGTAGTCACGATCACATGGATCAGTGGTACTTGGACAATGGAGCAAGCAACCACATGAAGGGAGATCGCTCTATGTTTCATGAGCTCGACGAGAAGATTTTGGGTAAGGTTAAGTTTGGCGACGGCTCCACGGTGGAGATAAGAGACAAAGGGACGATGATGTTGCAATTCAAGAACGAAAATAAGAAGTTATTGATAGGGATTTATTTTATACCAAGTCTGTGCAACAACATACTTAATCTCGGGCAAATAACAAAAAGAGGGTGCAGGGTGGTACTACAGGATGAGTTCTTACGTGTGTATGACAAGAACAAAGATCTGTTGATAAAAGTAAAGAGATCTCCAATTCGGTTGTATAAGATTTCTTTGAAAACTTCTAAACAGATTTGTGTGATGGGAGGCACAGATGGATGAGGTGCAAAGGCAGCAGGAGGCAAGCATGGTGCGCATGAAGGGAGCAGTGGCTCTAGAGCGCATGCAGTTGGCGGAGGCGATGCAAGTGTCACTCCAACAAAATCATGCATGTGGGAGCATGTGAAAAAGGTGCACAAAGTCCAAGAGGAAGATTTGGAATACATGTTGATACAATCTTTTGTGGTTTTACAGAGAGAACGCTGGAAGCGTTGGAGATAGAAGTTAGGGGCGATGTAGCCTCAACTGAGACGTATGCCAGAAAGTGGAAAAACTTTGTCCAAGAGAAAGAAGCGGGAGGCTCAGGTAACAGCGAAACCAAGGTGGCTGTGGGAGCAGGTAAGCGGGAGGCTCAAGTAACAGCGAAGCCAAGGTGGCCGTGGGAGCAGGTGCTCCAACCTAAGCAGGTGTACAAGGGAGGAGGGGATCAGTCTAGGTGTGAGGCACGGCAAGCATCGTACTGTGCAAGGCTTAGAAAGGTACGACTCATGGGAGTGCAGCTAGAAAGAAGAAGTGAAAGCAAGAGAGAAGATTGGTATGATCAAGATGGAGAAACAAGATTGATGAGGTGATTGTTAGAGTTAGTAATCTTGTTTAGTCGTATTATACGAGTTAAGTTCATTTTCAAGCCGTAGTGTCCGTGTTCGAGTATGAGACCGTTTGCTAGTTGTGTAAGTTGTTTTTAAAAAGCCGAGCATTGTAATCGTGAGAGAGTAACGAGAGAAGAAGTGATCGGTGTGATTGAACGAGATGAGAGAGAAATAAAGAAGATAAGAATGAGTAATTTTGGCTCCAAGAAAATTGTCGAGTATCGAGTTCGATATGTTCGCAGACGTGGTCGTAAACGAGTTATGATCACGGCAATCGAGCGGAAGTATCCGCAGAAGCATAAGATGTGGTCGTAAACGAGTTAGGACCACGGTCACGGAGCAGAAGATGAGGTCGTAAGCTTTACGACCACGGCGGTCGATAGAGTCTTCAACGTGGTTGTAAGCCACATCATGGTCATAATAAAGTTACGACTACGGTGATCGAGCGATACTACGTGGTCGAAGGAACGGTTACAAGAACGCGCAGCGCAGTGTGAACGTGGTCATAACTCTCATCAGTTGAAGTTACGAGTACATGGTCAGAGCAACACGAAGTAGTCGTAGCGTAGTTGGAGCAAACCAGAAGTGGTCGTAACGACTACTGAAGTGGTCATAAATTGCAACACCGGGCCTACATTACTTGTAACTTTGTGAGACATTGAATTTTCCTTCTAGATGGTTATTTGCATGGCACAGGTTGTTCTACATGCATGTGGCATGTGAAGTATAGAAATTATGTAACTTGTATCATATCGGTTTATGATTTATAATTGTGATTTACGATTTTTTTTGCTCTAGCACGAACGTTTATTTGAACAAATCAAACGCTAATAAACTGTTTCGAAAAGTCTGTTTTGATAAGTTATTTTAAAGCGGTGAAGAAACTGTTATATTTGTTTATTAATAAGCCGTACTGCGTGGTGCACAAGCCCGTGAAGTTTGAACGTCGAATTTGTAGCTTGGAGAATAATATATTTAAATATCCATGCACTGGTGATCTGGAGTCTTTGAGTAAAAAGCAGCCCAATTTGACAGGTCGGCGTATGTAACCCGGCGTCTGCGACTCTGCGTGGTGCACAAGTCCGTGAAGTTTGAACGTCTTTTGACCTGTTTATTTATTCGGTTTATATATTTTTATTGTGGCTTATAGTTTTTGAATTGTTGTGAGAAAAATATAAAGTAACAAAAATTCGTATATGGTTTTGGCTAATATAAATAAAGTCACTATAGTATGTACTACAATCGATTTGTAGATCTCGTCTTAGAAAGATACTCCGTTTGAAAACTAGTTACTATAGCAAAATTGAAAAACAGCTTTTAAAAACTGAAAAAAAAACCTAAATTTGTAGCTTGGAGAAGAATATATTTAAATATCCATGCATCGGTGATCTGTGGCCTTGAGTAAAAAGCAGCCCAATTTGACAGGTCGGCGTATGTAATACGCGCTTACGCCGACCGTTGTTAGTCGTATTGCAGTGGGACACTGGCTCGTACTGTAGTACAGCAGCCAGTGCCGTCGGTTTTGTTCGAGGAAAACGTTGAATGAATCTTGTTTTTGACAATTAGGAAAGAAGTATCTTCTTGTATTATTATAGTACTTACGTCTCTTGGACCAAATCGCGAATAAGGTAGGACTAGGGCAAAGGCTTTCTACTTTTTTGCTTTGTTGAAAGTTGTACGTTTGGTTTTGGTATACTTGGATATTTTATTTCATCTTTTGACCTGATAAAGAGATGGAAAATACATATGTGCGCAGGTCCCTGAGCAATGGTGGCAAAGAATGTCATAACTCATAACAAAAAAAAATATCTGCGAAAAATGTTTACGTCGGTCCTCCCTCCTCACATGGGATTATTGTTTCAACTTTCAAGCAAAACTGGCTTTTGGACACTTCACTTGGTTAGTAGTTACTAGGATATAATGCAAAATCATGATTTAACTGAAGTACACTATGAAATTGTAGTCATTTGCCACCGAACACTGGATTAATTAAAATACTATTTTTGTTAAATCTCTTCCACCTATCTGCAATCCAAGCTCGCCAGATCCACCTGGCTCAACCCCAAAGAGGATGTTGGCAGGTTGGCTTGGCAGAGAGGACAATCGTAAGGGCAAATAGGATATTTCACTCCTCCTCTCTCCTTATTTTCAAAATAATAATATTATATTCAGTCCGTGGTCTGGTGAAAAATGACCATGTTTTTATAGTGTTCCTTAGCTAAATCACAATTTTACAGTGTGTCTCCGCAAATGCTAAGCTAGTGTTTGGGAGCCCCAATTTGCCTTCCTCGCCTGTACGGCAACGGTGTTTCTAAAACCATGAAACACATCGGGGGTTGGGTTCACTCTCCAGGTGAACAACTAGACTAGGGTCTGTTCTTTATCTCAAAAGCTAGTAATTTTTAATTTTTACTATAGTATCTAACTTTCAAACGTAAGACTAACTTTCAAACGGAGTATTTTCTTAAGACAGGGTCTACAAATTAAACGATCTACACGTTAAAAGCCCAATATCTATACCAACCAAAATTGTAAGTGAGTATCTGTCTCTCCGTAATCTGTACCGTAAATAGCTAAAATTCAAAAATTTCAACCAAAAGCCACAGCCAAAAAGAAGAGACCCTTTTACTATTTTAGGGATACTTTTGTAATATCCCAAAAGCAGTGTTTAATACATGCATGATACGCACTATACATGGTGCAGCACTGCAACCTAGTAACATGTCATTTTGATGCGAAGACGACCCAATATACCATTCTGGTTTGACTGCAATCGATCGGAATGAGAATTTTCCTTGTGCATATTCCACACGACACCTTGGCAAAATCGATCGATGCCGGGGTGCCATTGTGTTTCGATGTTTTGGGACACCATCATGCGTTCAGTCATGTATGGCGTCAGATCGGCCAGCTAAAGCAGACGCGCACGAACCACACGACCGTCTCGTTGCAGGGGGCGATTGGTACGTAGCTCGGTAGGATTTGACCGCCCGAATCTCCCATTTCGTTGTTGCATCAGGTATTGCTGCCTCCACATTCGACGCTTCCAAATCGAGCTTGTTGTGCCCTTTAGCTGTTTTTGTTCCTGTGTCATCGGCAGCAAGTGGACCTAAGCACAAACAGGCCGGCTCTGTCGAGCAAATATAATGCTACGTGAACGAATATGTCCACATACAAACAACATGTCAACTGGTATTAGAATTCAGTCATGATCACCACAGCCAATGATTGTTCTACATTATTGTGTGTTGCAAAATTGGGTCTAGTTTATGTTGTATTTTATATTCTGGTTAAAGTCCAATGTGATTAGGAAGTTGTTTCAATTTGGCCCATGGCTCCCCCTATCATTTTTAGTTTTCTGGGTCTGCCACCGACCATGCATGATACATGTATAACACGCAGACTAGTTTCATTTTTGGACTATGTTCCTGTCTCTGTAGTCTGTAGACTCGGCTTGGAGCTTCCTAGTTAAACAATAAAGTCCCATTCAACTCTTGAACCCTTGTAACACCATTTTTTTCTCTGAAAAAATAATCGCAACGTGAAGTTTCTACGGCTGTTGGTGCATGTTGCAAATTTCTTGTCAACTTGGGAATTAGCGTGACCTGCAAAGGAAAAGTGGAACATTCTAAAAACCGTCCATTTGTAGTGCTCATGCCTGTGGCCACTTAATTCTGTCCTCAAAACAGTGAAGCGGAGAGACAGCCGACCGCCGGGACGCTCTAGCTGAATGGAACGGACATTGCATATTCATTCATGATACCGACCGAGCTGTCAAAGCTGAATCATAAGTGTCGCCCCTAGATTCAGATTCTGACACCTGCATTCGCACCAGACAACATGCATGTCTTACTCACAGGTGTCATGTACGTGGATTTGATGGAGCGCGTGACGGTTGTACATTCGGTGGTTGTAATGTCAGGCTCTGTTGATGGTCCAACTTAACTGAACCAATACTCGCAAAAAGAATTGAAGCTATATATATATATATATATATATATATATATATATATATATATATATATATATTCTGATGCTTCATAAGTGGCAAAGGCCCCTCAAAAAAAATAGTTGCAATGGCCTGTAGTAGCCTGTAGGATGCAAAGGGATACTTGTAGGTTTCCTGAGGTCACAAATAAAGAAAAGGTGGAATTGAATTGTACTTGAAAAATCTGCAAGACAATCTTGGACATAAGTATATATTAGTACAATACGATGAAGTGGTACAATATAGGGAGTTTGGTCAGGTTTCTCCACTTGGCTTTGGAGAAGCTAAGGCCCTATTTGGCCGAGCTCCAACTCCAAATTAGGCTCTAAAAATTTGAAGCCAACTTTAGAAAGATCTATCTTTAGTAAAAGTTAGAAGCAAAAGAAACAGACACTACTTGGGAAGCTTGACTCCCGTGTTGCTCTCTGGGTGACCCGGGAGGCGATGTGGCTCCCTTCCTAGAGCCCCCACCCTCCGTACCTCCCCTCTCCTCGTCGTCGCTGCCAAATGCGGCGGTGACGGGGCTTCTCCATCTCCTCTCTTCTCTCAGTTTAGCTCTAGTGTCGGCTCCCCCCCCCCCCCCCATTTCTAGATCTGACTGTGGTGCTCTCGCACTTGGTCATCGATGCAGCTCGCCGCCGTGCTTCTCCACGGCGTAACCACCATCTGCCTCACTGCGGGCCCCACCCTTGGGGCTTGCATGTGCGCTAGGTCGTCGGCGGTCTCTCTTCGTTAGATCCGGTAGTCGGTGTTAGGTCAAGGTTAGTTCTATCACGGAGACGACGCGGCGTCACGGCGATGCTAGACCTTAGCGACTATAGTGTCACGGTGGTGCTGTCCGTCACTCCAGCTTGTGGGTTCAAGCATCGTTGCGGCCTGTTGCTATAGAGCAGACGCACTCCAGTGTGGCTCATGGCCCGAAGATGCTTGACTCCATCACCTCGTTCTATCCTCCTTCGTGTTCACCAGCCTACGGGTTTGTGCTGTTGATCGATGCTCTGAGTGTAGTAGGAGGCCCATAGTCTGGGCTCTCGATGTGGATCATGACCCCTGTGGTGCAGGCCGACCGTCGTGGAGGCCCCTTGAGTAGTAGTTGGTTAGGGCCTTTTGAGCAAGCAAGGCATCGTCGGTGAGCCTGTGGGAGAGGGGGGAGGAGTTGGTGCTGTCGGCTTTTCTGTGCACTATCCTCTTCTCGCAGTGAGAGCAAAGGGGTCGCCTCCTCACCCTCTTCTTCTTGAAGCTATTTGTTGGCTGTCCTCTAGTGGCCTGTGCATGCTGTTGTTCTCCGTTTTATTGTTGTGGTTGGTGGTGTTGGTGTTAGTCGTCCATTTGTGGTGTTGGTGCTAATGTTGGCACAGATATTGGGTGTGCCGTGGTGTGGTGAGTCGCGGTGTGGTTGCTGCATGGTGTGCACCTTGGTGTTGGTGGCAACACTTCAAGGCCATGCTAGAAATGTGGTTCTTCAATTTGTGCAGCTCCTTATTGCTACCTAGCTCTTAGCTTTGTTGTTTGTTTGTTGGGTGAGAGTCATCTATTGTCTTTGTTCAATAAGGTGCTGATCTGGTTGGTGTAGTTGGTGCCTTTGTAGGATCTCCAGGTTTGGGGCTCCTTACCCGATGTTGGTGTGTCCCTTTTTTTTGGGCCGGGGTTGGTATTCATGGTGTTTTCTCTCTGGGGATCAATACTATATTCTCTTCTTCTAAAGTGAATGGTAGAGCTCCTATCTTTGGTTTCAAAAAAAAAAAAAGAAGCTAGAAGCAGGTGAAGCTGCCCAAATGTTGCTCTGATTTTTCTATACAAGTACACATCTAGCTTCTCTAACTCTAGCTTCAAGCATTGAACATTTGTAGAGCCTGAAGTGTTAGGATGTTTGGCCCGCTAGATCCAGCTTCTACTGAGAGGCTAGGAGCTAGAACCTGGACAAAATCTACCTCAAATAAAGAAGCCAAAAGCTACTCCCCCTAGCTTCTCTGGCTTCTTCAAAATTTTTGTATAGAGTTCCCTAACTGCATGCTTGAAAAGTTTTTATAGGAGAAATCTTTTCTGCATAAGTGGTCATATATTTTTCTTCTATTAGTTTTCTCCTGAATTCTTTTTCCTTAATATACTAAATCAAATCAGTGATCAAGAAGGCGGCCTAGGCGACCGCTTAGGTGCCGTGTAGGCGTTGGGTGGTAGGGTGCCACTGCGCCTTAGCACCTAGTCGGGTGGCTGGGCAGCGAGGCGGTCCAAGGCGGGACCAAGGTGGGGTGAGGCGGCCTCAGCGTGGTGGTCTGCCAGGCGGGTGCAGCGGCCGTGCGACGCCTGGGTATGCAAGACGACGACCAAGAGCAGGGGAAGAGGAAGAGGGACTGAGGGCTTACCAAGAGTTCCCTTCTGTCTTTCCAGAATCAGCCATGCCAACACCGAGGTTCCTTTCTACCTCCACCTCCTATCCCCTTCGTCGTCTCCCCTCCACCGTCTCCTCCGCCTGCCCGCCGCTGTGCCCTCCGCCGTCTCCCCTCCGCTGACAACTATGCCGGCCTCACGGCCCCACTCCCCTCCGCTCAACAGATCTGCGGGGAAGGTCAGTGGTAGGCGAGGTGGCGAGGGATGGCAAGCGGAGGAGGGCAACGACGAAGGGGAGAACTGAGGGGCCGAGATCTTCAGGGCAGGCGGCAGCTAGGGAAGAACGAGATCTGTGGGGGAGGTAGCTGGAGGTGGAGAAGATTTGCAGGGGAGGCGGTGGCTAGGGAGGAGAGATGGGAAGGCAGGCAACAGGGATCTACGGGGGAGGCGGATGGATGTTTAGGGTTAGATTTATATAAGGATTTGATGACTCGATCTGGGACGTTGGATCTTCATCGGATGGTCTAAAGTCTGACTATTTTTTTTTAACATTAGTTATAGGATTTGATGACTCGATCTGGGACATTAGATCTTTATCGGACGGTCTAAAGTCTGACTAATTTTCTTGAACATTGGTTATAGGATTTGATGACTCGATCTGGAACGTTGGATCTCCATCGAACAGTCTAAAATCTGACTAACTTTCATCTACACATCAAATATATACTTATCTTCTGTATGTTGTCCTTATTTTTAATTCAGTCATCTAAGCCCAGCCTAGACTCCTTAGGCACTAGGCCCCACCTCACCGTCCGTCTAGCGCCTAGCGTCTTCTTGAACATTGAATCAAATGCAGTCACCCTCTAGAATCTAGATTTCTTAATTAACACTCACAAGCTAGTTCACACTTTATTCGCAGAATTTCCTCGATGTACCTTATTCCCTGTAACAGAATGTATTCGTCCATTACATCGACAACTGTAAAAGATATCTAATGCCCTACAACCTACAAATATAGCATACTGTACATAGGCATAAAGTCGTAATATTCTCTGTAATTGTGAGCCAACAGAATGTGTGGAAACCAGAAAACTAGGGCCGGGGACTACTAGTCAATAGATTCATGCAAGAACGGCAAGCTCGAAGGGTCGCTATACACGGGGTCAAAAAGGGAGATAGAATGGAGGAAGGAAGTGCCTATGAATATATGCATGGTTGCTTTTCAATCGGGAATCATAGTGTCACGGGGTATTCTATTAGCTTTTGCTTATAGCTTTTAGTTATGATTTTTGATTTTTGATTAAAAATGAATATAATAGCTAAAAAAGTGATGTTTAGAAGGAGGGGGCGAGTGATGGAAAAAAGTGAGGGAGAGTTGCATGTACGTGATAGAAGCGAGATGAGTGAGATGCGTGATACACCCGTGACTCCTGTCTTATTCTCAGAGCGAGACAGTAGCAAGAGAAGTGAAGAAACCACTTTAAAAATCAGATATTCATATTGATTTTTAGTTTTTCTAAATAGAAATCAGAAACAGAAAATGCTACGTCCTGAGCCTAACACTAAATACGCGTATAGTGCGCGTGCACAGGTGCACTAGCTAGCTTGGGAGAAAAGCTTTGCAACCGGTGAACACTATAAACAACCGCCAATTAATCCGAGCCCTACCAGGCACCACCACTGGGGAAAGGCGGCTCTAAGGGAATCGCGAAAGAACACCACCTCTAACTTGCACCAACGCAAGCATATGCTTTTCATACGCTCCTACCATTTTAGTATCTGCTTTACTGTGTCTGTATGCGTTGCAAGTTGGTGTTAACATAGAGCATATAATTGGCACAGAACCGGTTCCCGTTTAGTCGGCCGCATCGTTTACAATGACATACATTCTGCCTACCAGTTGTAGTCTCTCTTTTTTCTCTCTAGAACACCTAGGAGAACTGCGCATCTTTGCACTGCTGAGAAGAGAAATGGGAACAGGTACACATGAGCCTTAGAAACGACGCAAGGAGGCAGGTATCTAAGGTTTGGACTGGGGACCAAATTGTCGTTTGGCTTAGTGTGATTATTTATGTTCGAATTTGCTAGCACAGGGAATTTATCCAGCAAGATCTTGAATGATATTTTTTTTCTTGAAAGCATCTTTAATGATTTCTATGTTTTGAGTCTGATTATATGGCAGTGTGATACTGTAAGCGCGTCTCTTATATGCCACAATGCATACTGAACCAGTGCTTTTTTTTCTTCTTTTTTTGAAAGAATAAACAAGTACTGTTCTCAATTTTGTTAATTTGTAGTTTTCGACTTTCAGAGGTCATTACAGTTACTGAATGGACAAAGTGTTGTGCACAGATACCTTAAATATTGTACCTAGAGAGAAAATGTGGAATATATCAGTACCATACTACCATATCTAGAATTTAAAATGTGTTGTCAAAGGGCATTAGACATTCGCAGTAATGGATGTGGCCACAATAGCATGTCTAGTCTTTATCAGTACGTGTGCAAATGCCGTTGCATAAGCTTCAACTGTAAAAGCTAGCTAGGTAAGTTACATAATTTCGCATTGTTTGTGTCTGATTTTCCTAAGGGCAGACAGGATTCTTGTTGGTTCGTAGAATTTGTTTTTCTGATATGATGTTAGTCCGTAGATTGGCACTGTGTGAATAATATAAAGGGTTTAGCCTTTCTTGTGTGTGCATTACTTTGCTTCTTCGTGAATAAAGTTCACGCCTCAGTTAAAGGTAATTCCGGCCTGAAAATGACTGCAAGTATGGCACCCGTTTAACTCATGAGTACTCTCAGTTAAGCACGTTTTGACAAGAAAAATACGGCAATTCAGATTTTTCTTGGAAAAAGCAAAGCAACAATACAATGGAAAGAGAAACACAAAAAAAAAAAAAAGAATTTGGTTTTGTAACTGCATCTAACGCTCGAGATTTGAGGAGCAAGTAACCTGAGCCTCACAGTTTTGACGCACATTCCAAGCTTGACAGGCAAGTTAGCTGCTAGTTGGGGCATGTACTGAGATCTCACATGGGCCTGCACCATGTGCACGAACCTGCGCTTTGGCGAAAATGTCTCGTCCTTCGGGTGCTCTGCTCCAGGAAAAATAGTTTTGGCTTAAAAAAAAAATTTTTTGACCCATCTACGAAATCTAAAATTCAGAAAATTCAAAAAAAATTCAGAAAAATTAGATAAAAATATTCAAAAATACCATTTGAATTCAAGAAATATATACAATTTCGGTTGAAATTGGTGGCGCCGCCTTCCCATCCCTAGCAGTCGCATCTGCGCCGCCTCCCAGTTCATTGTTGGCGCCACCTGCATCTGCACTATCTCCCCCTCCTGTAGGCGGCGCCGTCCCCCTCCCACATCATCACCACCTTTGCCTTCCGCAACAGCGCAAGGCCATTGGCTGTGAGCTAAACGGCGGCCGCTATCGCCTTCCATGCACCGTCCTCACTCTCACCTCGCAAATCGATTTGATGGAGAGTAGGTGGGTTATCTCAGAGAGATGGGAGACTCGGCCGCTTGTTTTCCTTGCACTCAAGTGGATGGAGAGATGGGAGTTGGTGGTTGGGCTGCTTGGCCGTTGTTTTCCCTACACCCGATCGTGGTCCCGTGGAGAGTTACTTGGTTGGGCCAAAAATTTTCAAAAAGGGCCAAATTTTTTTACTGAGTTGGGCTTTTTTCGGGGTGGGCCGAAAAACCAAATTTTAGGGATTTTCACGAAATTTTGGGTGAAATTGTAATCCCTACTCTGCTCTCGTGTGACCAGCCAGTTGAAGAAAAGGCAAGAGAAAGAAAAGCATCGGCTGTTCGGAGAGGAAGGATCCCACTCCTATTGGATACGTGGGTAATATTTTAACTTGAAATTTTATTAGGACATAAATATAGCAAAAAACTAATGATATAATTAATGGATCTAACAATAGGTAACTCATTATACTTCAAAAAATACACAAGAAAAATATTATAATAAAGTTAATCGATCGCACGAACGACTTATAATCGGGCTTGATGGAGAACAGAGAAGTAACATAGACTCGATGCAGTGTAGAACGTAGATGAAACAACGAAGCGGCCGTGCAAATGTACACTATCCAAAAACCTCATTGCGAACATTGTTGCAATTAAGCAAAGACTGATGCTTCAGATGCAATGAAACCTGAGAGATTTTCTGGTCAAAATTTTTGTAGATGGCAAACTAGGGTCAAATTTTGGCTTATGTCTTTGGTGTTGTGGTGGGTTATCCACCTGCAACATCCATTTACGATTGATCAGTACATGCAGTTCGATAATACGAATAACACCGCATTTGGCTGTATTCTGACCATTCTAGCATATCAGCTCTATGATGTGTATATAGACTACAAGTCCATCACAAAGTTGTGAGATGCACTATAGCATAAATATACAGAAGCAGAGGCAGATCGCTAACTCTACATGTGTGAGAAATTCTTTGACTTTAGCATAGATTAGGCTAAGTCCATAGTTGGACAAGCTCGTGACTTCTTGCTACTAGTTGGTGAGATTATGACCTGGGTTGTGTGTTGCCTCCTAGGTTTTTGGCTACGGGTATTGTCGCCAAATTTTCTACTTCTTGGCAGGATTTTTCCACCAGCTTGAAACACAAAAAAGAAGATATTTCTGTTGAGGATCACATTGTTTCCCTCAATGTGGAAGAAAAGCCAAGAGCAAAAGATACACTCAATACTTCTGGTCAGAACAATGCAAACTTTATAGAGAAAAATAATACCACAAAGAAGTACAAATTGAACAAGATAACTAGTTTAAAGAAGAAGAAATTTGAGAAAAATGACTTGAGAGACATCACTTGCTTCGTATATGGAAAAGAAGGTCATATGGCAAAAGACTATTGCTTCCGCAAGAGCAGGGTTGGTGAACAGCTAAAGAAGAAGGCTATCAATGTAATCATAGACGATGGCTTGACTTCATGAGGGTATGATAATTCACCTATTTTCTTTTCAGCTGGTAATCCATTGATTAGGGAGTTGATACCCGTCCTAATGTCCACGTATGTTATGATGTTTTCTTATTTTCTTCTTATTAGGCACCAAGGGCATCCTCCATTCCAATGGGTAATGGGTCACATGATTCTATTCTTGGTGTTTGCACGGTTGAAAGCATCTAGACCTCTAAAAATAGTTTTGGTAATTAATGATATTATGTGAATATGGGAATATCATGTTTATTGAGAGTTTGAAAAGTTTAGTTTCGATAACGAATGTGAGATGCATGCTAAGGGTCAACATAAAAATCAATATGGCTCAAGTCAAAGGTATAAGTAGTCTAAGATCCCTTTCTTGATTTTACCGGTTTTAGGAGAAAGGATGGAAGACCGGATTATAGAATAAATACTATACTATTAAGAAGGATCAAAGCTATTAACTTAATAGTATATTCTTGTGCTATTTGGATCAATTTAAGATCATACATACACTTAAAATTAAAATTGATAGCCAACTGCGCATTGTTAGAAAAATCAGTAGTACCGGAGTTTAACGGTGGAACTACCATAGAGCGGTATTACCGCACCTCCTGAGCGGTACTACTGGAACCCAGAACTACCAACAAGATAGTGGAACATTTTTCTAGAGAGCACCTTTTCAAGCATATTTATTTTTCTAGAAAATGGTAGGACCGGAATTTACACAGCAAAATTGCCACAGAGCGGTATGACCGTACCTCCTAAGTGGTACTATCGGACCCCAAAATCTCTAAAAATCTAGATGGTATGTTTTCCAAAGAGTGACAAGTTTTGGCCCCTGAGACAATCGGAAGTACCGCGCTAGAAATCGAAACTACTGCAATTACAATGGCAGTAATACTGCGCCGCATTTCAATGGCTAGTTCAGAAGCTCTAAAATAGTCATTATTGTCGTGTCAGAATAGGTGCAGTAGTACCGATCTTTGTACTGCGGTACTTCCGATCATCCTGAATTTTTTAGGAATTGTTGTGTAATAGCTAGATTTGGTTGGTGGGGGTATAAATTCCTCCCCACCTGCTCAAGTATAGAGTCAGACACTTCATTGCAATATCCTTGAGCATAGAGCATTCACTCTGCACCTCATTTACTCTTGTTCCATTCATTTGAGGTGGTTGAGCCGAAATCAAGTGCAATTATCTTAGATTGATCCTTTGTCACTTGATCGCCATCAAGCAAAGCTTTGGTTTATTACTCTTGGTATTTACCGGCACCTAGACGGCCTTGGCAGAAGATTGCGAGGTGACATCTTCAAGAAAATTGTGAAGAGGCCCGCTTCCACTTGTGAGTGGTTCAGTGCTCATCATCTCCGGAGCGGAGAAAGAGCAACTATTAGTGGATTGAGGAGTGAGGCTTAAATCATGGAGCCGGTCTAAGATACTTAGGCTTTTCTCAACGTGGACTATTGAAGACCAGTAAGTCTTTGATACCACGGGAAAAACTTCTCAAGTCATCTCATGGTTATTTTTTTCCTCTACTTTTCGCACTTATAATTCTAGCTTTGTGATTGCCATTGCTATCTCTGAGCCTTGGCACCTAGTCCCTTGTAAAACCTATACAGGACCTAGGGAAGGGGACTAGAGAGCGGCTATCTCTAAGCTATTGGATAAAACCTGTACAAGATGGCAATAAGATTTCTAAGCAACGCAACCCATGCAACCCCTCGTCTTCTTTGTCGACATCGATTACTTCTGTGATTGCACGTTTCTGCCCTACTTTTTTCATCAACCCTCCTGTAAGTTGTCCGTGTAATTAATCGACTCTGATATAATTCCGTTCTTGTGTATATTTAAAATACAATATAATTTATATGCTACTATTAGTTATAAGCTTTGCATCACTAGTATTTTATAATATATCTCTCATATTAATATTTAAAATTAAAATATTGACAACGTTTCCATCACCTCTTCCACTGCAGGATTCAGCACGGAAAAGCGGAGAAAAACAGCGATCGAGGGCTCGCTCCACTGGCACTGCGAGCTCTATTTTCTACCAGCATCGCCTACCTGTCCCGCCGTGATACGCCACGAACCCGTGGGCCTCGAATATTGACAACGTTTCCATCACCTCCTCCACTGCAGGATTCAGTAAGGAACAGCCGAGAAAAAGCAGCCTTTTGGAAATTTTTTTTCTCATTAACTAACAGCAAGATTGCTGAATCTTTCTTTGTCTAGTCCACAAACACAAGACGAACGAATGCGTCCATGCTCCAAATAACTTTGGATTCTATTTTCTGATTTCTAGAAACCATAAACCAGTCAGAACGTATCAATTTTTGAATTTTTAGTTTTTTTAACTTTTTTCTCTTTTTTTTGCATTGTCTATAATGATATGTTTTATTTATTTTCTTATTTTGCCGCTATAATGCACTTTCAATCAAAAGGCATCAGTCACAACTCACAACCAAAAGCCATGGTTTAAAAACCGTTTGGAGCAGCTCTGTTAGCTTTTTCTTAGTCATTCAATTAAAGAAAAATAAGAAAAAAAATAAAAACACCATTATATCTGCATAGACAATACAAAAGTAAAAGAAAAAACCGAAAGAAAAGCTAAAAAGTCAAAAAAAAAACAAAAGCTACAAAGTTGATATGTCCCAAGTGATTTCTACTAAAGCTAGAAACCAAAATAAATCAAAAACTAAAATGTTTAGAGCGGGCCGTACATATATAGTGACACCAGCTGTGCGTGCAGCGTATCGTATCTCTCTATCACGCATGCATATCATACTAATAATATATGCATATCATACTAATAATATTCACAAATCATAGCAGCAGGCAGTGGGACAAGCCGATATTTCTCTCCAGAAGGTAGCCAACGTTGTGGAGCATGGTGGCCGCATTATGGGTACAGTTTGGCGCAAGTGCGGGCCGAGTCACAACTGGACTATTCTGATTCCATTTGCCTGCCTATAAATACCCGAGGGGCGAGCACTGCAGATGCCAAGGCAGCTAAGCTACTCCGCTAACCAAGCAAAGCAGCTTGGGGGGGGAGGGACCGGCAGATACTGTCTGACATACCAAGGTGAGTTCCTCAAAGGTTGCTGAATTTGGCTCTGAAAATGGTTGCTCACATGTGCATACCGTATAGGTGATACGAATAGCATTGTCTTGTCTCCATGAGTTTGTGCTGCTAGAGGATGGGCACTGCTCTGCATTCGTTTAGCCGGTTTGTGTTTGTCCACTTCCATTGCATGTCTATGCATGTGGTGGTTGCATAAGAACCTTCCGTTTCTGAAAGGAAGCACTGGAAAGAGGAGAAAGGGCAGAGAGGGCTTTCCAGAACTGCATCCATTTTGCCTGGTTAAACACGGAAATGTCTCTTAACAAAGTAGAAAGGTTTTCAAGAACTGCATCCATTTTGCCTATTTAAACACGGAAATGTCTCTTAACAAAGTAGAAAGGTTATCAAGAACTGCATCCATTTTGCCTATTTAAGCATGGAAATGTCTCTTAACAAAGTGGAAAGTGTGTTGTAATTATGTTTGGGAGTCGTAGTAGACAGGGTAACAATTATAGGCGCAATAGGTGTTTCTTGACTCAGGTTTTCAGCCACTTGTTAGCGAGGGAACATGGCAGCTAAAATACTTTCTTTCCTTTTTTTTGTTTGAAAGGAAGAAATGGCAGGAAAAAGTTTGCACCAATAGTACCTGCTGCACCGTTTATTCCCTGTAGCATTCTCTCGCACTTTCACTTTGTTTCTCCTGAGAGTCAAATATGGCGCTTACGTGATACCATAATAGATGGGTTTTTTGAGTTGTGATTTATGACTTTTAATTTAAATTTTAGCTATTCGTAAGAGAGTGTATAGAGAAATACTTGCTTGTGATTTTACCCGATATAGATGAAGTCAGGACAATATCTACTACAATCGACTTGTAGATCCTGTCTTGAGAGAGATACTCACGTTTGATTTATCCGATATAGATAAAGTCAGAATAATATGTACTATAATTACCTTATAGATTATATTTTTAAATAATACTTTATTTAAAATCTAGTAACTATAAAAAATTAAGCCATAATATAAAGAAACCCCACCCAATATAGAATCCGAGACCATGTCCATAAAGCCTTACAATATTGTACTTTATCTGAATCTGGATTCTCAGTCAGTCACACCAATCTGAGCCAAAAAGAGATCTGTTTTGCATAAAGCGGCCTAAAGGGGTGCCTCCAGAATATTTTTTTTACACCTAGCGTAATATTTTTTTTACACCTAGCGTATAAGTGTAACAACTGCCAGTAGACAGTAGTAGCAGCATACGGAGGGGCGGAGCTTGGCCACAAATCAAGCAGGGGCCAACACTTAAAAGTGGCCATAAATCAAATAGGGGCCAACACTCAAAAGTGAACGAATTTCATAAAAAAAAAAAGAGAAGATCATTTTCATGCTCAAGCACTTGCTAGCCTTGATATCCATTATCTTGTCCAAAGACTTCGTTAAGCTAGATACGCAGGGGGAGCATGGGCCATATTGGCCTTCATTAAGCTCCGCCCCTACCAGATAGTATTTTTCTTTTGTGCCAAATGGTGTACAAAATCAACCTGAACATGTACGTGCTGCGTTACATGGCCGCAGGAAGAAGGCACTAGTGACCGGCAATGGCTTCCTCATTGCTCTGCTCCGACAAACTCTCGTTCATAAACGTGGAGACCATCCTCCACATGAAAGAAGGCCTCGGCGAGACCAGCTACGCGCAGAACTCTTCGCTTCAGGTGAGCAATTCACCTTACAAATCATGGACATTTTCCATTATTAGTATGTAGCTTCAGAGATGCATTCTGAACACGCGGCCACCATTCTTGCAGAAGAGGGGCATGGACACACTGAAGAGCCTGATCACCAACTCTGCAACGGACGTGTATATTTCACAGATGCCGGAGAGGTTCACCGTCGCCGACCTCGGGTGCTCCTCGGGCCCGAACGCTCTGTGCCTGGTGGAAGACATCGTCGGGAGCATCGGCAAGATCTGCTGCCGGTCGTTGCAGCCGCCGCCGGAGTTCTCGGTGCTCCTCAACGACCTCCCGACAAACGACTTCAACACCATCTTCTTCAGCCTGCCGGAGTTTACCGACAGGCTCAAGGCCGCGGCCAAGTCCGACGAGTGGAGCCGGCCGATGGTGTTCCTGTCCGGCGTTCCTGGGTCCTTCTACGGGAGGCTGTTCCCGAGGAAGAGCGTGCACTTCATCTGCTCCTGCTCCAGTTTGCACTGGCTCTCTCAGGTACCTGTCTGACACTGTTACATTGTTCATGGCAAGAGAAACGCATGTGCATGTACCGCAAAATTTTAACCTTGAGAGAAAGAATTAATCAATGGCCTGTATTTTAGAGGCTAATTAGGGGGTTTTGGCACTACATTTTCAGGTGCCTCCTGGGCTTTTTGATGAGATGAACGCGCCGATAAACAAGGGGAAGATGTACATATCAAGCACGAGCCCTCCTGCCGCGCCGGCGGCCTACCTGAGGCAGTTCCAGAGAGACTTCAGCCTGTTCCTCAAGTCGCGCGCCGCCGAGGTCGTCTTCGGCGGCCGGATGGTTCTTGCCATGCTCGGTAGGCAAACAGAGGGCTACATCGACAGGAGGACAACCTTCCTCTGGGAGCTCCTCTCCGAGTCATTCGCCTCACTGGTGTCACAGGTGAGCTCACAACACACACTTCTCGGTCACTTCATCAGGTCTTCAAAGTTCAGAACTCACGAGTAGCCCTATATATGCTTCTGAAGTCTGAACCTGACACACGAGTGGCAATGTTGCAGGGGCTGGTTGAGCAGGACAAGGTGGACGCGTACAACGTGCCGTTCTACGCGCCGTCGATACAGGAGATCGAGGAGGAGGTGCGGCGGGAGGGGTCGTTCAGCCTGGACTACGTGCAGACGTCCGAGATCAACCTGAGCAGCAGCGGTGACGCCAAGGAGGACGGCAGGACGGTGTCGATGGCGATCAGGGCCATCCAGGAGTCCATGCTGAGCCACCACTTCGGGCCGGACATCGTCGACGCGCTCTTCCACAAGTACACGGAGCTCGTCACCGCGTCCATGGAGAGGGAGGAGGTCAAGAGCGTCCAGATAGGGGTGGTCCTGACGAGGTTGTGACTCGAGCCTTGTGAGCCGTGACAGTTTAAGGCTTGACTCTGTTTCTGTTGTTGTGGTATTCGGTATTGAGTAACCGGTAACAGATTTCATGTGTACTTAACTGATAGGATTGGAAGAATGGAAGCCAAATTAACAAGTGTATTCAAATGCCAAGAGTTTGTACTTATTTGATCTGGATTTTATCCTCGACTACTCCTGACATCCACATAAATCAATTCGACTAAAACTGTTATAGTGCCTAAGCTCAGTCATAACAGCGTTCAGGTCAATTCATGTCTTCATGAGCCGAACTCCACCGGGTCATATCAATCAAATTGTATCTCGATTTCTACTTTGTGCTGGTAGAATTCCTAATACAAAAAGCAAGGGAAATACCCACTCATTGCTGTCCACTGTACCACAAAAGCTACCGTTGTGTCAGCTCTTTAACAAAGGCCTGCAAATACTACCGTATACAAAGCTGGTGGGATTCGCCGCCCCTCGCCCCTGCCACGTCGCCACCGGCGGGCCCCCAGCGCTCCGTCGCCCGCCGCGTGCCCGCGGGAATTCTTGTACGGCCGGGTGGGTTTTTTTGCGATAAGGTCCATGCGCTTTCCGGTAATTGCGTTTACGTCCCTGGTTCTCGCAGGAAGGTCCCTGGATTCTTGCAGAAAAAACCCTGCACATCTTTTTGCTGGGTAGCAGCCCGCGGTTTTAGGTAATTACAAACAGGCCCTTATTCCTTCCAAAAAGGCCCTTGATTTTTTGCGGAAAACCCCTGCGCTCTCCTTTTATCGCGAAAAGACCCTTGATTCCTCCCAGGAAAGCCCCGCGCTTTCTTTTTCCTACGAATTTTCGTCTCTTTTACTTCGGTTCACGTGATGGCGTGGCGTGCCGCCACGCCTACGTTGCTAGTTTAATTCATACTGAGTTCTCTCTAATCTACCATATTGATAAGCTATGCATCTCTATTATTTAAAAAATCAGTTAGTGATAATATGTTGTCCCCTCATCTCTTCACAGCTGTCCAACCTTTACCATAAAGATCTGGACCACCTAGAGATGGCAATGGGTACCCGAAACCCGATACTCGGTGGGTTTTTACTCTATTAGGGCATGGGTCTGAGTCAATTTCCTAACCCATGGGTCTTTTAATGGGCAAAAAGCCTAACCCATGGTCTCATGGGTTCTGCACGTTCCTATAGTACCCAAACCCGTAAACCCATGGGTAATATAAACCCGATCCATAGGAGTTATAAACCCAGGCTCCCAGCCTCCCAGGCAAACCAGCCTAGCCCATAGCCCATTAGCCATTTAGCCTCAAGCCCCCAAATCCAATGCGGCAATGCCCCATTACCCATACGGCTAACCCTAGCTAGCACTCGCCACGGTCACTCCTCCCGAGTCCCCACCCTGATTCAACAGCCGCGCAGCGCGCGCGCATCTCGCGCCCGTGCTCGGTCTCGGCGATCTCCATGCTCGCCTCTCCGTCCCGCGGCTCCCGCTCTCGCTCCCGCCACTCGCCACACGCTTGTCCTCCTGCACGCCTCGCCGTCGCCTCACCTTCCGCCGGCTGCCGCCCCACGCGCAGCCAACGCACATCACAGCAGTAGGCCCTTGGCCATGGCGCTGCCCTCTGGCTCCAACGAAGATGGCCGGTTAACTTCCTCCTCCTCTCCATTAACCATTGTTGCAGCTCGCATTACTGACCCAACGGTACCCGTTAACCCAGTGGGCATGGATCTGGGCAAAATTTGCACCCGTCACGGGCATGGGTTTTTTAGCGGGCACGTCCAACTTTCATGGGCACGGGTTTGGAATAGCAAAACCCAGCGGGTTTATGCCCGTTGCCATCTCTAGGACCACCCCTTCCCACTCACCTAAACCCAGCCGGCCAGCCCCATGACGTAGATCAAATTTGAGGTATCAGTATCAGTGTATCACGTGAAGGGATCCAACCCCCCTCCCCCCAAACCCATTTTTCAGACCTAAAAGGTTGACGTCAAATGCATTTGTGATAACAAATAACAAATATTTATCTATATTAAAGCCAAATACAGACAATGACATATGCGAGTGCCACATCATCCCAGTGTATCTTTGCCTGGCCCGAGGCCCAGCTAAGAAAGCTCATATATTTTACTGCAACTTTTAATAGTAAATACCTTTATATTTTTTACGGTGGGCTAGGCCCGAGGCTAGATCTTAGACTGGCTACGCCCCTGTATATAGGAAAGCACTGCAATCCACGATAGAAAAACCTAGAAAATGACAACAATCTTCAAAAGAAAAATTAATATTCTAGAACCTAACGGTACTTACATTATGTATTTCATTTGTCAACCAAACAATACATTTTTTATTACGGAAGTCTTTATTAATAAACCAAGAACAGTACATCAAGATGATACACAGCCTTGGAATAAAACTTCCAGCCTCTGCCTCGCTCGGAGACACACAGCTACACCAATCAAAATCAAGCAAAATCTAATGACTATCAATCCGTAGACTAGATCGCCACCCATATGCCCGGGAGTAAATATCCTTGGCCGCATGGTCCAAATGTTATGAGGCCTCCACAACTAAACCCTGCAAATCTGTTCTGTGAAGGATAGCCCAAGAACGGAGTCGATGAGAAGCCGCAAAAATAACCTGCAAGGGAGATAAAGTTTGTTTCTTTTCAAAAATAATGTTATTTCTGTGTAACCAAATTGACCAACAGATAGCTGCTGCCCCAAGCATGAAATCCTCGTATAAATTGACCAAACAATACATGATGCATATAGAAGTATAGAACACTTATTCTTAATTTATCTCTCGCGACAAGGGCTATCCAGTATAAAATCCTCGTAATTAAAAAGAATGAAATTTCTCCTGCAACTTGCAGGCTCAATGCTAGTAGTGCAAAAGACACAAGGCAAAGATGGAAAAATGTTCTAATTCCCCAAGTACCAAGGGCTTGTTTTGGATCGAGCCCTGGGAGCAATTCGGCTGACCGGGAGGTTCCCTTGGAGCAGCCTGTAGCTGTTTGGTTCGCTCCCTGGTTTACACCCAGGCCTGGCGCTCGTGGAAACATTCTATTATATTTCCGTTGCACAGCTCAGGATATGTGGCTAATCTAAAATCCCATGAATTCTGATGAGCAGAAGCACATGATTGTCTATCGCAATTACAGACTTTCATGTACCGGAATTCAACTAGCAACACGCTCTAGATCTCCGTCTTCTCGCCACACCAAGATAGACGACTTTATTGGTCCATAAGGAACAACAAAAACACTGATGACCAGTAATTTAACTAGTTAGTTTCCCAACTCTCATAGTAGCGCACAACATAAACCAAAGAAAAAACAATTACTTTGACTCAAAATTAAGATTCAAGAGTACATGGGACGGTGGCCAAGGCTTTATACCCTCGTACAAGCCTAGCCGAACTCACACAAGGAAAAACAACTCGAATTATATTCTAATTCCTAATTTAGATAACTCACCTAATTTAAACCGAAAGTAATAAGAAGTGGCTGACTGGTTGCCTTGGTTTGTGTGCCTATGAGGTGGGCCCCACGTGGTGGCTAGCCCATGAGGGTGGTATACAACTCCCTTGACAACGGCCCAACTTTCCTTGATCTTGATTTCAGCATCTTGGTGGCTTTTCTCACTCATATAAGTGAAGTGTCATCGTCTCCTTCTTTTGAACCTTCTCTTAGTGCGCCAACCTCCCTAACTTCCCGCTTGGAAGCACCAAGTTCTTGCTCATCTAATAACCTAAGAATACACAAAGTGGAAGCATTAGGTAGCAAGTTATCCTTAGCAATGAAATCGAAGGAACTTAAGATCAGATTCACTTGTTTAGTGAGTTCCCTTACTCTAGCTCGAGTGATTGCTACTTATCTTGTCATTGTCATTGTTACTTGAATTCGATGATGGATGTGATGATTATGTAGATGAAGTCTACTTGATAATGATGTTCTCATCAAAAATTTACTTTAAATTACATATCACATCCTAATATGAAGATGCCTTTAAGAACTAGCAAACAAAAAGTTTGAAGCAAAACATATCTATGACATTACAACTATTGCAACACTTTGGAAATGCTCATGAAACAATTGGGGAGAACACTTGCAACAAAATAATTTGGACAATGACAGTTTGCAACAAAATAACATGCTTCTTGCAACTAGGGATGCCAACAGATTAAATATAGATGGGTAATGTCTTTACCATATTTGTTTTCATATTTTTTTTTCTTGGATATGGATATGAATACGGATACTTCAGATATGAATACAAATACAAATAATATCAAATACAGATATAGAGCGAATACGAATCAAAACGAATACAGTCACGAATATTTATTGGAACATGAAAACCCCTTAAACTATACATTCAAAATCAATGAAAACATATAAATAGTTTATCTTGTCAACATATTCATGAAATCTAAACAAGAATAAGTATTTTTATTCATTATAAAAATATACTCGATAATCGATCGGTACATAGCATAAGTACCAATAACGTGCAATTCATAGAATCCACACGATAGCAATTTGAACAAGCATAAGAACATAGCATAAGTGCTAACACACATACTATTCATGCTTGATGCTCTTAATTTGTTCCAAGCACTTAATTTGTCTCCCTTGTGTTTTCTTCTTTTTTTTCTTTTTTGGTAGCAATCTCTTCATTATGAATGATTATTTAATGGTTTTCTACTTTTCAAATGGAATTAACAAAAAATACTTGGGTATTTAATTGTGTCATGGAGTGGTCTAAATGACATTACATGAATTTCAATCTATATGCGTTTAGCTTTAATCTATGGACAGCACTAAATTTATTATAATAAACTTAAGCAATATTTATGGATTTCTATTATTTAAATACAATTAACCAAATTAATAGGGTATTTGATCCTGCATGAGGATGATTTAAATGATATTGCGTGAATTTAATTGATCGTGTTTAACTTTTCTCCTAACCTTTCCCCTCTCCTCCCCTAATTCCTCCCTTTTTGTTTTCCTCATCTGGCCAAGCCTCCCCTCGCCATTCCTAGTCACCTGCGCACCTCCCCTTGGTCATCTCCTAATTTCCCCACCACTGGCCACTTGAGGGCCCGACCTTGGCTGCCACCCTTGGGCTTCGGCCGCTGCTGCCTCCCAGCGCCACCTCCCTCTGCTACTCGCCCAACTCCCCGGTCGCCTGCGCACCTCCCCTTAGTCACCTCCCAATTTTCCCACCGCCGGCCACTCCAGGCCTACCCCGGTTGTCATCCTTGGGCCCCAGCCGCTGCTAACTCCTGACGCCATCTGCCTCTGCTACTCGCCCGACTCCTCGGTCACCTCCTGATTTTCCCACCACTGGCCACTGTGAGCCCGACCCTGGCCGTCGCCCTTGGGCTCTGGCTGCTGCTGCCTCCTGGCGCCACCTCCCTCTACTACTTGCCCAGTACCCTAGTCGCCTCCTGATTTCCCCATTGCCGGCTACTCTAGGCCCAATCCTAGCCGTCACCCTTGGGCTCCAGCCACTGCTGCCTCCCAATGCCACCTCCCTCTACTACTCGCCTGCTAACAATTTTTAGCAACAGCTAATAGTTTTTTTTTTGCCTTTTTTTGTATGTTTTTCGAGACGACAATGGTTAGTGAAGACGTCAATACAGACGACATACATGATTTTAGATTCAGAAAGCCATTTGAAGAAACAGCTTTAAGAAAACGTTTGAAGAAGATTTCCAAAGAAGCCGAAATCAAATGTTACCAAAAAAAAAAAGATAAAAAAGAATAGGACTAATGTCTAATATGTTCGGTAGAACAATATTATATACACTTTTAGAGTACAATAAGGACACATGTGACATCACACACCCTATGCATACACCCACATTGGTGCATCCAATGCACACACTAATACAAAATGGAGACACATCCAATACACACGCTAATACAAAATAGAGACATGTGGACCTCTAGCCACATGCACGGATACTCAAAGATGGTACTATTCACTGAACAATACCCCAAAATAGAACGCACTGGGCTCGAACTCAGGGCAGTGGCCTGCACTACGGCGCCACCTATGCTCGGTTCCCAGTTTACATGCACTCACAGGTAGAGATAGTAGGTGCCAGACCGAGCAGAGTAGAAAATAGTGATCATAATATCAAGGTTCCTTTCCGTGCCTCATTCACGGCGCAAGGTGAGCATGTTTACCAACCAAACACACAGCACACACCATGTGACGCCAGCCAAAGAAGGTACCACAAGTTTTTAACACAGCACATAAAGAAGTTGTGCTCCATTTCCAAAATTGGGGCAAAAAAATCAGTCCGACGGCACAATCAGCGAGTAATGTGGTCCTAACCAACTCAAGCAATGCCGGACAAGCAACATCGACTAGTGTAATCCACATATCTCAGGATTTGATCATGAGCAGTCTGATACTCTGCAAACTATCTCGGACCAAGACTACAAAGAACATCTCAAATTGTTTGACCATCACTCCTTTTAAAATGACAAGACCATGAAAAGGGACATACCAGATGGCACCACAAAAAATAAGTATAAAAAAAGAAAGAGCAAAAATTTTCACTGTTGACTCAATTCAACTCATATGCTACAAGAACAGAACCTAGACGACACTAGACAAGGGTAGTGTTCAGATTACCAAGCAACCAAGAATATTAACAACCAAGAGGATGTAACTTTGCACAGCAAGACACAGAAACACGGGCCAGCGGGAAACATCAGCTCGATGTAATTCAAAATCCTTCACCATCATCATCCATGTGACCATTCAACCAGTCTAGTTACAATTACCCATCAGCTTTGAACAACTTCACATCTTCTGTCTTCTTGGCTTCCAAGTTTCAAGCCTGTACCTGGGGGGAAACAAGAAAACTTTTAAGGCAACTACTTAAACAGTGTTTAGTGTCAATGGAAGTAAGAACATAAAACTATGCAAGTATCTCAAACATCTTATCCTCAGAAATAATTGTCTACTGTGGAGCACCAGTAGCCATTGTTTGATTAATTAGTATCAAACAGCAGTGCTCCCTCATGCATAGCAGATGAAATGATGAATTATCTCAGTCCAAGATTCACTATTGTCATTTCTCAAGGTATTGTTATTTAAGTCCGCATTGACGCAATACTGATTTGATAAGTTCATTATCCACAATTTCATGCATACCAAACATTAGTAAATTAGAAAAAATGCATCATAGATAGATTGCAAATGCATGTCTAAAATGAAATCAGCCGACTATCCTACTTAACTGAGTACCATATACTAAGTTATCAGCTACAGAGCTACCTATTTTTAAGATAAAGAAAACGGGCACAGAAGATAGCACAAAGAAAAGGGTGCCTACTAGGCTCACTCCTCACGTAGCAGGTTCCATCGTATCACTGAAAGCAAGGTAACCCAGCTACTTTTTACAGTAAGTCTAAAGTAACAGCTGCCAATATCTTGGCTGCCATATTTAATTGCAAACAGAACACTGTATCTATAAAACAATCTCCAGCTATTTGGGAATTCATGAGTTATTATAACCAAATCAACAGAAAAATAAAATAAAAACATATGTCATTTGGGAAATCATTTCATATACTCCCTTTGTCTTGCAATACAAGTCCTTATTCTTGGGAAGCGGTGTCCCACAATATTCGTCCATTGAGGGTATCAAAGTATAGTCATTGCAATATTTCCACTCTATAACCCTATTTTAATACAGAAAAAATGGTTAAGTAGTTATAGTATAGCACTTAGTAAAGGTATGGATGGTCCAATGACATCAACTTTTTTTTAGATTTAGTGTTTCCTTGTTCTGTGTGTATGATGGGCTTGGACTTGTATTGTGGGACAAAGGGAGCACATCACATGACTATTCTCCACTGAAATGTAAACTTTGGGGATTCATATACATAAGATCAATATTTCATTGTAAGTCAAATCAATGGTGTGTTGTCATGAACTCATGATCAGTATCGTAACTCCTGACTAATAGTGTTCTAACACTACACCATACAGTACAGGCAAAATACAGTATAAGCTTCCTTTCACGAGTTCTGTATCAGTTCTAATGCTACTACACCAGTACACCATACAGGTATATAGTATAAGCTTCCTTTCCTGAGTTATGTATCAGCATAGCAAAGATACTTCTTATGAAACAACTATAGTGAGTATTAAGGGCCTATTTGGTACAGCTCCTGCTCCCAGCTTCTCTGTTGAATCTTGTGGAGCTGTGTCAAACAACCTGCTTCTCAAAATTAACTGATTCTGCTTCTTGTGTGGAGCAGATTCCAAAATGAACTAACCAGGAGAAGCTGGGTTGAGGTGGATTCTCGTGGGGAGCTATTCAACCTAAATCCAACCTACCCATTAAAGTTGATAGTATTTACCCGCAAATGCCACCCATATAAAAACTCCCGTCTCCCGTTTCAACCCCCCGACCCCGCCCCCGTCCCCGCTGCCTCGCCGCCTCCCTCCTTCCCCCTCTTGCGCCCGGCTCCTTCCCCTCTCACGCCCCGCCTCCCTCCTCTCGCCCCGCCGCCTCCTCCCTTCCCCTCCCGCGCCCCGCCGCCTCCCTCCTCTCGCCCCATCGCCTCCCCCCGCCTCCCCACCGCCTCCTCCTCCGCCCTCCTCCTTCCTCCCGCGCCCGCCGCCTCCTCCTCTCGCCCCGCCGCCTCCCCGCCTCCTCCCTTCCCCTCTCACGCCCCGCCGCCTCCCCTGTTAGCAATTTCCCGGTGTTCTTGACGGCCGGCGAGTTTGCAAAGATTATCACAACCCAAACACAACGCGAATACTTGGAACGCACGGTATTTGGTGCAGCTGAAGAAGCGCTGCTTTTCTGGGCTTTTTCTTCTTTTTATTCATAGGATTACAAAGAGCAGAGAACACAGGTGGACAGCCGCGCATTGCGCTTGAACGAAACTGCCACCACAACCAATTTACCGGGTCATACGCGAGCTATTCTCGCCATGCCCTCCTAAGCGCACGGCGACCACAACAACAGTGCTCGTGCGCATGCAAGCTGGAAACTAAAACATGCAAGACTAACTAACTAACTCATGCGCAAGGATTACTATCAAATTCTCCTCCTAAGTCTTGCGCATGTTCTGTAAATCAATGACCCCAAGCTGAGAACGAAGTTCACAAAACCGCTCACGTCCCAGGGCCTTTGTCAAAATGTCAGCCAGCTGCTTAGCGGTCCCAATGGACTCAACTGCGACCCTGTTTTCCTCGATGCATTCTCGAATAAAATGGTATCTAACATCGATATGCTTGCTACGATCATGAAAAACAGGGTTCTTACTCAGTTGGATGGCTGACTGATTGTCAATCTTCATATTAGTGACGCCGGGCTTCTTGCCTTTGAACTCAGCAAGAAGTCGCGCCAACCAAATCCCCTGGCAGGCCACAGTCGTTGCAGCAATATACTCAGCTTCGCATGATGAAAGGGCCACCACCTTTTGCTTTTGAGACTGCCAGGTTACTATGTTTCTGCCAAGGAAGAATAGGACGCCGGAGGTGCTCTTCCTTGTATCAATGTCTCCGGCAAGGTCACTGTCACAGTAACCTTCAAGCTGTGCCTCCTTCTCCCTCTGATAGTGGCAACCGTAGTGAAGAGTTCCTGCAATGTATCTAAGTACTCTCTTCACTGCTGCCATATGTTCAGTGGTTGGATTCTCCATGAATCTACTAATGTATCCCACTGAGTATGCCAAATCTGGCCTTGAATTCACCAAATAGCGCAAAGAACCAACAATGGACCTGTACTGAGTAGCATCAACAGCAGGGGCAGAGCTAGACTTACTCAGTTTTAACCTGGGCTCCATTGGAGTGTTGATTGCATTGCAGCCTGTCAGACCAGCACCCTCCAAGATCTTTGCTGCATATGCTCTCTGGCTTACAATGATTCCCTCCTCAGATTGTATCACCTCCAAGCCGAGATAATACTTCAGCAGTCCCAGATCACTCATCTGGAATGTATTCTTCATCTCCTGCTTGAACTTGTCAATGTCAGAGTGGTTGGCGCCGGTGATCACCAAGTCGTCAACGTAGACTCCCACGATGAGCCGTCGTGCTCCCTGACCGCGCAGATACACAGCATGCTCGGAGGTACTCCTGGTGAACCCAAGCATGAGCAGCGAGGCGTCTAGCTTGGAGTACCAGGCCCGTGGGGCTTGACGAAGGCCGTAGAGCGCCTTGATCAGATGGAGCACCTTGTGTTCTTGTCCTTTAAGCACGAACCCGGGGGGCTGCTCGACATAGACGTCCTCCTGCAGCTCTCCGTTAAGAAAAGCCGACTTGACGTCCATGTGGTGCACCGGCCAGCCCTCGCTCGCAGCATAGGCCAGCAACAACCGCACAGACTCAAGCCGCGCCACCGGAGCGAAAACATCATCAAAATCGATCCCTTTGCGCTGCACATATCCCTTGGCGACGAGTCTGGCTTTGAACTTGGCAACGTGACCGGCTTCATCGCGCTTGGTCTTGTAGACCCACTTGAGACCGATCGGCCGCACCCCAGGCGGCGGATCGACGAGCTCCCAGGTGTCGTTCGCCTCGATGGAGGTGAACTCATCGAGCATGGCGTGGCGCCGCTTCGTGCTCTGTGCCTCGCTGAACGACGCCGCCGGCCGCCGCCAAGAAGAATCGCTCCTCCAGCTCCGTCGCGGCGAGCCACGGCGGTGTGGCGGTCGATACATTGTCGATGTTGCGATGCCGGATCGGGCGCCGTCGTCGTCGTGGTACGCGTCCAAATGTTGTGAAGCGCCAGCTCCAGGTGGCAACACAAACTCGATCGGGGTCGCGTCCTGGAGTGAGGGCGTGCCTGGCGTCGCGCTCGATGGCGTGCATCGGCGAGGCATGTCCGACGATCTTTGGCGGCGTGGGTAGACGGTCTTTGGTGGTCGGCGGTGGCGGCACCCTCGGCCGATGTACTCGCGCTCGTCGTCATTGTAGTGGTGACCGACCCGGATGGCGCCAGGTTGAAGTTTTCGACGACGAAATCTCCCATCTCGCTGCGTTGGCCCTCGGTCCAGGACCACTGCGCCATCTCTTCAAACACTACGTCGCGGCTGATGTGCACGCGCCGTGACACCGGGTCGTACACGTGACGCCTTGATCTCGCCATAGCCGACGAAGATGGCGCGCTTGCTCCGGTCGTCGAGCTTCCTCAAGTTCGGTGTCGTCACCTTCATGTGTGCGATACACCCGAAGGTGCGCAGATGGTGAACGCCAGGGACACTCCCGGTCCAAAGCTCGTAGGGAGTCTTGCCACCCACGCTCTTGGACGACGAGCGATTGAGCAGGTAGACGGCCGTGGTGACCGCCTCGCCCCAGAATTCGCCCGGGAGCCCCTTCGCTTTGAGCATGCTCCGAGCTGTCCCGACCACGGTCTGATTACGGCGTTCAACGACTCCGTTCTGCTGAGGAGAGTAGGGCGCCGTCAGCTCGCGACGAAGTCCCAGCTCGTCGCAGTACTGCTCGAAGTCCTTTGCTAGGAACTCTCCTCCCCGATCCGTGCGGAGTGCACGAACCTGCTTGCCGGTTGCGCTCGCGCACGCTCGATGCGCTTGATCGCTGTGGGTGCCGATCCTTCTGCCGGGAAGCGAGATACCACATGTACCGGAGCGATGCGTCGACAAGGAGGAGGAAGTACCGATTTCCACTTGGTGTCGGCGGCGAAATGGGGCCGCAGAGGTCACCGTGGAGCAGTTGCAGCACCTCCGTTGCTCGTCCGAGTGCTCGCTGGGGAAACGGTGTGCGCCGATGCTTCCCGGCGAGACACGCTTCACAGACTTGCTCCACTTGGGTGAGCGGGGGCATGCCGCGGACAAGGCCATCCCTGCCCATCTTGTGCAGCGCGGCGAAGTGGAGATGGCCGAATCGGGCGTGCCAGATCCACGCTTCCTCTTCTCCCCGCGCCGCCAGGCAGACAGGCCGTGCATGTCGACGTCGAGCACGTAGAGCCGCCCTGGGTTGCGGTGGATCTTGGCAAGCAGGCGGCGCTCCTCGTCACGGATCCGCATTACCCCGTCTTCGACCAGTAGCTGGTATCCAATCTCGTCGAGCTGGCCGACTGAGATGATGTTGGCGGTGAGGCGCGGTAGGTAGTAGACGTTGGAGATGGCGCGGTGTTCACCGGTCTTGCAGGAGAATAGCACGGTGCCGATCCCCTCGATGCGGGCGACGGAACCGTCGCCGAACCGCACGGACCCAGTGACGCCGGCGTCGAGACTGGAGAACGCCCCCCGCGAGCCCGACATGTGATTGGATGCACCCGTGTCCAGGACCCATCGCTTCGGGTCCCGGTCCCCGATTTCATCGAAGGCGGCGAAGACCTTGTCCTCGACGAAGTGGAGTTGGCCATCGTTGCAGATCGACGGCTGGATCGCCGGAATCGAAGCCGGCGGCGTCGCTGCGAGTTGGGGATGGATCCCCTCCTCCGGCACGGTGCTGAGGGCAAGAAGTAAAGTGGGATCATCATCCTGGGCTATGTGGGCCTGCTCCACCTTTTTACCTCGGCATTCCTTGGCCCAGTGGCCCTTCTTCCCACAGTTCTTGCACACGTCGTTGGGGACGGCCCGCCGCGTTCGTCGCGCGCGCCGCGAAGTCGTTCTTTCGCTCGCGCGCGTGCCCACGCCCTCTGCCGCGACGCTTGCCGCGGCCGCCGGAGTTCGACCCGCCGCGATTGGTCTCGTGATCCCGCTTCTTGTAGCGCTCAATCCACTGCTCCTCCGTGAGCAGCAGCTTGCCATCGACGTTCTGCACCGACGCCGGTACATCGTCGTCCGCCGCCTTGAGCCTCCCTGTAACCTCCTCAATCGAGAGCGTGTCGATGTCGAGGAGTGTCTCGATGGAGACGACGAGCTGCTTGTACCTCGGTCGAGCGACGCGCAGGAATTTGGCCACCACCTTGGACTCCGGCTCCGGGTCGCCGAGGATCGACAGCCGTTGCACGATGTTCGTCAGGCGAAGGGAAAAATCTTCGACCAATTCGCCGTCGCGGAACGTGATCTGCTCGTACTCGGCGCGCAGACTCTGCTGCCGACTTCGCACCGATCATCCCCGACGCATCTATTGGATCGCCTCCCACGCCTCCTGGCCGACGGCTTGTCGCCAGTGGGAACCATCTCCGAGGCACCCACCGCAGACGCTCGCCTCCGGTGCGGTGCGATGCGCCGTGGAAGTCGGCGCCATCATGCTCGGCGACATCCCGAGATGACGAGCTTGGGCTTCAGCTTCATCAACGAGACCATGAGTCATAGTTGGTCGTCGTTAGCTGCGGCCAATTGCCGGAACCGCCGGACTCTCTGATCACACGCTCAACCACGACCTCCCGTGGACGACGTGCGTCACGGGTTCGCGAGTGGCGGACGTCGCGGGTCCGCGATCGGCGCGACGGTGAGCGGCTTGGTGACGACGTGCGTGGCGGCGTCTTGTCGCTTGAACCTTCACCATTGCCCGTGCCCAGCGGCGTGCGGCCACGGCTACCCGTCGGCGACACCATGGCGGCGTAAGGCCCCTTACGTTGCAGCTCTGATACCAATTGTTAGCAATTTCCCGGTGTTCTTGACGGCCGGCGAGTTTGCAAAGATTATCACAACCCAAACACAACGCGAATACTTGGAACGCACGGTATTTGGTGCAGCTGAAGAAGCGCTGCTTTTCTGGGCTTTTTCTTCCTTTTATTCATAGGATTACAAAGAGCAGAGAACACAGTGGACAGCCGCGCATTGCGCTTGAACGAAATCGCCACCACAACCAATTTATGGGTCATACGCGAGCTATTCTCGCCATGCCCTCCTAAGCGCACGGCGACCACAACAACAATGCTCGTGCGCATGCAAGCTGGAAACTAAAACATGCAAGACTAACTAACTAACTCATGCGCAAGGATTACTATCATCCCCTCCCTTCCCCTCTCGCGCCCGCGCCTCCCTCCTCTCGCCCCGCCTCCTCCTTCCGCCCCTCGGTCCCAAAGACCCTCGCCGCGCCTCCTTCCGCCTCGGGACCGCCGCGCCGCCTTCCGCCTCCGGTCCCAGCCACACCCACACCGCCTCCTTCCGCCTCCGATCCCAAAGACAGACCTCTGCGCGCCTCCTTCCGCCCTCCGGTCCCAAAGACAGTGAGTTGATTTGCTCAATGTGTATGTAAACTATTTGCTCAATGTGTATGTGTATGATTTGCTCAACATTTGCTCGCTATTGATGCTACGATGGTAGGGGTGAAACGGGTCGGGTTAATCCCGATCGATCCGCATCCGAATCCGATTGGTACCGAATCCGAGAAAAAATATGGGTTAGGATATGGTAATGACAATATCCGTCCGAATCCAATATCCGTCCAATCCGATACATCTTCAAGTTTGATTTCGTGTTAGTGCTACTATTTGACGTTTCATTTTCTTTTGCAATGGTAAAATAAAATCTTCCACATCGCCTATTAAATAGTAACATCAAGTCGGTGTGTCCTACTCCATTTATCGCATCAGATGCATTCCTTACAAACAAGTAGGGTGCAAACGAATTGGGTTAATCCCACCAATCTGACACCGAATCCGATTGGTACCGAATCCGATTGGTACCGAATGAGAAAAATATGGGTTAGGATATGGTAACAGACAATATCCGTCCGAATCCGACCCGTTTTCACCCCTAACTGATGGTGCCGAGCATGCCGGCTAATAGCCAATTTTGTTGACTAGTGGCTGTGGCAATGGCAATGGCGGTGGATTCACTGGTCCAGTTGTAAGCTAAATTATTTATGCATGTTGGGATCAATAGCAATAGCAAGTCTGAGCTTATGTTAGTGATTTTAGCAGGTGTACTCTTGTGCATAATACAATAGAATTGATATGCTTTATGTATGAGTAGAAATGGCATAATACATGTTAAGATCATATAGATGTTTTGCATTGCTTCTCGATTTTATCGTTATCTCTGCAAGAATCGCTATAGAGATCGAACATGGTCCAATATAAATTCAACTACATTTGAACTCGCTGTATGAGATCATCCGAGTGGTGTTATGCATTATGAATTCATTTCGCTAGTGCTAACTTTGGTCGTTACGCTAGTACTTAGCACATGGATGGTTCTATTGTGGTCTAGATGTATTTTACATGCATGAGTATTGTTAGTGGTCCGAATGTATCTTATACATGTATGATCAGCTCTAGCGTGTATCTACGGGCAATGCATCTTGCAAAGAAGAAAAGATTTTGCACTTTATGTTGTGGAACCGATATCTCAAACATGGATATTGTACATTTTATACATTGTTGATTCTCAACTTATGATGCGCTATTTTTGTTTTGCGCTTTAAGTTTTAGCTTGAGCTAATCATGGTATTGAGGTTCTCACTCGATGGTCACTGCAATATTGTGCCAAAGGCCTTCTCAAGGAGAAGATAGTTTCTTACTATCACCGAGATCTCTATTTAGTAGTTGAGTTGCATGGAACTCACTGAGTTAGCTAATTAGTGGTGCCATAGTTCATGTACATAAGTCTCGTGTGCTCATGTTGATATTTTAGTGATGAGTGTATGGGACTTGCAAGCTGGTAAGAGTGTTGATATGTATTCCTTGGAGAAAGATAAATGCATAAGATTGCTTGATTGCATGTGTAATGTGAGCATATCTTGATTGTCATGTGGTAGTGCCCATCGTATTTATGTTTTTTTTTGCCGTATTGTCATGTGGTTCTCAATTTGTGTAATTATGTCAATGTTCACGATATTGAACCAAAATAATGTGGTATTAACTGATACCGAACCGTATTATAAATTGTACGTACTATTTGCCTATGGCTCTGTGAATGCACAAATATATATATGATCGCTTTTTTACTAAAAGATCGGTGTGAGGTAGGCCGAGGTATTGCCGATCCTATTCACTATGAGAATGTTCTACATAAAACTACACCACCAATCAAAAGGAAAAAAAGAGAAAGAAAATCTAGTTAAATTGAAGTGTCAAAACTAGGGGTAACATGGTCTATTTTCCTCAAATCCTCCTTTTTATGAATCTGGAGCTAATCTAGTAGCCAAACGCTTTTCAGAGGCAGCTTCAGATTCTCAGAGAAGTGGATTCTCAGATAATCCAGAGCAGAAGCTGAAAAATGAGAATCTGGAGCTCTACCAAACAGGCCCTAAGTTTCTCAAACTTTTAATAGATTCTCTGCCAAAGAAATCACCACTCACATATAAAGAACAATCCTTATGATTTGACATGCACGTCAACATCTTAAATATGCAACACAATCAAAATTCTGTTCATGTATCATATCAGATATCACACTTAATCACAGAACTCCTTGATATCTTCTAAGTAACTTTTACAAGCACCAACCTTACTATGCCAAGAAAGAATCTTGTTTCTATCTTTTACGCAAATAGGTCTTGGTAAGGAAAGGGAACCACTGAAACCCTCCGAATTGATAGGAAAGACATTGCTCCCTTAACTGTCCAATGATTGCAAGAATACTTATGAACGAGAACAAATCTACTGGCAAACCCAGCAGTCATAATGGAATTTGAAAGATTAAAAAAACGGCCACGCGAAAAAGCTGTTCTGGACAATTTGTTCAGTATGACATCATTTGCTCTGAGTAAAATGTGTTTTTCATCGTAGACACATATAATTGCCTTGCTGTGAATAACTGTAACTAAAAGGAATTCAAGACATGCTTGTATTAATAAATGTCAAACTAGAAGCATAACAATTTATCAGCAAGGAGTACGGAAAGTGAGCAGAACAAACCAGAAGTTAAGTAGAGGGCATTTGAATTCTAAGTTCACTAGTGACATCTAACAGTAATGGTAATGATCTCACATGATAAGCTGTGTAAAGGGAATACAAATCTTCATCCCATGTTTCAAAGGTTCACCCAAATAAAAATTCACCGGCTATTCCCAAATCCCGCATTTTCTTAGCAAATTTACAGAATTCATAGAGATTACACATTGAATGTCATTTCAATTCAGCAAAGCATTGTCAGAAACACAATCATGGGACGTAGAACCATCTCACCTCCATGATCCATCTATCTCTCTGAACCAGCAAATGCATCAAAAAGCCCGCAGCAATTCCACCATGTTGCCCGATGCCCCACAGCAGCCACCGCCACTGCAGGTCCCCGCACCACCTGCAGCAAAAACAACCCACGCAGTGAGACCTCACAGCTTCAAAACGGGGGGATGGATGGCACACAAGCACAAACATTATTTACCTCTATAGTATGCGCACCAGCTGCCTCACGAGACCGTGACACCTCAGCCACATCCCTGACCACCACACCATCACCCTTTGCCTCCGGTTCCTGCACCACAGGTGCCGTGGCCGTCTCCCTGAGCACCACCTCCTCGCCCTTCGGCTCTGGTTCATGAACCGGATGCACCTTGGCCACCTCCCGGACCACCACCTCCTCGGTCTTCACCTCCGGTTCCTGCACCGCAGGTGCCTCGGACACCACCACATCATGCACCTCTGGTTCCTGCACCACGGCATGCGCCTCCGCCTTGGCATCCACCTTAGCCTCTTGTTCCTGCTTACCAGCTTCGGGCGGCAACGCATCCCCCATGACTTCCTCCCCGGCCTCGCCTCCTGCACCATCCTCCTCACCCACCTCGTCGGCGCGCTCCACGGGCACCGACGACGCGGCGGCCTTCTTCTCCTCCTCGTCCGCCTCGGACGCGGCAGCCCTCGGCGTCACCATCTCCTCGGAGCTCTCCATCGAGTCCTCGCTCACATCCACTGCGCCCACCACCGCCACACAACACAGCACAGCGTCAGAAAACACACACACATCCATCATATTATAGCGCAAGAAAGGAAGCAAGGAAACAAGGCGAACAGCTCATAAAGCGGCCGGTGGGGACGTGGGGAAGGGGTGGCCGACGCCAGCGAAGGGCACGGGAATGCCACCCTCGCCGCACGGTGGAAAAAGCGATTCTTGCCTCCCCGCTGGTGCCGAAAGCGGCGTGGGCGCGTGGCGCAGCAGATCTGCCACGGCTTAAAAGAGGGGGGAGGGAGAGGAAGGTTAGATACCATCCGTACCGGGATGAATGTTCGGTGGGATCGGCAGGTGGTTGCCGTCGCTGGCGGCGCCGCGGCGGCTGGAGTTATTGCTGCCGTTGTTGTCGTTGTTGGCGCCGTCGTCGGAGCCGGCGGGGTGGCCCCCCTGCTGCTGCTTCTTGAGCTTGGCACGCTTCTTGGCGCCCTTCGGCATGGCGGAATCCGAGGGCGCGGCGCGGCGGGGGAGCGAGCGATGGAAGGGGGAAGAGGAGAGGAGAGGAGGGTAAGAGGAAGAGGGGAAGGAGATTGATTTGTTTCGTTGTGAAGGGTTGTGAAGGGAGGGGATCAGCCCATTTTTTTTCTGTTAGATTTAACCCAGAAGATGGATCGAACTGGAAAAGGGTTTTTTCGCTGTGAGTGATTATGGGAAGGTAAATACTAAATAGTACTTCTTTTCTTTTTTACTTAATTTTTTATGTTTACCGTTTTTATATATGAATTTGATCGTTACTTTTTATAACCTTATATTAACATATACTAATAAAATTATAATATTATAAAAATATTTTAACAATAACTTTGAATCTCTACTTCTTAAAAAAGGAGTTCAAGGTGATAGTGCATCCTACACTCTTTTTTTTTTCACTGACATGTGGGTCCGTCTCACCTCATCAAAACCCGTGCGCTGCCTCCCACCGATCCCGTGCGGTTGCCTCACCGAATCAAAACCCGTGCGCTGCCTCCCACCGATCCCGTGCAGTTGCCTCACCGATTTCTTCGTCACTCTTCCCTCTTTCCTCCGCCACCGCGTCGACCTCGCCTCCTCCTCCCTCCGCCGCACACTCCCTTGCCTCCTCCTCCTCCTCCGCCGCCGCGCCTCGCCTCCTCCCCTCCTCCGCCGCCGCGCCGCTCGCCTCCTCCCCTCCCTCGGCCTCACCACCTCCGCCCCGTGCTGCCGCCACTCCTCCGCGCCCCACCTCCTCGCCCGGCCGCGCTCCGCCTCACCTCCGCCCCCCGCCGCCCACTCCTCCGCCACCATGCGCGCGCAGATCCTCCTCCCGAACCGCCTCCTCCCTACTCCCAACCCCGCGCCGCCTCCCCTCTTCGTCCCCGCACCCACCTCCTCTTGCTCCCCCACCCCTCGCCGCCGCATCCTCCTCCCCTCCTCCTCCCAAACCGCCGCCTCCTACTCCCCCTACCCCTTGGGGGCGGAGGTAGGAGGAGGCGCGGCTGCGGCGACAGCTGGATCGGAGAGGAAGGGGGCGGAGGAAGGAGGAGGCGGGGCTGCATCGGCGGTGTGGCGCCACGCCGACCGCTTCTCGTGGCGCCACGCCGACCGCCGCGCGGGAGAGAGAAGGAGGCAACAGCGGCGGCGCGGCCGGGGGCGAGGAAGGAGGCGGCGCGACCTCCATCTCACCGGTTGGGGCGAGATAGGAGGAGGCGCGGCTGTGGCGGTGGTCGGCTCTGAGAGGAAGGGGCGGAGGGAGGAGGAGGCACGACCGCACGGGGAGAGGAAGGAGGCGATGGCGTGAGATGGAAGTGGAGTTTTATAGTGTGACGTCACGCTTCCCGGTGCCCCTTCGCACCGAGCAAGCACAAGATGCATCTGACCTTGGTGAGAATCATGGACGAGAGAGCAACCATAACACAAGAGTGACCGAATTTTTGTATTTTAGCCCTTTTTTGAAAAATATTCACATTTAGACCCCGTAGTTTTAATTCCGTTTTGGACCCGAGCTCGTGCGCCGTGGGTCACGGCGCGAGATAACACGTCTCGGCGCCGTGGACCACGGCGCCGAGGTGCGAGCCTCCGCGCCAGAAGCGGCCGTCGTGGCGCCGACGTGGCGGCGGCTCGGCGCCGTGACTCGTGGCGCCGACCTCGGCGCCGTGACTCGTGGCGCCGACCTCGGCGCCGTGACTCGTGGCGCCGAGCATGTGGCTTCTGAAACAGCACCGAGCACGCGGGCTTCGTTCATTCGCATCCTCCTCCCTCTGTCCCCGCCGCTGTTTAGGGTTTGCACCGATCAACCTTTTTTTCGCAAAATGAATTATTAGTTGTATTTTTCATTTGGATTATTTAATGATAGTAATATTATGTAATATAGTTAGTTATTTATTTATAGAGAGCAAAAAAATACGACGTATGTTTTGAAAATTCGTTATGTATTGCGATGATACATGTAGGAAAATTCGTGTAGATTTTTTAAAAACATTATGGTACGTTGGTAATGGTTTTGAAAAATAAAATTATGCAGCCGTGATTTAACGAGTTTTGTGTGAAGTTCTGCGGGCCGTGAGATGTCATGCGGCAAGACAGAGGAGGCGACATGTGGCATACAAGCAACTCTCCTCTTCCTTTTGTTCAGTTGTTACTACACACTTGGGGAAATAATTACTGGGATGATTCTGGGTCAATCCCATCCCCTCTGTTTGTGGATTGATGAACGAGTTATGTGTGAAGTAACGATTAGTGTATTTGTGATTTTTGTACAATGCTGACCGTGAAAAATATGTTGAACTGGCAATAACATTTTTTGATCATGTTATGTTGTTGTATTGGAAGGATTTTTTTGAATTATTTTGTATGACAACTGTGATAGGAACAATTGGACGAAAGGAGGGGAAGTGATAATAAGACACGTGGGAATCATTGCATGCGAAAAGCCCGGATAATAAGCTTATGAAGTTGGGACGAACATGGCGCGCATAATTTTATTACATGCTAGCATGATATCGACTAATCTACCCAATCGCTCGTCACGACCTCTCGTGTGGACCGAGTCTATTACATCTTGTCTCTGGGTGTAGCGTGGTTGTTTCCCCTTTCGCCGCGCTCAAGATGGCTCCGCCGCATCCTTCTTCCCGTCACTCTTGGTCTTGAGAGCCGCTCACGAGCTTGAAGCTCTTCCTCCCGACGCTTGATGGTCGCTTCACGCAGACTTAACTTCTCCTTCCTCCTTTGCGGCTCATCCTCCTTGCCCCGCAGACGGATTTGGTCCACCCTCACGCGCGCTCTTGCTCAAGCCGCATCTGCTGCTCCACCTCGCGAGCCCGAGTCATCTTGACACGATTGTCCTTTGTTTTCCACCTCCATCTGCGCGGTTATTTGGCCATGCCGCGCACTCGATCCACCCATTCCATGAACCCGCAAGCCTATGTGTGGCATGGTAGATGTCATGGATCAAGTTGAAAAAGCGATAACGGAAAAGAAATGGTTTAGTTATGGTCGTTACCACGAAGTCGTCATCCGTGTCGAACACTTGAAGAACCTACGGCGATTTGGCTCGTTGTACTCGATCGATCCAGGACTCCCAACATCGTCCTAAAGCCACAATGGCACTTCGGCGCTCATGCCACTCCCAAGACTCCAAATGGGTCTGACTTCCAGAAGACATTGTTGTGTGGTAGTATTGTGATGTCTTGAGGAGGAGATGTGGTATGGAAGACATATGAGGCCTTCATATAGGCAAAGTTATCGGTGCGATGGGCATAGTCAATGGAGAGGATCTTTTAGCTCTTCCCGGATTCAAGTGTAGCAATAAATGGTCCTATGTAGGCTTTTCAGAGACTATAGTCTCGTAATAAATTCATAGTTCGTAGCCTTTTCAAAGACCTACACCCTATATGTGTACAGCCTCTGTGCCTACTCCTGTAAAGGCTAAAGACCTGCGCCCCTATATGTGTACAGGCCTACAGGCCTACTCCTGTAAAGGCTAAAGACCTACGCCCCTATATGTGTACAGGCTAAAGGCCTATTCCACATCAGCAAAGTGACATATCTTGCCTGCTTTGTCATGTCACCGAGCAAAATCTGAACTCTTTTGTCATGTCACTGAGCAAAACTGCCCTCTGTTGTCATCTCACTGAGCAAAAGCTGACCTCTTGTGTCATGTCCCTGAGCAAAGCTGGGGCGTGTTGTCATGTTCCCGAGCAAAGCCTCTTTTTGGTGGTCATCGCATTAAACCGCCCGTTTTGCTATAAGTAGCACGGTTGGGGTCCTATGACATTGTGAATCGAACAAAGTAGTACCCTCTCTTTCGTGGTGAAACATACCATGTCCGGCCGAGGGCGGTGGGATTTGGGTCACCGAAGGATGACATTCCCTTAGAAACGAGGATATGTTCGGTCCGCGATCGATTGATACCAAGCCGGCGTGCTCAACCACCGTGGCGAAATGCGGACACAATGAGTACGCGGTTGTCCAGATCTTGGATTCCACGAACGATGGCGGCGACGTTTCTTCGATGCTCGCGCTCGGGTACAAATTAGTAATGTTTCATTTTTATTGCTTATGGACCCTCGAAGTTTACCGTACTTTTTGTGCAGATGGCCAAATGCGACTTCTCCATTGGATCGACCCTCCTCATGAACGGTATGTTGATCGTTATGTGGATACATTATGGGCTCGAATTTGGGACTTGGAGTACCGAATGGAGAATCTCACCGAGGAGAACAACGACCTCCGCGAACACCGCAACGCGAGAGGGGCAACGAGGAGGTCGTGAATATAGGAAGCTCTTATGATCCCACATGTTGTTTGCGCGAACCCGAAGCCGCATATGTGCATGCCACTACCACGACGCCACCACGTCCGAGGCGGCCCCGGCAATTCTCCATGTGGGTGCCACGAGGTCGTTTGGCATTTAGGTAACGAGGGTTATGGCATTCAGCAATTCTCCATGTTGATGTGTTGATGATGTGGCGATCGATCGTTGTGTTGAATTAAATTATTAGGTGTACTACTTGTGATTATTGTTATCCTCAAGTTGTAGTGCCGAGGTTACGCTCGTGTGTGTTGGTAATATTTTATGCTATCGTGTCGTCAAGCTATTTAGGTAATGTTTTATGCTATGTTGTCGTCAAGCTATGTTGTTAATGTTTTATGCTATGTTGTTTTGTTCGTTGGTGTGTTGGTTGGTTGGTTGTATGCCGTCGTAATAAAAAAACTTAGAGCAACCCTTTTATACTGCAAACCATCTGTGAACATCAAACCATCAAGCACTTGAAAAACCTCACAAAAATTACAAAAGCACAATGAATATAACATAAACACATGTATACAACAACTAGCTCATTACAAACACATCTCAGTCCAACCACTTACCAAGTGCCTCCTAGCTCATTACAAAATATATACAACGACTTTTAAGCCCAACCACAAGCATACACGGCCGTATCACTGCCTCCTAGCCTTACCCTTACCCTTACAAAGGGCGTCGGTGCACGGAGTGTAACGGCTAGGCTCGGCGGCGTCTGCGTCGTCTGTGACGGCCGTGTGTAGGCTGAGTCGAAGGAGCGTCTACGAGCTGAGACGGGCCTATCTCATCGTAAGTCTGCTCCACCTCGTCGTCGTCCTCGTCCTCACCGGAAGGCCTCTACTCGGGCTCTCCAACCTGCAGGCACGCACGGCCCGATAACCGGACGGCCGTGAATGGCGACACCAAGTATCTTCTGAGTGTCCTGGAGCGTAATAGTCATCTCCCCGAAAGGGAGGTGGAAGCTGTGAGTCTCCGGTCTCCACCTACATGATACAAAAAAGAGGACTACATGTCAGAGAATTTGAGGCGCAAATAGCCGATAAACAATGAACATGCAAGTTGCAATGGTTCATCACTTAACACACAACTTGATCAGTTGATGGCCGGGGTTGAAGGTGGGCAACCCACGGCGAACCTGGTAAGAGATGGCGTCTAGGCCAGCCCTCTCCAGGAAGGGAGTGTACCGCTCGTCGTACTGCATGTCCAGGAACCCGTCATGGGTTCGAGGACGAAGGATGGGCAGCTCTGTATAGAATACACCAATTTTTAGTTAATGCATCAATATAAACTCAAATTGTACAGAAGTGATGAAGGCAATACCCTCCCCTCCGCGGTGAGCCGTCCTCTGTGGCTCTCCTCGTAGTACGGGTCTAGCAGTGGAATTGCGCCATCCTAAAAAAATTTGAATTTGTCACCCAACATACAAGTAAACAAAATATTGAACATGCATACAATATGGAAAGAATAAGAAATTAAACAAGAAACATAGCAAATTACATATGAAAAAACAACTACACGAACTATGAAACATAACGAATAACAAGCACTCTTTTTGACTAAGTGGCCAATGGCATGTGCGTGAATTGTGGCCAAGTCTACCACATCTGCTACATTGGTTACGCTCGGGGTTAGTAAGAAAGGGGTTGATCTCCTCGCCTCGTTCTTCCCGGAAGCCGATCCATAACCATCTTGTGTCTCGTCCTTTTCACGGTTCCACGCTTGTTCCAACGGCTACCGGATCCGCAATGTATTTGGGCCCGGTGTGCGGTGGCCACTCTCCTCATCCCGTAAGGCTCAAACGGGAGACCACGTAAGCACAAGGTTGTCAACACCGAACTCCCGAGGTATCTTGCTCGTAGTCAAAGTTGCGATGCCTCGCATTCTTGCCACATAATGAGAACATGGAAAGTGGTACGCCTCGGTTTACCACATGTGCATGAGAAATCAATAAGGACAACTTTATGCATCCTCGTCGTAGGAGCTCTCCATCGGTCGTTGTACCACCCTTTCTACAACCTCATAAGTGCCCGTGGCGTTGTCAAAACAATGTACCTCATGTGCCTCACCCTAGCCTTTGCCTTTTCAAGGTGGCGCTTGGTTTTGGCGCCCATCTCACTTGTTTACTTTGTAGCGCCATTGCATGTGCGTGTCTTCGTTGAACCAGCAACAAGCTTGTAAAAGGTGAAGGATACGATAGCATTGACGGGCATACCACGTATACCCCTAAGCAAACTATTGAAGGATTCGCCATGTTGCTTGTCCAAACTCGTACCTCCACCACCGCCGTCATGAGCCCTTGTCCATTTCTCGACATCTCTCATCAATCCCGTCAACCACTGCCTACCTTCTGCGCTTGTTGCGATTAAGTCGCTCCAACTTCTCCCGGAAGAACTTCACCTCAAGCATTCGAGCGACCTCCTCGAGCAGAGAAAGTTATCCTTCGCACCATCCTTACGGAGTAGATTCTCGGCAAGATGCCGAGTGCACCAACGGTGGTGCAAAGCGCATACCCCAGATCTGCTCTGTCGGCGAAAGTATGCCCCGGTGCCTATCGAAATGACACCAACCTCCCTACGGGGCCGACCACGTGCCTCCGAACGAGCCGCAAGAACCATCCCGGTGTCTTTGTTCTCCTCTCAACCAAAGCAAGCGCCAAAGGAACCAACGCGTTGTCCGCGTCACAGAAATGGCTATCGAAGTGTGCCTGGTACTTGCCAAGAAGAAACGTCCGTCAATAGCGAAGACGGACGACAATGCCGAAGGCCTCGATGGATCGAGCAAAGCACCGTAAAGCACTAAGAATATCGCATCCCATCTTGAGTCCATTCGCTTGGTTTCGGACGTACTCATAATGCATGCTGGATTAACCGCTTTGATTGCATTGAAGAGTGCCGCAATCGCAAGTACCCATCTTCCAGTCCCCATATATCATCTTCCGGATGCGTTGCTTTGCCCTCCATGCTTTTCCATACCTTATCTCGTATCCAAATTTCTCCTTAACAATCCCAAAGAAGTGTCTTCACCTTCATATTGGGTTCTCCCTTTACTATGTGACACAAAGACTTGGCAATAATGGTAGAGGTCAACCGCCGATGCTTCGCTTGAGCTCGCTTCGGCACAAGTGTGTGGGCCAACGATTTTTGTGATCTTGAACTTTCCGTGACCTTCTGCTTGCTAGCACAAACCCTCCATTCACATGTCTCCTTCTACACACAACTGTGTACCTCCGCTCCACATAAGAATGTCTCACCTTGAATGGCCTTTACGGATCATCAAATACTCCTGCCCACCTTTTCAATGCAGACAAGTCCTCAAACACCATGCCCTTCTCAATTGTCATGCTTGACCTACCTCGGGAGCATCTAGCAACTCGTCATCCCTTCCTTCGCATAAGCCCCATGAGAATGCCTAAGATCGCTGAATTCATGAACTGATGGATCTCGCCAGGCAATAACGCTGATCACCAATATCACTTTCGGTCGACTCTCCAAAAGGGCGGTCATCATCGTAATCAACGGCCCTTGCGATCTCGTAAGGCTCCGGATCATCCACAATTTGAACATCCACACCGTTGGAGTCCTGCGCAGATTTCTTCAACGCTGCGGATGGAGCAACGGAAGAACACCCACATTATCGTGAACGTTGTCTCCCGCATCATAAGCACAAAAGCGATGGATTGAGACCAAAAGGGCAATGACGGAAAAGGCTAAAGTGTTGCTCGACACTTCTTGGGCTGATTCTCGGTCAATCCCATCTCCCGAGGGCCGCAACGACATCATCGATCCGACATTCAACTTGAACCGTTGAGAAATCAACCTCGTTCGGGAAGATAGAGCATCGGGCACCTCGGGCACTTCTTCCACATCCACCGCAAGATCCGTGAACGGAGGGTCAAAGGGTGCTGATCACCTAGTTACGTGAATAACCGTGAGGTGGGATCAATGGACACCTTCCGCACAACAACGCCCAAACATTTTAACTCATTCCTCATAACCAATTTGACATATTGGTCCCACTCATCCTCTGAACCAATTAAGATCAACCGCCTGAGAACTAGGTCTTTCGAACCGAAGTGAAGTAACCCCTCAACTGTGATGCTCTCCTCGTTTGCATGACAATGTAGCTTCTCCCGAGCCCTAGCAACCAACTCACTAAACGACGGCCGATCACCGAATATCAGAGGCACCCTTTGCATTTCAACAAATTGAACATTTCCATAATCATCACTTGTCACACTGCCTCCATGATATAGGGTCACTAGGTTGTCCATCTAGTTCATACAGAAAACCAAACTTAATACCTTTAATCGAAATTGGATACTAGATAGTAACTAATAAGTATCTAGTCACTAACTAAATGCTACCTAACTTCAAGCCAACAAGTTAATGTCAACATTGTAAAAAGAAAATTACCAACAAGCTAACTTCAACATGATAAAAATTCAATTAGTATGATGGTATAGTATCTGACATTGCATCCAGAGCAAGTAGGAATTATATTGTTTCCTTCAAAATTCCTGCATTCCAAACATGCCAGGTTTTCTATTGCGGTATCGCCTTAGGATATTATTACCATACTCACGCCTCCCACCCTCGTCCTACATGCCCATCCTACAGCCATAGCATCGTTTCCTCTGTCCCATTTCAACGACCAATCACACTATCTAACCATGAACACATAGCACACACAAGCAAGGGCATCAAGCAAAACCTAATGCAAGCCCATCATAATCCAAATCAAGGCCGCAAAGACCACATTTCCCATAATTGTAAACCTCCTCATCATCAACACATATCATACACAATGCTACTCCTACGTAAGAAGTAAGCATCTACTTCATATATCAACACATATCATACACATATCATACACATATCATACACATATCATACCGCAGCGGCCAGGCACGCTGCGCACTGTGGGCGCGCGCGGAGGCCGGCGCGCGGGGGCGCGGCGGGGCGGCCGGCCGGGGCGCCGCCGGCCGAGGCGCGCGGCGGGGGGCGGCGGCGGGGCGGGACGCAGTAGCGGCCGGGACGCGGGCACTGTGGGGCGGCGGCGGGCGCGGCCGGAGGCGGCCGAGGCGGCTGGGGCGGCCGGCGGCGGCGGGGGGAGGCGGCGGGGCCGGGAGGCGACGGGAGGCGGGGGGCTGAGGGGACGCGAAATGAACAGGCATGCCCTCGGGTCGTGTAAGTGCCCCGAGCTCGGCGCCAAGATCCATGGCGCCGAGGTCGGCGCCACGACTTACGGCGCCGAGGTCCTGCCACGTCGGCGCCACGTTGGCCGCCACGGTGGTGCGGGCTCAGACCTCGGCGCCGTGGATCACGGCGCCGAGTCGTCTTACCTCGGCGCCATGAGACACGGCGCCGAGCTTCGGGTCCAAAAACGGAATTAAAACTACCAGGGGTCTAAATGTGAATATTTTTCAAAAAAAGGGCTAAAATACAAAAAATTCGGCAAGAGTGACCGTGGAAGCAAAGACGCCCACCCACAGGAGCGAACACACCACCAAGAAACACACACACCTCGATGACCCCGAGGGTGACCTTTCAATTGCGCAAGGCCTTCCCCGCTTGATTCCTCCGGTTTCAAACCAAGTCCGCCGATTTCGAGCCCCGGATCGCCTCCCGCGGCAATGGGGGCCGCCTCCGAGGACGCCGTCAAGCAGCTCAGCCTCCTCATGGAGCAAGGTGCGTGCTTTCTTTCTTTCTACTCGGGCTTGAGCTGTCTGGGCTCTTTCTTGGGTGTTCTTTCCTGCGATTGTTGCGGTGATCTAACGTGTTCTTCTTGGTCCTGATCTCTGCAGTGGAGGCGCCAAAGAGGTCGTTTAGTCTGGATCCAGGGTGCCACAGTGGGCGCTCGTGGCAAAGCTTGGGATCTTGGTGCTTTGTTTCTTGTAGTTTTTAGCTCCTGTGATTGGATGATAGTGTAGCCTAGCTAATTTCGATTGCCTCGCATATTTGATCTGATTTAGAGTGGGAGAGTGAGCCCCTCGATGTCTTACTAATGGTTAGGATCTGCTCAATCTTTGGTTCAAAATGGACCATTTCTGGCGATCTCTGAGCTTTTATTGGTTCACAATACGTGCTAGAGCTATGGTTATGTAGTCATGAGTCATTAGGCGATCGTGTGTTTGGAGAGTGGCGCTTGATCCATGGACGGCGGTATGCATGTTCTCGAAGTTCGTTATAGTTGCATGGGTTGATCGTTGAGGACCCGTGAATCATCTTTGTCCTCCGCAAGGGATGGACTTCGTGCTAATCCCAAATCCACTAAGTGAGCTAAGGTGTTTTGGACATATTCAAAGATTCGGTGTGGCATCGACAATTCAAATGCTCTCTTTTGGCTTTAATATTTACCACACATGTAGCCTACATTGAAGACACATGCTTAAGCCTCACATTTGAATTGTCTCGATGTTACCGCTTATGAAATGTTCTCTAAAAGTTAAAGAGGAACATTTGACACGTGCACTAAATCTTGAAGTTAAGAGATGCCAACTTATTCGAAGTGGAATCATTTGGTTAGTGGAGTGAGAATTCGATGGGAATACTTGCATCGAGTTCATAAGAAGTGCGTAATCGGTTCCATTTGTTGATGTGGCGGGGTTGAGAAAACCTTCAGAAAGGGTCGTGGTTCGGATCGAGCCACTGAAACCAATGTTGTTGTCCATCCATGAACCCTCCAAGAACGGATTTTGTTACCTCGATTGTACTGTAATTGCGAAGCCTACAATTAGTAATCGGGGAAAAGTGATATAGGGACTACTCTGTCTAATTTTTCCTTTTATTTTGTTCATTGAAGGCTCAGTGATAGTTAATAAATTTAAGTGCCCAAATAAATCAACCTTGAGTTATATTCATTTTTGGATTCCTCTCTAGGTACGATTCTTGTAAAAGAAAAGAGCTACCATTAGTGAGGCGAAATGGCCACTCCTATCTCAAAGTTGGAAGGTCTATTTTCAACTTTAGAGAAGAGAATGTTTAATAGAATTTATGCTTTCCATGGAGATTCCCATCATAAATGACTGTCTAATGTGCTGTGAACAAACCATTATCGACAAATCGAGACGATAGATCATCACTCGGTGCATCTCCACTATTTAAAATTTTGAAAGAATTTGTCATCATTTGTGGTTGCGAAGATGCTTTACATTAAATTTAGGAGATTGTCCGGAGGTTTGAGTCCGCACGCTGTTTCGATCGTGCTTCTTTCAAAGGTTCATAGTTTCTATTGATAGAATTGCAGCAACACCACGTAGATCTGCTGCGAGATAGTATAATCAATATCATAACCAGCAGATGCCGCTCTATATAACCTACCCCTGTACCCATATTATGTACTTACATGTTTGTCTATACAATCTACACATAATCGTCTACCTTTTAAAAGCAATGTTTTGATTGCTAATATTGAATTTCTTCACTTGGATGGTATTTGATGCAATGCGATTGTTTGGCCATTCATCTTAATCGTGACTTGTAAAGTGAAAATCGCTCTGAATCAAAGAAAATTCTAAACATATCTCTCTTTTTTCGAATGTTCACTGGGCTATCCTAAAGAAACATTGTTGCGCTTCCTTAAGGCCAGAGAGTGGAACGTATCTAAGGCTCATAAAATGTTAATCTTTTTATTATCTCGTTCAATACTGGAAAGAGAATTCCTGAAGTTATTGGTCACTTAATTGGTTACAAATATATCTGTTTCTGTAGCTGGTAGATTCTTTGAATTGGAGGATTCAAAATGAAATTGATAGCGTACTGAAGGTGAGTAATCCTTCTAGATTATAATCCTGCTAGATGTTACTAAATCTGCACTAATCAGAAAGCTATTCGGTAGTATATTATATGTGATATACCACGATCAGTAGTCTACTTGTGCTCACTATGTTTATCTTACATATTGTTTCATAATTGGTGATCACTGTCTACAAACATTGTTGGACTGTCCGGATACACAAAGGAGGTATAGCTATCTACTTCCAATAGTAACATGTTTCTTATCTTATTCCTGCATAAATTGATTGTGATGCAACTATTTGTCTCCGTGTGTGTCCCTGTGCGAAAGAAAATAGGCACACCCTTTATATTGTTGGTGTTCTAAGAACACCTTATACTTCTGATTAATTCATTTCTAGGTGCACATCTACTGGCTAATCAAAGTATTTTGATCGGAACTAGAAAAGTAAATATACTTGAATAAAGATAACAGCTACCAAGAGGTTAAAGTTATAACTCTTGTTGGTCCATAATCTACTAATCTTCCATGGAATGATGTCCCGGTGAGAGCTGCAAAGTTGTGACCAAACTTTTAGCTAGGAAGAGTGGGCAGTGCCGATCCTAAGGTGGGAAAAAATCGTGACTGTACAGTGTATAGCAAGATATGACCTAAGCTTAGGCACTGCAAAGTTCAAGGTAAAGTGTGGTGTCTTACGGTATTGTCCACGCGACCGGCGGCATTGCCAAAGTGTCCGGGCATAACTCCAAACTACTGACTCGGCCAGTGAACACGCCGCGGTTGCGCGCGGCGGCACTGGTTCGGGGTCTGGTCGGTCGAGCGCCTCGACCTCGCCAGCGTCGGAACGGCGTGGGCCGGACGGCAGTCGTTCAGCTTCAAGAACCGCCACCGCAGCCACTGCGTCGACGGCGCTGAGCTTTGGTGGGGAGAGCAGCGAATCAATGTGTAATGTTGTGGCTAAGATACTTCTAGCTATCATGCCTGCTGGATGATTGTGCTTCAATGTGTAATTTGATGCATAGCAAATTGGACATGTGTTCATGCCATTCTATCTAATTTTAGTGGTAGTATTTGTAGTATCAAGAAACTTTTTTATGTATCAATGGAATGGAGTTATATCCTAATTGAATATCATCCTTGGAAGTGAAAGTTTTTCTATATGTGGATCTATAGTGTTCTTGTTTGATAGACTAATTTTAGAGTATTTTTTTTGCTCCCTATTATTTTGCAATTAGACTTTTTAAATGTTACGATTATGTTTTAATCCGTAGCAACGCACGGGCATCCAACTAGTTTAAGTAAAAATGAACGGGTGAGTGATACTCTACAGTTTTTCGCAAGGTTTTTCCTCAGCTAGCACACGTGAGGTCTTGTGCACGAAGTTTTGGAAGTGTGGCGTTGTTCTAATTCATCCCAGCTTCAATTTACTAGATGCGGAAGCGGGACGGTACGTCACGTTAGCTATTACATGAATCAAAGAGAAAACGGACAATTCGTAAGAGGGATTTTTAGTAAAAATTAAGGCTTAATTACATAAAAAGAGGTGTTTTACAAAAAGTGTGGTTTTATTTTGTGAAGGATGGTTATATGTATTTGTTGTGGTTACAGACCAAACAGAGAGAGAGGTGGTAATGGAGAGTTGGGAGAAAGTGATGAGTAATGGTCTGGCTCTTCCCCATGGCCTGAATTCCATATATACATACACATGGGGAGTGCTTTTACAATTGCACCCTTACATCCGAGTATCCCCTTTAGGGGCACTTATGTCATTACACATGGCCTATTCTGGGCTTTACATTTTCTCTAGCAGGCCGGCTGGGCTTAGGTGGGGGCCACCCCTACAACAGTATTGGAAGAGTTTGTATGTAATTTTGAAAAAATGGAAGGTTTAGTGGAAATATCGTGATCGAAATAACGTGGATAAAACAACGTGGCCCGTGGCCAAAGTCAAGGTTGTTGCCGAAGTCGACGCTGTTTAGTGCTGTCCACTAGGCCGTGCCAGACCGGCACGGCACAGGCCCAATCTAGGCACAGCCTGTTTAGGCACTGCAAATAAATGGGACATGGCGTGCCACCCCACAGGCCAAGGTCTGAGCCCAAGCACGACCCACGACCATGCCATGCCGACATGGGCACGGTTAGGCCTTAACGGGCCGTGGTGGCACGGTTAGCCCGTTAAGCCAAGAAAAAGAAAAAAATCAGAAAATTAAAAACAAATTGTAGAAAATTACCAAAAATTATGAAAAATTATAGACACTGTTAATCATCAAGATAATTATTTTTAATAACATAATAAGCTTTTTTAACTTATTAAATTACATGGCATGGCTCCTCGTTAAAAACTTTATTAAGCAAAACTCAACTTGAGAAAAGCTTGGTAAGAAAAAAGAGTACAGCCTATAAAGCTCACTAGTGACTATATATGAAGAAAAATATTGAAAATCCTATTCATTGCTCTCTAGATACAAATTCTCAAAAGATTTTTTGAAGTCTCTATTCTTTATAGTATGTTGGAGTCTTGATTCAACTTGTTTCTAGTCTTTAACGGTTAGAAGGATTTTGACCATCTTATTCGAGAGATCTGTTCGCCGCTCCTTGATTATTCTTCTAGATAGACTGAATGCTGACTTCGAGGAGATCGTGGGGATAGGAACAGTCAATACATCCTGTGTTAATATGGATAGCATTGGATATGTTACTTTCTGAGTTTGCCACTACGAGAGGATGCTCAACTCTTGCTCGAAGCTGACAATATCACTGTTGAGATAGCTTGATAGGTCTCCGGTGCTTTGCCACCTTCCTCCTCTGACTGATGTGTACCTGCATGAGAATCTCTAGAGGAAGAACTAAAAATTATGCCCCATTGCATAGTCCCCACAGAGGTGCTAAGGGCTACCGGGGGTCTTTCTAAATGCACGGACCCAAACTATTTTTGTATTTCTTATATACTTCATATAATTTATCTTTAACTATTCTATAGTATGTACAATAATCTAAACCAGTGGCATCACTTAAAAGTTATAATACATTTGTAAACCCTTAGAGCTTGGCCCTAGGATCGAAAATAAAGGCGAATACATATAAAATAGGAATTTTTCTCCAATATTTTAAAAACTTAGTTTTCATGGCAACTATAACATCCCGTAGTATAGGATCATTTTCAAAAACCTTTAGGTGAGTGGCAATTTCAAAAATGTTATGAACAATTATAGGAGAGGTAGGGTAGTATAGTACAAAAAGACAGTGTAGTTTTATGAAAAGTTCAAAAAAATATTTTTTCCACCAACAATTGAAAGTATTTAGGCCCATAAAAATGGTTTTGTTAATTAATGAATTTATGTGGATATGGGACTAACATGTTTGACGGGTATTTAAAAGGTTAAGTCCCTAAGTTGATGACAAGACGCATACTAAGGATCAACGTGAAGATCAAAAATGGCTCAAGGAAAAGGTATACTTAGACTAGGGCCCTCTTTTATTTTTACCGGTCTTAGGAGAAAGGGTGGAAGACCGGATTATAGGCTAAATGTTGTACCATAAAGAGGGATCATGGCAAGTACCTTGATAGCATAATTCTTGTGCCATTTGGATCAATTTAGGATCATGCATTCTTTGAAAATCAAATTTGAAAGACAAATCTATGCTCTGTCTGGAAAAACGGAAGTACTGGAGTTTTAACGGTGGAACTACTGCAGAGCAGAAGTTTCACAGTCTTGAGCAGTACCTCCAGCGCTCGGAAGCTCCGAAAAATCGAGCAGAGCCTTTTTTCTAGAGAGCACCTCCGGATGTGCTCAGTGCTCTGTCCGAGCAACCGGAAGTACCGGCTTGTAAATCAAAGTACTTTCGCTTGACGGAAGCTCCGGCTATCCGAATGGAGCCTTTTTCTAGAGAGCACCCTCGAAGTGATTTTTGAGTTCGCGAAAATCGAAAGTACCAGAGTTTCAATGTCGGAACTACCGTTCGAGCGGTAGCTCCGCAGCATAAAGCGGTACTTCCGGAGCACAGAAACTCCGATAGGAGGGGTGAAACCTTTTTTCCAGAGAGCACTAACTTTTGGTTTCGACCCAAGCAGAAGTACCGCGCCGACCTTCCGGAACTACCAGATTTATAACGGCGGTAGTTCCACACCGACTTTCAACGGCTAGTTTAGAATCTCTGACATAGCCGTTACTATCGCGTCAGAGCCAGAGTGGAAGTACTGGCCTTTGGCCTGCGGTACTTCTGCTCGCCTTGAATTTTTTTAGAATTTTCCTCTAACGGCTACTTTTGGTTGGTAAAGGTATAAATACACGTACCTCTGCTCAAGGACAGTAACAAGAGACCCTATTGAACATATTTGAGGATTGAGCATTCACTCCACACCTTATTTACTCCTTGTGCATTCATTTGAGGTGGTTGAGCCAAAAAGTGCATTGCATCCAATAGTTTGATCCTTTGGCACTCAATTGTGGTCAAGTGAAGCTTGAAATCTATTACACTTGGTATTTACCGGCACCTGGATGACTTGGTGGAGATTGCCCGGTGATCTTCTCAAGAAGCTTGTGAGTAGACCCGGCGTGTGTAAATGTTGGAGCTCACCTACCCGGAGCGGGGAAGAGCTACCATTAGTGATTTGAGGTAGAAGGGTTAATTTGTGGAGCTGGTCCAATTCGTTTGGGCTAACCTCAACGTGGACTAGGGGAAACCAGCAAGTTTCCAAACACCACGGTAAAACATCGCGTGTACTTGTTCTCTCTTGTCTCCTTTTAGCACTTGTTCATTTAACTCTTTGTGATCATTTATTTGTGCTAGGATTCTTGTAGATCCTCAACTTTACTACAATTGTGTACGTCTCAAGTGCATTACACTCTTGTCACATTAAAATTGTAAAAAATTAATTAAGAGGCAAGAAAATTTAAAAACCTCCTATTCACCCCCTCTAGTTAGTTATTCTTGATCCTACAACAACTCAATAGGCCTCAGTAAGTTCAGGGTCTCTAAATTGGGTTCTACTGGAGGAGCTACGAGATAAATGAACTTGGTTGTGAAGGAAGACAGATAAGGTGCTCTTATATGGCAATATGTGTTAGCATAAAGTAAGTAGAGTTTCATCTAACAGGCATGTCTAAGCCAAATTTTATAGGATAGACATTCATTACTATGCAAAAGCTCTTATATGCGGCTATTCGTTGGTTAGAATGATTAATATATAAAATTGCATCTCTAAAAAAAATCAAGACAAGCATTTAATATTTTCAGACCAGATTTAACAAGAAGATTAATAATATGGTAAGTACAACGTTGATACAGTAAGAAAGATTGTGCATAAGTATTGAATAAAAAAGTAAGAATTTTCATAGCCTTAGTATTTGCAGCTGCATTATCTAAAGTTATAGAAAAATCTTATCCATGAGGCTAAAATCTTTTACAACTTTAATAATCCATTCTGCAATATTTTCAGCAGTATGTGCAACATTAATTAATTTAAATCATTACCCAGTCATCATTAACATAATGAGCAACAACACTAATATAATCCTCCCAAGCCCTACCACTACATATGTGTGGTGTCAAAGCAACAGAGAATGTACAAGTATGAAACATTTCTTTCAATTCTTCATAATAGTTGTTATAATATTTAATTAAATCTCTAATTGTAGTTTACCTAGATACAACACTAAATCTAGATATATGAATAGTCCTAATATATTTTTGAAAAGTATCAGACTCACCAAAATTTAAAGGTAAATCTTAAGAAGCAATTAATTTACAAAGAGATTCCTGGACTACCTCCGGGTTGTACACCCAAGTACGTACCAAACCGTCAGGGTTGTACTGCAGCTACGTCTGGCGCATTTGTATTCCTTGCCTTCTTTTTAGCTTGCAGTGTGCCGTTGCAGGCGACTCATCCCACCTGAAGATTTTGCAGACAATTCGTTACCACAAATTTTTACAAATATCATACCTTACCGAATTCCCATCATCGTCGGTCTTGAACTTTTTGTCAAAATCGTTCCAGACTCTCGATGTAGTAGCTCTTCTTCTTTTTGCACTTGTTCTCTGGGTTGTGGATGCACTTGTTGCGCCAGCACAAGATGGACCCTACGGTGCTTCTTCTAGTTATACAGTTTGTTGTGGATGTCCACCTTCCGTGGTGGATGTGCCTCTTGAAAGGATTGCATACCCTCCGCAGTGAGGCCAAATTCGAAGAGTTGGAAATCGTAGTTCTCGTTTGAATCAACTGTAAGTTCATATAGTAAAGTACAATTAACTTACTATTGAATCAACAAATAATAGCAAAAAATGAAATAAGGTAGCACTATTAGTCTATTACCTCTTCTGAAGTTCTCCGAAGATTCTTCAAAATTTCTGAATTTCATGTGAATTTCTCACTAATTTTGCCAAATTTGCGTAATCACAACCAGATTTTTCATAGTTAAATATAGAGATGAGAGTGAGCTTTGAGGTCTGGAGAATGAAGGCCAGATGGCCCCCTATTTATAGGGGGAAAATCTCAATATTCATTGATTTTTTGCTATTTTTCTATTTTTACCTCAACAGTAAAAAATAGCTATTTTCACGTGTTGCACCGTGTCGCCCCCTCGGCCCAAGCACGACACAGTCCATCGGGACGTGCCTGCATGGCCCATGAGCTAGACGAGTTGTGCTGTGCTTGGGCCGGACCAATAGTGATAAGCCGCGGGCCGGCAAGCCAAGACCTAGCCCATTGGACAACATCAATATCGTTGTCGAAGTCAATGCCGTGGTCAAAGTCGAGGACATGTTTGAGGTCCAGGTCATGGTTGTGGTCGAAGGGTTGTGGTTCGTGGTCGAGGTCGAGGCCGTGTTCGAGGTCGAGGCAGTGGTCGAGGCTATGGTCATGGTCAAAGGATCGTGGTCCATGGTCATTGTCAAAGAGCCATGGTCCGTGGTCGAAATTGAGGCCGTGGTCGAAGAGCGTTGTGGTCGAGATCAACGTCGTGGTTAAAGTCGATGTGGGTGACATCGACACTGTGGTTGAGGTTGAGGTCATCGTTGAAGGACTGTGGTCAAAATTAATGCTGTGGCCAAAATCGATGCCATAGTCAAAAGGCCATGGTCAAAGGATCGGGTCGAAGTGGAAGTCATGGTCAAAGTGGAAGTCGTGGTGGAAAGGGCCGTGGTCGAGGTCAAGGGCGCGGTCGAAGGGCGCTATGGTCGAAATCAATGCCGTGATAGACATCGATGTGGGCGAGGTTGAAGCTGTGGTCGATGTCGATGCCGTGGTCGACGTCGATGCCATAATCGAAGGATTGTGTTCGAAGGACCTGGTCAAAGTCGAAGCTATGGTCCAAGTGGAAGTCGTGTTCGAAAGGGCTGTGATCGGGGTCGACATCGTGGTCAAAGTCAAAGCCATAGTCGAAGTCGAGGCCATGGTCGAAGGGCGCCATGGTCGAGGTCCATGCCGTGGTCAGATTTGACGCGGTCGAAGTCGAGACCATGCTGGAAGGGGGCTGTGGTCCATGGTCAAAGGCGAGGCCATGGTCGAAGGGCATTGTGGTTGAAGTCGACGCCGTGGTCAACGTCAACATGGGCAATGTCAAAGCCATGGGCGACGTCGATGCCGTAGTCGATGATGATGATGTGGTCGAACTCAAGGCCATAGTCAAAGGGCCGTGGTCATGGTTGAAGTCGATTCCACGGTCGACGTCGATGCCGTGGTTGAACTCGAGGGCATAGTTGAAGGGTCGTGGTCAAGGATGAGGGTGGTGCTGTGGTCAATGTTAGGGCCGTAATCGACGTCAATGTGGGCGAAGTCGAAGCTGTGGTCGAGGTTGATGCCGTGGTCGTAGTCAATGCCATGGTGAGGTCGAGGCCGTGGTCGAAGGGCCATGGTCGAAGGATCGTGTCGAAGTCGACGCAGTGGTCCAAGTGGAAGTCGGGGTCGAAAGGGCCATGCCTAGAGCTAGGTGTCCCTCTACAGATGTCTAGGTGTAGTGTTCGACGTGGCCCGCACTGAAAGACTATGCACCGATTTGCATTGTAGCGGCCGCTCATTAGTATTTTTTTTGGCTTCTAAAAATTATTTTTTAACTTTTCTATGGTAACTAGTTTTTAAACAAACCGTCTTTTCAAAATAGAATCTACAAATTAATTATAGTACGCACTGTAATGACTTCATTTATACCGGCCAAAACTGCACACGAGTTTCTGTTACTCCGTACTCTCTCACGAACAGTCGAAAAACGATAAACCGAAACAAAAAAGAATAGGCCATGGCTTCTAGCTTTTATTCACTGTAGCTACTAAAAATGTACTGTAGTGGCTGTTAGCTTTTTCTGAGTATTAAATGAAAAAAAAAGAAAAACGTTATATCATCATAGACAATACAAAGAAATAAAAAAAGCCCAAAAGCTAAGAAGATAAAATTAAGAAACGAGAAATCATGACTTATGAGCACATATTTGTCCATGAGTATGCTCCCAATTCAGGGCTATTCTTAACGGCTTCTAAAAGCGGCTTTTGGCTTTTGGTACAGTACCTAACTTTCAAACGGAGTATTTTCTCAAGACGGGGTCTACAAGTTAATTGTAGTACACGTTAAAAACCCAACATATGTATCAACCAAAATCGCAATCGAGTATCTCTCTTTCCATAATCTCTATCACAAACAACAAAATTTCAAAAATTTCAGCCAAAAACCATAAACCGCAGCCGTATCAAACAGGTCCTCAACCTGCCTATGTTCCAAGGAGAGGGCCTTTCGAGTCTACCCTACTCTATAATACACCAAATTTTTCTTTACTAAATCCACCCCTCTCAACCACCCCCACAGTCATGCCTAATCTAAGTCCACCCAGATTTGTGTACCAAAGTAATCCAACTTCATACAAATGAATAACATGAATTTTTTCTCAAACTTTCTTCTCTTACTCGTTGAAGATCCTAAGGTCAGAATCACTTGGATCATGCACATTAGCCACCGACCACAGTCCCACGCGCGACAAACCCCGCGGAAACCACCGCACTGCTCCATGCGGCTGCCCTCCCCAACCGGTCATTTCACCGCGCGGGCCTCCTTATAGGTGGCCAAATGGGCCGGGCTTAAACGGGCCGCACCACGGCCCGTTACTGTAGACCCGGCCCATTTAGGCACGGCACGGGATTTAAATGGGCCGGCGGCGACGACGCGACGACGGCCAAGACGCGCCGCGGCCGTTTAGCAATTGGGCGTCTTGGCCGGGGCGCCGATCGACGCGACGCGGCACGGCACGGCCGGCGGCACGGCAGCACGGCACGGCACGCCGGCTGGCACGCCCGCCCGGCCGGCTAATTCAAAACTAGCCGTTTTGTGACCGTTGGGGTAAAAATTCGAAAAATAGCAAAAAAATCGGAAAAATCTGAAATTTTTCTATAAATAGGGGCATCCGGCCTCCATTCTCCACACCTCAAACCTCACTCTTCTCTCTCGGTTTAGCTCTCAAAATTCGAAAGTGTTTGCGCAAATTTGGTGAAAATTCGGCAAAATTCAAAATTCAAAAATCTTCAAAGATTTTTGTGAGAGCTGCAAAGGAGGTAATAATGCTGTCTTATACTCTTATTTGGTATTATTTATTGGTTTAATTTTTTGCTAATCGTTCTTTATTATTTCAATTTGCAGTTGATTTAATGGAGAACTACGATTTTCAACTCTCCGAATACGGCCTCTCGGCGGAGGATATGCAATCGTTTCAACAAGCATATCCATCCGCGGAAGGTCCACATGTACAAACTGGAGATGCCGAAGAACCGACGGCCCCGGTGGCGCAGGGTCCAATCGATCCATCTTCTGCTGGCTCAACAAGTGCATCCACGACTCAAAGCACGGGTGCAAAAAGATCAAGAGCTAGTACATCTGATTTGGAATGATTTCGACAAGAAGTTCGGACCGACGATGATGGGACTTCGTGAGGTATCTTGTTTGTAAAATTTGTGGTAATGAATTGAGTGCAAAATCTTCAGTGGGGCGGTCATCTACAACGACATCTTTGCAAGTCGCAAGAAAAGGCAAGGAATACAAATGCGCTGACACACTGCAATATAACCCCGACGGCTCAGACGTGCGTGGGAGTACAACCTGCAGGTAGCTCGGGAATCTCTTTGTAGATTAATTGCTTCTCAAGATTTACCTTTAAATTTTGGTGAATCGATGCTTTCCAAAATATATTACATTTGCTCATAACCCTCGATTTACTCGTATCTAGGCAAACAACAACTAGAGATTTAATTAAATATTATAACAATTGTCGTGATAAATTGAAAGAAATGTTTCATACATGTACATTCTATATTGCTTTGACATCCGACATATGGAGTGGTAGGGCAAGAGAGGATTATATTAGCGTTGTTGCTCATTATGTTAATGATGACTGGATAATGGAAAAAAGAATTATAGGATTTAAATTAATTAATGTTTCACATAATGTCAAAATATTGCGATAGCATTATTAAAGTTATAGAAGATTTTGGTCTCACGGATAAGATTTTTTCTATAACTTTAGATAACGCAGCTGCAAATACTAAAGCTATGGAAATTCTTACTCCTTTGTTTAATAATTATGCACAGTCTTTCTTATTGCATCAACGTTGCGCTTGTCATATTATTAATCTTATTGTTAAATCCGGTTTAAAAGATTAGATGCTTGTATTAATTCTTTTAGAGATGCAATTTCATTTATTAATTGTTCTAACCAACGAATAGCGCATATAAGAGTTTTTGCGTAGCAATGAATGTTCGTCCTAGAAAATTTGGTTTAGACATGCCTGTTAGATGGAACTCTACTTATCTTATGCTTAAACATATATCTTGCCACATAAGAGCACTTTATCTGTTTTCCTTCACACCCAAAGTCATCAATCTCGTAGCTCCTCAAGTAGAACCCAAGTTAGAGACCACGAACTTCACGAGGACGATTGGGATGTTGGTGAAAAATATTTTCCTTTCTAGAAATTTTTCATAAAGCTACAGTTTGTCTTTCTGGAGTATACTACCCTACATCTCCCATGATTGTTCATAATATTGTTGAAATTGCCACTCACCTAAAGGCTTTTGAAAATGATCATATACTACGGGATCTTGAGGTGCCATGAAATCTAAGTTTTTAAAATATTGGAGCGAAATTCTATTTTATATGCATTTGTTTTTATTTTGGATCCTAGGGCCAAACTCCAAGGATTTATAAATGTTTTACAAGTTTTAAGTGAGGCTACCGGTTTAGACTATTGTTCATACTATACACAAGTTAAGGATAAATTATATGAGATATATAATAAATATGAAAATAAATTTGGATCTGTGCGTTTACAAAGACCCCCGGTAGTCCCTAGCACCTTTAGGGGGGCTATGCAATGGGGCAAGATTTTTGGTTCTTCGTCTAGTTCTCGTGCAGTGCAGTACACAAAGAGTGCGACAAAGCACGGAGACCTATCAAGCTATCTCAACGGTGATAGCGTCGACTTCGAGCGGAGTTGAACATCCTCTCATGGTGGCAAACCTGAAGGTATCATATCCATGCTATCCATATTAGCGCGGGATGTGTTGATCGTTCTGTCTCTACGCTCCTGAGTCGATTTGATCTTTCCTAAGAATAATCGAGGAGCGACGAACAAGTCTCTCCAACGAGATGGTCGAAGTACTTATGACCACAAAGATCGGGAACAGTGAAGCAAGACTCAACATACTGCAGATAATAAAGATTTAGAAGAATCTTTCGAGAATTTGTATTTAGATAGCAATGAATAGTTTTCAATATTTTTCTTCACATGTGGTCACTAATGAGCTTTATAGGCTGTACTCTTTTTTCTTTACCAAGGTTTTCTCAAATTGAGTTTTTACTTGGCAATGTTTTTAATGAGGCAGCCATCCCATGTAATTTAATAAGTTAATAAAGCTCATTATGTCATTGGAAATATTTATTTTTGTGATTAACAATGTCTACAATTTTCTACATTTTTTCTGAATTTTCTACAATTTTTTTTACAATTTTTCTTAATTTTTCTTTTTTTCGGACTAAACGGGCTAGCGGTAGCAAGACGCACTGCGCTTAAATAAATCGTGTTCGGCGCAGACGCAGACGGCGGCTCGGGCGTGCTGGCTCCCACCGCGTTCGCGGGCGGCACGGCACGGCCCGTTTAATTCACGGGCCTTAACGGGCCGTGCCTAAACGGGCCGCGGCCGAGCCCGCCCGTCGTCTGCGTCGCCCGCGGACAGCCCATTGGCCAGCTATAGGCCTCCTCCTTCTATGACCGATTCCCCACCTCCTCCTCCGCTCCCCATCTCCTCCTCCACCAAACCCTAGCCGCCGCCGCGACGACCCACCGGCCATGTCCTCCTCGTCCTCCCCGCCGCCCGATCCCGAGGCCGTCTCCTCCCCCGACCTGCCCCCGCTCGCCGCTCCCGTCGCTGCGGCTGCCGCGGCGGCCGCGGCCGCCGCATCCTCCGGCGGTGGAGGGGGCTCCGGGAGGAGGCTGCCCCCGCCTCCCCCACCGCTTCATTCCTCGCCTCCCTCGACCACTTCCTCTCCTCCCCGCGCCCCACCGCTTCCTCCACCGCCCCCGGCGACCTCGACGCCGCGATCCGGAGGGAGGAAGAGTCGCGGCTCTACGGAGACCCCGGGGGCGGCGGGAAGGAGCAGCAGCTGCAGGTGGTGGCGACGGGGGCGGGGGAGCGTAGGGTCCAGGGCCTGGGGCCCAAGCGGAGCTCCAACAAGGACCGGCACACCAAGGTGGACGGCAGGGGGCGCCGGATCCGGATGCCGGCGCTCTGCGCCGCGCGGATCTTCCAGCTGACCCGGGAGCTCGGCCACAAGTCCGACGGCGAGACCGTCCAGTGGCTGCTGCAGCAGGCGGAGCCGGCCATCGTCGCCGCCACCGGCACCGGCACTATACCGGCGTCCGCGCTCGCCTCCGTCGCGCCCTCGCTCCCTTCCCCCACCTTCGCCCTCGCCAGGCCGCACCACCATCACCACCACATGTGGGCCCCGCCAGCGGCGTCCGCAGGGTTCTCCCAGGCCGGGTTCTTGAACTCCGCCGGCACCGGCGCGGGCGGCGTCGACGCCGGGGGTATCGGCGGGTTCGTGCAGCGAATGGGGCTCCCCGCCGGACTCGAGCTGCCGGGCGGGGGCGGCGGCGGAGGGAGCCTGGGCGTCGGTGGGCACATCGGGTTCGCGCCCATGTTCACCGGCCACGCGGCGGCGGCCATGCCGGGCCTGGAGCTCGGGCTGTCGCAGGATGGCCACATCGGCCCCTCCTCTCCTCGACTCGTCTCATCGCACGCAAGAACCCGATGGCCACAGGCTTCTCCCCGGCGAACCCCCAGCCCTTCAAGGTTCGCTTCCGCCAGTTCCCCAGATTAATCCGTTCATTCTTTTTGCGCCGGCGTTGCTAGATTGCCACTTGTGAGTGTGTGACCTTTGGTGAACTCGTTGCAGCTGATCCTCGGGTCGTCGTCGGTGGCCAGGAAGCACATCCTCACCGAGATGGGCCTCGAGTTCCAAGTCATGGTGGGTTGGGGCTGTTGGCTCGCTACACTACCACTTCTTTCCTTTGGGTTTGGGTTTTCTTGGAATTGTTCCGTAAGCTAACGAGTTCTTGGTTTCAGACTGCGGATATAGACGAGAAGAGCATAAGAAGGGACAATCCTGACGAGCTGGTCATGGTTCTTGCTGAGGCCAAGGTAGAGCATTTTATATTGGAAATATTGTATTGTTGTTTGTAGTTTGTACGCAGTGCAACTTCAGTATTAGCATGGCACCGATTTTAGATTTTGTTTTCGTTTTCAATGGGATAGCTTCTATGGTTCACAGGTTCAGTAACAAACGTATTGCCCACTCCATGTATAGTGCCATGTATTATTTGTGAAAAAGAGGTGAAATTTTGTTGCTAATCGGTATCTGCCAAGTACTAGGCTTAGTAGGCTAAGTACACGAATTCAAGAAAACATGGTAGCCTCGATGGGATATGTGGGTCATCCTAGAGTGGTATCGGTGTTGGTTTTAATTTATTTATAGACATTATTTAAATATAAATAAAAGAAAGAATAGCACCGGCTCATTTCATGTCATTAGTTGGTTGTCAATTTCTGCTGGATTGATTATGTGCGCATGTTGTGTGTGCTCGTGTGCATCTACCTTGTCACCCCAAAAATACATTTTCTACTGTGCCGACAACTTATTCCCTGTAATGGAAATTAACCACTTTAAGCATCTTTCAGGCTTATGCTATCATGTCTAGAATGAACATTTCTGATTACCAAAAAGACGGTGATCAACCGACACTCCTAATCACTTCTGACATAGTATGTCTCGATTACCTCCGCTCTACTACTTTAGATGCAACTTGAATGCTGTATCCATAATATGACTATTTTGGTGGCATGATGATATTAGGTGGCATGATGATATTAGGTGGCATGATGATATTAGTTCCGCATTTGTGCTGATAAGGCTTATGTGATATTACCAAATCCACATGGCATACTAATGCTCTAATAAGTTAGCAGCAGTCTTGATTTTTTTAGTTTTAGTTGTATAGCTAATAGGTCTGTTATTTTCAGCTTTTAAAAACTACTTTTCGGCTATTCTATAGTAACTATCTTTCAAACGGAGTGTCTTTTTAAGTCGGAGTTTGCAAGTTAATTGTAGTACACCTTGTAGCGACTTCATTTATATTAGCCAAAACCGTACACAAGTTTTTATTACTCCGTACTCTCTCTTACGAACAGTTTAAAAGTCATAAATCGCAACCAAAAGTTATAAGCTGAAACCAAAAAGAATAGGCCCAAGATACCGCATCTTTAATGCTGTACAAGACAAAATTCAGTAGGGAAGGGACCTTGGTGTAATAATTATTAAAGAACTGAATTAATTTAGAGAGTTGTGTTCTGTGTGAGATCTGGTGAAATTGGTATCTTCTTGTCTTTTTTCTCCTTTGATCTATTGTGTACCAGTCAGTACTTGACACCAATCAACTTTTGCTGACTGAAACTTCGTTCTAGGCTAAACTCAACAACATTGGCCAGCTCCATATGATCCTGTTCCTTTTTGTTCTGAGGCTATGTTTTAACTAGAGTGAGATCTTATTAGTTCAACATTGATTGTTACTCAAGAGTTAATTACATCATGCTCTGGTTAGCTCTCAATCACTCTGCCCCGTTGATGGAAAAGTTCTCAGTTCAGAAAAAGTAATCTCATTAGAAGAAATGATCTGTTGATACTTTTCTCATCTGAATTTTAGATTCTAAATTCTTTAACAGTGATGCCCTGTGTAAAGCATAATGTAACTTGTTCCTATGTTGACATATTTCTGGGCATGTTCTCTTTCTTGCTAGAATTCAGGATTGTGTGGTTGAGCATATCTGCTTCATTTACAGTTTTCTTAGAATGTTGTCATTTGCATTATTACATACTGAATTGTAATTGACTTTGAGGTGGTCGTCCATGAAGGGATTATTAGAGAAAAACCAACAACCAAGGAAGAAGCACGCCAATTCCTGAAAGGTTTGTCGACATGTTCAGGCACCTTGCATCTGATTGTCCAATGTTTTAATGTATTGTTTGTTAGTTAAGCCGGTTAAGCCATTATCTTCTCCAGGCTATTCTGGTGGGCATGTGTCAACTGTGGGGTCTGTAGTTGTAACTAATCTTACAACTGGGAGGAGGCTTGGAAGCTTAGACAAAGCTGGGGTAATTCACTGTTGTAGTCATAAGGGCTATTTCATCAAAGCTACTCATTTTGTATGGCTCTTCAAGTAAGTATTGATAATGTTTGTAATCCTATTGAAATATGCAATCGAAGTCTCACCGATCAATTTTTTTGGTAGAAGATGACTCATGCAAGTCATAAACGTCTAAGAAAGCAAAGGATATCCTCACGGTACCTATTAATTTGCATCTTTGGGGTTAGCTTTTGATTTCAGAGAAAGAATGCTCAGTGCTTAATGTTGATTGAAGTCTTTAGACTTGTTGGTGTTGCAAACTTTGGTGTGAGCATCTAGCAAGAGATAGCTAGCATAAACTGGGTCTTGGGTCATCTTTCACTTATATTATATAGTAAAAAAACTTCTTAGTTCTATCTCTACCCCTCTATAATACACCAAAATTTTCTTTACTAAATCCACCCCCCCTCAACCACCCCCACAGTCATGTCTAATCTAAGTCCACCCAGATTTGTGTACCAAAGTAATCCAACTTCATACAAATGAATGGTTTGGATCTCTCCTCAAGCCCTCTTCTCTTACTCATTGAAGATTCTAAGGCCAAAATCATCCGGATCATGCACATCATTAAACCCACAAAAAAAAGAAGGAAAAAATTTCCCCACCCGACTCGACTCGCCAAAGCCAAGCCACATCTCCCTCTCTCGCAAACCCTAACTGTCCCATGCCTCCCGCACCCTAGCTCGCCGCCCACCATGCGCGCCTCCGCCGCCCCCATGGAGACCTCCTCCGCCCGCAGATCCGCGCCCGGACCCGGCTCCAAGAAGCCGCACCTCGCGTGCCGCCGCGCCGCCGCGCGGATCTCAGATCTTACGCCAGCCGCCGCCGCCGCCACCAATGGCGCGCCGCCGAAAGGCCGAGCGCGCGCAGTGGGCGAGCCGGTCGCGCGATGACGGCGGCGCTGGGAGCTCACCTTCAACTCCAAGCCCATCATCACCAACCTTACAATCATCGCCGACGAACCTCCACGCCGCCAAGGCCATCGCATCCTCATCTGCGCCAACATCCTCGAGGTGACCTTTGCCCGTGCGCCCAAAGTGAGGAGGCGAGGAGTCGCTTGACTCGGACACTCGAGTCTTGGGCGGCGCGGCGCGCCAGCCCGCGCTAGGAGGCCGGAGCCCGGAGGCGGTGGCCGTGGTCCGGGCGCGGAGGCGGGCGCCGGCCGGAGGCCGGAGGTGGGAGGCGGGAGGCGGGACGCGTCGGGAGGCGTAGCGATCGGCGAGGCAGATATAACGATCGGCTCATTGCGGACTTGCGGTCTTTGCTGTTGTTATTTGGCTTTGGAGCCTAGGATGCTTGCCGCTTGGCACTGGGAGTACATAGTACTGGTTGCTGGCTTGCTGCTTGAGTGCTTGGTATACTGTTATACAGTTATACTGTTATACTCATTATCTCAATTAGCAATTAATTTATTATACTATTATACTGCTGAGCTTATTTGATTAGCAATTAATTTGTTATACTGTTATACCGCCGAGCTTATTTGATTAGCAATTTGGTATACTGTTATACTGTTCATGATCATTTAAGTTAGATGTTGTTTACTATTATAGGGATGAGCCTGTTGGGTTTGTATACTTGATGGAGAGCTTGTGAGCTATGATACATTTGCTGAGTGTTTGTGGATGTCATCCATTTCAATGCAGCTTAAGGTTGTCTCATGATGAAGTTGATATGTAAATGTTGGTCTACAGTAGTATTTGCTTCAGGTGAGGCCATTCATTCATGTTGTAAACTGTCCAATACGATGAGGCAGCATGGAATTGTCCAGATTGTTTATTTACCACTTTTAATGAGCATGATGTGTGTGTTGTGATGTTGTCCCACTTCATAACTGATTAGAGTATATGGTATGATCTTAGTTGCCTTTGATGTCTGATTTACAAATTTTTATTTCCAGTTATGAGTAGGATCTTATTGAGAACTCTTAAGTCGACAGTGCATGCGGATGTAAGTAACGTGCCAAAAAAATTCCTTTTCCTGGTTGCAGGTACAAATTGTGCGTTTGGTGATCTCATTGCGGCCTCTGGGATTACAGAGGATATGATCGATAGTTTGATCCTCTTGAAGGATGTCAGGGGCATTCCGGGATTGCCTCCCCTAAGCAAAATACAAGATAAAGCTATCCAGGAATGGAGTGCAACGACAAGCAGGGCTGAAGTAGAACGCCAAAAGCAAGAGGAAATCGCTAAGGCTCGTGTAAGACAAGTTGACGAAAAAGGAAGGGCTTATGGAACAGGGAAATGAAAATGCAGCATTGCCCGTGTTTGGATTCAACCTGGTGATGGCAAGTTCATTGTTAACGACAAGCAGTTTGATGCTTACTTCCCAATTCTGGACCATCGAGCTGATCTTCTTCGCCCATTTACTGTGACCAAGACTTTGGGGCTTTGGGATTTAACCTGTACTGGGAAAGGTGGTGGTGTCTCAGGTTAGTGTTCATAGTTCTGTACAATTGTATTCTAAATGATCTCTTGATAGGCATTGTCATGCTAATATGAAAGTGGTGTTTTACAATCATTTTAGAGGTAGGTATGCTGGATTGCATGTGATTTAATATGGAGGTGTTTAGCACACAGTGACATATGCATATACTGATCCTCGAGTTTTGTATACTAAAATGGGTGAGGCACTCATGTATAAACTCTGAGCTATGCATGGTCTGGTCTGAACGCGCAAAATTGTATGTTCACGTGCCACAGCTATATGCATGTGGCATGCATTCAAGCAAAATTTGGGCAGTGCATCTTTCGGTCCTCATGGATTCCAGCATGAGAATTTGTCTATCTTTTTCCTACAATTATTATGTGGAAGAATATTTTTTTAGATATTGTTCTTAAGTCATATCTTAGATATTCAGTTCATCACGCCATTATCTATCCTGTGAAACCATCTTATCACACTGTTAAAATAGCTTTACCTGTCCTTCTCAATAATGATACGCACCAAAGTTTGTTTGAAATGTAGGACTAATGCGATTCTGGTTGTATGAACCTGGAAATTTCTTTCTTTTCTCCTGTTCCTGGTTTTCTTAAACACGTTAAATCTTGGGAGCAGTTGAGTTTGATTTGTTATGATGATTTTCTAAAACCAAATATTTGATGGCGTAGTGTGAATGTGTGTTTGTCTCTGGGTGGATTTCTTTGATGGGTAGGAGAACTTTGCCTGAGAACTTGGGAGGTTGCAATTAATTGTGAGGTAATGGCATGTATATCAATTGTCAATCTAGGATGAAATTTTTCTTTGTAGCCTCAAGTTTAAACAATGTGGGGATGGAGAAAGTCGTCGGTGGGTGAGTCCAATGATGTTGTCGCCTCCTCAAAGGACCAGTCGTTATGTGACATTCATTATGTGACAAAAATATTTGGTTATACAATATATGAGACGTGAATCTTAATGAATCTGATTGTTCGTTTTATTTTTTATACAAATTTTATCTTATTTTGTATTTTACCGTAGTGTTAGCACGAACACACTACTAGTTATGACTTAGGAGCACATATTTGTCCATGAGTATGCTCCCAATTCAACTTGCCTATTCCGAGGAGCGAGCCTTTTGAGTTATGACTTATGTGCATATTTTTGTCCATGAGTATGCTGCCAATTCAACTTGCCTAAGATGATTGAGCTCGGTTGGCAAGCTTCACTATTGCACCAGCTGTCTGTCCGAGTTTGATTTTTGGATCGGCCCGACTGGCTCATCTGACAATGTATATGTTTAGTGAGAAAGCACGTGTTCATACTCTATGAGATATAAAATAATACAAAATTTATCTAACGACCTTTGCTTAAGCTCTAACATGTGTTTCAGTAAGATATACACATGTGTATGCGTGTAATGTGTAATGTGAGTGTAGTGCGTGTAAGTATGCGTTCTCTGTTGTAATCTAAAAAAATCAAATTGCCTATCTACCCAAAATAAAAAAAATAAATTTTCAACTTGCTTATGAGGACCAAGCTTTGCTTGTCTGGCAAGCTGGCCGCGCGGGCTCATCCCTAGATTGGCCTTAACTGTCTTACCTTACACATGTGTGTATGTTCAATGGAAAAAAACGTGTGCCCGTGTTCAGTGGAAAAGCGTGTGCCCACTTTTATGAGGTACTAAATAAATCCAAGATTTATCCAGCCACCTTTGCTTAAATTCTAGCGTGTGTTTCAGTAGGACACACACGTGTATACCTGTGGTATATGATATGTGGTGTGCGTCCTCCGTTATAATCTAAAAAAAATCAATTTGCCTATGAGGCAAAAAAAAAAAAACGAGAGAACACCTTGCCAATCAAAAGACCTGAGTTTTCAAACATGACATTATTTTACAACAATATTATCACAGTCGGAGTACAATATTCCTTCGACTTTTTAAAACCTGATTCTGTTTTTGTACCGATTCGAGAGCTAGTGATGTACGAGAGTAGTATATGCTTTGTGTTCAGGTGGTGCTTAAGTTTGTTTTCTACAATGTTTCAATGCATGTGGATGCATGGTAGTACAAAAACAGGAAATAAATAACACTTAACAATTTTCAGATTGGCGTGCTCTCCCTTGGAGCACGTAATAATTTATGGGGAAGAAAAGCGTTCAAGATGCCCCCTAGAAAATGATAGGCAAGCGTTGGCAGCGTGTATCTTCTGCTCAACAGTCTATGGCTCCGTGTTTGCACATCATGAATGGATCAGATCGGACCTACAATAAATAATCATGAGAATGTCATAAGAGCAAGTCCAATAATAGAGCCAAGTATTTGGCTATAAGTCAAGTTATAAGAGCCAAGTTATACAATAATTTATCTTCTATTTGTCTACAAAAGGTTTTTTATTATTATATGGTACCATGTCTCACATTCTCTTTCCTATTCCTCCTCACATACATTTATTATCTGAGTCCACCACTGCATAGGCTCCCATGCCCAGCTTGTTGCTTGCATGAGAGCCAAGCTCTCATCTCTCTCTTCTCTTCTCTCCTCCACATCAGTAAAAATGCTGACTAGCTTGGCTATAAGACTATTATTGGACTTGCTCTAAAGGGATTTATAGCAACATAATGTAGTAAAATCAAACATTCCATTAGCATAATTAACTACATGTGGCTTTCTCAGAAATAATTAGCTATGGTTTTTGAGAAGGCACTTTATCCTAAAGCAAGAAAGCATCCTAGCACAAGCATCAGGATCATGATCAAGATGTGCATAGCCGGTATAGATTGCCAACTACTACAGAAAACCTAATACTAGACGGCCAATCACAGACGGTTTTGTCAAACCGTCAGGATTGACACTCAACACGCACGGTTTTAATTTGGACACCGCCATGTTAGTGGCGTCGATAAAACAAGTATCACGACGGTTCTTACCGATAAACCGCCTGTGATACTAAAGTATCATATCACGAGCGGTTTTTTATTAAAACCGTCGTGTTGTGTAGACTATCGCGAGCGGTTGTTGTTAAGAACCGTCATAATGTTCCTGACGGTTTTTAACAAGAACCGCTCGTGATGTCCCTTTGTCCGCTCATATTCATTCATGATCGAGGTTAATATATAAGTACACATTGCTTCTAATAACTTAACTACGAACTATCGAGACAAGAGATCACAAATTAAAGGCAAATTTATTAGTTTTAATTAGAGGCAAATTTACTACAAAAGTCGCACAGTAAAGAGTTTCCCAGTTGTAATCTTTTGGGCTTCAGACGCTTCTTCTTCGACTTTGGGACTTGGAGGATCACCATCGACTTCTCGAATGCCGTTAAGATTGTCCTTGTCCTCGGCACTTCCCCCGGCTGGGCAAATAATCGTGAGCATAGCCCATAATGTCGTAGAGGTATGCATGGATGATTCCTCGAATCTGCCGTTTACCTTGATCGGCAAGGCTATCCATCGCTCTCCAATGCGTGTAGAGCTTCTTCCGCTTTGCGCACATTGTGGAGAAGAACCGGGGTAAAATTGTTTCCCTTTCTTGAGCGGCAAGAGACGCCTCCGTCGACGGCGGATGATCAGTCGAGTGACGGATGCAAGAAAGTCGGGAAGGAGAGCGAGCATTTGCGGAGAAGTCGCTCAGATGCAAATTGCTGGCGCTGTGTAAGGTTCGGCGAACAATTCTTGATGAACAGATGAGAGGAAGGAGATGATCACAAGAATAGTAGAAGTCATATTGTACGTACGTAGAAGAGACCTGGATTAGGCGCGCATATTTAACCTTTAGCACAAACGGTTCGTATACCCAAACATTAATGATATAGACGCCGTATAATGATCGAGAGCGTTAATTAGACGATCGAAACACGGCGTTACGCAATCGAAACACGGCGCTTACGCAATGGAAACACGCGCGAAGCGTTCTGGCATGAAGCTTATGACATACGGTTTTTTATAAAAAAACCGTCTGTGATAATATTTATCACAGACAGTTTTAATAAAAAGCCGTCTATGATAAGCTGGTTATCAAAGATGGTTTTTAATTAAAAACCGTCTGTGATAATTCACACACGGTTTTTAGTTAAAAACCGCCTGTGATAATGACTAAGGCATTTATTGCGCCGCTCGCATCGCATCTGTCTTCATTTCGATCCGAGATCTAGCCATCGCTGCGCACTTTTTCACTCGGGAGGAAGCTAGGCGATTTCGTGATGATTAATTTGGTGGGAAGAGGTAGAGAGTGAGCTTTGAATTAAGATTCAGACTTTCCTGGTTGCTGTAGATATGGTTAGTAATGAAATTTATTTTTTTTTCTTTAATTGCATTACAATTTAGGTCTAAGTAATCCATGAGTGGTTATTGAAGATGATTAATTTGCAAAATTGTTGGTTATATAATAGCTGTTGTATTTGTAATATGAATTGAGCTAGCAAATTAAGTCTCAATATAATAAATGTGGCCGATATATATGTAGTTATAATTAGTTAATCTAGATTTTAATACTAAGTTGTTATATATGTACGTAACGTAGGACCGAAGCTGGATGTATGCCGCGAGCCGTGTGAGTGAAGAGTACATTAATTGCGTTTCTGCTTTTATAAGAGCCGCCGAGGACGATATGTTGAATAAGGGGGTGGAATGTATGTGCTGTCCATGCACTGACTGCGAGAATTTGAAGATGTTTAAGAACCGAGGGCAAATTGAAGCGCACTTGATTCGGAGGGGTTTCAAAAATGATTATACGTGTTGGACCAGTCATGGCGAACTGAATGATCATATGCCGCCGGATGACATCGCCGGTGAAGTGAATGATATACCCCCGGATGACATCGCCGGTGAAGTGAATGGCATACCGCCGGCTGATGTCGATTGTGGCTCGGATTCGGATAGGTTGCACGATGATAATCTAGATCAGATGCTTCGCGACGTAGAAGAGAACTATGATGAGAGAGAGTATGTTAAATTCCGTGGCTTGATAGAGGACTCAGAGAAACCTTTGTACACGGGCTGCAAGTACACGAGGTTGTCGGCCGTGCTTGAACTGTTGAAATTGAAGGCAAGCAACGGTTGGTCCGACAAGAGTTTCACGGCGCTGCTAGGTCTTTTAGCGGACATGCTTCCGGAGGGAAATGAGTTGCCTAAAACCACGTATAAAGCCAAGAAAGTTCTTTGTCCGTTGGGAATGGAAGTAGAAAGAATACATGCATGCCCGAACGACTGTATCCTCTACCGTAAAGAGTATGCAAACATACATGTATGTCCGGTGTGCAACGCATCCCGATACAAACGTAACAATCAATCGATGATGGCGAGGAACAGAGGCGAAGAAAGGACCTCTGCTAAGGTGGCATGGTATTTTCCTATAATTCCCGTTTGAAAAGGTTTTTGCAAATCCAAAGGAGGCAAAGCTGCTGCGTTGGCACTCGGAGGAGCGCAAGAAGGATGGAATGATAAGACACCTTTCGATTCAGCGCAGTGGAGAAACATCGATAGGAGTTTTGCGAGTTCCGTGCGTAACCAAGGAATATAAGGTTTGGGTGAGTATGATGGAATGAATCCTTTCGTAGCATGAGCGTGACATAGCATATGGCCCGTGACTCTCTGCATCTATAACATTCCTCCTTGGTTTTGTATGAAGCGAAAGTACATTTTTTGTCGATACTTATCCAAGGCCAAAACAACACAGGGAATGATATCGATGTGTTCCTAGCACCGTTGGTGGAAGATCTAAAAGTCTTGTGGAATGAAGGGGTACAGGTATGGGATGCATACAAACGAGAGAACTTCACTCTGCGCTCCTTATTGTTCTGCACCATAAATGATTATCCTGCTCTTGGTAACCTATCGGGCCATAGTACAAAAGGTGCCAAAGCTTGTACTCACTATTTAGATGGTACCGAGAGTGTGTGGCTGAGACACTCACGCAAAACCGTCTACATGTGTCACTGCTGGTTCCTTCGGAGGGCTCACCCATACCGCAAGATGAAGAAACAATTTGACGGAGAGAATGAAGACGGTTCAGCTCCAAGGCATTTAAGGGGACACGAGGTTTATGATATGGTTAAGGATTTAGATGTTGTCCTCGGAAAGGGACGTAAATTGAGGGCTCATGAGAAGAACACCTGGAAGAAGAGATCAATATTTTGGGATTTACCTTATTAGGAGTACCTAGATGTTCTACCTTCGCATCGACGTCATGCACATAGAAAAGAATGTGTGCGGCGACTGATTGGTCTCTTCAACATCCGTGATAAAACAAAGGACGGTGTCAACGCACGGCTTGACTTGGCTGACATAGACATCAGGCCTGAGTTAGCACCGACAAGCACTGATAATGGACGAACGTACCTTCCCCCTGCGTGTTACACTCTGTCCAAGGCTGAGAAAACAGAACTGTGCTAGTGCTTGCATTCGTACTCGCCAATCAAGTTGTTCAAGTTTTCTATGTAACCGACCCGGCAAATAAGAAACGCCATGTAGGACTTCATGGAAAAAGGAGAATTGTCGGAGTGGAGAATGTAGTGGACGAGGAGGAATACAATCAATTTGACGAGTTACCTCCTTTTGGAAATGGCATAAGGGTCGACGATGAACAACGTGACGAAACTAGTTACGTACGCATTGATCATGATGAAGGGCTAATTTTTAAAGGAAATAAGCAAGTACAATAAGAATGTATATGTGAAAATGTGTGACAATTTTGAGATGTATATATGAAAATGTGTGACAATTTTGAGATGTATATGTGAAAATGTGTGACAAAATGTATATGTGTATTGGCATTTATGTATATGTGATGTATATGTGTGATGTACATGTGATGGTTGATATGAATGCAGCTGGTTGGTGTTGTATATGAATGCAGCTGTTTGGTGGTGGATATGAATGCAGCTGTGGTTATTGGTGTTGTCTTAATAACTACAGTCGCAAAGGCTTATCACAGATGGTTCTCAGTTTAAAACCGTCTGTGATAGTATAACTATCACAGACGGTTATAAACTTAGAACCATCTGTGATATTTATCACAGACGATTCTAAGTTTAGAACCGTCTGTGATAACCTCCCTATATATACCCTCTGGCTAGGGTTTTCCCTGTGCGCTGCGCAGTTATTTGATCTAGATCTAATTAAATCCCGAGCCCGTCGTCGCCTCCGCCTCCCCGAACCCTCGTCGGCCGCCTCCCCGAGCCCGTCGTCGGCCGCCTCCGTCGAGCCCGTCGCCGGCCGCCTCCCCTGAGCCCCTCGCCGAGCCCCTCGCCAACCACCTCCCCTCGATTACCGTCTGCATTGTGAGCACTTTTTGTGATGGACTAGGGTTTTGAGTATTGTGAGCAGTTTCTGTGATGGACTATGGTTTTGAGCATTGTGAGCATTGTTTACTGCTGTAGCTTAATTAGATTGCTATTTGGTACATATTACATTGGTACATTGTTTATGCGCAGAGCTTAATTAGTTTGCTATTTGGTACATTATTTATGCAGAGCTTAATTAGTTTGCTATTTGGTACATACTACATTGGTACATTGTTTATCAGTAGCTTAATTAGTTTGCTATTTGGTACATATTACATTGGTACATTGTTTACTCGCAGTAGCTTAGTTTAATTTGCTATTTGGTACATACTATATTGGTACATTGTTTATCGCAGTAGCTTAATTAGTTTGCTATTTGGTACATATTACATTGGTACATTGTTTATCGCAGTAGCTTAGTTTAATTTGCTATTTGGTACATACTACATTGGTACATTGTTTATCTGCTTGCTTAGTTTACATGGTACATATTACATTGCTTGTTGTGTTAGTATATAGTATATAGTATATGCACATAACCCCTCTCTCTGTCCACATCACCCCCTCCCTTCTCCCCCTTCCCTCTACTCCTCTCCTCTCTTCCTAACATTGAGCATCATGTTTCACTTTTCTTGCTTCCTCATTTAGTAGCGGGACGGCCAAGATTAATCTTGTGCAACCCTACAATTTGAGAGCACAAATTAACCAATCAAGGACCACTCTAGTGTATATGCCACATAGACCTTCAAGGGGCATGAAGTAAGTGACACACTCGAGTGTTCCCGTTCAATGAACCGGATACACTAGTTTGTGTCATTTGCTTCATAGAACTTTGTTTAGAGACCTTGTAGTCGACTTGCAGTCGAGGCAGTGGCCATGGCAAATCAAAGACGAAGGATGATGACGATATCTCGTACCTGCCATTGGCCCGCAAATTCGTGCTAGGCGAGCCGATGATATTCCCGCAAGAGCACCTCACAAAGCTAGGACTTGGTTGCCAAAGATTCCACACTTCGTATATGAAACAGTCCAATAGACCAGAGGCAGAACGGCGCTCAGGTATCATGGTCAAATTCAAGCCGGAACATTTCTTGCACGAAGTTCAGGAATGTGTCTTCCCGGTGACCTTTGACGATATATTTGGTCTTTTCACGCTCAACGCTCTCGACGCCTCACTCGTTCGATCTTTGGGCCGTAAGTCCTGCACAATCACGATCTCTGTTCACGTAATACCGATATATGTCACAATTTGTTGCTTTTCTGTATATATATAGATTCATGCTTGACCAAGCTAGATCATCGAAATCACCAATTGGTTTCCTGGACCCACGCTTGGTCGCCATTGATACCATCAACGAGGATGCATCCTTCGTCGAGGACTATATTACAAAATCACTGCTGGCTCACCACGATAAGGAATTTGTTCTTATGCCATACAATGAGAACTTCCATTGGATTTTAATTGTAATTATACCAAAATGGAACAAGGCTATATACCTTGATTCTCTAAGTAAGAACAAATCCAAGTACACAGCTATCGCCGAAATACTCGATAGGTAAGTACATTGTACATTGTACTCTTTCTTTCCTTCCGAATGACTAATCTAAATTTTTCGAATAACGAAGGTCGTTCGTCACATACGTTCAACAAACAAGTGGCTCGACGACAGCTGCCAAGCCCTTAAAACATGATCGCAATTTTCAGGTATTAGCTAGCTACACATTAATTAATCATATACAACACTTAGTAGTAATGCCACTTGATTTAACACATTCTATTTTTTGCAGTGCCACCAGCAGCAGCCGGGCAACACGTGTGGATACTACCTGTGCCACTATATGAGACTACTCCTCGATTCCAGCAAGATCACCACTCCTAAGGTTTGTCAATTTTTCCACATTTATTTCATACATGTCAAGTTTTATATGTGCGCGCGTTGATATTCCTATCGACAGGCTGCGCCCATCTCTACATCTGCATTGAAATAGCCGGATTTTGCAAAAATTCGAGGAGAGTTCATTTAGTTTTTGTGGACTAAAGTCGTAAGATCAGATGGAGAGTTCCACTGCCCAAAATGATTTTTTATTGTAATTCTAAGTGCAAATGCAGTGTAGATCTTTTACAATTGTGTATTTGTTAATGGATATTTTATTTCAATTCAATGAATTGATTTGCGAAATGGATGCTTTATGTTTGTGAAATGAAGTGCGTTGTCAATTGTATGTTTTATGTCTGTGAAATGAATTGAGATGTGAAATGTATCTGAAATGAAATGAGATGTGTGAATTGTATATGTTTTATGTCTGTGATTATCTGCTTATTTCAGAAGGCATGGCTAGTATTTCTTGAGGCTAACCAATAAATGAAATATATTTAGGGTTGAAGGGAATATCACGACGGTTTTGAGTAAAATCGTCGTGATAGTGATAATCACGAGCGGTTTTTACTTAAAACCGCTCAGTGATGATCGATATCGCTGAGCGGTTTTAGTTAAAACCGCTCGTGATGATCACTATCACGAGCGGTTTTTACTCAAAACCGCTCGTGATAATAAGTATCACATACGGTTTTAACTCAAAATCGTCAGGATTATCGCTATCACGCAGCGGGTTTTACTCAAAACCGCTCGTGATAGCCGATAATCACTGACGGTCCAAAACCATCCGTGATGACCTTCGATTATCACTGACCCATAAATACAAACGGTTCACAAAACCGTCTGTGATGACGTTTTCGAACCGTCTGTGATGACCTTTTCTGTAGTAGTGGCCAGACGCTTCGAGAAACAGGGATGTATTAGGTCTATTTTTTTTACACTATAATTTATAGTTTTTAGCTATAGTTTGTTAGTCTAAGAAATAATAATTTCTAAGAGAAATAAAAAATTGCTAAAAAGTAAAAAAAAAAGACCATTAAAAAAAAGAGAACGCAAATATGTTCTTTTCTTCACCGGACAACAGTTGCTACTGCTCCTCGTTGTCGCCACTTGGCACTCAAGAGGTTGCTCCAGTTCTACATCTTTCCTGCTAGTGCTGCGTTTGGTTTACATTTGACACACATCAATTTTACAGGAATTATGTAGGAATTTGACTGAATAAGTTTAAGAGCAGTGTTTCAATGTTTTCCTTTTTAATAAAGGTAACACTAATTTCAAAATAAATGAAAAGGTAAATAACATTTATCAATCATTCATTCTGTTTTAAAAACTGCACAAATCATTATTAAGAAAGAAAGAAAAAATCTTGTTCTATAGGCTAAAGTAGTTAAGTTACTAGTGGCGTAAATATGGGCATGAATCCAACGAGACCTCACATTTAAGGATCAGCCATTTACCCATTTAATGTCAGTTATTTTTTGCTTGTTCAAAAATCAGAACGGAGTATGTCTCAGGGCTGAGCAAGCAGTGTCGATTGGTTGGCGGGACGCATTTGGCAGTTCACGTGCACCTGGACTGGTACTACTAGTTATAGTAGGAGTCCCTCCGGTCACAAATGCATATTATTTTAAACATAGTCTTATTTTTTAGCTGAGATTTATGTTTTTTAGTTGTGGTTTATGACTTTTGAGCTGTTCATGTGAGAGATTATAAAGTAACGGAAACTCACATGCAATTTTTATCACTATAAATGAAGTCGGTACAGTATGTACTACAATTAACTAGTAGACCCCATCTTGAAAAGACACTTCGTTTAAAAGCTAATTACTGTATAAAAGCCAAAAGCAGAAGCCAAAAGCTGAGAAAGAATAGGGCCGTAGTTGTAGTTAAAATTTTAAATCTTTGACTATTAATATTTTTTAGAATGTTTAAATTATATACATAAATATCGTATGTATAGGTATATCTCGAAAAGTGCTAACATAATATTATAATTTTATTAAGTTTTTATAAATATATTATAAAAATTAGTGATAAAAGTTATGTTTTGAAGATTATGTCAATGATCAAAACGATATATATATTTGTGACTAGAGTGCTTGTTTGCAATGAATTTCCATTTCAATGCATGGCCCACAACGTTTCATTTTTTAACACTACTCTTTGCCGCTTAATCTGAGACGGGTAGGCGCTTACATGCCGCCTGAGTGCCTGGCGTTAGAGGAGTTCCTTAATTGCTTAACATGAACTAGTCCTACTCCACTCGTGCTGAACGATCCGTAATTAACATTACATGGAAAAACAAACAAACATACGACAAATCAATGTAAAACGAAATGGAGCAAAATCTCCCGTTAGCTTCATTTCGCAGCGTATCAATTTCGTCGGACATGAAGCGCTGCGAGCTCTCTTCTGGCAGGATTATTCGCCTAGTTGGCCCAGCCTAACCGAATTAGCTAGGTCTGGGCCAGATAATTAGATAAACAGGTTCTTATGTTGAGATAGCATGCTAAATCAATAATCAGTTTTTTTTAAAAAAATCAGGTCATCACATAATCAAATCAACACCCTCCTATACTTTCCAAGTAATACAATATATCATTAACACAACCAAATAATCAACAAATCACACGGAAACCCAACACACGATTAATTCGTCACACACGTACTGCCATATAGAGGGTTGTGATAGACGGTTCTAAACTCTTATCCTAGCCGATTTCACATAAACTGCATGCGCCTCTCCATCTTGGAAATTAACAACGACACAAATTAACGATGACGTCAAAGGTGTACACAACCCGGCCGTGAACCCATGCATCATCACGCTTAGAACGGTACGGGCTCGCCAATCGGATCAGGCCCTTCACCTGATCCCTGCGTGAATCGCGAGCAGGTAGAAGAGTTGCGTCGCCGTGAGTACGATGGTGAATGCCTCCATGGTTATCTACAGAAAAGAAAACATCAAGACCATAACGCACAATTCACAACGTGCCACAGCCGTAGTTACAACTCGATCCGTAGGTACGTATGATGGAGTGTTTGTTTGTCGATCTTACCAATCTGGCATTCCTGCCGTGCAGGTCAATCTCCTTGAAGGCCAATCTGGAGCATAAGAAGTTAATTACGCGACAAAAAAAAAAGGTTAGAAAAAAATTAATGATACATGTACAGAACTCGAAAAGCAAATTAGTAGCAAGAAGTCGTATGCATGGGACGGGTCAAATAAAAGTCGTGCCGTACATACCCCATGGCAAGCGCGGTGAGCGCCCAGGCCGTGAACCCGGAGGAGGCTGCCGCCGGCAAGCTCTCGTGGCTCCACGCCCGGAGGTGGTGGAACCCTGCAAGCGCCGCCGCAACGCCAACTACCCCGGCGATCACCGCAAAGATGACGAAGAACCCGGTCGCCGCGTTCCCCATCGGGAAGTAGATCGGCGAGAAGTGCGCCGGCAGCTCCAGCCCGGACCCTGCAGGTGCGTACATACGCTCAAAAGAAATTATAGTAAATTAAGGCAGTACAGGCCGGTTGTTACAAATTAAGTAGCTATACTCTTCTGTTCTACTAACTTTTAAATTACTGACAGCGGATACGTCAAGCATACACATGCATCTCGATGACGGGTCAGTAGTGCGTACCTATGAAGAAGCCGTAGTCGATGGCGTGATTGATGGCCCAGCCCCCGATCGCCGCCACGATGACGTACATGCAGAAGTTGAGCACCAGGAGAAGGCCGGCCACCGGCTTCAGCGCCGCGTTCGCCATGTGCTCCTGATGAACTCTTCACAGGCTTGCAGTAAGCTACGTACGTACGTGCTGTGCTAGCTGCCCGTACTATTTCTGCTAGTTTCCGGCGGCACACACATAGCAGCTGCAGCTGCACCTTAATATATACTACAGACGCACGATCAATGGACAACGCAAATGCTATTTACTGACGAGACGCGCGGTATGCCTGTAGCTGGCAAGCTTTGTTCCTTGCTTCCACTGGCTGCATGAACAGCCAATTGCTTGTAGGTCTTTCGTTAAGTTTGTGACAAACGTGATGCTTAAGGCAGGAGATTCCGTCCGTCTGGAGGTTAAGATGACGGCAGGCCAGCTAGCTGGAGGAGGGGATCGGAGCTGGACAAGCACTGCCTTTTCGTGCCAGACATGCATCCTTTCAGTTCAGTTCAGTTCAGTTCTCGCGCTTTATTCCTTGGCAACCGCAGAATTAACGCAGCTTTGGCCAGCGAATCCGTGAATGTTTGCGAGGTGTTTAGATTGCGTGAGGACACGTCTGGCAGATGCCAAAACATAGATACATTCAGGGGAGGATACCGTGGTTTGGGGCCGTCAGATCACAAAATGGATGGTTGCTCGGATCAAAGGATGGATGAACACGGCCTGCCTGTTTATAATTGCATGAGAGCATTATCCAACTACCTGCAGCCTGCGTACGTGTGAGCGCAGGCGCGCAGCAAATCCGGGTGGTGTAAGATACGCATAACCCAGGTGAAAAGCATTGGTTGTTCTTCCACTCGCGCTAGTTTATAATTGCATCAGAGCATAAGCATTGCTTCTGGCTAGTTCAATCGTCTTACCTGGCAATTACTTTCGTATCTAATAAATCAGAGTTATTCCTTCGGTTCGATTGAAAGGGGGAAAAATAAATTAAGCGTTCATTTAGTCAGATTTGAGCGCAGGTGTGTACTGCCGGACCTTTCGCTGCCTTCGGTCCCGGCCACTGACATATCAGTCACTTTTTGTGGGGATGCTTCGTTCGAAAGAGAGGCGAACTAATCTTTCCAAATTCGAAACGGCAGCGCTATTGAACTGGCAAGTGTGGCAACTTATCGATGTCCAGTAGTGGTGATGGACTGCAAGCACGGGAAGAAATCTGCTGGTTAATTATGGACTATAGGATACTATTATAATAAACTATTATAATGTTTATAGAGTGGTTAAATATTTTTTCACAAAGATCGTATTTTGGTTGGACTGTTTTCTGAAAATATCAGGAAAATAGGAAATACGGCAAGTGTTTATGCGATAGTATCGTTGAGCGGTAGTACCGATGTTGTAAGCACGGTCCTTTCGCTCGAACGGTAGTTTCTATCTGAGCAGCAGAACGCTTTTTTCTAGAGAAGTGCAGTTCGGGTTTACAAGGTGCGGAAGTACCGCTTTGGGAAACGATAGTATCGTAGTGCAGTAGTACTGGCATGTTAAGTGCGATACTACCGATCTTCCCAGAAAATAGGGTTTTGGGATTTGAGTCATAGATTGAGTTGGGATGACCTGGATCATTAGATTAAGATTGCATGACGTATGTCTTGGCTAATATAGGTCAAGTTGTAAAAAACTTGTGCCTAAAAATGATTTTTTTTTCTCTTCGAATATGCAGTGTCGCTTGGAGTCAAATGTGGTCAATGGTGATGATCAGGGCTAAGGCTCATGGAGGAGTTGAGGACCAGAATGATCGAGAATACCGGATGAGATAATGGGCTCAAGCATGGCACGAGAAAGGCGAGAAATATTGAAGGCAAGTTCGAACGGCGGGATGACGCCATATGGCTTGCATTGGTTAAGTGAGCCGTGGTTCGGTTTTGGTGCACCTCTCCTTCAAACTGAAAAGGTCTTAACTTTAGCCATGTTTTTCATGATCATTTATTGGAATAGGTTTACAATCCCCTAGACAAGATCTCTGCAAAATTTCATATAATTTGGATCTACAGATCAAAAGTTCTCTCGATTTTGGTTTTTGAAATTAGGCTGAAACACTATTTATTTGCCTGATTTTACAGTAGTAGTGGTCAGACCGCCATTGAAGCAGTGGTCAAACCGCCCAGGACCAGCCAGACCGCCATTTCTATGCCAGTTAAATCGTCAGGAAGTGGTTGATTCAAGGTTTTGTGTTCTTGAGCCATTTATCTTGAGTTTTTTTTATGAAAACTCTATTTTCTGCAACTCTGTGGTTGTGTGAGAATAGAATCTTGAATACTTAAGGAAAAATTTGAGTTGGCACCATTCACCCCGTCTGTTGTCATTCAGTCCAACAAGTGGTATCAGAGCCCGGTTAGCTCTTCCTATAGATCTTAACCGGTCTTTAGAGCTATGGCAATAGATAAATATTCAACCAAGTTGCCTCTTTTCAATGGGGTTGACTATCCCTTTTGGAAGAGTATGATGGAATTTTACATCAGGCTTAAGGCTATGCAATTTGGAGAAACTTTAAGACTCGGTTTGTTGTTCCTGTCGATGAGCACATCACGGCCGTGAATATGCCAAATGTGGAGTCAAATGCTAAAGTAAGAAACATAATCATTCATGATCTGAGTCGAAGCAAGTTTGATCGCATCTCTCATCTCACGTCGGTATTTGACATCTGAGTGGCCCTCGATGCATAAAATGAGGGTACCACCTACATCAAGATTGTTCGATAGGACCAGTACAAGCGAGAGTACAAAAAATTTGAGATGTATGCTGGTGAGTCTCTGGATGAATGCTTTGGCAGATTTCACAAGATTCTGAGCAACCTCTGAGTTGTTGGTCTTACGTTCTCAGACTTGACAATGCTTGTCAAATGATCTCTGCCTTGGACCTTAGAGTTTGGGAAATAAAAGTGACCACCATCAAGGACAAGATTGATTTGTCAACTTGAATCTTGACGTATTGTACTCACGCCTCAAGACTCATTAGATCAACATCGTCTCTTGCAAGACGAAGTTGCAGTCGATGGCCTTGGTCACCGATCCCACATCTGCTTTCGAAGTATCTTCTGATGGTATTTCTGGTTTCTCTCTAGCTGCTCTGTGCGACATGAGCGAGGACCAATTTGAGCAATTTCCAGAGAGCGGGTTAGCCTTCTTAGCCAGAAAATTCTCTCATGCATACATGAGGGTTAGAGATAGGAAGAGAGGAGATTCGGTGATTTGCTTCGAGTGTGGTGGCCCCAACCACATTCGAGTAAACTGCCCTAAGCTGGAGAAGGGCAAGAATAACTATGGTAGTATGAACAAGAATGACTAAATCAGCAAGAACCGCACCAAGAAACCCCCAGCTCGTGATCAAGGCAAGGACAAGAAGTACCGCAACCTCAGCATGGCCAAGAAGCTCTTACACTGTGTCCTCACTGCTTCGACAACTTCAACTTCGGTGACATGAAGGGCTGGAGTGACGATGATGAGGTGGATGATCCACAAAAGGACACCAATTCAAGGATGGTGACGACTTCACTGGCACATGCTTCATGACTGACAAGAATAGGATCAGCGATGACGATCTCTACAGCTACTCCGATGAGGTATGTCCCTTCTACGACAAACTCAATAATACTTTTCTCAAGTTAGGAAAGTTTTATGCTAGGTCTAGAACTAGGTGTGGTGAGTTAGAGTAGGGGTAGAGAGCTTGTCATAGGAGCTTACTTTACTTAGATCTGCTTCCTCCCATGACGACTATGATGTATGGTCTTTCATGCTTGGAGATATGGAGAAGCTAAGGACCATGTAATCTGATTGCTTGTTCTATATTGAAGTTAAGAAGAGCTATGTGGCCCAGATGGCTAGAATTAGGTCTGCCCCATGTGTGTCTTGCGAAGCCCTCAAGGTTGAGGTAGCCATGCATAGGGAGATATATGCACGTGCTATTCGATCTTGTCCTTCTGGTTCTCCTTCCTCTCCTTCTGGTTCCTCATCCTCCCCTTCTCCTTGTTCTTCTTGTGCTTTCTTTTTTTGGGAGTGTGAGTACCTCATAAACACTCTTAAAAAATTTATTGGAGGCAAGAAAAGGCTTGATCTTATCCTTGACAAATCTATGATTTGCATGTTTAATCAAGATTTAGGATATGATTTATTAGAGGATGTGAGGAAACATCCACCTGCTATTGTTAGAGCTATAGCAGTAGGCGTGATGGAGGTTGAGCCTGAGCCTAAGAAAATAGTGTTTAAGTCTATGGGATTTGTCCAAGGGATTTCTAACAGTAAGGTTGTGCCACCTGCTACTTCAACCTCTCAGAAGGCGAAGTACCATTGCACTTCCTGTCAGAAGGATGTACATGTGGTTGAGTTCTGCTTCAAGCATGCCAAGATCACAAGTAGAGACCGTGTTCGCGCTCTTAGGGGTATTCAGGGTTAGCCCCAAACTCAAAGTGCTCCTAAGACCAACATGAGGTCTAGAGTTGTAGGCAGTTCTTTAGAGTCGCTTGGTTTTAGGCATCGTCGAGGACTTAGTTTTCAGGTTTCTTCAGAGTACTAGCATGTTAAGTGCGGTACTACCGATCTTTCAAGAAAAACAGGGTTTTGAGATTTGAGTCATGGATTGAGTTGGAATGACCTAGTTCATTGGATTAAGGTTGCATGATGCATATCTTGGCTAATATAGGTCAAGTTATGAAAAACTTGTACCTGTAAGCAATTTCTTTGTCTTTGGATGTGCATGATTGTTTGGAGTCAACTGTGGTCAACAATGATGATCGGGGCTAGGGCCATGAAGGAGTTGAGGCCTAGAACGATCGAGGATGCCTGGTGAGATGGTGAGCTCAAGCATGGTACGAGAAAGATGGAAAATCTTGAATGCGAGTTCGAATGTCGGGATGGTGCCATATAGCTTGCATGGGCCAAGTGAGCCATGGTTCGATGGAACTAGGACAGGATGGACTTGGCGACGAGTGGCAAGCTAATGGTGCACCTGCACGTGACAAGCATAGTGATTGCTTGTAATGGTTGGTAATGACTGGGTGAAGGAAGGGTATTTTGGTAGTTTAACCAAAATACCGGAAACCAACTAAGATCAAAATTGTGGTGCATGGGTGATGCGTTGGAGAGTGGTTTAGGTCAAGGTGAAGCCAGTTAGATCAAGGCTAAGGATTTAGCGGATGCACACTTTGCGCTTTGAAAAGCTTGCATAAATGAACTTGTGAGAGTAAAACCCGTGTGTGTGGCGTTATCGGGTTTCCCCTATTGTAATAGTGGATAGGATCTATTAAGGTGTGTAGACGGCTGGGATGAATACATGTGGTTAACCATCCAACCCATCTCTTGTGCTCTCTTCTCTAGGTTTAGGGTTAGGGTTTGAGAGTGAGTACCTTGAGTGCTCTTTGTCCTCCAAGGTGGAATAGCTGTAAAACATATCTTCTCAAGTAAGTAATACATCAATCTTTGTGCAACTATTGCGTCTCTTTTATTTTTGATTAATGTGCTTGACTTTTGGTTGGTTTTGATCTCTCTTCTTTACTTCTTGTGATCTTGATGTGTCAAGGACATGTAAGAGATGGAGATAACCCTTGGAAATATATCTCCACCCTTCTAGGCACTTTGATAGCTAGATTCATGAGAAAATCCTGTTTTGCTTGACTTGGCCTCTTTGGTCTATCTTTTGATTCGATGATTTTTGGCTTGGTTTTTGTCGTCTAGACCCTACTTGACCATTATCTACCTACGAGCAAGCTGTATTTATCGTTTGGGGTTTTGGCTCAGTTTTGGTGCACCTCTCCTTCAAACTGAAAAAATTCTCAAGTTTGGCTATGTTTTTAATGATTATTTGTTGGAATAGGTTCACTATACCCTAGAGAAGATCCCTGCAGAATTTCATATCATTTGGATCAACGGATCAAAAGATCTCTCGATTTTGGTTTTGAATCGGGTTGAAAATACTGTTCATTTGCCTTATTTTACTGTAGCATCGGTCAAACCGCCGTTAAAGTAGCAGTCAGACCACCCAGGACCGGCCAGACCACCATTTTTATGCCAGTTAGACTGCCGGGAAGTAGTTGCTTCAAGGTTTTGTGTTCTTGAGCCATTTTTCTTGAATTTTTAGATGAAAACTCTATTTTCTGCAACTCTGTAGTTGTGTGAGAATAGAATCTTGAATATTTGGGGGAAAATTCAATTTGGCACCATTCACCCCCTCCTCTTTGTTGCCATCCGATCCAACAAATTACCACTGTATCGTCGCACACGTCGTCTGTGGTTTTGAGTTTCACTATGCCACTCTCAATGCAATGCTCCATGTTATACAATATCCATAGCTAATGATTAGTTATCTACATAGGATGAGAGATAGTGTGACAAAGAGTTAAAGAAAAAAAAGCAATATCTTGCATGAGATATTGTTTGAGCATATAAACTAGTAAGAGAGACATAATTAAAACATGTGTCGAGAAGGATGGTTATGTCTACCTAATTAAATCTGTGACATGGGTGAAGAAAGAGAAAGGAGAGAGAAAAGTAGGAGAATGTGTAAATTTATTAATTGGGTCTCTTGATAGGCACTAGTATTGAAGGAGTTATATGTACAGTTATTATTAAGTAATATAAAGGATAGTTATTTTTAAGTGATATGAAAGATATAGGTATAGCAAAACAATATCTTACACTAGACATGCCCTTGTCCGTTCTGCTTTTTAGCTGAGTGATGAGCTTTTCTCTTAATCTATGTTATTCGATGTCGTAAGACATTAGGAAATATCAAATACTTAAAGATGGACAAACGAGTACATCAATTTGAGATGACTATTTCATGATCAGGGCACAACAAATGGAAAAAATAAGACCCTAGAAACAACAAATCAGGGCACAGCAGTACGCAGAGTCATAGATGCATGACTTATTAAAATAGTCTCACATATATTTTTTGAGGAAATTGGTTATATACAACCGTGATATACCTGGTTTTGGTATACACCACAAAAAATATAGGTTCACTTTAATACCTCCAAAAAATCCCCATCTTCGGTGATATTACATTCCATCACCCCTCCATTACTACTAGTGTTGAATTTACTGAATTGCCCTAAATGTGGTTCAACCTAACCATGTATTGGCTTAACAAACCTGCTCCTACAAGCCATCTTCTTCCTTTCCATCCCATCCGCTTGCCTTGTCTGAACACAGGCAGTGTGATGAGGACATCCCAGCTCAGCATGTTCCATCACATATCAACTATTCACCATCAAGCATAAAGGATACAAATCAAGGTCCACTTACACGAAGTCGTGCCAAGAAAATACAAGAACATGTGAATTCATTCCTAACTGATTTTGATTTCAACATATCTCAGGATGTTATACTACCTAAATGTTCTACATTGATGTTACTTAGGTTTACACATGAAGCGGAGGAAGCTACTTGGCATGAGGAACAAATACAATGCTACGATCAGACCACCTGGCTGACAGCACCTACAGCCACAAAGAAGCAACCATAACTTTTGTTTTCCGAAGGCTCTGGGGGTCCATGAGTACTTGATGGAAAGCTTATCAAGTCTAGTTTCCAATGCAACAAACCCCACGTCATTTGGACTTTCCAATAAGAAGTTATGATCGAATTAGTGGAGACTGCTCAGAAGGCTAACAGTCACGCGAGACCTCCTCGGGAATTCATCTCGTGGAGACCTTTCACCTAGCCTACCTTCAGAAATTCCAATTCCTTTTCACACTCAACTAGGAGGGTTGTTCCTAGTATAAATACCCCTTGTATCTAAACAATTGGCAGCTTTGAATCATTTGATAAACCATAGTTTTGCAGCCGAGCTGCTAAGTGTCTTACTCACACCATTGTTCTTCCTTATTCTTCTTGGACTCGTGAAGAGATCCCTTTGGGATCCCTAATTCGTGCTCTAGGCTTTCGGGCCTTTTGTGTGGGTTAGTCCCGGATTGTGGTTCTGCGGTCGTTCGGAGATCGAGTCGAAGTCCTCAAGGTTTCGGTGTCTCTCTCCCGTCGCTTGTCGCATCCAACCTTGGCGGTATAAAGCTAGTTACCCGCTGTTCGCAGCAAGTTATCCTCGGTTCTTCGACCTCATCGCCGTGAAGATCGGGCCATCCCAAGGAGGTTCCTACCATTTGGTATCAGAGCAAGGTTGTCACGGTAGGTCTTACCATCATATGTTATTGTTTTGTTCATCTCCTAGAGTCCACTGAAAAAGCCACAAAAAAAATCCCATAGCCTTTTCACGGTACTGTTACCTTTGTGTCGTTGTGTTCATCAAGTTGCTAGTCACCATTTTTACTTATATAGTGTTTTGTTTATTTGTTATCCGCACCCCTGTTAGTGTCAAAAAAAACAAAATAAAAAGAGAAGAAAGAAAGAGTCAAAAAAAAAAGAGAAGAGAAAAGTAGGGGCTGTGTTGCGGATTACAAAACTGAAAATTTCAGTTCTGCATACTCAAGTTTGTGGTGTTCTTAACAGCAACGTTTACATATCTTTTGAACGGTTTACGCCACTTGGTTCTGATCGCAGCCTTCCTTGAACAGCCACCTATAGCTCCACAAAAATCTGAAAACCGGACCTCTCGACTCGTAAACCTTTCAACCGCTTAACCACACTGGTTACTATCACTTTTGCGCACTCACAGTCCTAGAGAACGAGCAAGAGCTTTGGTAAGTAAGAGGTGAGGTTGTGTGATTCCACAAATATTATCTATTCCACTTTCTCTTTGCTAACATGGCAGTTCCAACTCAAGTGTACATGGGGAAAATCATGAAGGAGATGAACAACCACCACACGAGCTGAGATGCAACAATTACGTGAACTGGTTCAGGCCATGGGACGATGCTCAATGAACGCCTTCCGTCGGTGGTGGGGTCTACATCAACCTAACCTGCTGCGATCATGGTGAAGCCGCCGATGAGAACTCGATGGGAGCTGCTGCTAATGACGACTTCCACGGCCAGCAAGATCTTGGTCGGGGTGATGGACGAGGGGGTGCTCATCGTGGCGAGGCGCACTGCACATATTCTGCAGCACGGGGAGGTGCTCATGGTCGGGCTTTTGGCCACTGTGTGCGCTTTCATGATGAAGAAGACCATAATGATGATGACCAAGATGTACATGAAACGTGCCAACAAGGGACGTAAGAAGATGTTATTTGAACAAGGAGACTTAGTTTGGGTGCATTTGCGCAAGGACCGTTTCCACGAACAACGCAAGTGCAAGCTGCACCACGCGTCGATGGTCCTTCAAAGTGCTCCGCAAGATCAATGACAATGCATATGAAATTGAACTTCCAAGTACGTATGGTGTAAGCTCAACCTTCAATGTCTCCGATCTGTCTCCATTCTTTGGACCAGAAGAGTCGAGGACGACTCCTTTTCAAGAGGGGGAGGATGATGAGGACATCCCAGCTCAGCATGTTTCATCACATATCAACTATTCACCATCAAGCATAAAGGATACAAATCAAGGTCCACTCACACGAAGTCGTGCCAAGAAAATACAAGAACAGGTGAATTCATTCCTAGCTGATTTTGATTTCAACATATCTCAGGATGTTATACTACCTAAATGTTCTACATTGATGTTACTTAGGTTTACACATGAAGCGGAGGAAGCTACTTGGCATGAGGAACAAATACAATGCTACGATCAGACCACCTGGCTGACAGCACCTACAGCCACAAAGAAGCAACCATAACTTTTGTTTTCCGAAGGCTCTGGGGGTCCATGAGTACTTGATGGAAAGCTTATCAAGTCTAGTTTCCAATGCAACAAACCCCACGTCATTTGGACTTTCCAATAAGAAGTTATGATCGAATTAGTGGAGACTGCTCAGAAGGCTAACAGTCACGCGAGACCTCCTCGGGAATTCATCTCGTGGAGACCTTTCACCTAGCCTACCTTCAAAAATTCCAATTCCTTTTCACACTCAACTAGGAGGGTTGTTCCTAGTATAAATACCCCTTGTATCTAAACAATTGGCAGCTTTGAATCATTTGATAAACCATAGTTTTGCAGCCGAGCTGCTAAGTGTCTTACTCACACCATTGTTCTTCCTTGTTCTTCTTGGACTCGTGAAGAGATCCCTTTGGGACCCCCTAATTCGTGCTCTAGGCTTTCGGGCCTTTTGTGTGGGTTAGTCCCGGATTGTGGTTCTGCGGTCGTTCGGAGATCGAGTCGAAGTCCTCAAGGTTTCGGTGTCTCTCTCCCCGTCGTTTGGTCGCATCCAACCTTGGTTCGCAGCAAGTTATCCTCGGTTCTTCGACCTACTGTCGTGAAGATCGGGCCATCCCAAGGAGGTTCCTACCACAGTGAGGTAGGTTTGGTTGGATCAACGGGAAGGTGGTGGTGGGGAAATGGAGGGAAGGATGATTCGGTGTAGTGTGACGCTGGCTGACCAGCTCACCATGATGGGGGGCTGCCTCTGCGGTGGGTCCTATAGAGTCATGCAATCTCCACGATCTGCTCAAGCGACGTGATGAGGATGACCTCGTTGTCGAGCACCGGGTGGTGGTCACCCTAGTCATCGACCTCTGCCGCTGCTATGGCGGTGCCAACACATACACTTCTCGACATCATTCACGATGACTAGCCTCCAACCTCATCCGCCGCCGCCGCAGTGGGAGCCAGCATTGGTGACTTCCTCATCCATCTCATGGTTTCCCCTGCCATTACCATGAGCAACCTCCCAACCCGCGTTGACTGCCATTGAGGCCACGTCACCTCCTCTAGAGGTGCTACCTAGTCAGGTGCCGATGGACAAGGAGCAGGGGGAGAGGGTGTCCCTAATGGCGCTGCTGGAGCAGGCAGAGAGGTAGTGTCGCACTGGCACTGACACGATGGTGCGCAGGTAGGAGTTGGTGGTGGCACAGGCATTGGGGGCAGAAGAAAAAGCGGAGCCGAAGGTGGGTAAAGGAGTGGCGGGTGGTGGATGTTGTTGTATGTGCATGGCGCGGGCCAAGGGCGCGGCCTACATCCCATGCGGCCACTCCTTCTGCCACACCTGTGCCCATGAACTGCTCGTTGGCTACGGCCACTGCCCGCTCTGCAACGCTAATGTGGGCTAGATAGAGGAAAAAGGCAAGAGAGATGAGAGTGCGTCGAAAAGAAGAAAGAGATGAATAAGATGACGGAGCTAATGTGAAAGTGAACAGAGTGGTATATTCACAAAGATTCAAATATTTTGATGGTATTAAAGTGAATTCAAATTTTATTATGGTATCTAGTTTTGGTATATACCACTCTCCTCTAGCCATTTGAGAAAACCCACAACCGCCGTAGTTACTATTCTCGACCTGACAAAACAGCAGACGCAGTTCACCACCACAACCTTCAGTCATTACACCTTGCTTTTGGAGCCTTTGACACCACCTGCCAGCACTGCCAATCGTCATACCTCGCCTAGGCACCCTCTTAAATGCTCGCCACCCCCATGTGGCCGCGCGCTGGGGCCGCTTCACCCTTCGCCGTTCTCTCCACGCTCTGCTCTCTCTTGGCTGACCTGACAATGCACTGCACACCTGAAGGCCACAATCCATCGCCCAAAGAATGCAGAGCCTGAGACACCAGCTTACTTGCGACCTCCCCGCCACCACGACCGAACCATGCCATGCCTCCCCGAACCATCCCGCACCCTCCCTCGTCGGCCACGCGCCTTCATCCGAGTCGTGCACTCACTATTTTCACTACCTCTTGAAGGCTATAAAAGCCCATGACCTCCTCCCATACTTTCTCTCCCAAGGCCTCTCACCCCTAGCACCAACCGATCCCACCGCCGCTCCACTTCACCCGTCTGTAGGCTCCATTTTTTATTCTTGCTAATGCCACTGCTATTCTTCAATTACTCTCATCTGTAGCACCCTTGAGCACCCACCAACCTCACCACTAGCTTACCTCAGCCTCTTCGATGCCCTAGGCCGCCAACGTCAACTCCCTCCGCCGGCCAAAAATACCCCACCGTGGGCAGCTCACCACGGCGACCCAGAACACGAACCAACCCTACAACTAGCTTTCCCTCACCCCAAGTATGCTCATGCCACCATGCTTTTGTGGCTCTAGCCATCTCGTTGCTTGCGTGCCATGCTTTTGTACCAATAGAACCACCCTGCCGTCAGCCATCCACAGCACCCCTCGATCACGGCCAAGCCCTAAAATAGAACCTACTCGACCTTAGCAACCCATCCATGCCCTCTGCCATCCTCGGAACTACCCTACCGGTCGCAATTTGGCTACCAATTCTCCCCTGTATTCAGCGCTACAGTGACTGCCGAAGGTTAGAGATGCATCACTGTTTATTTCGGCCATGTGCCTCATAGTAAAAAGCCCACTGTTCATTACTGTTCCATCACTATAGCAACTGATCCACTAAGGAATAGTACCTGACCCGATACTATAGCAGTCCAGCCCGTGATGGATAGTACCACTCGTTACTGTTTACATCAACTATAAAATATATTCATTTTGACCAATTCGATCTTGTGAAGCTATTTTGCAAACTCTGTTTAGCCTAAAGCAATACCAATAAAATCTCAAATCAACCTAAGCATCATTTTTAAACCTAAACCAGATACTATTCAAACCAAGACCGTTTACCGAAATCTATTATACATATACCCGTTTGAACCATTTTAACCCCACAGAGCCTACTCTCAAACCCGTCAAGACTAAAAGAGATTATGATGAACCCCAATAATCCAAATAATACTTTGAACAAGCCTAACCCTGCAAGTTACCCTTCCGGCCAATCTCCTTTACCAAAGACCATTTAATGCGAATATGCCCTATGAACAACTTCAAACCCGTCTTCGCCATTTGAGTTCCACTTCGCCAAAATAAACAATGAAACCTAAACCAAGCCAAGATTATTATGGTAACCTAACCCTATTCCCAACTCGAGTCGACATTATCTCAATCCTGAGACTGGTACTATCCTAGACTTATCACTATTCACATAACCCATCTATAATCTCACTCCATCCATCTCAAGCATGTTTAATCTATTTTCATCCTAACCCAGCCAAACCAAGTATCGCCTAAATTGTATCCACCCAAACCTATTTTCTTTGTCTTTTCAATTATTTTATTGTGTTTTGTTACCAACTTGCATTCTGCAAAGCAGTAACTTGTTTGCATTCATTTTCCACGCTAGTACTCAGATCTAACGAGTTGGTTGACAGAGGAGCCACAAGAAGTGAGTACCCAACCTGAAGGCTACAGTTAAATAGATAGAGACTATGGACAAAGAGGCAAGTCACATGTTTTTTTATCATATTGAATCTATATTTTTTTAATTTTTTAATTATCAATATTTTCATTATCTTATTTATGCACTATTAATAATAAATATTTAGAATGCCATGATATTTAGTTATATCCTACCACCTGAAAAAGCCCAGTTTAATTTGGTAGCCATATTCACCTTGATAAGACCTAGTAATACTAAAACTATTATCTAAGTATTCATGGTAGATTAGGAAATCAATTGTTTTATACTATTAAACGACATAGCACTTTACGGTAGTATTGCAAAAGTGATTCTAGGAAAAAGAACATCATGGGAGACCACGCGATGGTTGGGTAGCACTATTGTTGAGCATTGGGATATGTGTTTAGAGATGGAAAATGTCTCAAGAAAAGGACAAAGCTTCGAAGAAAAGTAAGGACAAGAACTTTATGCTGAGTAAAGAACATAGTGATCACTCAACCACAAGTTTTAATTCGTCAAACCTGGTCTAGTAGTTGCTCAAATTAATTGAATCTCTACAGTAGTGAAGGAGCATTGGTATAGAAATGGTAAAAGCATATTGAACAACGGTAGGTTCCACTCAGGATGGGTGGAAGTATTCCGATCTGGCCAGTGGATATCCGGGTCTAAGTTGGTAATCTACTGTCAGACCCAGATTTTATAATCCGGAATCGGAATCTACTGTGTTTAGTTGCACTATTCCCTGGATCAGTAGATAGTGCTCACAGTTACAGTAATGAATATCAAAATACATATCATGCGGAAGCGTAAAATTTAATAGTAAACTTACTCATGGGCCGATTAGGCCGAACGATAAATTGCGCGAATGAAGAACGAAGCACACAGGTGGGACCTTCAGGACATGCCCACAGCACCAAGCGGAGGTTCGCGACCTAGCCCTTGACATCTTCATCTTCTCGCCAGCTTGTCCAATCTTGTTGCTTTGGCGCGGTGATTTGCTTCACGCTTCAATTTTGTCGCAAAGCGGCGTGAGCACTCGACCCGTGCTCGCGAGCCAATACACGAATGCAAGTAGATAATATGCATGGCTAACCAAATGATGGCTTAGGTTTATTTTATTTTTGCGAAGAGTGCTTTTGAATACAATTATATAAAAATTCCTTACGACCTAGCATTTTGAACAAAAGCATAATGTTCCAGGAATATTAATATGCATTTTTCATACATATGGCATCACACCATATGCCTAATATCACCATAATTTCTTCATACATACGGCATCACACCGTATGACATTTTTCAGCGTTATAGCCGCTTAACTTACCACTGGGACGACACCGGGACAACTCAAATCTGGGCTTTCTCCGCCTTCCACTTTTCCATTCCCATTTTTCAAATATTTTTTTAATAGAACTATATCTAGTTAAGTTCCCATGTCTGCCCTTGACCGTGGGCACGGCTATTCGAATAGTTTTGACTCTGCAGAGTTTGCACACTTTACCCACAAGAGATAAATCCACCCGTTGCCCCACATGATTCCTTAGCCATGCGGTTGAGTAGACTATCACAGATTGTTACAATGCATAGTCCTCATCGTGGTTACGCCCGCTAAGGTCTATCTTCCGTAGGATACGACCATCCTCGGAAGGGTCCTCGTGAGCCATCACGGGCAAAGGCGGGATACGACCATCCATCCCTTTGCTCGTGTTCACACCTTCACGTAACCACCTTAGAGCCATACAAATTAGTTAACCCTGCCTACACTTTGCCAGCTTGTGGTTGTACTGTTTTACACGGGTGATATGACAAGATTCAGTCCTTAGTGGTATCTGGGCGGTCTACCACTAACCCACTTGTGCAATCACTGCACCACACACATACACACCATCGAACCAATCCGCCCAGATAATTCAGCAAGTTGGGGATCTTGGGAGTGTAAAATAATCATATCCAACATATACCAGTCATTATCACAATGACTGCCCAAACCAATTTCTCATGAATAAAAGTGATGCTTGGGACAACTTCTTGCTCCGAGTTCCTAATCAATGCTAAGCATGGCATACGGTTACGGACTTATTTTCGAAATGCTACTAATATATTTTTGCTAGGGCGACAAGGTTCACACATTCAAATACTCAAAGGAGGGGTAATATTATTCCATGTAAACAATGGCATATAACTAGAATATCAAATCTAGCATGCATTTGCATAAAAATAACAGCAATGCAATTTGTTAAGTTAAAACAAAGTAATTTGCAGAAATGTAGGTTCAACATGATCAAAGTATTGACTCGCCTGGCACGGTTTACCGCGGTCTTGAGCTCACACAATGATTTCTCTTGAGCTTCTGGTCTTTATCTTCACTTCGAGCTTAATCTTGTTGGATCCACTGAATCTTCACGACTCCCAATTTCTAATTACGCGACAAACGACTGAATCCAAATAAAGCAAATAACTCAAAAGATCAAAATAAATCGAATAAACTCAGCTTTTGTATTATTATGATTTAATGGGTGATTTGGGTAATTTGAGACAAGGCCAGTGATAGAAGACGATGACTCGATCTTTTACTAACAGTTTCTTTTATTATTTTTATATTTATCAAGGAAGTTCCATGAGTTAGAATGGACCTATGAGTAGGTATCATTTTGTCAAGCGTTACGTTTCAGGGCATTTTGGCTTACCGAAATAAATTTTAGAGTCTAAGTGTATAGCATTTTATGGGGTGACATTTTGTGTAGCTTCAGTTTTCAGTAAGCCTAGTTCTACTTGAATTAGATTCAGTTGTATGGACCATATATTGTCATTTCATGATCATCATTATTATTTATTAAGCCTAGTATTAATATCTAATTAATACTACCATTATTATTTTTATCTATGCTTTAGCTACTATTAGGCTTAGCCTTATTTCTTATTTTAGCTATCGGACAACGTTTGGTAGGTTTCATTTTATGTGCCTCTAATTACTTGTGTTAATGGTTACATATTCTCTTTAGAGTATCTATATGTCCGTGAGAATATTCTGATGCTCGATGACCTAGGGCTATTATATTTTGGTATCTGTATGTTATTATAATCTTTTAATTTGAGTGCTCTCTGAAAATTACTAATACAGATATTTTGATCCCTTAGCGTTAGTTTCTTGCACATTTTAATTAATCTTCTATTTACATAGGATCGAGCTCGTTATACTCAAAACTTACTCCACTACATTCATTTTGAGATTTATTTATCGGTTATGTGCTAATGGCGAGGTTTTACTAGGGTCGTCTAATCTAAATGTTTATGGTCACGTCCTTTTGTTTAATTAATTCTATGTAGAGGCCTTATTTAATTAAACCTTCCATTGCGATCTACTCAATGACATCATGCTAAAGGGTATCACGTATTTTTAATTGTGGTCTAGGGTAACCTTTTAATTTAAACTTTCTTTGTTATAGCTAAACATGGTATCCTACATCTTTATGAAAGTTTTGAATCGCTAACCCATATCATCTTTTATTAATCCCTTTAATTAGAACTTTAGATTTGAGCTAAATGTTCTAAACAACATACATAACATCTAATATATTTTACAGCTCAAATAACCTTATTCTATATCCTAATTTAATTTATTATCTTCTCTAAATTATTCCCTAATTTATCATAATTTTTATTATTTAGAAAGAGCTACAAAAGTAGAGCAAAAATATATAGGGAAAAAGGTGTTGCCGGCCGGGTTTGATCCCAGGACCTCTCGGGTGCAAGTTCTCAACGCAAGTGCTACTAGCCAAGTGGGCGCTCGATGTTTCTCGGTGGACGAGGGAAAGTGGAGCTAATGCGGCAAGTAGGTTCTGGGCTAATGAAAGACTATCGGCGGAGACGAGAGGAGGAGGCGGCGCGAGTTAGGCGCCGCGTCGCCGGTGAGGAAGGCCGGGAGGCTAGGAAAACCAGTGAAATGGATTCCCGGGGAAGTGAGGAAGCTAATGGGGTGGTGCCTCGGCTTGGAATGGCGGTGAGGCGGCTCGGGCAGGGATGGGAGCAGCTGGCGGTGGAGGTGGATCGAGGCCCCGTCGACCGGGAAGAAGGGAGAGAAATTGGGCGAGCGCGAAGCACAAGGGAGGTAAGGGAGGCTTACGGTGTGGTTGGTTAGGCCGGGAGGTGCGGCGGCGCCCGGCGGCGTGAGGCGGGTCGGCGCGGTGACACACGGTGCGGCGGCGTGCGGCGGCGGAGTCCTCGGCGGCGACCGGCGGATCTTCGGACGTCGCGGTGATGCTCCCACAAGGAGGAATTAGAGCGAGTTCACCCGAGGACGAGCGCGCGGTCGGTCGCAGATTCGGCCGAGTTGGAGAAGATGGCCGTCCGGCGAGCTTGGCACGAGGTTCTCCAATTAGGTCCGAGGAAGGTAGAGGAGGAGCGGCGCACGCCGGACGCGCGTCCAACGGCCATGGGGTTGGCCGGAGCAGCCGGGGCGGCGTGAGGCGCGGCGGCCGTGCTCTGGGCGGGCGCCCGAGCTTGGCTGAGCAAGGAAGGAAGGGGGAAAAGGCCAGGGGAATGCAAGGGCGGTCGAGGCCTACTTGTAATCGCAGAGGAAGTGGAGACACATCGACGTGGGCACGGCCGGGCGAGTGGCGCCGAGTAGGGGCGGCGCAGAGGGTGGAGGCGGGCGGCGATGCGGACTGGCGCAGCCGGAGGCGGCGGGAGCGGGTTGGCGCATGGGGGAGGCAGGTGCGGTGATCATGGCGAATCCTCGGGCGTGACTCCTCCCTAGGGCGGCGCCGTGCAGGGGAGAGGCCGTGTCGGCCGGCTTTTGCTGAGGTAGGGGTCCGGGCGCACGGGCAAAAAGAGAGGAGAGGGGAGGCAATGAGGAGAGGAGGGAGGAGCGCCCGCGTGGCAAGAATGGGGATGGGGCCCAGACAGAGAAGGAAAGAAAAATGGAAAAAGGAAGTGGGTCCCACCTGGAAGAGAAAGAAGAAGAGAAAAGGGAAGAAAAAGGGGGAAAAAGAAGGCTCATTCAAACTATAGAATTTGAACTTCTAATTTACTTTTTAACTTTCAGTTATTGGATGTAAGTTGTAATATTCCTTTAACCATCTTGCTTTTACCAAAGTTAACCGGTATTCAATTCTTATTTCTATTATTATTTAGGTTTTATGTGTATATGTATATATATATACTTATTTCTTATATTGCTAAACTCTTCCTTGCGCAATTTGTATATACACATAAGTATATATATGTATATGTGTTTGTGTTATGTTCATCCACTTTTATTGCTATTTAGGCCATTATCTTCAAAATTAGATTCTATATTTTTAACGCAGATTCCTCTCTCCTCATACTGGATCATCTTTTCAGATTCGTAATTGAAATTTTATCTTTCTGTTATTTGCACATTTCCTTTTAGGGTATTGCTGATGTTTGTTTATTTTTGAGCTCCTTAAATTTTTGGAACCTCACAAAAATTCCAGAATAATGCTATAAAAATCCAAACTCAATTAGAATATATTGCAAAATCATTCAAGAAATTCATATTTTAAATTTTAGATTTTTCAGGATGTTACATCTACCGGCTAGAGGCTATATCAAGAGATGAGCAGTGAAACAAACTTATTTTCTTAACTTAGTCATAAGAGTTAAGAAATCTTGTGAATAATGTTAGACAACTCTACGGAGTCATCACAATGGTATCTCGAATACGCCGTGTTTTCGGTAAAAAAAGAGTTATGTTTAATGGATGATTCCAATAACAAAGCATAAGTACATTTGGAATTTGTCGTAACTTGGTAATCAAGATATTGAAACCCCAATTTCTTAAGAAGTTTATGATTTTATTCTCTAAAATGTTTACAAATAAAATTGCATCCATAAAATATTGATACGAACAATATAATCCATCTTTTGGAAATCATTGCAAGTAGTTATATAGTTTTTCCTATATGACTTATTGAGTATGGTTGGTTGTATTTAGTTTGCTATATTTTCCACCACAACAAATACCAGAAGAAAAAAAAGGATATGTCAAGTTACGTGTTAGGGTTACGGTCGCACTCAAGCGTTCTTGTGGAAATATTCTTTGGATATTCTGAATGTAAGTTAAGTTTTGGGCTTAGACTTCCGTTAAATTACTAAAGTTGACTGTTAGGTCTATATGTTAATTAAATTAACCATTTTAAATGTTTGTAAGTAGGTATATATGTTAATTAAATTAACCATTTTAAATGTTTGTAAGTAGGTATGGTCAGGGGCATAGCTACCAGGGTAGCTTGGTAAGGCTTAAGCCTCACCTCCTTCGGTAGCAACTTTGTACATAGTAAAAATAAAGAAAGAGAAAGAGAGAGATTAATAAACCCAAAGAGAAGCTAGCTCTCCTTGATGAGAATATTAACAGCAAGTATGAAATTAAAGAAGACGAGGAGGAGGAGGAGAAAAAGTGAAAATCATAAAATTAAAGAAGAGCTAATTAATCAATCAAAGAAAGAAAAAAGGGAAATAATGTATGTAAATCATAAAATTAAAGAAGAAGAGGAGGGGCAGGAGTGAAAATCATAAAATTAAAGAAGAGATAATCAATCAAAGAAAGAAACAAGAAAGAAAGGGAAATATATATGAACCTTCTTGAGTCCGGGGATGACGGTGGAGAGTTTGATGAATCTCTGGTTGATCTTCTCCCTCCGCCGCCGCTCCGCGATGATGTGGTCCTACACGTGCCCCGAAGGCACCGCCGCTGCCGAGCCCCCCGCCCCAGCGGGCGCCACACTGCCTCCTCTCTTCTCGGCCGTCCGGCAACGCAATGCCACCGCCGCTTTCATCAGTTGGTTGCGCCGATGCGGTGCTGACGTTTCAGCTCATCGGCTTGTTGCCGCCACTACCACTGGTCCTGGCGAGGGTAGTGTGGGGGGACCACTCATGACGTTTTCTTTTATCGAGGTATCTACTTTCTATTTCTCTATTTTTCATTATTTGTCTCTATCCAATTTATAATTTCTATATGAATTTGAAATTTTATAAGAGTAAAAGACTAATTTTGTGTTAACTTAGTTTAGACCTATAAATAGTTCAACCCACTCTTAATTTCATTTCTGGCTTCGCCACTGGGTATGATTGTTCCTTGTGCATTCTATTTTAACTTTTTAAGCTTTAGTTCGATCTGGGGTATCCGATGCGTAACTTTTTCGGAGGCTGAACGACAAGGATGCACGGATAGTTGGCCGCTAAGATTCATCGGAATTCAGAAGTGAGATCCGAATTTAGAACAATACCCCCCAGATGTTTCAGACTGGTGCGCATTCTGGTTTTGACACTTCCTCAGGGCTCGTGGGTGTTACGTGGCTAGAATGCACAGTCAAGGTGCAGAAAAGTAGAAATTCACAACGTGGTAAGAAAATGTCTTTTAGTATCTTTCAATTCAACAGGGTAGAATTAGGCAGTTCTTGATGCATCCTTTGAGCTTAGTACAAATACAATGCTGAATCTCATAGACCTTATTCAATTTTGGGCCTTACGCGGTAAAATGTCTCTGTTTTCCTTAATGCTCACAAACCTCTCGCCCTCCATACAGGTCAAAGATGCAAATTTCGCCCTTCCAACAGGCGTGTTTGATACAGATGGAAGAAGTGCATTGTGACTCTTCGACGCAGACTAGTGTTTCTTATAACGAAGGAAGAAAGGTGAGTCTACGAAAGTATCAACACAAAATATCCATTGAATCTCGAGCGTCAGTGTGCGACAAGGTTTTGTAAATGGTAATAGACCGGTCAAGATAAGAAGAATCAGCTAGAGTGCAGGAGCCAGCAGTATATGTATCCCGTATTGAGAAAAAAGGGCTCTTAAGACTTTATCAACATGATTAACGTGCAGTTAATTTTTTTTAATTTGGAACGTGCAGTTTGTTCGACAGCTCCGTTTAGATTAGTACGTCTTCATAGTAGAGTGACACGATAGCTCAGAGCTCAGGCTAGAGTTGTTAAGTCACCCTCACCGGCCCAGATCATGCGAAGAATATGCGCAAATCAACAGGATTTATCCTCCGATCCGTCATGCAGCAAGGAAACATCACTCGAAATCGAACGTTGTCGGAGAAGGAGGGAGGAATCCTATCTGCCGCGCGCCTGGGGCCAGAATTTGACCATGCGCTGCTGCCACAAGTTCGTTGGCGTTGACGGGCGCTGCGCACGGACAAGTAGTAACCTCTCACAGGCGAATACCACGCAGAGCAATTCCCACCCCGCGAATCCATCCCCTCCCGGACCCTTCAAGTAGTAACACTCGGAACCCTTCAAGAATGGATGCCACCGTCGTGAAGCGGCTCCGCACGCTCGGCCGCGGCGCGTCGGGCGCCGTCGTCTGGCTCGCCTCGGACGACGCCTCCGGAGAGTTGCTGACAGTCAAGTCGGCAGGCGCCGCACATCGTCCCGTGCCTCGGGTCGAGTGGAGCTGTGGGCGGATGACCATGCGGGAAGATTTATAATTTTGTTGTGATGAATTATTATCATTTTTTAGAGTGAAAATTTGAAAATTTTAAATTTGCATTTTTTGTACAGATTACAAAAATAGATGATTTTGAGATGTTTGAGTTATGAGATGATTTGGTGACCTAAGTCGGTGGTTATATATTGCACGAGACATGGTATTGCTAATGTGGGTTACGTTGTGAAGAACTTACGCCTAAAAATGATTTCTTTTTTTAGATGTGCATGGCCGCTTGAAGTCAACCATAATCAACAGCGAGGATAAGAGCTACGCTCATGGATGTTGAGTATAATCTTGTTCAGTGCTGTTTTGGTGTATCGCTCAGTTTGTCGGTTTGATGTTTCAGCTGGTTAGCCAGAAACAGGTCAATCAGATGTCCAACAAGTTCAGAGCTCCTAAAAGTTCAGGACTGTAGTTAACTGGTTGCGTGTAGGTGTTATCTAGTCATTGATCCTGAATGTAAGGGACGTGGCTAAGTCATGTTTAGCAGTAGCAAGAATTTCGGATCGGCAGTTGCCGCTGAAATTTTGTGCGTGAGTTTTGTAATTCAGTTACTAGTTTGTTTTTCCTCAGTTGATTGTGGCCCTGTTTGGATACGCTTAAAATCCGATTCTGGGTAGAATTAAGCGAGAATCCCACCCAAACGCTTTGATTATTTTTCGATTCTTTCAACCGCCGCGATGGGAAAAATCAGCATTTGCATTGAGAATCCAAAATCTGCACATAAAGCCCCATCAGATTATTCAGATTATTCGATCGCAGATTCTTGGATCGCGACTTATCAGAAAATCTTAATCAAATTAAAATCGATTCTCAGATAAGCGTATCCAAACAGGGCCTGTAGCTCTTCCAAAACCATCTGAATAACAGAGCAGCAAACAGAGAAAAGGTGCAGCCTGTTGTTTCAGCACCAAAAACACAGTGTCTATTATGTGTTCTTTCTTCTACCCCAAGTGAAATTTGGTGTCCTCTGTTGCATGTGTTTTGTGTGAATTTCAGGGCCTGTGACAACATTTGATATCAGAGCTTGTGTTCTTCGGAGTCGCATGCCCAAGATAATGCCGCAGTCACTAGGAAGTGTGATCACCAGTGACAGCGGAGGCTCGTCGAAGGCGCCGGCAAGAGAAGGCGGTGTGAGCCTTCAGTACCCAATGATCAAAAGGGGCAATTACGCAACCTGGGCAGTAAAAATGAAAGTTTTCATGCGAGCTCATGGTGTGTGGGATGCAATTGCAGAGGAGGACGAAGTGGACGAGCGGAAGAACCAAATGGCGCTTGCGGCAATCTTCCAAGCCGTGCCAGAAGACGTGCTGTTACTCCTGGCGGGGAAAGAGACCGCCAAAGAAGCCTGGACTGCCTTGAAGACAATGCATCTTGGTTAGCAGGGGCGGAGCCCAATAGGCCCACCTGGTGTCACAGGACACCGGGTCCAAAAAAAATTTTAGTACTAATCATCCTATATATACCATATATGCACCCTCAGCCCAAAAAATTGTGCACCCGGCACCAGCCCAAGCGCCCAACAAACAAACAAAAAGGGCCATCCAAGCAGCCCATTGATTATTAAATACAGGCTAACAGGTATGCTGTGTTCGCATTGGGACTTTGGACTTGGTCACTTGGGTGCAGCGGCAGGAGTCGCAGGACGGCAGGACTGCAGGCAGCAGGCGTGCGCGTGCCGGTGCCGTGCGCGTCGTAGGACTGCAGCCGTGCAGCTTTAATACAAGCCTACAAAAGAAAAGAAAATGTGGTGAGCGATTCACTGTGTGTATGAACAAAGTATGCTACTTAAAAGAAATTAACGAATTGTCTTAGGAACTCGATTGTTAGCAGTACAATTCTTGAATGGAAGTGTTCCATGCTCTCACAAAGGATATTGCACAGAACTCTTTTTAAGGTACACCGTACACCACTTACCCTCTTAAGAGGTAAGAGGACTGGTGAAAAAGAAAGATGATGAGCCGTGCTTCGCGCTTTTCCTCCGTGACGTGTCTGCAGGCAGTAGGAGACCGAGACTCCACGGTCCAACTCCCTCCTGGCCTCCTTAATGACGCACGGTCAGGCCCCGCCTCCTCGGCTCCTCCGCTTGCGTAGTTCCGTTCGCGACTTCGCGTGATCGCGATTCGCGTCGGTCCGTCTGCCGTTGCTGCATCTCAGCGTCTGCGAGCGACAGAGCAGACTGCGATTCCAGCGGGCAGTGACTGCCGAGCCGAGTGCCGACTGTGAGACAGCGAGCGCCGAATGACGTTGATCTCAGGTTGATCGTTTTACTATTTTTCTCAAAATTTTTAATCCAATTTATTCTCTTTTTATAGTCCATTGAAGCCGGATGATCGTATTTTGTCAATGTTGATCATCTTTTGTCCGTGATTTCACTCTTATTTTTTTCACTTCACTGCAATTAACCATTAATATTAATGGTTTTATTTATTTTGGTAAGTATTGTGATCGCAACTTCTTTATTGTTGTACATTGCTATAATACCATTGGTTATGTTAACTTATTGATGCTAAAAATTATCGAACAGATAACTATTTAGTATAATAGTGAACCCTGGTTATTTTCGTTCTAGTTCCGCCCCTGTTGGTTAGGGATGAAAACGGTCGGAAACGGTCGGAAAACTCCTCAACCATTTTCTACTTCTACATTTGAATACGAAAACGAAAGCGAAAGCGTTAAGCGGACACGCGAACGCGAACTTACGGAATATCGAGAATTTCAAAACGAACCAATTCGGCGGAATTATGTCGAACACGGTCGGTATACGAAAATTCAATACGAATACCGTCTGTAGGACCAAGTGCATAACAATTAACAAGTGACCAAGTACATAACAATTACCAAGTGCATGATCAAGTTCAAGTGCATATAATAATTAACAAGTGCATGACCCTTGGTCTTAAGTGAATTAAAATTAGATGTAGCAATAGCATATTTTAGAGCAAGCAGTTAATAAACATACACATACCTCAATTTTCAGTTTAGCCACAACATTAGCCAAAGCCTCAACCTCAAGATCACTCACAATTGATCCAACCATTTTAGAATCTGAACAAAAAATGAGAAAGAAAGGAAAATAATCAATGCATTATTCTGCTGCAATTATAAGTGTCTAACTGGAAAAAAAAAGATAAAAGGTGCCTTTCTTCGCATACATGTCAATCATCGCGCTTGCAAAAAACACGTCGGAGTCCAACCCAGCCTTCACAACACATCCATGAACCGCCTCTGCAATATCCCTTACAAAGTCACCACTACCAGAGCAACACTTTATGACACTCCCAAGAGCGAACGAATTCAAGCCCATTCCGCACCGACACATCAGAGCAAACATCTTCAGAATCTCATCATGCACACCGGCGCGGACGTACCCAGAGACCAGCGAGTTCCATGAGACGTCGTCCCTCTCCTCGGCAACTTCAAACACCCACCTCGCCTCGTCCATGTCGCCGGCTCGCCGCACCTCGCGTACATACTGATAAGCGAGTTGGACACGAACACGCCCTTGGCGATCCCTTCAAGAACGACCAGCACATGAACGGCATTGCCCACCTTCAGGGCCCCCGCCCGCGAGCACGCGGCGAGCGCGGCCGCGTACGTAAACCGGTCAACCTTGACCCCGCGCTCGCGCGCATGAAGGTCTCCAAAGATAGATCAACGATGCCGCGCGGAGTAGGAGTCGATGAGGAGGTTGAAGGAGACGGCGTTGCGGCGGGCATTTCGTCGAGCGGCGGCGTGCGGGAGGGGCCTTCGAGGTGGCGATGAGCGGCGAGGAGGAGTTGCGAGAAGAGGGAGGGAGAGGGGTGGGCGCGGGCGATGTGGCCATGCACGGCGGCGGCGTGGGGCAGCGCGGTGCAGGAGCGGAGGAGGTGGAGGTAGAAGGCGTCCAGCGAGGGGAACGGCGGCGGCGCCCGCGAGTTAGGGATTTAGGGCGCAGAGGCTGGGGCGCTGGGCGCCTGGGCTGTGAGCCTGTGAGACGGTGAGATCTGGGCTTTTAGTGGGCCAAATTTGGTATAAACCGAATTTACAATACGGTATATTCCGAATAAAATGTAGAAAAGTAGAAAACGGTCGGAAAACACTTAAACCGTTTCCGCTCCGTTTTTGAATTTGGTATTCCGTATTTCGAACCGAATTCGAATTTGTCCGAAAATACGAATTCGATCGGGTCAAATGTAGAAAACGATGCGGTTCGGTACGGGATATTTCCGTTCCGTTTTCATCCCTAATCTTGGTGAGGATCGCATCAAGGAGGCGCGTGTGCAAAATCTCAAAAGTGAGTTTGAGAATTTGCGCATGAAAGACAACGAAATCGTTGATGATTTTGCCATGAGACTGACTTCCATTGTTAGTAAGATCCGAGGCTTAGCTGAGAAGATGGAAGAAGCTTATGTGATGAGGAAATTTCTCCATGCTGTTCCTAGGAAATTTGCACCTGTGGTCATCACACTTGAGCAATTTGGAGATCTGAAGTCAATGAAGGTTGAAGAGATGATTGGTCGCCTGAAAACGCATGAGGAGGGAGCTTGTCGGTTCGGCGGCAGCGAGGATGAACAACTGCTCCTGACTCGTGCTAAATGGGAAGCCAAGGCAGCAAAGAATGAAGGTGCGTAGTCAAATAGCGGCTACAAGACAATAGACTAAGGAGGTCACTAGCGCGGTGGGCGCGGCCGAGGCCGATGGCATGGCGAGCACAGCAACGATGAGTGTGCTACCGAGTTCAGCAGAAAGAAGGCCGATAAAACCAAAATTCGCTGCTACAATTGTCAGTTCTTTGGCCACTTTGCATTTGAATGTCGGTCAAAGAAGAAGGAAGAGCAGGTGAATCTTGCTGAGAAGCATGATGACAATGAACCAACACTTTTGATGGCTAAGACATGTAATCTCACACTATCTGCAGATGAGGCTTCAGAGGAGGTGATGCTCAATGAAGAAAAGGTGCATCCAAGAATTGGAGATGAAGGGATGCATACTAGCAATTTGTGGTGTCTCGATACTGGAGCGAGTAACCACATGTCAGGTAGCCGAGATGTGTTCAGTGAGTTGGATACATCTGTAAAGGGGTCGGTGCGGTTTGGAGATGGGTCTGTCGTGGAGATTCAAGGTCGTGGTATTGTCCTGTTCAAATGCCAGACCAACGAGCACAAAGTTCTAACGGATGTGTATTACATTCCACGATTAAGGAGTAACATTATCAGCTTGTGCCAACTTGATGAGCACAGGTGCAAGACAATCACAGAAGATGGGCATCTCTGCATCTATGATAGCCAGGGAAGGTTGTTGGCAACGGTGAGGAGGTCACACAATCGGCTATACGTGCTGAGGCTTGAACTCACACAGCCCATATGCTTGCTGACAAAGTCTAGTGAAAAGGAGTGGATTTGGCACATGAGGTATGGACATGTTAATTTCCGCACTTTGAGTGAGATGTCTAGGTCACACATGGTGAAAGGAATGCCTCACATTGAGCACACAGAGCAGCTGTGTGAGGCGTGTATTGCTAGCAAGCAACATCGACTGCCATTCCCATCCTGTGCATCCTATCGAGCAGAGAAACCATTGGAGTTGATGCGTGCAGATCTTTGCGGTCCAAAAACACAGTGTCTATTCTATGTTCTTTCTTCTACCCCAAGTGAAATTTGGTGTCCTCTGTTGCGTGTGTTTTGTGTGAATTTCAGGGCTTGTGCCAACAATGGAGGAGCCGAGGTTCAAAATGATCAAGAATGTCAGGTGAGATAGTGAGATTAAGCATGACACGAGAAAAGCGGGATATATTAAAAAGAAGTTCGAATGGCGAGTTTGCATCATGTGGTTTGGTCAGTCCAAATAAGACATGATCCGGTGGAACTGTGACGGGAGAAACTTGTCAACGCATAGCAAACTAGTAGTGCACCTACACGTGGTAAGTATGACGATTGTTTGCAATGGAAGAAGATGGCCAGATCAAGAAAGGATATTTTGGTAGTTTGATTAAAATACCGGAAACTATCTTGAAACAAAACCGCAGCGCTTGAGTAGCGGTTAGGAGAGCATTTTAGGTCAATGGGAAGTTGACAAGATCAAGTTGGATTAAGACTAAGGACTTAACAGATTCGAGTTTATACGCTTTAAAAAATGTGCATAAGTATAGTGTGTGAATTAAAATCCATGTGTGTGGGGGTTATCAGGTTTCTCTCATTATACTAAGTGAATAGTTTCCACTAAGAGTTAGATGTGGCTAACTAACTATCTATATAAGGGGTTGGGATGAAGAATTGTAATTACCATTCAACCATTCTCTCTTGAGACCAAGTGTTCATGAGTTCTAGAGTTAGGGTTTGAGAGAAGTTGAGTGCTGTGGTATGCTCTCTTGTCCTCCATGTGGAGCGGTTGTAAAACCTTCATCCTCAAGTAGCAATATATCAATTTTTGTTCATCGCTATGAATCCCTTTAGTATTGATTGATTTGCTCCTGATATGTCAAGGACATGCAAGAGATAGAAATAACCTCTAGAACTCAATATCCATCCATCTAGCCATTTGGTTGATAAGTTCATGAAGAAATTCAGTTTTTGCTCCTTTTGGCCTCTCCAAGTGATTTCTTGATTTAGCTATTTGTACTTTGATTTTTTCAGTATTCTTGTTTACTGGGATATATGAAAATATATCTAGAGTCATCTTAGTCATTATTTATCTACGAGCAAGACATATTCACCGTTTGTGGCTTTTCAACCATTTTTAGTGCAATCTAGCTTCAAATGGGAAAAGGTCAGAACTTTGGTAACAATTTTTTTGATCATTAATTGGAATATATTTCTAACAAATAAAGAAGGTGGATACCAAATTTTAAGTGATTTAGAGTTTTTGTTTGAGAGTTAGCTTATTTTTAGGTTTTGGTACAACAGAGCTTCATGAACTGAAATATCTCAATTCTCTCAAGTTCTTTCAGTTTTTGTTTGGGATAAGTTCTTAAGGTCATGAACTAGTTTGGTTCAAGTTTTAAGTCTTTTGGATCGACGAATCAAAAATTTTATGGTTTTCAGATTTAAAATAATGTTGTTTTCACTATTTATGGGTTGAAATCAATATAGCACCAAGAATTTTTTTTTATTTTTAACTTTTTGATTTTTATAGTCCCTCATTGTTATTAGAGTGAAGATTAAGAAAATACTTGGACGAAAATTTTGAAGGCACCATTTACCCCTCCCCCTCTTTTACCATAGCAATTCTACAAGTGGCATCAGGGCCCGATTAGCTCTTCTTATAGATCTTAACCGGCCTTGAAAGCTATGGCATCATATAGGTATTCTACCAAGTCACCCAAGTTTGATGGAATTGATTTTTCATATTGGAAGGCTCATATGTATGCTTACATCAAGGGTCAAGGGCATGTAATTTGGCTCAAAGTCAAGAATCCTTATGTGGTGCAGGTCAATAACGATGTGATCCCTCCTAACATAGAGGCAAACCGTAAGACGCAACTTATTGATTAAAGAGCTTAGTCGATCTGAATTTAAACATGTTGCTTACTTGAGGTCTACTCACAAGATATGAAAAATCTTCATTAATTACCATAAGGGTTCTATCACGATCAAAAAAAGTAAGACAAAACCAACTCATGAAAGTGTACTCAAAGATGGAGCAAAGGCCCGGCGAATTTTTGGATGAGTTATAGACAACATTTTCAAAGATTATCCATGATTTGCACGCAGTTGGCCTTATATTTTCTGAGTATGAAATGAATGACAGATTTTGGGTGCTCTTGATGTGAGAGTTTAGGGGATGAGGATCGCTTCTATTAATGACAATGCTATTGTAAGTGAATTTAATATGAATAAACTCTACTCGAGGTTAAAGACACGTGAGCTTAAGGCGGTGAAGCATGATTGGATGTCCCCAAGAGTATACTCAACACAGAGTTCTGGGAGTTGGATGACGAGGATGAAGCCGAGGAAATGTTAGAAAGCGCAACCCAAAGGATCCGCTCATTGGCGAGGCCTTGCTCGTCCTTGCTGTATTGGGATTCCGAGGAAGGTTGGATCGACGTGCGATGCGATCAACCTGAACTTACGGTAGCACCGACGACCACGGTTACAACCGGTGCAGATTTTGGTCCTTGAATGAAGCATTGGGTGCTGAGATTGATCTCCGTTTCATTGATGCGGATCTTATGCGAAATGTAGGAGCGCATGTCTTCATTACATACGAGAGTTAGTGTGTCAATGTAGGTAGCGATAAATCATTGTAGATTTTGATCCTTGAATGAAGCTGGTCCTTGAATGAAGCATTGGGTGCTGAGATTGATCTTCATTTCGTTGATGCGGATCTTATGTGAAATGTAGGAGCGCATGTCTTCATTACATACGGGAGTTAAGTGTCAACGTAAGTAGCGATAAATCATTGCATCTGATTGGCTGTCATGGCAACGAAAATGTGAAATTCGGCTGTCATTGTAACGAAAAAAGAGCAATTATATTTGTTGTTGCAAAACTTTCGTCCTTTCATGGCCTTCTGTGTTCATGCTGTTTACATTTCATCTTCTAATCAAAGGGGCAGATAGAGTAGGAACTATTGCCTGTTCCTGTGAACCGATCAAATGCTGGTTTTAACTCTGATTTATAACCGATAATAGAATTGTGTTTTTGCCTCATAATGTTCGGTTGGATTTTCTCTAACCCTATATTAATTCCGCGGAGGTTTTCTAATCTACTCTCTACTCCTCTGTTTTATCTGTGGTACCGCTCATAATTGCATAATAAAGCTAGAGAGTAGGGACCTATTTATAGATTCCACTTCCAAGTATTACAAAGTGACCCACCTATTTCCGATATTCCGTAACTCTTGAACCATGTCATCAACCACGAGCAGACATACCGGTTTTATGAGTCTGAAATATATTAGTTCCAAACACATGTGTGAGTCATACATCATGATCAAATTGTTTATGAGATCAATTCCAATCTAATCATGTGGGGTCAATAGTCTATGGAGCTGATCCTACAAACAAATCCAGCTATTCCACCGTGTGTTGTACCCGAGTTAAACAAATGCATACATATTAAATTCCAGTAGACTTAATCTCAATAAATATATCTATCATATTTCAGCACAGCCGTTCTCGGCACCTCGAGTATTAATTTCTCGAGTTAAATTCTGTATCAAAATATTCCCTATCAGTTGTATCAATAATATGAATAATTCAATATTGAGTAAAAAAGACAATAACCATTATAAATATTAAAAGCCACGTCAAAATGTAACATGTTCGACGTGCTTCCGGTTGCGTCCAATCAATTACTACGAGTATTCCAGGAGAAACACTTGCATAGGAAGTGAACCCAAACCATGATGATTTTAATCTGCAATACCGCAGGATAAAAATCTCATCTTCCAGGTCCACAGGCTATGCCGCTATAGGTTCATGTCACAGTAGGCTTAGGCTCCACTTATTTCGGTATGATCTTCTGGTTTCTGGTTTATTTTTTATTATTCCTAAATTTCATTTTTTTTCTTACTTTTTGGTTTTTTGAGATTTTTTGTTGGTTCTTTTTTCTCGTATTCGTTTATATTGTCTGTGATTAGCTAACTTTTTCTATTTTTAATTTTTTTTTTATATTTAATTATACTAAATAAATTATCATCAGATATAGTATAATTTTAACCAATTATAATCTAATTTTAGGTATAAACTATTTTTTCAGCGGAAATGGACCGGCTGCTATATGTGTTCTCAATGGCGGCTGTCCAGACTCCAAAGGAAGTCTTTGGATGTCGAGCCATTCGAGTCAAATGTTGTTTAATTTGATTCTTTAGCATAGGCTAAGTTCGTAGGCACACGCACAGAAATAATGCAAACTGAGAGAGCAGAAGGTTCAACGAATCTTCAGTGCAAGGGATGTTTGGTGCTGGAAAGATCAAGGTGTTGTTTTGAGTTAATAATTGTAAGTGCAAACAGTCGGTTTACTGATATTAAAATAGACTTGGAAGCCTTCCACAGGTGCATGCATGATTGGCAAGGTGCACATGTGAAGATGACATGGGCCACATACATTCTCAACAGTAAATGTGAACATGTTTTGACCCAATTTATCTGTCATTTAGAAAACAAGATATGCATGTGTAAATGATGATGTGTGAAGAAAAGTGAATGAACTAGCAGAGAAACAGAGGGCAGTACAACTTTTTGGGTAACCCTACCGAACAATCTTCTGGACCAAAATGAGGAAAAATACATTGGCTCAAAGGCCTAACCAACACATCTTCTCTTTTTTTTTTGTTCTAACTTTATTTGAACTAGAAACTATTTGAGCGTATCGACTTCTAATTTTATCTTATTTCGGCTTTTATGGTTTTTTCTCTTATTCTTTTGTATTGTTCGTGAGAATATAACGGAGTTTTTTTTATCATTTTTTTCATTTTATTTCAATTTTATTTCCTTATTTTTCTGAGAAAAACCAATAGTTGCTATAGTGTAATTTTAGCCAAAGTCAACAACCAAAGTCAGAAGCTTAAACTCTTTGGAGCACCCCCTTAATTGCCGGATCCATTTAATGTGCTTGTTGAAACCTTGAAATGCCATCAATTATCCTCTATTTTCTCGGGCGATGGAGACGCAAAACGGCAAAAACCTAGTTTGGGGTTTCATGGGAAAATCTTTCCAGCTGAGGTAAACTACATCAGAAATCCCCTCTCAAGTATACATCAAGGACGACAGCTGTTATCCTGTGCATGTGCTTGCCTAAAAAAGTGTCACGCCAGAAACAAGAGGTTACAAATCCTTGGGGCCAAACTCCACGCACATGGATGTCGAAAGATCAGTCAAAAATATGGCCGAGTCGAATATTCCGCCGAGTGTCCATGTAGTTGTGACACCTGCCGAACAAAACGTGCTGCCCGAAATGGCTGCGGACGATGGGCTCGTCTTGCCCTTACGGCAACCCTTCCTCCGAAACGTCTCCACGTCGCGAGCAGCTCGAGGTGAAAAATGTCCAAGACAAGACCGGGACGTTAACACGAAGCACGGAGGAAAGGAGAGAGCGTGAAGAGAGAGAGCAACACGCGATGCATCATGCAGGCCTTATCCATTGGAGCGCGTAGAGACGTGGAGATTACTGTTCAGTCAGATACTTACCGAAGTATCAGCAGCACCATGTACTCGCTAAACTAAATCGCATCATAAAGACTTCGCAAAAAGTAAATAAACACAATGAAGGGCACGTGCGTATCGAAGAGTAGATAATTGGCATGCTCATGCACCTGCCCTGCAGCGACCAAACAGACAAAGGCAGCAGAAAAACGCCGAGGAAAAAGGCCGAAAAAACCACGACCTGAATTGGACCTTCAAGTTGGTTACGCCTTCCTTCGCAGCCAGGGGCGCGACGCTTTCAGGCAGCCGCGCGCAAAACGCACGCTGCCGATTTCCTTCCTTCCCCTCCCCTGCTCGGTTTCCGCACGTGTTCCACGCACCCAGGTGGACCGTAGAAATACACCTCGCCTCGTCGCACGCCACTCCCCTCGCATAAAAGCGTGCATCTCACACACCATCCCCATCCGTCCAACCAATCCACTCTCGAAAAATTCTCTGGGAATGGATGCCACCATGGTGAAGCAGCTCAGGCGGGTCCGCACGCTCGGCCGCGGCGCGTCCGGGGCCGTCGTGTGGCTCGCGTCCGACGACGACTCCGGGAAGCTCCTTGCCGTCAAGTCGGCCGTCGCCGGTGGCGCGGCGCTGCTGCGGCGCGAGGGGCGTGTGCTGTCCGGGCTCTGCTCCCCGCACATCGTCCCCTGCCTCGGGTGCCGCGCCGCCGCGGGCGGCGAGTACCAGCTCTTCCTCGAGTTCGCGCCCGGTGGGTCGCTCGCCGACGAGGCCGCCAGGAGCGGGGGCCGCCTTCCGGAGCCCGCCATCCGGGCGTACGTAGGAGATGTGGCGAGGGGCCTGGCGTACCTCCACGCGAGGTCGCTGGTGCACGGGGACGTCAAGGCAAGGAACGTGGTGATCGGCGGCGACGGCCGGGCGAGGCTGACTGACTTCGGTTGCGCGAGGGCCATGGATTCCGGGCTGCCTATCAGCGGCACGCCGGCGTTCATGGCGCCAGAGGTGGCGCGCAGGGAGGAGCAGGGTCCGGCGGCCGACGTCTGGGCGCTGGGCTGCACCGTCATCGAGATGGCCACCGGCCGCGCCCCGTGGAGCGATATGGACGACATTCTTGCCGCGGTCCACCGGATCGGGTACACGGACTCCGTGCCGGAGGTGCCCGGGTGGCTGTCGGCGGAGGCCAAGGACTTCTTGGACGGGTGCTTCAGGAGGCACCCCAGCAACCGGTCCACGGTGGCGCAGCTCTTGGATCACCCGTTCGTTGCCTCCGCCGCCATCCGCGACTGCAAGACAGAGCCGGCGAAGCAAGAATGGGCGTCCCCCAAGAGCACACTGCACGACGCATTCTGGGACTCCGACACCGACGACGAGGCGGACGAGATGTCGACGAGCCCGGCCGACAGGATCGGGGCATTGGCGTGTGCCACCTCGGCCTTGCCGGACTGGGACTCCGACGAAGGCTGGATCGACGTGCACAACGAGAGCTCCGAGGTCCCCGACGCGCCGCCGGCCAACGAGGCGGCCGACGCGGACTACTTCGTCTGGGCTGAAGAATCAGACGCGGAGTTTGAGCAACTCGTCGTTCCTGCGGAGGGCAGTAACGATCTCCCGCGCAATGCAGGAGTGATCGATGCCTCCATTTGGCAGAACAGCTACTTGTACCACGTGTATTTAGACAGTGGTAGAAATAAAATTCCACACCCGTCTGATTCGGACGGGAACGGAACAGTGAAATTCAACCGTATTTTCAACACAAACGGAGTAATCAAATCCATTTTTGCTCAAATTTCAACTCTCCTGCGACCAACCAGACGGTACACTTCGTGTGCGTATGCTTTACGTTGCAAATCCATCAACCAATCGCGTGACAGTTCGAGGCCAAATTGCATCATGCTAAGCAGGAATGACGTCGAGGTTATCTCCTGCTTCCAACCGATCAGGACCGAATTTGTTCGTGAACAGCAATCATTCTTCTCATTTATCCAAGTTGCCTTCACGTACGGAATGCTGGAAGAGGGCTAATCGCGTATTCGCGTGTGATTATACGGTGCATCATCATGACGTCACTTCTCTCGATCTCGCTGATCAAGAGGAGAGTGGGCTTCTCTTGATCAGCGGATGTCAACTCGAGCATGCCTTTAATTGAGATCCGATCAAATGAAATCTTCGCCTTTGCCTTCGCCTTTTTAGATGGATGGTGTGGCACTGTGGCCGGGCTGGGTGTAGGTGGCTGTTCAAAATATATCCTCAGATTCGTCTTTGATCTCTCTACGACTGATGCAGCGATGCTCGAGGAGCTGAGAGTTCTAATGGCGACTTCCACAACTGAGGCACGTAACTCGTTATTTGGTCACGCAAAACCTCGAGTCAAAGCAGAGAATTTTGGCTAGCATTTAATGGAGCAAACTTGATTTACAAAGCCGAAAACCAAATAAGTTACGTAATGCAGTGTGACAAGGCCGGTCTTGTACATGCTAGTCCCAGCGGAGCAGCACTACAACGATGGATGTCGCCTAACATTTCTCAACCGTACATCGAAATCTCGCCGATCTGGCCACTAGCAGGCCGTAGAAACTCACCAACCAGAGAGATCAAAGACATGGCGCAGATACGGGAAACAAACGTGGGATTTAGCCTCGTTGATCCACACAAAGAGGGAGGGAGGACGTGCAATCTCGCATCGTGTGCAGATGCAGGTGCCGGCGCACGAAGCGTCGCATCACGGGCGCCAGCTTCAGCGCTGGGCGCTAGCTCACGAGTCGATCATGACGGCAACATGCAGCCCGTCCCTAGATCCCGATCGATCCCATGTGGTGTCACTCACGGCGTGTGATTTCCTCGGCTAGCTGAACACCAACAGCCAAACTGTTCATGGGACGTGAGATATCGCATATCTGATCTGCCTGGCTAGCTAGCTTGTTAGGTCGCCACAATTAAAACGGTTTCTTTCGCTTGCATCTCGATCTCTTTGTTCTATTGGCATGCACACTCACATAATTGGTCTCATTCAAAATAGCTTTAGGCTTCTATCTTCCAAAAGTTGAAAGTTATTTAAAACGTGTTGATCTCTTAACATAATTTTTTCTTTTTTCTTTTGCATTATCTGTAGAGATAGAATGATTTTTATTTTTCTTCTTTTTCCTTCTTGTTCTTTTAATTGAATATCTTAGTCAAAAGCTAACAATCGCTATAGTGCCTACTTTAACCAACAGCCGCAGCAAAAAACCATCAGCAAAAACCATTTAAATGAGGCTTGATCTATCCTTTGGTGGGCACCCCTTTTAAGTTTTTTATGGCATGTTAGGCTGAGCCATTCTGCAGCCCTATGCGTGGCTGAACTCAAAAGGTCTAAATTAAATACGAGCTTATGAACCTATTCCTATTAGAGCATCTTTAATAATATCATTTCGTTATATCTTGGATATATTAAATAAATAAAACCCTATATATAGGAGAGAGGAGGTAAAGATGATAGTATATCGTCTCTTATGTGAAAGGTTACTTGCGTCCGTAAACTAATATAAATAGTGAGTGCGTAAGACAGAAAATTATGATAAAAATAGTATAAAATAGTTACAGGATTGATTTACGGTTAGAGAGGATATCTCTAATGTTGTCTTTTGGTCAAGTGGAAGACTTAGAGATAACCTTAAGCGACAAACTATTGTGCATGCCTTTAGCTGCAGTTGTTAGCTTTTGGCTATAGTTAATGGCTTTTAGTTAAAAATAAATAGTAATAGCTTTTAGAAAGAGAGCAACACCTGTGAAAAACTTGAGACATTACTTGTCAACTGGACAAAAGAAAACTCTACTTACACATGTCGTGAACCTGTTTATATTGACTGTAGCTGGTGTTTTTAGTTGCGTTTAATGATTTTTTAATTAAAAATAAATAGTACTAGCTTTTTAAAAGAGAGTGCGAGATGTAGTAAAAAGTGAGAGAGATACGTGTACGCCAAAAGTGAGAGAAGTGAAATACATGATATGTTTATGATTTTTATCTTTTTTCGAAATGAGACAAAAGTAAGAAAGATGTTTTAAGAAGTTAAGATATTTCTATTAAAAATTTACCGAGACCATTGCGATTTTGTCCCCGGGCACCCGTGCTTGCGTTTCACACCTGAATTGGCCGAAAGACTGGGACGAAAACAACCGCAGAAGAAGACCAGCGCTAGACCATCGGGCCAACCTGCCAAGCACGCACTGGTCCACAGTCCGTAAAGCACGAGCTCGTTGCGGGTGGTGCACTACCGGGCACGTGTCCCTGTCGAATAATCTAACTCTGAAATCGTCATCCATTCAGAGAAACAGCACGGATTTTTCTTCTCCATTCCTCCGTATTATTTTTGCTGGCTTTTTCGTCGGAGGAGGAGGAGGGGCATAGTGCGCAGTGTGACCGCAGCGGCAGTTCGGCACGGCACGGTGACCCTGACAGTGCCCCGCACGTTTGGTCTCTGGCTGAAGAATAGATTTTTATTTACTCGCCCGGCCTGACCCCAGCAGTCAAGTTTATCCTTCCGGGATGCAAAACTGCAAATGCATGCACCTGCATATTGGTATATTGCTCGGAGGCGTATCTAATCATTGGGTTATACTTACCCAGGGTGGCTTGGAAGGAAGGTTCTGTCTCCGGTCTCTATCTGAGAATGGCCAGGACGAAAGAAAGGCTTATCTGGCGGCGAACGCATAAAATAAAGGTGTGTTTGGTTTGGAGTTAGGTAAGGATGGAATGAATCTATCCCTGTTTTTAAGGATGGAACCATCCCCATCCCCTATTGTCCCTGGAACCAAACACACTATTGGAGGCAGGTAGCGAGGAAGAGGGACGAGCTCATCCCCTCATTTTTGAGGGATGGGGGCATCCTCAATTTAGGGGAATATTCCCGGGATATTCCCCAAAGGGGATGGACTCTGTCCCTGCTGACTCCAATCCAAACAGGTCCAAATCTGGGATCGCCCCGTCCCATCTCCTATTGCCCCTGGAACCAAACACGCCCTAAAGGAACCACACTACTTGGAAACCAAACTGTCAAATGAGTAGTGCTTCCATGCACCAGTGCATCACTCCTTTAATATAAGTTGTACAAATTTTAAAGTAAAAAAATGAGATAAGTATATCTATCCTTCATTGCTATAATATTTATGTAATTTTAAAATAGTGATGCATACTGATAAAATTAGCTAGACTCAGTGGATGAAATGTGTGACGGGAACGTTGGTAAACCGACCGGTTACCGCCGTATGCCTTGATTTGGATTCTGGAGTAGTCTCACGGTCTCACCCGAAATCTAGAAGTGACGCAATCAGTGAGATGTAGCAATCACAAGGCTTGCGTTCGCACGAGATTCTTGTTGCTCAACTGCTTGATGCAAGCCAAACCTTTGGAGTTTGGTCTCCGCTAAACAGAAAGATCGTTTTGCCATGGGAACGTTGACTTTGGACGCCACCTAACACGGTTGGGTGCCTCTGCCCTCCTAAGATACACCGATTTAGGGTTCTAGAGAGTCCACCACACCTTTCCTCTCCCTTGATCTTCAAGAAGCACCAACATGCCTTCAAAAAAAAAGGGAGAAAGAACCAGCAATAAAGTTGTCATAAGGGAGCACAGCAAGGTTGTTGACAGTTTTCAGATGTTGTTTTGGCGACCAAATTCTTGTATTGTGCATGATTATTTCATTCTATTCTAAATTTCTAACAGCCACACGATGTGCCAGCTAGTGTGCACGAATGAATGACAAAATAGAACAATTCAGAATTCAGAAATGCCACAAAAATCTTGCTTGCGACATTCCTTTCCTGAGAAAATAGCTTTCAAGGATGTACACAAGCAGAGAACCATAGTAGAATAAAAGATATACACTCCTACTTGGACAACTCTTCTTTTTAGCTTTTAAAAACTATTTTCAACTTTATAAAAATAGAATTTATAAGTTAATTGTAATATATATTGTAGTAACATGCACAAGTTTCAAGGAGGAGCTTTCCAGGACTGGACACGTGTCACGGTGAGCTAATCTTGAGGACTTGGACAAGCTCATGGACCTCTCTCATCCGTCCCACCACGTGTAGCAAACATCAAACGTGTACGGCAACGTTGTTTACACTGCTAGAGAAGCACACCTGCAAGTTTGGAAGATGCTGCCACTTGGACTTCACTTGGAGTACTCGGTAGTAGCTTATCCGGTGCCGTAAGACCCCCAATTGACCCGACACTACTTGTATTTTTCCACTCGGAGGCCATTTAGAAGAACTGCATTCTTATCAACTACGTAGTAGCTAATTGCAGTAAGACGAATTTGCGCAATCAGCTTGCTGCCGATCACTGGTTCATGCCCCTCTCTAGATCAATGTTTCCGGAATCATCGCATCGTATTCACACCGGTTTGGCAGTTCCAAATTTCGTCAGATTGATGTCAATCGAAAGAATCATCAAGCAGAACAAAACGAACAGAAACAGGAGTTCAAAGCAGACAATTTGGGCGAAATAAAGATAGCGTTATTTCACTTTTATCCGGGGTATTAATAGGAAATACAAGTGGGTCACTGAAGAGACCCAAAGAACACACTTCCTGCTGTTCAATTGACAGAGCAGCTAATCCTACAGTACACTCACGATCAGCACCCTCCACATCGACATCGGAGAACTCAGCCTCTGTTTCCGACTCTTCGATCAGAACGCACACGTCCTCTCCGGCGTTCTCCTTGGCCGCTGCGACATAGCAAGCTTCACAGGGCAAGTTGAGCACGTCGATCCAGCCTTCCTCGGAATCCCAGTCCGGCAAGGCTGCTCGGCCTGCCAATGCCTTGATCCTCTCGGCAGGGCTCTCTGACATGTCTTCGTCGTCGTCGTCGTCGTCGGTGTCGGACTCCCAGAGCGCCGCATCCAGCGTGCTCTTGGGAGACACCCATTTGGCCGCCGCCTCCTCTGCCTTCACGCCGCAGCCGGCTGACGCCAGGAATGGGTGCTCTAAGAGCTGCAGCGCCGTGCAACGGTCGCGTGGGTTCCTTGCAAAGCACCGGGCCAAGAAGTCATTCGCCTCGGCAGAGAGCCACCCGGGCACCTCCGGCACGGCGTCCGTGTACCCAATCCGGTGCACCGCCGCGAGTATGTCGTCCATGTCGCTCCACGGGGCGCGGCCGGTGGCCATCTCGATGACGGTGCAGCCCAGCGCCCAGACGTCGGCCGCCGGCCCCTGCTCCTCCCCGCGCGCCACCTCCGGCGCCATGAACGCCGGCGTGCCTCCGATTGGTCGGGCTGAATCTACCGTCCTCGCGCACCCAAAGTCCGCGATCTTGGCCCTGCCGTCGGCGCCGACCACGACGTTCCTCCCCTTGACGTCCCCGTGCACGAGCGACATCCCGTGGAGGTACGCCAGCCCCCTGGCCACGTCCGCCGCGTACGCCCGGATGGCGCACTCCTCGAGCCGGCCCCCGCTCCTCTCGACCACGTCGGCGAGCGAGCCACCGGGCGCGAACTCGAGGAACAGCTGGCACTCCCCGGCGGCGGCGCTGAAGCCGAGGCAGGGGAGGACGTGCGGCGAGCTGAGCCCGGACAGGATGCTCCCCTCGCGCCAGAGCTGCTCCGCCCCGGCGGCGCCCGCCGACTTGACGGCGAAGAGCGCGCCAGAGCGGTCGTCCGCGGCGAGGGACACCACCGCGCCGGACGCCCCGCGGCCGAGCGTGCGGACGCGCGTCCACCTGCCGCTGACCGCTGCCTCCATTACTTTCTCGGCGCTCGCTTGTTGCAAGCGAATATTTCGAATTGTTTGTGGTGCTTGGGAGTGGGCTTCGCTCGGGTATGGTTGTCGTCCGCGTCGCCGCGGGAGCAGAGCAACCTGCGTATTTATAGGGCGGGGGCGGAAAAGATATCGAAACCGGTGGCTTGCCTTCCATCCGGTAGCGATTCCGCGGTGTCGTGCGAGGAGGGTGTGCGTTTGACGGGAGACTGCCGTGTGGGCCGCTCGAGTTGCCCGCGGGACTGACCCGTGCGGGGGGAGTCGGGCGCAACGTGGCTGCGAGAGGGATCACGTGGGGGAATTTGGTGTCGAGAGCGCAGCGGAAAGGAGATGGAAAACGAGGTCAAACTGGGCTGTAGGCCGGGAGCACTCGTCTCCTCTCTCACTCTCTCTCTCTCTCTCTCTCTGGGGAAGGTTCTTAAGCCGCGTCATCGCTTACATCTCTCACCTTTGTGGCCTGTGGGTTTCAGTAATTCGGTTTCGCGTTAGTACTGCCCGAGAGTATTTCATACTCTCCGTACACAGATGATAGGGCGAGTATGTATTTTTTTCGAGGGGCCAGGACGAGTACGCGTGAATATTCTCGATCTTGTGTTTTCGTTCCGGAGTGGAGTGTGGTCGTATGATTCCCTGCAAATCGTGGTGTCTACTTATTGGACACGTCTAATAATTTCTTTTTCATAGTGCCTTCTAAGATAAATAGAATTTCAATGGAACAAACCCTACTAATTAAAAAAATAAATAGCTAGATGTACAATTGTACGGACCACTTAGCTGGTTCTTCTCAGCAGGAAGACCAGAAAATGCTATAGGCTATAGTATTTCCTTATGGTTCCTCTCTCTCCCCTTTCCCGATCCACTCAATCCGATCTTATTTGTCAAAGCCCAAGCCCATCACCCTTCTTTTTGCGTCTCTTCCACACTCCCCTCTCTCCACGCTTCATCGCTTGCATCAGCATGTTGTTAGAGCATCTCTAACAAATTTTCTAAAGTGCTCATATCCCCTATATTTTAGAAGAAAATGTAAAAAAAGGCTCCAACAGATCGCCTAAGTGGTATCCAAAAATATAGATGACCCCATCCCTGATTTTTCGCCCCCCATATATGGAGGACGCACACCCTCCCCTAAATCTGTCCCAACGCTCCTGCGCCATCCGATCCCCTAAATTCTTTGGTTGGTAGTTTTTGTGGACCCAGATTTTAATTTAGGGGACCATATTTAGAGGACTTGTTGGAGGTTACATATTTTTAGCCTTTTATATTCTAAATTGTGTCCTCTAAAAAGTGATTTAGGGGATGAGATTTAGAGGATATTGTTGGAGATGCTTACATTGGCGGCTTAGACGAGCCCAACAACGATGGTGGCAGAGGCAAGCCCAATAGCGGTTGTGTTAGCGCGCACCTAGTGCTGAGGTGCGCAACTAACATGCTTGAGCAAGTGTGGAGGTGAGCCCTATGACAGTGACACATAGGTGTGAGGGGCTCGAGTTCCCTAGACTAAGTTGTTCCCGTTTGGCATGCGGAGTTATTTTTCCGATTTCTTTAGGAAACGAACTTCTTTCTATGAAAGTTCTATGTTTTAAAGGGGGTCACGGTGCCTCCGAGAAAGCAGGGAAGCGAGAATTTGAAAGCAACTCCCGACCAGCGGCCATGGTATACAGTCAAATGTGGCGTCAACCAGCGCCGGTCCAAGTTTATCCGCGCGTGCCGGTGCTGCCGCATTCAAGCCAAACGCATTGATGCGGTCGGTCCATGCAGCCACGCGCGTGGCGTGCAAGAACAGAAGGAGCAGTACACGTATCCGCCACGAGATTCATCGGGTCGGCAAGCCGCTGCGTAGGGAAGACACGGCAAGCTAACACAGTTCGGTGGGCTGCACATATGTCAGTTCGAAGTTAATTCGTGCACCGGCTAATTCCATATTTCTATATGGCAGGCGGCGGCAGCCTTCCTTATTTAGTTTGATGCAATCAAGTTGGGTTGAGCTGGTCCGAACGGACACTTGTTGCTCCTCTGGCTCCCCCGTGCTACGACAAATGGAAACCCGAGATGTTAAAGCATTGGAACCTGACTATAAGAACTGCAATTAGTTGTTCCATAAAACTGCATTTCATTCCCTGGTCCATGGTCTTAGAATTAGCGTCGGCACGGTCTGATCAGAATCTGAAACAACTGTGAGGAGCACCTCGCTGGATAGCCTGGAATCAAGGCGGGCGACTGCGTTCTGATTTGCCTGTTCGGATGAGATCTGGGAGCCCAGACAGCCGACTCCATAATACAGCATGATCAAAGCAAAAATCTATTCCAATCACGGCTTGGTGATAGGCATCCCCCCTGGCCTCTGCCAGCGAAGTGAGATGATCCCCTCGCATCGATCGAATCATTCCCAGTTTTACTAGTTTTCGACGGACACAGGATAGATACAAACTCATCTGCAAGATACTACTAGTATAAGCTTTGCCACCTGTGATGTTCGTTGGAGAGCTCCACTCCGGTTACCTGTCACAGTTGTTGCCTCGACAAGTGTCAAGATCACAGGGTTTTCTTTGCTTTGCTGCTTTTATTTTTTCGCGTGTAGGAAAACTGGAGAAGAGCTGGCTTCTGTTCTTGGCGGAGGAGTGCGACACGTTGCAGTGTCCTGGTGGATGGCGTTGTGCCTTGTCTCGAACTTTTAGAATTTTGTTGCCCTTAAAACAAAAAGCAGTGGATAGGGAGCTTCGGAGCATGAATGAATAAGACTCCGTTCAGAGAGCTTTTTAGTTTTTAGTTTTAGCTTATTAATAATAATAGTTTATAGAGAAATTTGTAGAGAGATACTCATATGTAATTTTGATCAATATAAATAAAGTCGCTATAATATATACTACAATCGATTAGTAGATCTCATCTTGAGAAGACACTTTATTTAAAATCTAGTTGCCATAAAAAATTATTAAATATAAAAAAGCAGTTTTTAAAAGACAAAACAAAAACAAAGTGGTACCGAACTGTAGGAGTAGAATAGAACACAACATGGCATGGGCGACATAGACAGTAATACTCGAGATTAAAGCAATTATCAGATGGTCACCGAAGCATTGCCGGTGTGTAGACCCTGAGCTAGGTTGCCCTTTGTGTTATGATGCCTTTACTTTTCTTTTTCTTTGATGGTTTGACTTCTGCTTGGTGTTATTAGCACGCGAACAAGGAACAAGGGTGAAGTCAACGTGCACTATTCCTTGTTTATCCACGTGTACTGCTTGAGCATTAGAATCGGAGGTGTATGTAACGCATTGGCAACCATGTGGCGCGAGAGAGATGAGAGGAATACACGTATGTTACCAGTAGTAGTATGCAGCACGAGTTTGATCACCGAGCTGAATAGTTCTGTGGACTGCACAGATGTCTGGAGCCAGTTCGCCTGAATCACCCACTCTGATTCCGCCGGTAACTCGGTTTGGTGCCACCAAAGTATGCTCGGACGCTGAGTTGGCCATAAAGGATCTGGAGTTCTCCCCTCAAATCCATCCACAATTTTTCTAGACACCGGAAATACTTGTCCAGATAATAACAGGCCACTTGGCGACCAAACCATCTCTATTCATGCCCCTGGAACATTCCAAAGCTCTTCCACGGAACCCTAGCTTCCCCTCCGCGAGGACGAAATGTTCTGGACCTCTCGAGAATCAAGCTGCCACCCATCCATCTGAAAGACGAAAATGTTCTGGCACTGTGTAGAGCTCACATCTCAAGTGGCCACCCCCTACTTGTGTCCGAAAGTTGGCGCGAAAGCAACCCAAAGCATATAAAGTGGCAAGGCAGGGGAGACCTGACGACCTGACTCTTACGTGGTACGAGTTGGCGAGCCGGAGCCCAAATGCCCTTCCCCCGTAGACTCCATCAGAAGCTCTCGTATCTTCCTCCTTATCCCGTGTGGCCCAATCCGATGCCGTCCATCTGTACCCCGCGCGCCCGAAAGTTGAACACACTGGGACACGCGATTGGTGCTGGCCGGCGCACGGCCGCGGTATCCTCGCCTTCAGACGGACACGGGCGGCAGGCAGGCCGCGCCGGCTTAAGACGCAACGGCCGCCTGAGCCCGGACTTGGCTCCGTGCCGCGCCCGGCTCGGCACGCGTCGCTGACGGCCGTGGCAGTCGCCGCAGGACGGCAGCTGCGCTGACTGCCGCGGTACCGCGCGCGCGGGCCTAATTACTGTGCCCGCGTTCAATCTGACCGCATGCGTCTAAGCGGAGCGGGGACCGGTGAGACAATGGTAGTGCGCCGTGACGGAGCGGATGACACGGGGGTCGCGTCAGCCGGTGCCGCCGTGCTGTGCCGACCCCATGCATGACCTCACGCACTCACCGACGCGCCACCCGGAGAGGCTGCATGCCGAGTCCGTCCCCGTGCGTGCACATACAGTGATGCGCCGTGAGACGGTATAGATTTCGCGGGGGCGGTGCTGGGCCGGTTGGGTCCCGGGGCGGCGGGCACAGCATATCACGTTTTCCCAGCCCCTATCATGAAAGGGGCAGGTACCGCTTCTTTCTTTTTTTTTTCTTTTTCTTCGGCCGACGCCCGCCCCTATCAAGTGTTATTTATTTTTTTAATTTAATAGATTATATTAGTTAAAAATTTAGTTATACTATCACCTGCAGCACTAATAGTAGAATCTTAAGAGGAGTAAAATTATAAAGAAAATTTACCATAATAGTAATTTCTGTAAACGCTGTGGCAGCACGCATTTGAAAGACAACGGCAACATGTAACGAGTGAGAGACGGTGGTGAAAAGGATTAATAATAGGTTTAGAGGGAAAATCTATAATATATTTAAAAAATAAATTTACAAAAAATATATTTTATCATTACAAATCAATAATTTGATTTAATTTCTACAGTCATTCTCTTATTACCATTAGAATATATCATAAAAATTTTGACCTCGGTGTTATCTAATATTTAGTTTTTCTTCTTTTAAGGAAATAGTAGTGATCAGGGCGGTTTCCATTCCGTGTTGTTACAACAGGCAGGTTATGCTATGCCTCTTCAGTTTCTTCACGGCGTGGTTACTTACTGCAGTAAATTACTTCTTTGTGTGCACGACTGCAAGTGTGGAGCAAACGTGGTCTTTTCTCCAAACACGGGTTACGGGTAGAAATTCGAAGCAAGACGAAAACTGAGTAAGAACGTGGGAGAAACATAGAACAAGAAAATTTGTGGAAAGCCAAATTTCCATTACATTAATTCCGCCACAAAGTAATTGGAATGGAAGTACATCGCTGTCTGAAGTCAAACAGACTTCGTTATGACGCTCCATTGAAGGATCAGCGGCTAGGAGATAGCCACCGAACGGCTCATCCTCCGCGTCCAGTTCATCACTTGAACGGCCGCCGCCGACAGCCATCTCTTCAGCTGGCACCGTCGCGGCGCCGGACACTTTGCTTGGCGCGCTGCGCGCCACATCAGCTGACTCCTTGGTTGCTGGCGAATCACAGACTTCACACTGCTCGCCGAGCACATCGATCCAACCATCGTCGGAATCCCAGTCCGGCAGGGCCGAGACGGAGCACGCCATTGACTTGATCCTCTCGGCAGGGCTCTCTGAAATCTCGTCCTCCTCCTCGTCGTCGGTCTCCAACTCCCAGAATGCGGCGTCCAGTGTGCTCTTGGGAGACACCCACCTGGCCTTCGCCTCCTCTTGCTTCACGTCGCGGCAGTCAAATGCCACGAACGGATGCTCCAAGAGCTGAGCCGCGGAGCACCGGTCGCGGGCGTTTCTTGCGAAGCACATGGCCAGGAAGTCCTTCGCCTCTGCCGACAGCCACACCGGCACCTCCGGCACGGCGTCCGTGTATCCAATCCGGTGGACGGCGGCAAGGATGTCGTCCATGTCGCTCCACGGGGCGCGGCCGGTGGCCATCTCGATGACCGTGCAGCCAAGAGCCCACACGTCGGCCGCCGGCCCCTGCTCCTCCCCGCGGGCCACCTCGGGCGCCATGAACGCAGGCGTGCCTCCGATCGGCCTCACCGAATCCAGCGTTCTCGCACACCCGAAGTCGGCGAGCTTGGCGCGCCCATCGGCGCCGATCACTATATTCCTCTCCTTAACGTCCCCGTGCACGAGCGACTTCCCGTGGAGGTACGCCAGCCCGCGCAGGACATCCGCCGCGTACGCCCGGATGGCGCCCTCCTCGAGGCATCCCCCATTCCTCGCGACCTCGTCGGCGAGCGACCCGCCGGGGGCGAACTCGAGGAAGAGATGGTACGAGCCGTCCAGGCCGTCACCGCCTCCTATGCAGGGCACGACGTGCGGCGAGCACAACCCGGACAGTATCCCCTGCTCCCGCCTCAGCAGCACCGCGTTCGCCGCGCCCACGGACTTGACCGCGAACAGCTCCCCGGACGCGCCGTCCACCGCCAGCGACACCACGGCCCCCGACGCGCCGCGGCCGAGCGTCCGCAGCCGCGTCCAGTGCCCACTCACGGCGATCGCCATTCCTCCCTCCCTCTCTCTTGTGGTTGGACTTCTTGTTGCTTTGCAATGTGGTGCTGGTGGTGAACTGGTGGTCTTTTTGTTTGGTCTGAGTTGGCCTTGTGAGCCAGTGTGTGGCTGTGCGCGTTTATATACACAAAGGAGGGGAAGGAGGAGACGACGACGACTTGGAGTTAATTGGGTGGGGATTAGATTAGCAAACGGGGAAGATGCCTGGTGTGTGTCGAAGCTCAACTTGGCAAACCAAAAAAAGCGTGGGTGGTGCGTTCTACGCACGCGCGGCAATTGGACTCTGCGTTTGTGTGGGTGGGAACGCTCGGGCGCGACTCCTGCGGTGTCAATTAACGAGCGCCCGCGCCTCCCCCGCCTGGCCCTTCACTCTCTCCCTCACCTGCCGCCGTCAGCCCTCCCTCTCGATCACCACTAATGGCACATGCATCTCCTGGTTTTGCAGGCAAATACGATTCGTTTTCTGCGTGTTTCAGAAACCTGGGAACGAGGAGCACGAGATGTGTTACTCGTGTTGACGATTAGAAAACCGCCAGGGTGTTACTTCATTGAAGATGGTAACGGGTAATTTGAAGGCACTTCTGCGTTCTGTAACGGGGACGGGCCCGCTCGTGTTTCTCGTGTGATGGAATGCGTGTGCCAGAAACTCAGCATCATAATACAGAGCCAAAACAGCGCTGTGTGAAACACGAGCGTGTTAGTAAATTGGGGTCAGGTCAGCTGTGCGATGCTTGCTAATTAATTAGCGGCAGCACCGGTCAAGATTGTTAATTCGGGGGTCAGTTCATCACTTGTGCGCAATTAATCAGCGGCGCATCGCACGGCTGACCTGACCCCAGTTGGACGCACAACGGCACGCCGAACAACCCACCCTCACAAAGCCCGTCGTGCTGCCGCCTTCTTCTCCGTCATAGACGATCGGTTCAAATGCCGCAAAAGCAAAGTCTCGCTGCTCTAGTGGTTGGTGATTCGGCTGACATTGGAAGACACCCAATCCCCGTGTATAAACATGTCAGAGCCGGAGGTCAACGCGTGCGCCTAAAAGGGGCGTTTTTTTGTTTGGGTGACATGGTTGCCCCTTTGACATTGCGGCTTGTGAGTCTGCAACGGAATTATGGTTGATCGGAGTAGGCAGCAGTTTGCTCCACCAAACCCACCCGGCGAGCAGGTAGGTACTTGACTTCTACGGTTATACTGTACCCCCAACAACATCTTGAGAAAATTCTGTGGAAGACTTTGAAGGAATCAAGTTTGAGTCAAGAGTAGATCAGAGTTCAGAACAGAGATCAACTTGGCCCGAATGTGACCGATTCCTCCTACAGTAGGTGCATTTACCTACCATCTGTCAGCGCTAGTACTAGTTTCAGGCTGTCCAATGCATTCACCCACTATTTTCCTAGTGCTAGTAGCAGTTTCAGGATGTGCAATGTTAGACGTCCATATCTAATCTCCTGTTTCCTGCTCGTTCATTCCCTCAGATGGTTTGCGTAGGAACATATGAGAAGGTACATGAATAACTAGTAACGAATGATTGACATATTTATACAGTTTGATTTTGATTTTATAAAAGTAAACAAAATTCAGTGTTGCTGTCAGTGTATTCAATCTGATCAATATGTGGGACCGGTCAGACCGCTAGGCGTCTACGGTCAGATAGGTTGTTGGTTGGCGATCTGACCAGAGTTGAGTTGGACGGTGTGATCGGTATTAGAGATATAGTCACACCGGTGTTTTGTTACTAGGAAAGGTTTTAAGTTGGTTTGGACCGGTTAGACCGGTCAATAGTTGGCTGTCTGATCATCATGGGAAGAGCGGTCAGACTGATGGCTGTGGCCATAGAACAATGAGAGATGTTTCTGTTGGGCAATATGGGAATTTCCCTTATTTCCGAATTAACGAAAGAGGAAAAGAAATCCTGGTGTAGGGCCCACCTGTAAGAGATATGAGGGAAGGGGATGAGGTCGGTTGATCGATCAGCCGAGAGAAGGGGTCAGATCATGCTCTCTTCTTCTTGCGCTGGACTTGGTCCAGCAGCTGCTACAGCACCATTTCTCTTCTCCTCTGATTTCAGATCTTCCCCATTTTTCTCTTTAAACCGAGCCTTGGAAAAGCTTTTAAGGAAGAACAATCAAGAAAACATATCAAGATTTGAGAGCAAGGAGCGGCAGTTTTCCTTGTCTCCTGTGCGGTTTGCTCCAGCAAACTCACTGGGGTCTCGGTGATTTCTACGCTGGCGAGGTTCTACTGATTCTCTGTGGTGTAGTCGGCCTTGGTTGTTGGCCGACCTGTCGTGGTCGTTCTGCCATGGTAACCAGTCGTGGTCGTTCAACCATGGTTGTTTTGTCCGAGCTGTGCTCGACCTACGATAGTCGTTCTGTTAAGGTTGATCTATCATTGTCGATCTACCGTGGTCAACCTGCTATGATCGATTTGCCGTGGTCGATCTAACGTAGTCGTAAGCGGCCATGGTCATAAACTCTCAGTTGCTTCATCTGATTGGAGATTGTGTTGGCTTTGTGCAACAACATTTGCATCTTATCTTCGTTGGCTCTCAGCTTTACGATTTGGTGAGTACTGATTTGTGAAGTTGGGCATTGTATCTTCGTTAACCTCTCTAGCGATATCCAGGCATACGCCAGTGATTGGTTTTCTGGGACATCGTCCTCGCGATGAGCCTTGCCCTTATTGTAATCTCGGTGGCTTGGATTGCCACCGCCCAGTAAACTGTTCTTTACACTCTTGATTCCTATTATGCATATGTTTGCCGCGCTAGTGTGATATCTCTGTTTAATTATCTCTGAGTTCCGTGATAATTGCTAGCACTAGGAGGACTTTGCATAATAGATTGTGGACTTTTGAAATTGCTCGATGAGGAAACTAGTCATATTTGAGATCACAGTGACAGTTTAGAGATATTCTGCTAGTTTGACTTGTTGATTATACTTCGAGTTGGTGCCTTCTCTCTGCTGTTCTATTCTGGTCATAGCCTGAAGCCTGTTGATTCAGCTGTAGTACATTTTGTCTCTGTTTTGAATATTACCGACAACAGATTAGTACTGCAGTAGCTCATTTCTGCTATATGTTTTGATTAGAACATGAAATTGTTTCAGTCACTATTTTGAAGTAATGTTTAGATTGACAAACTAGCAGAATATAAAAGCATTGTCACTTAGATTTTTGACATATGGACTAGAGTAGAGAAGGCCAAGTTTAGAACTTGAGTAACTCCTCTACTGAGAGCTAATTCACACTAAATAGCATGTGTGCTATGTAGATTTCAATTGCCCACTTCTTGATCAGTTAAGCATGTTGTTTTGTTTAAATGACTTGAATGCTATCACAGCCTCAAGAGATATTTGTTTAATCTTCATGTCATTTATTTTCTGCTGGTCATATGCTTTACTGTTATTTATTTATATATGGAATTAATCTGAAAATAATTCTAAAACCGCTTAATCTTGGTCCTGAATAGGGTGCCTCTCCGTAATAGCGAAGAAACACCTGATGAAAGATGGAATGGGAGAAAACCGAACATGTCCTTTCTTTGTACTTGGGACTGTCTTGCAAAAGTGCAGGTGCCTTTGTCGAAGAAAAGAAAACTTGGTCCCAAGTCTGTTGATTGTATCTTTCTAGGATACGCCCATCATAACATAGCATACATATTTCTTGTGGTCAAATCCAAGGTTAGCGATATCGCTAATAATGTCCTTGTGGAATTTCATGGTGCGACTTCCTTTGAGAATGTGTTTCCTATGAGAGCAAACGAAGTCATTATCCCTGATGGTTCTTTTGAGCACTCTATTTCTCCTAGTGTGGATGACACAGCTCTTGAATTGGAGTTGAGGAGGAGTAAGAGACAAAGGACTAAAAGGCTTTAGGCGATGACTATGTGACCTACCTTGTGGATGATAAACCACATACCCTTTCAGAGGCATACGCATCCCCAGATGCGGAGTACTGGAAAGATGCAGTCCGTAGCGAGATGGATTCCATCATAGCTAACGGAACTTGAGAGATTATTAATCTTCCAAATGTTATAAGCCAGTGGGCTGCAAAAGGATCTTCAAAAGAAAGCGAAGATCCGATGGTACTATTGGAAAGTATAAGGCCTGACTAATGGTTAAGGGTTTCACGCAAAAGGAAGGTGAAAACTATTTTGACACATACTCACCCATGGCTCTATTACCCACAATCTGAGTGCATTTAGCACTAGCTTCTGCATGTAAACTCCATGTATATCAAATGGATGTTAATACCACTTTCTTAAATGAAGAGTTGGATGAGAAGATTTACATGCAATAGCCTGATGGTTTTGTGACTAAAGGGCAAGAGAGGAAAGTATGTCGCTTGCTTAAATCCCTGTACGATCTAAAACAAGCTCTCAAGTGATGGCATGAGAAATTTGATAATACGTTGACTTCGGTTGCCTTTTGTGTTAATGAAGCTAATAAGTGTGTATATTATCGTTTTAATGGGAGGTAAGGTGTCATCCTCTATCTTTACGTGGATGACATACTATTGTTCAGGACCAACATAGATGTAATCAATAAAACTAAGTCGATGTAATCAATAAAACTAAGTCGTTCCTCTCCCAGAACTTTGATATGAAGGACCTGGGTAAACCTGATGTTTTTTTAAACATCAAGCTACTAAAGGGTAAGAATGTGATTAATTTAATACAATCTCATTATGTGGATAAGATCTTGAATCACTTTGGATTCATGGATGCTAAGCCGGTAGCAACACACTATGATCCAAATGCTAAGCTACATAAAAACACTAGATATGGAAAGGACTAGCTTAAATACTCTCAAATAATTAGGTTCTTGATGTATTTAACTAGTGCAACGAGGACTGACATCTCATATGCCATAAGCAGATTAAGCCGATACACGACCAATCTAGGAGATGATCATTGGATAGTACTAGAAAGGGTACTTAGGTACCTAAAAGGAACCAAGAATTTGGGGATACATTATAGAGGCCATCCAGTAGTCCTTGAAGGATTCAGTGACTCTAACTGGATCAGTGACTCGGATGATATGAAGGCTACGAGTGATTATGTATTCACTCTAGTAGGTGGGGCTGTTGTGTGGAAGTCTTTTAGACAGACTATTCTTCTAAACAGACTATCCTTACACGGTCTACCATGGAGGCTGAGCTAGTAGCACTTGACTCAACAGTAGTAAAGGCGAAATAGCTCAAAGAGCTTCTTTCCAACCTATCGATATTAGAAATATAAATACCAACTATCTTAACCTACTACGATAAACAAACTGTTCTGGTTAAGGTTAAGAGTAGGAAATACAACATGAAGTCCTCAAAACACATTAAGAGACGACTTAAGTTAGTTCGGCATCCTAGAGAGATTGGTGTAATTACTGTGGAATACATCCAATCCGAAAGGTATCTAGCAGATCCTTTCACTAAAGAAATGGCGCGCAAGGTCATTCTGGCATCATCAAAGGGAATGGGAGTCATACCTGTTTGATGGTTTTGAACGGTGGTAACCTATTCTAGAAGACTGGAGATCCCATGAACTAGGCTATAGGAAAACAAACTATGAAAAACTGAGAGTACACCTTAATTGGACTCCCATGAGCTGCAATACTCTAAACTACATGGCAGGTTGAGCAATAGCTTTTAATTAATTTGATGCCCTATATGGCAACGGGGATTGTCCTACAAAGTTCCCTAGAGAATTCATCTGAGTGTGGTCGTGGGGTTGTGATCAAAAGAAAGTAAGGGTATGCTTTCTTGAATACTCATGAAAAGATACGGGAACATGACCGTAATGTTCCAACCCAAGAGATGCAGTTCAGCTACCCTGTACAGAGTGCAGCATAAGTAAAAGCTTTCATACCAAGACATTGGATCAAGGCATGGTCCTCCATTGTTTGTGCAGAGTCATAGCTTTTGTTGCTAGGAATTGAGTTCAAACCTGCAAGGTATCCTTGTCAAATGATTGTATATCAAACATAGCTACTTCAATCTTATTCAAGATGTGGCAAATTGAGGAAAATCAGTGGGGATTGTTGGGCAATATGGGAATTTCCCTCATTTCCGAATTAAAGAAAGAGGAACAGAAATCCTAGTATGGGGTCCACCTGTAAGAGATATGAGGAAAGGGATGAGGTCGATTAACCAATCAGCCAAGAGGAGGGGGTTAGATTATGCTCTCCTCTTCTTGCACTGGACTTGGTCCGGCCACTGGTGCGGCGCTGCTTCCCTTGAAATCGAGCATTGGGAAAGCTTTTGAGGAAGAGCAATCAAGAGAACATACCAAGATCTGAGAGTAAGTGGTGATAGTTTTTCCTTGTCTCCTGTGCATTTTCCTCCGATGAACTCAGTGGGGTCTCAGTGATTTCTACGCCGGCAAGGCTCTACTGATTATCGTGGTGTAGTCGGCCTTGGCTGTTGGTTGAAGTGCCGTGGTCGTTCTGCCGTGGTCTACCGGCCGTTGTCGTTCTATCGCGGTCGTCCAGCCGTGGTCATTCTGCCACAGTCATTCAGCCCTGGTTGTTTTGCCGTGCTCGACCTGCCATGGTCATTCTGTCGAGGTCGACCTGCTGTGCTTGATCTGTTGTGGTTGATCTAACGTAATCGTAAGCAGCCGTTGTCGTAAACTCTCAGTTGCTTCATCTAATTGGGGATTGCATTGGCTTTGTACGGCAACACCTGCATCTCGACTTCATGATTTGGTGAGTACTGATTTGTGAAGTTGGGCATTGTATCTCTGTTAATCTCTCTGGTGATATCTGGGCATACGCTAATGATTGATTTTCTAGGACATCGTCCTCGCAATGAGCCTTGCCCTTACTATTGTCTTGGTGACTTGGATTGCCACTGCCCAGTAAGCTATTCTTTGCACTCTTGATTCCTATTATGCATGTGTTTGCCGTTCTAGTGTGATATCTCTGTTTAATTATCTCTGAATTCTGGTCATAGCTTGAAGTCTGTTGACTCAGCCGTAGTACATTTTGTCTCTGTTCTGAATATTACCGACAACAGATTAGTACTACAGTAGCTCATCTGCTATATGTTTTGATTAGAACATGAAATTGTTTCAGTCACTATTCTGAAGTAATGTTTAGATTGACAAACTAGCAGAATATAAAATGATTATCACTTAGATTTTTGATATATTGACTAGAGTAGAGAAGGCCAAGTTTAGAACTTGAGTAACTCTTTTGCTGAGAGCTAATTCACACTAAATAACTTGTGTGCCATGCAGATTTCAATTGTCCATTGTCTTGATCCGTTAAGCATATTATTTTGTTTAAATGACTTGAATGCTATATCAGTCTTAAGAGATATTTGTTTAATCATCATGTCATTTATTTCATGTCGGTCATATGCTTTACTGTTTTTGCTTATAACTAGAATTTATCTGAAAATGATGTTAAAATTGCTTAATCTCCAACAGTTTCTTAGGAGATTTGAGTGTGTGCATGGCATAGAAGCCATTGATTGGTTGTGTTGTGTTGTATGATGCATTGTTTTGACTAACACGAGTCAAATGTATGGAACTTGTGCTTGAGATGGTTGCTTTATCTTTGGATGTGCATGTGGTTTGAAGAACGTTAGCGATTATGGTGGGACAGCTGAGAGTAGTGTGGTTGGGTAAGTCCGAGTGAGGTTACATGCTCAAGTAGGAAGCACAAGAAAGATAATGATCGTGATTTTGGTGTTTTTAGCCTAAATCGTTGATCAAATTATCTTACTAGAGCATGTAGGAGTAGATCTGGAAGAACTCGTCTTAAATCTCCACGAGTAAGAAATAATTTTGATTTTATGGTTTTTGGGTGTTCTTGAGTCTTAAGATCGATTTCCTTCAAATTGATGGAACCAAGTCTCAAAACCCCATGTTTCTTGTCTTGATCTGGTTCCTATTGTCTTGTATAAGGTGTGTTCAAAGTTTCAAGTCATTTAGAGCTATGGATTAGAACTTATTTCAATTTTTGCATTTGACACCGTACTAATTTTCAGTTCTGTGCTGAGAGAGAGGGGTCAAACCGTCCTAACGAGAGGTTAGACCCGTGGAGTGAAAGATTACCGATATCTAGAGGAAAATTTAGAAACAATGGTTCACCCAATCTGATTGCTGCATCGGTCATACAGTTCGGATGATCGTGCAAAATGAGTGGCGATACTCTCTTGTCCCCGACCAAAAAGGAATCGCAGCTCGCACAGTGGATGCATGCATTTTTTGCGGCGGCCAAAATGACCAGACCAAAGCAGCAACACAGTAGCGTTTGGGATATGCGTCGGATGCATCGCTTCCATTCCACAGCGAGAGCACGAGATACTTCACCGTGCTGCCGCTTTGTCGGTCCCTTTCGTTCTCTCTTGCTCCAGACGGCGAAGAAGGTGGTGGGCCGCGTCGGACGTGCACGCCGTGCGTGCGTCCAAGCACCGAGCAAACTGGCAAACGGCGCATGCGCATCGGTTTATAATCACAAAACGGCAGCACGTATGATAGAGTATGATCGCAATGTACAGGAGCTGGACGAGAGGGAACAGCTCACGGATGATGCCAATCCAATCGAATCAGGCTCTGGATTTGATTTGGCAAGGAGCTTGAGCCGATCGGTTTGGCTGGCCCCAAACCACCTCACTTGTCGGTGGGTAGGGGTAAAAACGGATCGAAAATTGATTGATCAGGATAAAAACGAATACGGGTTGTTTTGGATCGGATTTTCGTTGGATAATTCTCGGATCGAAAATAAATATAGATTTTTTATTGTAAACAAATACGAATACGGTAGGCGTGATATCCAGTGAATACGAATGCTAATACGGATTATCCGGATAATACGAATCCGGATATCCGAGATTTCAGCCCAATATTATCCAGCCCAATCCAGCCTCTCTTATCCCCCGCCACCAGCCCACCAGTAAATATTTATATTTGTTAAAAATAAATATAGTATTATTGGTAGATTAAAATTTGTACCGATTAAATTGATGCACTGCCGTTTAAATTATTCTAATGTAAATTTAAATTCCTAATTAATTTATTAGTCACATGTAAATGGTAGAAATCCATTAATAATTATTTAGGACTTTAGAAAAAATTAACTGTCGTTTGAAGATTTAAAATCTGTATAGTGGTGTGACTATTGTGGATAAAAATATTTATGCTCATTTAGATTTCATTAATGTTTTGACAAGATAAATTATTTATATGTTTTCATTGATTTTGGATGTATAGTTTAAGGGGTTTTCATGTTCCGATAAATATTCGTGATCGTATTCGTTTCGATTCGTATTTGTTTTGTATTTGTATTCGATATTATTCCTATTTGTATTCGTATCCGAGGTATTTGTATTTGTATTTGAGAAAAAATATGATAAAAATATTATCCGTCTATATTCGATCTGTTTTTTTTATAAGTATTCGGTCCGTTTGCTGTGGCACATATCTGCCTGCACGTTGCATACGCGTTAGATCTGGCGACGCCAAGGGAGGCAAGCTGCGTTTTTCAGGCGGCTTGTGCACATGAACCGAACATCTTGAGATCTGGAAAAGGCTCACGTTGCCGTTTGGAACTCGACGTTCGATTCAAAGGTCCACGGCCCAAGTCAACACACACCCGCAATGCAAGCAACTAAGCAAGTCAAGTGTTCGGTACGGAGTAGCCTCACCATTCTATGATTACACTAACTGCGCATGGTTACATTAACCCTTACCTCCAGAATCCCAAGGATAGCTATTCCATTCGCACATTTGTTAAGCCCTGTGCCATTTGTAGGTAGTGTGCCAAGAATGTAAGAATGGCTCCTTTTGGTTGAACTAGCTCCATGCTTCGAGTAGGTCAACCATTTCGACATCTCTTACTTAGTCTTATCCATTTAGAAGGAAGAACTGATGGATTTTTTTTGCTGTTTGATTAATGTCGGTGTCCATGAACATGGATGCGAGGTGGTTGACGAACAATGCACGAGGTAGGAAGTCGAGCATGTCTCGGATTCGATCAATCGGAACGGCGTGATTTGATCTCAAGCAGATAAGGAAAACGATGGACACAGGTACTCTGAACCATGTCAAGGAACGAGGATTGGAATTGGAGGAAGCTGGAGCCTCGAAGCCTATCTCCAAGTACCAAACTGTCACATTACATAACCCATCTGTGTGGATTGACGCCGCATCCACCAAAGCAATCGTTCTGTGCAGCTGTAAAGAGACCACAAAGCTGCAACAGTAAATTAACTTCGATAAATGCAGTACAGGATATGCTGTCTGTCCCTCTCTCCCCTTATGTTTCACTTCACAGCTGACATGGACACTCCGTTCAAGTTTGGAAGTCATATTTTTTCTCATCACATAGATAAAAAGATTGTAAAAATAGTTAGATTAATCTTAATTATTATTTCTAAACACTATATTCAATACATATATAAAGAATAACAAATAAAATTGTATATTTATTAAGAGTATAAAGATAACATCATATTAATTTTACATTGAAATATAAAATACGTCCTGTATTTATAGATAAGATCATTAAAAAAATACGACTTATAAACTTGGACAGAGAAAGTGCTACTCTATACGTGCCAATGTTAACTGCAGAAGGAGCTAAGTGCTGGTCTATAAATATAGGGGAAGCTTGATACCTGGAGCAATCGTTTTAGCTAGCTCTGCTCATTTCGGCTTTAACTTCTGACTTCTGACTTATTTTTTCACATTTCTAAATTTCGTCTTTTTTTTGCTTTTTGGCTTTTTTGAGTTTTTTCCCGGTTCTTTTTTTATTCGTTTGCAATATCCGTGACGGGCTGACTTGTTTTTTTCTATTTTTAAAATTTTTAAATTTAATTATGTCAAATAAGTCACCATCAACTACAATGTAAATTCAGCTAACCACAGTGCAATTTTAGCTATAAACCATATTTTTCAGTCCAAATGAAAAGGCTCTGAGAACCTCAAATATATTTTTCTCTTTCAGAATGGAATATAAGCTAGCTTCCATTCAGGTACTGCAAAAAAACGAACAAACAAACATTGACAAACCCGTTTCGTTTTGAATTTGAAAGATCGATTGCGAATTACCATTTTGCTCTCTTATCCTGAAGACCTGAACAAAGGATAAATTATGTTGATCCCCGCTAAAGGCAACTTGAACACTTCGCTTTTGGCGCATGTCGCAAAGAAAAGCAAACGCATAGCTTCGTCTCTTTCCAATAAAATTTTGCAGAGTCCTGGAAGACGAAAAGATGGCCTTGGACTTCCTAAACGTCAGCGAGGCGTTGACACTGCCTATTTGCCGTGCTTTATTTAGGCTCACTTTAAATGGTTTTAGTTTCTAGTTTATTTTGATTTTTCGATTTATTTAAATCAAAAGTCACTTGGAATACGTGGGTTTCTAATTTCAGTTTATTTTAGCCTTTTATGCTTTTTTTGTCTTTTTTCTTTTCTTTATTTCTTTGTATTATCCGTGACGATATAACGTTTGTTGTGGTTACAGACCAAACAGAGAGAGATGGTAGTGGAGAGGTGGGAGTGTTGTCCTTTACCCTCCCCCTCATCCTGATATATATATTCACATGGAGTGTACTTTTACAATTATGCCCTTGCATCCGTACATTCCCCTTAGGGGCATTTGAGTCATTACACATGTTACTCTGGTTCTTATAACCTCCTAACAGGCCTGCTGGGCTTAGACAACAACGTTCTTTTATTATTTTATTGTTGAAATAGTCTTACATTGGTTGTAAGAGGGCAGGGGACCTAACTTAAAATGAGGAGTCTCTCACCTCCTTGACTAGCTTTTGGGGTGAGAAAACTCTTACGATCCAACAAGTGGTATCAGAATCCAGTTCTAACATCTCTGGCCTTTTCCTTCAGCTTAGCGCCCTCACTGCTACTTCTCTCTATTAAGCAGCTCTCTGAATACTAGTGTGTGAACGTCTGATGGACTGTGACCCTAAGGGACTGTCAGTGTACGGTGAAGGGGCGGTAAAGAACTGAGGGATACCAATGTATAAAGGGGGAAATTGTTGGAATAGTCCCACATTAGTTGTGGAAGAGCAAACGACCTAACTTAAAAGTGGGAGAGTCTCTCATCTCATTGGCTAGCTTTTAAAGTGAGAAAGCCCTTACGATCCAACATTTATTTTTTTTCTATTTTTAGAAAAACTAATAATTATTACAGTACAATTTTAACTATAAATCAAAATCTATAGCTAGAATCATAAGCTATGAGTCATTTGAAGTGGGCCGTTAATGGAGTGGAGTCAACGATTAAAGAACGAAAAGAAGAAAAGGAGACAGCAAAGAAAATAACATCAACTTAGTCAATGCCTCAATAAAATAATAATGGATATTGGCATGTATCGACGGGAAGTGGGCTGACGGCAAGCTACTTTTGTGACTTCAATACAAGAATCCACAAGTGGGAGAGATATAGGTCGACGGGCAGTGGGCTGATGGCAAGCTACTTTTGTGACTTCAATACAAGAATCCACGAGTTGGAGAGATATAGGTCTATTCTTCCTAACTTTTATAAACTGTTTTTTAATTTTTCTATAATAACTAACTTTTAAATAAAATATCCTTTTAAAATAGAATCTATTAGTTAATTGTAATACATACTGTATCGACTTCATTTATATCGGTAAAAACCATATGTGAGTTTCTGTTACTTTGTAATCTTTCGCACGAAAATTTAAAAGCTATAAACCATAATTAAAAGTCAAAAATTTCAGTTAAAAAGAACAGACCGTAGTTATATTACATCCTCCTAGCTGCAATACAAATATCACCTCGGCCTAACTCCATCTCAAGTGCCTCATTAGTCATTACCTGCCGGCCAATTGGATAAGGCAGGTTGTCCTGGCTAGGGACTGAACCTTTAGGACTTATACAGTAATACAGATAACTGCTATTTATAATATTTATCTATATTATCTTAAATAATATTAAAGACATATTCTATAATAGATAGGCTGTAATTTGTCTATAATGAATTGTCTGTAAAATATAGACAACATTGATACAATGGTATGAAAACTGTCTATAGCAGGCCATTTTCTCACATTTCGACGTCTATAAATTACAGTCAACCTCTTTCTCTTTCCTCCATCTCAACAAAAAAAATCTTATATTGCACCTTTTATAAATAGTTTATATCACTCTATATTGTACATGCCCTCACTATCCGGCAGTTCAGCAGCCACCCTCTTTTGGTTGAGCCGAAGCAGTTACTGCCTCCTGAGTCAGATCATTGTCTACAGCCTGCAGCAGCGAGCTCGCTTGTGGCCTACAACTAGGATGCGTCAATTTGTTGCTGCCTACTGACGGTGAGGCTAAGCCATTCTGCAAATAGCTCAGGAGAAACACTGTTTGCTTTCTGAACGTTCAAAAGTAATGTAGCCAGCGGCCTATCTTGATATGATGTTCTTTCCCTGTGAGGTGAGCAAGATATAGAGCAATAAGGATCAGTTGTTGCAGCCTCGCCAGTCGCCAATAAACCACTTCATAGGCGGTGTCAACTCGTGAGGTTACAGGCCATATTTCAAAATGCAATAGCTTTTAGTTAAAATAGTATTGTAGCCACTATTAATTTTTTAATTACTCAATTAAATAAAAACAAAGAAAAAAACACCGTTATATCTTTAAGGATAACACAAAGAAAAAGAGGAAAAAGAGATGAAAAAGAAAAAGAGAGGAAAACAGAAAAAAGAAGAAGAAGAAACCAATGTGTTTCAATAACTTTTGGGTTCTAAAAACGAAAGGCATCGCTGTTTGAAATATGGCCATATTCCTGTCCTTGTAGAAAACGGACTCCCAATAACCTCCTGCTTGCTACTTGTTCTGTCAAAAGCTTTAGCTAACGCCCAACTACTCTTGTCGATTGGTCACCGACTACCGAGTGATATTTCTGACTCTAGTATAAACGGTTTCGGTTTCTAGTCTTTTTGGCTTTTAATTTTTTAAATGTAGAAATCATTTAGAACACATCTACTTTTAATTCTGATTTTTTTTGTCTTTTTTTGCTTTTGCTTTTCCCCCTTTTTCTTTCCATACGATATTTTCATTTTTTTACTTTTCTTCATTTTTTAATGGAAGGACTAAAAAAAGATAACAATTACTATAGTACAATTCAACCAAAGTCGACAATCACAACCAGAAGCCATAAATTTTAGCTGTTTGGAATGGGCCCTAAAACTCTCTAAGGAAATGTACAATACAAGATATTTACATATAAGTATTTAAATAGAGAGATTATAGCCATGTCATCAAGCATCCATACAAAAGGTATTTTCTCGGATGTAAACATATCTTCTTTAGCTGTTTAGATGTTATATTACATATTAATTTGATATAGTGATACACATAATTAAGCACATCTTAAACAACGGTGTTTACTTAAATATTGATGCTACAAAATAAATATCAACGTGAAAAGAGAAATCAATTTTTTTTCACTCTAAACACCTCTACCTGGACATGCTCCGAGTCCGAAGCAAACATCCATCTCAGAAAGAAGCAAGCAAACATCGCACGTGATTAGCACAAAGCAAGTGGGCCCAATGGGCTGCAGGTGGTCACAGGCTCACAGCGGGCTCCGGGCCGTTTCCTCTATTCACGTAACCGTGTGCTCGCGCCCAGACCAAGCCTGAATCATGGGCTTGGGCCTGGGCTACTAGTGACTTTTACACCTATATGCATGTTGCATTTTGCCAATCTCCGTTTAGCTACGCGTTTGAATCGTGCGTAATATAGAGAGGTTTGTTTGGTTCAGTCGATAGTCAGGAAAGAAGGCTTGTTTGCTTTGCTGGTTGCTAGCGAGACAGACGGTCTAACAACTGAAAAAACGAATGTGGTCTCTGTTCCTTTAGCTGCACCTGCAGCTAATGCAGACAATAAAATGATTAAAGTATGCGGACTGCATGCTCAACAGTCACATGGCCAAAAGGCCAGTCCGACTTAGCGACTACACCCAGGCACATACATGATCTGCTGTCTTCTCCACCGAAGCCTTGATTAAGGGCTCGCTCGTTTCGATTTCAGCTTCTGACTTTTGATTTATTTCAATTGCTATAGTATAATTTTAATTATAAATCATAGCTTTTCAGCTCAACCAAACGGGGCTAAGAAAACATGGCTAAAGACGCCCAAACGAACCAGAGAAAATACCGGACGGCGCTACTCGTGTCGCACATCGAAAGCGTTCGGAAAAGAAAAGGCTAGCTGACGCGTAGCTTGGGCTTGAGCGATCGATGCACCCGGCGACCAGATGATGCTGTCGCACGCGCGCCCTGCCCTGACTTGCACAGTGCCGGCCAATGTGCATGCACGACGTGCACCCTGGTGCGCTGTACAACTCGTAGCCTCGTAGGGAGGATACTTGAGGCGCGTGCGTACACAATTGAACGGCGTCGTCACAATTGGAAATCGACGATCGGGCCTTGGCCGTCGGAATATATGGGTACTCGGTTTGGGCACAGATGTGTAGCTCAGGCCTTGCTTCGTCATTCCTCCGTTGGTTTTTTTTCCCTTCAGGGTTTTGTCGAAATATCGTGATGAAATAACATAGTTGAAACAACGTGATCCGTGATCAAAATCGAGCTCGTGATCGAAGGACGTTGCGGTCAAAGTCGACTTGGTCGAAATCGAAGCCGTGTTCAAGGTCGAGGCCATGGTCGTGGTCGAAAGGCTATGGTCGAAGTCGATGCCGTGGTCGAAATCGATGCCGTAGTCGAAGGGCCGTGGTCGAAGTCTACATAGTCGAAGTTAAGGCCATGGTCAAAAGGGGCCGCGGTCGATGATCGACGCCGAGGGCGTGGTGTGTGGTCGAAGTTGAGGTCGTAGTCGAAGAGTCGTGGTCAAAATCGATGTTGTGGTCGACGTTGATGCCGTAATCGAAGGGCTGTGGTCGAAATCCACGACGTAGTCAATATCGATGCTGTAGTCGAAGGGTCGTGGTCGAAGTTGCTATGGTCTAAGTCTACGTGGTCGAAGTCGAAGTAGTCAAAATCCACACCGTGGTCGAAGTTGACGTGGTGAAAGTTTTCGTGGTCAAAGTCGATGCCCTGGTCGAAATCCACGCCATGGTCAAAGTCTACGTGGTCGAAGTCGAGGCCGTGGTCGAAATTTACACCATGGTCAAAGTCGCTGTGGTCCAAGTGTACTTGGTCGAAGTCGATGTGGTCGAAGTCGGCGTGGTTGAAGTCAAGGCCACGGTCGAGGTCGATGCCGTGGTTGAACTCCACGCCATCATCAAAGTTGCCGTGGTCGAAGTCTACATGGTCGAAATCCACACCATGGTTGAAGTTGAGGCCATGGTCAAAATCCACGCCATGGTCGAAGTCTACGTGGTCGAAGTCGACGTGGTTGAAATCGATGTAGTTGAAGTCGAGGCCGTGGTCGAAATCCACGCCATGGTTGAAGTCAGCATGGTCAAAGACGAGGCCGTGGTCAAAATCCATGCCGTGGTTGAAGTCAAGGTCGTAGTTGAAATCCATGCCGTGGTCGAAGTCTACGTGGTAGCAATGTAAAGGAGGGTTTTTTTTTGCAAAAGAGCAAAGACGTATGCGGAAGGAACATAAGCAATAAGGACCTCTTTGTAGTTAGGCAAAAGCGGAGGATTTTTTCAAAAAATCGGTGATGTGGCCCTGGGGGAGGCCGAGAACCCCCCAGGTTTAATATAGGGAGTATTGCGCCTTGTGAGCACTTCAAATAATCTTAAGCCATGAAATGTTCACTTCCTTCCAAGCTTATTCTCCTGCTCTTTCTGGCCATTCCACTACTCGAGGCTTGACCACTTGGTACCCATCTCTTGCCATCTCAATTTCCACAGTATATGAGTATCTTTCCGTAAGTCTTATTTTGAAGGACCATGAGAGAAGGTTCATGGTTTTGTTGTGATAAACCATTGTCATTTTGGAGGAGTGAAAATTGGAATTTGTAGATTTTCTCAACAACCTACAGAAATGGATGATTTGAAAATTTTGAGTCATGGGATGATTTGATGACCTAGGTCTGTGGTCATAGGTTGCATGAGATATGTCATTGCTAATGTGGGTCAAATTGTGAAAAACTTGTACTCAAAAACGATTTCTTTGTTTTTGGATGTGCGAGATCGTTTGGAGTCAACCATGGTCAATAGCGAGGATCAGGGCTATACTCATGGAGGAGTCAAGGCCTAGAATGATCAATGACGCCGGGTGAGATGGTGAGTTCAAGCATGGCATGAGAAAGAAAAAATGTAGAAGGGAACTTCGAACGGGGGTTTGCACCATGTGGCCTGGTTGGTTAGGCCAATGAGGTATCATAAGGTGGAACCAAAACAGGAGAGCCTTGCTGACCCGTGGTAAGCTAGTGGTATCTATACGTGGCAAGCACGGCGATTACTTGCAATGGAAAGAGATGACCGGGTTAAGAAATGGTATTTTGGTAGTTTGGCCAAAATACCGGAATCTGCCTTGGATCAAAACCGTGGTGCATGAGTGGCGCTTAGAGAGCGGTTTAGGTTAAGGATGAAGGACTTAGCGGATTCAGGTTTATACGCTTTGAAAATTTTGCATAAGTGAACATTTATGAGTAAAATCTGTGTGTGGAGTTATCGAGTTTTCTCCATTATGCTAAGTGGATAGTATCCACTAAGGGTCAGGTTTGACTGGTTATTCCACCTATTTAAAGGGATTGGGATGGAGACTTGTGTAAACCATCTAATTCATCTCTTTTGTACTCTTATGTTTAGGGTTAGGGTTTAAGAGTTGAGTGTTTTGTGTACTCTCTGTCCTCCAATGTGGAATACCTGTAAAACTTACCTCTTCAAGTGGTAGTACATCAATCTTTGATCATCTCCATGACTATCTCAGGCTGTCACTCTGTAATTTCAAACTCCATTAAGTTAGTTTTGATGATAATGACAAATGCAATTATGAGATTAACTTGTTTATTAACTAGGATATTGTATAGTCTCATTTGGATGTGATTAATGACAAATGCAAATGTGAGACTAACTCATTTGCTAACTATAATATTGCTTAGTCTCATTTAGATGAAAAATTAAAAATCATGGAGGTATGCATTTGACATCACATTCTTATATCTTGTTGTATTCCTCGGATCTAAAATATAGGTTAAACTGCATCAATAGTCTAACTTGAATATATACATTTGTTTTTAGTTATGCATACATTTAGAGGAGTTTACTCTGTGTTGTGTAGTTTATATATACTTATAATTGATTTAAATTAAATCAATTGTAATTGGGTTGTCATCAATCATCAAAGAAAAGGATTGAAAAATCTAGTCTATCTATTATGTGTTAATGGTTGGATAATTAATAATAACTGGATAAGTAAGTTTTGCTAGCAACTAATCTCAAAGATAAATACTCACATTCAAATGAGTTAATTGCTTAAGAAGCTTATTTTAGAGGATACAATTGTTGTGTACATATTGTATACTCGTAAATATTTTTCTATCTCATTATTTGTTGATATTATCATAAATTATTGTGGCTAGCTCCACCGCACGGTGGCAGTGCGGAAGTGGGCAGATGTTAGCTCGTTGTTTGTCCTGTGCGGTGGTCATACGGTGAAGGTGCCATTTTTACTAATTCTACGTGATAAATGCTATTTCTATTAATATAATGTTAAATAGTGCCTATACTGCCAAAAATCTCGAATATAATCATGTCAATGTAGTTGAGTTTTGGCTGCTGCAAGCGGTAGACCTAGTTGTATGTCTTGTTACGTGCGTACGGAGCTACATGGAATGTACGCCGGCAGAGAGTTGCGGGCTCTGGGTTGGCATGCAGGAACGGCAAAACCGGCAGGGCTGTCCAGCGACTCGGATATGGTAATCGAAATCTTTTGCGTATTCTTATATAACTTCTGAGTCTTTATATTAGTAGCTAACTTATATAATATAATATTAGTAAATATCATATATATACATACATATATATATACACTATTATAAAAATAGGAGTTGGTGGTTATCGGTCCATTCTCCCTCCTCACTTCTCAGCTGTCCGATTAAAGATTAACCGTCCATATCCGCATGTAGGTAGTTTTCCGCTCCTCGTAGAAAAGGTCGGGCCAACGCGTGGACTGCACTCCTCCTCTTCTCTTCCCCCGCATCCTCCGCCTCCCGCAACCACTTCACCTCCCGCAACCGTCGCCTCCTTCTTTCCCCGAACCCTCGTGACATGCCTCCTCCTCCTCAGCGCCGCCACCAATTCCATCCTCATACAGCAGCATCTGATCGCAGTCCCCCAACTTCCTCCAACAGTGTCATATCTCCTTGTCATCCCCTCTCCAACGCATTCGACCTCCACCTCCCGCAACCGCCGCCTCCTTCATCCCCGAACCCTCGTGTCGTGCCTCCTCCTCCTCCTCGGCGCCACCGCTAATTCCTTCCCCATGCGGCAGTATCTGGTCGTAATCCCCCAACTTTCCCCAGGGCACCGCCACCAATTCCATCTCTCATCGCCCCTCCAACTAGCGACACGACACTCGGTGACAACGGCCGGTGGATCGGAGAGAATGGCACTCGACGACAGCGGCCAGTGGATCATAGAGAAGGGCACTCGGCGATGGCTTAACTACTAGTATACATATATATTATACCTTGTATATAGTGGTTTTTGCTAAAAGTTTTGGGCATTCGCTTGAATACCCATGAATTGAGCTGGGTCCGTCCATGCATATAGAGAATATAAAGAAAAACTTGATATTTATTAGGAAAATCAAGAAGAAGAGTGGTATTGCATTGGAACTTTCAAAGGAAAAATTTTCATGTGCTCTCACCACTTTTTCTTTTTCCTTCAAAACCATAAGAAAATGCAACTTTCTAAAGGAAAGGAGCAAGCAACTCCTCCATTCCAAACACCCCTAAATGCAAACTTTCTTTTGGATCACAATTCCTTCGTTTATCCTTTGATACAAACAAGGCCTGGATAATTTTTGCACGTTGAGGCAATTATGCATGAATAATTTTTCCACTTTTCAATCTCATTTGTAATGTAGAATATTGTAGGATGGCCCCATATAGATCCATTTGGCTTGCTGGCCCTAAAGGCTCAATAAGACATGAAGAAAGACATGTATAGCCCTGGCATAGTACTGCACTATGGAGGGTATTATTGTAATTGAGTCTTGTGGACACATATATAGCCAATCTGGGCAAGGAAGAGAGGCCAGGTTAATTCATTTCTCATACTTACTCTACTAATCCCCTTTTCTACTGTTTGGTTTATAGCCATAACAGTTGGCGCCGTCTGTGAAGAGCTACAAACAAGCTGTGAGCTTGAGAAAAGCAATGGCGCCTAAGAAAGCAACATCGACAACCAAGCGAAAGAGGAGCATGGCGGCAACGACTGTCGAGGCCAGCGTGCAAAGGCCGGTGGTCGAAGGCCCGCCGGCCCCATGGCAGCGACACGCCAATGCCATGGCCGGTTAGCAGTTTGCACCAACGCGGGAGGCTGGCTCCGATGCTAGTGTCAGCATGACCGTCGACCACGACGACCACGCCACGGCTGTTGATCGTGACACCCGTGCCACGACTGCCGGCCACAACGCCCGTGCTATGGCTGTCGGCCACGACGCCCGTGCCACGGCCGCCCGCGCCACAGTCGCCGACCACAACGCCCGCACCATGGGCGCCGACCACGATGCCTGCGTAGGCACGACCATGGACCTCGACACTCATGTTGGCATATCTGTTAACCTTGGTACTCGTGTCAACCCCGTCGTCAACTGCCACGCATACCACATCAACATGCCTACTGACTCTGGCGTCCAAGCCGTCTTCACCAATAACCTCATGACGAGCGTGCCCGCGCCGGTAGACCCCGCCGTAGGAGCGGCAGAGGGCACGCTAGTGGTGACTCTTGGAACGTTGTAGCATGAGCTGGTAGACCTCCGGAGTGTTGTGCGAGAGATGCAAGAGGCTCAGATTCAACAAACACCCACAACAACAATGGCGGAGGTTGCGGTCAAGAGGGCCGACAGCCGCAAAGCCCCTACTCCTGCTCGTAGTACACTCCAGCACATGGATCTGGAGTCTCCTCTGTCTGTTAGCCTGTAGCAGGCTACGTGGCTGGACGACTTCAAGATGCCCACCGTCGAGCCATTCAAGGGTGATACGAACCCTCGGGAGTTCCTACACGCCTACGAAATGGCCATTAAAGTGGTCGGAGGTGATGGCTCCACAAAGCGCGAAGGGATTGCTGCTTTCCCTTCAAGGGATAGTGCTCTCCTGGTTCTTCACCCTTGTGCCGAGCTCCATATATGCATGGGAGCAGACCCGGGATTGTATGTACAATAATTTTCAAGGATACTACGTCGAGCGGGTGGACGCTGACCGGCTTTTCACCATCAAGCATACATCTTCGGAGAAGCCCAGAGAGTATTTCCAGTGCTTCGCGAAGGTTCGCTACCAGGTCAAGGATATAAATGAGACCACTATCATCAATGTAGTGATATGAGGTCTTTGCCTGGGGCCGTTGGCTGAATACAACGTGCATAAGCTTATAAAATCGGTCGATAAACTCTTCAATAAGATGGAACAGTATGCAACAGTGAAAGAGGATGCGTAGCGGCGTCGGGGCGATGCCTTCGAGTCAAATCGCATGCCCGACCCTGCTAAGGATGGCTCCAGCCGCAAAGAGCGAAAGAACCAGTGGCACAAATATGTCTTCGACATCGAGGGTGGGGGCGACAACAAAAACACTATAGATGGCCAGTCGGATGATTGCGTTGGGGGTTAGCTACGCCAGCTCCAACCCATACAGCCAAAGGAGTTCACCAATGAAGGCTACCATAGGGATGCGGAGCCTGGCGTCGAAGTACGCAGCGAATACCACAGTCTCCGTCTTTGACAGCGAGGGCTCAATTTCACCGGCGATAGGCAGGCGAACCGCCTCGCGTTCTGAGATCTTCCCGTCGCGCATCACGACCAAATCAGCTCCTTGGTTACCAAAGTTGGCCCCAGCACGTTCGTGCAAATACCATTCACCTTCTTTGCCGCCTTCAACCGCTTGTTAGCAGTCGACACATCGTGCTCCACTAGCTCGTACTCCATCTTGGTCGCCGATGAGCTCCCATGACCAGACGACCCACCACAACTAGAGGAAGCACCATCGCCGCTGTGCTGAGAATGTTGGTGGCCGCCACGGGCCAACGATGGACCGGTTGTGATACATGCGAGAGCGCGGGGCAAGGCACACCAGCGGCTAGGACGTCAGCTACAGCAAATGCTAGCGACGATGGCAAAGACCAGCACATAGAAAGAGAGAAGGAAGAGGAGCGTGCGATGTTTCACCGAGAACACTGGATTTAAAGGCGCACAACTTTTTTGGCAATGCACGACGCGATGTCTCGGGAACTGTCGAAGCGTGAAACGACAACGCACGACGCGCCAACCAAGGGCAAACACGTGTCCTCCACTGTAGCAATGGTAGACAACCGCGGGCACCATAAGTAAGCCCATGGGCCTACTATCTAACAGGCCGAAGGGACAAAGGGGACCAAAAGGCTTGGCGATATGGTTTCAACCTACGGAAGACGAAACCCTTTACCATGAGAGGTTAATATTGTAGGGGTGGCCCCCACCTAGATCCATTCGACCTGCTGGGCCTAAAGGCCCAATAAAGCATGTAAAAAAACATGTATAACCCTAGTATAGTACTGCACCATGGAGGGTATTATTGTAATTGGAACTCGTGGCCATATATATAGCCAGTTTGGGCAAAGAAGAGAGGCTAGGATAATTCATTTCTCATACTCACTCTACTAGTCTCCTTTTCTGTTGTTTGGTTTGTAGCCACAACATAGAAATCTCACAAAAATTTTATAAACATTTGACGGAAGTAGTACAAATCCTATAAAATTTCTTTAGAACACAGAAATCTCATAGAAATTTTAAAGAAATTTTGTAAAAAATAACATAAATCCTATAAAATTTCTTTAGAATTTCTTCGTTCAAAATATGGCATGAATAATTTTTTTGCCTCAAGCAACTATTTATGAATAACTGTCTTGGAATGCCAAATGCCATCTACGAGTGACAGACCTAGGGGACGCTCAGTTTACCGATGGCTTATAACTTTTTTTTACTATAGATAGCTTATTTTTTACTATAACTGATGTTGGCTTATTTGGTGTAATTAAATTTAAAAAATTTAAAAAGAAAAAACAGGTAAGCTCACACGGACAATACGAAGAAATATGAAAAAAACAAAAAAGTGTAAAAAACTAAAAAGACAAAAAATAAAATTAAGAAATAATAAATTAAAAACCAAGAAGTTATGGCTGAAACGAGTCAGCGAGGCCCTAAGGGCGTCCGCAATGGTAATAGCTAGTACTAGCTATATAGTCAGCTGACGTGGAGGTGAGAGACAAAAATAAAGACTATTTTATACTGTTGGACCCACATGCTCCTCTCTCATGTTCTTGGACTACGTGAAATAGATCAGCTATTTGCTCGTCGCTAGTGACTACTCTCTCTTATACTTTTTCTTTACCACATCAGATCTAGCTAACTAAATAGCCAGCTGTTGGAGACGCCCTTTCAAAACAGCATTAAAGAAAGCAACCCCGAATCTTTGCCAATCTCTTGGGATTCGGGCCCCTCCTTCCGGTCTCTCTCCCTCGCTCCCAGTCCCCGACCTTTCCCGTTTCCTGAGACGCGATAAAAGCCAGCAAAGCTAGGCCAGCCAGCCACCTGCTGCTGCTGCTTCTGCTGCAGGGAGACAGCAGAGAGAGAGAGAAGCAGCGCCAAGCGAGAAAAGGCACACTCGCTGGTGGTCGCTACTACCGCCGTTTAAAGCAATGCGTAATCGTGTATACACTACGCATGCATGCACGCGCGACGCCAATGCCCAAGAGAGGAAGCATACGGAGAAAAATTCTCTCAAGTGCAGTGCAGGATAGATGGCTTTCCATGCACGAGTAAGGCTGCGATCAGCTTGGCTGATGCTACAGTAACAGAGGCTTATTTGGCACTATTCACAAGTTTCGTCTTTTTCTGAAATTTTGGCTTTTTGTTGAGCTTTTTTGCCGGTTCTTTTTTTTCCCGTATTCGTTTGTATTATACGTAATGGGCTAACATATTTTTTTATTTTTAAATTTTTTTAAATTTAATTATGCAAAATAAGCCTCTGTCAGCTACAGTGCTTTTTTCAACCAGCTACAGTATTTTCAGCCATAAGCCGCGGGCTTTTCAGCCATGTTCATCACAACCTAAAACCCACTTTCAGTCGATGCGATGTTTGCGGTAAAAAAGGTTTTCTGATAAGTGTGACGAGACGTTGATTACTGGGAGTGACGTTGATCGTTGGCTGCTCACACGGGGCTCGAGAAATTGCCAGCGAGGAAGGAACCCTGTTTAATACGGTCTTTGGCTTCTGCAGCCGTTTTGAAAGGTTGGCCTTTTAAGGCTCTGTTTAAAACGGTCTTTGGCTTCTGGAGCCGTTTTGAAAACGTTGGCTTTTTAAAGTCACTTGTTTTTTTATATTATTTATAGAGATATAATAATTTTTTATTTTTATTTATTTTTAATTAAATATCTTTAGTCGAAATCTAACAACTATTATAATATACCCTATATATTGTTAATTAAAAGTTAACAAACATAGCTAAAAGTTATCAGCGAAAAAGTTGAAAATAATAGTACCACTGGCTGGTCTGCATGCTAGAATGCCTTGTGTGGGTCTAGTAGCGCGAGCCCGGCGACTGACAGCTGGTTCAAAGATGTGCGATGGCCCACCTACAGTGACCATTTGGCTGTCCAAGTGAGCTAAGAGCAAGTACAATAGAAAAGGTGACTGCCACCTCTAGGACTAGCCAAGTAAGCAAAAAGAGTACATATGGCTCATGTAGAGGTAGCTAATACAATAAGTTGAGTAGATGTTACCTCTACTAAAGCACACAAATATTTAATATTTCGCTAGAGGCGACTCTAACCCTTATTGTACTTGCTCTAAGAACTAGCATCGCCCCTAAAGTCTTCGTATGATGCGTTAGAGGTCACCTCTTGCATGAGGAGTAGCTTGCCTTTCTCTTTTCTTGTCTCTCTCTTCTATATAAGATTATATTGACGTGAATTTCGCTAAAGACGAGGCTGTCGGGCGGTCGGAGAGCTACACATATTGTTACACACTCGCACGCTGTTGTGTGTGTGGGCGCGCGCTGCGGTGGCAGCGAGCACTGTACAGACTCGAGAAAAGCAGAAAAAATTGCTGACAATTATTGCTCATTTGCTCCCTCCTTTTCTTTTACCCCAGCACACACCCCTCTATCTCCTCAGCCAAGCACGAGAGGTGGGCTCTGTAACCTTCGTTTTAATCCGGCTTGCAATTCTGGCTTTCGGCTTCCATCAGAAGCCAAAATGAATGTGTCAATTTTTTTTATTTCGGTTTTTTTATTATTAAGTATTTTTTTTATAATCTGTAAAGATATAATGATATTTTTATTTTAATTAAATGACTAAAAACTAGCATCTATGACAGTATAACTTTAGTTAAAAACTAATAACACAGTCCGGATTGAAAGGCCGCTAACTCAGCTTCGTTTTTTGGGAGATACACAGCCAACCCTTTACCCAGCTTGCTTGCCCCCTGTTCCTCACGAGATCGTTCCTCACTCACTCCTCAGTAGTACTCTACAGTCTACCTCAAGCAAGCGAAAGGTCGAGGACCCGGTAAATGGCCACGGATGGGGCCCACCAAGCTCCCCCCAGGCCTCCATGGCCTCCTCGAGAGCGCGAGGTGGACGCGGAGAAGGTGAGCCGTGCTAGATTCTGTAGCCCCGAGTCTCTCTCCATGCAACTACATTTTACTCGCGTTCTAGTTCTTGAGCTTGTTGAGTTTGTTCATGGTGAAGTAGCAGTAAGAAGAACACGGAATGGTGTCTTAGGTTTCTTAGAGATAAATATATAGATGGTTGTTGTTTCAAGCTAGGTTCCCCAAAACAAAGATAGGCATGGTATATACGTGCATGCAAAATCAACGCCTTCTTTTGTAAGTACATGGCCATGTAGAGGGCCAAATTTGCAATTGATTCGAATTTCTTTTCTTTTCTTAAGCAATTGATTCGATTGCTAATGTACGAGGATAAAGGTTATTGCGTCCTGATAACTCAAATCTTCTAGGGGGTCAATGCACAATGAAAGGTATTATTCCATGTGTACTCTGTATTGCCTTGTGGTCAACGGGATAACATTATTAGGCTGAATCATTTGACATTACGCTAATGCAAGATGGAATTTTGCAAATCTTTGTGGTATTTACTTTCCCTTTTTGTGCCACTGGTTCGGTGACTTCCATTCCTTGTAAGGTGACTCCTACTCATGTGATCAGGTGCGAAGTATCTGATCGTCGTAGGATCAAACAACCATTTAGATAGGCACATGTTCTCCATTGCCTTCTCAGCATTGATCATTGTGCCATTTCCTTTAAGAAATCTGTGCTTCTCCTTTTCAACAAAATAAGTTTTAAAATATGCTTTTATTTCAAAGAAGAAATAAGAAAAAGGCATATGCATGTGCTGCATTTTTATTACACATGCTTAAGTCCAAATAAACCCCTATTAACATCTCTATGCAATGTTCAGAAATGTGCTTTCTGTTGGGTTAATCTTGCTGCATGTGTGTTTTGCTCATGTGTGTGCGAGTACTCTGTATGTGTGGTCGTTACGACCAGTCTTTGTGTTGTTACGACCAGTCTGTGTAGTCGATACGACCAGTCTTTGTGTTGTTGTTACGACCAGTACTAAAGCTACACCGAGTATTATAGCTTCGAGTACTTCGTGGTCGTAACGCCGTGGTCGATAGTAGATAGCCGTAGTCGATTGTCGATGGTCGTGGATGATAGTCAATAGTCGGTAGTTGTAGTCGATTGTTGATGGTCGTGGTCGATAGTCGATAGTTGTAGTCGATTGTCGATAGTCGTCATCAAGAGTCGATAGTCGGCAGTGCATACTCGGAGGAGTACCATGGGCGTCATACTCGGAGGAGTGTCATAGACATCATACTCGGAGGAGTACTGTGGGTGTCATACTCGAAGGAGTACTGTGGACATCATACACGTAGTGCTATAGACGTCATCCTCAGAGGAGTACAATAGATGCCATACTCGTACGAGTACTGTAGCCCTCGGAGGACTCGAAGCTTGTGTGTGGTCGTAGCGCCTAGTCGTGGCGCTTGTGTACGTAGTTGTAGCGTCTGCCTGTGTAGTCGTAGCGACTGTGGTCGTAGTCGTAGCGGCCGTGGTCATAGTCGTAGCAGCCATAGTCGTGATTGTAACAAACCGGTCGTACCTGCATCGAGTACCGTAGACGTCATACTCAGAGGAGTATTGTAGACGTCATACTCGGTAGCAAAGATCAGTAGCAATCGCCCGCTTTGCGCGCGATGGTTGGCCATTGTGGTAGTCGGTATGGGCGGTCATCGTGCGCGTTGTGCGACCAATCACTATAGTAGTCATTAGCACGAGTGGTCGTGGAATGACATGGGTCTTTGGCAAACTGCTCGGTATGGTTAGGCGTCATGGTAGTTGTTGTCAGAGTCGTGTGGAGTGGGTGAGTGGCCTGCTGTGAGGCCCAGCTGTGTCTATATATACCCTGTAAGTCTTTTGAGAGAATTGAGCTAGTGAATAACAGAGAAAACTCAAGAAAAGGTGCGTCAGTTTGCATCGCAACAATCGTGCCTCAGTTCTAGTGTTTTAGCTCAGTTATTAGCTCCACTTTGTCGTTCCCATCTCCGACAAGCTATCCACGACCGAGTTTATGTGTGTCAGTCCACCGCCAAAATGTGCGTTTGAGAGAGGCTGGCCAACAACTGGTGTTCAGTCGTAAACGAATTATGACTGCTGAGTTTAGAGTTTCGTGAGTGGTCGAAACAACTACCAACCCCAAATCTAGTATTAGAGCCTAGGTGATTATTCGGACGCAGATCGAGAAGAAAAGCAGGGCTTTGGCTCTCTCTGTTCTCTTGGTCCCGCCGTGTCCGCAGCAGAGCCTGAGTTCTCTCCTGGGCTAATCCCTACATTTGGGGATCAGAGCTTGTGGTCGTGTGCACCTTCCTCCATGTCGCGTCCAAGCTCGCCGAAAAATGCCACCGGCAACGGGGGCATTCTAAAGATCAGCGATGGGAGCGAACTGAAGGCGTCAACGCGCTCCCGCAGCATCTCCCTCTCGTATCCCATGCACACGAGGAGTAGCTACACGACTTGGACGGTGAAGATCAAAGTGTTCATGCGCGCTCAGAACGTGTGGAACGCAATCGTGGATGAGGTGGTGAACGAGAGGCAGCAGAGACGCATCTCATCATGGCGGAAGCTGATAACGAACCGGCGCTAATGTGAAGAAGATGCAACAAGATTAAGGGGGTGATTGTTGGGTTAATCTTGTTGCATGTGTGTTTTGCTCATGTTTGGTCGTTACAGCCATTCTGTGTGGTCAATACGACCAGTCTTTTTGTTGTCGTTACGACCAGTACTAAAGCTACAATGAGTATTGTAGCTCCGAGTACTTCGTGGTCGTGACACCGTGGTCAATAATCAATAGTCGTAGTCGATTGTCGATGGTCATGGTCGATAGTCGGTAGTCATAGTTGATGGTCGTGGTTGATAGTCGTTGTCAATTGTCGAGAGTCGATGGTTGGTAGTCGACAGTACATACTCGTAGGAGTACTATGGGCATCATACCCGGAGGAGTACTGTGGACGTCATACTCGGAGGAGTACCACAGACGTCATACTCGGACGAGTAATGTGGGCGTCATACTCGGAGTACTATGGACGCCATACTCAGAATACTGTGGACATCATACTCTGAGGAGTACAGTGGACGCTATACTCGTACGAGTACTGTAGCACTCGGAGGACTCAAAGCTTGTGTGTGGTCGTGGTGCCTGTATGTGGTCGTTGCGCCTGTGTACGTGGTCGTAGCGGCTGTCTGTGTACTCGTAGCGGCTGTGGTCGTAGTCGTAGCGGCTGTGATCATAGTCGTAGCGACCGTGGTCATAGTCGTAGCTGCCGTGGTCGTGGTCGTAGTGAACCGATCGTAGCTGCACCGAGTACCGTAGACGTCATACTCAGAGGAGTACGGTAGGCGTCATACTCGGTAGCAGCCACTGTAACAATTGTCCACACGATTGCGATGAGTTGGCCATTGTGGCGATCGGTATGGGCTGGTCATCAGATAGCGATTGTGCAGCACGATCAGAGCGATCATCGCACGAGTGGTCATGGAATGATATGGGTCTTCAGCAGTTGGCGAACTACTCAGTATGGGTAGGCGTTGTGGTAGTTGTTGTCAGAGTTGTGTGGAGTGGGTGAGTGGCCTACTGTGAGGCCCGGCTGTGTCTATATATACCCTGTAAGTCTTTTGAGAGAATTCAGTCAGTGAATAACAGAGAAAACACAGGAAAAAGTGCGTCAGTTTGCACCGCAACAATCGTGCCTCAGTTCTAGTGTTTCAGCTGCAAGTTATTATCTCCACCTTGTCGTCCCATCTCCAACAAGCTATCCACGACCGAGTTTGTGTGCGTCAGTCCACCGCCAAAGTGTGCATTTGAGAGAGGCTGGCCAACACACGGTGTGCAGTCGTAAACGAGTTACGACTACTGAGTTCAGAGTTTCGTGAGTGGTCGAAACAACAACCAACCCCACAATTTTATAGTCAGTGCTTTAAGCTTCCTTAGAAGTTTAGGGATGTTATGAGCAAATCCCAATGCAAAGTTCACAAATATTATTTTCCCTAACCTACCATTGCTTATGTCATTGTCTTTTGATTTGATATAGCATTGAATTGCAAGCCAAACAATACAAACTTACATTTATGTGGGCCGCTTAGATCCTTATGTCAACGAATTGTCTTTTACCTTTTTCATGTACATGATTTGCATGTTCTATTTATGGGCCTCCCTGTTAGTACATGAGCCACCAACTTCCTTATAAGCCATCAACGTTGGCTGTATATTTTTGGTTTTTTTTGAAAGACCTAACTGATTGTTTTTAAAAGTAATTCCTTATAGATTGTACAAAAAGAAATTGTGGTACTGATATTTTGGTATAGTTCAGCAGAGCATCTCTGATTTGTGTAGATTTATTTCTATAGAGTGTAGAAGCACTTTCCTACCTATTTCGTTTACATTGTTAACAATGTGTGACCTATTTACGTTCTATTTGATCTTCATGATACCAATTGTGTGTCACTGCAGTCTTCACAAATATACTTGCTAAAGTTAATATAAATATAAGAGTGTGGAATTGTTTCTGTTGATGCTTGCAAACGACTTGCATTACCGACTGAATGGGCAATGTTCTTGTACAAGCCAATATTGGGTTGTGTTATAAGCTACCGTACAGCTTCTTAATTGCATCAGTAAAAGTTTAAATCATTTTTCCAGCTCCAAAACATCTTTGCCAGTCAGACATGTCAGCTCCATTACCAGTATATTTGTATTGTCATGTTTAAGTTGTGTTTACGCAAAACCTGTAGCCCTTAGCTGTATGCATGCGATTGGCCTGATCCCGTTGTTCTCATGCATGTGTTTGTTTCTCAGTAGTACTAGTAACTTCAGAGTTACCTCTCGTGGTACTTGGATGGGCTGCTTTGAATGTCGTTGTGTTGCTGTGCTAGTTTTCAATGCTTTTGTTGACCTTGCTGTTTTCAAACGGCCGTGCTGTAATAAGCACTATTGGTATCTTCTTGACGACAGTATTTTTATTTTCACCTCATTTGCAGGTCCCAAGCCCAAGTCCATGTTGATCAGTTCAGAGCAGCCTGGTATCCGCCAATCGTGACTCCTGCTCTCATGCAGGCGGCGGAGGAGGAGGAGGCACGGCTGGAGAAGTAGGGAATGAAGCCGTATTGGTCCGGGAGCGTATACATAGAGTATTTTTGTGTCACATTGGGAACACCAGATGTAAGTTTCGGTTTTCAGGTAGAGGGTTAATCAGTACCTAGCTAGCCAATTCTTTCCTTCGATCTATGGCGGCAATTCAGCCGCGGTGGTCCGGTCTGACGCTACTGGGAAAGTGATGGTTTCTTTATTCCATTCGTAGAGGTGTTTCGTCATGCCTGCTCGTGCTGGGGGCCGTGGCGTTGGCGCTACGCGGCGTGCCGGGGCGTGTTGGTAACAGCGGGCGACTGGCGCGGCACGGGCGAAATCACGAGTGCTGCATGTGGCAGCACGATGATGTGGTCGCCGCTGGCCGATTGGCCGACTGGAAGGTCCAAGCCGTGGTGGATGTTCGTGGCATGCGTCAGACATGAACATGAGCAGTTGGGCTTGGTGGCAAGCGTGCAGAGGTCGCTTCCTCCCCTAGCCTTAGGCCAGGCCAGGTGGAAATGGGGAGCGTTCCTGCTTCCTCCAGAGCTATTAAGAAGGTGATTAGTGCGGATAAATGGTATTAGCGCATATTAACATCAAGCTACCTGGTTGCGTCTCTGACGCTATAAACGTGGAATGCGAGTAACCAAACACGCCACTCACCCAGCCTACTTCGGTTACATGCATGTTCGATTCTGGTTCTTTGAAGAGTTTGAGTTCTTTCAAATACCGTCCACTCCAGTGGTGGCCAATGTGGCGGCAGGCACGGCACGGGTCCGGTGGTGGCACAGCCCGTTAAGGCCTACTAAATAAACGGGCCGTGGTCTGAGCCCAGGCACAACTTGTGATTGTGCCGTACCGGCATGGGCACGGTTACGGCTTAACGGGCCGTGCTGGGCCGATCGACCTGTTAAGTCGAGAAAAGAGAAAAAAAATTAGGAAATTGTACAAAATTACGAAAAAATGTAAAAAAATTGTAGAAAATTCAGAAAAATTATAGAAAATTGTAAACATTATTAATCATTAAGATAATTATTTTCAATGACATAATGAGCTTTATTAACTTGGTAAATTATAAGGGATGGCTGCCTCATTAAAAATTTTACCAAGTAAAAACTCAACTTGAGAAAACTTTGATAAAGAAAAAAGAATACAGCCTATAAAGCTCATTAGTGACTACATGTAAAGAAAAATATTGAAAATCCTATTCATTGCTATCTAGATATAAATTGTCAAAAGACTTCTAAATATGTATTCTCTGTAGTATATTGGAGTCTTGATTCAGCTTGTTCCCAGTCTTTGACGGTCAAAAGGATTTTGACCATCTCGTTCAAGAGACTTGTTCATCACTCCTCGATTATTCTTCTAGATAAACTGAAGGCTGACTCCGAGGAGACTATAGAAACAGAAATAGTCAACACATCCCGCGCTAATATGGATAGCACTGGATATGTTACTTTCTAGGTTTGCCACCATGAGAGGATGTTCAACTCTTGCTCGAAGCTGACACTATTACTGTTGAGATAGCTTGATAGGTCTCAAGTGTTTTGTCGTCTTCCTCCTCTTGATGTGTACCTGCACCTGCACGAGAATCTCTAGAGGAAGAACCAAAAATCTTGCCTCATTGCATAGTCCCCCTAGAGGTGCTAGGGGTTGCCGGGGGTCTTTCCAAATGCACGGACCCAAATTTATTTTCATATTTCTCATATACCTCATATAATTTATCTTTAACTACTCTATAGTATGTACAATAGTCTAAACCGGTAGCATCACTTAAAAGTTGTAATACATTTATAAATCCTTAGAGTTTGGCCTAGGATCCAAAATAAAAGCGAATACATATAAAATAGGAATTTCCCTTCAATATTTTAAAACTTAGTTTTCATGGCAACTATAGCATCCCATAGTATAGGATCATTTTTAAAAGTCTTTAGGTGAGTGGTAATTTCAAGAATGTTATGAACAATTAGAGGAGATGTTGGATAATATACTCCAGAAAGACAAAGTGTAGCTTTATGAAAAAGTTCTAAAAAAATCCCTTGTACACATCCATTTAAATCTTTACCTTTGTTATAATCATTTTTCTCTTGTAGTTTAAAATTGAAAATCAAGTCCACTGTGATTTGGCTTTAATACGACTCAAATTTTTTATTTCTTATATCTTTGTACAAACAACTTACATATATTTATGCAATATTATAGTATATCTTAGTTGAAATAATTTATAATCAAACTCTTTAGCTCTTCTAACTTGCTTATACAAAAGGAGTACCAGATCATTTTCATTCTATTTCTTATTCCTGACTGGTAGTGACGCATGACTCTCGCATTTCTGATTGTCTTCTTTGCCACTTTTCTTCAAGTCATTCTTTAGAGTAGATCTGTCTCCTTCTCTACTTTGGTTTTCTTAGGGTAGGACCCTTCTTTCTCCATTGGTGGTTGGTATGACATTGATGCATGTCTTCTTGCTTGTATTCTAGCCACTTTCTTAGGTAAAGCTCTCATTGAATATTGGTGACGATAATGTTCATCCTATTTGCAATGAAAACAAGTTGTATCTGCCAAAATCAAAGGTTTGTTTTGTTTGTTAACCTTTGAATATTCCAACATTTCTTCTTCCATCCAGAGTACGTGGTCGACTAGAGTTTTTAAGTCTAAAAAAATTAAAATTTGTAGCTATAAATACAACGCTTCAAACTTGGTCGTAAGCCTTTAATAAAGTACTCCATCTTTTTCTAGTCTTTGTATTAATTTCTTTCTGAGCATACTGGGATAGATGGCGAAATTGTTGCAAATACTCTGTGATAGACTTGTCTCATTGTCGAAGATTAAGAAATCTTGATGCTTCATTGCGATGACTTCAAGAGAATGAGCCTTACGAAATCTCTTCATAAATTCTTCCCATGTAATATCGTCCTTCATCGGATATATCCACTAAATAGCATTCCACCAAGCAACTGCTGGTTCTGTTAACTAGTAAGTAGCAAAATAACATTTTCTTTATCTGTACATCAGATAGTATACATTCTCCTTTTGATATTTTGTAACTAATTGTCTGTACACAATAGTTTCGTTGCTATTGAGAATTTAGGTGGTTGAGTCTTCAAAAAAGCTTCAAACTTGAATGCAGTCACACTTGATGCTGACGTTGATTATTCTGGTGATATCTTGGTAGTGAACTATTGCAATAGCTTTTCATATTATTCCAATATCTTAGCTTGTCTTTGCTCACTTTCAATCTGATTTCTCTTGATGATGGTTAGGACTTCCATCATACTGGGCTACATTTTAAGATTTTTTTCTTCATCTGTTGCACTGCCAGATTCTCATTTTGTCCAGTGGTATTATGAGATTTAGGAATCAGTTTTGTAACATTTTTGGCTTAGTAAGGGAAGTGAGACTGAAATAAAGACGAGGGCAAGAAAGAAGTAGAAGAGGATTAGAGTGGGGTGAGATTAAATGATTTTTCTAATTGCTTTCCTAGAACACTTATCTCCAAAACTTTCCATATACTTACAAAAGGTATTCCAACATCTTTCACTATTCAAATATCAATCAATGAATTAATTCACTCCTATATTACTTATATATAGGCTTAGAATCCAATGGCCTCATTAATTGAGCTTCTACTTCTTGCTATTTATATCCATGCTATCTCCCTTCATCACTTCGTCGTAGCATCATTGCTAGATAAAACTCCAAATAGTATCATTTATCCGTTCCACCGAATATATATAATTTCTATTGCATCATCCACAACTTTATTACTCAAATCATGGTTATCTGAATCTCCACAGAGATCTCAACTTACACCATGAATAAATTCAACATCTGATCTGCTATTTACCAACTACTTGATTCCACATTCTAGTGTTAATCCAGTATTCTCATTTTAAATCCACCAATATCATTTGTATCACTATTCCCTATTAATCTAATAATTTTCTTCATTGGTTCATAATCATGATCTGCTCGTCTGGTAATTGACTATACTTCTCACTATCTACTTTCAAATTAATTCATCATTATAAACATCAACCGAGAATATTATCATTGGTCAAGTCTATAATCCAATAATTATCATCACTCCTATTTCTCCAAGATTCAATTTATCTATCCATCTAGTCAATCCAATCCTATAAATTCTACCAATTTGTCCAACCAAAATTCACAGTACTAATTTCTCATGATAACCAACATAATTCCACTAATATCTTTGTTTATTCTTCAACTCACATATCAATCCTTTATGGGTTTATTTACCTTCCTTGCTTATGACTCTATGGGTATAAGATCATTCCACTTATTGCAATTAGAAATTAATATTTAATTCTTTTGTGGTTTAGTGTCTAATAGGTAAAGGGGCAGTGGTAAAAAAGTTTTCAATATAGTTTTTATTTGAAACCAAGAATAGTTTTACACAAATTGCTTATACATCAACCTAACAGGCTGATAGCACAATTTGGCTATTATTACAATCAGAAAAACTTCATCTACTTAAAGAGTTTTACCCATAGTATCAAGGAAATCAAACGGGTGTTAATACTAACTACTCAAGCGGTGACCTTATAACTTTTTAGAAGGAAAAGTTTTGGTCAGAGTACTCACACTTTTTTCCTTAGCACTACTTCTATTGAGATTAGTTTTCATTCTATTTGGTCAATACCTACAATAATAAATTAGTCTAATCGGCTACATGGGTGTTTGAGATTTTGACAAAATCAAAAGGAAAACTTTTAATGCAAGTCTAAGAGAAATAAGATAGATTTAGAGTTTCCAGTGCACTTGCCATTCCAATCTGCTTCACAAATTCAGTAGTTGATACTAGTAGGTAAACAAATAGTCAATAGCTGGTGAAATGAAAACAGTTTCATTCCTCACAACTGAAGATCGAGAAGAGTAAACTGAAAGTTGTATGTCAGTAGGTTTTCAGCTTAGCTGTGGAAAGCAGCACTGTTGAGAAAAACTAAAATTTAACCATTTACCTTTCCTAGCAAAAAAGTGATCCAAGCCATCACCTGAGTTCTTTTCCACTTATGATTTATGGCTTATGCTACAGTAACTAGCTTTCAAACAATACGCTTTTTTAGGACGATGTCAACAGGAAAATTGTAGTGAAAAGTGTACTGAGTTCAGGTGTACCGGTCAAAATCACATACGACTATTTTTCTCTGCGTACTGTCTCTCGCGAAAAAACCAAAATTCAAAAATTTAAATAATAACTCATAAATCACAGCCAAAAAATCCATCCGGCCATACCACCATGTATCAGACATCATAAATCCTTTCTATCAAGAAAGCAAACTCTGTAGTGGAGGCAATTTATACTTTCCATTCAGGGTCAGTGTGCCACTGTCGCTAGCAGAGTTGTTGGAATAAGAAATACTGTACACGAATCAGAAAATGCCTACTAGTTCAGTACTGTCCAAATTTCCACTCCCAAAAAATATTATCAGTCACATGGTCATCCAACAGTAGCAGTAACACTGAGGAACCCGCGAATCTCTTACTTTTCATATGTGTAAATTTCAAATGATCTCAAGGAACCAAGAAAACGTAAATGACAGCAGCACGCCAGCATCATGCCCAGATCGAACTCGACGAGCGGAGTCCAGAAATGCAGCGCATGCAAGCAGAAAAGGCGAGGCGCGTAATATGCATAGGAACTACATGTCAGAATCTTCGACCAATCAACACGTCTATATTCACACATGGACACACATGAAATTGAAAATACATAGCAGCAGCATAAGAGTTTTACGCTGCTGAAAAATTGGATAGCTTTTTCTGTTGTATTAATCAGCTATTTAAAGAAAATCCTAACCTAAACGTGATGGTTAAACCACCCTTATTCTACGTCATCACCTGCACAATCACACGACCAGGCCATATCGCACACGATGCTAACAAAACCGAAAGACTCGCTCTCGCGTAGACTGAGCACGCGTCAAATGACTACTACAGGGATTCCACGACCACAACTGCTATGACTGCTATAGTGATCTTTCGACCACAGCCACTACAACCACTACAGTAACTCTACGACCATGACGCTATAGTAACTATACGACCATGACGCTACGACCGCTACAGTGATTCTATGACTATGACCGTGGCCGCTATGACTAACTCTACGACCACAGCCACTTCGACCGACTCTTCGACCATGGTTAACGAGCTGGATTACTCAACATTCACCCCCTAATCCTTACTGTGTTCACTTGTGATCTCGGCGACGCCAATCCTTGCACGCTGGTCCTGGAACTTGACGCGCCCGAGCGGCTTTGTGAGAATGTCCGCAAGCTGCTCCTTCATGCGAGTATGCTTGAGGATGACCTTCCATCCATCAGCACACTCCTGGATGAAGTGAAAGCGAGTGTCGATGTACTTGCTCTGGTTGTGGAAGACAGGATCCTTGGTTAAAGCAATGGCAGACTTGTTGTCCGCCTTGAGCACTGGCGCGCTGGGCTCTGAGTAGAGAAGTTCGCCCAACAATCGAGCAAGCCAAATGCATTGACATGACACGATCGTTGCGGCGATGTACTCCGCCTCGCAGGACGACAATGCCACCACCCTCTATTTTTGCGATTGCCAAGTGATGGGGTTACCTCTGAGGAAGGAGAGCACTCTAGTAGTGCTTCTGCAGTTGTCGACGTCGCCGGCCATGTTGATGTCACTGAACCCTAACAGCAGCGGGTGATCGTCTCTCTTCCTCGAATAGCAGACACCGTGGTTGCGCATTCCAGTGATGTAGCGTAGTTGTGGTTGACTGCGACAAGGTGATCTTCGTGCAGTTCCTCCATGAACCGGCTTGTATAGCCCACCGTATAGGCTATGTCTAGCTGCGTGTTCACCAAATACTGGAGGCTATCGATAATACTCCGATACTGGGTGGCGTCTACCAGCGGGCAGGAGCTTGATTTGCTTAGCTTCAAGCGAGTTTCCATCAGTACTTGACAGCTATTGCAGTCTTTCATGTCGCTCTTCTTGAGCACCTTGAGCGCATAGGCCGATTGGCACAAGGAGATGCCATATGGCCCTTAGCTCACTTTGATGCTGAGGTAGTAGGAGAGCAACCCCAGGTTGCTCAACTGAAACATCCTCTTCATCTCGGGCTTGAATGCATGAATGTCGACGACTTCAGCGCTGGTGATGATTAGGTTGTCGGCATACACTTCGATGATCAGCCGATGCACTATATCCTTGCGTGTGTACATAGCATGCTCAGAGATGCTCTTATGAAACCCCAGTGTCGACAGGCTGACGTCGAGCTTGGTGTTCCATGCTCTGGGTGCTTGGCAAAGGCTGTAGAGTACCTTTCGGAGCTGGAGTACCTTGCGCTCGCTGTTGTTGACGACGAACCCAGGCGGCTGAGCCACATACACCTCCTCCGCCAGGTCACCATTGAGGAACACAAACTTAACATCCATGTGGACTTGCCACCCCTCGTGCATCGCCACAGCAAGCAGCAACCAGATTGACTCCATGCGCACCACGGGAGCGAATACTTCCTTGAAGTCGATACTAGCCCGCTGTACATAGCCCTTTGCAACTAGCCGCGCCTTGTACTTGGCAATGGTGTCGTGTTTGTCATGCTTCACCTTGTAAACCCACTTGAGCCCAATGGGTCAGTGGTCAGCGGGGAGATTGACGAGCTCTCAAGTGTCATTTTCCTCGATTGATTTCATCTCCTCGAGCTTCACCTTACGCCAGTACTCGAGCTACTCTGTTTTGTCAAAGGATGTTGGCTCATCAGCAATGGTGATGAGTAACCCAATAGAGTCGAGGTCGCGTGGTGCAAAATCGCTGGGTAATGTCGGCCCAATAATGTTGTCGATGGTGCAGTACCGAAGCGGTGCGTTGTCGTGGTCAGCATCGAGTGCCCCTCCTGGGTTTGTTGGCGTCAAGGTGAACTCCACTATGCCTGGCATCGCGGTGTTACCCATGCCCACACCAGCGGGCATGTGTGGCGATCCCTGATCTCCATCCGTGCCAATGGCCCATGCCGTCCCTGGTTCATACTCGACAATATACTCCATGGAGAAAGGCTCTAGTCGCTTCACCATACTTTCCACACCATGAGTGCTCCAGTCCCACTGCGCTGTTTCGTCGAAGACGATGTCACGGGTACGGGTGCAAACGGGTCGGGTATTTCCTGACTGACCCGGTACTGAATCCGATTGATACCGAATTCGGGAAGTGGGTTTGGTACCTGGCCGGATTTGGATTCGGTACCAGATATTTGTAGTCAGATATGGTAGTGAATTCGGGATGGCTACCATCCGACCGAATAGCACCCAGTAATCGGTTATTCAGATACTTACTATTCGGATATTCGGATACTTAACTGGTATGATTTTGTCTCATGTCATTTTTTGCTATTGTTTTCTTTAATATTTTTATATGTTTCAAGTAGTTGTCTTTGATTTTTTTCTACTAATATTTTTCGTTCATTCCGCTAATAGTTTTTTTAAATTATTTCATTGATTTTTTTGAATTATTCTATGAACATGTTTGATTTGTTCCACTAATAATTCTTATTTCCACCGAACAACGTCAATGAAACCTTCTTGTTTGCATACTAGATCACTACTAATATTTGCATCACTATAGCATATCTCTTCTTATTTGCATACTGGATCACTAACTTTATTTCTTCAAACATCAACTGTATTCTCACTAATTGTGTTATATTATCACAAAATGTTCTTTTTTGTATGTCCTTGTTATGCACCTATATTATTCATTTTCGATCCGAAATCATTATGTATCCATCACAACGGTACCATATCCGAAATTTTGAATACTCCAAATTCGTATTCGTATCCAGCCTTACCATATCCGACTCAGAATCCGAGAGAAAAATGTAGGTTAGGATATGGTAGAAGTAATATCCGTCCGAATCCAACCCGATTGCATCCCTAGTCATGGGTCACGTGAGCGCGCTGGGTGACAGGATTGTACACGCAGTACGCCTTGGACTTAGACTCGTACCCGACGAAGATCATCGTGTGCTCTGATCGTGCAGCTTCCTCGAGTGCGGCTTTATGTTTCTGACATGTGCTACACAACTAAAGGTGCGAAGGAAGTGCACCGCCGGCCTCTTGCCATACCAAGCCTCATACGGTGTCTTCCCATCGATGCTTCGTGTCAACGCACGGTTGAGGATGAAGACGGCGGTGGAAATGGCTTCACCCCAGAACCTCCCGTGGAGCCCCTTCGCCTTCATCATGTTGCGCGCCATGACGACCACCGTCTGGTTGCGGCACTCAATGATTCCGTTCTGCTGCGAGGAATAAGGGGTCGTGAGTTGCCACTGCACACCACGCTTAGCACAATACTCGCTGAATTCCATCGATGTGAATTCCCCGCCGTGGTCGGTTCAGAGAACCTTGATCTTGCACCCTGACTCCACCTCCACCATGGCTTCAAAGCGTGTGATCCCCGCTGGAGCTTGGTCCTTGCTCGTAAGGAGACCGAGCCACATATAGCAGCTCAGGTCGTCCACAAGCAGCAAGAAGTAGATGTTGCCGCTTGGTGTCATTGGTGTGATTGGTCCATAGAGATCGCCATGGACAAGGTCGAGGACGTTCCGATCACGATCTTTTCCCTGCTCCGGGAAGGGGGGCCCGTCGCTGCTTCCCAATGAGGCAGCCGTCACATACTTGATCCACTTGATCAATCTGTGGTGGTCCTCACACCATATCACGTCATGTGAACTATGTAGGGCCTGGAAGTTTAGATTACCATACCTTGTGTGCCATTGCCACGCCTCCTCCGAGCTCCTTGCCGACAGGCACACTGGTCACTCGATGTTGAGCCAAAGTGGGCATAGCTGGCTGGGGGAGCGCCTGACTCTTGCCAGTAGGCACTACTGCTCATCACATATCCTAAGAGCCCGCTATCAATTAGCACCTGACAGCTCATCTCATCAAGCTGCCCAACGCTGATGAGGTTGGTGGTGAGCTAGGGAATGAAGTACACCCCCGTAAGGGTGCGATGTTCCCTAGATTTGCACACGAAGAGGATCGTCCCACGCCCCTCGATGTTGACGACGGAACCATTACCGAACTTCACGATGCTGACTACCTCAGAGTTCAGCTCGGAGAATACCTCATGAGAGCCGGTCATGTGGTTGGTCGCACCAGTATCGATGTACCAAAGCTTGTCGTCGTGTCGACTAGTCGAAGGGGTCTGCATCATGGTGATGAGGATGTGCAGTTGAAACCATGGTCAAAGGAGAGGTTGAAACCATGGTCAAAAAAGCAATCGAAGCCATGGTCGAAGGAGTAATCAGAACCATGGTCGAAGGAGCAATCGGAGCAACGGTCAAAGCCACAGTCGAAGCTACCGTGAATGGTCGTAGGGACAGTGGCTGACCGCATCGAGGACTCGGGGATGGTGACGGCCCTGGCTATCAGGAGCAATGTTCAAGAAGGCGCTAGGCGCTAGGCGGGCGGCGAGGTGGGGCCTAGCGCCTAGAGGGCCTAAGCGGGGCCTAGGCGGTGGAATTAAAACTAAGATTTATTAATTTTTATTTTATTTTCTTCCTATCCTATTTAATCTTTAGGACTATTTATGTGTATAACCGGCCCACCAGCCCATTTACCTCTCCTTGCCTCCTCTCTCTCTCCCCCCGTTCACTTCTCACCGCTCCCTCAGGACCCTCACTCTCGCACGCCCCACGCCCCGCCAGTAACTTTTCTCTGTCTCCCCCGTTCTCACCGCTCTCGCACGCCTCCCCTCCCTCACCTTTGCTCTCTCCCCCGCTCCCCTTCTCCTCCAATGTCGTCGCCGCCGCCTCCCCTTCTTCCCAAGCGCCACCTCCCCTTCTCCCCCAACGCCGCCGCCGCCTCCTCCCCTGCTCCCCATAAGATGCCGCCATCGCCACCCAACTGCGGCGACGGTGGAGGCAGCGGATCCGGCGGTGGTGACGGTGGATCCAGCGGCGGCGACGGCAGAGGCAGCAGATCTGGCTACGGCGACGGCGGATCCGGTTGCAGCGACGACGGATCCGATTGCGGCGACGGTGGATCCGGCTGCGGCGACGGCGGAGGTAGTGGATCCGGCGACGACGACGACGGCCGACAACGCGTGAGCTGACAAAGATCTCCAGGTGCCTCTCTCTCCCTAGAACACCTTCCGTCTGCCCTGGACCCCGCCGATGGCCGCCTTTGACCGCCGACGGCCGCTTAGGTGGGCTCGCCGCCTAGCTCACCGATTTTGGCCAAGGCGCGGCGGCGGGGCTCCGCCCAGCCCCTAGGCCCGCCTAGGCGACCGCCTAATACCGATTTCTTGAACACTGATTAGGAGTGTGGCCTCGTCGTCATCCCCTTTTGTTAGATGAGCCTCAGCCCGCTTCTGTCGGCTGCGACAATCCTTGGCCCAATGATCTATTTTGCCGTAATTACGGCACATGTCCTTCAAGAGGTCGCGGCCACCAGATCCTGACTTTTCCCTGCTTTTGTCTGTGTTATCGCTATCAGCCCTTCGTCACGGCAGTTTGCATCGCTGGTTGCCGGATTGGAGCCGCCAGAGGATCCCTCCCCCTGTTGTCACTCCCTCATCCGTGCAGACCACTCCTCTTGAGGAGCGGCTTCTCGCTAGCTCCAATGACGGGTGTCATGTCTAGCCAATCCTCTGCCGCCTTCAATCTCCCGGTCACCTCCTCCACCGAGAGCTTTGAGAGATCAAGTAGAGATCAATTGACAGAGCAATTTGGGAGAACCTGGGGGGACGACATGTAGGTACTTCTTGACAACCTTGTGCGGTGGGTCTGGGTTGCCGAGGGTGTTAAGCTGGTTTACTAGCCCAGTGAGCCGCAACGTGAAGTCATCAACAAACTCCCCGTCGTAGAATGCAATGCTCTTGAACTCATTGCGGACCTTCTGAGCATTGGCTTTGCGCACTCGATCAATGCCGGCACATATGGTCTTCAGCGTATGCCATGCCTCCTTGGCGGTTGCCTTGATGGCAAACGTGGAGATCACCTCCGGCAAACGGCGTGCAGGATGGCCTGTAGTGTCATCCTATCCTCCTGGAATTCAGTGTCACCGGTGTTGACGACGTTCCAGAGCCCGTGCCCCTAGATCATGACTTTTATCATCAGGGCCCAATCGCCATAAGTCATCTTCATGAGTGTCGAGTACGCCGCCGACCCTCGACCTCCTTCACCACCCTTTGTACCACTAGAACACCGCCACTTCCGTCGGTGCGGTTTCTGGGATGTGGCGATGAAGACTAGGAGCATTGGGATGATGAGGAATCACCTGATTGCATTGTGGATCAGCGATCCCTGGCTCTGATACCAAATATTAGGATCTTCGGCCAATCAACACGCCTAAACTCACACATGAACACACATGAAGTTGGAAACACAGAGCAGAAACACAAGAGTTTTGCACTGCTAAAAAACTAGGCAGCTTTTATTGTATTAATCAGCTATTTAAAAGAAATCATAGCCTAAACGTGGTGGTTAAACCACCCTTATTCTACGGCACCACCTACACGATCCCACAACCAGGCCATGTCGCACACAATGCTAACAAAACCGAAAGACTCGCTCTCGTGTGGACTGAGCACGCATCAAACGACTACTACAGGGATTCCACAACCACAACTACTATGGCTGCTACAATGATCTTTCGACCATAGCCACTTACGACCACTACAGTGACTCTACGACCATGATGCTATAATAACTATACGACCATGACGCTACGACTACTACAGTGATTCTACGACTACGACCATGACGCTACGACTAACTCTACGACCACGATCAGTTCGACCAACTCTTCGACCACGGTTAACGAGCTGGATTATTCAACACTAGAAAGAAAAGATGGGATAGGTAAGGGGATAAATCGTGTACGGATGAGGTGGCTGAAGCCGGAGTCGAATGCGAGGGAGGTGGCGATGGCGGCGGAGGAGAGCGGGAGAACGCCAGGGAGGTGGCCGACCACCATGCTGGAGGACACCTGCACCGCGTACTGCGACAGGCTCACCGCCGCCATGAGCAATGCCAAGAACCCCAGCTTCCCGGCCTCGCTCCCCCACCTCCCCCTCCAAAGGCGGCAGCAGCAGCGCCTCGTTCCTCACGGCCATCGCGCGGTCGACGTCTCCTCTCACTCTCAGCCTCTCACGTCGCGTCGCCTCAGCCTTCCTCTTCTCCATGCGTCCAGAACCCCGCCGGTGTTCGCATGTGCCCGTGCACGCGACCTCCGCGCGGTGCATTCGGACCGCGCTCGAGTAATCGAGTGTCTCAGACCGCTATTCCGGCACGATGTTTTGAGTTGTGGGTGACCATGACAGCAATGCTGTGGGCTCCATTTCTAAGAGCACTTTTATTCTTTTTTTTCGATATAATAAGTTGATAACCATTTGAAATCACTTTTTAGCTTCACTTAAGATCTATCATCTGACCACAGTTCAAAAAAAAAATAGTAGTACAACCGTACTAACCATATAGGTACGAAGACAACCCTTGCAGCGGAAATACCGACAGATGGAGACAGGCGCCAGCATGCAGACCAGACTGAAATAAGACGGACATATTTTCGCACTTGATACAAATGTTTGAAGCAAATACAGAACTTGATAGTAGTAAATCTGGTGTTGAACAGAGAATTGGTTACGATACTACATTGCACCGCACAAGATATTACAGTGTCTCCAGAAGCATTGCTCTAATTTTTGCTCTCAGCTCATTTGGCACCCCACTTGTTGCCTGAGAAGATTGAGCAGTGTCAGTAGGGGGCTTCCCTGAATCAAACTTATGGCCTGATGTGCTCTGGGAGGCCGCTGGGTGACCTAGAGTTTGCTCACTCTGATCTCGGTCGTCCTCGTGTTTCCTTTTGGAACTGGAGCGATGGTCCCTCCGGTGCCTATGTGACCTCCTATGCTCATCTTCTTCAGGGTAGCGGTCATCATCCCTATGACGATGCCTTGACTTGGAACTCCTGTGCTCACGCTCATCTTCTGAAGAGCTATGGTGGTGCCTATGATGCCTGGACTCCCTATCCTTCCTCCTGTGCTCATGTTTGTGTACATCCTTACTGTGGCCTCTTGAATGCTCTGAACGGTGCTTCTTCCTTGAGTGTTTATAGCTTTCCTCCAAATCATCTTTCTCCTCGTCAGATTCTGAGTGATGTTTCTTTCTATACTTACGCGCCTTGTTATGTTCATCATCAGAGTCTTTCTCCTGCTTTGTCAGATTCGAACCTTCGCGTTCAAACGGCACAGAGCTACCTTCACGTTCCTCAGCCAAAGGTTGTGGATCAGGTACAGACAAGTCAGCAGGAGAGGCCTTGGCAAGTTCATTAGTTGGATCAGCTGTTGTAGCCAAATCAGTCATCTTGTTGCCTCCACTCTTAATAATTGCAGCAAACATCTTTGCACGTCGAAGCCTCTCGACCTTCAGCTTCTGCTCCTTTGTCATGGAAGCTTCAGAAGAATCGGCCTCTTTAGAGGCAGCAACAGCAGCAGCTTTTGCGATAGTGTTTGCAATCCAATCATCATCAATAATCCCAATACCTTCCTTTTTCAGCTGACCAATACTAGTGAGTGAAGTGCCTGCCTCGCTATTTGAAGCAGGTTTGGATGCTGCATCTGGGTCCTGTAAAGAGGAAAAACTTCCAAAGCTGGAAGTATGGCCATTATTCCAACGGGTGTGACCAATGTCTCTTGTGTCTTTTAGTGTGTGAGGTGGAGAACTGGCAGGGCCCAGTCCACGAGTAGCCGCCATAACAATAGCAGCAGCTTCATCCGCGGTGACCTTTCGAGGAGGTTCCTTCTTGACCCCACCAATGACCATCTGGAACTTCCCCTTCACTTGTTTGTCATAGAGCTGCTTCTCTGATGGCTCTTCAGAGCTTCTATTGGAAGCACTGGAGTCCTTGCTAGTACTTGCCCGTGCCTTGCTTTTAGTTCTTTCCCTGCCATGACTACTGTCTTTGCACTCTGAAGAACTTCTGTCTTTGTGCTCTGAAGAACTTCTTCTGTCTTTGCGTTCTGAAGAACTTCTGTCTTTGCGTTCTGAAGAACTTCTGTCTTTGCACTCTGAAGAACCACCACGGGACTTGGACTGCAAAATCAATTCCAAAAACACAGTAAAGTGCATTTACAATTTGCCATTGGTGTCCTAGCCAAGAGAGGGGCCACAATACCCTAGAAACAGCATATTCCAGTATTCTCCAGGGAAAGAAATAGAGGCATTAAAAATTAGCAACAAAACATGCTCTGGATGTTCTGAATGTTCTTCACAACAGTCCATGCAATGCAAAACAAATGTATTAATTAAGCCTAGATGGTGTACATTTCAAAGAGCCAAGAAAAAAAGCACATAGACATAATCAAACCAAAGCAACTGATAATTTACAGAAAACATGCCTAAGCAAATCAAGTGCACAAAGATTAAAAAAATATCCAAAATAACAAGAAAACCCTTCGCAACAACCAAGTCCTATAAGCAATGCTAGCAAACATTACTACGACATAATAAACCAAATATTTTAGTAGTAACTGGAAATATAGACACCAAAAATAGAAGGGGAAAAAGTAAGTAGTGCATCAGCTATTGATACTGTCCACATATGAACTTACCTGAAGTTCAGAGATCAAGTGTAAGACATCATGTGCACTTAAGAACCAAAAAACAACCAATCTTGGCATAACAAGCCATTATCATTCCAAGCACAAGTACAGAAATGCATATCAATTTTCAAGACTTCAATTTTTTAAGCTCCAAGAGGTGAGAGTAAAGGTGAGTATATATTGCAAGATTGTATATTTTGAAAGAGACTCATACTTTTGGCTTCTAGCAAACAGGTAACAGAAAGGGGGGAAATAATGCAAATATTACAGTTATTAAAGCATAAATAAGTGTGATTCAAGTTACCTCTTCGGTTTCCTGGAGAACCTTCAGATAGTACGAGTGATATGGATTAGATGGCAGAAGAAATGGAAACCTCCCAGTTGTCCTGTCTTGCTCAATGAGTTTTTCTTCAAACTCCTTCCCGTTCCTGATAATAAATTCAACTATTTTTTCCATTGTGCGCTTCAAGAAGGATGGTGGTTCCAGGATCACTTCTTTTGCGTCAGACACACCTGATTTAGAGTTTTGTGACTTGGCAGTAGTTGACACCGTCATGGAGTCTTTAGCCTTTTCTAGGCGAGCAGCAACAATGCTGTTTGCAGTGAGCATTGGGTTCTTCTTGGTGAAAATAGGTTTATCTTTAACTTCAGTGGCAACTGCTTCTGTTACTGTCTGACCTTTCCCTACTTTATTGCCATGTACAACGAATGATGAGCCCTCATGGCCTTGCTCATGTGCAACCAAGTCATTTCCAGGATCAATGCCTTTTGAACTAGCCGGAAGCATGCTTTCATCCTCATCTCCAGACTCATAGACAGCCCCAAGCAATGATAAAGCCCCGCCTGATGAGGCAGCATGCTCACTCTCACTATTAACAGTTTTGTTGCCTTTATTGGTGTCGCCAGCATCTGCACCATCTTTCAACAGCTGAGGATGATCAACAAGGTACCGGAAGTAGCTGTGCAGATGATGGTCAGGCATCAAGAATCCAAATGTTGGATTACTTCCCTGCTTCACCCTTAACACAATCTCTGACTGTCCCCCATGCTCACTCACAAATAAAGCAGTTCTTGCAATTATCTGATGCACCTTCTCAGAAGGAGGCTGCAAATTAATAATTACAGAAAAATTGTCTCAGTAATGGTCTGAGAGCACAAAAGCACAATATTATGATCTAAGCACAAATGAATTAATACAGAGCTAGTATATCATAATAGCCATCCCATTTCAGCACTTCTTTTTTGGTTATATGTAGCATTTACATCACTCTAATCCCACCTGCCTATTCCTTACGTCAAGATACATTGTAAGGAAACACCGAAACAATGTGCATCACTAGTAGGAACTTCATCTCTGCTCCAACCATCTGAAACAGACATTTAATCCTTAGAAGAACATATGCACCTTGGACAATTATTGCTGGATCAACTGGAGAAGATTAATAAAAATGTATAAAGAAATAAATTTCTGACAGATTTAAAAAAAGTTGGAGTGAACAAGTCAGACTTCGTATACTTACTAGCTTATTCAACAAGCTTTCTGGCACAGGAAATGATGGGCGATAATATGAGCTTGAATTATTTGGATCATCTGAACCAGCAGAACTGCCATATGAGAACGGGACAGCATTATAATCAGCCTGTCCGGCATCTGTCCCGTTTCCTGCATAAACAAAAGATGTCAGCTTATGTATTGTTATGCTTACACAATAAGCAACACAAAAAATAATATTGAGTGGAGAAGTAAACATGCAGATGCAAAGTTACATCTTAGGAGAAATTGAAGAAAGTCCCTTACTTGAACTGATTAAAGATGCTCATCAACTAAAATCAAGCATCCTTCCTGCAAACTTACAAAAATACAATGGGAAAAGCATATGGGTTCAATTAGCACTGCTTGCTTTGCTACATGTGCCAGTGCTACTCTCGTTAGGTAGAACTGTATATTTCTGTAATTCCCTTTGCTAATTTTCCTGCTAGAAAAACAGTGCTACAGGAACCACGACATATATAATCTTAACTTTGCTACTAACAAAAAAAAGTTTCAAACAACTGAGATCCATCCAGGAGCTATGTTTCAGCATATTGAACTAAAAATAAGATTCTGACACAACAGATCTATCATTTCTAGGTCATCTATGACAGCAATACTAAAAATTCATTCAACAGTTCAACCATCAGGATTCATTTGGATGGGCTTGTAACAATGGGAATCCAACCCATTTCATGGACTAACTTTGAATCTTACTGAGGATTTGTTTGGATGGGTACGGTATGGTGGGATTCCGACCCCTCCAAACGAAGCCTCAATAAAATTCAAACCAAGTCCAAGTTGGTGATCAAAACACATAATTCACACCAAAACAATATCAAGAGATCACCAAGTTATCTTAATTCTTAACATTCCACATACATTCCTGTGCACCAATCTCAACATCATAGTGTATAGCACCTTTACTCCAACTTAGATGCTAAACAACTCTAATTTGAGCTCATACAGTATAATTCATTCCATCGCATCCCAAACAGATAGCAAATGGAGACCCAAAAAAACTAGTTGGTCTCCTGCTTCTACACGGTGCAATAGTGTTATGCGTGTGATGCCTCAATCCGCTCTTAAATGCTTAAAAATTGCAGACTTGAGCTCACATCGTCCAATTACACAACAAATGGTTAAAAAAAGTTGATGGCTACAGAGAGTAGTGTCATACACAAGGACAGAGAGTAGAGGCAGGTCCAAAGGAAAAGAGATACCTGAGGGGGACGCATCTCGGGGGCCCTCGCCGCCGCCATCGTCGTCGGGGAGGTCGAGGAAGCGCTCGCGGTCGATCTCGGCCTCGGAGACGCCGTCGGGGGAGGGGGCGGAGCGGAGGGCCGCGGAGTAGGGGCGGCGGGGGCGAGGGGGGACGCGGTCGAGGAGGTGGCGGACGTCGTGGCGGTCGAGGAGGAGGTCGGCGGCGCCGGCGGCGGCCCAGGGGACGAGGGAGCCGCCGGAGTTGACGACCTCCGCCGTCGCGTCGTCGTCGAAGAGCAGCGCGTGCCGCCCCGCGATCTCCAGATCCATGGGTGAGGCTTACGGCTGCCGCTACGTTCGCCTCCGATTCGATTCGGTTCCGCGAGGCGGCTGGGGATGGAGCTGTTCTAGGGTTTCGGTTAGAAAGCGTGGAACCGATTTGGGGTTGCATTTAAGGCAAGCAAATGGTGATCCTTGTTGCATCATGCCCCTCGTAAACTTTCAAAAATAAAATAACAACCCAGTAATTGTAGAAGTTGTATGTCTCCACGTTAAACAATTATCCCAAACAATCATATGCCCCAAACCTAAAGCGTCATTGGAAAAATGCATTCCCTTACATTGTAACGAAGCTTATGACCTGAACTTCAGGCGTCTTTTGTAACTTTGCCCCTTTTTTTGAATTTTTTAGCATATTGCGTTGAATTTGTGAGAGGAAATGACTGAATTGCCCCATGCATCGCTATGTAGGTGCGTTTGGCCTCGATGCCAAACCTAACCAAGCCAGTCTCCTTGCTTGCCCCTCTCCTTTCCCCTATCCCTTTCCAACGACTGAGCAGGCAACACGATAAGGCGGCCATGTCGAACAGCAGCTCTTCCGCACAGGGTACTAGTGATGCGATTGCCTTGCTGGACTGTGGCAAGAGTGGGGTGCCCCTGTTGGTGTGCCCGTGGTGCGGTGTGGAGAATCTGGTGGAGCTCAACTCGAAGACGGAGAACAACCTATTCACGATCTTCGTGAAGTGCCCTAGGGATCAAGTGAATGTAAGTCTTATAATACTTTGTGAGCTTTGTGCAATCGAATCTGTGTTATTGCTTCTTGATATCATGTGCATTAGGGTTTGAGTAGGTTTAAGTGTTTTGCGCAAGTGGTGAAATTTGAGTGGTTCTCTTTAATTTGAAACTTTGTGGGGCTGTGTATGGGTCAAATGGATGAGTACCATGATTACCTCATCGACATTGGCCCTTTATGTTGACAACTCTTACCCTGAAGATGCTATTCCTGACCTCCTCGAACAGACCTCAGAGTTGAATGGAGAATTTAGGACCATCAAAGGTGAGTTGGAAGGGTTGAAAACTGGAATGGCTATGATGAAGTCATTCTACTATGAGATGGATTCGAAGATGAGCACGGTCCAAGCTAAAGTGCCGGAATTGGCCACCAAGCTGAACAAAGCTCGTCAGATTAGGAGAATTTCATATGGCTGGCAATGCAGTGGTTGCTCTTCTTGTTGCCCTAATTGTGATGGTGATATTAGTTAAAGAGTGGCCTGCATGCCAAAATAACATGTAATAGATGTTGGTTTAGTGAATGAAGTGCTTTGGATCATGACATGTTTTGTACTCTATGCTCAAAACTATAAATAGGCAATGCTGACTTAGTGTTGAGCAAACTTTGGTTATTCTTTGTACTATATTTTCAGAATAATGTGAGTGTTGCACAAAACAGAAGCTGTCATGAGATATGATGTGAACATAACAATGTGAGATTTGCACTAACAAAGCAACATGTTAACCTCCCAAATTGCAGGGTTCTAGATAGATTCTCATAGGAAGGTAGTAAATACACTGTCAGGTAGTATAAAAAGCAACTAAGTGAGTTCACATCCCACACAACCCATTACAAACACAGTTTCAGGAACTGTCTTTGCAAAAAGCACAAAAGGTGCACTTGCCCTTGCCAATTGTTCCAACAATCAGGTCTTCTTCTTTTCCTCTTAGGAGACATCTTCTTAGTAGGCCTTGACCTGGGTGGAGTCTGGGTTCCTCCATCAGCAGTTTGGCTTGCTCCATTAGCATTTGCCCATGCCAATTGTGTGAGGAAACAAGCTCATTTAATTGCAATGTACATATCAGGAAGTAAAGAAATGACTTTAATTTTTTTTCTAACCTTCTTGTGATAGGACCAGGACTGCCATCAAGTTGGGCAGGCATGCTAGTTGCAACCCTAGATGGTGTACATGTGGATGCACCTGCAGTTCTAAATGTGCCAATCTTCCCTGATGTGCCTGTCGTTTTCCTCCTTGACTCTCTTTTACTATGCCATAGCTACATTAGTTGGAGTTAGGCAAGGAAAAATGATGAAAGAATTGGAATTATACCTTTTTGTCTCATTGAGAGGACAGTTAGCTTGCTTATATTCTGGTATGCCACACCTCTTGTATTTGTTCTTACCTTTTATTTGAAGAGGTCACTTCTCAAGGCAATTCTTAAATTTCAGTTTTCTAGGTCTTCCAGCAAATCTCTTGCCAAGTGGTGGTAGCGATTGAAATCCTGGATCTACCTTAAGCCATTGACTTTTATCTGTCGATGGCTAACACCTTGGTATGAAGCCTTGAATCTCTCAAGTGAATAATAGTCATGTACATAATCCTCCAAGTTAATATTCCTTTGAGTTGACAAGAACCTCAGTGCATGTGCGCAAGGTTTGCCTCTGTGCTGCCACTCTAGACAATTGCACTCATGTGTACATGTCTTCACTACATGCCTCAATTGGTCATTGCTTGTATCCCTTACCTCTGCACTCTAGTCAACAGATCTACCCACCTGCAGCTGACCTAAGTCTCTTGTCCGGCCATTCAACTGGTGTATGATAACTGGTAGTATCCTACATTATAGTTTTGCTACAATCCTTCTCCTCCTGTCAAACATCGTCATAATCATCTCCCTAAGCCTGTCAACTAGTTGAATAACAGGCAGATCCTTGATGTTCCTGACATAGGCGTTGAAGGACTCTACAAGATTGTTGTTAATGTAGTCACACTTGACCTCTATGTTGAATATGCATCTCCTCCATAGCATACTGTAGTGCCTTTGAAGGTACTCAATCACATCAGGGCATGCTTCTAGCACCTTGTTCATGTAGTGATCAAACATCTCTGTCTTATATGCCCTAGCTATAGGCCACATATGCTGAGCAAAGTCGTCATGGAATTTCTTTGCAAAATTAAGCATGAGATGTCTAAAACATTCCCTCTGCTCAGCTTGTGGGAACACCTCCTTCACTGCATTTTCTAGTCCCTTGCAAGCATCTGTGCACATTACCAACACAGGAGAATCACCTATTGCCTTCTTCATTTGTGTCATGAACCATATCCAATTGTCCCTAGTTTCAACATCAATGAATCCAAAAGTTATTGGAAACATCCTGATGAGGGGATTTGGCCCGATTTTTCGATGAGAACGATAACTATAATTGATTGATATGATATTGATGATGAGATTACTTGATTGAAATTACCAAGTTCATCCTGCAATCGTTACACCACACCCTTGTCGTTACTAACCATGCCCAACACGGTTGATCTTTCCTGCAAGTAATTGAAAATCAAGCAAGAAAGAAATAAGTGTGATCTAAATTGCGGATGAAAGATGAAGTTTTATTAACAATGGAGAGGCCTCCATAGTTGGTCTAGTCAACACAAGTACACAGTTGATATTTTCTTAATGAAAAACAATCTAAACAAGCCTAAGGACTAATAGTGGTGGCCACAGAGATTATAAGAAGGTGGTGGCCAATGAGGGGTCAGCCTAGGGTTTGTGTGCCACTAGGGGGAGCACACAACTTGGGTTCGGATCCCAACACTATTACAAGGCCCAATTGGCCTAACAGGTGATGCATCACCTCTCTTTATCGATTTTGATGTGTAGACACTGGATCTGAAGGTGGAGCTAAATCCATTGGAAAGGTCTCATTGTAAGCTTTCTATAAAGTACTCGAACACTTCCAACAGACTCCGTATGTGAAAGTTATGATCGTTTGAAGTCGGTGTTGTTAGGCTGACTTTGAATTGGTCTGGAATTGACATAGGATCGGCTTGGACTTGTTGTGGTAGTAGTGCTACTCCCTTACCTTGGTTCCTGAGTAGAATAGCATCACATAACTTAGGTAGCAATCCATCCTCAATAGAAATTTATGAACTCTTAGAAATGAGTTCACCTTATAGTTCAATTGTCGTGCATATGCCCTCGTCATAAATCCTTGCCTAGCATCTTGTAGATGAGTGTTGTGTATATCTAAAGAAGTGATGTTCTCATCACACCCAGTTATGCCCATCTACAGCTATCACTACAACTAAATGTCCATTCCACTTACCATTCATGGCAGTTGAATCTATACTAAGGTATGATCTACAACCATCCACAAAACCCTCAATGCAGGGCCAAAATGCAGTAAAGAATATGTGAAAGTACATATTACCTTCCATTCTTTTTGTGTTCATCTCTACAACACTACCAGGAGACCTCAGCTCAATCTCAGCCATGAAGTTGTACAACAGTTGAAAACTTTTATTCCCACTTGCCATGAATTTCTTGAACTACTCTTTGTCTCCCTTTCCAAACTGTGCCACATCCAATTGTAACATTGTACTGATCCTACAACTTTCTTTGCAGCTCCTTGGCTCCCATGGCAAGAGTCCTACTTAGGATATTTGTAGCCTTATTTGCCACCCAAGCCTGAGACGCCATAAAACTTTTTGATCCTGCTGCTTGACACACATGTGACCAATTAGCTTGGTTACCTATAGAAAATAAATAAAGAGTTAAGTACAAGGGCAAGGATTGGTACTGCTGAAATTATTACATGCAAAAGTACTAGTACCCTGATAGTTCTACTATATGATAACCTACAAGCTACAATCTTTCAAGGGCATCCTTCATCTCTACAGGAGCCTACAAAATTGGTAGAGTCAGATTTCTTTATGGCCATGTCAAACTCCTTATTTATGGCATACTGCTTGATGGCCATTCTGAAGGCATCCATTGATGGGAAAGTGTCACCAAGCTCAATCCTAGTATTATCCTTGTCATACATAATGTGCTACTTCTTGGGTATGTCATCGTCCACTGGGATAGCTGCACCATCAGTGTCAACATTGGGAGTAGCAACGTCAGCAGCTACAGCAGCACTGGTAGCATCATTAGTAGTAGCTGCAGCACCAGTATCATCATGAGTAGCATCATTGATAGTTATTGATCCTCATCCCTCAGCCCCAGAAGAACATACATTTCCTTCTCACTCATAGGAACATCCCTCTCCTCCTAGTCATAGGTTTGAGCAATTTGAAGGGTTGACCAATCCACCAAACCTTCTAAGGACCACACACTGCCTCTACCCTTCACTTCTTGCACTACTGGTGTTGCAAGTGGAATAGATAGTCCAGCTATGCAACTATTGGCACTGTACTATCTACATTGGTAATACTGCACTAGCTTAATTGGTTACCATGAGTATCCACAATTTCAACAAAAAACAAATCCATTTGATCTGCCATCGGTCATTGAATGCCTACATCAGCTCAAAGGAGTAGTTGATCCTTTCTACCGAACCAGAGCTCCTATCATTGCAGAATAAATAGGCTTCTTGGCATGGCCACCAAATTGTCCTCTATCGCAACTGTGTCTATAGCATATCTAATGTGCAGCCACCACTGACGACCCATTCTAGATCTTGATGATCAACTACATGTTGGCTTCCATTATCACATTACGCAATGTACGGTGAAACTTTAACAACTACTATAAACACCCTCTCTGGATCAACCCTAATCGAGAATGCGAAAAAATTGAGTTAAGGGTGTGCTACTCCGTTTGTTTCTACTCGCATTGAACACAAAGAGAACTAATAAAACACACAAGAAAGGGGAGTTCACGTACCCATCAGGGTCCATCGTGCGCGTGGCTTCGATTCCCTCAAACGCAATCCATATCTACGAAAAACCTAGTGCTCAATCGACCAAAATTTCCAAGTCATACTACAGGATGAAGCAATAAAGAAGAAGAGAAACGGGTTGGGAAATGGCATATTACCTCTGGCGTCGATGACGACGGGCCACCGCATCATCTGCAATGTCGCAGGGGTCGGGAGGGAACAACATAGGGGGAGTGAGAAGAAGATTGGTGTGGTCAGCTTCACTGTCGGGCCCGACCCAGCCACAAGGGGCAATCCAGTTATTTCCCCTCCAAATACGCTCAAAAATTTTAAAAGGGCAAAGTTGCGAAAGGCTCTTGAAGTTCGGACAATAAGTACTGAAGTATAAGTGAATTGCTCATCTTTCTTCATCAGCTTAAACTTTTAGGTGAAGTGATTAGTGCATGCAACTTAATATGGTATTAGAGCTAAGATGTCTTAAGTTCAAGAATCGACTGATGCAATTAAAAAAATAATTACATCCTATTTCTATTCCACGTCTTAGGTTTGATGGAGCCTATACGTAAGGGGGAGTGTTGAAGTATAAGTGAATTGCTTGTCTTTTCTCATCAGTTTAAGATTTTGGGTGAATTGATTGGTGCCTATAACTCAATAATAAGCTCTTATACAATATAATGGAGCGTATGTTTCCATGGGTGCTTTATGTTTGGACCATATGGTCAATTGTCCCTAAACATATTGTTCGTATAGAATTTTCAATATAAAAGTGGGATTTCTTATGTAATTTATCTATGAGTTATTAATATAAATTAAATGTTTTTTGCTTAAATATTTATGTGCAAACATGCAATGGAAGCAATTTTAATGTTGACGTCACACTGCAATGTCACACAATTAGAAAACCTCTGCAAGCACCATGACAAGACAACACAGAAACTAAAGAAACATAGAGATTGAGAGAACAAATGACAGCAAGCATCCTAGCGTCTAAACAGGCTATTGCGGAGCGCCCTAGGAGATGGAGCGACGGCCCTGGCAGCCCTCGGGTTCCCGCGGGAGACAAGCGAGAGCATTGTGAGTATTGTCCCAATGATCCACAGGACGAGCGCGAGAAGGACGCTCTCGGCACCCTCGGCATTGCCGGAGCTCGGCTTCGTGCCCTACAGGTGGGTGGTGAAGAGGAGAGCGTGACACAACATGAGGAGCTGGCTGGAGTCCAGGAGGAGGTGTTGGGCTCGGACGCAACGGGGCATCATCGAGCCGCAGCAAGCGTGGAATAGCTGGGCCAGGCATTGGCTAGAGACTATGGGAAGGAACTTCTCTAGGTTCAGACCCCATTTCATCTCCATGGGGTCAGCCTCGGATAGGCTACACCTGGCACACGCACATGAATCTCCGTGCAAGGCCCTTTCCTACCTCCTTTTCTCTCCCCGCCCCTGTCGGTCACATACCGTGGCGTCGACCTATTGGACTCCCCGTAAGTATTCTCTCCGCTGCCGCTGGCACCTTCACATCGCCTCCCCAAGAATCCCCGCCTAGAGGCCGAAGTGGTCGTGGTTGTGGTGCCGTGGTTGTGGCACCGTGATCGAAGTGGCCCATGACCACAGCCACTTCAACCACGGTGCCAAGACCACGACCACTTGGACTACGACACCACGACCACGACCACTTTGACTACGGCGCCATGACCATGCCACTTCGACCATGGCTTGGGCATATGCAGTGTGTGCAGGGCGGCGGCCGAGCTAATGAGGGAGGTGGGGAAGGTCAAACCCGACTAGTGCCAGTGCCGATTCTTGGCGCGGGGATGGTGGGGATTCTTGGGGAGGTGACACGGAGGTGCCGCCAGTGGCAGAGGGAATCCTTGCACATCGACCAAGGATTCTTTCGGAAGCGACGTGGAGGTACTAATGACGGTGGAGGGAATCCTTGCGCGGCGGCCGACAGGTCAACGACGCGGTCTGCGGCTGACGGGGGCATGCGTGCCATCAATGGGGAAAGGGAGAGGGAGATGGCTGCGCTCAGATTTGGGGGAGAAAAGAAGGTGAGAGAGGGCCTTGCATGGAGATTCGTGCGCTTGTGCCATGTACAGCCTATCCGGGGCTGACCCCATGAAGGCAAAAAATGGGGTCTGACCCATAGAAGTTCTGGGTCACTTGATTAAAAAAGGACAATATAATACACCACGTGCTCATTTTTTCTTCAATAAACATTTATATTTTTATTGATTATTACTCTTATTTTGCAAGGTATAGATAAGCACTAAACTTGAACGGGTTGATAAAATACTTGTCAACTTGCACAAACTTCAGGAATTTGCCATTTAAGTGATTTCATTTTTTCCTCGAAAAAACCCAAAACGGCCACTGCCCTCATTCGGCTATCCTGTGCAACTATTTTCTTCCTTCTTTTTTTTTTGAGTAAGCAGAAGCAAGTATCCAAGCTCTCAAAGTAGCAAACGTTTGCTCCAACCAGCTTCGGCTACTTGCCACACCTCGACTTCTTAATTTTATTTTTTTTTGTATTTTTGGTTTTCTTTTTCTGTCTTATTCTTTTGCATTGTCTCAAAAGATATATCAACATTTTTCAAAATTTCTCATTATTATCATTTTTTTCTTATTTTTTAACTTCGAAAATGGTAACAACCACTACAATACATTTTGTAGCTAAAAGCTGTAGCTAGAAATTGAGACTTTTAAGCATGTTGGAGTGGTCCTATAGCAGCAAAGGATGATCATGATGGAGATAGGTTCACTTAAGTGCGCTCTAAAGGGGAATATGTTTGTTTTGGCCAACAATTCGTGCTTCTTACTTGTTTTTTAAATTCCAAATTCAGCTTTCTTCGAGGGTGTGTATCAAAGTAGCTCATGACCTTGTGGCCATAACGAAGTCGTTATGGTGTGGACGGATCTGTTTAGATAATTTGAATTTTAAAATGTCTACTTTCTATTTCGAAAGCTAAAAGACAAAAACAAAAAAACTGTTACACGATGGCTTTTCACACGAATGTGCAGCGCACTAGCGATATAGGAGCCGATAACGCTGTTCATTTCCCCTCTCGCCCCCGGCTAGAGCTGAGAGTTGGGTCGTACCATGCCGGTACGGCTCAGGCCCATCGTGCTTCGGGCTGCTTCGTGCTGTGCTAGCTTGACCCAGTCATCTTGCTGTGCCGTACTGGCCCACTTGCCTCAGCCATGCCCAAGTATGGCCCAAAGCCCACCATGCCGGCGTTCGTATTGTGCCAGCTCAAGCCCAGCCCGAAGTAACTATATATGATGAAGACGGTAGCCATCTTTCTTTCTTTCGTACCCGCCTTATTAAAAACTAGTTGAAATAGAATCAGTTGCATAAAAATATAGGCACACAATGACATAAAATATTTCAGAAAAACGTGGAATTTTCTTGATATTTTTAAAAAACAATATTACTATCTCGTTAAAAACCTTACGCCCCAGAGTGGGGTTCTCCAAGTAAGGAAAAGAGTACAATAACAATATATATACATACTATGTGTAACAACATATGTATATAGTATTTACTCATCAATGTCTAGGTCGTTCATGCGTTTGAACTCAGCGTACGCTTGCACGATATCAGGATCCTCCAGTTGATGTTGTTGCCGCTCTTTAGCTAAATCCCAATCTTGAGCTCATGTGAGTGCCTCCACCATCCTAGGCGTGAGAGATGATCTCCTTTCTTCGATTATTCTCTCTACCGTGCTGAACGTTGCTTCTGAAGAGACTGTGGACTCCAGCACTAGAAGAACATCCCGTGCGAAATGTGACAGCACAGGAAATATCCACTTGTTGTTCTTCCACCATTCGAGCAAGTCTATCTTGTCTCCACTAGTAAGATCAGGATCAATATTTACAAAATCATGCTCTTAGTAGTGGTTCAACTCCGAGACAGAATTCAACTTGGAAGCCGCCTGAGACTGAGATGATGAAGAAGTAGATTTGCCCTTTAGCTTCTTCCATAGGTGTGATGTCAAGTTTGTCTTTGGTTGTTGCGTCTGTTGTGAGGCATCCGATCTTCCGCTACTGCAAACTTGTCATGATACAAATGGAAAACATGAAAAAGCTCCTCTTTTATAGAGCTATCGACCTCAAAGTTTAGTTGCATTTGTACTCCTCCTTCCCCTCGGCCCTGTGCCGCCATCTTACATAAGCATATTTTGTAGTGCCGGTTCAAATGCTCTGTCCCTACAACTGTACGAGCAGTTAATTTAGCATTGAAATAATTACAAGTTGTGATCTCTACTGTTTCACCATTTCAGATTTCCTGGTTCCAGGTCATGTGCTTTTAGCAATTCGCCCTTTATCCAAACCAGCCAATGTTGGCGTCCGTAGACGAGGGAGAGAATTCTGGAGTCCCCGTTGGCTCTGAACCGCCCTGGTACTCCTCATAGCACTCCATACCATCCATATGATGGTCATCCATGCAGTAGTGTCCCATGCTTGGTGAGAGACAACGAGCATCAACGGGAGTCAGAGCCAGAGGAGGGCTAGGGGAGCGACAATGGGAGCTTACACTAAGGCACTCTGCTGCCTTTTTATTGCTACGACTCCTCTGCATACTGCTCAGGAGCTCTTTGGTGCTCCGATACCTTGGTAGCATATTGGATGGATGGATGATGAATAAATGGGGAGTGTATAATGATGTTGAAGAAATGAGGACTTGGGAGTGTAGAGGGATGTTGAAGAAATGAGAGATTGAATAGCTTGTAAAGAAATGAGAAACAAAGTGAATTTATAGAAGAGGGAGTCTGAAGAAATTAGAGCCGTTGCTTCGGAACGTTGCTTCTTTTGGAATCTGAACGTTACTTATTCCTGACCGTTGTTTCTGACCGTTGTCTCAATCATCTATCAGCTAAGACTAAGAGCCTCAGACAGTTAGACGCTCAGCTCAACCTGACTACCTCTACTCCTCCCAGCCTCCCCCACCCCATGATCCCCACCTCAAAAGCAACGCCCCGCCGCCTCCCTCCTCACTTCCTCAGTCCTCCCCGAGGCCCCGACGGCCCGACTCCCGAGCTTCCCCTTTCGCCTCCCTCCTTACCTGACCCCCTCGGCCGCCTCCCTCCTTCCCCGACCACCTCGGCCGCCTCCCTCCTCCCCCGACCCTCGACCGCCTCCCTCCTCCCCCGACGACCCCCTCCTCCCTCGGCCGCCTCCCTCCTCCCCGACCTCCCTCGGTTACCTTCCTCCTCCCTCGACCCCCTGGTCGCCTCCCTCCTCCCCGACCCCTAGCCGCCTCCCTCCTTCCCCGGCGACCCCTTCCTCCCCCGACCACCTCCCTTCTCTCCTGACCTCCCCTGACGGCCTCCCTCGCCCCCCCGCAACCCCCTTCGCGCCATCGCCCTCCTCCCCCAGTGACCTTCTCGGCGCCGTCGTCCAAGCCTCCGTGGGTGGGGGTAGGTCGCCACCGTCGTCCGGCTCTGAGGGTGGGGAGGTCAAGCCGGTAGCTAGCGGGAAAGCCACTGACGATGACATACTTGCCTTCCTCGTCGAGGCCAAACTGGCAACCGGTAGGAAAGCCGTCGACAATGGTGGGGACGACCTGTAGACCACCCTTCAGCAGTCTGGCCTCCGCCTCACCCGCAACAACATCAAGGTCCTCCGGTTCTGGTATACTCCTTCGGTCCTCCCTCTCTACTCCCTCTCTCTCTGCTCTATGAATATGATGGCTTGTGTTGGGAGAATTTGGGCTGTGATTGCTTGTGTTGTGTTGTGAGAAATTGGGGATGATGGGAGACGAGGCCAAGGCAGTCGCTGGCGTTGACGTGCCGGCCGTACTCACTAGGCTGGGCTAGCCTGAACATGGCACACCACGCCAAGCTATGCCGTGCCACCCATTGTGCTAACTTTCTAGGCCTAGTCCGACCCACCATTCATATTGTGCCGGTACGACCCACTACTGTCAGATTTACCATACCAACCGTGCACGTGTCAGATTTGCCAAACCAACCGTGCTTTAAGGGTGTGTTTGGATGCTAGGATGACCAAGGGATGGAATCATCCCGTTCCAATTTCGAGGTCATCCAGCTGTTTGGATGGTGGTATGGGGAAGAATAGAATGGAAGCAAATGGTCTCTCTCAAAAGAATATTACTCAAATATTCGGTATCATCCCATTCCCAAAAAAAACCCGAACGACTCCATCCCACTCCCATTCTACCGTGCTCTCACCCCTCTCTCTCCCTCCCTACTCCAGATCCGGCGGGGGCACATGGCGCGCAGCAGAGGCCTCGGGCACGGCGAGGAGGCCGCCATGGAGGTCTGGCGCGCGCGCGGGGAGATCGGGCGCGGGCGGCGGCGCTGAGGTCGGCGCGGCGCGCGCAGCCAGGAGGCCGCCGCGCGCGATCGAGGCCTCGGCGGGAGCTCCGGTGAAGGTATCCTCATCCCACCAACCAAACAAGAGACGGAGTGGTTCCATTCTTCTCCATCTCACTAACCAAACAAAAAATAGAACCATCCCATACTATGAACCAAACATATCAACGGAACCATCCCGTTCCATCCCATCTTAAAAAACTAGAATCATCACATTCTATTTCTCTCTATTCCATCAACCAAACACATCTTAAAACTGACCAAAAAAAGTACGGCCCATCTCCCACTTCTACCCCGGGCGCCATCTCCCTCAGCACGAAAGAGCCACCACGCATGCTGACACAGGGTCCCACCGAACCCCTTCGCCGTCACGCACGTCATCGGACGGCTACGCTTAACTGACAGGTGTGGTCACCCACTAATAGCCCCACACGTCACTGAGCCAAAGTGGAAATTCTGATCCAGATATAACTGTGCCCCTCGACCCCGCATAGTGCGCGCATCACAAAGGCGAGGGGAAAGAAGCCTCCACTTTTCCACAGCCTTCCACATCCCCCACCGCGCCGCCCCTTCACGTACAGGAACCACTCCCCCAAAACCCATCGGTTCCCAATGGAGAACGGCGACGAAACCTTCGCCTCCCCCACCGCCGCCGAGAAGACCGCCCCCAACGGCGGCGTCGCGGAGGAGGAGGTCACCGTCACCGCCGCCGCCCACCCCGCCAAGTCCTACGCGGCCGTCGCCGCCAACGCCGAGATCGAGGACCTCCGCGCCGCCAAGCTCGACCTGGAGGAGAAGCTCGCCGCAGCCGACCAGGAGAACAAGGCCCTCGCCGCGGAGGCCCACCGCCTCGAGGGGCTCTTCTCCCAGGCCCGGGACGACGTTGCCACCGCCGAGCACGCCGCCGCCGCGTCCGAGGGGGAGGTAGCGTCGCTCTGCGCGGAGGTCGAGCGCCTCAGGGGTCTCCTCAAGGACGAGAAGGGCGAACGCGAGGCGGATAAGCGCAACTCCGAGCTGCTCGCCGCCGAGGTGGAGGCCGTACGCCAGGTGAAGCTCAAGCTCGAGAAGGAGATCGAGGATTTGAAGGCTTCCACCGCCGCCATCGTCACTGCGGAGGAGAGGGAGGCTGCTCCGGCGGCTGAGGCCCCGAAGGAAGCGGAGGTTGCGTGGCAGGGGATGGCGGCGGCCGCGGCCGGTGGCGCCGTTGCCACGGCTGCCTTCGTGATGGTCTACCTCCGCCTCAAGAGGTAATCTGGTGCTCTGATGCGCAGGAAGTTTTGCTCTGCTGCTACAGCTTATCAAAGATTTGGACTTTTTTTGTGGTGATGCTGGTAGTACTGAACTGAGAGTAATGTGACTTCTGAGTTAGTTGCTCAATATCCTACAGTAACATATGGATCTGGAGACTGGTTATGTTTCATCGCTGTTTTTTCCTTTATAATTCTACGTGCTTTTTTGGTGGCGACCATAAATGTGTAGACAATTCATATGATGCGCAACTGAGGAACGCTGTATGGTTGATTATGTTCTCTTTATGTTAATGCTGGGGCTGTGCCCCTTTTATCTGTTTCCGATCTACTCATTAGTCGTTATTGATGATTTGCGGTTTGCATCTCTGGATCTAATATTAAAAACTGCTTGATGGTTTGGAGATGTCCTTTTTTAGTCGATTGATGAAATGAGCTCAACTGTTGACATGTGTTGCAACTGATTATTATGCTATTCTGCTATTCTCTTTAGGCATATTCTGCTGCTTGATGCTTGTTGGGGGTAGTACTAGTATACTGCAGTTATGGTTCTAGTATCTGTTTTGAATCACTTGAGTTGCTTTGCGGAACTATAACTTGATGATTTAGATTTGAGTGCCATGGTGTGTATAATGTTGTTTCTTTTATGCTTAAGCAATTTATATGTCGTGTATGCTTTTTGGCCGGTGCAAGTTGAAAACTACTTGTTGTTTACTCATAATGCCTATTGTGGTTTTGTGTCGCCCCCTTCTAGATTAATAGTTTAGGTATATTTTCTTTATCCTTTAATTTGAGAGAAACATGTTTAGTAAATGCCATGTTTTCCTTGTGATTGATGGCTACCATTGGGTGTGCCTTTATGTGATTATGTGGTTGTCATTGCTGTTTTATGTCTGCATCATGCTTGATGCTTCAGACATGGTGCTTGTTGTGGCATGGGGAAATCCTTGTAGTTTGTATTTTTATTTATGATATGGTATTTTTGCTATCACAGATTTAGCAAATGTAAGCATCTCCGATGCACCAATCCATTGTAGAGAACATGAGGGGTTTGATTCTGGTTGACTCTTTTTTTTCTAGCTGGGAATGGTGATTCTGGTTGACTCTTTTTTTTTTCTAGCTAGGAATGAAGTGCTCATAAAAACTTAACATATCTTCAATTCAATTTTATAAGTTTGGAGGAGTGCGTCTGGGAGAGTGCATGGTTGAACCCTGTTTTGACCCATGCTACTTTCTACTTTATCGGTGATTGGTCAAAATGCGATAAAGTACCAAGGCTTGTAACAATGTTTGCTTGTCCAATCATTTCTGTTGCCATGAATATGTTCATATGGGTGGGCACATAGTAATCCATCTGTAGATGCCTGATATGTCATTTAGATGCTATTTCGAATTTTGATATCTAGCTGTCTTAAACTTCAGTCCAAATCCAAGACCTAGAGTAGCTAATGTGTTTGTTGGCTGGTAAAATCCTTTCCAACAGCTCCTGAGATGATCATATCTGATCAGTTTTGGTGGTACCTTGGCTCCTTGTGGAAATAAACTAATTGTTTATACAAGCATATCGGTACAGTACTTTTGAAAGATGGGATGTTTGTTTGTGCTATAAGAAGATTGTTCTTCACATGTCTGGATACGTTTGATGAACGTTTTTCATGTTTACTCAAAAGTCTAGACTCTTAGCTAGCTAGTACAATACTACTTTTGTAGCTGAAAAGTAGTTATTTTCTGGGATAGTTGGGTGAGTCAATGACGGCTGCCAATTACTATTTTTGACTTAAAATGGCTGGGGATCTTGATATGACTGGTTATCAAAAAGGGCGGCGAAAATTGTAGGACCAAATTTGGATGATTCTCACGAGGTTTCTTGCATTTGCTAGAATATTTCTACATTACCTGCGCTGTTTGATTTTCGCTGCAAAAGGTTTGTTAATCCCTAATTGAGCTAGGTGTTGCCGTGTTATTTTTGCTTCTAGTATTTTCTGCAGAGGCCTTTTGGTTCAATTCATAGAGCAGTAATTGAAGGCCATAGCAGCTCAATATCGCATGAGGAATTGTCCAAACCATGGCGCTGTTCAGCATTGTGCCTGCTCCCACAGATGTGCGTGCAGGAAAAAAAAACGGGTCTATTGTCTAAACGGGAGAAACGTGTTTATCTCCTTGTTTACATCTGCCCCTTTTCTTTTCTGCTCATCTTTTTCAAGGGACTTCTGCTTCTTCCCTGCAGATGCTTGGAGTCTAGCTCCGGTCATTCCACTTCCACGTCCGTCCCAGACCTCGCCGAAACTACACAGTTTTCTGAACAAACTTTCACAGCGTTCTTCAGATGGCTTGGTGGAAAATTCTATGGGGTAGGCACCAAATCCTACCTTCAAAGGCCCCTCTGTAGGATCATTCCCCGTGTCAAAACACCAACAATAAAACAAAATATCTTCTCCCCCTTTCTTCCCCACCCCTCTCTCCATCTCTCCACGGCAACGTCGAGGTGAGGAGAGCTAGGTGGTGCGACAGCGAAGGCCAGACCAATGAGCACGCATGGCGGCGGCGTGGAAGACGATTCTCCACCTCCCTCTACGTCTCCACAAGCGCGCGGTGAGACGATGAGGTGGCGAAGGCTGAGCCAGCGAGCATGCACTGTGGCAGCAGTGTTGACCCACATTTGGAGGCCCTCCTCCAGATTTCACCATGTAGCACAATACTAATCTTGAAAAACCATTCTTCTCACACACCTCCATCATCTCCCTCCTCACCCACGTAAGTTGGTCATGGAGGGGAAGGCGGCAGTGAGGCTTTGACGGGCTAGGCCCGGAAAGAGAGATTGGAGTGTGGTGAAGAGAGAGATTGGACAGAGTTGCTTTAAGTTTCGTAGCTAACACATGGCAAAAATCAGGAAGGGACTCAACAGGAGGGGTTGAAGCCCTCCCTATAATTTTTTCAGGACCTCCCCCTCCCGGGAACCATGCCTGCCAAGATAAGCTGACATGCGGGCCCTCCTGTAACGGTTTGGGCCCAATCCCGAAGAAGGGCCCCGCAAGTCTGCGGCTCATTTATGTCCAAACTCCTATCCACCTCGCGTCCTCACCTTCTCTCTTGCCCAAAGCCCAAAACACCGAACACTTCAACCCCAAACTTGAGGGAAATTTAACTTTTTGCCACCCATATGAACGCCACCTATCCAAATGCCATCTATATCGTTGCACTCAACAATTTGCCACTCTTAAGATGAGTTGACTCATTTTTTGCCACTTTTGAGCCCACCAGCGCCAACTCCACTGCCATGTCAGCGCCCGCGCCATGTCAAGACTCGCGTCGCCAAGACGCTGCTGCGCCGCCGCGCCGCCGCCGCCGCCTCGCGCCGCTGCGCTCGCTGCGCTTCGGCTTCAGCGCGCCCTGCCTCCCCCCGCGCGCGCCGCATGCCTCCTCGCTGCACTGCTGCGCCGCCAAGCCTCCATGCCATGCCTCTCATCGCCATCGCTCCGCGCCGCCAGCCCCGCAAGATTTGGCTGAGCGCTGCTGGCGCGCGGCATGCATGGCGGGCGGCGACAGCTGGTCTTGACATAGCGCGGCGCCGACATGACAATGGAGTTGGCGCCGTGAGCTCAAAAGTGGCAAAAAAATGAGTCAACCCATCTTAAGAGTGGCAAATTGTTGAGTGCAACGATATGAGTGGCATTTGGATAGGTGGCGTTCATATGGGTGGCAAAAAGTTAAATTTCCCCAAACTTGAGACACTCAGGTCCACAATTTCAGCAAAATCTCACCAAAATTTTGGAAATTTTATTCCTTGCGCTACCCAACGAAAAATCATTGCGGCCAAATTTTTTTCGTTTTAGTTTGAATTATAAAGGGTTAAAAGACCTTGAAATCCCCTACTAAGCAAAATATTCCTTCTAGTCCAATGTCTCCGAATTTTTTCTATTTTAGCCCTTTTTTTGAAAAATATTCACATTTAGACCCCTGGTAGTTTTAATTCCGTTTTTGGACCCAGAGCTCGGCGCCGTGGTTCACGGCGCCGAGGTGACACGTCTCGCGCCGTGGACCACGGCACCGAGGTGCGAGCCCCGCGCCAACAGAAGCGCGCGCGCGGGCGCCGACGTGGCGGTAGCTCGGCGCCGTGAGTAGTGGCGCCGAGCTCGGCGCCGTGACTCGTGGCGCCGAGCTCGGCGCCGTGGCCGCTGCGCCGAGCCGCCTACCACGTGGCGCCACTACTGTGGGTTTGCACCGATCACCTTTTTCGCAAAATGAATTAAGTTGTATTTTTATTTGGATTATTTAATGATAGTAATATTATGTAATATAGTTAGTTATTTATTTATACAGAGCAAAAATACGATGTATATTTTGAAAATTCGTTATGTAATGCGATGATACATGTAGGAAAATTCGTGTAGATTTTTAAAAATATTATGGTACGTTGGTAATGGTTTTGAAAAATAAAATTCGCAGTCGTGACGAACGAGTTTTGTGTGAAGTTCTCATGCGCGTTAGATGTGCGGGCAAGACAGAGGAGGCGACATGTGGCATACAAGCAACTCTCATCTTCCTTTTGTTCGCTTGTTACTACACACGAGTTATGTGTGATTGACGAACGAGTTGTGTGTGAAGTAACGATTAGTGTATTTCGATTTTTGTACAATGTCGACCGTGAAAAATATGTTGAACCGCAATAACATTTTTCGATCATGTTATGTTGTTTTATTGGTAGAATTTTTTGAATTATTTTTATGACAACCGTGATAGGAACAATTGGATGAAAGGAGGAAGTGATAATAAGACACGTGGGAATCATTGCATGCGAAAAGCCGAGATGATAAGCTTATGAAGTTGGGACGAACATGGCGCGTATAATTTTATTACATGCTAGCATGATATCCGACTAATCGACCTAATCGCCAGACGACCTCTCGTGTGGACTAGGTCTATTACATCTTGTCTCCGGGTGTAGCGTGGTTGTTTTCCTTTCTGTCGCGCTCAAGATGGCTCCATTGCATCCTTCTTCCCGTCACTCTTGGTCTTGAGAGCGCCTCACGAGCTTGAAGCTCTTCCTCCCGACGCTTGATGGTCGCTTCACGCAGACTTAATCGCTCCCGCCTCCTTTGCACTCATCCTCCTTGCCCTTCGACGGATTTGGTCCACCCTCACGCGGCGCTCTTGCTCAAGCCGCATCCGCCGCTCCACCTCGCGAGCCCGATCCATCTTGACATAGTATTGTAGTTTGTTTTCCACCTCCATCGCACGGTTATTTGGCCATGCCGCGGCACCGATCCACCCATTCGATGAACGTGCAAGCCTATGTGTGGCGTGGTAGATGTCATGGATCAAGTTGAAAAAGATAATGAGAAACAAATGATTTAGTTGTGGTCGTTACCACGAAGTCGGCATCCGTGTCCGCACTTGAAGAACCTACGGCGTATTTGGCTCGTTGTACTCGATCCGTCCGCACTCCCAACATCGCCCTAAAGCCGCAATGGCACTTCGGCGCCATGCCACTCCGGCACTCCAAATGGGTCGGACTTCCAGAAGACATTGTTGTGTGGTAGTATTGTGATGTCTTGAGGAGGAGATGTGGTATGGAAGACATATGAGGCCTTCATATAGGCGAGTTATCTGCAGATGGGCATAGTCCATGGAGAGGATCTTTCGCTTTCCCGGATTCCAGTAGCAATAAATGGCCCTATGTAGGCTTTTCAGAGACTATAGTCTCGTAATAAATTCATAGTTCGTAGCCTTTTCAAAGACCTATACCCCTATATGTGTACAGCCCTACAGCCTACTCCCGTAAAGGCTAAAGACCTACGCCCTATATGTGTACAGGCCTACTCTCGTAAAGGCTAAAGACCTACGCCCTATATGTGTGCAGACCTACTCCCGTAAAGGCTAAAGACCTATGCCCCTATATGTGTGCAGCCTCACAGCCTACTCCTGTAAAGGCTAAAGACCTACGCCCTATATGTGTACAGGCTAAAGGGCTACTCCACATCACGCAAAGTCGACATATGCTGCCCGCTTTGACATGTCACCGAGCAAAAGCCTCTTTTTTGGTGGTCATCGATTAAGCTGTCCCGCTTTGCTATAAGTAGCACGGTTGGGGTCCCATGACATTGTGAATCAAGAAAGGAGTACCCTCTCTTCGTGGTGAAACATATCATGTCCGCCGAGGGCGATGGGATTTGGGTCACCGAAGGATGACATTCCCTTAGAAACGAGGGATATGTTCGGTCGTGATCGATTGATACCAAGCCGGCGTGCTCAACCACCGTGGCGAAATGCGCACACAATGAGTACGCGGTTGTCCAGATCTTGATTCCCGAACGATGGCGGCGACGCTTCGATGCTCGCGCTCCGGTACAAATTAGTAATGTTTCATTTTTATTGCTTATGGACCTCGAAGTTTACCGTACTTTTTGTGCAGATGGCCAAATGCGACTTCTCCACTGGATCGACCCTCCTCATGAACGGTATGTTGATCATTATGTGGATACATTATGGGCTCGAATATGGGACTTGGAGTACCGAATGGAGAATCTCACCGAGGAGAACAACGACCTCACGCGAACAGATGCAACGCGAGAGGGCAACGAGGAGGTCGTGAATATAGGAAGCTCTTATGATCTCACATGTTGCTGCGCGAACCCGAGCCGCATATGTGCATGCCACTACCATGACGGCCACCACGTCCGAGGCGCCCCTCAAAGCAATTCTCCATGTGGGTGCCACGAGGCTCGTTTGGCATTTAGGTAACGAGGGTTATGGCATTCAGCAATTCTCCATGTTGATGTGTTGATGTTTGTGGCGATACGATCGTTGTGTTGAATTAAATTGTTAGGTGTACTACTTGTGATTATTGTTATCCTCAAGTTGTAGTGCCGAGGTTCCGCTCGTGTGTGTTGGGAATGTTTTATGGTATCTTGTCGTCAAGCTATTTTGGTAATGTTTTATGTACGGTTGTGTTTAATTTTAGTTGTTTTGTTCGTTGGTGTGTTGGTTGGTTGGTTGTATGCCATCGTAATAAAAAACTTATAGCAACCCTTTATATCTGCAAACCATCTCGTGAACATCAAACCATCAAGCACTTGAAAACCTCACAACAATTACAAAAGCACTTGAAAACCTCACAAAATTACAAAAGCACAATGAATATAACATAAACACATATATACAACAACTAGCTCATTACAAACACATCTCACCCAACCACTTACCAAGTGCCTCCTAGCTCATTACAAAATATATACAACGATCGTTAAGCCCAACCACAAGCCTACACATAAGTATCACGCCTCCTAGCCTTACCCTTACCCTTACCAAGGGCGTCGGTGCTGGAGTGTAACGGCTAGGCTCGCGCGCGTCTGCGCGCAGACGGCCGTGTAGGCCGAGTCGAAGGAGCGCTCTACGAGCCGAGACGGGCCTATCTCATCGTAAGTCCGCTCCACCTCGCCGCCGCCCTCGCCTCGCCGCCTCGGGACGGAAAGTGTCGCTCCTTGTGGGGGACGAGCTCTGTCCCGTGTACGACCCTCGCCACGTCGGGTCTGCAAGTCGTGTCGAAGGCACGTCTACGTCCCTCGCCGCGCCTGTGCTGCAACCACAACGACCAGCCGCACGACGTAGCCGACCTGCGAGCCTCGCATCCAACATTTTGTTAACCAACAAGACACGAAGATATTATGTACTAATTTTGTGAGTGGCTTTGTCGAATCTTACCTCTAGGAAGGTACGCATCTCCGACGCCGCCGCCGATCGATCGACATACGCCTATGTCCTGTGACGGATCGCTTGTGGTTTTGCCCGCAAACAAGCGAAAGAATGGATAATTTGCTGCATGTAGGGTATTTAGTTCTATTGGAAAATAAGCAATGAGATTGAACATTACCACACGGTCCAGATCGTGCTATCTCCACTGCGCCCCACTCGAGTCGATCGTCGTAGGGCGTGTCGTCGTCGGAGGAGGACGCAATGTCGGCGTAGTCATCTTGAGTCCATTGGCCCTTGCTTAGACCGCGTCGCACGCTGGTACCAAACTTGGTACCGCCGAATCGCCGTTCTCGCGGCGGCTCGTTGTTGTCGCCCACGTGGTCCCGGGAGTGTCCCCACTCTCAACGTACACGTGGTGGTGCCGCCAAGTCGTGACCGTGACCTTCTTCGCCGCCGACGATCAAATCGCATGACGAAACCAAAAGTTAACATTAGTAGAAACACCGTGCAATTGGAATCCAAGGTTAGAATTGAAATTACGAGCCGCAAGAACCATCCCCAGCTGTCTTTGTTCTCCCTCTCAACCAAAGCAAACGCCAAAGGAACCAACGCGTTGTCTGCGTCACAGGAAATGGCTATCGGCGTGCCCGGTACTTGCCAAGAAGAAACGTGCCGTCAATAGCGAAGACGGGACGGCAATGCCGAAAGGCCTCGATGGACTGAGCAAAGCACCAGAACGCACGGAAGAATATCTGCATCCCATCTTGAGTCCATTCGTTTGGTTTCGGGACGTACTCATAATGCATGCTGGATTAACCGCTTTCATTGCATTGAAGAGGCCGCAATCGCAAGTAACCATCTTCCCAGTCCCCATATATCATCTTCCGGATGCGTTGCTTTGCCCTCCATGCTTTTCCATACCTTATCTCGTATCCAAATTTCTCCTTAACAATCCCAGCAAGTGTCTTCACCTTCATATTGGTTCTCCTTTACTATGTGACACGGTGACTTGGCAATAATGGTAGAGGTCAATCGCCGATGCTTCGCTTGAGCTCGCTTGCACAAGTGTGTGGGCCAACGATTCTTGTGATCTTGAACTTTCCGTGTCCTTCGCTTGCTAGCACAAACCCTCCATTCACATGTTTCCTTCTCGCACACAATCGAGTACCTACGCTCCACATAAGAATGTCTCACCTTGAATGGCCTTTACGGATCATCAATACTCCTGCAGCCACCTTTTCAATGCGCATAAGTCCTCAAACACCATGCCCTTCTCAATTGTCATGCTTGACCCGCCTCGGGAGCATCTAGCAACTCGTCATCCCTTCCTTCGCATATGCCTCACGACAATGCCTAAGATCGCTGAATTCATGAACTAATGGATCCCGCCAGGCAATAACGCCCGATCACTCAATATCACTTTCGGTCGCTCTCCAAAAGGGCGGTCATCATCGAATCAACGGCCCTTGCGATCTCATAAGGGTCCAGATCATCCACAATTTGAACATCCACAATTTGATCATCCACACCGTTGGAGTCCTGCAGCTTCTTCAACATTGCCACATGGAGCAACGGAGGAACGACCACATTATCGTGAATGTTTCTGCATCATAAGCACAACAACGATGTGATTGAGACAAAATAAAGGAATGACGGGAAAGGCTAAAGTGTTGCTCGACACTTATCGGGATGATTCGGTCAATCCCATCTCCCGAGGGGCCGCCACGACATCATCGATCCGACATTCAATTTGAACTGTTGAGAAATCGAACCTCGTTCGGGCGGATAGAGCATCGGGCACCTCGGCACTTCTTCCACATCCACCGCAAGATCCGTAACGGAGGGTCAAAGGGTGCCCGATCACCTAGTTCGTGAATAACCGTGAGGGTGGGATCAATGGACACCTTCCGCACAACAACGCCCAAACATTTTAACTCATTCCTCATAACCAATTTGACATAATTGTCCCACTCATCCTCCAACCAATTAAGATCAACCGCTTTGAGAATTGTGTCTTTCGAACCGGTGAAGTAACCCTCAACCGTGATGCTCTCATCGCTTGCATGACAATGTAGCTTCTCCCAGCCCTAGCAACCAACTCACTAAACGACGGCCGATCACCGAATATCGAGGCACCCTTTGCATTTCAACAAATCGAACATTTCCATAATCATCACTTGTCACACCGCTCCATGATATAGGGTGACTAGGTTGTCCATCTATTTCATACGAAAACCAAACTTAATACCTTTAATCGAAATTGGATACTAGATAGTAACTAATAAGTATCTAGTCACTAACTAAATGCTACCTAACTTCAAGCCAACAAGTTAATGTCAACATTGTAAAAGAAAATTACCAACAAGCTAACTTCAACATGATAAAAATTCAATTAGTATGATGGTATAGTATCTGACATTGCATCCAGAGCAAGTAGGAATTATATTGTTTCCTTCAAAATTCCTGCATTCCAAACATGCCAGGTTTTCTATTGCGGTATCGCCTTAGGATATTATTACCATACTCACGCCTCCCACCTCGTCCCATGTGCCCATCCTACAGCCATAGCATCGCTTCCTCCGTCCCATTTCAACGACCAATCACACTATCTAACCATGAACACATAGCACACACAAGTAAGGGCATCAAGCAAAACCTAATGCAAGCCCATCATAATCCAAATCAAGGTTGCAAAGATCACATTTCCCACAATTGTAAACCTCCTCATCATCAACACATATTATACGCAATGCTACTCCTACGTAAGAAGTAAGCATCTACTTCATATATCAACACATATCATACAAATATCATACACATATCATACCGCCGGGGCGGCGGCGGGCGGGCGGGGGACGCAGGCGACGGGACGCGCAAGGCACTGTGGGGCGGCGGCGGAGCCGGGCGGCGGGACGCGGCGGGGGGGGAGGCGGCGGGGCCGGGACGCAGCAGCGGCCGGGACGGCGCGCACCAGGGGCGGCGGGCGGAGCCGGCGCCGGGACGCGGCGGGAGCGGCCGGCCGGGACGCAGCGCCGGGGGCGCGGGCGGGAGGGAGGCGGCGGGGCGGGACGCAGCGCGGCCGGGACGGCGCGTCTGTGGGCGGCGGCGGGAGCCGGCGGCCGGGACGCGGCGGAGCGGCCGGCCGGACGCAGCGCCGGGACGCGGGCGGAGGGGAGGCGGCGGGGCGGGAGGCGGCGGGAGGCGGCCGGGCCGGGAGGCGGTGGCGGTGGCGCCGGGAGGCGACGAGGCGGGGCCGAGGGGACGCGAATGAATGCATGCCCTCGGGTCGGGTAAGTGCCCGAGCTCGGCGCCAAGATCCATGGCGCCGAGCTCGGCGCCACGATCCATGGCGCCGAGCTCGGCGCCACGACTTCGGTGTGCCGAGGTCCCGCCACGTCGGCGCCACGTTGGCCGCCACGGTGGTGCGGGCACAGCACCTCGGCGCCGTGGATCACGGCGCCGAGACGCCTTACCTCGGCGCCATGAGTCACGGCGCCGAGCTCCGGGTCCAAAAACGGAATTAAAACTACCAGGGGTCTAAATGTGAATATTTTTCAAAAAAAGGGCTAAAATAGAAAAAATTCGGCCAATGTCTAGTCTTCTCCACTCTTGTCCTGCTGATCTGGGATCGAATCCCACCTCCTAGCCAATGGCTAGTCTTCGCCACTCTTGTCCTGCTGATTTGGGATCGAATCCCACCTCCTAGACCTTTTTTGGGACTTTATGGCTGTTTTTGTGGGATTTTATTGTATTCCTTTCACTGACATGTGGGTCCCACATAAGACAAATGAAAAACAACTGAGTACGCTGGCTGGAATCAAACCTGAGACCGGTCGCTCACGAAGAAAGCCCATTACCACCATACTAGAGGACAACTCGTGAAAGATGTACACTTTACTTTCCTTTCTTTAGTTTTAAGTTTAAAATTCAAAATTAATTTGAACTATTTAACCAAAATTTTAACTAGTTTCCTTGAGGCACCAAAGCGTGGCGCCTGAGCCGCTCCGATGGCGAACAGCGAGGTGCGGTTCCACGATCTCCTCGCGCTCACCGGTGACGTCTACCGCGTCCACTCCTACGTCGAGCTCGACCTGAACGACGGCCTCCTCGCGTTGGCTGTGAGGGTGATCGACCGCATACAGGCAGCCCCTACGCTCACCTTGTCTACACCATCCCCATGCTCCTGGAGGACCAGCAGGCCGCGTGCGCCTACGGCACGGAGATCATGCTTCGCATCACCGCCGCCGTCGATGACCTCGTGGAGAGCCGGCGGAGGCTGCTCAGCATCGCGAGGCGGCTTCTCGTGGCCCGGGCCCTCGCGGTCGCCATGATCCGCGCGCGCCGCCTCTTCCCAGCCGTCCTCCTCGCGGCGCCGGCGGCCGCCCTGGTCGTGTACACCACGTCGGGGGGAAGCGTGGCGCCCGGGCCCAGGAGCGCCGTGAGACTCCATTCTGATGCTGCATTTTCTCTTCATGCGCTTCTGATGTCGAATCGTCAAGAACCCGGCGGCGGCCATTTTATTGGTGTGGTGGTGGATTTGACGTCGTAGCTTGAGGAATTAACAGGGGGCTTTCAGAAATGTAGTCTATTTCTTTTGAGTTTTGCTCGGTGTTTGTTGATCAAGTTAATTTGCTCTTTTGGATCGTTGAACTGTTGAGGATAAACTGATTTGAGTCACCTTTGAGTACTTAATGTTAAGGATATTAGAGATAAGGTATTAGAGATAGAATAGGACTCTTATTTGTTTCCTTATATCTCTTGTACTCTCCTATATATATGGCCCTTTGGGTCTCATATCAATACACACAATATTCATAACATGGTATCAGAGCCTAGGTTTCATACCTAGCCTCCGTTCGTCTTCCGCTGCCGCTGCCCCCGGGAGGATCGATCTCTACTCCCGGGGCGGCCACCTCATCTACGGTCGGCCCGGTCTCTGTCGCCGTCGAACTCATCGCCGCTGGATCCCGCCGGTCGCCCAAGCCCACGGCCATCGTCATGGTCGCCGCTGCCGCTGCACCGCTCCCACGCCGGTGGATCTTGCTCCGGCGCCGGCTCCCAGATGCGCTGCCGCCTGCCCCAGATCCATGCGGATCTGGCCTTCTCCGGGCCTTCTCCGGCCAGATCCCGCCCGGATCCGCGAGCCACCGCGGCCGCTGCCGCCGCCTCTCCGGATCGAGCCTCCTCCGCGTCAGATCCGGCCTCCTCCACGCCGGGGTGTTCCGCCGCCGGCCAGCGCTCTCCGTGCCGTCGCCTCGCCTCGCCGCCTGGATCCGGCTCTCGCCGCCGATTCAGCGCTCGCCGCGCCGCCGCTGCTGCTCGCCGCGGATCCGCTGTCGCCAGCCGACTCCCGCCGGATCGAGCTCTCGCGCCGGCGCCGCCGCGCCGATCGCGCCTCCTCCGCCGAAGCGCTCGCTTGCTCGCCGTTACCGCCCGGCCGCCACTCGGCGCGCGCTCCGCCGCCATGGTCCCGCCCACACCCGAGACGAAAACTCGGGCCGCCGCCACCATACGCACAGTGGTGGGGAAACCCTACCGCATCCCCGTTTTGGGCATTGGTCGGATGGGCTGTGATGGGCCGAATTGGCCCAAGCAGGCCGGCTGGAACATGGGCCGAGAGAGGGGCAAGTCTGAAGAAGATTTGTTTTTTTTTGTCAGGTCGTGCCATCTATTATTCCTGAGTCTTCCGTCGCGTCCATCCAAAATCCGTAGTTTCTGATTTTTCGTTCGTCCAAGCCGTGCGAGTCCACAAATTTATTGTCAGTCATATAAGTGTAGGAATTTTTTTTTCTTTTGCATGGCTGCAGATTGTAGAAGTCTCTATGAGGCCGCCGCGCTTCTTCTGCACCGCGCCTCCGTTGCGTTTATTGTGCATTGCGTCGTCGCGCTTCTTTTGCACCGCGCCTCCGTTGCGCTTCTTGTGCATTGCGCCGCCGCGCTTCTTTTGCACCGCGCCTCCATTGCGCTTCTTGTGCACTGCGCCGCTGCCGTCTCAGGCTTCGATCTGTGCCGTCATGCTTCTATCTATTCCTCTTCGGCTTGACTTGACAGTTTCTTCGAAGACTGCACGCAACGACGACTTTATCAAGACTCGGACGTCGGATTTTTCTTGTTTTAGTATTAACCCTTTTTCAAATGCAACGCTATTGCATACGCCTTGCATTTGTGGGGGGGTGTTAAGGATATTAGAGATAAGGTATTAGAGATAGAATAGGACTCTTATTTGTTTCCTTATATCTCTTGTACTCTCCTATATATATGGCCCTTTGGGTCTCATATCAATACACACAATATTCATAACACTTAACAGCGGTTGAAACGAATGACAAACTGGCCTCTTCATGCGCTAAGCAGCGCTACTGTGAATTTGATCGTGAGTTTCAGATTTGCCTCTGCCTCTCCGCTTAAATTATGATAAGCACCACAAAATTCCAAGATTTTCACATCAAATGTATGTACACGTGATTGAGGTATCTGCTGGGTTATTTAATTGGTGTCAGTAGGATTTGATTTCACCTTCTCGTAATTTAGACCTTAATTACGTCGTCTCCCTACTGTTATTCTGCCTAATCTAACTTCCCACTCAAGTCAAGCCCCGGCACAATACTTGACTGTCTGACACCCCGGCCCAGCCATCTCCATCTCCTTTATCTTTTAGTTCCAGTCCAAAACAGAAATATTATAGAACAGTGTAGCGTTATTCACCAATTTGACGGTATAGCATCTAACCATTTGATACTGTCGACGTCGTATGAATCTTTGTAGCACTTGGACACTTTTCTTGCTAACTCTTGATCCCCATTCCCTCATCCCGACACTCCCATCTCATTCCTAATTCCCCAGTCACAGTGTGGGTGTAGTGATTGGTGGCGAACGGCGTGCATATGCGTCGAACAGGGCACGGCAAGCAATGGCCTCCAGTAGTGAGCGAAGCGCGGGGCACTGTAGCAGTGTGTAACATCCTAAAATTTCAAGTATTAAAAATGTGGAATTTTTTAAAAAAGTTTTTCTTGCATTTTGCTGGTATTCCAATTTCTTCTGAATATCTATTTGAGATTTTGAGTTTCATGATATGCAAATTAATAACTCAAGAATAATCCCAATTGTAAATAATGATCATACAAAAAATTAAAAAAATAGAAAATGACATTACATCTCATAAATTCAAAATACCAACATTCTGAATTCAAATTCAAGTCAATAAATGAATCCAAAAGAATATTAGAATATGGGGGTGATCGGTTCGGCTGAAAAGCTCGTGGCTTATGGTGAAAACATCAGTAGTGGGTGAAAAAAGCATCAGAGTGACAGAGGCTTATTTAGCATAATTAAATTTAAAAAATTTAAAAATAAAAAAATATGTTAGCCCATTACGTATAATACAAACAAATACGGGAAAAAAGAACCGCCAAAAAAGCTCAACAAAAAGCCAAAAATTCAGAAAAAGACGAAACTTATGAATAGTGCCAAATAAGCCTTCAGCACTGTAGCGAAGCCACAATGATCGCAGCCTATATCTCTAAATGATTAGAATAATAATAATAATAAATAAAAATTCTTCTTTAAATTCAACCAGCATACATGACCCAAGGATATATATATATATATATATGCAATTCAGAACGACATAATATCAAAATTGACATCCGAGGGCAAAACAAATAAAATCAACAATAAAGGAATATTATATTCTATATCTGGATATTTGAACCAAAGTTAAAATTTAAAATTATGTAGAACTCAAAAAATAACAAATCCTAATGAGAACTAAAGTTTGAAGTAAAAATCCAAATTCAAAAGTATTCCTTGTGTTCCTCTCCATTCCTCCTTTTTCTTCTCACCTCCATGCGGGCCCCTTACTCTCTTCTCTCTCTCTTCCCCCTCCTTCCCTCTGCGCGCGGGCCCCGGCTCCTGCACCCGCCTCCTCTTTTTCTTTCCTGCCCCCGCCAAGGACATATAAGAGATGAAGATAATACTTGGGAATATATCTCCACCTATGTAGGTACTTTGATAGCAAGTTCACGAGAAAACTCAGTTTTACTTGACTTGGCCTCTTTAGTCTATCTCTTGATCCGAGGGTTTTTGGTTTGGTTTCTGTGGTGATCTAACTTGCTATGACGTATAGAAATGTATCTAGACTGTTCTTGGCCATCATCTACCACGAGCAAGTTGTATTCACCGTTTGGGGTTTTGGCTCGGTTTTTGTACACCTCTCCTTCAATCTGAAAAGTCTCAATTTTGGCCATATTTTTCATGATCGTTTATTGAAATAGGTTCATAATCCCCTAGAGAAGGTCCCTACAAAATTTCATATTATTTGGTTCTACGGATCAAAAGTTCTCTCGATTTTGATTTTTGAAATCAGGTTAAAACACTATTTATTTGCCTAATTTTACTATAGCAGCGGTCAGACCACCATTGAAGTAGCGGTCAGACCGCCCGGGACTAGTCAGACTATCATTTCTATACCAGTTAGACCGCTGGGAAGTAGTTACTTTGTGGTTTTGTGTTCTTGAGCCATTTGTCTTGATTTGTTTATATGAAAACTCTATTTTCTGCAACTCTATAGTTGTGTGAGAATAGAATCTTGAATACTTAAGGAAAAATTTGAGTTGGCACCATTTACCCCTCTCTGTTGCCATCCAATCCAACACATATCCAATCTAATATTTTAAAGAGATCCAATCTAAATATTTAAAAAGATATCGATAGTCAAAGTTGGGGATGACAGCCAAATTCGCCTCCACTGAGGTTCGCCTATCATAGCAAGTTCATGGCATAAAGGAGTGCACGGGGATGGAATGACTCAACATGAGGTGAAGAGAAGAGGGAGATCGCTAGTGGCGGTGGGGTCAGTGCATGCTCTAGGTCAACGATGGGGACAAAGATGTGTTCCGGTGGCTCTGATGCACGGCGAGGGGAAAGAAAAGGCGCATTAGGGAGAGGAGATGAAGGTGAACACGGCGGGCATGACTTTTAAGGCCTAAGCTCATCGAGGAGAAGTGGACAGGGCGGTGAGGTCAGCGACAACGCTGTGCATGGCGGCGACGTCGGGGCTTTGGCCTTCCTAGGGGAAAACAAGCACAAGCAAGGCGCACATTAGAAACAGGGAAGCAAGGCAAACTCAAAGCGCGCGATGGTGGTGGTGGAAACTCATCGGACGGTGAGGAATTTGAGGACGAAGCCATCAGTCGGAGTTATGGACGACAGCTAAATTTGCCTCCATCAAGGGCGAAGAGGAAGAGGAAGCTTTGTGGGAAATGATGAGATGTGGATGAGAGTTTTGACGCACTTGGCCATGGCTTAAATAGAGAGGGGAAGGAAAATAGCAAGGGCACCAATGGCTTGGCTTCAAGTGCAAGGGAACTGAGAGGGAGAGTATGCGTGAGAGAGAGGGAGAGGACATGCACATCGATGTGACAAGGTTGTGGTGATGCACTTGAGTTTACATAGGCTGGCATGGCTCTGGCATGTGCGGCGCATGAGTATGGCGTCACAGGCGTAAGCGAGCGAGCAAGTGAGCGAGCGAGCGAGAGAGAGAGTTGGTGTGGGGAAGAAGAAGAATAGTGTGCGGCACTAACAGGTGGGGACGAGGCCCACATGGCAGCGGCGGTGAGAGAGGAAGAGCGGAGAGGTAGGTTGCAGCGCGAGGGCGAGTGAGCGAGTTGGCTGGCTTGGGCCGCGGCAGGGAGAGGGAAGGAGGTGCGTGCGTGGGCTGGCTCGGGAGCAAGAGAAGGGAAGACGGTGCGCGGTGCACAGGCTAGCTGCCTAGCTGGGTCGTTGGTTGGATTTTGGCCCGAAGGTGAGGGAGGGAAAAAGAACCGATTAACATTTTTATTTGAGATTTAAATTCAATTTTGAATTTGAATTTTTGGGAGTTTTTGCGCACAAAAATTTCTGAGGATTTTTATTTGCACACAAATAAATTTTAGAAATTCACAAATTTGATTTTTTAGCCAAGGAATTATTTTAAAAATTTTAGATTCAAGGCAAAGCTTTTGGAAATTCTTGAAATGCAATAAAAATTTTTGAAATTAATGAAATTGGAGAAATTTTAAATTTGATCCAAATTTGGGCTATCACACACACAAACACACAAATTTCCACTTCGACACGGGCAATGTACATTTCAAAATCAAGATCAGAAGCAGAAGCTTTCCTTTCTAAATGCTTACGGTCTTACACTACATAGATACCGCAAAGAGCACTTTCACTTTACTTCTCGAATTCCTCTTCAAGATCCAAAGAATCAATATACTCCAATTATATAAACAAAACGGAAAGGGTCAAGGAAGACGTATAACATGCCTAGTTATAGGAACAAGCACTTATCCAAGTATTATGATGAGGTCGAACGAAGTTCGACAAGTGAAGCGTAGACCCCATCTTTGATGTTCATCAGCGCATCATGTCTTCCTTTCTCCACTATTGTACCGTCCTTGAGAACAGCAATGATATCGGCACCTTTGATCGTCGACAGGCGGTGCGCCACAATAACTGTGGTCCTGGCAACCATCACACGATCCAAGGCATCCTGTACAATCCGCTCAGACTCAGCATCCAAGGCGCTTGTCGCTTCGTCAAGCAGTAGTATCTTAGGATCTTTCAGTATGGCCCTCGCAATAGCCACCCGCTGCTTCTGGCCACCGGAGAGCTGAATCCCCCTCTCCCCAACACTGGTGTCGTATCCTTGGGGCAGGCTTGATATGAACTCATGTGCATTGGATGCCTTTGCTGCCGCAATGAGCTCCTCCTCGGCGACGTCCCCGTGCTTCCCATAGGCTATGTTGGCGCGGATTGTGTCGTTGAAGAGCACAGGCTCTTGGCTCACCAGTCCCATTTGGTCCCTCAGCCAACTGATTTTTAAGCTCTTGATTTCCTCTCCATCCAATGAGATGCTACCGGAATCGGGATTGTAGAATCGCTCCAACAAAGCGATTACAGTTGACTTGCCGCTACCACTCTCTCCAACGAGTGCAACAGTCTACATAAAACCACAGTGGAAGTAAGTTGCTGATTATATTACTGTTGAGGGTGTAACAACGCAAGTATGCAACAAGGATACAAGTGGGCAAACCTTGCCAGAGGGAATGTGCATGGAAAAATCACTAAAGATTTGAACATCTGGACGGGTTGGGTACTTGAAGCTGACATGTCGGAAGTGGATGTTGCCCTTGACCTCGTCTAATGTCAAACCCTCATCACTGTCTGAGTTGATTATTGACTTTCGGTCCAGCAAAGCAAATATGGAGATAGCTGAATCCTTGGCTTTTGTAGAATCAGAAGCCATTGCACTCGTTTGAGATATTCCGATAGTTGCCAACACCAGTGCAAAGAAAACCTGCAAAGTATGAATTACTTTGTCAAATCTCCTCTTAAAAGTAGTGGTTGTGGTTGAGGATGTAGGAATTAAGACTGCCAAGAACGAATAGGAAGATCAGAAACTCTAAAGGATAAAAATCACTACTGAAATAATGCATTTACAAACCTTGAAAACATCACCAAAAGTTGATTTGCCATGACGCATGAATTGCGCTCCAACATAGAAACAAAGACCGTATGTAAGGAACAGCATCAAGAACGAGAAACCAAATCCAAGGCCTCCAACCATTCCTGTTTTGAGTCCTTGATTCAATGATGCTTCACATTTATGATCATATATTCTTGTAACTCTTTTCTCAGCACAAAAGGAAGCTACAGTCCTGATACTGCTAATTGCATCGGTGGCCACTTGACTCGCGTCTTCATACATCATCTAGAGAACCAGCAATCCATTATCATGAACTTAGCAAGTTATGAAAAAATAATTATCTAGAATGAACATTGATTCTTATTATGCTTGATAAAATTCAAACACTCGATTATACATAAACTTCATATAATCATAGTTCTAGCTTGATAGTGAGACAATGAACATCTAAGATCTTTACTAACATTTAGTTTCTGTAATTATTGCAAAATGGCATATCACAAGATGAACATCCCAAAGGCTTTCTTTGATGGATTACCTTAGCATCCTGACTAAACCCCTTCAAGAACTTCACTTGAGCATAACCTTGAAGACCCACTAGTGGAATCACACAGAGGATGATCAAAGAGAGCTTCCAGTCTGCTATCATAGCGATGACAAATCCTGTCATAAGTGTTGAGGTAATCTGAACTGCCAAGGCCAAGTTATCTCCCACTAAACGTCGGACATTTAAAGCATCAACTGACAGTCTTGCACCAAGTGCTCCACTGTAAGATATAATTTGAACATTAGTACCCAAAATTAAAACTCACAAAGTCTGGAGGTAGAATAAACCAAGAAAGAAACTATAACCAACCTGGAATTTTTAGGATCATCAAACCAAGCAACTTCTTGGTGCACGATGCTTCGAAATGACAAGGCACGAATGCGCTCTATAAGCTTCCCTCCGGCTATTCCAAACAAGAAGCACTCTGCTGGTATTGAGATCATCGAAATTATACCCAGCACAACAAACATCAAACCCCAAAAGCTAGAATCCTTTCTTAGTTTATCTGCTGGCTCATAGAAAGTTTTGATGGCATTGGAAATCATTAAACCAGACATTGGGAAAAGCACTCCATGAACTCCTGCAGCTAGTGACCCTAAAAAAAGAACCAGTATCTCTGGCTTGTTAAGAGATGCTAGCCGTCCAATAGGAGCTTTCTTTGGGACCTCACCATCACCACCCTGCCCTTTCTTATTCTCCCCATTTGTATCATTGCCTTCCAGCAATTCAACTGAGCCATGCAGGCCAAAGGGGACGATAGAAGAAGAATGCCGACTACTATTCCCTGCAGAATCACTACTAATCGACCGCTTCAATGACAAGCTTCTACTTTTAGACCTTGGATCAGATATTTGACAATCCACTTTCTGTTCTTCTTCTTCACGATTTTCTTGAAGCCGAATAAGTTGAGAGTAAGCACCATCAGGGTTCAGTAACAATTTGTCGTGGGGACCTATACAAAGAAATACATTTATGTAAGAGATCGATCAATTCAGTTAAAATATTTCAAAGAAGTAATGAATAGAAAATGAACAATGGAAATGGTATCCTGACCTTGTTCAACTATTTTTCCTTGTTGAACAACTGATATGCAATCAGCATTCCTCACAGTAGTCAAACGATGTGCAACCACAAGCGTAGTTCTGTCCACCATGATCCTGTTCAGTGCCTCCTGAACTATCCTCTCTGACTCCACATCCAATGCGCTAGTAGCCTCATCTAACAAAAGTATTTTTGGGTTTTTAATGATTGCTCTTGCAATAGCAATCCTTTGCTTTTGTCCCCCTGAAAGCTGAGCACCACGTTGGCCAACCATTGTGTCATAACCCTGTTACGAGATAAAAGTAAATATTAGCACTCAGCTCAAATAGAAGAACTTCGATTTACACAAGTTAACTTATTGAATATTTGTCCACGTACATTGGGCAACTTATCAATGAAATTTGCTGCATTAGCAAGCTCTGCTGCTCTCTTGATCTCTTCGATTGTTGCATCCTCTTTGCCATATGTTATATTATCTTTGATGGAGGTCATAAAGAGCAAGGGCTCTTGGCTAACAAGACCAATCTTCCCTCTTATCCAATCAAGCCGTAAACTCTTGATGTTGTTCCCATCAATCAAAACCTCACCAGCTTGTGGATCATAGAATCTCTCCACAAGACTAATCACAGTTGACTTGCCACTTCCACTCTCCCCGACTATAGCCATTGTAGTGCCGCTAGACACATGTAATGAGAACCCATCAAATATCAGTTGCTCAGGTCTTGCTGGGTAGCTGAAGTACACATCCTTCAGCTCAACATCACCCCTGATGTCTTCTAACTGCTTGCCAGTCATGTCATCAAGATCAATCTCTGGTTTCCTCTTGATTGTTGAGAACAATCTGTATGCCGCAGATTGTCCTTCTGCAAAGGCTGCCATACATGGGGTTGCATTGCCTAAAGACCTGCCACAAACAATTAGAAATTGACACTACCAATCATGCAGCATGAAGCATCATTACGCTATGAATTCTATTTTGATGTATAACTCACATTGCTCCAGTCATAATAGCAAGCAAGACATTGATGACATCTCCTCCTGTGTATCCTCTACTAAGAATCAACTTTCCACCATACCAAATGGATAGTCCATAGCTAGAGAAAAATATGAAGAAAACAGAACCCATGCCAAAACCATTGGTAAGTCCTTCCTCAACAGTAGACTTGTATGCCTTGTGTATGAGTTTATTGTACGATGCAATGGCCTGCTTTTCACCATTGAAGGAGACAACCTATTTACAGACGTAGCCACAAGATTACTAGTTAGTACCCAGAGCCTTTTTTCGTGAGGAACATCGATACTTGCCATTATTCAAATTGAACTGAACTTACTGCTTTTATGGATCCAATTGTCTGTTCGACAACATTCCCTGCATCACTGTATGACGCTTGACCCTTGCTAGATATTTTGGATAGCATTTTCGAGACTACTCCTCCAGCAAGTACCACTGGAGGTATGCATGCCAACATGACAAGAGACAGAAGCCATCCTTTCACAAATGCTACAACGAAACCACCGATGAAGGTAGCCACAAGCTGTAGAAACTTGCCGACCTGAACAATTTTACAATAATCAAATTATGTCAAGTTTTTGTTTGAGTTGGAATATAATGAACATAGTTTTGCTTCTGTGCTCTTCATTTTACTTAAAGGAAGTTCTTACCTTCTCACCAATAGCATCCTGAACTAGCACAGTATCACCAGACATTCTTGAAACTACATGCCCAGTTGTCATTTCTACGTCAAAGAATGCTATATCCTGTCTCAAGACAGATTTGAGGTACAGAGATCGAATGCGTGTCGCCTGCCTTTCACCAGTCATTGTCCAGCATGACACCTCTGCACAGATAACAAGTTGGCTTCGGACTTGGTTATTCTACCTTGATATGAGCACTATATGGCTTAAATATGTGGAATTCTATTCCAAATTTTCCATCAGTTGTGTTGACTAGAAAAAAATTCTACTACTACCTTCGTTGTTGCAGTTTTTCGTATGCTTCTTCATCTATCACGTTCCAATTGAAAAATAAAACATGTGAACACTATTTCTCCTATATTTAATGTCATACTATTTGGACAAGAATTTTAGTAAAACAAAGCCAGAAACTTCTGCTCATTGGAAGAATACAGAAGTCAAAACTTGGACTTTGCACCGTGATGACAACTTGCAAGTTTGAAACACTAGTAAGGGCATAGGCTACCTATTTCTTAAACATATCTTATACAGCATTCTTTTCAGCTTATGACTTCTGGTTTTCCCGAACAAACAAACAGGACAGCTTTTCCATCACCGTTTTGAAGCGGCTTATCAGGACAGCTTTTTTAAAGCGGCTTATTAGCATTCGGTTTATTCGCACAAGCACTTATGTTAGAGCCAAAAACCATCAGCCGCAGCCATAAACCATAAACCGTAACTGAAAAGAACGCGCCCTTAATCTCATTATTGCCTTAAGATAGAATACCAATGATATTCAAGTACTACCAGCAAGCAGGTGGTGCAAATGCATATTAAGAGTTTAACAAAGTCTGCTCATACTTACGAAGAAAAGAAACAACTGCTGTTCCAATGCCCAAGTAGACAAAGTTCAGAACCGCCTGAAAAAAATGAAATGACAATAGGGTGAAAATTTTATTCTTGCTCTCTCCCTCTTACAATAATATAATACTACAACTATTCTTTTTCAAGTGATGCCCTATAATCTATGCCGCTAACCACTAATATATTTAACACTATCTAGATTGGCTACATGAAAATTATATAATCTTGCATCTGCTAAATGATGCATTGATCATTCTGCTACCTAAGAAGAATGAGGCCAATAGGATTGGAGACTACCGTCCTATAAGCCTCATCCATAGCTATGTGAAAATTTTCTCTAAAGTCCTAGCAAACCGGTTGGAAAAAGAACTTCCAACCTTTGTTCGACCAAACTAGTCCGCCTTCATATCTGGAAGAACGATTCATGACAATTTTCATTTCGTCCAACTCTCCGCCAAAAACCTCAAAGCCAACAAAAAAGCTTCCCTCCTTTTGAAGCTTGACATTTCCAAAGCTTTCAATTCAATCTCTTGGCCATTCCTCATACAGATCCTTAAGCACATGGGTTTCGGTGCAAGATGGCACGAATGGATATCGATGTTGCTCGCCACTGCCTCCTCCAAAGTTTTGATCAATTGAAAACCAGGCAATTATATCCAGTTAAAATGAGGTGTCCGACAAGGAGACCCGCTCTCCCCAATGTTGTTCTTGTTGATAATGGAGGTGCTCAATGCATACTTTCACAAAGCGAACTCAGTTTCAACTCTTTCCCCACTGGGCATCCAAGGCTTACAAGAGCGCATCTCATTGTATGGCGACTATGTCATTTGCTTCATTGCTCCAATGCGCTAGGACCTTCAGACAGTCAAGGATATCCTCCTAAACTTTGGCCAAGCGTCTGGCCTTCATACAAATCTAGAGAAGAGCTCTATTGCCCCCATTGCTTGCTCACAAGCATCGACCTGGCCATACAAGAACTTCCGTGTCAACTGGTATCCTTTTCGCTCAACTATTTGGGCTTGCCTCCATCCTTGTCCAGACTAACTAAACCGTGGATCCAACCTCTAATTGATCGATTCATCAAGAAGTTACCCACATGGAAAGGAAGTCTCTTATCATCGAGCGGTCGTCTCGTCAATGTCAAACAAGTCCTTTCCATGGCCCACATCTACCACTTACTTTCTCTTGACCTCCCTTCTTGGGCAATTAAAGCGATCGACAAAAGACAATGAGCCTTTCTTTGGAAGGGATCTAAAGCCGTCAAAGGAGGACACTGCCTTGTGCCATGGAACTCAGTGTGCAGACCCTTACCACTTAGTGGGCTAGGAATTCTGGACCTCAAGGCAATGGGTCATGCATTACTCCTGCGATGGTTGTGGGGGCAAAAAACAGACCAAGCGAGATCATGGGCAAACCTACAAGCTTCTCATGACCCAACCATCAACGCAATGTTCAAAGACATGATAGAGATTCAAATCAGCGACGACAATCAAACTCTTTTCCGGCTCGACAATTGGATTGGGGGGCAATCGGCAAACGACATAGTGCCCTCCATATGCAAACTAGTAAATACAAATACCAAGAGAACCACCACAATTGCACAGTGTCGTTTATTTAATTCTTGGACTCAAGAAATTCAGGAAGCCATGATAGTTTAAGCAATCGCCAAATTCCTCACTATTTTGTGCAAAATCGCCGTAGTTCCTACCCAACCTCACACCGAAGATCAGACCATCTGGAAATTTAACCTTTCCAAAGGGTATTCCACCAAATCCACATACAATGCTCTCTTCCTTGGCGGGATCCGTTTTGTAGCCTACAAGTTGATTTGGAAATGCAAGGCTCCTCTAAAATGCAAGTTTTTTGCTTGGCTGGCCATTCAAGACTGTTGTTGGACTGCAGATCGCCTAGCTAGATGTGGCATGTCATCGCACACTCTTTGTCCGCTTTGCGAATTGAGTATAGAGTCAATTGATCATCTCCTCGTTCTTTGTCCTTGGGTTCACCAAGTCTGGGAAAAATTCTCATGTCTCTTCAGCGGGCCTCGACCACCAACAGTTGGACAGAACAAATTGCTAGACTAGTGGACTTCAATGCGCAATCAGGTGTACAAGGTTCAAAGAAAAAACTTCGACTCACTTGTCATCCTCTTCCTTTGGATGATCTAGTGTGAACTCAACGGCCAGGTCTTCGAACAAACAAAGTCGACGATCGAAGCTCTCTTGACTAAATTAAAGCAAGAGATAATCTGTTGGTGTTGGGCGGGGTTTGACATTCTTCCAACCCTCTCAAGGTGGACTGACTGATCTTCTCGCTCCTTGAGGAGCTAGTTGCTAGAGGTGACCAGGGTTCAAGTTGCTTCCATGGACTACCTTGCTGAATGTCTAGCTTAGTTCTAGCCAGTTCCTCCTTGCTGTAGCTCAGAGCAGCTCCTATGTTGTATCTTTTCCCCTCGCTAAAGAAGCTACTGCTTAAGCTTCAGCTCTCTTCTTTCTTCTTTCTTCTTCCTTCTTTTTTTGGTAGTTTCTTTTTTTCTTTTTCTTTGGTTCTATGCTCATTTCTGTACTCTCAACTTCAGTGATGTTCTTCTATTAATGTAATGGTGCGCAGTCCTTTTGCGCACTCTCGAAAAAATTATATAATTAGATTTATCGTTAAAAATACTTCCATAATATCATAATTTTATTAGTATATAATAAGATAAGGTCATAAAAAGTAACAAACAAAATTACATAGAAAATTAAAAAACATCACCTAAAAAAGAATAGAGGGAGTATATAAAACAAGAGAAATATGTAAGGAGATGAATTCATCTGTTTCTATATAAAAAGTGAAGATTCGTGGTTAATGCTCTTAGGGAAAAGAGAAATATGTTAAAAATTCTTACAAACGGTGGACCCTAATTACGACCAATCCACAACAATTAGATATATTATCTGCTATATATGTCAACTCAAAAAGGTAAGAAAGACTATATTGTTAAGATCATGCAAGGCAATTGCGTGGAGCAATTGGAGTAGTTCTTACTGGAGTTTACTTCAAGCCGAAATTCCTGGTGAATTGATCAGTTTTTTAATTCATGATCCTGATGGCAAACTGATGATGACAAACAAACTGCAATCGGACAAATATGACATAGTGTGGATTATCTCTGTCCCGTTTCAGAAGGGATTAAAAAAACTGCGTTGATCTCTGACACCTTTCTTGGACAGAGTTTCGGATCCTTTATCAGGAAATGATTCCACGCGAGGAGAACATCTCTCCTACACATTCATCTTTCACTCCAAGTATACATAACAAAAGTTCTATGATAAAAGTAAGAACTAAGCTACTCCAACAACATATACTTTTGCTTCTTAGAGAGTTTTCTATTGCTTTAAATGAGAACGGTATTTTACCTTATACAAATACGTTGTGTATTCTCAGATTTGAAGCAATAAAAGAGTAAGGAGAGAAGGACCAACCGGTCAAGGCTAAGGGAAAAGAGGGCCATGCGGCCACAAGGAAGGAGATCCATGAGGCCAAAGTATAGAAAAAGAAGATCCATTCGCCTGAAACAAACCCACACAAGATAAGTACATCCAAAGAAGAAACAAGCCCAAACTTGGTGCAGCCAGCCCGTAGCTAATATGAGAGAAATGCAAATATTTATACTTTTGTGAATTTATGTTCTTCATTTCGTGAATTCAGCCTAACATGTAAACGATTGGGCCAAATAAGCTGAATAAGGCTTTAAGCCTAATGTGTGCTTTAAGAACCCTAAAGCCCATGTGTGGGGGCGCGGATCGAGTATGTTGCGCAAGAGTGCGCACCCCTTTAAAAAAGGCAGCCGTTGTCCCTTGGAAGGTAGGCCACCTTTTGATAAAAATCAATCTACTATTGTTCGTGCTTAAGTTCTTCCTTTGCTGCCGAATTCCCATAGGAGTTTCTTCAATTAAGATCGTTCAGGCTTTCCACTGAGTATTGGGTGCATGATAGATCGTCGCTTGGTGGTCAGCGAAATTGACACCAGTGTGTTTTTGCGGATTAAAGAGTGTTCGTCCTTTGCACTGTCATTGGATGATCACTACGATTCATCAAGACTCCTGCGAGTATCTCATCCTACGTCGAGAAGGTCGGACGACCCACCACACATTATCTGTGGGTGGTTGGTTATCTCTTTATATTAATGGTAGTCTAAAAGAGATCTCTTTTATTAACTTTCATGTTGCAATCAATTGGAATAACCTAGAAGTTACTGCCTTTAGCTGCTTCAGGAACGTAGCTTTCATAAAAAGCACACTGTAAAGGCAGCGCAAATTTAAGAAAATAATCTACCTGCTTGGTGAAAAGAGGGGGGGGGGGGAGAAAATTATCGTTGACACAAAATCCTATCAGGAGTCATAACATAATTGAACTGATGAGGACAAAAAAAAATTCCAAGAAAAGAAAGTGATCGAGGCAATAGTTGAATTAAGAGGCATCACGTTGATACGGGAGGCCAGTGGTTAAGTTTATATCAACAAATGGATCAAGGAATTATTTTGACTTCTAAGAAGAATTGATTCCATAAAGGATTACTCCATTCTTTCTCAACAAGCAAGGAGAAGAAGAGAAATGAAAAGACCAAGAAAACAAAATTAGAGGCAAAGGAACAAAGAGCTAATAGCGCCAAAATTCAAGATACAGCCCATCGTTCTCCGAGCATAAACAGCAACGATATTTACCGGAGCTTTCTCAAGATCGAGCACGGTAATCCACGACTGTTTTCGTGTGTTCTGACGGACGGCAAGCGTGCCATTGAAGAAATCGAGCCGGCCGGATTATAGGGCTTACCTTGTTGACGCGGTGGAGGACGGTGTCGGTGGTGGCGCCACCGAAGGCGTCGATGACCTCGCCGAAGATGACCGTCATGAGAGGCTGCGACACGCCGTTGGCCAGCGCAGCCGCCGTGCCGATCAGCATCAGCAGCACGTCCGTGCCGTCGGCGTACCGGAACAGCCCCGTGAACGACACCTTCTTCCCCGCCTCGCCGTTTTCCTCCTCCTCGTCGCCATCCCTCCCTCTCGCAACTGCTGCTGAGTGCATTGCTCACTCGCAGTTTAGCGTGTATAGAAGACACGGCTTGTTTTAGCCTGTTTCTTGCGGCTCTAATTTGCAGGGTATTTATTATGGAGTTGGCTACTTGGATTGGTCACAGGGTGAAGTGGGAGGACGGCGGAATATTTTTGTACTACTGCCTCCCTCCGTTGCCAAATGGAGTATTATGCAAATAAATTATAGAGAAAATGACTGGAAATCACTGCCTAGAAAATATCTTAAAATAAGAAGAAAAATGTGTACTGCGTACAGACGTACAGTTTGTACGAAGGGCATGTAAATTCAGATGACAGTTACATAGACAATTAACATCCTTTTGTAGTATAATAAGTATGGAGACACATTAAAGATAGCGGATGATAAGCTACCCACTCAAGCTATGTTAAGCAGCTGCCACGTTCGATCCGAGAAGCTATACGGCTTGTTCGATATAGCTGTGGTTTATATATTTTAGCTAAATTTTTTGAATTTTAGCTATTTGCGATAGAGATTATAGAAAGACAGATACTTGCTTGTGATTTTGGTTGATACAGATGTTAGGCTTTTAACATGTACTACAATTAACTTGTAGACCCCATCTTAAGAAAATACTCCGTTTAAAAGTTAGATACTATAGCAAAAACCAAAAACTGTTTTTAGAAGCCATTAAAGAACATGCCCATAAATTTTCACATTAATCAAAAAAAAGTAGAGAAGTATACAACACTGCTTATTTGGTGCATAATAGTGCAAATTTATTAGATATAGATATTAATTAAAATTATAATAGACTTATAATAATACAACAAATATAACTTATTTTTTCAAGAAAGTTTATTTTTAATTGTGAGTATGAGAGTTGTATAATAAATACAATTATATTTCTAATATATAAACATATGTTGATGTTGTAGGGGTGGCCCAACCCCCGTGATTGGGTCTTGCAACTGGCACAATATGTAATAGACCAAATAGTATAGAGGAATGTATCAATATATCCTCACCTTTTGTAATTATCAAGGCGTATGATGGGAATTTCCCATTTTATTCCATTTATGTATATAAACCCTTGAGAGGGGCATGAGAAATGGCAGATCCACTCATTTAATAGATGAGCACTCTTTCTCCTGTCGTTGGCTCTTTCTAGCTAGTTTCCTCATATGTTGTTTAGTCAGTAGCTACAACAGTTGAATTAGCTAGAAGTGAAATTGTGCATGCAATTCGGCTAGTTGCAAGGTACTGTTTATTTTTCGGCTCTAGATTATAATAATGAGATTAATCGGATAACAGTGCTGGAGTTATTACAAGTATAATGAATACAACTAGGGGTGACAACGGATCGAATACAAATTGAATAGTGTTCTTACCACATTCATATTCATATTTTGTAAATAAATCTGAATATTCTTAAATATGAATACAAATCAAATATGTAACGAATACGAATTTGAAGCAAATATCTACTCAATTCGGTTAGATCCGGGTATCCTCATATGTAGTATGAAGACATTAATGATATTTTATCCTCAAACAATCACACATATCATTATAATTTATTTTCTTCACCTAAAGAAACATGAATTCACGTTTAATTAAAAAACTTGTCCAACTAATTAGTTGTATTGTAATAAAATTATGCATATTGCTTCATCGAATATAAATACGGATAGTCGAATAAAATAACATTTCGGATGGTAAAAGTCTATACCATATTCGCATTTATATTTTTATGCGAATTCCAATACGAATATGAATAGGATAAAAATTATTAATCGGATAAGAAAATCTATACCATATTCATATCCTATCGAATACGGTAACCGAATAATATGGATAATTCGTATCCACTTTTCACCTCTAAATACAACTCTATTTTCAATTATTAGATAGGTATAATGAATAAACTTTATCTTTTTTATAAGGATATGCTTTGTAGCGTGTAGCTACGGAATTGCACGACATTCACAGCTAGTTAGCCCTACTATATGTAATAATGTTGATAAAAAATAACGAACAAATCACGTGAATGATATAGACAGCTATTGCAAACAATAGATGGGTCCTAACTTTGGTTAGAACTTTTCAAATTATAGATGTACTTACCTATTATTGCAATTGTGTCCTCCAGCCTCAGTGAAGTGAAAATGTGTGCCTTTAACTTTTTTTTTTTGCTTTTGGCTAAAGTCGAAACAAACAAGGCAGTTTCTTGAAGTAGATTCTTCAAACGATTTCTCGAGACTATCAACATGAGCAATATGGACTCGAGGACGAAGGATGATGAGAATGACTCTCAAGACAAGAAGAACCAGGACTTCATCAACATGTGCTTTATGGCCGACAAGGACATCACCAACGACGCACACCAATGATGACATTCTTTATAGTGATCCCGATGAGGTATATCACTTGATCGAGGATATGAAGCATACTCTTGTTCTAGCTGAAAGAGAACTTAGAAAAAATGTTAAGAAAATCAAGAATCAGGACTTCATAATTGATAACTTGAACTTAGAAATTGTTAGGCTAAAATCCATGATTTTTGGTGATGAAAACTGTGATTCTTGCCTTATTTTATACTTTGAGTTGGATAAGCTTAGGATTACTCATTCTTCTGTTGATAGCCAACTTAGAGATGTTAAGAATAAACTAGTGACACTCAAATCTACCTAGGATCATGTTGGCATAGGTGCTATTGCTTCATCTTACTCTAATTGTATCTTGCTTGAACTAAAATTTGAAAGTGCCACTAAAACCCCATTTCAATTCAATCATGAATATTCATATTCCCATGGTGAGTTTAGGGAGAAAAAATTGAAAGAATTTATTGAAATAGCTCATCATTTTAAAAAGAAATCAGGTGAAAATTGCCCCAAGATCACTAATGAAATTTAAACCCTTAACAAGACACTTGAAAATAAAAATGAAAAACTCTTATCCATGACTGCATATAAGAAATCCCTTAATTTTATTGCTTGTGCATTTTGTGCTGAAATTGGAAATGATTTACATAAGATGCATGCGGCTTTTAATCAAATCTGAGAAGCAGTTAGGTAGGATTAGTGATGCTTCTTGTGTGTCATGTAAGGCTTTAGGAGTAGAAGTAGTTGTCCACAAAAAAGATATACTAGGGCAACCAAGAACATTGAGTATATCAGATGTGCTAATCTAGTCAAAGAAAATGACTATCTCCAGAAGATTCTTGAAAGATTTTCTAGTGAAAAGAAAACCCCAAATTATTCTCGACCAATCTGAATGTGGCGAACGGGCCTCTAGCTCAATGGCTAGAGCGCTCTAGTAGCACCCCCAGGTCCTGGGTTTGACTCCCAGTGGGAGCGAATTTAGGCTGGGGGGAAAAATCCCCTCGCCTGCTACCACACCAAAGCACAGGTCTAAGGACCCGCCCAGGTCGTTGGTCGTTCTCACACGGGCGATGGTGCCGCTGTGTAAGGGTGGAGCAGGGGTTCGGGGGTTTTCTCGATCTGCGTGAGAGGATCTTCTTCTTAAGAAAAATACCCGGGGGTCGTCTTACCCCCCGCAGGTCGAGTTTTTTTAAGGTGAATGTGAAGAATAGAGGTCTAGGGTTCAACTCCTTAGAGCATTTCAAAAACCACCCACCTAAGGTACTGAGAGTTGTGGAGAGTGGCAAGTTTGAGGTCAAATCACCCGAGTCTTCAAAAATTGTGTTTAAGTAGGTTGGATTTGCCTAAACCTCCTTCTAGCAAGTTAGGTGTTTTTACTTCAGCAGGTGTAAACCCTCAAAAGGTCAAGTAACAATGCACCTCCTGTAAGAAGGATGCCCACATTGTTGAGTTTTGCTTTCGTAGGATCAAATTTGAGAGGAGAGAGTAAGTGTGTGCCTTGAGAGCTATTAGAGGAGATCCTTCACACAAGAGTGTCCCTAGAGCTAGGCCTTCAGTCTCGACTGCTCCTAAAGTTAGGCCTAGGTTTGTAGACTATTTCTTTGACTCCTTTGGTGGAGCTCAACAACGTCATGGGTTAGAATTTCATGAGGATATACCACGAGTAGCTTCTAGACAGAGGGTATTGGTGTTTTGGTAGGTCAATTCGGAGAGATCTAAGTGGTTCTCGTGTGCATCCTCATGATTTGTATGCTAACCTTTACACTACTATTGTTCCTACTCGTCGTGTGGCTCAGTATTAGATTCCTAAGTTTTTCATTTCTAACCCCAGTACCGAGGCACCAATGTCTTCTATTTCTACCCTGTAGGTTCGTCGAGCAAGGAAGGAGAACGTGTAGCTTGTTAACTCCAGGTGTTCTAGACGCATGACCAAAGATTTTCGTTGGTTCTCCTTTCTCACTAGTGCATCCAGCGATGAGTTGATCACTTTTAGGGATACTTCTACTAGGACCATGATGGCTAAGGCCTTTGTGTGCATCAACAATAAGTTCATACTCAAGGACATCACTTTGATAAGTAAGCTGAGATATAATCTAATATCTGTTTCTCAACTTTTGGATGAGGGTCTAGAGGTGAGGTTCAAGAGAGGTGAGTGTAGAGTTCTAGATTCCTCTAGTGAGTTTGTGTTGGGATCTTTATGTTGGAGCAGGTCTTTAGTGCTAATTTCATTGTCTCTCCTACTCTAGTCCTCCGCGTCTTGTGGCTTCTGATTATCATGATCTAGTAATGTGGCATTATTGGCTTGGCCATATAGGCTTCGATTACTTGAATAGAGTTAGTAACATGGATCTTACTAGATGTTTGCCTAGGCTTAAGAGTTGTGAGGACCTAGTTTGCTCACCCTATAGATATGATAAGATAGTTATTGTTTCTCATCCACCTCTTACCATGGTGATGACTGATGCACCTGGATAGCTCTTACACTTTGACACCATTAGTCCTTTTAGAGTCCAGTCTACATTAGGAAAGTAGTATATGCTTGTCATTGTAGATGACTTCTCTAGGTATTCTTGAGTGTATTTTCTTACTTCTAAGGATGAGACATTTGGGTGCTTTAGGGAGTTGGTTCTTAAATTAGCTGTTGATCTCCTAGGAGCTTTGAGAGTCATTATGAGCGACAATGGCACTGAGTTCAAGAATTCATCATTTACCACTTTCTGTGTTGAGCGAGGTCTAGAGAATTAGTTTTCTTCTCCTAGAGTTTCCAAGCAAGATGAAGTTGTAGAAAGAAAAATAGGACTCTAGTGGACATGACTAGGATCCAAGCAAGATGAAGTTGTAGAAAGAAAAATAGGACTCTAGTGGACATGACTAGGACTATATTAGATAAGCATATCACCCCTAGGAAGTATTGGTCTGAGGTAATTTCCACCACTTGTGATGTATCTAATAGGGTGTTTTTGAGATCGTTCTTAGGCAAAACTTCTTATAAGTTGAGATTTGGTTGTAGACCTAGCGTCTCTTATTTTAAGATATTTGGTTGCAAGTGTTTCATTCTAAAATATGACAACTTAGATATATTTGAATCAAAATGCTCATATGGCATATTTCTTGGATATCTTGCTTATACTCGTGGCTATCATGTCTTAAATTTGGATACTAACAAAATCTTGTAGACTTATGAAGTCACTTTTGATGAGACTAATTTTGGTACTAGATCCGATAGTATAGGTACACAGGTACATAGTGATCAAGAGATCATCTTCTTTGACGATGACCCTGACATGGAGGATGAGGATCCAATCCCTCATCTTGCTGCTCCTGAGTTGGATCAACTCGCTTCCACTTCTTCGGCTTCTATTGAGCAACCATCTCCCACCTTCACTAACGCTTTGAGTGGATCTGCTCCTACCTCTACAGCCTATAAGGTAGTGGCCACATGTGCGCCAGGACCATCGCTTCATATTTAGCGATGACACCCTCCAGAACAGATGATTGAGGATTGCCATGAGCGAGTTGCTCGCTCTAGGTTATCTCTCTAGATTCTTGTGTACATTCTACTTTTACTTTTATTGTATCCTTTGAGCCCCGAGATGTCACCCATACTTTATCTAATGCTTCATGGGTCAATGCCATACATAGAGAGCTTGAAAACTTTGAAAACGATAAGGTATGGTCTTAGTTGAACCCCTCATGGTCACAATATCATAGGAACAAAAAGGGTATTAAAAAATAAGTAAAGTGAGGATGGGTTAATGGTTCGCAACAAGGCTAGACATGTAGCTCAGGATTTCTCTGAGGTGGAGGGCTTAAACTTTGATGAGACCTTTGCATCTGTTGCTATATTAGAAGTCATTTGCATTCTACTAGCATTTACTATGTCTAAGGCCTTTAAGTTGTTTCAAATGGACGTCAAGAGTGTTTTCCTTAATGGTTTCATAGAAAAAGATGTCTATATTAAGCAACCTCCTGGATTTGAAAATTCTAAATTTCGAAACTATATCTTTAAACTCTCCAAAGCCATGTATGGATTGAAACAAGCTTTAGAGTTTGGTATGATAGGTTTAAGAGCTTCCTACTTAAAAATAACTTTAAAATGGGAATGGTAGGCAAACCCTATTCACTCCCAGGCATGTCAGTGATTTCCTTTTTGTCTAGATTTATGTGGATGACATAATTTTTGGTGGAAGTTAGGATTTAGGTGAGAATCAGACACCCATGGCTGGATTAATGAAATGGTGGGTGACAAAATAGAGAGTGTATGATCGGTGGATTAAATAAATGATGACACTTGCTGTTTGGAGTCTTAGGCAGCAATGAGTGTATGATCGGTGGGTTAAATAAATGATGACACTCGCTGTTTGGAGTCTTAGGCAGCAATGAGTGTATGATCGGTGGATTAGATAAATGATGACACCCGCTGTTTGGAGTCTTAGGCAACAATGAGTGTATGATCGGTGAATTAAATAAATGATGACACTCACTGTTTGGAGTCTTAGGCAGCAATGAGTGTATGATCGGTGGTTTAAATAAATGATGACACTCGCTGTTTGAAGTCTTAGGCAACAATAGTAATACCGTAATTAAATCATAAATATAATACTAAAAGCAATTTATGGCGAACAAAATAACACAAGCCTCTCCTTTGATAAGCCATGCATATTATTTATTTGCATCATGTGTATTGGCTCGCAGAGCACGGTGATTTGTGCTCATCCTCGCTCTCACAACAAATCTAGAATCAGGAGTTAGATCGCTACGCTTCAGCAATACTCTTGATCATGATGGCGAAGAAGATGAAGATGCCAAGGGCTAGGTCGCGAACCCCAGTTGGTTGCTTGTGGGCATGTCCTGAGGGTCCCACCTGTGTGTTTCATTTCCGTTGCTGCATTTTATTGATTTCGGCCTAATCGGCTCATATGTAAGTCCACTATTATATTTAAGCTTCTGCATGATATATATTTTGATGTCAAGTACTGTATCTGTGAGTACTATCTACTGATTCAGAGAATAATACGGTGAAATCACAGAGGATTCTGGGTTGTAAAATCTGGGTCGGACAACCATCGCACAATTGTTTGTTATCAGAATCGAGGTCTTCAAATTGACACATCTTTGAACATTTTCTGATCCCGATCGGCAGTTCGGCAGCTCATCGAGCAGCTGGTACGTACCATGCACAGTTGGTTGATCTCACGCTAATCCCATTCATGGGTAAGTATATATCTGAATAAATATAGCAAACTGTACGGTTTGGCGTGATTCTGCACTGGTCCGAATCCTATAATTTGACTTCGCCATGATTTCGCTGATTTAGGGCATCGAGAGGGTCATCATTTTTGGGGTGTTGGGAGCTCTTTCTTAATCTTATTTTATCACTAATTATCTTCTAGAAGGAAGCGTAGCTGTCTGTGCTCTGTTCTCATGCAACTCGGCATTATCGTTGGTGGATGGAAAATTATTTAGCAGGAACACGAACGCACGTCTCATGCTACAAGCCTACAAGTTTGTGGGAAGCCATGTTTATATTTTTCAGTAGTTTCTACGTAAAGATACGGACGCCACTAATTCTTAATTATCTTTTTGCGACGACAATAATTCTTAATTATACAAGTGCATAAACTCACGAAACTAAAAAAATGAGCAATTGACAGTAAAGAAATTGAACATGTCTTTTCACGGAATGCTATATACTCGTACTGGAGAGACGGAATTAAAGTAGTTTCCTATCTCATGCCGCCAGAAAATTCCTTACAGCACCACCGTATCTTTATGAAGGGTGCGGGAACAACTCCAAAATTTCAAAATTTTGAATTTATTTGAATTTTGCTTGAATTTTGAGTTTTTGCCAAATCCGGAAAGTTGCCCAAACCAAGCCGTCTTCCCTTTTTTTCGGAAATGTGCTTTCTAAGCGCGGAGGCACACTCAAATCTTTCCTCATTGCCCTGCTCCCACTGCCGCGCGCCACAACACCTTTCACGCTCGCGCAAACCGCTTTGCGCATCTGTTGCCAACGTCCACGCCAAAACCATACAACACCCGTGCCACCTCACCGACCATCATTGACCTTGCACCACACCGTCTCACCATCGATCCGTGCTGTCGCAACTTAGCGCTACCAGCCGCTCAACACCTTGCAAACATCATTGCTCACCACACCACCTCGCGTGCTCACACTAGTGAGAGGCAACACATCTCCCACCGCCAATGCGCTTGCCAGCTTCACCGCTGCGGCATGAAAACCGTACGCCCATCCACGCCATCGTCCATGCGCCAAGTGCACTCTCGCACCATTACTGGCGCCACCGACTTCATTGCCTACTTAGCCAAGCCCCACGACTCCCTCACCCCTTTTTTTGCGCCGCCCCATACCCATCGCCACCTTTTCTTCCCCAACTTTGTATCATTGCAGCCGATGCCCAAATTGCCACCAGTGAGCCCAGTATCGATTCCTCACCTTTGCCTCCAATCTAGTCCAATTGCTTGCGCTCATAGTTTCACCCCACCACCACAAAGCTAACCCCTAGCTTTTTGCTTAGCCTCGCTGTCTCTAGATCACCGTTGCCATGCGTCATTGCTCCGCCGCCCATGGCCACCATCGCCAACCCTCCTCAGACCATCTTGAGCCAAGCCAACACCACCATCGCACTCCCCTAGCTCCAATGATGCTCAAGCTAGCTGTCGTCAATTTGGCCGCATCACCACTATAGCGCAATCAAGACATTCCCATGTTTCGACCAAGCTCTGCCACCGCCAACCACCTCCACGACACCTCCGTTCGTGCCAATGCCTAAAATGAATTCTCCTCCCTTCCTAGATGCTTGTAGCACCACCGCTCGCCGCCATCTGTCGTTGCCAAATTCGGCGCCACCACCACCTCCCCTACCTCGGCCGCCATAAGAGCAAGCTCCATCTCGCTGTGGAGTTAGCTAGGGCACGTGCTCTATGGGTTGCCAAAGCGAGCTATGAATAGTATTGGGCTACTTGGTGGGTAGCCACTAGATAGTTGGAGCCCATGACCTCATCCGAGGATTGAAGTTTCGATATGATTTTGGTGGTATCGTGTTGTGATACACATAGTATTGGAATGATAATATCATCTGTGGCAAGTAAGGACTAGACTCTTATGCCAAGTAAAGGACACAGATCTCGCTCAACCACAAGCGTGGCCTATCAACCTAGCCTAGTACATTGCTTGATCCAATCAAACATCTACACGAAGAACCGCTATCTTAGGATCTCTGGATGGCCCACGTGATAAAGGTGAGATGGAAGTTGGGCTTTTATGTTAGTTGTCATTCTTCACATTGATAGGTTCATTCAATGTTGGGCCGCGAATTCCATACTGGCCCGTGGATACCAGATCGTTATTGAACAGCCCAGACCTATCAAGTAGAGATTAGAAAGGAAAGAGCAATAAAACAACTTTATTATCTCGTCTTAGTCGCATGCTATCATGTTGCGTATCTATTGCATGGTGTTGTGAGTTTGAGGTACCTTGTGGGTAAAGCTGGGCAACTCCGTAGAGTATAAAATATAGTATTTGGCTTTGTTGTACTTCCAGCCAATGGAGCTATGTTTGATGAGTGATTCTAACAAGCAATAAGTAAGACTTAAATGATTTTAAGATGATAAGTAAGGTTGTTAAATTCCCTTTTCTCTTAATAAAATAATGTTTTGTAATTCAAGAAAGACCTTTGCAAACAAACATGCATTTATACCCATAAAAATAGAACCTCCATGCTGTGTTCTATTGAAATCCTAGCAAGTAATTAAGTAGATATACTCATATGGCTTGCGGAGTATGGTTATGCTCATACTTGCTTAATCATCACCAAAAAGAGCTTAGGAGGAAATCGAGGAACCTTTTGAGGGAGACTTTGATGACTCTCTAGAAGGTGAAAACTACTAGTTCTAAGCCTCGACTACGCTCAAGTGTGTCTGTGGTTTAGGGAGATCTTTTGTCTTGTATCATAAACTATAGGCTTAGACGCCCTTAATATTGTAAAGCTTGGTTGCTAAACCATACTCTCTTATAATAAAAGTTTAGTTTTTATGATTAACGTTTAAGCAGACTTGATGTACACTCTTTTTCACTCTGCAACTAATCTTCGTAGGCAGTTGCGGGGAAATTCTATGGCCTCATAAATGGGGTCGTCATAGGTGCTCTCTGGCAGCATACACGACGTGCCAGTCGATTTTTTTTAGTAAATCAACAAAGTCGACAATAGATAATCCTGAATGAAAGCCGATCCTAGACTAAATGTCGATGCGAAGCAATAACGAACAAGAACAAATCTTGAAAACAGGGGATAGGTATAACTCACAGATTGATCAATACGTCGATACAAAGCAATATTGATCAAAGTCAAATTGTAGATGTATGATTCTACTAGTTACTAGTTACGGCCTACTCCTAAAATACAGAAAAAGTAGATGTAAAAAGGTAATAAAATCTTTTGTGTGCGCGTTTTTCTGTCAATCAGTATAGGATATTTATAGTGTAAAACAACCAACTCAATCTTGGATTACGTTTCAAGTCTTCCCCCTCGTGTTGGCTCAATATTTCCTTTGATAGAATCCCGATCCGCTTCTGAATCTTCATGTTTCCAATATCCGGTTGATGATTTCCTTCTTCGCATCTACATTTCTTTAGTTGGCATCTTCTAGAGACTTCTAGCGTGGCCGATGCTTGATTCTAATTTTGGCAATCACCGATCTTTTCTTATAATTATGTCAAATGCCAAAAATACTCTTGCCGACTATTTTACATACCAAAATCTGATGGCAATAGTATCTAAAAAATACATGTACGTCAATACTAAGAAATGTACAGTAGCTAAGAATTGCAACTAACATTTATCTCGCAAAACAATGGACAAATCTCGAGATTGATTCCCCTAGCTTGCATTTTACTGCTCATTTCCCTTAATTTATTCCATCGCCTTCTCATGATAGCCTAGCCGCCACAGCTAGCGTGCAACGCTGCGTGTGTGTACCTTCGTCTTCATCGGCCATGGCATACTCCAAACTCATTGGCCACATGGCACCGCAGTCGATGTAATCATGTAGCAGGGGCGGAGCTACAGGGTGGTCCCTGTGGGCCGCGGACCATCCTGCGCTCGGCCCAAAAAAGCCCAGGCCCCAGAGTGAGTTGAGTCCGCGCTGGCGCTGAAGTCTAGTTCGCTGTTCGCGTGACCGTGACGCGGTGACGGCGTGAGATTGAGTTTGCATGACGGCGTGAGATACTGAGATCGAGAGTTTTCGCGTGTGGCCGCCCGTTCGTATTCGAGAGCAGGGGCGACGCTGCAACGCAGCGACGGCGAGCGCGGCTGCGCGCCTGCGTGGGTGGGGCGCGGCCATCGACTCATCGAGCATCGGCGACGGCGCGGCCTATGTTTTCTTGCAGATTCTAGATAATCTCTAATTATCATGTCTGTCATGTACTCATGTAGATAGCTAGCTTTCTTGCTTTGCTTCTTCTGTGTTACCTTATGGTTTGGTCAGGTGGATGATAATCTCTAATTAGTACTCCCTCCGTTTATTTACATACGGCATTACAGCATATATTTTCTTTATATCTTGTTGATTTATACGCATATACCAAAGCGGCAAAGCACCGTCTTCCTCATATATCCATATTAATCGGCGCGGCCATCTAGCTATCTATTAGAGAAATAAGATGGGTGATAGCCTTCTGGATGATTGTCTAGTCACTTTTATTGAGCGGGATATCTTCTTACAATTGAGTGAAGAAGAGATCATCAACACTTTCATGGCTATTAGAAGGCGCATGCCTGACAAGAAGAAGAAGTAGTGATGTACTGTTTTTCAACTACTATGGGTATGTAATATTTCAATTCTATGTTAAGAAAGCTATATTCGTCTATTTTATGAAGTTCGTATGTCCTTTTTACCTTAATTGCATTTCGTAATTCATATACTTATGTACCGACATGTTAAATTTATAGCGGTTAAATAAATTTTAGACAATGGACCACCATAACTACAAATCCTAGCTACGCCACTGTCATGTAGGCTAGCCGCCGGCCGGCCACCTCCTATAGACTATAGTCCTATGGCTGTTCTCTGTCTCTCTCTCCCCCTCCATCCACTAACACGCATGGTTGACAGGCCCACACAGTAGGGGTGCGGCTTCGAAGAATAGCCCGGAAGTAGAAGCCCCAGACCGTCGGCCCATGCGGCCACGCATGGCGGACGTGACGACCCGGGCACCGAGACGGCCGGGGACGCCGAGACCGGCGGCAAAAGCGGTCTCGCCCTCGCGGACAGGAAAAAAACGCCCCTCTCCTGATCTCCTCCCCTGAGTCCCCTCCTGATCGCACCGCGGCTCGTTCGCCGCTGCGTGCCGTCTCCCTCCCTCCCGGTCTAGCGGTCTTAGCCCAGCCTCGTCACGTTGGTACCCGGCACGTCGCGTACGTGCCGCACGTTACGCCATCCAGCCGCGCGCATGCAGCACCGCGCGTCGACTCTTATGTGCGTCGAGCGGTTCGCGCCGCGCGCGCCGCTTTTGCTGCCCTCCACCGGCCCGCCTCTATAGCTGCAGCGCCGCCCGCTCCGTGGGTACTAATGGCCTAGATAGCTTTGCTTTCTCGATCGATATCCTCCGATACACTAAACTGCCGACAGGCGACAGTAGCATGTGGTATTATTGATTGGCGGTGAGCAGGAGACAGCCCAACGCAACGACGAGGGGTAAGGTCCAATAGTAAAATCTGAATATAGCATGATCCTGTAGACAGTAGTACAGTCGTAACTCATGGACTGAACGATGGTTTTGCCATGGACTAGAGCTTAATTTGAAGGTATGGTAGTGATGTACTTCACTTTTGCAAGGAAATCGCGGGATCCACAACTCCAAACTTCGAATTAATGCATGAACACAAGGGGAGCTGGAGCTGCGGAGGTTGGTGTTTGGCCGATTGGATCAAAGAGTTCACTTTTTCTCTTGAGTCTTGAGATGGTGTTTTGTTACGAAAGTAAAACAGTTTGCAAGATTCAGAAAACGGATCTCGCGTTTGGCAAGCTCTAAGCCTCTCACAAATCACAACGCTCTGGCGAGGCCCAATCTCCCGGCCATCAAATTAAGTCCAGTGAGATCTAGTGGGCAGTCACAAGCTCTCCTAGCGAGCGTACAGTCCTTTTTACTTGTGGTTTGAGATGTCGATAGGGTCTTTAATAGACGATCTTTAGGTGATATCCGAATATATCCCATGCCTTTTTAATTATTTAGGAGGCTTCTATTCTCATGTCTCACACGGATTCAAGTCTGGCCAATACGGAAATTGAAGATAGAAGGTTTGAAGCCAATTCACATTCAACTCGTCACATCCAGCAGGATCTAGATTAAAACGTCTATAACTTTTACAAACAAAGTCTGTTTTAGACATGTGAATACTTATTGGAAAGCTTATTTGAAGGACCATATAATAGATATAATGCCAACCCTAGATTTCATGTGTGTGCCGCCATCTCCCAAACAAAGTCACAAGTCACAGTTTTTACTTTACGGTTTCCTTTTTGTTTGTCCTGGAGTTCAAGTTTGTTTTCTAAGTTATAGAAGGCGATATAAGTCGATGTGTATGTTCTAGAAACCTTAACTGTGAATTTTTAAAATATTTTTCAAAGAAGCTTATTGCTCTTGTTCCTAGAGTTTGTGCTGTCATTGCTGCCCCCTTAAGAAATGGAAGTATCACTAAGTTTATCTCTCTTCCGCTGTTGTTCTTGTGATTTCTTTGGTAATTGCAAAAGTGATTATGCATCTACCTTTGTGTGGTTTTGCAAACATTGATCAAAGCCAGAGTTCTTTCATCACAGATTACTGTATCGAGATAGTGGTTAGTGTTGTGAGTTCATCAGGTTGCATAGATCAACAGTTATCCTCAATTGTACGTCGTGAAGATCAAACACCTGTTAATGATCATTATTAAAAAAAATGATACCAAAGTATTTTTAATGGCAAATCTAGTGTTATCATTACACACGACAACAGTCTTACGAGGTCTTTAAAAGTCCATACTTCGATTTTTCATCATTTGGTATCTACGAGATGAAGCTGCAAATGTTTGATACTGGATACAGATAGTCATGATGGCAATTCCATTATCTACATTTATATCAGGAAGCTCGAATGCTTGCTTGGGACTTCTAAACTCTTCACTCGGTAAAATCTAGACAAGGTCGTACAAGTTTGCCTAGAGCCTTCTCTTCAGACGTATGCACGCAGATACAGATATCTGGAACAAAATTCCTTCAATCAAGTCCATATACACACAAAGACCACTCGAAGAGACATAGATGATCCGGCGCCAAGTTCCTTCAATCAAGATCTTGAGTTTGAGAAGCTTTCAGTCGGCGCAATCTGTATCTCCCTCACCGACAATAAGATCTCAGCACTGCAAGAGAATTGACATGTTCCCATCCAGAAAAGAACGCAATCTCCCCAGTTGTAGAACAGAGTCCTCCAGAATATGGCATTGCCTTAAATGCAATGGATCATCCCAGAGAGGAGAAAACCAACTTGCAAGATCACAGTGTTGATAAGCCATTGTCAACTTCGGTACCTGCATCAAAATGTAACACCAAATTTAATTCAGGAGCACCTATTTAGTGCACGTGCAGCAAGTAGCGAGAAAGTGCATGATTATTTCTGCCACAACGCAGGGAACTGTGAAGATCACCCTTAACTAGAATACTACAATGGTTAGCATAGAAGTTTGCAATGTGTTATTACAGGTTACAAGTGGGAATTCACAGCATAGTAAATCTGATTTAATTTTGGAGATCAACCTAGCAATTCTGTTTCAGATGTCAAAAGAAAGTTTCAGATATAAAAAAAAAAGAGAAGAAAAAAGAATATGTCCACCCTATCTTTCCCTTTCATAGTTGCCTCTTGTATCAACTACTATGCAAGATACTAGAAACTGTGCATTATAAATGTTGCAATAAATACGAAAGTTATGTTTCAATATCCTTTCATCCCAGAAACACCAGGGAAGTGTACATCCCTGCTTGACTGTCTGATTGTTACAACTTCCATCATCCAGGTCTCAGCAGAACCACCATGGATATAAAGTGATGATAGTCCAACCAGAGAACTGCAAGCTGCAAGCTGATGAATCCAAGCTCTAATATATCTTCCATGGAAGAGCCTCTGCTGCCTTTAGTCCACCACAACCAAAAGTATTCTTCCAAGCAAGACAGAAGAAAATCCTGTGATGTTCCAAACAGGTGCGCAACTTCCTTTCGTCCAAACAGTAATAGCAAAGCTAACTTCAATACTACCAATCATCCACCACCTACTAATGAAAACACCGATATAGTATCCACGCTAACTTTCCAGCGGGTGCATTCTTCACCTTCTATATTCACATCAATCAAAGAAACTCCCTGCACAGATGAGTTTGATGAGCAAAACCATGCTGCACAATACACACCATCAGCTACAAGGCAGGCTATTGTTAGTGTCATCTTATACATCTCAATAGGAGTCCTCGTGTACATGACAAATGTTGAAGGCTTCAAGGGGAAATCCACGTTCAAGTTAGTGGATGCCCTTTACTTCACCATCATAAGCTTGTGCACCATAGGGTACGGTGACATAGTACCTTGTACTACCTTCACAAAGGTGTTCACATGCTTGTTTCTACTAATCGGTGTTCGCTTTGTTGACATTATGCTAAATGGGCTGTTGACAAATGTGCTTGACAAGCAGAGGACAGTCCTACTTAGCACTATGGATGATAATAAGCTCAACAAGGTATTTGACACCTATATGATCGATGCTGAAAAGAAAAGGTCAAGAGGGAGGATGAAAGTACTACTTGCATTAGGAGTCGTCGCAGGATCTATCTCGATTTGTACAATCATAGTACATGAGGTGGAGGGCCTAAATTGGACTGATAGCTTCTATTTGTCAGTCATTTCTGTGACAACAGTTGGATATGGGGATTATGGCTTCTCAACCACAGCAGGAAGGCTATCTGCAACTGTGTGTCTGTTGGTGAGCACTTTGGCAGTTGCCAAGGCCTTCTTGTTTCTAACAGATCTAAGGATACACAAAAGGAACCAGCGAACTACAAAATGGATCCTCCAGAAGAAAATGGACAATGAGCCACTTGCTGCATACCTAGATAACGACGTCGCGGTAAGGTATTGTATAATTTTCCATGAACGATTATGTCAAGAAAATTCTATACTTAAACTGCACTTGGACCATTAAGACCATTAAAAAGAAACATATTTTTCATAGCAACTAAACTTCTAATCCATTGTTTATCTTGAATTAAACGATTTATCATGCTGTTTTCCTTATGAGAAAGTTAATTTTATCAGAAGATAGGTCCTTCCTTAAATTCTTACATGAGAAAGAGCCAATAATTTGTCATCCCTTTTACCAATTGGCAAGCAAATAATAACACAAACAAGTTGATTAAATCATATTGTAAGATATTAAAAAATACAACTATTTTTATGTATACTGCATGTGTACCCTCCATACTACCTTCATGCATTGGTAAACGAGATCGTCCTGATACAGGAGTATGTTTTCATGTTTTGCAATGAAATATCAAGAGTTCAATGACCAACTGCAAGAACTAGTATTTATCTTATAATGAAACTCGGTCCAAAGTGTCATGTTGTCTAAAAAATGTTAAATAATACTGTATTGTAGACAGGCCAAGGTCACATGCCTGTGATGCATGCAATAATGAGCATTAACACCTCACAACCCTACATGGAACTTACTTTTCTCCGCAAATTATATTTTTTCTTATTAGACAATTCCAAAAGTATGTTATGTTGCATTACAGTGTGACTGTTTTTTACATTCTACTAAGTTACTTAGTCACTGACTTGCGATCGGCTTCTTCCTATGCAACAGCAAGTCAGACTTTGTGATCTACAAGCTCAAAGAGATGGGGAAGATCGATGAGAAAGAGATCACAATGATCTCAGACCAGTTTGATCAGCTAGGCCTTGCAAAATGTGGAAAGATCACTCTTGCCGATATAATTGGAAAATTATGAGTATGATTAGTGTAACTTAGAGAAATATCTTATACTACAATGATAGCTATCATGTGATACTTTGTTAACTAGCCATCTAAACATGCACATGTACGAGTAACCTATTTAATACCCATGCATATCACAAGTATGATTTATGTAACTCAGAGGAATATCTCATACCACAATGATTGATATCCTCTGATACTTTGTTAAATAGCCACCAAAGCATGCACATGTATGGGTAACCTATTGTATACCCTTGCATATTACAAATACTCGAATACGCTGTATATTACAGTTGAACTTGGAGTTGTATATTGTTGTATACAGTTGATTGTTGTATTATGGCTGAATAAGAAGTCCATATGGTGGTTGAATGAATTCAATCATAGCTGCAGCTTCATGATTTCTTTACATTTTTTCCCAGACTGTATGGATATGTAATTAGGTATACAGGCAGCGAGGCAGATACACAATGAAAAATCGATTCGAATGTTAATAATCATAAGATAGCCTCATACAAGGCAATACTGGATAATCTGATATTTGTATAGTGCAACTGAAGCAATGAGACCACTTACCAATGAAAGGGATGGGGCTTGATGTTACCAATTCACTTTTTGTAGTTTCCTACCATCTCAAGTCTTCAGATCCAGTTTCACTTACTCTATTATCCAAAATCTTTGCAATCCTGAAATAGTTAGTTATTGTAATGAAACTCAAGCACATTTGTTGCAATGAAGCAATGACTGCCTACCAAAAAGAGAAATTCATGCGCTTTGAATTCATTGTGTTTCCCCTCCTAGACTCACCTCTCTCTAGTTTCAGTTACAAGATTCAATATATCTGACAATTTGTGCCGCTTGACATTTATGGGCTTCTGAATTTTCACCTCTTCTGCTAGTTGGGAACTGATGAACTGCTCAATTTCATATTCTAATGAATTGAGTTGTGAATCGATATGCTCTAGAAAATCATCATATGCAGAACAATTCTTTATG